>CM076935.1:5500355-10300355 GCA_039566165.1 Maruca vitrata | reverse complement strand
TAAACTATCTACGGTTTTCATCTATTTATGAACTGGACAATGAGTTTCAGGAATTCCGCCATTTTGTACAAATGTGCAAATGTACAAGATGGCGGAATTTCCTGCGTTTGGAGTTAGGTCACTGCCGTTTAGAAGTCGTTAAACTAAAGTGTCATAATATTGAATTTAATGTACACCAATGTCAATTAGATTTCATGTATTGAAAAATGCATAGTTGCAAGTTCGAAATAGAACTAGTTTTACCTAAAAAAACCTAGTTATTTTGATATCTTAATGGATGGCGAAAATTATAGACAAGACTAAAAAACTAGGTAGGTACACAGTTTATTGTAGAGTTGTGTGGTTGATATTTGATTTAAAACCATTTTTATTTAAAAAAAAAATCCCATAAAATATTTTTTTCCCACCCTAACATCCCACATTTAATTGTCCAATAGTCTTAACAACAGAAAAGCTCCATCCATACAAACCAACCATTCATACAACCAAAAAAAAGGTGTGTGGGTGCGTGTCGTACTCAGTTTGTTTTACATGATAATTGGCCCAACTTATGGACCTGTGCCGGCCCTGGCTCCCTGGGGACCGTATCAGGGGTCAACGATTGTTTGCCAAAGTGAAGGAAACCTTCCATGGTGAATCTGTCTTCATCATCATCATAAAATCTTATCTTAATTACTAATGTAATTTCATGTTAAGCGTCTTACCACGGGATCAGATCAATGTATGTGATATATAAGATATTAGACTTTCGCGTTCCATTTCACTAAACATTAGTCTTTATAGGGTCGCTCGCGACCATGATTGGTGTAACCCAGTCGAAACGTCGGGCAGTATGTAGCTATGTATTTGCTACTCTTGATATCGCGTGTAGACCTATAAAGACTAATATTAATGTATGGGATGTTGAGAAATATTTTTTTTAATATATTTTTACAAACAAATATTTGCTCGAAAGACTTTCATGAATTCATTCAAAACTTATACGGTAGTATTTAAAAAAGCCTATGATTGCGACTCGTAATTCATAAAGAATCGTAGATCTTTGCTACACCACTGATCATGCTATCAAACTTGATACTAATTAGCATATTATCCAAATTAATCTGTATGTTTGTCCCCATCTTTGTAATGGTTGTTTTGTTCCCAAACTAACATATTTCACAGAAAACCGTGCGCAAACAGACCTATTCAGAGATATCATGTTTTACGTCGGCAAGAAAACGTATTTATCACTTCTAAACGATTACCTTTCGTTCAACTACGCTGTGCCATTACGACGTTTGAAATAGCCTTTATAGCTAAGGTTTAAAGTTGATTTTTGAGTGTTTTTAGAGCATGGATGTGGCAAAAGATAGTGTGGGCTGTAACGACGGTCCAAACATCCATCGTTCACAAACTCACAACAACATAGTATGCAGTAATGATGTCTGAATGGTTAGAATGTGGCATCGCTATTGAGGATGTCTTGGTGTATTGTTTTAGAATGTTTTGAGCGATTGCGTGGACAAAGTGTGATACTAATACTGGGTGCGCCAAAGTTCACCTAAATTTTCAACTACGAAAATTGGAACTCCGAAAATGTTCTTCCTAACATTTTTCATCTTAACAGTTACAATTCCTAACAGTACAGTAGATTACGGTAGCACTTGAAATAGTATGAATAAAATTGGTTGTTTGTAAAGTAGGTTTACGATCGAGATGTTTACGTGATAACGTCTTATTAAGAGAAAATCTCCATTCGTTTGTATGCCGCTAGAGTGAGAGAGGCGGAAGATCGATCCACTCACTCGAACGCTATGCCAGCCTCCGTTCGTGAGGATTCCGCGTGACAAGTTTCACGGAATGACTGGCAGCGCTCGAGATAAGACGGGAGATCGGTCCGTCTCTCTCTAGTTATACCTGCGATCGCGCTCGTGAGGTTTTGGTGTGACACAAGTTTCTGAACATGTCACCCGACTAAAACGATTTTAAAGACGTTATCACGTCAAAAAAAAAATATTTGGAGGAGTGATCATTCGGATTACAAATTGTTAGGAAGAACAATTTCGGATAAAGAACTTTAGGTAAGTCAATATGGACCCACTAATACTACTTTGCCACTTCCAATGTCTACCTAGTTCACAGTTTATTTGAGATCTACTTAGGTATGTCTAAATTTTCAGACATTAATTGAATGTAACTTAAATCTAAACCTGTCAATTCTTATCGAAGACTTGTTAAATTTGTTTTGAAGTCTTATTTGCACCAAACAAATTTTTGGTAAATTTACAGCTGTTTTATATTTTTCCTTACTGACAAATAATGGTGACAAATAGCCTTATCATCATGACCATAATTATGGGGGAGCAAAATGCTCTCACCCCATAAAGCTGTGATAGAGACCTATCGGTGTTTCTCTGCTGGATCGCATCATAAATGAGGCGATCCGTCAGAGAACCAAAGTCATCGACATAGCTCATCGCATTAGCAAGTTGAAGTGGCAGTGGGCTGGCCACATCAGCCGTAGAACCGACAACCGCTGGGGTAGACGAGTTCTAGAGTGGATACCGCGTCTCGGCAAACGTAGTGTAGGACGCCCGCAGGCCAGGTGGAGTGACGATCTGCGCAAGACGGCTGGTAGGAGCTGGATGCGAGTGGCCCAGGATAGAGAAAAGTGGCGTGCATTTGGAGAGGCCTATGTCCAGCAGTGGACAGGAATGGGCTGATGATGATGATGAGAGACCTATCAACTAAATAAATATGTATTCTTACATGCTAACTCCAGGTGGATTAGAGATCGTCCCTTAGAATACTTACTAAGTTAATAACAACAACTTGCCTTCAAGTCTTTATCAGGACATTTTATCATGTTTCACTATTCATCACGTGAATCAGAGTACCTATGCTGTGCCTGAAAACCAGAGCTTCAGCGGCTTTGTCGCTGCAGCAAATGCTGAGGCTGCGTTTTGTTGGCCACAGACTACCTATAATAATAATAATAATATAATAATCATTTATTTCTATAGATTACAAAGATCCATTTTGTGTTAGTGAAGTCTTATAGCTATGTTAGAACTTAAAACAAATAATCTATCAATACAATACTAAGGTATGTAGTACGAAGTGACTGGCTTCAGTAGAGTGACAAAATGCCTCAAAATGGGTGAATCCAGTCTACCCGCAACTGTCATCAGGATAGTGTTGGAGCTGGCTCGCACTCTCGCTAGCAGCGATGATGTTTTTTTGCGGATGACAGCATGAAAGCCATCCGTATGCGACTGTGCAAACATCTCCGACGCACTACAAAATCTGTGTTTATTTTTCTTTTTCATATTTACTTTTTGTTTTTGTTTTTTAATATTAGTTTCTGACAATTGTGTTTGTACCTGTTTACTCTGTGGTCAATAAAGCTTCTATATTAGAATACTAGCTGTTTCACGCGGTTTCACCCGCGTCCCGAGGGAACTACTTCCCGTACCGGGATAAAATATAGCCTATGTTACTTCTGAATAATGCAGCTTTCTAATGGTGTAAAAATTATTGCAATCGGTCCAGTAGTTTTTGAGTTTATTCATTACAAACATACAAAAATACAAATATTTTCTCTTTATAATATTAGTGTAGATATGATGTAGACATCATCATCATCATCGTCAGCCAATTCCTGTCCACTGCTGGCCTTCTTTATTCATATTCTTATATATTGTCTGCAATAAAAACACTCACTTATCTTCTTCTTATAAATAAAAATGAATTGCTGTTCGTTAGTCTGACTAAAACTCGAGAACGCCTGGACCGATTTAGGTAATTTTGCTTTTAAAATGTTCGTCGTAGTCCAGGGAAGGTTTCAATGAGAAAAAATAGAAAAATAATCAGTATTGGCGGTATGAAATTCGCCGAGACCACTAGTTTGAAATAAAAAAAGAAGAATAATTTACTTCACGTTCAACAATTTCGTACCTCCATGACCGAATCGTCACTTGATACTTTCAATATGGCCATTTAACTTGTTTTAGCATGTTTTAGTGCTTAATAATAAAGTTAGGTTCTCGGTAAAGGTGACTAACTCTCCTGGGCAGGGTATATTGTTGTCTTAATGACAAAGTATTTATGTGAAACGACCAATGAAACTTAACGCTTGATAATTATACAGGATACTTGTAAATCATTGTGATTTGTTTATATGCTTCGATTGTTTATGAAATACTAGCTTTCCGCCCGCGACTTCGTCCGCTTAGGGACGTTTAACGGGTAAAACATTACTACTTCCATATAGCTCAATCGGTAAAAAAGTGTCCTATAACCTTTTCAAGGCTCTGGACTATATCTGTAGCAAATTTCATTTAAATCGGTCCAGTACTCTATGCGTGAAAGCGTAACAGACAGACAGACAGACAGAGTTACTTTCGGATTTATAATATTAGTGAGGATTGACCGGCTCGGTGGAACAGTTGTTAGTCACCGGTTCCAAGGGTCGTGAGTTCGATCCCCAACCGGGACCAACATTCATTGGTGAACATTTGTGTTCACTATGTGTCTGGGTTTAAATACCTCTTTAAGTATTAATAAACTGTATGTGTAATGTATATCAGTCTCTAGTCATCTAGTAGGTACAAACTTTGCTCTATTTAAGGTACCGTTTGTGAAGTTGTCCCAAAATAGTTACTATTTATATATTAAAATCCATACTTCATAAATGTTATAAATGCGAGGATCTCTGTCTGCCTGTCTGTCGATTTTTTTTCCTAACCGACTGACTGACTGACTGATGGCTTGGAGTAGCCTCGTCATCGTCACCGGACTTGCGGGGTCTGCCGCTCTTCCACTACAAAATTATTGAAGCGATTTAAATGACAATAGATATACAGTCTATAGCCCGAAAAAGTACATAGGCTAGTTTTGACTAACTTCGCTATTAGAGAGTAATGTTTTATGTTTTGATTCGATATACGATTTCACGCGGACGAAGTCGCGGGCGTAATGCTTGTGTTTAATATAAAAGCTTAAGTCACTATAGTAATAATGTTTTTTATTAAACTTGCCAAGTGAATCCAAATAATGTCAATAAAATTCCCAGTATACCTCACACAATGATGTTTTAAAAGCAAATGTTCTAAAGCCAATTCGTTTTAAGTCTTATCCTCTTGTTATGTTTATTGATAGTGTGCGTTGACATTTGTTAACACATAGCGTTTGGAATGTATCGGACGTCGGAGTTGGTATAATTATAAATTGTTTATACGGAACTTACAAGCTCAATATACGGATATGTCACCTACTCAATCCACTAATGACACAGGGTTGTCAGTTGACAAAGTATTCAAATTTTAATCAAACAATACTTGTGGAAAGACGAAGAAAATGTAGCTTATTAGAAGGAAATAGTTATAAGCATGATTATGATCTATTTTAATACAAATTTTCGGTATGTTGTATAATTATACTTTCATACTGCTCAGACACTTATTTTTGTTTGATTTATTTTTTAATAAACTTAAGTAAACAAAACACACACACGGAACGGACTTACCTATATGAACTAATTCTCTATATCCAGTGGTATGTAGCTTAATCACTTGTGTTACGGATAAGTACCAGAATCGACAGTGGATACACTATATACTATATTGAATATGTTAATAACACACCCAGACACGGAACAAACACCGATGTTCGTAACACAACATTGTTCCCAGGTGGGAATCGAACCCATGATTCCTGGTACAATCCACTCCAGTCCAACAGCATACCGAACTCAAACTTTCGCTTATTAAACCAACTACAAAAAAGGAGAAGATTTATAATTTTCTGGCTGGCTCGGCGGAACAGTGGTGAATGACCCTGTCTGGCGGTTCCAAGAGTCGTGAGTTCGATTCCCACTCGGGACAAATTATTATGTGATGAACATCGGTGTTTGTTTCGTGTCTGGGTGTGATTGTGTATTTAAGTATTTATTCATATAAATATCTATTTGTATATCAGTCTCTGACGCCCATAGTACAAGCACTGCATAGTTCAGGATCAGATGACCATGTATCCCCATGTCCCAGATATTATATTATTAGTAGTTCACAGGAATTTATAATTATCTCCTTAGCACATTGAACGCCAACCCTATCCCCGAGATTGAGTTATCCCGGCCCAGCAACGGGAGTGTTGTGGGAATTACTCAAACAAATGGCTATTTTTAACGATGGAGACGTATCTAATTTATCGCTTTTAATGTGGTTATTTATTTTATTGGCCCCGTGTCTCGGGTTACGGGCAAATGGTAGGTGAGCCTAATGATACGATTTGTGAGTTGTTTTGTTGTAGTATTGTTTAACCCACGGACTTGATTGTGGAGATAAGACGCCAATGTTTCGATATCTTTTTTATTTGTCACACACATTTGATCAGTCATATAACAGAATTGAGCGCTCAATTCGCAAATAAGCGGCTGGTCCTGCATTTTTGTATGTTTCTAATAACATCTCTACCAGCAATTCAAAGTCAGCTACTTTGCAATTTGCAGACCAGTCCATTTTTTTTTTACTTTTTGGTATTCACTACATCGTACAAAGCAAAGTCTGTCTGCGTGTTTAAATCTTTAAAACCACCCAACGGATTTTGATGGGGTTTTTTTAATAGATAGAGGTATTCAAGAGGAAGGTGTAAGGGAAAACGTATACTATAGGTAACCGAAGCGAAGCGGGTCACTAAAAAATAATAGAAAATTAGTTAACCTTTTTGATTACCATTTATTAATAATACGTGTTCTCTACTCAGGCAGTTTTAAAAATTTAAGCTTACATACAGACAGACGCGTGAAGCGACTTTGCTTTATACTATGTAATAATAATAATAATTATAAAACGCATTTATTGACCACAAACAAAAGAACAACAACAAAAAAGAAAAAAAATAACACAATAGAACACAACATAAATTTGTGGTCAACTAGGTCCCAGCCTCAGCATATGCCACAACGACAGGAAGCCGCTGGGGCGCTGATATTCTGGCTGGGGCCTATTTGAGCAACGTTTTGTAATTATGAACAATGGAAAAAAAAATATATATTTATATAATTCAACAATAACAAGTAACACAGACAAACAAAACAAAGTAGAAGTGGAAAAAAAAATAATAATAAAGAACGAAATAAAATAAAAAGGATAAGGATTTCAGCCCGATGGAATGTAATTATAACAGAAAAAATAAAACAAGGAACACAAACTACATTTCCGAACGTGCCACGTCGACCTGCCACGTATAGCAGGTTGACGTGTCACGCCGCGCCATATTTTTATATGATGTCAATTGTTAATAAGAAATGTATGTATGTAATGCTATGTCGTTATATAGGAACGCTTTTTTAAGCTTTTTCAACATAATTTGAGCACAAACTTCCTTCCAAAGTAACAACAGACAAACTTACCAATCCATTTCCTCCCAATTGGTAAGTATTCCCTCAATACCGTGTCCCATAGCCCTTACCATAAACATCCATGGTGTCCGGTTACTGATAAACGGGCCTGGTAGAGCGTAAAGTGTTCACGGTGCGATACCATCGATGTTCCCCTATCGGTGAGATTAAGAAATTTGTTACAAGCGTAGGGAACAGTGTTTTTATTGATTCCGTTTGATTGCTTATCTTGTGTGAGGTGTTTTGGTTGATTGACAACTGCGTATACAAATTTGGAGGTGTAAGTTCATCATTCATCATCATTGTATTTTACTACAAATTGGACTTTTTTTTATAAAATACTCTCGTGGATGACCACACTCCACCTGATGGTAAGCGGTCGTGAAGTCCATATAATTCGAGCCTTTTCAGGAAAAAGATCGCACTAGGACAACTCATCCCGCGGGATGAGATTGAGCGGGAATAGTTGACCAAAGACTTTTATGATCCCTCTCATACCTAAAAGATTTTCAATTACCCTAGTCCTTAAGAATCAATCTTATTCGGGATTCAAACTTTTTCATTACCTAATACCATCTAAATTGGTACAGTAGTTTTTAATTTTTTTATATACAAATATACATATGCATTTTTTTATCAACATACATGTTAGTAAATAGTGTTATATATCTTAGAAGCTCATAGGTAGATAATATAAACACAACAATGATAGTTAAAAGAGAAGTAGGTAATTCTTACCTACTATCTAAATCATTTCTAGTTTGGAGGGCTACTAATAGTATTTTCACACCACACATCAAAACAATAACTTAACACCACACCGATTCATATTGTGATAGTGACAGCTACCGTTAACATAACAAGTTTTGTTAAAATATATCTTTTTTTTCTTTTTGAATTGTGTTTTTAGTGCTACACAGAGCTCTAATATAAATTGAAAATTTCAAATATATCTTTTTTGGTTTTTGGTCCACGAAACGGAAAATGGGTTGTTTTTAGCAAAAAAATTATTTTTAAATTTGTTTGACCTGTCCCATCTAACAGTATCTCATAATTGTGAAACTTCTTTTCTTTTTTAAGACTGCGATGACGAATCGAGGTGAAATTACATGCTAATTTCAGGAGTAACTCCATATAACTTTTTTTCTCTTTACTGGCATACGATGATGGCTTGGAGTAGCCTTGTCAATACAGGACTTGTGGGGGAGCGGATGGCTCTCACCCTTTAACTCCATATAACATGACCGATCTATATAAATTACAAACATAAAAAAATGAACAAATAAATAATAAGTAGGTCTTAAAAAGAAACACGCCAGAAAGACCTTTAAGAATGATGTATTTAAATGTTAATCCAAAATCTATAAATCATTCGTTTGCTATCGGTACAGTCAGCCACCCATCGCTTCCAATAAAACAGTACAGTTATCGACAAAATCGTATCCAAATAATTGACTCTCGCAGACGTCTGTACGCACCATTACTCTTCGATGATTTCATCTAGAAAAAAATAAAATATTAGGTACAATTTGGGGTTTGTTACAATCTACGTTTTTAATAAATTTAACACAAAATTTTGATTTGGTTAATAAAGAATCTTTATGACTTTTTATATTCAAGAGATTAAAAAAAAATTATAAAACTATATATTATTTAGTATTTCTATAAAAAAAAATATTTTGTTTGTGATTTCGTTAATAATGCAATCTACTCTCTTACAGAGAAGTCGGTTAAAACGTAGGCTACTTTTGCTTATTGTCTGTGTATCAAATTATGTTAAAAAATGTTGAGTAGTTTTGGCGGCTACGCGTGATAGAGTTACTTCCACATTCATAATATTTAGATCAAGGACCAAAAGGGTTAACATATTTCCCACGACTCTTCCAACATCAACTTTCAATCGCCTGGCCGAAAAATCGAATCTCGCACCTTCCATAACACTAATATAATAGACAAACGACCAAACATCCAATAAACCTCAGCCAGGGAACGTAAACCTTTTTTAAAAAGTCACGAGTGTTCTTTAAAACACATTGTAATACTTTAACCGCGAAGGCTGTATGCGGACGATGAAAACAAATTGATATGTAAATCGTAATCGCGTAGCGAACGCAATAAGACAACATTTTTCTGACGCATTACGAACGGACAATGCGTCAATGCTGTTGTGTAGGGTGACCATGACCGATATTAAAAGGGTTAAAATTTGAATTAAATCTATACTAATAATATTATGAAGAGGATAGATTTGCATTTTTGTATGTTACGAGTAAACTTAAAAACTACTAAACGGATTTTAAAATTCTTTCACCATTGGAAAGCTACATTCACCCTGAGTAACATATGCTATATTTTATCCTGGTACCGGAAGTAGCTCCCTTGGAGCGCGGGTGAAACCGCGTGAAACAGCTAGTCATTAATAAAAAAGTTCGATCCTTATCAATGGAATAGAATGGAAATTGATACATCGCACAAGCAAAACTCTTTAATGAGATTGTAAATTCGATAGTAGCTATTTTTGTCTGTGGCGTTTCACGGCAAAAAATGCAATTTTCTTTTCGGTTAGTCTAGAGAAGGCAGACTTCCGAGTTCGTATTTAGTGAATTCGAAAATATTTTATTAAGTTACCAAGACAAATTCCATATACACACAATTATTTAAAAAAAAATTAAACAAGAAACATTAATGTGAAATGGTAACTGAAAAGGCATATGCCCAACATGTTATCCCAAAGCCGACCTACCGGAAGGGCTAGTCTGAAAACCAGCGCTGGCCGCTCGAGCCAAGCATATGCTGAGACTGGTCCTGTTGCCAAAATATTGTTTTGTATTGTATATATATTTTTTGTATTTTGTATTTGTTTTTTCTTTTTATTGTACTTAAGGAAAACTGTAAATTTGGCAATAAAAACCGTTTTATTTTATTATTTTTTTTATGTGTAGCGGAGTCGGGGAGACATCGCGACTCTGAGGTTACATGGATATCAGGGAGCGCACGCAGTGCACAGCAGTACAATTTTTATAATAATGCAACACATAATAATACAAGAAAACATATAAATGAAGATAAATAGTGACTTCTTCTAAGATTTTACCCTATCCTGTGTGTTAAACACATAACAAATTGTCACCCTACACTCGCTCAACTCACAACATCATAGTTCTGTATCTTGCCTCCTTCTCTGGCACGTGGGCAGGCGTATCCTCCGTCCCTCTCGCACCAGCAGCCGATGTTAATTCACACCTGCTCATTATTCGGTATGTTTATTTGTTTGAGCTTTAAACGATCTTATTTTACGGGCCTGTTGGCCAGCCCTGGAGTGAAAGAGTGTAAATGGAAATTTTTCTTTAGATATTTTATAATAAACTAGTGGCCCGCCCTCGCTTCGCTTCGGTTATATCTTAGACGGAGCTTAATCAATTTCTCGTCCCCGAAAACCCATGTGTGGGATATTGCTCTCACCTCTGGAATGGCTCCGCAAAAATACTTGCTCGATGCCCTCGATAGGTTGCAGCGACGTGCTATCCGTATTGTCGGTGATGTAGAGGTGTCTTAAACCCTGGAGCCTCTACAATTACGTAGAGACATTGCCGGTCTAAGGGTTCTCTACCCTCTCTATAATGGGGAATGCTCTGAAGAGCTACTTCAGCTAGTCCCTCCCTCCCTTCTCTACTCCCGAACGACACGTGCTGGACAGTGCTGCCACCCACATACAATGCAGGCGCTTGTGGCCCGGACTAAGATGTTTAGTTCCTCTTTTCAGCCACGTGTCATTAAGGCATGGAATGCCCTTTCAGCTCATGTTTTCCCTCCCTCTTATGATCCCGGCTCTTTAGGCGGAGCGTGAAATGGCATTTAAGCAGACCTTCAGGGTGAGTGCGACAGGCTCAATATGGTCTATTGTGCCTGTCGACCTCATATTTGGACCTTACTATCGCTTACCATCAGGTGGAGTGAGGTCTTATTATAAAAAAAAATCGAACTAATGATGCGATATAATCAATGCGAAAGTAACTCTACCTTTTGCGATTTTACGCCAAAACTAACTCGATTTAAATGAAATTTGGTACACAAAAAGTTGTTTTAACCAACATCACTTAATGGGAGTAATAATTAACATGAATTAACTGGCGGAAAGCTATTTCAAAACGACTTAAACCCATCTCTCAGATACAACCTTCTACCCACCCACTGTACTATAGATCTCGTTAGTGGCCGTTTATAAATTTGTCCGTCCGTCCGTCGCTTTCGTATTAACGGCTAAACAGATCGCTCGCTGAATTATGCCCGCTTTATTGTCCAATGAAATGCAAGTGTTTATTTTTAATAAGCTATAACAATGGGTTGGATGGATAAATGTTTTGAGAAACAATTATTTGCGCTTGCAAAATAGTGTGGAGGGTGGGATAGGGTAAATTAACCACAGGATTGGTTTAACTAGAATTTCGGTAGTTTTATTGGTTCCTATCAAATGAAATATTGATGTAATAAATAGGGAGTCCGATCGATTTCGGCCATGGCGGCCGATCTCATTGGAGATCACCCAACTGTGCAGGAAATATTACAGTGATCTGCGCGCAAACACAAGTGCACTTTCTGTTCTCTTACCCTCATGACTCGGTGAGACGACAATCCGACATGACCGATGAGAGATCGGGCGTAGGACCACCGGCGTATCGTACTTTTCGAGGCACAGGCGTAGAACCGCCATCATCCTGACTCCGGGCCGAGTCATTTCTTAGCAGAAAAACTCACACAAATTTTACCCGATCCCGGACTCGAACCGGGGACCTCTCGGTCCTTACGCAGCGCTTGCTACCAATAGACCTACGAGGCAGGCAAAATAGTATGGAGGGTGGGATAGGGTAAATTAACCACAGGATTCTAGAAATTTGGTAGTGTGTAATGCTTATAAGTTATGGAGGTAAGTAAGTGGTCTAGATATCGTATGACTCTTGCACCTAATACCAAGCTTCCTATGAATTTAGGGGTGAGAGCCATCCGCTCTCCCGCAAGTCCAGTGCTGATGACGAGGCTACTCCAAGCCATCATCGTATGTCAGTTAGGAAAGTATGTGACTTCCATCTCTTCCCAAGGCAGAAATTCACATGATCAATTCAATTATCCATCAAAAGCAAACATACTTATGCAAGTATGTTAAGTTATTATCGACATTAAGATGGCTATTCCCATTCGATGAGGATTGGTGTAGTTTTGAGGCGGGTAACCCAATACTGGTATGGGATAGAGTCATTACTAGTGATGGGAGAGCGACTAGTTTCGGTCCTATTTCGGCTATGACTGTTTTTTTAAGGATGAGAGCGGTGTCTCCCCCGCAAGTCCGGTGATGGTGACGAGGTTATTCCAAGCCATCATCATATGTCAGGTGGGAAAAATAAATTGTCTTTTCTCTAAAGAGAGCTTTTAGTAAAGGAATTTGTTAACTTGTTTATTAATTACTAGTGACCCATACTCCTCCTCCTTCTTAGGTTGTGTAGTCAACCAACCCGCACTTGGCCAGGGTGGTTGACTAAGGCCTTATCACCCTAGTTTAGGGTAGGCCCGTGCCCGTGATCCCTCTAAATATAAAAAACTGCATTTAAATCCGTTGCGTAGTTTAAAAGTTTTAAGCATACATAGGGATATAGCGACAAAGCGACAATCCAACTAGCAAAATATTTTAGTATTTACGTACTTGTTAATATTTTAAATAAACTAAAGTTCCTTTACAATGCACTGTTGTTTTTAATATCCATGACTATTGAGTCTGTTCTTAACCTAGTCATTTAAAAACAATGTAAGAATTTCTATTGTAAAAATTTCTTTATTTCCAAATCAGTCTCCCACAATACAATTATGTATAAATGTAGAGATAATAAACAATTATGTTATACATATAATTTATAATTATTCAAGTTTCGTCTTCGGCCCTAAAGCCGAACCTAACCCGTCCCCGCCGCCCGGTAACTTGATACGTTCACCGGTGATTATCCTCGATCTCTCGTAATGTAAATGCGTTTAATTTGTGCCCGACGCGATGTAGATGTTAAGACTGTAAGTGACACTAACGCCATTTATATTTTAAATTGGCTTTGAAGAAAAAAAACACCGGTCAAGTGCGAGTCGGAGTCGCGTTTGAAGGGTTAAGTGCCGATATTGTAAAAAAGGTTGAATCATCATTATCAGCCCATATACGTCCCCACTGATGGGGCACGGGCCTACCCTAAACTATGGCGATAGGCATTAATCGACCACGCTAGCCAAATGCGGGTTGGTCGACTACACACCCGTAGAATGTCTTCGTAGGTGCAGGTTTCCTCACGATGTTTTCCTTCACCGTTAAAGTGTCCAGAACATATGAATTTCAAATTTGAATAACACATTGGTACCTGGCGGGGTTTGAACTGGCGAACTCTCGCATGGCAAGCAACGACCTTAACCACTCGGCCATCGACGCTTTTTGTGAATTTAAAGGTTGGATAGGAATATTTAAGGGAATATTAGTTTTATTTTGTTGTAGTGTAGTATTCCTTGTAACGTAAAAAAAAATATTTGTGAGCATTTCATCTGCTCTTGCCATTCTCTGCTACAGCCTGATGATAGAGGTGAGAGCCATCCACTCCCCCGCAAGTCTGGCGATGATGAAGAGGCCCTCAAGGCAAATCAGTTAGGAAAAAAAACAGCCTGATGACAGAATTCTGATTCTGATTCTGAAGACAGACCGACGGAAGGTACCCATTTTGACCTTTTGGGTACGGGACCCTAATATGTGGAGTGTATTCAGTTAAATATGGCGACAATTTTTAAATGCTGTAATGAAGACGATGGACATTACTTTAATTGTAAAGTTTAATTAGAACAATTACTTATGGCGTATTAGTTTACATACACATGAATATGGGAGGAACACGATTTTTACCTTTTCTAGGCATGGATTACTTTCAAATGTTTTAAGGGCTATCTGAAGACAAATATTTCATAATAAAGGATATTTTACACACTTATGTTTGCACATAAATGTATGGTAAAATCAAAAGATGACGTCCTGGCTATTTCACAATTTCATCAGATCGGCAAGTAGTTCACTTATATTAGTCGAGTCAATAAAGCTTTTTAAAATCAGGTCCGCTTTGGATTCTTTATCTTTTTTATTTATAACTAGCTGTGCCAGCGACTTCGTTCGCGTTTTCCCCGTTTTTTACACATTTTCCATTGTATCTTTGCTACTATTGGTCGCAGCGTGATGTTATATAGCCTAAAGCCTTCCTCGATAAATGGTCTATCCAACGCAAAAAGATTTTTTCAAATCGAACCAGTAGTTCCTGAGATTAGCGCGTTCAAACAAACAAACAAACTCTTCAGCTTTATAATATTAGTATAGATAATTGGAGTGGTTTTGAGGACTACCAAAAATAGCTTCACAGCTTCATTGACACGAATATATATATATATATATATAAATACGAATAGTATTGTACTTTGGTTATCTCTACAGATAATTCCTCTTACCTGGATGTTATTCAAACTTGATTGTAAAAGCTACTGTGTTTTCTGTAAAAAAAAAACAAATTAATTATTACTATGAATAATTTACAAAAACTGCACTTGTTATGACATACACCTACCTTAAATGAATAAACATTTACAAACATTAGAAAAAAACAACATGGTAAATATCCTGGACATTTTCAGTTTTATAACATTTACTATTATATCCGAAATCCACACATACCTAGGACCCAAATATACTTAAACTACAAATACAAAATAATATAAACTATTACATAGTGTGGGAGGCAATATAATAAGGGCACCGAGGTCCATACTGCCCAGTTCATTATCAGATGGGGCTATATTGTGGAGGTACGAGTATTACTTGTCGCATTGTCCGTAGGCGAAACTCACTTTACGTGGCCTAGTGATGTGCTGGATCGGTTAATAGCCAAACCAGGTACGAACGGAAAGACGAACTGGTGAGAAGACCATCCACGGCCATTATTATTAGAATTAACGTTTTCTAAAACCGGATGGCTTTTTAGTCAATAAATAGCATAAGTCTGTACAAGTGGATTAAAACGACCTTCGTTCTAGTTTAACATATATGTTCAGTGTGAGTCAAATAAGACTTTCAAAACCAATTTCCAATCTAAAAATGTGCTTTATGATAAATCGATGATGTTTAATATTTTTTTAAGCTATTGCATAGCTTTTATCGCGGGCTTTGAGCGCAGCGACCGAACCAAGAAATTCCGTAACGAAAAAACCTCACAATCGTCTAACGTCGTTTCAGTTCGGTAGACTTCGGCACGGTGTTTGTGTGCGTGCGATATGACGTATTGTACGACTCTACGAAACTCGCACGAATCGAAACGAGCTGCTCCGAAATCGGACGATGCTATGCAATAGCTTTATCGCAGCAGTCTCCGAGTGCCACACGTCTTTTATCCCTTTATTTGTTACACTTCACTTTTTTTGTAGGACTCTCGCTGATAGCCTGCAGATAGGCTTTCTCGGCTTAACCGGGCTGGCGGGGGAGCGGATGGCTTTCACCCCTAAACTGGCGGGGGAGCTGATGGCTTTCACCATCATCTAGATGTCTATTAGTTAAATACACTAGCAAATGCGTAGTTATTGTAATGACCGATGTTTAGACCGAGTTTTATTGATAAAAAAAAAGACGTGTGGCAATCGGGGACTGCCGCAGTATAGCTATTGCATAGCATCGTCCGATTTCGGAGCAGCTCGTCTCGATTCGTGCGAGTTTCGTAGAATCGTACAATACGTCTAACCGCACGCACACAAACACCGTGCCGAAGTCTACCGAACTGAAACGACGTTAGACGAGTGGGGAGCGTGAGGTTTTTTTCGTTACGGAATTTCTAGATTCAGTCCCCGCGCTCAAGGTCCGCGATAAAAGCTATGCAATAGCTTAAAACTCTCAGGAGGACCTCACTCCATCTGATGGTAAACGGTCGTGAGGTCCACTTATGAGGTCGATGGGCACATTGAGATGCTGTTTCACGCATCTAGTAAATAATAGGTATACGAAAATTCACTTAAATGTATTTTCACAATTTAGTTTTCCCATCACTACGAATTCAGTCGTAGCTCCAAGGTCCGTATTCCGTAATGACTTTATTTAAGGGACCATCTGATATCCCATATTGCTCTTTAACTTAAATAATGCAAGTTGAACCTGATACTTTAAGTAAACAAATGTAGAGGCGTTGATATTTTATTTCTTGTGTGTGAAGCTTGAATAGTTTCTACATAATAGATAATCACTAATCAGACAAAGGTCGCCAGTTCAAACCCCGCCATGTACCACTTTGTTTTCAAATTTGAAATTCATATTTAAGTACGATTCTACACAACGCTTAAACGGTAAAGAAAAGACATCGTGAGGAAACCTGCACACTTATGAAGAAATTCTAAGGTTGTCTAGTCGACCAACTCGCCCGTGGCCAGCATGGTTGACTAGAGCCTTGTCGCCCTAGTTTAGGGTAGGCCCGTGCCTCAGCATTAGGGACGTAAATAGGCTAATGATGATGATGATGAAACAGAAAGTAAAAGATATGTTTAATTTTTTGTCAAAATTATGTTCCATAGGTATTTTTTATTTCATTTCTATTAGAATTACGTATAACGTTAATAAATAAACTTGCACGGGTATTAGGCGGGGCGTGTAGGCATTTCTATTTTTTTGTTCAGGGTGAGGGCGATATGTGTTCTATTGTGCCTGTCAACCTCATCTGGACCTCACGACTGCTTAAACTATCAGGCGGAGTAAGGTTATCTTGCACAACGGGATGTAAAAAAACATGAATTTAAAAAAAAAACATTTTATGATCAGATTTTGTCACCAAATTCATTGATAATGAAGAACTTTTTGAATTTAAAGACTAAATTGTTATTGCTAATTTAGATCGAGTGGACATTGGATGAGTGCTGAGGTAAGAGTCATCCGCTCCCCCGGAAGTCCGGTGATGATGACGAGGCTACTCCAAGCCATCTTCTTATGTCAGTTAGGGAAAAAAAACATCGGGTTAGACCAAAACTCAACTATTTAGCGAAAATTGTTGTTTTTAAAGAATTTTGTACCGATAAATAAATTCTATTATAGTCTATTCTTGACGCTAGAAATAGAGGTACTATCAAATGAAGCAATACCGTTATTATTGAAGTTGTGACCATAACACACTATAATTAAAGATACCTATACATTCAGTTTATATGCCGTGGAGTTACGTGGACTGAGGAAATTGGTTGTTAGAAACACATATCTTAAGAAATGCCTTTCACTGCTACGTACATAATAATACTCATACACATAATAAAATGAAATATTTACGTATAACAGCCAACAATAATATATTTCATACAAATTTATGATTTTAAATACATATTCATACGTACTTAACATGATTTTCAATCAAATTACACACTCATTTATGTTTATTAAAATAATTTTTATTCACCATTTAACTAACAATTTACTGTTTTCTTATCACAGTAATATTAAAACTTCATATATTTTACAGTATTTCGAATATAAACATCTTAGCTAAATTACATATTTTGCTCATTTGCAATCAAGATAAAAAAGACGTGTAGCACTCGGGGACTGCCGCGGTATAGCTATTGCATAGCATCGTCCGATTTCGGAGCAGCTCGTCTCGATTCGTGCGAGTTTCTTAGAGTCGTACAATACGTCTAACCGCACGCACACAAACACCGTGCCGAAGTCTACCGAACTGAAACGACGTTAGACGATTGTGAGGTTTTTTTCGTTAAGGAATTTCTTGGTTCGGTCGCCGCGCACAAAGCCCGCGATAAAAGCTATGCAATAGCTTAAAAAGATGTTAACTTTAGCCGTAATAAAACAGGAAATATTTACCATAAATGGTGTACCTATCACCACCAGCCCTTATACGTCCCCACTGCTGGGGCACGGGCCTACCCTAAACTAGGGCGGCTATGCCTTAGTCAACCACTCTGGCCAAGTGCGAGTTGGTCAACTACACAACCTTAGACTTTTTCGTAAGTTTCAGATTTCCTCGCGATGTTTTCCTTCACCGTTAAAGTGTCGAATAATCGTGAATTTCAAATACGTGACGAGATTTCGAACTGGCAACCTCTCGCAATAAATAAATATAAATATTTCACAACATCACATACTTACATAGATCTGATCCCGTGGTAAGTAGCTTAAGCACTTGTGTTTCAGGTATCAGAATCAACAATGGATACACAAATATACCTAAATATATTTAATAATACACCCAGACACGGATCAAACACCGATGTTCGTCACACAAATATTTGTCCCGAGTGGGAATCGAACCCACAACTCTTGGAACCACTGTTCCACCGAGCCAGTCTCCGAGCAATGCAAGCAACAAGTATACCTACTTATTAAACAGTTACTCGTTTGGTAGATGGATAGATCAGAAGAAAGTAAACAATTAAACATACTAAAGTCCCAGTGAAAGCTTAAGTTTTCACAAAGGCCAATTTAAATGGTTAAATTATAAAACAACTACATCTGCAATATCATCATAGCACAATCTAATCACACGACGCAATTGAAATATAACCTCAATTTATTACCGCCGCCATTACCATTTCGCGCCAAACGTTTATTATTTAATTATTAAACAAAATGGCCACTTTTAACCCTTTTACGACTCTTCTCGGCCGTTAAGCAGTTCTAGGGCTGACAAAGGTTACTGATGATAGTAGAAAACAAATTATATACTTATCATATTTTACCTATTCATATATTGTACGCTTATTTATCTTGATTAACGAGCCATTGAATAATTTGTAATTTTTTTTTTATTCTAACATCGTAAAATTTTATAATGAGGGGCACTATACAATGGAGATTTATGAAAAATCCTGTCAATAATTTCACAACATTACCACAAATATACATACATTATATATTACATAGCTCGAAGAAGCGAATTTCGAATAATCTATACTAATATTATAAAGCTGAAGAGTTTGTTTGTTTGTTTGTTTGTTTGTTTGTTTGTTTGAACGCGCTAATCTCAGGAACTACTGGTTCGATTTGAAAAAATCTTTTTGCGTTGTATAGACCATTTATCGAGGAAGGCTTTAGGCTATATAACATCACGCTGCGACCAATAGGAGCAAAGATACAATGGAAAATGTGTAAAAAACGGGGGAAACGCGAACGAAGTCGCTGGCACAGCTAGTTAAAAATAAAGCTTCAAATAATATAGGTATAACGGAAAAGTTATTATTTTTACTAAAATAAAATTGCCCAATGACATAGTGAAGACTTAAAAAAAACACAAAAAAAAATTTTTTTACTAAGCAAAGACAACTACGGTCAGCCCCGATCGTCGCAGTCCCGTCTTTTACGGCGAAGGTGTAAACTCGCCTATTATTTTGTCTCAGAAGCGGCAATCGTATGTCGCACGGTTTAGATTCGGCGTAAAATGGCGTATCTTATTGTAATGCTCTGCGTAGTGCCGCGTGGGCATAAGACATGGGACGAAACAACTGGGACGATCATTTTTTACTGTAATGTTAGTTAGTTTAGTACTGTTTTGAAAATATGTAATCTGTTTTTGAAAATTCGAAATCCTGAATGAATACTAAAACTCAAAGTCTTAATCTATTAATGTTCTCAATAATTGCTAAAGATTAACCAATCTTTAAATCGAATTGTAGATTAATTTGAACATTTTGTTTTTTTTTGGGTGAGGCTTGAAACGGCATTTGCGAGTATGCAGGCCTTCAGAATGCGGGCGACAGACTCAATAGATTATTTTGTGCCTGTCGACTTAATATGTTGACCCCATGACCCCGCCATCAAGTGGAGTGTGATAATCCTTTTCGGTAATAACAAAAAAAAATCTAAAACTAAAACGGAAAAATATCTGAACATCCATCATATTGCGCAGAACTATCATTGCAACATTTATAGGGAAAATCCGAGTGGTTAAGGTCGTTGCTTGCCATGCGAGAGGTCGCCAGTTCAAACCCCGCCAGGTACCAATGTGTTTTTCAAAATTTGAAATTCATATGTACCATCATTCGACGCTTTAACGGTGAAGGAAAACATCGTGAGGAAACCAGCACACCTGAGAAATTTTTCAAGGGTGTGTGACAAGCCATGTCAGAGGCCTACGGGCGGCTTAAAAACTCTGACACCAGGTTGTTCATCAACCATACGATAAGAAGAAGAAGAAGAAGAAGATAGGGAAAATTGTATTCTCTTATTTAGACACAGGACTTAAATTATTCAGAATGCACGCAAAATCATGTGTACATTTAATAATTTGAAATACTCTCCTAGCTGGGACACAAAGGATCGAAATAATCCCATCACTATTTAACAACATCGGATCTGTTTCGCAAGCGTTAATGATGTCATATCGGTTTTGTAACCGAACGGAGCTGATCAGAGCCGGAAACAAATATGGTGGTGTCTTGTCATTTAAACAAATGACATTGCTTTGCTATTATGGGAATACTTCTGTTAAAGACAACATTGATTATTGAGTGTTTTGCTTTAAACCTACTTTCATTTAACTACAGAGCGTCCGGGGCCAACAGCCTATGTTATTATAGCCTATTCATAATACCAAGCAAGACACCCTAAAAAATAAAAAAACACCCTAAAAACAAAGTAAGCCATCAAAACCAGACATATTTCACATTATCCAAAAATCAATCAACATCGCAAACGAATCCATCAGAGCAAAGGAACAAACCTTATTAATCCCAAAAAAAAAACAAAACGCGACTCGGACCTTATTTGAAAAATTTTAAAAAAGAACGCCCGTCCGGAAAGCCACTAAATAACATATTCCAATCGTTTAATCTCGCAAAACAGCGCGCGAAACTAAACAAAGCAAAATGGCAGACCCATAATGCAAAAATTAATTTTGTTCTGTGCGGAAAAAAGGCCAGTAATAAAGTGAGGCTCGCGCCGTTAAAGTCAGAGGGCCTTCTTTACGACGCCCGATATTTATTTATTCCGATATAATTCGGACGCGTGTTTATGTTTTAGCGTATTGATTCTTTGGGCCGTCTCGGGTACGGATGATACAGACTGTTAACACAGCACTTAAATCAGAGAGTATAAAAAGTATATTAGAGCAATATTTTTTCTTTACTTGTGACTGCAGTACCTTCATAGTAATCGTTATTTTGCGGTCTCTTTTTCAGTGGTAAATAATCGGCAACATGCTTCAATAATCAAAAAAAGATATTGATATTGTGTTACTTTCAATCAATCTAACAAACAAAATAAATATTTGATTTTTTTTTGACCGTAAAAGTTATTTACATATTTTAGGGATCTATGAAATTGATTTGAATAAGTATATTCACCAGCTATATATATTTTTAAATCTATTATACCATTTTTACATAATGAAGACTTTATGCAAATGATATATTTTGTTATCATAGAAAACAGTCTACGTTGCTGTTAAAATTAAAAAGATAGTCATATCTCGTTCGTCGAGTTGAAATGGGCTAACCACCGATGTAATCTCTGAAATTAACCTAATTTACATGTTAATAACGCACTTTAGATATAATTATTTTATTTTACGGCTCAACTCTAATTTATTGTGCGCTGATTTCATTGTAACTAGTTTCTCAGAGATAAGAATGAGAAATAACTGACTTGTTGATGATGCATTTTTGTGGGGAGTATATTAGATGGGTAATATTTTATATATGTACAGTTACTTTACATATTGTAGTTATTTAAGTACTCTTGTGTTTTATTATTGGACATAATAGTTCTTTATATCGTTTTACTGATGGTTTTTTATTGTTTAAATACATTTGGTTTTTACTTTTATATCACTATAGATCTAGACTATATAATGTATCTTTTAACAAATTAAAATCTAGTACATAGGAGTCAAAACTCCCATGTACTGGATTTGGATCTAATATAAAGATCTTAAGATCTTATTATGTAATGTGATAAAGTGCAATAAATTTGATTTGATTTGATTTGATTTGATTTAACCGTGTAATAAAGTAAAATCGCTGAAATATCATGCCAATCACACATGGGGGTTGTAATGACAATAAAAAATACCTATATCGATAATATATCGAATATCGAAGATATTTTCGCGAGAATTGACTTAATTAGAAGTAACGAAATTAGTTAACCACCCCAGATAGAAAATGAAAATGAAAAAATATTTATTTACAATCACAACATTTTCTTTAAATACAAGTGATTGAGACTGCCTTTTAAGTATACGCAGATACTTGTGTCAGGCGGTCCCGCTCTTCCTATGACTAGATTTACACTTTAGGTGAGATATAAACCTCTTTATTTTTATAATTTATAAAAATAATATTTTGTGTGTCATTTTTCATTGTGGGAGTTGTTGTTAAAACTTTTAATATATTAAAAGTCCCACAGTACTCCTCATCCGTACAAAAGCGAGTGTGAACGCTTGATCAGATTTCGCGCACCTTATTTATATTACTTTAAAATTGCCTCACCGACTCCGTAGAAACATTGACAATGGTTCCGCGAATGGCTTTCAACACTTTTAATTAAACATTTCTCTTCACAAGTCTTGTCGGATTACCGTTTTACAACACTATGCGTGTGAAGGGATATTAATGGTGTGTCCTCTATAAGATAATATTTCATCATCATCAACCCAAATAAGTCCCCACTGCTGGGGCACGAGCTTACCCTAAACTAGGGCGATAAGGCCTTAGTCAACCACGCTGGCCAAGTGCGGGCTGGTTGACTACACAACCTAAACATTTCTTCATAGGTGTGCAGGTTTCCACACGATATTTTCCTTCACCGTTAAAGCGTCGAATGATGGTACATATGAATTTCAAATGTGAAAAACACATTGGTACCTGGCGGGGTTTGAACTGGCGACCTCTCGTATGGCAAGCAACGACCTTACACTGACAGTTCTTCGATACAATATAAGTACATACGTCACGGTAAATCTATTTTACTTTATTACATACGAGTCAGATTTAAGTGACGTAAATTGTTTCGAAAACTTTCAAAGTGTCGTTCTTAGACTACGTCTAAATTTCGCCTAAAGAGGCTTGCAGATAATCTTTGAATCGCCTTTAGATATCGAGTTGTAATAAGCCCGATGACTGCTGGGTGCCAAATACGTAAAAAGTGAAAGAATCTAACAACATTATTACGAATTAAAGTAATAAAATATGTGAAATTGAAATTATATGGTTTAAACTCCATTCTCTTCATTTGACTGAACAAATTAATTAGAAAATGTAGGAACGTTATACATAATCCTTACTAGTCCTTACTAATATTATAAATCCTAAAGTAACTATGTCTGTCTGTCTGTCTGTTACTCTTTCACGCATAGAGTACTGGACCGATTTAAATGAAATTTGGTACAGATATAGTCCAGAGCCTAGGAAAGGTTATAGGCTACTTTTTAAACCGACTGCGCTATAAGGAAGTAGGTAATGTTTTACCGGTTAAACGTCTCTACGCGGACGAAGTCGCGGGCGGAAAGCTAGTTATATTATAAAGCCGTAAAATTGGGCAACACTGATAGTTGTGGATATAAAATACCATTAGCTAGCCATATCTTGAAATTTCATGAATCCATGTAAACATCTTATAGTAATCTCTCTTATCTATGTACCGTAACAAGTTTCGAATAAACCTAATTAATATAACATGTAATACTAATCTTCCTATTAACGGGCCATATCTTATTTCAACCCACTTTCTTTCAGTAATTACGGATAATTGTTTGGTCCCAACCGATTAATACTTGAATGTTTTATGATTTCGAATAGTGATGGCGAGAAAATGCTAATTCCTGATTTAATGGGGATTGAAGAAACCACCGTGACGATATAGTTTTAATTTAAAATAATAACATGCTATACCTAGTACCTATGGTATGGTAATTTATGTAAGGGCTAATTTCCTACTTTCTTTTTTAGATAAAAATGATAGGTGCATAATTGTTTAGCGGTAAAAGCCAGAGCTCCCCCCGCAAGTCCGGTGATGATGACGAGGCTACTCCAAGCCATCATCGTATGTCAGTTAGGAAAAAAAATGGTTTCTATCACGCCTGAAAGTCCAGAATATAGGCAAATAACACGAAACAGTAAGTTCAATAAACCACATTTAGCCGAAACTAGTGACCCGCCCTCTCTTCGGGTATATCCTTACTAATATTATAAATCCGAAAGTAACTCTGTCTGACTGTCTGTCTGTCTGTTACGCTTTTACGCATAGAGTACGGGACCGATTTAAATTAAATTTGGTACAGATATAGTCTAGAGCCTAGAAAAGGTTATAGGCTACTTTTTAACCGACTTCGCTATAAGGAAGTAATGTTTTACCCGTTAAACGTCTCTACGCGGACGAAGTCGCGGGCGGAAAGCTAGTTATCCATAAAAACCTAAATCTTGAATCCATAAAAAAAACCTACAAAATCCGTTGCGTAGTTTTAAAGATTTAAACACATACAAACAGACAGACGCGGGAAGAGACTTTGCTTTTTACTATGTAGTCATAAAGACGTTTAGACGAGACAAAAATGCACTTTCAAATTAAAACATTAAAAGTAGAGAAAACACAAACGCCACGTTACTTTGATTGAAGTTAAGACCTTCTAATCTAAATAAATTATTAGTCTGACCACTTTCAACGATTTTCTCTACATAAATAAACTACAATAGACGAAAAACCAACGAACAATAACCGCTGGCGAAAAAAAATAAAAAAATCGAATCGCAATCTCAATAAAGAAAAACGAGGATAATTATAAAAATTAACATTTTATTGGTCAATTATAATAAATGATTTAGAAAAGTCGAGTTAACGATCCCGCTTAAACGCTGACGGGCTGTGATTAACGCTTTTAAACAAAAATAATCGCCCTTAAAAATAAATATTTTCGTATCTCACTTAGGGCTGGCGACGAGATTTGGGAAGAACAAAAATTGATCTTTCAATTTCGATAGTATTGCATTAGTTTTGTTCTTCGTACGATATGCAATAGAGAAAATGGTTTCTGTCACATTCATAGACAATCCAAGTGTGTAAAAATACGAGTTTCAATGATTTACACACGTTACTATTTCTGTTCCGTTCAGTTCTGATTCGGCCATCGGTTCTGCTCGCGATAATTTGAAGAAAAATAAAAACTCTTATAAGAAATATTAGGTTATTTGGTTTGAAAAAAAATTTTGAAAATAGTTTCCGAAGTGAGTCTTTGAGCAAGCCAACTAAACAAACCAAACAAAGCTAAGCCAAGAAATTTCGCCATCGATGCCCAATGATGATCGATGATAATCACAACATCACTACATTTGGTTCACATTTCGAATAAAGGTACCTAAATAGTGTTACTCATATCAAAAATAACAGTGGAATACACAAATATACTCAAATAACACACCCAAAGGTAGAACATACGTTTATTCTACACGTAAATAGTTATCCCGAATAGAGATCGAACCCACGACTCCTGCCATAAGAGACAGAGGCACTACATAATAAGCCATTGAGCCACTCAAACATTTAAAAGTAACCCTCGAACTCTACCATTGGCAACCCTATCACAACTCCGCCACTGCATCGTTACGAGCCAATATCGCCATTACTGCTCTCCCGTTCTCTTCCAAACGAAACAGACAAAACCAGCCATCCCCCTCTAACACACCGATCCCTGTTCAAAGTGGTGTCATCCCGTCTCGCTCGGCGAGCTTGGCAATTTGCTGGCATGTTGTTAAGTTGCAATCAATTGGCATGGGCAAACAGACGCCTTATGATATATCCAATTAAGTTGGGCTCGGAGAGAACGGTGTAACATGCACTTTTTAACTTTTCAGTTAAAGTTTAAAAGGATTGTTTGCAGTTGTGCTAACACAGGATAGTAAATAGTAGAGTTGCTTATTTGAAAGAATAAAAGTCTTAAGCAATTTAAAGGTGTTCATTTCTTAAGGTACCTATTCATTTATCATCAACAAGAAATCAATTATATCAAATAAAAACAAGACTGAAAACGTAATGTGTACCATAAAAGTAAATGTGTTCAAAAATAGTCATAAAACATTAAAAATTAGTTATACAGAATAATTTTACATTAACAGTAATTCAGATTTTTTACTATAAAATATATTTAACATTGAAAACACAATAAACTAAATAGTTTAACTTCTCGTATTTTTAGCGTAAATTATTATTTATTTTACATTCCTATTAGATAATATTCATAACGCATTCTAGTACTAAGCATTACCAGTTTACAGTTTTCACTGCAAAAACACGCCAATAAACTAACCCTAGTGTTCTCACTTACACCCATTTCGCGCACGACCGCCTCCAGGTAACGTGAAGAAATTTACCGTGTATTAAATCTCTGAACAAACAAGTTGTTCACGCTTACACGCACACCGCCGCGAACGCTCACACAACTTTGAACGGTTCGCACACAACTTTGAACGGTTCGCACACAACTTTGAACAGAACGCACACACGCTTGAACAGAACGCACACACGCTTGAACAGGCTGTGCAGACGCGATGCCTGATAAGAGGCGTGAGATTTGAGCGTTAATGATTTATAATAATCGTTAATTTTTGATTAGTATTAAAGATAATGGAGAGTATTTGTTTTATCGCAATGTTTAAGTTGAATACGTGTTATGGCTGTTGAAAGCGCATTTGGAGTTTGCATTTTATGTCTTCGATTTTTATATTGTTCGGAGTGTTGGTTTATTTGTATTAGTCATTCCAAAGATACATAATATGATTCCGTGTAGATTTATGGATTCAGCTGCCACTTTAGGTTCTTTTGTAAAAGCAAGGAGGTCAAATGGTATTTATCTCAAAGTATTTACCAGATCCACTTAATCCTAGATCATAGTAAACGCATTTAAATTGTACAATTAAAACTTCAAGAGAATTAACTACATTATTGTCGTGTTGAATATTACTCATTTTTAGTAAAGTCGCCTAATCCATTTTGACTCTATACTATCTGTGCACCAAATTACATTAAATTGGGTTTAGTAATTGTGTCATGAAAACGCGACAGACGTATTTTTAGTTACTTTAAGTAACTAAATTGAAGACCTTTTGTAACTATTGAGTGCCTTATTTTGTACTTTGTAGCTGGCCATATTTTTTTTTCCTAACTGACATACGATGATGGCTTGGAGTAGCCTCGTCATCATCACCGGACTTGCGGGGGAGCGAATGGCTCTCATCCCTTAAGGTCCGACATACGATGATGGCTTGGAGTAGCCTCGTTATCATCACCGGACTTGCGGCGGAGTGGATGGCTCTCACCCCTTAAGCGTATAGATAGCTCTCACCCCTAAAGCGGATGGCTCTTACCCCTAATCTGGCTAGCTATTTCCCTGATTACACTGGACTGTCTCATCATTGCAATATTGCACAAGATGGTGTGCAAACAAACACAGGTGCACTCTATTTTCTTCCGCTCTACATGCCTTATACTGGTAGGATAGTTATTATTAGTTAATTATAGGTGCACTGATTTGCCAAAAAGGCAGATCCCAAAGTGCACAAGGCAGAATGGCGGCGACGTGATCCACAACCCGTCACGTCACGTTTCCCACAGAGGTGAAAAGTGGATCGCTGGAAGTGATTTCTGCCTACCCCTCTGGGAAAAAGGCGTGATTTTATGTTCTGTTCATGTTCAGATCCCAAATTCATAACTTCCATACAATTTGAATTTACACGTCGCCGAAACTGTTAATATTCAATTGCTTTTTTAACCGATCAGCCGTTAGACTTAGACCGAAGAAACAATAAGTCGTTTTTTTTTTACATTCAAACCGTTTTACTTAAAACTTTTTTGTCATCTTCTTTTTTTCATTTTCAAAAGCGAAGCGACTGTATTCAAATTCTTTAATACTGTAAAACTATCCGTTTTAAACTTCTAATGGAATTATAAAAAACTGTTTTTTAGCATAAAGCCACATCCTAAGTACATTGCTTTCATCTTTAGATAATAATTCGTGTTTTTAATAGTATTTAAAAAGCTTAAGATTAACTGTGGTACGGATCAACTGGTCTAGCGGCCATTTAACTTATTTTGTACTTATTGAACGGCATCTAATTGTTGCTTTATTTAAGTGCTCTTAACCGACCCTAATATTTTAATACCTTTGTTGTTGTTTTTCATTAAAAAAAAACTTTTCAAATTGTTAATACAAAAAATATTGTGCTTAGGGCTTAGATTACTAAGATCATTATATTTAGGATTTACCGACTAAATTCGACATCGTTTGAAACTACAGTTTACATAATTTGCTACTTAATTAACAAACTTCAAAAAGAAACACCTCCTCCATGTTATCAGTTTCATCGCTACATAGTATAAAACAAAGTCGCTTTGTCTGTCCCTGTATCTTTTATAGCATGCCTAGGTATGCCTTACATATAGGATATCGGCATATAACATACCTACCTAAGTATGCTATATAACATACATTCGTAGGTATGCTATATAGCATACATTCGTAGATATGCTAAAATCTTTTAAACTACGCATCTGTTTTTGATGCGGTTAGAGGGATTCATGGGGAAGGTATTTTAATATGTAAAATTAACCCGAGGCGAAGCTAGGGCGGGTCACTAGTAAACAAATAAAAATGTAGATATGGTATACATAAGTATATAGCACACCCAGACACGGTGCAAACACCAATCTATCACACAAACATTAGACCCAAGAGAGAATCGAACCCACCTAACCAATTTGACTGAATACGTTTTTTTGTCTTGCAAATTTCACATTAAAAAAAAACAAATGTCAATTGATATCCAACAGATATTTAAAACAAGGTCAGACCAATAAGCAACCCGTAATAAAACTACACATAATGACATTAATTCCAACAGCACACAGAATTAAGTCGTTGTTTGGCCCATAACCAGTGTTATTATGTGTATTACTATCAATAAAATCACGAACGATTCACAAGTACGTCTCGGAATGTCGATAATTTATCGGAAACCAGTTTTATTGCTTCGATATTTCGGTTAAATCGATCTGATTGTAGCAGGTAATTGTTTTTTGTCATAAAATAATGGAGTTTCTTTTTGTTACAGGCATTTCTCTGGCGCTATGAAGAATATGAGTAAATTAATATCTAAAATTGGTCTTTATGGGTCTACACGCGATATTAGGAGTAGCAAATTACATAGTAACTTACTGCCCGACGTTTCGACTGGGTTACACCCATCGTGGTCGCGAGCGAACTAACTCGAACACTCAAATAAGTACCTACATATACTTACTTACTTATTTTTGAATTCGGGATAAGTAATTTGAGTACATTGCATTGGTTCGGTTATCAAGGACTTCAGTGGAAACCACAAGTGTACCTAAATTCAATAGATTTATAAGTATAACACACCCAGATACTGGACAAACATGTATGTTCATCACAAAATAATCTGTGCTATACCAAATAATAGAGCCATTAAGAGGTAGAGCTAGTATTCGTTTCTAGATTAAGGTGAATCATAAAAACATAGCGAATATTTTAATTCCGCAGGGCGAAACTGCATCTATGCATACCCTTAGAGTAGGAGCGACAGGTTCATAATTATCATCATCATCATCAGCCCATATACGACCCCAGTGCTGGGGCACAGTCTACCCTAAACTAGGGCAATGACGCCTGAGTCTATAGGTTCTACTGTGCCTGTCCACCTCATATGTGGACCTCAAGACTATTACCATCAGGTGAACTGAGAATCATCAAGAACGAGGATAAAAAAAATATAAAAAGGATAATCCAATTTAAACTAAACTAGGAACTATCATTCGTATCAAATCGCGCATTATCGTGTCAGACCAAACTAACACCAAAAGTAACATTCAAACAGTTCGAGCTTCTATTTTTTGTGACAGTCAGCTCTATCCCTGAAGCTATTAATTTTTATTATAAAAACTACCACAACTTTAAACGATACCTCTCCGACTATCCACTTATGACTAATGATGGTTAAATTTCATCTAAACGGGGTTAAACCTCAACTCTTAACTCATAGTAATAAGGGCTATAATAGCCTGGAAATTTACAAATGTTGTATACGTCACGTCATATCAGGAATAGGGGGCGTTTTGAAGAAATTACCCTCAAAATGGGGATTTAAACACCCACTTATCCCATCAACGACTGCTGACCGACGAATCGAATAGCGATTGGCGCGCGTTCCCAATATACCACGGCTTTTTGAGGCCTAGAATATCGTAGGACGCGACTGGTCCTGATATAACTTTGTTATAGTACAGGCCGGAAAGGGGCCAGAACATACCAGAAAGTTTGATAAAAGTGCACGCAAAAGACTGGCCACTCCATTACAGTAAATTTTGTCAACTATTATAATCTATGCACGTGATAGTAAGATTATATTTTCGGACTAACTGTACCAGCGACTTTCCCCGTTTTTTACACATTTCCTACTGTTTCTTTGATGCTATTGGTCGCAACGTGATGTTATATGTATAGCCTCCCTCGATGAATGGTCTTTCCAATAGTTCCTGAGATTAGCGCGTTTAAACAAACAAACTCTTCAGCTTTATAATATTAGTATAGATAATTGTTGTTTTAATTGTGTACCTTAATGGCAGGCTCGTTAGAGCATTTGGTCTACCAAAAGCGCTATCGAACTAGTCCAGTGTCCAGGGTCCTTGTCCAGGAATCTTTGATTCGATCCTCACTCGGAACAAATATTTGTGTGATGAACATCGGTATTAGTCTCGTATTGATTCTGATATTTGTAACATAGTGTTTAAGTGGATAAGCACTGAGTCAGACCTATGTAAGTGATGGTGTGTAATATCTACATTTTTATTTGATTTGTGTATTCTACTGTTGATTCCGATATCCGTAACACAAGTGCTTAAGCGGTACCACGGTATCAATCAATACTGTGGATATATTCTGTACAGTAGCGTTTATTATTTACCTGACCATAAAATCAGACAGTGAAATAAAATTCCAAGCCATGATCGTAGTCAGGCAAGAAAAAAAGCTATCTACCTCAACTATCAAACTTGTGTAAATGGAAACGCGCACCGCACCGTTTAGGCGTACCCCATTTAAATAAATATGAAGCGAGTATCTGCCCATTTTATAAAACACAATTTGGCCCCATCATTAAATGTTAATTTATTACGTAATGGAGTGTTCCTGCAAAGGTTCATTACTTTGACAGATGTTAGCCGGAATGCGGTCTGGGCCGTTTGTTATAGGACTATCGAATGGCGCCATTTCGTTAAATGGCTGATTATTGGGCTGGTAGCCATTTGTAATAAGCTATTGAACGGGTCTGATGACGAACTCATTAGTAGGTTTTTGTGTACTTAAGTAGTAATGCTTCTGATATCCGTAACACAAGTTCCTAAGCAACTGAACCTAATTGGGGCGATGGCGCAATGGATACCCTTTTGTATGCCAAGAGTCAGAGTGGATAGTGAAGAGAGATAGTGGGTTCGATTCCCACTCGGGACTATCTGTATGATGAACATCGGTGTTTTTTCCACGTCTGGGTGATATTTACATATTTAAGTCTATTTTCGTATAATTATTTGTTTCAGATATCCGTGCTTAATACCGATAGCATCTTGTGCGTCCCAGCAGTTGTAATTTGCATAATTTAAATCTGTGATATCTTAGCAATAGTGATTTTTATTTATTATTTATTTATCTATAAATTGACGTTCAGCATGACCTCACTCCACGTGATGGTAAGCGGTAATGAGGTTCACAAATGAGGTCGACAGGCACAATAACTTATTGAAAACTGAAAATATTCCGTACATTTATTTAGAGGTTTCTAATGGGTGTACTAACATTTGAACTTATTGAGCCTATCGCACTCACTCACCCTAAAGGCTGAGATACCGTATACCTTATTTTTACAGAGTAATGTGTAAACTTTATTTCACATTAATAAGAATTATGAGGCCCAAAAATATATTATCTACCTAAAGAATGTCAATTAAAAGATACGCTCAAAAATCAGGCTCTCTCCATCCGGTTAAAGGAATTCTCTTATCTCTCAATCAAATACCAAACTAAGTTCCCATTAACTATGATCAAATTACATGTACTTCGCACAATCAAAACAAAGAGTAATTAATTCAAAGCCAACTTCTTCGGTTTACTACACAAGGAGAGTACCAAATGTATACTGCAGTCTGATTAAACGATTCACATTGCTATTGTTATGCAGGATAGAGTTGAAAGTTGTGTGGCATTTCTTTGGTGGATGTTAGTATCAAATTGGTAATTATCATCGGCGACAAGATGACATGTGTCAGTGGTCAATGAACATTAATATTAATTATGGTCAAACGAGACCGTCCACAGTGTAGGAAAGTAATTAGCTCTACATATTAAAATGTACTTAATTAAGCTTTTTATCATAAGCCCATATACGTCCCCACTGCTGGGACACGGGCCTACCCTAAACTAGGGCGATAAAGACTTAGGTAATCCGCTAGCCAAGAGCGGGTTGGTCGACTACACAACCTTGGAATTTCTTCATAGGTGTATGTGCAGGTTTCCTCACGATGTTTTCCTTCTCCGTTTAAGCGTCGAATAATCGTTTAATAAACTTGTGCTTAAATTAAGCTTTTGGTTACAATTTTATGTATAAAAATCTGTCAACACCTTTTAGTTACAATATTAATTCTAACTGAACATAAAAAGGTAGGTATGGTGCCACCATTTTTTAATCTGTTTTATTGAAAATGTTAGGAAATTAAAAAATCTTTTATTAATGAATATTAAATATATTTTTTTCTCACACAGAGTATAGTCTGTTGTTTGCGCGTGAGTTTATTTTTAAATTTCTTACACAGGTAAATATTTTTTACCCAGAAAAGTATCTCATAAATAATTACCCTACTCTTCTAGCATGTTTCAATAATAATTATTTTAATATCGACACAAGTTACTTTACTGTTCTAACATTAACTGTGTCTCCGTAGTTTGGTGGAATGAAGGCCCAAAGTGGGGGCTGTCGATTCGTTTCCCCGTTTAACCAACCTAATTAAACGGTCACACTCTCTCAGGGTCCAATCGAATTAATTAAGAACAGATGTTTTTATTTTCCAAAGAATTTTGGCCATTTTAGGGCCCAATGTTTCAAGTTAAATTGCCATATATCCTAAATTTGTACTGATGGTAGGTATTTTAGTCCTAGTAAGGAAACTAAAGCGCCCTTTTTAGACTAGATTTTACCCTGTTTTACAATTATTTTCTTGGTGTATAAAATGAAAATTCACATTTAATTAAATATAGTTACTTATAAATAAATAAATAGATTTTATCACAAGAAGCTATCCCACCATTATAATTTGGAATAAAACTGTAACCACTAGAATATCTAGTAATAATTACTAGGTAATGAGTGTTTATCTTATCTTATCTTCATAATAATATATGCTGTCATCAAGGAAATTATTTAATTATATATTATTCTACACAAAAACTCACATTCCAAACATCCACCAAAAACTAATAGTAACACATATCTGATTCCTTAGAATTACCGTCACAAAAACTAAGATGAGAGCAAATCAAGATCTGGCCCGACTAATTCTCTATCACAATAATTGGCTTTAACATCCAACAACGCGCAAAGGACTGTCCACAACCTAAGATTTGAGATAAACACGACAAAACTCAAAATGACGTTAACCTAAACCTCTATCTCCATAACCATAGAGCCTAGAATCCAACTAAAAAGTTAAAGCACAAACAATGTAGTAAGATTCTCTTTAACCGGCATAATTTGATTATGTTTATCGGATAAAGCTGTCAATCGCCATTAGATAGACGCCATCTTGACAGCATCTCGACCAATCCCAGGCTTGGAGTTTCGAAAATCGAACGGGATGAGTGAAAAGTTAATTTGATAAAATATTCCGATGATTCTTATACAAGTATGTACCTAGCCAGCAGTAGGTTTGCACCTAAATGATGAGTATGTATGTTATGTAAAAGTAATCATCATTCAAAAATTTTATCTATTTATAATGTGTTCTTGCAATGTCTTTGATTTGATTTCGCTTATATATATCCCCACCGAAAAGCTCATCATCATTAAAAATGAAAAAGTTTTTATTAAACAATCACCAATTTAAAGATTAATTCCCTGACTTCTGAAATAGGAGAACCACGGGTCTACCCTAAACTAGGGCGATCGGGCCTTAGTCAACCACGCTGGCCAAGTGCGGGTTGACTCGACTTCACCTTAAAATTTCTTCACTATCACGACGTTTGCCTTCCGTCTTCTTCTTGTCGTATGGTTGATGAAATGAAATGAAATGAAATAATGAAATGAAATGAAATGAAATAATTTATTCTGCAAATAGATTTTCATGAAATACTTTTGCACGTCAAGTTATAAATAAATAACATAATGATCAACCTGGTGTCAGTTTTTAAGCCGCCCGTAGGCCTCTGACATGGCTTCACTCACACACCGTTGAAAAACTTCTCAGATGTGCTGGTTTCCTCACGATGTTTTCCTTCACCGCTAAAGCGTCGAATGATGGTAGGACATATGAATTTCAAATTTTGAAAAACACATTGGTACCTGGCGGGGTTTGAACTGGCTTCCGTAAGAGCGTCGAATAAACATTCTCGTATGGAAAGCTTCGATGGTCTAGTTACCATCAACACTTTTACACAGACTGGCTCGGTGGAACAGTGGTTAGTGACCCTGGCTGGCGGTTCCGAGAGTCGTGGGTTCGATTCCCACTCGGGAAAAATATTTGTGTGATGAACATCGGTATTTGTTCCGTGTCCGGGTGTGATTATGTTTTTAAGTATGTATTTATAAATATATATGTATATTTATCAGTCTCTGACGCCCATAGTACAAGCTTTGCTTAGTTTGGGGTCAGGTGACCGTGTGTGGAAATGTCCCAGATATTTATATATATATATATATATTTTATGGCGACAGAATCAGATCGATGTACGAGTATGTATGTGATGCTGTGTAAAGTATATTTATTTATTTTAAGATAACATAAATGACATCATTCAAACTTGATCTATTTCTAAAATCTTATACACTTAGATCTTTGCTAAAATCTCTGATCGTAAGTAGTTTGTACAAAAGAAAAAGTTCAGAGTTGCAAAAAACACGGCTAGCCTGGGAATGAACCCGGGACTGATAAAAACAGCTGATGATGATGTCTAATGATTTGTCAGCCGTCATATTGTACGGGGCATGCTTATTTGTTTTTTCTTTTCCGTTTCTAGTCTATGGTACAAGTGATCAATTCACTGACGATTTCTGTGCAACATTTCTCGACTGGCTCGGTGGAACAGTGGTTAGTGACTCAGGTTCAAAACCTACGGTTCCAAGAGTCGTGGGTTCGATTCCCACTCGGGACAAATATTTGTGTGACGAACATCGGTGTTTGTTCCGTGTCTGGGTGTATTATTAAATATATTTAAGTTTATTTGTGTATCCACTGTTGATCCTGATTTCCGTAACACAAGTGCTTAACCTACTTACCACGGGATCAGATCAATGTATGTGATGTTGTGTAATGATATTATATTTACACAAAACCAAAGTTACAGTATTAAGCTTATTGACCAGTCATTGTTTACTTACCGGCATTCTCAGTATGCATTACAAATATAGTGTAATAAATTGATGACAAGCATGGGCGTACTGAGGTTCTGGGCCTAGTCAGATTTAATCAGTTTTTTTGCTAGGTGACTATCAATTAATGTACCAGATAAGATACATAGTAGAACAAAATACCCACCCCCATACACACCTAACTTGTTTGTAGCTTATTGCCGACACACAGGTTGTCAATGGCCTGAAAAAGGTCACTTTTTTACAGAACGCTAACAAGATGACCTCACTCCACCTGATGGTAAGCGGTGGAGATCCAAATATGAGGTCGACAGGCACAGTAGACCTTATTGAGCCTGTCGCACTCACCCTGAAGGCCTGCTTAAATGCCGTTTCACGCCCCGCCTGAAGAGGATCATATCCCGGGCTCTTCAGGCGGGGAGGGAGGGAAAATATGAGCTGGGAGGGCATTCCATGCCTTAATGGCACGGGGCAGAAAAGAGGAACTTTTTAACCAACTGCGCTATATAGTAGTAAAGTTTAAGGCAATCCTTACTAATATTATAAATGCGAAAGTAACTCTGTCTGTCTGTCTGTTACGCTTTCACGCATAGAGTACTGAACCGATTTAAATGCAATTTGGTACAGATATAGTCCAGAGCCTGAGAAAGGACATAGGCTTCTTTTTAACCGACTGCGCTATACAGAAGTAATGTTTTACCCGTTAAACATATCTACGCGGACGAAGTCGCGGGCGGAAAGTTATAAAATAACTCGCTGCCCCCCATAACTTAAGTCCTACAAAGCTAACGGTGTCAAAATCATTCCAAGAGAGATGACCCCTCGCTGATAATATTTCCGTGAACTTTTTCACGCAGACGCAGTGCTAGTTGTCAATGTTGTGATGGGTACAGCCTATCGGTGTACTTACAAAGCTGTTTTGCTTTTAAGCTTTTTATTTTAAGTCACGCATATTTAACATCACGGGTAACACTCGAGAAACTGCCGGTATTGTGACTTGCAATAGGTTCTTTTTATTGGTAGGATATGGATGTCACACAGTTAACAAGGTGCACATACTAATGATCTATTCCTGACCAAAACCAAAATACTAAATCAATACCACCCGTACTACGCATACGAATAAAGACTACAAAAAATATTGGTATTAGTTTTTGGTATTAGAAAGAAATAAATTATACTAATAACCGACTGTGTATTTTCCTCGAAGACATCACTACATATATTTTGATATACAATAAATACTTTCTAATAAGTATGATGAGACTTTATCGAAATATGCGGCCATACAGCGATCTGTAAATAAAAAATATATGTTTAATGACCATGGTGTTTTTTTTAATGGTTAACGGTGGACCTTACTCCGCCTGATGGTAAGTGGTCGTAAGATCCTCACGTATGTGGCACAATAGACCCTATAGAGCCTTTCGCACCCACCCTGTAGACCTGTCTACATGCCACTTAGAATATTAAAGTACCTACGCTAGGGCACGTCAAAATCAAAATCAAAATCAAAATCAAAATGTCTTTATTCATATAGGCAGTTTGCATGTACTTATAAATCGTCACATTAGTAATAATAAGATTCTACCACCGGTTCGGAAAGCCGTATCTATCGAGAAGACTCCGGCAAGAAACTCGATAGTCGCTCTTTTTAAACATGTTATACATTGTAAATGAGCCAAGTCATACAGTCTGGGTGTGTCATAGTAAAAGGTACCATATACTTTATTTACTACTATTTAAAATAACTATAATTAAAATCAAAAGAAAGAGAGCCAAAATAACAATGTTAAAATACCATAACAAATCCAACCTGCATGACAAAGCTTACATAGGGTAGGTAGAATTTTAATAATTACAGCCATTGCCTAATTATAAATTAAACTGAATATAATAATAAAAGAACAAAAAGTTCATCATGAATGTCAAAATTAATAATAAAATAATTAATAACAATAGAATGTCAAGAATTTAACTAAAACTATCTGTCCATGCATATTTATCACTGAGATAATCTTCTACTTTATAGTAGCCTTTTTTAAGAAGACCATTCTTAATACATGATTTGAATTGTTGTATAGGTAGTTTAGTAACACAAGCAGGTAATTTATTGAACATTTTTACACCTAGTCCAACAAAGGAGCTATTAACTTTATTTAGTCTAAAATGTGAAATAGCAAGTTTATGTTTATTTCTTGTATTGAATTGGTGACTGTCAGATTTTTTAGGAATGTATTGTATATTTTTTTACACATACATTAAGCAGTCAAGAATGTATTGGGAGGCTACTGTGAGAATACTATACTCCTTGAAACGATCTCTGAGGGAATCGCGCCGTTTAAGGTTATATATGGCTCTTACTGCTCGTTTTTGCAATACAAATATACTATAGATATCAGCAGCTGATCCCCATAAAAGCAAATCATAGGACAAAACACTGTGAAAGTAACTGAAATAAACTAATCTTGCCGTTTCAACATCAGTCAATTGTCTAATTTTTCTAACAGCATATGCCGCGGAGCTAAGTCTTCCTGCCAGGGTACCTATATGGGGTCCCCATTGTAATTTGGAATCTAGAGTGATTCCAAGGAACACCGTTGAGTTTAGGACTTCAATGGGTTCGTTATTCATTTTGATATTAGTACTGACTTGCCTTACATTGGGCATAGTAAACTTGACACATTTGGTTTTTTTGGCATTCAACATTAGATTGTTAGTATTAAACCAGTGCAGGACTCGTGAGAGAGCTTTGTTTACATCGTCAACATTTTCTTGCTGTCTATCCATCTTAAATAGAAGTGATGTATCATCTGCAAACAGAACTATCTCACATGTGTCTTTAGTAAAGAAAGGAAGATCGTTGATGTAAATAATGAATAAAAGAGGCCCAATATCGAGCCCTGGGGCACTCCCATAACTAATGGGGCGCCAGAAGAACTAGTCCCGTTTACATTAACTTTTTGGGTTCTGCCAGTGAGGTATGATTGAACTAGACTAAGTGCGTTACCCGAGATGCCATAATGGCGCAATTTGAGTAGCAGGGTTTGATGGTTAACACAATCAAACGCCTTGGATAGGTCGCAGAAAATGCCTATGGCATCCTGCTTACTTTCCCATGCATCAAAAATATGTTTTATAAGAGCTACTCCAGCATCTGTACGTTGCACGTGCAAACACAAGTGCACTCTCTGTTTCCTCAATCTCATAGCTCGGTGAGACGACAATCTGGCATGACCTATTAGAGATCAGGGGCAGGACCACCGGCTTAACTAACGCATATACCAACTTCCTGACTTCGGGCTAAGTAAACAGGTATCTTACACAATTTTTGCCCGACCCCAGATTCGAACCTCTTAATCTTTACGCACCGCTTGTACGAAATCATATTTATATTTATATAATTTAATAGGCTACCAAAACTGCAACCAAAGTCATTATCATCATCGTAACAATGTTGCCTGTATCGACACAAAAAGTTTAAAGAAAAAATACTGAACCACTTTTTTCGGTAACTGTACTCTGGGGACGATTTATAAAAGTGCCAAAAATCATCTACATAAATACCTTAATAAGTTAAGCTATTTTTTCCATGAGATCATCTCGAAAGCTGACAAAAAAGTATAAGGCACCGCGTCCACTGAGGCGCGCGCAGTCAAAAAGCTAAAAGGATTACTCAGAGGGCAGGTAGCGAGTTCGATTCCTGGTTTAAGCCAATTTTCTGCGAACCGACGCGGGTGGCACGTTTTAACGACATTAAAGATTTCGCAAACAAATATGAGATAAGCGGCGAGAAAACGGTTTTGATCCCATTTTTTAGAAAAAAATAGTTAAGTTTGGGTTCAAGTTAGTAAATGTAGAGTCCCGTACATAAGTACCTTTTTGACCATGTACCTAAAGGATACTATGTAATGAATGATTTTTCAGGATTTTTTGGTAACTGCATACAGCCATATTTTTTGGGAAGGCATATGTTAGCTTCCCTAAATTAACATATGCCTTACTGCAGTTGCACTCACGCAAAACTATTGTGATTAACATATTAAGAGAGTTTGTAGGTTGTACACACATTTATATATCAGTTTATATATAACAGACTGGCTCGGTGGAACAGTGGTTAGTGACCCAGGTTCACTACCTACGGTTCCAAGAGTCGTGGGTTCGATTCCCACTCGGGACAAATATTTGTGTGACGAACATCGGTGTTTGTTCCGTGTCTGGGTGTATTTTAAAATATATTTAAGTATATTTGTGTATCCACTGTTGATTCTGATATCCGTAACACAAGTGCTTAAGCTACTTACCTCGGGATAAAATCAATGTATGTGAAGTTGTGGAATATTTATTTATTTGTAGTTATACGGTACACTACACCTATGTCCTACGCAGTTAGCTGTGGGGCTACCATGAGTTTAAAACTTACGCGCTCGATATCGACTACGTAAATATGTCTATGAAAAACATGTACAGCGCCGGCTGGTGGTTACGCGAAGAACTACAATCGGCCATATGAAAAAAACAACTCGATAGGTTTTTAACGTACGTAAGTTTACGATAGCCAACTCATGGTAGGCCCTCTGATCTCCTTCGAGATCGGCCGCCCTGGTAGAAATCGGTCGGACACCTTAAGGATCCCTAAAAGCCGTGTCCCTATCTTTGTCAAATTGCTTCGACAAGAGGCTAAACACCCTCCCATAATCCTTCACCTAACTATTGTTAACTTTTAGTAAAAAGTCGGCGGTTTAACCGCTAAAGGTGTCCGAATAACTTAAAGCCTCCTAATCCTGTATCATGGTAATGGAATTTGGTGAAAAAACTCTTTGGTGTAAGCGACCACACTTGAAATTCACACGAAGAAACATTACTTACTTTTTCTTTGCTTAATGCAGTCGGGTAGAGAGGCGGTAGAAACACGATTGCTTAGATATAAAATAGGTAAGTATCATTTAAGATAGCGAATAATCAATTATTTTATTCTATTATATTCTAATTTAATGCATAAAGTTTATTAAAAACAAAGAAAGAAAGAAAGAGGCATGAAAATAAAAATATATTGTAACAGTATCCAGTGAACTTATAATTAAGAAAAAAATTGGCTCGTACCCACATCAAATCTTAAAACTAACCATTGACTCTATCTGAGTCCTGAGCTCTGGTCTCGGGTCTTCCCCAATTGTGGAATTTTCTTCAAAAGAAGTACTCGACCATCCGCTCCCGCGCAAGATCCGACAATCTGATTTTAAAATACATCTAAAACCCAAAATTGAGATATCCCTAAAGTTAGAAATCGAATCCAGATGTCTTGTAGGTCTACCATCAACATCTGATCTATGCGCCCTTCCTTTACTTTACTTGAGATCTGACCACTTTTTCATAGATTTTCGTAAAGGTATAGTGCAAAGCCCTATACGAGATCTGATAATCTGATCATTACAATGATCTTTTTCCCAGGGTATGTAGTTTTGGTAACATTTTTACATGAATATTGAAAGTGTTTTTGGGGGGTCCTTCGACCGATTTCGGCCATGGCGGCAGATCAATTGAGATCAGCTAAGTGCGCAGGACATATTATAGTGCATAAGTGCACTCTCTGTTCCCTTACTCTTATAGTTCGGTGAGACGGCAATCCGACATGACCGATGAGAGATCGGGCGCAGAACCACCGGCTTAACGTGCTTTCCGAGACACGGGCGTGCAACCGCTTACTTCCTAACTCTGGGCTGAGTAGGTACTCTCTTTACAGAAAACTCACAAATTTTGCCTGACCCCGGACTCGAACTGAGGCCCTCTCGGTCCTTATGCAGCTCTTGCTACCAATAGACCAACGAGGCAGTTTACAGAACTACCAAGTCCAAGGCCATAACAGTATAATATAAGGTCATCAATCTACTTAAAAATTTGCGTCCATTAAAATGTCTTGCTCGAATAATCCATAAACTGTTATGGAAAACAACTTACGCATTAAAAAGGCCATAAAACGTCTGCCAGTGAATCGGAGCGATAAGATCGACGGGTGTCGATTCTCGTCACGTATGGTCGTCACGTCAGGGTGATGATCTGTGACGATATTTGCCCTTGTGTGGTCTACGAAGGTTCGAAGGTTTGGCCAAGGTCCAGTTTACTACCCTGTCTGTTTTTTCATATAGGAACTGCGGTATATTTTCTTCATGCTCAAATATCATCACAACTGACTCCGATGGCTCTATGGCGCATAATGGTGACCCGGTCTCAAGCAAATGTCGTGGGTTCGCTTCCCAATCAATGGGGCTACCATGAGTTTAAAACTTACGCACTCGATATCGCCTACGTAAATATGTCTACGAAAAACTTGTACAGCGCCGCTGGTGGTAACGCGAAGAACTAAAATCGGCCGTATGAAAAAAACAACTCGATAGGTTTTTAACATAAGTAAGTTTTCGACAGCCAACTCATGGTAGGCCCTCCCTATTTGGGAGAACTCGATGGACTTCGGTGACCGTTCCGAGTCTGGGTGTGTTGTTAATAAATTTAAGTTCATTTGTGTATGTGTAAGATGTCGTGTTATATTTTATTTATTAAATTACAACCAACTTTAGATATGTTAAGCGGTTTGTTGGATTTATTCCAAGTTTCATCCGCAATAATTTTATATTACCATGTGCAATAGATAAAAAAAGTGTCATCACTACATTGTATAAAGCAAAGTTTCTTCCCGCGTCTATCTGTATAATGCTTAAATCCTTAAAACTACGCAACGGATTTTGATATATTTTTTAAATAGATACAGGGATTCAAGAGGAGGTTTTTATATATAATATACCCGAGTCGAAGCGAGACCGGGTCACTAGTGTTGCAAATGAAGGAAGAAGAAATAAATAATCAAATCCATACATTTATTTGGTACACAACAATCACAAAGCAGTTTTTGAATCAAACGCGTCAAAATGACAAATCCGTCTACTGCATTTTAAAAGAGTAGATATTTAAAAGGACATTATCGAGTCCTATCATTGTATATTCCTATTCTATAACCGGCCATATTGCATGCGAGACACGTATTTATTACAATGAGGTTTTTGTGTGGTCCAACACGGGATGTCATTATTCTGTTGAAGTAAAATGCACTTCGCATAGCTTAAGTGCAATCGATTAAGATACGAACTACGTGATAAGATGGTTTTAGTGATATCGATGTGTTGACTCTATTGGTAAGCTTATGAGACCGTTTTGGTACGCCATATTTTTCCATTGGAGGTTATGAAATTGAGTAGTTATGTAATTAGTAGGTAATGTCTATTATTTGCGCGAACACTATACATTTGAAATAAAATGTATTTTCACTGGTTAAACTTGCGTGTATTGTTATTTAGACACAAGAAAACTGTCATCTTTAGTCTTGCCCGTGACCACGAGCGCTGTAAAGAGCTCGAAACGTCGGGTCTCTAAATAATATAAGACTTTCGCGTTCCATTACCAATTATATAAGAAAACTCTAAATAATTTGTCTCGTGGGAACGCATTGACCTTGTTAAAACAATGCACAAGGCAGAATGGCGGCGACGTGGTCCACAACCCGTCACGTCACGTTTCCCACAGAGGTGAAAAGTGGATCGCTGGAAGTGATCTCTGCCTACCCCTCTGGGGAAAAGGCGTGATTTTATGTATATGTATGTAAATAATTTGTTTAGAATACCACGTGAGTTTAACCGTAAAATTATTTGCAAATGGTATGTATTTGATCAATATTTTTCCCTCTTTCGAAAGGGTTGAACTGATTTAGAAAACGTTCATGTTTGAAGATAGATATGGTACCTACATACCCACTAGTTCTACCACGCAGTTCAACTAGCAATACATTCAATGGGACTCAATGTATTGGAATGGAACTGCATTGTATTGGAATGAACCGTAAATATGTTTATTGTATGGGGACCCCCATTCAATCTCTTTTAATTTTTATAGTCCGAGAGCTGGAAAGAATTTTTAGGTAGGTATTTGAGGTAAGCTGAAAACTTGTCCTGTATATCTCCTATTATATCCCAACTCGATAGGTGTTACCTAAAAATTCTGGCCAGCTCTCCTACTATTATTTGTTGTTATAGCGGCAATGAAAATACATAATTTGTGAAAATTTCAGCTTTCTTGCTATCACGGTTTATGAGATACAGCTTAGAGACAGACAGACAGCGGCGGCTTAGTAATAGGGTCCCGTTTTTACCTTTTAGGCACGGAACACTAAAAAAGGGGCAAAAGAAAAAGCAAAACCACTGTTAAATGAGTAAAAACATATATTTTATATCACTCGTCTTTATGTTACTACACTTTCTTACGGCGTCGAACAACGATACCAATAGTACAGTCACGGAAAAAAGTATTAGCCGATTACACACAAATACAATCAAATGTATTATATATCGAAACTAACACACATATTTACATCGTCTCTAAAGAATTAAATACTATCCAAGAATGTACAGTTATGCACTAAAGTTTAAGTATATTATATAAATTTATTAAGTATTATTTACAACCTGCATAACTATGGCATACGAAACCCACAAATATTGAAGGAACAATTTATTATAATAAGTATAGGAAAATGTACATAAGTCCCGCGATATTTTAAGTACGACGAAATAAATAGATTTTATTTACATAATATTTCTTTATTTTTAACATAATTTATGCGGCCCTAACTATAGACCTAATTTTGACACTATTATCTAAAGAGTATTTTCCAAGTAAGTATAAACCAATATTATTGTGTCCTTTCAAGATATATATTTTTTAATTAGATATCTACCAATTAGTTCTAAATCCCAAAGTATCCAAAAAGCACTGGTATTTATTTTCCGATTATGTATAAAGAAAAGGAAGAAATAATGAAGTAAATGGTTCGATTGCTACAAAGAATCAGCATCAAACGACATTATACATATTACGTCTGTATAATATAATACTGAATTACAAGGATGTACTAAATGATTTACTCGCATCTTTATCCTAAAGGAACTGACTTAATAAAACTATGTCGAATTGAGCGATTTTATACATTAAAAAGTGATATTTATATTAACTTCGGCATCGATATCTTTAAACGCCTACACTATGATTATATTTGCATCTAGCATAGACATAAAGACATTTTTATTAAAAATGATATGTTCAAATTAAAAAATAGCCGGTGACATTTAATAAAAAGGGTTACAGTAAAGAGATTTAAAAAGAAATCAAAAATGTCTTCATCTATAATGCAGATACGTTCATAAACTGTATTGTTTTAAATACACAAATATTGCCGTAGCCATACCAACCCATAGCCGTTTATAACCCAATTGCAACTTTACGATACACTGATTCAAAAAATCTATTTTTTTCAAATAGCTGTTAGTAAACAAAACAGTAGGTACACTAATAAAAAAACGTGTAACTACAATTTTGTTGACAACTGTACACTGTTAAATAAACAAAAGTAAAATTGTTTTGACAGACTGATTCATTTCTTACATAAATTACAGGTTAATGCAATTTAGACTTCGTTCAAAACTGACCAATTAGCTATACAATGACAGTGCACTAGTAAGATATGAACATGGCCTTTATATATAAACTTTACTGTCTTTGACAGTCTCAACCAGAGTCGGACTTGGTCGAAAGGGCCTATACAAGCCCGAACACTGAAAAGACAATCAAAAATTTTGTTTAGCTTGTAATAAAATAAAGCCAAATCAATTCAAATAGAATTTTGTATGAGTGTTGCATTTAAAATTTGGCAAGTTAGACTCAAAAATATCTCATCGTTTCAGTGTTTGGCCGTAAGACCAGGTACTATTTGCATTTAGGTAAAGTACTACGGCCTGACTAAGGCCTGATCGCCCTAGTTTAGGGTAGGGCCGTGCCCCAGTAATGGGGACGTATATGGGCTGATGATGATGATGAGGCAAGGTAAGGCCAACCAGGGGCACCTCGCCTATACCTAGTCCGACCCTGGACAATATCAATACTCATTCATCTCAGCCATGACTGACGTTACACCGAAATAATTGAAAGTTCTAATTAATAAAAACCAATTAAGCCCAACGCTATCCAAAACGAGACTTCAATAACCGCATAATGCCACATAATCAACGAATTAAAGGCAATCAAGACTGCATAATTAAAAAACTGAAAGAATACATCGTAAAGCGGGAACATGGCCGATAATCGGAGTTAATGAATAAAATCGATAATTAAAATCGATCCGTGGTTAATTGAGCTGAAAATGGAATCTAGACTCGGACTGCTGGTAACGCTTTTTGGTTACGATGGCGTTTTTACTTATTTAAAATCTGATTTAACAACACATTTCATTTTAATTTACTTACTAACTGCCATAGACAACGATAATTGTCAATATTCATGCCAGATTTTCATTTGGAACCTACTTATTCGCAAAATCTGTTTATAAATAGATATGAACAAGAAATTACTCAATATATAATTTTAAACTGTCATGGTTAAACACATTAGAAAACTGAAACTGTCCGGGATATTTACCATGGGAGCTCATTAAAACAAAACAACATGGTAAATATCCCGGACAGTTTCAGTTTTCTAAGAAATTACTCCTAGAAATTAGACTACTCCAAGGTGATTCAGGATTAATCTGATCTATTTTACTTTTTTTTCCTATACCTACCAATGGCGGAGAGACTATTTTGAAGCAACGTCTATAACATCATGTCTGAAATGAACCGTTAATGCACGAACAGTTAAAAAATACAAAATGTTTACCGGAAAAGACACATAAATATTTATAATTTGAAAAACCAGTGTTTCCCATTGTTCTGTTTCACCGTCTCGGATTACGAAACAACGAAAATCGCAATTCGCAAACAATTAAAATTCTCTTATTACACATATTGCAAACATTTCATGTACATTTACCTCCGAAACATGTTATTACGCCACGCAAAATAACTAAATACGTTGTTTAAAAATCGATCCGTAAATCGATATGGCGAGAACTCGATACTCGCGATCGTAAATCAATTGAACAAAAGACGGAAAATGAAATACAAATTAGCCTTATAATCGGGCATTAAAGGCTTCGTTTTGAGCTCAAGAATCCGCCAGTGGTTGTTTTATGTCGTAAAAACGGTTTATTGCCTCCGATGCTTTATGAATTTGTTTTTACTCCAAACAGACGTTTGCAATGTGAATAACACTTGCTTTTCCTCAAAAACGTGCTCTTTAAATCAGTGGTCAAGAATACCTGGCTCTTTTTGTAGCAAGGCGGATTGCAGAGTTATTTAAATAGTTTAATATATTCATAAGACTTTGAACTATGTCGTCTTAAACAAAGACACGATATTTTGAGCTATGGTTTTTGAAATTTATATTTATCAATGCTCTTCTACTTCCAAAGTCAAAGATCGTGACCGGAATTACTTAGGAGCGTAAAATCTCTTTGAGATAACAGTGGCAAATTCATCTGTTGTGTGAAGTTCCCAGCACATCACAAAAAGGGTAATCCAATTAACCAACTATCTTGGCCATTTTATGAGTGAGCAACGGTATTCAGCCATCATAACGACTCTAAATAATCCCGTAATGGCTCATATGTGTAAACCAACGCCCAATCTCATCATAGATACTTATCACAAAATTTGGGCGCGTAGACAAATAGCCATAGAGAACAATCGTCAACAGATTAAAAACAATTTCGTTCAAGCAATTACCGAACCGATCCGAGCCCAAGATATAAGGTTTTTGAACGCATCTCTTAATAATAGGCCAAACGATGCAATAATCGCCTCCATCTCTATAAATATCGCCGCTCTCGCTCTAACGCGCGGCTAATCTATATCTGTCCCGCTCACCGTTGACAGGCCTCGTTTAGAAACCGCCACGTATCAGTTTTTGAGATCTAAATGTCTAATTGTACCCACATCACTTGAGGAACGTATCCGAGCGTTTTTAATTAATTTAGCCCCAAAACTATTATAATACGGCCAATTTTGTTATCTAATAACTCATGACGCTAACAAGCCGCCATCTTGAAATGCGGCCTGTTAAATTAATGACACGCTCGCCTCCCAAATAAGTTAACAAATAGGTGTGAATTAACAATTTTTTGTAAGTAATTTATTGAAGTCGACGATTGGATTTAGTTAGGTTTATTAATATTTCGTGTAGGCTTTACAAATTAAAATGTAATTGCAAAATAACATTCATAGACTCCGATTAAATTTGTTGTTTGCGTTGGACGACCAACTTTAATTATAATCTATCTCAGACCGATCAATGTGAATAAATTAAGAAAATTAACGCCTATATCTAAATTACACATTAATATTTACAAGAATCACTTTAGTCTATATTAAATACTGAATTCCAGACCTTACCAAAAAATGAAATACTTATTAGACCACTTAAAACACTTTCTAATAAAAAAAAAACCGATGGAAGAATGTCTACACTACTACGCCTATCTTTTCTGATAATCAAACTACGATATTTTAACAAAGTGACAAGCAACTGTCGGTTTGACATGACTTTCATAATAGTTTTTATGTCAAAATCATAAATAACCGTCAGTTTAGCTTTTTATCGAGCAAACTTATTGTTCACTCAGTTTTTCCATTGTATAATTGGTTACTTTTCATAGACAATGATTAAATTGGACGTTTGAAAACTCTTTTTAGGGTTCCGTAGCCAAAATGGCAAAAACGGAACCCTTATAGTTTCGTCATGTCCGTCTGTCCGTCTGTCCGTCTGTCCGTCTGTCCGTCTGTCACAGCCGATTTACTCGGAAACTATAAGTACTACAGTGATGAAATTTGATGGGAATATGTGTTGTATGAACCGCTACAAAAATATGACACTAAATAGTAAAAAGAATTGGGGTGGGGCCCTCTATACATGTAACTGAGGGATGAAATTTTTTTTTTCGATGTACATACCCGTGTGGGGTATCAATGGAAAGGTCTTTTAAAATGATATAAAGTTTTCTAAAAAACATTTTTCTTAAAGTGAACGGTTTTTGAGATATCAGCTCTCAAAGTCGTAAAAAGTATGTCCCCCCCCCTCTATTTTTATAACTACGGGGTATAAAATTCTAAAAAAAATAGAGGTGATGCATGCTAATTAACTCTTTCAACGATTTTTGGTTTGATCAAAGTATCTCTTATAGTTTTTGAGATAGGTTGATTTTTATTATATTTGCTGCTACGGAACCCTTTGTGCGCGAGCCCGACTCGCACTTGTTTTAAGAGCAATAATCTTATGATATGATTTGGCTTGTTTAAAAACAGCAATTAAACAACTTTTTCTGTTCCTTTTTGTTAAAATATCTTTGCTTTACTATGAGTGCATGGTACCGCTCTAAGAGTAGGAATAAACACCATATTTAAGTTCTGAAATTCAGTATTTTTCATCTTAACCTTAAATTTGAGTCCAAGTCACTTTTACGTTTCGTTCTCACTTTCACTCAGTTCATCCATGTCCATATCTATCAGTTCTTCATCTTCTTCGTACGAGTTGTTGAATTGTCCATCCTCTGGTTTGTTGCTAGAAGAGCCTGACTTGTTGCCAGTCTTAGCTTCTTCTTCTTGCTGCATTCTTTTGTGTTTCGTTCTTCTATTTTGGAACCATACTTTAACCTGCGAAAGAGAAAACTGGATTAATTTCGATTCTATGTCCAATTTTCACAAAATTTGATACAGTGTACACGTGGGTCAATTACAAAAAAAAAATATTAAAATACTTCTGTCCATTTTAAAAAAAATTGTTAGTAGTATGAATAATATTATTCAGATTGTGGGTACATTTCTAATAACACAAGAAAGTGAAGGCACCCCATTAAGTAGGCACATAACAGGAAGTACCGTTAGTTCACAGTCGGTTAACCCCACAATAAAGGATTAAGGGAAACGCCAATAAAAATCCAACTACTATCCAACTACCCTCCTTCATAAATCATTCGCTATTGAAAGAAAATCCAATGCCGAAAACTTTCCTAGCTCAGTTTCCCGCGCAAAAAACTGTCAGCCATTTTGTACGATTTGTCACAGAGTTAATGGCTTGTGAAATCTATTCAGATCGCATCCAGCCAGCATCGTTCGTGTGGGGCTAATAAACAAGGAGGTTACATTTTGGAAATTCAAAAAGTGCTGCATGCAATTTGTTGTACGAGTTTGCGTATCAAATGATCGTTAACGCAAATCTGATTATAGTGTTGTTTAAAAAGAAATATTCTTAGGTATTTTTATATTTTTTAAGTAAACACATGAGAAAAGTAATTTCAAAAGAATTTTGGTTGTCTATAACAATAAACGTTCGTTCAACACATTGTGTTTTATGATCACAAAGAGTAATGGAGTAATATGGTTTGAAAAGAAATGAAATACATTAATTAAGTGTACTTTTTTATATTATGTTTAACTATATTTTGATCAGTGAAATAATTCAAGTAAATAATGCATTTTTGGTTTATATTGCCATGCGTTTCGATGACAAAACAAAGTTTATGCAATTTGTTCATATCAAAAACAATAAAACGCATTTCGATTCAAAGTTACAGTTATTTGTACACACAATAGACTTTATCAGTAACAAGTTAAATCTAATTTATTGGCTTGTTTGTTTTGCAATTTCACGCCATTGTATTACCACTTACATATACGATTGATGTATAAAGTTTTAATGCAATAGGTTTTATGGAAAATTGAAAAATGATTGCCGTTAGACGACAAGTTAGGATGGCATTTTGTTATAGCTTTTTTAATGGCGTTTGAAATAAAACGAAGTTTACGGATTTAACTCGCGTGTATTGCTATTCTAAAACATATATTTAGAGACCTTTCTAGATCTTTACAGCGCTCGTGATCATGGGAAAGACAATTAAAACTAGCACTCGATTTTTATTTTGCAACTATTGTTCAAATTACTCTTTGAAAACATAAATAAAAACATAATTCACAAAATATAAAGACTCAACAACTGCCTTTACCGTTAATTTTATCGATTCACCCCGCCAACAATTTAATCGTTCACTTTTCCACACCATCGATACGGTCCCTACAAACTATATTAGTACCGCCACGGTACATTAGGTGCGTATGTGAACATCAAATATCAATCAAGTCGTTCCGAGCCTTTTGAAGGGTAATGGTCCGTGGTAGGAGATAGACGAGAAAGGGACAAAAGCTCATCGGGAGCCGTCAAATTGATGATGGTGCCACGTGATTGGTCACAAATATTTTTGCGGAAGTTGAAGTTCTTCTGAAGGGGGGAGGCGATGGTGAATTTCCATTTAACACATGCATTCCATTTATCCTCAAACATGGAGTTTTTTGATGAAAATGTGATACTAGGAGCTCATGCTGTGCGGTATGGGTAGGTTTTGACCGATAAACAGTGATGGTCTAAGATTGCTCATTCTTATCCCACTCGAAGGACCATTCTCATTGCTTTTAAGGAAGAAAACCCTTTGAAAACCTCATTTTCAGCGACACTTTACGTCAAGTACAGCTAAAGCTTGAGAAAGAACATCGGCTACTTTTATCCGGCTAAGCTGAGAGTAGTTTCAAAGCATTAAACGTCTTTACACACACCTAGTCGCAAGCAAACACTAATAATTAGTAATTACCATTTTGAAAACCTAGCCTTTTCATGTAAAGACATAAAACTAAGCACCATTATTAATATCGACGCTTCTTTATGATACAAAGTCGCGTCACAAACGGACAATCAGCCACCATTTTAACAGAATGACACCGGCCATTTCGCAGCCTCCACGCAAATACAACAATAACTCTTATTGTTCACAAAACAAAGTCCATTATGACATGGCAGTGAAGTGGTAATAAATAAGAGATTTATTATTGCTAAATACAACTGCAGCTGTAATAATAACCGCGATGAATGCTTGTGTGGAATGCACTGACAATGTTTCAATGGAAAATCACGTATTATGAAGACTGTTTATTGTGTGCTAAGTATGGTAACTTCTGTGTTTTAATATTACTGTAATAATCATGCTGTCCAACCTATTTAAGCTATGGTGGCTTTGTCAATGGAGACCACTCAAATGTACAGAGGGCCTACCATGAGTTGGCTATCGAAAACTTACGTACGTTAAAAACCTATCGAGTTGTTTTTTTCATACGGCCGATTTTAGTTCTTCGCGTAACCACCAGCGGCGCTGTACGAGTTTTTCATAGACATATTCACGTAGGCGATATCGAGTGCGTAAGTTTTAAACTCATGGTAGCCACAAAGTTCTCTCTTTGTTTCTACACTTTCGGTGAAACAGCAATCATGATTGATGAGAGATCAAGGATGTACCACTACCAACTTAAAGAAGACTCAAGAAGTAAGTGATAGTTCATTGACAGTAATTCCAGAGTCTTGAGTAATTTATTTACTGAAAAATTCACAAAGAGCTGAGTTGAGTTTTTGTATCTTGTGTAAATATGTATCGTTGTAACTTCTCGTGTCTATGTCATGGTCAATAAACATTTTTCTATCTTTCTTTTTTATTTTAAATAAAAATCTCCTTCTGACCTATCACATCTTGTTTTCAGAGTATCGAAGAGGTCAATTACAGAGTAAAAACTAGTATAATAACATTGTTTGTACACCATAAACTTGATAAATGGTCCAATATGAAGGCTACTTCTTCATCGTAAATAAACGAAGACATGACGCGTACGAAACTGTGACATGACCAGCATTATTTCTTAGGATAATATCAAAAAAGGGCCTTTTCCTTTAAAAGACGGAAATTGTGAGCTCTATAGGTATAAAAATAAGGGGGAAAATGGCATGGGAAGGTTTATGTCCCCTCAGGGAGTATTGGCTAAGGTTTGCGCAAATTGGGCACGGTTAGTGGTAGTATCGATGGTGTGTATGTGATCTTCATAATAATCGCCGTTCGGTGATTTAGTGTGAATTTTGTTCGTACATAAACGAGATCTGGTGAAAGAATTGCGTAATATAAAGGTTTGATGTTGAAAATTTTAATTCAAAACAGTTTGTAAAAGAGACCTATGTTTTTTATAGAACATCAAAGAGATGAAAAAAAGAATATAGGTATACCTACTAACATCATATTCATACTGCTATACTTAAAAAAAAATCTATTTGGAAGTATTCATAGGAATCTATTAGAAATTTTAATAATATTATCACTAAATGACGATTAAATAAGCATTTTAAGACTCAGACCGTTGCTATGTTAATTCAAAATACAATAAGTCAAAGTCAAAGTCAAAGTTTTTATTGCGAACTAAGTGTTGTTACAGGTGTTGATGTTAAAACAGGATCTTAATACTTAGTTACCCTTGTCGGGTAGTGCAATAATTATGAGGGCTAAAACTAAACAAAACAAAACAATTTGAAACTTATCCTAATTTTGTACTAGGTACATAATATGCATTACATAAAATCTATTAACTTAAATATATAACTTATACTATTTTGCCAATCGTCATATTTATTGATGTCTGTTGTACTTATTATTATTATTGGTTATTTACATAAACATTTTAAATAAACTTGTTTTTTGAATGTAAGTATTCAATTGACTGTATCCTTATTTAGGTATTCGTCTATAGAGTAGAAGCAATTTGTTGTTAGATAATGTTTAAGTTTTGTTTTGTATGAGGTATATTTTTCTTCATTTCTTATTTCTGATGGTAAGTTATTATATATTTTTACTGCCATGTAGTATGGACTTCTGTTCAACATGTTTATTCTACTTGAAAGTTGGAATAATTTATTTTTATTGCGTGTGTTTAAGGAGTGGGTCTGACTAACTTTTTTAAATGTGTCGATGTTATTAAATACGAATATACTAATATCATAGATATATAAGGACGGTAGGGGGAGGATCTTGTATTTTTTAAAATATGGTCTGCAACTTTCGGTGTTGTTTATGTTGGCAATTATACGGATGCAGCGCTTTTGCATGATAAACAAGTCGCCAGTGTCGACGCTGTTGCCCCACAGCATGATGCCGTAGCGCAGCCATGCGTAGGCGTAGGCGTAGTACGCGCTTATTGCGGTCTCTGTACTCGTACTGTATTTGATTTGAAATAGGGCATATGTGAATTTAGATATTTTAGTTTTTATGTATATGATATGGTCTTTCCAGTTTATATTTGTGTCGATAATTATTCCTAGTAATTTAAATGAATTAATATTTTCTATATTATTAGTATTTTGTACATTTATGTTGATATCAAGAGGGGGTTTGGTGTACGGTCTAAACTGGATTGATTTCGTTTTGGAGAAGTTAATTTCTAGATTATGATTGCTGAGCCAGTGTATAACATCTTGAAGGGTTTTATGTATTTGCGGATGGGGATCATCGTTGTAGTTACATTTAAACAGAAGTGAAATATCGTCTGCAAACAATATTGGCAATACATGGCGTTGGTCTAATATTTTTGGGAGGTCATTGATATATATCAAAAAAAGGACACATCCCAAAACGCTACCTTGTGGAATAGAACAGGTTAGAGATGTGACTTGAGAACGTATGCGACTTATTTCATAAGTGGTTTCAGAATGATGTTCAATTTGGACTATTTGTTTCCTGTTATGTAAATATGATTTAAACCAATCAAATGGTGCACCGCGAATGCCTGAGCCGTATAGTTTTGTAAGTAAGATGTTGTATGAGACCTTATCATAAGCTTTAGTCATATCTAATAGTATGCCAAGGGTACAATTTTTATCATTAATCTGTTGCAGTGCAGTTTGTATGTATTTGTATACAGCTTTCGTGGTTGATCTGGTTTTTCTAAAGCCATTTTGACTATCATCTAAAATATCATATTTTTCTAAAAAGCTATAGAGCCTGTTACACATAGCTTTTTCGAAAATTTTTGATAAGGTTGGCAGTATTGCTATAGGTCTGTAGTTACTGGTTATAGTGGGGTCGTCTTTTTTGTGAATTGGTATAACGAGGGCTATTTTTAGTTGATCAGGGAATAATCCATCAGTAAAGCTTTGGTTTATTAAAAGTGTAAGAGGTGAGACTAGTTCTTCCGCGCATTGTTTTATTAGTATGGGGGGTATGTCGTCTATGCCACAAGTATGTTTATTTTTTATAGATTTGATTATTTGTAGAGTTTCTTTTTCAGTTACGGGGTGCAAAAACATGGAGCAGGTTGGTGGATTAATGACTGGCTGTCCAGATTTGTAACTACTCTTTCCTATAGAAGAAAAATATTCATTAAAAATGTTGGAAATTTTTGTTGGGCATTCTATTAAATTATTATTTAGGTTTAATTTAATATTTGTACATGTTTTTTTCTTAATTTTACCTGTTTTATTATTTATTATTTTCCACATTGTTTTGTACATATTATCGGAGTTTTTTATTTGCCTTATATAGTCTTTCCTTTTTGAGATTTGAATGCTACGTTTTAATACTTTAGAATATGTCTTGTAATGATTTCTTATAATGTCGTTATTTGTTTTATTAAGGATTATTTTCAGGTTTCTCTTGTGTATGCAAGATTTCTTTAAACCTGTGGTTAACCACCCTTTATTTATTTTATTTTTAATTTTTATTTTAGTTATAGGTATACATGTATTTAGACAGTTTATTATTTGTTCTATAAAGGAATTGTAGTTTAAGTTTACATTTTTATTTAAATCAATTTTGTCATCCCAATGTATTTTGCTTACGCAATCTTTAAATGCTTTTATATTTTTATTTGTAAATGATCTTTTTTTGGTATGCCATGTTATATTATTTATATTTGTTTTTAATTTTAAATTTAATGCTTTATGGTCAGATAGACCATAGTCATGGACGGATGATTCTAATATAAGATCTTTGTAATTGGTAAAAGCTAGATCTATACATGTTGCACTTGTTTTTGACACTCTAGTTGGATCTTTTGTCAGCAAATATAAATTATGCGACCGCATTAAGTTTAAAAATTCTTCAGTACGTTTATTTTTGTTATAAATATTTATGTTAAAATCTCCTAAAATTATAACATGTTTATTTTTGTCTTTTGTTGTAAGTTTTTTTAACATTGCAGTTATTTGTTCGAAAAAGACATTGTATTGACGATCGGCTCTATATAAACTAATAATTACACAATTTATTTTGGGTATCTCTATTGCACTTAATTCTATTATATACTCTTTGGAATATTTAACTATATCTTTTCTTTCTATACAATTAATATGATTTTTAATCATTATACATACTCCGCCACCTTCGTGGTGCTCTCGACAGAAAAGAGACGCTATTTGGTGATTAGGAAATCTTATCGAGTTACAAAAGTGTTTGTTTTTCCATACTTCCGACAATGCAAGGATATCAATATTTGAATGTTCTAGTAACTGTTCTAGTAAATCTAATTTATTTCCTATACTTTGGATGTTCTGGCACGTTATTAAAATTTCATTGTTGGTTTGTTCTTTTTTCTTTCGGGTGTGTGTTTGGTGTGAAGCTTTGGTTTCGAAATGTATCAATTTTCTTTTCTTTACTATTAAAGGGTTGTTCTTGGTGATCATATTTTCTTGTTTCATTTGTTGATGTAGTGGGGTTATTTTCAAGGTTTGAATGTAAATTAATTTGCTTTCCATCTATATAGAGTTTATTATTTTTGATGATAGAATATAGTCCTTTTTGTCTGGCAGCAAACATTTTCTCTCTCAATAGTTTTCTTTCTTTTCTAGCGTTTCTATCAAGGAACTCGGAAATTGAAATCTGTGTTCCTATAAAATCTTTGCTATTTCCAATAATATATTTTGTCATTCTCTTGCTTATTAACTCCAATACAAGCGGGCGGTTCTTGTTGAAAGACTTTCCTACTCTATATGTGTCTTCTATATGTCCTTCGAGATCAATATTCATAACAGTGCGGAACATGTCAATAAGCCTGTTGTATAAATTGTATTCTGGTTCATTTTTTGTATTCAGCAAGACCGTATATTACAATTTTTTTCCTTGAATTTTCATACATGTAATTTTCTGTGGGGAATCTGTTGATGAGTTTATTATTGATTTCTAGGATTTCATTTTTTCAATTTATTATTTTCCTGCTTTAATCTTTCTAGTTCAGCATTTACTTCTTCTATTTCTTGTTTTCTTAGGTTATTCTGTTCAAACAAGGCGGTTGTTTCTTCTTTTATATCATCTTTGAGTTTAGATATGGCTTTGTTAATTTCAATTTGAATGGTGTTTTGGAGTTCAGTTACAATAGATTTATTGTTTTCTTTAAGCCGCTGCATTATCAAATCACTTAATTGATGAATAGATATATTTTTTAATATTTCAGAGTCACTTGTGTGTTTCATTGTACTTTCTGAATCAATAGTCTCTCCTAGTAGGGATAGATCATCGAAATGCGTTGAGTCTTCTATTGAGTGAGGTGGTCTTTTCCTTAGAGTAATATTGTTCACACTGGGTGAGGATGGTTCAGTGATGATAATATCTGAGTCACGCGTGCGCACCGGGGAGTTCACATTACCTTTCTTTGGCATGTTACAATAACATGCTTGGCATATCCATTTTTCTCTATATTCAGCTAGTAACGTTCCATAGAAGCGCGCGCTAGAGACGTTTGCGCATTGTATATCGTAGATGTTATTACATAAAGTACATGTTAAATGCTCCCTTTTCGGTAGGGTTTGTTTACATCCTGCACATACGAGCGGCATCGTTTCGTATTAGTATGTTTCACTTTAATATTGGATAATCGATAATTTTATCGATTAGGAAATCTATACTACTAGCGCCATTTTAGTGATCAATGTTGGTATGACAGTCTAGTTGACATTTCTTTGTATGCGTTTTTGACGTAAGAAAAAGAAAAAAATATCTCCAATATTATTTTGAAATAGGTTATAATATTAATATATATCTTCAAATTACCTCAGTTAGTAATTCCTTTTCAGCAATTTTCATTTAAAATCACCTTTTGTCTAAGCGTCGTGAGCTAGTTACATGACACTCACTAATTAATCTGTAAAACTAGTATTTTTACCGGCACTTTTGTTGTTGTTGTTATGTTGTTATTAATAAGGTAAGGGCTTGAACTTAATCATTTATCACTTTTAGTAATTAGGTTCTGTTCATTTGACACTTATTTATGGAATTTTATCACTGTTTTTTCATTTATTTACATTTATTATAATATTTCACTATTGCCTCCACCCAAGGCCGAATAGTCTAGCAAAATGTATAATAAAGCGCTTTCCAATTAAATTTCTCTGTGAAAATAATTACTTTCATAACTCAAATAAATAACTAATAAATTAAATTCAAACTTCAAGAGAAACAAACACAAAACACAATGAAACTCCACAAACGACCGGACTGAACAAATGATCGAGCAATCATCTACTTCTGATGCAAATTTAATGTTCTAAACTCGTATCACAATACAAATTTAATTCCCTTCACACCACGAGAATGCATCTGTCCACATTGTATACGCTACCAATTTTAAAAGACCCGCTAACTCTTACACTTCTCTACTGAATACGTCGCAAATTACGCTGGCCGAATAATGAAAGTCATAAGTCTCCGCAAACAATCGTTTTAATAGGGTAAGGGAGTCTCCGCAGATCATAATGGTACCCGTACTAAATAAATAGAGGGTTCCATTCGCAACATGCCCCAAAATGCGATTAAGTACTTATGTACGCGATTATACCGGTCCCCTACGGATTAGCGCGCGAAAGAGACGCCCGTTCGCATCGTAAGAGTGAGCGAGATGTAAAATACGAGGGGAGATACGCAATTAAGGGGTAGAGCGTGAATTGGGCCAAAATTTAAGCGGAAAGCTATTTATCTGTATATTACTTTATTGTCGATCCATTAGCGTGCGAGAGGGACGGACCGATGAGCGAGCGAGAGGTGCTATTACGCGACAAATTGGGGTTGTTAGGTATTTGCAATTTTTACGAGTTACGCTTTCCCCAAGCGCTTTCGGGGAATTGCCTCCTAGAGGGGGACGGAGCGAGCGTTTAATGTTGTGTTCGAGTGAGACGGGAGATCACGTCATCATGACATTTAATGTAGTTACGAAAGATCAATTGGTCGTTAATAATGGCCTCTTTGTGATATTATAATTGGTAACGGGTCGGGTAATTTGTATTGCCCGGTAGATTTTCTTGATGAATGTTTGCTTTAGAAAATTACGGGCAGCCATTTTGTGTGTAATCTTTTATAATAATAGTGGTAATGGAGGTTTAGCGTTAGTTTTTTCAAAACTAATTACGTCTTACGTTGCATGTGTAGCTAACTCGTAATTATTGGTGAGCAGAAAATATTTTCAATGCAGATGACCAATTATGTGGAGTTAATCAATTTGTATTAATAAAGATACTGAATAATTGCTGGTAATTGGATTGGTCTTTATTCGGTATTTAGATGGACATAGTATATAAATATTTTTACTGTTTAAAGTAATTATTTATATGGTTGGCATCATGACAAGCAAATAAGATAGGAAAGTAAGATAGAAAATACGTAATTCTTGGCGTTAAAAAGAGTACAATGTACATTTTCTAACTTAGATATCTTAGAAAAAAATTTTGCTAGAATGGTATTATTTTATTTCAATTCGTATGTTTTATTAGGTAACCTGCTTCATAAAACGTATCACACAATATGTATTTTAGTAGTTTTTTATGATTTAAGTATAATTTTGAATAAAATAACATAATATTTGCGTTTGTGTTTAAGAATAATGTCTCAGACTCTACCTACTTTGTTCCAAGTTTTAGTAAAAGGCATCATTTTGAGTATAGTCACATTACCAAATGTGAATAGAAATGTTTTACCTGTAACCATTAATTTTATACATGCGACTCAAGACTAAATGGGGATATTATGATCTTTCACACACTATGAATGAGGTATAGTATGAGAGTTACGGTGGAATGATGAAAAGTTAATTATATATTTCAAAGTCACTTTAAGTGTTCACAAGTTATTTTTTAAATCGCTGCCCAGCTCTTTAAATTTCCAACATTAAATTGTCGATTCAGTATTCGGCAAGAAAATACTACTATGCAAAGTATAATACATATATTCAAAAAATATTTTTTTATACAACTCATAGATACCTAGGTATTACGTAATATAGTGATTTATATTTTATAGGCCGTAGTCATATCTGTTTCCGGTTACATTTTGACGTACATCCGGTGCGTTCAGGAACTGTAGTCTAGTATGACATTTTTTATGGCCGCATAGATGGTTTTATTGGGCGTATATTTTGATTATTGCTTATAGTTTCTGTTTCCGTTCATTGTTTTTATATCTTCCGATATAATAATGTTTCTATGTAAGGGTGTGTATTGATGGTGAGAAGGAAAATTTATAATGGAATCATTAACATTGAATACCTATAATAAACTTGTTTAAGTATTCACTAAAACGAAGAAGAGCAGAGTTATGCGATAATATCGGCTCTATCATGAATATCATGCAAATTTTACTCATATTTTTTTGTGTAATATAAAACTGGACCTTCAAAACTTAACATAATGTAAACTTGTACAAGGAAACATAGGGTGTTTGATATTTGGTGAATATTTTTTTTTATAAAAGGCTAACAAGTTGACCTCACTCCACCTGATGGTAAGCGGTAGTGAGATCCAAATATGAGGTCGACAGGCACAATAGATCGTATTGAGCCTGTCACACTCACCCTGAAGGCCTGCTTAAATGCCGTTCCACGCCCCGCCTGAAGAGCCCGGGATCATAGGAGGGAGGGAAAACATGAGCTGGAAGAGCATTCCATGCCTTAATGGCACGGGGCAGAAATGAGATATTGGCAAATGGTTTCACCTACAAATTTGCCTGCCCTCTAAAACAGAATCATCTAATACCAGTGTATTAGATTAGATACTCTACAGAATGTCAGTCTCAAAGTCAAAGTCCAAGTCAAAGTATTTATTGTATAAGTACCAGTATACTCTATAGACTGACAAATAATGTAGGCTACATTTAATCGATTGTTCTATAAGAGAGTAATGTTCGACGCAATAAACGGCTTAGTCGCATAGTCGCAGGCAAAAAGTAATTCCATATATTAGAGAAACGGTTCGTATAATTACAAAAAGCTCTACGTTCAAACATCGGAGAAGGCTGTAAACTGTTTTCAACTAAATAGATATGCCTAACACCCACAACATTCCCTTCCAAAAGCATTACTCACAATCACAATCAGTGGATCGCCGCTTTGCAGCGCTTTGCAGCAATGCTTGAAAGCTGAGTAAGCGGAAACGGAAAGCTCGCGTTAGCTCCGATAGTAACTTCGTTTGCGATTACACATTAGATACAGATGTTGAACCGGGTTAGGTTGAAAAGGCTGTTTACGTTATCAAAGCAAATAGGCCGTTTATATTAGGTCGATGATGTCCTGTTTTCTTAAAGATATTTAAAATTCGAATATTCCTGTAAGTATTTGTATATAGCTTAAGAATACTTCTATGTAGATATTTCTATTTGTGACATTTTTTTCTGTGACAATCATTGTACTTGTTCCGTGTCTGGGTGTGTTCTTTCTAAATTTAAGGCTATTTGTGTATGATATTATCACTCTGTCATTTATAAAGTAAAAACCAGCAAAATGAAGCGTTTGTTGGTTGAAATACATTTATCTGTATTGCTAATCATAGCGAGATCAGAAATACATCATCTGTGAAAATTCCAATTAACTATCTATCGCAGTTATAAGATACAGACTTTTATAAACACAAAGCTAAGCTAAGTTTTAGCAAATAAGCATTTTTTTTACCGTCAAGGTGAAGAACCCAAAAAGCGTTAAAACAATTGCTAAACTTTTAATACACGATCGAAAAAAAAACACATCATTCACCATTAATAAACACAAACAAGAAAAAAACTACAATTGAGAAATGAGATCACCCCTCACGCGAGGCTGAATCGTTTGACGCGGCAAAAAAGTGCATTTTTCGACATAATTATCTGCGAAGATGCGTAACGCTCGGAAAGTAATTAGCCGGTATTAACATATAGAATTACCCGCAAATGAGCCGCCAGCCTTTATTTATTACGTTTTGATTTAGTTTCGCGTGGTTTTGAGCTGTTAGTCGGTTAAGATTGCGCCAACTGGGGGTTACGCTACAATATTATAAGAGCTACATATAGGCGAGATTCTATGTATGTATGTATTATAAGAGCTGGCTGAATTTTTACGCTGCATTTTTATTTTTTACGGCGTGCGTAATTTCTTTTGCGAGCGTTACGCTCCGACCGCTATACCTAACACAATACTTAAATAAACTGTTAAACTGTCTTAAAAATAGACACAATAGTAATTGAGACCGTTTTATTGCAAAATAAAATTATAAAATAATTCCGTGTTGATCCCCAGTGTCTAGGAAAACACGTTAACCCGTTGGTCCTGGGCCTGAACCATCATCATGAGAAGGACCAGAAGTACACATGTTTGCGCACTACTAGAACCTGCGCAGTCAGTAATATCCAGGATTACCACCGTAACCGAAATCAAAAGTGCAATTAGACAAAAAATTTATAGCGCCGTATTCGCTCTCAATATCATAGCTTTAACTATGCCTCGCCTTTACCATTAGCAGTTTTTTTCAGCTAATCAACGTGCCAGAGAGTTATCGGGTAGGATCGGGTGATTATTGAAACTTAGTGCCGCTCTATTGAACACCTTCCTCTATAGTTGAACGAGCAACGTTTTTACTCGCTATAAATCTTAAGAATTGGCCGATAATCAACAGAATAAGTCGAATTATTGAGCGTTAATTGTAATAGTATTCATTAAGTCGGTAAAAAGCAAATAAAAATAATAAAAGCGCCGTATAAATTAGCAATATCGTGGTAATTGTATATTTTGGTTGGGCATAAGCGAAAATAAATTCAGGTAATGTGGATAAGTAAACTACATATTTATATTTGTGGCTTTTTTGCTGTCAAACACAAATTGTATAAATTGACTAGTCCACAAGAATTCCGTGTCGGTATTTTATTTGTTTCTTTTACGCTTATTGTCAATGCTTATTTCTTTTGTTTTTTAGCTAAAATGGTGTTAAGTATAGAATCTACTTAAGCTTAACTAAGCTTGCCGTCTATCCGACACCTGTCACACACAAACAAACGTAATTTTTCTCTTTTTGCTCTATATCAGATAGGCACTTGGACTATTAAATTAATTTAGTATTATGAGGTTCACAGAGTCAACTCTAATCTCTAAATACAGAACATTCACGCGCAAATCCGATTTGCACTTGCTCGCATTTTTCTACATCTTCTCAAGAACCAGACTTCGGTCGAACACGACTCCGGCGCCTACTTCGCAGCTGCTTAACTTCTGCCCACTTCGTTAATGACTCAAATTGCCCCGCCTCACCCCGCCAACTGGTTAGCGCACGTCATTCGAGGGGAAACGAGGCAAAAATCGCCCCGGGCCATACATAACTGCGTATTATAACTCTTGATGCAAATAAATGTGAGGTAAATTTAAAACAAATGTTGGTTTTAACATGAAGCGTTGATTTTTGACGTGTTTTCTTAATTGAAGCCCATTTTTACGCTCCAACGATATGTATGCTGTATGTAGACACGTGGGATATTAAATATGGTACCTACATATTATAATTGATCTCTACATAAAAAATAAATGTCCAATAACCATAACAGCCGATCTCAAATGAGATCAGACATTTTCGCAGGACATATTTTAGTGCACAGGTGGTAAAAGGCAATAACGAATAGGTATCAAGCCGATTTGTTTAAAAATATTGCTTAACTATAATAGCTAATATTGCCTCAGTCTATTCCTAAACTAGAAAAGTGGCGTCAATCAACCAATTACTAAAGTAGCCGCTATCACCAACGCCACTTAGCTACCATCCCGCCCAATTTCACTCTAAACGCCGACACTCAATCAACTCCTCATAATACCAATGAGATTTAATCTATTCACCCCACGCAGGCGCATTGATCGCCCCCGTTCACCCCCACACCCCAATTCACCCCTTATTTGAGAAGCGAGGCGGAGTCTCACTGGGCGGTATCTCTGCATAGGGGACAGGGGCGATAAAATATAATAATATATCATATCTTAAATTGTGAATGTTGAATTTGCCAGTTCGGAACGCAAATCTCGCAGTTTTCGTATCGATATTGCGGACAAATAATTGCGTTTCTTAAACTCGATTTTCGATTTTGGCAGGCCATCTTAAGAGATAACCTATAAGTGTGTTGTACTTATTAATTTATACATTTGCTAGATTTACGCTCGCGTTTATCGGGTAAAACATTACTCCTTTATAGCGAAGTTAGTTTAATGTGTATGCCATCTTTTCTCAAGCTTTACACTAGGTACATGTTTTATGTACCAAATTTCATTGAAATTGGTCAAATAATTATGGCGTGAAAGAGCGAAAGACAGGGTTACCTACTTTTTTATAATTTGTAGTAGTAGTAAGTAAATGAGAACAGCTCGTATCGTACTTAAAACACTTCACTAACAGCTGAGTTTTAAATTTTTTTTAAATCTTTTATTTGTATTTATTTCACGACCCGTTTCGTATCCGGGACTTTACTATGATTTTTTTTTTTTTTTTTTTATAAAGAGGCTAACAAGATGACCTCACTCCACCTGATGGTAAGCGGTAGTGAGATCCAAATATGAGGTCGACAGGCACAATAGACCATATTGAGCCTGTCGCACTCACCCTGAAAGCCGTGAAAAAGGAGGCCACTGCTGCGGCAACAACGAGACAAGGCGTGGAGTCTCGCATTGGTATTGAGCTGTGCGGGGCGGAGTTGGCCAGTCCGCCGGACGGAAGGGCCCCCGTGTCTACGGGTCTCCCAGGCCGGCGGGCTGACCCGCTCCGCCCGCACAATACCGCCGCTAAGACTCCACTGGTCCGGCGCTTGCCGCAACAATGGTCCCCCCTGGCTCCGGTTCGTACAGTGCTGATCCCGGAACGCGACCTGACCGAGAGAGGTCAGAGTCACTTGGCGGGTTTTACGCAACTGTATGGTGGTAACAGCAACCGGTCGACAAAATGTCTCCCACCTGAGACTATGTAAGTAATTGCCAACTTAAATACCTACTCCGGCCTCAAATGTGTGTAGTACAAGTTAAGTAAAAACACTCAGCTTATTATAAAGTAAATTATCTCGTGGCCATAATAAAGGCGGTCTCGAGACGCTAAGAACATTGTTTAAAATTGAAAAATAATTAGTAGTCCAAAGAAATTACGGGGAATGGACATGACATTTGCAGTAACAACGCTGCACATCCATGACACAGGCAAGGGAAATGCAGTGAGTGCAGTTTGCAATGTTTTTTTTAAAAGTATGTCCGCCTTATAGACGGATTCAAAAAGATAGAGAGTGGGTACTTCTGAATTAGCATGTAGCGTAAAATATTTAATGCACTATTTGAATAAAATATACATGAACAGATTCATTCTAAGATTTAACTAACAGTATTTGAGTTTGTTCTATATTATTCAGCGAAAACTAATTTGGAGAATAGAAGGCTAAATAGGTCTCACTTCTTTTTAAAAATGGCGAAAATTCCAAATTCAATAATCAAATTTAAAAACATTCTATTTATATACAGGCATTTTAGATTATCTCAATTCAGCAATAGTATGACTCTACCACAGAATCGGAATGCCGATTCTACCAAGAAGACTCGGTCAAGAAACTCGATAGTTACCCTTTTTGATTTTATCAAGACGGCTCTATCTTTCGATTTACGATGTTTCCTACTGAAGTAGGTTTCCTCAGGCTCTATTAACATGAAAACTTATTCCACAAAATGCCTCACTGCTTCCATTTGCCTGTGTATGCCAGTTAATGATAATAATTTGTGCACAACTGGCAATTAAAAGGGAAAAGGGCAGATAACCTGTCGATTTAGCGATACGGCGGACACTAAAAATGTTTCTCTATAGCACGTTTAATGATTTTATACGTCTAGTAACATAATATCACACAAATTTAATATGCAGTCTTATTTTATTCATGTTGCCGCGCCGTTTTCATCGTTAACTCGCTTTGAATAAGGGTTGAAATCAATTGATAATACTTGTGGTTCTAGAAAGAATCGAAACTTGATTAGCGTTGTTGTTTTTTTTTGTAAACTACCTAGTATGGCTTTGTAAAAAGCCATCATTAGGGCTAAACTGGTCTTGTGTGACTATGAATACCAAATTAAAACCAATTTTTACATGTTAGGTGTAATAAAAATGCACACTTTTTTTAGGCGATTTTTAGCTATGGCATAGTTAACACGTTTACTTTACGGTTTATAAATGTATTTTTTTAAATAAACTACCATTTTGCGGTTCAAATCCGCTTTAATAAGACTTTAACCGCAATTTTTATAGAAATCTGACTTTTACAGCTCTATAGCACTCTTAAAAGACAACAAATAATACACAGCACAATGTAAATTTTGTTTTGCCCTTTATACTACCATAGACAGCTTCAGTATGACAATAAACACATTACCAGTCCTTTTTATAGCAGTTGTGTAAAAGTAAAAAACATCGTACATTTTCAGTTAACTTCAGTCACATAAGTTATCCCATAGATTCTACATATCTACAAAGATAGAAGATTACTCGGATACTGTGACTTATCAAGAAACCGACGAGATAATTAACCATTGTGAAGAAAGTCAAGTTCCCACACTGCCTATGATACACGACAAATGCCCAAGATTAACTAGAAGTGATAAACATACTAATTAGTCGAGTTAGTAGACTGACTACATATGATAGTGTATGTTGAGTTATTAGCAAAAAGAAGCGGGGTATTGCCGTAACAATGCAATCAGAGAATATATCAGTGTAGTGGCTAATCGTTCGAAACACTAGGAAAAACCGGCCAAGTGCGAGTCGGGCTCGCGCACAAAGGGTTCCGTAGCAGCAAATATAATAAAAATCAACCTATCTCAAAAACTATAAGAGATACTTTGATCAAACCAAAAATCGTTGAAAGAGTTAATTAGCATGCATCACCTCTATTTTTTTTAGAATTTTATACCCCGTAGTTATAAAAATAGAGGGGGGGGGACATACTTTTTACGACTTTGAGAGCTGATATCTCAAAAACCGTTCACTTTAAGAAAAATGTTTTTTAGAAAACTTTATATCATTTTAAAAGACCTTTCCATTGATACCCCACACGGGTATGTACATCGAAAAAAAAAATTTCATCCCTCAGTTACATGTATGGGGGGCCCCACCCCCAATTCTTTTTTTTACTATTTAGTGTCATATTTTTGTAGCGGTTTATACAACACATATTCCCATCAAATTTCATCACTGTAGTACTTATAGTTTCCGAGTAAATCGGCTGTGACAGACGGACAGACGGACAGACGGACAGACGGACAGACGGACATGACGAAACTATAAGGGTTCCGTTTTTGCCATTTTGGCTACGGAACCCTAAAAAACGATTTAATTACTAAACCATTAGGTGGGTACCGTTCGCAGCTGAAGCATTTGTGTAGTCAACCGGAAAGCTAGCTAAAATGCATAAACTAAGTGCTTGTATCATCATCAGCCCATACACGTCCCCACTGCTGGGGCACGGGCCTACCCTAAACTAGGGCGATAAGGCCGCGAGACAACCACGCTGGCCAAGTGCGGGGTAGATGACTGCTTAACCTAAGTATTTCTTGGTAGGTGAGCACTGTGCAGGTTTCCTACTTTCCTCACGATGTTTTCCTTCACCGTTAAAGCGTCCAATAATCGTACATATGAATTTAGGTAGTAGAAAATGGTAGTTTTAGAATTAGATCGCGACAGTCTGATAGAGTTACTTTTTGAATTTTTAATGGCAGTAAAAATTTAAAAATGCTAGTTGTGCCAGCGACTTCGTCCGCGTTTTCCCTCATTTTTATACACATTTCATATTGTTTCTCTGATATTAATGGTCGTAGCGTGATGTTATATACCCTAAAGCCTTCCTCGATAAGAATTTTTCAATTCGAACCAGTAGCGCTACCATGAGTTTAAAAGTGACAGACTCGATATCGCCTATGTAAATATGTCCATGAAATTTGTACATCGCCCCTAGCGGTTACGCTAAGAACTAAAATAGGTAGTATGAAAAAAACAATTCGATAGGTTTTTAACGTACGTAAGTTTTCGATAGCTAACTCATGGTACCGCTACAGTAGTTCCTGAGATTAGCGCGTTCAAACGGACGAACTCTTCAGCTTTATAATATTAGTATAGATATCTAATAGTATGTATATTTTGTCTGTCTGTCTGTGCAGACCGTACACACGGGTGTGGTCGCTCCGGCCCAGATCCACGGCCTCGCCGCGTCCGTCGTAATGCATCGCGAAAGTGCATACGATGCGCTCATATCACTGTCTATGGTATGCCATTCATAGACAACGGATCGATTCATAGAGCACATAGAGTTTGGAAGTATCTGGACTGGGAATTGTGGCCAGAAACTGAGCAAAGAGAGTCGGTTGTGTCTTTTTTTTCCTAACTGTCTTAAAATGATGGCTTGGAGTAGCCTCGTCATCATCACCGGACTTGCGGGGGAGCGGATGGCTCTTACTCCTAAACGGTTGTGTCCAGAAACTATGCCTAGCTAGTACCTACTACCCAGAAGCGCAATACTGATACATGAACTTAAGAAGTATATAGACTGGGCATTTAGCCCAAAAACTGTGCCTAGAGAGTCCATCCTACAAAGGTCAGAGTCCCTTCCGAATAAGATAAGAGTGAACTACACATTTCACAGTTTTCGGTACGGATTTCTATGAGTTTTGAAGAGCGCAATCATTTTTATGATAAAGACAAAATCCATTGACTGAAATGCGGAGACAGTAATTCGATTTATCGTCTCATTGAAACAATTGTAATTTTTGTTGTGTGATTACAATTACATTACCTATTACATTAAGAAGGCGCTTGTTCACAAGCATGACGTTTACCAGCCATCGCTTCACTCAACCATATTAGTGAGAATCAAATAAACCACCACACAACAGTTACCCCAGTTTTTTTTTCACTATCTGACATACGATGATGGCTTGGAGTAGTCTCGTCATCACCATCAGACTTGCGGGGGAGCGGATGGCTCTCATCCCTTAAGTTACCCCAGTGTCTTTTAAATGAGGATTTATATTACTAAACAAATTTTTTGTAACAACGATTTATAAAAAACGTTACTGTAACAACTGCTCGAGTGTTGGCTGTATGGCTTGATGCCCAATGCCCTATTAAAAAATAAATCTTTGTCTATGGTCCCTTACCTGTGTCTCCGTCAAACTCAACGCCTGAGCCAGCTGTTTCCTCTCAGCTCCCACCACATAATGGTTCTTCTCGAAGGCATGCTCCAACTTGAGGAGTTGGGAGGGGGAGAAGGCGGTTCTGATCCTCTTCGGCTTCCTGAAGGGCTGGAGGAGGAATCCTGGGATGTCTGGACCTGGAAAGAGAATTATTAACATTAGTTTCTAAAGATCCAGTCTTACAGATGGGGTATACATAAATACTAAGTGACCTGACCTTTTATGAATTTAAAATTTGAAAAAAATCGCATTCATGTCCCCGCCTGAACGGGGACTTGAACCACCGGTCTTTCTATATCGCGTCGGCTACTCTAACCAGCTATCCAGGTCCTTTTATGTTTAACTTCCTTCTAATATTGAATTTGGTGTGTAAATAAAAGGTTAATACATTTTGATCTATTGTAAAGATCCGACAATACTACTACATAATATTATTTTGAATCCGTGCTAATTACGTACAGAAATTAGACTAAGATTATGTTTTGAGTTGTGTTCCGTCAGAACCTGTCGCAAAACTAAAAGTTAATGAGGTATTTACAAAGATCAAAGATCACAACCACTTCCTTTGACAAGTAATTTCTCTGCACTCACCACGCTTCATTATTAGTACCCAACTCCTACCACCAATTTGTAAAGTTAACTAAAACAAGCTAAGTTGTTCCCCATAATTACTAGATTTCACATTCACACACCAAACATTTGAACTAACTTCATAATTGCTACCTACTTCGTCAAAATACTTGCCATGTTCTCACGGCATAAAAATGCCTTGCTGAATCGTTTCTATCAGACCCACTTACAAGCGATTATCGGCTAGACTCCTATAACTCTTCGATAACATATCAATAAAGTTGACATGTAACATTTTCTTCACGTCAGATGTGAATGGTTGCTTCAATAGGGCTGCTACATGATTATTTTTATATAGATACAGCACTACTTCTACTAATCCAATGACATAGAGCGGCCCGTAGTACATCTTAATGTTGATACTCTTAATACTGTTAAACGTTTTTAAAGTAAAATCAAATTTGATAAAGGCATAACTAAGACATTGCTAAGTCACATTTTGACTAACTGCGCTTAAAGGGAGATACAGGTTAAAATACTTCACAATAATGTTGTGCTGTTCTATTATTTCTAAATGCAAAGATTGTTTTTTAGATTTATTTATCTCGCCAACAAATAAAAAAAAATTATTACTATTCAGTATTCTCGTAGCTAAAAACGTTAATACGCCCACTACTCGTACTTAAACATCTTCACTTTGATAACCATTTTTTATTATTAAAACAATACTCATATAAGTGATGACCCTAGTTATGACAGTGGAAATAATTCTATACAGCCGTCAGCCAATAGTCTTCGTCGTTATACCTCGCTGATATCAATTAACTGGCACAATAGATTATTATACCGTACAAGGGCTGCAGTGACATGTCCAGAATGTTAAGACTAGCAATTTACTGCGGTTTCACCTGGTTCAAATAGCGCTGTTGGTAAAGGTATGGATAAGTTTTTAATGGTTTATGAAGAAGTATAAAAAAGTTTAAGTTGATGTACACAGAAAATCTCGATCAAAGAATATAATTAAAAATAACTGTTAGGAAGAAAATTTTAATAAAAAGATCATATAATAATCCACGAGGTTACAGATGTCAGTAAAATTTCTACCTACACTTTATATAATTATGACACATGCAAATAACCTGTAGATAGATAATATCTAAAATATCTAAGAGATATTTTAGATATTAATATCTACAGTACACTACAGGATTTATAATAACTACACGCATCTAATATTATTTTTAGAAGTAGTAAAAATTCTTCAAAAAAAATCCGCACAGGCTAACCTTATACCATCGGCCTATTATTAAAATTAAATTAAACAAAGATTAGCTCTAAACGCTCACCGAGAGGGTAATCTATCAACCACTTATGGCGTTATACGTTGCGTTTACCGGGAAATATGAAGTAATGAAAGACTACAAATTATACTCATCGGATTCTGGCAGGGTTGGCAGATGTTTCATTCACAAAAAAAAACGTATTTTGATGCCTGAATCCAATTAATTAAAGAAAAAAGTAACCTATATCTTTTCGCAGTGTCTCAAACATCTGCGTACAAGATTTCATTCAAATCAGTTTAATTGTTTTAGCGTCAAATCGCGCATTTATTACTAAGGTAGCCTAGCGACAGACATATACTGATTGATCTGTTTTCCTATTAAGCAGCTTAAGCTCTTGCTTAAATATAAATAACACAATTAGATACAGAAAAAACACCGATATTCATCACACTAATATTGGTCCGGGTGGGGCCCGAACTAGGGTTCATGATTTCTCGAGCTTTTCAATTTCTCGGGTCTCGAGAATTCTCGAGGCTAATTTCTCGGGTCTTCTCGGGTTGTCGAGAAATTCACATTCACGTACATTTTCTCATATTATTTGGTACCAATAACGACGTCACAGTCACCGTCACGTCACGTTTCCCACAGAGGTTAAAAGTGGATCGCTGGAAGTGATCTCTGCCTACCCTGATTTTATGTATGTATGTATGTACCAATAACGACAACAGATTCAGTGGTTTTTCTCTCAAACAAAAGTATCAAATTAATCATAAAACTTTTATTGATATTCAAAAACAATTACCTAACTACTAATATTCAAAATTAATTAACTTTCAAAAAAACTTTTTGTGATTCAATTTATGGTGAAGCCGTCTTTTGCGGTCAGCCTTGCTAATATTTCACCCAATGATTGTATCAGTGGAGTTTTGAAGTTTAGTTTCTGTTGCTGCATACTTTCATACCCAGGTCTGCATTTTTTTCGGTGCACTCACACCTGAACTACTACTTGGGTCCTGCATTTAGTAATATTAATTTTATGCACATGTGCTAAATGTCTCACCAACCCGCTATTATTTGAACATCTATCTATAAAAAACGCAATTCAATTTGATAATAAGCCCTAGGATTAATATGTGATACACACACAACACAACTGGCAATATTCATCTCACAAATTTAAAATGACACATTAATTAATTTTAAATTACCTACATAAGAAAAACATACCTTTAAAACTAAGCTTGTGTGTTGTTGTTTTAGAAAAATAGGAAATATAATTAGACTATGTAGTATAATTAATGAATCGTAAGTTATTTTATTGGATAAAGTTTGACTAAAAAATTATAGAAAAGAACATGATAGGTACTCGTACCTAGTAAAATTGAAGATCATGTTCAGATTATATTATTGATAAAAATAATATGAATAATAAAGCCATGATGTGTCAATGAAACTGAAAACAATTACCTATTCAATTTCAATTTATCGCGTAATCTGTGAAACACTCACTACGTAAAATATACCTACTTGGCTAGAGTCGAAACACGAATGCACGTGTAAAAATGACGCCGCAGAGCGCTTGCAGCGAGATCAAAGGGCCGTACTGCCGTTGTGCTTTGGCCCACGCTGCCACGCAACACAGCAAACGGTGATTTAATTTTTACATAGAAAAATGATTTCTCGAGTTCTCGACTTTTCTCGAGCTTGATTTCCCGGGAACAAAGCCCAACGATTTCCCGGGAATTCTCGCCTCGAGAATTCCCGGGAATGAACCCTAGCCCGAACCAACGCCTCTTAACGTAAGAGACAGGGGCTTTATCAAATACGCCAGTGGAATATGAAGATATCCCTAAATTGTATATTTGATAACCCTACACGAGGTCATAAATTGTTGTATATCAGTGGAGTAGTGAGCCTGTTATTAAGAGGTTGTTAATACCCTTGTACTTTAGATATTTAAATTACACACTCCGAATCGTATGTCATACAGACAGACTGTGTGTTTAGCTCCGTAAATTGCCCGAAGAATATCTCGAGAAATGTGAGAAGATCATTATTAATTGTACGTTACAGCCACGGCTGAGGACCGGTGATGCGTTTGAAATGTAAACTGTAAGATTCTGCTTATTTTTGTAGCTAGCTTTGGTTATTGTAAATTACTTCGCTTTCATTAAAACTTTGCAATGTTAAATCAAAAAAGATTTTTTTTTTCTTCAAGTAGTTTCGCAAAAAAAAAAATATTTTCCCCTTTGCAGATTGTTACTTGTTACTAATCTACAACTTTTATAAATTGCGGAAAATGTTTGTTAGTATTTGATTCCCCAGGCCTATTATTTTAAATTACTTCTGGAATTATTAAATACTGGATTTATGGCTGAAAATAAAAAAGTATTACCTTCGTCGTAATCGATTGCCAACTCCATCTGTCTCCGACAACAATTCGAATTTCAAACTTTTTACCAAAGACAAATAAAAAATGGCCGCCGCGGCGTTCCTTTGCGCATAATTAGTGGTGACCTTTGTTTAGCGTTGTTTCGCGTAAATTGTCCGTGGGTGGCGGCCTTGTCGCTGACATTTACTAATGACATTATAATTGCAATAATATTGCAGTTTAACGCTGCGCTTCAATACACATTTAGTCCAACTTTAGGCGTAATTCATTTAATCATTGTATTCCTACCTGGCTGTGATGAAACCGCCGGTCTAGTACGATAATAAGGGTGTGGCAGAATAAATCAGCTAAATCGTGTTATGCACGCAGGTACACTGCACTACGTAGTTGCTTCGTATTTTTGTTTAAAGGCAGACGTCAAAACTGAATAAAGAATGTCGGCATGAATGAAAGCGGAGTTATCATTAGGACAAAAACGTTTTACGCTATTTCTTATTAGTCTTTATTAACTGTAATATGTTGCGGCTGAAAGAACATTAGCGTACATTTGTGGTGTGACTAACAGACATTTTTCAGACGCCATTAGCAACCCATAGACAAAAAGGTTAGCCTATCCCTTTATATTGGTATGACTATCCTTTCCTTCAACAGAAAATGCTGTTCCTGGGTAGGTACTATGTCAATTATGTTAGTAATTCCATCGACATTAACTAAGATGCTATCGCTATGGACTTATTAAGGTGATTAGTCGCTGGCAATATGGCGACAAGATGACATTTTGTTTTTTAATAGCCATTGTCCTACAAGGAATACAATTTGCAGCCTTTGAAATTCTTAATTAAAAGAGTTGTAGACATCACAGTAAATTATTCATAGTGCAACTCAAAGCGATGTTTTTTTTTTTCAATTTAATCGTCACTTGAAATGAGACTTTTTATCGAATAAAACTAGCGTAGGAATTAAGATGTTACACTTAATAATTAACATCCGTCGTTTCGAACACTTAATAGCGATCATACGGACGAATACTGAAATACCAGTCACATATTTGACAGCTACTTAACTAATGCAGATTCTTAATGCAAAACTCGCATATAAATTTTGAGTTTAACTACGTAAGATATCGGAATTAAAAATAAATTATAATTAGAGCGGTGTTTTATTATAAGGGATTAATGATGGTAACCTAGGGTAGAAATAGGTTTTTTACACTATAGTATTGCATTTAAGTACAATACAGATCCCTTTGACCTTAGCATCCCAAATAAGGACTGAGCGAGCCATTTTTGTATCATAGTAATGTTATTTGCTTAACTCTGAACATGCAGATTTCGCCATAACATCTGAGTGAGAGAAATAAGTGCCTAAGGTATGCACATTTGGTAGTTCATTTTCCTCAAACCGGTGGACCACCGGGTTAACACTAGCATTTAAGACACATTAAGTATATTGCTTGAAACGGTGTAATTAGACGTTGGCGTATATAGTGAGTAACGAGGATTTAATAGCAACTTGCGTTTATGTCAACGCAAATGTACGTTTCGCGTGTAAGGCTAAGATATATATCTATATGTATATCTTGTACAGGATATACTGCCATCTAATGTTAAATGCATGCGCAAATGTGAATTAGTAATTTAACCGACTGCAAAAAAGATTGTATTGTTTTTAATTGTTACTGTAAACGACCCTACTAAATGCTAATCTAATAAAGTCCACTAACTCTATGGAGTTTTTTTTTATTTTTTATCCGACTAAATTAAATTCAAGTGTCTATTAGTAAAGTTAAAACAACGAATTTTTACTAAATGGGAATTGGCAACCGCCAACTCCGAGCTGAGTAATGTCATTACAGAAATACTCACACAAATTTGCCCGACCCCGGACTCGAACCGGGGACCTCCCGGTACTTACGCAGCGCTTGCTACCAATAGACCAACGAGGCAGTGTAACAGATAAACATAACGTAAAGGTTATCAATAACCGAAGTGTCGACAACATTTAAGTTTTATCAACCCTAACGTGTCAAATGGGGTATAAAGATGGATATTTACGAGTCTTTTGATAATTTAACTATCTACTCGCCATGTATCGATAGGTTTACAACTGTACAATCTTGGTTTTTTCTTTTTTTAAGTTAATGGCAACTGTGCCTCTTTGCGAGACGAGAATTGAGACTCATTGGTGCTAATATCTTGTAATATACGTATTTGATATAATTTTTAATGGAATATGGCTGGAAATATATTGTTTTTCGTAAAACTGAGAGAAAATTGCTTCTTTCGTAAAATTAATTTATATTGTTAATTTGATTTTTTTTTCCTAACTGACTTACGATCATGGCTTAGAGTAGCCTTGTCATCATCACCGGACTTGCGGGGGAGCGAATGGCTCTCACCCCTAAATTAATTTATTGATTCAAAAACTTTCATTTGTGGAATAATTAAACACCCTGTCCCGTAAAATAGACAGTTCCCCATTTTTTTTTACAAAGGATACATACAATACGTGTTATTATATATATTTATTTAAACAAGGAAAAAGGTCATATCTCTAAATAAAATTGCAGTGACATTGTTTCTGGTAAAAGCTTTGTCTATGACCATATTGATCAATAAGCCCCTTTCTATATTTTTGCCAACATTTATGTTAACCGGCACTGGTGTTGTAAGAGATAACAAGATTCACATACAGAAACCTAATATTATACATAGCCAATACTATTTAATACAATTATGTGTTCTAACCATTTCGTATCTCTTAACCCAATTAAACATGATATTTCATTAATCATTCCAAACAAGATACTAATTAAAAACAAGTGCCTAAAATAACAACAAAACATCGGCGGAGGTCAGCTGATAAGCTTGACTCTAATGAATGACATTATCTGAACGATACTCGATTATTTACTATTAAGAATCGAAATTGCACGTCATTCATTAAAATAAGCTCAGGCTTTAGTGATGTATCGAGAAGGGACTGTCGAGAAATTCATTCGGAATCTGACAATGAGAGTTTTTTTTTTTTCGATTCTAATGGCTTAGCGTGGAATATACAGCCAATTATTTAAATTTTTAACAGACTTCTAATTTTAAAAAGGAGGATTTGGTGTTCCTCTGTGTTAAATGTGAACGCATAAATGTTTTATTTCATACAATTGTTTATGATGTAACTTTATATATGCATTTAATAAGAAACTCCGTTTTAATTATACATATCAATAACTGTGACAGGTTGGAATTATTATCAACGTCTTCATCAAGTAATGCAAGTTTTATTATTAATATTTATTGGTCTCCGTAACTTACACAGGTCACCTGTTTTACCTAACTTAGAGACCAATTATGAACATAGAGCCAGTGTTCTACACATAAAAATATTCCCGTAAACCACCTTTTAAATCTAATGGCATCTTCACACGATCAATTAAACATTCATAACAATTCAACACTTCGAGCGATCCCCATTAGTGTAAGTTATCGGTTTAATGCCGTCATGGATCATAGATTCATTTTATTGGGATTGTAAACCAATATTTTTTTGGTCATGATGATGACTTCACTCCGTCTAACGTAGGGTACAGATTTCATTATACTATAATATATAGACATGTTACTTGAATTTTTTTCTTCTAACCACTTTTACACTACCATTCTAAGTTACCAGATTTTATAAAAGAATGGTTCAAACTAATATTAACATTGCTTTTGAACTACAATACTACACTAAGCCTACGACCTCGTATTATTAAAAAAATAAAAGTGACAGAAGAAAATTCATTGAACCAGATCAAGCTTTCTAAAAAAAACATCGAATAGTTTTTTTTTCACTTCAAGCGCTCAAAGAAATCTAACCGCCGACGGCTTTCGCAATTATTTAACACAACCGAATTAAGTGCTCCAAAACTAACTCCGCCAGCCGATGCCTAAACAATAACGTATTGTAATTAATCATAATATTCAAACTCTCCACTCTAACCCGACACTGTTAATCATTTGTCTAACTACCGAATCCAAGATGGCGGCCAACGCAACCATTTATAAATCGTTGCCTCCAAAACGTTTAATCGTCCCACACCATCGCTCAACAACAAAGTAGACTCAAATTACATCCAATTATAAGCTATTCAATCCTTTTTAGAGGAGTGCGGTGAAAAAACATGGTAACAATCGCGGTAATTAAGAAAAAAGGCGCGTAACGAAAGATTTTGACGTGAGCTGCTACTAGCGGCTAACGAGGCGATGCGTAGAGTCGTACCTCTATCGATAACATGACAATTGACATTCTGTCATGTGAAAAAAATACCGAACACAATACCCGCAATGTGGTCGGTTTATATATTAATCATTTGTTATGCCAGTAGCAGAAATATCACGGTTGTGAAACGTATATTTTTTTTTTAGTAGTACATTCGCTTTATAATCTTTGTTTGTATTATATTAAATCAAGCTAAAGTAAAAACTTACTTAGTAAACTCGATAGTAAGATTTCTAGAAAAATATAAATCCACATTATTGGTAACGGCTACGGATATGATTATGATTAACTTCTGGTCAAAAAATAATGATCATAGTAATGTTTTAGATAATATTATTGTTAGTACCTATAAAAGCGTCAAAAAGTTTGCAAGTCTTTAAATTGAAAAAATCTGAAAATGTCCGGGATTAACAATATCTATGATAATATCCCGGACATTTTCAGTTTTCTCATGTGTGGAACCATGACAATTTAAATTGTTAACAATTATTAGCTGAGTGTCAAATTACAACACTGGTCAGCTGCTTAGGTACAATTGCCAAATGTATTTTATTATGGGCTTTGAAAAGCACATTGTTTGCAACATGACATTTATTTTGTAATGACAAAAACACCTTGTTAGAGATATTCAGCTGACTGAGACCACACTTGAAGCATTATGAAACGTGATCAAATGGCAATAATTACTGTACAGATATTTCTAAGCCCGATTTCGCTGCACCTCCGTCTTTACAAAATCAGCTCTATTGCTCAAACTTAGAGTTTAATATAGAATGACACTTTCGTTTAACCTACACATATTATGTCAGAATAATGAACAGTCATTGGAGGCATTTATGTATACATAATGGATATCTCATTATCTTGTATGTGGCGCACTACCGTAGCAAAAACTAACTATGTATTAATATTATAGTTTATCTATAAGTAGGTACGTTGGTTAATTAATTTGCCTAACAGGAACTTTGTGGACCAGTTTACATATTTGTACGTGGAAGTACATAGTTCTTATGTCACAAGAATTATATAGCAAGTCTATAGAGATATTCGATGAATCCAACAGCATAGAGTCTACAAATGTTACCGGAAAAAGCAAGGCTGTATAGATTTCTATCCTTTCTACTCATGTAAAATGTGCTCTAATTAAAAAAAAACATCGACAACATAACATCCCTACGGAACAATCAAATTTCGAACACAATGGCGTCGGTTGATAATCGCGGGCGCGCTCGTCACTCGTCACATAAAGCCTCTTTGTCAAAACTTATAACCTCTTTGTAAGGATAGCTTTTTTTTCTTTTTTTGAGTTCCGTTTACTAACTTGCCAGTACAGTGCGATGGTCGTTATATTAAACTGACTTTTAAAACAAAATTATTTTAACTATATTATTTTATCAATGTTTACAATACTGTACGAGAATCGATATGATATTTTTAGAACAACCACAACACGAAATAATGTTTTTATTTTAATAAATTAAAGATTACATTAATATTTACAGCGTAATTTTATGAATTGATCCGAAAATACGTAGCGTGGTATACCTCAATTTGTCTTGAAAAATGAGAAAACAGGGACCTCAAGGAAACGTAAAAAGGAAGTACCAACTTAACTAACTTATTTGATAATTTATTTACTAAAATAAAATAAAAACAACAGAGTCTAATATCAGGATTATATTCTCCTTATAAACTACCCCGAATCAATGACTGCACACCCTAATCCCTATTTCTTCCGCGTCAACAAAACGCGCTAAGCCGGTTTAATTAAAACTGTTCATCGCTTTATTGTAGCAGTTCATAAAATCCATAAAATCACAATAGATATCATGCGCCCGTCACTAAACCGAATAGGATAATACTCGGTAGTCATTCGATTAATATTCGGATAATAATTTCTTTTTTAATAATGTTGCTGCTGGGCCATACAGCCAGGATAATATTTTCTTTGTGCGCTAGGGTGGGGAAACTGTATCGGTTTTTTGTTGACACATATAATGGCGCGAAAGGGGGTTGGGAATCGGTTTTTATTGCAAACGGTAAACGATAGCGGATCCTCGTTCTATTGTGTTGAGGGTGTTTGGTTGACATGTTTTTTGAGGCGTGACGGAATATTTATATTTATAATCAGAATTAGATACGTTTTCAAGACATTTTTTGACATAGATCGATGGTTTATAGCTCGCTATATACGAAATCATTGGATCTTGGCTGACTTCCAAAAGCATGTATGACGCACACAAATAGATCTACACAAATAGGTAAACTCAAAAACTTGATAAAGTAACCTTACTCGATTTTAAACGAGCGAGAAAGTCACAAAAATGATAATGTAAACATTATAGCTAATATTAAAGCTTTAAAGTCGGAATTTATAAGAATTATCTAATAATTTAATGTCACTCTTGAAGACAAAATCGGTAAATCATGGAAAAAACCGAAATGCTAATTCAAATATTAAAATAAATCATGCCCAATCAATGTCAGGCTGCCGTAATTAACGCTACATTAACATAAACATATAACATTATTGCAAAGATATAAATTGTTCGGTACAATAGGGCTGCCAAATCATCAGAAAAAACATGATTTTTTTAAAGCCAGCAAATAGGTGTAACTCGCCAATAGGTTAACTTTGCGATATGCAATGAATGGTTATTTGATAAACCTTTAGTTTGAAACTAAAGGTTATTACTAATTATCCCAATGGTAAGCAGGTCTATCTCATAATAATAACCTATACCTAAAAAGTAAATACATATATTCTTATGAAATACACAGCGATATCTGTTTTATAAATTCAAGATTGAGTTTTATAACCGACGGCAAAAATGATGGCGTCAAAAATGTGGAGTCGAGATGGGTTCTATGAAAACCAAAGTAAAATTGGTACATAATACAAAATAAAACATGGGACTTAGGTAACATTGGCACAAAAATGCTAAAAATAGATAGTTAATACGTTTCGCTACTCTTTCCTATATTTCTATGTTTTTAAACAACACAACAACTGAACTAACCCTGTAGAAATTTTAAATTCGGCAAAATATCAAATCAAACACCGACAAATAATACAGAATCCGAACATTTGGACCTCTTTATGCCAAGCCTAGTAACTTTATACGTAAGATTATTCTTAAGGCTTTCATGCAATTAATAATTTCGCTTCAACCCTAAACAGCGTACGCTATTATCATTGTAATTAACTTATCAGTGGTATAATTACGACTAATGTGGAACGATAGCAACAATGTAAGGGGTTATCGCGGCCAATTACGAAATAGTCCGGGGCTAGGGGCAGGAGATATCTCACACTGTCCAAATGTATGACGTGTGGCTATAAAAATTGTTTTGAAGTCGACACGGATTTGGTAGATGTCGAATTGGTACACCAAAATTTGGTAACCATTAATACTCCGTGGTGAAAAAGTAAAAATAACCTCCCGGTAAGAGTACTAAGTACCAATCTACTGGTAGATTCCTTTTGGATCAAGCTAAGTATGAAAAACTTGGTAGATCCAGTAAGGCTGTATTGTCTGAAAACCGAATAAATGAAAGGAACACGAAATACAAATTTCATAAACCCTTTAAAAAGCGTTGAATGCCCAAATTAACAATTAAAAGTCTTCAACGTTAACTCTAACTAAAATAACGGCAAAATTATAATCGGATTTGCAAAAATCTGCAAAATCTCTTTAAATTTTTAAGAGCGTTTTTAAAAACAAACAGATCTCCTTAAAACCTCTTTGTCGACTCGTTTGGTCAACCGCAGTCTTTGTTTAAAAAACAAATCCGTGTTCTTAAAAAGTTTAACTGTAAAAAAGGGTCATTCAAAAAGGTTTGTGTCCGTAAGTCGACGGAATTAGGCGGGACATCATTTGACGTTTTTTTTCTTTTTTGTTCAGATATCGGTACTCGTAATGGTGAAGTGCTTAAGATAACATATACGGCTTTATCAAAATGGTCGGTGTTTTCAGATAAGCTACCGATTTTTTGTGAGAAAACACTTATTTCTCTCGGCAACCTTAGATTTATTTAATGACAAACTTATGAACCGATGTTTATAGCCATTATATCTCAATTGCAGGCCATAGGTGGCAGGGAGATATGCAACTTTCTTGCGGATTATTCATTTTAATAGCTCTACGTGACATGGCAACTATCTTGAATATTGAAAACGCACTATCGTTAATTATCAACTTAGAAACATCATGAAATGTACTTATAAGCTCATCATGACATAATTACGATTGATTTGTGGTACGGAGGTAATGTAATAAATGATCAAGTCATGAAAATATGATTAAGTAACATGAATTATTCATGTTACAATTTATTGCTAAATCAAGTAAAAATAAAAACTACTAATCGACGATTTGATTTAAGCGTATTTATAAAATAGCTCTGCTATAAATAGCAAATTTACAAAAACAAGCTTAAGTTTTACTTCTTATCGCAGATCTAACTGACTATTTTTATTATAAAAATTAAAATTGAAGTGTCTGTTTGTGATTTTAAAATAACGATCTTTTACTAAATAATTATTTTTACTGTATCGGATTCTAATAACAAAAATACAATTAAAACATTTTTGTTTGTCTATTTTGATCTCCTAAACGGCTGGACCAATTTTGACGGGACTTTACAATGTACAATATAGGCTATTTTAATAAATAATTGCTGCCAAATCATTTAGTTGGCAGCCGCTAGTTTTAAAATAAAAATCTTAATTAGTAAGTACGATTTCGTGGGTCAGTGACCTTTTAGTCCCCCTGTCACATTTTATCAACGTTATTATAACCTACAAAATAATTTTGCGCGTCATTTATCATCTTACCCTTAAGGCACCCGCTGTGTTGCCGCTGGATGCAACAACTCAGGCCCTTAATAAACCCAATAGGTAGCTTTATAAAAACGATCCCAATCACATACCATACTAACATTTAATTAGGCCTGTATAACATTATTAGAACACAGCAGCCTGCTAATGAGAGGCTGTAAACAAAAAAGCCGGTTAAGTGCGAGCCGGACTCGCATAGCGAGGGTTCCGTATAGATTATTGAACATTTATTTCTTGCTTTTAATTTTTGTTGTACGGATTTCGGTTAATTTGCTAAGCAATTTTAGTCCATGGTTTTTTTAGAGGTTCCCTAGAAAATATACATTTCGACTTAATATTTGCAAGCGCTCCAAAGTGAAACTCATTTCACAGGTTTGTCTACAAGATCCAGTTAAAATCAGAACCCTCGTAGTGTTTTCCTCAAGAGTTACGGTATCCTAAAAAACATCCGTCTACGGCAAAGTAAGGTAAAGCAGGATGCTCAATGATCGTTATGGAATGATAGGCCGTGCACACACCGGCGGTTATTTGATACAAACAAGCAAATTCAAAACTAATGTCGATTCTTTCACAAATTACTTTAATTTGATCCAAGGTGTCAGAATAACTTTAATACATTATCCAGTATGAGGCGAAATAAGGAATGGACTTTATGAACTTGCGTACGGATAGCTACTCTAGGATGTGTCGAGAGGAAAACATGATTGTCAGTGCCATTTCACTTAATTAATGAGTTTCCACAATCAAGAGCGGCCCACTTTTTGACTAGGGCCCTACCAATAATTTCTGTTAATAAACACCTGTTTATTAACTGTTCCAAGTTATATCAATGCGTCCTCACATTACTTATCCCTAACGCACAGCAAAGGCCAGATGTTTGGTGTAAAAACAGTTTAACAGTGGTCTATGTCCGCCATGTTGAATTTGCGTAAAGAACCAGCGCCTAATTACAGGAACTCCGCTTGTACTATGCGGTTAACATTACAAACCATTAAAACGTTCCAAGACATAATAAATGCCAAAGTATTTCATGTGTGAAGGACCTTAATAAACGTAAAAAAACATACGACTTATTCCACAGGCACTAATTATCACTACTTACCTCAATGACTAAAGTGGCTGACCAGTCTTATAATTGTGACCAATTTTTAAAACTAATTACATGTAATTACAGAGACAGACACCAAACAAGCAATGTTTGTACTAATTAGCAGTTTTAAATATATTTTAAATAAATGGGCGGAGTTTCGTATCGGCTTCGAGGAAACGTTTATTGAATTCTTCAAACAGAATATTAATAGCTAGGTAGTATAAAGATTATGTTTACGGATAAAACGATGAATATTGCTTTTCTATATGTTATAGTTGACTCTCTAACTGACTCGTTGGTCTAATGGTAGCCAGCGCTCCGTAAGGATCGGGAGGGCCCCGGTTCGAGACCGGGGTCGAGGAAAATTTGTTAGTTTTTCTGTTAGGAATTACTCAGCGCGGAGTTAGGAATTTGGCGGTTGCACGCCCGTGCCTCGGAAAGCACGTTCAGACGGTGGTCCTGCGCCCGAACTCTCATCGGTCATGTTGGATTTGGACTGCCGTCTCAGCGAACTATGAGAGTAAGGGAACAGAGAATGCACTTATGCTTGCGTACTCACTAGTGCACTCTTATGTCCTGCGCACTTGGCTGATCTCAATTGAGATCGGCCGCCATGGCTAAAATCGGTTGGACGCCTTATATTATTTTCATAGTTGACTCTGATGCCGACGGTAAGCATATAACATGTTTACTACTATTTCAATATTTGTATAATTATTGTTTTAGCATCAAAATCTTCATAAAAAGGAATTGAAAAATTTATTAATTCCGTTTTCCCCTATTTACAATGACGAAGCCGCTTTTAAGTACCGTCGTTGCAAAATGTTCAATAAACTATCAAGTTTCACAATTGATTGAAAGAAAGATTTATCGATGTTATTATCGTTTAATAAATCATTTAATTTCTAATTATTTCCATCTAAACTCGATCGAATAGTTCTGATTTGATTGCAGGCAAAACATGGTCTAACTAAATATGCAAACAAGACATATTATAAAACCAAAAGATACCAATTAAATAATTTGCCTTAACTAGAATCAAATCTTTTTTCGTAACTCTATATTAAGAATAACAAAAAATAGAACATGCAATCATCACTTCCATTAATAAGACGTGAATGATTATTTTTAATAAACAGATGTTAATAGGACCGAAGAAATATGATTTTGAATGACAGGATATAGGCGTGGATATAGATATTTTCTCACGGCTTTTGATACTAATTAACCTGTCAAATATATATTTAAGCTACAAAGTGACGAACTGTATTTATTTATGCTAAACGATAGTTGATCGACGTCGTTTTTATTACCGTGGAGGAATAAATAGGATCCAATCACAATCAATAATCATAATTTGTCAATCAAAATATTGTTGATCTAGTCTGCGGATATTGACAGGTTGCGATATCTCATAAATTGTAATTAGGTACACTGTTTTAACGGAAAACTAATGATTGTCCGCATACAAAAACTTGTTAATTGGATTTTGAAATGATGTACAGTAAAAAAATATTTCACTCACATATAATTTACAGTCTTCTAAAATTTTTATGGCGTCTGAGGATGTATACGGGCGGGTTTTATTACTTGACTTCTATAAAAGGTTTAATAGTGTAATTTGGAAATTTACGAAGTGATTCCACACTGATTGAAGTAAGTATTAGCACTGGTAGTTATAATACTTATATTAACTCAACTATATGATATTGATAGCATACAAATTTATTTCAGAATCAACTCAGACTGGAGGATATTAGATTGGTACAATTTTATTATTTGTATAGTGTCTAAATTGATGACCTCAAAACGAATCATGTAATGTCATACCGTTGCGCAAAATCATTCTGCTACTACAAAGTACTTTAATATTGCCGGTATCCTATTGATAGAAGGCATTTAAACTAACCAAGTTCAAGACAACACATTTTCAGCCTTAAGATCACTTTCAGGGCTTATGCTTACATTAGTGTGTTTCTTAAAACGCTAAAAGCTTCTTGGGTTCTTAACCAAAATCCTAACACATTAAACTTATTTGGATGTACCCTATCAAATTTCAGTGCAAAGAAAAATGGACACTAACCTCCAGGAAACCTATGAGGGAATATCCTCCCGTGCCTGTTGATCAGCCACGGGTAGAGCTGGTAGGACTCCCTGGGCACGGGCGCGGCGGGGTGCGGCGGCGGGTGCGGCGGCAGCGGAGCCCCGAAGCCCTGCTGCTGGTGGGCCAGCGCCGCCGCCAGAGCCGCCCCTTGGAAGTGCGCCAGGAACTGGTGGTGGTGGCTCTGAGCATCCAAGTAAGGCAACCTCTTCAGCTCCGGAGAAGGGAACACCGCCGGCAACGCGCTCGGCCTCAACAGCGGACGAGGCGACGGACTCCGGGGAGACGCCACCGGCGAAGGCGACCCTGGACTCGCCAACGGCGGCGAAGCCTGCTTCGGCCGCTCCGAACCACCAACTATACTGTCTATACTGAATCCGATCTTCGGCTTCGATGGCACCGCCACCACAGGGGTCGGTGCGAGAGGCATCATGCTTTTGCACACAACGGGTCCGGCACAAAATTATCACCAAATCTCAGAAGCACATGTCACACAGAGCACAATCCATGGCGACGCGGGCGCGCGGTACTGACGCCTCGGTGGCGCGCGGCCGAATGCTCTCCCGCGCTCACTCGCCGACCGCTCAAAAAATAACTAACATGGTCGGCTCGACTCTGATTGGCCGGCGCGTTCCAATGGGTGGCGACGCATCTCCGAGCGCGAACTCTTTATTTTGATAGCTGCGTCGCGATTGGGCGGAAGGCGTGTTGAGGTGTTATTTGAATTCGGAACGCTCGCCGAGTGGGCGGTTTGAATAGAGCTTGTGATTTAACCGGCCAGATAGAGGGTCGCCGGAGATTTGTCGCGTGTTGGGGAGGTGGTGCTCTCCGCATTCGGCCGGTTATGATTCAATTAAGCCGAGGATTGGGCACGCCGGTGTCTGCTCGTTTTGCCGCCGGCCGCCGCAACGCTTTTTAATTAGCCGAATGGTTTATTAGTGTAATGTCGCGACAACGGATTCTTGAGTCAAAATTAATAGTCTTCTCACAAATCGCGCTGTAATCGCTGTATCGCCGGCCGACGACCGCCCTCCTTATATTGTTGAATTAAATTTTAATGAAACACGATAACGTTTGAATTTCACGCAAATTTTACGCCATTATAAACTAAACAGTGTTTGGTAAATAGTTTGATTTTTTAATTAAAACTCTGCGCGCTAATCGGGAACGGTTGTGATCGATTTTTGTTTGAAAACATTATTTTGCAATTTATTTTCATGTGATTCGATGAAGTGCATAAATCCTTTTCTAGTGCAACACGACGTATTAATTACAAGTCCTACCTACGACACTTAAAACTCTACATTTTAAGAATATAATAAAATTTTATTACGTTTTTTGTAATTTCAAAAATTGTTCCTACGTATAGTACCTATACGGTCCATTATTTTCTACATTGGTTAACTTTTAATTTACATCATTATCTCTCATATTTTTCATCACTGTGGATCCTACTCTATCGTTGTACTATTATAAAGCCACCACTCTATCATTCATTGAAGCTTTCTATCCAGGACCTACCTAGTCAATCAGTGAAAAAACCAGGCCAAGTGCAAGTTGGACTAGAGCACTAATGGTTCCGTATTTTAATGAATACCGTTTATCATATTTAACTTTTAGTATTTTTGTGTTGTGTCAATAGACATAATATTATATTCTGTAAAAAAATGTCAGCGGGCTACCTATTGCAATAGGTATCAATTTGTTGTATATGAGCCAGAACTCTTCATCATCTCAGCCTATTGCTGCCCACTGCTGGGCATAGACCTCTTCTACGTCTACGGCCACCTGCATCCAACAAAACTAGAACTCTTACAGACATATTAACTCTACTATTCCCATGTTTAGATAAATATTATTTTTGCATTTCTCTTTTATTAAAATACACAGTTTAGAATCATTCGGCGAAGACAAAAGAAGGATTAAATTTATTTCTAAAAAAAATACCCTAATTTTTAAAAAACAAAATCTGAATATTTTTAAATTTTATGTGTTTTTTTTTTAAATAAGAATAGCTTACTAAAGCTGTGCTACAATAATGGTAGAAATAAAAAAAAGACGTGTGGCACTCGGGGACTGCCCCGGTATAGCTATTGCATAGCATCGTCCGATTTCGGAGCAGCTCGTCTCGATTCGTGCGAGTTTCGTAGAGTCGTACAATACGTCTAACCGCACGCACACAAACACCGTGCCGAAGTCTACCGAACTGAAACGACGTTAGACGATTGTGAGGTTTTTTTCGTTACGGAATTTCTTGGTTCGGTCGCCGCGCTCAAAGCCCGCGATAAAAGCTATGCAATAGCTTAAAAATAAATTGTTAATATATTAAACTACTGCCATCTACAGGTGACACCGGGAATTGAAGAGTTAATCGGGTTTCCTTGGAACATTTCGTACAGAACCCTAGAAAACACGATAATTACAATCAATACATTTGTAAAGAACACCAATAGGCCTTATATTCCTCCAACTATCGTGTGTATTCGTACACGCACCATCTTTTGCCCAACAACTTGTTATCGTAATGCCGTGTTGTTGCTAATATGTTTGCATTTGACTAACAACTGCCCCTGGGCTCTACAGGGCCGGAGTCAGGGAAGATGTTGATTTATTTCGTAAAGACCTTACCTAGGTACTATGTATAGTGATAAGCCTAATAGTAACTTGAAAAAAGTCCCAATTCGTCATGGTAACTTTCAAAAGCTCTACAATTATAGAGATTTCTTTTTTGTATGTTTGTAGTTAAAATGGCTAAACTCGAGATTATCCGGAATGATGCGCTATAGGTACCAGTAGTTTACATACACACACACACACACACACATATGATATATAGTATAACATATAATATTATGTATAAGAATATAATATTATTTGAAGTCTTGATTTTTGAGTTAATTTTTAGTCAAATGTAATCAATAAGCATGTAACTTTTTATATCTCTTTAGATAAATAATTAGCAAAGAGCGAGTCTACCCCAACACAAGAATTACATTACTTACTGGGGTGACTCAAAAATTGTACTACATGAGATTTTGAGAAATAAAAGGTTTTTTTTTCAGTAGTTTCGTACACAGGTATACTGTACCTACGGTCCTAAAGTTGAAATAAAACTAACTTTACAAATGATAATGACTCTAATACGTATTCAGTGTTTTTCGAAAAAACCTGGCGTCTCCGGTGACGAAAACCACTGTAACGAGGTTTAAAACATATTTGAATTTTTATACTTAGGAAAATTTGATTAAAACTAATTTAAAATTAGTTTTAATTCATTCGTAAAGTTAGTTATTTGAAACGTGTGGTGTTCAAGTAAATAATCAAAAATACGGATCCAGATTTCGTTGAGCGCTATTTTTTTTACTTTTTTTCTGTGTCAGTCCCTACTTTACCCGTTTCGATTTTCTCTGTAAGAGAAAATCAAGCCTTATTGGACACTTTGTCTCCTCTCCAAAAACACAGAAGAATAATGCCTATTATCCAGAAACGCCTGCCAGAGTACATGTATCAGACATACATACATAAAATCTCGCCTTTTCCCCAGAGGGGTAGGCAGAGATCACTTGCTGCCATGTGCTACGGTCCTGACACACCACTTTCGCTTCATCCAGATTCATCAACCTCTTCATGCACGCTCTTCAATCAGACACCTATTCTTATTACCTAAATCTATCTAGAACCTAGGTAAAAATAAAGGCGTCCGACCGGTTTCAGCCATGGCGGCCGATCTCAATTGAGATCAGCCAAGTGCGCAGGACATATTATAGTGCACAAGTGTGCGCGCAAACACAAGTGCACTCTCTATTCCCTTACTCTCATAATTCGGTGAGACGGCAATCCGACATGACCGATGAGAGATCGGGCGCAGGACCACCGGCTTAACGTGCTTTCCGAGGCACGGGCGTTCACCCGCCAACTTCCTAACTCCGGGCTGAGTAATTTCATTATAGAAAAACTCACACAAATTTTGCCCGACCCCGGACCCTAGAACCTAGGTACCCTAGCTACCTCCCTAGCCGCTAATACTAAGTCCCGCTACACATCCACGCACGCTCGTGAGAACAGTTTATCCGTGTCTTCAGCGTCGGTCGTGGCATTGTAATTTCACGATAAAAGCCCTATTTGCTAAACTGGCGTCGCCATATCGAATTTCCTCGTGCAAATACCGCTATTGTCGCACCTACTGGAGTTTTTATTTACTGTTGATTTAATATAATATCACAAAACATAATGTTTTTTTTTATAAGAAGTTAACAAGATGACACAACTCCACCTGATGGTAAGCGGTAGTGAGATCCACATGAGGTCGACAGGCACAATAGACCATATTGAGCCTGTCGCACTCACCCTGAAGGCCTGCTTAAATACCGTATCACTCCCCGCCTGAACAGCCCGGGATCATAGAATAAATATTATTATAATAAATCACACAACATTGAACTGATCCCGTGGTAAGTATTTTAAGCACTACTGATATCAGAAACAACAAGGCACCCAGACATGGAACAAATACGAAATGGACCAACGTGGGAGTTGAACCCACTCTTGGAACAGTAGCCAGGGTCACTAACAACTGTTCCATCGAGCCAGTCAATAAAAAAATATGATGACAAAAGATAGAGCACAGTAATATTGCCTGAGGCAACTGGCATCTCTTGATAAAATTAAAATTATAAGTGGGATATCTCCACACAGGGCCACTTGACTCCAAACTAAGCAGAGAAACGGGAACTAAGCAGAGACCCTGAATCTATTGTAGGTAATCAGAGACTGATGTGCACACATAAATATTTATAAACACATATTCACACCCAGACACGGAACAAACACAAATGTCCATCCCATGAATGTTTGTTTCGGTTGGGAATCAAACTAGTGTCACTAACCACTGTTTTACCGAATCAGCTAACATAGTGTTAAAATAAATAAAAGGAGCTAAGGATTATTTAACGTATCAATTACCTTAGTTTTATACCTTATTTACCTTATTAGTTATAGTTTTCGTATTTAAAAATAATTGGTGATTGGTGAAAGCTATGTGTACTAAAATGAGACCAACACACACATTAAAACGCACGGAAAAGACAAATTAATGTAATAATTAATGTTATGTTATATAGAAGTCTGTGTGGTAGATAAATATTTATTCTATTCGATTCTTATAGAAATTATCCCCGAGCCGCAAAAGAGTATCATAGATTCTAATTTTATAGTAATAAATTAAAAAAAATTAAGTTACCTATCCAAAATGCAAAGTATGGAAAATCGATAATATTCTACACTCCGAAACGCTTCCCAATTCCCACATTTCCTTCAAAAACCGGAAGCCCCAAACCCAAAAATCTATTTCGACCATTTCTCCCTATCGACACCCGATTCCCATACAACTATGTAGGTACGGTTTGTACACAAACTTTCTACACAGTTACCACAGTAGAAATAACGCAATTGGCTTCTGACCCTACCGTGGCCGATAACGCAAACATAACACATAACACCTTATTACGCTGCAGGGTGAATCGTGACCACATCTGAATACCTGATTGGCACCTTCGGGGGTAATGGTGAACTTACGCTTCTACTGGTTGAAGTGTTCCAGCATATCTAGGTTTTATTAGACATCTAGTTTTGTGTGTAGATTCTAGTCTATATAGAGTAAGGTAGCCGGAAAGGTTGTTACGCTAAGTAAAGCTTCGACATTGTATGCAAAAGATATTTTAAACGTCGATTCAAATAAATTTTAATATATAAGATATTATACAAAGTTGTGATATTTATATTTTTTGTTTTCCAAGATAACCTCACTCTAGGGTAAGCGTGAAGTCTCGATAAGCCTCAGAGAGTTAAGAATTGTTTGTGAATAGGTTTTGCTTCAGCATTCGACCCCATAGTATCAATAAATATGACGATTGGCAAAATAGTATAAGTTATATATTTAAGTTAATAGATATTTTGTAATGCATATGTAATAATATGTATCTAGTACAAACTTAGGATAAGTTTCAATTTTTTTTTTTTTTTATAAAAGGCTAACAAGATGACCTCACTCCACCTGATGGTAAGCGGTAGTGAGATCCAAATATGAGGTCGACAGGCACAATAGATCGTATTGAGCCTGTCGCACTCACCCTGAAGGCCTGCTTAAATGCCGTTTCACGCCCCGCCTGAAGAGCCCGGGATCATAGGAGGGAGGGAAAACATGAGCTGGAAGGGCAATCCATGCCTTAATGGCACGGGGCAGAAATGAGGAGCTAAACCTCTTAGTCCGAGCCACCAATAGCCGTCAATATGTTTTGTTTAGTTGTAGGTCTCATAATTATTGTATTACACGACAAAGGTAATTTATTAAAGCTAAACCCTTTTCAGTTGTTTTTAAATCTACGTAAAGCTCTCGTGTAAATCGAAATAGGAAGCATCCACATTCATAAGCGCGTAGTCGGGAACTCTCCCTTGAATTACACTACGACAGCTTTTCACAACTGCTAGCGCCATCTGTTATCGATTTAAGGAACTACAAATGTTATGAGGACAGCGTTCAATGCAAGAAGGTATAGATAGAGGGACAAAAATCTTACATTTAACTGTAGTAGTTTTTAGATGTTTGTGTTTGTTACGTTATATTAAATAGCTTTTCTGGATTTGGACAGTCCAACAAAAATAACTAGCTTTTTTCAATACCGTACGTGCAAAGAAGTCCCGTGGTATGTAAACAAGCAAACCAAATACCTTTTTGGTATTGAATTAAGTATTTAAAAATTGTTTTGTATTGTTTTGTTTAAATCTCTATTTTAATTTAAGTTCACTCAGTTGTTAATTTAATTTCATACCAAATAAATCATTTCTTTCTTTCTTTCTTTCAAATATATTCTGTAGGGGTGAGAGTTATCCGCTCCCCCGCAAGGATGATGATGATGACGAGGCTACTCCAAGCCAACATCGTATGAAAAAATGAAATTCTCTTAAGTTTTACAAACTTACGTAAGTATCGGATGTTAGCAGGACAACTCATTAATAAATACCTCCCCAAATAAATACCTACTTAGGTAACCTGTGTAATTATTTCTCCACATAATATAAGTAAGTACTACGTCGCAATAATGCCTACCCTTCCAACATCCCTCTTAAACAAACTTAAACGAATCCCAATGAGCTAAATGAGTAAATTATTTTCACCAACATCGTAGGTTATCGGAATGCGCATAATCGCAAAACGCAATATTTGCGTCCAACCCACCGCAGCGTCAACACGCATTACGGGTAATGCGTTACACGCATTTAATGGCGCGTTGCGATTGCGACCTACCTCTAGGGCTGCTCTGATGTACTTACAAAAATAGGTTCTGTTAAACAAAAAAGCGTCGACTGTCGAGTAGTTAAGATCGTTGCTTGCTATGCGAGTGGTAGCCAGTTCAAACCCCGCCAGGTATCACTGTAACTATAAAACAAAACACTGTATTTAAAAAAATAATCCAACCTTGGTTAGTAATTTTGTTTTTCAAATTTGAAGTTCACATGTTCCAATTCTCTGTCTACGGTTCAAATGCTAACAAAAAAACTCACTGTATTTAAAAAATAATCCAACATGTCCATGTCCACGTCAGCGACTCGTGGCTACGGTTAGCAAGAGGTTTCGTTCCTCTTTTCTGCCCCGTGCCATTAAGGCATGGAATCCCCTTCCAGCTCATGTTATCCCTCCCTCCTATGATCCCGGGCTCTTCAGGCGGGGCGTGAAACGGCATTTAAGCAGGCCTTCAGGGTGAGTGCGACAGGCTCAATATGGTCTATTGTGCCTGTCGACCTCATAGGTATGTGGATCTTACTACCGTTTACCATCAAGTGCAGTGAGGTCATCTTGTTAGCCTATTATAAATTGTATCCGGTGAATAATTAGTAAAACAACCGAATTTTTCACAAATGTCCATCTATTATCCCACCATACCATAACCCCACCCACCCCATCCCACCACCATAAACCAGAACATTTAAATATTTGACAGTTCAAGGCATGCTTGAATTCAAAATGGAAGCGTTGAATTTGAAATTCCCTTAATTGAAAATAATGAAATTACAAACCAAAATATTAATACTATTTTTCAAGTTCATTTGTTTATCCTATAACCTATTAAATAAGCAAAACAGCATTCAATACGAATAATCATTTCAGTATTCGTTATTTAGTCGATTAAACCGCCCAATCGTGACCTATTTGTCGATATGTCACGCACGTCACTACGGTATCGATCATAAAATGTCATTTTGAAACAATGGCGGCGGGTGGGCGACGCGGGCGGTCGTAGGTTCAACTCCCGATCCGGCCCACCTGTCGATAATTGAGCTAATTAATTTGCCATCACTATGCTAAATCCGTTTTGCGGTGAGGGATATCGCTAAGGAAGTTGTAGAATACTTTCTTCATTGATTAGTTGACTAGTAAAACTGTTTAGACTGGCCTGATTATTTAATTATAGTCGAACTAGATCCATAAGTGTTTAGGGTCAAACACCGCTAAGGATTAATAATAGAATTTGATTTATGTATGTATATTCGTAAAGAGATATACTATATATACTATTATAATATATCTGTAAGTATTTGGTCACCATCTGTACTTGCAAACTCAACACTTAATAAAATGTAACAATTGTAGGTTTAATAACAAAGTACGTAAAAATTTTCTAGACTGGCTCTATGGCACACTTGGTGGTGTCCTGTTTCTTACGACATGAGTCGTGGGTTCGATTCGGTGTCTGTTCCGTTCCGTGTCTGGGTGTGTTATTTATATATTTGTGTTTAGTATTGTTTCTAATATCCGCGGTACTATTTCGTAAGCAACTTAACACGGAATAAGATCAAAATGATTTCGTTTAATATTTATTATCTAACCTCAGTGTGACAGCACCATTAGAATACCACAGATAACACAATAGGTAGGCACTATAACACAACTAAGGGCCTGTAATAACCATAGAGTTACGGCGAAGGGCGGCGAAGGTTACCCGTTAGTTAGATCATTGTTTGCCGCCATTTAGATAGCGGCCATTTTGTAAAGTTTAGTGTTGGCATCCGAATCCATTAATTGCTTCTGTTAATTGCTGAAGGTAGCTTGAAGGTCTTTGAATATCTCGGTCATGGTAGATGATCCATCCTTGGATTTGAAGATAAAAACTTTATCAGTAGTAAATACCCAGGAACCTAATTTCTGATAAGAAAATTAAACGAAACGCTAAAAAGACAGCTTCGTTAACTGACTGACAATCGAATAAAGTGTTTTTTATCCTATCATAGTGACTGGAGCATAGGTATTATTCTTAGCCAAGGGGAGCTTGTATCCTTAGGTATAAACCTCGTCATACCTATGTATTGTGTCTATAAGATAGACCAACACGTTTAATATCTTTCCAATGCCCTATTATTACCAATTTACATATTAGGCCTCAACACACACGCCACCCAGTAGGTAGTACCCACTACAACTTTAAAATCGACGATTTTATTTTTTCGATTTTTCGCGTAGCATGTTCGATATTGTTGCGAAATAGCCGATCCGTAATGTTAAAAGTGGCTGTGTACTAGGGACTATGGGCATGGTCCTTACGCTTAAGCACTTGCGTTACGGCTATGAAAAGAAACAATGGATTACACAAATATACTTAATTGTATAAATAACTTAAATATACTTAATACACACCCAGACACGGAACAAACCCCGATCATCTACACACGAATATTTGTCCCGATTGGGAATCGAACCCACGATACTCGACGCAAAAGACAGACACTATCCAACGCGCCATCGAGCCAATCATAGCCATTAAGTTACCCAGCCCAAAAAACACAAAATCTAATCGATTATAATCGATATCGACAAACCATGGCGGCCATCTTGCGCAAACATACGGCGCATACATTTAATATTCAGTGCCTAATTGCCGTCTCGCTTCCGTCTAGTTTAATGAGGAGCTTAGCTGATTTGATTTTGATTGGATTTGTTTATGAGATGTGGCGTGGGATACTTTATAAAATTATAGGAACGGTAAGTATAGTTCTTAGTTGGTAAGTAGGTTTGATGAATAGTTGTACAAATATGAACTGTAGTGTGTGTAAAATAAGAGGAAGTACACTGTCTATGGTAACCGATGATTATATCAATATCATTACATACACGTAGAAGATTTTGATTGAAAACTGGTTGATGGTTTTATTTTATACTAGCTTTCCGCCCGCGACTTCGTCCGCGTAGACGTTTAACGGGTAAAACATTACTTCTTTGTAGCGCAGTCGGTTAAAAAGTAGCCTGTATCCTTTCCTAGGCTCTGGACTATATCTGTACCAAATTTCGTTTCAATCGGTCCAGTACTCTATGCGTGAAAGCGTAACAGACAGACAGACAGACAGACAGAGTTACTTTAGGATTTATAATATTAGTAAGGATTTAATAGCGACCCACCCTCGCTTCGGTTAGGGTTTAATATACACAGACCTTCCTTTTAAATCGCTCTACTCTATTTAAAGAAATCGCGTCGAAATCCATTGCGTAGTTTAAAATATTGATAGTAGTATAGGGAAAGTGCTGACTTGATAAGTACTAATTATATATGTACCTACGCCTAAATAGGTACTCACTTCATAAAACTACCATCGCTTCATCGTCATCATATACGTCCCCACTGCTGGGGCATGGGCCTACTCTAAACTGGGCGATCAGGCTTTAGTCGACCACGCTGGCCAAGTGCGGGTTGGTCGACTACACAACCTTAGAATTTCTTCGTCGGTGTGCAGGTTTACATATTATGAACCATCGCTTACTTTGTACATAATACCCAGTTACTGTTTTCTTTTATTCTTTGCGCCTACTTAGGGAACCAACTTTTTGATATGCGACTCAGGTCCACATTTTTTATTACTTCATTATACAACTACAGTATACAGTTGTGATCGATATATCGACCCGTCAATTACCATATTTCCTCGAAGACAGTGCATTTGATGAAATATTTAGTTAAAGATAACTCGAATCGATTATCAAGAGACGATTACAAAATATGACGAAATTATAAGCTAAAAGGGGACATTACACAATATATTACATGCCCGAGCAATGGATGACAGCAGTTTGTAATCAAAAATTAAAATGGACTCGGCAAGCGGCAATTACATCGGCGTATGTCAACGGGACAATATAATTTGCAGCCCCGTTTATCATATAAGTTATCATGGTGGTAAATATCGTACTACCTATCTATATACCTACCAAAAGCTTTTTAGGGTGTGAGAGCCATCCCCCGCAAGTCGGGTGATGATGACGAGGCTACTCTAAGCTATCATCGTACGTCAGTTGGGAAAAAAAGCCTTAACCTTTCAATGGTTTACAACAAATGGGTTTATCGTTGTAGAATTTGAAAATTTAAGGTGTGATTTGGCACTCTTTGAATTTCCCAAACGCTTACTTTTGTTTGACTACTCAATTAGACATTTAAACGAAGTTAAGTAGGCATAATTATGACTAATTAAGATGTCATAATAGTTAAAAAACTTTTAAAAAGGTCTTATTCGAGTTTCGTTTCTTTTTTAAAACATAGAACTGAATAGTGTGAGTGTAACTTCACAAGTCCCACAAACTGTACTTTTACACGCTTCATATATAATTTGGTGAGACTTTAAAGTTGTCGTTATCATTAGCATCGGAAGCCTGGGTGAAACAAAAGTAAACTTACTTTAGAATGTAAAGTCAGCAAAAGAAATATTTTAATTTTTTGACACGGACCCTGACAAATTTCCCTGTTAAGGGATTATTCACTACACATGTGAATAGTGCATATCGATCATGCATACGATATCGATATGCAACGATCAATCATATTCTTACCATACTACTTACCTACCTATTTTGACAGGTTAACGTGAATGGTGAACATCGACTCTTATGCTGACCATACCTTTGTACCTTACCTATTCTCTACTTAAAATTTACTGATGTATACCTAAATATTTCATACTTATAAGTAAGAGATTATGTCTGCACCTGCTAAGACATGCTAGCTTACTTCATATACATACTTAGTGAACTACGTTTTTAACTGCCTCGTTGGTCCATTGGTAGCAAGCGCTGCGTTAGGACCGAGAGGTCCTCGGTTCGAATCCGGGGTCGGGCAAAATTTGTGTGAGTTTTTCTGTAATGAAATTACTCAGCCCGGAGTTAGGAAGTTGGCGGTTGAACGCCCGTGCCTCGGAAAGCACGTTAAGCCGGTGGTCCTGCGCCCGACCTCTCATCAGTCATGTCGGAGAGAGTAAGGGAATAGAGAGTGCACTTGTGTTTGCGCGCACACTTGTGCACTATAAATGTCCTGCGCACTTGGCTGATCTCAATTGAGATGGGCCGCCATGGCTGAAATCGGTCGGACGCCTTATATATATTATAGTGAACAACGGCACAACGAAATACCCTTTAACAATGTATCTCCAAAAAAAATTCCACCAAATCAGTGGTCATTTTAAACTTAACCGCCGCTCCGTTCCACGCAAGCGTCGCCACTCTAACAACTATTATGAGTGAACAAAGGCTCATTATACCCGACCCGCGCCCCGGGCCACGTATAAATAACCAGACAACCCCCAGCTTATTTCTGTTTGTTAATTCCTTTAATTACTCTCGGGCGCTTCGAAACCGTCAATTATGCTTTGAAAAATAAACAAACAAACGCCACAATACCAGCTCTAACTACTTATTCTTAATTACTTATAACTAAGACGTAACTCAACCGCTGAAAGTAGGTATTTAGTGGACTTATCTTTTAACTAAAGACGTTGATGTATTGCTGCGTGAAACGGAGCGTTTGCTTGTATTTTTTTTAAATGGCCGCCGGCTTGCCCTGGCCGTTTGGCCGAACCATGTAATTAGGCGGTTATAAAAAGTTTAGGTAATTAATTGTACCGCATTGTACGCCCAAAGTGATGGCTTGTGTTAAATTGATATTTATTCTTGACATTCCGTGCCGTGAGCAAGGCTCGTATTTTAATTGTTGTTAATTTTTATTCATTGCACTTTATTTTTTTTTAAAGTGGGCAAAGGAATTTGTGTTGCAATTAAAATGTTTCGGGCTATCTCTATTTACCGTAGGAGGAATTGATTAGATCTTAAATGTGAGTAATTATTGGAAAGCGCAGTAAAAGTTTCTAATTAAAATTGCCAGCGAATGATTAGTTAGATATACTAATCTAACGTTAATGAGCATTTGAGAGAAGATACTAAATAGGATAATGGATTAACTATGGTTCGTTACTTTGAGACAACCAAAATTTACCTTATCCAGCCTCTTGGAAAAAATCTTAAAACAAAATGAACCCACTAAACGCCTGGCACCATTTTAGCAGCAAACGCATTTTCACGTCTAATATCTAAGATTATAAGGGGTCCCCTACTTTTTTAGTTTCCTATAATCTACTTGTTAGGGACTAGTAATCACCTCATTTACTAATAAATGTTCTACAATTACTGTGCTTAACAAATCTGGCGTAATACACAGCTTTGTTTGATTGATTTATCTTGTGCAATACCTCTTTATAGATCTATGTCCTTTTCAGGTGACACTACCACTAACGAGCTACCCACGGGCCACCCACAATTTCACTAATTACACCTCCCAATTATATCGCTTAGTAATCAGGCGCACAATGAAACAATAACCAATCACAAGATCTTATTGTGTCTGGTAATTAGCAGCCATTTATAAGTTGCACAGTGCAATGGACAGTCAGTGTGGCAACTTACCTACTTTTTCAATTGAATAGGGTAGGTGTAAAAAAGTCTATACTTAGTTGAGTGATATAGTGAATAGGACAAATTGTTCGTAGGATAGTACCCAATATAAACGATGTTATATATATTTTCAATTCAAACCCCGCCTCGTACCACTGTTTTTCAAATTTGAAATTCATATACGTAAGTAATTACTATACTCGGATTTGTAATTCAAGATCAAAAAAACTACTACAAGGTTGCCACTGCAATAAAATATTTTTACAAAAGTAAATTCAGTTTTTTGCAAAAAACAACCATATACAACAAATTTATTGGTAATATTAATCCTATGATTTTCATCAGTAATTCCAGTTATTTATATTTCCATAAATGCAAGACTACTTAATAAAAACTTAAACATCGGTAATTTTTGGTAACAAACATGGTATTGTACTTGTAACACTTCAGGGATTCATAACATTTGGTGCAATAAACTACAAGCTAAGTTAAGAACATACTCGGACGCAATTAATATATTACACATCATAACTAATCGGGAAATAATGCGTAACTGTTCCGAGTGTTCGAATGTTTTTGCTCCGTGGTGATTTTTATTTGTTTTAAGTTTATGTTTTGTGTTAAGTTTTTGTTGTTTAAATCCGTAACAAAGAAAATATTTTATTTATCTTCCCGACTCCTCCACTATTGCTCAAAATTATGTCTTCTTAAAATTAGTTAGACATGAGTTATTTATTAGTTTTTTACTAGAAGTTATAATACGTAAGTAATAGTCAGGCTCAATACAATTTTGAGAACGTATAATTTATCTAAATAATGCATTTCATTATTAGATATAGTATGAACCATTTTACTTTAAGAAATTATTATTTTATACGCCTTAATTATCAATAAGTGATGTTGGCATTAAATGAAATAAAGAATTATATTACGAAAAGGTTGTCGAAACCTGAAATCATCACTTGAGAGTGACATAAGTGACTTTACCACTTTTGACAGTGACGTATCTGTCGTAGTTTTTTTGATCTTGAATTACAAATCCGAGTATAGTTTGTGTAGTCAACCAACCCGCACTTGGCCAGTGTGGTTGACTAAGGCCTTATCGTCTTTGTTTAGGATAGGCTCGTGCTCCAGCAATGGGGACGTATATTTGCTGATGATGATGATGATGATATCTAACATTTGTCATTTAGGCCAATCGGTACAAAATCAATAATCATTTGTTGAAACAATAACGACAGATAAATTTATACTAAGAACTTTATATTGGAATTTTCATTGTGAATTTTCTCGATTCGCTAGAATGGTTCACTGTTATCCTTCTCCGCTGTCTACCCTGACCATGTGTAGCGTGCGGCTCGGCCATAGCGACACGATTAATTAGCAATTCAAACAAATTTAACTTAATAACAACAGGTAAAGTCGCCGCGATTACGTTCAGTAATTAATGCTTTCGCTAGCTAGGTCACCCCGGAAGTGGTGGCGTGATGTTATCGGTACTGAATATCGTTAAAAGCTGTTTAAAATAATGGTATAGTGTATAAAGGTAGGTATGACCGTGGCCTTCGCAGGGTAGAGCCTTCGACAGAAGTTTTATGTTGAGCCAGAATTGTTACTATTCAATGTTATCTACCACAGTTATTTTTGAGTCAGATGGTCTGGGACATCCGTGTTATTTTTAAAAACACAAATCATTTTTTATTTATTTATTTATTATTAGGACAACCAACAAGAAAAACACTGGTACAGAATAATAAAATGCATTTACGAACTTCTTATATGATAATCATCTGCTATAAATATAGATTTATACGAATCTAAGGATGCAATTCAATGCAACACAACGACATCTATTAGAAAGCTTTGGAAACTATTGAAAATACCATTTTGTTACATGTGTAAACTAAATAAACTTGGTTCGAAAATACATAATATGCGGCATAATGTTTGTAATTTTTTAATGTGTGCAAGAAATTAAATAAAAATGGTGTGTGGCCCCAAAGAGAATATAATCACTACGTTTTTGTGGCCCTTTTACTGTCTTCGTAAACATCATTCTGAAACTCAAAAATGACATGTGATCAGCTGCGGAACTGACGTTTCGTTTGACAGTCCAGATCATTGTCGGCCAATTGTTTTTTTATTCTCAATTTATCAATGAAATTGTGATCTAAATCTGTAAATTATGCATTGGTGCTCTTACAGTTGACATTAGCTTGAATGTACGGAAGTTTAAATTTAATGGGTTATAGAATAAGTGCCTCAAAATGCCTCGCTATTTGTCTGGGAATTACTTTTATAATGGGGTGTTATTTAGCATCCCTTCCTATACAATCAGGTATTGAAACTCACTAGTCCATTTCCCTAACCTATTTAATATGTTTAAAGTTAGTTTTTAACTATCGTTGGTGTTTTTTTTTCGCAGAAAGACCAGCGTTACCTAAGCCTATAAAACAACAGATAGCATCGAATTTACCGACTAAGAAGCGATTGGCTATTCTCGTGCCTTTCAGAGACCGGTTCGAGGAGCTTCTAGAGTTCGTTCCTCACATGCACACATTCCTGAACAAGCAGAAAATACCGTTTCACATATTCGTAGTGCAGCAGAAAGACAGCAACAGATTCAACCGTGCATCGCTTATAAACGTTGGGTTTCTGTACACTAGGCCAGATTACGACTACATTGCTATGCATGACGTTGATCTGTTACCTATAAACAACAATTTATCATATGGATATCCTGCATCAGGACCAATTCACATATCTTCACCGCAAACTCATCCAAAATACCACTATGACACTTTCATTGGAGGCATTTTGCTTATCAAAAGAGAACATTACGAGTTGGTCAATGGAATGTCCAATAACTATTGGGGCTGGGGCTTGGAAGATGACGAGTTCTATGTGAGGCTACGAGACGCAGGGCTGAAGGTGTCGAGGCCTGCAAACATCACAACTGGACCGGAGAACACATTCAAGTAATATATTTTTAGTATTAATTTTTAAGAATTTCCTAAAATCTAAATTACAGCTCACATTGTTCTCATTTTGTTTTTATAAATCTTTTAGGATTGAAATATTTTGAAATTAAATGTAAAAAAAATTGTGCCTCATACAGTTTAGTTTATGTGCATACCATTCTGAATGTCAAAAGTTTGTTATTTTTAAAATAAAACTACGCGTCGCGCAGCGACGTGGTCCACAACCTGTCACATCACATTTCCCACAAAGGTGAAAAGTAGATCGCTGGAAGTGATTGATGCCTACCCCACTGGAAAAAAGGCGTGATTTTATGTATGTATGTACCTATGTATGTATAATACACCCGAGTTTAATTTGTAAAATTAGTTATTTTAAATGTATTGTGTTCACGCAAATAATAGATTATCATCACATCCAACAGGTCACAACTTAAAGTAACTTAGAACATTCTAACTGGCCCTCCTTAAATGTCAAAATGTTACTACATTTTAACAACATGATACAATTGGTATTTCCAGACACATCCATGACAAAACCTACCGCAGACGTGACATGAGGAAGTGTTTCAACCAGCGGGAAGTGACGAGGCGGCGGGACCGCGTCACGGGCCTCCACGACGTCTCCTACAAGCTGTGGAGCACCCACCAAGTCACCATAGACAACCTTCCCATTACCGTACTTAACATAGAGCTGTTGTGTGATAAGACTGCAACTCCTTGGTGCCAGTGCCCAGAGCCTGTTAAGCCTAAGAAACCCTGAATGGTTTCACCCCAAATTGGGATCTGCTCATAATTTGACTCTTATACTTTTTTTTTCTCATGACATATGTCCTAATGGATAATATACGCCATCTGATTACAATCTAGTCTTGAAAGACTAATGAGTAATTTATTTTAAACTTAACCTGCTGAAAAAATCCCATATACTACAGGTCCAAAAAAATAGATTGATGGTTTATTTACAAGTCTTCCCCAGTTATAATTTTTTTTTTATTTAAAAAAGGTCTTAAGTGGAAGAAAAAAATATTAACGTCGTTTATCCAGACAGCTTATTCGATTTTTTCCAGATAGAATAATTTAGGTTGAATTTGATATCTAATAAAAAAGATTCAAGACGAATTAAGAACCTCCTGCTTTTTTTTGAAGTTGATCAAAAAAATGCCGACATATGACCTGATTGGTCGAGCAGATTAAATCACTTTAAAATCTCTTATAGGTATTTAAGTGCTAAACTAAAGTTATAATTTGAAAATTATTTCTATACAGTTTTCTTTACATTGAAAATCATCATGTTTCATTCACAATGTATTGGTAATTTTAAGTGTATTCTAGTGTAAATATACTTGTTTTTATTTTTATTGCTTAGTCAATATTATGTTTGCATTTCCCATCCATTTCCATATTATCATGAAACTTATTCAAACAATTTAGTTTTTAAGAAGCCTAACATGTTATTTTTAATGATTTACTGATATTTTAAAATATTTAAATTGGTGATGAGATTTACTTTTTTTTAAATGAAATATAGTCATATTGTTATATAACTTACTTAAGTATTATATTATACATTTATCAGAATAAAACTAGCGATATTATTTTGTACTAAATGTTATAAAAGCCGTCTACCAACAAGTTTGATATTGTTACTATAATAATGTCAAGGCTATAATGTACTAGCAATATATTTTAAGAGGCTTTATTAGGATAATTTTAAATGTAGGTACATATAATGCAAGATTATCAAATATTTTGATAACACAATAATATAACGTTCATTAAAAAGGTTATTAAAATAAATTATTATTCAGATTTACTTTTATTCCAAATTGGTAATGTAACTTGTAATTAGTAAAAGCATACATTTATACCCATTTTGCGTTTCGTAGATTTCGTAAGAGCCATAAGCTGTTAATATACGCATTTAATTTAAAGGCAAGTTTTTGTTATAATACCTACACAATGTTTTAACGAATGTTTGTAAGAAAAGACGATGTTGAATAAATAAACCATTTATTAAGCATTTTGTTTAACCTTAATTTCTATACAATTCATGGTAACCTGTATTACATTTTATTTTAGATAAATTTGATTCATGAAAGGCATAAGTGCCGTTTTTATCTATCAATTTATACATGTATAAAGCAGATAGTCTTATTTAAATTTTTAAATAAGGTGTTGAAGTTATTAAACCCGTAAATAAAAAAAATATATAAAATTTAACCAATGAACAACCGCCAATCTTAATTTTATTTACCAAAGAATACTATTGACACATAATTGCGTTTGTGACAAAGAATATATAAAAACCAGATCATCAAAGTAAATCTTAAGTACATATTTTATATGCATAAAACATCTAATATAAAATAAATATTAGCACTTTAGTTTCGTCGTTCAATGGACATTAATAATTTAGTAAGCACAAATTACTAGTAACTTTTATAGACAAAAAAAAATTATCAATATATTTAGTTCGAATATTTCATGTAAAATCCTTTCATGTATTTCGTGTAAAGTCGCTTTTTCTATTTCTCTATATCCCTATGTAGGTACGTTTTAATCTTTAGAACTACGCAAGGGATTTTAATGCGGTTTTTTTTTATAGATAAAGGGATTCAAGAGGAAGGTTTTTGTGTAAAATTCACCCGAAGCGAAACGAGGGTGAGTCACTAGTTTTCACTATAAAATAATTTATGCTTACTAAACAATAAGTCCCTTTACCAACTATATTAAAATTTTTGAGATCTCACTACCCCACTCAGTGATTATCAAATAATAAATAACTTAAACAATCAAATAAGGTAACAATAACAAACCTGGATATTTTGATTACTTGTCGATTCACTCACATACTTTGGGAATTTACTTAAGTATAATTACTAGAATTCACTTGCAGAAAATTCTTAATCTTATTATTTTATGTTAGAAAGATAATCATCATCATCATCATCGGCCCATATACGCCGCCACTGCTGGGGCAGGTGCCTACCCTAAACTAGGGCGTTTAGGCTTTAGTCAACCACACCATGTTACAAAGATACATATACGAGTAAGTTAAGGTCACAACCAATAAATTTGATAAAGAACTTTCTGCAAAATGATATAAATGCAGGCTAGTATCACAACATTAAATAGTTAAGCTAATCAAAAAAAATTTGGGAAGAAACTTCCTTAGCGAAGGGCTTAGTCTAAAAGCAATCATAAATAAATCATTGTTTGACAACGACAAACATTTCATACATATATTTTTAGCTAATTCATAGTAAGGGTAATTTAAGATGGGCGAAACATTTTAATATTATTTCTACGTGAAGAATCAACACAATTATTTTTTTGTTTTAATTCGCTCTAGTCCGCAACTAAGTGTATGTACTTGTGACGTTTTAACATTTAATGTTTTTGTTTACTTCACAAAAGTTGTCACGATGTCACTTCTACAATTAATAATTTTAATTATCAAGGCTTCAAAAGAAGACAGAAAATCATGGACGCAGAAAATAATCCTGACTGGGAATGTTAAGCATTATTGGCTAAGGCTTCAATAAGCATCATGGGCTGAAAAAGCTGGTTACGTTCTATAGCGACCTATCAGGACTATGATTGGAATAAGAAGGAATTATACCGTGCCAAACATAGTGGCATGATCTATAAGAGATGAGAATGGAATAGAATCGTGTAGAAACAACCTACGGGAAATCAAAGCTCAAGTCTTGAACGGCGCCATCAAAGTTTTGTGTGAACAACGACACATCTTAATCGTCTCACGAAAACATGAAGATTGCTTGCTTTGCCACATACATGACTAGTTCTAGGGACTTACTAAAACAGATTTATTAATCTGAACAGAATCATTTGGGACCGCACAATAAAATATATTTTAAGAATTAAAAGATATATCATTTTTAGTATTGCACTTCATATTGTACACAATTTTACCCATAGCTTTGCTTATATTCTTACGAATTATATTTTCTTTTTTTTCATTTTATAAGTCAAATAATTAATTAAACATAGGTAAGTGACATGTTCTTTCATAAGAGTAATATAGCATTATGAATTCATAAGTTTTGAAAGACAATATAAAACATATTAATAAAAAAATCATGCATTTCAGCTAAAACTGAGTAACAATATTATAAAATACATAGAATAGATTCCACTGCAAAACACTATTTTATTTCTACGAAAGTATTTATTATATAAATTATATTACTGTATATATGCTTAAATAATTTGATCGAAGTATAAATTATCGCACCAAATCAAGTACTAATTTGAAGATTTTAGTATTATTTTGTATATTTCTGCAGTGGAATTCTTAAGTCGTATGCCCACTATGATTAAATTGAGCTAAAACATCGGATGCAAAATAATAATAAAGACACAAATTTAAGTAACTTTCTAAAAACTACATCCAAAAATATATCTCTTCCCACCTTCTGCCTTCACGCATTTCAATAAAATACTTTCAACTTATTCAGCCTTAAGTTATCGTTGCATACTAGTGTTTCGATGTATATATAGTACGGTACTGCCTCGTTGGTCTATTGGTAGCAAGTGCTGCGTTAGGACCGAGAGGTCCCCGGTTCGAGTCCGGGGTCGGGCAAAATTTGTGTGAGTTTTTCTGTAATGAAATTACTCAGCCCGGAGTTAGGAAGTTGGCGGTAGAACGCCCGTGCCTCGGAAAGCACGTTAAGCTGTTGGTCCTGCGCCCGATCTCTCATCGGTCATGTCGGATTGCCGTCTCACCGAATTATGGGAGTAAGGGAATAGAGAGTGCACTTGTGTTTGCGCGCACACTTGTGCACTATAATATGTCCTGCGCACTTGGCTGATCTCAATTGAGATCGGCCGCCATGGCTGAAATCGGTCGGACGCTTTATATAGTACGGTATATAGTGCTCGAACATATAGTAGTAAATTACACTCATTAATGAATTTGGAAATGGACTTGCTATTATGAAATTAATCAATTATAGAATTCGATCAATCCAATAATAATATATATTCGAGAACACTAGTATCACTTATCCAGACCATCATAGTCATATTCAAAATCAAGATTTCTGATATCTTTTATCATGTCACCGTTTAATGGGCACACGGCTTTAGGTATACTGGGAACAATCTACCATAATACAGACGGCCAAGAACGAATTTAATGAAAAAATTTAATGTAAATAAAAAAAACCTTTTCGGGATAGGGCTATCTATCAATACATTGATGATAGTAACAGAGCCCACGACCAAAATTTTTGTCTCATAGCAATACGGCCAAAACCGCATCAAATCGATAGATAAGATTATTCTGAACTCGAAAATACCAATATCAGACATTTTCCGCGTAGCGTTTGATCTGACCGAATTTTCAAAATTGTCAAAGAATTTTACCGAACTGCATCATAGCAATATGTCTGATTTGCAGACTGTAGTTAAATGATGATTCTGAGATACCGGAAACATATTTTTCAGACGTTAGTGGTGTAGCGCAAACCCGTAAAATCACTTAAAAAGATTAAAAATGAGACAAAAAAAATGTCTCATAGCAATACGTCTGAAAATCTTTTTTATTAGTAAATTTTGGTTATTTGATGCGAATAAAACAATTTTCAGACGGAAATGTGGACGCATAAAATTTTGAGACCGTTTTGAAAATGTTAACAAATTTTACCGATCGGTATCATAGCAATATGTCTGAAAATTGCTAGACATGATAGAATAAGTTGTCCACATGTGCAAAAAATTTATATCAGACAAATGAAGTGTAGCATCTTCTCTATCAGACAACTTTTCGATACTCAGATATCATTTAAGAATCGTATTGAGGTATCTTGAATGAAACCAATGAATAATAGTAAGAAAGGGGCAGGGGCGTAACAAGCGATGAGGCTGTTGAAATTAAATACTGATTGATTTGATAGTTTTGGTTTTATTTAAAGCACACTTGTTATTTTCGTTTTAGCATATACTCCATATGCTACACTTAAAGTGTCTGAAAACAGGTTTTTGGTAATCAAGGCAGCAAAACGAAAAGTTAAAATTATCCGTATTGCTATGATACAGGTCGGCTAAATTTGTTGACATTTTCAAAAATGCGCTCAGGCTATGTGCTACGCACAAAATGTCTGAAAACAAACTTTTTCGTAATACAATTATAAAATCTATGTACATTATCACTATCAGACGTATTGCTATAATACCGACTGCCTTTTTTTTTTGACACAGCAGAAATGGCCTCCCACGCAGTTGCTACACTTTCGACCGTTACTATATACCTAGTCGGGTTCAGAATCATACAATCTAAAGATTTTATAGGGTTTTTGCCGTATTGCTATGAGACATGGTTTTGGTCGTGGGCTCTGTTACTATGAATAAATTGGTAAAACATCTATAGCTAAGTACCTAAGTTAAACGAAAACTTTCTTTGCCGACTGTAAATGTGACGTTATTCCAGTAAAAGTTAATTATAGGTAGTAACTCGATAAATGAAAGCAAATTACAGATACCGTGATACACATTTTGGGTTAGTTCACTTTGCTTTACCATTCCGCACCATTATTTCCGAACCCATCTAATGTCGTGTACAAGTTTCAAATCGATACAATTTTATATCTGTAACTTGCTTTCTTTATATCAGCAAACATGATACAATACAGAGTTATTAAACTGAGGATTTGTTAACAATATTGTGTTAACGTAAACGTATCAACTAACTACTTAATTATAGTTCCCACTACAATAGCGACAGATTAGCGAGAAATGTCGGTTCGTCCTGAAGACTAATTTGTTTACAAATCCCCAGAAAATATTTTTAGCTATCACGGTTACAAGCGTCAAAAAGTAGGAATACAAAAACGCTTCTTTATTTCAAGTAAAAGTTATAAAAAATAACACAACTTCACCAAAAAAAAATGTGTCCTAAGTTCTGTACACTGTAAATGTGCAACGATATTCAAATGATTGCGTAATTTGTATGAAACAAATTCTGTTGTATTCCATTTATAATTCCTACGTTTCCATACGCATGCAACCGTGATGTTGATAAATCTATATCTAAAGGCATCATGACCATACTAGAGTTTGCCAGGTCTGACATTAGCAGTTTAAAAAGCAGAATAGCTAGATATCAGTTTTATATAAAAATATATGTGAATATTTACGCTATGTTATCATCCACAATAATGTGCATACAATGCTATATTTCACAAAATACCTAAACACGGTAAGATATTGGAGTATTTACTTTGCTTAGGTATACAGTAGAATACATTACGATTTCTACCTGTGACATAATGTTTATTACGTATTTATGAATGTATAGCTTTTGTAACACTATTCCAAGCTCCTATATCTTAGATGTATGAATGACATCACATCAAAAAACGCGACTAAAAGCTATAACTATCAGTACCTGACAAACCAGTACAAGGATTAAACTATTTGAACTCTAGTCGAGCGAACGCAGGCATGAGCGCGCCGGGGCGTAGCCCTAGGGCTACGCTAGGATGGAGCCCTACACGGCGTCCCCGCCCGCGCGCCCGCAACAACTCAGCTAGAGCGGGCAGCCGCCTCCCTACGCACACACACAACACCGTTAGCAGAGCCAGCGGGGGCATACCCAATACGGACTGGGAATAACACTATCACTAATATGAATTACTTTCACAGGAAAAAAATATAAAGAATTATGATTTTTTTAATACAAAATGATTTAATACCAAGAAAATTTTATTTTTTTATTACTCAGAAGATCTGCACTGCCATTGAATACTTGACTCATACTGGAGTCTCATATCGTTTCAGGCAAGTTTAGCTGGCTTTATATATAAATAAGCTAAAAAAGAAAAGCTTAAGTTGTTTTGGCAACTGTCAAAGAGCCACAATCATAGTGTATTAGGGCAGACATGTTGCACAATATATATTAGCAATAACGTCCTAAAACAAAAAGTGGCATGATTCAATCTTTTTTGTTAATTTAACGTAAGCATTGGGTATGTACCTACTGACTGAAAGGAGGGGGAAAAGGGGTTTTCACCAGAAACTTTATACTTGCAAGATTAAAAATACCTCAATCCTAAAATTCTTAACTAGAATTTGAGTCGTAGTAGAAAATAATACGTTCAAAGTATTATCAGTATCTTTTATAGACTTAATAAGATTAATCAAAAAGTGTATGTTGAAGAATTGTATATTTTAGGATTTGATAACATAGCAGGTATAAAGACTGGTATAATATTTAAGTGAAGTAATTGAAAATTGTTCAATTAAAAGTAAACAATAAGAAACTAATTGTAATATACAAAGCAACAAATGTAATTTGAATTTAATCATCATCATTTACTTCACTGAAAGGCAATAGAAGTCAGCTAGGGTAGAAGAAAAATCATTATTAAAAAAACAACAAATAACACAATACATTAAAATCAATTTTTAAACTATACTACTATATCATTAATTCTACCTAACTCGCTAAAATAATTGCAAGCACGATACTAACATTAAAAAGTTAAAACATTCATAAATATTGCTACTTTGTTAAACCTAAATAATAGCCATGGTAGCATTGTATGTATTTTAAAAAGGAAATTCAAAGTACTAAACAGTTAAAAATTGAACACTATCATTTAATTAATACTAATAAACATTCATTAATAAATATAATAATTGTTAATAAACATTTTAATTAATGCAACAAGCTAAATACTGAAGCTAAGATCACATGATAATATCTAATTTTCATAATATAGAAAAAGTCAGGTCACATAAATTTAAAGCAATTCGCGTAAATATTAACGATAATAATTATAGAACATTTTTAAAAAGGTTCGAAAATCACTATCACAGAGGGCGTACATAGGTTGGGATAAATACTAATATATAAGTACGTTATATAGTATATTTCTAAAAATCTCTCTTACAATCTTATATAATAATTAATTACTTTACTTATCTAAAGGAAGTATACTTTGAGCGTTTACTTTTGGTATATTTACAGTTGGTCAATATGTTTCAACGAATTATACAGTCATATTAATAGAAAGCAGAAGATTAGCTGGCACTAAATCACAAAAATAACCTTTTAAGTTTTAAAGAGGATATATAAAAAATCTACTAAAACTTTTAATAATTTTAATGTTTTTGGAAAAAATATTTAAATGTCTTTATTGATTTACTTAATCAAATTTACAAATTTAAAACATAAAGTTTGGCAAATCTTAAACATTTTAAAGACAACACATTTCTAAAATGGAAGACCTTTCTGGAGAACTTTTTGCATAGAGCTAAATTATAATCATAGTGTTTTATAACATTATAAATATTATAATATGCATATAATTATTTCTCGTCTGACCAACTGTATTTTAGAAAATGATCTACAATGCTCGAACGTGCTAATTTCGTATTATTTATTTACCCATATTTTTACAATAGGTGCAACAACGTCCATAAATGTATGAATAATTATTACCATAGTCCATATTTATATATTTTTATTATTTTCTCTTTTATTAAAAATTTACTAGTTACCTTAGCTATTAAATGAGTGCTATTGAAAGTTTATTACAAGATTTATTGACATTGAAATTTTAGGGTTACATTATTATGTTTTTAATCATTATTATATTTATATTTAGCAAAGTTGTATAACATTCCATTAATGAGGATATTATTTTACTTTCCTAATTGACAGATAATGATAATTAATACTGAACGTGATTATGGATCTTTAATTGGAGGTAATATTGAATACAATATTATAATTGGGCTGTTATTTATTCATATTAAGATATAATTTTATCTGTTTTAATAATATTTACTTATAGTCGATATAAGTTAACTTTCTATTTGAAACATGTGACCATTCGTTTTTCTTAATATACTTATGGCAGTAATTATTCCTTGTTTTCAATCTATATTCATCGAAGTACTGCACTGGATATACATAATTTATTTTTAAATAAAAGTTCGTGTGGTCAGCCAGTTTGTAGTAAAAATAAATAAATAATCAAATTGTGCATATTGTATGTGCATTCATTTAAATCCAGGCTTAAATGTTATAATTATAATACTATGTTTTTGGCTTTTCTTTTGGTCGCAATATTTGGAAGATAGGGCAACAATTGAATATTCATATTCTTTATAATACTTATTCATCTATATTTTATACTAACATTAATCATATTTAAGATTTTAAACTTTCGCGTTCCATTACACTGAAATAAGTCTTTATGTCGCGTGAAGACCCATAAAGACTTATTTCATTAATCATATTATATTTGAAATATATACGATTTATATTTTTTACTACATAGTAGGTTTGTTTAAATTCACTAGTAAGTAATGACTTGAAAAATCATTTTAAAAGCGTTAAAATTAAGTTTTAAGTTTATATTTGAACCTTATCTCATTACTTTAAAAATAATTAATAATAAATATGAATAAAAAACAAAAATAAAATATATTTATGTAAATAAATACTTCCACGTACCATATTAAATAAATACTACGAGAACATAATTATATTATGTTTTTTAGTTCTAAGAACCGCTATTTCTCAAATGTTTTATACACTTCTGATGCTGACAGTACCGGAAATTACACAATAGCCTCTGTATCGCTTATAACATGTATGCCATGCTTCGTCAAAATCAACCTAACAATATCATTGCAACTCCTAGTCTTATAGTTCCTACTAGAATCCCTATCTTTCAACTTGATACTCTTAACCTTATCACAAAGTTTACTCACTTCCGACTTACTTTTCTTCATATCTTCCGGCCTCAACTTCCTTATAGTCGAAGAACATCGCTTCTTAATAACATTGTCTATGTTCAAATTCTTCTCCACATTACTCTCGCTTACTCTACGCTTGTACAAATCGAATTCTCCATCATCTTTCGACAGATAACTATCTAAGGACCTATAAGTTGATTCTCCTAGACTCACCTTATCATCCTTGATAGTGTGTTGAGTTGCATCGCTGACAATCTTAACCGCTTTTCCGGGTACATAACTGATTGGTACTTTATCTACATACGCCATTTTAGGCTTCATACCATCTAATGCTGGACTGACAGAGTCCGTGTGAGAATTAGGCATGAGAAAGTTGGTCTTCCTGGCTCTTTTGACTGTTATAGTCTCGTCTATGATGGTGGGTTTATCGCGAATAGATATGAGTATGTTTTTGAAGCTGGTTTCTTCGGGTGATGCCATCACAACGTCTTGGGGGGAACGTTTGTCGTAATTGGCTAGCAGGTCGTTTATCATGTTATACTCACTGTATCCAGGTAGGCGTGTAGGAGAGACGACTTGTTAGTTATCACTGTATATTATAGTTTATGTTAGTTGGCGGCATAGTAAATGCTTTGGGCTTGGCAAGATTGTTGACCATGAAATATTATTGAAAATAATAGTGTAGTACGATTCATATAAATAAAAATGAGGACTGAAGAGTTATATAAATAAATAAATAAGGGTATTTGTCATAGACTATGGCCCAATACAATAGTAAACCTATGAATTAATTATGAATTCTGGTTTAAACAAGAATGGGTAGCGAGCGTTTTTAAAACCTTATTGACTTGCCTAACATTTCTTAAAAGGATCCCCTTTAATTGATAATCAAGAATGTAAAAGTATGTGGGCAAAGTGAAAGTGAGAGCAACTGTTGCCCTTATTTCACGTTAATTCGATAACGTCAAAATTGTCTAACGTCAGAATTTTATATTGATAGATTGATAGATTAATTTGATTGATATATTGATAGGCTTATCAGTAAATATTGTGTATTTAGAGTTATAACTCAAAATTTATTGAAAGATTGATAGTACGATAGATTGATTGAAAGATTGATAGATTGACAGACTGAAAGATTGATAGATTGATAGGCTAATCAGTAAATTTTGTGTATTTAGAGTTATGATTCTAAATACATTAAATTAATCGATTGACATAGAGATTGACAGATTGATCAATACTCACATGACACCCTGCGTGGCCCCGTACAGCCGGTTCTGTCGTATGTACGCGATGACAGCATCGTCGGTGAGGTACTTGGCGCTCTCTGCGCGCCGCACCAACCGCCGGATCACTGTCGAACTGACCTCGTTTGCTATGTAGTTCGTCACCATTGTTACGTTGTTCTGAAAAGGTAGTACATACATATATACATAAAATCACGCCTTTTTCCCAGAGGTGAAGGCAGTCAGGGGATACCAGCCACAACTATCTGTCCGGTGGTTGGTGAACGGTATACGGGTTAGCTTACGTTACGGCTCCTCGAGCTACTATCGACTCAGTCCAAATCATCCGAGGCGATAGTATCCTTCCTCCCCTTTTCCTTCCCCCGTCATATCCTTGCTACTCGTGGGAACGCAATGACCTTGTTAAAACAATGCACAAGGCAGAATGGCGGCGACGTGGTCCACAACCCGTCACGTCACGTTTCCCACAGAGGTGAAAAGTGGATCGCTGGAAATGATCTCTGCCTACCCCTCTGGGAAAAAGGCGTGATTTTATGTATGTATGTATCTACACTAATATTATAAAGAGGAAATATTTGTATTTTTGTATGTTTGTAATGAATAAACTCAAAAACTACTGGACCGATTGCAATAATTTTACACCATTAGAAAGCTGCATTATTCAGAAGTAACATAGGCTATATTTTATCCCGGTACGGGAATTAGTTCCCTCGGGACGCGGGTGAAACCGCGTGAAACAGCTATGTATGTATGAAGGCAGAGATCACTTCCTGCCATGTGAAAAGGTAGTATATATATAAAATATACCAAATTTCACTGTTATCGGTTCAGTAGTTTTGCTTGAAAGAGTAACAAACATCCATCCACACATACAAACTTTCACGCTTATAATATTAGTTGGAGAGTAGGATAGATGTGCCAGCGACTTCGTCCGCGTAGAGACGTTTAACGGGTAAAACATTTTAAATTAAAAATTGGAAAAATTCGCATTCATGCCTGGCTGGACGGGGACTCGAACCCACGATCTTGAGGTGAGGAGGAAAAAAAAAGGGTAAAATCGGTTCAGTACTCTATGCGTGATGGCGTAACAGACGAGTTACTTTCGCATTTATAATATTAGTAAGGATAAGGTTATGAATAATTTTTTTTTTATAAATGGCTGACAAGATGACCTCACTCCATCTGATGGTAAACGGTAGCGAGATCCGCATATGAGGTCGACAGGCACAATAGACCATATTGAGCCTGTCGCACTCACCCTGGAGGCCTGCTTTAATGCCGTTTCACGCCCCGTCTATATACGTATACGTATATCAAATCATCATCATCAGCCTATATACGTCCCCACTGCTGGGGCAGGGGCCTAACCTAAACTAGGGCGATCAGGCCTTAGTCAACTACGCTGGCCAAGTGCGGGTTGGTCGACTACACAACCTAAGAATTTCTTCGTAGGTGTGCAGGTTACCTTACGATGTTTTGCTTCACCGTTAAAATATTATAATCCTAACTAGCTGTGCCCGCGACTACGTCCGCGGGACAACCCTTATAACCCAGGGGTATGAAAAATAGATGTTGGCCGATTCCCAGACCTACTCAATATGTTCACAAAATTTCATGAGAATCGGTCAAGTCGTTTGGGAGGAGTACGGGAACGAACATTGTGACACGCGAATTTTATACATAACAATAATGTATATAATATACTAGCGACCCGCCCTAGCTTCGCTTCGGGGATATCTCTATCTCTATGTTATATATTTTAACCCCGTAAGAGAAATCTATTTTTATATAAAAAAAAGCCTATGACACTCAGGGATAGTGTAGCTTTCCAACAGTGAAAGATTTTTTCAAATCGGCGCAGTAGTTTCGGAGCCTATTCGAAACAAACAAACAAACAAAAAATCAAACCTTTCCTCTTTATAATATTATATATATATTATATTACATATTACATTGACTCCCCCGTACCCCAGTGATGCTTACATGGAGCCTACATCGCATGCTGGCTAACTGAGCGCGGTGGCGGCAACCACGCGACTTTTTTCTAATACTTGCATTTTTAAACTCGTGATATCTTCCGAATGAAATGTCCGAATTGAATAATTCAAACAGTCATAAATAGGTATTGAAGCCGTCTTGCATATAAAGTAATTTATTTTGATAAGGATTAATACCAAGGTACAAATAAAGAGCGTTTTCATGTGGCGGCATATAAATTAAATTTTTCGAATAAAAAACCGCTTACTGTGACATAACTATAATATTTAGACATATGCTGTCGCGACACTTTTTATAGATAATAATAAGCTCTACAAAGTCGTAGTAAATGATTTTGTTCTATCATCAATAGTTTTCGCAGCGTACGCGACGTAAGGAATTTTTCAGGTAAATTTTTTACACCTTGGGTTACATTATTGGAGTTTTAGTAAGGATCCCTAATTTTTTTAAAAATATTATATAGCCTATGTTACTTCTGAATAATGCAGCTTTCTAATGGTGAAAAAATTATTGCAATCGGTCCAGTAGTTTTTGAGTTTATTCATTACAAACATACAAAAATACAAAAATACAAAAATACAAAAATACAAATCTTTCCTCTTTATAATATTAGTATAGATAGTATAGATTAGTATAGATAATGTACGTGTTGTTAGTGAAACTTTAAATAAACGAACCCAAACTCACCCTATGTTTGTAGAGCATGTCGGACTCGTAGATGAACCGGCCCGGGTCGCTCCCCGCGCGCGTCACAACCACTAAGCCATGGCGACCCACTATCGTCTCCAACTGAAATGTGACGGGGAATCATATCAATAACATGGTGTGGGGTCGGCAAAGAGTTTTAGTTTACGGATACTATTATGTATGATTATTAATAATACACACGTATTATTAATAACCATACATAATAAATATTACACAAAAGCACTTTCATTGATCTGATCCCATGGTAAGTAGCTTGAGCATTTGTGTTATAGATATCAGAATCAATAGTGGATACATAAAATATTTAATAACACACCCAGACGCGGAACAAACACTCTTCAAAACTTCATCACACAATATTTGTCCCGGGTGGGAATCGAACCCACAACCCTTTGAACTTTGAACGTAGGTCTAACAATATGTTATAGGTATATGAAATTATATAATGTACTTAGAGTATGTCAATGTCCATTTAATTTATTTTTAAGTGTTAAAGCTTGCACAAGCCGTTTTAAATACTTTGAAAACAGAAGCATCAACTTGTCAATCCCCAAACCATATAGGATTAGTAGTATATAGTCCATCATACATTTTGTATGAACAGTCCATTAATAAATATCAACATTATTTCAGCAGTTTTGGATGTATAATAAAAGTCATTAAATATGTAGATCCATCCAATTGCCCTTCATAGTCCAATCTTTTGGACCCCAAGTTCTTCAGGTCACCTTCCCCACTTCTCCGTTGGTCAGCTACACACTCACATCCTCGTCGGACCACAGGCCGGGCGTCGCGAACGACTCTAACAGGTCGGCGCCGCACAGCAGCTTCACGGTCACCTTCCCCACTTCGCCGTTGGTCATCTTCTCCAGTTTCTCCATCAGGTTGTCCGGTTCGTCGATACTGTTCACGTTGAGAACATCGTCGGGCAGCCAGGATGGGGGATCAGGGTCTAAAGTGGAGAGGGGGGAGAGGATGTGGCCGTTGATTGTGTCCTGGAAATTAAAAAAAAGTTTTAGTATTCAGTAGAGAAGATCTGGGTAGCTTATTGATTAGTAGTAGATGTTTCCAACAGAAAGTGACTCTTCATGACTGTATCGTACAACATACATGTTTTTGATGGGATTTTATTTTCCCACACAAACTGTTGTATCTCCTCTTTGTCAAATGTTATTGTCATATTTGATAGTTGCCACTGTTGGTATGTTTCCATGGATGTAAGTCACATGTAGTACTTAGTCTAATCCATTTTAGTTCTTGCCCAATCAGAAAAATTTAGTATTGGCGGTATGAATTCGCCAGGGCTACCAGTAAATAAAAAAAGATAACAAAAGCGAACTAACCTGATGATACTGCAAAGAGACCCTGGTCCGAGTCCACCCCGCCTGCTGTGTCTCCCAATCGGACACCTTGATCCAAGCTGAAGACCTAAGTGCTAACTTCAGCATTGCTATCCTGAGAAGAAAATGATAATTTATTCATAACAATAAATGTAGATGTTGGTAGCTAGGAGATCAATGGAAGGGACAAATTAGCTATGAACGCTGGATGACTCTACAATCCTTTTACACTTATCACTACATAGTATAAAACAAACTCGCTTCCCGCATCTGTCTCTTCCTATGCAACACAACAACATACAATGGGTTGGATGCAGTATTTTTTAAAAGATAGAAGGATTTGAGAGGAGGCGTATTATACACCCGAAGCGAAGCAAGGGCAGGTCACTAGTCAACATTATAAATGTGAAACTAGCAGTGAATGACCACTTCCAGGTTAAAATTAATAAGTAATTAAAATGAAATTTGGTGCAGTTAGTATAGAATTATAGATACTTAGAAAGGACATAGGCTTTTTATACTGACTTTACTAAGAGAGTATTGTTAGTTGGAAATAAGTTTCTACAAAAAGGTATAAATACTTGAACTTTAACAATGACTTATTTATATTAATTCACCTTGACATTATTATTTTAATATTACCTTCTTATCTAGGCAGATAAATGTCTGGTACTAGTATCATAACAATAAACAATAAGAATTACATCATACTATAAATTGGCTGAGGATATCTTTCACTTCAATTGATCTTTAAAAGTAAACAAAAAGGAAGACAATATTGTGTTATCTTTCATTATAATTTTATAAGTTGATTTCATTGGCAATATTTAACACTATCTTGGATTTCCTAACTGTCATACACATTGTGCAATTTTCAATTTCTTTCTACCTTAAAATCAATAAAGAAATCTGCTTAATAAAAAACATATTTTTAATACACAAATCTTATCTATTGTGATAGCTAAATCACGCAAGACATGAATGATTTAAAAAGTAAACTTTTCACAACAGATTTTCAAAATACTTATGTGGTGATTTTTATTCTACCACTTTTATAATATACCTGTGTTGTGCGGCAACCAGATCCTTCTTGCCGTATGCATCGTGGACAGGAGACACGATGCCGCCAACGACTGTGGCCAGACCCGAAGAGTGCAAGTAGTCCCGAGCGATTTCTTAGAAAAAAATTAGATTTTTGTCAACTTCATGAAACTGGCGCAATTTGTCCAATAATTGGAAAAATGCCATCTTGTAACATACTATGATATGTGTCGGATTTAATGCAGAAAAAACTTTATAAACTAGAACACTTTTTAAAGGGAAAAATACTACAAATTTTATGAAAACTGTGTGCAAATTTCTTAAAAAATTAAACTTACCAAACATTCGTAAGTGCATATAAGTAGGAGGACTAAAGCTCCCACAAGCCATCAAAATAACTTTTCCTTGAGACATGTTTAACTTAACACTGTAATATTAGATAATACTCTATTTTGGATAAATTTTAATTACGACACACCGCAATCGCAAATCACAACACACACTCAAGTTCACTGCTTTGGTTGGTTCATTGATTAATTCATAAACTGGGCATGTACGATTGCGTTCTCCACCATACATATTACTTCAATCAGATCATACTTTTTAATTTGGCTGGGTAGTATGTAATGTTTAGTTTTTTTAATTTTTTGTAAGCAAAGATACTAGCAATACATAAAGTTCACAATCCAACTCGTACATCTTTTCATATTTTATTTAAGATGATAGTTGTGTTGTGTTGATTAGTGCAGTTAAAAAAGGTGGGTTAAAATAGGGAAAGATTAAATCTTAATTTGTCATAACAGGGGAATTGGAACATGAATCTTTATGTCAATGTCAAGTCTATCAAATCAAAAATCAAAATCAGTGTCAAGATTTCGTTGATGAAGTTGAACGTGATTTTCCGGTTGTGCTTTTTCGTAATTTAGTTTCAATTGAACACATAAAAGTTAATTAATTTAACTTACCCTATTCGTGTCTATTTCTTCAAAATTATTGCTGAGAAAAATCAACAGGATTAGTTAACATAACCTTAAAATAACTTGAACCGGATTCAAAAATAAGTTCTCCAAAATGCGGCTGACCATTCGACTTCTCTCCTCTGTTGTGCAAAAGCGACCTTTCTATGTTACAACTCCAATATTCTACGTAAATGCAGGTAAGCCTATCCCCGAAAGAAACTGTACTTTTCCTACTATGTTTGTTTACATAAACGTTATCATTCTTCATCCTAATCTTCATGTCTCTGGGTCGTAAACATTAATTGCTGTAGGCATGTAGCTGTGCAACTGTTAGACTGTTATTAACTTTGTATAGTTAACTAACATTCCTACATAATAAGCACCTACTGTATGAGGTATTTATGTTCACTGTACATAAGGTTTCAGATTTAATGTGAATGTTTGCATAAAATGCATTGATGTGGACTACTCATTTGAGTATTTAAATTTGCTCTTTCTATAATATTCTTTTTGCTAATTTAACTGTTTGAGGCCTAAATTCCATCTTCATTTTTCTGAGACATGTTGCAGACATCCTATTATACAGCACCTATTTTATAAATACATCAATCAGCAATTTATGACTTATAGATTTTTTTTCCAATCAGAAATGTAAAATAGGTCAATCGGAAGAAAAGTCAAATGAGAAGTACCTACCCATTACTAATGAGCATGCATGAAAAGATTGTGATTGTGAAATAGGACCATAGCACTTGATGGGAAAAATGTGTAACTGTATGTATGTGTATGTAATGCAAATATAATATATGTAATGCAATTTGGTTTTAATTTACTTCCAGCACCACATCTAGGGCACTTATACACAGCAGTCTTAGCAGATGCAATCCAGAGGTTTGAGAAATTAACAAATCCTGACTGCAATATTGTATTCAGCACAGGTAATTTATGTTATTTTTGTAATCAAATAATACCTTTGCATTTTTTATTTTTTTGTGATATGACCTTAACCTTTTAAATAGGTATTATTCTGTGGAAAAAATAAACCTTCACCAAAAAGGGTACCTGTAGATTAATAAAATTAGAAACAGATGTATAAGTGTGTGAGAACATACAGTGCTTAGAGAACTAAGACTTAACATGTCTTGTTTTTCATAAATAAAATTTAGAACCCAGTTTCTAAATAAACCTTCTTAATTTTTCAGGCACAGATGAGCACGGCACCAAGATTCAGCAGGCAGCAGCCAAAGCAAACCTGCCACTGCCCGATTACTGCACAAAGATGTCCAATGAATACAAGAAGCTGTTTAAAGAGTATGATGTGGAGTACACAGACTACGTCCGCACCACAGAGAAGAGGCACAAGACTGCTGTCAAACATTTCTGGGTGAGATGATAAGATTTCATTATCATCATCATCATCAGCCCATATACGTCCCCACTGCTGGGGCATGGGCCTACCCTAAATTAGGGCGATAAGGCTCTAGTGAACCATGCTGGCCGAGTGCAGGATGGTTGACTACACAACCTAAGAATTTCTTCGTAGGTGTGCAGGTGTCCCCACAATGTTTTCCTTTACTTTTAAAGCATCGAATAATCATACAAAAAATATTGTCGATAGCCGAGCGGTTAAGGTCGTTGCTTGCCGCTGTCGTCGTCAATGCGGGACGTCAGTTCAAACCCCGCCACATACTACTGTGTTTTTCAAAATTCTAATTTATAATGTACACTTCATTGACATGTTAAAATTGCTCATATTTGTGTTCATATGTGGTCGAAAACTTAAATGTATGATTTTGTTTTAGAATAAATTACTAAAAAAAGACTACATATACAAAGCAAACTACTCCGGATGGTACAGTGTCAACGATGAAGCATTCGTACCCGAAGCACACACCAAGGAAGAAGTTAGGAATGGAGAAAAAGTGAGTATGCTTTACTTTCAATATCTTAAAGTCATATGATTAATATGACTGGCTCGGCGGAACAGTGGTTAGTGACACAGGTTCATAACCTACGGTTCCAAGAGTCGTGGGTTCGATTCTCATTCGGGACAAATATTTGTGTGACGAACATCGGTGTTTGTTCCGTGTCTGGGTGTATTATTAAATATATTTAAGTTTATTTGTGTATCCACTGTTGATCCTGATTTTCGTAACACAAGTGCTTAAACTACTTACCACGGGATCAGATCAATGTATGTGATGTTGTGTAATATTTATTTATTTATTTATTTATACTTTACTTTATACTTTAAATATGTAATCCTGTATCGAGAAGTAATAAATCATGTTTGAAGCTATGTGTTCGTTTCTATCATTGTCTACCGCACCTTATAACAAATAGATGTATCAGGAGAAATAAAATGATTTTAGAATAATTAATTTTAATTGTATGTTTATTATACACCTATATTATACATCATTTTATACTTTTATAAATTTAAGTCCATAATTGTTGACAAGAACTGAACTCAAATATGTATAAACATGAAGACTTAACTAAGCTCTATTATCCGTGCTGACTGCACGTCTTGCGCACGCTTTCGTCAATTGACGATTACAAAACATGGAGTATTATAGGCCTTAGTTATGTGCAACATGCATAATAGGCTAGTTTCCTAAGTCTGATTTTACATAAAATTTCACAATTTACAGTAACATAATGGGTAAATCAATAACATAAGTGAAATCGAAATTAAAATTTCTTACGAAATCAGAGGCATTTGAAGTTAAGTGGGAAAGTCCATTACTAAAGTGCGAAAATTCAATTAAAATACTATGCCATCTTATAAATTACAGAGTTAGTAGTAACTTTCACTATAAACACATATTCGTAAACACAACATTTGGTATAGCTGCTGAAGAAAGCCCTTACGATAAGCATACAGTATACAGAGCGGTGACGTCATAGCCCTATGCGACATTTGTATGAAGCGTTTTGAGCTCGCCCAAATGATGTGCTATTGAAACTGTAATATCTCCGGCAGTTTTCCAAATATCAAACCATTCTTTTAACACCTTTACAATTGTGTGTTCCATCCATCTATATAAAAAAATAGGAAACTACCCTATTATGTACACACAAATCAGATCATAGTTGCAAAAACAAACTGAAATTATTTTTTCAATGTAATGGACCATGAATATTTACATATTTTTTTTTAAACATAGAATTTTGAACGATTTGTTTAATATTTCAGGTTAAAGTGTCAGTAGAATCTGGCCACCGCGTGGAATGGACTGAGGAGACCAACTATATGTTTCGATTGAGCGCGTTCAAGACACACCTGCAAGATTGGCTAAAGACTGGTAAGGAATAAAAAACGTTATATTGGAAAACTGAAATTGTCCGGGATATTTACCATGTTGTTTTGTTTTAATGTGCTCCCTGTGTGTAACCATGACAGTTTAAAATTATAAGTTGTAATAAAACTAATTTTACGGCTTAAACTCGCGTGTATTGATATTCTAAACATTATTTAGGGATCCTATCATTGAAGACCATAATATCCCAAGCCCGTCAAAAACCACAACATATTGCAAGACATAACAATGTTGTGAGTTCTGTATGCGTGAATCGGAACACACAAAATATCACACCAAATGACGGTAGTAATTAAACTCACTAATGAAGACACCTGTCAACTTTAGTCTTGCCCGTGACCACGAGCGCTGTAAAGAGCTCGAAACGTCGGATCTCTAAATAATGTTTAGAATATCAATACACGCGAGTTTAATCCGTAAAATTAGTTTTATTTCAAATGTGTAGTGCTCGCGCAAATAAAAATAGACAATACTATTATAAGTTGTCTAAGATTATTAAATGAAACAAAAATCTGACCAATACTTAAGAACTTGTGTTTTGGGATATCACAATAGATAGTGGTATACTAAAATATATAAATAGCGGTCCTCAGTAAAGTGAGCATCTGACTGACTATGATGATATGACTTGCAGGGGAGCAGATGGCTTTCACCCCTAAAAATCGAACCGATCACTAATGATAAATAAATATCTGGGACATTTCCACACACGGTCACCTGACCACAAACTAAGCAGAGCTTGTACTATGGGTGTCAGAGACTGATATACATACATATATATTTTTAAATACATACTTAAATACAATCACACAGAGACACGGAACAAACACCGATGTTCATCACACAAATATTTGTCCCGAGTGGGAATCGAACCCACGACTCTTGGAACCGCCAGCCAGGGTCACTAACAACTGTTCCACCGAGCCAGTCAATGGTTTACTTACAATCACCGAGCCAATTAATGGCTCTATAAAAACAAAAAACATCTAATATTTTTATTCTTACCATATAAAATGTAATACCAACTTACCAATGGAATTTGATACTGATAAAAATAATATGAATTTTAATAGCTATTGAACTATAAAATTTACACAATGTGCCTTATTTTTAGATGGTGTTATCACCCCTAGCAAGTACCAAAAACAACTCCAAGAGATGTTAGAGAAAGAGGCATACTTCCCAGACATTTCGGTCAGCAGACCATCCTCTAGGGTTCATTGGGCTATACCGGTTAGTATATGTTGTATATTTTATTTATAAACCAATTGAATGCAAAAAGAACTAATTTATTAGAGAGATATCCACAGTTCTGTAACATTTTGACCTTCAAGGGTTATTATAAACGATACCTAAATGTTGGTGTTTTAATCCTGCACAACGATCCGTCAGTGAGAGTCGGAAATGTTTGAAATTAAAATTTAATCAATAATTAATCATAAGTAAAATGCTATCATGGCATGATAAAATTTGACTTCATCTCATTCATCGATCCAATGGTGTCAAATCAAATTAAATCCAAATCCATCAGTGGCAATGAATTTCAGTCTGCTTGTTAGGTAAATGGTAAAATTTTGCATCCAATCAACCCCCTAATGTTCATATGGGTTTATACAGGGTGTCCCAAAAAGTAGTGTCAAGCGGAAGTCCTGAGATAGAACACCCCGTGGGGCATCCGAAACACCCCCATGAATGTTCCGCGATTTTTTATAGTTTTCGAGTTATGATATTGACACCATTGGATCGATGAATGAGATGAAGTGAAATTTTATCATGCCATAGCATTTTACTTTTAATGATTAATTTTGATAAAATTTTAATTTCAATCATTTCCGACTTTCACTAACGGATCGTTGTGCAGGATTAAAACACCAACATTTAGGTATCGTTTATAATAACCCTTGAAGGTCAAAATGTTACAGAACTGTGGATATCTCTCTAAAGCGTCGATGGCCGAGTGGTTAAGGTCGTTGCTTGCCATGCGAGAGGTCGCCAGTTCAAACCCCGCCAGGTACCAATGTGTTTTTCAAATTTGATATTCATATGTACCATCATTCGACGCTTTAACGGTGAAGGAAAACATCGTGAGGATACCTGCACACCTAAGAAGAAATTCTAAGGTTGTGTAGTCGACCAACCCGCACTTGGCCAGCGTGGTCGACTAAGGCCTTACCGCCCTAGTTTAGGGCAGGCCCGTGCCCCAGCAGTGGGGACGTATATGGGCTGATGATGAGTTATGATGTTTTTTCTAAACTTTTCAGAATAACTGACCGACCGACTAAAAATATTGTAAAGAAAAAAGTATTTGACTTTCTTGATAAATTCTTTTTGCAAATCAATTTTCATGAGTTTTTCTTTGATGCCTAAAATATGGACACCCTGTATATAAACGACTCATAAGAAAAGAGTTAAACCCTCATGTATCTATGTGGGGCCAAAACGACCCATCCCATTTCAAACCAACCTTTCAACCCTCAACCGCCGCTAAATTTCGAAAAGTATTAAACCCTCATGTATGGGCCAAAACGACCTTCAACCTTCTGTCGCCGCAGGTCCCGAACGACCCGTCTCAAAGCATCTACGTGTGGCTAGACGCGTTGGTGAACTACCTCACAGCATTGGGATTCCCGGACGAAGATGTGATGATGAGCCGCGGGCGCGCCTGGCCCGCGGACGTACACGTTATAGGGAAGGATATACTCAAGTAAGTGGTCTTGGGGTGTTTTCACATTAGTAATGTATACATACGTACATATACATACATACTTACTACTACTAAATAAATAAATAAATAAATAAATAAAATAAAATACATATTTTCTTTCATACATACTACCGGCAACGCTGGCGGTAGTACACTTTTCAAATAGATTTCTTTAAACGCCAATAGCCCCGCCCACTGGCCAATAGAAGAGCACTTAAAGAAAATCTGTCAAAATCCAAGCAAAAACATTCCAATAGTAGGAGAGCTAGCAAGAATTTTTTGGTAGGTATTTGAGGCAAGCTGAAAACTTATCCTGTACCTCTCCTATTACATCCCAGCACGAAACTGCAGACCTGGCTGGTGAGTAGCGGGGCTAAAGCAAACCCCCAAAAATATTTTTCATCTTTTTATTTATAACTAAAAAATAAGACTCACTAAGACAAATTATTTCGATGGAACTTCTACCTGTCAGGTGAACTGACAAATTATATTTTTTTGGATTATAAAATATATTTTTAAATAATAAAAATTGGGGGTTTGGTTTAGCCCCGGTACTCAGCCATTTCTGCGGGTTTGTGTTGGGATATAATAGGAGAGGTACAGGACAAGTTTTCAGTATGCCTCAAATATCTACCAAAAAATTATTGCCAGCTCCTTGACCACAATTTACGTTTTGGCAATTTCGCGTCTGTCAGAGTAAGCCCCGCCCCGCTCTGACAGACGCGTAAGCGCCAAGCGATTTTCACCTTATAGGTGGTCGACCGCCAGCGTTGCGGATAGTACATAGTTATTTATTTATTTATAAGAAATATACTTACATTATATACATACATACATATTTTATTATATACGTTCGTACATACACAGAACCACCGGACCATCCGATATCGCGTCGGATGCTCTAACCTCTGAGCTATCCAGGTTATTTATATATATATTTTTACGTCACCAATGCAAATTCTTCCACCACCTTTAACCCGTTTATCCACGGGTGGCGCCACCACCGATAGTGATCAAACACTATCGGTCCGCTAACATTTATTTATAGAAATGTTATACAGAATGGTTGCACTTGGCAATTTTATTTTTATTTGGTGTTTTTAATGCTATTTAAGCTCAATGTAAATTTAAGATTTGAAAAAAATTAAGACAATTTTATTTTCTACATTCTATATATTATGTCCTCCCCAGATTCCACGGCATATACTGGCCGGCGTTCCTAATGGCGGCATCGTGGCCGCCACCCCGCCGCCTCGTCTGCCACGCTCACTGGACCGTGGACGGCGCCAAGATGTCCAAGTCGTTAGGGAACGTGGTCGCACCAGGGGACACGCCGGCGACCAACGGGTTAAGGTACCTGCTGCTGAGGGAGGCCACGCTGCACGCTGATGCCAGTGAGTGAGATTACTGTGACTTTTTTTTTATTTAGGTTCGGGACATAGGCGAAAACGATTAGCGTTGCTCTCTGACCGATCTTGTTTTTTTTATACTACTTAGTTTTTTCTTAGATATTAGCCTCCCTGACCAAAATTGGTCGATTTGTGGTCTTTTTTTCTAGTCTAGAAAAAAAGACGAAAGACAGTTGGTGTCTCTGGCTACCGAAAACGGGACAATTTTGCAATTTTTTGGGTTTTTTGGGACACATTACATCAAAACGTGTGAATCCCTTTAAAAACGGGTCAATCCTTTTAAAAACGGGTCAATACTTTTAATAATTGATGAATCCCTTTAAAAACGGGACAATCCCATTAAAATCGGGACGTCTAGTCACGTTAGACATGACCCAACATGTCCGAACCCGTGTCGCCTCGTGTGCCACGCTCACTGGACGGTGAACGGCGCCAAGATGTCCAAGTCCCTTGGAAACGTGGTCGCCCCGGGGGACACGCCGGCGACCAACGGGTTAAGGTACCTGCTGCTGAGGGAGGCCACGCTGCACGCTGACGCCAGTGAGTGAGATTAATGGGACTTTTTTTTTTTCCTAACAGACTGACCCGTTTTTGAAGGGATTGACCAGTTTTGAAGTATTGTATCGTGGTATTAAAAAAAATAGCAAATTTGTCCCATTTTCGGCCAGAGAGCCTATTATTGTCCCATTTTTAGCAAATCCGTTGTCAAAAATAAAAGATGACTTGCTCTTGCTCTCTGGCCAAAACTGAAACAATTAAGCTGTTAGATTTGTGGTCTTTTTTATAATATCAGTATAGATATATTCTACAACTACTATAGTAGCACAAAACTGTTCCGTTGGTTTATTGGTAACAAGTTCTGCAAAAAAAAATAAAAAAATGTTTTTGGTCGGTTTTTGAACCATCTTTATCTCAATTAAGAAATATTGTTTTTTCTTTTTGTGTTTTTAATATTTTGGGATAATATGGGTTAAGGTTCGAGAGGTCGCTTCAACCTTGTGCTTGATTTTCTGTCAAAAATTACTCAACTCGGAGTAAGGAAGTCGATTGATGCGACTGATTTTTATGTCTCTCGCCGATGTCATTGGGTCCCTGTTTTAATCAATGATCAGTGGAGTGGTGACTGATCGGTTGACTGGCTGGGTGGAACAGTGGTTAGTGACCCTGGCTGTCGGTTCCAAGAGTCGTGGGTTCGATTCCCACTCGGGACAAATATTTGTGTGATGAACATCGGTGTTTGTTCCGTGTCTGGGTGTAATTATGTATTTAAAAATATATATGTATGTATATCAGTCTCTGACGCCCATAGTACAAGCTCTGCTTAGTTTGGGGTCAGGTGACCGTATGTGGAAATGTCCCAGATTTTATCTCTGGTACTATAAGGTACATCCAGAGGGGTGTAACACGAGTGGCAATTTAGCGACCTAAAAATCAATTTAGTATGGCACACCCAGACAGTATGACTTGGCTCATTTATAAATTTAAATAAAATAATTTAGTAATGTGACGATTTATAAGTGCATGTAAATTTATTTAAATGAAACACCAACAGTGTACCTACATACTAAACACTTGATCTTAAATTAAATATAAAGTGTGCAAGCAGTACCTTATTATGTCACATCTTGAAATAGCTTCTCACGTTGTCGTTTTGGAAAATTATAATTATTAGTTCGAAAAATTTGAAAATATATTTTTCTTCACGAAATAATTTGCATGATTCTATATTATTACACTACATTCCACTCGGGACAAATATTTGTGTGATGAACATCGGTGTTTGTTCCGTGTCTGGGTGTGATTATGTATTTAAGTATGTATTTAAAAATGTATATGTACTAGCTGTGCCAGCGACTTCGTTCGCGTTTTCCCCGTTTTTTACATATTTTCCATTGTATCTTTGTTCCTATTGGTCGCAGCGTGATCTTATATAGCCTAAAGCCTTCCTCGATAAATGGTCTATACAACGCAAAAAGATTTTTTCAAATCGAACCAGTAGTTCCTGAGATTAGCGCGTTCAAATAAACAAACAAACAAACAAACAATCAAACAAACAAACAAACTCTTCAGCTTTATAATATTAGTATAGATGTATATCAGTCTCTGACGCCCATAGTACAAGCTCTGCTTAGTTTGGGGTCAGATGACCGTGTGTGGAAATGTCCCAGATATTTATTTATTATTTCAGACTACAGCGAAACGAAACTAATAAACGTATGCAACGCGGAGCTAGCGGACACCCTCGGGAACCTGTTATCCCGCGCATCCGGGCCTGCGCTCAACCCGCGCGCGGAGTGGCCCGCCCTGCACCGCGCGGAGCTGGCCGCCCTCCGCGCCGGACCTGCTGCGGACCTGGCTGACCATGTGGAGCGGTTGCCAGGTGACTACAACCCGATGTGTGATGATTAGGGCTTTAGGGCTCATGTTGCAGTTACCAACAACCAAGGGCAGCTAAGTATCTAAGACCCCAAGCCCGTCAAAAACAACAACATATTGCGAGACCTAACAATGTTGTGAGTTCTGTATGCGTGAATCGGAACACACAAAATATCACACCAAATGACGGTAGTAATTAAACTCACTTATGAAGACACCTGTCAACTTTAGTCTTGCCCGTGACCACGAGCGCTGTAAAGAGCTCGAAACGTCGGATCTCTAAATAATGTTTAGAATACCAATACAGGCGAGTAAAAAAATCGCGCAAATAAAAATAGACAATACTATCTAAGCTCTATGTAAATACAATAAGATCTTTGTAAATACCTCACACTTAGTTGAGCAATAAATACTTTGATTTTGACTTTAGGTCGTTGCTTGCCATGCGAAAGGTCGCCAGTTCAAACTGACTGTGACATTTCAAATTTGAAATTCAAAGAAATTCTTAGGTTGTGTAGTCAACCTATACCGGAGCCGTTCTTAGAAGACTGATTTGACACTTTTTATTTTATATTTTGCATTTATCCTTGTTAAGAGGAACATATTTAGCGAATCATAAAGAACAACTTTTAAAAATAAGACGTTATTTCAAAATGTCAAATGCACCTAATTATCTAATTATTTGTCTTTTATTACCTAAAATAATTGAATTATAAATAGAAAACGTAAAATTTCCACTCTGTATTACGCTTTTACAAGGTTACGCCGTTTGACACGTTTTCATAGTGACGTAGTCGGTAATACTCACCAGGTATTTTTTAAAAATAGGATGAAGGATTTAATAAGTATTGTATTTTAAAATTAAATATATTTATAAATAAGGAACTTAAATTCAATCTTTTGGATGTGAATTAATGTTTTTAATAAAAATTTGTTATAATAAGAAGGTTGACAAGGGAACTCAGATAGATGCCATATACACCGACTTTGCTAGCGCATTTGACAAAGTCAATCATTCAATCCTTTTAAATAAGCTATATCTGAAGGGCGTGTGTGGTGCTTTTCTTCATTGGTTTGGATCTTACCTTAGTATGAGACCTCTGGTCGTCGCTGTTGGTGGATGTGAGTCAAGGGTATACTATGCTTCATCAGGTGTCCCACAGGGCTCCCACTTGGGGCCTGTACTTTTTCTCATATTCATTGATGACATAGCTGCCCATATAAAACACTGTGATTTTGGACTGTTCGCGGATGATTTAAAAATATACAGACCTGTTTACTCCTTGGACGATGTCAACCTTATCCAGGAAGATTTAAATAACATCTATAGCTGGTGCGAATTGAACCGTATGACTCTGAATGTAAGTAAGTGTTATCATATTAAATTCACCAGGAAGAAGAAACTGTTATCATCCACATATCACATCAATAAGGTGGCATTGTCAGAGGTGTTTGAGATCAGGGACCTCGGTGTTACATTAGATAGACAGCTTAAGTTCTCCTCTCACATAAACAACATTGTAACAAAAGCAGCAAAAATGTTAGGATTATAAGAAGAAACTCCAAAGAATTTAGATTATCGTGTACCCACAAAATCTTATATAATGCCCTTGTTCGGAGCAACTTGGAATATGCTAGTGTGGCTTGGAACCCAGCGTATACCGTTCACTCCCAGCGCTTGGAAGGTATTCAGCGCGCGTTTACGAGACACCTTGCGTTTGTTTCTTCGGGTATATCGCACAGATCACCATACAACCTTAGATTGTCATTTTTCAAAATGAATACACTTCGACAGCGTCGAATTACCCAGGACCTAGTATTTTTGCACAGACTGACCAACGGAAACCTAAACTGCCAAGAGTTGCTTCAATATGTAAAGCTGTCAGTACCGGCTCGCTTACCTCGTCATTCGATCAAAAAGATATTCGCCTTACCTCCAGCCAGAACTAATTTGGGTCATCACGCTCCTATGGCCAGATGCTGTGGGACATACAATGAACTTCACCTGAAGGACATTGATATTTTTTTCGACTCATTGCCTATCTACAGGCGAAAATTGTTAAACTTGTTAAATGAAAGGTAGCAAACTTTTATTAATTTCTGTTATAATATTGTTCTTATTTTTTTTTAAATAATTTTATTAAGTGTTTTATTTCTTTTTAGTTTATCTTTTGTGTTTTTACGTAGATTTTTATCAACGTTGTGTACACCTATAAAGGGTATACATATAAGACCTGTACCATAAATAAGTATTTTTGTAAATCTTTGATATGTATACTGTTGGCGTACCTTTTTAATAAATAAATAAATAAATAAATTAGACCTTGCTTGGTTATAAAGTGGAAATAACTGTTACTTATATACTTCGGCAATTTTACCGTTGTCCCTCACTAGTGCAGTCAGTCTGACATGTAGCAAATCGGCCAACTTAGAGCGGCTCTGGTATAGTCAGGTTTCCTCACGATGTTTCGTTCACCGTTAAAACGTTGAATAATCGTACATATGAATTTCGAATTTGATAAACACAATGGTACCAAAACTACCTCAGAACTGGTAGTTCTACTGGTGCCATTGGAATCTAGACAATACTAGACTAGATAATAGTGCCTAACTTAAGTATTACTAGTGCCATTTGACTATCTGAATTAGAGCAGGTGGGAGCAACCGCCAAATCTAAAGTAACCCTGCAAAATCTGTTTATTTTACTGTACTAGGTTTTATTAAATACTCGCTTTCCGCCCGCGACTTCGCCCGCGTAGAGACGTTTAACGGGTAAAACATTACTTCCTTATAGCGCAATCGGTTAAAAAGTAGCCTATAACCTTTTCTAGGCTCTGGACTATATCTGTACCAAATTTCATTTAAATTGGTCCAGTACTCTATATATGAAAGCGTAACAGACAGACAGACAGAGTTACTTTCGGATTTATAATATTAGTAAGGATTTACACACCATTATCTATACTAATATTATAAAGCTGAAGAGTTTGTTTGTTTGATTGTTTGTTTGTTTGTTTGAACGCGCTAATCTCAGGAACTACTGGTTCGATTTGAAAAAATCTTTTTGCCTTGTATAGACCATTTATCGAGGAAGGCTTTAGGCTATATAACATCACGCTGCGACCAATAGGAGCAAAGATACAATGGAAAATGTGTAAAAAACGGGGAAAACGCGAACGAAGTCGCTGGCACAGCTAGTATATTATACAAATATAAATTCCTGTAATTAATTGTTATTTTCATCGTCCCTCAGCTATCTGCCACGAGTACTACAGCAACTACCAGTTCTACAAAGCGGTGGATGCGGTCATGCACTGCCTGCATCTAGCGAACTTATTCTTTGAGACCAGCAAGCCCTGGGAGTTGAGGAAAAAGGTACAGAAGGTTATCACTACATAGTATAAAACAAAGTCGCATCCCGCGGACAGACAGACGCGGGAAGGGACTTAGCTTTATACTATGTAGTGATGAGAAAATCTACAATAATGTGTATTATGGTAGATTTTCTGATATATGAGATATAAAAAATATTTGTGTGACCAACATCGGTGTTTGTTCCGTGTCTGGGTGTGTATTAAGTACCTATATTTAAGTAAATTTGTTGATACTGATAATAGTAACACAAGTGCATAAGCTACTTACAACGGAATCAGATCAATGTATGTGATGTTGTGTAATATTTATTTATATGGGCTGATGATGATGATGATGATGATGATGATGATGGAACTGTCTCCACAGGTGGAGCATCAGAGGCAGCTGGATGTGGTCCTGCACTTGACCCTGGAGACGCTCAGGGTTTGCTCCATCATTCTACAGCCTGTTGCACCCTCGCTAGCGGGTGCTTTGCTCGATAGATTACAGGTACATAGATACTGCAGTCCAATATACACCGTGAAATTTTAGTGGTTGTTTTCCCGCAGTGAAATGATTCTATCTTAGTAGTACAAAAGATGTGTGAAGTTCTTTTTTGGTAAAATCAAAAAATGCCGGTTTTACGAAAGGTTTAACCGTAACTCGAAAACACGTTCGAACCGCTTTATGACTTAGGGTGAAGAGCTTCTTTAGCTTTAAGCATCGATTTCATGCGGCAAGCAGTACCTGAATACGTCTCATCTTCAAAAACAACGATAGCTTCTCTCGTTTTCGAGTTGGAAAATTATTATTCCGAAAAATCTAAAAAAAAAATTTTTTTTTCGCGGAATAATTTGCATGATTCGATAGTATTACTAAAGGCAAGTCGTTCTGCCACGGGAAAACAACCACTAAAATTTCACGGTGTATATTGTATTTGATAACTGAACTGACAAGCTCTTTAAATAAATTAAAAAAAAAATAACTGAACTGAAAGAAGAAAGGAAATTTATTTATTTAGTATTTAAAAGAACATTTATGTACGAAATAATGGGATCTAATTAAAACAAAATAACACAAATCAAATCAAAACTGCAAGCTACTAATGTCACATTTAATTATTATGTTATTTTTATCACCGATCTGACAAAATTAAATTATTTAAAAAAAAATAATGTTTTTAGTAGGTATAAGTATTCAAAGAAAATTCCATTTGATCAGATATTGAAGTTGTAATCAATTATAGCGTTTGATCATTTTTTTTTGTTTGAATGGAACACGCATTATGCTGTTAACTTAAAGTATTATCATTCTAGGACGATGGATGGAAAGGTGATCGATTTGTTTAGCGTCAGACGTTTGAGGAGATGGAAGCTAGACACCTTTACATGTATCGTCCTAGAATGATGGTACAGTCAGCCAAAAATGTGCTCTACCACCCTTCGGTTGAGATTCGTTTGAACGTCATGAAACAACAAGGTCAATTTTCCCTGGCGATAAGATTGTGTCAGTGACTATTGTCAACCTTAGCGATCGTTACATCTCGCAAAAGCTTTTGTCAAAATTGGTAGACCACTTTCTTGGCCGACTGTACTTTAACATACATATTTTAGAACGTCGATTTTTTTATTTCATACATACATACATACATAAAATCACGCCTTTTTCCCAGAGGGGAAGGCAGAGATCACTTCCAGCGATCCACTTTTCACCTCTGTGGGAAACGTGACGTGACGGGTTGTGGACCACGTCGCCGCCATTCTGCCTTGTGCATTGTTTTAACAAGGTCATTGCGTTCCCACGAGTAGCAAGGATATGACGGGGGAAGGAAAAGGGGAGGAAGGATACTATCGCCTCGGATGATTTGGACTGAGTCGATAGTAGCTCGAGGAGCCGGGGTCGCTTACCCGTATACCGTTCACCAACCACCGGACAGATATTTCTTATTTCTCCTTATATTAAACAGGTGCCCAAAGAGAGCCGCAACTGGTCGGATTGCGAGATTCCGTCGTGGGCGGTGCCGGGCGCCATCCATGAGACCAAAAACATTCGGAGCGGGAAGTTTGTTCTATTCCATCGGATCTACGTCGACAAGAAGAACGCCAAGAAGGCGAACGCGTAGCGGGACCTTTGATACTGTGGTTATAATATTTAAAAAAACGGAAAAAAAGTCAACTGCCTCTCCGCGGCCCGGGGACTCGAACACCCGTCCTTCTAGGAATCGTACTGTCATTCTGATGTTATAATTTGAGGAAATAAGTGGAATGTTAAATAGTTTGTTAAACGTGGTAACTGATAAAGTGCAATATGAGTTTTTGGGGAGTAAAATCTCTGCCAGATAGCAATCAAACGTTGTAAAAGAGTGCGACAGAAAAATATATGTCGAAAATTATGAAATCAAACGGGATCATAGGTATATGTTCCAAGTAAGCTAAAGATATCAGTCAGTCAGTCAGCGTTACATATCACTATAACACCTAGGTAATGAATATTGAAAATAAAAAAAAACTATTATGTAATTTATTGCTATTCTACATTTAACGTTGATGATACATAGCGTTTGATCACCTTTTGGCTTTCATCTCCACTGTTTTATAATACCATTGCTCATCGAACTGGTAAAATGTACGTACATAGTTATGTTTTGTTGTTATAGATCAATTATATTTTGTGTATCTGTTAACATTATTAGTAACTCCAATATTAGTTTTAAAGTTCTTCCTTATCCACACAATATAATTAATGAGAGTGTTCGCGTATAAAATATCCACTAGATGGCAAGACGTAGATATTAGGTCTAACTGCTTCGTGATTGGTGAATACTGACAGGTCTGTCAATGTCACGTCAAAAATAACCAATCATGCTGCAGTTGGACCTCACGCCTACGTATTGCCATCTAGTGAAGTTCTTATACGCGAAAACCCTCATTCGCCGAAGAAAGGCAGAAGTGGCGTGCATTTGGGGAGGCCAATGTCCAGCAGTGGACAGGAATGGGCAGGAATGGGCTGATGATAGAAATTGATTCCTTATTCCTTTAATGTATTCATTTTGTGTGAGTTCTATCTTCCCAAATTTTAGGAAGACATTGGTGCAGTTTGCCAAGCATTATTAAATACATAGGGCTACTGTTTATATTGCATAAATGCTCGTTTATATATTTGCTATAAGACTTCCAGTGGTGCGAATGTGTGTAGTTCAATTGTCTAGTTATAGGTTAGTTTGTGTTCGACTGATGTTATTTATTTTTTGAGATTAAATCTTGTTAATATTATTAATTCTCTTGTTTTGATTTTTCAACTTCACCAAAAAGGTTTAGCAAATTTAAAAAGTAAACTGATAATCTCTTAATATTGTATTCGTTTAAGTCTTAAAATCTTAAGATTAAAATTAAGTTACCTAAATACGAAATAAAATTAAAAAAGCTGAGGCAATAATTAGGTATAAAATAAAACCAACAAGTCTATATCGGAGTCAATTTATTTATGAATACGCTTATTAAATAATAATATTTGCACCAAAATACTGCAATAACGACTAACAGTATCAAGAAAGCTAAGTTACAATAACTATGAAGCTAATCGCCCGCACACAGTACAATATCGATACCTCAATAAATATACTCGAAAATGCATCAGTGAGTATGATACAGGTATGACCCTCTATAATATATATAAATTCTTATAAAAATTCGGTGACAAGTACACTGTTAAATGCTTGTGTTGCGGCGATTCGTTGTAGGGGCGCATATCGGTAAGTTAATCAACTTTAACTATAATTTTAAAGTAAATTAACATTGCAGTTAAAGTAAACAAGAGTTTAACGTGCAAGTGAGAGGTAAGTAAACTAAAGTCTTAATTATTCTCATCCCAAACATTAAACACTTATTATTAAGACTGATAGAGAATATCATTGACTGTCTATTTACCTCTTACTTTAACGATAAGTGGAAAGTAAATATATATTTTGTGACTATAAACTTTCCACTCTCCAACTCATAAACTCTAAAGTATGATAGTACGCCCCTACAACTGGCAATAATGAGCACGTTTGATAACTTCTGTGCCCCGAAACAATATTTAAAGGTAAACTGTCACATTAGCGTCGAAGTAACGACCCCCTTTTAGTTTTCAGAGTAATATCATTTTGCTGGCTGGCAACCAGGGGCGGACCGTCACATCAAGCGTGTCTAAAGTATCTAAATAATCACTTATTCAAGCTTATTGATCGTAGGGACTATTGCCAACCCAAACTTGTTTTTGAGCGGTGGACATAGTCACTTGGGGGACTTACACCCTGGCTGCAGCCAAAAGGCCCATATGGACTAACCGCCCCTGCTGGCAACCATGTATGTAATTACATATGCGTTTCTCTGAAGTACAAAGAGAGAACAACAAAGGTTATTGTAAAACTTGATTCGGCACATCGATGCTCTGACATCATTACAACATCGTAAGTAGACGGCCTAATAGTCTTTATTTTAATACTTGGGCCGTGGTTTTTGCACAGATCAATACAAAAACTGCAGAAACATTAAGTGAGAAGAATATAGATACTCTACCTAATAGCTCCAAACTCGCGCTATTTTGTCGACATCATTCAACAATACACGCGAGTTAAATGCGTAAAATTCGTTTTATTTCAGACATCATTACCTAACTCATGAAATCGATGACATTACTTTTAAAAGCGAACGTGACAATTTACCTCCCCATAAGTGTAAGGGGCACAGACCGCCATCGAACTGACTACCCGGCTCTGAACCCTTGAGCATGCTCCACTCCACTCGGCTTATACAGTGTTGCCAACCAGTAAAATGCATAGGAACTTTTGATTAGGTTGCGACGAAAATAAGTTATTTAGATATTGAAGCCATATACATAATTTTACCTATTTGTCTTTCTATTAGATACAAAACAATAGACAGACATAATTATGTTACCATCACACTATAAGTGTCCATAGGTTTGTTAGGCATAGGCTTTGTTAATGTGAACATATGTAAATTTTGTTGGTAGGTGAGGTATCTCTACTGAAAACTATGTTATAGTACACAATTAATATACCTACTATTGTTTAATGACTGAATGATTCTGGCAACACTGTTTTACCGAGTAGAGAGAGACTAAGAGAATGCTACGTTTGGATACTCGATAAAAAAGTAACAATTTAACCATCGTATCGTATCCGAACGTAGCCATTGAGTACGCGTAAAAATTAGTTGGCCAGTCTGAAATTAGTATAATACTGTTTCATAAACAATATGATGTACGAAGGAGATAGCATCGCTCACATTTACGTATGAGTGAGACAACCTGCTTTTTCAAAGCTCCACCATTAGAGTTACTAAAACGTCTCTTAGTGTACGAATGAAACAGACAGCGTCGCACACATTTACGTATGAGCGAGACAGCCTGCTTTCTGACAACTCCAACATTGATTTAAGAAAAACAACGCCATTCATACCAATTTCGAACTGACCAATCAAATTCGCGCTTAATATACACTGATTCACATATACACACCGCCCGTTCGCTCCATTACATACTATTTTGTTCATTTATTGTTCTTAATTAAATAGGACACTCCTCAACATTTAATAGACAAGTAGTTTCATATATTGGAATGGACGATGGCGAGCGAACGGGCGGTCCAACACCAAAGTGTGCATGTTACAATAGTTATCGGCGGCGAAAATATATCTTACAGAATCACCGATCGAATACACAGTTAAAACATTATTTTTAGGCCATCGTTTCTCAATCTGGGCTGTCTAGAGAGCGGTAATGCTTGTAGTTTTAGGGGTGAGAGCCATCCGCTCCCCCGCAAGTACGGTGATGATGACGAAGCTACTGCAATGGTGACAATCGGGAAGTCTATTCCCAGCTGTCACCCCGAAGGACAAGTTTAGAGGGGACTATTGGGATTAAAGGTTCTTTTGTGCTATAAAATACTATGTTTAACATTTTACCTACATTGTTGACAGGTTTGTTATTTTGAAACCACATTTTTTTAGTGATCACATATACTAGCGAAATACTGCAGTTAATACCTTCAAAGTTCTTAGTAGCATATTAGTTATATTAAACCAGACTCATTCTTTTAATTTGCGACCATCACGTTTAGAACATATATAAGTTCAGACTTTGCTATAAATAGCTACCAAACATTTATCGCAGGTGTTTAAAAATGTATAATTACGATTGTAGGTATTAACGTTATTTTAAATAACATCAAAACCACGATTCAGAACATTGCACAGGCACACTCCAAACTGCCGCACATAAACGATTGAGAAACGATGATTTAGGCTTTTCCAAATATTAAAATACAATATAAAGGTACACATCAAAATGCATTAATACTTACACACTAATACAATATGGAAGTATGTTCTCATTTACTGGCAATGTACAAAATATGGCTCTGAAATATTTAACAGGACAATTTGTGCGATATCATCAAGTTGTTACTCTACACCGGACCATACCGAACAATGGATGCGTATTTAATAATAATACATACATACAGGGTGTTTGCTGTAACGTTTAACTTTTACAGTAGTTTTTTAGGCGCCCTGGGTCACATTAAGATTATTATCTATCTTCGGGAGTAAGGAGGAAACGGTTTTTTTCTTCTCTAGCATTATAATTTGTTTTACCCTTCAGTGGACATAGGGAGATAGTTATATTATTTTTTAAATTTAGACTTTACTCCCTTGAGATAAAGTCCAAAATCAAGAAAAATTACAAAATTTCCCGTTAAATGTAAAGAGAAAAATGATACAATTATACAGATCATTATGTGTGTGAGAGTGTGGGTTGTAGGTACATACACCGTGAAATTTTAGTGGTTGTTTTCCCGCAGTAAAATGATTCTATCTTAGTAGTACAAAAGATGTGTGCAGTTCTTTTTTGGTAAAATCAATAAATGCCGGTTTTACGAAAGGTTTAACTGTAACTCGAAAGCACGTTCGAACCGCTTTATGACTTAGGGTGTAGAGCTTCTTTAGCTTTGAGCATCGATTTCATGCGGCAAGCAGTACCTGAATACGTCACATCTTCAAAAACAACGATAGCTTCTCTCGTTTTCGAGTTGGAAAATTATTATTTTGAAAAATCGAAAAAAAAAAACTTTTTTTTTTGAGGAATAATTTGCATGATTCGATAGTATTACTAAAGGCAAATCGTTCTGCCACGGGAAAACAACCACTAAAATTTCACGGTGTATATCATTTATATTTTATACATTCTTTTCCGCCTATTTTTTAAAAAGACGACGAAATTTCATACACATACCCAGAGCGAGGTGGCAGCGAACTACTCTTGCAATACATACCCATCCTAATAACTCTGAATGTACTGACCTCCTCACAATATTTCCAAACGTTACAAATGTTAATAAAATTACATTTAGTGAGCAATGGCATACCCCATAGCGAATTGGAACCCACTCACAAGTCGATACCGAACTTATGCGACATGCAATACTCTTTAACAACACGTTCCATCAAGTTATTCACGATCGTGAACCTTTTCGAATCCTCGCCCATTGAAAAGGACATCGCTAAAAAACATTTGAATATTATAAACATTGAAAATCCTAACTGCTTACGACTAATTTGATTCCTTTATTTATAATTTTGACACACATATCTAAACTATGAACTAAACGTTACAGAAACGTACCCAGTCACAAGCCGATACAAAATTTATTTTCTATCAACCCTTAACCAGACAAATAGACAAAAAGAAACCTCATACATAAATTCCATTAGAATTTAAATTTAATTGAACTATCGTTGTAGTACAGTTAAGGGTTAGGCATCGCTCGGCACCGTCCATAAACATTCGACGCCATAGACAAACAGACAGAAACACAGACAATTCGTTTACGCATTATTGCTAGGTTGCATTTTTTTTTTTACATTTTATTCTCAATGTCACAACTTCTCGCAAACATAACCTCAATTGCAAACATTTGGAAAGCGTTCATTTATAAGGTAAAGTACTTAAAAAATAAAATAAATTCGAAAAGAAATCAGCAACTACTGTACATAAACAACGTTCATACAAAAAGGAACCTAACTCGAACAGACTAAAGTAGAAATTGCAAAATCATTTGGCAATCGAGTTTTAGTACACTCTGTAACATATTTGTCTTATTATTAAATTCTCGTTATAAAAAATTACTAATATTAAAATTTGTCGCGGTATTTATTTACACACTATTTGTATTTAAAGGGGAATTGTCAACAAAAGAAAAAAAGTAATGGCACCAGTATGTGGCGTTATAATAAAAAAATATCAAAATAACGTTCAACCTGAAGCTCAATGTTATTAGCTACTATTTATTTGACTATTTAAAAACTTTCAAAATTGTGGTACATATTTTTTTCATTGAAATTTATATCAACCATTTATACTGGTGCCACTAATTTCCGACTTGCTATCCCTAAATACAAAATATTAAATAATATCAGATACAGGTAAAGTTTCAAAATACACATAGAAATAGGAGTAATAAATAATATTAAAAAAAAACAATAAAAAAATTACATTGTGTTTTGTTCGCGTGATTCCGACTGTCGCTTCGATAATACGTCATCATCAGTCAACGCCAAGAAACCTCCTTTTTCAAAGTCGGCTAAAAGGCAAATGCAAAGTAATTCCCATCACAAAGTTGAATCTTTAACAATTGTTATATGGGCGAAAATTAATTTAAATTCCATTGTAGTGCTTTGATAATATTTTAGCCTTAAACAACATAGTGCTAATTGGTTTGCGCTTATTCTTATAATACACGCTATGTCAATAAGAATACACATAATATTATGTCAACAAATGAGTTATTAGAGTTTTCATAGGAATCAAACGAATAAATAAATTGATCATTAAATATTTGACATCTATTGCATTTTATTGCTGTGTACTTTTTAAGAGGCAAAAAGTGTTAAATATTACAAATAACATTGAAGTGAACAATCATATTGAAATCATTTGTAACATAAAAAAAAATTTCAAATATTATATTACAAAAGTTGAAGTAAAAACATTTGCAATCACGACACTCACTAACTATTTTTGCCTCCCAAATATAAAAATAATGTTTAAAAAATGTTAGTATTTTTTTTTCCTTTATTAAAATACAATATTTATTCTTTATAATATTACGAGCCAAATTGCATTATAACGAGGTAGCTAGAATGTCTTTCAATTTATTTACATATTTCCATTAGAATGTAAAAAAATCTACATTTTAATAATTTCGGCAATACAAAGTCGTCCCGGTGCTCAAGCAATGAATATACAGACCATTATCTATATATATTAATATGCTAATACATCGATGGAAACTGCATATTAAATTTTGTCAAGTTTAGTTAAAAATCTCGCAACCTTTACAGTCAAAATCTTTAAAAAAAAAGCCTATAAAAACCGTGTCTTGGAAGAAAATTCCATGAAAAATCTACAAAAAAAGCATTTACCCAGTTCATAATGAATCTAACAGTTTTCAACAACGGATTCATCAACCATTTCCATTATACTTAAATTTAATTTAATTTTACAATTCACCACATTCAATACGTTTTTTATTTTTTTTTATTAAAAGTTACAAAATGCAATGCAACAAGTTTTTAAACACGTTTAAATCCAATTATTAAATAGGAATAATTTAACTTGTATGAATAAATCCAATCGCTTAATCTTGAATAATATTTTAAATACATAAACATTTATCCAAACAAGAATAATAGCGAAATATTTTATTGACTAATAAAAGAAAAAAAGTTTTTTTTTACTTCGTCGTCAAAAAGAGCGAAGCACGTAATTTTTTTTTATTTCCCATGTCAACAGTGCTAGCATAGGAATCAAACAAAACAAGTCCTATACTAAACAAACGATTGGATTTATTTAATTCCTTTATTTTTTTAAATCTTATCTATTATTATGTGGCGAGTAATATCGACGTTGCGCCATTCACCGTCCAAAGACATTCCCCATAAGGCGAGGTTATAATATTTTTTCTTGAATTATAATTTGAATGTATTAAAGTTTGAGAAAATAGAAAGGTGAATAATAATTCTCAAAAGTAAAAAAAAAACATGAAGTTGACACTAGATAGCTATTTGAACAGTCCATAAGTTTAAGACTATTTCTTGAAATAATTTCAAAGAAGGAATAGTTAAAACAGAAATATCTAAATAATTTAAACTACTAAAAGTCAAATGATGTATAATAATATGAATATGATCTAATGATATTACGGATAACCTCGCCTTAAATATTTAATAGTTAATATTTCGTCCCCAATCGTTCGAATACATCGAAAACTATCGAAGCAGACAAATATCGGCAGGTACATAGAGAATTGCATCGTATTACCGTATACACAAGGTACTCATTCGTTTGACAACAGCCGACCTTTGTGAAAGATATATTTTTTTTTATTTGTGCACCTGTGAAGTTATTTATATTAAGTTTTCAGTTCATCAGTTCTGTTGGAAACCAATTCTTTCCAAATAGGAATTTATAAAATGGCAATGATACTAAATATACCTACTTGGCCAAATCATATTGTTTAGAAAAAAATAAAATAAGTAGGTATATAAAAATCAATAAATATCTTCTTTAATCGGCCATTACATAAAATTAAAATTAAATAATCATTGTCTGTTATTTACGAGAAGACTACAAATTAAAAATAAAACTAATTTAATCCAGGAATAATATCAGGAACTCCTGGTTCGAATTAAAAAAAATGTGTTGGGAATTTGTAAAGGAAGGCAAAGAAACAATGGAAAATGTGTTAAAAATCAGGGAAAACGCGGACGAAGTCGCAGGCACATCTAGTTATTTATAGAATCGAAAGTTCATACAAACGTAAACTCACCAGTATTGTAGGTCGTCACTTCGTATCAGTTTGTTAATTTCGTCAGCTACAGACGTAGGCGCCGTGGCTTAGTTGGTTAAAGCGCCTGTCTAGTAAACAGGAGATCACGAGTTCGAATCTCGTCGGGGCCTTCGAAGTGTTGAAAAATTATTTTTGTTGTTTTTTATTGTGCTTTTAATAGTAAGTTTGTATTAAATCGTTTTTAATGCTAAAACAATAAAATTGTTAAACAAAAAATATTTTTTATTTATCATAATTTGAAATTTTTGCATTTTTTTTTTACAAAAGAAATTGATTTTCGTTAAATTTTTTTATATTTAAAGAAAGCGACTTTGTTTTATACTATGTATTGATTTACGACCTTATTTTGCAAATGACATTTCTGTTTTTTTTAAGGGTTCGTTGTTTAAAAATATTTGACAGTCATTTTAATATTTGTGCAGATTTTTATTTCTGTAACTGTACTTAATTTGGAGTTAATTAAAATTTCAGAGTAAATTCCCATATATAGAAATAGCATTATTATGCAGCGTAATATTAAAAAACATATATTATCCGACTTGAAATTATACCGAGATTTCGTTTTGAGTGATAAAATTAAAAAAAAATTAAGGTACCGGATCAAAGTGTGATTTTTTGTCATATTTTTTTAAATTACTAAAAGAAACAAGCTATTTAATATGCGAGTACTGTTGTAGTATCGAAAATTGGATTCCAACGAACTGATAACATGAGATTACAACATTTTGTAGGACACCTGTAGTCGTTGAATCATAATAAGCCCGATAACATCCATAGAAATGAATAATAGAAACCTCTTTAGGCATACCTATATCAGAAAAAAAAAAGTAAATATACAATATAACAAATTTCAGTTTCTTGATTTAAATTGGAAAATTAAGTCGAATTTTTTAATAAAATCTTTTATAAGGAGCATACAGGAATTATATATAGTGTTTCACCAACATAACGAAATCATTGAAAAATTACGGTTTTCATGACAGATGACATTGGGCTTATTAGAAATCGACGGCTAAAATCCTCTGATTATAGATTTCATTTTAAAACAGGATTTCAGATGCGATGTATTGAGTGTTGCTGCCTTGAAAAACTGATTACTTTTCTATGGCCACTTGAAATAAAACTAGTTTTACATATGAAACTTAGTAACTTAGTTTTATTTCAAATGTGTAGTGTTCGCACAAATAATATATACTTTTCTGTCAATCTGCACTTAAGATCGCTCAAGTGGGGTGAATAACATATTAAAAGTTTGTGTTTACTTACATATGTTAGGGACTCTGAAGTTTTCGAGGCTTCGTGTCACTGTAGATACTACACCCGTAGATGATTCTCCCATAATAACGAAAGACTATGTAGTAATTGTGTTCAAAAAGTCCGTTCGTGGTTTTGGTGTCGGTGGACTTACATTAATAAAATGTTCGTCTGCTTTCTATTGTATTATTTCGTTGCTGTAATAGTGTCACTCAAATAATTATTACTATTCTCAAATTAGTGCTGTAGCGTTAGCTATAGCACATACTGAGTTGAGCTGTTTCAGTATCATTTATTACTGCGTAAAGTGTTCAATAAATGTCTTTCGTTTTCGGATTTGATATATTGAGTAATCAAAAAAGTGTTTCTTTGTCACATCACAATATTTTACTCGGTTGCTGATTATTGCAAATAGTCAACATAAATGTTTTTCTTTCGTTCTCGAAATCATCTATCGATCGGGAGCGTCGTTGATTGGTTGCAAGCATCCAAAATGGCTGTGCTGTATCAGCAGGGGCGTCAATGATCTGTTGCCTACTCTTACTGTAGAATTCTCATGGTAAGCGTGGGTGATTACTTGCAAGCGTCTTACGATAGAGCCCACCGTAACAGCTGTGGGTGTAGACTATGGGCAGTCGTGGGCGTGGCTTCGGGCACAGGCCGCGCCTTCCGGCAGCGCTCATTGGCTATAATAAGCGGTGGGCGTGACCGACAGGCAGTCGTGTGAGCAGGGGCGTGACGCTGGACGCAGACCGCGCGCTACATCAGCGTTCATTGGCTGTAGTAAACCGGGGGCGTGGTTACCGTCTCAAGCCGCGCCCCTCGAGCAGCGCTGATTGGCTGTTACTATCAGTGGGCGTGGCTAGGTGCGGGGGAGGCGCGGTCAGCTGTCGGCGGGCGGCGGCGGCGAGTGCGGCGGCGGGGAAGTCGACGGATGCAGGAGATGGTCCGGTACCGGCACCGGTCGGAGTCTCGGTGGTACCTTCTTTTGTGGACATAGTACCTGGAAAGAGATTAATGTTGTTCAAATCGCCTACTTACTTATTCATTGACATCTATACTAATATAATAAAGCTGAAGAGTGTTTTTTTCGTTTGTTTGAACGCGCTAATCTAAAATTGAAAAAATCTTTTTGTGTTGGATAAACCATTTATCGAGGAAGGCTTTAGGCAAATAATATCACGCTGAGACCAAAATAAGCAAAGAAACAACGGAAACTGTGTAAAAAGTGGGTTAAACACGGACGAAGTCGCTTGCACAGCTGGTTTGAAATGAAATAACACTGTTCAACAATTGTAACACACGTCATTGTTGTTATGTAGTTAATTGACTATTTATAAGTGCATGTCAAATGCCTACATAGAACAGAATCTCTGAGCACATAGCCTTTTGGGCCAGGCCTCATCATATAGGCATAAGGGGCCAGTGGCATACGTGATAAATACCTACTTATCGTAGGAACGTATGTTACGAATATCAGAAACTCTGGTAGGTATAAACAAAAGAACTTAAATATAGGTATGGCCCGGAACAAAACCGATGATCATCCCACAAATACAGGGTGTCCCAAAGAGTAGTGTCAAGCGGAAGTCCTGAGATAGAACACCCCGTGGGGCATCCGAATCACCCCCATGTATGTTCCGCGATTTTTTATAGTTTTCGAGTTATGATTATTTTTCTAAAATTTTGAGAACAACTGACCTAATCAACTAAAAATATTGTAGAGAAAAAAGTATTTGACTTTTTAAAGTAATTCTTTTTGCAAATCAATTTTCATGAGTTTTTCTTTAATGCCTAAAATATTTGTCTCCATAACTTATATGGAAAATATCAAAATTATGGTACAAACTGAAAAGTTACGTTCTGTAAATAATGTCTTACAATTTCAACGTTAAATTTACAATATTAGGAGGTAGCTGCATGTCTCCTAAGTAACTTTAAAAACTGGGCTAGACTCTCAGCTTTCATAATCATTAATAAAAACTGGTACTTAATGGGCTACTTTTGCTGAAATCGGACTTCAAAGACAGAGAGGTGGAATAATCATAAAATTTGCCATTTGAATACGAAGTATTATTTGGACATTTTATTATTTCTAAAGTTAATAAGATTGTTAACAATCAAAATTATACCAGAAATGCTAAGAAATAACCACTTGAAAGTTTAATTTGTGATACTTAAAAAATTAATTAAGTATAAAAATGGGAACTTTATTAAAATAAAAAGTTATCGTTTTTGATTATTTATTGTAAAAAGTTTATAAGTAAAAGTTTATTAAAGTCCGTAAAGAAAGCAAAGTTCGTCGTAACAAAGGTATTACATGTGAAAACAGTGTTAGCGCAATGAAACTTAAATTAAACAAAAAAAATCATCCAAATGTTTGCATCTGAGTGCTCCTGTATTAAATTTAGGTTTGTTAACAAACTGACTAACTTTCGGAATAATAAAATGTCCAAATAATACTTCGTATTCAAATGGCTAATTTTATGATTTTTCCACCTCTCTGTCTTTGTAGTCCGATTTCAGAAAAAGTAGCCCCTTAAGTACCAGTTTTTATTAATGATTATGAAAGCTGAGAGTCTAGCGCAGTTTTTAAAGTTATTTAGGAGCCATGCAGCTACCTCCTTATATTGTAAATTTAACGTTGAAATTGTAAGACATTATTTACAGAACGTAACTTTTCAGTTTGTACCATAATTTTGATATTTTCCATATAAGTTATGGAGACAAATATTTTAGGCATTAAAGAAAAACTCATGAAAATTGATTTGCAAAAAGAATTACTCAAAAAAGTCAAATACTTTTTTCTCTACAATATTTTTAGTCGGTTAGGTCAGTTATTCTCAAAATTTTAGAAAAATAATCATAACTCGAAAACTAAAAAATTGCCGAACATACATGGGGGTGTTTCGGATGCCCCACGGGGTGTTCTATCTCAGGACTTCCGCTTGACACTACTTTTTGGGACACCCTGTATATGTCAGTACACCACACCACAGTATATTTGTTCTACAACATCAACTGCAATACTAACTCAGCTTAATTATTGTGATCACAATACACAAAGAAAAAAAAACAAAACATATCAACTAAACAATGTGTTATGAAAGAGCTAGTTTTAAAACAAGTAGTTATCAATGAAGAAAAGACGTACATGTATCTTCAGATAAAAACTAATAAAATACCTACTGAACCCGCAGATTCAGTTATCATTCCTATCTGTCATATTTTATCCAAAAAGTTACCAAATAGCTAAATAAATCAACTGTTAAAAATCGGTTACATGACGTGAATCACGTGAATGTACTACCAAGTTGCGTATTTACATAATATTTATTTCATCTTAATAATATTACTAATTACTATTTATTTTTTGAAAATTATAATATATTATAATGATAACCCAACAATATAGAACATCCGAGAGACAATAATTTATGCTGTGTTGAATTAGGTCATAAAAAATATAAATATATGAAACAAAACACTATCAATATACTAAAATAGAACGATTAATAAAATTTATTACGTTAGGTATGTATCATAAAAGTTCTTAGTGAACCGAAGTATCTCTTTGACAGCAATCTCTATTTCGCCAAGTTGGACATCGGCGCCGTGGCTTAGTTGGTTAAAGCGCCTGTCTAGTAAACAGGAGATCACGAGTTCGAATCTCGTCGGGGCCTAAAATTGACAGTGGAGTTTTTTTGTATTTTTTTATATTCCAATGTTTTTTTATTTTTGTCTTGTTCATTTGGAAGCTATTTTTAAACTTCAATAAAAAATATTTTATATTTTTTTTGTTCTGTTCGACAAAGTTTTTGGTATGTAACTATCTCTTTTACCAAGACTCTTTAAGTTCGGTCCAAACCCCAGGTTTTGATTTATCAAAGGTTTTTGGGATTTATCCCAATAAACCTTTATTTTGTGTGAACATCGGTGTTTGTTCCGCGTCTTTGTGTTATTTACCTATTTAACTGTATTTGTTTATTTATGTCACATGGCATACAACATATTTTTGTTAGTGAGTGAAAATGGACTAGATTCGTTTTATTTTTTAAGAAATCAGAATAATTCTGTGTTACATTGAGTTCAGATGGGTATATTACATAATTACAAGGGGCATTTACCCCTTAGTGTCTTAGATACCCCCCTTCCCCAACTTCAATGTGTTTTATTTTCATTGTCTAAAAGTCGGACTTAATATAATTTCGTTATGTTTAGGATTAGGTAAGATAAAGACATCTTACGGAGCGGTGTGTCAGCTCGTAGGTAGGTAATAATTCGGTATATGACCGTTTCGTGAGTTTTTTGACTAACGACTACTCAATAATAATGGCATAATATAAATTAATGTTGTAGCTATTTTTCTATTGACTATACTATATTTAGACAATCTAAATATATTTGGACATTGAAATTGAATTCAGGGGCTTATTGGCCCCTTGGATCGGTCTGTCTTCTTGTAAAAGGTTTTAAAATAGTTGTGTGTGTCTGCTGGACATAAATAAAAATAGAGCATCAGAATTACGAGAAGTGAAGTAATTATTATGGGAGCTTAAAGCAACTGCAAAGGAATACGGCCGACGGAAAGTGTCTGAGAGTATTGGCGACTTATTTTTAAGGATATTGCCTAGAATACACGTAAAAATCAGCTTGGAGAATTCACGTAGGGTAAGTAATATTTTTACCTACCTTGATTACCTAATATCTGAAAATTGTCCGGCTAAGCAAGCTAGCGGATGCGTGCTATGCGTTGTTAGTACATACTAACACTACCTAATCGTCTACATTCATCAGAAAATAAGTGAGGTCTGGCGGCCCTAGGATCTTGGACCATTTTGCACTTGTGTTACGGAAATCATAAAAATAATGGATGCACAAATATATTTTAATATATATAATAACACACCCAGACACGGAACAAACACCGATGTTAGTCACAAAAATATTCTTCTGGGCTGGTTTTTTTTCCTACGATGATGACTTGGAGTAGTAGCTTCGTCATCATCACCGGACTTGCGGGAGTGCGGATGGCTCTCACCCCTTTGTCCCGGGTGGGAATCGAACCCCCGACTCTTGGAACCGTATATATAGCTACCATGGGTCACTAACAAGTGTTCCACAGAGCCAGTCAAATAAATACAATTAACAATAATAGTTCGTTCGTGAGTCCGCTCGCGACCATGATTGGTGTAACCCAGGTAGTAAGTAGCTTTGTATTTGCCACTCCTAATAATGCGTGTAATGGAACGCGAAAGTGTAAAATCCTTACTAATGTGTGTGAAACGTATTATGGGAGAACTTATAAGTGTTTATGGATTTTTATAGGTATGAAGGTAGCTGGCACTCTGGAATAACATAAAGGCTACTTTTTTGTAATTCAGCCTCCATGGGGTTCATTGGGGGGGGGGGGGGGGGGTGAAAATTAGTATGGGAGAACTTTTACGTGTTTTCATAAAACTTGGTATGGAGGTAGCTGGCACACTGGAAAGACACCAGTACTATGGGAGAACGTTGACGGAATTTTCACTAATAAATAAATAACAAATTTTACAAGGCATGTAGGCTATTTTAATACACCATTGCCACTAAAACCCATTAATACGCGGACAAAGTCGCGGGCGGCCGCTAGTCTTAAATAATAGTTCGGTACTTACCCGTCTCGCGAATAGGAAGCATCCCTTGTCGTCTTCAAGCGTGTTAGTCGGCGGCGCCAGTTGCAGGTCTGTCGTTATCAACTCTTTGCCGTCATCCCCTGAAACCATATTAAAAGTGTGTTAAAACTATAATGGCACGCAATATACAACGGGAAATTTTAATGGTTGTTTTGCCGCAGTAATATTGTGTGATAAACCTCCCCATACATAAGTAGGTTTAGTATTATATAAGTAGAACGTAAGTCAGTTATAGGGCAGTCACATTGTACAAATCAAACGTAAACTCGTCTTTTACTATCGTCTCCCGGTCCCATCCTTACTAGTACAATAATCAATAATTATTTTATGTTACTAGTACAATAGACTTGTGCAGTTTTTTAAAAATTCAAATCAATATTTACCAGTTTAACGATAGTATGTAATAAACGAAACTAGAAAGCACGCTCGAACTGCTTTTTTAGCTTTAAAATCGATTTAATGCTTCAAGCAGTACCTGATTACAGTGGCGTAACTACAGGGTGGCAAGTCGGCAAAATGCCACGGGCCCCCACCCGGTAGGGGGCCCCAACCGATAGGGGTCCCCGGTCATAGGAGAGTCTCATCTGCCAACCCACATACACATTAAGATAAAAAAAAAGAACGGGGGGTGCACGGGGCCCCAACCGATGAATCTTGCCACGGACTTCAACGGGTATAGTTACGCCACTGCCTGATTACGTCAAATCTCGTAAAAGTACGATCGCTTCACACGCTTTGGAGTTGCAAGATAAATTTTTCGACAACATAATTTTATTTTTTCTACACAAATAACTAAACGCAAATCGTTTTGCTACGGGAAAACAAGCACTAAAATTTCAAGGTGTATATTTAGGTTGTTTTGGAATTGCTTCTACAGAGCCATCAATTCCATCATATTGAGCACCTAAACTAAAAGTAAAATTTGAGATGAGACATAGGTTTACCTGAAGCAGCCGGTCTCGAACATCTTGCTCCTGATCAAGTGAGTGAGTGAGTAAGTGAGTAAGCGAGTGAGTGAGTGGGTACCTCTCGCGAACACGTTGAGCTCGCTGAAGCAGCCGGTCTCGATCATCTCGCTCTGCCACGGGATGCTGAGGGAGCTTGCGGTGTTGAACTTCCGTAGAACTGTTCGATGTGAGGAGTGAGTGAGTGAGTGAGTGAGGGGTACCTTCGCGAACACGTTGATTCGCTCGCTGAAGCAGCCGGTCTCGATCATCTCGCTCTGCCACGGGATGCTGACGGAGCCGGTGTTGAACTTCCCGTAGAACTGTTCGATGTGAGTGAGTGAGTGAGTGAGTGAGTGAGTGGGTACCTCTCGCGAACACGTTGAGCTCGCTGAAGCAGCCGGTCTCGATCATCTCGCTCTGCCACGGGATGCTGACGGAGCCGGTGTTGAACTTCCCGTAGAACTGTTCGATGTGAGTGAGTGAGTGAGTGAGTGGGTACCTCTCGCGAACACGTTGAGCTCGCTGAAGCAGCCGGTCTCGATCATCTCGCTCTGCCACGGGATGCTGACGGAGCCGGTGTTGAACTTCCCGTAGAACTGTTCGATGTGAGTGAGTGAGTGAGTGAGTGGGTACCTCTCGCGAACACGTTGAGCTCGCTGAAGCAGCCGGTCTCGATCATCTCGCTCTGCCACGGGATGCTGACGGAGCCGGTGTTGAACTTCCCGTAGAACTGTTCGATGTGAGTGAGTGAGTGAGTGAGTGAGTGGGTACCTCTCGCGAACACGTTGAGCTCGCTGAAGCAGCCGGTCTCGATCATCTCGCTCTGCCACGGGATGCTGACGGAGCCGGTGTTGAACTTCCCGTAGAACTGTTCGATGTGAGTGAGTGAGTGAGTGAGTGAGTGGGTACCTCTCGCGAACACGTTGAGCTCGCTGAAGCAGCCGGTCTCGATCATCTCGCTCTGCCACGGGATGCTGACGGAGCCGGTGTTGAACTTCCCGTAGAACTGTTCGATGTGAGTGAGTGAGTGAGTGAGTGAGTGGGTACCTCTCGCGAACACGTTGAGCTCGCTGAAGCAGCCGGTCTCGATCATCTCGCTCTGCCACGGGATGCTGACGGAGCCGGTGTTGAACTTCCCGTAGAACTGTTCGATGTGAGTGAGTGAGTGAGTGAGTGAGTGGGTACCTCTCGCGAACACGTTGAGCTCGCTGAAGCAGCCGGTCTCGATCATCTCGCTCTGCCACGGGATGCTGACGGAGCCGGTGTTGAACTTCCCGTAGAACTGTTCGATGTGAGTGAGTGAGTGAGTGAGTGAGTGGGTACCTCTCGCGAACACGTTGAGCTCGCTGAAGCAGCCGGTCTCGATCATCTCGCTCTGCCACGGGATGCTGACGGAGCCGGTGTTGAACTTCCCGTAGAACTGTTCGATGTGAGTGAGTGAGTGAGTGAGTGAGTGGGTACCTCTCGCGAACACGTTGAGCTCGCTGAAGCAGCCGGTCTCGATCATCTCGCTCTGCCACGGGATGCTGACGGAGCCGGTGTTGAACTTCCCGTAGAACTGTTCGATGTGAGTGAGTGAGTGAGTGAGTGAGTGGGTACCTCTCGCGAACACGTTGAGCTCGCTGAAGCAGCCGGTCTCGATCATCTCGCTCTGCCACGGGATGCTGACGGAGCCGGTGTTGAACTTCCCGTAGAACTGTTCGATGTGAGTGAGTGAGTGAGTGAGTGAGTGGGTACCTCTCGCGAACACGTTGAGCTCGCTGAAGCAGCCGGTCTCGATCATCTCGCTCTGCCACGGGATGCTGACGGAGCCGGTGTTGAACTTCCCGTAGAACTGTTCGATGTGAGTGAGTGAGTGAGTGAGTGAGTGGGTACCTCTCGCGAACACGTTGAGCTCGCTGAAGCAGCCGGTCTCGATCATCTCGCTCTGCCACGGGATGCTGACGGAGCCGGTGTTGAACTTCCCGTAGAACTGTTCGATGTGAGTGAGTGAGTGAGTGAGTGAGTGGGTACCTCTCGCGAACACGTTGAGCTCGCTGAAGCAGCCGGTCTCGATCATCTCGCTCTGCCACGGGATGCTGACGGAGCCGGTGTTGAACTTCCCGTAGAACTGTTCGATGTGAGTGAGTGAGTGAGTGAGTGGGTACCTCTCGCGAACACGTTGAGCTCGCTGAAGCAGCCGGTCTCGATCATCTCGCTCTGCCACGGGATGCTGACGGAGCCGGTGTTGAACTTCCCGTAGAACTGTTCGATGTGAGTGAGTGAGTGAGTGAGTGGGTACCTCTCGCGAACACGTTGAGCTCGCTGAAGCAGCCGGTCTCGATCATCTCGCTCTGCCACGGGATGCTGACGGAGCCGGTGTTGAACTTCCCGTAGAACGTGTCGTCGGCCGCGTCCAGGTTCACTCCCTTCACTGTCGAGAACTGTTCGATGTCTAGCACGTCTTTCGCGTAGACCGCGTGCGGCTGGAATGGTTAGGAGAGAAATTTAATTAGCGAATATTTAAATTATTTATTTGTTAACTTAAGAGAATGAGATACTTAATAGTAAAAGTTCTTCTATTACAATGTCTACAATCATTAAATTTTCAGATACACAAACAAAATTGGTCGTCGTCGCGTCAATTTACGTCGTGAAACGTGTGTGGTAATATATGTTACAAACATTAGAGGGCACCAGAACCAGAGTGGCCCAAGTGACATGAGTCGTAATAGCGTGGCCCAAGTGATTTGGGCCCCTTTACTCAATTGATATTGAATAAAAATCATAACGTCACAAGTTTTTTGTTATCTTCACTTGCGTTTGTTTACTAAAATTACCTTTGAACCATTCTGACAATTAACTAAGGGATTTTGAAAGGGAACACTTCCGAAGTCAATAAAAAATGTAACTTGTGATTTGGGCCACTCTGGTGTTTTGTTGGCCTCAATTCATATCCCCACTCTCCCAACAATATGTGTTTATGTTGGAGCACGAACACGAACACGTGGGTAGTCTGCCTGTCTGTGTGTGTGTGTGTGTAATGGTATGTGAATCTTGTCAATCACGACCTTACGTGATCGATAAAGATAACTCAGCACTATTAGACATCGCTACCCTGAACACGTATATAAGATAACATTGCTATATAAGATGATTAGTTTAAGCAAATATATGAATACCACTATGGACGGTCTTTATATTACGGATGGTCTTTAATTCAAGTCCCACCATTTTATAATATTACAGTGTCTGTCTATGTGTCTGCAGTGCCGTAACTAGGGCAGTGCCAGCGGTGCCCAGGCACAGGGCGTAGACCCTGGAGGGGCGCAGAAATGACCAGACCTGTATCTAGTTTTATTTATCAAGGGCGTATTTTTTAAAGCTCGCGCCGGGCGCATAGAAGGCTAGTTCCGACACTGTGTGTCTGTCTGTCTGTCTGTCCGTCTATCTATCCGTCACTCACGTCGGGCACAAACGGCGCGTCCACCATGCCGGCCTCGAGCCGGGTGAGGTTCAGCTGTGCGAAGAACCGGTGCGCCTTAACGTGCGCGGCGCCGCGCCGCCCCGCGCCGCAGCCGAGCCGCGCGCCGGCGCACTTGGCCAGCAGACCCCCGCAGAGGGACACCGCGCACTCGCTGAACCGGCCCGAGTACTTCTCTTGCTCGTGCTGCAATAGGCGTAAATACTCATAAGTTATCAATACATAGTATAAAACAAAGTCGCTTTCGCTGTATGTCCGTATGTATGCTTAGATCTTTAAAACTACGCAACGGATTTTGATGCGGTTTTTTTTTAAATAGATAGAGTGATTCTTAAGGAAGGTTTGTATGTAAAATTTACCCGAAGCGAAGCGAGGGCGGATCACTAATCTTATAAATAAAAATGAATTGCTGTTCGTTAGTCTGACTAAAACTCGAGAACGCCCGGACCGATTTAGGTAATTTTGGTTTTAAAATGTTCGTGATAGTCCAGGGAAGGTTTATAGTATTGGCGGTATGAAATTCGCCGAGACAACTAGTAAATACAAAATTTTAAAAATACTGGGTCAAAATTGTATTATTCTACAAGTGACCCGATCTCGCTTCGCTTCAGGTATCTTATACAAAACCGTCCTCTTAAATCTCTATCTATTAAAAAAACCTTATCAAAATCCGTTGATAATCCTACGATTATAGATTTAAGTATGTATAGGGGGACAGACAGACGCGTGGGAAGCGACTTTGCTTTATTCTATATAGTGACACATTAACGATTCATTTGGCTAGCAAACCGCCGCAGAGGGACACGGCTCACTCGCTGAAGTGGCCCGAGTACTTCTCTTGCTCGTGCTGGAAGAAGAACCATGTACGTCTCTTAGTAGCAGTGGCGTAGCTACAGGGTGGCAAGTCGGCCAAATGCCACGGGCCCCCACCCGGTAGGGGGCCCCAGCCGAAAGGGGTCCCCGGTCATAGGAGAGTCTCATCTGCCAACCCACATACACATATTAAGATAAAAAAAAAGAACGGGGGGTGCACAGGGCCCCAACCGATGAATTTTGCCACGGACTTCAACGGGTATAGTTACGCCACCGCTAGTAGTCTGTATTTTTCTTGTTCATGCTGGAATAGGCGTAAGTACTGGGTAATTTTTTTTATTATTCTACTTGTGGCTCGCCCTATGACTGATACATAACGCCCAATAACTCTATGTAGTAGTGACACATTAACGGTTTATGCGGCGCTAGCAGCCCCCCGCAGAGGGACACCGCGCACTCGCTGAAGCGACCCGAGTAATCTTGCTCGTGCTAGTTGAGAAAGATATACGTCGTAAGATTTTAGACTTTCGCGTTCCATTACACTAAATATATAACCCGATCTGGGCCATCTGTCGATAATTGAGATAATTAATTCGCCATCACTATGCTATACCAGAGCCGCTCTAAGTTGGCCGATTTGACACATGTCAGACTGACTGCACTAGTGAGGGACAACGGTAAAATTGCCGAAGTATAAAAGTAACAGTTATTTCCACTTTATAACCAAGCAAGGTCTAATAGGGTATTTGACTGTGGTTGTTATGCTTGCCATTTTTATGAAAATCAGTAAGTTTTATGTAAATCAATATTATTAATGAAAACGAAACTTAAGTTTTTAGCGAAATGAGACTACAAAAGACATTTAAAGTTTATCATTTAAAATTTCTTTGTCTTCTTATTAATAACAGAATTAGTCACATCTTTCATTATGAAAACATATCAATAAACGCAACTTTTGATGAACCTACCGAACAAACTTCTTAGGCGCTGCATACAACAAACTAGCGTGTGACGTCACACGCCAGTCGACGTTTGTATGGAGCATTTTTGAGCTCGCCCAAATAATGTGCAATTAAAATTGTAATATCTCGTAGAGTTATCCAGATATCAAAGTGATACTTTCAACAGTGACTTTGTGTTCGAGTGGTCCATCCAACTATATCAAAATAAAAAAAAAGTCAAATACCCTAGCATAACAATTTTTTTATTAAAAACATTTATTCACATCCAGAAGATTGAATTGAAGTTTCTTATTTAAAAATAAATTTATTTTTAAAATACAATACTTATTTAATCCTTCATCCTATTTCTAAAAAATACCTGGTGAGTATTTACCCATTACGTCCCTATGAAAACGTGTCAAACGGCGTAACCTTGTAAAAGCGTAATACAGAGTGGAAATTTTACGTTTTCTTTTTATAATTCAATTATTTTAAGTAATAAAATACAAATAATTAGATAATTAGGTGCATTTGACATTTTGAAATAACGTCTTATTTTTAAAAGTTGTTCTTTATGATTCGCTAAATATGTTCCTCTTAACAAGGATAAATGCAAAATATAAAATAAAAAGTGTCAAATCGGCCAACTTAGAGCGGCTCTGGTATAAATCCGAGCATAAGACAGCAGCAAATTGCTGTCTTAACTTTCTCATCTTCTCTCGCCATTTGTTTGCTGCGCTCGGAACCTTCTTGTACCGTTGCGCCGACAATAAGAGACGTACATCGTCAAAATTTACGTCTCTTAGTAGTCGGTGCAACGGTACAAGAAGGTTCCGAAAATAATAATTAATAATTTTCTTTAGACCGGATCTTAAGACTATTAAATGTCAATGTCAACTGTTATAGAGTACAAGATTAGGATTGGCGACACCAGTCGGCAACACCTTCGTTGTGCACGTTCCCTATAGGAACACCGCCGTCACCTGGCACTAACCTTAACCCTCCTATCGACCTCTTCCCTCTTGACCTTTTCCTTACGAGCGCGGAACGGCGCACGACCCTCGATCATTTCGTACACGAGGCACCCGAACGAGAACCAGTCCGGGCTGAACGTGTAGCGTTCGTTGTCTATCACCTGGAAACATTGGGGAGGTCGTTGAATTTAAGTGCACTTGAGTGTGCACTTGTGTGCACTATTTAAATCAAGTAAACGTGACCGTTAGCAAGTGTACATTAGTGTAAACAAGTGCACTTCTGAGTGCACTAATGTGCACTTATATAAACTAATGTACTTAGTGCACATTAGCTTGGTCACATGGGCACTGGCGTGTGTACTAGCACTAGTAGTACATCTGCATCTCGTCTTCAGCAAAAAATCCGTAGTACTTTCAATCGAAATTTTCACGTTTTCAAAAGTATCGCGCATTGATAAAACATTATAAATCTGAACTGAGAATGAAATATTCGTAGATCTGCATGGTCCATATTATAATTTAAAATATCATCATATCATCATGACGCTTGCAGTGCCGAAATATCGGGAGCTCATTAAAACAAAACAACATGGTAAATATCCCGGACAGTTTCAGTTTTCTAATTTAAAATAAATGCCATTACTTTGAAGAAGCTAAAATCTTCTAGAAAACAAACACTACAAATTTTGCAAACATATTATTCGAATCACTGAAGGACTGTGATGACGACGAGGCTACTCCAAGCCATTATCGTATGTCGGATAGAAGAAATAAACTGTAGGTTTAAGCGTTATTAATTCGTCTGTCGGTCGTACCTCAGGCGCCATATACCCGACGGTTCCGACGCGGCCGCGCACGCTGCCGCCCTCCGGAACGTCGACGGCCAGCCCCAAGTCGGATATGCGCACGTGGCCCGCGTCGTCCAGTAAGATGTTCTCCGGCTTGCAATCTCTGCGGAGAGCGTAAAGGAAATGCGTTTAATCTATACTAATATTATACAACTGAAGAGTTTGTTTGTTTGAACGCGTTAATCTCAGGAACTACTGGTTCTAATTGAAAAAAGAAACCAATCATCGAGGAAGGCTTTAGGCTAAAACATAACGAAACGACCAATAGAAGCAAAGAAACAAGGGAAAATGTACGAAATCGGGAGAAAATGCGGACGAAATCGCAGATATAGTGATGATGGTCAATATGCGCATCGATTTTTTCAATCTTTTATTGTTATATGTGTTAGTAAAATGTCAAAAATTTTTACGTGGCACAGATTTAAAACGCAAATTACTATGTAGGTAATTTATCGTTTATTATCGCCTTTTATCCTCAAACAGATACCATAGTGATGGCATTTTTCATCGACCTTAAAACAAACAATTAGAGTATCATGTGCGCTTATGTATATGCAATCATGAGCAATGCACACCTGTAGTCCCCGTCTCTGTCAATATATGTGCACAACCGTGCACTATACTTGCACCTACATTAATTACTATGTGAACCGATATGCACATGAAAATTCATGTGCACAAATGTGCGCTAGAGTGAGCACACATGTGCACTAGAGTGTGCACACATGTGCACTAGAGTGTGCACACATGTGCACTAGAGTGTGCACACATGTGCACTAGAGTGTGCACACATGTGCACTAGAGTGTGCACACATGTGCACTCACCTGTAAACGATGCCCATCTTGTGCAGGTGCTCCAATCCGCAGGCCACCTGTGCCGCATAGAACCTCGCCCGCTCCAGACCCAAACCAGTGTCTGCTCCGCACATGTTGTAGATGTGGAACTTCAGATCGCCACCTGGAACCGATTATGGAACGTTGATGTTACTTATAAGGATGGACTAGCTTTTCCTAGCCTGCGACCTGAACATCATAAGGTGATTTATCGTGTAATTATTTTATTAAATTATAGCGATTACTAAATATAGCCAATGTCCTTTCTCAGTATCTAAAACTACCTGCGTACAATATTTCACTTAAATCAGTTTAATAATTTCCGTCAGATATTTACATTCGCATTATAACTCAAGTTGGGCTATGGACGTTGGTGTATGTTAAAAAACCGGCCAAGTGCGAGTCGGGCTCGCGCACAAAGGGTTCCGTAGCAGCAAATATAATAAAAATCAACCTATCTCAAAAACTATAAGAGATACTTTGATCAAACCAAAAATCGTTGAAAGAGTTAATTAGCATGCATCACCTCTATTTTTTTTAGAATTTTATACCCCGTAGTTATAAAAATAGAGGGGGGGGACATACTTTTTACGACTTTGAGAGCTGATATCTCAAAAACCGTTCACTTTAAGAAAAATGTTTTTTAGAAAACTTTATATCATTTTAAAAGACCTTTCCATTGATACCCCACACGGGTATGTACATCGAAAAAAAAAATTTCATCCCTCAGTTACATGTATGGGGGGCCCCACCCCCAATTCTTTTTTTTACTATTTAGTGTCATATTTTTGTAGCGGTTCATACAACACATATTCCCATCAAATTTCATCACTGTAGTACTTATAGTTTCCGAGTAAATCGGCTGTGACAGACGGACAGACGGACAGACGGACAGACGGACAGACGGACATGACGAAACTATAAGGGTTCCGTTTTTGCCATTTTGGCTACGGAACCCTAAAAATGGGCCAGAGAAGGAGTCCTTCTTTCTAGCAAGCTTTTGTTGGGCATATTTTAAACGTCCCGGTTACTAAAACGAATACATATCTACCAGCCTATCTTGATGTCATTTTCAATTGAACGATAAATTTACAGCATTTGTGATGCATTTAATATAAATATGGTATTTCAAACATTATCCTTTTTTATTTAGGACTATGCCGTAAACAAATAATTTGCATCATACCACGGGGAAATATCTCAATCAATGGTTAACATGGTATTTGACGTCAATTCGTGTTGGTATGCACGAAAATAGCATATCCGCGCTATAGTTAGCAGATTTTCCTGTCAATATCAATGGTTAAAGGTAATTTAGGTATCGATGTTTACCTTACTGACCACGCTTAATTAGTTTTTAGGTACGCTAAAAACAAACATGATCGCGACAATTTTTAATTTTAAACTGACATTTTGGTTACACACATTAGAAAACTGTAACTGCCGGACAGTTACAGTTTTACCATGTTGTTTTGTTTTAATGAGCTCCCGATATTTCGGCACTGTATATCCCGATATGTCTGCCCTTAGACCTACCGTCATTCTCGCAGACCTACAGTTCACCCGTGATCATGGCGCTTGCAACAGTGCCGAAATATCGGGAGCTCATTAAAACAAAACAACATGGTAAATATCCCGGACAGTTACAGTTTTCTAATCGCTACAATTGGTACTAACTTCTATCACAATATGAGATAAATACCTGATATTATCATGTATTTCATAATCTTTGTTGTCGGATAAAAGTAGCTTTATAATGTGTAATTCTTATAAACAATTTACGGTAGTATATATATGTAAGTCTAATAAACTGGTTACGGTACCCTCCCAAAAAATATTCCTGCACGCTCTAAACAATGATACAGCAAAGTTTTATCAAATTCCGCTCAGTAACTTTTATATAAAAGAGTAGCAAACATCCATTCATCGTCATAAACTTCGACATGTTTAGTTTAAGTGAGATAAATTATGTTTTTTGCTATTGTATAATGAAAATCAATGTATCTCCGTTCACGTTTAACAAAGTTTTCTGTGTGATACTGAAATAAGCAAGATTTATATCTATTACGAAGATATTGTTATTGCAAACTTCTTATTTGGTAACTAAAATAATAAGCATCCCACATACATATAAATACCAATTTCGACATCCAACATACAAGAACACATTGATCTCAATAAGCAAACAGATTATTAATCAACTGTATAATTTACTTGGCTATTAATAAATCTTATTAACGATCTAGTAGTGTGCTTTCGTGCTTACTACAACATCTCGATATGTGCGATCTTTGAATGAACTATGATCTCCTTTTCCCTCAGACAACAAACAATCAGTTTCCTACTCCTCTCTGTTACTACTCCTTGTTATTTCTCCTCTTAATTCTTTCTCCTTGTTACCTTTCCCTTCTAGTTATTATCTGGAAATATCGCACTCAACCTGAAGGCCTGCTTAAATGACGTTTCACGCCCCGCCTGAAAAGCCCGGGATCTTAAGAGGGAGGGAAAACGTGAGCTGGAACGTTATTCTATGCCTTTGACACGTGGCAGAAAAGAGGAACAAAACGTATTGGTGGCTCGCCACCAGCGCCTGTGTTGCGGATGGCAGTGCTGCCCAGCATGTGTCGTTCCGGAGTGGAAAGCGGTGCTTCTAGTTGCTTCTTTTTGCTGGGGGCTTAGACAATGTAACAATATCAACGATAACGATAACGAAGTTCGAAAAGAATAAAATGTACCTATGGAATTGACATTAGATTGACCACGTGATTTATCGCGTCTAATGTCAATCCCATACATTTTACTTCGTTATCGTTTTGATATTGTTACTTTGTCTACGGCACTTGCTCCCCCCCATCTTTCTCAGCACTCACCGTTCATGATGGTCAGCACGAGGCACAGCGCGTCCTTCGTCTCGTACGCGTACGCCAGGTTCACCACGAACCGCGAGTTGATCCGCTGCAATATCTGCTTCTCTATCAACACCATCGCCTCGCCCTTGCGCTTCTTTATGCGTTTCTTCTCCAGCTTCTTGCACGCGTACATCTTGCCTGTCGCACGTACCTGGAAACATGCAATGTTTCAATTATAGCGTGTACCCAAAAAGTGGTGTTTCCATTTCTGTAACTGGTGTACCATGTGGCCAGCTAAAATGAAAATATGAAAAGGTTACTGGTAAAATGGTCAGCATATATAAATAAAGGTCAGAAGTAATTTAAGAACTGAGGAAGCTTGACGGTTTATCAAAGGCATGTCAACAGTAGGCGTCGTCACTTAAATTTTTAGGGGTAAGAGCCATCCGCTCCAACGCTAGTCCGATGCTGTGGACAAGGCTAGTCCAAGCCATCATCGTAGTCAGTTAGGAAAAAGAAGTAGCGCGTCACACCACAATATCAAGTGGATTCGATCACCAACATGCTGACGGCAAGATGCCTTATACTGCTCCTTTAGCCGTTTCCATTGCAGCATTTGCTGCGTCTACAGCCACTTCTGCATGTACCGGTGGAAGTACATCGACCGTGACGTCACAGCACCCTCGTCGCTATGCAGCGTCACCGGCTGCACCTCCAGCCACTCCCGTGACGTCACCGGAGGAGTGGTGACGTCACAGCCGCCCCACCGCACCTGGCACGCGCAGACCTCGCCGAAGCCGCCCTTGCCCAGCACCCGGTACATGCGGAACGTGTGCTGCGTCACCGGCTGCACCCCCAGCCACTCCCGTGACGTCACCGGAGGAGTGGTGACGTCACAGCCGCCCCACCGCACCTGGCACGCGCAGACCTCGCCGAAGCCGCCCTTGCCCAGCACCCGGTACATGCGGAACGTGTGCTGCGTCACCGGCTGCGCCTCCAGCCACTTCCACTGCAGGTACCGGTGGAAGTACATAGACCGCTCGAACTCGGCGAACGGCGTGCCCGCCAGGAAGCTCTTCACGCATCGGACGCATTCCGAGAATATGTCCTTCGACGCGCCTGCGGACAATGACATAATCTTAGACACAGTTAAATCATCATCATCATCAGCCCATATACGTCCCCACTGCTGGGGCACGAGCCTACCCTAAACTAGGGCGATAAGGCCTTAGTCGACCACGCTGGCCAAGTGCGGGTTGGTCGACTACACAACCTAAGACACAGTTAAATATTACATCCATATTTGCCCTAGCATCGATGGCCGAGTGGTTAAGGTTATTGCATGCCATCGTTAGTCGCCAGCTCAAACCCCGCCACGCACTACTGTAGTTTACAATATTTGAAATTCATATACATTATACGATTATTCGACGTTTTAACAGTGATGGGAAACACCGTGAGGAAACCTGTTCACCTACGAAGTAATTCTAAGGTTGTGTAGACGACCAACCCGCACTTGCCTACGTGGTCGACTAAGACCTGATCGCCCTAGTATAGGGTAGGCCCGTGTCCCAACAGTGGGGACGTATATGGGCTGATGATGATGATTTGTCCTAACTACCAAAAACTTCACTATGAGGATCCAGTGCATAGGTAGATAGAAACCAATTCACTGACAATACTTAAGTGTCAAAGCCACGTGGAAACGCACATTGTTATTTTTTATTGGGTTTTTGAATGCCCTCACAAATATCATTATTTGTTTTATTTAAGCGTTATGCGTATTGAGGTGACTCCCTTACTAATTGCATAACATGACATGCACATATCTGATACAGTATCTGACCATAATATTCCACATTTGTAGAATACTTCACCCTCTTATTCAGACAGTAACGTTCAATAAAAACTCTTTGTGTAGACGGACATGCTTGTAATACCGAACATTTGCCGTTGTTAGACAAACTATTTGATTCTTCAACATCGCTCCCCAGGCACTCTCAATAGAAGAGGCGTACTCGTTTGATTTATCGCCAGCACCCAAAATCCGATTTCAATAATATATCAACAACAGTACCGAACTCGCATCACAACGTATTCTTCTAAGTGGAGAGAAAAATAAAATATTTATGAAGGGCTCTCGCGGAAAATTTATCGGTATTGTGCAAAATCAATCTTAAAAGGTCGACCTTTTGCAGCTTAAATTATTCCGATGAAGCAGGCGTAAAACTTGGCAGAGGTAGGTACACTAAGGAATATGCAAACAACTTTATAGCTTCTCGCGTGGTGCGAAGGGTCTAAGTTGCGTGTCGATTTCCATCCACGTGGTTGTACCGGGAGTCATTTTATGCTAGCTTATGTACAGGTCTTTATTATACTCTCTATTAGGGTGTCCCTTATATTCTGAAAATTTTCGTTGTGTCTATGGTTCTAGTGAAAAATTGTCAATATTATAGCATATCCGTATGCTAAATTAAATTAATCTATGATTATTGTAACAAGAGCCGACATGACGTCAAAAATTATAAACATTTCTCTCACATTTAGGGTTAAGTCGTCACGGGTACCATTAAACCGTAAATTTGTCATATTTCGCATACGAATAGTCATCTTGACAAATTTATGAAAGGGTATGCATTATTAGATATGAAAAAAAAAGTTAACTAGATCCTTAGACGCAACAGGTAATTTTCAGAATATAAGGGCCACCCTACTCTCCATATACTTGAAGGCATTGTTCGCTTAACGTTTACTTGGGTTTGTTTTAGTTTACGACGGCGAAAGTACAGTTCGCTAGGCGGTTAGCAGGTGGCATCAGTCGTATGGGAGCAAACGGCTTCTGTCAGGTTATTTTTAGGGTTCCATTCCATACTTTTAGGGTTCCATTCCATACCTAAAGGGTAAGACTTGGTATGGTGTCTGTCCACCCGTCTGTTACCTGGTTGTATCTTAAGAACCGTGATAGCTAAACAGTGAAATTGAATGAAATTTTCATAGATGATGTATTTCTATTGCTATAACAACAAATACTAAAAAATAAATCAAAATAAAATAAATATGGCAAGCAACGACTTTAACCACTCGGCCATCGACGCTTTTGGTCGAGGTCGCCAGTTCAAACCCCGTCAAGTACAAATGTATTTTTCTAGTTTAAAATTCATATGTACGAGTATGATTATTCTACGCTTTAAAGGTGAAGGAAAACAGAGTACACCTGCACACATACGAAGAAATTCTACTACTGCTACTGCGCGTTGGTTAACTACTAAAAGTAGACCGACCCGCACTTGGCCTGGGTTGACTAAGGCCTCATCGCTCTAGTTTAGGGTAAGACCGTGCCCCAGTAGTGGGGACGTATATGGGCTGATGATGAAACAAATATGCAAAGAGGTTCTCGTACAACAAACGTGTGTTTTTTTAAAACAAAATTGGCACGGAAACCTTCGTTCTCGAGTCCAACTCGCACTTGCGACACGGAGTTTTTATTATACGATCGATGAGAAAGATACTTCAGTCCAGTCCCTTTTCTTTACAGTAAGTTGTTACTCTTTTACGATGATGACTGACTTGTATTAGTCAAGTGTTGGGATCGTTCTCAACATGTTTATACTATTGACAATGCTGTTAGTAAGTTAAGGCTTTTCGATCTTTTGTTGACGAAAATGCTCTTACTTCTAAGTAATGAGCTAAATAGGTTTTTACTTAGTTCGATTTTTGCAAGATGTCGTGTGAACATTTGTGTCCAGGTGTTTAGCCCCTTTGCATAGTATAGCAAAGCGAGACTACGTCTTCTTTGTATGAAAGTTTAGAAAAAAAAGCGTCGGTGGCCGAGTGGTTAAGGTCGTTGCTTGGCAAGTTGCCATGCCATTGTCGACAGTTCATACCCCCGCACCGTACCACTGTGTCTTGTGGGCAGTGTACTGAGATGGGGGGCAGTGTACTATGGTGGTGGCGGTGTGTTCTGCCTGCTCGTCAGGAGGAGGGTAGTGTACTGTGATGAGGGGGAGTGTACTATGATGGTAGCAATGTGTACTATAATGTGGGCCAGTGTACTAGTAGTAGTGGTACTAGTGTAGTGACGGTGACGGTGTGTACTGTACTCACCGTCTAGTCCGGCGCTGGTGGCATCAATCACTCGCGATGTCACCACATCCGTCACCGCTTGCTCGTCGTCAGTCTTCAGGTAGGACAGGAGGGGGGTAGTGCACTGTGATGAGGGGGAGTGTACTATGATGGTAGCGATGTATACTATGATGGGGGCCAGTGTACTATGATGGTAGCAATGTATACTATGATTGGGGTCAGTGTACTATGATGGTAGCAATGTATACTATGATTGGGGTCAGTGTACTATGATGGTAGCGATGTGTACTATGATGTGGGGCAGTGAACTATGATGGTAGCAATGTATACTATGATTGGGGTCAGTGTACTATGAGGGTAGCGATGTGTACTATGATGGTAGCAATGTATACTATGATGGTAGCGATGTGTATTATGACGGGGGGCAGTGTACTATGATTCGAGGCAGTGTACTATAATGGTAGCGATGTGTACTATGATGGTAGCAATGTGTACTATAATGTGGGCCAGTGTACTAGTAGTAGTGGTACTAGTGTAGTGACGATGGCGGTGTGTACTGTACTCACCGTCTAGTCCGGCGCTGGTGGCATCAATCACTCGCGATGTCACCACATCCGTCACCGCTTGCTCGTCGTCAGTCTTCAGGTATTCGCCGAACACTTTGATCGCGAGCGCGGCCCGCGTCTCGTCCACTTCCACCTCGTATCTGTCCGCCTGTGGACAAAGGAACTAACATTGATTCTTAACAACTCAACTAAACCAACGGAAAGGCTACATATTACTTTAAATGGTTATACATTAGGAAATAGAAGAAGAAGTAACTAAGTTGTAACTTTATTTAGCCTACGTGTGTTTAAAGCGCAATACACACTACACTAATGTTAAAGAGTAACTATCGAGTTTCTTGCCGGTGTCTTCTCGGTAGAACCAGCTTTCCGAACCGGTGGTAGAATCACTTATCTTTTAATTATTTATTTATGACGATTTATAAGTGCATGTGAATGCCTATATAAATAAAGAAATTTTGACTTTGACTTTGACTTTGACACTGAGCCCGCCGGGCCGCCGACAACGACACAGAAACTTCCGATTGACTCATAATAGGGTAGTTTCCTAAGTCTGATTTTACATACAATTTCAAAATTAACAGTAACATATAGGTAAATCAATAACATAATGAAATCTAAAATAAAATTTCTTATGAAATGAGACAATAATAGGCATTTGAAGTTAGGTGGGAAAGTCCATTTCTAAAGTGCGAAAATTCAATTAAAATACTATGCCATATTATAAATTACAGAATTAGTAGTAACTTTCACTATGAAAACATATTCGTAAACGCAACATTTGATATAGCTGCTGAACAAAGTTCTTGCGATATGCGTACAGTATACAGAGCGGTGACGTCATAGCTCTGTGCGACATTTGTATGAAGCGTTTTGAGCTCGCCCAAATGATGTGCTGTTGAAACTGCAATATCTCCGAGAGTTTTCTAAATATCAAACCATTCTTTTAACAGCACCTTTGCAATTGTGTGGTCCATCCATTTATCAAAAAATAAAAAAATAGGAAACTACCCTATTCTTTTCATAATATGCCGCCGGGTTGTGTCGGCGGTCTGTGTCGGTGGCCCGGCGGCGGGCGCAGTGTGTATTGCGCTTAAACGTATGTACACTTAGAAAACTTATGGAACTTATGGAAGTGATCTCTGCCTACCCCTCTGGGAAAAAGGCGTGATTTTAGGTATGTGTGTAGACCGCGAGATGCTACATAAATCATCTATTATAGATGTATAGGCCTGTATATATATGTATGTACTTAGAAAACATCTTTTTCGTAGATAAGTTCACTAAAAATAATAATGTTACAAAAGAATGCAGGATTTCTTAATCAATATGATTTAATAATGTAGTGCAATCGTTCACTGCAACTATTCGTACTGGTACACTAACAGTGTACAAAATTACATAGATCTACTGCCAATAAGGAATTAACCCTACAACTGATGATGGCAACCATATTTCCACCATAATTTAACCTTATTCTCTAAAAAAATCTAAATCAATGACAGTTTCAAAAAAGTATACTGGTTTAAAGGTTAAGTGATATTGGCATATTTGATGTTAAGGCACTCACGTGATTACCCAAAATAATTAATTGACATTTCTGATTCCTTCCCTGGTACACCCACCACCATACAACAACGACGCACAAAAATCTACCCCCGTAAGCAATCACGATCCTCCATACATTGTCGTACGAAAATACCTCTACGAATCACGAATCGATAGAGTAATAACGTCTCTTTGGGCCGCGATTCGGAATCGAAGAGGCCTTGTGTGTGGCGCTTTGAGCCTTTGACCGATTTCGCCCCAGCCCTTACTCCCACGCAGATTTTTGCCTGCTAGGGCTACCACTAAGTTAGATAACCTACGGCTCTACCCGTCACGTAACAGCAAATTAACGTTAATAAACAGCCGCGTATTGGAGAGCTTAGCTTTAAGATCTAACAAATTGGTATTAGATTTTTGGCCTTTATAATCCAACCCAACAAAAAGCGCCGATGACCGAGTGGTTAAGGTCGTTGCTTGCCATGCGAGAGGTCGCCAGTTCGAACCCCGCCTCGTACCACAGTGTTTTTCAAATTTAAAATTAATATGTACGATTATTCGACGCTTTAAAGGTAAGGGAAAACATTTCTTCACGAGGAAACCTGCACACCTATGAAGAAATTCTAAGGTTGTGTAGTTGACCAACCCGCACTTGGCCAACTAGGTCTGATCGCCCTAGTTTAGGATAGGTCCGTGCCACGGCAGTGGGGACATGTATGGGCTGATGATGAAGATTTAAAATTATAATAAAACGCAGTAATTTTTTTTTCTACCATAAAACTTGCAATATTACGTATCACTACATAGTATAAAGCACGTGTTTCGGTATGTATGTATGCTTGAATCAAGAGAAAGGTTTTTATGTATAACTAGCTGTGCCCGCGACTCCGTTCGCGTACATTTCGATTTTTACAATTAGGTTTGTATGGGGGCCACGTCTTATCATAACTGGAGCTAGAATTTAAGTAGCCTATTCTGTGTCCCAGATGTCTATGTGTTTTTATACCAAATTTCATCAAATTCGGATAATTGGTTTAAGAGTTATGGAGGAACATTAACACACATACAGAAAAAAAATCGAAAAATCGTGAAATTAGTATCAGTATCATATATTGAGCCTATAAACACAATATCTCTGAAAACAAACTAACTTACTCCATGACCGACCCTTACAGATTTATTATTAGTATAGAATAGATATACCCGAAGCGAAACGAGGGCGGGTCAGTATTTGAATATAAGTATGTACGTATATTATGATGTATGTCAGTACTGTTCGAGTGAAATCCTTCAAGTAAATTTTTAGTAAATCTAAAACCTACCTTACCTTACCTAAGTAACTAAATTAAAATAAATTTCTCATTAAGGAGCAACCCTAAGAATTCACAGAACTATTTACCCGCCACTTTGCCCTTTTATCGATACATTAAACTCAAACTTAAAATACTTTTAGAATAAGCTATGAAGGCGTATATACTTTTTCACTTAGGGATTCGTCGTCACGCTTGTTAATAGTTCATGTGACGTCTGGCGAAGTCGATGTCAAACTAAAAGGTCAAAAGCAAACTATTTGAACGCTAAATTTAACTGGCTAGGTTAAACCTTTATACCTTGTTTTTATGACTGCCTCGTTGGTCTATTGGTAGCAAGCGCTGCGTAAGGACCGAGAGGTCTTCAGTTCGAGTCCAATTTGTGTGAGTTTTTCTGTAAATAAATTACTCAGCCCGGAGTCATGAAGTTGACGGTTGCACGCCCGTGCCTTGAAAAGTAAGTTAAGCCGGTGGTCCTGCGACCGATCTCTCATCGTTAATGTCGAATTCCGTCTCACCAAACTATGAGGGTAAGGGAACAGAGGGGGCATTTGTGTTTTCGCGCACACTTGTGCAATAAAATATGTCCTTGGCTGATCTCAATTGAGATCGGCCGCCATGGTCGAAATCGGTCGGACGCCTTATCTTTATTAGTAAGGTTTAATACACTGCCTGGATGGCCTATTGCTCCTACCATTCTCATGTAACCGTCCCGGGTAAATATTCCTTAATTTTTTTTGTCTAAGAATAACATCGGCCTAATTTAATCAAAAACCTCTGACATCTAAGTTCACCCAATGTCGCCTGAGGGCCTACCATGAGTTGGCTATCGTAAACTTACGTCCGTTAAAAACCTATCGAGTTGTTTTTTTCATATGGCCGATTGTAGTTCTTCGCGTAACCACCAGCCGGCGCTGTACATGTTTTTCATAGACATATTTACGTAGTCGATATCGAGCGCGTAAGTTTTAAACTCATGGTAGCCCCACTGTACTAAAACCTCCTTTGGCCAAGAAAACAGGCGAAATTAAGGTTACTCACCAAAGTTGCTAATGAATCCTCATCATGGCCCTAGCTATAAGGAAAATATCGCCAAGAATCGGGGACACACTAGATCCCTATAGTGTTGCCTTGCCATCTAAATGAAATGGGACGTCCCGTTGTCTTGAATCCCGGGCAATCGTCCCGATAAAGGTTAGAATTTGAAATATTTATTCAATCAATTACAGATATGTAATTCAGCTTATTGTAGCGATAGTAGTCTTTTAGTGTTAGTCTCGAACAGTTTACTTGACATTATTGAGACAAGGGTGATAGAGATCTATCATTATTTGTCGGTGATGATACTAGAATCCAGATATACTAGCTTCATGTCACTATTGGACCTTAAGCAAGTTAACAATCCAAACGACAAATCTCAGGTTTAGTCCCAGATGTCTCACCCATACTTAATTCTTTTTCGCGTGGCGGTGGGAAGAAACAAACGTTTTTTCTGTGTCACTACGATGATATGTAATTTTAAACAGTCATGGTTACACACATTAGCGAACTGAAACTGTCCGGGATATTTACCATGTTGTGAACCACGCGTGGTGAGTTAACCCGTGATCATGGCGCTTACAACAGTGCCGAAATATCGGGAGCTCATTAAAACAACATGGTAAATATCGCGGACAATTTCAGTTTTCTACTGAATACGATGATGGCTTGGAGTAGCCCTGTCATCATCACCAGAATTGCGGGAGAGCAGATGGCTATCACATCTAAGGAGAATCACACGAGTTCGTCCCACTGTCCGCACCGCATTGGTCGGTTTCTTTCATCCAGAGTATAGGGCACGCGGGACATGAAATTAGATGGGACACGTTCCATGGTGGCTGAAACTGGCAGCATCACTCGACAATACCAATACAAACGAACGGCCATCACTAATGGATCCCGCTCATTCCCTGATTCGCGAATACCGTAAAAACAAAAGACGGCTTTATTCTTATGAAAACATCTTTATTCAATTAGATGTTGATTAAAAGCAAACGAAACGGATGCCCGAAAGCGGAGACGGCTGGAAATGTGCCCTAGATGAGAATGCGGTCTTATCGTTTTGGGAAAACGATTATTAATTTTCTCCGCCACTTTTTAGGATTCGTTCCCATAAGGTAAAAACGGGACTAAAAATAATGACTTCCCATCCATTGATTAGACATATTTTGTGTAGGTATGTATGTAGGTAAGTTGGGTATAAAATTAGACGGATATTGTACACAAAATTACGGTTATTTATATGTAAGGGCTCATTTGCTCAAATTAGACTACAGAGAAGAAATTAGAATATGTTTATTTTTAACGTATTCCAGGAAGAACAGATGAATGCAGAATCCCGATATTAATAAGGTAAAACATACGAGTCAAAGAACTTTTACGAGGAAAATTGTTAAAGAATGATTAACTGGCGTTTGTTTACAGCGGCAATTAAAGCATTAAACCTTAGAACAACAACATCTCATTGAACGTTTCCATGGATTCATTTATATCAGTTGAAAGATATACAACAGTCGGTTTTCACTAATGCTTTTGTTTTCTGATTGTAAGCGACAGTTAGAGCTAGGTTCTGAGGGCCTACCATGAGTTGGCTATCGAAAACTTACTTACGTTAAAAACCTATCGAGTTGTTTTTTTCATACGGCCGATTTTAGTTCTTCGTGTAACCACCAGCGGCGCTGTACAAGTTTTTTATAGACATATTTACGTAGGTAGGCTATATCGAGTGCGTAAGTTTTAAACTCATGGTTGTGCCTGTCGACCTCACATGTGGACCTATAGACCTCTCATTATCAGGTACCATGCTTATTTCTATGCATCATTATACTTGCTGGCACTGCGTGGTTTCCTTGATCAGCTATCTGCGGATACCAGCGTTTTCGTGTCCCCCGACTATTCACTGATTTGTATTTTATTAATAAAAAAAATTCTAGGATGACGTTCCTCCATCTGATGGTAAGGGGCCTTGGGGTCCACATATAAATTTGACAGGCACCATAGACCCTATTGAGCCCGTCGTTCTTACAATGAAAACAACTTAGATGCCCCTCTTTCGTTTCGGGGTTATACGAAGGAGTGAGATCTTAAGCTGGAAGGGCATTCCATGCTTCAATGGCACCGGGCAGAATAGATCAAATTTCCTATTGTGTGTAGTTTGTTTGAATGAATAAATATTTTCAGGTGATGCTTGTTTTTTCGGGAGGACTTAGCTGTTAGCCTCAGACTTTAACAGTTTCACGGGACTGGCGAGGGAGCGGAAGACTCACACCCTAAGAGCTTCATGTGGATTGATGGTATCCTGAACTTCGGTTTTAAGTATATACTGACCGCATCGAGGAAGTTGTTGTACTTGTGGTAGTCAGGTCTCGTCCGCTCGCAGAACTGGCGGAACAACAGCTTGCCGATAGGCTGCTGGTCCACGACGTAATCGTAACCTACATCTGGAACAAGGAGAGTACACGTTAAACATGGTAACAGGTACAGTACGTAGTCGATATATATGTATAGTAGTAAGTAACTGCCTCGTTGGTCTAATCGTAGCAAGCGCTGCGTAAGGACCGAGAGAGAGGTCCCCGGTTCGAATCCGGGGTCAGGCAAAATTTGTGTGTGGTCCTCCGCCCGATCTCTCATCGGCGATAAGGCCTTAGTCAACCACGCTGGCCAAGTCCGGGTTGGTTGACTACACAACCTAAGAATTTCTACGTAAGTGTGCAGGTATTCTCACGATGTTTTCCTTCACCGTCAAAGCGTTGCATAATCGACGTTTCTGATTTATGTATTTGTATCAGATCATTTTCAGTGTTGTTGTGTAACGACATTTATAAATTTATCGTTAAACGAACACCGTTTACTTATTGATAGTTCATAAACCGTGCTGATGAAACTGCCCCTTTTCCCTAATTCGATCTGACACAAAACAAACATTACCCTACTTCAGTACTATCGTTACACCCTTCTCAAGAAATAGCACTAAACAAACCTACGACTCAAGTTAGAATCGACTATCGGGCTGTTATTGGTCCATCCCGTTTTACTGGAAGCATCGGATGGACGCTATTGGCCAACGGTTTGCAGTTAGGAAGAGGTTTTTTATTGGGAGATTAAAACTTTAGCGCTTTTCGTGGGATGTAATTTTTTTTACAGGGCGTACCATTTGTGATGTGAAAGCCTTTTTGGCACATTATGCTCTAGTTGTAAGTCATTTTATATTTCTATTTTTGTGACTGTGTTAAATAAATATTTTTCTTTCTTTATTTTCTTCTTTCATAAGTAAAATAGGAATGCAAATTTATATACTTAAGTACTAGTGACCCGCCCTCGCTTCGCTTCGGGTAAATTATACATATACCATCCTCTTGAATCCTTCTATCTATTAAAATAAAAACATCAAAATCTGTTGCGTAGTTTTAAATACATACAGACAGACGCGGGAAGCTACTTTGCTTTATACTACAAATGTGGTAATAGTAAGCAGCGGATAGTCATGATGGAAGGAGATCTTTGCCCAGAAGTGAAATTAAACAGATTAAAAAAAAATTGTACAGTATAAGTGATTGACTAAAGCCAGTAGCGCTACCATGAGTTTAAAAGTTACGGACTCTATATCGCCTACGTAAATATGTCTATGAAAAACTTGTGCAGCGCCCCCTGGTGGTTACGCTTAGAACTAAAATCGGTCGTATGAAAAAAAACAACTCGATAGGTTTTTAACGTACGTAAATTTCGATAGCCAACTCATGGTACCGCTACTGATCGCCCTAGTTTAAAGTTCTCTTTAATGTCTTCTCATCATTCTTGAGCTTTCAATTCATTTAATTAACAACATCATATATTAATACAAGGCAAGCGTTAAACGAAAATTACTGTAACGATTATTCCAGTATCCGATTCGAGTTACAAAGTCACAATTACCTCGCTGTAACCAAATACATTAAACCGCTTCTGTGAACTTATTAGGAAGATTCCATTTTATATAGAAGAGAGGTTAAATTATATCAAAATGGGTGTGTTTGCGAAGGGATCCTTCGGATTAACGGACCCTTTCGCATTGTTTCCCTTTAAGGTCGGCAGAACAAAGGTTGTTTTTCTGGGAGATTAAAAGACGTAGTTTTCTTTAATAGGACTCGAAATGGCTTTTGGAGGATCGTCTTGTTAGCGATGGTAGTAAATGCGATCTTACGATAGATATGATAATATGGTATTTTTTGTGGATTTGGCGAGTAAACTTTATGAAGATTTGTAACTTAGAGACCAAAATATTAGATTTTACTATTGTATTATTGTTTAAACTATATTTACACGACACAAAAAAAGATACCCGTAGTCTTTCACAACCTAACTTTCAATTTTTAAGTAAAACTAAATTGACGGATTAAACTCGCGTGTATTGTTATTCTAAACACATTATTTAGAGATCCAACGTTTCTTTACAGCGCTGGTGGTCACGGGCAAGACTTTTCAGAGTCTTTAGTAAATTTAGTTATTTTAAAATTTCAGCCCGATCCGTCAGTGGTTTGGGCTGTGCGTTGATAGATCACTAGTCAATCAGTCAGTTACCTTTGAATCAGTGGCGTAGCGTGACTTGTCGGGGCCCCGTATAAAAAAATTGTTAGGAGGCCCTTATATGGAGGTAATGATTGCTTTATAGAATTTTGTCGTTTGTATAATAAAATAATTATTTTTTCTATCACCCCCGTGGCCCCATATATTTGATACGGCAGATACGGCGGTAGCTACGCCCCTGCTTTGAATTATATATTTTAGATGTGTAGTGTTCGCACAAATAATAGACAATACTACTAACTTTCAATGTCAGTATTTACTAGGTAAAGTCTTAACGGGAGGCTAAGTGAGCGTGTATCGATGTTAGCAAACAGCCGGCACTCCCGGGCCTCGGGATCCGATCCTCCCGCCCAAGTAAACACTCTTGATACAATTCGTTCGGAGGATTGATCATATCGGTGTAAGTGAATTTTCCGGATCGACGGAAATCAAATAAGTGCAGCGGTGAAGAGAAAATATTTGTGTGAATGGCGATCAAAAAGCAATCACGTTATTTTCTTAAATAGATAACAAGGTGACTTCACTCCAACTGATGGTAAGCGGTAGTGAGATCCACATATGAGGTCGGCAGGCACAATAGACCATATCGAGCCTGTCACAATCACCCTGAAGGCCTGTTGAATTTACACGCTCACCTAATGATAGCTTCTCTTTGAAAAAATACCAGGTGTTTATAAAATTGATTGTAGCTGCGGGAGCTTGTACATAGGGCAAACGAAAAGAACAATTTCGTGCCGTGTTCTTTCAGAGCATATCGGGGCAGTCAGGAAAAATGAAACACAAAAATCGGCAATCGCTCAACATCTTATAGATTCGGGAACGAACCACTGGAACAAGTTCATCGTCATCATAGCCCATATACGTTCCCAATGCTGGGGCACGGGCCTACCGTTAACAAGGGCGATAAGGCCTTAGTCAACCACGCTGACCAAGTGCGGGTTGGTTGACAACCTTTACACTTTATAGTGGAGTTCCGTAAAACATAAAAATGGTAAAAGCTCGGAATCCAGGGCCAGTCAATGAATGTGTATAGAAAGTGCTTGATTGCATTATTAACACCTGAAAGAAAAAAGTTAAAAAAAAAATGGCCGATCTCGTTTACAACAATTTTTAACAACAATTTACTGAAAAATGAGAGGTGGAAGGGGGAAAAAAAATTTTATAGTAGAAATTTCAATTGTTTATGTGATAAATTATGTTTGCTGAGTAATTTCAATGTTAATTTATTAAATTTTTACAAAAAATTATGATTTACAAAAATAATTTTATCATTAACTATATGACACAACGACGGAACGCAGCCCCCGCCGCCGCCATCTCTACCCTCGGCATTGTAAATGCATCTTATGTGTGTATTAATCCTTACTAATATTATAAATGCGAAAGTAACTCTGTCTGTCTGTCTGTCTGTTACTCTTTCACGCCTAAACGGCTGAACGGATTTTGATGAAATTTGGTATGGTGATAGATGATAACCTAGAAATGGTTATAGGCTATAAATAATCATGCCATCGTTCTTAGGGGGTAGGCAGTAGGCAGATAACTAAATTGAGTTAGTGATTTTTAGCCGTTTTTGTTAGGACTTTTGCTCTTTGACGTCTAAACGGATGAACGGATTTTGATGAAATTTGGTATGGTGATAGATGATAACCTAGAAATGGTTATAGGCTATAAATAATTACGCCATCGTTCTTAGGGGGTAGGCAGTAGCCAGATAACTAAATTGAGTTAGTGATTTTTAGTCGTTTTTGTTAAAACTTTTGCTCTTTGACGTCTAAGCGGCTGAACGGATTTTGATGAAATTTGGTATGGTGATAGATGATAACCTAGAAATGGTTATAGGCTATAAATAATCACGCCATCGTTCTTAGGGGGTAGGCAGTAGGCAGATAACTAAATTGGGTTAGTGATTTTTAGTCGATTTTGCTAGGACTTTTGCTCTTTGACGTCTAAACGGCTGAACGGATTTTGATGAAATTTGGTACGATGTTAGATGATAACCTGGAAATGGTTATAGGCTATAAATAATCACGTCATCGTACTTAGGGGGTAGGAAGTAGGCAGATAACTGAATTGAATTTGTGATTTTTTAATGGTTTTTGCTGGGAATTTTACTCTATCATGCTTAAACGGCAGAACGGAATTTGATGAAATTTAGTTAGGAGATAGATAATAACCTAGAAAAGGATATAGGCTATTAATATTCATGCTATCGTACTTAAGACGTAGGCAGTAGGCAGAAAACTAATAAAGTTAGTGATTTTTAATCATTTGTTTTAAAAGTTTACCTCATTCACGCCTTAACGTCTGAACGGATTTTTATAAGACTTGGTTAATTTAAAAATAGGATTCTAGACACGGACACAGGCTACTTTTTACGGCGGGAAAATTCCTCATTTCTGCGGAAATCTAGCGTGATCGTGTCAAGAAGTCGTTTTTCTTCCGTCCGTCTGATAACTGTTACGATTACTCTAATAATTTCTTAAGTAGGTACACCTAAATTATACACCTATAGAATCCCTGGAATGTCTTCTTTCCATTATTGAAAACCGCATAGCTATTGATATAGTACTTTTTGAGATCCTAGGTAACAAACACATTTTGGGCGCCCTTCGCAACTTCATTTTTAACCGACTTCAAAAAAAGGAGGAGGTTCTCAATTCGTCTGTATGTATAATATTTTTTTTTTTTTATGTATGTTCACCGATATTTTCGTCAATTATAGACGGATTTCAAAAATTTTTTGGTTGAATATAGTTCACTTCCGAGGTGGTCCCATTTTCACCAGTCTTGGATCTGAATATGATCTGATGATGGGATCCAGGAGAAATCGAGGGCAACCCTCAAATTTTATAGGGACATGTACCGCGTTTTGCATATTTTCTGAAGTCATATTGGCATTTGCTTCTGGCTATCATAATCTTATGATGCTGAGCTGATGATGGAAGGTCAACTCCTTAATAGTTATGAGTAAAAGAATAATTATTTCAATACTGTATACATATTAAGACTACTAGTTATAATATCAGTAGCATTACAGGTGAGCTAAACTATTAGGTTGACCAGTCTAGGATCTGATGATGGGATCCAGGAGAAATCGTGGGCAACCCTCAAATTTTATAGGCACATGTACCGCGTTTTACATATTTTCTGAAGTTATATTGGCATTGCTTCTTGCAATCATAATGTTATGATGCTGAGCTGATGATGGAAGGTCAATTCCTTAATTGTTTGGAGTAAAAGGATATTTTTTTCAATACTGTATACATATTAAGACTACTAATTATAATATCAGTAGTATTACAGGTGAGCTGAACTAATAGGGTGAAAAAAAAATGTGTAACACTAAAAAGTATGAAAAAAAATTGTAAACAAAAAAAAACCGCCTTCAAAAACCCGACTCACTAAAAATTGCAAAATAATATAATACGAACATTTATAATAATCATCTGGGTATGAATTTTATATGTTGTTGAAGGCGGTGCCAATCAAAATTTGAGGAAAATGAAGCACTCTGTGCTTGTTTGTATGAAATATAAACGGCACCGCCTTCAACAACATATAAAATTCATACCCAGATGATTATTATAAATGTTCGTATTATATTATTTTGCAATTTTTAGTGAGTCGGGTTTTTGAAGGCGGTTTTTTTTTTTGTTTACAATTTTTTTTACTATGTATAGATAGAATAATAATTAAAAAGTTGAGATCGCACAAAATATTTTTTTTAACATTTTTTTATACAGGGTGTCCCAAAAAGTAGTGTCAAGCGGAAGTCCTGAGATAGAACACCCCGTGGGGCATCCGAATCACCCCCATGTATGTTCCGCGATTTTTTATAGTTTTCGAGTTATGATTATTTTTCTAAAATTTTGAGAACAACTGACCTAACCGACTAAAAATATTGTAGAGAAAAAAGTATTTGACTTTTTTGATTAATCTTTTTACAAATCAATTTTCATGAGTTTTTCTTTAATTCCTAAAATATTTGTCTCCATAACTTATATGGAAAATATCAAAATTATGGTACAAACTGAAAAGTTACGTTCTGTAAATAATGACTTACAATTTCAACGTTAAATTTACAATATTAGAAGGTAGCTGCATGGCTCTTAAGTAACTTTAAAAACTGCGCTAGACTCTCAGCTTTCATAATCATTCATAAAAACTGGTACTTAATGGGCTACTTTTGCTGAAATCGGACTACAAAGACAGAGAGGTGGAAAAATCATAAAATTAGCCATTTGAATACGAAGTATTATTTGGACATTTTATTACTTCTAAAGTTAATAAGATTGTTAACAATCATATTTATACCAGAAATGCTAAGAAATAACCACTTGAAAGTTTAATTTGTGATACTTAAAAAATAAATTAAGTATAAAAATGGGAACTTTATTAAAATAAAAAGTTATCGTTTTTGATTATTTATTGTAAAAAGTTTATAAGTAAAAGTTTATTAAAGTCCGTAAAGAAAGCAAAGTTCGTCAAGTTCGTCGTAACAAAGGTATTACATGTGAAAACAGTGTTAGCGCAATGAAACTTAAATTAAACAAAAAAAATCATCCAAATGTTTGCATTTGAGTGCTTCTGTATTAAATTTAGGTGTGTTAACAAACTGACTAACTTTCGGAATAATAAAATGTCCAAATAATACTTCGTATTCAAATGGCTAATTTTATGATTTTTCCACCTCTCTGTCTTTGTAGTCCGATTTCAGCAAAAGTAGCCCATTAAGTACCAGTTTTTATTAATGATTATGAAAGCTGAGAGTCTTGCGCAGTTTTTAAAGTTATTTAGGAGCCATGCAACTACTTCCTTATATTTTAAATTTAACGTTTAAATTGTAAGACATTATTTACAGAACGTAACTTTTCAGTTTGTAACATAATTTTGATATTTTCCATATAAGTTATGCTGACAAATATTTTAGGCATTAAAGAAAAACTCATGAAAATTGATTTGCAAAAAGAATTACTCAAAAAAGTCAAATACTTTTTTCTCTACAATATTTTTAGTCGGTTAGGTCAGTTGTTCACAAAATTTTAGAAAAATAATCATAACTCGAAAACTATAAAAAATCGCGGAACATACATGGGGGTGTTTCGGATTTCCCACGGGGTGTTCTATCTCAGGACTTCCGCTTGACACTACTTTTTGGGACACCCTGTATACTATTCTGAACACATTTCAAAACTTGATATAAAGATTCATCGACTGGCCCTGGATTCCGAGGTATATACCTTAAGGCGCTCCACTATTACACAACCTTTGAATTTCTTCGTAGGTGTGCAGGTTTCCTCACTATGTTTTTCTTCACCGTTAAGTCGAATAATAGTTCATGTAAATGTGGTACGTGGTGGGGTTTGAACTGGCGTTTATGGGTTAATGATGGATGATGTACCGCTTCAGCTCATTGATACCGGTAACAGAAGAAACTATGTTTGGAAAAAGATTAATGTATGTTATGTAATACTACATGTCATAGTATTTAGATGTAAGTTTCTTCTAAAAACGATGTAATTAAATTAAAGTACCTATACAACCACAACCGGTCAAATCAGTCACACTTGTCTATTACGGCATGCCAAACATTGAACATCGTCGATACATTCCATTAGCCTAACAAGGATCTACTAATAATTAACACTAAATCGCTACTCGCTCATAAAAACGAGATATCTTTTCTATATACGTTTCCAGTTAACTTGCCAACTTAGCTTTGCAAGTACAAATCGCGACCTTGCTCACACGACCCTTGACATAGTTATCGAGTTGCGATTGATCTACAAATCGAGTGATATATCGATATATCTAAACAAATCGAGACCGTGAGGGCCGGGCCCTTTGCGAGACAATCAGCTATTTAGTTTATTGCCAATTTAAGAAAAAAAAGTGGACATACTGTTACTTACGTGAATGCAAATCCGGGTGAAATATCGTTATTTGTGAATAAAGCATACTAAATACTGCATTTATGTAAAAATAAAGATACCGTAAATAAAGAAAATAGTAATATTTGTCAAATAAATCGATAAATATAATAAGTAACGCTCGACTCAAGAAATTAAAAATTTCAAACCATTAATTTAGTTACTAATTGGAGAGAATAATACCATAAAGGTATTCTGGAGAGTTTGTAATTACGTTGATTGTACTCGTAATAAGTAAGTACCTAAGTACAAAGTAACTAATATAAATAATAAGAAGCTGTATCCACTAAATACAAGACAAGGTAAATTCTATTCAACTCAACAGAGAATACTTTTTTATTAAACAAGGCGATGCCACCCGTTTGCTCGGAGAAGGTTAATACCGAAATCCTTTCTAACGAATAACATTCTCGAGGTCAAAGGTCATGCAATATAAAGGTCAATGCAGCTAGAAGATGCCGAGTTATGACCCTGCGGATACGTATAATAGAACAAGACAAGGTAACTTTGTGAATGAATCTGTTTATAATAAAACTTGCCAATTAACCGATTCGGTCTTCGCGATAGCCATGAATCATGAAGTCACTCCATTTGACTGGGTGCAATGGCGCAGTGGATAGCCCCTGTCTCTTGCGCCAAAGAGCGTGGGTTCGATTCCCACTCGAGACAAATATTTGTGTGATGAACATCGTTGTTTCCACAGCGTATGGATATGTTATTTATTTAAGTTTATTTGTATACATACTAAAACAAATTTAACAAAATCCAAATTTGCGGTCCTTCACCCCGATTAAGAAACGTTCTAAAAGTTTCCGATACAGAAAAGCCTAACATCATTAAGCGACAAAGTACACTTTCAGAATTTCAATCCGTTTCTGTGAATATTTCGTGAGCTTTTGTAAAGACGGGAGCACTTTTGATGCAGACAGCTTGCTACCAAATGGAGTAACGAGGCAGACATAACTTTGTTAGAGTAAGTAAAAGTGTTACTAATCTCATTTCATCAACGCGATTCACTTTGGATTCGTTTAAAATAGTTCAATCGCTCGTGTTTCGAGGCACGTTCCTCTGAGTCAGCGCTTTTTATAGAGCCTCCCCTCCCAAGAAGACACTTGTCAAGGACAATATTTATGCGATCTTCCTATTTATGCTCGGAAGAATTGTTTGCTGAGGTGGCCATAATACAAGGGACATTAGCGTCAAATTTTATCCATAAAACGCTGAATTATTCGGGATTACTGCTAATATTTTTAGAAATTATTTTTTCGTGATTCATGTGGACTTAAAGTATTTATAGCTAAATAAGATTATCGTACTATTGTAAAGTACTGGAATAATTTACAATAAGTAATCTTAAGTTTGACATCAATATGAAACAATTTCATTATCTTAAGAATGTTCTAAGGTTGTGTAGTCGACCAACCCGCACTTGGCCAGCATGGTTGACTAAGGTCTGATCGCCCTAGTTAAGGGTAGGCCCGTGCCACTGCAGTGAGGACGTATATGGGCTGATGATGATGAGTTATATTTATGAAATTGTACAACCAAACCTTCTGAAAATTCAAGGTTTCATCGCGAACACAAAGACACACACATATAACGGAGTAAAGATATTATTTACGCTTCATATAATTTTAGCAAAGCTACATATTATGTCAACGAAATTGCCAAGAAAATCCTTCCATGGGATTTGCCATATCAGAAAGAACCCCCACAATTTTATATAAAAAGGTCCCAGAAAAGACAAATATTATTATGGCCAACCCACTTTCCATCCTCGTATGAATGTGATCACGTAAATATGAACCGTATTTTTTGCACCCTTCGGCCAATTTTGGTTCTTTATGCAAATCTTGTTATTCATTGTTTGGCCAAAATCGAGAGTCGGAAGCTATAAACCTCTATTACTTATTATGATATTATATTGCTAAATTAATCTTGACATTTTTGGGTCAGCATGTAGCCTTGAGGCCTTGAGTGTGTAGATGTGAGACTTTTTTTTTTCACGACTGTCTTGATAGCTTTTTTTTTCAGTGACTTAGACTCTTGCACCAGAAGTCCAGGGTTCGATCCCCATCCGGGACAAAAAATTGTGTGATGAACATCAGCGTGTGTCCCACTTTTATCTATTTAAGTTTTTTTTGGATCCCAATATTGTTTCTAATATCCGTAACACAACTGTTCAACAACTTACATTAGAATCGAAACTGTTACCACATTTTCGAGGCAACTTGTAGTTTTTTTCATTTTATACCATTTATTTCGGGCTTACTCGCGATATAACAGATAGTTCAGTCATTTAAGCTTAAATTAGGTAAGAATCTCGGAATTCGAGATACCCAGCTGTAAGTCTGTAAATACTTAGATATTGACACCCTAAAAGTGGCCTCAAAACCTACATATGGTAGGGTGTACGCAACTATTAAATTTTCAAAGTCAAATGTCACAAATATCAGTTTTATGAACTTTTGAGCGAAACGGGAAGTTTTATCATAAAAGTGTGTAGGAGAAAATTGCTTATGATCTAATTATCTATAAAAATTGTCTCTACGTTTTATTCCTAAGATTCACCATTTCAGAGATACAGCGATGCAATTAGTTGAAAAAGTTGTATTTTCAAAAGCTTCTAGACCCCCGTGCGATTGCGCTAGACAGTTAAAATTTTCACAACTGATGTATTTCAGTAGCCTCTATAACATCTAATACTAGAAAAAGCTTAAAACCAATGTTTAAGTGGGTTCTCATACAAAAACTATGGTTTTTTTTTTCCTCACACTTGGCCGGTTTTTAACGTGGTTACCCCAGTAAACCTATTCCAGACGACACCTTTTATACGTGAAGAACACGTTGTTTATATGGAAGCCTAGTTAAATAATTGTTTTATGTTGTTTTTAGTACTATACATATACGTTTCCAGTACATTTAAACCGCTTATTATGGGTCAAAAAGTACGAAATAACCAATTATTAGAATTTCTGTTTGAAGTATAACTGAAAAAAAAAACATTTTCAAAATGATAACTGTCCATCTAACTCTATTATGAACGTGAAGATCCATATTAACCAAATTTAATTTAATGAAACGCAGAAATCTTAAATCTTCTGAATACTGAAAACAACACAAAACAATTATTTAACTAGGCTTCCTTATAAACAACGTGTTTTTCATGTATAAAAGGTGTCGTCTGGAATAGGTTTACTGGGGTAACCACGTTAAAAACCGGCCAAGTATGAGAAAAAAAAAACCATAGTTTTTGTATGAGAACCCACTTAAACATTGGTTTTAAGCTTTTTCTAGTATAAGATGTTATAGAAGCTACTGAAATACATCAGTCGTGAAAATTTTAACTGTCTAGCACAATCGCACGGGGGTCTGGAAGCTTTTGAAAATACAACTTTTTCAACTATTTGCATCGCTGTATCTCTGAAATGGTGAAACTTAGGAATAAAACGTAGAGATAATTTTTATAGATAATTAGATGATAAGCAATTTTCTCCTACACACTTTTATGATAAAACTTCCCGTTTCGCTCAAAAGTTCATAAAACTGATATTTGTGACATTTGACCTTGAAAATTTAATAGTTGCGTACACCCTACAATATGTAGGTTTTGAGACAACTTTTAGGACGTCAATATACAAGTATTTACAGACTTACAGCTGGGTATCTCGAATTCCGAGATTTTTTCCTAATTTGACTGGACTAAGAAGCAAACACATAACGAACTTGTACGCGACCATGATTGTTGTAACCCAGTCGAAACGTCTGGTAGTTACTATGTACTTGCTACTGTTTTTATCCGGAAATATCCCCTATGACTAAGCCTCCGCCGTCCGTCTATTCGTCTGTCTGTCCGTCAGTCTTTCTCCAAGCTGTATCTCACAAACCATGATTACTGAAAAAGTTGAAATTTTCACAAATGATGTAGGTAGGTTCTGTTGCCGCTGTAACAACAAATACATACATACATACATACATACATAAAATCACGCCTTTTTCCCAGAGGGGTAGGCAGAGATCACTTCCAGCGATCCACTTTTCACCTCTGTGGGAAACGTGACGTGACGGGTTGTGGACCACGTCGCCGCCATTCTGCCTTGTGCATTATTTTAACAAGGTCATTGCGTAACAACAAATACTATAAAACATATACATTAAGGTTGGTTCCTATACAACAAACGTGTTTCCTTTTTACATTATTGTTTCGGAACCCTACGTGCGCGAATCTAACTCGCACTTAGCCGTTTTTTTAATACATGACAACTGTATGTAGCTCCTTAGTTCAGGACAAACCGTATCATCCGTTCATTAATCCCCGTAGCCCTTGGCGACAGGGCAGGCATGTGAAGGGCCTGGAAGGGTGTAATTCAAATACCAAACGGTACGAACGCGCGTCCGTGAGAACTCGCACCGTGCGTGATAGTGGTGTGACGAATATTCACGATATGATATTGGGACGGGTGAATATTGGTATATTTGTGGCAAAAAATAATACTATTGAATTCGAGGGCAATTGTCCGTAGGCCTAAATAAACTAAGAAACTGCCTGTATTAGGCTCAAATTTCATAAAGACTCAGATTTGAGTCCTGACAATTACTTGCATGCTGAGGCCTGAAACAGTAATTGTCAGTTACAGTTACAGTCAAGCTGACCCACAAAATATAGCCTCCTGATCTCAGCGAAACCCAAAATAAAAACATCGTTTGATTTTTTTTTTTTCGAAAGGACTAAGCTGTTAGCCTAAAATGGCTTCTACAACTTCACCGGGCTGGCGGGGGAGCGGAAGGCTCACACCCCTAGTTATCGTTTGAGCGTTAAGTCTGTATATTTTTTGATACTTTACCTAAACGTTAAATCCCGAAATAACTCCGCTGGTCGCATCACTACCGTGTAATGGATGTAGGAGGCATGTCTAATATCGCCACGTCTCGACGTCATCGCCGATGTCATAACTCAGCTGACGGGGAACCGCTGACCTTAGCCAAGCCATATGAGGCTATAGTGACGTATTTTTAATTGTTAGTACTACACAGAGCTGTAATGTAAATCAAAATTGTAAAAAATTAAGGTAAAAAAATCTTTAAAAACAAGCTTTTATTTAAATGCGCTAAAAAGAAAAAAATAAACTTTTACACTATAACTTTACTGTCAACTTATAACATTTCAAATTCAACATATTTGACACAATTTATATGTTTTAAAAGCTTGTCGCGAGATTTAAGTACTCGTATTTACTTTCTTAGTTTAAAAATTTTAATAGGCAGGTATTTTAAAACTTGCTTTTAAAATTACGAGTAGGTACTTAAATCTCGCGACAAGCTTTTAAAACATATAAATTGTGTCAAATATGTTGAATTTGAAATGTTATAAGTTGACAGTAAAGTTATAGTGTAAAAGTAAATTTTTTTCTTTTTAGCGCATTTAAATAAAAGCTTGTTTTTAAAGATTTTTTTACCTTAATTTATTTTATACTTTTTAGTTTTCACCTTGTAAGTTCCTAAGTCTGTTCATCTCATTCAACTCATCTAGGCGAATCAAACGAGCCCAAACTCGATGGGGTTGTGTCGTTTAAGTACTGAGTTCCTTTGGCTGTCTTCCGGCTCCATCATCAGACCCTGGTTACCATCTAGCATCTAAGTACTCATCTAGGCGAATCAAACGAGCCCAAACTCGATTTGGTTGTGTCGTTTAAGTACTGAGTTCCTTTGGCTGTCTTCCGGCTCCATCATCAGACCTTGGTTACTATCTAGCACCAAAGTACTCATCTAGTCGAATGAAATGAGCCCAAACTCGATGTGGTTATGTTATTTAATTACTGAGTTGCTATGGCTATCTTCCGACTTCATCATCAGATCAGCTCCATGTCATAATAATATTGCATTGTCATCGGATATACACGTGCATGCAAAATTTCAGCTCAATCGGTTGAGGGCAAGTGCCTTAAAATTGAGTTATAAAATTCCACCCGAACACACAAACATACATACATTGCAAGTTAAATAAAAGCTTGTAAAAATCACATTCATGCCTGACTGGAGCGCCACAAGTGGCTAATGGGTAAAGTGTCGATAAATTCACATTCATGACCTAACGCTTGGATAGTATAGTATCGTGGGTTAAAGTCCCCGTGCAGTAAGGCATGACTGTGAATTTTTCCAATTTTTAATTTACTATAGTGACGTGTTAAACAAAACTGATGGTAAGCGGTAGTGAGACCCAAATATGAGGTCGACAGGCACAATAGATCATATTGCGCCTGTCGCACTCACCCTGAAGGCCTGCTTAAATACCGTTTCACGCCCCGCCTGAAGAGTCCGGGATCATAGGAGGGAGGGAAAACATGAGCTGGAAGGGCATTCCCTGCCTTAATGGCACGGGGCAGAAATTAAGAGAGAGGGTCAGCAATAAGACGTTTTATACATATCGTAATACCCTGATAAAAGTTGACACTTCACACACAATATTAAATAGATATTTGGCGATCACGACACACCATAATCAGCTGATATGAACACTCGAAAGGTCGGCTCTGAAATTCATTTGATGCCTGCAGATAAAATAAATGCCAGATAACAGAATATTAGTTAGGGAGACGTAGTGGAATATAAAAGTTTGGTTTTATGAAAAGGTGTAAGACCTTTTCGTAAAACCAAACTTAATATAAATATCTGGGACATTTCCACACACGGTCATCTGACCCCAAACTAAGCAAAACTTGTACTATGGGCGTCAGAGACTGATAAACATACATATATATTTATAAATTCATACATAATCACACCCAGACACGGAACAAACACCGATGTTCATCACACAAATATCTATCCCGAGTGGGAATCGAACCCACGACTCTCGGAACCGCCAGGCTGGGTCACTAACCACTGTTCCACCGAGCCAGTCAGTCAGAAAATAAGATCGAAACAATAAGTTGTTCCGTTTATCCGTCGACTGTACTGTTGTCTGTACACATTTTATGACAAAAGTTAGGTACGAAAGATATTGTGGTATCACCAGATATGTGAATCTTTCGTACATATTATCTCGTATCTGGGGAGAGACATTTGAGTAAAACTATTGAACGCACAACAAACTGATACAACGAACTTTGCTAACAATCTTATTATTCTGAGACACTACTTCGTAGTTCGGCTCTAAGGCTGACTGTCCACCGGAGGGGAGCGACGCCGGAGCGGTGAAACTGAGAAATAGTATCCCGGATACGTAGTGTAGGACGCCCTCAGGCCAGGTGGAGTGACGATCTGCGCGGGACGGCTGGTAGGAGCAGTGGGGCTACCATGAGTTTAAAACTTACGCGCTCGATATCGCCTACGTAAATATGTCTATGAAAAACATGTACAGCGCCGGCTGGTGGTTACGCGAAGAACTACAATCGGCCATATGAAAAAAACAACTCGATAGGTTTTTAACGTACGTAAGTTTACGATAGCCAACTCATGGTAGGCCCTCTGGATGCGAGTAGCTGAGGATAGAGAAAAGTGGCGAGCATTTGGGGAGGCCTATGTCCAGCAGTGGACGAAAGTGGGCTGATGATTATGATGAACTATCATATGATGGATCACTAGATCCAGGATACAAGAAACCAGGAGCTTGGCTACCGGACGTATCAACGGGGGCTATCGCGTGTGAATTAGCCGCTAGGGGCGCTAGTGTAGAGTGAGGTCCTCTAAATGTCAAATGCCACTGTTTGCGGGTCGGTTTTGAGAGTTTATTTCTATTTAGATTAATATTTGAACATTTATCAAAATGTAAGCGTCAATATAGCAATTATTTATCAATGAATGTGAATGTTTTAAAACCAATGCTGAGGAAAATACTTTTGTTCCAAAATTCCTTCTGTGATGATTGAAATGGTCATTGGCGTTGTGGCACATCGAATAATGATGTATATTAAAATGGCAGAGAATCATAGCTGCTTGTCTTAAGCAATTTTTATTTCCTACTAGTGGCCCCGGCGAATTTCATACCGCCCAGCAGTTTTTTTTCTGATTTGGAACAAACTGAGAGGGTTTACTACAACATTATGACTTATAACCATGGAAACGAATCAACAACGCCAACCATCAAAATATGTCAACACATTGACAATAATGTTTCATAGAACAGTTTTATACGAGGGGAGGTCAATAAGTTCGCGGAATGAGAGAGAAGGAGGTTGAAATTAAACACCAAATTATTTTTCCTTTTCAATATATTCTCCTTTAACCCTAATACATTTTTCGGATTTCTGAAATAGCTTGTTTATACCATCGAAAAAAAATGATTTGTCTTTGGTGTCAAAATAGGCCAAAATTGCCGACTTGACTTCTTCATCGTCGTCAAATTTCTTTCCACGCAGCTCTTTCTTCATTTTTGGAAATAAATAATAGTCACTGGGGGCCAAGTCTGGACTGTATGGTGGGTGGTTTAATTGTTCAAAGCCGCATCGGTGAATGGCAGCCGTCGCAACACGGCACGTGTGGACGGGTGCATTGTCGTGCAAAAGGAGCACACCTTTTAACAGTTTTCCTCTTATTTTTTCCTTAATGGCTTCTTTCAATCTTTCCAGTAAAGAAGCGTAGTACTGTCCCGTTATAGTCGCACCACGTTTTTTATAATCATTCAGTAAAATACCTTCTGTATCCCAAAAGACAGTCGCCATGATCTTTCCGGCCGATTGTGACACTTTGAACTTCTTTGGAGGAGCTGTGCCTTTTTTATGCCACTGCATCGACTCTTGCTTCGACTCAGGTTCATAGTGGTGAACCCAGGTTTCATCTCCAGTAACAATCCGGGCCATAACTCCTTCCTTTCTCTCTCCACAGAGCTCCAGAAACTGGTGAGAGCACTCGACACGCCCGCGTTTTTGAAGTGACGTGAGCATTCTCGGAACCCATCTTGCACTGACTTTAGTCATCCCAAGATAATGATGTAGGATATTTAAAATACTTGATTCGGATACTCCAACTATTGCTGCAAGTTGCTTCTTCTTCAGTCGGGCATCTTCCAATACAAGTTTTTCGACTTTTTCGACGATTTCCGGTGTGGTGGCCTCAATTGGCCGTCCGGAGCGGGGGTCGTCTTCAATGGACTCCCTTCCTAGTTTGAAAAGACCATGCCACTTGTAAACCATGGTTTTACCAGGGGCAGAGTCCGCGTAAACCGCTAACAGCTCTTGAAAAATCGTCTGAGCGGATTTTCCTTGCTTGGTAAGGAACTTAATAACGGCATCGTGTTCAATTTTCTCCATACTGGCTGACTTCTTCCCGATTTAGTTGTTTTCAGGTCGATAACTCAAAAGTTAATGACCCGATTAGGTTCAAACATGGTATATTTACTCTTAATGAGGTGCTTAACTAGTGCCTACCTGGACGGGTAAATTTATCCCCACCAACCCCTCCGTTCCGCGAACTTTTTGACCTCCCCTCGTATTAGGAAAATGAAATTGTTGTTTCACTTTATTTTTCGCAATTTTTCCATTATTTCCCATCGTGTAACCCTTCCCTAGACTTACACGGACATTTCAAGACTAAGATAAGATAAATCCGTTCAGCCGTTCTCGAGTTTTAGTCAGACTAACGAACAGCAATTCATTTTTATTTATATAGACTAGTGGCCCCGGCGAATTTCATACCGCCCAGCAGTTTTTTTTCTGATTTGGAACAAACTGAAAGGGTTTACTAATACAACATTATGACTTATAACCATGGAAACGAATCAACAACGCCAACCATCAAAATATGTCAAAACATTGACAATAATGTTTCATAGAACATTTTTATATTAGGAAAATGAAATTGTTGTTTCCCTTTATTTTTCGCAATTTTTCCATTATTTCCCATCGTGTAAACCTTCCCTAGACTTACACGGACATTTCAAGACTAAGATAAGATAAATCCGTTCAGCCGTTCTCGAGTTTTAGTCAGACTAACGAACAGCAATTCATTTTTATTTATATAGATTTATAGGTACTTAGCCTTCCCGCACATCGTTTTGCACTCGTTAACGAAATTATTACAAAACGATAACTCACCGTGTCGTGTGGTTGGTACTTACTAATGACCAAATACTGAAAATCCTTACTAATAATAACCGATTTAAACGAAATTTGGTACAGATATAGTCCAGAGCCTAGGAAAGGATACAGGCTACTTTTTAACCGACTGCGCTATAAAGAAGTAATGTTTTACCCGTTAAAGGTCTCTACGCGGACGAAGTCGCGGGCGGAAAGCTAGTATTTATATAATTAACTGTTGAAGCAACGTCTACATTGAGAGAATTTTGAAAAAATCGGCGCTCAAATATGTAATTATGGTTTCAGTATAATCAACCAATATCAATTCAGCATTTGTATAGTAGTGGATATTTCAAGCTGGCTGATTTAGAATCAAATTATGTTTCTATTGCAGACATATCAGAATTTTTCATTGTGATATTCAAGAATTTATATCACCGTTCGGATTCTACTAAACTTCGCTGATTTATAAGGGCAGCTCAAATTGACAGTCAAAGAGTTATTTCCAGACGATTGGTCCAAAGAGAGCCTTTCAAAATTAGCCTTTACCCCACAAATATAAGGTGAGTATTCGATTGGCGAATGAAACGGTTAGGAAATATTTATGGACCACTGAACGTAAAAAAGTATCAATTTACTTTTCATGGCGGATTAGGGAAGTCCGTCCGTTTGTCGGAGTGCCGTCGCGAGCAATTTGGTTCAATTACAAATATTGCTTTAGGCATTATCAAGCATTTTGAAATTAATGTCTTGAATAAATACGTTTTCTTGTTTTAAAAAAATAAATATCTGGGACATTTCCACACACGGTCATCTGACCCCAAACTATAGTCCAGTCAAATTAGGTAAAAATCTCGGAATTCGAGATACCCAGCTGTAAGTCTGTAAATACTTGGATATTGACCCCCTAAAAGTGGTCTCAAAACCTACATATGGTAGGGTGTACGCAACTATTAAATTTTCAGGGACAAATGTCACAAATATCAGTTTTATGAACTTTTGAGCGAAACGGGAAGTTTTATCATAAAAGTGTGCAGGAGAAAATTACTTATCATCTATTTATCTATAAAAATTGTCTGTACGTTTTATTCCTAAGATTCACCATTTCAGAGATACAGCGATGTAAATAGTTGAAAAAGTTGTATTTTCAACAGCTTCCAGACCCCCGCGAAATTGTGCTAGACAGTCAAAATTTTCACGACTGATGTATTTCAGTAGCCTCTATAACATCTAATACTAGAAAAAGCTTAAAACCAATGTTTAAGTTGGTTCTCATACAAAAACGATGGTTTTTTTTTCTCACCGTTGGCCGGTTTTTAACGTGGTTACCCCAGTAAACCTCTTCCAGACGACACCTTTTATACATGAAGAACACGTTGTTTATATGGAAGCCTAGTTAAATAATTGTTTTGTGTTGTTTTCAGTATTCAGAAGATTTAAGATTTCTGCGTTTCATTATATTAAATTTGGTTAATATGGATCTTCACGTTCATAATAGAGTTAGTTGGACAGTTAACATTTTTAAAATGTTTTTTTTTCAGTTATACTTCAAACAGAAATTCTAATAATTGGTTATTTCGTACTTTTTAACCCATAATAAGCAGTTTAATTGTACGGAAACGCGAAAGACTTATAACTAAAAACAACATAAAACGATTATATAAGGGGCTCCCATAAGAACAACGTGTACTTCATGTATAAAAGGTGTCGTCTGGAAGAGGTTTACTGGGGTAACCACGTTAAAAACTGGCCAACGGTGAGAAAAAAAAACCATCGTTTTTGTATGAGAACGAACTTAAACATTGGTTTTAAGCTTTTTCTAGTATTAGATGTTATAGAGGCTACTGAAATACATCAGTCGTGAAAATTTTGACTGTCTAGCACAATCCCACGGGGGTCTGGAAGCTTTTGAAAATATAACTTTTTCAACTATTTACATCGCTGTATCTCTGAAATGGTGAATCTTAGGAATAAAACGTACATACAATTTTTATAGATAAATAGATGATAAGTAATTTTCTCCTACACACTTTTATGATAAAACTTCCCGTTTCGCTCAAAAGTTCATAAAACTGATATTTGTGACATTTGTCCCCGAAAATTTAATAGTTGCGTACACCCTACCATATGTAGGTTTTGAGACCACTTTTAGGGGGTCAATATCCAAGTATTTACAGACTTACAGCTGGGTATCTCGAATTCCGAGATTCTTACCTAATTTAAGCTTAATTGACTGGACTACTAAGCATAGCTTGTACTATGGGCGTCAGAGACTGATATACATACATATATATTTTTAAATACATACTTAAATACATAATTACACCCAAACACGGAACAAACACCGATGTTCATCACACAAATATTTGTCCCGAGTGGAAATCGAACCCACGACTCTTGGAACCGCCAGCCAGGGTCAATAACCACTGTTCCACCGGGCCAGTCAGTCAGTCAGTTTTGTTTGAATATATTAAAATCGTTTCTTATGGTTCCCATCACGTCCTCACAGTTAATCAGTAGAAATGTATCAAACTTTAGCTAGTAAGAAATCGAGCGCTTCGCATGAATTTTGTATTTATTACTGTTACTTAAAACTACCTAATATATGTGTAGTCAGGGGGTACCGGTCACAACTATCTGTCCGGTGGTTGATGAACGGTATACGGGTAAGCGACCCCGGCTCCTCGAGCTACTATCGACTCAGTCCAAATCATCCGAGGCGATAGTATCCTTCCTCCCCTTTTCCTACCACCGTCATATATCCTTGCTACTCGTGGGAACGCAATGACCTTGTTAAAACAATGCACAAGGCAGAATGGCGGCGACGTGGTCCACAACCCGTCACGTCACGTTTCCCACAGAGGTGAAAAGTGGATCGCTGGAAGTGATCTCTGCCTACCCCTCTGGGGAAAAGGCGTGATTTTTATGTATGTATGTATGTAATTTATCAAACTTTAGCTACTTAGAAGGCAAGCGCTTCGCATGAATCGCTTTGGTATTTATGGTATAGGGGTGACAGCCAACCGCTCCCCCGCAAGTCCGGTGATGATGACGAGGCTACTCCAAGCCATCGTATATCAGTCAGGAAAAAAAAAGGTATGAATGGTTGAGAAGTTATATTACCGAGAACAACAAGACATTTCTATTCTTTCTTCTATTCAAAGATTGTAAAAATTACGCATACTTTCTAAAGCTTTATTCCTCTCTCTATTCCCAATAGTCTCTCGCCAGATAAAAGGCAATATTGCTCAGATCTCGCCCCGCGGTAAACGCGTGCACACACATCTATCCATCACACCGTCAATATTACGCAAATTGCCTGTTAACTGAAAAGGGTTGCCAGAAAATACAGTAGCGGTACCATAAGTTAGCTATCGAAAACTTACGTAAGTACGTTAAAAACCTATCGAATTGCTTTTTTTTTCATACTACCGATTTTAGTTCTTAGCGTAACCGCTAGGGGCGCTTTACAAGTTTTTCATAGACATATTTACTTAGGCGATATCGAGTCTGTCACTTTTAAACTCATGGTAGCGCTACAGGTTCTAAGCCAGTGTGGAGAGGTATTCGGACCTTAAGTCCTTTGTTGTTTTGACGCGGTGATATACGGCACCTTCACCAGGAGAGGGGGGTTCTCTCCCGGTGGTGTGTCGGACTCCCCGGCGACTGGCCAGAAGATGGTAAATGCCAGTCGCTGCTCCTGGGCGGAGTGGGCCAAGAGGGCAAATCAGATTTTGTGCTAAATTACTACCGATAAAAGTACTAGAAGGTACTTGGTAAGGACAAAAACAGTATCCAGAGACGGGTATTTGGTCACCAAAATGTATGATAGCAACATCATTTCTTACAATTCCTAGCTAGATATCAAGTTTGTATATTCTTGTGAATAGGGGAGCCGAGTTTGTTCATTTGTTTGTTTAAAGTAGCATAATATATTCTACATTCTAACAAAAACTCAAAACATATAACCCAAATATATCCAAGATGTCAGTAAAATGTCCAAATCAATCCTTTTACGTTATCACATCATACTACCACAACACATGTCCCACAAACTAAATCTTCAAGCAAACACACGAGTTGTAACATGTAACTTTACACTCCAAATGCTGGCAACACCTAACTCCTAGAGTGCTCAGGCCATCAATAAAGTTCTACTCCACCGGTTCGGAAAAGTTACCGAAAGCTAACTCTTAGATGTTACCCGAGTACCGTGGAAGATTTGAGTATTTACGAGTATTATGAACTGGATTTAACCTACGAATTCTTTCGAGTGGAACAGTTACTTTGAGTAGCAAGTATAATGTTTTCTTTCTTTGATTGGCTCTGTGGAACAGTGGTTAGTGACTCAGGTTCAAAACCTACGGTTCCAAGAGTCGTGGGTTCGATTCCCACTCGGGACAAATATTTGTGTGACGAACATCGGTGTTTGTTCCGTGTCTGGGTGTATTATTAAATATATTTAAGTTTATTTGTGTATCCACTGTTGATCCTGATTTCCGTAACACAAGTGCTTTAGCTACTTAACACGGCATCAGATCAATGTATGTGATGTTGTGTAATATTTATTTTATTTATTTATTTTATTTAATGTCCGTATAAGAAAAGTATAATAATATTTCAATCAAATAGGGAAGTCGATTAAAATGTATCCTATGTCCTAAAAGCGTCGATGGCCGAGTGCTTAACGTCGTTGCTTACCATTCGAGAGGTCGCCAGTTCAAACCCCGCTACGTACCACTCTGTTATTCAAATTTTAAATTCATATGTACGATTATTCGACGCTTCAACGGTGAAGGAAAACATTGTAAGGAAACCTGCACACCTACAAAGAAATTTATTTAAGAGGCGCGGCTCGTCTCAGACTCGGAACTCGGAATACAGAATGAGTAGGCGACTTTTAACCGACTTCAAAAAGTAGGAGGTCCTCAATTCGCCTGAATGTTGCTTTTCGCCGCTCCCTGTCCGCCTAATAGGGCCGAGCGCCATCCCCTCCCCCGCAAGTCCGATGATGATGACGAGGCTACTCCAAGCCATCATCGTATGTCAGTTCGAAAAAAAGGGGTCGTGCCCTAAATGTCAATCGCCTGTCGTCTTCACAAACAACCATGTCGTGTTCAAAGCGAACACCGCAGCCATGATAACCGTTATCAAGTTATTAATTAAACATGTATCGAATTCGGATTAGAGCGATAAACCGACATCCAGACTAGTTATTAGTGTCGTTTGTTTATTTATCTCTGTGTACAATATCGCGCCGGTGTTTGATATATAGCTTCGAGTATAGCGTATAGTTAAACGGGACTATTTTACTGATTTATATCTGTATTATTTCGGCGTGAGTTAGTTCATATCCATTTTAAATGGTAGTACGTTTTTATGACAATACGTTCTATGATTTATGCATGAAAGGCTAAGAAATCCATTGTCACTACTCTCTACTAAGATTAATTAATATAAAGTTGGACCATACAGGGTTTACATTTATAAATGTACTTCATCATCGTCTACATACAAGGAAATACTGTAGTTTTTAGTATATTTTTGTTAAAGCCAACCAACATACTTAATTTTTATTTTTTACTATAATTATAGTCACATTGGTGCTTTTTGGTATTGCCTCAATTTCAATTTCCTTTTACAGAAATGATCTACAACAAAATTGGTTTTTGTTAAAATTTTCTTTCTTTCACATTATATTTTCTTTACACGAAAATCACGCTCTGTAATCTGTCAAAAATAAACCGACGTAAGCACTTCCTAATTGTTACGTAAACTTTTCCCTCTCCAAAATGGCAGCTAGTAGTCAGCAGAACTTAGGTCCGCACTTTGCTTTCCTTACTCTGTATAATAGGTACTAGGGTATATAAAATGTTTAATATTAATAAAGCATATACAAAGGCTCTTTTAGGTGACAGTGTTTTTAATATCTAATTTCAGATTAGCCCACTCAAGTTTTAATAATTATCTTTAAATTTCTTCTACTATTTTTTTCGCCAGAAACTTAAAAATATATACAATTATTGATTTTAACCGACGATCGATTACAGAGTTTCGAATTCCATTGCTTTAAAAACGATTCTAGCTAACTCAGCTAGCTTGCGACCATGACTGCTGCAATCCAGTTAAAACATCGGCCAGAAAATAAATATCTGGGACATTTTCACACACGGTCATCTGACCCCAAACTAAGAAGAACTTGTACTATGGGCGTCAAAGCCTAATATACATACATAGATATTTATTAATACATACTTAAATACATATTCACACCCAGACACGGAAAAAACACAGATTTGAACCGACTCCAAAAAGGAGGTTCTTAATTTAGCCGTATTTTTAAAATGTTTTTTACGTCATAATGCCATGTAATATCAGACATAGTTTAGTAACTATGTAAGATTTTAAACTTTCGCGTTCCATTACACTGAAATAAGTCTTTATGGGTCTTCACGCGATATTAGGAGTAGCAAAATTACATAGCTACTTACTGCCCGACGTTTCGACTGGGTTACACCAATCGTGGTCGCGAGCGAGTGGTGAAGTAGTTTAGTAACTATGTCTGATATTACATGGGTCTGATATTCAATAGGGTAGTCCCTATTAGACCTTAAACTTTCCTCTCCAAAAGGCTTCCAGGCAGCGAAACTTGCCTCCGCACTTTGCTTTACTTTAATCAAATCTAATTGCATAATTGTGACGTGGGCACAGTTACGAATTTCATAACTTAATCCCACAATTACATTTTCCGAGAAGGGCGGAGGTTTTAGCGTCGGCAAATTCCGTTTCCATTTTTGTTTTCGGGATAATTGGATTGTTCTTAACAAATTGATTATTTTTCATGGGTTTTGCAGATCGAAAATTAATGTACAATCATCGTCAACCACGCTGGCCAAGTGCGGCTTGGTCGACTACACAACTTTAGAATTTCTTCGTAGATATGCAGGTTTCCTTACGATGTTTTCCTTCACCGTTAAAGCGGCGAATAATCGTACATATGAATTTCAAATTCGAAAAACACAGTGGTACGTGGCGGGGTTTGAACAGGCAACTTCTCGCATGGGAAACAAAGACCGTAACCACACGGCCAACGATATTTTTAAAGTAGTTACTCAGTTTGGACATTCTCAAATTTTCGGAGCGTTATTTCATGACTAGATGGCTAATATTGCTATGACTATGCGAAATAATATGTATTTATTGTTTGTGATTGGCGTTAATTGCATAGTTTTATTTAATTAAAAGTAATGTGGCAGCCGCTATAAAAACTAGTAATTTGATAAGCTAATGATAAACTCCTAATGGCGGATATATCGTGATTAGCGCGTAGTGAAACATGTTTTTCCTTTATTTATAACAAAATGGACAGTAAGTATTGAATGTCGATTATTATCGGTATTAAATAAACTTGATTATCTATACTAATATAATTAAGAACTAATGTTTGTGTGTTTGTTAAATTGTAAGGGGTAATCTCGGGATCTACTGAAACGATTTTAAAAATTATTTCATCAATAGTGACATTAATAATGCTGAGTGTCATAGATTATCATAAAACGAAAATTAAAAAGGCTTTTACGTGGTAATCGGTTAGGCAAGTGAACGCTGCCTTAACTATGACATATATATGTTCCAGTTCTAGAGAAAACTACACTCAAATTTATTAGTGTATACCACAGATGTTTCTGGTATCAGTAAAAATATTGCTGTAATTAATTACCACAGGATCAAATCAAAATATTTGATGTTGAATTTAGTATTTTTTTATCATGAGATCGCAATATTTTGTGTAGCTATAAACTAGATAAGAACTACCTGCTTAAGTATAGAATAGACAATTAAAGTCTTAAAAATGGCAATATAAATGCAATTAAAATTTTAAAAAAAAACAGCCGGTATTTATACACAAGTTCATTGGACCTTTCTAAAAACTCGTTAACATAGTTCAACAAACTCAGTTACTAAGAATATAATATAAAGTTTTCGAATACATAATTTTCGAAACTCGACTTTTAAGTAAGTATTCCGGCCAATGAGAAACTTCCGGAGATTAGCTTGGATTGTACTTATCCCAAGTAGTCTTAGGAAAATTTGTACAAGGGCGCGAGGCTTGAAAGACTGCCGAAATCTGTTGCTTGTAATCCCTTTTTATTAGGCTCCGTCGCTTCCCAACGTTCAGTCTTGAAACCAGTGTTTGTCAAACCTTTTCCATAATACTAGGTTTTTTTTTCCTAACTGACTAACGATGATGGCTTGGAGGAGCTTTGTCATCATCACCAGGCTTGCGGGGGAGCGGATGGCTCTCACCCCTAACTTAATACTAGGACTCAAAGTTAGATCACATTAGGGCTAACGCGTATGAGAAATTCACTAGATGGCAAAACGTAGGCGTGAGGTCCAACTGCAGCAAATGCACGATGGTGCACAGTGCTCCTTGATGGATGCATCAAGGAGCACTGTGCCCCTGACTCGCGCAAAGTTTTTGGGTTCGATTTCCACTCGGAATTAATATTATTGTAAGTTATTCTTTTTTATAAAAAAATATATTTCTTGCTTGAATGCCGTTTCACGCCCCACCTGAAGAGCCCGGGATCATAGGAGGGAGGGAAAACATGGGCTGGCTGAAGTATATTTGTACATCCCATTGTTGAATTAGACTTCCGTAAAACGGTGTATTTGTTGGGGTAAGTAAAACTACATTGTCTACCGAGATCGCTGCCACCGCGTGTGTGCAGTTTGCAGCCTAAGGAACGTGTGGAAAAAAGTGTGTGTCATATTATACCCAAACTGGCAAAGTTTGAGAACCTTCCGTATATTACATAGGGAGACGTTATTAGGTCCCTCCATAATAACTACTAGAATAAGCAACTCCCGCATTATCCCTTTGCGTATTTGTTCATAAACAAATGTTGTTTGCTCCGACCATTCCCTAGGTCTTGTTTATTTGTACTATTCCTTTTATATATACTTTTAAACTGTCATGGTTACACACATTAGAAAACTGAAACTGTCCGCTAATAGTCGTGTGTATGGCATCCAGTGATACGTTTATGTAAAAATAAAAATGTGTCCGTTTTCGAGGAAAAAAGAAGTGATACCGTGAGTGTAGTGTGTCGTGATAAAGTTCAGGGTGAGAATATAGTGAACGATGGTAGTGGTGTCGTACGTAATAAACTACCGATATGTCTGCCCTTAGACCTACCATCATTCTCGCAGTCTACAGTTCACCTGTGATCATGACGCTTGCAAAACAAATTATACAATATTTTACTATATTTGAGGGTACAAAACGCAATTAATGGACTCCGAGACTGGATAATCTTAATTCACCGACTTTACCTCAGGTTGGAATATGCTATTCATTTCCGCAGGTTTTTAATTACGATTTGCGGTCATTGACCTCGTAATTAATTTTATATACTACTCTAACAACTATGAGTCGTTAGAGTAGTACATAAAAATATTATCTAAATGATTTTAACGATATGTATGTATATTTTCAATCATTAAGATTTTAGAATTAACGGAACATATTTCGGTTCTTTATAATTTTATTATTAAATTTCGCCACGTGTAAAATAAATAAATAATGTTCCAGCACAATGATATACTTATTTATTACAAAATTTGTTAAAGCTGTCTACCTCATATGTGGATCTCACTACCGCTTACCATCAGGTGGAGTGAGGTCATCTTGATAGCCTGTTATAAAAAAAAACTACGAATAGATGTCGATTTAATAATAATATTGTATTTATTTCCATAATAAGCATTACAAACAATTTTAGCTGCCCTCACACTAGGCTAAGTCTGTCCGGTGAGAAACAGTTGACAATTTACCTCCTTACTTTATGTATTTGATCGACCTGAGGGCCTACCATGAGTTGGCTATCGAAAACTTACGTACGTTAAAAACCTATCGAGTTGTTTTTTTCATACGGCCGATTTTAGTTCTTCGCGTAACCACCAGCCGGCGCTGTACATGTTTTTCATAGACATATTTACGTAGTCGATATCGAGCGCGTAAGTTTTAAACTCATGGTAGCCCCACAGATCAATGTATGCAATATTGTGTGATATATATAGCATCGCAGGATCAGCCTAAGCGGAGGTCCTTATTATCGGAGGCTAAGACTCGTTTTGGCTCCCTGCACCAATCTAGTTAAGTTATTTATATAGCAAGATTTTAAGCTACAAATTGTGAATCAACTAGGACAGAACCCTTAGTGGGTTCTGTCCTATTAAGACATTTCACTACGCTTAGTCAGGGGATTAGTTAGGCGCAGTCAGGGGATACCCGTCACAGCTATCTGTCCGGTGGTTGGTGAACGGTATACGGGTAAGCTCCTCGAGCTACTATCGACTCGGTCCAAATCATCCGAGGCGATAGTATCCTTCCTCCCTATTTCCTTCCCCCGTCATATATCCTTGCTACTCGTGGGCACGCAATGACCTTGTTAAAACAATGCACAAGGCAGAATGGCGGCGACGTGGTCCACAACCCGTCACGTCACGTTTCCCACAGAGGTGAAAAGCGGATCGCTGCAAGTGATCTCTGCCTACCCCTCTGGGAAAAAGGCGTGATTTTATGTATGTGTATGTATGCACTACGCTTAGTAGATTTCGGTGGATCGATCCTGAACAATCCTACAAATAGGATATCTCACTCAACGGCTGTATCTTCATTCGTTCCGCGAATCTGCGGAAGGCGGCCCGTTTAATATGCCAGAGAGACGCTCGCGAGATTCTTTTATTGCCTAATCTCATTAAATTGTATTTAGCCAATTTATTCCGAGCCGGGGATCCGCTGTAGGGTTGGCGGTAGGCAATACAATTGGATTGTACACGTGAATCCTATTATAGGTTAGTCCATTGTCGTGGTTGAGTAAAAAAAAAGAGGTTTAATTTCAATTAATATGAAAAATTTGTGAAGAGATTTTTTATTGCTAACGTTTGAAACATTTAAATCTATTTGTAGATTAAATCTACATTAGAAAGAGTATTTATTTTAAGTCTAACAAAGGTTGTAGTACGAGAGTACCTTTTTTTAAAAAAACTATAAGGTTAAAAAAAAGACGTGTGGCACTCGGAGACTGCCCGCGGTAAAGCTTTTGCATAGCATCGTCCGATTTCGGAGCAGCTCGTTTCGTAGAGTCGTACAATACGTCATATCGCACGCACACAAACACCGTGCCGAAGTCTACCGAACTGAAACGACGTTAGACGATTGTGAGGTTTTTTTCGTTACGGAATTTCTTGGTTCGGTCGCCGGGCTCAAAGCCCGCGATAAAAGCTATGCAATAGCTTAAAAATCTTTAAAAAAGCATCGATTACTGAGTGTTTTCGGTAGTTGCATTCCATACCATGCGAAAGTTCACCATTTCAAAGCCCACCACATAACACTGTGTTTTTCAAATTTCAAATTCATATGTATGTTATTCGACGCTTTAACGGCGAAAGAAAACATCGCAAGGAAACCTGCACACCTAGGAAGAAATTCTTAGGTTGTGTAGTCAACCAACCCGCACTTGGCCAGCGTGGTTGACTAAGTCTTTATGGCTCTAGTTTAGGGTAGGCCCGTGCCTGAGCATTGGGGACGTATATGGGCTGATGATGATGAAGGACAAAATTGAATTTCTATACAAAAATAATATGTTCCGCAAAATCGAAAAAAATCCGTTTAAAACATTCCACCGGCACCAACCATTCTTTCACTCACAGCATTCGTTTCCGCGCCATTGGAAACATTTCTCCCCCCAAGTCCAATTAATATTCGAGATTTAATCAAGACGCTAATCTATGCACGTCAATACAATCGGAGGGTAATTAATGTATTCCACTCATTTGCAGCGGGACTTTATATACAGTTGAATGAATTCGATCGCATCTCCTTGGAAGTATATGTATAGGATTTATTTTTATAACATCACATAATACATTGTTCTGATTCCGTGGTAAGTAGCTTAAGCACTTGTGTTACGGATATCAGAAACAACAATGGTATACAAAATTACAAAAAAAAAAAATACATGAATATATTTTATTTCCAATAAGTAGAATTACATATAATTAAACTTAAATATAAATTTTGAACTGTGTGTTACATACACGTGCGGTTGTTGATTTTTTACCGATAACTTAACGGTGCTTCACTGATCGACTAATTGCTCTAATCTAAATACAACTTATTCAATAAACAAACACATGAATCACACGAAATTAGATCCGCTATCATACAAGTTAATCAATCATTGCAAACGCGAAACCAGTCGAAGTTGGCTACAAATTGCTATAATCCTTACTAATGTTATAAATGCGAAGTGTGTTTGTTTGTTTGTTACATCTTCACGCTTTTTATACTCATTAAATCTTACTAGAATTTCGCATATATAGAATTAAGATGGAGAAGGATATAGGGTTGACATCCTGAATAAAATTACGAGTCTAAATATTAGTCTTTATGGGTCTACACGCGTTATTAGCAAATTACATAGCTAATAACGCGTGTAGACCCATAAAGACTAATATTTAGTGTAATGGAACGCGAAAGTCTAAAATCTTACATAAAATTACGAGATTTGCAAAACGCCGCTATTTTTCTTACATGTTTCTCTGTTGGTCGCCCACAAGTTTCGATTTTAATAATGCGCGCAACTGGCTTTCTATTACACCAATCAAGTAGCATTATTAAAAAAACATTATTATTTCGTCATTAAGCTATTATGGCGCGAAATGCGCAAGACACTAGATGGCAAACAGAGTATTCTAAATCGCTCAAGAAAAAAATCTTTTTAGTAATTTCACATGGACGAAACCGTAGACAGAAGCTAGTATGCCATAAATTGTACAAAAGCCTCGTAGGCGCCAAAGCAGTATCGAATCTTGATTAAAACCAGCTTTGATAACGGTTCGGAATCCAATTATAGTCCGGTCAAAATAACATAAGCTTTTTATTAGAAAAATGCGAAAAACCAATATTACAAGCTTTTATCATTTCTAACTTTGACTTTGATTTTCACACAATATGTCAAAGTCGATGGGGAATTCTATACTTCTTTTGTAATGGTAATGATACGGGTAAAAAAATGATGATATAACTTAAAAGTATCCACCAATTTCTTACAAGCTTAAACGCTATTTTGTACGGACTATTAATGCCAGTGACTTGTTTCTCATTATAGATAAGGATCTCAAATGGTCGTCCTCAGGTGTATTGCAAATATTAGTAGACCGATGGTTTAGGAGGCTCGGGAAAACTGAGAGGCGGCCTGCGCGATTGAGATAAAGCTTCTGCTTTAAAAGGAATGTTTTAACCATAACCATTGTTAATAAATTAGTTACAAGTTTCGAGTTCCGTCATTCTATTATAAAAAAAAATAAAAAAACAAATAAATAAACGTTTATTGCACAAAAAGAAAAATTACAATTAGTTACAATAAAAATACCTTAATATTAATTATTGTACTAAATTTTCGGTATAATATCCTGACTATATAATTTTAAATTGTCATTTGAAATAAAACTAATTTTACGGTGACCACGAGCGCTGTAAAGAGCTCGAAACGTCGGATCTCTAAATAATGTTTAGAATATCAATACACGCGAGTTTTATCCGTAAAATTAGTTTTATTTCAAATGTGTAGTGCTCGCGCAAATACAAATAGACAATATCAAACTGTCATGGTTACACACATTAGAAAACTGAAAGTGTCCGGGATATTTACCATGTTGTTTTGTTTTAATGAGCTCCCGATATTTCGGCACTGTTACAAGGGCCATGATCACGGGTAAAATCCTGACTGACTAATGTAAAGTAAACGCGCCTCTGTCGCGCATACAGGCCAAAGTACTACTGATTTTAATAAAATTTGGTACGCATATAGTCTAGAGTCTGAAAAAGGTCAGAGCCAACTATATAAATCAACAAGTGGTAAAAGGGAGTAATGTTTTACGGACATACAGACAGAGTAGCGAGCGGAAAGCTATTACTCTATATTATATTGTCCATTAAAACATCATTGTTTCGAGCTGAAACCACTAAACCAAAACCACCCATAAAGTATACACCCAGAAAGACTAATATTTAGTGAAATGGAACGCGAAAGTCTAAAATCTTACATGAAACCACTAAATACTGTACTTACAAACAAACTACGAATACATAAATGAATTAGTAATATTTTGCCTTCAGTAATAAATCAAAGCGACTAACTACGACCCTAGATCAAAATATTCAACAGTATAAAGAAACAAAATGGCGTACGAACGATTCTCGCGAAACCATTTATTATACAACGGCTATATTATTACTGGGGTAAACTCACCCCATCTATTATAATAGTATCATTAATAACATGCCTATTTGACTAGGCGGCAAAACTGCTAGTGCAATCAATCATTTTAGCCCATAAACATCCCATGGCAGAGCACAAGTCTTCTACATTTTGGATAATATCGAATTTCGCTACAGTTTTTTTTTTCGGGAGGACTTAGCTGTTGGCCTCAGACGGCTTCTACATCTATAGACTTGCGGGAGAACGGCAGACTCACACCCCTAGCCGCTAGCCAGTATGGCTCTGTCAACTAACAATTGATTGGTCATCATAATCATCAGCCCATATACGTCCCCACTGCTGGGGCACGGGTCTACCCTAAGTTAGGATCAAGCCTTAGTCAACCACGCTGGCCAATTGCGGGTTTATCTTCTACACAATCTTTAAATATTACTAATTCATCCATGTATTCGTAATTGATTGGTTACTTGAAAATTATAGTAACACGACTTAGCTCTAAGGCAAAATTGGTATGTATTTGCTACTCCTTATATCGCATGTAGACCTATAAAGACTAATTGTTAGTGTAATGGAACGCAAAAGTCTAAAATCATGCGATTTTGTAATCATGCGAGTTCAATATTAGGCAAACCTCTTTACGCGGTACAGTAACTCGCTAATCTACTGTAACATCAACTTGAGGATACTTTGACGTAACTCATTCAGTGATTATTCCCATCAACGATCAAACACAACCCCAATTATTTTCGATTCCGATTTTTATACTGTTATTTTCCGACATCACCTCAACTTCAAAGGAAGCGGGGGACGAAAACGTGCCATTTGGGTATACTAGATATAAAAAAATCAGTCAAGTGCGAATTGAACTCGAACACGAAGGGTTTCGTGCCATTTACCTGATACATCATCAGCCCATAACGTCCCCACTGCTGGGGAACAGGACAATCCTAAAGTAGGACGATCAGGCTTTAGTCACTTTTTTAAGCAAAAAGCTAAAAAAAGAATCACGTTTGTTGTATAAGAGCGAGTGGCCTCCTCTGCCCTCCTTAATTGTTTTTACTATTTGCACTAGATACACCATTGTTGAAAATTTCAGTTGTCTAGCTATCTAAGTCCTAATACAGCCTGGAGATAGACAGACGAACAGATAGCAGAGTCTTAGTAAGCTTATTTACAGAGTTCTAAAACACACATATAACACACGGATACACACGGAGAAACGTTGGGAAACCATTAATGCGCTGGGCCGATGATATCGCAAAAATATTAGGCAAGACCTGGATGCGATCAGCAAAAGACCGGGTCAAATGGAAAGCACATGAAGAGGCCTATACCCAACATTGGGTGATACAAGGCTGAGGAAGAAGAAGAAGAAGATAACACAGTCTTCTTCAGGGTAAATCGGGACCCTTTTCACCTTTTGGTGGTTTGTGATACGGAACCCTAAGAATAGCTTTAATGGTTCATATCCATATTTCCGCAAACGGCCCTTTGGGGAGTATGGGTCGCGTCTCTATGGGAATTGCAATCCGGTTTGTTATAATGAATACTTAAAAAGCGTCGATGGCCGAGTGGTTAAGGTCGTTGCTTGCCATGCAACAGATCAAACCCACTGTTTTTTTCAAATTTGAATTTCATCAGTGTTTATACTACAGCCTTTTAACTTTATAGTTAAAAGGCTGTAAAATCCTAACATATCTTAGACTTCTACTTCAATAAAGAGTGCCATCAATTCGACGACGAACGAAGAAACGTCGACCATTAAGTAGCTATGTATTTGCTACTCGTAATATCGAGTGTAGACCGATAAAGATTAATATTTAGTGTAATGGAACGCGAAGTCTAAAATCTTAAGTGTCAAGTGACACTCCATCTACATCATTAACCCAAAAAGCCTTAATAGTTATTCATAAACAGTGTAGGAGGACAATAAAACGATTACAACAATTAGATTAGTTGGTGCGTGACAAATTGGTACAATTACTTTGTTTGACATCACGATATGCGGCCATAGATTATAATCTACCAATTAATCAAGAAAATAGCCTTTAATGTCTGCATTTATATAATGGAAAGCGGAAGATGGTCGGGTGTTATTTTGATTACTTTATCATATTTTATTTGCTCTGGAATATGATTATAATCCATTCGTCTGAAAAAATGGGTAACCATTTAAATCTTGCCGTTTAATGGGAGCTTAGATCTTAGATTAACATAAGTGAGATTTATGATCACAATTATGTATATTTTTATAGTACACATTTTTAATCAAATAAATTAGAATGACACTGTGTTGTAATGTCAATGAATCAATTATGATAAGGACATATTAGTTTCTTGAACAAGACAGAAATTGAAGTAATAATCATTTACATGTTACGTTCCAAATCCATGTTTGGTGTTACAACTAATACCAATCGTGGATTTATGAAACTATGCAACAAGTAGCAAAAAACAACTTGTTATTGCATGAAAAGTGCAAGTGTCAACCCAAAATGCAAAATCACAATCAGCAATATTAACCGCTACAATTCAGTCATATTACATAACACTGCGCCTATTCATATACTTGCAGAAATCTAAATAGGCATAACTTCTAAATTGCAAACAATAATTACAATTTCATCAATAGTGCAGGTGACAGAAAGCAAAACTCTATATAATCCACCATCAGCAATTTCCTACTCCAATCCACTTGCCACATTACATAACTAAACCAGTACACTGCGCCTATTATTCATCGACGTTTTCAACAAAAGAAATATATCTCATTAGCGAAAAAATAACAGGACAATGGGAATATGATACACCCGCTCTTGGAAACGTGTTAATTAAACGACGGTGTTTAAACGAGAACAATGGGGGCTAACGAGCGACGCTGAAAGAGCGGCCGTGGATACCTTCACGTTATTATGACGTTCACTGTACTCAGAGATGGGTGGGATCCTTGATCTTAGTATTGGTACGGTACTGGTACAGGTTTTAGTAACAATCGTAAGAGTAAACTTAATTGTAATTCTGTAAAGCTGCAGAAGCCGTCAGAGGAAACCAGCTAAGTTCCTTTCGAAAAAAAATCAATGCTAATTACCGTAGAAAACCTGTATTTTAGTGATATCCATTTTTTTCTACGATGGTGAGTAGATTTTTTTTCCAAATGACATACGATGTTGGCTTGGAGAAGCCTCGTCATCATCACCGGACCTGTGTGAGAGCGGATGGCTCTCACCCCTAAAAAGGTAACTAGTATCATCATCACTTACAGTGTGGATGGGCCCTACGTTTTTTTTTCTCATGGGTATGTGGTAGAGCTCCTGTATCTTGGGTCAGACAACAATGGGATGGTTTAACGAGCGACGCTGAAAGAGCGGCGGTGGATACCTTCACGTTATTATGACGTTCACTGTACTCAGAGATGGGTGGAATTCTTGATCTTAGTATTGGTGGGGTGGTTTGACTGGTGAGGTGACATATTGAGTAAGAGTGTACTCAATTCTAATAAGGGATGAGAGCCCCCGCCAGTCCAGAGAAGCAGCAGAAGCCGTCAGAGGCTACCAGCTAAGCCCGCCCGAAAAAACAATTATACTAATCCGTAGAAAACCTGTATTTTAGTGATTTCCATTTTTGTTACGATGGTGACTAGTGTCGTCTTCACTTGTTTTACGATGAGGATGGGTCCCCCAATATTTTTTTTTGTCAAGGGCATTTGGTAGATATCTTGTATCCTAGGTCAGACAAAAATGGGATACCTTGACGTTATAATGACACCTACTATAATCTGAGATGGGTGGAATTCTAGTTTTGGTATTGATGCGATGATTTGTCTGGTGAATGTATGTCACTAGAGGAAGCTCTATTATCACCAGTGGAAAAACTATATTTGCAAGACCCCGATTCTTTCTGACTACGATCATGGTGAAGCCTTTTCATCATCACCGGACCTGCGAGGAGGTGGATGGCTCTCAACCTTGCTTTAGAATCTGATTAATGTATTATGTAGTGTGATTTTGCAATGCAATTGCAGTGCAACAAAGGGGGAGTTATTAAACTTTTGGTGAGCGATAGGATGTGCAGAATAGTAATATTATCACTGTATTCACAGTTAAAGAAGTTATTCCATGACTTCAATTAGCTTATTCCAGTCATTTACACATGAAAAAAGACTAGAATCATGAGTCCATTATAAACTTTATAAAATCATCTCAATGCGACTGTCTATTCCACAGCCAACTTTGTTCCCTTAACGACATTCCCGTTTACTCAACCATTGCACTTTGATAGGCTGTAACGTGAAACGGGGTATTTTAGTACGGTCTCTCTATTAACGAAAAAAAAATCCTTTTAATGACCCATCTTTATGAAGATTAAGATAAGAAAAATACATTAGATCTATATGAAGATTTTGGGTCTTCGCACGAATCATTCATCGTATGTAACATAGCGTATTTCTATTAAAAATATATCAGTCTTAAAAAAGTACGCCACATAATTATTTATTAAATTTATTAAGGACAGTACAACTGTATGTACAACTAGATAATCACTCAAGTAACATGATTAAAGCGCTAGTTATGTAGTACAAGCTCCTTTAAACTGACTTCGATATAAGGAAGTAATGTTTTACGCGAAGACGGTAACGATGACGAGGTCTAGAACTCATAGATTAAGGGAGTAGCTAGTAGGGGAAAGGGGTAAACAAAAGATTCAAATGATCGAAGCGACCTTCTTTTATCCTAATTTCCCAATGTTCAATGTAAATTTATGGTTGTTATGTTTTATGCATGTATTGTTGGTGAGTCAAATTTCAATAAATAAACAAATTGACTACGATGACTGCTTGGAGTATCCCTGTCATCATCCCGGACTTGCGGGGGAGCGTATAGAGCTCTCTGCTAAAAGCGACCATTCATACGGTCCCCGCTACAAGATAAAATTTATTTATTTATTTGTTTATTCAAAATCCACAGCTCTTAAATAAAAATTACAGATAATGTACTAAGTAGACCACCAAAAGAAAACCGTCTCACGTCGACTCCATTGGAACCTAAGCCCTACTTTACGACGCCCACATTTACTCAGCCATTACACTTTGATAGGCCGTAGGTTACTTGGACCCTATTAATCCCTAGACACTGGTCCGTAATTACACTCCGGCCCTACCTTAGTACCGTGAGTACATAGTGATAAACGGTATGGAAGGTGGAAATATAGGAAAGCACGAAGTCTATATTTATTTAGGCAACGGTCATAAATCATCAATGTAAGCAATGTTATGCTATGATCTGTATTTATTTAGGCTCTTAAAATATTCTCTTTTATAAACCATCCATTTTGCGCTGTACGTATTCAAACAATGGAAGTAATTGATTAGGGCAGTTTCGCACTATGTCCGACCCGAATACATATTCATTATTTCTACGGCTACACCAGACCGTCGTTTAACGGAGGCGGAAGTAGTGTGTAAGAAGTCAAAACAGAATCTTTCTTAGTTATAACGTATTGAATACATACTGTCGTCGGTGAGAACCTTGTGCCTCAAGAGTAGAAATCATACTCAAAATAAAGTTAAGTTCAAGGCAGGAAACATTTATATCATTTAATAATTAAACTTTCTAATTGCTTATAACGACTAAATCTTTAGATTATGTAAAAATTACGTAAGATAAACAAGAGTTCTAACTTCATACAAATAGTCATAGTAATCAGTCAAGATTTTTAGACAGTCAAAACAATGGTTAGCCACACAACTATGCCTCAAACCTCCATAAATCGATGCGTCACTCACAACACCCCGTCAATTTAATAGCTCGGAGTCCTATGAAGCCGCCATTTGGCATACAACGCGGTGTTTTAGTCGGTAGACCCTGAGCATTGTGGCTGGCATTTACCATCTCTCACGAACCTTTGGGGAGTCTGATCCACAACTGGGATAGAACCCTCTCTCCCATTGAAAGCGCGTAACGCATTTCATAACATAAAATCACGCCTTTTTCCCAGAGGGGTAGGCAGAGATCACTTCGTTGCGATCCACTTTTCACCTCTGTGGGAAACGTGACGTGACGGGTTGTGGACCACGTCGCCGCCATTCTGCCTTGTGCATTGTTTTAAGGTCATAGCGTTCCCACGAGTAGCAAGGATATATGACGGGGGAAGCAAAAGGGGAGGAAGGATACTATCGCCTCGGATGATTTGGACTGAGTCGATAGTAACTCGATGAGCCGCGGTCGCTTACGCATATACCGTTCACCAACCACCGGACAGATAGTTGTGACTGGTATCCCCTGACTGCGCAACGCATTTCACCGCGCACAAAAAGGGGTTTGCAATGATACAAGTGTATCTGGTAATCGCCATAAATCAATTCTTCACTCCACCCCGTCAATTCAATAGCTCGGAGTCCCACGAAGCATTTGGCGTTGAGGTACACCGCGGTGTTTTAGTCGGGAGACCCCCTGAGCATTGCGGCTGGTATTAACCATTTCTCACAAGTCATTGGGGAGTCTGATCCACCACTGGGAGAGAACCCTCCCTCCCATTGAAAGCGAGCACAAAAAGGGGTTAGCAACACTAGTGTATCTGTAAACTCCATAAATCAATTCGTCACTCCATCTCGTTGATTCAATTGGTCGGCCACGCTGGGTGGCACAAGAGTCACCGGACGCGGCAAGAGGTCTGCGGGATCAAGTGCGGTAGCCGACTGATTCGATTACCGGTCAGGGCTGTCTCATTATCATCAGCTGATCTATGTCCCCACCGAATTGCATGAACCTACCTTTTAACGCGGTGAAATGTTTATTGCACCGTCACTGGGAGAGGGAATTCAAAAATCAAAATCAAAATGTCTTTATTCATATAGGCAATTTGCATGCACTTATAAATCGTCACATTAGTAATAATACGATTCTACCACCGGTTCGGAAAGCCGTATCTATCGAGAAAACTCCGGCAAGAAACTCTATAGTCGCTCTTTTTAAACATGTTATACATTGTAAATGAGCCAAGTCATACAGTCCGGGTGTGCCATAGTAAAAGGTGAAAATTCTCGCCCAGTGGTGTGTCGGACTCCCCAGCGGGTGGCGAAGAAATGGTTAATGCCAGCCGCGGCTCCTGGGCGGGGTGCAATGCCCGAGGGGTTTATCGACTAAAACACCGCGGTGTACCTCATCGCCGATTGGCGGCGTCATGACTCTGACCTAGTCTTCTACTGCCACGCCACTCGGGTGATCAGGCCTCTGTCAACCACGCTGGCTAAGAGCGAGTTGGTCGACTTCACACAGGTAGTGTAGAATAGGTAGAATTTCGTTTCAGGTGTGCAGGTTTCCTCACGATGTTTTCCTTCAACTTAAGAGCGTCGAGCGTACCCATAATCAACCAGCATGCACGAAGAGGTTGATGGATGTGAAAGAAGCGAAAATGATGTGCCAGGATCATAGCAAATGACAGGAAGTGATCTCTGCCTACACCTCTGGGAAAAAGGCGTGATTTTATGTATGTACGTACGAGTAAGTGGCGGGGTTCGACGTGGCTACTACTCGGATGTAAAGTAATAGCCTAACCACTCGGCCATCGACGCTATATCTCTAATAATCTCCATAAATCAATTCGTCACTCCACCCAACCAATGGCACAGGAGTCACCGGACGCGGCAAGAGGTCTGCGGGATCAAGTGCGGTAACCGACTGATTCGATTACCGGCCAGGGCTGTCTGTTGTGACTTGTGACGAAATAGATTTTGAACTTTATCCTTTTACAACACCAGATAATTTTTCGTCAGATTTTTATTTTAATTTTCTTTTTCACAGTTAGCGCTGCGTATGGAGACTATCGAAAGTCCACGGTTTGAGACGGGGGAGGCCAAATGTGTGTCTTTTTTGACCTAGTAATATTGACTAGATCAGGAAGTTGGCGGATGTAGGCCCGTGACCGTGCCTCGCAATCGCAGTGCTTTCAAATGTTCAATCTACCTGTTAAGATTTGAAACCTGATTGTATATTTAAAAACCTTGTTAGTGTAGAAGAAGCTGGCTTTGCAATATTGCGTTCCGACCTCTTCAATAGCAATTCCCGAAGCTTACTGATAACTTCGAACAATAACGCCCCTCAACTTATCGATCATAAGGCAACCCTGCAAACAATGATAGATACGGAAATCTTGACACGCACTTGTGACTCAATAAGAAACAACAGTAAGGAATGTTTGACTCAACACTTTATCCATTACTGTATTGATTTTAAGGTTCCGTACCTTAAAAGGAGAAAAAGGACCCTTATTATACTTTATTTTTTTGTTAGTGTGTTTGTTTTTTGTACTATAAGGTACCCGACCGATTACGGCCATGACGGCCGATCTCAATGGATATCAATGAACTACACAGCACATAATATTTCCTGTGCAGTTGATTAAATATTATTATAGTACACGAGTGTACATGCAAACACAAGTGCACTCTCCGTTCCCTAAATCTCTTAGTTTGCAAAGACGGCAATCCAACTAGTAACTACAAAATAGTTTAATATTACTACTCATTTCTATATTAACCAAAACTCCTACATACCAAACTTATCTGTATTTGCAAGAGTCACTCAACTTTGCAGTATTTGCAAGATTTTACTTCAGTTAGTACTAAGTTCACTAAAATCTTCTCCAAGTATACGGATAAGATTTTGGCGAACTCCTGAAACTTTGAGACATCGTGTAAACAATGTATTATTGAATAACACTCAAGCCAAGATCAGGTTATAGGTCACAAGTTCGCAACTCTCCGTGGAGTTCGACACGATTGTTTAGTTCGTCGGGGCCGAACTAGTTCGCACTTATAGCGCTCCAGAATACGGGGCTTAATCAATTCCTTCCTTATTTTAATGCTCACAGTATAAGGTATTGACAGAACGGCAATTTCGCCACATGAACCGTTAATGTATCACTACATAGCAAAGTCGCTCCCCGCGTCTGTCTGTCCCTATGTATGCTAAATCTTTAAAACTTCACAAAAGACTTTGATGCGGTTTTTTTAAACAGATAGAGGGATTTAACAGGTAGGTTTTTAAGTATTATATATCCTAAGCAAAGTGATTGGGAGGTGGAGGGAGGTCACTAGTAAAATATAATTGTTTGATAGACAGGACTATATGAAGTACTCCGGTGACGCCAAGATACTACGCAATTTGAAAGCGGGAACAATCACGTTATAAATGGTGTACATTATACCTAGCCTGACACTCAAGATTATAACATGGAGTGGTTAATAGATAGACTGCATTGGTGGCCTATTGGTAATTTAACCCGCGTGAAAACTGGCTGGTTCGACCGTGGAGTACAATTATTAGTTACAATACTCACAGGTCAACGATAAAACACATTTACAAATAATTTACGTACAAATGTGGACATCTATTGAACAGATTGCAGTCCGAGGAATATACCAAAACGCGACAATACAACTCAATTTAGACATTTTTCAGTAAACCACCTTGAGAAGACACCTCACTGCCTATTTACACACTGTGGCCACTCCAGCCGCCCTCGCACACATTTTTCGCCGTCCAATGATACGTGCCTGCTCATTGAGAGAAACGACCTAGGCTCAACCGAGTGAATCGAAACGAAAAATACATGCAAAAACTTTTCACTGGCTCGATGGCGCAATGGATATTGCCCTCTTTATGTGCACCAAGAGTCCTGGGTTCGATTCGCATTTGGAACTAATATTTGTGTGATGAACATCGGTTTATCTTAGTTACTCCATTATATACTCTATTATCCATCTAATAATTACTAGTGACCCGCTATCGGGTAAATTATTACATAAAATCCTTTTTGCTGACTCCCTCTATCTATTTAAAATAAAAACAAAAAGATTGAGTAGTTTCAAAAATTTAAGCTTACATAAATACGGACAAATAGCGGACACGACTTTGTTTTACACTAGTACTAGCTTTCCGCCCGCGACTTCGTCCGCGTAGAGACGTTTAACGGGTAAAACATTACTTCTTTATAGCGCAGTCGGTTAAAAAGTAGCCTATATCCTTTCCTAGGCTCTGGAGTCTGGACTATATCTGTACCTGTTTAAATCGGTTCAGTACTCTATGCGTGAAAGCGTAACAGACAGAGTTACTTTCGCATTTATAATATTAGCAAGAATAAATGATAATGAAGTGAATTTGTGTATAACACTGATATACGAAACACAAGTGCTTAAGCTTACCACGGGATCAGATCAATGTATGTACGTGATGTTGTGTAACATTTATTTATTAAATATGTCAAAGACGAGGTTGACGGTCCCGCGATGCTATATTGTAGGGCGGCCCATAACTTTGCAAAGGGAAACTTCCCCCTACGAATGTTTGGAGAGGAAATCGGGAATGTGACGTTAATATGGAGAAAGATATTTCATGCGTGCGACCTATTTATACAGCTTTCCAGTATTTGGGTAGATCTCTATACCCTAATACGGGGAAATCAAAAGGTTTACAGAGATTTATACAGGAATTCGTCGTAGCGACTAAATGTGTTTGACCTTTACGATTGGATATTTACAAGTAAGAGGGGTTATTGAACTGCTGATCAAAATTGTCTGTGTAGGACACATAAGTAAACATCAAACAATTTCACATAAATTGTTCTGATTCCGAGGTAAGTTGCTTAAATATTTGTGTTACGGATATCATCATAAACTATAGTAGAATATACGTATATTCTTAAAGACACATAACACACCCAAGAGTCGATGGCCGAGTGGTTAAGTTAGTTGCTTGCCATGCGAGAGGTCGCCAGTTCAAACCCCGCCAGGTACCAATGTGTTTTTCAAATTTGAAATTCATATGTACCATCATTCGACGCTTTAACGGTGAAGGAAAACATCGTGTGGAAACCAGCACACCTGAGAGATTGTTCAACAGTGTGTGAAGCCATGTCAGAGGCCTACGGGCGGTTTAAAAACTCTTGACACCAGGTTGTTCATTAACCATACGATAAGAAGAAGACACGAGATAAGTATCGATGTTCATTACACAAATAGGTACTTTTCCCGGGTGGGGTTCGAACTCACGTATCTTTGCGTAAGATACAAGGGCACTATCAAATTCGCCATCAAACCACAAATATGAATATTGTACTATTTTTTTTACGTATACATATTTGTGACGGGAATATTATTTAGTAAGGAATACACGACAGACAGTATGATATTCTTGTGTATGACTATGACCCTCATCAGACCCCCATATAGGAAACTAATAACTTTTATCCCGTACTAAGAGTTCGGGTTCGATCCCTTGGGATAAACACACAGTATGTAATGAACATTTATGTGTGTATTCTTGCAGGGTGTTTTCATGATATTTCCGTTTAGCCAGCCATATTATGGATTCCATAAGAGCTTAAGCTATAATACAAAATCGGTATATGGTCAACATTTGATGTTACTTTTTAGCAACTATCAAAAAATGAGTTTCATAGTTTGAACCGCCGCTTCAAGACCTGAGTGGAAGTCCCCAGAAGTAAGCCAAGAGGCATACGTCCATCAGTGGAGACAAATATGCTGAAGAAGAAGAAGAAGAAGATTGACCTGTATGTATGTCTCGGATTATATCGAGTTTAGCTGAACCGATTTGGACGCCGTTTGCAGAATATTTGTCACATACAAGATAAGATTTTTGTATGTCAACCCTCTTCAAAAAACCAAATTTCCGAATTTTTTCCCGTGCACATCCGGTGTCAGCAATTCAGGCAGCCGTTCAAATGAGGACTACAAACAAACAAACACACTTATTTTTGTTACAGAGACATCGACTCTCATCAGATATCGAAACTGGTTGAGATTGCATCACCACATACAGCATTTTTCACTATCTCTCAAAACTCATCGTCATATCAAGGCAATGACTGAGACCGTTTATCATCCATCCATCACACATGCCTAAAAGTCGGTGTAGTATAACCAATAAGAGTTGACATACCTTTGGAAAGATTAGGACCGAGGTAGGAACGGTTAACCGGTGCATTTAGATAAGAATGTGTCATAATAACTAATTTGTACGTTTCTATTAGGTTCACGACTTTGTTACTACTGGAATAAGGATCAGTTTTGGACGCAGCAAAAAAAGAACTTTGTCTGTCCATCATGCTTTCATGTCTAAACTATGCCTTTTTAAAGGATGTTCTAGTACTTTTAGAGCCTGAAAATGGACAGTGAGTACTTTTTAACCGACTGTGCCATAAAGGAGTAATGTTTTCCGCAATAAACGACACAATGTGGATAGAGTGCCGGACAGAAAAGTCAGTATTTACTATTTCATCACACTATCAAACCAAAAAAAATACTATTTTCAACCTACATAAAGGATAACAGTAGTTTCATTCTTTTGTAGGGCATATAATCATCTAAATATATCATAAAAAAGAAAGAAGAAAGAAAAAGATTTCAATCTTGCATGACAAGCATCGTCATCATCAGACAATCGTGGCAGCGATGTCGTAGTAGAACGTTTTTTAAGCTATTGCATAGCTTTTATCGCGGGCTTTGAGCGCGGCGACCGAACCAAGAAATTCCGTAACGAAAAAAACCTCACAATCGTCTAACGTCGTTTCAGTTCGGTAGACTTCGGCACGATGTTTGTGTGCGTGCGGTTAGACGTATTGTACGACACTACGAAACTCGCACGAATCGAGACGAGCTGCTCCGAAATCGGACGATGCTATGCAATAGCTATACCGCGGCAGTCCTCGAGTGCCACACGTCTTTTTTTTTCTAACTGACTTACGATGATGGCTTGGAGTAGCCTCGTCATCATCACCGTACTACGAGCGAGCGGATGGCTCTCACCCCTAGTAGTAAAAAGTAGGTAAGTCTTAAGGCATACAAAAGTACCAACAAAACTCGAAGTAGACCAAACTATCGCCATTACTTTCCAACACCGCCCTTCCAGGGTTACAACGAGAGAGACGGCTGACAACGAACTCGACAAAGACAAATCGATCCGTCTCATCTGTTTATTTGTTTCCCAACTTGTCACGTCATGTAGCAAGAGAATTCCCCGGGCGCCAGCTGAAATTGGCTATCTCCGTTAATTGTTTGAGTAGATAAGAGAATACCGATGACGTCAAAATAGTGATGTTACGGGCTAATCGATTCCAAAAAAAACAACATATTAAGAGGTAATCCCATCAAAAATATAAATGTAAAAAAGGAGAGCCAAGTTCAATACAAAATTTATGCTGTGGGTTTCGCCGCAAAAATAATGGTTATGTAAATGGCTACCCAAAATTATCTATCTATCACAATTGCTGTTATGTTAAAAAATGATCTTCAAGTTGGTTAGAATTTACATTGCCGGACTTTTTCTAAATAAAAACATACATATAGGTATGTTAAACAACGATGTGATGAAAACTGGTCAAATAGCTGACTATAAGAAACTACTCCTTTGCTTGAACTACTATCAAAAAATAAAACATGAAAAACAAAATACTTTTTGTTCCAATTAGTTTGTTTTGATCATGTTGTAACAAGTGTACCTTAGTACTTTGTTCCCTAAATATTGGGCACCTTAAAGACATATTGGCAAGTGTAAAGGACAGAGATTTGCTCATGGTCAATAAGAAATGTTAAGCTCACCCTCAGGTTCCCGACAAAGTAAATAACGACAGTAGCGATCACACAACTTTTTTTATTTTACCACAAAAATACACGTCAAATCTTTGAGAAAGATGAGGAACAGAGAATGGGAGCGGTGCTTAGTGTAAGGGATTATAAACCCAAAGTAGGTAAGTTTACCTTACACTTAAATTCTACGTTAAAACAATAAATACACCCAACCATATCAATTTATCATATATACGAAGAAATTCTAAACTTGTGTAGTCGACCAACCCGCACTTGGCCAGCGTGGTTCACTAAGCCTAATCGCCCAAGTTTAGCGTAAACCTGTGCCCCAGCAGTGGGGACGTATAAGGGCTGATGATGATCAATTTCACTCGTTAATGCTTAGAGGTGGGAGCCATCCGCTCGCCCGCAAGTCCTGTGATAATGACGAGGCTACTCCGAGCCGTCATCGTAAAACAGTTAGGGAAAAAAAAAGTCGTAAAATGTTTTTTTTTTAAATAGACTATTGTCTTGCGATTGCTTGTTTCCCAACACTGTCCGTCAAAGGTATGCACCTAATGACGTCACAAGCGGCATTGATTCACAAAACTCATTACCTTGCATTCCTTCTGTCCCGTTCGTTAGACAGGCTTTGTTTGTTATTCTAAGGGCCGCGATACGTTATGTGTCTACAAACATCGACATCCCATAGTGCAGAGAAAAGATTTAGATTGATGACACTTAGAATGGAAATGTTACTCATTTTTTAAACGGATTTCTATTTTAAAACACTATTGATAAATCCAAACATAATGTAATAATTATGGTATACCCATCAAGCAATATGACCGTAAAGAAAGAAAAAAAATATTGACCACGACTTGAGGTAACAATGACACATAGATACATACACAAGACACAAAACGCACACAAAGAAATAGAACACATATGTAAGGACTTTATGAGTGGTCAACGAGGTACAGGCCTCAGCATATGCCGCATCAACCCGAGAGCCGCTGCAGCGCTAGTATTCTGGCCGTACCCCGAGTGACCGTAAGCAATATTGGCAAAAATACAACTAAAATGAGCGAGTAAATACACGCACAGATATTACGCAATCACAAACAAAAATAATATAATTTATTTTAATCTAAAAAATACGTATGAAAGTTTTATCGTTTTAAGTATTTACAGAAAATACCGTTTAAAAAAATCAACTTGGTCTCTAAGTCACACGTATGTTTATTTGCTATTTTTTGTAACCAGTTTTGTACAAAAATGAGTAAACAAATTAAACCGTGACTTGAACGATTACATAATTATCAACAACTTTCCTAATCCGCTGTCCTAATAACATGGTTTACAAGTGAATTCTTGCAAAAAAATTATATTATTATCATATTTTGTTACTAGCTGTACCTGCAACTTGGCCCGCGTTTATCACGTTATTTATACAATTTCCACTGTTTCTTTGCTTCTATTGGTCGTTCTGTGATGTTATTTACCATACCTAAAATAACTAGGATATACAAGGATACTAACATCGACCAAATATTTGTATGTTAGCCACAATAACAGTCTCCTATCTAATGAATGCAAGTCAACTCTGTAAATAAAATGGCACCCAAAAATTTTCATTAAAGGACTACCAAAACTTTTTCAATGCGCTATAAAAGACAAACCAAAGGGATGATTGACACCGGGAAATTGGCATCCTAATCAATAGGCCCCTCCAACTTTATAAAGCCCTCCAAACGTTTTGAGACAAGCCAATTACAAGGCCGATGAAGGCTAAAGAGTAGCCGAAGAAACGTTCGGCTAACAATGTCCCCGTCTTCTGTCATAAATTGTTCACTTTCAAACTAAATTCGTTAGCCAAGTTCATTATAAAATACTTGGAGGGTATTATGTTGAGCGTAGCTTTCTTGTACTTGGATGTAGTCTTGCAGAAAGGGACAAGAACATTCAGCAAGTATAAAGTTTCCATGCTAATTTAGGGCTTATGGATAACTCGCTCCGCTACCGACTGTATTCGCATGAAGGCGTTTATAAGACCGTAGAACATTCCCTTATACGTAAAAAGTATCCTACATCTATCCTCAGTCTCTCTCTAGTCTATCTGTGTACTAAATTTAATTTAAAACGATTCAGTACTTTTAGCTCAACAGACATAAAGTAATACTTTCAAATATCATGTTAGTAATGTACATAAATGTACAATGTTAACAAACTGTGTTCTACATTTTGTAAAATAGACACTAGTCTTTACCCCGTTGTTACCTTTAGTGTACGGAACCTTAAAAGATAGTAGCTACATATAAAATATCAGTCTACACCAACAACCAAAAGAAATTATCACTATTCTTTTTAAACACACACAGACATCATATATGTTGATATATACATACAAAATATATTAGTACTTTGAAACGCCCAAAAGCACCATAAATCCGAAACTTCACTAATAGATTCGGGCAAACAATGCGTGAATACTAAATCCCTCGGTACGAGTATAAACCCGTAAACAAACTTAGTAATAGGTCTGAGTTAGATCTTTGTTGGCTATTGTATATTTTAGGGCTATGTCAATTGTAAGATGATATTATCGCTTGTATAATGCCTAAACCCATGTAGGTTTAGGCATTATTTTCTTTTATCTTAAATCATTATTTTAGTCACAATGGCCTCCCATAAACCCTATTATAGACTCCCACCTATGGGATATCCACCGTTTATGGCGCGTTAAATCCCAACTATCTCAAAGTGGCTGTGAATATAAAACAATACTGATATATATAGAGCTCATAAAACCCTTCAGATTTTTATGTACTTACTATTGAGCTAAAAGGCGTACGGCTAAATTAAAAATTTAATTAAATAGTTTTATGTTCTAATCTGAGTTTAGAGGTCGCGGCCAGACTTCACACCGACAAAACTTATTATTTTTACTTTCTGAGCTTTTCCATTTTTTTCCTTTCATAAGAACCTTCTGCCAACAATAAGAACAAAGGAGTCGCGTACAAAAAATATGGGACAAAAACAACGTTCATCGGACAAGTATTTGACCCGGGATTTGAACCCACGACTCTATCAAATACGGCATCAAGCCAGTCAGTGTTTCATTAACCGTTTAATTGAATGGAACCGAACTATGACGAGATTTGTCACCAAATGAAGTCTTGGGTCAACTACTTCACGCTAGCTAATGCGTAGGCAGTTGATCCCTGGCCCACTCAGACCGTCTAGTCTAGTAATTAAACTATAGGGACATAAACCATAGACTAACTAATCAAAGATTAATTATTCAAGGAACCCGGAGTTCCTCTAGTGGTAAGTATATTACTAGACTATCTCATCACATCTATTGATTATCTAAAGACGAAATTATGCTGATCGAAATGTTTGCTGTTTATTTACTGAGTTAGTGAGTGGCCGAATACTGTGCCGAATACTGAAGAAGTTCGTAATTTCGTCCGGTGTCATTGTAAATCAGCCAATTGCGCAGGACATTAAGTGCACAAATAAATAAATAAATAAATATATTATGACACAACATCACATACATTCATCTGATCCGAAATGTGTGTGCAATACATTCATCTGATCTGAAATGTGTGTGCAATGCGCATGCAAAAGTGCACTCTCTGTTCCCTCACCCTCATAGTTCGTAAGACGGCTGAGGATCCGATAAGTGATCACGCTCAGGCCACAGGCTTAACGTGTTTTCCGAGGCAACAGCGTCTAGCTCCTATGCACTAAATGTTCTATGAATCTATGTACTGCAAGAAACCTAATCCGTGTTTAATTTGTTGGCTCGATACTTATATGAATCAGGGACGGAGTTCGATTCCCAATTCAGCTCGCACTAATGCAAATATTTACAATCATGTCAAAACGCCCGTTTATTGATTTCGTCTCATAGTTGTTTATTTATCTTGGTCTGTATGTAAATGAACGTCAAATGTGTTTTGATCGCGAACAAACTGTACACATTTAGGTACCTAACTTTGTGTTTGTAACCATCATCATCATCATCATTATCAGCCCATGCCTGTCCACAGTTGGACATAGGCTTCCCCAAATGCACGCCACATCGATCTTTCTACGGCTACTCGCATCCAGCTCCTACCAGCCGTCCTGCGCAGATCGTCTCTTTGTAACCATATTATTAGATACAAGCTGTGCCAGCGACTTCGTCCGCCTTTCCCCCGTTTTTTTACATATTTTCTATTGTTTCTTTGCTCATATTGGTCCTTATGATGATGAGATAATAGCCTAAAGCTTTCCTCGATTAATGGTTTATCGAACACTAAAATATTTTTCGATTCGTACCAGTAAAGACAAGCGCGTTCAAACAAACAAACTCTTAAGCTTTATTATATTAATTTATTTAGTATAGTATAGATGTATTTTATGTTTTCAATAATAATAGCTAAATAGAGAATCATGATAAGCGAGCATAGTTCTACAAAGCAAGAATTCATAATAAATTCTAAAACTGGATCGTATTCCAGCTAATGTTCTACAGAAAGCTTACAAAACGACATTCTTCGAATACCATCCAAAACAAATTAAACAAACTTAAATTCCGAATCTATTTCAGTTCTCAAACATGGCCGCCATAACATCAGCTGTAATATAAGATGAACGTGAAAATTAAATTAATATTCCAATTTCATCTGTCAACTTGCTCTCACCGGCTAATAACGTCTGAACCGACGGATATTCTTGACGAAATGCCTGGTAAGCATTGGGTGTTAACGTCAAGATATTTTAAATTAATTCGGATAACATCGAATATATTAAACCTAGCAAGCTGATGAGGTGTGGATCATCTTCGGTTAACATCGGGATAATGTTGATTTACGATATTGCTAGCTCATCATAACATTCATTTTCTATTACGTCTGACGATATTATTAAATAATACATTTGATTACTAATAAATCCAATCGATTTACTTAATTATCTGGCATGTTTATCATAGAAAACGCATACGAGCATGCAATACACTTAGTTATAGTGTTATATTGTGATGGGAATACATACATGCTTCAATAAAAACCTTAAACTATGTTTTCTATTTCATTAGACTGGCTCGGTGGAACAGTAGTTAGAGACCAAGGTTCACTACCTACGGTTCCAAGAGCCGTGGGTTCCATTCCCATTTACCCGAACATCGGTGTTTTTTGATTCTGATATCTGTAACGTGCTTAAGCTACTTACCATGGGATCAATGTAGTGTGTGATGTTGTGCGTTATTTATTTCATTATTTTAGTAAGTAAGTTAAGTTATTATTTAGTTGATTTGTTGTAAGATTAAGATTTTTTTTTTTATAAAAGGCTAACAAGATGACCTCACTCCACCTGATGATAAGCGGTAGTGAGATCCAAATATGAAGTCGACAGGCACAATAGATCGTATTGAGCCTGTCGCACTCACCCTGAAGGCCTGCTTAAATGCCGTTTATTTATATGCGTCGTTTATGTGTAAGCTACTACAGTCACTCGGGGTACGGCCAGAATACCAGCGCTGCAGCGGCTCTCGGGCTGATGCGGCATATGCTGAGGCCTGTACCTCGTTGACCACTCATGAAGTCCTTACATATGTGTTCTATTTCTATGTGTGCGTTTTGTGTCTTGTGTATGTATCTATGTGTCATTGTTACCTCAAGTCGTGGTCAATAAAAGTTTTTCTTTCTTTCTTTCATTAAATACTTGCGTTACTTTTGGGACACCGATATTATTAAATGTGTTTTAACTTGATTCAACAATTCAAACACTTTTAGGCAGCCTTATAAATAATATTAAATAAACATTGAGGCAAAAGCTCAGTCATAAATAACGCAATATCAGCTTAAACCACTGTACACCGGCCGGCATCAAAAGCTTGCAAAATTCACCGCCTACCCACTGCTTCGCGTCAACTCCCGCTCTGCTGATTCAAATTATCACCCGTACACGGTTTTCATAAGCCAGCGGGCGCGTTCAAACTCCAAATTAGGCGTCGCTTGAAAAAAAGGGTGGCCCAATTCGGTCCCCTTTGGTCTATTTATAATATTAAGTAGTAAAACTGTGTGTTTACTGTCTGACTGTACGTTGCCGGGGGCCTATCGGTGCGGCGTGCTTGATATAAAACCGGCCAAGTGCAATTCGGAGTTGCGCGCGAAGGGATCCGTACCAATCATGTAAAAAAGACACGTTTATTGTATTTAGGACCCCATTAATATTTTAAAGACCTTTCATGATCAAATAGGTCAAATCTTAAAGAGAGGTCAAATCAAAAGTACCCGTAATCGACGAGCGTGCATGAAGAGGTTGATGAATGTGGATGAAGCGAAAGTGGTGTGCCAGGACCGTAGCACATGACAGGAAGTGATCTCTGCCTACCCCTCTAAGGAAAAGGCGTGATTTTATGTATATGTATTAATATTTTATCTTTTTAATTTTTTAGTAACTATTTGTTGTTATAGCGGCAACGGAAATACATCATTTGTGAAAACAGCTTACAAGCTATCACGTTTTATGAGATACAGCTTGGAGACAGACAGACGGACAGACGGACGGCGGAGGCTTTGTAAAAAATAGGGTCCCGTTTTTACCTTTTAGGTAGTGAACCCTAAAAACTTTAGGGTCTTGCGTATCGATAAAGATTTGGTGACAAATGCGACGAAAAAATCTTTATTACTCGTCTGACTCCTAGCCCCCCTGTTTAGAACGGACGGGTTTATTAGTGAAGCACACGCGATGAGGAAACGAAAACGAATATTCTAAAACAAAGGCAAGTTATTTAAAGCTTAAATAATGTTAGAAGGTTACCTATGTAACAAAGTATATAACATAATCATAAATTCGAACAGTAGTTTGGATTGTTACAAACATTTGCAAATGAACTGATATGGACTATACACCGTGAAATTTTAGTGGTTGTTTTCCCGCAGCAAAATGATTCTACCTTAGTAGCACAATAGATTTGTGCGGTTCTTTTTTATTAAAATCAATAAATGCCGGTTTTACAAAAGGTATAACCGAAACTCGAAAGTACTTTCGAACCACTTTATTACTTAAGGCGTAGAGCTTCTTTAGCTTTAAGCATCGATTTCATGCGGCAAGCAGTACCAGATTACGTCACATCTTAAAAAACAACGATAGCTTCTCCCGTTTTCGAGTTGGAAAATTATTATTTTGAAAATTTGAAAAGAAAAATTTTTTCAGGGAATAATTTGCATAATTCGATAGTATTACTAAAGGCAAATCGTTCTGCCACGGGAAAACAACCACTCAAATTTCACGGTGTATAATAGATCTGACTTCACAGACAGTCACGCAAAAATAAAATATCCCGTATCCCGTCCCATTATTCATAAGAGGTACATAACTAAAGTTTATAAATATCATCAACATAATTGTTAAAACATCTTAGCCATAAAACTCAAACGGCCTCAGAGAATAATTATTTATCTAAGTGCCTTGCCAATTAAGTATCACATTGAAAACTGTTCAATTCAAACTGAAAACGTCAAATATTTAATTATCATTTCAGTTTTCGACCGTAACCTACAAGAGATAACTGCTAAGTTAGCAAGTGCTCACTTAGCAGAATTATTTACTTAGCTGTGGAGCTAAGTTATGTAAGAGTAATCTCGAATAAGAACATTGACGCCTCCTACAATCAAGATAATATCAAATGTCAATTAACGATGAGACAATCGAATGGAAAGCATCGATTCTACAAATTGTTCGCAATCAACCAATTCGCCACCATGAAACACTTCTAATGTGAAAACTTATTCAAGAACTAACAAAGTGAAACCTCCCTGAACAACTTAAGTAGCCCGGGGCTAAATAAATTAAAAACTTGCTCGCAAATATTTAATTAAACAAGTAGAACTTCATCGTAATTTCGAATTCCAGTTTCTGGACTGAAATTTTCCAGCGGTTTCGTAAACACCCTTTTTTGCGTCGGCAATTTGAATGCTTGTCTGTCAATTTTATACAGGTAATTAAGTGTGCTAATTAAGGGGGAGGATTTAATAAATATACGTATTATAATTCTGTAATATTTGTGAATTTAGAAAAAAAATATTTCAGGTCAAAAATGTAGTTGCAGTCGCGAAATTAGTCGACTTCTTCATTGGGTCGCGAAAGGCAACGCTGAGGCAAAATTTCTGTATAATATAGCCTTGAAAATACCAGACTAACATCTTATATTGTCTATTATTAGAATCCCAATATGTAATACATAGCTTGAAAATTATTCATAGACATTTAGAACTCCCTCGTATTTAACCTCTAGCCGCGATCAATAACATACGGGCCTTTTTACAAACTTATATTGTACAGTATCAACACAAACCATAAAATCGAGAACTTAACTTTCCCAGTATGTTAAGTGTTAATGATAAATGAACCAACGCTGAGGGTTAGGGGGTTTCTTGAAAGAACAGGCACCTGATTATATACTAGTCTAGCTATTAGCATATAAAAGAGTTCTTCATACAAACAAAAATATCCTCTCATTAAAACAGGCTAACTAGTTTGCCCCGGACCACGATTTTTATCGCATCTAGCGTTACGACCAACAATAAACTGGTAACAGGCAATTCCGAGCTTATTAACGTTTAATTACCAAAATAAATACATCCACACAGGAGGCCTAAAAGTAATTAACTCAGAGCAGTACAGACGTCTTCGTAATCTTTATCGTGCTTAGGTAAATGGTGAACGGTGTTTGGGAGATTTCAAAGAGATAAATCATTTCAGCTCATATACGTCCCAAATGCTGGGGCACAAACCTACCCTAATCTTGAGCGATAAGGCGTCCGACCGATTTCAGCCATGGCGGCCGATCTCAATTGAGATCAACCAAGTGCGCAGGACATATTATAGTGCACAAGTGTGCGCGCAAACACAAGTGCACTCTCTATTCCCTTACTCTCATAGTTCGGTGAGACGGCAATCCGACATGACCGATGAGAGATCGGGCGCAGGACCACCGGCTTAACGTGCTTTCCGAGGCACGGGCGTTCAACCGCCAACTTCCTAACTCCGGGCTGAGTAAATTCATTTCAGAAAAACTCACACAAATTTTGCCCGACCCCGGACTCGAACCGGGGACCTCTCGGTCCTTACGCAGCGCTTGCTACCAATAGACCAACGAGGCAGTGAACCTAAGGGCGATGAGGCCTTAGTCAACCACGTTGACCAAGTGCGGGTTGGTTGACTACAAAAGCTAAGAATGTCTTAGTAGGTGTGGTGCAGGTTTCCTCACGATGGTTTCCTTCACCGTTAAAGCGTCGAGTAATCGTACATATGAATTTCAAATTTGAAAAACACAGTGGCGGGAGAGATAGAGAGATAAATATTTATGTGATTTTGGGACCAATCACTCATTCATTAAATGTATCTAAGTCTCCTTAACTGTTATTGGGTATTTTAATATAAAAACGTCAAATGGTCCCATTTTCGTAGAAGACACAGATTGTACTAACTACTTTAACATGCCTACTCAAAATGTCTTAAAAAGCGCGAGATGTTGAATTTGTGATCGAGGACAGTCTATTAGCTTTTATTAGGTAAGTTTACCTTGTTTATTCAACTATTATCTGTACCAAGTCCTTGCCAAAATTGAGCTTAGTAACAATCTCCGTGTACACTTGCGTGCAAGAAAGTCTATTCACTCGGTATTCTTTGCTTATAAATATTCAACTCAACTCAAGATGAATGATCACTTAATCAGTTTTAATAAAAATATCATTACATATGTAATTCTATATAGAAAAAGTGCTAAGTCGAATTGTGATATGCAATAAAAAATTTGAACTGCCTCCTCCTTTTTAACCGACTTCAAAAAAAGGAGGAGGTTCTCAATTCGTCTGTATGTATAATATTTTTTTTTTTTTTTTTTTTTTTATGTATGTTCACCGATATTTCCGTCAATTAAAGACGGATTTCAAAAATTTTTTTTTGGTTGGATAGAGTTCACTTCCGAGGTGGTCCCATTTTCACCAGTCTCGGATCTGATGATGGGATCCTGGAGAAATCGAGGGCAACCTTCAAATTTTATAGGGACATGTACCGCGTTTTGCATATTATCTGAAGTCATATTGGCATTTGCTTCTGGCAATCATAATCTTATGATGCTGAGCTGATGATGGAAGGTCAACTCCTTAGTAGTTATGAGTAAAAGAATAATTATTTCAATACTGTATACATATTGAGACTAACTAGTTATAATATCAGTAGCATTACAGGTGAGCTAAACTATTAGGTTGGCCAGTCTAGGATCTGATGATGGGATCCAGGAGTAATCGAGGGCAACCCTCAAATTTTATAGGCACATGTACCGCGTTTTACATATTTTCTGAAGTTATATTGGCATTTGCTTCTGGCAATCATAATGTTATGATGCTGAGCTGATGATGGAAGGTCAACTCCTTAATAGTTGGGAGTAAAGGGATAATTCTTTCAAATCTGTGTACATATTGATACTACTAGTTATAATATCAGCAGAATTATAGGTGAGCTGAACTAATAGGGTGTAAAAAATTTAACACTAAAAAGGATGAAAAAAATTGGAAACAAAAAAAAAACCGCCTTCAAAAACCCGACTCACTAAAAATTACAAAATAATATAATACGAACATTAATCTGGGTATGAATTTGATATGTTGTTGAAGGCGGTGCCAGTTAAATTTTTGAGGAAAGCTGCATGAAATATAAACGGCACCGCCTTCAACAACATATCAAATTCATACCCAGATTAATGTTCGTATTATATTATTTTGTAATTTTTAGTGAGTCGGGTTTTTGAAGGCGGTTTTTTTTTGTTTATTGGAGTCGCTTAATAAACGTGTCAATGTTAACAATAAGCTTTAAATTTTCGAAGGGTATTAGAAAATAAAATATACGAAACATAATACAAATTACGTTTAGATCAAAACATCTCCAATCTCTACTTTTACTTCATTGTTTTTGTGATCGATTGATTTGCAAGCAAGTGTATTTTGTTACCTAAAACGCGATTGGCGGAATCTACGCACGTTCTTAGAATACTAATCAACTCATCTCGCGGTGTTCTCGTTGCTATGAGTATCATACCAAATTTAGAACTTAACAAGAACTAATATTAACTCGACCCCTTTCAATAATAATAATTTTCGACCATGAAGACTTCCTAATTCATAGTACAACATACATAAGATGGTTTAAGTGATTAAGGTTTCGTTTCAAGGACCTATTTCGTATATAAAGGCCTATCTCAACCGAGATCAGCTAACCGCGTAGGATACACGATAGTGCACAAGTGTGCGCACAAACACAAGTGCACTTTCATAGTTTGGTAAGTTCGAAAATACCAACGAAACAGTCACATTTGCTCGAATGCTTTGTCAAGCAAGTACAAGTACTTATATAGTAAACCCATAGACAAAAATGATCAAACATTGTAATTTGTCAAAGTGGTTGATCTTAACGATGGCAACTTAGTTAAATTTGAAATGCATAAAACACGGGAAGACCGTAATAGACCCGAATTCCGCATTAAAAGAGAACAGCAAAGACAATCCGTAACAAGATAGAAGCGCCAACGCGAAATATAAACTACAAAGACAATAGGAAAGTGACGATAAATTGTAAAGCAAAAGAAAAGGCGTTGTTAGCATAGGAATCGGTGGAGAGGTCAATATTGGCGTTTCCCAACTGACAAAACACTTGAGGCAGTTTGTTGACCGTTATCAACTGCTCTGGAGGAGTTGAAACCTTCTTCATAGACAATGCCATTATGATTTAGGACATTAAGTCCAAATGGCTTTAAAATGGGTCTTTCGTTAGGAGAAGTTTACATCAAGGGCACTTACGTTAGAAATAACAGGAGTGCGACTTATTACATAATAGGAGACAAAGATCACAGATCAATTATATTCTCACACTAGCTGTGCCAGCGACTTCGTTCGCGTTTCCCCCGTTTTTTACACATTTTCCATTGTATCTTTGCTCCTATTGGTCGCAGCGTGATGTAATATAGCCTAAAGCCTTCCTCGATAAATGATCTATACAACGCAAAAAGATTTTTTCAAATCGAACCAGTAGTTCCTGAGATTAGCGCGTTCAAACAAACAAACAAACAAACAAACAAACTCTTCAGCTTTATAATATTAGTATAGATTAAAAATTAAAAAGCGTCGATGGCCGAGTGGTTACGTTGCTTTCCATGCGAGAAGTCGCCAGTTCAAACCCCGCCAGGTACCAATGTGTTTTTTGAAAAAAATTTAAATTGATATGTACCATCATTCGACGCTTTAACGGTGAAGAAAAACATCGTGAGGAAACCAGCACACCTTAGAGATCCTTCAACGGTGCGCGAAGCCATGTCAGAGGCCTACGGACGGTTTAAACTCTGACACCAGGTTGTTCATCAACCATACGATAAGAAGAATTATATTTTTATAATCTCTTTCTTCATAGATAAATCTTAGAACATTCCTACTCATCATCTTCCATGTTACGTTACAATGGCACTCCCAATCGAATTAATATTTAGTTTGTCGTAGACATCAATTAGTTTTCATCTATAATGACATGCCATGGTTTTTAAAGGTAATCTGGACCATTAAAAATGGCATGGCTTCCATGGCAACATCAATACAATCTTGAAGGGTTAAGGAATGAAATGCCTATTGCACCCAAATATCCATCTACTGAAACGTTGTTCTTCAACACCCATTTAGTGTCAGTCGCATATAGGAAGTCAAACGTAAACCAACAAAAAACCATCAACACTTCTATTACTTTTGCTCTCCCACTGGCATACTCTTGGCAAACATAACAATATCATTGTGATGGCACCACTACGACGAAGACAAAAAGCCATCGCATCTGAACTAGGCCAAAGAGATCTATTGTTCTAGACTCCGATGCACGTTTTCATTTAAATTGTAGACTCTTCCACATTTCAGAGGGAGAATAAGCGTATTGAATACTGAATAGTGGCACAGGTAATGTATTCTAGGGCTGCCCTTAGCATGTTATGATGGGTAACTTATCAACATGCGACGCGTTACAGTCAAGTTGAGGTTAGATATGGATGATTTGTAGACTAAAATGAAAATAATTTTGGTTCGGTTACGTTAGAAATCCGTTCGTCCATTTTGTTGCTATTTTGTTGTATGCCTAACAAGGCATTATTACCTTTATAGTACTTAAAAATGTTCTAAGCAAAAATGTATTAAATTATATTTCATTTATTATGTAATTCTATACAATTCTCTGTATTCTTCTTTGAACAATATTTTACACAAAAGTTTTACTTAACAAGTTTTACCAATAAAATTCGAGTTACTTCATTGCTTGTCACTATCATTGACAGCCCTAACAATAGATAGGAGGAGGTAAAAGTAAATCCTCAACGAGGTCAAGAGGAAAACAACACAAGAGGGTGGATGCCGTGTTCGGCTAGGATTACTTCGGAGTTCCGATCGGGAACACTGGCGAAACTTCGATCCGATCTATAAGCATACTAGCTGTGCCAGCGACTTCGTTCGCGTTTCCCCCGTTTTTACACATTTTCCATTGTATCTTTGCTCCTATTGGTCGCAGCGTGATGTTATAGCCTAAAGCCTTCCTCGATAAATGGTCTATACAACGCAAAAAGATTTTTTCAAATCGAACCAGTAGTTCCTGAGATTAGCGCGTTCAAACAAACAAACAAACAAACTCTTCAGCTTTATAATATTAGTATAGATTTCTTTAAGTTCGGTGTTGACAGGAGCTGATACGGAATTGGAAATCCTTACTAATAATATAAAGGCGATAGTAATTATGTTTGACTGTCGTGCTTTCACGCCCCAAAACTACTTATGTCATTTAAATTAAATTTGATTACTTGGAGTTTACAACTACATCGCTACATCAGATAATGTTTTACGCGAAAAAAATATAAACTATGTTTTAAATTTAAACATGTATAAACGTTTTGATAATCAATATTTAATACGCTTTCGCTGTATGTCCGTATGTATGCTTAGATCTTCAAAACTACGCAACGGATTTTGATGCGGTTTTTTTAATAGATAGAGTGATTCTTAAGAAAGGTTTTTATGTAAAATTTACCCGAAGCGAAGCGAGGGCGGGTCACTAGTATCATATAAATTAAACCTTTATTAGTCCAACGAGTAATGCATTGGTAACAATAAAGAACTTTAGGCAATTCCGATATTATCATCCACCATCACCGAAATCATCTTAAATACCTTCTTGAGTATTCCTACATATTTTATCTCATATTTAAGAGTATTATGAGAAACATAAGCATAATAGCTTGAACATTCGCTAAACTGTTAACATTATTATATTAAGCCAGCTTACACAAAAATGATAAAAAACATATGGCAGTTACGCAGGGCACAAGATTAGCTACTATTCTATTGCTAGAGTAAGGTAATACGTTACGATAACAAACATCGATCTGATTCATTTTCTATTAACTGAGACACGAAACTTATTGATATATCTTGTTGGAATGGGGCCAACGCGGCGATTTCCCGCGGGTGCGAGATGACAACTTGGGCATTAAGCAACTCGCAAGTTTACGGCGCTCTTACAGAAACTAATTTAATCTCAATGAAGTCGGGGGAATCGAAGCTAACACTATCAATAATATAGCTATTAGACGCTAGAACAACATTAATAAATCCACATATTCCAGTGGTTACGATGCGAAACAGCTCTAACCAAACATATTAAAACTTTATGATGGTTTTATTTGACGGTCCCGCGCGTATAAACTTCTATTCGGTAATGTTGGTTAATTGGAGCAATAAAAAGGGGTTAACATCGTTTCGGGTAATTTGGGGCTTCTTCATGATTTATCTACACGCTTAAATTTATTTAACATTTTTAAGATCTATTTACAGATCATATTCATGAAAGATATTTGTAGGTTTTGCTAATTACTACACACCTGTAAACATTTTTTGTGCAACATTAGGTGGAATACATAGTTTAAACTAAATCAAATGTAAACATTGCAATATAGTGTAAACTGCATAAACTGCGAGCTCTAAATGATCTGACAAATACTTCATTTTTTTTTTTATAAAAGGCTAACAAGATGACCTCACTCCACTTGATGGTAAGCGGTAGTGAGATCCAAATATGAGGTCGGCAGACACAATAGATCGTATTGAGCCTGTCGCACTCACCCTGTAGGCCTGCTTAAATGCCATTACACGCCCCGCCTGAAGAGCCCGGGATCATAGGAGGGAGGGAAAACATGAGCTGGAAGGGAATTCTATGCCTTAATGGCACGGGGCAGAAATGAGGAGCTAAACCTCTTAGTCCGAGCCACCAGCGCCTGCATCGTATGTGGATGGCAGCGCTGTCCAGCACGTGTCGTTCGGGAGTGGAAAGGGGAGGGAGGGACTAGCTGAAATAGCTCTTCAGAGCACTCCCCATTATAGAGACGGTAGAGAACACTTAGACCGGCAATGTCTCTACGTAGTTGTAGAGGCTCCAGGGTTTTACACATATCTCGTAAAGGAACGCTATGTATTTTATTTTTAACTCGTTTTTGTCTAAAAGACGTAACACGTCTCGCACACTTTTATAAACATTAAAAAGCCACTTACCTATTTTTGTTTTTATATCTAAACATTGTGATATGTGTGGGAACTGCAATATCTTCCGCCACTTTTTGCTTTTGCCCTTATTGCTATCGGAGCCACCTGTGAACAAAGAGAGTAATCATCAGCATCAAGGATGTATGATGTATCAGAACCTAGTTGTACTGAGTGATTTTTGGATGGTACGTTTATGCATGTATTGTTGGTGTGTCATATATAAATAAATAAATGTATATGACATGTAATAATATACTGCTACTATGGAGGCAGTACTAGAATTTGAATGTTACATAAACAGCCGAATACTGTAAAGGCAATTAAATATTTGACAGTTTAAGTAACGGTTAAATATAAAATTTGTTATGGGACTTTTGTATTTGGAATCTACATACTGCAGCAATCGGCATGTCGGCGCTTTAATTTCGAATCAAGTTTAAGAAGCAAATATGCATATAAATCCTAAAATGCTTAAAATATAAATCATAAAAATCGGTATCCTTATTGCTAAGAATGTATATAAATTAGTATAACATTCGTCTTCTATAGAAAGCCTACTAGGGTGTCCTTTACGCAAAATACATACATACATACATAAAATCACGCCTTTTTCCCAGAGGGGTAGGCAGAGATCACTTCCAGCGATCCACTTTTCACCTCTGTGGGAAACGTGACGTGACGGGTTGTGGACCACGTCGCCGCCATTCTGCCTTGTGCATTGTTTTAACAAGGTCATTGCGTTCCCACGAGTAGAAGGGATATATGAGGGGGGAAGGAAAAGGGCAAGAAGGATACTATCGCCTCGGATGATTTGGACTGAGTCGATAGTAGCTCGAGGAGCCGGGGTCGCTTACCCGTATACCGTTCACCAACCACCGGACAGATAGTTGTGCTGGTATCCCCTGACTGCAAAATATGTTATAATATTCGTATGTCCTATTGCAGACAGCACCATTAAAGTTCATCCATCACAATACCGTAGATACAGTAAATACCAACACAAAATAACAACGAATAATAATCATAGATTTAAAAAGTAAATAAAATAAATATTTCATAACATAACATACATCGATCTGATCCCGTGGTAAGTAGCTTAAGCACTTGTGTCACGGAAACGACAGTGGATACACAAATATACTTAAATATCTAATAATACACCCAAACAAGGAACAAACGCCGACGTTCGTCACACAAATATTTGTCCCGAGTGGGAATCGAACCCACGACCCTTGGAACCGTAGGTAGTACACCTGGGTCTCTAACCACTGTTCCACCGACCGAGCCGGTCAAAACTATTAAGCGCAACAGTAAATGAATTAATTTGCAAATCAGACATTAGACACTACACAATACAAATTCCAATATAAACAGATAATAAACATAAAAATCTAACATACTAGTAAGCAATACTCCGGTTAAATATTCCGTAAGCAATATTTCCGATAGTCATCCCATAAAATGTTATGTTATTTCTATCAACCAAACAATCTCCGTCGTATCGAATCTGAATCTCTTTGTTTCCAATACAACCAGTTAGCAAAATAATCAAATCTATTCAATATTGTCTTCATGTAGTGCCGATAATCGGATGGATGTTATCTTTATATGAATGGCGGTTTTATGTATGCCGAAGTACAATATAATACACCACAGTAAGATTTACTTGCCTTGACATTATCAGTGCCATAACAATAAAGGTAGTAACAAAATTTGCTTAACGCAATAAAGCTTATAGAAGATTGTTCCTTTTAAGACTAGGTACTTAACAACGTCTACTTAGACGGCGTTTAGAATCGTTTGAAATGGTGACTTAATATATTTATCCAGGGCAATACCTACATCACTACATAGTATAAAGCAAAGTCGTTTCTTGCGTCTGTCTGTCCCTATGTATGCTTAAAATCTTTAAAACTACCCAACGGATTTCGATGCCTTTTTTTTAAAGGTTTATTTTTATAGAGGGACTTATGAGAAAGGTAGGACAGTAGTCAAAACTAATACAATATTAATAAGCGCGTGTGTGGTCTACGTTAAAATTTAAAAAATAAAATTATTTGTCATTGGCATGATTAAGCGTAACTTAGAGCCTAGATTGCCAATAACAACACACAGTTTTGATTGTCGAGTTATTCCATTATGCCCCACGAAGCCACCCCACTGGAGGGAGAAAATATTGCCTTTTCCTTTCAGTGGGGGCGACTTAGTAGAGCAAAGTGGAATAACCTCATATAATCTGACCTTAACTTCGCACGGTTTTTTTTACGTCCGAAGTTCGTCCGACGTTCAGAAAGACCTCACTCCATCCGATGGGACACGGCTGTGAGGCCCACATATGAGGTCGACACGTTGATCGATATTCTAAGACTCTCATTAGCAACATACAGGAACAAATCGTTAATTTCCATCACAGTTACGTAAACAACTATGACCTCCCACACTAAGCGTTCTACTTCACAAAGATCTAGTTCAGATTGTAATATATATCGATGATAAATCATCGCGTTCATTACGTTTACAGTTAGCGTTGCGACATCAATAAATGATTTGTAAAATACTTACATATACGATTGCGCAATAAGATTGGGTCACAAGTTACTTGAGTGCACAGTGAGAAATCTTCATATTAAAGGAAGATAAATCTCCTCTTAAGCAGTAGTAAAAACATTGCCATTTACATTTATTATTTAAAATGCCAAATACGTACCTCGATGAATATTTAATATAGATATGCGCTACACAATAATAAATGACTACAACATACGACAAATGATAAATAATATATTTATACTACATCGCACTGATTCTTATCCTGATGATGATGACCAAAATAAAAAAAACCAACGAGTCAGATTCTCAAACGAAGGGCCCCTCGATTATATAAAAAAAAATACAGGAAACGCCCTTATTTCTTTTTCTTTATCCTAAACTAGGGCGATCAGGCCTTAGTCATCCACCCTGGCCAAGTGCAGGTTGGTCGACTACACAACCTTAGAAATTATTCGTAGTTGTGCAGGTTTCCTCACGATGTTTTCCTTCACCGTTAAAGCGTAGAATAATCTTTAGTAATAATATAAAACTGAAGCGTTTATTTGCTTGCGAACTAACCTCTGGAACTACCGATACGAATCGAAAAAATCTTTTTGTGTTGGATAGACCATCTATCGAGGAAAGCTTTAGGCTATATAACATCACGGAGCGACATATAGGAGCAAAGAAACAGTAGATATTGTGTAAATAACGTGATAAACGTACATATATGAATTCAAAACGTAACAGTGTTTGTAGTAATAGCATTAGCAGTATACATCTAAAACCTTGCCTTCTTTACTGCCGTCCGCCGGACTGGCGCCTGTATTGAAAGTGTTACATAGATTGTTACTCCGCCTAAGTCCGCAAGGTGAGCTGGTCTTCCTCAGACACTATCAATAGGTTTGGTCGCAGTGCGATGACCTGAGGCAAATATTTGAGCTAGTATTTTTTTATATTAGGCTAACAATTCGACCTCACTCCATCTGATGGTAAGCGGTAGTGAGATCCACATATGAGGTCGACAGGCACAATAGACCATATTGAGTCTATCGCACTCACCCTGAAGGCCTGCTTAAATGCCGTTTCACGCCCCGCCTGAAGCGCCCGGGATCATAAGAGAGGGCAAACATGAGCTGGAAGGGTGTTCCACGCCTTAATGACCGGGGTAGAAGAGATAAACTGAACCTTTTGGTCCGAGCCACCAGCGCCTGCATTGTATGTGGATACTCCGCCAAGTCTGCAAGGCGAGGTCTTCTTCAGCACATTGACACTATCAATAGGTTAGGTCCCGAGTTCGCGGTGCAGTGCGATGACCTGAGGTAAATATTTATTTATTACTAGTGGTCCCGGCGAATTTCATACCGCCAATACTGATTCTTTTTCTACATTTTCTCATTGAAACCTTCCCTGGACTACGACGAACATTTTAAAACCAAAATTACCTAAATCGGTCCGGGCGTTCTCGAGTTTTAGTCAGACTAACGAACAGCAATTCATTTTTATTTATAAGAAAGAAGAAGAAGATTTATATTTGATCTACATTACTCAGTTAATATATAGATATGTAGTAGTATTTAGCTGTAAACGGTCATGCTGTAATGACCCACCTTAGAGTTCTATCTTAAAACAAAAATACACCAATTGACTACTGGCTCGGTAGAGTTGTGGTTAGTGACCCACGATCACTAATCCACGGTTCCAAGAGTTGTGGATTGGATTCCCATCCGGGACAAATATTTGTGACGAAAATCGGTTTTTGTTCTGTGTTTTAAAATATTTAAGTATATTTGTGTTTTGATTTTGATATGCATAACACAACTTAAGCTACTTACCACAGCATCAGATCAATGTATGTGATTTTATGTAATATTTATTTACTTATTGTTATTAATGGAATACAAAGCTTAGACAGGTCTTAACTCAGTTTCTGTTAATCGTAGTACCCTTTATAGAGCTAAGTCACGTGTGGTCACATGTCACAAAGATTAGTCTGAGATTCATTAATACATTTTAATTATTAAAATCCATCTTTAGATAAAATGTCACATTCAAATGGAGAAACCACATCTCCACTCCTATGCATAAATAATGATACGTTTGATCGCAAATAAATTACAATTACTAATACGTTTAATACTTGAAAAAAAAAAAAAGAACTATTTCCAATATTTTACCAAGATAGTCTTGACATAAACGTGCTATGTACTTGTACGGTGACAGGTGACAACCGAAGGAACGACTGAGTGACATGTAAATACGTGCACTTTATAATATCAATACCGGTTTCAATAAATATTATCCAATTATAAAACACGTGCATAAAATGGATCTATTTTACATATTTTGTTTAGATACGCAATTAGATATTTTTTAATTAGAGACCTGTTCCTGTTAAACCTATTTTCCTTCACCAATACCAGCAATACCTAAATTGTATTTTTTGTTCCTAACCGACTACGAAGATGGCTTAGAGTAGCCTCGTCATCATCACCGGACTTGCGGGGGAGCGGATGGCTCCCCTAAATTTTTAAGAGCTACAACATTAACTTATTGTACTTTATTTATTGTAACGTCAACTGTGTAAATTATTTTGTTTTTTATATGTGATAAAGTATGTTAACTATCAATGGTCATTCCATCTATCGGCACATGTTCTCAGAACAGTGTTTTTTACAAGTTGCATTGCATTTATCTACATTATTACTTTACCTTATCCTCCTGACTAAATAAAAACTATATAAACCATGTGTTACTTCATCGATTGCCTGCCTGTGAATGATCAATCACCAAACATGGAATTAATTTATAGGTCGAAAGAATTATACGGCTTTACTTAGCAGGCAGTCCGATTAGACCAATGATTACTATGATGAGTTGCATACACACTGGCATGTATGTTCGTATATGTAATCCTTTAATGAGAGTATTGATATAAAAATATTTATTAACAAACAACATCACATACATTGATTTAATACCGTGGTAAGTAGTTTAAGAAAATGTGATACGTATATTAAAATCAACAGCAGAATACTCAGACACGGGACAAACACCAATGTTCATCGTACAAATATTTATCCCTGGTGGGAATCAAACCCACGATTTTTGGCGCTAGAAGCAGTGGCACTACTAAATGCGCCATCAAGCCAGCCTAATTCAATGCTAATTTTATAAAGAACTAGCGACCCGCCCTCGCTTCGCTTCGGTATACCTCTACCTCTATATAAAATATTACATTAAAATATAGTATTTATTATCAGGTACGTATTTACCTACGAAACGAATTTAAAGCGAATTCAAAATTCCTTCAAGTTAAAATCAAAGTGGCAACCACGCGACTTTTTTCTAATACTTGCATTTTTAAATTCGTGATATCTTCCTAAAGAAATGTCCGAATTGAATAATTCAAAAAGTTATTTAAAGGTACTGAAGCCGTCTTGAATATAAAGAAATTTATTTTGATAAGGATTAATACCATACAAATAAAGAGCCTTTTCAAGCGGCGACATATAAATTAAATTTTTAGAATAAAAAACCGCTTACTGTGACATAACTATAATATTTAGACATATGCTGTCGCGACACTTTTTGTAGATAATGGAGAGTTCTACAAAGTCGTAGTAAATGATTTTATTCTATCATCAATAGCTTTCGCAGCGTACGCGACGTAAGTAATTTTTTAGGACATTTTTTTACACCTTGGGTTACATTATTGGAGTTTTAGTAAGGATCCCTAATTTTTAAAACAATATAATATAGCCTATGTTACTTCTGAATAATGCAGCTTTCTAATGGTGAAAAAATTATTGCAATCGGTCCAGTAGTTTTTGAATTTATTCATTACAAACATACAAAAATACAAAAATACAAATCTTTCCTCTTTATAATATTAGTATAGAAGTATAGATATATTTGTTTGTTAGCTTAATTACAAGCCTCAAGCAAAATCTAGAATTACATTGTTATTTCTTCAAAAAAACTCACTAAGTTAAGATATTCTCAATATTAGTTGTATGCAACAAAAGTCTTATTTTTTTCAACTACATCTTCCATAGAACAACTACGTTATGATCCCATTCCTAAGACTTCGGTAGACAAAAGTATCAACCTAGTTCTATGTAACCAAAACGTCTCCTTTGTCCAATGACGTCATATAAAAAAAATAAGAACAAACAGTTCCGAATACAGAACTCATTTCATACAGCGTTCGCCAACAATAGTCCGAGAGGCAGTCAATAAAACCGGACTCGAATATGTATCAAGCACTGGCATAGCCTAAAATCGTCCGGGCGGGTCCCGTATCAATATCGAGGGTCCTACAGGCTTATAGCTCGGAGCTACCTACTCCAAGCGATATTAGATCACAGTTTATTTAACAGAGACCATGTTATTAATTGTGCTTTTAAAGCTATACAGAGCTCTAATGTAAATTAAAAATTTAAAGAAATCACATTCATGTCTGATTGGACGGGGACATTAGGCATGAATGTGAATTTTTAAATTTAAAGAGACATTGTTACATAGTTGTGACGTGACTTGTATATGTTAGGAAAGTATACCAAATATTACGTTTATAAAAGAGGATTCATTAAAAAAAGTTGTTATTTTTGAAATTTAATAAAGATAAAAGATAGACCAGGAGGCAGTCTATAAAAACTGGGCCTGAATATGTATCAAGCACTGCCGTAAACTAGAATAGGCCGGGCGCGTCTTGTATAAATGTTGAGGGTCCTACAGGCTTATAGCTAGCTATTCCAGACGAAATCAATTCGCAGTTCACTTATCAGAGACCATTTGATATAGCTCGACGGAATACTTGAAGCGTTATACAGTGTATGGTGTGTGGGGCTCCAGTACGGTGATATATTTCATTCTGATTGCTCAAGTTTCTAGTATTGGCATGGTCGGGAAAGGAGACTCCGTACCTGACTATTAAATTAATTGAGATCAATAGGTACACCCAAGGTATAGCTTAGTCTTTATTTATATATTGCTAAGTTCTTCCAAGAAATACAATTTTGACAAGAGCATCATTCTTACATTGTGCGTACATCACAGCCTTAACGAAAGCATTGCTTGTTTACACGTTTATAAGGACAATATTTTATTGCAGTTTGTCAATTATGTTTCCTAAAAGACTAAAAAAGCCTGTAAACTTAATGAAAACCTGCAAACTTCAAAATCTCGTAGCTCACTCCGGCTAAGTTTAGAGGTATACTATACATACATGCAAGTATGATTGGTTTATATGGTTCTATTTTCATTATTTAATTACTATGCCGCACTAGAAAAAAAGGTCACACGAAAAATAAGGGTACTTCCATACGAAATTCGGCATTGTCCATTGGTATATACTTAGTCTAACTAAAGCCTCAGACATAGGCTCACCTAAAATATCAAAAAAAGGCTAGCTTTTAACCTTCTACACTATAAAGGAGTAATGTTAGCGATAAACAACACACGAAAGTATGGTTGCAAGCGGATAGCTTGTAATCAATAATACAAGTTACACTCAAAGTTCAGGCAATAAAATGTGAAATATCTCGACTATGAAGAGATATGAGAAATAGATGACTATGAAGTCCTAAATCAAGGAAAACTTAAATGTAATAACAAACCTCTATTAGGAGATAAATCTCAAAGCACGTAAGTAAATGTACTATATACGGAACGAATTACGCTACGCACGACTCAAATGGTCTAATGCCACCATTAAAAATAATACAGGCAATTTGAAAGCTCATTTCAAATTATTTGCATTTTAGATTGAAATTATCATTGATCAAATAGAACTGGTTTTATTTGGTTTACAGGTATAAAAAATATTTGGTAATTATATTTGTTTGTAATTTTTATCTTATAGTAAACATTGAACAAGCTCCGACAGAGATTCCTCACGTACTATGACGCAGCCACGGTCATAATTTGATTGACAATCGTTCTCTGCAAGTAATTACCGAACGTTTAATTATAATTCAATTAAGTAATAGCTCATGCACGTCACGTCTACGTAGCTAATTGATAATGTTTTTATTCGTGACCTTTTATGAGAATTCGTGGTCAGGTGTATTTATGAATTATAGAATATGAGTACAAATAAATAATTGGTAATTGTGTTTAATCTCAAGAACAGCTGAATCGACTACGCCTCTAGTTCAATAATAGAGTGTTATTACTTTCTTCCGTTATTATTAACTTCGATTTAATAAGAATGAATGAAATAACTTACTTACTTCAGTTAGAAAGACAAATCATTATATAAAAACTACAGAATCTAACTTTCAAGGAAAGTAAAATAGATGTTAAATACAAAATGTAACTCAGAGAGTCATTACTTTCGATGAAAAATGTTGAGTTATATAATAATAATCGCGCGTTGCTACTAATGACAAGACTCATTGACGTGAGAAAAACTAGCCAATACAGAATTATTAGAATCGAGTCAGTCGATAAGCAGTTTTATAGCCTCCTCTAGCTTCCGTCAAGGATACGATTACTAAACGGTTCTTCGGATGGGGCGTGAAACGGCACCTATGCAGGCTCTCAGGGTTATGGCGACAGAATCAAAAGGGTCTATTTCTTTTCCTAACTGACTAACGATAAAAACAAATATAAATAAATATTGCACAACTTCACATACATTGATCTGATCCCGAGGTAACTAGCTTAAGCACTTGTATTACGGGTATCAGAATCAACAGTGGATACACAAATATACTTAAATATATTGAATAATACACCCAGACACGGAACAAACACCGATGTTCGTCACACAAATATTTGTCCCGAGTGGGAATCGAACCCACGACTCTTAGAACCGTAGGTACTAAACCTGGGTCACTAACCACTGTTCCACCGAGCCAGTCAGAACGATGATGGCTTGGAGTAGCCTTTTTAGACTTTCGCGTTCCATTACACTAAATATTAGTCTTTATGGGTCTACACGCGTTATTAGGAGTATCAAATTACATAGCTACTTACTGCCCGACGTTTCGACTGGGTTACACCAATCGTGGTCGCTCGCGCCCATGATTGCTACTCCTAATAACGCGTGTAGACCCATAAAGACTAATATTTGGAGTAGCCTTGTCATCATCACCGGACTTGCGGGGGAGCAGATGGCTCTCACCCCTAAAATAGGGTCTATTGTGCCTGTCGACCTCATATGGACCTCACGACTACTTACCATCAGGTGGAGTGAGGTCAACCTAAACATCGATTATAAATAAGTGATGAATAGCGACTGGCTCGGTAGCTACGGAACCAAGAGTAATGGGTTCGATCCCCAACAATCATTCACGTGGTGAACATTTGTGTTTTTTTTGTGACTGCGACTAAATATATATATTTAGTACGTATTTTATAGTACCCATAGTACAAGTTCTGCTTAGTTTGCGATCAGATGGCCTTATGTATTTGGGCCAACATCCCCAAATTTACATTATTAATAGTGCGAAGGTGCTCAGAATGTATATAATAATAATAATAGTCGAAGCAACACTTCAACTATTCTTGTTATAACAGTTATCACGTCACGTTGCATGTCCATACACCGTTATGCATCTCAACTAATAAACGGTTATAATTAACAAGTGCACCGTCTCGATACGAATGTAAGGCCGAGATTAATTCAAATCGGATTATTACGACTAGTTATTACTGACCGTCATATTGAATACATATTATGCTCACTACATAGTAGAAATCAAAGTCACTTCCCGCGTCTGTCTGTCGCTATGTATGCTTAAATCTTTAAAACTACACAACGTATTTTGATGCGGTTTTTTTTAAAATAGATATAGAGGGATTTAAGAGGCAGGTTTTTATGTATAAGTATTATAAACGCGAAATAAATTTTATTGTACGTTGTAATCTTAGATTAAATCGGCCAACCGGTTAAAATGATAAGAATCTGGACCTGTCTTAGTTTTGTACAAATATTTAACGATCCTGTCGAATTAGTAGTTAATTAACTAAATTTTTAACCGACTTCAAAAAAGGAGCTTCTCCTTTTTCTGCTTTTAGAGATTTCTTACTAATTGATAGCTTGAAGTGTTGCCAGCCCTAAAAACAAGCACGCCCGATTAAAATTAATGTTTCCAACGGATCGAGTGGCTGGCGATGAAATATTTTATTATTACAACAACGCTGATAACAAACAGTTTTGGGTCCATCCAGCTCATGTTTCGGACAAAACAAGCCGTGGGAGTTCTGACAGATGCTTCAAATGTACTACAGTACATCAAAAGTCATGGAATGCCCTTTCATGTCATATTATGTTTCCTATCGCCAATAATCCCGGGCTCTTCAGGCGGGGCGTTAAACTGCATCTATGCAGACTATGGTTCTATTGAACCTGTCGACCTCAAGGAAGCTTACCTCGTTTGTTGACTAGAGTCATCGACAGATAATATCATCGCGGTGTTGACCCGAAAAAAAAAAGACAAATCACGATAATTTTTTTTTACCTTCTGCAACCCCTGTGAATATATGCCTTTGCGCGAATCGCAGCATCCCAAAACGGCTGTGTTTATGCATTCGATTGTAGCCGTGTCGACAACTTTGTATATATTTGCTGCGAAAGCAGTACTAAGGTTCGATGTATAGCAAGGTTAGCATATTAAATGAGCTTCATAAGGCCTGTAGAGCGAAATGGTTGGAACTCTTGCATTTGTTGTAAAGAGCCCGACAACATCACATAAATTGATTTGATCCCGTAGTAAGTAGCTTTAAAGCAATTGTGTTACAGAAATTAAAAACAATGTGATAAAGAAATAGACTCGTACTTAAATTTATAAATAATCAAACAATCAGACACCGATGATCATCGCACAGATATTCAGTCCAAAAATCAATTAAGTACCTAAGCACTACATACATTTAAATTAAAAGTACCCGTAATCAACGAGCATGCATGAAGAGATGGATGGATGTGGAAGAAGCGAAAGTGGTGTGCCAGGACCAGCACATGGCAGCAGGTGATCTCTGCCTACCCCTCTCGGATCCTAATGGGCGTGATTCTATGCGTATGACTTCTGATACAGAAGTTACGTGTCAAACATCACCACAAATTAATTAGCAAAACAGTGAAGGACGAACTTAATAACAACCCCAGCATATTAATAAACATGATCCAAAACTGTATCTCATTCAAATAGATTACGGCTATCACACAATCGTTCGAAGATTGAAAACAATCAATCGATACCGATTTTATTATGTTGTAACAAGATAATACGCCGAATGATCGCGAGCCGAATCGAGTTACGGAAAAAATATAGAGGAGGTGGGGGGAGCGAGATAGAATCGTGCCGAGAAAAGTGGCGAAAAGCGGCTCTTAGACGAAATAAATGAATTATACGATTCCGCTGGCGAATCCATTAGGGCTTGGGGACATAATGCCCCAGGGGTGGGATGAAAAGGAACGCGGCTGTTATCCGCGTAATAGAGACGAAGTAAATACCAAATGGATGTGTGGTTGCATTGATTTTGATAGCGACATGTGTTATGAGAATGTGGTTGCTTTTCTTTCCTACCCAGGGTTCCAAGAGTCATGGCTTCGATTCCCACCCGGAACAAATATTTGTGTGACGAACATCGGTGTTTGTTCCGTATTCTAGGTGTGTTATTAAATATCATCATCATCATCAGCCCATATACGTCCCCACTGCTGGGGCACGGGCCTACCCTAAACTAGGGCGATAAGGCCTTAGTCGACCACGCTGGCCAAGTGCGGGTTGGTCGACTACACAACCTTAGAATTCCTTCTTAGGTGTGGTTTGTTAGGTGTTCTTAGGTGTGTTATTAAATATATTTAAGTATAATTTGTGTATCCAAGTGTTCAAGCTACTTACCATGGGAACAGATCAATGTGTGTGATGTTGTGTAATATTTATTTATTTATTTTATACTAGCTATCCGCCCGCGACTTCGTCCGCGTAGAGACGTTTAACGGGTAAAACGTTACTTCTTTATAGCGCAGTCGGTTAAAAAGTTGCCTATAGGCATAGGATAAAGATATCCTTTCCTAGGCTTTGGACTATATCTGTACCAAATTTCGTTTAAATCGGTTCAGTACTCTATGCGTGAAAGCGTTACAGACAGACAAACAGAGTTACTTTTGCATTTATAATATTAGTAAGGATTAGTAAGGATAAATTTATTAGAATTATAAGTCCGATGTGGGACTTAGCTTATTATTAAATGAATACTGTTTAATGAATGAGTTGCAGCCGAGGTGGCAGCTCACTGAGGCCGCTTCAATATTTGATGATTCGATTAGAGGCAGAAGGGTCGCGGGTTCAAAGTTAAATCTGTTGTGGAGATGCTTTTGGGAGAATCGTTGCTTTCGTCGCCCGTAATACAAAGAGCAGCATATTGAATTAATAATGTATTTAAAACTTTACCATAAGTATACGCAAAGGATTACTAAGTATTTTGACGAACTTGTAACTACATATGTATTGAGTACTTTTCCATGTATATTTAAAACACTCAATAATCAAAACTCATGTCTGGTTTCCAGGTATCAATTGCGATATCGTGGCATTAGACATTCGGAATTATTAGATAATATTACATCATTTTTGAGAACATTCATCCTAGTCAATTCCAACAGGAATATTATAATTCTTGATGATTCAAGAATGTTAGTCTTTATGGGTCTACACGCGATATTAGGAGTAGCAAATACATAGTTACTTACAGAATAGCGTAACCATGTCAATACGTTAGGCAGTAAGTATTTGCTACTCCTAATATCGCGTGTGGACCCATAATGACTAATATTTAGTGTTATGGAACGCATCATCATCATCAGCCCATATACGTCCCCACTGCTGAGGCACGGGCCTACCCTTTTTTTTAAAGTAAGGCGATCAGGCCTTAATCAACCACCCTGGCCAAGTGCGGGTTGGTCGAATACACAACCTCAGAATTTCTTCAGAGGTGTGTAAGTTTCCTCACGATGTTTTCCTTCACCGTTAAAGCGTCGAATAACCGTACATATGAATTTCAAATTTGAAAATCACAGTGTTACGTGGCGGGGTTTGAACTGGCGACCTCTCGCATGGTAATGGAACGCGAAAGTCTAAAATCGTACGATTCAAGAATGTCCACGTACGAACGTACATAATGCGTTTCCCTGGGTACAACAGGGGGGGGGGGGGGGGAGTCCATCATTCCACTTGATGGATGGATCCGCTGGCCGCTTCCGTTGCTAAGACCATCAGGGCGCATCCTAATCACAGACGTAATTAATTAAGGAGCATAGACAAAAATAGATTTATTTTAGACATTAATGTTGTGAAAGTAACATAATATGTGGTGATCGATTTGAAAACCGAATTACTTCATGGAACATCATATATATATTATACTCTTAAGATAAGCATGCCGTGTTCATTTGTGAAGGAGTTTTGTGTCTAGAAAAGCTAGTTTTTACGATTGTACTCTGTTAATGTACCTCCAATAAATATCCGAACTTTGTCTTGATGAAATGAGAACCAAAACAATTAAAAGCAAAATTCCTCTCCTAACTAGCCATCGATGTCGCAAAAGTTAACTAACTAAGGCCAGTACTTAGGAGTTCGCCTATGTGTGTAATAGGTAGGTAACCATCGTTACTGAATATTTTTAACCTGCAACATCGCACTGCTGGACGAGGGTCTACTCAAAACTTGTCCAGTCATCTCTATCTAAGGCTACTTGTCAAATACTTGATAGCCGACCAGATCGTCACACAATATGTTCATACTTTTTGTCATAAACACGAAATATGCTTCTGATCTTTATATAACCCAAACCACTGAACGGATCGAGCTGAAATATGGCATGCAGGTAGATGTTATGAGGCATCCGCTAAGAAAGGATTACCCGAAGCTAAGCGAGGGCGGGTCACTAGTAATATTATATCGCACCCCGCGCATGAAAAGTGTCAATGCAAATTTAGGTGTCGCGGTAAAATAAAAAATTGTAAACAAAAAAAAAACCGCCTTCAAAAACCCGACTCACTAAAAATTACAAAATAATATAACGAACATTAATCTGGGTATGAATTTGATTTGTTGTTGAAGGCGGTGCCGTTTATATTTCATGCAGTTTTCCTCAAAATTTTAATTGGCACCGCCTTCAACAACATATCAAATTCATACCCAGATTAATGTTCGTTATATTATTTTGTAATTTTTAGTGAGTCGGGTTTTTGAAGGCGGTTTTTTTTTGTTTACAATTTTTTTCATACTTTTTAGTGTTATTTTTTTTCACCCTATTAGTTCAACTCACCTTTAATTCTACTGATATTATAACTAGTAGTCTTAATATGACGCATACAGTATTGAAATAATTATCCTTTTACTCTCAACTTTTAAGGAGATGACCTTCCATCAACAGCTCAGCATCATAACATTATGATTGCAAGAAGCAAATGCCAATATAACTTCACAAAATATGTGAAACGTGGTACATGTGCCTATAAAATTTGAGGGTTGCCCTGGTTTTCTCCTGGATCCCATCATCAGATCCTAGACTGGTCCCTATTAGTTCAGCTTACCTATAATTCTACTGAAATTAAAACTAGTAGTCTTAATATGTACACAGACTTGAAAGAATTATCCCTTTACTCCCAACTATTAAGGAGTTGACCTTCCATCATCAGCTCAGCATCATAACATTATGATTGCCAGACGCAAATTCCAATATTACTTCTGAAAATATGTAAAACGCGGTACATGTGCCTATACAATTTGAGGGTTGCCCTCGATTTCTCCTGGATCCTATCATCAGATCCTAGACTGGTCAACCTGATAGTTTAGCTCACCTATAATGCTACTGTTTATAACTAGTAGTCTTAATATGTATACAGTATTGAAAGAATCATCCTTTTACACTATTAAGGAGTTGACCTTCCATCATCAGCTCAGCATCATAAGATTATGATAGCCAGAAGCAAATGCCAATATAACTTCAGATAATATGCAAAACGCGGTACATGTCCCTATAAAATTTGAGGGTTGCCCTCGATTTCTCCTGGATCCCATCATCAGATCCGGGACTGGTGAAAATGGGACCACCTCGGAAGTAAACTCTATCCAACCAAAAAAAAATTTTTGAAATCCGTCTATAATTGACGAAATAATCGGTGAACATACATAAAAAAAAATAAAAAAATAAAAATATTATACATACAGACGAATTGAATTACCTCCTCCTTTTTTGAAGTCGGTTAAAAATTACTTGTGTTTTTTCTTCAATACAACAATAAAAAAAATATATTATTCAGTTAACGAAATATTATAGTTTATTTATAATCCTTACTAATATTTTATGCGAAAGTAACTCTGTCTGTCTGTTACGCTTTCACGCATAGAATTACTGAATCGTTTTAAATGAAATTAGGTACAGATATAGTCCAGAGCCTGAGAAAGGACATAGGCCCATTTTACCAGACTACACTATAAAGAAGTAATGTTTGACCCGCTAAACGTCTCTACGCGGACGGAGTCGCGGGCGGAAAGCTAGTACAGCATCATAAATGACTAGGTTTACTATTTCTACCACAAACAAGCAAGCTTAAGCTTATTCAATGTATTTAACTTGTTAAGCGCCAGTCGCTGCTCTTTGTACTTACAAACGCGCAATATTGTGTGTGATCTAGGAAACCTGACTATCCCTGTAAAACCTGCTTAGCACTTAGCCGCGCAGTTTATTTGAGCTTAAAGATAAACTTGCATTAAGCTGAGAACGGATTCTAGATTTCTTTTTACGTAAGATGTTGAACTATTGCTCGAGTAGTAATACAACCTATTTTTTTATTTTTTTATTTATTTAACCCTTATCATCCCACTGCTGGGCAAAGGTCTCCTCCAAACTATACAACCTATTAATAATTTAATATACTTACCTATTTAATAAAAAAGACAAGTGCGTAGGACTTGCGTAAGAAGGATTCCATATCAATTTTGTAAAAAAAAGCAAGTTTATTTTATGAGATCCTCCTTTGGATATTTGATTGAACTTCTTTTTAGTATTTATCAACTGTTTACCTATTACCGTTCTTGAGATACAGTAATAGGGTCTCAGTTTTACCCTAAAAGCGTCGATGGTCGAGTGGTTAAGGTCGTTGCTTGCCATGCGAGAGGTCGCCAGTTCAAACCCCGCCAGGTACCAATGTGTTTTTCAAATTTGAAATTCATATGTGTACCATCATTCGACGCTTTAACGGTGAAGGAAAACATAGTGAGGGAACCAGCACACCTGAGAAATTTTTCAACGGTTTGTGGGTGGAGCCATGTCAGAGGCCTACGGGCGGTCTAAAAACTCCACGACACCAGGTTGTTCATCAACCATACGATAAGAAGAAGAAGTTTTAACCTTTAGCTACAGAACCCTGAAAACAATCCATTACTTTACGCCATTAACGTCCGTTTTGCAATTTAATTTTTAAAACGTTCCCCAAATAAAGATTTCTTAATCTCAATCTAAAAATAAATTAAAACCCTTACTTTTCCTCGCTTTCAAATTCTAAAAATAAGTAATAATAACCCTTTCATCGAGGAATAATAAGGAAAATAGGTTCCACAATCAACTGGGAACGGTAAACTTACACCGACGACTTCTGGAAAACTAGACTGGAGGATAATTCAATCTACTCTCGTCTTAAAAAGTATTTTATTCCAATAGCCATGAAAAGATCTTCTTAAACTAAGGCTTAGGATATTTAACCCTATTTATTTTATACAGTAATTATCATTAAATATCCGATGATTTCCGTCAACTTCGATCGCCAAAGCGTTTTTAACATCATTCGATTGTAATACGTAAGCAAAGGTGGCTTCTTATATAAAAAAAAAAAGATATATAAAAATAACTTTTATCTAAGTACTTAATTTAATATTATGTCCCAAACTATATTGAAAAGTTTAAAGTTGCTATGTCAACAGTTTACCTTTTAAATTCAAAGTGAAATTATCAAAAAAAATATCATATATACTATCGATCGACACGTGTCTAGTCAAAATTGTATATCTAATTCAAATTTCTAAGACACAGACGTCATTGGAAATCCCGTATGAAGATCTGCGAGTTCAAAAAACATGAACATATGTTTTAAACATATACATATAAATTTGCTTCATTCAAAACGAGTTATTATGATAACGACATATAATTTTACATGCCTACTTGTTCGGGCGTCTTTCTTTCCTCTACACGAACTGAGGAAACGAATTGAGGAAAAGCCGGATACGGAAAAACGGAAAAAGCCCAAAAATAACGATTTGTGTAAATGAAGCAACCATGATTGGTGGAACCCCGTCGAAAGGTCGGACAGTAAGTTGTGTACTACTTTTATCTTAGGTGTTAGAGCCATCCGCTCCTCCGCAAGACCGGTGATAATAACTAGGCTACTCCAAGCAATCATTGTATATCAGTTAGGAAGAAAATACTGTTTATTGCGTTAAGTCATACTATTTATAGTCTTGTTTTATTAGAAGACTATTTAGTGTTTACCAAAAAGTAACAATCTGTATCGTACGATGATCTGTTCAGCTATCAATTCTTTGAGAAGTCTTAGCCTAAGACAGAGAGAACTGGACAAGTTTCAAGGAGACCAGCAGAGGAATACGACATCACGTACATTGATCTGATGTGTGATTGTCCCATGGTAAGTAGCTTAAGCATACAAATATCTTAAACATATATACCACACCCAGACACGGAAAAAATACCAATATTGCAGGAATGTTGCAGGCTAAAAAAATACGTCACAGGAGGGGAAACTCAATCAGGGATTGAGATCATCAAATCGTCGCCGCTTTCAATGCGACAAAGAGATAGGTGGTTTGAAAAAAAGCGCCGTGAAATCTCGCATTTGTGTTTGAGACACCAACTTCCTGACTCAGGGCTGAATATTATTTATTCTTTATCAACCAACTACTGGGCAACGGTCTCTTAAAAATCTATCCGCTCATAGTGTGACGATTTGGTCCAGCTATTGAGGAGCTTGCAAGTCCTAGCCTTGGATAGATAGCAGTAGATAGACATGGAGGAGACCTCAATAATTTAATAACAGAAAAGCTCTCACAAGTTTGGCCTCATCCGGTACCTGTCAGGGTTGCTTACGCGGCGCTTGCCACCAATGGACCAACGAAGCAGTTTTTTTCATGTCTACCCTGCACCAATGCAATCATTTAGCGAAACGAACTTAAATAGGTCTCAACTACAGTAGCTATCGAGAGACGCCCCAGATACGTCACAGGAGGGGAAACAGGGAAACTCAATCAAGGATTGAAACCATCGAATCGACATCGCTTTGAAAGCGGAAGTTGTTTAAGTTATCCCCACTTCGGAGTAGGAAAATAAGGCACCGCACAATCCCGCATTTCACGGAATTACTTTTAAAACAAATAAATTATTCTAGGGACGAAAAATGTATATCGACTTTGTTTAGTGCATGAATTGTATGGATGTTTCGCCTGAACATTAGTCCTTTTAGCGAAGTAGATAAAACAGAAACCTGCGACCTTTCTCGGTCTCTTGATTACCTGTAGTACCAAACTTTTTGATAGGTTCCAGCAGTTTTGGAGAGCAAGTGTGTCAGAAAGACCGAGACTTTCGTATTTTTTGAATTCAGAGGTTTAGATAAAGCAGATTTACAGTTGGTTGTAGTATTGTTAGCGAGCTTAAAAACTTATGATTCATGTAGGAAGGAGTACACGCAGAGATGACGAATGACAGGCCCGAGTGGAAGAAATATATATATACATGTTGCGCCGACCCCACTTAGTGTGGGACAAGGGCAGGAGAATGATGATTACCAACATACGATACAGCAATAACAAACAAAAACAAAACACGATAGAATATGAGCTAACTGTCTCTACAATAGGCGTGACGACTGGGTCAAAATCTTATTATTCTATTCAGTCCGTAAGTTAGTTTATACAAAAATATGGGACACGTATTTTTTTGTTTTTTAATTGATTGAAAAATGACAAAATTATAGCTTATCAAACTTCTGGAGTGGGGGCTTGTGACGTCACAGTTACGCAAAAATTGTACCTAAACGTGACGTCATACGCCACTTCTAAGCACTATATCTTCATAATTTCTTGTTTGTGAAACAAAATAAAAAATACGAGTACAATATTTTTAAATAATCTAAATAACGGACTAATTATTTTATACAGGTAGCCACTCCATGCATAAAAATAAAAAACAATATAAAACAGTGTTTAAAAACATCCATTCGATAATGTACCTCAATATAGTAAACAATTGCACATCTACATTACATGTAACATTAGTATGGCCAGCTAAATGACTTATTTCCGTCAGTAACTAAATCCAGGCAAGAGCCGTATCAGCGGGCATGGGATGAAGTGACGATGATAAGCGACTGAAATGTCAAACATCCTGTCATTCAAAGGTCGCGTCCTCCCGACAGACGAATGTACACAGATGCACGTTTTTTTTTTCATCATAATCATCATAAGCCCATATACGTCCCCACTGCTGGGGCACGGGCCTACCCTAAACTAGGGCGTTAAGGCCTTAGTCGAACACGCTGGCCAAGTGCGGGTTGGTCGACTACACAACCTTAGAATTTCTTCTTAGGTGTGCAGGTTTCCTCACGATGTTTTCCTTCACCCTTAAAGCGTCGAATGATGGTACATATGAATTTCAAATTTGAAAAACACATTGGTACCTGGCGGGGTTTGAACTGGCGACCTCTCGCATGGCAAGCAACGACCTTAACCACTCGGCCATCGACGCTTTTTTTTTTTGTAATAAAGTAATTATAATTAGCTTTCTAATTAGGTAGTCTAAGAGTCAATGGCCCCGTCTAAGCTCGCGCCTCTCATGACTCCTCTGATTTGAGCAGTCTAGCTAGCCACTATGATGGCTTGGAGTAAGTAGCCTTGTCTAGAGACAAGGCTTCTCCAAGCCATCATCATCAAACTTAGACGCAAGTCCGGTGAATCTTCACCGGACCTGCGTCAAGTTTAGATAGAGTGACCAATGGCTATCAGGTAATTTTTAATAGAGAAAATATAGTTGGAAATTGTTTAAAGGTAGTTAGCATATTATAACAACCCTGTTTTATAAGGCTGAAATGAAAAAGGCATGAGCTGCTAAGCATGATTTTCGGTTTCTCTATATATAAATTTATCTTCACTCATACCCAAACCAAAAATTATCAATATTATTATGCTGTGACTTAATTTTTACGTATTAAGCGGTCATTGAACTGAGCTTGAAAACATTAGGTATGAAATTAAATGAGAATCTAGATACAAAGTTATAGATAGCATAGTGAAATAAAATTATGTTGCAGATTTAATAAGAGAGGGGTCATAAGTCAAAACTTCTTAACCTAACAAGAGTATTTATTTATTTATTTTAGGAAGATCAGGATTTACATTATTAACATAGGATAATAATAATAACAATTAAGAAATCACTTATAGATCCTCACAGATAAAAAATTCTAATGTAAAATTATGTATTGTTTCCAGACATTAATAATGTTTAATCGCCATAATTTTGATCTGAATTTTGAACAAATTCTTTTACTAAAACAAAATACATAATTCATTGTAAAATCATGACTGTAAAACAAAAAACTAACATACAGTAGGCTAAATTGTTAGGTATGTATTACACAAATAATACATATACTACATAATATATCCCTAGTAAAGCATTTCAGTATTATGCAAACCATTTGGTTAGGCAAAATTATTGTTAATGTGTGAGAGGCATCAAGTTTCTAGACATTGATTAGTTGGTGTGATCAATTTATAGTTAGTTGGCTGCATTATTAATTAAGTCATTAGGAGTTTTTTTTCCCTAACTGACTAACAATGATGGCTTGGAGTAGCCTTGTAATCATCACCAGACTTACACGGGATTGGAGTGAGAGCCATCCTCACCCCTATATCAAAAGTTGCATATTAAATAATAACATGACTCTCTATGGCACTATTAATAATAAAAAAACATATGGGTCGAATTGAGAACCTCCTCCTTTTTTTGAAGATGGTTGAAAATAAGATTATAGAGAATCATGTTGACATTTCATATCAATTTCTCTCTCTTGTTATATTCAATAGAAAGGGATAAAAATGTGTTCAAAATAAATGCTCTCAGATAGTGTGTAGGGCATGACATCATTGATAGACAGTCAATAACAATTCTACTGATAACAACATTTGTACTTTCTAGATGTGTTGGGAGAATTAATTGAGAACATGTTATATGTACACATATGTGGATCGAAGGTTTCCTCTTACTTAGTAAAAATATTAGAATGTTATACAAAACTACTGACGACAGTTTGACACTTCAGTGGATCCGAAGTAGGTAAGTTATTAACATGAACCGTACATTAAATTGTATAATACTTACTTGACATAGTCAGGTAAGTACCTATGTCAAAAAATGTTCTGATAAATTTCAAAAGGTTCATAGTACTTATATGGGATATGTTTGGTTGCCTCTATGGCACTATAAATAATAAAAAAAAACAATAATGTCATGATACTATCTATTTGTGTATAAGTTTATACAATAAAGATAGTTATGGTGGTTATTAAATGAGTAAACTTGTTGCAGGAGGACTGGGTCATTCTGGGCTACTCCCTGTTCTACAAATAAACCTATAAGCCAATCACACTATGTACAATGTATTAGATTAGATAAATGTATTACAACTGCCACATTTTCAATTTCAGCAACATCCAAGCATAAAATCTTGATAGCATAATCTAGAAAACAGGAAAACATGTCACACTAAGATTATCTTGGTGATAACAGATAAAACTGATGATAAAGACACATGTGATGGCACAGAAACGGATTCACTTGTTGGACCCAACAATTTGTCAACTGAAATAATGTGTATGAGAAATGTTTATACACCAAAACAACCTCCAACAATCCGTGCGTCCAAAAAACACTACTGATTTGAATTCAGAACTCCCGACCGGCTAGCGCATTCATGAATAATTCTGTACGTCAAACGTATTTCAATTGTAAATTCGCATACGTACCCTCTCTCGCTTTCAAGTACACAGTGTTGGCGACGATATTCTCTAATTCCATCAGTTCCAGTGTGGCGGATTATGCTGTCGACCCTCCAGGAATATTTAGCTCGCCGGTGCGGCTCTCTCGCCGCCACAGCGCGACCACAGCCCATCAATCACGACTCCCGCGCCAAGCGACCACTGCACACACACAAGCTGCCGCTAACCCTTGCACATAACACAGCACGCACAGAACAACCCGACCCTGGCGATCTGCGACCGACTGGGACTCCGGCGCCAGTAAACACGAAACCGCAACTCACAGATCCCAAGGGTGTGGTATAAACAGCGCTAACATCCTTCGCTCGCGAGATACCAGTAAGCACACGCTCGTCGGCGACCGCGGGCACGGTAAACGGGTAGTTTCTCTCAAATTGTACGGGAGGAGCACACGCCCGGATTATGCTAGATATTGATGACGGACAACAGCACGATACGCTACGAAAATCACCAATTTACGGTACGGCGTATTTCCAGTTGCCACGATGCTATCTCGATTTCTACCACGAAGCGTTTGACGTTGAACATGTATTGGTAGAAAATGATGGCAGTATATTTTTTGTTCTGAATTTCCAATTTGAGTAATGAAAAAAAAAGGCACACAAGACATAAAGTATAATAATAAAATAAGTACAGTTTCGAAGCAACTTGGAGCAGCTTTGCCCTATGAAACGGAGTTCAAATGGATGGATTGTTCATTCCACATTTATTTTAGAAGTAGCTTACGCATGTTCGATCAAAGCATTCAATTTAAAATAGTCATTTATTGCAGTGATCTAAATGTGTATTTCTTAATGTTTCAATGTTATATGTGCAAAACATACTCTTTTTTGCTAGTTTAGTAATGTGTCTAAAATAATGTAAATCTTGCGATGATTGCAAAAAATATAAATATATTTATTATAATGCAACATAAACATATTTCTACTATTATAGTAGCTTTACATTAAATGGCAACACTGCCATAAATAGGCTTGTGTCTTTTTTTCTAAACTGTTGTTATTTTGAAAACCTCAAATATTATTATAATTAAAATAAATTTATTTATTTAAATAAATGCTGGAGTAAAATGTGAATTACTCTAAAAATTTTGTTGAGTAATTTTTGGACGAAAAAATATAAAATGTCAATGTCAAAATTGTCAACATTAGTGCGCGCACTTTTTACTTCACGTGTATATTCAAAAATATTAAATCAAAATGAAAGTAAACTTCTCCTAAAACATCGTCAAATTCAAGATGAATGTAGAGCCGTGTAATGTATGTGGTGCAACAGACGTAAACCTGGTGGATGGGTTTTACTATTGTGTTGAATGCGGCACCCAAGATGTGAATGTTCGGGAGACAATCATAGAAGAACGAGCATTAGCCGATGGAACCTTTACCATAAAACGACACAACAAGGTGACCTTAGCCACTGAAGAAACACAGGAGCGTAAGTAACTATCCTTCGGGGACATATTTGAATTAATTTTATAACCTATAACAGGCATGTTTGAACTTAAAAAACTTTTATGGAAAGACCTATTGCTACTTGTTTGGTATGATTATGACTTTAATATAGTTAAATGGTTGTAGATACATTACATGAAGATTTAGACTTACACTTATTTGTAAATATTGGTTCAGTAATTGAATTCGGAATGATCCTTTTAACTTTTAGGGGTGAGAGTTATCCACACTTCCACAAGATGACAAGGCCACTCTATACCATCATCATAGTAGTAGTTAGGAAAAATATCCTTTTGGCTAAAGCTAACTTACCTAATTGTATATTTTCAGTAAGTGGGGAATGGCACAAATGGCACACATTCAATTTTGTGCTGTCTGGTTTGGCCGATGAGCTGATCGCTGCTGGAGCAAAACCAACATTCAAGAAGAAACTGCTGTGGCTCTGGACCAAGTACATTAAGCGGTTTCAAAATAAGGATGAATTGGAGTAAGATTACTTAAAATAAACCCCTGAATTTTTCGAGTCCAGTTAGCTGGTTTTTTTATTAGATTAATCACAAATATCACATATTCTAATGTCTAAATCTCTTCTCAAACCTATTTAAAAAAGAAGGATTGATATTTACTCTCTTATTTAATTCTATTCCAGTTTAACAAAAGATGGTGAAGAAGATGATGATAAAGAGAATTCGGATCCATCTGATGATGAAGCCTCAGATGATAGTAAAATGTCCAAGAAGAAGAAGAAAAATACAGATTACAGAACTCACAAACTGACTACAGATCTGAGCATTATGAAAAAAGGACTTTTATGTAGTTTGCTGTATGTTGCGTTGAATTTAGACAAAAGTGACATTCAATTGTTTGATATAATACGGTTTATAAGAGAAGGCAGATTGGACTTTCAAAACTGCTTGAAATATGTTCCTCAAGAGGTAAAGTTTAGATTAGTGCCGCAATGGGAATCATTCTCAAGAAGCCGAATACCAGCAGCCTGCATTAATATTACTGCTATGTCTATTTATAAATGTTTTAAAATATTACCAATCTTACCCGATCTCAGACTATTAGTTGATAGGTATACTAAAGAATTGTGTTTGCCAAAAGATTTCAAAAATCTAGTCTTCTCATTAATGAATTTAGTTCCATGTGATGTGTTTTTAGATATTGATCGTAGTATAGTCAATTGTCTTTTAAGATCACCGGCATATGAACAAACAATCATGGGATATATTTTAGTAGCATTTAAAATGTGTTTCGGCCTCGATGACAGGTATGAAGTGATGATCTCAGAAACTGTAGATAGAGTTAACGACGTAAACTGTCATCTAAAATCTTACAAATTAGGCGAATTCTCTGAACCAACAGATAGGCTGTTTTCTTTCCGGGAATGGTGTAGTTTTATACAGCTACGAAAAATATTATTGTGCAAGCATTATTTGCATGTGGCTGAGCAATATGCTTTAGATATCGATGATTACGTCTACATGGAACAGTGCCAGAGTAGGAATAAAGAAAGAGAACCTCAGTTGAGTGATGAAATCACCATGAATTTATTGGATAAGATACCCCTAGTCAACACAGCGGAAGTCATTCCAAAGAGTGAAATCAAAGCAACATTAACACCTTTGTCGACTTACACTGACCTCCTTTTACAATACATAAGCGATCCGGATTTGAGGCTGCTGTTCAGCGAAGATTTCACTCAATATTCATTGAAATATGCTGTAGAAAAGTTAAGTCTTACCAACGAAGATGACTTGAAGAATATTGTTTTAGGAGTGGACGAAACAAATAAGATTATAAGTGATCACATTTTGGGTCGATTAGGAGGAGGTGTAACGCATGACGTAAGTATGGTGTATGTAAGAAATTGCGAGAATAAGAATTGGCTTAAAACAAAACAACCGACAGCAGAACACATAAAGAAAGTAACCAAAAGTAATAGCGATAAAGACAGTGACCATGGATACGATTCGAATACAGAAAATACTTCCGAAGTGGAGATAAGTAGTAAAGATGAAGAAAGTAGCAATCCCGAGGAAGAAAATGCGGAAGATAAGACAGAAGTTCCAAAACTTGAAATAATTGAAGAGGAAGATTACGATAAAAATATATTTGATGATGATTTTATAAATGTTGATCTTGATGATGATAAGATTTTGATCGAAGATGAAATTAAGTCGGAACCAAGGGAATATAATGAAGACGCTAATATCGACCAAAACACATTTCTAGACGACGAATATCCAGATGACAAAGATAATATATCTCAGGATGTTTCGGATATATTTTTCAATCCTGATACTTTTGATAGGGAAAGGACTATTAAAGAGTTAATATTGGGTGCTTGTAAGAAGTACAAAATAAGAATTCCCCATGAATACAGGACAACTGAACCTAAGAAAAGAAAGTCTAAATTAGTGAACGATGAAGCTGGCGAGAGTGGTGCTAAAAGACGAAGAATTGTAGATGGGACGCGAAAACGGCGAAACGCCAAGTCTCGCGAAGTGAGGGAACAAGTCCACAAGTTATTAGCTGATTACTATAACAATCTACAGAATGACGTCATGTTTCAAATATCGGAACATGTTAAGAATGTTGTAAATAATGTAAGCCAAGTTCAAGATGATACCCACGAAAATAACGTAACTAATGGGGATGAACAGCAGACAGATTTCTTAGATGGAGACATTCAGGCTGATGCTGCGGTAGAAAATGATGATGAAACCGACAACATAAATCCGGAACAAGACAGCTTACAAGTAATTGAAAACGAAAATGACGAAGACAATAATCAAGCTAAAACTGATCCTAGATTTGACGAAAATGAATACGACATCAAACAACTATATGTGAAAGTCGACGGCGAGGAGGACAGTGATTCCGATGGTTTATTCGGTATAGATAAAGACCCGGAACTGATTGCAATATTGGATAAGAAGATTGAGGAAGCAGATAAGGGCGAAATTCCGTCTGAGCCCGAGAACGAAGAGAAAACGTATGATTCCGATGACGATGATGTACCTCTCAGTGTGGTCCAAGAAGAGATAGAGGCGTTACGACGGCAGAAGGAAAGACATACTAATTTGCAGAAGCTCATCCCAAACCAGGAGCACATAACTGAATTCAAATACTGGACACGATTTTACGCCACTCTCAAGTTAGGTAAAGAATATGACCTGAATGAGCCTTTTAATATGGAGCTTGAGGAGAATTTCCCTACAAGTTTCCTCTTTGTTATAAAAGAATGTGCAGGAGTTGTTGGCTGTACTCCGTACCAGTTATATAAATCCATGATTGCGTTGGAACAACGTATAATGAGCCATAATAGATGAACTGTATGCTTTAACACTTTTACCTAAGATTGTAGACTTTCACGTTCCATAACACTAAATATTAGTCTTTATGGGTGTCTGCACGCGATAATATTAGGAGTAGCAAATGCATAGCTACTTACAACCCGACGTTTTCACTGGGTTACACCAGTCATGGTCGCGAGCGAACTGGCGCCGCCCGTCTTCGTCTGCCACAGCGGTTGTGAATTTCTAAATCACTAGCACTAATATCATTTGTACAGCTACCTGCATTTGTCCGACACCCAACACTCACTGTATCCGGGTTCACGTTTACGCGGAAAATTACGTTAAAGACTACTCGTAATATCGCGTGTATTTAAAGACTAATATTTAGTTTAACACTTTTATTTCGACCCTACAGGGTCCAATAGTAATGAGATATCACAAATATATTTTTCTAGGTAAAAAAAAATGTATTCATATACATCAAAGTAATTTGATGAATGCAAGTTAACCAATATAGTAACAGAAACACACACATTATGTTATTGTTTAAACGATAAGTTACCTTAGTATGTTATAACTTATAATTATGTCCTATTTAAATCTATTTCCTAGTCCACTTGAATTCAGTTAAGTTTGGTGTTTGTGATCATGTTTTAGGTACTTGATTGCTGTGATTAGTAAATAATTCCGCCTCTTGTTATGTACTTGTATTTATATGAAAGTGTTATTCTCCATAAATATTCTTATCTGCTTTATCATGTTCTTTTTCTATGAATAAGGAAACATTTCTGTATTCATGTAGTGTTGGAAAAGCATTAATGTACCATCTTCTAATGATAATTTTGATCTAAAGTGAAAAAAGCTTCATTTTAATTTTGTTTCTCAAGTGGAGATTTTTTTTTATTTTATAATTATGTTGGTAAAGAAAGAAAGAAGAGGACGAAACAAAATATGACAGTGTTGTACATTCACAATGTTATTTTCTGTCATTATGGATTTTCCATAATTAGTTAGTTAATTTATTTGTTGGGGAAGTCCACATTTATTTATTTTTTGTATTAATAAAAGTAAGTTGTTGAATTTTAAAGTTTATTTATTTTTTATTTCAGTTTGTTACTGAATCTTATCCAGAATTCCCGTAACTCCAATAATATGGTTACATATTCTATAAATATAAAGTTATCTACCTTACACTGTAGAGAAACATTTACTGGTATATAAACCTCTTTGCTGCTATTTATCTTTTATTTTCGAATTTCAATCAAATTGCAGACTGACAAGTTTGACACAATTTCTGACTTAGATCTCTAGGCTTTGTTTGTGAATTGAGGCAAACGAAAATGAATTCCGTTAATGTGTTGCGAAGGCTGGTAAAACCGCTGATCACTACGCAAAATAGGGGGTTTGCCCAAGTGGGTATGGTCGTTTCTACTCCTGCGCGGATCCAGTGTAGTTATGGGGTATGTTATCTAACCATCATATATAAAACCACAAAGAGCTGACTAAAGGCTTAAGTGACTGTGCACTGTAGATTTCAATAGGTTATTCCTGTTTGCAGTGTCTAAAATTGGCCCCACTGAGAGTTATTCTTAGAAATGTCACTTGGAACCACAAGTAGAGGTGTAGTCTCAAGTAGAGGAATTGAATATTGATTGATTAGCAGATTGACTATTTTTATACAAGAGTTGTAGTAGACCTCAAAGGTGTTTCTTGTAAATAAATAAATTATTATTATTATTATCAGTCATTACCAACGTCTCGGGACTACAGAGTCCCGGATTTTTGGGAGGCGTGCGTGGGGCCAAAGCCAACACGTAGAGGCCCTTTAATGACTACATACATACATACATACATAAAATCACGCCTTTTTCCCAAAGGGGTAGGCAGAGATCACTTCCAGCGATCCACTTTTCACCTCTGTGGGAAACGTGACGTGACGGGTTGTGGACCACGTCGCCGCCATACTGCCTTGTGCATTGTTTTAACAAGGTCATTGCGTTCCCACGAGTAGCAAGGATATATGACGGGGGAAGGGAAAGGGGAGGAAGGATACTATCGCCTCGGATGATTTGGACTGAGTCGATAGTAGCTCGAGGAGCCGGGGTCGCTTACCCGTATTCCGTTCACCAACCACCGGACAGATAGTTGTGACTGGTATCCCCTTTAATGACTAGTATGATCTTAATATGTAATGTGGCACCAGCCGACGATTATCCCTGTATACACTATAAAATGCAGCCAAGGACAACCCCCGGTCAGTGCAGGACTATGGCAAGGAATGGAAGAGATAAACTGGGCTATAGGGTTGAGGTGTTAGTGGACTGGGTAACTGGGACTATGGGAAGGACTATAGCACCTGCCCCAATCTATGTTAATAAAACACGAATAAAATGGACAGGTGGTGACCTGCCACTCACTGTCATGGGCCCCCCATTGGTCGCACACACAAGGCACGAGGCCGGAGCGACGGGGGGCAACATTATTGTGAGCGGCTCAGGGTGCCGAGAGGTGTACACCGCTTTCTACCCAGTGGCGTAACGCCACTGTGCCAATTCGCGACTTATGCATGTTTCACTTCCACCCTGCGAGCATGTAGCTCTGACGCCCCACTCTGTCCGGCCGGCTAAGGCAAGGCAGAGGTGAGAGTCCTGCGGCCCCCGTGGGGTCCACTCCTACCGGCCAACTAAGGCAAGCGGAGAGAGGGGCCTGGTCGACTCTCGGAGGCACGGGTCCCAAGGGGTGTCAAACCCATTCAGCCCGCCGCAAGCTGCCCTGGGGAGACTGGTTGCACTGGTAGAGTCGCTACTTTTTGTAGTGCGAAAATCAGCGACTCTCACCAGGGGGCGGTGGGGTCGTCACATCCCTACGCCTTTATTATTATTATTATTAACCCCTTTCATCTGGGTCCTGCCATCAATATGTCAACATCGTTCGAAGGCATGGTTTATTAGTTGTCTGTAGTGACTGCAGTAGAAAGGTGTGCGACATATAATAACTACCCTAAGTATTTTTCTGTCATGACTGATTACAATGATGGCTTGGAGTAGTTTTTCATCATCTGGAGACTTGCGGGGGAGCAGATAGCTCCACTCCTAGCAATCTACCCACAGTATTTTTCTGACATGACTGATTACAATGATGGCTTGGAATACACCAAGCACCATGTTCTCAGTGTATCAGTGTGATCCCCATCCAATTACCTTTTAAATCTGTTCAGTAGTTTTATTTTATTTGCAAAATTTATGCAAATAAAATATTTGATTTGATCAGTAAAGCATTATGTCTTGACCGCAATAGAAATGTACTACGTAAATACTTGCTGAACTTGTTGGAACTTGGCATTTCCTTTTCCCTGCAGGAGAAGTTGCTCCACGGCCTTTTCATGATATTCATGTGGACGTCGCCGATTGCTTACTTCGAAACGCAGCTGAAGGTCTGGCGCCGGGAGTATATCAACCCTGCCTCGTGAGGTTGTGACGTAATAGATGTGATGTGAGCAATGCCTGGTTTCATTTTGCCCTTTTGATGTGTCTTGCATAAGTGATAAGCACACAGTCCTGTCTTTAAATTTTCATTAGATCTGGATATAAATTTAGTAATTTTTTTTCCTAACTGACTAACGATGATGGCTTATAGGAGCCTTGTCATCATCACCGGGCTTGCGGGGGAGCGGATGGCTCTCACCCCTAATTTAAAATTTAGTAATTCAATTACCAGAAGATGTGCCTATCAAGATTGTAGGAAATTTGTCTGTGCTCAATATGCACTCCCAATACCTTTTGCCTATAGTCCTATTTCTTCTGATAAACTAAAACTAAAGGGTTTTGAATTTGACCTACAATTATTATATAAAATAAACGACTTTTTAAGTATTCAAATATTTAATCTAGACTTAAAAAATATTATTATTATAAACTTTTGCACAATAGAATGTAACAGCTCACAAATGAGTTCTATACTTTAGTAACACCATTCTCCCATAGAGAGTGCACACAGCACTTTCATTTCTTCTTCATAAGATTCAGCAGCAGTTGTGTATCGTTGATTTGCATTTTCTGCCTCTGCTTTTGCTTCTTCACCGGCCGTAACTTCTTTGGCTTCTGTTCCACTTCTGCTGGCTTCTTTACCGATTTCTTCGATGCAGACTCGTTCAAAAGAGCCCGCAAATCTACCTTTTCCACATTTTTAAGTAACGGGCTATTCGCTACATCGATTTGTGCTAAGACTTCCTTCTGAAATGTCACTTTCTTTTCGGCATTTTGTTTCTTCTTCAGGATCTTGTTCGAAACCGTTCCAGAGGCGAGCTTCTGCTTTTTGGAGATTTTGTTGAGCGCTTTCAGCTTATTTTTGCCGAATTTAACCATTTTTGTAGTTCAAAGAAATTGTTCAAATTGTAAACAAAAACACATGTGCACGTACAAGAGACAAGAGTGACATTAGTGACAAGCTTGTGTCGTAATGACATTTTGTTTCTTTATTTACTAAGCAAAGAGAACATGAAGTTACAGCTTACGGGCCTCCGTAGACTTACGACGGACTTTTTACCATGGCGGAGAAAAAATACCCTCCGCTCCGCGAATAAAGTCCACCGGAAAGAATTTTAAGATAATTTATCACTCAAACGCTTGATAAATACAAAGTTTGAAAGAATTGTTTAAATCCAATAAATGAAATGTTAGTGATATTGAATGTTCTTACTGCGTAAAAAAGCTCGACCGATTTTGATAGAAAGTAGCCTATGATATGATATACCTTGTATAATTTGCCTTTTAGAATAAAAAAACAGCTAACATCATTGTTAGCATATAATGTAAATAATTTACTTAATTTATATATTAAGACTTTGGAATTTGTTCCAAATAATTTAAATTTAAATGTAAGACAATAGAGGACGTCTCTAGCCATTCAATGACAAAGGAGAAGCCTAATAATCTTAAAATAATACACCAGAATATACAGGGTTTATCTGGCAAAGAATTAGAGTTAGAACTTTTCTTAAACGAAAATAATGTCCATGTGTTATGTCTCACTGAACATTGGCTGAGACAACATGAATTAATCGTTAGTATTGATAATTATATAGTCAGTAGCTCTTTCATTAGAAAAACAGTAATTAGAGGAGGGTCACTCATTTTACTAAAAAATTCGCTTAAATGTAAGGAGCGTCGAGACATTGTATCATTGTCCATTGAACGTACAATTGAGCTGTCTTGTGTAGAATTAGAACAATGTATTATTATTTGTGTATATAGGCCTCCATTAGCTAACTATTTCTTATTTGAGGAGACTATGGAGGAAGCTTTAAGGAAAGCATGTGCCAGCAATAAAAAGGTAGTTGTATGTGGAGATTTTAATATAAATATCTTAGAAAAATCAATGAACTCCATAAGGTTTTTAAATCTTTTTAAATCTTTTAACTTAACTCAAATTTTTAATGAACCAACTCGCATTACACCTACCTCGGCAACATGTATAGATAATATTTTTTGTAACTGTTCTGTAAAAGATAAATCTATAATAAATTTTATTAACTCTGACCACTGTGGTCAAATGGCTGCATTTGAGTATCACTGGACTCCTATGCCGGCTGTCATAACTTGCAGACCAATAACTACTAGTCGTATAGAAAAGTTCAAAGATAATATTAGCCATAAAGTTTATTTAATGAACATTCTACCTAACCTAAATAGTAATGAGTTATACGAAAAGTTATTTAATGTTGTAGAAAAAGAGTTTAATGGGATATTCACAAAAAGGAAATTAAAATTAATAGCTCAAAAATTAAATTTAGTGATTGGGCTACAACAGGAATTTTCACAAGTAGACGAAGGCTTTTTTGAGCTGTATGATCTCAAAGCCTACTCTAAAGATCCGTCTCTTACGGACTATATTAGGAATTATTCCAAGATTTTTAAAAAATTGTGTACAATAGCTAAGTCGCTCTATCTTAAAGATAAAATAAATAAAGCCACTAACAAAACCAAGGCAACATGGCAAATCATTAATAAAGAGACTTGTAAAAACAAAACACAAAATCACAAGATCTCCCTGAAAGTGAATGATATTATATTAGATTCTGATGCTGATATAGCAAATGCATTTCAATCATTTTTCTCCAACATAGCTGTAACAACGACAAGTAGTTTGTCTTCCAGTCCGGCTCTTGCTCATTCACTTTTAAAGTCCCATGTAAGTGAATGCACATCTTCTTTCAATTTTGCCTACATTAATGCTCAAGTAATTGTGAAAGCCTTTAAAGAACTCAACTTAAAAGTCAGAGGATCTATGGGGACTCTCAGTGGACGTGTTAAAAAATATAATATATACAGTTGCTCCACTATTGGCGATGATATTCAACAAATGTATTAATGAAGGTCATTTTCCTGATCTGATGAAGTCAACCAAAATCATTCCTTTGTTCAAATCAGGCGATGACAGTGACCCATCTAATTTCAGACCCATATCCTTACTACCAGCATTTAGTAAAATTTTTGAAAAAATTGTATTTAGTCAACTACTTTGCCATTTTAATTTAAACAATTTGTTAAATAAAACCAATATGGATTCACTAAAGGTAAATCCACCACAGATGCTGGTGTTGCTCTTATAAAACATGTTTTTGATGCATGGGAAAGAAAACAAGATGCCATAGGCATATTCTGCGATCTATCCAAGGCGTTTGACTGCGTTAATCATCAAACTCATCTACTTAAATTACGCCATTATGGCATCTCAGAAAATGCACTTAGTCTAATTCAGTCTTACCTGACTGGCAGAACCCAAAAAGTCAATGTAAATGGGGCTAGTTCTTCCGGCGCCCCATTAGTTATGGGAGTGCCTCAGGGCTCGATATTAGGACCTCTATTATTTATTATTTATATTAATGATCTTCCGTTCTTTACTGAAGACACATGTGAGATAGTTTTGTTTGCAGATGATACATCACTTCTTTTTAAGATTGATAGACAGCAAGAAAATGTTGACGACGTAAACAAAGCCCTCTCACGAGTCTTGCACTGGTTTACTACTAATAATCTTATGTTGAACCCCAAAAACCAAATGTGTAAAATTTTCAATGCCTAATGTAAAGCAAGTCAATACTAAAATCATAATGAACAATGAACCCATTGAAGTCCTAAACTCAACGGTGTTCCTTGGAATCACTCTAGATTCCAAATTGCAATGGGGACCTCATATTGGTACCCTGGCAGGAAGACTTAGTTCTGCTGCATATGCTGTAAGAAAAATTAGACAATTAACTGATGTTGAAACGGCAAGATTAGTTTATTTCAGCTACTTCCACAGTATTCTATCCTACGGCATGCTTTTATGGGGATCAGCAGCTGATATTGATAGTATCTTTGTATTGCAAAAAAGAGCAATAAGGGCCATCTACAAACTCAAACCACGCGATTCCCTCAGAGATCGTTTTAAAGAGTATAATATTCTCACAATGGCCTCTCAGTACATTCTAGACTGCTTAATGTATGTGTATAAAAATATACAATACATTCCTAAAAAATCAGATACTCACCGATTCAATACTAGAAATAAGCATAAACTTGCTATTTCACATTTCAGACTTAATAAAGTTAATAGCTCCTTTGTTGGACTAGGAGTAAAAATGTTCAATAAGTTACCTGTAAGTATTACTAAATTACCTTTGCAAAAATTCAAAGAATGTATTAAGAAGGGTCTTATTATGAAGAGCTACTATAAAGTAGAAGACTATTTTAATGATAAAAATGCTTGGACAAATTGCGTTAACTAAAATTTGACATTTGCAATAAAAATTTTCTAATATATAAATTATTTTAATCATTGACATTTTTTATGAACTTTTGTTCTTATTAATATTCTTTTTTTTATAAATAATGTATTTTAATTTATTGTTGTAATACAGTCATATAGTATTAAGATTCTACTCTATGTAAGCTATGTCATGCAGGTTGGAATTGTTGTAGTTATTTTATTGATTTGTTTTGTTTCTTTATGATTTTTATTAACAGTAATTGTAGTATAAGGTTTTTTTTTTTCTCTCTTTGATACTGTGACATACTGAACTGTACGACATGGCAATTACAATTATATTAAACAAGTTTATGTGATAATCGGTTAAAAAGAGTAACTATCGAGTTTCTTGCCGGTGTCTTCTCGATAGAATCGGCTTTCCGAACCGGTGGTAGAATTACTTATTTATTTAATACAATGACGATTTATAAGTGCATGTTAATGCCTATATAAATAAAGAAATTTTGACTTTGACTTTGACTTTGAATTACCTTTTAAAGATTAGTAGGAATAAAAAGGCGCACAGGCAGAAAAAGCTTTTTAATTATGTTTTTGTTATTGGTATCCGATATACAGTCATCTCACTGCGTATTTAGTAAAAAAAACTGGTTTATATAATAAACGGACTTCAATTTTATTTATTTGTACACATTTTTACTTTTGACTGGATCATTAATATTATTTTGGGCACAGGTAGGTTCTCTCCTAGTAGTTTTCTTGTTTTGTTATATCACAAGTGCTATACTTCATCCCACAACTTGTTCCTTAATTTCCTGTCGCGATATTTTTTTTCAATCAATATAATTGATTTCCAGGTTTAAGCCGCCGCGAGATTTAAGTCTGCCATTGTGTGTTGCTTAGCCTCCTCACAACGGTTCTTTTAAAATCGGGGACCCCGCTGTATTTTTATCGATCCCTGTATATTCTACCAGAAATAGCCCTCTATTTCTGGTCTTTTCATACGCGGTCGGTAGTTTATGTTAATCCCTCGTTTAAGTTTCAAGATACTGTTTTATGTATGCGTGTATGTTATGCGTAAGTACTAGTTTAACGGACAAAAAAGTCCGCGGTCGAAGTATTTCTTTCAGCAATGTCATAGATAGAGAAAGCTGTCATATTCTTAGTGTTGTGGTATCGTACGTACTATCTGTGTCTCGGTAATAGGTCACCCTTATTCCACCAAAAGTTTTCTAAAATTAGCTTACTTTAAGTTCGATTTTAGATTTGTATATTCTTCTTAAACAAAATAAAGAAGATACAAAGCAATAAGGATGAAAAAAAAAACAAGTCCGATCCTTTCAATAATTTATTATTGTCATACTGTGTCCTTTAAGACAACGCAGAGCACGTAACTGAATCGTCGACGCAAACAGGATAAATATTTAGACAGTATCCAAATTATTTCTAGATATTTTAAAAAGAAAATAAGTTGATTGATTTTTTGACTGATTTGTATGAGAATCTGCTTTAGTCAAATAAAGTTGAATTCATGAAGTTTCCGGCAAAATCTATTACTTAAATTTTGGATACTGATTAAAATTTATCCTATGTAACATTACATGTAGGTAGAAAAAAAAATTAGTATAGCTACAAACATAATCCAATCAAATTAAATGTATTAATCATTATTAGCAATCTATCAAATTATGCATCAATTTAAAATTAGCTAGCAGTAATATCTAAATGGCATTCACGAAGAATTAAATTATTTTAGAAATTCTATAAAAATATAAAACTTTGACTTTTTCTAAAGAAGTAAACATATTATTATAAAAATTAATTACAAATTGGAATGTTCTCGTATGTTTATGTAACATAGGTTACATAATTTGAATAATAAAAGTAAAAGTTAATAAAAAAATCTTATAACCTAAACATAGAAACCTGATTCAAAATTATGAAAGACGTATCTTTGGAAATGAAAGATTAACATGTTTTCGTAACACAGCCATAATGACAAATTTCCTTCAATATGTTCGCAATACTTAAAAAAGAACTAAATACGAATATAATAAATCCATACAACAGCCAAAAATAATAACATTTTGTAAGTTTCCATTCAAATGGGTTATACTCAAAATTATTTGATTTAACTAGGAAAATCCTATAGCTTTCAGCGTTGCCTTTTTCCATAATATCATTTGTATTATGTATATTATTATGAGCAGTGAGCCCGTTAATATAATAATTTGCCTACTGTAGTTGTAGTAACATGCAATTAACATTCAATGGATTTTGTAGGTGTATTTTATACAAAACGATTTACTTTCATTACACAGTGCTATTTACTGGTATAACTCACTGAACGTGAAAACCGCGTTTTTATAATAAACTCGTACAAAGTTGTTATGTACTACAGTTAATTTATTTACTTATTTCTTGAGGTATAAGCATATAAAATCTACTGGCTAAATTGCCTAAGAAGTAGCTAATGTATTGTCCACTCCGATAGGATGTTTTGAAAAAAAAAGAGCTTGTAATATTAAAGGGAAACCAGTCAGTAACGATGAAAGAAGAGCTTCAGTATTTTAAAAAAATTAACGTCAATACTGTACTATTTACTGTAATATCCCAAAAGGGAACCCTTATTATTTAAATGTATGACATAACATTTAGTATAATAGTTTTCCGATACGAAATAAAACCCTGGAAGCAGTAAATGCATACAAAATATTTTGTATAGATTGATAAAAAGTAACTAAATTAAAAGCGTCCATTTTTAATAAGATGTCAGCTGACTTATAGTAACTGCTTCGAGAATAATGTAGACAAATGGATTAAGTTAATGTAGTTAATTAAATTTCGCTATCATAGCATGCTTTGAGCTATTACTTAAGGCTAGGTACAAACAGTTTTTGTAATCATTTACTCATGCTAAATATTTGATTGATGAACACATTTTTATATTTCTGTATAAAAATGATGATTTAAGTATGTATTATTTTGTAGATGACAACAAGAATGAATAATTACATGGTTTTGTTAAAACTGAGTTTTTAAGCAGTCAAAAAAAGTCCAGATATATTCTCAACTTTCATGGTGGTCTTCTCCTTTAATACCTGATAATTTATTTTTATTTATTGATTATTTATTTATGTACCTAAAAACAGCTAAACCATTTCACATTACACATAATGTCGAAGCGAGTATAGATACATTATAATATAATATGTACGTGATTTGCTTGTTTAATGCTAAAATACATCGATAATAACAGTCAAAAACGGCTTTACATTTTATACATACAACACCGAGCTTTTCAAATTTTAACAATTTGCGTCATTTCTCATAATTCATTAATAATATTAATTCATGTATATTGCTGGAGCCAAAAGACATAAACTTCCAATATTATATGAAACTAGTTCATTTAGGACTAAAGCGGTGCGATTTTTTTATTCATGCATTTCTGCATACCATATCTTAATCTGACGCGCTTGAGTATTTCAGATGATCGTTTTTTTTATACTATTCTGACAGGCTGGCCTAGGTTCCCGGCCCTTTATAAAGGGCTTAATATATGGTGGAGGTAGTTCACAGGATGCTATAGGCATCTCCCTTTTGATAATCTGACGCGTCGAGTAAATCCCGAAATCCTCGCTTGGGCTCCCCTACTATTTTGTTTTAAGTTGAAATCTTCTAACTTGATTTTGCGTTTGGTTATTGAACGAAATCACAAACAGACATGTATTGTGGCTTCAGCAATATAAAAGAACTGTACTTAACAGTACTCACTAAAACTAGTCCGCGGTAACTCAATTGCTCGTCGCCCCATCACTAGTTTGGGTGCGTTCAATGGTCGGATATGTTAACACGATCTTTCATGTAGCGTTCACTGGAAAAAAAAAATTAAACATTGTTGTAATAAATGTTATACTCGTAATAACTTAGACGAACTAGACAATTTAAATCCAATCATAGTTTACTTAAAACAAAGGGGGCTTTATTTATTTTTTGTGTACAAATAAAATTTCATTTCATTTCATTACCTTCATTTTTGGTCGTACAGCTAACGTCATTTTCTGTACTAAGTGGGTAGCGTATGCTGAAAAAAAAAACATCACAATAATTTCGAATTATTCAGATTATAATCATCTACAAGTACTTAAGGGTGTGGTTTTAATATATAAAATTTAAAGTATACTAAATATCTGGACGAAAACAACGTATGAGACCAGCGTCGGACTGGCCATACAGTCGGGGTGGCATTTGCCAGCCGGGCCCCAGCCTGCGCGGGCCCCCCACAGGCCTGTGTCGCACGCTAGCATTTCTCGGAAACTATGCTTCTCACAAAAATATTGCTTATGCTATTAGCAAATTGCCTTGCCAACAAATACGTTTAAAATTACTTTTTTTCCTAAATTAAAGATTAAAGAAGTCATAAGCAAAATAAAGAGATCGTCCCGTATGTTTTTTTTTATTTAAAGCAAAAAAGACGCATTGTTTCCGAGATATCGTGAAAAAAGTGTTTTCTCATCCCTTTTTCAAGATGGCGGCCGGGGGACAAGGGCCCCCACAAACTTGAAGTTCTATTGACCAATGACCACTACAAACATGTTCTAAAAATAAAATTGTGTTCTCTCATAAATGTAACACTCGGTCCTTAAATTGTAACAATTCAATGTAATGGCTAAGATTGCCGGAAAATGATCGGAGAAATATTTCGCTTTAAAAACAAATACTTAACGGGCTAAATACTTTTGATGGAAAGATCATAAAATTTGTCATTTGATTACGAAGCATTATTTGGACATTTTATTATTTCTAAAGTTAATAAGATTGTTAACAATCGAAATTATTACAGAAATGGTAAGATTTAACCATTTGAGAGTTTAATTTGTGATACTTTAAAAATAAATTAAGTTTTGAAATGGACCTTAAATGAAAAAAAAGGAAGTGTATTTGATTATTAAAACAATATTAGTGATCACACTCAAAGTCCGTAAAGAAAGCAAAGTTCGTCGAAACAACAGGATTCGTCATGCGAAAACAGTGTTAACGCAATGAAACTTAAATTAAAGAAAAAATATATTACATCTAAATGTTTGCATCTGTTCTGAGTGTTCCTGTATTAAATTTAGGTTTGTTAATAAACTTATTAACTTTAGAAATGATAAAATGTCCAAAATAATACTTCGTAATCAAATGGCTAATTTATGATTTTTCCACATCTCTGACTTTGAAGTCCGATTTCAGCAAAAGTAGCCTATTAGGTATTAGTTTTTATTAGTGATTATGAAAGCTGAGTCTGGCGCAGTTTCTAAGGTTACTAAAGAGCTATGCAGCTACCTCCTAATATTTTAAATTTAAAGTTGAAGTTTTAAGACATTATTTACAGAACGTAATTTTTCAGTTTGTACCATCATTTTGAAAACTTCCAATTATAGTTTTTGAGTTATGATTTTTTTTTAACTTTTGAGAATATTTGACATAACCGATTAAAAAATTCTAAAAAAAAAAGTATTTGACTTTTTTAGAAAATCTTTTTGCAAATCAATTTTGATGAATAAATATCACAATTTTAATGAAAATTTATTTGCAAAAAGAATTTCTCAAAAAAATTAAAAACGTTTTTCTTTGGATTTTTTCTAAATCGGTTATGTCAATAATTATTCTCAACCCCTTCATCAGTCCCTTCCGAAAAAAAAAACTCGGGCCCTAGGATTGTGATTTGCCACCCGGGCCCTTGCGGCCCAGTCCGACCCTGTATGAGACATCTCATATTTTATACTGAAAAAAATGCTAAACCCTATAAAAAGCAAAAAATAACTTTTAACACTACGTAAGTACCAACTAAAGCGTGTCAGACTATCTACTCGGAATTTTGTGCCACTCTTATGTCGGAGGCATAACCGCTAATTTTGAACTGCAAATGGTTATCTAGGCCTGCTGTTGACGTCGATGGCCGAGTGGTTAAGGTCGTCGCTTGCCATGCGAGAGGCCGCCAGTTCAAACCCCGCCAGGTACTAATGTGATTTTCAAATTTGAAATTCATATGTACCAATTATTCGACGCTTTAACGGCGAAGGAAAACATCGTGAGGAAACCTGCACACCTAAGAATAAATTCTAAGGTTGTGTAGTCGACCAACCCGCACTTGGCCAGCGTGGTCGACTAGGGCCTTATCGCCTAGTTTAGGGTAGGCCCGTGCCCCAGGCTATTATGTATCTGAGGGTCGTACTAGTGAGGCTGGAGAGTCCCCTCAGACGGGTGCGAGGGTGCAGCAGCAGCAGGTAGACGGGCACGGCGGTGAGGATCATGCAGCAGCCGACGCCGGTCTAATGTATCTGAGGGTCGTACTAGTGAGGCTGGAGAGTCCTCGCAGACGGGTGCGAGGGTGCAGCAGCAGCAGGTAGACGGGCACGGCGGTGAGGATCATGCAGCAGCCGACGCCGGTCTAATGTATCTGAGGGTCGTACTAGTGAGGCTGGAGAGTCCCCTCAGACGGGTGCGAGGGTGCAGCAGCAGCAGGTAGACGGGCACGGCGGTGAGGATCATGCAGCAGCCGACGCCGGTCTAATGTATCTGAGGGTCGTACTAGTGAGGCTGGAGAGTCCTCGCAGACGGGTGCGAGGGTGCAGCAGCAGCAGGTAGACGGGCACGGCGGTGAGGATCATGCAGCAGCCGACGCCGGTCTAATGTATCTGAGGGTCGTACTAGTGAGGCTGGAGAGTCCTCGCAGACGGGTGCGAGGGTGCAGCAGCAGCAGGTAGACGGGCACGGCGGTGAGGATCATGCAGCAGCCGACGCCGGTCTAATGTATCTGAGGGTCGTACTAGTGAGGCTGGAGAGTCCTCGCAGACGGGTGCGAGGGTGCAGCAGCAGCAGGTAGACGGGCACGGCGGTGAGGATCATGCAGCAGCCGACGCCGGTCTCCGCGGGCGACGCCAGGGCCGGCACCGCTACCACCAAGATGGTGCAGATTATGTAGATCACTGCAACATAGCAAACAATAGCACATCGTTTGGGCAAGCTCAAAACGCTCCATCATCCATTTGGGCAATACAAAAAGTGACTCAAAAGTGACGCCAATCTTGATGATATTGTATGCAACGCGTCAGAAATTTGTTCGGCAAGTATAACAAATATTGCGATTATGAAAATGGTTTCATGGCAAAAGTTGTTATTAATTCTGTAATTTGAAACATGATATTATAAAAATAGTTGTAAGTGTGGAACAAATAAATAAATAAATAAAAATATATTAATTTAATCATTTTTGAGTTTTTATAATGGACTCGCCCACCCAACTTTTAAAGTCTTTGTCGTCCCAATTATCATTAAATTGACACACCTTCAGAAATAGTTCTAACTAACATAATTCCCTCTGGCAAATGTGTAATGACATGCAAAATAAAACACCATCATCTTCCCTATTGGGTACATTGGCTTACAATTGGTTAACATGAGGTTTAGCACTAATTTTGTCTCCAATATAGACATTGGCAAGAGGCCCCTCCCTTGCCAAGGTGGATAATGTTGTTCCTACTAAGCATCTTTTATCCCATATTTTTTTTTATCATAAATCCAAAAATATTTGTTTGTACAAAAGCAGCACCAAACCCGATAGCAACTATGTAACTTCAATCGTTAATCAACCTAACGTAGCTTATCAGTCCATTTTGCGATGAATGGTGTATTGATTTTACATGGATATAATTTAGTAACACGTTGGGCGCCAACTGTAATTATGGCGCCCAACGTGTGGTGACTTTGTAAAGTCTTATGTGTGTATGTGTAATTTTTATACATACATACAATCACGCCTTTTTCCTAGAGGGGTAGGCAGAGATCACTTCTAACGATCCACTTTTCACCTCTGTGGGAAACGTGACGTGCGGGTAATTTTTATAATTAGCTTTTTAGTAGTAATTTAAAGGTTTTAAGAAGTAAAAATCTGAGAAGCTTATCTCGCAGACAGTTCAAACTGGTATTATTCAATTGCAATTTTTTTTATGATTATTTGATCAACTTATATTTTTTGAATGGGTACACTTAATAAATAATTAAACCAAAAAGAAACTCACCTGGGAAGAACAGGTTAACTTTGATGGGCCTCTCTAAGTCCGGCTTCATATACCGCAGCACCGGCAAGCAGAGTACCGCGGCGCCTATACTCAACTGAAAAATAATAATAGTCAAATGACACTGAGCTGATGGGCGCGATATCAAACGCGGTCCGGGTGGTAGAATTCGAGGTCGGACTGATTTAAAGTCGAATCTTGTTAGCACAAGAGCTATGAAAGGTATTCTGTGTCAGTGCCTACCCAAGTAGCGAAGGCGACGGAGTTGATGGACCATTTCAAGACTTTTCATGAAAATCTGGACCATTTCATCACCAACATCATCATCATCCTAATGTGTAGTAGTGCGTCCCCACTGCTGGGGCATGGAGTAGGGCGATCAGGCCTTAGTAAACCACGCTGGCCAAGTGCGGGTTGGTCGACTATACAACCTCAGAATTCCTTAGGAAGTGTGCAGGTTTCCTCGCAATATTTTCCTTCACCGTTAAAGCGTCGAATAATAGATCCTTTTCATATTTCATGGAAATCTGGACTTTGTAATTTTCAAGAAAATCTGGATCATTTCATATTTCATAATAATCTTGACCATTTCATGAAGTCACTGTCATCGGTCCTGTGTCAGTACTCACCCATGTAGCGAAGCCGACGTAGTTGATGAGCGCGTAGATGTCGGACACGGTGAGGTACACGAGCGACAGCAGCGCCACCGCCAGCACGGCCGGCGCGGGCGTCGCGCGCGGCGTCACCATCGAAATGTTGACCATTTCACAAAGTCACCAGCGAAATGTTGACCATTTCACGAAGTCACCAGCCAAATGTTGACCATTTCACTAAGTCACCATCGAAATGTTGACCATTTCACGAAGTCACCAGCGAAATGTTGACCATTTCACGAAGTCCCTGACGAAATTTTGACCATTTCACGAAGCCACTCTCGTTACCCTATGAAAGTTACTATCGTCAGCAAGTCCCTGTACTCACCCAGGTAGCGAAGCCGACGTAGTTGATGAGCGCGTAGATGTCGGACACGGTGAGGTACACGAGCGACAGCAGCGCCACCGCCAGCACGGCCGGCGCGGGCGTCGCGCGCGGCGTCACCATCGAAATGTTGACCATTTCACAAAGTCACCAGCGAAATGTTGACCATTTCACGAAGTCACCAGCCAAATGTTGACCATTTCACTAAGTCACCATCGAAATGTTGACCATTTCACGAAGTCACCAGCGAAATGTTGACCATTTCACGAAGTCCCTGACGAAATTTTGACCATTTCACGAAGCCACTCTCGTTACCCTATGAAAGTTACTATCGTCAGCAAGTCCCTGTACTCACCCAGGTAGCGAAGCCGACGTAGTTGATGAGCGCGTAGATGTCGGACACGGTGAGGTACACGAGCGACAGCAGCGCCACCGCCAGCACGGCCGGCGCGGGCGTCGCGCGCGGCGTCACCATCGAAATGTTGACCATTTCACAAAGTCACCAGCGAAATGTTGACCATTTCACGAAGTCACCAGCCAAATGTTGACCATTTCACTAAGTCACCATCGAAATGTTGACCATTTCACGAAGTCACCAGCGAAATGTTGACCATTTCACGAAGTCCCTGACGAAATTTTGACCATTTCACGAAGCCACTCTCGTTACCCTATGAAAGTTACTATCGTCAGCAAGTCCCTGTACTCACCCAGGTAGCGAAGCCGACGTAGTTGATGAGCGCGTAGATGTCGGACACGGTGAGGTACACGAGCGACAGCAGCGCCACCGCCAGCACGGCCGGCGCGGGCGTCGCGCGCGGCGTCACCATCGTCAGCATCTCCGGCATCTGGCCTTGCGCCGCGCCGGCGTAGAACAGCCTGGAGAGTGGAGAGAGGAAGTGCTTGTGAAATCTTAGTATACCCTTTACACGGTAATGGCTACTATATCTATACTAATATTATAAAGCTGAAGAGTTTGTTTGTTTGTTTGTTTGTTTGTTTGAACGCGCTAATCTCAGGAACTACTGGTTTGATTTGAAAAAATCTTTTTGCGTTGTATAGACTATTTATCAAGGAAGGCTTTAGGCTATATAACATTACGCTGCATCCAATAGGAGCAAAGATACAATGGAAAATGTGTAAAAAACGGGGGAAACGCGAACGAAGTCGCTGGCACAGCTAGTTAATATAAATATCTTGGACATTTCCACACACGGTCATCTGACCCCAAACGAAGCAGAGCTTGTACTATGGGCGTCAGAGACTGATATACATACATATATATTTATAAATACATACTTAAATACATAATCACACCCAGACACGGAACAAACACCGATGTTCATCACACAAATATTTGTCCCGAGTGGGAATCGAACCCACGACTCTTGGAACCGCCAGCCAGGGTCACTAACCACTGTTCCACCGAGCCAGTCATATTGCCACCATAATTTAAACCTTACTCTCTGAAGATAGGGTCCAAAAACAATCAAATTTTATAAATAGTATACTGGTTAAAGACGGACTGGAGATATCCAGAGAGACTGGAGATAATGGGACCGCTAAGACAAAACACTATTTTGTTAGAATAGACATAGAAAGTAATGGTAATAAATATTGGTGATCTGGCAGGCTTTAGGGTATGTGAATGCCCCATCGCCGCAAATCTGTCTTGGCCTAAAAAGAGCCTCATTACTGTTTGTATTTCTGGACTGTACTCTCACCAGTTGTCAGCAAAGATATCATACCGGTTCTTTGTACACAAACAGCAGCACTGCATGCTATTAGGTACTTGTAATATTACTAATCTTATACATGAACATGGGTTTCTGATCCAAACCCAAGTGGCAAAACCACAAATCCTAGCATGGAAGGGCTAAAGGTTTGACGGGACCACAATTTAACATCCGAGAGAATGCAACAAGGCAAAGACGTACCTGGAAGACGTTAGCAGCACTCCGTTGACAGCGCCGAAGGTGGACGCGGCGACGAACAGAGGAATCACCAGCGCGAAGCTGCCGAATAGACGCTCAGCGAACGTGACCGCTACTGCAGCCGAGCCTAGCACCTGGAACGGTGATGTTTAATATCTTAAACGGTTCTTAGACGAGGAGACCTCTTGGCTCGTAATGCTGAGTGCGAAATTTTGTTGCCACCGTTGTTAGATGGTACTGTATCATGTGTTATTTTTTTAAAAAAGAATGAGATTTTCTTTACTTCATTTTGATCAGTAAATTCGGAAATCGTTATCGACGAGCCTCAACGTGATGTGACCAATGAATATTTCATTTAACGCGATTGTTGCATGAAAATCATTATCATAAAATCAAATCAAAATCAAAAATGTCTTTATTTATATAGGCAATTTACATGCACTTATAAATCGTCACATTACTAATAATAAGATTCTACCACCGGTTCGGAACGCCGATTCTACCGAGAAGACTCCGGCAAGAAACTCGATAGTTACTCTTTTTAAGCGACAATCATGTTACAAATTGTAAAATGAGCCAAGTCATACAGTCTGGGTGTGCCATAGCAAAAAGTACCTACCATATTCTATATTTACTACTTTTTTAAAAATAACGATAATTATATAGAATGAAATTCTTGAGAATTATATGAAAATCTAGTTCCTTTCATGAAATTCTTGAGCATTCCATAAAAATCCTATGTGTTTAAGGAATATCCTGACAAATCCTGTCCATTACGTACTTGAAATTCTTGACCATGGTAAACATCACCTTTTTTTTTCCTAACTGACTTACGATCATGGCTTGGAGTAGCCTTGTCATCATCACCGGACTTGCTGGGGAGCGAACGGCTCTCATCCCTAAAAATAAACATGACCATTGACCAGTACCTCGGTAGGCGACAGCGTGGTGTAGAATGCGACGTTGGTGAAGGTGTAGACGACGGTGACGAGAGCGCACGAGATGGCGATGGCTCGCGGCAGATTCTTCACCGGGTCCTTCAGCTCCTCGATGATGAAGTTCAGGTAGTTCCTGGGGACGGGGCGGTGTTGTACTCATTTACAGATTGGACGTTGCATATCAGGACAACGCAAACCATATGACATTATGTGGTAAGAATGTAGAGAAGCATAAGCCCGGAAGTATGTTAAGAAAATTAGACCCTGAATTTGATTTTGCCCAAAAACTTGCCATCGAGAGGCTTGAGCCTACCCTAAACTAGGGTGATCAGGCCTTAGCCAATAAGCTGCCCAAGTGCGGGTTGTGCCCAACTCATATTCAATAGTGGAATTTACAACGGATACGCAAAATCTATTTAGAGTGGTACCAACGACTTTTGGTGGTAAATGTCATCGATCTATCCATAAAAGCTTCTATTGGATGTTTCGTCATATTAAGATGAGGCTTTCCCTGTTCCAAATAACCATTTTAAGAACTTAAGAAACTCACCATCCGTTGTAAGCGAAGAGTCCTGAGTAGAAAGAGAGAGCGATAGACGTGACGTCACTGGTGGTGCCTTCGAACGTGAAATGCTCCACTTTACCTGAAAACAAAAACGATCATTTTAGTGCATTCATTAATATTGATTCGTAAAGGTGGATTTATTGACAGGTGGCTTTCATCAGAAGTCTGTCAATTTCAATAGGATTTTTCCAAAAGTTTTGAGGCCAACTCCGTTTTTCGATGTATTCTACGGGCACAGATAACATAACTATACTACGGGGCCATTTTCTTAGTCTCATCATTATGGAAATACAAAGGGGAGACGACCCAAGAACCTATGCAATGTGATTCTCAACTAGGTCCTTAGGGAATTTCATCAGCGTAGTACTAGTTATTTTCAACCTTGTAATTTAGTCTTAAAATTGCTCCACGGTCCCAACACAATTTTGTTTCTAAAACACACTTAGGTGCTTGTCTACCTAATAATACATTAACTCCAGAAAAAGACCCGTCTCGCCGCCATTTCTCCAAACACTTGATGTCACTCGCAAAAATTCTTGTAACGCGTCTCGAGAGGAAAAACTCAATTTGTTGGGCAAATTGGATCTATTCTGTGACTCGTGGTTCGACTGAGCACGTAATTATTGGCAAAATATGTTTGTGGGGTCAGGGACTTATGGTTCATTGATCGGTTATAGGAAATATTGGAGAAAAGAAAAATATTACAACGTGCTGATAGGGTAACGGACTTTTGATTTTATTTATTCGGTTAGAGGCAATATTTTAATTGATAGGAAAATCAGGATAATTAATAGGAGAAAAAATTACAATCAAAAAAAATATTGCACTTAGACAGTAGGTGTGGTGTACTCATGTTTTAGGGGTGCCGCTCCCCCGCAAGTCCGGTGATGATGACGAGGCTACTCCAAGACCCAAGCCATCATCGTAACTATGTCAGTTAGGAAAAAAAAGTGTTCTCCTAAGGTACCCCCTGGGTACTCCTAAAGAGAGTTATCGCTATTTACGATATCTTCCAGATAAATCATACGTCAAGGGTTTTTAAAATAATGTTCACTTTTATTGAATATTATCTTGTGGCCCATGTAATTAAAGTATAAAGTACCAGGGAATCCAAAGAATGTGTATAATAATAAATTAATAAACTCATTATTTACCATCTGAGTCATTTGAGTTTAGATAAACAATATTGAAAGGATTATTACCTGTTATTTGTTGCACACAAAGAAGGTCCCTAAAGGTGGATTTATTGACAGATGGCTTTTATAAAAAGCCTGTCAATCTCAATAGGATATTTCCAAAAGTTTTGGGGCCCTGTCCTGTTTTCGATGTATTCTACAGGGCAACTTTCATAATCTCATCATAGTGCCCGAGTGGAAGAAATATACATGTTGTGCCGACCCCACTTAGTGTGGGACAAGGGCAGGAGAATGATGATGATGATGATGATTACCCGTTAGGTGCAGGATTTTTTCATCATTAAATAGTATGTAAGACTTAAATCAAATACATAAACCTTATCATATACAAATACACTGTAGATCCCTTGGCACAAAGTATCTGTGGATTATCGTCATAGTCAGCAGATTAATGCTGAGATAAAACTAGATTGAGTTAGATCTTTGCACGTGCTAGATTTAATTAAGATCACTTTATTACAGATAATGTTAGTCTCATCGCAATTAAACACTCTATTTACCCATCTGCCTAAGAAAGGAGAGTAATGTTTTTCAAGCGTATGTCTGTCCGTTGTTTGACATCCAGTTAATGACGGTTTCCTACAATTAAGGTGTCATTTGATTCGTCGTTGACTATGTTAACCTTTATGACCAGGACAAATGAATGAAAACTGATAGGAAAAAAAATCTTCTAATTATCTTTTTCTATACATATATGACTAAATAGTATAAAAACATCATCATCATCATCAGCCCATATACGTCCCCACTGCTAGGGCACGGGCCTACCCTAAACTAGGGCGATGAGACCTTAGTCGACCACGCTGGCCAAGTGCGGGTTGGTCGACTACACAACCTTAGAATTTCTTCTTAGGTGTGCAGGTTTCCTCACCGTTAAAGCATTTCATATTTGAAAAACACATTGGTACCTGGCGGGGTTAGAACTGGCGACCTGTCGCATGGCAAGCAACGACCTTAACCACTCGCACGCTTTTTTATATAAAAACAAAGTCGCTTTATAATAGCTATATCCTTACGTATGCTTAAATATTTAAAATTACACAATGGATTTTAACGCGGTTATTTTCATAGATAGGGGGTTTCATGAGGTTTTTATGTTAAATTCACCCGAAGCCAAGCGTGAGCGGCCACCCTGTGCCCTTAAGGGGCGTTACATAACGGACTGTACCTTATCTGTAACACCTATACATAAAATGACGCGTGACACGAAATAAATATTTTGAATTTGAATTTATAATATCAAGTATCTATACCAGTCATGTTATCTATACTATCCAATCAAAAACATAAATGTGAAATGAGAGCCAAGTTCAATATTATGATAATTGCCTTGGTTGTTGACTTCAACGACAAAAGAAGTGAGATCTAAATGGGTGCCAAGTTCAATGGTCAACCCTGAAACTTATTTATAAGTAACACTATAACATACCTATCATATCTTCTTATAACATAAGATAATGTATGGTGGTAGCCTATGAAGGTCTGTCTTGGCTAGTTTCTATAAACCTACCAACGTATTATTATGTTCGCTCGCTAGTTTCTACCAACAATCCAAATTTTCGGAATTATAAAATAAATACCGACATATACCAAACTAACCAAGACAACTAACTAGACTACTAACTAACTAACTAACTAAAGAAAACTAGCCAAGACAGACCTTCATAGGCTACCACCATACATTATCTTATGTTATAAGAAGATATTATGATAGGTATGTTATAGTGTTACTTATAAATAAGTTTCAGGGTTGACCATTGAACTTGGCACCCATTTAGATCTCACTTCTTTTGTCGTTGAAGTCAACAACCAAGGCAATTATCATAATATTGAACTTGGCTCTCATTTCACATTTATGTTTTTGATTGGATATCATTACTTTTTGTAGAAAAGTATATATCATCGTAACGCCGTAGGTCCTTTGAAAAGGACAAATTCAAAACTAAAACTAGACTTCTATACATAGTATAAAATGAAGTGGCGAAGGGCGCCCAAAATGTGTTTGTTACCTAGGATCTCAAAAAGTACTATATCAATAGCTATGCGGTTTTTAATAATGGAAAGAAGACATTCCAGGGATTCTATAGGAGTATAATTTAGGTTTACCTACTTTAGAAATTATTAGAGTAATCGTAACAGTTATCAGACGGACGGAAGAAAAACGAGCTTTTTGGAGGCTTGCATTGCGTGCGCTGCTGAAATAACTCAAAATACAGAATAACAATTTATGGGGGAATTATTCTTCTCAAAAAGTTCTATAAAAAAGTCTGCAATAGTATATGTCTATCCTTTAAGGTTTAGCCACAATAACGATTTTAGTGGTGTTCAAGTTTAATTTACGAAATATCTTATTTTTCAATTACTCGATGTAAAATCGAATATTGCCCTTAAAAACAGCCCTTTTCTTTTTCCTATTTTTTTGACAGGTCGAAGTCTGTCGGGTCAACTAGTTATAAACATAAAACAATTGAATCAGTTACTGTATTTTCCTACGTTTACGGGGTATAACCCTAAGTAATAAATATGAAAACCGACTATAAGTACCTACTCTTATTTGTAAATAAGTAAGTATGTATACCTAAATATATACTTAGTGCTCTGCCTTCCCCGGTATATAGGCGTGATTAGGCACTAATTAGGTATTTATGTTAAGCGTTCATAATAGAACCTAACCGCAGCAGTGGTCTCCTTTTTCAAGGCTTTCAGGGTGAGTGCGACAGGCTCAACATGGTCTATTGTGCCTGTCGACCTCATATGTGGATCTCACTACCGCTTACCATCAGGTGGAGTGAGGTCATCTTGTTAGCCTCTTATAAAAATAAAAATAAAAAAAAAAACCTAATTATTAAAAAATTGCCAGTTTTTTATTTTTTCCTTTGTATTCATGGAATTACCTATCTGCATACCAAATTTTAACTCTCTAGGTCATTTGGAACTGGGTTAGAATTTTGATCTGTCAGTCAGTCAATGATAAAAATGAGGATTTTTGGACATTAATATCTAAATAACTGTTTGAGATAAGCTCATGAAATTTAAAACACATATTTATCTCGCAAGTCACAATATATGAGCCAAATTTGATACGTTTATGTGAAATAGTTTCTGATTTATGAGGGGTTGAAAAGTGGTTCCAAATGGTTCGTGTAATATTACACACGGTGCGGCTCGCCAGTTCTGTTTCTTGAACTTGGCTTGACACGCTACCGCGTGTCTAGATATGTATCCAAAAATATGACATAATGTTCCCGCACCAATCCCCGAATGTATCTAAGTCTGTCTGTCTGTCTTTCTACGCGGCCAGACGGAAGGCGTCGGCGTCTGCAGTTATTGGATGATTGACTCAATCCTGTCCGTGCGATGCGAATCGTGCGTTCGAAAGGTTAATAAGTTAATTCGTTTATTGTGCTCTTTCGGATTAGACGGTGCATGTCTCTGAGCCGCGCCTCCATTGATGTATTTACATAATATGCTACTAGTATGGCGTACGACCGATTTCGGCCATGGACCCCCATCTCAAATAGCCAGACGAGAGCGTAGGACATTTTATAGTGCACAAGTGCGGGCGCTAACTCAAGAGCACTCTCTGTTCCTTTACTCTCATATATATATATATATATATATATATATATATACAGCACACACTCTTTCATATAGTATCTAAAATAAAACGATAACGAACTCCACACGTGTCACGTACGAAGTCGCGGGTGGACCCTAGTATGTACCTACCATAGTGTTGTAATTGTCCTTTTTAGATTTAACTCTGGCTTTTGGTTTTGCCTTATTTCATTGGTATTATTTTCTTTCCATTTACAATATCTTTTTTTTATAAAGAGACTTATTTAGTAGGCCTACCTTCATATTTTGATATATTGTATGACTAATGAATGTAGGTATGTATAGTGAAAGATCTTTTAAGAAATAATTTATACTAAACAATACTTTTAATAAAATTTTTCGTTATTATGTAATTTTTATCAGTTCGCAGGGTAATAAATAGTACAATATCAAAACCGACAAATATGCTAGTGTTGTAAATGTACCCTTGAGCTTGTCCATAAATATATAAACACACCTGTATATTTAAACACCTGTGCAATCTTCTCATTTGCGTACGACCACTGAAGGACTCCAAAAAATTTAGGTCACGATTTCGTAACTTTACAATAGGATTGTCACCTAGAACTAGTTTAAACTGGTTTGAACTAGATTCTTAGATATCACATTACCTTTCTTTGGAAACATTATTTGATTGGTTTGGTTTTCTTTGATTTTGGTGAAACAAAGACAGTTTTTTTGTGGACACAAATGTATAAAAATATGATAGATGAATACAGATTTTGCATTACAGACTACAAAATCGAGAATTTCAACCCTGATGGAGATTTTTTCCGCATTATCATTACAATCATTAGTTTAGAAAAGATTTGTTATATTGTCACGGTTATGGTTGCAATGATCTGTGAGGCTTTTTATTGTAATGGTCACCGACTGATCTAGCAATTCAGCTAAATGTGAACTTATCCGATAGTTTCCTTCTTTTTCCTAACTGACATACGATGATTGCTTGGAGTAGCCTCGTCATCATCCCCGGACTTGCGGGGGAGCGGATGGCTCTCACCGCAATTTTTTTCCTTTTCTTGTACTCACTAGGCCTTCCATCTGTTACGATGCATTACCCAAAGACCGATCCCACAAGACAATAGCGGAACTACAGATAACATAACAATTACACCAAATCTTGAATAAATCATTAAATCATCTACATACAGCTGATTACTTGATATAATTTTGACCAATTAGAGGCGTTTACATCGTTCAGTCTTATGTAGAGTGAACAATAAGGTCAGTAACACACGTAATTACGAGATTCTTTTATACGGGGAAAGGGAAACGCTAATTATATGGCAGGTGGAGACCGCGTTGAGATGGCTGCTTTTTGAAATGGTATGTGTACTCTGCTTTACCTAATTATTACGAGTTATGTTCTTATTATTTTGCATTTAGTAGATTGTGCCAACAAAATCGTAACAAGTCCGTAAGTAGAGTAAGTTCTACCATCCAATGGGAAATATGACTGTAGGTAAATAACTCAATCACACAACTCAAGAACAAATAGTGTTTCGACAACAGCGGTAAAAAAAGGCACCTAAGTCCAAATCATTGCCGACTATATAAATTTTGGCTTAGTTCATAGTATTAATTGACATTTGTTCCAATACATTCCACCTATACAAACCCCGGCCGGTCGATGGGCGAGTGGTTTAGGTCGTTGCTGGCCATGCAAGAGGTAGCCAGTTCCAACCCCGCCACCTACCACTGTGTTTATCAAATGTACGATTATTCGCTTTAGCGGTGAAGGAAAACATCGTGAGGTAGTCTACGAAGAAATTCTTAGGTTTTTCATCGCACTATGATGTTTATGATGAAACCCGGGCCCGTCTTGTCTCCTATGTTGCTGTTTTTCCTAAAGTAACATTCTCCCCCCCCACCCGCTAGTGCTCTATAACTAGCCTTTTATGAGCCTAGTGCGAGCTTACAAAACTGCGCTCCTTAGAAATAAAACCAGATACTGGTCTGGTCATTTCTGCGACCCTACAGGGGCCACTATGTCTAAGCACCGCTTCTTCTTCTTTTCGAGTCGATGGCAAAATCAAATGTTTTCGTCCCAGTATTCGGCCACACAAATCGCGTCGTCTGAGGCACCCATTTAGTCACTAAGTGCTGGACATGCAGGACAAGACAATAAGTGGCACATGGATTGTGGCGTGAAACCACATTCGCAGGCTTGATCATTTGCTTCGGCGAGTCCACACCTAAGCATGTTTTCCTTGCGACCAACTTGGGTACGATGTCTATTCAAGGACACAGCTGGCACTGCCCTAGTTACGGCACTGGCTAAGTCCAGCTGCTAGAGAAATGGAGCTCTTACCTTGGGTCAGCTGGTAGACCCCTGTGGCGATGATGACGAAGAGAGCCAGGAGCTTGGCGTACGTGAACCAGTCTTGCACTAGGGTCGCTGCGCGGACTGACCAGCAGTTCACGAATGTCAGCAACACTAGAGAAACAAAGAAAGACGTTTGTTGAGGATAATGAAAGAGAGTCGTATGTTGAGGAGAATGAGAGAGAGTTGTATGTTGAGGATAATGAAAGAGAGTTGTATGTTGAGGATAATGAAAGATAATCGTATGTTGAGGATAATGAAAGAGAGTCGTATGTTGAGGATAATGAAAGAGAGTCGTATGTTGAGGAGAATGAAAGAGAGAGGTTTATTCAGGTATATAATAATATACACAAAGGATTTACACCTTTTTTTATAAGTTACTGATTTAAATTGCAATTTTATAAGTTCCCGGTGATATACAACATGTACATAAAGATTACGACATTTTTGGACATGCTTACTTACATATACAGCAGGCAGCCAGTAGCCTGGCAGCATCTTCGGGCGGGTCGCACTCTGGGAAAGCCGGTTTTAATACATACACACTAAACGTGAGTGCTACGATCGCCTGAAACAATACCAAGATAGTTTAATACATTAAATAAAAAAAACCAACATGATATTCACATATCAAACACCCTTTAAAGCAAAGAGGCTTATATAAGCATATTAAATTATTAAGCATATAAGCACCCTTTCAATCGAAATTTCAATTTGAAAGACAAATTGAGGATAATTTTCATTCATCCTTTTAATCCTGAGGATTTCAAATCGCTATAAATAGTATCTTACGACTTTATTCTAGATACTTAATAATATTGTGTAATATTAAACATCTCCCTTTACCCTACTCTTACAATCTACAACTTAAATAACAAATACAGCCACATAAACCTCAATTTCGAATAATAAACAGCAAGATTTTAGACTTTCGCGTTCCATTACACTAAATATTTGACTTTATGGGTCTACACGCGTTATTAGGAGTAGCAAATTACATAGCTCCTTACTGCCCGACGTTTCGATTGGGTTACACCAATCGTGGTCGCGAGCGAACTAAGCTAAGTCGCGTGTAGACCCATAAAGTCAAATATTTAGAATAAACAGCAATCCTAGAATAATAAAACTATAAACAAAGTAATCCACCACGTTGGGCGCCAATATTGCTCGGTAAACGGTGCGGGTCGAATCCTCTCGTAAAGGCTACGACTTTATTGGACACAAATAAACTGTGTAATAGAAACAGGAAGCCTGACCTTTCCCGATGGAAAGGTTGCATCTACGTAGGAGAATTGTGTTGTTTGCACTCTTAGTGGAACCATTTATACGTAACACAATTGCTTTTGCTTGAGCCAGTTACTTTGGTATCACAGCAGTTTATGTGTGTGTACCTATTTTATATTCGTTTGATAATTTTGAAATCGCAACATTTAGACGAATTGATAACCTGCTCAATGCTGCAATGTGTTTTTCAAATTTGAAATTCATATGTACCATCATTCGACGCTTTAACGGTGAAGGAAAACATCGTGAGGAAACCTGCACACCTAAGAAGAAATTCTTAGGTTGTGTAGTCGACCAACCCGCACTTGGCCAGCGTGGTCGACTAAGGCCTTATCGCCCTAGTTTAGGGTAGGCCCGTGCCCCAGCAGTGGGGACGTTTATGGGCTGATGATGATGATAACCTGCTCCTTTTTGAAGTCGGTTAAAAATAGCAAGGGCAGGATAATGATGATGAAAATAGTAAATTCTTTAGAGACGGTAATTAATGCGTTGCTAACGCGTTTTAGGAAGTAAATATATTACAATGAGGTTATATTTAGAACAAGAGTAAAATGTATCATAAACTATGTTCTACATTTATTACTAGAGCTTGTAATGTGTTAATGTTTTTTTCTGGAATCTTATTTAGATAAGGTCGATAAGGTCATCACTGATGACCTTATCATTGAACTGACTCTAGTTATGTACAAACGCGTTGATGAGGCTCATGAAATCGTTTCCATCCTACTTTAGCAAGAGAAAAACTGTTACGAAAAGGAATTAAGAAAAATTGACATCGTCTGATAAAACACCATAATTACGTATACGTATATATCCATCTATTATACTATGGACAGTAACTTGGTAATAGGACTCTGGATTTGTATTCCAAAAATAGCTAGCTAGGTAACTCACTCAACTAAGGGGCGACGGCTATGACAACCCACGCAATAATTTGCATTGACGCTTTTGCAGGAGACGGCTTTGGTGGAGCTATATTTAAAATAACAATATGTCTGGTTTCATGTACGTAATCCCCTTAAGTCTGTTTAGGTTATGTGACCTAATGGCAGGTTCATGGAAATTATGTTGCTTGTGGTTAATCAAACAAATTAACGGGCATATTTAATCATTTTTTGTCTGGATGATGACCTTATTTTCAATTTATTTTCCCTGTCCTGTAACTGCTATTGGTCAAATTTAAATTCTTATTTAAATATTCGTTATTAAAATATAGGTTCCATGTAAACGTAGATGGCGGTTGATAGATATTTATAATTCAAATTTTACATATCTATGTTCTTTCATATTTCCATGGGATATTTAATGATATTTGATGTTTTACTAGACGTGTAGGTATTCAGTGTATAGTTGCTATGTAGAAAAAGCTTCCTCAGTTGCGTAAGCCTTACACCAATAAAACTATTGAATCAATACTGCTTTTATATTGTGAACTCCGCATGATATAACCGGCTAGCCATTGTTATCGAAAAGGTAATCTTTTTTACTTTATAAAACTTTCATGTGGGTTATTCTATGAACCAATTAGATACGCAGCTGTACTGTTGACGTCAACATCAAACAGTCTAATCTTCATACTTAAATCTTATTTATAAATTCTCTAATCCTCTCGATAGAACAGAAACTTTGGGGGTAGCAGTAAGCTTTGTTCGACAATATTATGAGTTGGTAGCCAAGTCTAGCCTTCTTTCATATAACGTTATCGGTTTCATTTCATTACTTTCTTAATCTGTCTTTCATGTTATTTTATTAACATGAAAGTTACAAAGATTTAACAATGCCAGTTTAATCTAGAGCTGTACCCCAAGGTACATCTTTCGGTGCATTGCTATTCTTACTTTATATCATCAACTCAACTTCATCAGGTTACCAACATACCTGCGAGCAAGGCCTGACAATCATGCACTCGATCCAGAGCCTGATGAAGGCAGCGAACGGCCCGAAGGTCTCCATGATGTACGCGTAGTCAGCGCCGCTCAACCTGATCATCGTGCCCAGTTCCGCATAGCAGTAAGCTCCGATCTGAAAAAGAAAGGTTAGTTTGAAACGCTGAGCACCTAAAGTTGATTGATCGGTGACGTATTTGGTAGTACCCCTGTTTCTTGGGCCAAGAGTCATGACCGACCCCCACTAGGGACAATATTTGCCCCATGTCTTATTTATTTACTTAAGTTTGTAATATTCGACTGTTAATTCAAGTTTCTGTAACGCAAATCCACTTAAATAACGCACACTAGACTCCTGGCGTACGAGATAGCGACAGAATATATACAGGAAAAGCTGGTCCTTGAAAATAAGCAAATGCTGCTTGTAAATTGACAACCATGTAGAAGAGAGAGTAATAGAGAAACTTTTTCATATACCATTAGCGCTGTTTTATGATCTGCGTAAATCATAAATTACAACCTTTATATCTACGGTGATTAACAGCGCATACATTATGTATTTTTATCGGTAACAGCGATTTCGGGATCAATAGATCTGACTGACAATTAACACGTAAAAGCATTTACGCCCACGTAAAAGTTTAATCGAAACTTTTCACGTCAATAAAGCATCCTAATTTCATATGATCGATACGACCACAAATGGATCGGCTGTGATGGCGCTCTGTCGCTCCGCTGATAACATGTAGTTAATTCTTGTGTAGTTTGCGAACAACCTATATAGGTCATATAAACTACACGAACTAATTCCCTTCTTCCCAGATGCTAGTATGTGTGATGTGGAAGAATTTTGAGATAATAACTACTAATATCGAGTATACCTCATTTAGCCATTGAATGTCCAAAGTCATTATACCAAAGCCGCTCTAAGTTGGCCGATTTGCTACATGTCAGACTGACTGCACTAGTGAGGGACAACGGTAAAATTGCCGAAGTATATAAGTAACAGTTATTTCCACTTTATAACCAAGCAAGGTCTAATTATAACAAATTTTTATTAAAAACATTAATTCACATCCAAAAGATTGAATTTAAGTTCCTTATTTATAAATATATTTATTTTTAAAATACAATACTTATTAAATCCTTCATCCTATTTTAAAAAAATACCTGGTGAGTTTTACCCACTACATCACTATGAAAACGTGTCAAACGGCGTAACCTTGTAAAAGCGTAATACAGAGTGGAAATCTTACGTTTTCTTTTTATAATTCAATTATTTTAGGTAATAAAAGACAAATAATTATATAATTATGTGCATTTGAAATTTTGAATAACGTATTATTTTTAAAAGTTGTTCTTTATGATTCGCGTAAATATGTTCCTCTTAACAAGGATAAATGCAAAATATAAAATAAAAAGTGTCAAATCAGTCTTCTAAGAACGGCTCCGGTATAATTATCTAGTTATTTGTCTTTTATTACCTAAAATAATTGAATTATAAAAAGAAAACGTAAAATTTCCACTCTGTATTACGCTTTTACAAGGTTACGCCGTTTGACACGTTTTTATAGTGACGTAGTGGGTAATACTCACCAGGTATTTTTAAAAATAGGTTCATCCTATTTATAAGTATTGTATTTTAAAAATAAATATATTTATAAATAAGGAACTTAAATTCAATCTTTTGGATGTGAATTAATGTTTTTAATAAAAATTTGTTATAATTAGACCTTGCTTGGTTATAAAGTGGAAATAACTGTTACTTATATACTTCGGCAATTTTACCGTTGTCCCTCACTAGTGCCTTTGAGTATAAAGCCACTGGAGATGCCATAACGTCAACGCTTCTAACAAATTTTTTCGCCACTTTTAGCGGGGGGCGAGGTAAACACGTACAGCACACCACCAAAAAATTAATAACTCAACAGACACAAATTTTGCTGTAACCATAAACGCACACTACAAAAATGTTCAACACTTCAAACAATACACGCACACAAACAAAGTTTTCACGTAACTACGCAACACACATACGAAAAAAATAGTGATGACACAAAGAATAAAATAAAATCAGTTTGGTGAATGAACTGAACTATCTTGTACTGATTATTGTAATTCAATAACATTTTGTGGGATCTTATTAAACAATTTTGTGCTTAAACCCAAGAACGACTTTCCAGTCTTTTGAAGCCTGAGCCTTGAAACGGCAAACTTATGTTTATTACTGGTGTTAAAATGGTGAGGATCCGATATTAAATGATTGTATGTTCTTGTAAACATATAAGATACAGTCCAAAATGTACTGAGAGGATACGGTTAAAATATCTATGTCTTTAAAAATATCTCTAAGGGAGTCACAGAATTTCTTTTCATTTTCAGACTAAATTTCAATATCGTATGACCAGAGGAAAGAAAAGTAATTTTTCTAATTCATCTTACAAGATTTAAATATAACATATGTTTAGACCTTTTATTTAATTCAAAATTAAAGTAAAAAACGGATTATACAACTAACTGCAGGGAGTGAATGATTCATTCAAATGTCGAGTCGCTTTTTTGACTTTGTGACATCACTAGCCCCCGTACCACTGTATTCTTGTTTATTTTTTTCTGTCGTTTACGTATCGCAACGACTTTTTATTTAAATGGCAATTCTTCTTAAATACACGTTTAAAAGTTAATAAAAACACTTATACTCGGATTTGTAATTCAAGATCAAAAAAACTACGACAGATACGTCACTGTCAAAAGTGGTAACGTCACTTATGTCACTGTCAAGTGATGATCTCAGGTTTCGACAACCTTTTTACGAAAAGGTTGTCGAATTTGTACTTGTGTTGTTGTATTGTACTATGTTACGACATAGGTACTTCTTTATTTTTTTATACCAACATCACGGAAAAGGCGTTATTTTATGTATGTATGTTATTACATACATAAATACTACTAAACAAAACTGAATATCACTTACTGATAATTAAGGTGTTTGTCTAAAACAATAAAATAATAGTTTCGTAAAGTGAAAGTGTTCATTTATATTGAGTAATTAAATGCAACACATATTTAGAAATAAACTATACGTTCTCAAAATTGTATTGAGCCTAGCAGATTGTAGTGTCATGGCCGATAAAAATAGCGGCGATATAACAACCATAAAGCCAGGTATGCACTATTTTCCCGATAAGTTATGATGTATGTAATATTTTTATTGCGTCCGAGTTTGTTCTTAACTTGGTGTAATATTGCACAAAATGTTATGAACCCCTGAAGTGTTACAAGTACAATACCAGATTTGTTACCAAAAATTACCGATGTTAATGTTTTTATTAAGTAGTCTTGCATTTATAGGAATATAAATAACTCAAATTACTGTTGAAAATCATAGGATTAATATTACCAATAAATTTGTTATATACGGTTGACTTTTTAAAAAAACAGAATTTACTATTGTAAACATATTTTATTGCAGTGGCAACCTTGTAGTAGATTTTTTGATCTTGAATTACAAATCCGAGTATAGATATGATACTAAACGCGCTCTTGTTGCGAATTTGAGCTCTCGATCGCCTTTTACATGAGAATACTGCACAACTAACCATTTTTCAAGAGTAACGTCACGCGACAGGGATCAATGCAAAATGGCGGTGGTGCAGCGACAAGTAGTTTTATTAAACGTGTTTGAACAGTTGACCAATGTACTTTGCCGGAGGGGGTCGCCCGTGTAAGGCATCTCCAGTGGCTTTATACTCAAAGACTAGTGCAGTCAATCTGACATGTAGCAAATCGGCCAACTTAGAGCGGCTTTGGTATATACAAATTCATTTTGTAAAGTCTTGAAAAGAAGGAAGAGGTTCTTATCACTTAATTATTTTTTACGTCAATGATATTAATTTAGAAGGTTTTGCTGGTTCCAAGTCGAGAGAGACGATCTGGAAAAGCATACTAAGGTAACTTCTAGTTTATTTACTAACGAACTAGAAGAACAAACCAGTTGTGTACTTATGCCAAGTATAGCCCAGGTTAACACGGTCGGTCACTGTAGATATATGTTGTCAATATCACATAATATGTTGGTAACAAGATAAACACCGATTCCGGGGTCACGGTCGCAGCTTACGATAACTAATTTCAATAATAAACAGAGATAAGAATTGTCAGATTTATATTGCTCTTAAATCATTCGATTTCATTTCACCTTGCAACTTTTCCTGTTAATGATATTGGAAGGTGTGACCTTGGACCCACATTTTCATACAAGGCTGTTTATACAAGGCGCCGCAACGTCAGCATTAGTCATCCCTTAAATTGTTCGAATATGTTCACTCTAAGTCCAAAATAATCATCATCATCAGCCCATATACGGACCCACTGCTGGTGCACGGGCCTACCCGTAAACTAGGGCGATAAGACCTTTGTCAACCACGCTGGCCAAGTGCGGGTCTTCGCAGATGTGCAGGCTTCCTCACGATGTCTTTTAAATATTCTTCTTTAATTACTTCAAGTGTGTATGTATAAATATCGTGAAAAATTCAACGAATAAACAGGAATATTACTTTTAAACTGACAAGCTCGACATTCAGCCAATTACATCCAGTGGGAATACTTGAAAACCTTTCACAATCACAGGAATTCATTTCCCTACTCGTTTTAAGTGGCATCGAGTAATAAGTCACTGAAGATTGGCTAAGAGGCTTATCTTGAAGGAATGACGGTCCAAGGAATTCCGAGGGGAAATATTTTTAATATCAGCAAGTTGCATCTGAGCACAATAGATGGGAGAATATCTGTTTGCTGTTTTTTGGAAAATCGTTCATTAATTTTTTAGGTGTCTTGTTTAAAGCATAAGTCTACAACTACGATTGTAGGATGTATCGTGGATTATTATAATAACGGGTGTCCCATCTAGCGTTTCGAATTTGAACTAACGATAATTTGACATTGGAGACGTCAACTGTCATCGGAGAAGTGTCACATATTTAGTAATAAGTCTGACATTTACGAAATGGGTCGCTATTCGCTTGAGGAAAGCTGGGAAATATTAAAAAATTATTTCCAAAGTGGTGAATCGCCAACGCAAACTGTGCGAAATTTGAAAAAAATATTTGCCAAAAAAGATTTGCCATCGGAGGCATATGTGCGGCAATTTGTGAATCGTGTGCGCGAAACTGGATCACTGTTGGATAAAACAACACGTAAACGTCCATTTCCAGCAAGGTCAACCGAAAACATCGCTGCGGTGGAACAAAGTGTTCGTGAACGGCCATCCACATCGATTTGTCATCGAGCGCAAGAGTTGCACCTTTCTCGGTCAACTACGCACCGAATTTTGCGCAAAGATCTTGCCCTGAAGCCATATAAAGTTCAGTTGGCCCAACAGCTGAAGCCAATTGATCATCCGAAACGTCTACGGTTCGCAAATTGAGGGGAAGATCGTTTGGCCGAAGATGGTGAGTTTTATCGAAAAATCATCTTTTCCGACGAGGCTCATTTTCACCTCGGCGGTTATGTAAATAAACAAAACTGCCGTATATGGGGCACAGAAAACCCGCACGTCGTTGAGGAGAAACCGATACATCCACAACGAGTGACTGTTTGGTGCGGATTTTGGTCCGGCGGCATCATCGGCCCATTTTTTTTTGAAAATGATGAAGGAGCCGCCGTAACCGTCAACGGCGAGCGCTACCGCGCTATGTTAACTGATTGGTTTTTCGGTCAAATGGAAGAGTATGATTTGGACGATATTTGGTTTCAACAGGACGGGGCTACGTGCCATACAGCCCATGCTACGGTCGATGTTTTGCGCCCAATCTTCGAAAATCGCATAATCAGCAAAAATGGTGATGTGAATTGGCCTCCAAGAAGCTGCGATTCAACACCATTGGATTATTACCTTTGGGGAGCGGTCAAAGACGTTTGTTACGCCAACAAGCCAAGCACGATTGATGACTTGAAACATGAAATTGAAGTTGCCATTGCTGCCATAAGGCCGGAAACAATTGAAAATGTACTGAAAAATTGGACTGATCGAATAGGGTACTGCCAAGTAAGCTGTGGTGGACATTTGACCGAGATAATTTTTCACAAATAATGTCATGAATTATGCTTTCAAATAAATGTTTGATCATTGAAATCTATCGAGTCGTTCTTTTTTTATAGCCTTTTTAAATTCGAAATTTTCCGTGAGACACCCTGTACATGTAGTTAACTAAATCATGCATATTCATTTAACATTTTTAATCGACTTTGAACGAATTCACAAACATGTGTTTTGTGCACAAACATGTTTGTCAATATTTTGTTTATGTAAAAAAAACGTTTTATAAATATTTTAAATATATTATTTTGATTCTTGCCTTGGTATATTTGTAGTTGGTAACACTCATCCAATTGGATCGACGAATAAAATGACTCGTCTCATATCAAAATCTGTCAAGCTCACTAGCTTTTATGGCGTGTCAAAGAATTTGGACATAAAAAGGCGTCCGACCTATTCCAGCCGTGGTGGCCGATGACAATTAAGATCAGCCTAGTGCGCAGGACATATATTACAAGTGTGCGCGCAAACACAAGTGCACAATCTATTCCCTTACTCTCATAATTCGATGAGACGGCAATCCGACATGACCGATGAGAGATTGCAGGACCACCGGCTTAACGTGCTTTCCGAGGCACGGGCGTTCAACCGCCAACTTTCCAACTCCGGGCTGAGAAAAACTCACACATTCTCTCACACAAATTTTGCTCGACCCCGGACTCGAACCGGGGACCTCTCGGTCCTAACACATCACCACCTTTAGTCCGATGGTTCAGCAATCGAGCTGGCGGCAGAAACTCACCATGCTGAAGATCCCAGAGGCGACCCACACCAGCAGGCTGGCGTTGACGGAGCCGGTGTTCCGCAGCACGCCGGTGGGGGACACGAAGATGCCGCTGCCGATGATGGAGCCCACGATCACCGTGCAGCCGTTCAGCAGAGACATCTCAGCCTCCAGCGAACCGGAGGCCGGCTCCGACTTGAGGGTGATGTTGTCGATAGCTTTTGTTTTATACTTCCATGCGATAGACACAGTACCTTTAGAGTTGCCTGGTTCTGGACTATAGATATGGTATCGATACTCTGGAGAAATCAAGACAACAGGACTCTGCACTATCAGGCAATTGTGCCCAATAGGTAAAGATTATGATATTCCGGTGAAATTGGAAAAGTTGAGATGCCAATTATGGAAAATCGATGTTTTGGAGGATTTTAGGTGGAAACCGTTGGTTGAACCTTGAAATCTATCAAGAGTAGGTGCAACTAGCAATGCTGTCCATTGGATTTATGCTGTATGCGTCGCTTGCCACAAACTTGTTCAGCAATCGAGCTGGTGGCAGAAACTCACCATGCTGAAGATCCCAGAGGCGACCCACACCAGCAGGCTGGCGTTGACGGAGCCGGTGTTCCGCAGCACGCCGGTGGGGGACACGAAGATGCCGCTGCCGATGATGGAGCCCACGATCACCGTGCAGCCGTTCAGCAGAGACATCTTGGCCTCCAGCGCTCCTCCCTCCTTCGGCGCCTCGTCGGTTGGCTCGGACTTGAGCGCGTCGTTTTCGCAGTCATCTTCCGCGCTTTTTGGGGACCTGGGGAAGGTTATAATAAGATAAGGTTAAAAACAAAACTATTTAGTAAAATCTATTGAAAAAAAATACTAAACATAAAAAAGAAGGTTTTCAGGTTTTGTAATTTTCGTTTTGAGCTGTCCCTTAACTTTTCCGGATAAACACGTAGTAGGTTAAATAATAGCAATACATTTTAGGGGCATGTTTAAAAGGTTTTCATATATTATGTTGGTATGTAGATAGTAATAACATCAGACATTACTGCCATTAGGCAGTAGCTAAAATATGTTATTAAGAGCAGGCCGTTAGTTCGAAAATGAAATTGTTTTTTTTTATGGATTAATAGCGGTGTCCCAGTTCAACCAGGGAAATTATGTGTGTACCTACTAAGGGTAAAAAATAAGGCTTTGAAAGCCTAATACCTGGAATATGGCCATGCTATATATCAAAAGTCAAAGTTCAATGCACGGTCTAACTTCCTGACCTAAATTATATTTCACAGGTAGTGACGTAATTCGATGCGGTTAGTAGGATTCTATATCGCGTAAACCTCACTTCTATAATACGATTAACAGATTTACATACCTAAATGTCTTTTGACATTTTTGTACAATACCTTTTATATTAGTTAACAAAATTTTATTTAAACAATAACCGACCTTAGAATCATTCAAAAACTTTTCAATTAAGTTAAGCAAAACTATAATTTCATTTAGGGTCTTAACGCGAAAAAATTAGTATAAATTTCTAATCGAACTAAACTTACAGCTTGATTGTATCGTTAGGATATAAACTTACAATTTATTGAAGTTCTAATAAAATTCGAATGGATCGCGAACGTCTCAAATCAAACACTTAAATATGACCCAGAATCAAAATCAAAATCAAAATCATCTTTATTGCCATTAAACTGTGTTACAGGGTGTTATTATAAATAAAAGTTTCAACAGATTACCCGTATCGGGCATGCAATTTTACTTACAACTAAAATCACTGTAGTCGGTAGACAAAGTAAGAAAATGGACACCGATTTATATCTTGAACCATCCATACAATATACTAATACCTATAAATATCACATATGTACAGACACACCCACCCTACCGCTATGAAATGATAGTCTTCAAGATGACGTTGACCGCGCCTTAGATCCGTCCCACGCGAAAACATTACATCATATGTCTGCGACGGATTAAGCCATAAGTGTCCCATCTTCCCATTACTGGATTAGCTATGACACCTATTATATAAGACTCTAAGGTCATTGACCGTCTTATCAATTCAGGGATGAGAGCCTTCCGCTCCCCCGCAAGTCCGGTGATGATGGCATGGTTACTCCAAGCCATATTCGTAGTCAGTTAGGAAAAATCCTCCTTAGCAAGAAGAATGTTAATCATGATTTAAACTATAGTGGATTTAGAGGTTATTATACAACTAGCTTTCCGCGCGAATCCGTCCACTTGGACCCACAAAACATTACTTTCTTATAACACAGTCAAGTAAATAAAATGTAGCATGTTTTTTTGCATGCAAATTTCATTTACATCAGGCAGATTTGGCAAGGAAAATTATGTCAAGTTAAAGTCAAGGTTATTATCACAAAGCTGCTTAAAGTAAAAAATCATAAAAGGAAAACATCGTAAGGAAACCTGCACACCTATGAAGAAGTTCTAAGGTTGTGTAGTCGGCTCTTGGAAGTAAGGCACTTGGCCAGGGTGGTTGACTAAAGCCTGATCGCCCTTGTTTAGGGTAGGTCCGTGCCCTAGTAGTGGGCTGATGATGATGATGATTTAGATAATCTTGGTATACATGTAACAATATATTTTCTCCATTCAACATCAAAGTCACTTACTGTTGATTGGTTTAGTTGCAATCAGGATGTGATATTTCAATCTGCGCCCGATTACAATGTATGAAGCGTATGAATGTGTGAGCGATTGTATGAGAATGGCGACTGGACATACAAGAATAGCCCTCGGAATGATTTTAACTGGTCTTTCCGCCCCACATGTCGGCCATCTTTGAACACTATTATATAAGGGGAATATGACACATCCATTTGGACCATACGTCTTTCCTATCTGCATATCAATATGTAGTTACTTATAGACATGGTGTGACACTACTTTAATTTAATGTCATAGCATGAAGGTGGTGGTGTGCCAGTACCGCAGCACATTGCAGGAAGTGATCCCTACCTCTCTGAAAATTGCATAGGAATTCTTAATTTTGCTTCGTTTTTTATGTCTCTAACGCCTATTGGGAACGCAAACTAATTATATTATAACGCAATTAAAACTAAAATTACAAATACTAAATGAGTGGCGTATTTTGCATATGAAAATAAATCATCATCTTATTTGTATTACTGGTACGACGTATTTAGCATTACCGTGTAGCTTTCGTAGCATAGTTCTCGTAGTTCTTGCTACGGCTACGAAGCTAGATAAACGTTTATACGTTTTACATGGTTCAAAAGATTAAGAGTTTCTTGCCGGAGTCTCGGTAGAATCGAATTTCCAACCCGGTTGTAGAATCATATTATTACTTATTGACGATTTATAAGACGCATGTTAAATGCCTGTATTAAAAAAAGTATTTTTAATTGTAATCTGGTAGATGTGTTCAATGATGTTTCGTAATTAGGATATAAATGATGATAATTGTGTCCTCAACATTGCAATGATAAATACCGACGGAATGGAAGAATCTTATTAAAGGAGCAGTTGTCCTCATGAACTTAAAGCGTGGAGATGGCTTTTTGGGCTTTTGAGTAAGTTTTTCTAGTTTAAATAAATGTGCATAAATATTGTACCTACATTCTTCTAGCTACTTACATATTTGCTTAACGTACTTAACGAAAATATAATAAAACGAAATTGCATCACTATTTTAGACTCATAAGCAGTTAATCCAAGACATGTGACCACAAAAGAACTGGTCATGAGAAAACAACATCGAACCCAGTCCCAGACGCCATTGTTGCGAGAGCCGACGCAATTGAAAGCGCTTTCAAAGCGAATGGGGTCGCCCAAGGACGAGTGTTAGCACCTATTTTGTATTAGTTGTATAGGACCGGGTTTTTGGTCGATTCCGCTATGGGGTTCAATGGGGTTCTGATGTTTATTGTCACCCTTCTTTGCATGGTTGGTTCGCGTTTTTTAAATAATGATAATTCTGTTTTGCAAATTTCTGACAAACTTTTATACGTTAACGTAGATCAGCGAATGAATAAAAAAGAAATATAACAGTTTCGATACTATCGCCAATATTTATTTTACTGCGGTGAAGTAAAATACCATAATTTTTACAATTAATTGGTTATCAAATGACCTCCGTCACGGTTTGTTTTGAAAGCAGTTAAATATGTATTTGTTAATTTTATTTTAACATTAACTACAAATAGTTAAGGTGATGTTGGAAACAGACTTTTACATTTACACATTTGTTAATCATCATAAACCATAAAATTCAGTGCTTTTATTTGAAGTCGGGCAAATAATCTAGATTTCCTCTCCAATCGTTAATCACGGCAATGGTGCATAATAAAGGGAAATATCAACATAAACATTTTATTATTATTATCATTTTATTAGTGTAGAAAATTAATAACACTTCTAAAACTATGCAAAGTAACACGATACCGTAATATCTGTGAGGTGACGAGCGATAGGCTATCTGCACGGGTCACATTATGATTGAGGGCTCCGCTTCTCTGCTAGTTCAATGCACTTCTGGTTTTAATAAATAATTAATTATCATATGTCTTCATCAGTCCATATACGTCCCCACTGGAAGGGCACGGGCCTTCCCTAAACTACGACGACAAGGCATTAGTCAAACACGCTGGCCAAGTGCGGGTTGGTTGACATAACCTAAGTTCGAAGGTTTTCTCACGATATTTTCCTTCGCCGTTAAAGCGTCGAATAGTCGAATGAATTTCAAATTTGAGAAACACGTGGTACATGGAGACGGCCACTCGCATGGCAAGCGACGACCTTAACCACTCGGCCATTGACGCTTTCTGTTAGATTAATTATTATATTTAATAAATAAATTTTCAAAACATCACACACATACATTTTAGAACAGATAATAAATGTTACAAGTGCTATGCTCAAGGGTTAACACAAATCGAAATATCGGAAATCGTCAAAAAAGCAAAAATGGTAAATCCCAGATATATTATACCTGTATCTACCATATTAGCAAATATACATTATAATTCTATTTCTATCACAGACCGAGGTAAAATAACATTTATTTGTCTAGCTGTTGTCCTTAAAACGCGAAAAATATCTCAAACAGGTTTGTACAAAAAGGAAACAAAACAACGCATAGACAAAACGTAACAACAACTCTCAATATGCCTTATGCGAGTAATTTGGCGTTCACCTTGAAGGAAATGTGAATCGAATGGACCGTAATGACTTCCTTCACAAAAACCGTGTTTCTGGAAACAATTTTGATGCACTCGTTTTCAGGGTTCCGTCCCCTTAGGGAAAAAACGGTACACTATTATTTATCTGCCTGTCTGTCTGTCTGGATAGGCAATATCTTTAGGGATGAGAGCCGCTCCCCCGCATGTCCTGTGATGATTACGAGGCTACTCCAAGCCATCGTCGTAAGTCATTTAGGAAAAAAAAATACTGTAAACTATAAACAAATATAGACTTTTGAAATTTTCACAAATAGTAATGTATTTCTCTCGCCGCAATTTCCACAACTTTTTCACAATTGTGTAAAAATAAAATAAAATGGATATCTAAGCGGGGCTCCCATTTAAAATACGAGACGTGACCAATTTAAAAAAAGCTTCAGGTAATTGGTAAATCCCAGATATATTATACCTGTATCTACCATATTAGCAAATATACATTATAATTCTATTTCTATCACAGACCGAGGTAAAATAACATTTATTTGTCTAGCTGTTGTCCTTAAAACGCGAAAAATATCTCAAACAGGTTTGTACAAAAAGGAAACAAAACAACGCATAGACAAAACGTAACAACAACTCTCAATATGCCTTATGCGAGTAATTTGGCGTTCACCTTGAAGGAAATGTGAATCGAATGGACCGTAATGACTTCCTTCACAAAAACCGTGTTTCTGGAAACAATTTTGATGCACTCGTTTTCAGGGTTCCGTCCCCTTAGGGAAAAAACGGTACACTATTATTTATCTGCCTGTCTGTCTGTCTGGATAGGCAATATCTTTAGGGATGAGAGCCGCTCCCCCGCATGTCCTGTGATGATTACGAGGCTACTCCAAGCCATCGTCGTAAGTCATTTAGGAAAAAAAAATACTGTAAACTATAAACAAATATAGACTTTTGAAATTTTCACAAATAGTAATGTATTTCTCTCGCCGCAATTTCCACAACTTTTTCACAATTGTGTAAAAATAAAATAAAATGGATATCTAAGCGGGGCTCCCATTTAAAATACGAGACGTGACCAATTTAAAAAAAGCTTCAGGTAATTGGTATTGAACCTTCGAGCACGAGTCCGACTCGCACTTGACCGTTTTTTATGATTTGATTACCTCTCGAAGACTGGATACCGGGAGTTAAGGAGGAAATATTGTAATTGGGGGTTCTCGTAGCCAACGGGTCCAAAACGGGTCCACAAAAATGATGAACACGTTTTTTTAACCTCATAAGTATTGGTAGTTAGTCGCTAAATACAGTAGCGGCTGATGCAATGCCATCTTTGTAATTAGGGTCTTCTTTTACTAATTGTCTTCTTGTGAGTTCGAGACCTTTGAATATATATTTTTTACCAAATATATTAAGCTATTAAATTTTACATAAACGGGTCCTTATACAGACTAGAAATAGACTACCAACCTGGTATGGAAAAGTAGTGGGAAGTCTCTAGTCATATGTATATTTATTTTAGTAAGTTATCTTTAGGAAAATTTTATTCTACTAATTTTAAGTATATTTGTGTAGTTATAAAAAATACTTGTACAGTTTTTACGCTATGATGAGGGAAATCTACACCTGAACGAATATTATACAAAGTTCGTTGGATACTTATTTATATGCCTTTGGTACCGAGTTGAATCTGAATGATTGGGTTATAGATATGTAAAGAAAACCATACTTTTCTTTAATTTTATTTTCATAAGTTTTATTTTCATAAATTTTCCTAAAACGTCAAACGTCATACGTCATACGTCATGCCGTTAAAATGTAGCGGTTAAATTAAATTGCTAAATTATTTCTAATATTGTGATTTAGGAAGAGACATTGTAAAATAACATTAAATGTCGTTTCTCTTCTTGCAGGTATGTAAGATTTATCGCAATTACTTTTATTTAATGTAATAGTTGTAACATGTAAACTAATGAAATAAAACTCTTCTTGCAGAGAAACTCAATTGTGTTTAATTGACACCTATATCACAGAAAAACATATATTGGATAATTTATCTTATAAAACGACATTTATTGTCAGAAAAATGGAGAAGTTGAAATTTGCGTTTCAACTAAAACCATCAATAGATGGAAAGTCAAACAGCACGGCCGTAATCTCTATAACTACAGAAGATGGAAAAGTTTTTCTTATTCCTGAAGAACATCAAGCAATTTCACTTCACAAACAGATCCAAGCGACGAAAACCTTCGCTACGGTGAAGAATACGTTAAAGAAAAGATATCAATCTAGAAATGTTTGGATAAAACTTACAGAGGATATACAAAACACATATGTTGATGAAGAGGGTAACATGATTTTTCAAGACGAATTTCTGGAAGAAACTACCCTAGAACAAGCTACAACTACAAAAAAGTGTTCAGAAGATTCTATAGTGAAGATATTAGAAAAATTAGTTGAAGGCCAGAAAAACAAAAATAAACAAAGTATTAAAAAGGTAGCAGAGAGGTTTGTACTTGAAAAATTTGATGGAAAAAATGCAGGCGCTTGTCAATGGATAGAAGTTTTTGAAAAAGAATGTGCAAGGTTCAATATAATAAATGACGAAGATAAAATTGAAATCTTCAGATTGTTTCTAGAAAAGTCATGCATTGATTGGTATTCGTCTATGATGATTAAGTATAGTTTGAAATCTGATTGGTCAGACTGGAAATCAAACTTTTTACAAACCTATGCCAATAAAGGGTGGTCTACTAGCAAGTATGCTTTATCTTTCAAATATCAGTATGGATCTTTATTAGAGTATGCAGTGAAAAAAGAAAGACTGTTACTAGAAATTAGAAAAACAATGGATGAAGGAACACTAATCGATATAATTGCCGCTGGTTTGCCAGATTTTATAACAGATAAAATTAATAAAGAAGAAATTGTACACACAAGAGACTTATTTAATGAACTTGGGCGATTAGAACATTTGGTTTTAAGGAAAAAAAATATTAAAAAGAAAGAAGATGGTAAACTGACAAAAGAAAAATGTACTATTTGTGAAAAGTTGAAGAAAGGTATACGCTATCATTCAGAAGACTCCTGTTGGTTTAAAACAAAAGTTAATACAGAAAGAGATAAGAACCAGATTAAGCTAATCAATAACTCCGAATTGGAATGTGAATTACAGTGTGAAGACCAAAAAAACTAATAGTGCCGCCATTGATCAAAATAAAATTAATATTGAATAAAAATGTTGAAGTATTTGGCATCTACGACTCAGGATCTAACGTCTCATTGATAAATTCAAGATTGTTGAAGATAACTAAACAAGGAGCCAATAATTCCAGCAATACCAATTTAAAAACGATTAATGGCGTTAAAAAAGCGAAAGGCATTATTACCCTGGATGTAACCATTTTTGATGTGGAAAAAGAATGAATATTTTTGTAATAGACAAAGAAAATTTCGATTATGATTTTTTAATTGGGCTAGATTTTATAAAACAATTTTACCTAGTTCAAAACGAAAATCTAGAAATTACACAAAAAATACCTATACAAAGAAATGAAACTGTTTCTAAGGAAACAATAAAAACAGATTTAGATTCTAAGGATATCAAATCTGGTAATTTAGTAAACTTCAATGAAGACTTCAATGAACACAACTTTCAAATTTGCATAAACCACCTAGACTATGAAAAACAGTCAGAGATTGATAAATTAATAGCAGAAAATGCATCTGTATTTGCAAAGGACAAATTTGACATAGGACAAGTAAAAGATTATGAAGCACACATTGATTTATTAACAGATAAATATTGCAGTAAAAGGCCGTATCGTTGCACAATGGAAGACAAGAAAGAGATTGAAAACCAGATTGCAAAATTATTGGAAAAAAATATAATAGAGGAATCATATAGCCCGTTTGCAGCACCTGTCACGTTAGCTTATAAGAGAGATGAAAATAGAAGATCTAGATTGTGCATTGATTTCAGAGATTTAAACAAAATTGTTATTCCTCAATCACAGCCGTTTCCACTTATTGAGGACCTTATAATAAAAACAAGAGATTGCAAGTACTTCTCAACGCTAGACTTAAATTCAGCTTTCTGGTCAATTCCTTTACGTGTCACTGATAGACACAAGACTGCATTTGTGACACAGGAGGGACATTACCAATGGACCTGCCTCCCCTTTGGATTAAAAACATCACCAGCTATATTCCAGAGAATAATGTGTAATATAATACGGAAGCACAACCTGAGAGAATTTACAGTATGTTTCATCGATGACATTTTGTTATTTTCTGAATCATTCTCTGAGCATGTTAGACATCTGAAACAACTATTTCAAGCAATTAAAAGTGAAGGGTTAAAACTGAAATTCTCTAAATGTACATTTGCTGCGGATGAAGTCAAATATTTAGGTCATGTCATACAAAATAATTCGGTCAGACCGCTGAAAGACAACCTAATATCAATTAAAGAATTTCCTACTCCTAAAACCCAAAAAACGTAAGGCAATTCTTGGGAAAAATAAATTTTTACCATAAGTACGTGCCGAACATAGCAATAAAATTGGAGCCACTGCACAAGCTTTTGAGAAAAGGACAATCATTTGACTGGACTAAAGAATGCCAAGATTCGTTTGATGAAATGAAACAAATACTGTGTTCTCAACCACTATTAACTATCTTCGACCCGAACCGACCTATTCATATATACACAGATGCTAGTATACTAGGAGTCGGAGCTGTATTAAAACAACCACAAGAAAACAATGAAGAAAAGCCAGTAGCATATTTTTCAAAAAAATTGAATGAGGTGCAAAGAAGGAAAAAAGCAGTTTATTTAGAGTGCCTAGCTATTAAAGAATGTGTAAAATATTGGCACCACCTATTAATAGGCAGAAAGTTTATCGTTTTTTCAGATCACAAGCCACTAGAAAATATGAACATAAGGTCAAGAACAGATGAAGAATTAGGCGATCTAACATACTACTTATCACAATATGATTTCAAAATCAAATATTCTCCGGGAAAATACAATGTCGAAGCAGATTGTTTAAGCAGGAACCCAGTCCTTGAGCCAAATGAAAACTTAGATGAACAGTTAAAAGTAGTTAACATAGTAACACTAGAAGATATTCTAAAAGATCAAGTTAGTAATGATTATATACAGTGCGAGAAAAACAAGTTAATAGCTAAAAACAATGTTTATTACAAGAAAACAAAAAAGAAAGAGAAAATTATTTTAACAGAAAAATTTAGTATAGAATTCATGAGAAATGTACATACAGATCTTGGGCACATAGGAATTAAACAAATGCAAAGAATGATAAGCTCAGTGTATACAGCGGAAAATATGACAAGAAACATAAAAAGAATCTGTGAAAGTTGTTTAGTATGCATAAAGAATAAATCGAGAGGACAAAATAAATATGGATTAATGTCCCAATTGGGTCCGGCCACAAAACCTTTTCAGATATGCTCTAATGATACCATTGGAGGTTTCGGGGGTTCCAGATCTACCAAGAGGTACTTACACCTGCTGACAGATCATTTCACCAGGTACGCATATATTTTAACATCAAGCACTCAAAATGCAAGTGATTTCATCAAACTCATAAGAAACTGTGCAGAAATAGAGGACATTGATTTGATACTCTCAGATCAATACCCTGGTATTAATTCTAAAGAATTCAAGAGATTTTTGGATGACAGGAATATACAAATAATTTTTACAGCAGTGAATTCACCCTTTTCTAATGGCTTAAACGAGAGACTAAACCAAACATTGGTAAATAAAATCAGATGCAAGATAAATGAACATGACACAAAAGTAGCATGGACAACTATAGCACAAAATTGTGTAAAAAAATACAATGAGACGGAGCAAACAGTTACTGGTTATGCTCCAAAGTATTTACTTCATGGTACTGATGTTACAATTTTGCCAAATGAGCTGAAAGAGAAGAAGACTGCCCAGGATTTAATCCGAGCCAGGGAAAAAGCCCTGGAAAATACACTTAGGTCACATAACTACAACAAGAAATTTTATGACAAGAATCGAAAACATGCAGACTTCAAAGCTGGTGATATAGTTTTTGTAGAGAATGGAAACAGACTGAATAGGAAGAAGCTCGATGAATTAAGACTCGGTCCTTACAAAATCATAGAAAAAGTTTCAAACTCAATTTACAAGATAAACACTGGTTATAAGAAATCAGAGTCAAACTTTTTCCACATCTCGAAGCTGACCCCAGCCCCTGACTGCGTTTGAAGAATACCCATGACCGGCTTATCACAGCCAGGTATATCGTGATGATGTATCATCTTCTCTAAGGGGGGGAGATGTAAAGAAAACCATACTTTTCTTTAATTTTATTTTCATAAGTTTTATTTTCATAAATTTTCCTAAAACGTCAAACGTCATACGTCATACGTCATGCCGTTAAAAGGTAGCGGTTAAATTAAATTGCTAAATTATTTCTAATATTGTGATTTAGGAAGAGACATTGTAAAATAACATTAAATGTCGTTTCTCTTCTTGCAGGTATGTAAGATTTATCGCAATTACTTTTATTTAATGTAATAGTTGTAACATGTAAACTAATGAAATAAAACTCTTCTTGCAGAGAAACTCAATTGTGTTTAATTGACACCTATATCACAGAAAAACATATATTGGATAATTTATCTTATAGATATATGAGGGAAATGAACTAGGTACCCATAGTTTCAAACCCGGATCGATATGGAACAATTTCCCATTAACAACCGCCATGAAAGTGTACAAACAATGTTTTGGGTGTAGTTTTTGTCAATTTGCGAACTCGGTAACGAGGGCTATTCAAACAATGGCGTCTGCTGACCGTTGTTGTGTTGAGTTTTTTTTTTTTATCATAAACATTATGTCCTATGGAAAAAAGTTCATAGAGTCCAAACCATACATTTTATTTTATTCAACTTATTATCTGCCTTAATAAAGTCGTTACAGATCTTCACTTTCAGATCCGTTCTCACACGATTGGGACTTTGACGTATGTTTCTGTTATTTATTATTTTGTATGAATTTGTCACCAATGTCCGTAAGGTGTTAATGGCTCAAGGGATTTTTTTCTATACAGCAACTTATAACAACTATATTAGCTGTAAAGCACTTCTTGTCAGACGGAGAATTATTTAAATATGTTCTATTAATACTTAATCAAAACAATCAAACGAAAAAAATAGGTAAAGAATTGAATAGGAAGCAAAGTAGTCAATCCACTTCCAAACTTTGTTTTCAAACACACCTAGAAACCGTAATGTGGATGGACACACATGTTTTGCTAATGTAAAGCTTGTTTCTGGCAATTGAGTGGATTGCAGATACGATTTGCGTCAATTTGCAGAGACTCTAATCGAGTGCATTGAGTAAAATTTCTGTCCTGAATCACCTACAATCAAATACCTAATATAATAATGCCTTACTGTGCTTAGGTATATAAGCACTTTTAAAATAAATTTTATTAATGAATTTTCATTCACTAACATAGATTAAGTCATTTTTATTAATTAACATTAATAGTTCAATGTTATCTCAAAAAAAAAACTTGCTTTAATTTTTACTACAAATGTTCAAAATAAATCGTAAACTGTGTATTCTGTTACTTTTTAACCGACTTCAAAAAAAAGGAGGAGGTTCTCAATTCATCTGTATGTATAATTTTTTTTTTTTTTTTTTTTTTTTTATGTATGTTCACCGATATTTTCGTCAATTATAGACGGATTTCAAAAATTTTTTTTTGGTTGGATAGAGTTTACTTCCGAGGTGGTCCCATTTTCACCAGTCCCGGATCTGATGATGGGATCCAGGAGAAATCGAGGGCAACCCTCAAATTTTATAGGGACATGTACCGCGTTTTGCATATTTTCTGAAGTCATATTGGCATTTGCTTCTGGCTATCATAATCTTATGATGCTGAGCTGATGATGGAAAGTCAACTCCTTAATAGTTATGAGTAAAAGAATAATTATTTCAATACTGTATACATATTAAGACTACTAGTTATAATATCAGTAGCATTACAGGTGAGCTAAACTATTAGGTTGACCAGTCTAGGATCTGATGATGGGATCCAGGAGAAATCGAGGGCAACCCTCAAATTTTATAGGCACATGTACCGCGTTTTACATATTTTCTGAAGTTATATTGGCATTGCTTCTTGCAATTATAATGTTATGATGCTGAGCTGATGATGGAAGGTCAACTCCTTAATTAATAGGAGTAAAAGGATAATTTTTTCAATACTGTATACATATTAAGACTACTAGTTATAATATCAGTAGTATTACAGGTGAGCTGAACTAATAGGGTGAAAAAATTGACCTCAATTTCTCCTGGATCCCATCATCAGATCCGGGACTGGTGAAAATGGGACCACCTCTGAAGTAAACTATCTGAAATTATATTGGCATTTGCTTCTGGCAATCATAATGTTATGATGCTGAGCTGATGATGGAAGGTCAACTCCTTAATAGTTAGGAGTAAAAAAAATTGTAAACAAAAAAAAAACCGCCTTCAAAAACCCGACTCACTAAAAATTGCAAAATAATATAATGCGAACATTTATAATCATCTGGGTATGAATTTTATTTATGTTGTTGAAGGCGGTGCCGTTTATATTTCATATAGACAAGCACAGAGTGCTACGTTTTCCTCAAAATTTTGATTGGCACCGCCTTCAAAAACATAAATAAAATTCATACCCAGATGATTATAAATGTTCGCATTATATTATTTTGCAATTTTTAGTGAGTCGGGTTTTTGAAGGCGGTTTTTTTTTTGTTTACAATTTTTTGTGTTATAAATAACTTAAGTATCGAATAGGCGTCAAATTCACCCCTAAGTTATATGAAATAAATGGTTTATTAAACTTCAGGGCGAGGAATCGCGTAACGTAAATTGAAATACGATTGTAACTTGGATAGAAATTAAGTTATATTTTTACTGGCGTTGAAAATTTAGTGTACCACTCCGTTGTACCCCTTTTTGCCAAAACTCAAAGGTTGCAGTCTCAGCACTATTAAAAGGAACTCCAAGACTACAAGCGGTTGTAGTTTTTAAGATTTCGCTTGATGTATGTTGTTACCTAATCAAATCACCAATGTTTATTTTGAGTGTTGTAGTTATTTATACTTTAGCAGTAATGTCCATCATAAAAACACTCATTGACTACATTAGCCTCAGATATTTTTCAACTACTGTATAGTCTAGTAAGACATAAGACAACCCTCATTGTTTATGGTCTAAAGACATCCCAGAATTAGGTGTTGTGCCTTCGCTAAGCGATTTATACTTAAGAGTAAGCTACAGATCCTCCCCTAACGTTCGGGCCCAAGGCGTGGGGTCAAAGCTCAGACGAGGCCGATCGATGCGACCACGTGGCCGGAATGCGACTGACGTCCCAAAAATGGCGGATCAAACAGATGTTGGACCGCCATTATTGGACCAACTTCTGATAATACCGGTTAATAAAAAATAAAAGGCGGGCAGAGGCAGGGAATTATTGTTAATAAGTATTTTATCATGAATAATTATAATAAAATAAAATCTTATTATTAGAGGAATTCGTTGGAGAAATAGGGTAAATTAGGGCCGAGAGTAATATTAAATTTGAATTAAACTGTCGCTCAAACTATCGATTATTATTCAATTGTCTTTCTTCAGGGGTTATTGTACCGATATAGTCTAATCTATATAATAATGGTATGATCTACTTTCATAATGCGTGTTATGAAACAACATGTTGGGCGCCAATTAACCTTGCTGTTAAATGGTGGTTAGATTTCACTTTTATTGGTAAGAACATTTGAAATCGAGTCAATGAAATAGGATACTCTTTATTACTAGGTATATTAGGGTAAGTAAATCATATTGTACTAAAACCGGTCGACTATGAAACCTGATCATTGCGTCACAATCTAATTACGGGTTTGCAAGGAAATAATGATACAATTTTAATTGGTAGATTCTAAATCAATAATTAAAATCTATCAAATTACACGCACTATTTTAGACAAATACTATTGACAAATATAATAATATGATCTATCAACGCACAGCCCAAACCACTGGACGGATCGGGCTGAAATTTGGCATGCAGGTAGATGTTATGACGTAGCCATCCGCTAAGAAAGGATTACTGAAAGAGAAGTAAGGGCGGGTCACTAGTTGTTCATAAAGTCACACACACACATACACACATGACACACGACGCATGCTGAGTGGATGCCTATTTAGTGTCAGTTTTTAAACTTAGTTTGCCTTTTTTTATTATAATTTTTGTGTCAGTTTATGTTTTAATATTTGTACGTGTCACAAATAAACTGTTTTTATTCTTTTTTAGTTCTTAAGTATTTATAATTGGGAATATTCGCATACAAGTTATCCATAATACGAGTAGCTAATGAAAGTAACAGTAGAGTGTATGATGCAATATTCCCTTGTCATTTCGGAACCTGAACAAGCGTTTTTTGTAGTGGAAAGGTATTCCGAACGTTTCATTTGCTTGTAAGTAGTTTCTTGAACAAAAAACTATTTATAATGATGACTGGCTAATTAAATAAATCTTTAACATTTACATGTCAACATTTGCTTTGAATAGTGTGGTCATCTGCTATTTCTGAAGCCTAATATTTGCTTTATGATCTGAATTAACATAATGTGTATCGTAAAAAAAACAACAATGGGTACGCTTAAAACGAATGACTTGACAGTTATTTTTTTGTGTAAAATTTGGCGCCCAACGTGGTAGTCGATAAGTGTTAGTGAACTAAAGTAAACTGACTGTCTGACGCAACTTTCTCCGCTTGTTTCTGAGCAATCGAAACCTTCTTCTATGCAGGAAACTTTATGCGTCAAAACTAACAAAAAAATCCTTTTACAAAGATTTTGATTGATTTTTCTTCTTTTTTATCTAAAGATGAATGTGGTTCTAGAGCTTTATGTGTCAAATACGTTAGCCGAATGGTACATAATACACTTAGCTCCGAGTATTTGGTGATTCGTAAGTGACCATTCAGCCACTTATTTTATGACAGATTAAATATATTTACTTAGTAATAAATTATAGGTACCTGGTGTAATCTTTGGTTAAATTATATTATTATAATTTGATTATAGGTTATGAGTTTAGTTTTCTGTATTAATGAACCTTATACCAAAGCCGCTCTAAGTTGGCCGATTTGACACTTTTTATTTTATATTTTGCATTTATCCTTGTTAAGAGGAACATATTTAGCGAATCATAAAGAACAACTTTTAAAAATAAGACGTTATTTCAAAATGTCAAATGCACCTAATTATCTAATTATTTGTCTTTTATTACTTAAAATAATTGAATTATAAAACGAAAACGTACAATTTCCACTCTGTATTACGCTTTTACAAGGTTACGCCGTTTGACACGTTTTCATAGTGACGTAATGGGTAATACTCACTAGGTATTTTTTAGAAATAGGATGAAGGATTTAATAATTATTGTTTTTAATAATAATTTTAAATAAGAAACTTCAATTCAATCTTCTGGATGTGAATAAATGTTTTTAATAAAAAATTGTTATAATAGGGTATTTGACTATTTTTTTATTTTTATACAGTTGGATGGACCACTCGAACACAAAGACACTGTTGAAAGTATCACTTTGATATCTGGATAACTCAACGAGATATTACAATTTTAATTGCACATTAATTGGTCGAGCTCAAAAATGCTCCATACAAACGTCGACTGGCGTGTGACGTCACACGCTAGTTTGTTGTATGCAGCGCCTAAGAAGTTTGTTCGGTAGGTTCATCAAAAGTTGCGTTTATTGATATGTTTTCATAATGAAAGATGTGACTAATTCTGTTATTAATAAGATGAAAAAGAAATTTTAAATGATTTTCGCAATTTTGGAATGGACTTGCCCACCCAACTTTAAATTGTTTTTTGTAGTCTCATTTCGCTAAAAATTTAAGTTTCGTTTTCATTAATAATATTCATTTACATAAATCTTACTGATTTTCATAAAAATGGCAAGCATAACAACCACAGCCGAATACCCTATTAGACCTTGCTTGGTTATAAAGTGGAAATAACTGTTACTTATATACTTCGGCAATTTTACCGTCGTCCCTCACTAGTGCAGTCAGTCTGACATGTGTCAAATCGGCCAACTTAGAGCGGCTTTGGTATAATTTATCGAAACAGGTTTTCTATTGTAAAGGAAACTTTTTAAGTTATTCCTGGCAATGGGTCAATTTAAGCGGGGTGTGAAACGGCATCTTAACAGACCTTCAGTCTTTTGTGCCTGTCGACCTCATATATGGACTTCACGACAGGCAGAGTGAGGTCATCATGGGAGTCTATCGTAAAAAATAAACAGGAAATAGCTTATTTTTTACTCTAACCATGAAGATACATGTTGGGTCCTAATTTATTATTTAAATCATCAACCTAAGTTCACATTTTTGACAGTTTGTAAACTCCTTATTTGTATACATAACGGTGCTTTTATTTATTCATAACCTGATAAACGACATCTTCCACAACATAGTTTCGTTAATATGTATCTATCGTCGGTGGAATCAAATCACGATCATAATACATATTTAACGGGTTTTTTGTATAATGATTTAAATTTTGCTAAATTCTTAGCAACAATCGCCTTGACCTCACACGTCAAATGTTAGTAAGTAGGTAGTCGTCATGTTATATATCTAATGATTGGTAATGTATGTAAAATATATAATTTTATAGTGTTGCCTTATTTCCGACTGCGAACCGGTATGTTCGGTATATTGCACCATATTGAGAAATAAAAACAAATAACAATATAAAAAGGTCCTGCTAATTTGAGCATGGAAAATTGCTTTACCTTTTGGGAAGCTTTTAATTTAAATGTGGGTGATCAGAGGGCCTACCATGAGTTGGCTATCGTAGACTTACGTACGTTAAAAACCTATCGAGTTGTTTTTTTCATACGACCGATTGTAGTTCTTCGCGTAACCACCAGGCGGCGCTGTACATGTTTTTCATAGACATATTTACGTAGGCGATATCGAGCGCGTAAGTTTTAAACTCATGGTAGCTCCACTGGACAATTTAGTAGTCCCAATAACAAAATAATAGGGTCAATTTCAACAAGTCCATATTTTTTAACATTTCGGTGAACTTTTTTATTTGTTACTTTTTTGAAAATACAACCATGTAGAATTGTTATTTACGCTATCGTTATAATTAATTTTAACACGACATTAAATTAAATTCATATACTTAAGAGATATAGTACTTTGAAATTTTGGTGTCACCGAAATGAAAGAAGAGTTCACCGAAATGAAACTTCTCATCACCGAAATGAGAAACGCAATACACCGAAATGAAATTACTTATGTAGTCACCGAAAAAAAGTAAACTGTTACCAAGTATACAGCCTACAACCTACGTTTTGAAGAGTGTATTCATCAAACAGTAACAGATTTTTTCTTACTAAAATTAAAACTTCGGCCTTATCAATAAAAATGCATCTCCGTTAATCGTTTAACAGTGGTCGATGGAAACGTGGATACAACCCAGTCTTGATCTTTGTCAGTTCCAGATTCAGCTCTCAATGCATAAAGTCCATCTGCCAATCAATACCCCTAACCTTACATAGACCGATTAAGTACAATATGCAGTAGTGCAATAATTCGTTAAACAGTTGACAAAGCCATTATAAAGCTAGCTTCATTACCGAACTACGAACGATTCGTAGGTATCATCTGGAAATCGTCGTGCCAACATATCCCAAGAGGCTGTCGTACTTCCAACGTCCCGGGTTTGACTCAAGAGTCATCTGCGCCGTTTAAAAATTATGAATCCGCCTATAATGCCGATCCATTTTCACAAGACACATGTGATGCTTGTGAAATCTTAATGCTGTCTATCCATGCAAACCAGCGAACCAAATGGATTAATACAGTCACCAGCATTGACATGACCCACAATAGTAAATAAGACACAATACTGAATAAGAAATCGTACACTCGCCTTCCCAGAATTCAACTTGTACAATGCCTTCCGAAAGAGAATTTACTGAGCCAGCCTTTTGACGATATCATTTTTAGTGTTAGATACTTGAAATCTGGTAAAGCATCGAGTGTTGATAACATTTCCATAGAACAACTTAAAAACTTGGATCCTATGACTATTTGCTAGTTACAACCGAAGTTCAATGATTGTCTACAATCTGCGAAATTATCACGTCTATGGATCTTGATATTGCCATTCCAAAACCGGGAAAAGTTCTAGATGACCCTAAAAACCTTCCGCCCATTATCCTTGCTCATTCACACATACAAATTATCTCAACGACTTTTGCTTAACCGCATATCACCTATTAGATCAGCACTTAATTCCAGAACAGGTAGGATTCAGACCTAAAAAATCATGTTGTAACCAGACGTTAAACCTCACCCAACACATGCCATTTTATCATAAATGTCTAGTCCATAAGATTTGTATTTGTAATTCAGAAGCTACACTGATGTTATTCTGTTTTGTGAACCAAAATAAATAACACAAAGAGGATAGTTTTGAAATGGGAATGATAACAGCGCTGTATGCGTGGATCTGACAGCAGCTTATGATACAGTGAACCTGAAGCGTCTCTTGTGGAAAGTCTACTCGATGGTCAATGACTAGAAATTTATAAAAATACTTGGTGAGCTGCTCCGCAACCGTAGCTTTCAGGTCCATTTGTCTGAAGAAATAAGCAGATGGCGATCCCAAAAAAACGGTAATCCCCAGGGTCTCTACCCTGGGGATGACCGTTTTGTTGGAATCACTACTTTTCAACATCTACACAAAAGACCGACCGACCATGTTGCCGATGACCTGGCGCTCATATCACAAACACAATCCTGTGAAAACATAGAAATAAACCTCACTTCAGCCTTAGGGTTCAGACACTCTCAGACTAAATATAACATGGCAGGGACAACCACAGAAGTTAAAGTCGGCATAGCTTTATATTTAGATTTAGAAAGTACCGAATCTTGACACAGATCCACCTTCTGCTCGTCTTAACCTCTGGTCTAACACGTTTGCTCCACCCGTCCCCTTGGTTCTACCTTCAGAAAGCCTTCCAACAGGACACGATTTGCCATGGTTAACCTGAAGGTCCCTGGACAGACTCCGTAGCCAGGTTGGCCAATGCAAAGATAATATGTTTAGGTGGGGGTTTCCTGGACAGGAGGATATCGCGTGCCTATGTGGTCTCTCACCATTGTCCATGGCTCACCTCACTTCATGCCCCGCCTGTCCCGACTCCTGTACACAAATTGAGCTGATAGAAGGGTCAACAACCGCGGTCCGGGTGGCGGAATTATCCAAATAATTTTAAGTGTTTTGCCATCGACACGAAAAGAAGAAGAAGAAGAATAACTTACCATTTTGAACTTCATCATTTGACTTTAGATGCTGTTGACAAACATTTCAAGTTAATCTGTTATTACTTTAATCCAGAGTCCATCTGCGAGTATGTTTTATTATTAAGAGGATACTCTTAAATATATAAAAGAAGAATCACTGACTGACATATCGATGCACAGTCTAAACGGCTAAACGTAGGCACTTGAAATTTGGTAAGGACATAGTTTAGGTACCGTAGAGGTGCATTAAGAAAGGAATTCCCGAAATTCTCACGGGAACGGGAATAATCCGGAAAATCCTTTTGTATGAAAAATCGCCCACGCAAACGAAGTCGCGGGCACAGCTAGTGAAAAATAAAGGTATTGATTACAACCACACATAGATTTTAATAATTTAATCTGAAATTCATTTGGGAACATGTAAGAATAAATCAACAAATATATTGTAATTATCAACAATAAAAATAAAAATATATTCCTTTCGAAATTACAATGTAACAAAATAAATTAAGGTCTTTATTCACCGAAATGAAGTAATTTGACACCGGAATGACAAAAGAAATCACCGAAATGAAGATAATAATCACCGAAATTACCAAATTCTCACCGAAATGAAAAAAGTCACTGGAATGATATTTTTTCTCATTCCGGTGGTCAATTTAGGTCACCGAATTCACCGGAATGAGGTCACCGATATTATATACAGCCCATAAAAATAAGCACAACAAGGAAAATATAAATAAAAGAAATAAATTGATACGACCTACTTAATTGAGCGACATTTAGTAATAGTACATAGATTTTATAGACATACCGAATGATTGGATCACAACTTATATCCATTCACGTGAATGACAAAAAAAACGGTACGCAGTCACCGAAACCGACTTACTTACGTTTTTGGCGGGAACTGCAAACAGCAACACACGTCCTCTTACGTTAAGCGCTTAGGCGGCACTGATGCGCAGATTTACTGCGCAGTGGCAAGAAGCTAGTGTTTTTCGATGCCTAGATATTCGCGTACAACGAAAATTCACCGCGATGACATATCTCATTTGGACACGTGAATTTGTACTTACCATTTATTAAATATAACAGATTTTGTATTGAACTTTCCGCAATAAGGTACTGTCATTATTAAGGATTTAAATAAAAAAAGGTAAATCCCTAAAAAATCAACTGTTTTTAAAATATGATTAAAAGTATACTGAAAAACAAATTGTGCCGCGTCACCGATATGATACAATTGGGGGTTTAAGATTTTTTTTACCTAATTAGCGATAATCATAATTTAAAAATATTTATAGTCACCTATAGGAGACAACACCTTTTATCTAAAAAAAAATATTACAAGTTAAAAGTGCCATCCTGCACTAGCAGTTTCAGCCGTGCCGTTTACGATTTGGTGTCGGGAAATTCACCCAATAGTTACGAATACTAGATAAATTGCCTACTTACTATTTTGTATTTTTTTAAATTTCAATTAAATAAGTTCCATTAAATAAAACTGTAATGACCAAAGCGATAACTTGCAGTATTTTTTTATTATTAAGTACTAAGTTTAAAATATTTCTATTAAACTTTTAAATTGCACCAATCAAGTCGTAAGGATGCAGGTTCAATTTCCGCTCGTGTAGAACCATGTTGAAGCATCCCAGAGGTAAGAACTTGTTTAAGTTTCGAATAGAATGAAAAAGGTATTTTATTTTTATTTATGATGATTATAGAATGTACTTATAGATATATGATAATATATAGGCACACGAAACGTATCTTTTTTTATATGTTTACGGTACTTTTAGCCAAGATATTAATATGGTTTTTTTTATAAAAGGCTAACGAGAAGACCTCACTCCATCTGATGGTAAGCGGTAGAGATCCATAAATGAGGTAGACAGGCACAATAGACCATATTGAGCCTGTCGCACTCTTGGTCCGGGCTACCAGCGCCCGCATTTTATCTGGATGGCAGCGCTGTCCAGCACATGTCGTTTGGGAGTGGAAAGGGGAGGGAGGGACTAGTTGTAATGGCTTCAGAGCATTCCCGATTATAGAGACGGTAGAGAATCCAGCAATCTCTCAAAGGGCGAATGAATGGTTTTTGGTCCGAATATTTTTTTTAGTAATTTCTTAAAATATAGATTCTAAATTGTACCTATTTACAATAGGTAAGATACACATCACGAGTTTTAGTCAGCGGAATAACATCGTGGCTTGATTGGCTTTGACGTAAAGATAAAAAATATACAAAAGCAAAAAAATATTTCCAAGTTAGACTGAGGAAAATTTTGTGTCTGATATGTTATATTCCCAGCATTTTTTGTAAAAATCATTAATTGAATAATCGTAAATATTATTTTATAGGTGTTTTAGCCGGGAACCGTACTTAAGACACATTAATGACGTCTGCCTGAGTCAAACGATTAGCGCCACCAAGGTTGACATGTCACATGGTGCATATTTAAATTTTATTTTGATAAGGCACATTTGCATTGTATGGTCTTTAAAAAAAATAACATTATTTAAAAAAAAATACAAAAATGCTATTGTTTATTAGGTATTTAACTTTCCTACATCATACGTATGTCCCTGTATGCCTTACCTTTCTTAAAAACTACGTAAAGAATTTTCATTCGGTTTTTTTAATAAATCGAGGGATTCATGAGGAAGGTTTTTATGTAAAACCCGAAGCGAAGCGAGGGCGGGTCACTAGTGCATAATACAGAAAAAAAAGTTACGTATTTCTGCAAAAGTGGGTTTTAAAATTTTTGTCCCTTGCGAGGCAATAAAGTATTGAGTATTAAGTATTGAAGGAATTTTCATTGGTAAGTAAATGTTTTGTTTGTATTCTAGATGTATAACTATTATACGCAGTGCTAAAATATTTATACGAATATATCTTTGCTAGCGTTATTGTGTTTGAAAAACAAATAGCGAGATCGTTTTATACAAGCGATAACTTGATGACCTACACAAAACATGTTAAAATAGATACATAATAATTATAATTACATTGGAAGATGTTGTTTTTAGAATCTTTAAGATAAATCTTGTAGGCAAGAACATTTCAGTGTCGGACGTACGAATCACATAACATTTAAGTAGTTACATATTCGGATTTCAGTAGGTGGTAAAGATGTACACATTGTATCTCATATTCAGGGAACATTACCTACTTTTTTTCATTTGATTTAATGTACAATCAATATCATCATCGTAGACTTTCCTAAAACATCGTTACAGTTTTTTAAAAGTTTTCCTACTCAAACGAATCAATATTTTCATTAATCGTCAGCAGTCCTCAGATTTAACAACTCAATAATACAAAACCCTTTTTTTGTTACGGTTACATATTTACAAATCCCTCTGTATAGAGTTCAGTTTAAGGTAATGGAACCTCAGCCCACGTGCACAACGTAAAAGAATTCGTATGCATTAATACACCCTCGGTTCTATTTTATGTTAAAACCTACGTTATTACAGTAATCTACCTATTAATTCTTATATAATTGCTAAAAAAACTTGCTAAACTATTAAAGTCCTCAAAAGGTAAAAATATATTAAAAAAAAAGAGACGCATCTTTTAATTTGACCTCTGCAAATACCTAAGTACATATGCCTAAATCTTGAGTCCAAATTTTGTATAAAAAAAATAACATTGCTCTATAAAAATATGTCTTGTTCCAAACCGAAACCAACTTAATATTTTTAATTTAAAAATAAAAATTTGATCGTGGAATACCTCCGGCTCCGCAAATGTCAAAGGTTAAACTCGCCGACGACAAATATTTTATAATAAACTAAATAAATAACAATGAAAATGATAAATCTGTACTCACATTTTAAATTTCTAAATGTATTCCTTTTTTGCACAAAATAAAAAACTTCAATAAATTCACAGTGCACAGATGATATTTTTCCCGCGTTTTTCCTGAGCCGCGACTAAGCCCGCCAAACGGGCCCGCGAGACTGCCGTACGCCGCGGAGAGCGAGACAGCAGATCACATCTCGTAGGAGTAACAGAGATGATGCATGCCGTATTGAGCGCAGAATGGAATAGGGGTGGAAATTGTGGTCCCTCTCTTTTGCAAAATCGGACGCTGGTCTTTTTTTCTTAATGGATGACTGGCTTTGGGGTGTCTACGTTATAGAAAACGGACCCTGTTTAAATTTTTTTTTTTTGGTAGAAGCGGTAATAATAACAGAACTTCGATTTTCGCGGGAATATATTTATTCTCAGAATAAGTCTTCAAGAAATGTAGACAAAGACAAGTTAGAGAGTTATACAGTTACTAAGTTAGCAAGTCAGGGGATACCAGTCACATCTATCTGTCCGTCCGGTGGTTGGTGAACGGTTTACGGGTAAGCGACCCCGGCTCCTCGAGCTACTATTGACTCAGTCCAAATCATCCGAGGCGATAATATCCTTCCTCCCCTTTTCCTTTCCCCGTCATATATCCTTGCTACTCGTGGGAACGCAATGACCTTGTTAAAACAATGCACAAGACAGATTGGCGGCGACGTGGTCCATTACCCGTCACGTCACGTTTCCCACAGAGGTGAAAAGTGGATCGCTGGAAGTGATCTCTGCCTACCCCTCTGGGAAAAAGGCGTGAATTTATGTATGTGTATGTACAGTTACTAACATTTAAAATATTTTGTCACTTAACACAACATAACACTTGGGCGATGCTGAAAAATTCATCTCTTGGTCCTATGTTATTTAGATACTACTTTTGTTCTTTCTACACTTTTACCAACCTCCTCTACTTTCTTCAAATTTTATAGTTGGTAATTGCAGTTCATCATCAGCCCATATACGTTTTCACTGCTGGGGCACGGGCCTACCCTAAACTAGGGCAATAAGGCCTTTTTTTATCGCGGGGAAAAGCTTGATGCACCGTCACCCTGGGCAGGGGTTTATCCAAGGTGGTGTGTGGGTCTCCCGGCTGCCGGTGCTGAGATGGAACACCGGCAATTACTGCTCAGTAGCACCTTAGCCCAGTGGCTAAGGTGCAATGCCCAGGGGTGTGCAATGCCCACTCACTAAACTTCGCGGCGTACCTCATCACGTTTGCGGGCAACATGCTACCATAACCCCACAACGCCGCCGGCTAGGGTGCGATAAGGCCTTAGCCAACCATGCTGCTCAAGTGCGGGTTGGTCGACTACACAACCTAAGAATTACATCAAAGGTGTGTAGGTTTCTTTACGATGTTTTTTCTTGACTATGATTTACAAATTTGAAAACACAATGATACGGGCGGGGTATGAACTGGCGACCTCTCGCATGGCAAGCAATGACATTAACCACTCAGCCATCGAGACTTTTTACTTACTATTTGCAGTTATACCTAATTCACACGTTTGGTAGATGGAAGGAGCATGGGAATAAATAAATTCTGGGACTGGGAATAAATTCTGGGACATTTCCACACACGGTCATCTGACCCCAAACTAAGCAAAGCTTGTACTATGGGTATTAGTTGCTATGGGTGTCAGAGACTGATATACATACATATATATTTATAAATACATACTTAAATACATAATCACACCCAGACACGGAACAAACATCAATGTTCATCACACAAATATTTGTCCCGAGTGGGAATCGAACCCACAAACTCTCGGAATCGCCAGCCAGGGTCACTAACCACTGTTGCACCGAGCCAGGCATGGACTGTAATTTTTAAATTGGCTGTAGTGTATAAAGAAATACTAAATGAACTATTACTATATGCATTTCAGATGCATATTTTACTCTACATATGCTACTATATGTATTTCGTGAGAGAAGGTTAAAAAAATTGTACCAAATTCTATAAAAAAAAATCGGTTTTTAGGTCGTTAATTTTCAAAACCTTGCCTTGTGGCCTTAGTACATTACCAGTACTTTATTAGAAATCTCTAGTAGTACCTACCATTATCAATCAAGTTTACCATATTTAAGTCGAATCATAATAGTTAATTAACTTTATCAAGGTTTTCTCTCTGCAGGTTGTTCTTACAGTTGCTTAACAAAATTCACAACAATAAAGATTTAGGATGTATAAAAAACAATCATCATAACATCAGCAATTATTAAGAAAAAATAAGGTTTGACAATCAGCTGACCGTCATTATGACAGTGTTTTTGTAGGCTAAGTTTTTATCAATATAAACTGATTTCTACGGTCACAAATTGTAGTGAAAATGGGTGATAATGCAAGAATTATTGTCCTTTACGGTAGTCAGACATTCACCGCCCAAGAAGCGGCGGAAAGGATATGGAGGACCACGAAAGTTTTAGGTTTCAAGGGGCCCGTTCAAGCCATGGATGACTATCCTATTTCTAGGCTTATACATGAGGAATTTGCTATATTCGTGTGCGCTACGACTGGGCAAGGGGACGAGCCGGACAATATGAAGAGGTTCTGGAAGTTTCTGCTGAGGAAGAACTTGCCTTCGAACTCTTTGGTGAAGTTGAAGTATGGAGTGCTTGGGCTGGGCGATTCGGCTTACGCAAAGTTCAATTTCGTTGGGAAGCGACTACACAGGCGCCTGCAGAGCCTGGGGGCGACGCCGCTTCTTGATATAGGTATTTTCTATTTTTATTTGTGAATAATAGTAAAGTATGAGACAGACTAATGTAGAAACAGTGGATTTATGAATCACGACATAAGCAGATTATGTTTAATAATCAGGGATCTATTAAAAATCTCCGAAAGTCTTATATAAAAATCAAAATAGGAGTTTTTAACTTTTAACAGCGCACATACATTATGATACTATTTTTTGCTTTAAACTTTAAAACTTTTTAAATAGGAATTGTTTTTGACTTATGTCATGACTTAGGTTCAGAATCATTATCATCGTCATCATGCTATAACTTAGTCCACTGCTGTACATAGCCATACTCAAAAATTACACTATAAATAAATAAGGTCCATTTTATTTCTTATCATTGCAGGCCTCTGTGACTACCAACATGATCTAGGGCATGATGCAGTATTGGCACCATGGGTCAAACAATTCTACTCCCTTCTCCAATCATACTACCCCAACATAAAGCCGGATCAGCTAAGCACAGCCTTCGTACCTCGGTGGAAGGTGTCCATTCAGAAAAACAATGAAACATTAACTGTAGATAGGATTAGCAAAGACATCTATTTCTCTGAGCAGGATGACCATTTTGTTGATAAAAAACTGTTGGAAGTGGAAAGAAATGTGAGGACGACAGCTGAAACTCATTTTCAGGTATTTCTTATGTATTTTTTTCTTGCTTTTTTGCTAAGGCTTGCATTGGCATTCAATAGTTCGAAAAATCTGAAAAAACTTTTAATATACCTTTGTGCCTTAAAAAGTCTTATTTAAAAATACACTTAAATAGTAAACATACTTGCTCATCTGGGTAGATGAACAACTTTATTACTTTTTTTGCAGATTAGATATTTATTCAAAAAATTTTATTAGGTCCTCTACTTTATTTAATAAAAAAAAATTATATTGTTTCTTTTGTATAAATATAGCTTTATGAAAGTGATTATTCTTTTTTATTTCAGGATGTCAGACTAATAACATTTGGAGTCAAAGATGGATCAACTCTGGATTATTCACCGGGAGATGTTTTCAATATCAGACCCAGGAACAGTAAAGAAGATGTTGATGACTTGTTTGGAATATTTGAAACACATGGCATTGATATAAAGCCTCATTATAAACTTGTGGTAGAAGAATGTCATGAAGGTAAGACCTTTCTCATGTTATTTATGCCTTTGTTTTAGAATTAAAGGTCAAAAAACATTTCTATTCAATCAAATGTTTGATAATAAAAGCCACTTCCGGTGCTGACTTGACTTAAATTAGTAATCATGAACGCAGCCAATTTCTGATTGCGTTTCGTTTGTTACTGATGTATAAACAAAAGAGTAAAAATATTGCGTTTCCAAAAGAAATCTTTGTTATATTTTGTTTTAATTTAAGTAACTCTAGTAAAAAAAAAATATTTCCCTAATTATACTCTTAAACAGTAATTAATTAACATGTAATTAAAAACGTCATAAAAGGGGTGATAGTTAATCGAAACGCAAACGTCAAAACAACACGTGTGTCCATCAAAATGTCAATGTCACATTGATGTTTATCGCGCGTGTTGTGGTTATCGTAAATCATGTTAAACGCGTAAGATTAGTTTTTTTCTTTTAAAACTAAAGTGAAACAGTGATAAATCAAAATGCTACGACGACAGGCGCGTTTGCGCCGAGAGTATTTGTACAGAAAGTCGGCGGAAGATAAACAGAAGAACATCCAAGCTAAAAAGGATCAAATCAAAAAGAGTTTAGAGGAAAATATACCAATTCACGGTGATTTGAGGAAGGAAGCTCTTGCTTTGCAGAAGAGGATAGAGTTCGAAGACAAAGGTAAGTAGATTCTCCGGTTTTAAACTGTTTACGGTCGCTTTTTCATTTAGAAACTTTACTGTTATTATAACCTCAATGGTACAAATTAACCACCAAAAAAGTCGATTTTTTAGAGAATTTTGCATTGTTTATATACAACTCTACGATTGACTTGATTCAATATTAATGTCTCATACTGATTAAGTTTAATTATGTAGCATAAATTTGCCTGGGAATCCTGGGATCACAAATCCCATTAATATATTGATATGGTCTATAAATTCCTTTGTCATGATACCCAAAATAAATAATAAGAGACATAAAGTAAGTTATTAAATTATTAACTGGGTCAGATCACACTTACATTGTTTATAATTAATTTTAATACCATAGGACCTGAAAGAGCAGCAGTGATTGGAGGATTGAGTGGTGGAGCAAACACACTCAGCTCTCAAGATGATGAGTACAGATTCGCTGGTGTTGAAGACCCTAAGATCATGATCACCACATCCAGAGAACCTAGCGCCAGACTGAAGATGTTTGTGAAAGAGCTGAGGTAAATATGAAACACAAAATATCATTGTTTTCCCATATTTAGAGTTCTGGACTCCCACTTGACCGGTTTTTTATTAAATGAGGGATCAATCTGTAGTTTCTAGAATAATATTATTTACGTACTACATACGAATTTGACATTCATATGTACAATGATTCAATGCTTTCGTAACACCGAAAGAAAACATTGTGAGGAACCTTTGAAGAAATTCTATGGTTGTGTAATTGACCAACCCACACTTGGCCTGGGTTGACTAAGGCCTGATTGTCCTAGTTTAGGGTAGGCCTGTGCCCCAGCAGTGGGGACGTATATGGGCTGATGATTAAACAATTAGTCAAAATATAGTTTATGCAGTATCTTTTACACAAAACTATACAAATTACAGGTCTTATAAGAGTAAAGTATTTTTGTCTTTTTATTCCAGGTTAATATTCCCTAACAGTCAACGGATGAACCGCGGTGGTTATGAGATGTCTCAACTGATCCATGCGTGCAGGGCGAATGAGGTCACAGATTTCATTGTGGTCCATGAGCATAGAGGTGTTCCTGATAGTTTGGTGAGTTGTCAGAAGAGATTTGATGTCGGATAACTGAATAAAATATCATTCTATTCTAACTGGCTTGGTGGAACAGTGGTTAGTGACCCAGGTTGACTATTTACGGTTCCAAGAGTTGTGGGTTCGATTCCCACTTGGGACAAATATCTGTGTGACGAATATCGGTGTTTGTTTCGTGTTTGGGTGTGTTATTGAACATATTTAAGTATATTTGTGTATCCACTGTTGATTCGGATATCCGTTACACAAGTGCTTAAGCTACATACTACGAGATCAGATCAATGTATGTGATGTTGTGTATTATTTATTTATTTATTCTATAAATGGAAAGTAACCTGAGATCCGCCCAACCGAGGCGCGGTGCGGTGTTTTAATTACAAACAATATTAGGATAGGTATTTCTTTTTGACATGACACATTTTACTAGTCAATCAGACTTTTAAATTTTTTCTTTCCGTTGCCAGGTGATCTGCCACCTGCCCTATGGTCCAACGGCGTCGTTCACGCTGTCGGGCGTGGTGATGCGCCACGACATCCCGGACATCGGGCCCATGTCCGAGCAGTACCCGCATCTAGTGTTCCACAACTTCAAGACTCAACTCGGTGAGAGGATCACACTTTATAGTTTAGGGGTGAGAGGCATCCACTCCCCCGCAAATCCGGTGATGATAACAAGCCATCATCGTAGGGGTAAAACCGTATATTTTTAATAATTTATTCTGGCAATCTAAAACCTCTCATCACATCATATTGTTATCGTTACATTAAGTAGCAAAACGAATATGTATATTTTCTTAGCTGACTTATTATACTTGTTTATTTATTTCATAATATACAGAAAAGATCATTTGAATTGGTCAAACTGTTTAGCAGGAGTTAAATTACATTCACACATACAGAAGAATTATATAAATTAAGATGGGCATATTATTTCGTTCTAGTCAACAATACTTAGATATTGTATGATATAGTTTATTGTATAAAATTATTTTATGGCAAAAAACATTGTACACACACCATAAAATTTAGTGAATATAGAAAACTTATAATACCATTGTGGGGATTTCCACACTTTTGGAATGCTGATGATGAGAGGGTTTCGGGAATGATAAATCAAACCGCTCTGGTTGAGTTTTTTTTTTTTTTTTATAAGAGGCTAACAAGATGACCTCACTCCACCTGATGGTAAGCGGTAGTGAGATCCAAATATGAGGTCGACAGGCACAATATACCATATTGAGCCTGTCGCACTCACCCTGAAAGCCGTGAAAGAGGAGACCACTGCTGCGGCAACAACGAGACAAGGCGTGGAGTCTCGCATTGGTATTGAGCTGTGCGGGTCGAGTTGGCCAGTTCGTCGAACGGAAGGGTATCCCCGCACCACCTTGTCTCTACGGGTCTCCCCCGCGCCGGCGGGCTGACCCGCCCCGCCCGCACAATACCGCCGCTAAGACTCCACTGGTCCGGAGCTTGCCGCAGCAATGGTCCCCCCTGGCTCCGGTTCGTACAGTGCTGATCCCGGAACGCGACCTGACCGAGAGGCCAGAGTCACTTGGCGGGTTTTACACAACTGTATGGTGGTAACAGCAACCGGTCGACAAAATGTCTCCCACCTGGGTGTTGCTAATTCACTGATTTAATGTTTAAAATTATGATAAGGCGATAAAGAGACATAAAGGCGCCGCTACACATACACGATTAATGCGCTTAAAGCGTTATTACGCTATAATATTTTACATAAAATAATGTACGATAGCTCGTACAACCATCATAATCAAAAAAGCTAACTTTTTACTACAATTCCAACTGGCCTACTTAGTCTATTGCTGATTGCCATAATTTTTGCTTGCAGGTCTAAGGACAATGAGTATACTGAAATACTTATTCCCGGTACCAAAAGAGGACTCCAAACGAGTGATCACATTTGCGAACCACGATGACTATGTCTGCTTCAGACAACACACATACAGAAAGGTTTGTAGTATAGCATACTTGACCTTGACCAGTAGAGCTACCATGAGTTTAAAACTTACGCACTCGATATCGCCTACGTAAATATGTCTATGAAAAACTTGTACAGCGCCGCTGGTGGTTACGCTAAGAACTAAAATCGGCCGTATGAAAAAAACAACTCGATAGGTTTTTAACGTACGTAAGTTTTCGATAGCCAACTCATGGTAGGCCCTCAGATGACCCATTTTGTAGAGTAATGTCTCCAGTAACACTACCATGAGTTAGAAAGTGACAGACTCGATATTGCCTATGTAAATATGTTTATATAAAAATTGTACAGCGCCCCTAGCGGTTGCGCTAAGAACTAAAATAGATAGTATGAAAAAAAAACAATTCGATAGGTTTTTTTAACGTACGTTAGTTTTCGATAGCTAACTCATGGTAGCGCTACTGGTGTCCCTGTGGAACCCAAACAATATAAAATTTACTGGTTTTCCAGCGTTAGCCAGGGTAGCCTCCCTGGCTAACGCTGGAAAACCAGTAAATTTTATATTCGCACAAATCGACAATCGAATAGTAAAAATTGTACCATTTTTGACCAGTGTGGGGCTACCATGAGTTTAAAACTTACGCACTCGATATCGCCTACGTAAATATGTCTATGAAAAACTTGTACAGCGCCGCTGGTGGTTACGCGAAGAACTAAAATCGGCCGTATGAAAAAAACAACTCGATAGGTTTTTAACGTAAGTAAGTTTTCGATAACGCCAACTCATGGTAGGCCCAGCAGGCTATTATAGCTATTTAGCAAATAGTATTTAAAAATATTTAGTAAATGTCTTGTCAAAAAAAAAACAAGACCAGTTTCGATCAGACCAATGCAGCAAGCCAACATAAAAATGGACACATTAAGTATACCTACTTGTGTTTGTCTACTGCATTGGTTATAGTGCCCCTGACTCGCACGAGACAGAAGACGCGGGTTCGATTCCCGCCCTTACAAGTATTAGCGTGATGAACATGGATGTTTGGTGTTACGTGCTAAAGTATAATTTTATATTCCACTGTTGAATTTGTTACCGTTAAGCTACTATTCGTGGGATGAGATAAATGTTAAGTGACAACAATGTCTGATATTATTTATTATTTCCGCGACTCCGTCCGCGTAGATCTATACGTTTAGCGGGTAAATTATTACTTCTTTATAGCGCAGTCGGATAGAAAGTAGCCTATATCCATTTTTAGGCTGTGAACTACATCTTTACCAAATTTCATTTAAATCGGTTCAGTACATTGCGTTACTCACAAGAGTTACTTTCGCATTTATATTATTACTCACGGGCCACGTGACCACGAGCGCTGTCAAGAGCTCGAAACGTCTAATCTCTAAATAATCTTTAGAATAACAATACACTCGAGTTATTTATATATGTTACCGGCCAAACCCGATTTCAGGACAAACTAGTTTAGCCTAGGCCAAACTAGTTTGTCCTAAGCCCGTCAGGATAAACCGGTATAGCCTAGTCCAAACTAGTTTGTCCTAAGCCCGTTAGGATAAACCAGTTTAGACTAGGCCAAACTAGTTGATCTTGACATAGATACGCATTATCTAGGATATACTGGTATGGCCTTTTCTATACATTGTAATATGTCAAGAAAGTCAAAATAAATAGATTATCCAAATAAAATCCTCCGCAATAGGAAAAATAATAATTTTTATTATACTATAATCTTATTTCTTGTTTCTTATAAAGATAGGATAAACCGGTATGGCCTTCTGTTTACAAAAATTAAATTTAAAAATTGTGATAGCATGAAAATTAAAGGAGTTATAGTCAAAAACATATTTTATTTTTCTCTACTCCGTAACTGAAAATTTCGGCATGTGATTATTTGGAGCAATGAGAGTACGCAGTATAATAAAGAGACCCAAAACTATTGTATTGTGTATAAATATACATAACTATCTGTGCCCGCGACTTCGTTCGCGTGGACTATGAGATTTTACATCCAAAAGTTTTTGCTCAATAACTCCCGTTCCCGTGCGAATTTTGCAATATCGCGTTGCAAGTAAACTTAAAAAAAAAATTCAGGGTTTCAAGGGATGAAAGGGGGTTAAAACTTGAAAATTATTATAGAAAATATAAAATATTACTTACTCTATATTTACACACTAATGTATTTCTTTGTGTTTTTTCAATTTAGGGGTTGTTTGCAAGGGTTGTAAGATTTTCAAGGGTTGAAATTATTTTAATATGAGGTCATTGTGTTAGAAAACACTTCACGACTTTATCACTTACTATTAGACATGTTTTTTATCGATTAAAGTTTTTGATGAAGGTTTTGTTTACACCCTTTAAAAATAATAGGCGCAGTTCAGATCATTTTCACTTTTGAAGTTATGGGGTACATAATACTCATATGATTATTTCTTTTATTATTATTTGTTAAAGTATGATTGTTTGTATTATCATTTATTATCCACTAGCGGCCGCCCGCGACTTTGTCCGCGTATTAATGGGTTTAAGTAGCAATGATGTATTAAAATAGCCAGCTACCTCCATACCACGTTTTATAAAAATCTATAAACGTAAAAGTTTTCCCATACTAATTTTCACCCCCCACCCCCCCAATGAATGAAATTAAAAAAAATAGCGCTGGTGTCTCCGAAGTGCCAACCACCAAGTTTTATAAAAATCGACAAACACGTCAAAAGTCTCCCATACTAATTTTCACCCCCCCCCCCCCACCCAATGAACCCCATGGGGATTGAATTAAAAAAAAATAGCGCTGGTGTCTCTCCGGAGTGCCAGCTACCTCTATACCAAGTTTTATAAAAATAGACAAACACGTAAAAAATCCCATACAATTTTCACCCCCCCAATGAACCACATGGGGATTGAATTTAAAAAAAAGTAGCCTATATGTTATTCCAGAGTGCCAGCCACCAGCATACCAAATTTCATGAAAATCGGTTCAGAAGTTTGAGCGTGAAAGAGTAACAAACATCCACACATACATCCATACATCCACACATCCATACATCCACACATCCATACATCCATACTTACAAACTTTCACGTTTATAATATTAGTAAGGATAATTTTTAACGACATAATAATTGTAATAATTAAGACATTATTGCTTACATAAAAAAAACATTTTTTTCTTGCCAAATATAGTATGATTGCACGAATGAAAACTTAACGACGAATCATTATAAGAAGTAAGAAATAAGATTATAGTATAATAAAAATTATAATTTTTCCAATTACGAAGGATTTTTTTTTGGATAATCTATTTATTTTGACTTTCTTGACATATTACAATGTCTGGAAAAGACCATACCAGTTTATCCTAGATAATGCGTATCTATATTAAGATCAACTAGTTTGGCCTAGTCTAAACTGGTTTATCCTAACGGGCTTAGGACAAACTAGTTTGGACTAGGCTATACCGGTTTATCCTAACGGGCTTAGGACAAACTAGTTTGGCCTAGGCTAAACTAGTTTGTCCTGAAATCGGGTTTGGCCGGTAACATATATATTAGTTTTAGTGTAGTGCTCGCGCAAATTATAGACAATACTAAGGATTATTTTCTTTCACAGGCTGGCAAAGAGATAGAACTGACAGAAATAGGTCCCCGCTTCCAAATGAAGCTATACGAAATCAAACTTGGGACCATAGACGCGTTAGACGCAGCGGATTGCGAATGGGCGCTGCGCCCCTACATGAACACGGCCGGGAAACGACGCTTCCTCAGCGATGACGACGGCTGGCAGGCGGAGGAGTGAATAAAGATTTATTTTATAAATATGTTTTTTTATTTAAACATATTTTTCCCCTTTTAAGGGTGAGCTCTCCGCTCCCCCGCAAGTCCGGTGGTGATGACGAGGCTTATCCAAATCAGTTAGGCAAAAAAACTTGATTTGATTTTGATTGATTGATTTAGTTCTTAGGGAAGGCAAGCTTAAGCGGGCGGCAAATCGGCCACCAGATGAACCAAAATATCTGCAAACGATAATTACACTGCCGTTTCATGTGCATTATTTGTTTATTTATTTAAAAAAAAGCTAGAAAGTGAAAGTATGACAGTTTCACTTTACTTACAAACAAAATACCTAGGTGCTCAGAGTTTTGTTAATTTGTTCATTAACAATTTAAAAAAACTTTATTTTCTAAATGACTACAATGATCCGCTACCAAGCCGGTAGCGGATGGCTCTCACCCCTCAAAATATTTTATTTTTATAGTTCGATTATACAACTAATTTTTTTTTATTATTTAATGAATAAAGAACCATTTCATTAATAAAGATCCATTTTTCCGTAACACCTATTTTTGCATGAGATAGACAAAGTATTAAATATTATTTAGTAGGGGACTATTGCTTTTTTTTGTCTCATCTGTTAATAAATTAAGAAAGACGAACAGCATAGTTTCCGATTCCGACGTGTCAAGAGAAGGGCGAGAAGCAAGTGGACTTGTGAAAGTTCGTCTGTAGAAGTTTTTAAAGCCCAGCTCATTACTTTTATCTAATATTCATTGTAGACATGCCAGTGCCACCGTTCCTACAAACGCCACTCTCAATGTATGCTATAGCAGAACAGTATTGGGACCTGAGGGCGTACCCGACGCAGTATGTCTTCTCTCTTCTCGCATTAGTGTCTCAGGATAAGTTAGAAAAGGACAAGTGTATAGAACTCAGCTCGCCTGCCGGGCAAGAGGATTGGTTAAACTACTGTAGGAGACCGAAAAGGACAGTGCTAGAGGTAAGATTATGACAAGTAATAAGAGAAATAGCATGCTTCTTTGAGCAATTGGATCTCACTACCGCTTAGTCAACTTACCATCTGGTGGAGTGAGGTCATCTTACTTGCCTATCACTATCACTACATAGTATAAAACAAAGTCGCCTTTTCTGTCCCTATATCCCTATGTGCGCTTAAATCTTTAAAACTACGCAACGGATTTTGATGCGGTTTTTTTCAATAGATAGAGTGATTTAAGAGGAAGGTTTTTATGTAAAATTTACCCGAAGCGAAGCGAGGGCGGGTCACTAGTTAGAATATAAAAAATAAACCTTAAGCTAATTTATAATCATAGTCCAGTCACTCGAACTGAGATGAACTGATGTTACTGAGACTTTATTTGGCTTGGAACTCTGTGTTATTGAGTGGCTAATTGGGTACTATTTAGGTACATTTTTATTTGCATAGGTTCCAGAATGACAGTTGTATGACGTTGCATCGGCCATCCTGATATCAGAATGGCAGCTGAAACTTTATTTAAGACACGCATTCCGCCCGCGACTCCGTCCGCGAAGAGATATTTAACGGGTAAAACATTACTTCTTTATAGCGCAGTCGGTTAATAAGTAGCCTGTCCTTTCTCAGGCTCTGGGACTACCTATAGCTGTACCAAATTTCATTTAAATCGGTTCAGTACTTTATGCGTGAAAACTTAACAGACAGAGTTACTTTCGAATTTATAATATTAGTAAAGATCCAAGGGGTTTATTTATAGGATACAGGTTATCTGAATGCAGATTCCTAAAAATGTTTTCATAACTTCTCCCACTATTTCAGGTACTCCACGACTTCCACAGGTCAGCGTGCAAACTGACAATCGAGGTTCTCTTCGAGCTATTCTCCACCATCAAACCCAGGTCCTTCTCCATAGCCAGCAGCGCCCTCACCACCGCGGGTCGGACCTTGGACCTTCTGCTAGCCGTAGTCAAGTACCGGACGGTATTGAAGAAGGAGCGACTAGGATTGGCTTCTAATTGGCTGAAGGAGTTAGGAGTTGGGGATAGAGTGTATGGGTGGCTCAAGAAGGGGAGTTTGGTGTTCCCTGATCCGGTAAGTTGTGTGAAAATAATGGAAATAAACTGGGATAATTTGCTAAATAAAAGTCAATGCATAAATAAAAACTATGAAATATACAACAACAAAATACAAGAATTACTGAACCAATGCTTTCCGAAAACAAAAATTAAATTAAAATCTAAATTAACTAATAGTATACCAAAATGGTTAACCAAAGGACTAAAAGTGTCATGTAAACATAAAAGAATGCTAAGAGTGTTGATAAACCACACAAATAATCACATAATAAAAAAATATTATAGGTCTTATAGAAGAATATTAAAAAAATCCATTATTACAGCTAAAAAAAATATATATATACAACAAATGTTAAAATCTGAAAACAAAACAAGAACAATGTGGAATATTATTAAACAAAAAACAAACAAAGTCTCGAAAATGACCTATCCAAATATAAAATTAAAGGTAAATAGCGAAATTTTAGAAACCCCCACTAGAGTTGCAAATACTTTTAATAGCTTCTTCGCATCTGTAGGCAATTCCTACCAAACCAGCAAAAATAGATTACCGAAAATAAATAACAAGGTAGAAAACAGCATGTTCTTACAACCAGCAAACCCTAAGGAAATTAAAGATCTCTTAATAAACCTTAAAACAAAACATAGCTCTGGCATAGACGAGCTACCATCCATGTTACTAAAAAAATGTGCTGATGAATTAACTCTGCCACTAACGTCTCTAATTAACCAGTCGTTTAATGAAGGAACGTTCCCGGATTTGCTAAAAGTCTCTATTATAAAGCCCATTCACAAAAAAGGAGACAAAACCTGCCCATCACAATATCGACCAATTGCGCTACTGCCAGCTACATCAAAAGTATTTGAACGTGCTATGACGAATAGATTAAGTTCTTTCTTAGAAAAATTTAAAATACTTGATCAACACCAATACGGATTCCGAAAAAATAGGTCGACAATCTTAGCAGTCTATAACTACATACAACAGGTGCTTAATTATTTAAATGATAAAAAATACGCAGTTGGCATACTACTAGATATGACTAAAGCATATGATAGGGTACAACATAGCTTACTATTAAGTAAGCTATATGACTATGGTATAAGAGGCAAAGCTCATGAGTGGATAAAATCATACTTAAAGGACAGAAAACAATACGTCCAAATCCTTCATCAGAATAGTCTAACAGGAGAGCTAAAAGACTATAGATCAGAACCAATAATAGTGAACAACTCAATTCCCCAAGGTAGCGTCATAGGATGCGTGCTCTTCTTGGCATATATAAATGACCTACCTAATATCATCAACACCCCAACTGTCGTATTCGCGGATGATGTTTCGTTACTGATCAAATTTGAGAACTTACAAAAATTCCAGGTAGAAGCAAAACAGATATTTAAAAAAATCAATGAATGGCTAGATACACATAACTTACTTATAAATTACTCCAAAACTAGATTACTAGAATTCAGACCACACCAAAAATTACCGCTTAATGTAGAATTAAAAGTAGACAATACTTATATTGAGAAAACCAATAGTTGCTCCTTATTAGGCTTGGAAATAGATGCACATTTAAGCTGGAAACCCCACATAGAAAAAATTAAAAATAAACTATCTCGTTTCAGTTACGCGCTTTTGCAATTAAAATTAAATACTGATAAAAAAACTACCCTTGCAGCGTATTATGCCTATGCCCACTCATGGATCAGCTACGGCATTATTCTATGGGGCAACAGCACAGACGCAAATGATATATTCATCTTACAGAAAAAATGCGTTAGAATAATTGCTAACATAGGCGGTATGGATACTTGCAGGCCCCACTTTATTAAAATGAATATCTTGACCTTAACCTCCATATACATTTTAGAAATGAGTAAATTCATAAAAAGGAATCCCAACATCTTCGACGCGTCATTATGTTCTAGGTTATACGACTCACGCGCTAACAATAAAAATAAATATAAACTGCCTAACAGCCGCCTACACCTACACAGCACTAGCCCATATGTAACTGCATTAAAAATATATAATAATCTACCTAATGACTTAAGAATGGAGGAAAATTCAGATGCGTTCATAAAAAAGATAAAAAAGATTCTGCAAAAAAAATCCTATTATACTTTAACTGAATACTTCAATGATAAACATTTTACATTACAATAATTCCTTACATACTAACTTAATAATTTCTATAACTATACTAATAAACTGTTTGTGTTTTCTAATATGATAACGAACTAATTCATAAAACTATTGAAAAGGATTCATTGCACCTTAGCAAATGTCTAAATTTGTTTGTGTTAGCTATGCCCAAGAGGGTAACATGATGTACTGGAATATGTTTATACCACCTGTATTGTTACATTCATGAATGCAATAAACACGTTTGACTTTGACTTTGACTTTGAAAATGTTTAAAAGTGCCCGTAGAAAATCTTGACCACTTAACATAAACAAGTACTACAAAACGAATTACAAAATTACTTCAAAACACAAAACTGAAGCAAAAACACACACATATGACAGACAGAAGAGGAACAAAGAATTAACACATACGCATAAAGACTCAATGTTGTCTAATAAAGTTCTTATGGTGTGTTTTATCAAAATCGCTTCAGCAGTATCAAATTTATCGGGTCCATTTTTAGCTGCGGTGGGTGGGCGTCTTCTTTTTTCGTCGTGCGTGTTTTTGTTTTATTTATGCTCTTATACCAGAGCCGCTCTAAGTTGGCCGATTTGCTACATGTCAGACTGACTGCAGTAGTGAGAGACAACGGTAAAATTGCCGAAGTATATAAGTAACAGTTATTTTCACTTTATAACCAAGCAAGGTCTAATTATAACAAATTTTTATTAAAAACATTAATTCACATCCAAAAGATTGAATTTAAGTTCCTTATTTATAAATATATTTATTTTTAAAATACAATACTTATTAAATCCTTCATCCTATTTTTAAAAAATACCTGGTGAGTATTACCCACTACGTCACTATGAAAACGTGTCAAACGGCGTAACCTTGTAAAAGCGTAATACAGAGTGGAAATTTTACGTTTTCTTTTTATAATTCAATTATTTTAGGTAATAAAAGACAAATAATTAGATAATTAGGTGCATTTGACATTTTGAAATAACGTCTTATTTTTAAAAGTTATTCTTTATGATTCGCTAAATATGTTCCTCTTAAGAAGGATAAATGCAAAATATAAAATAAAAAGTGTCAAATCAGTCTTCTAAGAACGGCTCCGGTATAGTCGGCTAATTTGAATTTAGTTTTGCCACATTTAGTGTTACCAAGCTAAAATTAATATCACATCATTAGATCTAATAGTTTATTGTATAAGAAAACAAAGGAATTTACAAAGTTGGCATTACAATGGCAATGACAAGGAAGGCAACTCCAAGCAATCATTGACTGTAGTGAGTCAGGAAAAAAATGACATTAAGGGCCTAGGCAACCAGCACTTGGCAATTATATTTTTAATTGCCAGGCGTTGGTCTGTGTAGCACTAAGAACACAATTAAAAATATACGTAGGTAACCTTAAGATCGTAGGTTCTATTCCCTTTCCAGTCAGGCATGAATGTGTTTTTTTCCAATTTTTAAACAAATCCATTTTAATTAATCCCAGGCGACGCCCCTCATCCTGATAGGCCCGGGCACAGGCCTGGCGCCGTTCCGCAGCCTCATCCAACAACGGGACCACAGCGGAGCCCTAGACGCCGGTACCATGCACCTATTCTTCGGCTGTCGGTACCGGGACAGGGACTACCATTGCAGGGACGAGCTGGAGGAGTTGGTGGGACGGGGCAAGTTGTCCCTGTACTGCGCATTTAGCAGGGACCAGGAGGATAAAATGTGAGTGGGATATGGGGTTATCGAATTGAATATTGCTTTTTTTAATCGGGTAAAAAGTAGACTTAAGTAAATTATTATGAATTCTTAAAAGTAGAAGCAGTTTGGCGAAACATTCATCTCTATTTGCAGTACCTAAGATAAAAATGTACACATGTACCTAATCATGAAAGTAGACAACATTGTGTAAATATTGTCTATTTCCGAGATCTGAATTTAAAAATCGTCACATTTAGAAATTGTAGTTCAATTAGTCTTCTCTATGTAGGTTACAAAAAAGCTTGAACCTCGGATTTCCTTCTTGTCTATCATAGGGTTTTCTGTGTTTCATAATTTATTATGAAACCAGGCCAATATCCAATAGAAAGAATAGTATTAGGAAACTATAGTAAGTAAAAATAAATAAAGGCGTCCGACCGATTTCAGCCATGGCGGCCGATCTCAATTGAGATCAGCCTGCGCAATTGCGCAGGACATATTATAGTGCACAAGTGTGCGCGCAAACACAAGTGCACTCTCTATTACCTTACTCTCATAATTCGGTGAGACGGCAATTCGACATGACCGATGAGAGATCGGGCGCAGGACCACCGGCTTAACGTGCTTTCCGAGGCACGGGCATTCAACCGCCAACTTCCTAACTCCGGGCTGAGTAATTTCATTACAGAAAAACTCACACAAATTTTGCCCGACCCCGGATACAGATATAGTTAGTACAAGTATTATTACGACCGACTTTTAAAAATAAAAAAATATAAAAATAGATTCCTTGAATACTGTTTTGTCAAATCCGTACTTATTTGTTTCCATATGAGTTGTATTTTTACTTCATTCTGGTTTTAATTTTACAGATACGTGCAACACAAAATAACCGAAAACGGAGCCGCCCTCTGGCCTCTGATCAAGGACCGCCAGGCCCACATCTACATATCGGGCAACGCCAAGAACATGCCTGATAACGTCAAAGATGCCTTACTAGACGTCTTTGAGCACCATGGAGGATTAACAAAGGAGGAAGCTAAGCTGATGTTTGAGGATATAGAGAAGAACGGAAGGTTACAAGTGGAGACTTGGTGATGAAGGCTTGGAAAGAGAGCAGATGTATTAGCTACTGTGTACCTACTGTGATTTCTAGGTCCTGATGCCATCACGAAATGTTAATAGGCGTGGCTTAATAGTTATATTGCGGTATGAGAATGTGACAAAAAAAACCTCATAACTCCTGTAAATGTTATGGATTGCTGCATGAAAATATTAAAACAACTATGTATAACTTTTTACCCTCACGATCATGGCGCTTGCAACAGTGCCGAATTATCGGGACCTCATTTAAATAAAACAACATAGTATACATCCCAGTCATATTTAGTTTTCTAATTAATAGTCTCTTCCGTTTATTTGCAAAGATTAACCAACTGCACTATGATTAGTGCAATCCGGTATGTATATTATTTTTGAGTAATTTTTTGGAGTACTTACCAAAAATTCCTTTCAATATGTTTTCAAGATTTCCGTACCAGATGTGGTTCATAGTTCATGTGGTTGCCAGTTACTAACAAACATAGATAAATAATAATGTTCACCTTTCATTGGGACAGTCTTACACAGCATTATTTGTGAATTACTAAGTGTTTTATTTTACGATGGACATATTTTTGACTAGATTTATACAAACAAAACCACTTTTTGTTTTAATAATATTTCCTTATGTTATCCCAAAATATCAGATGGGCCGAGTGCAAACATTTTTTATTACGTTAGCATCTTTGCATTTTAGAAATAAAAAAGTCATGAATACTAAATTAAATTTATTGACACAAAACATCACATCAGTCGTTCGCTTACATCTATATTATGAAACAATTAGTATCTACTAGTGATAACACATAAAGATTTATACTTTGAACTAGTGACCCGCCCACGCTTCTGTCACTTTCACTCCTAGTAGTGCCTGGGTTTTTTTGCTTTCACTCCTAGTAGCGCCTGGGTCTTTTGCTTTTACTCCTAGTAGCGCCTGGGTCTTTTGCTTTTACTCCTAGTAGCGCCTGGGTCTTTTGCTTTTACTCCTAGTAGCGCCTGGGTCTTTTGCTTTTACTCCTAGTAGCGCCTGGGTCTTTTGCTTTTACTCCTAGTAGTGCCTGGGTCTTTTGCTTTCACTCCTAGTAGTGCCTGGGTCTTTTGCTTTCACTCCTAGTAGTGCCTGGGTCTTTTGCTTTCACTCCTAGTAGTGCCTGGGTCTTTTGCTTTCACTCCTAGTAGTGCCTGGGTCTTTTCCTTTCACTCCTAGTAGCGCCTGGGTCCTTTCCTTTCACTCCTAGCAGCGCCTGGGTCTTTTCCTTTCACTCCTAGTAGCGCCTGGGTCTTTTCCTTTCACTCCTAGTAGCGCCTGGGTCTTTTCCTTTCACTCCTAGTAGTGCCTGGGTCTTTTCCTTTCACTCCTAGTAGTGCCTGGGTCTTTTGCTTTCACTTTAGTAGCGCCTGGGTCTTGCTTTCACTTTAGTAGTGCCTGGGTCTTTTCCTTTCACTCCTAGTAGCGCCTGGGTCTTTTGCTTTCACTTTAGTAGTGCCTGGGTCTTTCGTCTTCATTTCTGGTAGTGATTAGGTTTTTTGCTTTCACACTTAGTAGTGCCTGGGTCACTTGTAGCACTTTTCCGTTTCCCACTCGTAGGCACTAGTGGTACCCCGGCGCTACTCGTGCTTGGGCAGCCCCCACAGCTTGAGCGAGCCGGCGTCGCGCTTGCGGTCGGGCGGGTCCTTGTCCTCGCAGGCGTAGGCCACGAGGTAGCGGCGCGGGTGCCACGCCACCGTGAACGTGGACGCCGACACAGGGATCTCCGCTACCTTCTCGCCTGAGTACAGAACAAATGAATATTACACAACATCACATACATTGATCAGAGGGCCTACCATGAGTTGGCTATCGTAAACTTTCGTACGTTAAAAACCTATCGAGTTGTTTTTTTTCATATGGCCGATTGTAGTTCTTCGCGTAACCACCAGGCGGCGCTGTACATGTTTTTCATAGACATATTTACGTAGGCGATATCGAGCGCGTAAGTTTTAAACTCATGGTAGCCCCACTGATCCCGTGGTAAGTAGCTCAAGCACTTGTGTTACGGAAACCAGGATCAACAGTGGATACACAAAAAAACTTAAATGTATTTGATAATACACCCAGACACGGAACAAACACCGATGTTCGTCACACAAATATTTGTCCCGAGTGGGAATCGAACCCACGACTCTTGGAACCGTTGGTTTTGAACCTGAGTCACTAACCACTGTTCCACCGAGCCAGTCAAAAACAAAACAATTTTAGACTTTCGCGTTCCATTACACTAAATATTAGTCTTTATGGGCCTGCTACGCGCGATATTAGTCGATCAATCGATTCGCTCGCGACCACGATTGGTGTAACCCAGTCGAAACGTCGGGCAGCAAGAAGCTATGTGTTTGCTACTCCTAATATCGCGTGTAGACCCATAAAGACTAATATTTAAAACACAACAATGATTTAGTCGTTCCTTCCACTCGACGCCGCCGGTTATGTGGTATGGACTAGAGATTCCATACGAGACCACCGACGGTGTCGTTATAGTGTTGTCGAGTGGAAGGACCGGATTTAGTGAGGATTAACCCCCGTGTCCCCCATTACTGCGTACGCGCATATTGGTTTTGTAACTGAAACATTAAACGAGGCCCACAGCGTGCATGTTGAAGTAAACGCAAACACCGGTACTATCACCGAGTAAAAAGTGAAGTGCCACTCAATATGAACACAAGAACAAAGTGTCCTCCCCTTAATAGAGACAATAAGAAAAGTGCTAATGGACACATTCTTACACAAACAATTATTTTAGCAGTTTAAGTTAGAAATAAATTACTCATTAGTCTTTCAAGACTAGATTGTAATCAGATGGCGTATATCTTGCATAAGGACATACGTCATAAGGAAAAAAAAAAAAACTATCACCGAGTCGTCGCATCACTAGCCGCACGCCCCATCCCTACCTTCTTGAATTGTCTCTCTCTCTGACTCCTACACCGCGCTAAGACACATTGCTCAGATTGTAATTTATCTTTAATTAATAAATAAGAAGTAGAATCGTTCAACCGTGCTTTATTTAACAACTACAGTGCACAACACCCGCCGCGCGACACGAAGCAACTCCGACCAACCGGCCATATACACCGTGAAATTTTAGTGGTTGTTTTCCCGCAGTAAAATGATTCTATCTTAGTAGTACAATAGAATTGTGCAGTTCTTTTTTGGTAAAATCAATAAATGCCGGTTTTACGAAAGGTTTAACCGTAACTCGAAAGCACGTTCGAGCCGCTTTATGACTTAGGGTGTAGGGACCCAGTTGCAGATAACCTTCTAACCTATTTTGAAAATGTTATTGCTTTTGAACCTTATTTTGAGACAATAAGGTTTAAATTACGGTGGCAACATGGCTGCCATCACCAGTTAAAGGGATAAACATGCATACCTGTCTCTGTGTCGCCGATGTCGATGATGTGGTCCTCGCTAGCGGACGCCAGTAGCCGCCCGTCGAAGCTGAACGACAGCGTGCGCACCGGCCACTCCAAGCTACACAAACGATAACATGATTTTTAAGAGGTGAAGGTCGTATCTCCCGAAAGTAATTGTCTTTTGTGCTTTAAAATAACTTAGTAATGAAAGAAAACGTAAAATCTCCACTCTGTATTACGCTTTTTACAAAGTTACGCCATATGTCACGTTTTCATAGTGATGTAATGGGTAATACTCACCTTGTAAGTTTTATAACAGGATGAAGAATTTTTGTAAATGGGAAATTTCACTTAAAGTTATACGTAATTCGATTAATTTTGTCATTCGTAACCCCCGCTGCTGTATATTCACCATACATTTATCTATGTATTCAGCCATTTGCGTATTTGTGCGCATAGATTACGTTCCTCCGTGTATTTATTATTTTTTGTGACCGTTACGTTGACTTTGGCGCGTTATTGGTCTTTGATTCTGATTTGTGTTTGGACATTGATTTAAAATGCCGAAACAAGGAAAAGCAATAAATAGCCAATGTCTCCGCAATCTTATTCCCCTCGCGCATCAATACTAACAATAATAATGACAATCATGTGTTCAGCGATTTTGGGTGTAAACGCCTTTCTTTTGTATTGCAATTTCGCAAAAAAGCGTGTCTTATGAGTTACGCCGGAAAATTATGTCCCTTACACCCTTTTTTTTTGACATTTTTTTCACGTCACAATAATTTCTAGGGGCGTAACCACCAAGTAAATTAGACCTTTTACGACCTGTTTACCTTATGAAAAGTGTTCAAATCTATAAAAAACATTGGGCTGTAATAACCTTTTTTTTGCGAATTTGAGGATTTTAAATATACAGATCGATAGAGAAAAAAAAACTGAATAAAACTGCATTAAAAAGTCATTTTGACCAAATTGGCGGTTACGCCATTTGAGATTTAAGGTAGCGATATATTGAGCCTATAAACACAATATCTCTGAAAACAAATTAACTTACTCCATGACCGACCATACAAATGTCGCTACATCAAAAGTTGCGTTTATAGTTATAGTTGCGGTTATAGTTTATATGTTTTCACAATGAAAGATGTAAATGTTTAATTCTGTTATTTATAGGATCATAGGATGACAACAAAATTTCAAATGATTTTCGCACTTTTGAAATGGACTTGCCCACCCAACTTTAAACGTCTTTTGCTGTCTCATTTCGCCAAAAATTTAAGTTTCGATTTCTTCAATAATATTGATTTACTTAAATCTTACTGCTTATCATAAAAATTGCAAGCATAACCCCTACAGTCAAATACCCTATTGGAATATAAGGAAATACATTAAAACAAATAGTAAAAGTCAATCATAATCATAATCTTTCAAACATAATTCATTGAAAAGCTCCTTATTTGATTGTTGTTGCTGCTGTCCCACATGTATTACATTTATTGTCAACTAATTTATTTCTCAACTATTCCCAGTAACCAAAAATTTTATTGTAATTTCTGTACAGTTACTAAGCTCATGTATAAACATTTTGCAAACCTAGTTAAGTCTCGGCACTATTTTGTCTTTTTGTATGTCTAGATTTAAAATAAAACTATTTCTGTAATGATTGTTTCCAAAATAGATGAAAAAAAAAAAATAATAATAATCATTTAATAAGAAATCGGATACTCACCATTTTAACACAAGAAATAAAGATAGGCTTGCCGTTTCAAGGCTCAGGCTTCAAAAGACTGGAAAGTCGTTCTTAGGTTTAAGCACAAAATTGTTTAATAAGATTCCACAAAATGTTATTGATTTACCTTTTTATAATTTCAAACTTTTTATTAAGTCGTGTCTTGTGAAAAAAGCATATTATAAAGTAGAAGACTACTTAAATGATAAAAATCCATGGACATGATGAGCTGCTCGCTTGGACATCAATGAATTATGTAACTTGTGAATTTTTATGTAATATGTGATTAATTTATTTACAACTTGACGTGCAAAAGTATTTCATGTAAATCTATTTGCAGAATAAATTATTTCATTTCATTTCATTTCAATAATGAGCTCACCGTGAGAAGACCCTGAGGCAGGCCAGCTCGTTGACGTCCCAGAGGCTGACGAGCGCGTCGGCGGAGCCCGTGGCGAAGTACCGGCCCGTGGGGTCGTGCTCCACGCAGATGCACGTGCCCGGGTGCGCCTTCAGCACCGTCTGCTGCTCCAGCCCGGGGTAGCTGGGGAGGGAGGGGGCAGAATTTGAAACGAAAAAAGAAATAAAAATAAATATTACACAACATCACATACATTGAACTGATTCCGTGGTAAGTAGCTTAAGCACTTGTGTTACGGAAATCAGGATCAACAGTGGATACACAAATAAACTTAAATATATTTAATAATACACCCAGACACGGAACAAACACCGATGTTCGTCACACAAATATTTGTCCCGAGTGGGAATCGAACCCACGACTCTTGGAACCGTAGGTCGTGAACCTGGGTCACTAACCACTGTTCCACCGAGCCAGTCAAAAAGAAATAAAAAGTGTCTTAACACGTTCACTGCTAAAAACACACATGCCACATAGCGGGTTCTGACCGATTTTTAGGGCCACAGTCAACGTGTTAAGACTAAAATGGACGCAGCATATTGGAATATTTCAATGGGTTTTGGACCTCAACACCATTAGGTTCAAATTATGGTGGCAATATGTAGTTGCCAGAGCCTTATAAAGGGTTAAAAAAAAATTAGGAAAACAGATAGTTTCTAACTTCTATCTGCAACCAGGTACTCCAATTGGTGATCTCAAAAATCACCTATACTAATATTATAAAGCTGAAGAGTTTGTTTGTTTGAATGCGCTAATCTCAGGAACTACTCTTTCAAATTGAAAAATTCGTGTTAGACCATTTATCGAGGAGGCGTTAGGCTATATAACATTTTGCTGCGACTAATAGGAGCGAAGAAACAATGGAAGAACAGGGGAAAAGATGGACGAAGTTGATGGCACTGCTAGTAAAGTATATTCAAGTGAGGAAGACAGGTTTAGGTATTAGATCATAAATATAATATAACAGCAAAAGACCAGTTGGCAGCACTAGTTTACATAGAGTGGAATTAAATATGTATACTGAAAATACTTACGTCAATATGTGTACACAGCCCAATCCATTTGTGAGGTAGAACAGATCTGAAGACAGATTCCAGGAGATCTCATTCACTTCAAAATTGAATTGCTCCTCCACAACCTAAAAGTTTAAAAAGATTGTTAAATATTTATATATTTATTTATTTTATTTATGTACAACAAGTCACCCACTCTTGTGTAGTTCTGGTGAATTTACATAAAAACCTTCCTTTCACATCCCTCTATCTATTAAAAACCTCATCAAAATTTGTTGCACAGTCTTAAAGATTTAAGAGATATACGGACACAGAAGGCGACTTTTGTTTTATACTGTAGCAATACAACAATTTTCCAAAAGTTTTGTTTTAAACTAGTGTTAGCTCAATTATGTCAGCAATAACTGCTAACATAACATTAGTAAATTGGATAGATTAGTAAAGTGGTATAAAGTTTTTTGGGGTCAGCTAGTAGACCGTAAAACCCATCATCATCATCATCATCAGCCCATATACGTCCCCACTGCTGGGGCATGGGCCCTCTACCCTAAATAAGGGTGAAAAGTTAAAACCCACAAGGGCACAATATACTGACCACTTTGAAAGTCCTAGTGTCGATGAAGGAAACCAGATCCTCCTTGTTGCCCACCGCGATGGTGGATCCATCGGGAGACCAGGCAATGTTGATGTTCTCTCCCTTAGTACTGATGTTTGCTGTGCACTTGTGGGTCCTGAGGAGAAACATGGTTGGTGAGGAACTAGGCTTTATACAGTGTGGATGATGAATTGTACAATAATGTAATCTTAAGCTTCTAATCTTTGTACTAAATATTAGTCTTTATGGGTCTACACCCGATATGGCAGTACGATATGCCCGACGTTTCGTCTGGGTTACACCAATCATCGTCGCGAGCGAACTAACACTAACGTCAGGCAGTAAGTAGCTAAGTATTTGCTACTCCTAATATCGCGTGTAGACCAATAAAGACTAATATTAAGTGCAATGGACCGCGAGAGCTTAAAATCATACATTCTAATGTTTGTGTTTATGCACCAAAATTTTTATTATACATTCACCCGCATCCCGAGGGAACTACTTCCCATACAGGGATAAAATGTTGCCTATGTTTCTCAGGGTGAATGCAGCTTTTCAATGGTGAAAGCATTTTTGAAATTGCTCCAGTAGGTTTTGAGTTTATTAGTGACATACAAAAATACAAATAGATAGTACATTTAAAATAGATAGTTCATTGGTATGCAAAAGGCGGCCCACAGGCCAGATGCGGACCGCTAACAGACAAATTCCAGACTATGAAGGGTCAAGTCTCCCATAATCTCACAGTATGTGGGCCACCCACACCTAAAACTACTTGTTGATCCATGGCATATTTTATTGCTTCATAAAAGTAACTTAAAAGCCGAAAGGTTTACGCACCTTGTATCCCAAATACGAACAGACTTGTCCCCGCTGGCAGTGCTGAGGAGATCACTGTGTGTGTTGTGCCAGCACAGCTGGTCCACGGAGCCTGTGTGGCCTCGGAATAGGAACTCTTGTGACTGAAAGATAACACCCCATTATTTATTAGAGTACAAAATTCCTTTTTTGCTGTTATACAGAAATAACATTAGTGTTATCCAAATTTTAACTAGTTCAGCTCTTGATTGATTGATGTTATATTACACAGGATTACAATGTGTTAATTTAGAATTGTACTCCATTAATAATATAGGAGTAGACACAGAGCTGACGAATGATAGGCCCGAGTGGAAGAAATACACATGTTGCTTCGGAGCAATTCTCCATTCGTCCAGTGGGGTCGGCCCCACTTAGCGTGGGACAAGGGCAGGAGAATGATGATGACTCTGACATCAATAATATATGATCTATAAATCATAATAAAATTGTAGGAACTTCCAATTGATATAGCATCAAAAACTACATAATTGTATTAGGTTAGCCTGTAAGGATTATGTATGTATGTTTTAAATAAATAAATAAAAATTATTCTTATATTTATGTGTTGTTGTTGTTGTTAGATTATAAATTAAGAGACACAAAAGTTACGCTTAATAGAAGATATAGTGGAATTAAAATCGATTGAAAGACTTACAGACCAGAGACCATAATCAGATCCCAGCAAAATTGTACACAAAAAGTGAGGTTCTATTTACAAGTTTTCCATAAAGCTTATACTTGGAAATGGAAAGCAAGCAAGCAGTATTTAATCTTCTTACCAATCTGCTCCTATCTAGCGAGAAAATCGCGACATTTTTATCGTACGAGCCCGAAGCGAGCCGGCGTCCATCGCACGACCAACCAACGCTATGAACCTTCGAGCTGTGTGCGATGTACTCGCGAATGCTGCAGTGCGACGCGAAGTAGCTGCGGAGCTCCGCCAAGTCCTCTATCGGAGTCTGTTTGGGCTCCTTCATGTTTAATATTTAATTTTCATCGCTTTTTTAACAGTAAACACACCACGCATGCATGCACTTCGGGTGAAATGTCATATAAAGTGATGATGACAGTTTTACTTTTAAATTCAGCAAAAAAGAATGTTGGCGTTGGTGTTTGCAATTAGGGTCATGATTTTTAACCCTAAAATATAGCGACGGTACATTGACTCATTTTGACGTCTTTACTTTGATAGTAGAATTACCCAAAATTTGCCTTCCCGTGCAGATGGGAGGGACGACAGAATGGGCTTGAAAATAGCGACTGCTGCGTCCAGCACTGAATTAGTAATGTCAACTGCACACCAAAATAATGATTTATTTGAACTAATAACTGTTCATAACGTTTTTTACTACTTACATTAAAATTTATATTAGAGTATGATAAAATTATAGGCTGGAGCAAAAATGTGCTTATTTGTTTGATCCTATTGGTCGCAGCGTGATGTTATATAAATAGACTTTCTCGATAAATGGTCTATCCGAAAGAGAGTTTTACAATTCGAACCAATTGTTCCCAAGATTAGCGCGTTCAAATTAACTCTTCAGCTTTATAATATTAGTACCTATAGATTTTTAGAATATAATGGAATAATTATATTCTTGGTTTGGTTGGTACATTTATCTTATAATTATGGTCCGGCACCAGCAAATGCAAGAAAAGACGCAGAAATAAACTACTTCATAAGATTATTGTACAGGTACAAGGTATATTTATTTTAGGGTTAAAGGATTAATAGGAACAAAAATAAAACAATGACGAATTGACAAATGTTAATTTATTTTATTAAAAAGGGAAAAGGAAATGATTACATACATAATAAATGATATCAAGTAGGTATGTAGGTATTTCAAAATTATTAATAAACTTATTCTAATGTATCTACTCAATAGTAGCAATGCCTAGTCTAAATATGAACTAGAATTTTAACGATCAAAGTTTTCGAATAATTTAGTAAAATAAGGTCCTAATTTATTTTCTTTTATTATAGATTATGGTTAGCATCAAAACCCAGAAGTGCACTATTAATATGAGATTGCAACAGTACTTAACTAATGTTAACTGGACTAATTTGAAAGACTTATAACTTTGAATGGAATTATCTAGAATTCTTAAACTACTGTATGTGAAGTGATTGTAAAAACAGTTCATAGGAAAAATTACAGATCATTGGAGGCACTAATCAGAGTCAAATGTTTTACTTATTCCAAGATTCTTACATCAAAATGATCTATCCTATTAAATAATGACTATAATTAAAAGTGCACTCAAGAAGATAATTTAGGCCAAATTATAGATAATAGAAGGAAAGTGAATCTATTGAATAAGATGTGAATTCTCTGCTCCAAAAATTTCCCCAATTAAATTCATTAAAATTACTTAAAATATATAATTATATATTGGTAATAAAGAATTTCTTGGAGTGACATGATTTCTTTCTTTTACACTTTGAATTTAAGGACACAATGATATATTCTAATAATCATCAGTTTCACTACAAGCTAACATTATGAATTCATTACTATCCTATAAGTTGTAAACAGAAAAAGTCCACTAAATTTCTAAGATATAAACTACTTAGATTACCTACACTTCATAATGAACTACTAATCAATATTATTGAAAAATGTTTTTCAACTTTATTTAACATTAAATTATTTTCCACCAGAAGTATTACTGATAAAAAATATCATTTACAGGATATACTAAAGATAAAATCAGTTACTCTTGAAAATCGAATCAAGACAATTTCTTGGACAGAAACCCAAGTCTGTTAAGTACCTACAACATTGGTAGGGTGCAGTGCAAGGAACAGACAAAACAGATGGGTGATGGTGAAGGTGCCAAATATACTGCTAAGTCAAATAAAAATAGTCTTCGCTGCAGATGCAGTGATCTTCTGAATCCAAAACCTAACAGCATATAATAGTTGAAATGGGAATGGGTAGCTTATTTTTTTCCTAACTGACATACAATGATGGCTCGGACTAGCCTCGTCATCATCACCGGACCTGCGGGCGAACGGGTGGCTCTTAATCAATGTAGGGATATACCTCCAAGCCCTGTAATGAATGTAAGATATATGTATGTGGTAGTGATCATGAAGTGTTGGGGTGTACACACAAAGTTGTGTAATTGGAGCTTTAACTTTAACAGTGAAGGAAAACATCGTGAGGATACCTGCTCACCTACGATGAAATTCTAAGGTTGTGTAGTTGACCAACCCGCACTTGGACAGCATGGTTGAATTGGTTCGCGCTAGCTTAGGGTAGGCCCAGCAGTGGGGACGTATATGGGGCTGATGATGATTGTAGTTGTGGTATGTCTTAGGGTTGTAGATGTGGTCTGGTGTTGGGGTGTACACCCTAAGTTTTGTAGTTGTAGCGTTCACTTTAACAGTGAAGGAACGAAGAAATCCTAAGGTTGTGTAGTCGACCAACCCGCAATTGGGCAACATGGTTAATTAAGCCCTAATTGAGGGTAGGCCTGTGCCCCAGCAGTGGGGACGTATATGGGCTGATGATGATTGTAGTCGTGGTATATCTTTAGTAGCGTCCCCTTCCACGGCCGCGGCCGCGCGCGCGCCCCCGCGGGGATCCCCGCGGTTTGTACTCGTTGCGAGTGGGCGTGGGCGTGGGCGTGGGCACGGGGGCGGGCGCGGGGGAGGGCTCCTTGGGCTGCTCGGGCTCGGGCTCGGGCTCCGCTTCCGGCTCCGGCTCGGGCTCGGGCTCGGGCTCTTCTTTAACCACTGGTTCTATGGAAAAGGAAACATTTGCGTTAGTTCTCTTATGCCTCTTTCTTTAACCATGATTTACAGAGGTGTTATTGGTGGAAGAAAATTAATGGTTTATTATATCGTTCTGCTAATTAATCTTAACATTTAACACAGCAGTATGTCAAATAGTTGTTATAGAAAGTCCTTAAAGTTTTTTCAATCCATTAACATTTAAGTGAGGAATCTTTTTATAAAAACTGTCATGCAATAAACGAAAAATATTGTAATAAAATACAAATAATAAACAATATGTTCTTTATCATTGACTGTTTAACCCTTTAACCAGTATACTATTTTAAAAATGTAATTGCTGTTGGACCTAATTTTGAGGGACTAAGGTTTAAATTGGTGACAGTTAATGGCTAATACATAGTACAATGAGGCGATCCGGCAGAGAAGGAAAGTCATCGACATAGTTTATTGTATGTGTATGAGCAAGGTGAAGTGGCAGTGGTCTTGGAAAACATAGTGTGAAATGCCTTCAGGCCAGGTGGATTGACGAGCTGCACGGCTGGTAGGAGCTGGATGCGAGTAGCCGAAGAACGTCAGAAGTGGCGCGCATTTGGGGAGGCCTATGTCCAGAATGGGCTGATGATGATGGTGATGACATAGCACAAAAAGTAAATATCCAAAGTGCACCGACCTTCAACCTTCTCATCCTCCAGGATCTCATCGACGGACTGCTCCCAGCTCGAGTGGAAATCCAATCTTGGAACCGTAGGTAGTGAACCTGGGTGACTAGCCACTGTTCCACCGAGCCAGTCATAAAAAAAAAATTACAGGGCAGGTTAAGGGATTTAAGTCAAACTTTTGATAGTAATATATTTGCCTATGCCTGAAAGCCAGATTCTTAACACGTTCACTGCTGAAAACACACACGGTGTGTTTTCGTCATCGGAACGCGTGTGCTGAGCTAACACGCCAGGCGTGAGCGCGGAATGCATCGGTGCGGCGCTACCCCCCGTGCGGACCCACACACCGCTTGTGTTTGCCCATACACGCGTGGCGTGTTCGTCCGCCCTGCTGTATGGGATCGTCTTACACGCCAGGCGCGTGGCGCCGCACCGGCGTCTCGGCTTTTCGAAATTTCGCAACGTCTGTGCGGGCGACACGCTGAGCGTGTGGACATCCGCGCAGCGGGTTCCGATCGATTTTTAGGGCCGCAGTCAACGTGTTAAGCTGTACATTGTTTGCCTATCCAATACAAACTTCCTCTGTATATTTCTCTCACCTTCTCATTCTTCTGCAGCAGCCTTAGGAACAGCTGGTGGTGCCTCCAGGTCCTGAGGTGCACCTCGGCGGTCTCGTCGGAGTCCAGCAGCTTGTGGCAGAGCCGGCACTGCACGCAGCGGAACTCTGTTAGGAAGGAGGCACCCACCCCGCGCTCCGTGCTGGGGATATACAAGAAAACATCCTTACTAATATTATAAACGTCAAAGTTTGTGAGTATGGATGGATGGATGGATGTTTGTTACTCTTTCACGCTCAACAGACACCATTTTTTCTATACAGACGTATATGTTCGCGGATCTCCGAAACGGTTGGACCGACTTTAACGGAACTTTCACTAATAAATAACAAATTTTACAAGGCATGTAGGCTATTTTAATACATATTAAATATATTTAAGTATATTTGTGTATCCACTGTTGATTCTGATACCTGTAACACAAGTGCTTAAGCTACTTACCACGGGATCAGATCAATGTATGTGATGTTGTGAAATATTTATTTATTTATTTATATTTATCATTGTTACTAAAACCCATTAATACGCGGACAAAGATGCGGGCGGCCGCTAGTACTAATACATCGTTACATAGTATAAAGCAAAAGTTTTGTCTGCTGTCTCTCTATCCCTATGTGTGCTTAAATCTTTAAAACACGCAATTTGGTGTGTTTTCTTTAATTACTAGGTCACTACCTAATCAACTAATCACTATTCCAATAAAAGTTTTCTAAATCACTACAATATAATGTAAAGCAAATTCGCTTTCCATGTCTGTCTGTCCTTATGTATGCTAAATCTTTAAAACTACACAACGGATTTTGACACAGTTTTTTTTAATAAATAGAGGGATTTAAGAGGAAGGTTTTTGTGAGGTCATCTTGTAAGCATTTGATTAAAAAAAAGCTAGCTTTGTTTTTTCCTAACTGACTTTGACAATGATGGCTTGGAGTAACCTTGTCATCATCACCGGACTTGCAGGGGAGCGGTTGACTCTCACCCATAAACTAGAACTAGCTTATCATCATTCAACCCGTATCTAGGTCTCTCACCTATAAGCCGGGTATTGTTCAGGCGTGACAGCGGACAGGTCATCGCCTTCATTGTAGTCCAGGATGGTATTCTCCTGGTCCAAACTCTCCTGCTTCACCTCCGAGCCCTCCTTCTGCTCCGAACCATCTTCCTTCTTGGCTTCACTGTCGTTCTGAAATTGTGTACATGATTGTATTAAAAGATATAGGCTAGTTATTTGCTGGGTCCAGAACTCCAGATAATCTATACTAATATTATAAAGCTGAAGAGTTTGTTTGTTTGAACACGCTAACGTGAAATATTTATTTTTTATTTTTACAAGCTTTTATTAGACTCACTCTGTTAGTTTTTCTGTATGGGTGGATTTTTGTAATCGATTTTTCGACCACGAACTGAAATTTGTATGCACGTTCAGTTCGGATGACAATGCATGATTAACGCGCGCGCGCGGCCGCGGCCGTGGAAGGGGACGCTACTAAGGATATACCACAGCTACAATCATCATCAGCCCCAAGTCCGTATTCAATGTGACGTCATTCTAAATCCAACATGGCGGCATACCCAAAATGGCGGACCAACCATTTTTAATGAATTCCTACAATATGGATATCAAATGAAAGGGCTTGTTGAGAATAACTAGAAAAAAAATTAAAAGTAAAAAAAGCATTTAAATTTTTAGAAAAAGAAAAAAATAAACTTTTACACTAAAACTTTTGCTGTTAACTTATTATATTTATTTCTTTCTTCCCGCAGAGCCAGGAGAGCGCTCAGGCCGACGATGGGCAGAGCCAGGATGCGGGCAAGAGGCCGCTGCAAACTGAGGACGGCGGCAACTGGAAGCGACGCCGCACCGACGCCAACGGACACGCTGAGGACGCCAAGGGTACATACATACATACATACATACAATCACGCCCTTTTCCCAGAGGGGTAGGCAGAGATCACTTCCAGCGATCCACTTTTCACCTCTGTGGGAAACGTGTCGTGACGGGTTGTGGACCACGTCGCCGCCATTCTGCCTTGTGCATTGTTTTAACAAGGCCATTGCGTTCCCACGAGTAGCAAGGATATGTGACGGGGGAAGGAAATGAGGAGGAAGGATACTATCGCCTCGGATGATTTGGACTGAGTCGATAGTAGCTCGAGGAGCCGGGGTCGCTCACCCGTATACCGTTCACCAACCACCGGATAGATAGTTGTGACTGGTATCCCCTGACGCCAAGGGTGAGACATATAAAAATAAAAAGAAAGCATCCAACTAGTTTTGCTGGTCTATACACCGAGAAATTTTAGTTGTTGGTTTCCCGCAGTGAAATGATTCTATCTTAGTAGCACAATAGATCTGTGCAGTTCTTTTTTATTGAAATCAATAAATGCCGGTTTTACGAAAGGTATAAAAAAAAAATAAGGCGTCCGACCGATTTCAGCCATGGCGGCCGATCTCAACTGAGATCAGCCAAGTGCGCAGGACATATTATAGTGCACAAGTGTGCGCGCAAACACAAGTGCACTCTCTATTCCCTTACTCTCATAATTCGGTGAGACGGCAATCCGACATGACCGATGAGAGATCAGGACGAAAGGTATAACCGAAACTCGAATGCACGTTCGAACCACTTAACGTAGGACGTAGAGCTTCTTTAGCTTTAAGCATCGATTTCATGGGGCAAGCAGTACCTGATTACGTCACATCTTATGAAAGAACGATAGCTTCTCTCGTTTTCGAGTTGGAAAATTATTATTTTAAAAATGTGAGGACGAAATCAATAGTAGGTATCGATAGCCCCAGCGGATTGACGCACTTACTATCTCTATATATAAAAATAAAATGCTGTTCGTTAGTCTCGCTAAAGCTCACAGCGGCTGAACAGATAAGGGTACTTGAAATATTCGTGACAGTCTAGGGAAGGTTAAAACGGTGAGAACGGATGGAAAAGAGGTCAGAATTCTCATAAATATCCCGGACAGTTTCAGTCTTCTAATATTCAATTCTAATTTAATTACAGAACAGAATACAGCATTATCTGGTTTTCTAGATAAGCTTTGCTGAGATGTTTCCTTTTGCTCACTTTATTTTTAGTTTTAAGAAACATTGTGTAGGTACAATTTATGAAGCAATAAACGTTTATTATTATTACTATTAATTACCGTTTGTACAGACGAGCCACCCAGCGACGCTGATGGTGACGCTGACGCTGACGTGGAAATGCCTCCTGCAGACGAGCTGGAGGACTGGGAGCAGTCCGTCGATGAGATCCTGGAGGATGAGAAGGTTGAAGGTCGGTGCACTTTGGATATTTACTTTTTGTACTATGTCATCACCATCATCATCAGCCCATTCCTATACACCGCTGGACATAGGCCTCACCAAATGCGCGCCACTTCTGACGTTCTTTGGCTACTCACATCCAGCTCCTACCAGCCGTGCAGCTCGTCAATCCACCTGGCCTGAAGGCATTTTACACTATGTTTTCCAAGACCACTGCCACTTCACCTTGCTCATACATATACAATAAACTATGTCGATGACTTTCCTTCTCTGCCGGATCGCCTCATTGTACTATGTATTAGCCATTAACTGCCACCAATTTAAACCTTAGTCCCTCAAAATTAAGTCCAACAGCAATAAAAAATTTAAAATAGTATACTGGTTAAACAGTCAATGATAAAGAACATATTGTTTATTATTTGTATTTTATTACAATATTTTTCGTTTATTGTATGAGTGTTTTTATAAAAAGATTCCTCATTTAAATGTTAATGGATTGAAAAAACTTTAAGGATTTGCTGTAACAACTATTTGATATACTGCTGTGTTAAATGTTAAGATTAATTAGCAGAACGATATAATTAACCATTAATTTTCTTCCACCAATAACACCTCTGTAAATATTCATCATGGATAAAGAAAGAAGTACAAGAGAACTAACGCAAATGTTTCCTTTTCCATAGAATCAGTGGTTAAAGAGGAGCCCGAGCCCGAGCCGGAGCCGGAAGCGGAGCCCGAGCCCGAGCCCGAGCCCGAGCAGCCCAAGGAGCCCTCCCCCGCGCCCGCCCCCGTGCCCACGCCCACGCCCACGCCCACTCGCAACGAGTACAAACCGCGGGGATCCCCGCGGGGGCGCGCGCGCGGCCGCGGACGTGGAAGGGGACGCTACTAAGGATATACCACGACTACAATCATCATCAGCCCATATACGTCCCCACTGCTGGGGCACAGGCCTACCCTCAATTAGGGCTTAGTTAACCATGTGCCCAATTGCGGGTTGGTCGACTACACAACCTTAGAATTTCTTCGTTCCTTCACTGTTAAAGTGAACGCTACAACTACAAAACTTAGGGTGTACACCCCAACACCAGACCACATCTACAACCCTAAGACATACCACAACTACAATCATCATCAGCCCCATATACGTCCCCACTGCTGGGCCTACCCTAAGCTAGCGCGAACCAATTCAACCATGCTGTCCAAGTGCGGGTTGGTCAACTACACAACCTTAGAATTTCATCGTAGGTGAGCAGGTATCCTCACGATGTTTTCCTTCACTGTTAAAGTTAAAGCTCCAATTACACAACTTTGTGTGTACACCCCAACACTTCATGATCACTACCACATACATATATCTTACATTCATTACAGGGCTTGGAGGTATATCCCTACATTGATTAAGAGCCACCCGTTCGCCCGCAGGTCCGGTGATGATGACGAGGCTAGTCCGAGCCATCATTGTATGTCAGTTAGGAAAAAAATAAGCTACCCATTCCCATTTCAACTATTATATGCTGTTAGGTTTTGGATTCAGAAGATCACTGCATCTGCAGCGAAGACTATTTTTATTTGACTTAGCAGTATATTTGGCACCTTCACCATCACCCATCTGTTTTGTCTGTTCCTTGCACTGCACCCTACCAATGTTGTAGGTACTTAACAGACTTGGGTTTCTGTCCAAGAAATTGTCTTGATTCGATTTTCAAGAGTAACTGATTTTATCTTTAGTATATCCTGTAAATGATATTTTTTATCAGTAATACTTCTGGTGGAAAATAATTTAATGTTAAATAAAGTTGAAAAACATTTTTCAATAATATTGATTAGTAGTTCATTATGAAGTGTAGGTAATCTAAGTAGTTTATATCTTAGAAATTTAGTGGACTTTTTCTGTTTACAACTTATAGGATAGTAATGAATTCATAATGTTAGCTTGTAGTGAAACTGATGATTATTAGAATATATCATTGTGTCCTTAAATTCAAAGTGTAAAAGAAAGAAATCATGTCACTCCAAGAAATTCTTTATTACCAATATATAATTATATATTTTAAGTAATTTTAATGAATTTAATTGGGGAAATTTTTGGAGCAGAGAATTCACATCTTATTCAATAGATTCACTTTCCTTCTATTATCTATAATTTGGCCTAAATTATCTTCTTGAGTGCACTTTTAATTATAGTCATTATTTAATAGGATAGATCATTTTGATGTAAGAATCTTGGAATAAGTAAAACATTTGACTCTGATTAGTGCCTCCAATGATCTGTAATTTTTCCTATGAACTGTTTTTACAATCACTTCACATACAGTAGTTTAAGAATTCTAGATAATTCCATTCAAAGTTATAAGTCTTTCAAATTAGTCCAGTTAACATTAGTTAAGTACTGTTGCAATCTCATATTAATAGTGCACTTCTGGGTTTTGATGCTAACCATAATCTATAATAAAAGAAAATAAATTAGGACCTTATTTTACTAAATTATTCGAAAACTTTGATCGTTAAAATTCTAGTTCATATTTAGACTAGGCATTGCTACTATTGAGTAGATACATTAGAATAAGTTTATTAATAATTTTTAAATACCTACATACCTACTTGATATCATTTAATAAGTATGTAATCATTTCCTTTTCCCTTTTTAATAAAATAAATTAACACTTGTCAATTCGTCATTGTTTTATTTTTTGTTCCTATTAATCCTTTAACCCTAAAATAAATATACCTTGTACCTGTACAATAATCTTATGAAGTAGTTTATTTCTGCGTCTTTTCTTGCATTTGCTGGTGCCGGACCATAATTATAAGATAAATGTACCAACCAAACCAAGAATATAATTATTCCATTATATTCTAAAAATCTATAGGTACTAATATTATAAAGCTGAAGAGTTAATTTGAACGCGCTAATCTTGGGAACAATTGGTTCGAATTGTAAAACTCTCTTTCGGATAGACCATTTATCGAGAAAGTCTATTTATATAACATCACGCTGCGACCAATAGGATCAAACAAATAAGCACATTTTTGCTCCAGCCTATAATTTTATCATACTCTAATATAAATTTTAATGTAAGTAGTAAAAAACGTTATGAACAGTTATTAGTTTAAATAAATCATTATTTTTTCGTTGACATTACTAATTCAGTGCTGGACGCAGCAGTCGCTATTTTCAAGCCCATTCTGTCGTCCCTCCCATCTGCACGGGAAGGCAAATTTTGGGTAATTCTACTATCAAAGTAAAGACGTCAAAATGAGTCAATGTACCGTCGCTATATTTTAGGGTTAAAAATCATGACCCTAATTGCAAACACCAACGCCAACATTTTTTTTTGCTGGATTTAAAAGTAAAACTGTCATCATCACTTTATATGACATTTCACCCGAAGTGCATGCATGCGTGGTGTGTTTACTGTTTAAAAAGCGATGAAAAGTAAATATTAAACATGAAGGAGCCGAAACAGACTCCGATAGAGGACTTGGCGGAGCTCCGCAGCTACTTCGCGTCGCACTGCAGCATTCGCGAGTACATCGCACACAGCTCGAAGGTCCACAGCGTTGGTTGGTCGTGCGATGGACGCCGGCTCGCTTCGGGCTCGTACGATAAAAACGTCGCGATTTTCTCGCTAGATAGGAGCAGATTGGTAAGAAGATTAAATACTGCTTACTTGCTTTCCCTTTCCAAGTATAAGCTTTATGGAAAACTTGTAAATAGAACCTCACTTTTTGTGTACAATTTTACTAGGATCTGATTATGTTCTCTGGCTAAAGATAGTATTTATATGAAGACTAAATACTTTGTAAGTCTTTCAATCGATTTTAATTCCACTATGTCTTCTTTTAAGCGTGACTTTTGTCTCTTTTTAAATTTATAATCTAACAACAACAACAACACATAAATATAAAAATAATTTTTATTTATTTATTTAAAACATACATACATAATCCTTACAGGCTAACCTAATACAATTATGTAGTTTTTGATGCTATATCAATTGGAAGTTCCTACAATTTTATTATGATTTATAGATCATATATTATTGATGTCAGAGTCATCATCATTCTCCTGCCCTTGTCCCACGCTAAGTGGGGCCGACCCCACTGGACGAATGGAGAATTGCTCCGAAGCAACATGTGTATTTCTTCCACTCGGGCCTATCATTCGTCAGCTCTGTGTCTACTCCTATATTATTAATGGAGTAAAATTCTAAAAAACACATTGTAATCCTGTGTAATATAACATCACACTGCAATCAAGAGCTGAACTAGTTAAAATTTGGATAACCCATAAGTGTTAGCAAAATGTTATTTCTGTATAACAGCAAAAAAGGAATTTTGAATTCTAATAAATAATGGGGTGTTATCTTTCAGTCTCAAGAGTTCCTATTCCGAGGCCACACAGGCTCCGTGGACCAGCTGTGCTGGCACAACACACACAGTGATCTCCTCAGCACTGCCAGCGGGGACAAGTCTGTTCGTATTTGGGATACAAGGTGCGTAACCCTTTCAGTTTTTAAGTTACTTTTATGAAGCAATAAAATATGCCATGGATCAACAAGTAGTTTTAGGTGTGGGTGGCCCACATACTGTGAGATTATGGGAGACTTGACCCTTCATAGTCTGGAATTTGTCTGTTAGCGGTCCGCATCTGGCCTGTGGGCCGCCTTTTGCATACCAATGAACTATCTATTTTAAATGTACTATCTATTTGTATTTTTGTATGTCACTAATAAACTCAAAACCTACTGGAGCAATTTCAAAATGCTTAATATTAGAAGACTGAAACTGTCCGGGATATTTATGAGAATTCTGACCTCTTTTCCATCCGTTCTCACCGTTTTAACCTTCCCTAGACTGTCAAGAATATTTTAAGTACCCTTATCTGTTCAGCTGCTCTTGAGCTTAAGCGAGACTAACGAACAGCATTTTATTTTTATATATAGAGATAGTAAGTGCTTCAATCCGCTGGGGCTATCGATACCTACTATTGATTTCGCCCTCACATTTTAAAATAATAATTTAACAACTCGAAAACGAGAGAAGCTATCATTCTTTCATAAGATGTGACATAATCAGGTACTGCTTGCCCCATGAAATCGATGCTTAAAGCTAAAGAAGCTCTACGTCCTAAGTAATAAAGTGGTTCGAACGTGCATTCGAGTTTCGGTTATACCTTTCGTCCTGATCTCTCATCGGTCATGTCGGATTGCCGTCTCACCGAATTATGAGAGTAAGGGAATAGAGAGTGCACTTGTGTTTGCGCGCACACTTGTGCACTATAATATGTCCTGCGCACTTGGCTGATCTCAGTTGAGATCGGCCGCCATGGCTGAAATCGGTCGGACGCCTTATTTTTTTTTTATACCTTTCGTAAAACCGGCATTTATTGATTTCAATAAAAAAGAACTGCACAGATCTATTGTGCTACTAAGATAGAATCATTTCACTGCGGGAAACCAACAACTAAAATTTCTCGGTGTATAGACCAGCAAAACTAGTTGGATGCTTTCTTTTTATTTTTATATGTCTCACCCTTGGCGTCAGGGGATACCAGTCACAACTATCTGTCCGGTGGTTGGTGAACGGTATACGGGTAAGCGACCCCGGCTCCTCGAGCTACTATCGACTCAGTCCAAATCATCCGAGGCGATAGTATCCTTCCTCCTCATTTCCTTCCCCCGTCACATATCCTTGCTACTCGTGGGAACGCAATGGCCTTGTTAAAACAATGCACAAGGCAGAATGGCGGCGACGTGGTCCACAACCCGTCACGTCACGTTCCCCACAGAGGTGAAAAGTGGATCGCTGGAAGTGATCTCTGCCTACCCCTCTGGGAAAAGGGCGTGATTGTATGTATGTATGTATGTATGTATGTATGTATGTATGTATGTACCCTTGGCGTCCTCAGCGTGTCCGTTGGCGTCGGTGCGGCGTCGCTTCCAGTTGCCGCCGTCCTCAGTCTGCAGCGGCCGCTTGCCCGCGTCCTGGCTCTGCGCCTCGTCGGCCTGAGCGCTCTCCTGGCTCTGCGGGAAGAAATAAATAAATATAATAAGTTAACAGCAAAAGTTTTAGTGTGAAAGTTTATTTTTTTCTTTTTCTAAAAATTTAAATGCTTTTTTTACTTTTAATTTTTTTTCTAGTTATTCTCAACAAGCCCTTTCATTTGATATCCATATTGTAGGAATTCATTAAAAATGGTTGGTCCGCCATTTTGGGTATGCCGCCATGTTGGATTTAGAATGACGTCACATTGAATACGGACTTGGGGCTGATGATGATTGTAGCTGTGGTATATCCTTAGTAGCGTCCCCTTCCACGGCCGCGGCCGCGCGCGCGCGTTAATCATGCATTGTCATCCGAACTGAACGTGCATACAAATTTCAGTTCGTGGTCGAAAAATCGATTACAAAAATCCACCCATACAGAAAAACTAACAGAGTGAGTCTAATAAAAGCTTGTAAAAATAAAAAATAAATATTTCACAACATCACATACATTGATCTGATCCCGTGGTAAGTAGCTTAAGCACTTGTGTTACAGATATCAGAATCAACGGTGGATACACAAATACACTTAAATATATTTAATAACACACCCAGACACGGAACAAACACCGATGTTCATCACAAAAACATTTGTCCCGGGTGGGAATCGAACCCACGACTCTTGGAACCGTAGGTAGTAAGCCTGGGTCACTAACCACTGTCCCACCAAGCCAAGATAACATTAGTAATGTCAGAATATTAGAAGGTGGTGATCCCCAGAAGGAATAGGGACGGTTTTTTTACCTACCTGCCTCTTTAGTAGGTACGATTGCTCCATCGTCAGCGTGGAGATCACCATCACTGAGGAAACCACAAATAGATAATTAAAACTTAGATTTAGTGATTGTTTTCCCGTAGCAGAACTATTTGTCTTTAGTAGTATTATCGAATCATGTTAATTATTTTCCCTTTTGTAAATTTTAAATTTTTGAAAAAAAAAATTCGCATTCATGACCCCGCCTGAACGGGGCCTTGAACCACCGGACCTCCCGATATCGCGTCGGTTGCTCTAACCTCTGAGCTATCCAGGCAATTAGTCATCAATGGGAATATTTCCATTACCTTTTACCCGTTAGCCACGGGTGGCGCCAACTCCGGTAGTGATCAAACACTATCGGTCCGCAAACATTTCTTTACAGAAATGTTATACAGAATGGTTGCACTCGGCAATTATATTTTTATTTGTTGTTTTTAATGCTATTAAAGCTCAATGTAAACTTAAAATTTGAAAAATTTCCCCTTTTTCCAAGATAGCGACCGCGAGAAAAAACTTGAAATAAAGATTTTGTTAGACTGACACAAGATGCATGCCTGGAGTAGCCTAGGCATCATCACTGAACCAGGAACGGATGGAACTCACCCTTAATTTGAAATTAAGCTTTTACTGGCTTCGAAAAGGGCAAGATGCTAAATTATTTGAATATCACCTATGTTAATAAAAAATAGTAAGTAAGCCCATTAAAAAAACAGAACTCCAATTGTATTGTCTATTACTTGCGCAAACACTACAATGTTTAGATTTTAGTATCATTTGCGGGTTTACGTTATTTCCAATATTGCATATCGTCGGCTTAGAGTGTAAACCTGCCAAATCCATTTTTTTACTTTAATACGTTATTTATACCATTCGAAAGTGTGAAAATAAGTACACAACCCAATCGTCTCTCCTGAAAATGTACCTAATATGGAGTTAGCAGGTTTACACTCTAAGCCGACGATATGTATTCCAACACATATCTACAAGTCTGATCAGTAAACCCATTCTCACCCTCCGGCTTAGGCTTCGAAGTAGTCTCCTGCTTGTCCTGCATATTCTTCAGATGCTCCGCAGTCAGCCTATGCTCGTCCAACTCTATCCTGGTGGGCATCTCCTTGTGGCAAGAAGTACAGGTGGGGTGCAGGTACTTCTTGAGCTTCCTATGGCCTACTGTGGTGCGGTGAATGGCTCCATCGGCGGCGTACATGTCGCACATGGCACAGTAGAAGTCCCTGGCTGGCGTTTGCCCGGATTTGCGGGTGCGTTTCATCTCTCGGATCTGTGGGGATGATTTGATGCTTAGTGAATTTCTTTAGGAAAGTTTCGCGTTCAATTTACTATTGTAATTATTTTCCCTAAGTGACTTACAATGATGGCTTGGTAGCCTTGTCATCATCACCGGACTTGTGGGGGAGCGGATGGAACACAACACTAAATAAATACAAACGACGATTGCCTGAGGGTACCCCCTGACGGGGCTCGACCTCGGCTCAGGGCGTCGTGGGGCGGTCCCTAATGCGGACGTAGGTTTCGGGAGAGAAACGACCCGGCACGTGCCGAAATCGAGTAGTATGGAGAGAAAATATGCCGTAACCAGCTAATGTTGCTAATGCAGCAGCGGTGTTCAAAGTAGTCCTTAATTAAACCTTTGCACAGTTAACTACCATATCATGGCAGTATTAGTATCAATTCGATCGCTTCCACATAAATACAATTTAGCTGTAATGCACGATTAATCATCAGCCCATATACGGGCACAAGCCTACCCTAAATTAGGGCGATAAGGCCTTAGTCAACTGCGCTGGCCAAGTGCGGGTTGGTTGACTACACAACCTAAGAATTTCTTCGAAGGTGTGCAGGTTTCCTCACGATGATTACGGCTTCTACGGATGAAACCTTTTAAGATTATATAAAGTTAATTGCTCCATGAGCTTTTTTTTTAATAATAATAATAAATCTTTATTTCTTCTCTCACATAGTGGGTTGGTACAAATTGTTGCTTAGTCTAGTTAAAACTTGAAATATGTGAAAGACTGGCGTCTGTACTAGGAGACCTGTATGACAGATTACCAGCCTCTCCTGCACCGGACCGGTGAAGATGAGTAAGCTTATAGTAAAATTGTGAATTCAGATGTGAGTGTGTGTTGTGTGTGATTATTATGTTGTGTGTGTGTGTGTGTGTGTGTGTGTGTGTGTGTGTGCGCGCGCGCGCGCGTGTGTGCGTATGTGTGTGGGTGTTAGTATGTGCTATCATGTGGACAAGGTGTTTATGAGGCTACCATTAAAATATTTTCAGTATTGTCATAATCAAGAGATTTTAGCCATGTGGTGAGTGATTTTTTACAACGAGGTCTCGTCATCGGATATATGTTGACTATTTTATTTATTTTGTTGTATAGATAAGTCCCCAAAAATATATAGAACCGTTTTGCAAATTGTGTTAAAAGGTGGGTGTCTAGATGACATACTTTATGTTTCAGACGCTTATTGCCTAAAGTCTCTGGGCTATAAGGAAGTGAAGAATGTTTTTTTAAAATGATATTTAGAATAAAAAGCTGCCTAACGGTAAGAACATCGAAAGTTTTGAAGAGATCTTTAGTCGGAAATAAATATGGTAAAAATAGACTAACTTTTATGACAGCCCTTTGGGCTCGTTCCAGCTTTATCAATCTAGTCTTGCAACTTCCTCCCCAGACTGTTATACCGTAGCTCAGTATGGACTGGCATAGGGCGAGATATACCATTTTAATTACTTTTAGATCGGAGACATGGCGCAAATTTTTGAAAATATATATTAATTTACGTATTCTAGATGTAAGAAGATCTATGTGCAAGTTAAAATTTAGAGAGCCATCGATTATGATGCCCAGATATCGAATGTTTGATGTTTTAGTTAATGAAAGGCAAGAACAGGAAGATTTATTCGGACAGAAGTGAGCTTTGATTGAGAGTTTATCGTGTATAGAATTAGAGGTGGTTTTGATCGAAAAGGGTATAAATTTAGTTTTTTCCACATTAAGTATCAGGGAGTTATTAACAAGCCAAGAACACACTAAATTGAAGCCTTTTTGGGCGTTGTTATAAGCCTGCTCCCAAGTATCACCATCGAAAACCAGAGCTGTGTCATCCGCGAAAGTAACTATTTTTCCATTTGGGACAGGAAGATTGCACAGGTCGTTTATAAACATAAGAAACAGAGTAGGGCCCATCACACTGCCCTGTGGGACACCGCAGGTGATGGGCAAATCCGCACTTGTCACGTCGCCAACCCTAACTCTCTGTTTTCTACCAGAAAGGTAGTCCACAAGGAGTTTATGCTGGTTATTGCGTATTCCTAGAGCTCTGAATAGAATAGAACTAGTATCTCACCTTAAACTCCTGCCTCATAGTATCCGCAGTGAGGGCATAGCTCTCAGCAGTCTTCTGCATCATGATGGCGTGCGCGCGCCCGCTGAGATGGTTCTCGAAGGACCTCCCATCCCACATGCTCTTATTGCAGATGTGGCACTTGAGCAGCTGAGGACTGATGTCGTCGTACCGGGTCTTCGGCGCGTCCTTCTTCTCCTCATCACCCTTCACCTCTTCGGTGGTATCTTGCTCTGTTTGATCACCTTCATCGCTGTGATAGACTGCACTGTTAACTCTAGCCTATCTGGAGGCCCTTAAGGCTGCGAAGCCTTAATTTGTAATCTATTTTTTTTTGGTGTCACCTTTTAAGCCTCTGCATAGAATTTCGATTAAGAAATTCTTGATGCAAGTCTTAAAAGTTTTAACTAGTGTTATGGTGAAACTGAGTAAAGATACTACAGATAGCTGTTGTTCTAAATGAAAAAAATCTGGTTTTGTAGCAATTCTTATGATTGGTTGGTTAGTAGAACTTTTTAAACACAATTATATAATAATAATAATAAGTAGAAAACAAAAAAGTAATTCAACTAAAAAAAACATTGCTATGATATAATATATTGTTACAGTTGAACTAGGTTTGAAAACTATTCAATAAGGGGACTTTTGTAAAATTGTTATGCAAAACATTTTAGAATTACTGGGTAAGGCAATATACAGTGGTGTAATTTGTACCAATATTTTTTTAATTTGAGTTTTAAAATTCTTAAGTTGTGTAGAGGTAATGAATGTGACTTTATATTAATTGACCCCCAGTGTGAAACTGAGGAGTTTAGTATGAAGAAAAATTTTAGTTTTCAGTAATTGATGTAGTTGTACCAATCCAATCATTATTTAAATACTTACTTGATAAGAAACCAAACTTAGTAAACAATATGAGAAATACAGGGGTGTAATAAACAAACATTTGCAAGAAACTAAGTTTAGTTTCTTTATAATTTGGGCAGAATGTTGTAGATGCTGAATCTCTTGACAGAAAAAAAGGCAATATTTAGGAAGTAAATAAAATTTGCTTAAAAATCTTTTGTTAACCTTTGGGTATATTTTGACACAGACACATGTGTCCATGGTGAAGAATCATTGAATTCCGTGAGGTCAAATGCACCCATAGGTGACGGTATGCCAATTTGGCTAACAAGGCCGGTGAACGTATATGACTAAGTGTAAAACGAAAAATATATATGTACAGGGTACAACCACTGGATAGTGGCTACTGAGACACGGTGTCACAACCGGAAGGAAACAATCAGCACGGGGTTCCTTACCTCTCTTTGACAGGTTTAGCCTTGGAATCGGCCTCCTTTTTCGGGGAGCTCTTGTTTTGTTGCCTTTGCCCGTCATTGGGCCTGAATGGTTTACGATTGGTGTTGATACGCTCACCAGCGCGATTGTAATTTCCCGTACGCCGGAAATTACCTTGATTGCCCATCTAAAGGGAATTTACCAGAAATACACTGTTAGTATGAAAACTGCACGGCCCAGGAGCCGATTGAAGCGACACTGAAAACAATGGCTGAAGCTTTAACGAGGGTCATAGCTGAAGAGTTTGATGCATGTAAACAGTTACATGCATCAAAAAAGAAATGTCTCCAGAAATTTGTAAGATAACATGCACTGAAAATAATAACAATGATTAATTTTATCAAAGAACAAAGTAACTTTGAATGCTGACTAGAATCTTGAGGCGAGATTATTTTGATTGAATACTGAATATTTTTAGGATAAACAAAGACCCATAAAATATTAAATGTGAACTACCTCGCCTTAAGACAAAAGATGAAGATAACATTAGGATAAATTAAATGTCCACATTTATAGAATGTTACATTGATTGCTATCAGCTGACAAGTCATTATGGACAACTGAATTTGATAATCCATATAATATGGTATTTGAAAGCAGACTTCATATTTTAAGAGATAGATAATTATGGTGTTATATGATATTCATGTTCAGTACTCACTCTATTGGGCACATAACCACGGTCAAACCGACCCATGTTAGGACCAAAGTCCCGTCTAATGGGCATGTCCAGTAAGGAAGGGACAGGGTTTTGCCGAGGCTGGAGGAGATTGATGATGTTGCTCGCTAGGGCGAGTGTGGCCTCCGTGGGGCCCCCTCCGAGGGGGAGTAGGTTGGGCATGCCACCTCCAGGGCCAGCGCCCTGCCAAGGTGACACACCGCTGCGCCCAAAGTTCTTGTTGCGGTCATTTCGCCCAAAGTCCATGCGGCGACCGTTGTTTTGCTGTGGTCTTCTGTTTGCCATTCTTTATGCTATGGGTAAAAAATTTCCTATGTTTATGAACATAAAATTTACACAGGAAACAAGGTAAAAATATTAGCAATAACTATTTTAATCTACATAACGTAAACATCAATAAGTACCCTATATTATCATTATGTATACTGTTTGTTCGAAGTAAAAGTGTAGTTTATTACAACGCTCGCAACGTGTAGCTTTTTTTATTCAATAAATACTTGGCAAATTGTGAAAAGTACCATGCCATAGTATAGATGTAAATAAAAAGTAACGTACAATAATAAATATGTTCAATGATGCGTTAATTGGTTAAATGAACATATAAATTCATAAACATAGAAAGACTTTACATTATTGAGGAGACATGAACAAATTGCTTATAGTACGCGGCGAAAATCAATACTGATGATTTAGTATAAAACGCTATGTATTTGTCTTTCATTACTTACCGGTGATTAGCTTGAAGGAAATGTGGTTAATTTAAAACACTTTTTGGAATATTGAAGCACAAAATAAGGAAATAATTTGAGATAAAAGCAAAAATGACATCAACTCTAAGAAGCAAAAATGTCAATGATGAAAAGAAAATGGCTGATTATTGCCCGGCCCGGTTCGCGCGCCGGTAAGCGTTGCTATAGACAACAATGAGCAAAGCATAAACAAAATTATTTGACGTACTTGAAGGCAGTTTACGGTGAATGCTTTAATGTAGGATACATTCTCGAGAAAAAAGTAAAAGTCATCATGTAGTTGACAGTTGACACAAATTTGACATTTGAATGTTCGGGAAAATTTTTGAGCGCTTGCCATCTAATTTTAAACCCAATTTTAAGTAAATAAGGCCCAATATTGAGTCATAGTTATTTCTTTCGAGCCGGATCGAAAAACATCTGTCTGAAGAAATTTATGAAGAAGTACTGGATTTTATTCGCGTACGATATAATTCGTAAATAATCATATCTTCTATATATAAAAAAATCAGATAAAATGGAAGAAGTTGAAAAAGATAATGAAAAAGACTGTAACCGCTCCAAGGTAATAATACAATAACATTTTTTTCTCATTAACCATTCAATTTCACTAATATACTAGTCTCATGATGTTAGATCCCAAATGAACTAATTTTATAAATTGTGGGCACGTATTTTTAAGTGTTCTTTCAAGTTTTAAGTTCCAATAATAAACATTTACAATAATTTCCATACTTATCTTTACCACATGGTACAATATTTACTGAATGAATTAAATTGAATAATATTTACTGAAAGAATACAATGAATAAATTTATATGCGACATACTCTTAAAATAGGTATAAAACATGAACCTGTGAGGTTGTGTACAAAACTTAATAACTAATAATATAACATCTACCTACTAATGTTTAAATGATTTATGAACCAAAGCACAAGCTTTTGATATGTATTTGTTTCTGTCTTATATAAATACCAGCTTTCCGCCCGCAACTTCGTCCGCATAGAGAGGTTTAACGGGTATAACATTACTTGTTTATAGCACAGTCGGCCTATGTCCTTTCTCAGACTCTGGACTATATTAGTACCAAATTTCATTTAAATCGGTTCAGTACTCTATGTGTGAAAGCGTAACAGACAGACAGAGTTACTTTCGCATTTATAATATTAGTAAGGATATCTTTACTTAGTTCTCAATCTCCGATCAAGTAGAACCATTTCCTATCACTGGCATCCAGGTCTACTCCACATAAAATAGATGCTTTGACATCGAGTTGCGGATATCGGTCCGTTGCACCATTACCTACTAGGTCATCTCATTATTTCTTCTTCAGCCTTCCTTTTTGTCAAGTGGTTGCCCTCATGTGACCATATTATTAATCCAAAGAAATAAATACTTTTAGGACCGCAGTCCGTCCCCTGGTGTGAAGTCAACAGCGGTGGTGAAATACACCGCCTTCCAGAGTCCGGTGGGTTATGCCCGTCTTCAGTGCAACACGGACCTTAACCTGCCCCCCTCCAATTGGGGGGCGGCCATTGACTCTTATGGCTTGAAGCAAATATTGACGGGTAGCTCAGGACTGTCCAGGTATGAAAAGTCCCTAAATTACAGAGAGAGTACATTGCGTAATATATCAGTTATGTTTGCTAACAAAACAAGTATGCTTTATTACGTAGTTATTTTCTGCCTGGTGGTATCTAGTAGAAAACATTCATATGAAGAGCCATTAAGGTTGGTTGGTGATTCTAAGGTTGTGTCGCCAACCAGCCCGCACATGGCCAGCATGGTTGATTAAAGCTATATCGCCCTAGTTTAGGGTAGGCCTATGCCCCAGCAGTGGGGATGTATATAGGCTAATGATGAATTAAGTTTGTCAACAAAAAAACAATATGAAAATGTGTGTGTTTCAATATGAAATTAATGTGGTACTCTTTGCTTTTCAGTTTCAGGATGGCGCACATGTTCCCAGACAGTGTGGGTGAGGTGGATGTGATATCCGGAGCTGAGTGCATCAAGAAATTGCTGAAGTTGCCGTACCAGCCTAATGGCACGGTATGTAAACCGGCAAAGTGCGAGTCCGACCCGCATGCATATGATTCCGTACCATTTTTGTTGACAAAACCATGTTTGTTGTCAGATACAATGGGTAGATAAATAAATATGTATGTAAATAAATATCTGGGACATTTCCACACACGATCATCTGACCCTTAAATATATAATCACACCCAGACACGGAACAAACACAGATGGTCATCATACAAATATTTGGCCCTAGTGGGAATCGAACCCACAACTCTTGTGACCGCCAGCCAGGGTCACTAACTACTGTTCCACCGAGCGAGTAAAAATGGTTACTGGTATTGTTTTTTAGGTTTAGTTATATTCATTTCATTGATAAAAGGGAAATTGAAATATATCATCTACATTTGTCAGCTGTCTAGTTTCCATCTTTATTGAGATACAGCCTGGTGACAGAAGTATGGACAGACAGACAGTGAAGTCTCAGTAATATGGTCCCGTTTTTACCCTTGGGTATTTCCATACCCAAGGATAAAACCCCTCCCTTTTTTATTTTCTTTCTTAGTTTTCATCCAAGATGTTGCAGCAAATCTACAGTTATGAACCACTGGTATTCTAAGTCTTCTAATTATTCTCCAGGTCAGCATGATGGTCCATCGTGTGGAGAACACGCTTCTTCTCGACGACTTCGATGTCTACGACTATTTGGTGAAGTCGGAGTGGTCTTGGCTGAAGGACTTCTTCTACGAGAATGTGCTGAAGACCATGTCAGAACAGGTGAGTTGTGATACAGTCCGATTGTATAATCTGCGCTGCGTTAGGACTGAGAGGACCCCGGTTCGAGTCCGGGGTTGGGCAAAATTTTTTTGTAATGAAATTACTCAGCCTGGAGTTAGGATGAACGCCCATGTCTCAGAAAGCATGTTAAGCCGGTGGTCCTGCGCCCGATCTCTCATCGGTCATGTCGGATTACCGTCTCACCGAGTTATGAGAGTAAGGGAATAGAGAGTGCACTGGTGTTTGCGCGCACACTTGTGCACTATAATATGTCCTGCGCACTTGGCTGATCTCAATTGAGATCGGCCGCCATGGCTGAAATCGGTCGGACGCCTTATTTATTTTTAACTTAGTTGCCCTTACATATGGTTTTTATTTTTTTATCTAGCCCGTGATGTCCCACTGCTGGGCAAAGGCCTTACATACGGTTACATCTTTAGTAGGCCTTACATACGGCCATATTATATATGGTTAATTATTTTATATTTCTGCCTCTAGAAAAAAGGAGTGACTTTATGTATGTATGTATTTATGTATGTATGTCGGAAACCAATCACCGTTGTTCTCATCAGGAGCGCATGACGTTGATGCTGGCCCCGGCTTCCAGCTCGGCTCTGCAGCTCACCCACAAGTTCCTCTCGCACAGCGTGGCGTCCCCCGGGGGGCGGACCCCCGCGCCGGAGGCCCCGGCGACCCCCGCGCCGATTGTGCCCAGGGCGAATATGTCTATTACCGGTGAGAATTATAGAATTTGAAAATGACGATATTATAATAGTTTTTTAACGGACTTCAAAAAAGGAGGTTCTCAATTCGTCGGGATCTTTTTCTTTGCTGTTTTTGTACGGAACTTCTAAGTAAATTAGAAATAAAAATTTAATTATTTAAAGCAGATAGGTATCTTTTTCCATTTATTAAATTTACCTCTCCAGTTCACTATTGGTTTATTGAGATTTTCATTTAATTTTTCTTCTAAGATGATTTCCTAGTGGAGGGAAGACGGTATCGTCTTAGAGCTTTTCCTACGTGTTTTTTTTTTATCAGAAAGCCTTCATTATCTTCTAGTGAAATCTCGTTATAGGGTCCCGTTTTAACCGTTTGGTATAGAATCCTAAAAATTAAACAAAAGAAACATTAATGTGATAATGTAACTACAAAGGCATCTATCTGCTCAGCATGTGTCGCTTGGTCGATATTTTCATTATCATCATCTTTATATTATAAACTGCTATTTGAAGGGCCTTACTTGCCGGAGCCCGAGCGCCCCGACGAGCCGCCAACGGAGCACCTCTACAACCGAAACGTGCATTGGACCTTCGAGGATATACACATGCTCATCGGTAAGTCATATGGATAAACATGACAATAACTTTATAACTTTTTTTGTTTTTTTTTACGCAGTGAAATGCCTTATGCACCTTCACTGGGAAAGGGGGTTTTCTCCCAACGGTGTGTCGGACTCCCCAGCGACTGGCGATAAGATGGTAAATGCCAGTCGCGACTCCTGGGCGTGCCAGGGGGTCTACCGACAAAAACACCGCGGTGTACCTCTTGGCTATGGCGGCATCATGGTGCTCCAGCTAAGCCCTTAAGCCACGACGCCACCGGCGGATAGCCCTATCGGGCTCCCTCAAGTCCCCCTTAGGGGGTCGACCAGGTGTCCGGTACACGGAACTACCCTAGTCCCTTAGCGAGGACCTGTGCAATGCAGGCGGCGAAGTCCCCACGCCATCCGCCCGTTGCTTGCCATGCGAGAGGTCGCCGTTTCAAACCCCGCCACGTACAACAGTTTTTCAGATTTTAACGATGAAGAAAACATAGTCAACCAACCCGCACTTGGCCAGCGTGGTTGACTAAGGCCTTATCCCCCTAGTTTAGGGTAGGCCCGTGCCCCAGCAGTGGGGACGTATATGGGCTGATGATGATGAAGGGGGAGGTGGTTACAGCGGTGTGAACCCCCTCACCCGAGGTTGCGATGGGTTTACTTTAGTTGTAAAAAAAAGCGTCGATGGCCTAGTGGTTAAGGTCGTTGCTTGCCATGCGAGAGGTCGCCAGTTCAAACCCCGCCAGGTACCAATGAGTTTTTCAGATTTGAAATTCAAATGTACCTTCATTCGACGCTTTAACGGTGAAGGAAATCATCGTGAGGAAACCAGCACACCTGAGAAATTTTTCAATGGTGTGTGAAGCCATGTCAGAGGCCTACGGGCGGCTTAAAAACTCTGACACCAGGTTGTTCATCAACATACGATAAGAAGAAGAAGACTTTAGTTGTAACCAGTTCATTGCATTGCTGTTTTACTGAACTACAGTGGTACAAGGACGTTTTTGGCACTTGGATCACATTGACAGGATCACAAGGACCACGGAGGTCCCCGGTTAGAGTCCGGGGTCGGGCAAAATTTGTGTGAGTTTTTCTGTAAAGTCTCAATTTAAAAAAATACTCAATCCGGAGTTAGGAAGTTGGCGGTTGTACGCCCGTGCCTCGGAAAGCACGTTAAGCTTCGATTGATAGGATTTATTCTTCATAGTTCTCTGCCACGTGCCAAAACTTCTTATCTTTTTTTTTTTTGTGACTTACGATGACGGCTTGGATTAGCTGTCATCATCACCGGACTTGCGGGGGAGCGGATGGCTCTCACCTTTAAAACATCTTATCATTATGGCATCGTCTTTTTTTTTATAATAGGCTAACAAGATGACCTCACTCCACCTGATGGTAATGAGATCCACATATGAGGTCGACAGGCACAATAGATTATATTGAGCCTGTCGCTCTCACCCTGAAGGCGTGCTTAAATGCCGTTTCGCGCCCCGCCTGAAGAGCCCGGGATCATAGGAGGGAGGGAAAACATGAGCTGAAATCTTCAAACCCCTCCACGTACCACTGTGTTTTTCAAATTTGAAATTCATATGACATCTGTCTTTTATTCCTTAACAGGTAGCGACCTCCCAATATTCGGCGACGCGGACCGCCCCTGCGTCAGCCTTCGTCTTCGCGACGCGCGCGAACCAATCACCGTCCTCACGGGGATAGACTATTGGCTGGACAACCTCATGTGCAACGTGCCCGAGGTGCTGATGTGCTACCACCTGGACGGGATCGTGCAGGTGAGACACCGGCATTTTAAAAGTTTGAAAAGAGAAAAAAGGAGTGAAAAAAAATAAAATGAAAGGGAATCAAATGTAAAACAAGTAAATATTAAAGTGAAACAATTATCTTAACTAATATTATGAAGCTATAATATTATAAAGCTGAAGAGTTTGTTTGTTTGTTTGAACGGGTAATTTCAGGGAATATTGGTTCAAATTGAAAAAATATTGTATTGCATAGACTATTTATCGAGGAATGCTTTAGGCTATATAATATCACGCTGCGATCAATAGAAGCAAAAAAACAATGGAAAATGTGTAAAAAACGGTGGGAAACGCGAACGCAGTCGCTGGCACAGTTAGTTACTTATAAAAATGTGTACTTTTTTTCCAGAAATACGAACCGATGAAGACGGAAGACCTCCCCACAATGGAGAATTCGAAATTCTCCCCGAAAGTGATTAGGAACGTGGCTCAGAACATATTGTCCTTCTTGAAGTCCAATGCCACTAAGGCTGGCCACACGTACTGGTTGTTCAAAGGGCCCCATGATGATGTAGTCAAGTTGTACGACTTGACGTCCCTGTGTCCTGATAGCATGGACAACCCGTTCACCACTCCTGTGGCGATGCTGCTGTATCGAGTTGCTAGGAACATGAGGTTGACTCATAGGTGAGTACTGTTAATGTGATTTAACTTCTAACTGACTATGATGATGACTTGGAGTAGCCTTATCATCATCTCCGGACTTGGAGGTAGCGGATGACTTACGCTGTAAATGAGGTCTTCTACAAAATTTTGAAGTAAGTTACTTGAGTAATTGTGTTACTTATATCAAAATCATAACACACTTAAATACACAAACACAAAACAAACACCGATGTTCATCATAAATATTGGTCCCGAGTGGGAATCGAACCCAGGACTCTCGTAGCATAAGACACGGCCATTATCAACTGCTCTATCGAGCCAGTCAAAAGTAAACTCTCACTTCTCAAATTAGTATGTAAAATGTTGTCTATGAGGCCTTGTGTGGACCCTAGCTTAGTCTCTTTGGTCTCACGACGACGCGGACAAGTTGTACGACTTGACGTCCCTGTGCCCTGATAGCATGGACAACCCGTTCACCACTCCTGTGGCAATGCTGCTGTATCGAGTTGCTAGGAACATGCGGTTGACGCATAGGTGAGTCTCATACTATAAATGTTTTTTTTTACTTTACTTTGGAGGTAGCGGATGACTCTCACTCCTATGCTGTAAATGTGGTATTTTTTTGAGGTACGTTGCTTAAACTCTAGTTTTTTTACTATGATGATGGCTTGGAGTAGCCTTGTCATCATCACCGGACTTGGGGCTAGCTGATGACTCTCACTCCTAAGTGGTCTTTTCTTGAAGTAAGTTGCTGAAATTCGTGTGTTACTCATAGCAGAAACAAAAACAGCACCAATCATCACACATATTGGTTCTGAGTGTTAATATTGAATCTAGGACACTTGTCACAAGAAACAAGGGCATCATCCAATTCGCCATTAAGCCAGTCAAAAGTAATTTCACAATGAAACTTTTACTTCTCACATTAGTATGTAATATGTATCTATGAGACCTTGTGTGGACCCTAGCTTAGTCTCTATGATCTCAAGACGATGTGGTCAAGTTGTACGACTTGACGTCCCTGTGCCCTGATAGCATGGACAACCCGTTCACCACTCCTGTGGCAATGCTGCTGTATCGAGTTGCTAGGAACATGCGGTTGACGCATAGGTGAGTACTGTCAATGTTTTTTTTACTATGATGATGGCTTGGAGTAGCCTTGTCATCATCATAGGACTTGGAGGTAGTGGATGGCTCTCACTCCTATGCTGTAAAGACGCGTGATATGTGCCCACATAGCACAAATTATAATGGTGAAGTCTATTATTCCATCCCAAGATGAGTGTTTTAAGCGCTCGTGTTACGGTTATTAGATATGCTAGTGGACTTTATAAGTTCTTAAGTGGGTCTATAGTCCTAGAGCTTGTGAATCCTCCGAGCAGTGTCGGAACTAGCCTTCCATGCGCCCGATGCGAGCTTTAAAAAAATACGTCCTTGATAAATAAAACTAGATACAGGTCTGGTCATTTCTGCGCCCCTCCAGGGTCTGCGCCCTGTGCCTGGGCACCGCAGGCACCGCCCTAGTTACGGCACTGCGTCCGAGTGACGATCTTCTTTTAAGATAAGAAAATGTACAGATTACAGCATGTTACGGACAATAGCTATAACCCGGCAGGCATCAGACATGTACGTCATCGGCATCTTAATTTTTGAAATAAAAAATAAAGCGTCCGACCGATTTCAGTCATGGCGGCCGATCTCAATTGAGATCAGCCAAGTGCGCAGGACATATTATAGTGCACAAGTGTGCGCGCAAACACAAGTGCACTCTCTATTCCCTTACTCTCATAATTCGGTGAGACGGCAATCCGACATGACCGATGAGAGATCGGGCGCAGGACCACCGGCTTAACGTGCTTTCCGAGGCACGGGCGTTCAATCGTCAACTTCCTAACTCCGGGCTGAGTACTTTCATTACAGAAAAACTCACACAAATTTTGCCCGACCCCGGACTCGAACCGGGGACCTCTTGGTCCTAACGCAGAGCTTGCTACCAATAGACCAACGAGGCAGTTAAATCGCTCTGAAATAAAAAATACACTATACCTACCTATACCTCGTAACTGGCGACCTCTCGCATGGAGAGCAACGACCTCAACCACTCGGCCATCGACGCTTATCATCATCATCATCATCAGCCCATATACGTCCCCACTGCTGGGGCACGAGCCTACCCTAAACTAGGGCGATAAGGCCTTAGTCGACCACGCTGGCCAAGTGCGGGTTGGTCGACTACACAACCTAAGAATTTCTTCTTAGGTGTGCAGGTTTCCTACCGATGTTTTCCTTCACCGTAAAAACGCTTATCCCAATCCTTAATCCTTCGTGTCTGGGTGTGATTATGTATTTAAGTATGTATTTAAAAATATCTATGTATGTATATCAGTCTCTGACGCCCATAGTACAAGCTCTGCTTAGTTTGGGGTCAGGTGACCTTGTGTGGAAATGTCCCAAATATTTATTTATTTATTTATTAATAGATATCCTTTCCTGTCTCCAGGAATCGCCACGTGGTGTCGCTACTGGAGCACGTGGTGTCCCTCCTGGCTGCGGAGCGCTACCCGCAGATCGTAGCCTCCTCTCGCTACATGCTCGCCGACATCTACGTGCCCGCCGCCACAGACCCGGCCCGGCCTTGCTTCCAACGTGCGTATTACACTGTGCACAACATACAGACATACATACAATCACGCCTTTTCCCAGAGCGGTAGGCAGAGATCACTTGCTACGGTCCTGGCACTCCACAGTCGCATCATCCACATCCATCGACCTATTCATTCACGCTTTATTCATAACCGACACAAACTACATAGACACACAAACATTACGAAAAATTTAACAAAAAATCAATGTAAAAAAGTAACCCAGCTACCAATCTGAAAGTCATTATACAGACTTCGTACTCAGGTTGGTCGTAGCAAGGAAAATAAGCTGAGATGGTGATTCACTGACGCATAAGATCTGGCCTGAGTATGTGGTTTCTTGCCACAGTCCATGTGCCATCTAATGGCATGTGTCGCTTGTCCGGAAACCTCTTCGCTGAGCTAGGATAGGTGCCTCAGATAACGCGATTCGTGTGGCCCAATACAGTAGCGCTACCATGAGTTTAAAAGTGACAGACTCGATATCGCCTATGTAAGTATGTCTATGAAAAACTTGTACATCGCCCCTAGCGGTTACGCTAAGAACTAGAATCGGTAGTATGAAAAAAATAATTCGATAGGTTTTTAACGTTCGTAAGTTTTCGATAGCTAACTCATGGTACCGCTACTGAGCCGATTACGTTTGATTTTGCCATCGACTCTATAAGAAGTACCTAGTAGTAATAGAGAAAAGGCATAGCTGCTCAGTATGCGTCGCAGGGTCAGGAAGACACTGCGATCTTTTACTAATTGTCTCGGCGAACTTCATGCCGTCAATGCGTTTTATTTCACGTACCTGCGCTTATTTTTTAACTACCCCTATTTAGCTACCTTAAACCTACCCCAGACTACATAACGAATAAAAAAAAGAGTTAGCGAGCGAGTTGTTCTCGAGTTCTTCGATTATTTTTTCTATTATACAGTACACATTATACATTTCTGAACTTGACTGTATCCAAAAGTTCATTATACAATGGAAGGAAAAATCAAGAAAAGTGCCAGGAATAGGGCGCCGCCGCAAAACGGCGCGCAGGAGTTTCGCCCGACTCCTGTGGCAAGTGGGCGAGGGCTACCGCGTTGGGGACGGACGCGGCTAAAGACGTTAGCCCCAACCCCACGGAAACTCCGCTTCGCGACGTGGAACGTGGGCACGCTCACCGGGCGCGCGAGAGAGCTGGCCGACGTACTCACCAGGCGGAGGGTGGCAGTGGCGTTCCTGCAGGAGACTCGGTGGAAAGGCAGCAGATCCCGGGCCATTGGGAATGACTACAAGCTGATCTACACAGGAGCACCTAGTGGAGAGAACGGGGTTGCGGTAGTGCTGTCCGGGGAGTTGCAGGACGACGTGTTGGAGGTGAAACGCTACAGCGACCGCTTAATGGACGTAACGGTGCTGATCGAAGGGGTTACGACCCACTTGATAAGCGCATACGCTCCACAGGCTGGTTGCAGCGACACCGAAAAGACTTCATTCTGGAATAGACTTGGAGAGGTGCTGCGGGGAATCTCACCATCTCAGGAAGTCGTTCTGGGGGGCGATCTGACTGAACGGTCATGTGGGTGAGGAGCCTGAAGAGTTCGAGCGTGTACATGGTGGCTATGGGTTCGGCAGACGCAACGCTGAAGGGGAGAACATCCTCCAGTTGTGTTCGGCTGCCGACCTGGCTATTGTGAACACGTTTTTCCAGAAGAGGCCTGAACATTTAATCACCTACAGGAGTGGGCGGCACGCTACCCAGATCGACTTCCTACTCACTAGGAGGCACCACATCGGCAAAGTAGTCAACTGCAAGGTCATACCCGGAGAGAGTCTCACTGCACAACACCGTCTACTTGTCATGGATCTCTGCGTGAAGCCCAAAGCCAAAAGCTTTGAGCGCTGTCGGCGTCAAATAAGGTGGTGGCGGCTTGACGAAGACAAATCCCAGGTGTTCGTCTCAGCTATCGGCGACAAGTGCGCTGAGGCTGAGAGCGAATCAGTTCAGAACCACTGGGACAGGATTCAGGCAACCATAACCGAAGCGGCGAAGTCAGTGCTTGGCACGTCTAAGGGTGGACGCAAATTTGACAAGGAGACTTGGTGGTGGAACGACGCAGTCCAGAGGGAGACTAGGGTGAAGAAAGCCTTCTTTAAAAAGTGGCAAGCGTCCAACTCTCCCGAAGATCGCGACGCATACAGGTCCGCAAAACGTGCAACAAAGAAAGCTGTTGCCAGAGCCAGGCGAGCCCACCTACAGCCGCTCTACGATAGGCTGGAATCGTCTGAGGGCAGAAGCTTATCTATAGATTGGCACGTTCTAGGGTCAAAGCGGCACAGGATATCTCCAAGTGCCGCTGTGTTAAAGACCCTCACGGTGACCTACTATGCGAGGACCTCGCGGTGAAGGAGAGATGGCGCTCTTACTTCCACGAGCTGTTAAATAAACAGCATAGAGAAGTGCAGCCACCGGACCTCCCTCCGAATCTTGGACTTGTGCCACCGGTAACGCCTGAAGAAGTAGAGAATGCTCTTCGCCGCATGAAGAATCGGAAAGCTGTCGGAGCCGATAGAGTCCCCATCGAAGCCTGGAAGGCAATGGGTGGTCGTGGTGTGGGCATCCTAACTGACCTTTATAACCGCATACTCAGCACCGGCAGGATTCCTTGCCAATGGAGACTGAGTGTTATCACCCCGGTCTTCAAGGGCAAGGGATCAGTGCAAGAGTGCGGTAGTTATCGCGGTATAAAGGTCATGTCCCACACCATGAAACTATTCGAGCGGATAGTAGACTCTCGAATCCGTCAGGAGTGCACTGTCTCTGGATGTCAATATGGTTTCCGCCCCGGTCACGGGACTATGGACCCCGTTTTTGCCCTAAGAATCATCATGGAGAAATACAGGACGAAGAACACGCCTCTCCACTTCCTATTTCTGGACATGGAGAAGGCCTTCGACTGTGTTCCGCGTGCGATGATTTGGTGGGCCCTGAGGTCCAAGGGAGTGCCAGAAACGTATGTCGATATCATTAGAGACATGTACTGTGATTCCGATTCTGTAGTTAGGACCGCTGTTGGCGACACTTTGCCCTTCCGTATAACCGTCGGAGTACACCAGGCTCCGTCCTGAGTCCGTTCCTCTTCAGCCTGATATTAGACGTATTGTCAGACAGCATCAGAGACCACCATGAGCAGCCACCATGGCTACTTATGTATGCTGACGATATCGCGCTGGTGGACTCGGACAGGGGACGGCTGGTGAGACGTGTTAACACATGGAAGGAATCGCTTGAGAACGGGGGTCTGAAACTCAACGTGGCGAAGACAGAGTACTTGGCCTGCAACACTACAGATCCCATGTCCGTCCGCATAGGCGAAGATACGGTCGAGCGCACGGACCGGTTCAAGTATCTGGGATCTGTACTCCACGCGAACGGCGACATCGACTCCGACGTCAAGGCACGCATTTCTGCTGCTTGGGATAAATGGCGGGAGGTGAGCGGCGTCACTTGCGACCCTAAAATGCCGGTTAAACTGAAGGGACAGGTCTATAAATCCATCATTAGGCCTGTTCTCTTATATGGTAGTGAAGCATGGCCATTACTTGAGCGGCACAAGCAGGAACTGCGGGTCACGGAGATGAAGATGCTGTTACGCGAGCAGATCGCGTAAAGAACTCCCGTATTCGCGGCAGCCTTCATGTCCGAGACATCGCTGATAAACTGCAAGAGTGCCGCCTACGTTGGTACGGTCATGTTTTACGGAAACCGGCAAACTACGTAGGGAACAAGTGTCTAGCCATGTCGCTACCGCCGGGTCCCGGCAGAAGGGGAAGGCCCAAGAAGGCCTGGCTTGACGTCGTAGTGGATGACATGCGTGCCAACAAACTCTCCGTAAAGGATGCCGAAGACCGTGCGAAGTGGAGAGCTAGGAGTAGGAAAGCGGACCCCGGGCTCCGCAAGGATGCAACCGGGAAATCGCGAAGATGATGATGATGGAGTACACATTATACATTTCTGAACTTGACTGTATCCAAAAGTTCATTATACACCGTGAAATTTTAGTGGTTGTTTTCCCGTGGCAGAACGATTTGCCTTTAGTAATACTATCGAATCATGCAAATTATTCATCGGAAAAAAAAATTTTTTTTTTCGTTTTTTCAGAATAATAATTTTCCAACTCGAAAACGAGGGAAGCTATCGTTGTTTTTGAAGATGTGACGTATTCAGGTACTGCTTGCCGCATGAAATCGATGCTTAAAGCTAAAGAAGCTCTACACCCTAAGTCATAAAGCGGTTCGAACGTGCTTTCGAGCTACGGTTAAACCTTTCGTAAAACCGGCATTTATTGATTTTACCAAAAAAGAACTGCACACATCTTTTGTACTACTAAGATAAAATCATTTTACTGCGGGAAAACAACCACTAAAATTTCACGGTGTATTTGCAGAGGAAAGCTCAGACTCTGACGGCGAAGAAGACTTCACGAAATACCCCGGGGATTCGTGCGAAAGAGACGACACGGCAGAAGACAGAGACAACAAGACGGAAGAAGACAAGAAGAAAGAAGACAAAGAGAAGAGAGACGAGAGAAGTGAGAAGGAGAAGGAAGAGAGGGAGGGAGATGCGAACTCGCTAGCGGTGCAGATACGCGGTCTCGATTTGAAGGAAATAGGAGATCGTGTTAGGGGGAAGACTGGGGTGAGCATATTTTTTTAATTTTGATAATCTTTACTACGTGGTATAAAGAAAAGTCGCTTCCGGTGTTTGTCTGTAAGTTTGCTTAAATCTTTAAAACTATGCAACGGACTTTCAATTAAATTCAATTAATTTATTATTCAGATAAACAAGATCCAATTATGGTTAGTAACATTTATGCTTATAACTATGTTAGTAACTTAATAAATTACATGTCAATACAAATAAATTATTTTGAGTTATTTTGATGGGTTACATTTGTTTAGAATAACAATACACGCGAGTTTAATCCGTATTTAATTAGCTTTGAATTTTAATTATTTTTTTTGATTATAATTTACGAGACGTGACAAGTCATTCTGTTATACGTCGTTCAAAAAAAAAGTTGAGAGACCCAGCGGCTACTAGTCGTTGAGGCATGATGCTGAGGCTAGGATCTAATAGACCACTTATAAATTTAGAACCATGTTGTGTTTTATATATTTTTTTTAGGTATGTGGTAAATAAACTGTTCTTTATTCTATGCTTTATTCTATTAATAACTGCCTCGTTGGTCTATTGGTAGCAAGCACTGCGTAAGGACCGAGATGTCCCCGGTGCGAGTCCGGAGTCGGGAAAAATTTGTGTGAGTTTTTCTGTGATGAAATTACTCAGCCCGGAGTTAGGGAGTTGGCGGTTGCACGCCCGTGCCTCGGAAAGCACGTTAAGCCGGTGGTCCTGCGCCCGATCTCTCATCGGTCATGTCGGATTGCCGTCTCACCGAGTTATGAGAGTGAGGGAATAGGGAGTGCACTTGTGTTTGCGCGCACACTTGTGCAATATGTCCTGCGCAGTTGGTTGATCTCAATTGAGATCGGTCGCCATGGCTGAAATCGGTCGGACGCCTTATAATAACCATCCCAATGATCAGGCCCCTCTTACCCACTGGGCACTATGGGCACGTGCCCAGGGCCCCGCGATCGAATGGGGCCCCCTAGTTCCTGCCAGATTACCAAAATGATGACCGATATTTAAGTATTACCGAAAAACATTAATATTAAAAAATCTGATGATAATGACTTAAATAAAAAAAAATTAGAACCTTGTTTGTCAACTTTCTTTTTCTATTATAACTAAATAGTGTTTTCTCAAGGTTATAGGGGCCCCTTGATCCTAATGTGCCCAGGGCCCCAAATAGTTTGAAGACGGCCCTGCCAATGATATATGTGATTTCAGGAAAATAAGAGCAAGACATCGAACAGTGGTCTAAGTTCGTCACCTCTGGATCGCTGCGGGCGCGCGCTCAAACATGCCTTACAAGGACTACTAGCTTTGCACAACGTCACCATAGACAAATGCAAGGTAAATACATATTTACAGGTTTCAGTATAAGCCCAGACCTTAGCCCAGATGTGGGATGATACGGGATAATAAAAGCCCATAAATATTACTACATAGTATAAAACAACGAAGCGTCCATTGTCTCTCTGTCCCTATGTACAACCGGAAATTTTGGCGGTAGTACACTTTTCAAACAGATTTCTTTAAACGCCATTAGCCCCGCCCACTAGTTATTTCCGCCAATAGAAGAGCACTTCGACCCTTTGTTTACGAATACGTTCCAATAGTAGGAGAGCTAGCAAGAATTTTTTGGTAGGTATTTGAGGCAAGCTGAAAACTTATCCTGTACCTCTCCTATTATATCCCAGCACGAAACTGCAGACCTGGCTGGTGAGTAGCGGGGCTAAAGCAGACCCCAATTTTGTTTATTTAAAAATATATTTAGACAGACGCGTAAGCTCCAAGCGATTTTCACCTTCGACCGCCAGCGTTGCTGATAGTACTTATGCTTAAATCTGTAGAAGTACCCCACAGATTTTGATAGATATAGAGATTTAAGAGGAAGGTTTTCATGTAAAGTTTTGTTAGTAATGGAACGCAAACATAATTATATTGTAAAACGAATGTTAGGAACGCATCCTTAAGTTTTACTAATCTGCCGCTGCGCGGCGCTAATTTCTTTCTCTTTGAATCCGAACCGCCGTAAGAACTGTACTTTCTTTTTTCAATATACGATATTATTGCAAATACTTCGCTTTATTCTACTATTCCTACATGGTAGCAGAGCGTAGTTGATCAGCAAGTATCAGTGCAAATAGTCGTACCGAATTGATCCGAGCTTTGCGATATACGCGTACTGAGAACATTGGAGGTTATACGCGTGCATGTGACCGGCCGGCGAAAATTTGAAAAATGAGTTCGTCGCATCACATGTTCAATCTAGAAAAGTTGATTGGGCGTGAAAACTTCGCAACATGGAAGTTCAGTGTAAAACTTACCTAGAACACGAAGACTTGTGGCAATGTGTGGAGCCAAAGACCGATATACCTATCGATTCAAGTAAGGACATCAAGGCGAAATCCAAACTAATACTATTGTTAGATCCGCAAAACTATGTTCACGTACAAAGCTGTAAGACTGCCAAAGAAGTGTGGGAAAATCTGCAAAGAGCATTTGACGATAACGGATTAACAAGAAGAGTTGGACTGTTAAAGGACCTTGTCAACACTACTCTGGAATCAAGCGGTAATGTGGAGTCATATGTTAATAAAATAATGACCACCGCCCACAAGCTACGTAACATAGGGTTTGAAGTCAACGACGAGTGGCTGGGCACCCTAATGCTGGCAGGTCTGCCTGACATCTACGCTCCTATGATCATGGGGCTTGAGAGCTCCGGCGCGACCATTAGCGCCGATCTTATCAAGACTAAGCTCCTACAGGAAGTAAGATCAGCAGATACCAGTACTGCTTTATATGTAAATTCAAGACACAAAAATTTCACCGTTCGCCACACCAATCAAAGGCCAAGAAGGGGCCAAGATGCTACAATTGCAACAGTTATGGCCACTATGCCAAGTTCTGTTCAAGTGCTAAAGGGAGCAAGACCGAAAATGAAAAAGCAAGAATGATACAGGTTTTATTGCAGCTTTTTCAGCATTTTCAGGGAAAAATCAAAACAAATGGTTCATGGACTCTGGTGCATCCATGCACATGACTGGAAACAGGCACTGGTTGTACAACGTCACAGAACCTCCGGTAAGGGAAGTAACAGTAGCTAACAAGGAGCCGCTGTCAGTTGGAGGAGTTGGATACACCGATGTCAGATTAGCAAATGGTAAGAACATTCAACTTAAAAATGTTTTGTATGTTCCTGACCTGGCCGTCAACCTACTCTCAGTGAGTGCTATTGTCAATAGCGGTTACAAAGTAACATTTACTCAAAGAGGCTGTAATGTTAATGATTCACATGGTAAATTCATATGTTCTGCAACTCTAGATAATAAACTATATATTTTGGATACACATATTAGTTCTGAAACTGCACACTTGAGCTCTAGTGAAGACAAATGTAGTGATACCTACTTGTGGCACCTCCGTATGGGACACTTAAATGTTACAGATGTCAACAGGCTGCCTAACTGCGTCAAGGGTGTCACTTTAACCAACACTGAGAACTGTGTGACAAGATGTGTTTCCTGCTATGAAGGCAAGCAATCCAGGCTCCCATTCAAGAATGTTGGTTCCCGAGCAACGGCACCTTTAGAACTTATCCACTCTGACCTCTGTGGACCGATGGAGAACTTGAGCTGCTCAGGTATGAAGTATTATATTACTTTCATAGATGACTACACTAGAATGGTGTATGTATACTTTATGCAGGATAAAACTAAAGTGTTAGAAATTTTCAAGGACTATAGAAATAAAGTTGAAAACCATTGTTCTCAGAAAATTAAAATATTAAGAACAGATAATGGTACTGAGTACTGCAATACTCATTTTGAAAATTTTCTATCCATCAGCGGTATAGTACATCAGACTTCCACTCCCTACACCCCTCAACATAATGGACTAGCAGAGAGGATGAACAGAACACTAGTTGAAAAGGGCAGGTGCATGTTGTTTCAAGCCAATCTGCCGAAGAAACTATGGGCCGAGGCAGTGGGGACAGCGGCATATATTGTAAACCGATCTCCTAGTAAAGCTTTACATGGTAAGACACCTTTTGAACTGTGGAATGGATACAAACCTGATCTGTCACACCTAAGAATATTTGGCTCCGAGGCTATGGTGTTTATACCTAAAGAAAAGCGCCAAAAGTGGGACAAAAAGTCAAAAAGGATGATTCTGGTCGGATACTGTGACAATACTAAAGGATATCGTTTATTAGATGAAAAAAACATTCAAAATCACTAAAAGCAGAGATGTTACCTTCTTTGAGATCTGCAAGAGGGATTTAGTGACTGACAATGATGTTTCAGCTTCGTCTAACAGCCATGATACTGATAACCGAGTGGAGTCACAGCTGTGTGGTGATCACCCTACTTCTACAAGTCATAGAAGTAATGTGTTGGTACAGTCCGAAGAGTCACCCCTATCTGAGACAAGAAATGTCATTCCATCACATGAAGAATCTACTACTGATGATTGTGTACTAGATGAAGACTGTGATCAGAGTTCAAGTGAGTATGAGACGGACACAGGGGACCTAGATGCAACATATGTACCACCGAGATGGGTACAGTCAGAGCACCAGCAAAGGAATATTACCCTGAGACCTCGGAACAGAAGAAACATCACAGATACAGAAGGAAATAGTATGTTTTGTTTACTTTCTAATTTTTCTGATCCACAGACAGTCGAGGAGGCACTCACATCACCATATGCCAAGCAGTGGCAACAGGCTATGGACGAGGAGTACAACTCGCTGATGAAAAACAACACCTGGAGTTTAAGGAAACTGCCTGTGGATAAAAAGGTCTTACCCAGCAAGTGGGTTTACAAATCTAAGACTGATCAGGATGGTAATATTGTTCGTTTCAAGGCCAGGCTTGTCATAAAAGGATATGCACAGAAGAAGGGCACTGATTATGAGGAAGTGTTCTCACCAGTTGTAAGGTACAGTACCATACGCTATTTAATGTCACTAGCTGCAAGACTTGGGCTTGACATCGATCAGCTGGATGCAGTGTCAGCATTCCTTCAAGGAGACATCGATGTGGAGATATATATGACACAGCCAGAGTTGTATGAACAAGGGCCTCAGGTATGTCACTTGCATAAATCTTTATATGGATTGAAACAAGCCAGTAGGCTATGGAATTCAAAACTGAACACTGTGCTCCAAGATATCGGTATGAAAAGGTCAAAGTCTGACCCATGTGTATATTATAATGTTAATAAGAATACCTATATTGCTGTATGGGTTGATGATCTCATTTTATTTACTCCAAATAAAGTAGAAAAGGATATAATAAAGAAGAGGCTCATGCAACACTTAGAGATGAAGGATCTAGGTAGAGCCAGTCAGTGTGTTGGTCTCAACATAACTAGGCATGGAGACACCATTATGATAGATCAAGAAAAGTATATTAAAGATGTACTTAACAAGTTTGGTATGTCTGACTGCAAACCGTGTAAAACTCCAATTGAAGTTGGTCAAAAGTTCACTCAGAGTGCCGATGAAAAGGAAATGGATTACCCATACCAACAAAGCCATAGGATGTCTTTTATACATAGCTCAAGGCACAAGGCCTGACATTTCTTTTGCAGTGAATACTCTTAGCAGGTTCAACAAGGAGCCGAGAGCAGAGCACTGGACAGCTGTCAAGAGGGTCCTACGGTATTTACAAGGAACTAAAGATATGAGGCTCACATATACCAAAGATGGTGAATCAACCATGAAGGGTTTCTGCGACGCGGATTGGGCCAGCGATAACAGCGACCGTAAGTCCTGCACGGGCTATGTTTTTATTTCTCAGGGAGGCGCAGTGACCTGGTGCTCGAGGAGACAGCAGACGGTGGCGCTGTCCACGGCGGAGGCCGAGTACATGGCGATGTCGTCGGCGGCGCAGGAGGCGCTGTGGCTGCGACAACTGCACGTCGAGTTCGGCCAGCCCCTAGACGGTCCTCTTCATATATTTAGTGATAATCAGAGTGCTATTAAGTTGTCCGCCAATGATTGTTATCTACCGCGTTCCAAACATATAGATATCAGATATCATTTTTTAAGAGAACATGTTAATAATTTAGAAATTAAGTTTAACTATTGTAGAGGTGATAAGATGGTTGCCGATATACTTACCAAAGGAACAACTGAGCACAAAAATTTGTATTGTATAGCTAAAATGGGTTTGCGTTCAGGGGTGGATGTTAGTAATGGAACGCAAACATAATTATATTGTAAAACGAATGTTAGGAACGCATCCTTAAGTTTTACTAATCTGCCGCTGCGCGGCGCTAATTTCTTTCTCTTTGAATCCGAACCGCCGTAAGAACTGTACTTTCTTTTTTCAATATACGATATTATTGCAAATACTTCGCTTTATTCTACTATTCCTACAAGTTTACCCTATGCGAAGCAAGGGCGGGTCACTAGTAATATACATATAAATACAGGATGCAATCAGTTAATTAGTAGTAGCCAAATTTTCTTATGCATCAACAACAGAACTAGTTCAAAAAAATGCACTTTATTTTTCCGACTCACAAATGTTGTCTGATCTCTCTAAGTCAATTGAAATATGATGAGGTTAAAATGCTACTCCTTGTCCACGTTCTTCCATTTGTTACAGTTAGTAATATAAGATAAGAATAGCTTCTAATACTGATTGTTGAAAAACCAAATAAATAAAAGCAAATTACCACTTTTCCTTTCACCGTGTATATTTCTTCTTAACAGGAAGAAGAGAGAGAACGCCTCAAACAACAAATCTTACTTGAAGAGCAACATCCCAAAATGGCGAATCCGTGCGAACCAATCAAAATGGACTACGAACCAATAGGGAAGAAGCAGGAAGCGAGAGAGCACACCTCTCGCAGTAGGCGGAGGAAGCGAGAAAGAAAGACTTCGGAGAAGACCGGGAACTGCTTGATCGAAGCCAAATCGAATGTCGATAAGAACGCCATCTTGATTCGGAAACAGAAGAAAGAAAACACCTGGAATGAGCCAAGTCGCGATGACAATTTCGCTTGGAAGTTGCACCTAAAAACTCTTCTATACGAAAAGATATGTCTAGCTTATGCAACATTAGCCGAATATAGCTACGCAAATGAACAATACGGGTTTTCGCTAAAGTATATAGACATGGCAAGTAAATGCCAGAAGTTGTTAAGCAACATGATTATAAAGAGTAGGATGGTGGATGCTAGTTGCCTGATTGGAAGGGTGGGGGATAATTATTTTCAGTTGAGCAAGAATTGGCACAGTTTGGACAAGTTTAAGAAGCAGTTTGAGACCGACCATGAGATTGATAGTAAGCTGAGGTTGGAGATTGAGAATGATATGGCTGAGGAGGTGGATGGAGCTGTCACTGAGGAGTTTGATCTTGGTGAGTACAAATGGGATGGGAGGGTTTATCCGTTGTGGGAGTTTATAGCTTGTCTGGCATGATTTTCAAAGATTTAATAATCAATTTAAGGGTTAACAAAGTATGGTTTGACATGTAGACAATCCATACTTATACTACACTTATCAATCTATATCCTTACTTCCTTACTAATATTATAAATGCAAAAGTAACTCTGTCTGTCTATCTGTTACGCTTTCACGCATAGAGTACTGAACCGATTTAAATGAAATTTGGTACAGATATAGTCCAGAGCCTGAGAAAGGACATCTACTTTTTAACCGACTGCGCTATAAAGAAGTAATGATTTACCCGTTAAACATATCTGCGCGGATGAAGTCGCGGGCGAAAAGCTAGTACTACATATAGATTGATGACATACATCAATACTTGCTGATTTAATATTTCTTCAATTTAAGACAATTCTTAGTCATCTATCTGTTTATTTGATTTGCAGTACTTTCTTCAGAAATCTATATAAGTCCGTATAAATTCATGCTTTATTTATTTTTATCTTACTACTAATTTAGTTTTATATTTTTCTTTGTACCAATTAATGAAACGAAATGAATTTCTTTGAACAAAACTATTTTCATCTTCTGTATTGACGAATGAGTGTTGTTTGTTGGCAATTTTAAGTTGCTATATACTTTTACAGTGCTTTTGAGTTCTGTAAAAGTGCGATCGCATCACGGGCAAAGTGTTTTATTTGTTGTTTTTAATGCTATCAAAGCTCAAAAAAGGTAAAGTTTTTCCGAAATTAAATTTTTTCCCCTTATCTATGGTATTTCCATCATTCCAGAGATAACCTGGCCATCGACGGAGACGGAAGCGATGGTGTTGTCCTGTGAGCACTACCGGCGCGGGTTGCGCGCAGCGCGGGATAAACGCTCGGAGCTGGTGCGGCGCCTCGCGTCCGTCAACAACGAGCTCGCCGTCAGCCACATGAACGCTGCGCAACGTGAGTTAATATATAAACATACTGTGTACATATTTATTTATTTATTTAAGATCACCAACAAGATTACATTAACAATATGATATAAGTAACATGACCAAGACGAACATTTAGATAAATGCAAACTTAATTATTCGCTATGTGCGCGATGATAGCGCCCCTAGTGGCGACAACTATTCAGGACTTGAGATCTGTCATATCATAGCAACTAGATGTTTTGATATGTCATATCATAGCAACTAGATGTTTTGATATGTCATATCATAGCAACTGGATGTTTTGATAAAGATTTTCGACTAGTTTTTCAACACAAAATAAATAAAAATTGTATAAAGTGAGTGTGTATATTATACCAAGTGATTTTCTTACTTCACAAAAATATGAATATTATTATAAGTTTTGAATTTGCATCGTTTACGTTACGTACGTAACGTTTTTACTTACAAATACAAGGGAATTTATGAATTAAAGCAATTTGACACATGAAAGCTCAGAATTATATCACATTTCTGTCATATCGTGCGCTTCGATCGATTTGCCGTTCCCCACCACCCACTCCGCACATAGCGAATAGGTGACAACTACATGCATTTCAGACAACAGGCATTTTTAATTTTATCTAGTTTAAAATACAAGAAGTGGTTTTAGTTTTAATACTTATGAAACTTCAAATGATTATATAACAATAATCGATAAGTTGGTTAAACCACTCAGGGATTGACCAAGCATTTAGGTACATATAAACCTTCCTTATGAATCAGTTTAGCTATTTAAAAAAACCGCATCAAAATCCGTTGCGTAGTTTTTGTAGTGGTAACACACCTCTCCATACATAGACAGGTTAGTATTAATAGTATTATTATATAAGTAGAGCGTAAGTCAGTTATTGGGAAGTTACAATATACAACATCAACAGTGAACTCATCTTCTTTCGTAGTGGTGTGACAGACACACGTCTACATTTTATAGATCTAAGCATACATAGGGACAGACAGACGACGGATAGCGACTTTGTTTTATACTATCTTGATATGCATGAAAAGGAACTGATAAGTTTCGTTAATGTAAATTATGAAAAGTATAGGACCTAATCGCACCCCTGTAGAAGACCTATAAATATTGTATCGGGAAAAGGATTTGTCCCATTTATAGAAACTCTCAGGTTCTAATAATTGTGTGTGCATGAGACTACCTTGAACAATCCAGACACCTTTCTAGCAAAATTATGTAGCAGTGTGTGATGATAGACGCTATCAAATGCCTTTGATAGGTCACAGATATATCTTAGAGTGTTTTGCTCATTACTTGACCTCATGCAAACAAATTGCGGACATAATCTAATGTAAAATATACCAATTTCTTCCACAGAAACGTACGCCGAGTACTCAGAACTCCCAGACCCGAAATCGGACGCGGCCAAAGCTCTCCTAAAGCAGTTCGAGTCTTTATCAAAGCGTTCGGAACAGTGTTTGTTAGAAGCGAGTACATTGTTTGAGCAAGCGAGCGATTTGCCCAATCTAGCGTTACTGCACTGTAACCGCGCGAGATATTTGAGACTACGGGCGCATACCGCACACGCGCGCAATGCGTAAGTATAAGAATATATAAAAATCTGTTGTAGGTTCGATCGTGTATAATTTATACTCCGCGTTTTATTGGTAATTTTCCCGTAGCAGAATGATGAGATGAATCATTCTGCTACCATTCATATCGAATCATGGTTGTTAATTTCCGAATGCAAAGTGTAAACTTGATTACGGAAATAAAGAAAGATTTAGATTTATTATACTTTAGACTTGTAGCATGTTTCAAAGTTAAATAATTTTATCATGTGTAAATCTTCACCCTATCCCAAAAACATGACTTTTTCTTTTTTTTGTGGCTCCCTCTGGCAAAAGAAGTCTAACTTACAATTTCTTTTTTCTACATTTTTGTTATTTTTTTACATATTTTTTTAATTTTAAATTTTTTTTTTAATTTTGTTTTTTTCACACTTGTTTTTTTTTTTTAATTTTGGTGTTTTTTTTTCTCCAGTTCCGAGAAGCGAAGCCTATACAACCAAGCGGAGGAGCTGTACACGACCGCCCTGAAGACTTTGGGCGCCCGCGACGCCTGCGGGGCGGAGTCCGTGTGGGAGCTGGTCGCGTGGGAGCTGAGCTGCCACCTCTACACGCGCGCCGCGCTGCTGCAGGACGACGCCGAGGGACACACGGTGAGACGGACGGACGGACGGACAGACAGACAGAGCGACGCCTGCGGGGCGGAGTCCGTGTGGGAGCTGGTCGCAGACAGACAGATGGACAGACGCACGGACAGACAGACAGACAGACAGACAGACAAACGGACGGACAGACAGACAAACGGATGGACAGACAAACGGATGGACAGACAGACAAACGGACGGACAGACAGACAAACGGATGGACAGACAGACAAACGGATGGACAGACAGACAAACGGATAGACAGACAAACGGATGGACAGACAGACAAACGGACGGACTGACAGACAAACGGATGGACAGACAGACAAACGGACGGACAGACAGACAAACGGATGGACAGACAAATGGATGGACAGACAGACCGTCAGACGGACGGACTGACAGACCGTCAGACGGACGGACTGACAGACAGACAGACAGACAGATGAACAGACAGACAGACAGATGGACGGACAGACAGACAGACCGTCAGATGGAAGGACTGACAGACAAACAAACAGACAGACCGTCAGATGGAAGGACTGACAGACAAACAAACAGACAGACATATGGACAGACAGACAGACAGATGGACAGACATACAGATGGACGGACAGACAGACAGACCGTCAGATGGAAGGACTGACAGACAAACAAACAGACAGACAGATGAACAGACAGACAGACAGATGGACAGACATACAGATGGACGGACAGACAGACAGACGAACCGTACAGCTAGTTCACATTTTGTCGGTCTTAACGTTAACAAGCACATATAGTGGTCCATACACTTGACTGGGACTTGCGCCTAAAGTCGTGAGTTCTTTTCCCAGTCGAGAATTTTTTTGAATTTGTGTGTACCAATGTTGAATTTGATTTCCGTAACACAAGTGTTAAAGCTAGTCATTTCGGAATCGTCACAATGTTTGTGGTGTTGTGATCTGTATATACTTAATATTCGTTTTTATGGAGTGATAATGAAGTATATTTTCGCATATATTCATCGTCATCATCATCAGCCCATATACGTCCCCACTGCTGGGGCACGGGCCTACCCTAAAGGGCGATAAGGCCTTAGTCGACCACGCTGGCCAAGTGCGGGTTGTTCGACTACACAACCTTAGAATTTCTTCTTAGGTGTGCAGGTTTCCTCACGATGTTTTCCTACACCGTTAAAGCGTCGAATGGTGGTACATGTATTCATATTAATCCTTTTCTCCCAGTAATAACGTCTATTTTCGCTTGCAGGAGGTGACAGAGGTAGCCGAGGCGTTCAAACACGCTCTGAAGTATTGTCTGCTCAGTCCGGGGCCCCGCCAGTATCTATACCAGTTCCGTGCCGCCATGATACACCATAGACTAGCGTCGCTCTACCACTCACAGTATAGGTATGTGTTTATGGATTCACTTTGACAAGGCTGACGATTGTGTCAAAATTAGTCCGAATGATTGTCTCAAGAAAAATATAAGTAGATTAAATAATAATATGTTAACTACATACTAGGTGACCCGAAAAACTTGGTATTGTTTGATTTTTTACTGTGATTAAAAACTATTTAGTTTTATTGTAATATGCGAACGTAGTCCTGTTTTTAGGACAGATACAAAAATAAAGAATAAATAATCCAATATGGTGTATTCGTTTAGAAAATATGCGTACTTATTATTAAAGATGTATAATAATTTTAAACTTTCATGGTTATACATCAGAGAACTAAAAATGTCAGGGATATAAATATACATTATTATTATTTACCATGTCGTTTTATTTGAACGAATTCCAGATATTTCATCACTATTGCAAGCGCTAAACAACATGCTAAATATGCCGCCGGACACTTTCAGTTTTCTGATAATAGATACTTTTTAAATATTAGTCTTTATGGGTCGACACGCGATATTAGGAGTAGCAAACGGTTAGGAGCGGCGCCAGTTCGCTCGCGACCATGATTGGTGTAACCCAGTCGAAACGTCGGGCAGTAAGTAGCTAAGTATTTGCTCCTCCTAATATCGCGTGTAGACTGTAGACCCATAAAGACTAATATTTAGTGTAATGGAACGCGAATGCTTAAATTCATAAACGTTTTTGTAGGATAACTCAAGAGGAGGGCCCCAAACGTCGTACGCTGCTGCATGCCACGCGAACCAACTACGGCTCGGCCGCGAACATGTTCGCTCTGCTAGAAGACGCCTGCATGTACCTAACGGTGCAGTTGGAACATGTTGCAGTGCTGGAGGCACAGGCTCAGGGTGAGTTGACCATTTTTTTTCCTACTACTACTACTAATGTTTGGGTTTAAGATCTTTATTCTCACGAATTACAAAAGCGTGTTTCACTTGCGTGAGATGATTACAAAAATATTAATAATATAAATCAGTTAATTTTAGGCTGTTTTGTATTATATACCCAAAATAAGTCTTAAATAGAAAAACAGACGTTTTCAAATTGTTTATTAAATAATTTTATTGCATCTTGGTTTATCGAAACTTTGTATTTCACACCTTAATGATTTCATATATTTTTTTACAGTGACACCGAATTTGAAACTGAAATCACTTCAGAACGCAATACAATTACTACGCCAATGCCACTCCATCATGAAAGTGATAAAAGACCGCGACCCAGAAGACCAGAAAGAAGCGCCCAAACCAGAAGACGGCGATGAAAAGACCATGCAAAATGAACACAGTCTATTGGCCTTGTATGAGAATAGACTGCATTATATACTGAAGAGTATAATACAGTACTGTAGGTCCAAGAGTAATAAAGACTACGAGAAAATGACAGATATGTATAAGAGGCTGTATTTTGCTAGTTTGAAGATAAAGAAAGATGACGATCTGAGGGTCTACGCAGGGAGTGTTTGTGATGTGCTGGCTGCTATGGATGATATTGAAAAGGAATTTGAGTAAGGCGTCCGACCGATTTCGGCCATGGCGGCTTTATTAGAGGTTCTTAATAGAGGTCAGCCAATTGCGCATATTATAAGGCTAACGCTAAGTGCACTCACTGTTCCCTTACCCCGATAGTTCATTGACACGACAATCCTACATAACCGATGAGAGATCACTCGCAGGACCACCGGCTTAACGTGCTTTTTGAGGCACGGGCGTGCATCTGTCAACTTACCGGCTAAGTAATTTCTTATAAAAAAAAGATAACACCAATTTTGCCCGACCGCGGACTCGAAACGGGGACCTCTCGATCCTAACGCAGCACTTGCTACCAATAGACCAACGAGGTAGTCAATAAAGTGTATTTGAGTTAGTGCTCATCAAATATTATAATTTCCTAAGTGATTACTGTTACTTAACTTTCGAGTGTGAGTATATACAGGTACAAATTTGATTTCTTCATTCTCATAGTCCAATAGTATGACATCTAATCATCCCGAAACGACCAGAGAAAGATAAGGTTAAGGACCGACGGCTTAATAAGCACTCCGAAAGGTTACCTCCCGTGGATCAACGAGGTAGTGATGTACCTAATTAGTTATGATGTATGTCGATGACATTCTACTTGATGGTGAAGCATTATGTAACACTTATCGACTTTGATTAAATACCTAATTCAAATCAATACTTTATTGGCTCGCAGAGCTTATAACTTGTTTTACCCTCGACGATAACCTGTTAAGCCTGATTAATGTATAAAATATTCTCATCGGAATTCCCAAAAAAAAAACAGTATAAGGGCTAAGGAAAACATCGTGAGGAAACATACGCACCTACGAAGAGATTCTAAGGTTGCGTAGTCGACCAACCCGCGCTTGGCCAGCGTGGATGACTAATGCCTTATTGCCCTAGTTTAGGGTAGGCCCGTGCCCCAGCAGTGGGGCGTATATGGGCTGATGGTGTTTAATATAATTTTGTGTTTTAAAGAATGTGCCAATGAATTACATACTTAGTTCTTTTCGAATAAGTAGCAATCTTAATATGTATAACATTGGTTGGTTATAGGATGACGTAAGAACAATAAGAATACGTCTGTCTGTTTGTAGTTTTTTTATTACGTGCCTTAGTTAAATAATTAAGTATGGTTCATAAAGCAAGTCTTACTTTGTGTATATTGTAACGCGTGACAAAGACTGATGTGATACTTTATGTAAATAAATATTTTACTGAGTTAAAATGTGTTTTATTATACTACACGCCATTTTAATTTTTTATTTATTATTATTATTATTTTAACTTTTATGAAAATAACAATATAAAGTTAAAATTTTAGGTTATTGCTTATACTTGTAGGTGATAGGAATATTTTAGTTTAATTGTAACCTGTTTGTTTGAAAACAAATCGTTCAAAAGGGGTATTCCAAGAACAGGTATTGATTAATATGTATATCTTTATTGGTCGTATAGTAAGTTTGTTTGTACATATACATTATAAAAGCATAGGAATGGTAACAATAAATACAATATTTAAAGCTATACAAATTGGCGATAACTTATATTTATTAATAAAATATAAAATATATTTTTTAAGTCAAATACAGTTGAAACATTATTTCAACAATCTAGTTAGCTTTTGTTAGCAAATAATATAACTAACATATTATATTCAAACTATAATGTACTCTCACTATGTGAATATAAAAATCTGTCAAAATAGATACCAAATAAGGAAACTAACATTAAATATTTGACTCATACCTAATAAGGCAACTATAAAGGTTCTATATGAAAATTCCAAAATCTAAATTTCAATCAACTAAGACAATTTATACTTATACTGCGATCTGAAAGTTTAATATTTGAATAAGTTTCCATATTCGGGTGTAACTGTCTTACTAGACGAATCTTCTAAGTGAAAACGTGGGCTGTTCCTCCGCCTTACTGCTTCTGTAATAAATAAAAAAAATATTTAATATATATATAATTTTTACAAAGATGATGGAGGGATTATCTCAGTCTGTATGATTCCACAACCACAGAGCATAAGTAAGTGTATCAGAAACACGAAGTTAGTCGATGCCCATTCTTAAACTGACTGGAATTAAAAGGTTGTAATACGCCCCCTGGTCATTTGTTTCCTCCCTCCTATAACATTGTTTTTTTCAGGCGGGTCGTGAAATAGCTTCTATCCAGGCCTTCAGGATGAGGTGAGAGTAACAGACTTGAGAAGTTCTGTCTATTGTATCTACCTGTCGACCTAAAATGTTTGCCTCACGATTGCTTACCATCAGGTGGAGTAAGATCGTTCAGTAGCGCTACCATGAGTTTAAAAGTGACAGACTCGACATCGCCTATGTAAATAATGTCTATGAAAAATGTATAGCGCCCCTAGCGGTAACGCTAAGTACTAAAATCGATAGTATGATAGATATACACGATTCTATTGGTTTTTAACGTACGTAAGTTTTTGATAGCTAACTCAGGGTGGCGCTACTGATCGTCGGATAGCTTAATATTAAACACATAATATGCATATTATTAAAAAAATCATAACCAAATAAAGAAAAGGCAGCTGTTCGAAATGAGAGATAAAACGTTCTCAAAAGTTAACTATAAATATAGGCTCTAGACTATATAATATTGGCTACAGCCAGAATACCAGCGCCCCAGCGGCTTCATGTCATTGAGGCATATGCTGAGGCTGGGACCTAGTTGACCACTGATCAATGTTGTGTTCCATGCTGTTTTCTTTTTTTTTTGTTTTATGGTCAATAAATACTTTTTATTATTATTATTATAAAGTAGAAATAACCCTCACCTGCCGTTGAGCATGTCCTGGATCTGAGCGAAGCTTTTCCCCTTGGTCTCTGGAACGACGAGGAGTGTGAATACGAACGCTCCTGCACAGCACGCGCCGAAGATCCAGAAGGACACGTGCATGCCCAGGGCGGCAGCTACTGAGCTGAAGTATCTGTAAAATGGATAATTGCCTTTTGAAATAAAACTTGTTTTACGTAAACTCGCGTGTATTGTTAATCTAAACATTATTTAGAGATCCGACGTTTAGTGCCTGTTCACACCTAGCGATTTTTGGACGAAAAAAAGTATTAACTTACCTGGTGGTCAAGAACGAACAAGTCCAAGCGAAGGCAGTAGCGATAGGCGAAGCTATAGCCTTCACCTCGATAGGGAACAGCTCGCTCATGATAGCCCAGGGCAGCGACCCCAGCCCCCAGCAGAAGGTGACGATAAATAGGATCAGGGAAGCCACCGGCAACCAGCTCAGGGACTCTGTTAGAGGATGCTGCTGAGATGATAGAAGGAAGTATGTGCCGAGGAGTCCCTGTGGAGTGGAATGAATAAGATAATCAGTAAGCGCAATAAATGCATAACATTTAGATCATTCACACGGCAGTCAAAGATATTTCCTTAATTTTTGATTAAATTAACATCATCGATAATATTTAAGCTGTGTACAGTTTTAAATTAAAGATTAGTATAGGAGTTCATTGTCATATTTTAAGCTATCTGTGCCAAATAAACGATAATTCTATTATTTTCTAAAATGCAGTATTTTTGTTTGGTAATAATTTCATAACCCTGAGTTCAGAACTCTTAGTTAGTCATAATTTGAATGTCCTTTGGATACTTGATTTAATATAATACATTTGCACAATATTATATACAGGACCTAATCAACAAAAATTTGACTTACCAATCCAATTGCGGTACCACAGCTTGATGCTAATAGGAGAATTCTCCTCCCGAGCCTATCCACCACAAAAGGCGTGATGAAAGAGGCTACTACCTGCAATACCATATCATCAAGTTAAACTCAAAGACAAAAAAATATTTTTAATTAGGAAATGCTTCCACAATTAACCGAAACTAGTGTCGGCATTTATGAAACCAAATGGAAAGTGACTAATGTTTTAATTTAAATATTTTGTTTAGAATTACGTTTAAAGAGCATTATTATTTTATGACCATTTGATGAAAACCATTAAAGTGCATCTAAGTACTATTTTAATAAAATAGCTTAAACGATTGGCAGAAATGACAATACGTACGCAATGGCAGAAATATTATTATGAAGAATAATGAAAAGGAAAAATAGAATTTTGATAATTTCTCAAAGATTTACCACTTTGTACGCTGTTGTAATCTTCTACTGAAGTCACCGTACAGCTGATTCTCTCACAGAGTCGGTGTCAATTCTGTCAACAATGTGGTTGGACCATAATAATGAGTTGGGTATTTATTGCCTGGACTGCACCAATGATGATGGTTGCTACAGCGGAATCGAGTGAGGACCCGGCTGCCTTGAAGATGTCCGTCAAATAGAAGAGCACGGCGTTGACGCCAGAGAACTGCTGGAAGAACACCAAACCGCACGAGATGTAGAAAGCCTTGAGGTTGCTGCCTCTGAACACATCCAGCACCTGCCGACATTATAGGGAAAGTTTTATTCAGGTAACAAAATTCATCATCATTATCAGCCTATTTACGCCGCCTACTACGCACGCCTATCCTTAACGGGCGATCAGGCCTTACTCAACAAAGTTGCTGAAACTAAAAACATTTATTATTCATGTAAAAAAATTATAGAACATAACACTCGAAGTTGAAGATGTACTAATGGAGGTTCTTTCTTCAGGACTTGTTAATTCGTGTTATAGTGGGATGGTCGTTGCATTTGCTTGGTCTTGCTGCATCAAACGGCAGCTCACTGGCTGTTGACATTCTTAGAAACGAAGTGATGAACGAAGATTTCTGTGAATAAAACTTGCACACGTATTTTTTAATGTGATATAGCAACAATATTTTGTACGTAAAGGGGGTGGCACATACAGTTGAGTTTGAAAACAATAAATAAATACCCAATGAGGGTTAACGCGTATGAGACATTGTGGCGTGACATTGATAGACATCACGCTATCTTGGTGTAGTTGGACTTCACGCCTACGCATTGCCATCTAGTGAATTTATCATACGCGTTGATCCTTATTGATATTATTTAAAACCTTCTCCTTTAGGTAACTTACAGTTAAATAAAAGGAATTTTAAGTAAACAAGCCATTAACTTAAAAATCCTTTTATCTATCCTAGTTTTTACTGCCATACTTAACTCTAATGAAATTTTCAAATAACTCAATGCCGTTTGTAGTAAATTTCAACGAATGGAGTAGGAAAGTCCATAGAGTAATAGCTCTATGGACACATTAACATTTTCGGTGTCCTAGTCTCCACATCTTCGCTGAAGTCGAAGTAAATTCGGAATACCGTGACAGTTTTGCCCATAGAAGACCGCATATCCTCCTCCATCTTATCCAGCTCATCCTGGATACCAGCTCGGGAGCGACCGCGGATCAGGGCAAGGCACTGGGTGGCTGCTTCCCGGTTATCTGAAAGGTTTTGATACAAAAATATGACCAAACAAGACAAGATGACCTCACTCCACCTGATTGTAAGCGGTAGTGAGATCCACATATGAGCTCGAGAGGCAATATGGTTAAGAGGCACAATAGACCATATACAGCCTGTTGCACTGACCTTGAAAGCCTGCTTAAATCCCGTTTCACACGCCGCCCGAAGAGCCCGGGATAATAGGAGGGAGGGAAAGCAAGAGCTGGAAGGGAACGTATTTGGGCTGATGATGCACCAATTTTAGAAAAGGTAAGAAGTGCAATGTTAGCTTAGTACGGGCATGTTATGAGGAGGGAAGAAAGCCATGGAACTAGAAGAGTGATGAGTATGAATGTCAATGTACGTAATAGTAGAGGACGGCCGAAGAAGACATGGATGGATTGCGTGAGAGATGATATGGGAGTGAAAGGAGTAGACACAGAGCTGACGAATGATAAGCCTGAATGGAAGGAGTACACATGTTGCGCCGACCCCACATAGCGTGGGACAAGGGCAGGAGAACGATGATGAGGAACATATGGAATTGAAGAACTTACTCTTAGTCAAGTGGTAGATTGGCGACTCCGGCATCCAGTAGAACGCCAGGCAGAAGGCGGCGACCACACCCGTGCCGACGTACGCCACTCCTGAGTAGGAGACGAAGGGACCCACCGAGTAGACCAGCAGAAAGCCCAGGGTTAGGAAGGATTGCAGGAACGAGCCTAGCGCGCCGCGGGAGGCGTCCTGAGGATGGAGAGAAGAACATCCAATTCTACTCATGATATTATGATAAAGAACCGGTCAAGATCAAGTCGGACTCGCGCACAAAGGGTTCCGTACCAGTTATTTAAAAAAAAAAACACGTTTATTGTGTGGGGACCCCCCTTAATATTTTATCTTTTTAAATGTTTATGTTGGAAATATGAATATTTCAGCATTTTAGCTATCACGGTTTATGAAATACAGCTTGGAGGCAGACAGACAGACAGACGGACGGCGGAGGCTTAGTAATAGGGTCCCGTTTTCACCTTTTAGGTACGGAACCCCAAAAATTTTATGGATCAGAATTAGTACATAAATAAATAAATATTTCACCACATCGGATACATCGATCTGCAGCGCTACCATGAGTTTAAAAGTGACAGACTCGATATCGCCTATGTAATTATGTCTATGAAAAACTTGTACAGCGCCCCTAGCGGTTACGCTAAGAACTAAAATCGGTAGTATGAAAAATACAATACGATAGGTTTTTGACGTGCGTAAGTTTTCGATAGCTAACTCATGGTACCGCTACTGATCCCGTAGTTTAAGCACTTGTGTAACACAGGTGAGCTTAGGTAAGGGTGTCTGCCTTCCCCTCAGTCCGGTGAAGCTGCAAAAGCCGTCTGAGCCTAACAGCTAAGACCCTATTCCGTAGCGGTACCATGAGTTAGCTATCGAAAACTTACGTACGTTAAAAACCTATCGAATTGTTTTTTTCATACTACCGATTTAAGTTCTTAGCGTTACCGCTAAGGGCGCTGTACATTTTTCATAGACATTTATTACATAGGCGATATCGAGTCTGTCACTTTTAAACTCATATTAGCGCTACTAAACATGTCTTAGTCTTCCCGAAAAAAAAAACGCAGATGAGTGAGGCAAATACAATGCCTTGTTCCGTTGCGACGGCAAACGCAACGGAGAAGTAGGCCTTCGATCTTACTCACCGTAGCGATCTCAGCGCAGTACATAGGTGACACCGCGAAGACCCACCCTACGGCGACCCCCCAGCACACTCTGCCAGCGTAGAGGACCCCCACACCCGTCGCCGAAGCCACCAGCACCCAGCCCAGGAACAAGGGGACCCCCACACAGAGCAGACCCCACTTGCGACCGATGCGGGCCGCTAGGAAACCCCCCATGAACGGACCTGGAATGAATTAATTTGTGGTTGGGGTATGACCCAAATTGAACTAAAACGCAAGTTAGATAGTAGACACACTACCTTGGACTCTGAACTGGTAAGAATCCGAACTAGATGGAACAACGTCTATCCTGGACTCTGAAATAATAAAAGTCCGGCTCGTCACTGACCAAAGATTGAAATAAAATTTATTGAAAGGAAGGCTCCGGTACTTATGGAGCCGGAGAAAATTATTGATACCGCGATTTAAAAAAGGATAACAACATCTCTTGACAGCTATGTCAACTACGTGCTTATTATACACACAATAAATATCATTAACACATTTTTCTGAGGCCTTTCGCCCGTTTAGAGCAGAGTATAATAACACTGTTTATTGTAGTCCCGTGCCCCAGCAGTGGAGACGTGTATGGGCTGATGATGATGAACCCTATTGAGTTATAATTGGGAAATTATGCCACGTCCTTGACAATAATAGAGTCAGAAAGACACTGTCAATAGGACTGATTCGGAATGCTGATTCAAAGTTCGTACCGACTATAGCACCTATTGTGAGCAGGGAGCCAAGCCAAGCAATCTGGTTGGTTGTCAATCTGTCAGCGAGTGGAGACTGAGTCGGATCGTTAAGCTTCGCGTTCACGGGTGACGTCCATCCCATCGAGAATCCTGCGCAGATCACCGCCATGTTTGCTGGAAAGAAAAAAAAAGTACATTATAGCAAACCGTGCTTAAACACTTAAAATGTCCGGGATATTTACCATGTAGTCCAGTCAAATTAGGTTTCATCTGCGGAAAAATTACTAGTTAGCTGAATTTTGGTACACACCTTCATTACGGCATTGTAATGAAGGTGTGAAAAATCGACATTGATATCGTGCCGGCGTAAGAAGTTATGCAAAAGGTCGCGAAAATCAGTTTTTCGCGAATATCTCGCGATCTATTGCTTGTAGGTTAATTGAGGTCATTAGAAAAATTATTTGTTATAAAATTATCTACAAAAAATGTATCTTGCATTTTTTTGTAGAATTGAAAGTTTTCGGAGGAGAGCGCCGAGAAAGCACTCACATACGGTATTGTATACCAAGGCGTACGCCCTATTCATTGATATTTGTAAGCGTGTTGTTAGTAAAATCTACTACATACAGACATATAGCATTAGTAATACTAGTACAGAAAGTTTTCCTTTTTGGAAAAGGAAAACTGAAAAAAGATTTGTAATTGTACAAAAAGTTGCAGCGGTAGAAATTATGTCCTAGCATTGACAATGCATCTCGAGAGCAATTTTCTTGTTGGAATATTTCTGCAAAATTGTTTAAATCAGATCTTTTTTCTACAAACATCTTCATGATTTTCAGTTTTCCTTTTCCAAAAAGGAAAACTTTCTGTACTAGTATTACTAATGCTATATGTCTGTATGTAGTAGATTTTACTAACAACACGCTTACAAACATCAATGAAAAGCATAGGGCGTACGCCTTGGTATACAATACCGTATGTGTGAGTGCTTTCTCGGCGCTCTCCTTCGAAAACTTTTGATTCTACAAAAAAATACAAGAGACATTTTTTGTAGATAATTTTATAACAAATAATTTTTTTAATAACCTTAATTAACCTATAAGCAATAGATCGCGAGATATTCGCGAAAAACTGATTTTCGCGACCTTTTGACCCCTATAACTTCTTACGCCGGCACGATATCAATGTCGATTTTTCACACCTTCATTACAATGCCGTAATGAAGGTGTGACCAAAATTCAGCTAACTAGTAATTTTTCCGCAGATTGGCCGTTTTAAGAGCTAATTTGACTGGACTAATGCTGTTTTGTTTTAATGGGCTCCCAAGATTTCGACACTGTTGCAATCGCCAATCGCCTGATGAGTTTTCTAATGTGTGTGTGTAACCAGTAGCGCTACCATGAGTTTAAAAGTGACAGACTCGATATCACATTTTTGAGGAAAATGAAGCACTCTGTGCTTGTCTGCATGAAATATAAACTGCACCGCCTTCAACAACTTTTAAGTGCCTATGTTTAACCGTTTATTAAAGCCTGACCGCCCTAGTTTAGGGTAGGCCCGCGCCCTAAACTGCCCCAGTGGGGACATATATAGGTGGGTGATATTTATTTATAATTAATTTTGTTCCGTTTTCACAAACTGTTGTGATAGTTCTAGAGACATTAAGAAAGCCGCAATGCACGTCAAATGCAATAAGCATACACAAAAAGATGTTTTTTAACGTACGTAAGTTTTCGATAGCCAACGCATGGTAGGCCCTCTGAGAATAAAGTAGGTAGGTAACTTTAAACTGTCATGGTTACACACATTAAAAACTGAAAATTATAACAGTGAAACATGGTAAATATCACGAACATTTTCAGTTTTCTAAGGTAGGTATGATTGCTGAAGTGGAAGCCATTAATAAAATTTTCCAATATTTATCAACATTGATTACTTTGTTGTTCTTAACTAAATTAAATGTTATCATTTCTTTCATTAAAATGTCATGTACCTACACGTACATAAATACTCTTATCTGTTTTAATACCAACTTCGCATTGTTTTTTTTAATACAAAAAGAAAATGTATTTTATTTAGAATATTTATCACTTAAAATTTATCGTCGACATACAAACAGATTGACATACCAACGGCCGCGATGACATATTGCCTCCATGGTTGTCCTGCCTCCATATTACACGGCTGTTGGTCGCAGGTTCCGATCCGGACTGGTGCGTACGAATACTGACTATCAGCCATACGTTCACAACTGACGTCCGTGTGACGTCAAGTGTCAGCAAAGAGGTCACACCCCGTTTCTGTGATATAAAAAAAAATATAGCTGTACCAGCGACTTCGTCCGCGTGGAAAAGATACTTCAGTAGGGCTACCATGAGTTTAAAACTTACGCACTCGATATCGCCTACGTAAATATGTCTATGAAAAACTTGTACAGCGCCTCTGGTGGTTACGCGAAGAACTAAAATCGGTCGTATGAAAAAAACAACTCGATAGGTTTTTAACGTGCGTAAGTTTTCGATAGCCAACTCATGGTACCGCTACTGAGGGCCTACCATGAGTTGGCTATCGAAAACTTACGTACGTTAGAAACCTATCGAGTTTAGCGTAACCACCAGATTGAAAATTAGTATGGGAGAATTTTTACGTGTTTGTCGATTTTTATAAAACGTGGTTTGGCACTCCGGAGAGACACCAGCGCATTTTTTTTTAATTCATCCCCCATGAGGTTCATTGGGGGGTGGAAATTTAGTATGGGAGAATTTTTACGTGTTTGTTATTTTTATAAAACTTGGTATGGAGGTAGCTGGCACACTAGAAAGACACCCGCGCTACTTTTTTTTTCAAAATTCGACCCCCTGGAAGTTATTGGGGGGAGGGGGGGGGGACGTACTATGGGAGAACGTTGACGGAACTTTCACTAATAAATAACAAATTTTACAAGGCATGTAGGCTATTTTAATACATCCTTGCTACTAAAACCCATTAATACGCGGACAAAGTCGCGGGCGGCCGCTAGTACATACATATATTTTTTAAATACATATTTAAATACATAATCACACCCAGACACGGAACAAACACCGATGTTCATCACACAAATATTTGTCCCGAGTGGGAATCGAACCCACGACTCTTGGAACCGCCGGCCACGGTCACTAAGCACTAACAACCACTGTTCCACCGAGCCAGTCAAATATATATATGGATGGATGGATATTTTTTATATGGATGTAGGAACATTTATTTCATATTTTTTGATAATGAATAATTTTTGTATCCATTAACGAAAATACTTGCCCCGTAAGTCCGGTGATGATGACAAGGATACTCTAAGCCATGATCGGATGCAAGTTAGGGGAAAAAACCTATCTACTATTTTTTAACCTATCTACTTTTTTTTTCGGCCGCTGCGACTAAACTTGACTCCGCAAAAAAAGGAATTTTTATTAACTTTCTTTTTTTATTTATAAGCATTTTTTTTTTACACCAAGGAATACTATTTCCGCCATGTCGATTGAATTTCTACCATTGTGATTTATTGGTTAGATTCATAAACTATGTACCTTTTAAACATAACTTAGGATGAGGTGCTTACCTCTTAGACGTTTTGACGTTAGCTGAATTCACTATAACCTAATTAATATCCGTTATTTAAGGAAAAATATTTATTTACTGAATATACAAAGAAATAATCAGGAATAATACGGAGAGGTCAATACTACTTAGCTGATGTAATAAGTATGAAATGTATACGTTAATAATAAAGTAGGAATCGAGTAGGTAAGTATTATAACTATTGTTTTTTAAGCGATTAAAAACATGTAAGTGATAATAATTCTAAGCAACGGGCGATTTGTGTTATCAGACCAAAGGATTTGTATTGGATATTAATTAATCCAACTCTGTTACAGGTATCTGAGTAATTATCTAATTTTCTTCTTTCGTTGTACATCGCTAATAATCAATACATAGTATAAAACAAAGTCGCTTTCGCTGTATGTCCGTATTAGGGTTGCCAACATATCCTCGGCGAAATATAGTATTTTTCAAAAAATGCTTCAAAATATATAGTACACATCTAAAAAATATAGTATTTTATAAAGAAAAGATAATATTTTTGTTACTTATTGATCTCTATAAAAGCTATATTTTTACCACCAATTTTCTACAAACCAGCAGAAGATGATAGAACTCTCCAAATATTCTGCAGCCAAGCGCTCGAATGGAGATAACGACTTCCAGGCCCACATTGGGACATGTGCCGTCAAGAAAATATAAAAGAAAACGCAGAGCATATCCCTCCTTTTTACCCGACTACGGCAAAGCAAAAGGAGGGTTATGATTTTGACAGGCTATGTATGTATGTATGTATGTTCATCTGTTTCCACATAACTTCTAAATTGCTTGTCAGAATTCGACAAATGACATATCATTAGAAGCGTCTTAATTGTCCGCTGGTTATAGGCTATATAGGGTTTCACAAAATCTAATGTGGCGCCCACTAGCGGACAAAACATACAGAGTAAAAAAATAAAGTTAAGATAAATACGCCGTGTTTGGTATCATTGGAAAGCGCTTTACTTGTACATTTTAAATATATATATATTACTAGCATTTGCATGTGACTTTACGTATATTCATGGACTGATAAAATATAAAACATGTTGGTTCATCAATTTAACTTTTGATAATATTATGCGCCACAAATACACTTTAACACCAAAATAGTACAAATAATAAAAAGTTAAAAACTAAAACCCAACTACGACAAAAAACGACGCTGAAAAAGTATAAAACAAGACTTTTAGAACACTGAACTGAACAAAGTTGCTTATGTAGTTCCAAGTAAATGGACACAGTAGACTCTACCAAAATGCTTATGTTGAAAATTGACAATAATGTCATACAATACTATTTTGAAGTATGCAATATTTACTATGTAGAGATAAGTTTTCATGTTTGGAAAGGCGTAGTCACACGTTCCATACACAAGTACCTACCTACCGTAGCACTTTGACAACGTGTGACTGCGGTTTTCCAAACATGAAAACTTATCTCTACATAGTAAATATTGCATACTTCAAAATAGTATTGTATGACATTATTGTCAATTTTCAACATAAGCATTTTGGTAGAGTCTACTGTGTCCATTTACTTGGAACTACATAAGCAACTTTGTTCAGTTCAGTGTTCTAAAAGTCTTGTTTTATACTTTTTCAGCGTCGTTTTTTGTCGTAGTTGGGTTTTAGTTTTTAACTTTTTATTATCCTATACTGGTTGCTACGGTGAATACCGGCCTGGTTATGATCGGTCGGCTTCAGCTTGCCGATCTCTCTTCCTTATCCGCAAGCATACCTCTTTCCTTACTCCAAAAATTTGCGCCCTCTGGTTTGCCGGTTGGACCAGACTCGTGGCATAATGCCGTAAACGTATCATATTTGTCGTCTATAATCGAATTGAATTGAAAATTATCAATTGGAATTGAAAAAAAATGCACATAAAGCCTGTGGAACGAAAGGCGCGTTAAAAACTTGCATAATATTTATTTTTATTCGATTAAACTTTGCTGATATAAAGGCATTCACCTGTTGCACAAAAATATAGTATTTTCGCGTACTATATCTTTCTTCAACAGTATATAGTACGGAGACCTGAAATATAGTACAATACTATATATTATAGTACGGTTGGCAACCCTAGTCCGTATGTATGCTTAGATCTTTAAAACTACGCAACGGATTTTGATGCGGTTTTTTTTAATAGATATTGTGATTCTTAAGGAAGGTTTGTATGTAAAATTTACCCGAAGCGAAGCGAGGGCGGGTCACTAGTAAATTATAAGGAACACATACCATGGATTAAAAATAAGTATAGGGACTGGCTCGGTGGAACAGTGGTTAGTGACCCTGTCTGGCGATTCCAAGAGTCGTGGGTTCGATTTATTTCTGATGACAAATATTTGAGTGATGAACGTCGGTGTTTGTTCCATGTCTAATATGTATAATATCTAGGTACCTACGTAGTAGTACTTTACTACTTATTTACCACGGAATCAGATCGATGTATGTGATGTTTCGAATTTTTTTTTATGGGTTTAGTGCCCCTATCTATTGCATTCGGTCGTAGGTTCGATTCCCAAACACCTTGGTGTAATTATTTGCGTTTTTACATAATAATACGTACCATAGCAATGTGGTTTTTGTATTTGCTACACAACAAACATTATAAGTACTTACTGTTGATTGATTAAGCAGGATTAATGCATTAATTAGTCAAAATTCGATAAGATAATATCGATTGGTAACGAAGTAGAATGCAAAGTCAACAGGTCATATATTAATGTCCTAGCTGATTTTCGGTCACACGATTTCTAATCTATGAGGCATCCGACCGATTTCAGCCATGGCGGCCAATCTTAATTGAGATCAGCCAAGTGCGCAGGACATATATTCATATTTGATTATTTTGTCTAATCTATACTAATATTATAAAGCTGGAGAGTTTGTTTGTTTGATGCGCTAATCTGTCAAATGGTCCAACACAAATCAAAAATATGTTTGTGTTGGACCATTTATCGAGGAAGGCTTTAGGCTAATTACATTACGGTGCGACCAATAGGAGCAAAGAAAAAATAAAAGATGTGTAAACACTGCTGGTCAAAGATAAAACATGGCCTATTTTTTGTGCAGACCTACTTTACTAATGATGAAACTGAAAAATGTACCTATCAAAAATTAGTTTGAGTGAAAATTAGTATGGGAGAACTTTTACGTTTATAGATTTTTATGAAACGTGGTATGGATCATTGCTACTAAAACCCATTAATACGCGGACAAAGTCGCGGGCGGCCGCTAGTATAATCATAGCTCGAATTTGAAAATCGAAAATATAACATACATAATAATGTATATGCGGCATTTATATTTGTACAACTATAATACCACAACCGCAGTCATAATTCCATCCGATGTTTATGTTCTTCGTAAGAAGAAGAGGAGAGAAATAATACATGAATAGAATATTAGAGCAAACTAAAAGGAATGCTCCTACAAAAATAAGCTCATAACAAGAGCTACATCGTCATCATAAACGTTTTGTTTGTAACAACTCGACCGTACTTAAACAGTGCTTATAGAGTCTGGAAAACGAAACGCTTGCGCGATGTAAAAAAAGGAGCAGCGCCATCTGTGTGACGTCTCTGAAACTAAAGCGTAGCTCAAGTTGTTTGGTGAAATTCTGTTGATGTCGAAAGTGTGTTCAAGCTTCAAAAAAAGTGTATCAGGGCAATAACTCGCGTAAAGCCCACTGATAGCTGTGGACCTCTCTTTAAATGGCTCAACGTGTTACCTCTTCCTTGCATGTACATTCTAAAAGCCTGTATGTTAATTAAATCACAGCCAAATTATTTCAAAAAATATTCCAATATGACTCTTCGTAAACCTAGAACTAAATTCATTAATTTACTGTACAAACCACTAAGTCATTCTGATTTATATAAAAGGAATGCCTATAATATGAGCATTGAATTGTTTAATAAACTTCCTGAACATTTTAAAATTCTTCCTAAGAAACAGTTTAAAAAAAAGGCCTTCAGGCATGGCTAATGTCAAACTGTTTCTACTCTGTGAAGGAATTCATGGATTGGGAGTAGGTATTAAAATTTGTGATGAATATAATATTATATTTCAACGTATAGAAGCTTTAATAGACTAACCTAGATTTAAGACTAATATTTGCATACCAGTAATAGGTAAAAAAATGTGTGATCTCTAAAACTACTTTTAAGACCAATTTGTTACACATCGCTGCAAATAAATATTTTTTCTTTCTTTCTTTCTCAATACGTACAATTGATAATATAGTAAACAACCCAATAACTATTATGGACAGTTTTGTAAAATAATTGTGCTAGTCGTGATCCCCAGGGCTCGATATTGGGACCTCTATTATTTATTATTTATATTAACGATCTTCCGTTCTTTACTGAAGACACATGTGAGATAGTATTGTTTGCAGATGATACATCACTTCTTTTTAAGATTGATAGACAGCAAGAAAATGTTGACGACGTAAACAAAGCCCTCTCACGAGTCTTGCACTGGTTTACTACTAATAATCTTATGTTTACGCCAAAAAAACCAAATGTGTAAAATTTTCAATGCTTAATGTAAAGCAAGCCAATACTAAAATCATGATGAACAATGAACCCATTGAAGTCCTAAACTCAACGGGTTTCCTTGGAATCACTCTAGATTCCAAATTGCAATGGGGACCTCATATTGGTACCCTGGCAGGAAGACTTAGTTCTGCTGCATATATGCTGTAAGAAAAATTAGACAATTGATTGATGTTGAAACGGCAAGATTAGTTTATTTCAGCTATTTCCACAGTAATCTATCCTACGGCATGCTTTTATGGTGATCAGCAGCTAATATTGATAGTATCTTTGTATTGCAAAAAATAGCAATAAGGGCCATCTACAACCTCAAACCACGCGATTCCCTCAGAGATCGGTTTAAAGAGTATAATATTCTCACAATGGCCTCTCAGTACATTCTAGACTGCTTAATGTATGTGTATAAAAATATACAATACATTCTCACCGATTCAATACTAGAAATAAGCATAAACTTGCTATTTCACATTTCAGCCTTAATAAAGTTAATAGCTCCTCTGTTGGACTAGGAGTTAAAATGTTCAATAAGTTACCTGTAAGTATTACTAAATTACCTTTGCAAAAATTCAAAGAATGTATTAAGAAGGTTCTTATTATAAATAAATAAATAAATAATAATGAAATATTTATTATTTACATCGATCTGATCCCGTGGTAAGTAGCTTAAGCACTTGTGTTACGGAAATCAGAAACGACAGTGGATACACAAATATACTTAAATATATTTAATAACACACCCAGACACGGAACAAACACCGATGTTCGTCACACAAATATTTGTCCCGAGTGGGAATCGAACCCACGACTCTTGGAACCGTAGGTAGTGAACCTAGGTCACTAACCACTGTTCCACCGAGCCAGTCAATTATGAAGAGCTACTATAAAGTAGAAGACTATTTTAATGAAAAAATGCTTGGACAAATTGCGTTAACTACTATATTGTACTGTATGACTAACTGTCATACAGTACAATATAGTATTAAGATTCTACTCTATGTAAGCTATGTCATGCAGGTTGGAATTGTGGTAGTTATTTCATTGATTTGTTTCTTATCAGGTGCCTTTTTTTTATTATTAACAGTAAATGAAGTATATGTTTTTTTTCTCTCTTTGATACTGTGACATACTCAAACTGTACGACATGACATGGCAAAATGTTTAATTATTTATTTAATACAATGACGATTTATAAGTGCATGTGAAATTGTGAATGCCTATATAAATAAAGAAATTTTGATCCATTTAAAATTTTAAAAGTTTCTGAACATATCGTTATTCAAAATAAAAAGTCATGGGGGCGTATTACGATACGACCTCTTACCTAATTCAAGTCAGTTTAAGAATGGGCATCGATAGTAGATACTATATGATAATAACATGGAGATTGTGCTGCCAAACCTTTTATATTCCTCCGAGACGTGGTGATTGTATCGCAACCAAATACACACGTTTTCACCTAAAATGTCTTCGTAGAATTATGCACACCCGATGGTCTGGTGGCGTGCGTAATACCGAAGTGTTGCGACGAGCCAATGTTGGTGGCATTGAGGCCTACATAATGCGTCGTCAGCTTCGGTGGTGCGGTCATGTATCCCGTATGGCGGAGGAAAGAGTGGCGAAGCTCATCTTTTATTCTGAACTTGAGGAAGGCAAGCGGAAACGCGGCGGACAACTCCTCCGATACAAAGATGTTCAGAGGGCCTACCATGAGTTGGCTATCGTAAACTTACGTACGTTAAAAACCTATCGAGTTGTTTTTTTCATATGGCCGATTGTAGTTCTTCAGGCGGCGCTGTACAAGTTTTTCATAGACATATTTACGTAGGCGATATCGAGCGCGTAAGTTTTAAACTCATGGTAGCCCCACAGAAGCGGCATATGAAGAGATGCAACATAGAGCCCTCTATGTGGGAGAGTTTGGCAGCGCAACGGCATGAATGACGCGGGCATGTGCAGCGGCAAGTACCTACGCGTCTTCGAGGAACAGCGTCAAGCTGACCTCGACGCTAAACGCGACGAGATCAAAGCCCGTGCACCCGCAGCCATTACCTACAATATAGTTAACGGCAAACTGACGTGCCCACATTGTGCACGGGAGTTTGCTGCGAAGATTGGCTATGCAAGTCATCTTCGTGCGCATCAGCGCAGACTCAATTAGGAGTCCAAGTGGTCGCCATGTCCGAAATCGGTCGGAAGCAATCATGATAAAATCATATTATACCTAATGCCTTGTAATATTTGTTTTAATTTACCGACGCAAATAAAATTAAATAATTTCGTCGATTCGACTGAAAAGCAGTAGCGAGCGGTGAACAAATGTTTTTGAAGAAAAAAATTAATGCTGTAGGCCTGTAGGGTTAATTTTGTTTGAAATTAAGAAAGTTTAATTAATTTCAATCCGGAACCTTTTTCCCAGCGCACTCAACATCCCTCAAAGTCAAAAATGAATAATTAATTTTCCCGTTTCTAATTCTTGCCCGATAAATGGTCTATCTAAGAGCTCGTTCCCACTTGTCGGCTATCGGATCCGTAAATTAATCGGATGTCGGCGCCATTGTTCACACACACGATTAATATCTTGTTGTGATGTATTATTATTTAAGAAGAAAACCAGGAAAGACTTCCAAGGAAAGAAAATATTGGGTGTACCCAATCCTGTGAGAAAGATTTAGTTTGGGATCATTTCAGAATTTAATAACAGAATTGAGGAGTGACGAAATTAAGTTCTTCAATAATTTTAGAATGTCGTTAACTACATTCAACCATCTATTGGCTCAAATATCAGTGAGCATAAACTACCAAAATACAAGAGTTATCGGCCCCGACATCAGACGAATGTGAACAGCGCCATTCTTCATCATAAGCGAACGAGATCCGACACGATTTTTTTCCGGGCGTAGAGGGCTGGCAAAACACCCGACATTTCTTGTCGGAGCCGACACAAAATCGGTTTCCTATAAGTGTGAATAGCTTCATATAATGCTCTGCCACTATAACCTCCTTTTAATATACGGATCCGACACCCGACAAGTGGGAACGAGCTGTAACACAAAAAGAATAAATCAATTCGAACCAGTGAGTAGTAACTATTCGGCTTTAGGTAATATTGATATTAGTAAAAAAATAAGTTTTTTACTTTTTACGCGGAATGAGTTGGTAATGTTGGCGTCACCGATATGTGTCTCCCTCAAACCCATTGATAGAAGCCGATAAAAGCCGGCTTACTTCTTCATACTAAAAAACCCCATACTGAGCATCTGTCCTTTTCATCTCTAACTAAACTACTAATCTAATCGTCATGTTTTGTCTCGTTTAAGCACGCGCAAATGTACTAGGAAATAACCCGATGTCCACCGGGTTGTGACAGAGATAGTTAATTAGAAAACCTACATGTGCAAGTGAGAAAGAGCACTCGTGATTCTCAAAAAAGTTTTTAAATACAATTTATTTATCCCATCAGGGAAAGGCAAAGGCATCTAGCCCGTACAGCCTAGTTCCGAATTACGGATTAATGTAGTGTCATAATTTTTTTTCTGGCGCGTGATTAATTATTATCCGTGGCTTTTTAGTTTTATATCGTAGCTCTAGCCTTGAAAATATTGCTCACTTATGAACACAAATCAAAGAAGACATGGCTCCAGCCGCAATATTTAACAATTTACTGTAGACTAGGCTGTACGGACTTGATCCATTTGCCTGCCCTTGATGGAATAAATTAGACAAAAAAAATAGTTTTACATATGGCGGATAGTGTGAATTGTTTGTGAACAACTTGTTTTGTTTTGTCGAATTTTATTTGTTGTGTTGCTGAAGTGTGTTGAATTTATATTGTTTATTGTATGTTGTTAAGTGTATTGTATGTTGTGGTGTCGTCGTCGTGTAGTTGTTCGTTCGTTAGAAATGGTATAAATTTAGATAGACTGTTGTCTCACAGATATTAGCTATCGAAAGATTCTTCGTCCTCAAAAGTTAGTTTTGTAAACAATAAACATGATTAACTATAATTGAAGGGTGCCAAACCATAACGTTTTAAGTGCCACACAAACTGAAATACGTTTTATTGCAGTAAAACGTTGTAGGTATGTGTAAACAAAAAATGTTTTTATATATCTCCTGAAAATTTCATTTTCTGGCACTTGAAACGTTATGGTTTGGCACCCCTCAATTAGGCCGCGCAACCCAAAATATGACCATTTGATAAACGCAAATATGGATTTTTAAACGTTTCCATACATCAAATTTACGACAAGTATGGATGGTAGGCGCAGGTAAGTTAAATAAAATGTTTTGTTGACATGTTTACTTCTTTGTTGGGAATAAAGTTCAGTTTGGAGTAGCACAGGTTTTACTGATATGTGTTAATGACCAATATGCTTGCAATGCAAATGCTTAAACTCAGAATGCAGTTTTATAAATAACTAGCTTTCCGCCCGCGACTTCGTCCGCGTAGAGACGTTTAACGGGTAAAATATTACTTGTTTATATCGCCACTTTGTGCCAGTCCCAGCAACTTAAGAATATTTTCACACATTTCTTAATGCTTAATACGATTGTCATCCCGTTTAATACGCCAAAAACCGACAGATCGAGCGCTCTAAAAGCGCATTTTTATTTTTGAAACGCATGCCACAGGGCCCGCGTCGTAGATATTTTCTGTAACGCATGCCGTAGGGTCTGATGACTGAGGTGCTATGTATGGGAAGGAGTCCCAGAATGCCTTGTTTCGACTGAGGGAAGTCCACTAATTCGGGCTTAGGTATGACTGATTTAAAATAATACATAATTATACATAGTTCGTGTTATTTTCCTTATCCCGCATAATACGCTTTCTCGCTTAAGACGCGTTTTTGATACGGTCCCTGAGAAATCGTCTTAAGTGGGTTTTACTGTATTATTGTTATTTAACTAGGCTTCCATATGAACAACATGTTCTTCACGTATAAACGGTGTCGTCTGGAATAGGTTTACTGGGGTAACCACGTTAAAAACCGGCGAAGTGTGAGAAAAAAAACCATAGTTTTTGTATGATAACCCACTTAAACATTGGTTTTAAGCTTTTTCTAGTATTAGATGTTGTAGAGGCTACTGAAATATATCAGTCGTGAAAATTTTAACTGTCTAGCACAATCGCACGTGGAAAATAATACTTCGTAATCAAATGGCTAATTTTATGATTTTTCCACCTCTCTGTCTTTGTAGTCCGATTTCAGCAAAACTAGCCCATTAAGTACCAGTTCTTATTAATGATTATGAAAGCTGAGAGTCTGGTGCAGTTTTTAAAGTCATTTAGGAGCCATGCAGCTACCTCCTAATATTTTAAATTTAAATTTGAAATTGTAAGACATTATTTAGAGAACATAATTCTTCAGTTTGTACCATAATTTTGAAAACTTATAAGTTATGGAGACAAATATTTTAGGCATTAAAGAAAAACTCATGAAAATTTATTTGCAAAAAGAATTACTCAAAAAAGTCAAATACTTTTTTCTTCAGAATATTTTTAGTCGGTTAGGTCAGCTGTTCTCAAAAATTTAGAAAAATAATCATAACTCGAAAACTATAAAAAATCGCGGAACATACATGAGGGTGTTTCGGATACCCCACGGGATGTTCTATCTCAGGACTTCCGCTTGACACTACTTTTTGGGACACCCTGTATATGTTATTCAAACAACAATTTTAAAATGTTTTGCAAACGGACAGACCGATCCAAGGGGCCAAACATTCACCAGACCCAACTGTTTAAGATTTTTTTTTAATTGAATTTAGTTAAGTTTTTCTAATAAAATAGTTTGTAAGGTACAATTCTACAGGGTGTAACAGGGGGGGTGGATCATCGTAAGTCAATCGATGGGGGACTTCAATACCTATCGATATAACCCCCATGTATGTTCAGCGATTTTCAATAGTTCCAAAGTTATTGAGATTTTTGTGAAATTTTTGTAAGAAGCCGGAACACAGTATAAAAGTCTTCACTGTAGCTTAACTACTGGACCTGCTTGCATGATTTTTTTTCTAGAAATAGTTCAATAGTGGGTCTGCATAATTACGATACCGATTTGAGTCATAACCCTATCGTATTGGAGTAAAAAAATAATTCTTCACAAAAGTTTTACGAATCGAATTGTGTCTACCAACTTTCAAAGCCTCCAGTGAAAAAAAAGTGCCTGTGTTTTTTTTCTAGAAGTTATTTTAAAAACTACCTACATTCATGGATAGTATACCCTGAAAATTTCATACCGCTACTACCAGAGCATCATAACGGAAATTGAACGCGAATGGCACAGGTGCCATAAATCAGTGTTTTTATTTTTCATGAAAAACTTTAATTTAAAAAATAAATCGATATGTTTTAGCAAATTTATGCTATGTTAGTAACATTAGTAGCAGTAATTTTACAGAATTGCGAATTAAAGGGGTGAAAATCAAACTAAGAAAATTTACATAATTTTTTTTACAGTAAGTGTTCATAATGGGCTCCATTATTGGCTATGCATAAACGAGTACGACACCTTTTTACAAAGGTTTTCGGATGTTGCAAAATGCTACTACTACATTTTGCCTTGTCACAATTTGGGCCCCTGAAAAATTTTACAACAAAGAAGCATTCCACAACTTCCAAATAAGCTTTTTAAGAAGGTCTAAGCTATGCATAGCCAATAATAATGCCCATTATGAAGACATACTAAAAAAAAAATATTAACAAAAATTATGTAAATTTTATTTTTGCTGCACTGCTACTTGTGTTACTAACATAGCATAAATTTGCTGAAACATATCGATTTATTTTTTAAATTAAAGTTATACATGAAAAATAAAAACATTGATTTATGGCACCTGTGCCATTACGTTCATTTATCGTTTTGATGCTCTGGCAGTAGAGGTATGAAATTTTCAGGGTATACTATCCATGAATGTAGGTAGTTTTTAAAATAACTTCTAGAAAAAAAACACAGGCACTTTTTTTTCACTGGAGGCTTTGAAAGTTGGTAGACACAATTCGGTTCGTAAAACTTTTGTGAAGAATTATTTTTTAAGTCCAATATGATAGGGTTATGACTCAAATCGGTATCGTTATTATAAAGACCCACTATTGAACTACATCTAGATAAAAATCATACAAGCAGGTCCAGTAGTTAAGCTACAGTGAAGACTTTTATACTGAATTCCGGCTTCTTACAAAAATTTCACAAAAATCTCAATAACTTTGGAACTATTGAAAATCGCTGAACATACATGGGGGTTATATCGATAGGTATTAAAATCCCCCATCGATTGACTTACGATGATCCACCCCTCCTGTTACACCCTGTATAATTTATGATTAAACGAACTTACCTGTACGTGAAGTTCTATCATAATTATGCGAAGGCTTCGTCCGAAGGGATTAGCAAATAACACTTGTAGTACCGCTCAGTGGTTCGCCTTTGTCACACTATATTTGAGGAAGAAAAAAAAAATAATATCTTTGACGTTTGGTCTGTCACTCACCCGCTTCATTAAGTTTAGAGTACGAGTATAGCTGAAAATATTTCATTTAAAGGGAAAGCTTTCGCAGGAGGGAGGGTTGCTAATCCCTTCGGACGAAGCCTTCGCATAATTATGATAGAACTTCACGTACAGGTAAGTTCGTTTAATCATAAATTATACTTAGGCTTCGTCCTCGGGATTAGCAAATAACACTTGTAGACTTTGAGAGAAAAATAATGAAATATTTTGTTTATATCTAATTATATAAATCAGCATAATCTATTGGAACAATTCAAGCATCTGGTCTTAATCATTAGGTTCCATTAACAATTGTTCTTGCAAAAGAAGTGTCTTCATCAGCATTTAAATAACTTGTGGTTCTATTACAGAACCGACAGAATGTATACTAGGAGCCGCTCCAAACAGCGGTCCGCCTAATTTGTTCTAGACTGACGCCTAGGCGATGAGCCGCGAATGTGGCTGCGTGGCTCGTGCTGTGCGCAGTGAATACGTCTACATCGATACTACTATCGCGCAATATCTCCTTAATCCACCGACTTAAGGTCTGGGAGCCTACTGCTTTATATAGCTTTCTAAAAGCAATGAAGAGGGAGTTGGCCGCACATATTTCGGCCTGTCCTTGAAAAATATTAAAATAGGTTACAGGGAACCTTTACGTGTTGTTTTAAGAAAATCAGGAATCTTTATATTTATTTTGGTAGAGAAAATCTCAATATTATTTATACTATTTTTTGACAGTTTCAGCACACTGTGTGCAAGAGCTATGAGAAAACCTTTGAAAAAAAAACCTTTTGATTCTGTCATCTTCTAAATTATATTTCTTATCAAAAGAACTATTGCAGATCTACAGGAATTAAGAGCCCATATTGAGCTCCCTCTTCATGAAGATGATCTAGAAAATTTAATGATTTGTGCAATCGGGACGTTAAATGTATCGATGTTATAAACAACACAAAAATGAAGCCTGCGCCCAAAATAAACATCATATTGTTTAAAGGATTTTGTGGATATTGATGACAACATAACATCAATTGCTGACGGGGATACACTCCTCCTTAACGCCGTCCGCATAAGAGCCCTGCCACCAGGGTAAGCTTGGTCTATATGTCGCAATCGCTAGAATTAGAATCGATAGATTAGATAAAATTGGATGTTAACTACATGCTTTGAAAATGATCTTGTCAGATAACAAGATAATGTTAAAAAATGGGTACCAGGGCTATGTATGGCCACAGAGGTATGACGACTATGCCCCTGGCTTTACGGAAGTTACCTTTCTCAATGTTTTTAAGATAATCATCAATGAGGGAAAAGTATTAAAGGACATATCCGTCCATGAAAATGCATTGATTGTCATGGCATCTGGGTCTATATGCAGAGAGACATAATTTTAACATTTATTATGATACTTCTAGCGAATAAGTCAGCTTGGAGCTCCCCAAACTTCAAGATTATTTTCTGGTATGCCCAATCCGCCAATTCCCATTTTATTCGCGACATTAGCACTATTGCCATAATTGTTTTGTAATATTTATGGGGTGAAGGAACCGGATACCTCCAATTCGGTTTACGTAAGAGATAGCTGTCGTGTTTTCAATGCGTAGTAAAATTTGGCGGTTTGTAAAATTTTCGACAAACACTTTTAACCCGAAAAAAGCTTGAATATTTAGATATTTGATATGCTACATCTTTTCTTGAGCACTCCACAACCCGCCATCCTTCTCTCTCCCACAGGTAGCCCCCCACCCCGTATTTGAGACATCCGAGAAAATTTCCAAGTCATGTATATCGTCTTTTATCCTACAAAATGATTTTTCACCACATTAAATTAGGTTGCAAAACCGTAAGTAAGTTCATAATATATTTATCGTAGTTGTTATTTAATTTTTAATTGTAAATATTTACTCCTTTCAAAAAGTTTTGAATATAGCCAGCTGCTGTATTCAACAGCAGGACAAACATAAACTAATAATCAATCATTTGTGCAAATTCACGTATCTTACATCAAAAAATTTTTCAATTTCCGGTTTAATGCGGTCAATTTTATGTATAGATATTGTGACATGGAAATTTTCTGAATCCAGAATAAAACCTAAAAAGGTACATGACTTGTTTGGTGTCATAAAATTCTTCTCTTTGTTTATTATAAAACCAAGAGAAGTGATTAGATTTATAGTTTGTTTGTATTAAAACAAACAATATTCGTATGATTGTCCTATTAGCCAAAAATCATCTAAGTAATTAGTTGAATAGTTCGGCAGAGCGTAAAAAACGGTCTATAGGTTTACCTCGTGAAAACATGGGGCGTTGCACTCAACCAAATGCTAATACATTAAATTCATGTATATATTGGTCAAATTGAAATCTGAAATACTTTCTGAAATCAGGATGAATTTTTATTAAATAGTAAGCGTCTTTTAAGTCGATCTTTGTCATGTAACAATTTCTTGTAATTAATTTTACAGCTGTACTGTAGACCTTCAATCTTGAAATAATCTGCCTTTATAAATTTATTTAAATTTTTAATTTCAAAATGAAAACGGTATTTACCATTTGGCTCGGGCACTAAAAATATGCTATACAAAACTGTCCTTCTGTTGGCTGACATCTGGATATGGCTGTAGTATATAGTTATCTATTATAATTGCCTCTGTAAAATTTAGTTTTTCTGTATAGAAAGAATTTTACTTTTTGCTACAGATGTTTGTGTAACAGGACAAGTAAACGGGATTGTATAACCTTGAATACAAGACAAATTTATTGCACGACTTAGACATGATATGGCAGTAGCAGTTTGATTCTACCTAATTTCGATACTTTTATCGCGTTAAGTATTTACTTCGGAGGTAGCCGCCTTTATTTCTGCGCTTAAAACAGGTGCATTGATAAGCCTGCAGTTACAAGGCTGTAATGATTTCTCATTGAACTCCTTACGGAGTTCTTTTAGAAATCCCATGCGTAGAAGTATGCCCCAATCTGACCGCCAAGTCTTTATGAATTTTAGCACTATAGGTATTGGAAACATTTGGGTCGTCTCCTAATATTTCTAGGATGTTGTGATCCAGTATTGCATTGTTGGACTCTAAATCCTCCTCAGTAGGTAACGCGGTGGCGGGGAAGGCCAAGCAATTTTATAACGTTATTACGTTCTTGCTCTGCATATGATGTGTGTATGTTAGTTAAGAAACAGACCAGAGTACTGTTCGCAAAACGAACTTGCTGGGTAGTACAGCTCCAAAGAGAAGTACGCAAACCCTTATTTGACAAACACATCACACTGTAATGATTAAATACAGAGTACATAATTAGCAAAGAAGCAGCCCATAGTACTGTTCGTAATGCTAACTTGCTGGGTAGTACAGCTCCAAAGAGAAGTACGCAAACCCGTATTTTACAAACACATCACACTGTAATGATTAAATACAGAGTACATAATTAGCAAAGAAGCAGCCCATAGTACTGTTCGTAATGCTAACTTGCTGGGTAGTACAGCTCCAAAGAGAAGTACGCAAACCCGTATTTTACAAACACATCACACTGTAATGATTAAATACAGTGTATATAATTAGCAAAAAAAAAAAAAAAAAAAAAAAAAAAAAAAAAAAAAAAAAAAAATTAAAAACAAAAAAAACAACAAAAAAAACAACTCATAGTACTGTTCACAATGCTAACTTGCTGGGTAGTACATCTCCAAAGAGAAGTACGCAAACCCGTATTTTACAAACACACACTGTAATGATTTAGTACAGTGGACAAAATTTTCTAAGAAACAGCCCAAAGTGCTGTTCACAATGCTATATTGCTGGGTAGTACAGCTCCAAAGAGAAGTACGCAAACCCGCCTGTAGACTTAGAAAGAGGGTAGACCGTTATAGTAGCCCTTAGACCTATCGTCATTCTCGCAGTCCTACAGATCACCCGTGATCATGGCGCTTGCAACAGTGCCGAATTATCGGGAGCTCATTAAAATAAAACAACATGGTAGATATCTTGGACAGCCTCAGTTTTCTAAACCCCAAGAAATTGTTCGCAATACTAACTAGTAGAGTAGGTAGTACAGCTCCAAAAAGAAGTACGCAAACCCACATATTAGATAAGTATATATAACATGACTTAGTTAAGGAAATAACATTTCCCTGACAAAACGTCGTCAAACATTTTATAAGTGTGTAGTCACTTTGTAAACAATGAACTCTCGGCTTAAAATGCTTTGTTTATGTAATAATTAAATACAGTGTATATAATTTGCTAAGAAACAGCCCAAAATACTGTTCGCAAAAAACTAATACGTTAGGTAGTACAGCTGCAAGGAGCAGCACGTAAACCCACATAGCAGGTAAGTATATTAACACGACTTACTTACCCGGAAATATCCTTAAAAACACATTTCCTTCACAAAAAACGTCGTGAAACTTTTCATAAGTGTGTAGACACTTTTGTAAACAACGAGTTCTCAGATAAATAATAATTTATTGTGTACTGTAATGACTAAATACAGTGTACTTAATTTGCTAAAAAACAGCCAAAGGTATTGTTTGCAAAACTAACTCGTTAGGTAGTACCTACAGCTCCAAGGAGAAGTATGCAAACCCACATAACAGGTAAGTATATATAACACGACTTACTTACTCGCAATTATCCATAAAAACACATTTCCTTCAAAAAAATAATCTTCAAACTTTTCATAAGTTTGTAGTCAATTTTGTAAACAACGACCTCTCGGATTAATAATGCATTGTGTATTGTAATAATTAAATACAGAGTACATAATTAGCTAAGAGACAGACCAAAGTTCTGTTCGCAAAACTAACTCGTTGGGTAATACCCAAACCTGACATGACAGGTAAAAACCCATTATATAACACGACATTATCACATTTACTTATGACAATAATATGAATATGTGCTTAATATTCTTGATTACAATACGATTTGCTTACTAATTAGAGAAAGTCTTCCAATAATACTTTTTGTAAAATTGCTTTAGTGGGTAGGTCACATCTTCAGTGTGGCACGAAGGAACCAGCATATAATTGAAAATAAGGTTAAAAATATAACGATAAAATTAACGTTTTAAGTTAATACGACTGACCTTGAGACTCCGAGCCGGACCGGTTATCCTATGATTTAGATCTACTCCTAATGTGAGATTCTCGCAGAACTTTCTTTTCTAATTTTCTAAACGTTTTAAACAGATTTTCGTATTTATCCTCACTTTTCCGTTTTTTAGCTAAGGCATTGTAAAAAATCACTTTTAATGAAGACACTACGTGTGATCGTTGGCGACACTAGAAAGCGAATGAAGCGGGTGAGTGACAGACCAAACGTCAAAGATATTATTTTTTTTTTCTTCCTCAAATATAGTGTGACAAAGGCGAACCACTGAGCGGTACTACAAGTGTTATTTGCTAATCCCGAGGACGAAGCCTAAGTATAATTATTGCGGTCAGATGAGTACTTTTCAGTTGTTTGAATAACATATATTATAAAAATCAAGCTTCAGAAAATAAGTGACCTTAATATTTTTTTTCATAGCTTTAAAGCGTCTGTAAGGTAAAACTGCCGACCGCATGTGTCTGGGAGTAATGAATTCTGATTTTTAATGATATTGTGTGAAATATATGTTAAAATCAGCCATCAGAATTTAAGTGAGGTGAGCAGTGTTTCTATGTACCTTGATTGGTTGATATCTGAAAAATGGCCGTCTGGTCAAGGTAGCAACTAGTCATATGATGATAGTACACCCCACCACTACTCAATCGTATATATTTTGTCCATTAGAAAATAAGTGATGTCTGGCAGCTCTGGGATATTGGACCATATGTGGGGTCTGACATTTGAAACACTAATGTCTTCTGGAACCACTGAGCTGGTCTGCAGTTAGGGCTCGAAGATAGAAGCCGTAACCCTGGACTGCCTTTTAGTGAACCCATCGAGTTTGGGCTTGATGAATTTGTGTAGACTGGTCCTCTTCATATTTTTGTAACCAAAAGATATAAATCTATAATGTAAAAATGAATCGCAAAATGTGTTGGTAAGCGCATAACTCAATAACGCCTGAACCAATTTGGCCAATTCTTTTTTAAATGTTCGTTGAAGTCCAAGGATGGTTCTTACGGCGAGAAAAAATCTAATAATTGCCGGGAAAATCCTAAAAACAGCCCTTTTCTTTTTCACTTTTTTTTGACAGGACGAAGTCTGTCGGGTCAGCTAGTAATAAATATATGTGGGATGTGGCTTGAAACAAATATTTAGAGGAAAATCTTCACTTTTATTTACAGAAAAACATTTTTACATCATTCTTTTTTCATTCCTTGACATCATCTCCCAGCTGTCACTTTTCATCGACAATCTATATAAATAAGGTAATAATGTAACTTAAACAAAAAGTACTAAATCTTTTAACAAAAAATAACAAATATTAAAATCTAATCCACATATAAATGTATCTACAAAACGATTAAATTTGATTAAATTTTGTCGCGTCGGGGGACCGCTCTAATTTATAAGCCTAACGTTAGGAGCACACATTAAGAAGTCCTCAATCGCATCGTTTTACAAATATAATTATTTGGATAGTCTAGAGTATTACGTTTTTGATTTCGTTACTTACGTTAACATTTTCGTTGTAATTTAAATTTGGGTTTAGCATTTTTAATCTTTTGTCATAAAAATTGCGAATTTTTTTTTGGGTCGGTCGGGGGTGTTAGTATTACCTGAGCGAAGCCGGGTTTTTATCTAGATAAGTACTTGATATTATGGTCCTGAGTGGGAGACAGACAGACCAGCTGCGGAAATTAGTTTTAGTTTAAGTTTGTCTCACTGTGTAAAACAGACTTATAATGATATAGAGCACACTTTTTAAAACGGTGTGCTCCTTCAAAAATATGACATAAGTCAAAAACGACGTATAAATTCCAGCGATCGTAACTAACAACTCATACCTTATACAGTTGGGAAAACGAAACGCTTGCGCGATGTAAAAAACAGACAGCGCCATCTGTGTGACCCCTCTGGAACTAAAGCGTAGCTCACACACAATACAACAGATGTGGCAAACAACCCAATTATTATGGGAAGTTTTAGAAAATAATTGTGTCGAATGAGGTCCTCTCAATGTCGGATGCCTCTGTTTGCGGGGCGGTTTGCAATTAATTTATCAGATTAAAAATTTAGATTTTAGTTACACAGTCATGGAGATAAATTAGTAAATGAACATTAATCTGTTATAGTCAGTCATAATAGTATGCACTTGTAAATTGTATAATGTGTTCATTTACATTTTCCATCAGCAACTGGCGCAAGCAAAATAATTATAATTGCATTATAAGAATAAATCATATAAAAAAGCCAATACCTAATAAGATTAAACAAGTTGTAGCCAATAAAATGTTATCTACAAATCTGTCCTAGTTTGGGTTATATGGTACCACATACACACACCAGAGGGCCTACCATGAGTTGGCTATCGTAAACTTACGTACGTTAAAAACCTATCGAGTTGTTTTTTTCATATGGCCGATTGTAGTTCTTCGCGTAACCACCAGGCGGCGCTGTACAAGTTTTTCATAGACATATTTACGTAGGCGATATCGAGCGCGTTAGTTTTAAACTCATGGCAGCCCCAAAGGTATTGTGTGTGGGTGATGTAGCTATCTCTTTTATTTGCGTGCTATTAAGCTTTTTTTTTTATATGACAGTAAAATGTTACAAATAGCAGGCATTTGCAGGGCACAGCAGAACTCGTCCGATTTTAGTTTTTAAAGTTACCGCTAGGGCCGGTGTAGATTTTTTCATAGACATGTTTTACATAGGCGATATCGAGTCTTTCACTTTCAAACTCATGGTAGCGCTACAGATTTAAGACGGGAATTACAATGGTGTTAACGAATTTATAGTTTATTCTATCATTGATTCGATCGCAGCGCATCAGATATGGACATCAATAAATATTAATTATACATAATCTCTCAGGAGACAAGGCCCATTACGTAACCATGAGTTAGATATCGAAACTTACGTACTTTAAAATCTATCGAATTGTTTTTTTCAATTTTACCGATTTTAGTTCTTAATGTTACCGCTAGGGGCGCTGTACATTTTTTATAGACATTTTTACATAATAGGCAGGCGATTTCGAGTATCGGGGGTCACGAATGAGAATTTTTATATAGCACTAGCTAACCCGACAAATTTCGTCTTGTCAAAAAAAAATGTAAAAGTTTTTGACGTTAGGAACACACCTACATTTCTTAGATAACAGTGAGTACAGTAGAGCGTCGATTATCCGAACTAATTGGGGGACGTGGGTGTTCGGAAAACCGGTATTTTCGGATAATCGAACTACCTATATGTGTATTGATTCAGTCATACATATTTACGTACAGGTATGTAAATTAAAACCATAATATCATTTATCGACTAGCGGTTACTTGGAAGTGACATACGAGTACAATAACAAGTGAACGAGTCGCGACAAGTGCGCGAAAACTGAAGCGCGGGAGGCGCGCAAGGCGAACGCGGGGTGCGGGGGAGCGGTGACCCGCGCGTTACTACTGTTCGGATAAGCGGTCGTTCGGTTGAGCGACGTTCGGATAATCGACGCTCCACTGTACTTGTATTTTAATATGAACTTTATATAATAGCCAGGGCCGCGCCGCCCCTGTGTGCGAAGTGTGCGGCGCACACAGGCGCCAAGACAATAGGGGCGCCGCGCCGCCACTGCCACCTAAATTATTTTTGTTACCTATATGATTGTTTTTTGTAGTGGAGTATCGACAAGTAAGTAGGTACAATAGGCGCAACATAGGCCTTGTAAACAACAAAACATCTATAACGCTTATTGAACAATGTTTATTATTATTCACGTTTATGGTTTCATTTTACGTTGAGGGTTTTAGTTTACATTCCCTACGAGCTCAACGTTAAAACGGCGGCAGTTCTTTGAACCAGAGAAAAAGTAGGTACTAGTTATTTTAAACCGTAGAGGCGCCGAGTTTGTATGAGTATGAGTAGTTTCTGAACGGACGGAAATTAGAACAGACACAAATTTTGAAGAAATTGTAAGTGATGCCAAAAAAATTGCCGAAAAATTAGACGCCGAACCTGAATTTGAAACTTCCAGATCCAGACCCCTAAGACGTCGTAAAACTCCAAAGAGTTTTGATTATGAACACTTTTTTTATATATTAGACCAAGCGTTATCCTCCGTGGATGAAAGATTTGATTTATTGAATAATCAATTAATTTTTTATTTAATTTAAGTGATGACCAAGATCAAAGTCGATTAAGAAGTAGCTGTCATCGTTTACAGGAGAAACTTTCAGCAAATGATTCATTGGATATTAACGCTGATGATTTGTGTGAAGAAATTATGTCTTGTCAGCCATTTTTCAAAAAATTAAGTAATGATGTGGTGAAAATTCTGGAATTTATATATTTAAACAATTTGACAGCTGTATGCCCTAACATTAGCATAGCATTACGAATTATGCTAACTATGCAATTTACAGTTATAGCAAGCGCGGAAAGGTCCTTTTCTAAATTAAAACTTATAAAAAATTACCTGCGCTCTACAATGAGTCAGGAAAGATAAACTAATTTTGCAACAATATCCATAGGGGAGGCCATACTAGACCATATAGACATACATGAAACTATTAAGGATTTCGCAAACAAAGAGCGAGAAGAGTGGAAATATTATAATTTCAGTAATGTTTGTATTCTTGCAAATGTTAAGACTCTTGTTGTTTTTTTAAAACATAACATTGGTAGGTAATAGTCATATTAGTATTATTATTCTTAGAAAAAAGTCAGCTTCTTTATTATTCATATTTAAGTATCTGGGGGCACGGCAGTGCCCCCGCCAAGTCGAGCGCGAAGCAAACACTGCCGTACCATCCTTTACTGGAACCATTTCGCCGCATTTTCAGGCCCCTATTTGAGAACCTCTGGATAATACCAGAACGCTGAAATTTTTATCATCCAGTAACCTATGATAACATACTTAAAATCTAATCAAAATTTCAAGTCTGTGGGACTTATAGTTCCGAAGTTAAACGAAAGCAAAGTTTCGCATTTATGACACACACTCACCTACTCATGATCATCAAAATAGAACTAGTACTTCCCATCAACTCAGAGCGCTGAAATTTGGTACAGAGTTAGGGTTTAATAGTCACATAAAGGGAAAACTATAAAAACTACGATAATCGAAGATCTGGAGTACCTGGCGATCCTGATTAGAAAACAACAGCCTAATATTATAAAGTCGTCTAAAAATATTAAAAAAGCGACATACCGCCTTTACAAAAAATATTTAATTTGGTTAGCTGCTTCTACAAAAAGAAGTGAAATCCCATCAAAAACATCCTGTAAAAAAACTAGCCAAGTCTCGATGGAGCAGATTGCTCATCTCTAAAAAGTAATGAAATCTAGACAAAATCGTGCCAAGCCTAAGGTTCCTTACTGCGATTTCTTCATTATTATAGTTAGTATTGTGTGACTTGGCCGTTGAAGGGTACTCAAGGGTACAAAACCAGTAAGCCTTTCTTTCAACAAGCCTTAATTTTCACTTGTTATTCATTCAACGTTGTCCAATTGGCAATTTTTCATCGTCAATAGGTAGCGGTTCTGGCGACAGATTGGTATAATATTGTTACGGAGAACCTGGTTATGTACCCTTGTGTTCCCTTCAACGGCCAAGTCACACAACACTAACTATAACTCGCTACCTTAAATCTCAAATGGCGTAACCGCCAATTTGGTCAAAATGACTTTTTAATGCAGTTTTATTCAGTTTTTTTTTTCTCTATCGATCTGTATATTTAAAATCCTCAAATTCGCAAAAAAAAGGTTATTACGACCCAATGTTTTTTATAGATTTGAACACTTTTCATAAGGTAAAAAGGTCGTAAAAGGCTTAGTCTAATTTACTTGGTGTTTACGCCCCTAGAAATTATTGTGACGTGAAAAAAATGTCAAAAAAAAGGGTGTAAGTGACATAATTTTCTGGCGTAACTCGTAAGACACGCTATTTTTCGAAATTGCAATACAAAAGAAAGGCGTTTACACCCAACATCGCTGAACACATGATTGTCATTATTATTGTTAGTATTGATGCCCTGGGGGATTAAGATTGCGGAGACATTGGCTATTTATTGCTTTTCCTTGTTTCGGCATTTTAAATCAATATCCAAACACAAATCAGAATCAAAGACCAATAACGCGCCAAAGTCAACGTAACGGTCACAAAAAATAATAAATACACCGAGGAACGTAATCTATGCGCACAAGTACGCAAATGGCTGAATACATAGATAAATGTATGGTGAATACACATCAGCGTGGGTTTCAAATGACAAAATTAATCGATTTAGATACGTAAAAATCTTAGTGAAGTTTCCCATATTCCAAAATTTTCATCCAATTCTAAAAATTACGCGTTGAGTCACTATGAAAAAGTGTCAAACGGCGTAACTTTGTAAAAGCGTAATACAGAGTGAATATTTTACGTTTTCTTTTATTATTAAATGAGTTTAAAGCACAAAAAACATTTTTTTATTGGAGATACGACCTTCACCTCTTAAAAATCGTGATTTTTTTGGGGCGTAAACGCCTTTTTGTAATATTTTCACAAGTCGTAACCGACTTCTAGTTTCTTAAATATAAGATTTAGGTACAAAGAGTTCATACTGAAGCCTTTATCTCAAAATTCTAAGAAATTTGATGTATAAAACATTTTCATTGTATTAAAATTGATAAAGTTATGAATTAAAAAAACATTTTTTTTTTGTTTTTCTGCTCTCCTGAAAAGTAGTGTTTTGGTGGTTACGCCATTTGAGATTTAAAGTATCGATACATAACATAAAATCACGCCTTTTTCCTAGAGGGTTAGGCAGAGATCACTTCCAGCGATCCACTTTTCACCTCTGCGGGAAACGTGACGTGACGGGTTGTGGACCACGTCGCCGCCATTCTGCCTTGTGCATTGTTTTAACAAGGTCATTGCGTTCCCACGAGTAGCAAGGATATATGATGGGGGAAGGAAAAGGGGAGGAAGGATACTATCGCCTCGGATGATTTGGACTGAGTCGATAGTAGCTCGAGGAGCCGGGGTCGCTTACCCGTATGCATATAATAATGAAGAAATCGCAGTAAGGAACCTTAGGCTTGGCACGATTTTGTCTAGATTTCATTACTTTTTAGAGATGAGCAATCTGCTCTATCGAGACTTGGCTAGTTTTTTTACAGGATGTTTTTGATGGGATTAAATTATTATTGTATGCATGTTAAAATTTTGTTCGAGTTTTATTTTTCGCAGTAGGTAATTGGCAAGCAGAAGCGAACGGGATTTACCTATTTAGTATCCTAATTCCTAAATGTTCCACAGTTTTGTACCTACACTTAGATATTCATGATAATTATCTAAGTACTGTAAAACTGGAGAACATTTATTTCAGTCAAAATTAACAATTAAAAATATTAATTCAAAAATTAAAATAGTTTTTTATGATGATTCGTGAAAAAAGAGGCGCTTCATAGGTTTCGCACACAGGCGCTGCCGGGAGTCGGCGCGGCCCTGATAATAGCAAGAAAGCTCAAATTGATTCAACTTTTTAGTTAGAAAAAGTTTGTATGTGAAAAAGAAAAGGGCTGTTTTTAGTGTTTTCCCGGCAATTATTCGATTTCTTCTCGCCGTAAGAACCATCCTTGGACTTCATTCAACGAACATTTTAAAAAAAGTATTGCGACAATACACGCGAGTTTAATCCGTAAAATTAGTTTTGAAAAAAGAATTGGCCAAATAGGTCCAGGCGTTGTTGAGTTATGCGCTTACCAACACATTTTGCGATTCATTTTTTTATAATAGATTTTGCGATTCATTTTTATATTATAGTCTAGCGGCCGCCCGCGACTTTGTCCGCGTATTAATGGGTTTTAGTAGCAATGATGTATTAAAATAGCCTACATGCCTTGTAAAATTTGTTATTTTTATTAGTGAAGTTCCGTCAACATTATCCCATACTACGTTTCACCCCCTCCCCTCCCCTATAAACTCCCATGAGGGTCGAATTTCGAAAAAAAAAGCGCTGGTGTGTTTCCGGTGTGCCAGCTACCTCCATAACACGTTTTATAAAAATCTATAAACACGTGAAAATTCTCCCATACTAATTTTCACCCCCCCAATGAACCCATGGGGATTGAATTAAAAAAAAGTAGCCTATATGTTATTCTAGAGTGCCAGCTACCATCATACCAAATTTCGTGAAAATCGGTTCAGACGTTTGAGCGTGAAAGAGTAACAAACATCCATACATACATACATCCATACATCCATACTTACAAACTTTCACGTTTATAATATTAGTAAGGATTAAAACAACAAATAACAATATTTATTAATTTTATAGTTTTGTGCACATAAAATAAAACCGTATATAAAGTTAAAAGTTGTTTTTACACATTTTCCACCGTTTAGTTAGTAGCAGGGCTGAGCCGCCCCTGTGTGCCAAGAGTGTGGCGCACAGGCGCCAAGACATTAGGGGCGCCGCGCCGCCACTACCACCTAATTTATTTGTTAGTTGACCTCCTGCTTGGGATCCTTCATGAAAACCATAAGTACATAATATGGTCTTCCCCCATGTTCCTTTTTTTGCCCAATATGAGTAACGGTAAAAGGTAGATGCCTAAAAATGTAAAGGGGCTCTCATACACCAACCATAATTTTTGAGCAATATTTAATCGGTCTTAATAAATACATACAACGTAATTTTCTATTATAGATGATAAACCGGAACGAAATTTTCCGACAACACTTAGAAGGCTGATTCCGCGGTAATTTTTGCTGTGACCCTTTTCCTTTGTACAACGGTACAATCATGGCCTTGCACCAATCTTCTGGTACTCGGCCCTTAACCCAACAAAGATTAAAAAGGCGGTACAGTTGAGTAGCCACCACTCCATTTCCAGCCCTCAGCATCTCTACGAAAACCCTGTCATATCCCGCAGTTTTAACTAGCTTAATTTTTTTTAATCCATCCACAATTTCATCCGTGCTAATACTATCATCCTCTGTACTTTCATTCTAGTTCTTTTGATGAGATACAGGCATCTGTAACCGAACCTCCTCTCTTTCGAAAAGTCTCTCAAAATATTCCTTCCATCACTTTAGCACACATGCTTCTCCTTTTAATGGTTAAAGACATTTATTCTCAAGAAAGACAATACAGTCACTTACATGAGAAAATATTTAAGATACAGCACTATTTATACATCGTACGAACATTTTGTCATTATCTATACAAAATTAGTCAAACTATTACAAAACGTAGATCGTAGCTGAGCCCACTTAGCACTTTATTTTTCTAATCTAATCGTATTGCGTTCGTCACATATTGTTCAAGTTTCGTTTTAAATGCACTAAATGAGCTCACACTCCTTACACTAGTTGGTAATTTGTTGTATATTTGTTGTATAACCGCGCACCCTCATAAGTGATCATTTTTTTGCCATAATTTGTTCGTACCTTGGGTAGTACGAGAAAACTAGCACGGCGAGTGATTCGTGTGGAGTGATGTTTGCGCGCGTCTAGGGCTTTTTCATCTTTTGCAAGAGTCATCCATGTTTCTGATTTTAGTTATCTCCGACTCTGCTGTTTTTTCCTAGGGGCGCACGTATGTATTTCCAGAAAACTTTAATTTTTGTCCGTAAATCTTCAGAAAGCCTTCTGTCGAATTCATATTTTCGTTCTTCTTTCTTTCTACTCGTCATACGTCGCCTTCTTCTTTCTATTTACAATATCTTGTACACTTTTATCCATCCATTCATACCTTTCCATTACTCTTTCCATTTCGCCTTTTAGATTTCCCACATACTTCTGATGCATTTATTATTGTGTGTGTGTGTGTGTGTGTGTGTCTGTCTGAGGCAACGTAGCTCACAAACGGATGATCCGATTTTAATGCGTTTTTTTTTGTTTGAAAGGTATATCCGTCGAGAGTGTTCTTAGCTATGTTTGGTGGAAATCGGTTCAGGTCTTCAAGGTCATCAGGTCGTTTGTTAGTGTGATAGGAACGCAAAGTTTGCTTGCAAGCATATGTGGGGTCTGACATTTGAAACACTAATGTCTTCTGGAACCACTGAGCTGGTCTGCAGTTAGGGCTCGAAGATAGAAGCCGTAGTAACCCTGGACTGCCTTTTAGTGAACCCATCGAGTTTGGGCTTGATGAATTTGTGTAGACTGGTTCTCTTCATATTTTTGTAACCAAAAGATATAATAAAAACAAAAAAAAAACCGCCTTCAAAAACCCGACTCACTAAAAATTACAAAATAATATTTCTGGGTATGAATTTCTTAAGTTTTTGAAGGCGGTGCCGTTTATATCTCATGCAGCAAGCACAGAGTGCTTCATTTTCCTCAAAATTTTCACTGGCACCGCCTTCAAAAACATAAGAAATTCATACCCAGAAATATTATTTTGTAATTTTTAGTGAGTCGGGTTTTTGAAGGCGGTTTTTTTTTTGTTTACAATTTTTTTTCATACTTTTTAGTGATACAATATTTTTCACCCTATTAGTTCAGCTCACCTGTAATACTTCTGATATTATAACTAGTAGTCTTAATATGTATACAGTATTGAAAGAATTATCCTTTTACTCCCAACTATTAAGGAGTTGACCTTCTATCATCAGCTCAGCAGCATAACATTATGATTGCAAGAAGCAAATGCCAATATAACTTAAGAAAATATGTAAAACGCGGTACATGTGCCTATAAGATTTGAAGGTAGCCCTCGATTTCTCCTGGACCCCATCATCAGATCCTAGACTGGTCACCCTATTAGTTCAGCTCACCTGTAAAACTACTGATATTATTACTAGTAGTCTTAATATGTATACAGAATTGAAAGAATTATCCTTTTACTCTCAACTATTAAGGAGTTGACCTTCCATCATCAGCTCAGCATCATAACATTATGATTGCCAGAAGCAAATGCCAATATAACTTCAGAAAATATGTAAAACGCGGTACATGTGCCTATAAAAATTGAGGGTTGCCCTCGATTTCTCCTGGATCCCATCATCAGATTCTGGACTGGTGAAAATGGGACCACCTCTGAAGTAAACTCTATCCAACCAAAAAAAAATTTTTGAAATCCGTCTATAATTGACGAAATAATCGGTGAACATACATAAAAAAAAAATATTATACATACAGACGAATTGAGAACCTCCTCCTTTTTTTAAAGTCGGTTAATAAATATATCTACAAAACGATTAAATTTGATTAAATTTTGTCGCGTCGGGGGACCGCTCTAATTTATAAGCCTAATCAACCAAAAAATCTATAATTTAACTTATTAATTTTTATATTTAAATTCATCTTTCCATGTCTCATTACTACTATTTTCTACTGTAAGTAACGTTTTTACTATTTTATGTGCTGCTGTGCACTGCGTGCTCTCCCCGATAAGGAATCTGCGGAAGACCAGCGTCGAGGTGTCTCCCGACTCCTCGACACATGCTGAGCAGATCCCTTTTTAACCGACTTCAAAAAAAGGAGGAGGTTCTCAATTCGTCTGTATGTATAATATTTTTTTTTTTTTTTTTTTTTTTTTTTTTTATGTATGTTCACCGATATTTTCGTCAATTATAGACGGATTTCAAAAATTTTTTTTTGGTTGGATAGGGTTCACTTCCTAGGTGGTCCCATTTTCACCAGTCTTGGATCTGATGATGGGATCCTGGAGAAATCGAGGGCAACCTTCAAATTTTATAGGGACATGTACCGCGTTTTGCTTATTATCTGAAGTCATATTGGCATTTGCTTCTGGCTATCATAATTTTATGATGCTGAGCTGATGATGGAAGGTCAACTCCTTAATAGTTATGAGTAAAAGAATAATTATTTTAATACTGTATACATATTAAGACTATTGGTTATAATATCAGTAGCATTACAGGTGAGCTAAACTATTAGGTTGACCAGTCTAGGATCTGATGATGGGATCCAGGAGAAATCGAGGGCAACCCTCAAATTTTATAGGCACATGTACAGCGTTTTACATATTTTCTGAAGTTATATTGGCATTTGCTTCTGGCAATCATAATGTTATGATGCTGAGCTGATGATGGAAGGTCAACTCCTTAATAGTTGGGAGTAAAGGGATTATTCTTTCAAATCTGTGTACATATTGATACTACTGGTTATAATATCAGTAGAATTATAGGTGAGCTTAACTAATAGGGTGTAAAAAATTAACACTAAAAAGGATGAAAAAAATTGTAAACAAAAAAACCGCCTTCAAAAACACGACTCACTAAAAATTACAAAATAATATAATACGAACATTAATCTGGGTATGAATTTGATATGTTGTTGAAGGCGGTGCCGTTTATATTTCACGCAGTTTTCCTCAAAAATTTAATTGGCACCGCCTTCAACAACATATCAAATTCATACCCAGATTAATGTTCGTATTATATTATTTTGTAATTTTTAGTGAGTCGTGTTTTTGAAGGCGGTTTTTTTTTTGTTTACAATTTTTTCAGTTACCTACTTTGTTTTTATTTTTTGTAATGTATGTGTGTTTTTTAAGTGTAAATGAATAAATACTTTTCTTTCTTTCTCACACATTAAGAAGTCCTCAGTCCCATCGTTTTACAAATATAATTATTTGGATAGTCTAGAGTATTACGTTTTTGATTTCGTTACTTACGTTAACATTTTCGTTGTAATTTAAATTTGGGTTTAGCATTTTTAATCTTTTGTCATAAAAATTGCGTGTACTTTTTTTTGGGTCGGTCAAGGGTAGTGATGGTCAACTCGAGTACGAGTTTGCCAATCATTTACGAATTTAATATAGTCTGTTATGAACTATGATGTTCGTTATATTATAGTGATAGTATATTTGTTCATAACAAATAACTAATTGTCTAATTTTCTTGAAAATATTGTGATTACTGATAGTCTGATTACAAAACAATTATGGTCTTATAAATGTACCTATGTACAATGTATATGTTACGGCTAATACCCGAAGTGCGGCTACACCTAGGTTTAGCCGGCTAGAACTAGGTGTAGCCACTTACTCTTGGCTAAACCTAGGTGTAGCCGATTGTTTTCGGCTAAAACTAGGTCTAGCTTTCATCATGCCGGCTACAACTAGGTCCAGCCATTCCATGTCGGCTAATACTAGGTTCAGAGAATCCCTGTTGGATAAAACTTAGATGCGAGTCCCGCCAAGCCTTCCGTCCTTCCCCGCGTCACACTCAGGACTCACAGCATCTGCAGCAGCAGCGCGGGGTGGAGGGCGTAGCGAGACACGCGCCTCTGCAGGTTGTGAGCACCAAGTGCTGCTGATCTACTGCAGGTCTACTAGCGAGTGTGACTCATAGCGTCTGTACATAGTTGTAACTGCCTCGTTGGTCTATTGGCAGCAAGCTGCTTAAGGACCGAGAGGTCCCCGGTTCGAGTCTGCGGTCGGTGAAAATTTGTGTGAGTTTTTCTGTAATGAAATTACTTAGCCCGGAGTTAGGAAGTTGGCGGTTGAACGCCCGTGCCTCGGAAAGCACGTTAAGCCGGTGGTCCAGCGCCCGATCTCTCATCGGTCATGTCGGATTGCCGACTCACCAAATTATGAGAGTAGGGGAAAAGAGAGTGCACTTGTGTTTGCGCGCACACTTGTGCACTATAATATGACCTACGCACTTGGCTGATCTTAATTGAGATCGGCTGCCATGGCTGAAATCGGTCGGACGCCTTATCTTACATACTTAGTTATAGCCGGCATGCTTTCGGCAGAGCTTTTTTAGATATTACAAAAACATCCAATAATTAGAAACCAAGGTAGTTTTTCATTCTTTTAAATCAAATTGTAATAAATAACACATATTGTTAGGAGTAAATTGTTAAGTACAATAGGAACAATCAGGAACATTTTTTTTAACAACAAACAATAGTTGCATATTATAATTTTAAAGAATATAATTATAAATCACAGGTTTATAAAGTAACATAAACTATTTAGAACAATCTATACTTGAGTGAAATTTTGAGTTGCACAATGCACATAATACCAACAGCTTTGCAGAGGCACTTTATGTTGCCACATTTGGTTTTGTAGATGCATGTTTTCTAATTAATGGATGTTTTTGTAATATCTAAAAAAGCTCTGCCGATAGCATGCCGGCTATAACTATGTAAGATAAGGCGTCCGACCGATTTCAGCCATGGCAGCCGATCTCAATTGAGATCAGCCAAGTGCGCAGGACATATTATAGTGCACAGGTGTGCGCGCAAACACAAGTGCACTCTCTTTTCCCCTACTCTCATAATTTGGTGAGTCGGCAATCCGACATGACCGATGAGAGATCGGGCGCAGGATCACCGGCTTAACGTGCTTTCCGAGCCACGGGCGTTCAACCGCCAACTTCCTAACTCCGGGCTAAGTAATTTCATTACAGAAAAACTCACACAAATTTTCACCGACCGCAGACTCGAACCGGGGACCTCTCGGTCCTTACGCAGCGCTTGCTGCCAATAGACCAACGAGGCAGTTACAACTATGTACAGACGCTATGAGTCACACTCGCTAGTAGACCTGCAGTAGATCAGCAGCACTTGGTGCTCACAACCTGCAGAGGCGCGTGTCTCGCTACGCCCTCCACCCCACGCTGCTGCTGCAGATGCTGTGAGTCCTGAGTGTGACGCGGGGAAGGACGGAAGGCTTGGCGGGACTCGCATCTAAGTTTTATCCAACAGGGATTCTCTGAACCTAGTATTAGCCGACATGGAATGACTGGACCTAGTTGTAGCCGGCATGATGAAGGCTAGACCTAGTTTTAGCCGAAAACAATCGGCTACACCTAGGTTTAGCCAAGAGTAAGTGGCTACACCTAGTTCTAGCCGGCTAAACCTAGGTGTAGCCGCACTTCGGGTATTAGCCGTAACATATATACGACATACATGCATTATAATGTAAGTCTGATTTTGAAAATACTGCTATTTTAATTTAATTGATTGTAAATATGTATTATCTGTACTAATATTATAAAGCTGAAGAGTTTGTTTGTTTGAACGCGCTAATCTCAGGAACTACTGGTTCGATTTGAAAAAATCTTTAGGCTTTAGGCTATAATTATAACATCACGCTGCGACCAATAGGAGCAAAGATACAATGGAAAATGTGTAAAAAACTGGGGAAACGCGAACGAAGTCGCTGGCACTGCTAGTTTTTTATAAAATTCGAGCCAAAAATAGTTCAATAAATGATTCGATTTCAAAAAATATATTATTATTTTGCTTCTTTAGTTAGTAGGTATAACTCTCTCCCAATACATAGGAATTCAAACAGGTAACAATTGGAAAAGTTTAGGGAATAATTGGATAAAAATTCAAAAAGAAACATTTACTTGTCCATCCAATTAACTCGAGTTGCGTAACTCGAGTTCAACCCGAGCTACGTGGATTTTAACCCGAGTTAACTCGAGTTCTCTTTTTTCCGAGTTGGCTCATCACTAGTCGAGGGTTTTATTATTACCTGAGCGAAGCCGGGTTTTCATCTAGGTAAGTACTTAATGGTATAGTCCTGAGTGAAAGATAGACCAGTGGGGCTACCATGAGTTTAAAACTTACGCGCTCGATATCGACTACGTAAATATGTCTATGAAAAACATGTACAGCGCCGGCTGGTGGTTACGCGAAGAACTACAATCGGCCATATGAAAAAAACAACTCGATAGGTTTTTAACGTACGTAAGTTTACGATAGCCAACTCATGGTAGGCCCTCAGCTGCCGATATTATAAGTTTAAGTTTGTCTCACTACGTAAAACAAACTAATAATTGATTTTAGAGCACACTTCATAAAATGGTGAGCTCCTTCAAAAATATGACAAATGTCAAAAAAGACGTATAAATAGCAAAGGTCGTATCTAACAACTCATACTTTATACAGTTGGGAAAACGAAACGCTTGCGCGATGTAAAAAACAGACAGCGCCATCTGTGTGACCCCTCTGGAACTAAAGCGTAGCTCACACACAATACAACAGATGTGGTAAACAACCCAATTATTATGGGAAGTTTTAGAAAATAATTGTGTCGAATGAGGTCCTCTCAATGTCGGATGCCTCTGTTTGCGGGGCGGTTTGCAATTAATTTATCAGATTAAAAATTTAGATTTTAGTTACACAGTCATGGAGATAAATAGGTAAATGAACATTAATCTGTTATAGTCAGTCATATAGTAGGTATGCACTTGTAAATTGTATAATGTGTTCATTTACATTTTCCATCAGCAACTGGCGCAAGCAAAATAATTATAATTGCATTATAAGAATAAATCATATAAAAAAGCCAATAATAAGATTAAACAAGTTGTAGCCAATAAAATGTTATCTACAAATCTGTCCTAGTTTGGGTTATATGGTACCACATACACACACCAGAGGGCCTACCATGACTTGGCTATCGTAAACTTACGTACGTTACTGTTGACTGCAATCCACCAAATCAGTGGTGCTGTTGGTCATGACCTTGGTTTTGGATCTATTCATCGTCAGTCTAACGTCGACGCTTTCTGCGCTCAGTTGTTCGAGCATCGACTCAAGTTCTGTCGATGTAAACGTATTTCGACTAGGAAAATGTCATCTGCAAAGCGAAAGTTTATCAGTCGCCTATCCTCTACACCAATTCCTTTAAGGCAACACCTAAGAACATCATAGTGTAAGTAATAAGTTCCATTTTATTAAACTTGCGTTTTAATGTTATTATCTCATTGTTTCATTACGAGTACAATACAATCTTCGAGAAATAAAGTAGCAAAGCAAATACTAATATAATTCGTCACATGGCGACACACATCCTTTATAGATACTTTAAGGCAGTGGATCGGTATCGGTGTATTTTTTTACCTTTTGAAGTCATCCTAATATCAAACATCAGTTTTGTGTACTAACTACATAGGTACAATATGCTGTTTGCAACCATTGAAACCTGTTTCTGTCAAATAATATAAATCTTTAACGTGGTTTTATAGTTCTAAAGTGCGAAAAATATTTAGTGAGTCCTAGCTACCACTCTCCTCATCTGGCTAGAGCATTGCTTGGACAAAAAAAAAATTAGTTGGCCGATTTGTAATGAAAAATTTAGTATGTCGTTTGCACCTATTAATCAGTAAACAATTTTAGGTTCTTTCCTGGATATTAATCTAATCAATGACTAAGTTTAATTACTAAACTAATATTTTCTTTTCTTATAGTTTTTATAATTTTTGTGGTTTTATTTATTTTACCTGTAATTACTTTAAAAAATGCTTCCTAAAATCAAAATGCTGGCGAAAGTTACTATTCCACGCAGACGAAGTTGCGGGCACAGCTAGTTAAGACATAAAAGTAATGAAAAGTGGGTCAAATTCGCCAGTGCAATTGACAATGATCGATTTTTAGAAAATCACCCAGATATTCATTTTGATACCTTGTCATACTAGCTATATTATATCTATGTATGAAGCTAATATTAATATTTTAAGGTATGTACTCATAGATCATGAAATAAAACAATAAAAATATTGTCTGGATTCGGAGTCGCCGGAATATTCATGCAGATTATTATAAAATCTTGGTCGCATATAGAATCAAAATGGACTTCGCGTTCCCAATCTTCTTCAATCGTTTTCCTGGTCTTGTTAATTACTTTATTCCAGTCTTCCGGTGTGACATTCTCGCATGCATTGTTAAATAAATTCAGCATTTTGTACGCTGTGAATGGTGGGGCGGGGTTCGATTTTTTGTAAAAGAAACCAATTTTCTTTAATACGCTGGATAATGAGTGTAGACTGTCATAGAATAAGTTTGCTTCTTTTAATGAAACGGATAATTTCCGTAAAGTTGGGAGTTCATAACGTGTGTAGTATCCATACACATGATTTCGGATCGCTGCGGCATCAAAATCGTCTATATTTGTTATAGGGAAACTTTGTTTCCTTTCTTTATTTGGGGTAGATAATTTATTATCCTCCATTGATTTTTCCCTTAATTTTTCTTTGCTGATTCTTGTCACTGTAGCTCTTCCAATTCCAAGAGCATCAGCAACTCTGTAACATGCTTGTGACAGTGGCAATAGCGGTCCGCCGTTTTGGTGTTCACGCTCAAAATAATCGCGTAAACGAATTACGAACTCACGAGAATCACTATTTAAAACAGTTTTTCTGGTCCTTTTCGGCATGTTGATGAGAAAAGGGCAATAACAAAAACAAAACGGAAATAACAAAACAGCAATAAAAGACAAAGATAACAAGGAACAAACGACTATTACAACACCAATGGGAAACATGTAGCGCATACAAGGCGTTAGCACTCGTACTGACATTCAAACAAACAACTAATAAGATGGCGGGTGGCGGGTGGCGCGCTCAGTGTTTAAAAAGACCTTAGGACTTTTTCTCACAAAAAAATTTAATGAGCAAATGAATAATTCTTTTGTATATGATTGATTTACGTTTATCGATTTGTCCCATCTCTAAAAAATATGAAACACAACGTAACCTTGTAAAGACGTCGTAGATAATTTAAATTATTTTTTGTGTTTATGTATTTATTAAGAATTTGTTTTATTTTTTGTTCACACGTATCTTATTATATTAAATATATCGTTTCATACGTAAAAAACTTAAACAAATAATAATAACATGCTAAATACGAATAATTTTCCTTGTGCAAATATAAATCGTTCATAAGACGTTAGAACAAAGTCATATCATCACTTTTGGTGACAGCTGTCATTCTAATCAAGCTGTTTTTTACAGACTATTCGCTATGTGCGCGATGATAGCGCCCCTAGTGGCGACAACTATTCTGGAGTTGAGATCTGTCATATCATAGCAACTAGATGTTTTGATATGTCATATCATAGCAACTAGATGTTTTGATAAAGATTTTCGACTAGTTTTTCAACACAAAATAAATAAAAATTGTATAAAGTGAGTACCAAGTGATATTCTTACTTCACAAAAATATGAATATTATTATAAGTATTGAATTTGCATCGTTTACTTTACGTACGTAACGTTTTTACTTACAAATACAAGGGAATTTATGAAATTAAAGCAATTTGACACATGAAAGCTCAGAATTATATCACATTTCTGTCACACATCGTGCGCTTCGATCGATTTGCCGTCCCCCACCACCCACTCCGCACATAGCGAATAATTAAGTACTTGATGTTATAGTCCTGAGTGAGAAAGACCAGCTGCCGAAATTATTAATTTAAGTTAAGAGTTTGTCTCACTGTGTACAGGCCCGCCACTAGCTCGTCGAACGCCCGCGTGCAATACCGATTAAGCCGCCCCATATACTAATCTACTTTTCCGATTCCAAGTATCAAATCGGATTCGAACCGTTGTCCTATAAGACCTTTTTTTACATTGGGCTAACAAGATGACTTCACCTGATGGTAAGCGGTAGTGAGATCCAAATATGAAGTCGACAGGCACAATAGACCATATTGAGTCGCACTCAGCCTGGAGGCCTGCTTAAAAGCCGTTACACGCCCCGTCTAAAGAGCCCGGGATCATAGGAGGGAGGGAAAATATGAGCTGGAAGGGCATTCCATGGCTTAATGACACGTGGCAGAAAAGAGGAACTAAACCTCTTAGCCACCAGCGCCTGCATTGTATGTGGATGGCAGCGCTGCCCAGCACGTGTCCTTCGGGAGTGGATAGGGGAGGGAGGGACTAGCTGAAATCGCTCTTCAGAGCATTCCCCAATATAGAGACGGTAGAGAACACTTAGACCGGCAATGTCTCTACGAAATTGTAGAAGCTCCAGGGTTTCGGACAGCTCTATATCACTGACAATACGGATAGCACGTCGCTGCAACCTATCAAAGGCATCGAGTAAGTATTTTGCGGAGCCATCCCAGAGATGAGAGCAATATTCCACACATGGGCGAACTTGTGCCTTATACCGAAGACAGAGCTGCACCGGTGTGAAAAATCGCCTCACTCTGTTCAGGATCCCTAGTTTACGGGAGGCTGTTCTAATGACGCTCTCGATGTAATCCCATTGGTTCACGTCGCGGCGAACATCGATGCTAAGGATGCTAAGGCTATCCTGTATTGGTAAGGGGGTGCTCTGAAGAGTAGGATGGGAAAGGAAAGGAGACACTTTGCCAGAAAATACACACACCTGTGTCTTCTTGGCATTGAACTCGACAAGATTGCATGTACCCCATTCGGAAATGCGGTCCAAGACCCCGTCAAGCTCGGTGACAAGAAGGTTCCTCTTCTCCTCGGTTTCGGTCTGCTTTACCCCAGGTATTCCGAAATAACGTGCATAGACAGTGCTGCCGTCTGCATAGCAATGGATATTGCCTAGTGACAACATGTCATTCATATGCAGCAGAAGCAAAGTCGGTGACAGAACGGAACCTTGAGGAACACCGGAATTTATAGGCTGAAAACAAGAAGTGCGTCGGACACGAATCCTGCGCCCTTTCAAAAATCCCGCAATCCAATCGCATGCTACATTTGGTCAAACGCTTTAGCGATGTCGAGTCTAACTGCCATAGATTCACCACGCTTCTCCAATAGCCTCCCCCCCAGAGGTGTGAAACATACGCTAAAAGATCACTCGTGGACCGTTTTGGTCTAAAACCAGCATGAATCAGCAGCATGAGAAAATAAAGAAATATTTTACAAACAAAGTGATATCCTATAAGGGTTCCGTTTTTTCCTTCTGAGGTACGGAACCCTAAAAATACTATATTTGAGTAAATATAAATTGTATCTTTTATAATTAAGACCACAAAATCTAAAAATCAATTGAAATGTCGTCGTCGTGCTTAACCAATATTAAAATGTAGAAATACGTCCGGTCAATTTAGACCAAAAAATAAGAGTGGAGTTACATAAAGTCCCAACAAGCTGAATTTCAGCGTAATTGTTCAAAATATAATTATAAACAATGTCTAGAAGTTCCCCATCATTCCCCTGTAAGGAAAAAAAAATTCAAGGTCAAAGGTAAAAAAATGAGTTTTTCATGATTTTCTGCAAAACGGTACCTAAGTTTTATCATAAAAGTACTTTAGACAAAATTGTAGATCATAAAACTATCTATAAAAAATGTATCAATTATTTTTTTCTACGAGCCGCCGTTTCTGAGATATAACGATTCAAAAAGTTATATTTAAATACTTGTAAATTATGTAAAAAGTTATGTAAATACTTGTATACAACAAATGTTTTACTCAAACTTAACGTAAAAGTCAATTTCTTTATTTTTTTATTCTTTTAGGATGATATTTGTGCTTTGTTTCATATACACCTAGCAATTTTAGTGGTTGTTTCCCGCAGTAAAATTATTCTATCTTAGTAGCATACTTAATAGAATTGTGCTGTTCTCTTTTATTGAAATCAATAAATGCCGGTTTTACGTTAGGTGTAACCGAAACTCGAAAGCACGTTCGAACCTTATTTAGCACCGATTTCATGCGGCAAGCAGTACCTGATTACATCACATCTTATAAAAGAACGATAGCTTCTCTCGTTTTCGAGTTGGAAATTTATTATTTTCAAAATACGAAAAAAAATTGTTTTTTTTTTTCAATCTGATTTTGCCGCCGATAATGGCGCCCTTGTGCGGTGCACGCCCTGCACGCCCGCTCCTGGCGGGCCTGACTGTGTACTGTGTAATACAGACGGTAATGATGAATGATGATAAAGAACATACTTCATTAAACTGTATGTTCCTTCAAAAATAAAATGACAGTACGTCAAACCGTCGTATAAATAGAAACGGTCGTAACCAACAACTCATACCTTATACAGTTGAGAAAACGAAACGCTTGCGCGATGTAAAAAACAGGCAGCGCCATCTGTGTCACCCCTCTGGAACTAAAGCGTAGCTCAAAAAGCGAATCTTTTTTTTGAATCATTGCTGTTAAAAAATTAAAGGTTACATTACGAATATATCCCTTTTTTATACATTACTTAATATGCCGTTTTGTTGGCATAAAAAATTCAGAATATTTTGGTTTATTTGCTGAAAGTAATCCTCCCTCCCTAGCCGCGCCAAATACTTTAAAGATTAATTAATCAAAATTAGTAGTTTCTTGATAAAACAAAAGCATTGCTGAAAAGGAGAGACAAGGTTTGTTTAAATTCGTTTATGGGTAATTAATATTCAATATTGCAATACTGACTTGCTGCAGAGTATACGTACTTACGCACTCGATATCGCCTACGTAAATATTTCTATGAAAAACTTGTACAGCGCCGCCGCTGGTGGCGCGAAGAACTAAAATCGGCCGTATGAAAAAAAGAACTCGATAGGTTTTTAACGTACCTACGTAAGTTTTCGATTGCCCTCGAAATTCCTCGAAACTTGATTGGGTAGGCCCTCTAAAGGGGTTTATTAAACCATATTTGTTAATGCAAGGTACGTACGTAACTATGAAGTAGCTTTTCCAAGGTAATGGCTGTTTATAATTATTTTTTTATTAGCAATTTTTTTTTGAGCATCGTTTACATTTCTATTGCGCATGTAGCTGAGGGCCTACCATAAGTTGGCTATCGTAAACTTACGTACGTTAAAAACCTATCGAGTTGTTTTTTTCATACGGCCGATTTTAGTTCTTCGCGTAACCACCAGCGGCGCTGTACAAGTTTTTCATAGACATATTTACGTAGGCGATATCGAGTGCGTAAGTTTTAAACTCATGGTAGCCCGGCCCCACTGAAGACTCTATGATTTGACAGTTCATGTCACTCACTTCGCGCCTTTCGAGTGATGGCGCCCTCTGGTGAGAGGGAGAAAGGTATATGAGCAGAGCAAAGGTATTGAGATTAAAACAATTATTTAACTAGGCTTCCATATAAACAACGTTTTCTTCACGTATAAAAGGTGTCGTCTGGTATTCCAGACGTGGTTTACCCCAGTAAACCTATTGGTTTACGGGGGTAACCACGTTAAAAACCGGCCAAGTGTGAGAAACCCATAGTTTTGTATAAGAACCCACTTAAACATTTAGGTTTTAAGCTCTTTCTAGTATTAGATGTTATAGAGGCTACTGAAATACATCAGTTGTGAATTTTAACTGTCTAGCACAATCGCACGGGGGTCTGGAAGCTTTTGAAAATACAACTTTTTCAACTATTTGCATCGCTGTATCTCTGAAATGGTGAATCTTAGGAATAAAACGTAGAGACAATTTTTATAGATAATTAGATGATAAGCAATTTTCTCCTACACACTTTGATGATAAAACTTGCCGTTTCGCTCAAAAGTTCATAAAACTGATATTTGTGACATTTGACATTGAACATTTAATAGTTGCGTACACCCTACCATATGTAGGTTTTGAGACCACTTTTAGGGTGTCAATATCTAAATATTTACAGACTTACAGCTGGGTATCTCGAATTCCGAGATTCTTACCTAATTTAAGCTTAAATGACTGGACTATAAGTTTACTAAGGTACATGCATGCCAAATTTCTAGCATCTATAGGCGGTTTTTCATACAAATAGATTTTCCCACTTATTTCCGTTCCCGTGGGAATCCTTTCTTAGTAGGTACACTTCTACGGTACCCAAGCTACGTCCCTTCAAAATTTCTAGATACAAAAGTTTTTTCCCAATGACTTCTGTCCCCGTGGGAATTTCACAATATCGCGTTAGAAGTATTCAAGTGCCTACGTTTAGCCGTTTAGGCCGTGCGTCGATATGTCAGTCAGTGAGTCAATTAGTCAGTCAGTGAGTCAGTCAGTTTCTCCTTTTATATATTATCCAATCAAAAACATAAATGTGAAATGAGAGCCAAGTTCAATATTGCCTTGGTTGTTGACTTCAGCGACAAAAGAAGTGAGATCTAAATGGGTGCCAAGTTCAATGGTCAACCCAGAAATTTATTTATAAGTAACACTATAACATACCTATCATATCTTCTTATAACATAAGATAATGTATGGTGGTAGCCTATGAAGGTCTGTCTTGGCTAGTTTCTATAAACCTACCAACGTATTATTATGTTCGCTTGCTAGTTTCTACCAACAATCCAAATTTTCGGAATTATAAAATAAAAACCGACAAATACTTGTAGGCTTAGAACTTGCGACGGCTATAATTCATATATGAAAACTAGCCAAGACAGACCTTCATAGGCTACCACCATACATTATCTTATGTTATAAGAAGATATGATAGGTATGTTATAGTGTTACTTATAAATAAATTTCTGGGTTGACCATTGAACTTGGCACCCATTTAGATCTCACTTCTTTTGTCGCTGAAGTCAACAACCAAGGCAATATTGAACTTGGCTCTCATTTCACATTTATGTTTTTGATTGGATATCATTACTTTTTGTAGAAAAGTATATATCATCGTAACGCCGTGGGTCCTTTGAAAAGGACAAATTCAAAACTAAAACTAGACTTTATGTAGGTACCTACCCTAAGTAATAAATATGAAAACCGACTATAAGTACCTACTCTTAATTGTAAATAAGTAAGTATACCTAAATATATACTTAGTGCTCTGCCTTCCCCGGTATATAGGCGTTATTAGGCACTAATTAGGTATTTATGTTAAGCGTTCATAATAGAACCTAACCTAATTATTAAAAAATTGCCAGTTTTTTATTTTTTCCTTTGTATTCATGTAATTACCTATCTGCATACCAAATTTTAACTCTCTAGGTCATTTGGAACTGGGTTAGAATTTTGATCTGTCAGTCAGTCAATGATAAAAATGAGGATTTTTGGACATTAATATCTAAATAACTGTTTGAGATAAGCTTATGAAATTTAGAACACATATTTATCTCGCAAGTCACAATATATGAGCCAAATTTGATACGTTTATGTGAAATAGTTTTTGATTTATGAGGGGTTCAAAAGTGGTTCCAAATGGTTCGTGTAATATTACACACGGTGCGGCTCGCCAGTTCTGTTTCTTGAACCTTGGCTTGACACGCTACCGCGTGTCTAGATTATTAAGATAAAGTTTTAAAGTAAGTAGGTATTCAGAATTAAAGTGAACCTAATTTAAAATAATAAAAGAATAAACGCGCAATGGCGTCGGTAACACAGTCGTTGTGAGCTCCGTAATTTTTTAATCGTTTTTGGTAGTAAAATCAATCAATTTCTCATAAACTATATACCATTTGAAAGCTCTAAATGTGTACTTTACAGTGATCATAGTGTGATAACAGGATTCGAAAAAACTTGTGAGTAACAGACCAAAACATTTCTAAACAAACGTGTTCTCCGTTATTGTAACTGACCTACCGCAACTCGCGGTTCGCCCGCTGCTACGCACACATAGAAGACGCTCGCATACGCACTTCCCAACTAAGCGCTTGCATCGCTTTTACCGCTTTACATATTTTTACTTCTCCTGTTTGCTGGTGTTGGTTTGGAAATTTTTGCATGATGGCTAATTCACCCGCTTTATGTGGAGGGTGCCGTAACAGAATATCTTCTAAGGCGCATTTAATTTGCGCAATTTGCAAGTATAAATATGATCTTGTTTGTGCCAATATGAGCGACAAAAGTTTTTCTTCTATGAACAATGATCAGAAAAATAAATGGAAATGTCACGGGTGCCGAGCAAAGCAACCTAAGACTGACAATAGCAATACACCAGCGCGCTCAGATGACCGAGAGCTTACGATTTCGTCACCATCTACTTCTTCACGGAATGTCTCTCCGTCAGTTAATAACAATATCACTCAACGGAGGAAACACTTAGCTGTCCAATCTTTAACCTGTGAGGATGCATTTAAGGAGCCCGCTGAGGTTCTTACTAAAGAGGATATTCGTGAAATGTTTAGAGAGGAGTTTAAAGCTATGAAATCTGAGCTGTCACAAGAACTACATCAGACCTTGAGGCAAATGGTAAGATCTGAGCTGCAATCAATCAGAAGCGATATTTCCACACTGGAGAGTAGCTTGCAGTTTTTAAACGAAAAGTATGAAACTACCAAATCTTCAATCACCGCATACCAAGATACTGTATCTGTACTTCAAAAAGAAAATGCTTACTTAAATAGCACCCTCCAGGACGCCCAGACAAGACTACATGTAATAGAACAGCACAGCCGTTCCAATAACATCGAGATTCAATGTGTGCCTGAAAGGAAGCAAGAAAACTTAATTTCGACTGTAATCCAGCTCTCCAGGGTTGTAGCCTGCGAGTTAAAAGAATCTGATATTCATCATTGTACCCGTGTTGCTAAGGCCAACCGAGATGATGGGAGACCGCGCTCAATAATTGTAAAGCTCGCCACCCCCAGACTCCGAGATACGATATTAGCTAAAACAATAACTTATAATAAAGCCAACTCAAACGATAAGATCAGTACAGCTCACCTGGGGATGGGAGGAGACAAGAAACCGGTATATGTACTTGAGCACCTGTCCTCTATGAACAAAAAATTACATGCAGCAGCTCGACAAGTTGCTAAGGACAAGAATTACAAATTCGTCTGGATCAAACAGGGACGAGTATTTATGCGAAAGACAGAGGCTGATGAAGCATACTACATCAGAAATCAAGAAACATTAGATAAGCTTAAACTAAAATAATGTACATACTTGCGATTTTTTTTTATTACCGTGTTAGATATTGCATATAAGTTATAAAATTCAGTCACTTAACAATTTATTACCAAATTGTAAGAGGTCTTCGCACAAAAACTCACGATTTTAAGAATAATATTTTATGTTCTGACTTTGATGTTGAGATTCTGTCGGAAACTTGGTTGAACAATAATGTTTATGATGCTGAATTATTTGATGGTCGCTATACCGTCTATAGACGTGATCGCGAATGTTCGGGATTTCATTCAAAAAAAGACGGCGGAGGAGTGTTAATAGCAGTAGCTAATAGGTTCTACTCAACACGCTTCCGTCAAGGAGAAAGTCAATGCGAAGACCTCATTGTAAAAGTAGCATTTTTTCGATAATTTTACCCATGCAGCTGATGTTATGGAAAACGTTTGCCTTGTCGGAGACTTTAACTTAAGCTGGTTCTCATGGTCTCAATGTGCGGATAATAAGTGTGTACCTCATATCGATAATAATACCTCGTTAGCCCAGTCTTTTATCGATTTCTTGTATCTCAATAATTTAGCCCAGTATAACAACATAAGCAACCATCATAGGAGAACCTTAGATTTAGTTTTGAGCAATGTTTCGTCCATAAGCGTTAAGCCTTCAACTCATGAACTAGTTAACATCGACCCACATCATCCTCCACTTGATATAGTAATCGAAATTAAAGACGCAATGGTCTTAAAGTGTAATAATATATATAAATTGAACTATTATAAGGCAGATTATGATAGTGTTAAAGCGGAACTGGGTAAGATCGATTGGCTTTGTGAGTTTGCTCAGTTCACTGATGTGGATGATATGGTCACATTATTCCACAGCTTTTTAGACAACATAATTAACCGTCATGTTCCTAAAGTCAGAGTGAGAAAAGGAAGGTACCCTCCATGGTTCACTAAACAATTAATCAATATTACTAAAGAAAGGAATAAATTGCTTCATAAGTTTAGAATTTACAAAAATCCATTAGACCAATTATCGCTACAAATTTTGAACAAAAGATGTAAAGCATTAGCTCGAACTTGCTATAATAACTATATTAGTAAAACGGAGGATAGTATTAAAATCAATCCCAAATATTTTTTTTCATATCTGAAGAGTAAACGCAGTAATTTGGTTCAGCTTCCTCAAAACATGACCCTACATGGCAAAAATGTATCCGATGGCCAGGATATTTGCAATCTATTTGCAACATACTTTTCGTCAACATTTGACCATTCAACTTTTCAAAATTCCAAAGCCATTGACATAAACTGTAATTATGATTCTATAGGAAATCTTTTCATCCCACACGATAGCGTCATAAAATATTTGGAAAAACTGGATATACATAAAGGGGCGGGTCCTGATGATATAACACCTTTCTTTATTTCCATGTGCGCTTCCTCCTTAAGCTATCCACTATTTTTACCCGACTACGGCAAAGCAAAAGGAGGGTTATGATTTTGATAGGCTATGTATGTATGTATGTTCATCTGTTTCCACATAACTTCTAAATTGCTTGTAAGAATTCGACATATGACATATCATTAGAAGCGTCTTAATTGTCCGCTGGTTATAGGCTATATAGGTTTTCACAAAATCTAATGTGGCGCCCACTAGCGGACAAAACATACAGAGTAAAAAAATAAAGTTAAGATAAATACGCCGTGTTTGGTATCATTGGAAAGCGCTTTACTTGTACATTTTAAATATATATATATTACTAGCATTTGCATGTGACTACGTATATTCATGGACTGATTGCATATAGTTCACATCTTTTCGTTCATAGCTTCTTTACTACGTCCCCTTAAAATATAAAACATGTTGGTTCATCAATTTAACTTTTGATTATATTATGCGCCACAAATACACTTTAACACCAAAATAGTACAAATAATAAAAAGTTAAAAACTAAAACCCAACTACGACAAAAAACGACGCTGAAAAAGTATAAAACAAGACTTTTAGAACACTGAACTAGGGCATCGAGCCCGGGTTTACCCGGTCCTAAAAACCCGGGTTTTTCTGGGTTTTAAGAGTCACAAAAAACCCGGGTTTGTAAAACCAAAACCCGGGTTTTTCGGGTTTTTTAAATCCTTTAAAAACACGAACTATTCTGTAAATGTTGGTGTTTCCATCACCATCAGGTGATCCGTCTGTTCATCGACCACCCATCATCATCATTATCAGCCCATCTCCGTCCACTGCTGGACATAGGCCTCCCCAAATGCACGCCACTTCTCGTTTTCGGCTACTCGCATCCACCTCCTACCAGCCGTCCTGCGCATATCATCACTCCACCTGGCCTGAGAGCGTCCTACAGCACAGTAGTAGTAGCACACTGCCACCTCAGCTTGCTGATGCCATGAGCTATGTCGACTTTGGTTCTCTGCTGGATCGCCTAACTTCCCGATTTGATTTGATCCCGCAGAGAAACACCGAGCATAGCTCTTTACATAACCCGCTGAGCGACTTTAAACTTGTGGACTAGCCGTGCCTGCAGTGTCCACTTTTTGGCTCCATACATGACGGGTAGGACGCACTTACCGTCTTTAGGTTTTGTGGGATTGACGATGAGAAGACTCTGCGTAGTTTCCCAAATGTCCCAATTCATCTATTCAACTCGTCCTCAAAGATGTTTCGACCCAATTGCAGAGTCTGCCTAAGGTACACATATTTTTGAACACCTTCGAGGACGGTGCAGTGAACGTGACCTTGGTTTTGTCCAAGTTCATCCGTAGGCCGATACGTGCAGAAGGTTCCGTCCTGTCGCTGATTTTGATTCTGCTGCAAATCAATGACATGTTGTCACTAGGCAATATCCATTGCTAGGCAGATGACAGCAGTGTCCACACACGTTATTTCGGAAGACCTGGGGTAAAGCAGACCGAAACCAAGGAAAAGAGGAACCTTCTTCTCGCCGACCTTGACGGCGTCTTGAAGCGCATTTCTGAAGGGGGTGCATGCAATCTTGTCTATTTCAATGTCAAGAAGACACAGGTGTGTATTTTTGTGGTAAAGTGTCTCCTTTCCTTTCCCATTCTACACTTCAGAGCCCTTACATGACAATACAGGATAGCCTTAGCATCCTGGGCATCGATGTTCGTTGCGACCTGAACCAGCGAGATTACAATGAGAGCGTCATTAGAATAGCCACCCGCAAACTGGGGATCCTGAACAGCCTTTTGTATAAGGCACAAGTTCGCCCATGTGCGGAATATTTCTCTCACCTCTTGTATGGCTCCGCAAAATACTTCCTCGATGTTCTCAATAGGTTGCAGCTATCCGTGTTGTCGGTGATCTGGAGGTATCCGAGACCCTGGAGCCTCTACAATCACTTGGAGACATTGCCGTTCTAAGTGTTATCTACCGTCTCTATAATGGGGAATGCTTTGAAGAGCTATTTCAGCTAGTCCCTTCTCTCCTTTCCACTCCCGAACGACACGTGCTGGACAGTGATGCCACCCACATACGATGCAGGCGCTGCGCTTCCTCACTTTTCCTGATGGTAAGTGATAGTGAGATCCACATATGAGGTCGACAGGCACAATAGACCAAAATAAGCTCTCAAGGGCGCATTTTTGCACCTCGCACCTCACACCAGGCGCATTAAAGGCTAGTTAGGACACTGTTACAGACACTTCGAGATCACCGACAATACGGATAACACGTCACTGCAACCTATCGAGGGCATTAAGCAAGTATTTTACTCTTGAAAATAGCTTGCAGACGTGGTTTAACACGGAAATGGTTAGACAGTTCTTCAAAAGGGTTTTGTCATCCTTCCTACTACCACGCTTCCAGAGTTCTCCCTTCGAACAGGACAGCGTTAAAAAAAAAAAATAATAATAATAATTTATTTCAGACTTTTGGTGTCCATAGAATGATTAGTGTGTTAGTTAAAAAGCCTTTGAAACTCCCTCTTTACGGGCTTACCTCCAGCTTTTAGCATGTTTCGTAATAGAAATAAAAAAAATTAACAAAAAACAAGAAGCTCGAAAAAAGCTCGAAAACCCGGGTTACCCGGGTTTCAGTTACATTGGAACCCGAAAACCCGGGTTTTGAAAATTGAACGGGTTTTCGATGCCCTACACTGAACTGAACAAAGTTGCTTATGTAGTTCCAAGTAAATGGACACAGTAGACTCTAATATTTACTATGTAGAGATAAGTTTTCATGTTTGGAAAGGCGTAGTCACACGTTCCATACACAAGTACCTACCTACCGTAGCACTTTGACAACGTGTGACTGCGGTTTTCCAAACATGAAAACCTATCTCTACATAGTAAGTTTTAGTTTTTAACTTTTTATTATTGATCTTTAATAGATCACTCTCAACTGGAAAATTTCCAACAGGATGGAAGATTACCAAAGTAGTCCCAATACATAAAAATGGTGACAGGAAGGAAATAAAAAACTATAGGCCGATCTCAATTTTATCAACGTTTGCTAAATCGTTCGAGTCGCTTGCGTTTCCTTTCCTGAAGCGTCATACCGACCAGTTTTTTATTGATGAGCAGCATGGATTTGTTAAATCGCGATCCACAAGCACTAACTTAATAACCTATCATAATGAACTTATTAATGCAGTCGATTCGGGTGTCCAGGTTGACGCGGTATACATGGATTTCGCCAAAGCATTTGATAGGGTTAATCATGCTGTGCTATTGCGTAAATTGGCTTTTATTGGTGTATCTGGGATGCTTCTTGAATGGTTTAGCTCTTACTTAGTTGAGAGAATGCAGTTTGTAGTGGTTAAGGGCTACAATTCTTTTAGGTATTCAGCAGCGTCAGGTGTACCCCAAGGTTCTGTTTTGGGACCTTGGCTATTTAATGTGTTCATAAATGACATAATTACATGCATCAAACATAGTAGTCCTTACCTTTTCGCGGATGATTTAAAGTTCTGCAAACCTATTAAGCACCCAGAAGATTGTAATCTAATTCAAAACTACATTGATGCTATTTCTGTTTGGTGTTCAGTTAACAAAATGGCTCTAAATACTGATTAATGTCAAACGATTACTTTCTCGCGCAGTAATACCCCAATCAGTTACCAATACTGCATTAACGGTTTAGAGCTCCGGAGGGAATCGATTGTGAAGGACTTAGGTATACTTTTCGATTCCAAGCTGACATTTTTGCCTCATATAGATCATATCGTCAAGAAATCTTCTAAAATGCTGGGTTTCATCATCCGTAACAGTGGTTCATTCCGAAAGCCACACACAAAAAAAGTTGTTTTTGATGCTTACGTTCGTAGTCATACCGAGTACTGCAGTGTTGTCTGGTCACCACAATACAATACACATCAACTTAGATTAGAACGGATTCAGAAACGGTTTCTCAGACACCTTTCCTTTACAAGTGGACTACATAAGCGACTCCGATCATACACCGATAGACTAGAACACTTTAGAATGGATAGCCTTTTAACCCGTAGACAGTTGCACGACCTGACATTTCTTTATAAAGTACTAAGAAGCGAATTTGATTGTCCACCCTTACTACGAATTTTTAACTTACGAGTTCCACGTCGTGTGCCTCGGCGTGCACTCGGTCTCCTGCATCAACCAACAGCTCGCACCAACTTAAAATTATTCGCCCCTGTATGCAGACTGCCGAAGGCCTTTAACGCTATAGGTGAAGGGTTGGATATCTTTAAAGATAGTCTGGCTAGTTTTCAGAGGGCAGCCTTGCTGTTGTTGAGGTCTAGATCTTGATAAAGACAAATTGTGATGTAATTGTTTCTGTTATTGTATTTTGTTTGTTCTTTTTTGTGTATAACGATAATTAAATAAGATTTTAGATTTAGTTATTTTAAGTATTATGTGTTACTTTTAGGTGCATGTTGTGACACCTTAAAATGTTGTACATTTATCCTAGTTATAAAAGCAATATTGTGATAATTATTTAATGTAACAACCATTGGATGTCCTTATAATAATAAATAAATAAATAAATAAAAACTAAATATGAACACAACTACACTAATGATACAATAACACTGGGCAACAGTGTTAAACAGACGAATAGTACGCACTCACAAGATTTACTTGTGAAGAAAGAAGAAGATAAGTAAACAAAATACCCTACCACTCTGACAATATTGTAACAAAACACTCGGTGAAACCTTATCAAAAAAATTATTTTTAGCAGAAATTGCCGGCTTCTGAGATAGTCGCCGCGAAATATTTTTTTGAAACTTTGTTACTGCCATTTATCTTAAAATTTATGAACTAACACAATCTTGAAAGTTAAGAGATTCTGTCAATAATTATAGATGACGTTACCAGTTTGAAATTATCTTATTTTTGGAGATTTAAAACCGAGTGTCCAATAACTATCCGGTGTCCAACGACTGTCGGTTTACCCTACCTTATAGAGTTGGAAAAACGAAACGCTCTGGCGATGTAAAAATCTCACAACGCCATCTGTGTGGCATCTCTGGAACTAAAGCGTAGCTCACAAAACAACGCGTGGCAATAATATGAACGATACTAAATAGGGTAAACCGACAGTCGTTGGACACCGGATAGTTATTGGACACTCGGTTTTAAATCTCCAAAAATAAGATACCTAACCTACCTACCTAATTTCAAACTGGTAACGTCATCTATAATAATTATTGACAGAATCTCTTAACTTTCAAGGTTGTGTTAGTTCATAAATTTTAAGATAGATGGCAGTAACAAAGTGTCAAAAAAATATTTCGCGGCGACTAGGTAGGTATCTCAGAAGCCGGCAATTTCTGCGAAAAATATTTTTTTTGATAAGGTTTCACCGAGTGTTTTGTTACAATATTGTCAGAGTGGTGAATGTTATTGGTTTAGCCGTTTGAAGAGTGGTAAGATATTAGACAATTTGCAGTATTAATTGATTTGTAACTCATTAATGTTATGTTTTGAGGTCATTTTAATCTGTCCAATGATTGTATGCGACAATTTAAATAAAAACTGTTATTGGACGGTGTCCATTAACTGTACATTTACAAATATTTGTATTTTTACATTTTTTGCACCTTAGTTATAATAGCAATTAGATCTGTTAACTATATTTTCAATCTAAGACATTACGGACTATTGTGTCAGTTATTGGACGGTGTCCCATAACTGTCACTTAGTGTGTCCAATGACTGTTTGCTCGCAGGTTGGAGTCTCAAAAACATGCCTAAGGGGAAAAAGAAAAGTTATGACCCAAAAAATTTTTGAGTTTAATTAAGTTCCTAATATTTTAAGTTCTTTATTTTCTTAAGTTTTCGATTATTGTTTTTGTTTTTTGAGTTTAATTACTTTAATTTTTGGTGATCTTCCATGATTAGACTGATTACTGTTTAGTGCTTATAATTTACTCACTGTTTAGATACATTTATGAATAAATTTATATTTTAAAGTAAAATACATAATTAAAACTAACGTAGCTATAACGTAAGTCAATGGTTTAATGGTGTTTTAATACTTGTTTAACTTATATTTTGCTATACTTATCGATTGTCCAATAACTGATTTTAACTGTCCAATAATTAAAAATTTTGTCCAATGACTATGGTTTTTGTTCACTTTTTTTATAAATCATATATTTTCCAATTATTCACAAGATATCAAAACTTGAAACTATTCATAAGATAGCTCAACTTATCTACTTGCCAAATATTTTTAGTGTATCTGAGATACTTAAATAGTCGGCGAGAAAGAAAAAAAAACTATTTTATTCGCTTAATTGTCCAATGACTATCGGTTTACCCTACCTAGATGAATAAATAAAAAAACATTTTTTATTAATTTATTAACATTTATTAATAACAGAATATAGTGAATTTCCCAATCGATGACTTAGTTGCTTTCTCGTGCATATATATTTATATGAAGATGGCATTTTGTTTATTTTTCATCATAAGTATTTTGTGCTACATAAACATAAAATGTATCTTATACAGCTATAGGTACTGTCACCGATTTGTACAATTCACAATATAAACTATTTACAAAATTTAACAATAGTAGGTATATTACCAGTTTTGGTAAAAAAATCTAAAATAAGTAATATTACGTATCACAACAATCAACACTTTGCCAGCGCTTCGCCTAAACTACATTCACTTTGTACTTAGAGGAGTGTAAAATGTAGGTAAATGTTTTCTGACCACATAAAAACGTCAGTAAAAAAAATAAAAATTTGCGTTTTTTTTTTACAAAAAACTAGCAGGTTGCCCTCACCCCATCTGATGGTAAGCGGTAGTGAGAACCACACATGAGGTCGACAGGCACAATAGACCATATTGAGCCTGTCGCACTCACCCTGAAGGCCTGCTTAAATGCCGTTTCACGCCCCGCCTGAAGAGCCCGGGATCATGGGAGGGAAACATGAGCTGGAAGGGCATTTCATGTACTTTAAACTTTTATTTTTTTACATATTTCACAAGCCTATTGCGCTGGTAACTGAACACTTACATTAAATAAGGAATTTAATATCTCAATTTTTTTAAAATTATTAACAAGTTTTTGGTCTGTTTTAACTGGCTTTAAAAAACAGGTTCTCCTACTTGTTAAATGCACGTCGTATCACATGTCAACGTGTCGAATTTCTTTTAGATATATAAATAGGTTAGACATTATATGTTTTCAGGAATAACATATTTTAATTATAAAACCTACTCAATATTGGTCCATCAAAATTTTACTGTTGCACATTTAAGTATAAGTATTTTACTAGTCTTAAATAATAAATGATATGTTGATTTTTTAAATTTGATTCTTCGCATACGAAATAAATATAAGCTAAAAGTTATATTTTTCTTAAATAAAGGCGCTTGCAACAGTGCCGAAATATCGGGAGCTCATTAAAACAAAACAACATTGTAAATATCCCGGACAGTTACAGTTTTCTAATGTGTGTGTAACCATGACAGTTTAAAATTAAAAAAATAAATATTTAGGGGTAAGAACCGCTCCCCCGCAAGTCTGATGATGATGACGAGGATATTAGATCCATCGTTTGTCAGTTATAAAAAATAAATTCATGTGAATAAATATGGCAAATGTACATCAGTAAATTAATCAACTTTTTAGTTACGTCTAAAGCTATAGTAGTGTTTAAATAAATAATATGAATTTACTTCAAAGCAAATAAATAATACAATAAGCACTGGGATATAAAGGAAAATAAATTGAAAGCTAAAAAATATTACATCCTATTTAAAAGTAGCATACAACTACAAGAAAAAAAAATCTTTATAATTAGTTTATCATAAAATCTCAATAGTAAAAACTTTAAGTATCACATTTCGCGTCCATTCAAGTCTGTAGAGCAGTACAAAGTTCTATCGGTAATAATAATATTAGTAGTTAACATAAATTCGCTTTTACCCTGCATTTCAGATTTAAGCCTTTTCCGGTTTGCTGGACCTGAAATAAGAATTAAATGGTAACTATCTCATACGTTTTAAGATAAAATAGGGTTGTGGTTTTCATGCTTGCCATTTTTATGCTAAGCAGTAAGATTTATAAGAAAATCAATATTATTAATGAAATCGAAACATAAAATGTTGGCAAAATGAGACAGCAAAAGACATTTAAAGTTGTGTGGCATATCAAAAGTGCTAAAACATTTAAAATCTAGTTGTCATCTTATAAATGACAGTTATACTAGGGCCGCTGTAAAAAGACCGATTTGACACATGTAGGACTGACTGCACTAGTGAGGGACAATGGTAAAATTGCCAAAGCATATAAGTAACAGTTATAACTAAGCATGGAGTAATTTTTTCCTCGTTTCGGTACAGTACATTGAAACTAAACTAGTCTTTATGGGTCTACACGCGTTATTAGGAGTAGCAAATTACATAGCTACTTACTGCCCGACGTTTCGACTGGGTTACACCAATCGTGGTCGCGAGCGAAATCTTAGACTCTTTGACAACCAAAATTGGGACACGGTAACATTCTCCATTATGGAGGTCAGGTTCCTTACCTGCCGTTGAGCATGTCCTGGATCTCAGCGAAGCTCTTGCCCTTGGTCTCCGGGATGATGAAGAGCGTGAAGAAGAAAGCGCCCACACAGCACACGCCGAAGATCCAGAACGCGGAGTACATGCCGATGGCCTCCACCACTGTGCTGAAGTATCTGTGGGCAGAACGGGGATACGTTACAATCCATACTAAAGTTAGAAAACTGTAACTGTCCGGGATATTTACCATGTTGTTTTGTTTTAATGAGCTCCCGATATTTCGGCACTGTTGCGAGCGCCATGATCACGGGTGAACTGTACCTACCGTCATTCTCGCAGTCCTACAGTTCACCCGTGATCATGGCGCTTGCAACAGTGCCGAAATATCGGGAGCTCATTAAAACAAAACAACATGGTAAATATCCCGGACACTTTCAGTTTTCTAATGTGTGCAACCATGATAGTTTAAAATCATACTAAAGTTATTATCATGAGCCTGTATACGAGGGTGACACTGAAAGTTTTAATATTTAGAAAAACGGAAAAAAATCAACTGATAGTAGATGGCGCCACCTGTGGCTAACAGGTCATACACGGGATAAAATCGACGGCTTCAATTAATAGCTGCTGGTCTGGTGTGATGGTAATGTACGTCTGGGCACGATTCCCGGAAGGACGGGTGTTCGAATCCCCGGGCCGCGGTGAGGCAGTGGAATTTTTTCCGTCTAAATAATAGAACAGCTAGTGCAAGCTTTAGCACTTAAAATTTTTAAATTTACATTAATTGCCAGTGTGTCATCTTTTTCTGGGACTTTTTCCACACACGGTCATCTGACCCCAAACTAAGCAGAGCTTGTACTACGGCTGTCAGTGTGTATCACTGATGGTTGATGGCGACACTTGTGGCTTAACAGGTCATATACGACGGCTTCAATAGGTAGCTGCTGGTCTGGTGTGATGGTAATACAGGTCTGGTTGAATTTGTACCTGGTGATCAAGAAGGACAGGATCCAGCAGAAAGCTGTGGCAATTGGCGTCGCGATGACCTTGACCTCGATGGGGAGCAGTTCGCTCATGACGGCCCAGGGCAGCGGGCCCAGGCCCCAGCAGTACGTGAGGATGAACAGGATCAGGGACGCGATCGGCAGCCAGCTGATCGACTCCGCCGCGGGACTCTTCTGAGCGGCCAGCAGGAAGTACATGCCGAGGAGACCCTGGGAATATAGGTGTGGATATAGCTTCTGTGGAGCGTTTGATCGCAGTTAAGAAAAGAAAAAAAACATCAGTCCATGTACTGTGTTTGAAAACTGTAACTTTCCGGGATATTTACCTACCATGTTGTTTCAGTTCACCAGTGATCATGGCGCTTGCAACAGTGCCGAAATATCGGGAGCTCATTAAAACAAAATAACATGGTATATATCCCGGACAGTTACAGTTTTCTAATGTGTGTAACCATGACAGTTTAAAATAACATGTACTGTGTTGTTAGGTACAGTAGGCCAAGAAAATTGGTGTACCACTTTTGACAAAAGTTCCTGAGAGATGTGTCGATCGATCGCTAAGGTTGACAATAGTCACTGACACAATCTTATTGCCAGGGAAAATGACGTTCAAACGAACCTCAACTGTAGGGTATTAGACCACATTTTTGGCTGACTTGCACATTCGGGTACAGTCCAAAAACATCACTTTTATGCCATCTTCTATTTCATTAATATAATTATTGTACCACTTCATCCTTCCAAAAAAAAATCCAGGTTTTATTCTGCCTTTTCAAAAATGGAATAAACGAATCATCTATTTTTATACCACTGTCTATATATCACCATCACGGACATAGCATATTAAAAAAAGTACTTACAAGACCAATAGCGGTTCCGCAGCTAGAGATAAGCAGTAGAATCCTTCTGCCCAGTCGGTCAACCACAAACGGAGTGATGAAAGACGCGATAAGCTGGAAAACAGAAGAACATGATTTTATTGATGTTGTAGATATTAAATATTAGATTATATTTTTAGGTTTTCCAATTTTAAATCCATTGTAGTTTATTACAGTGACCAATGTTATGAAAAGCGATAGCTCAGAGATCTTGGTTTCGAGATTTTACAAATTTTGTAGTTTCATTAGTTCATCACTACCAATATTACCAAAGAGAAGGTATAAAGTAATCCAGCAAATCTTGAAAACATCAGCATCAAACCTCACCTGTACAACACCGACGATGATGGTAGCAATAGCGGAGTCCAGGGTGGAGCCAGCGGCCTCGAAGATGTCTGTCATGTAGAAGAGTACGGCGTTGACGCCAGAGAACTGCTGGAAGAATAGCAGCGCGCACGAGATGTAGAATGCCTTGAAGTTGCTGCCACGGAACACGTCGGAGATCTGGAAGAGGGGAATATATATATTTTTTAATATATTACACAACATCACATACATTCTTCTGATCCCGTGGTAAGTAGCTTAAGCACTTGTGTTACGGATATCAGAATCAACAGTGGATACACAAATATACTTTAATATATTAATAACACACCCAGACATGGAACAAACACCGATGTTCGTCAACTATTTGTCCCGGGTGGGAATCCAACCCACGACTCTTGGAACCGTAGGTAGTGAACCTGGGTCACTAACCACTGTTCCACCGAGCCAGTCATAACATGGGGTTACAAAGTGGATTAAAGGACTACGGGCTAAAGCGCTCGTGGTCACGGGCGCTTAAAGAGCTCGAAACGTCGGATATTTAAATAATGTGTGTAACAATACACGCGAGTTTAATCCGTAAAATTATATCTAATGTGTAGTATTCGCACAAACAATAGACAATACTATATCAAAGTATTGTTCTTAGATCACTTCTATACTTCACCGCTCGTATTTTTTGCATCGCCAATATTTAGGGGTGAGAGCCATCCGCTCCCCCGCAAGTCCGGTGATGATGACAAGGCTACTCCAAGCCATCATCGTAAGTCAGTTAGGAAAAAAAAATGTGTGTCGCCAATCCTTGTAATGGAAGATCCTGATGGAAAGATCCTCATTTTAAGTAATGCCCTACTAGTAAGTGGGGGTTGTCTAGTTAATGATAGGCTCTGTAGGGTCGTCAAGCACCGATGATGATGTTGATGACGAACTCACCGTGGCGGTCTTCGCCATGGAGGCCTGCACCTCAGCCTCCAGCTTGTCAAGCTCGGCCTGAACGCCAGCGCGGGAGCGCCCACGGATCGTGGCCAGGCAGTCAGCGGCGGCTTCACGGTTATCTGAAGAGGGAAGAAGAAGAAAACGGTTATTTTTTTATCATCCTATTGATAGGCAATGGTGTCCTCCAAACCTACCCACTGCTCTCTAACTAAGGCTAAGAATTGCTAGTTCTTTGATAAATGGATCAGATCGTCACACTATCAAAGAATTTCATGAAATCTACTTGCAGAATAAATTATTTCATTTCATATCTTTTTGTGGTCCTGAACATGTAGACATTAATAAATAGAACAGTTTTGAAACCTATAAAATTTTACAGAAGAAACTCTGGTATCATTAGATTCTAAACATAATCACTGAAAGACTCGACGATCGGTTTTTTTACGGGTCTACTTTGGATGGGATGAAAAGGGGTTTCGCACTACTTCATATCCAAATCCGATCCGAACCAGTTCATAGTTCGCCTGATCGTGCCATAAAGTAAAAAAAACAAGGAAACTGTATACTCACTCTTAGTCAGGTGGTAGGTGGGGGTCTCAGGCATGAAGAAGAAGGCGACACAGAAGACAGCGACGAAGGCAACGCCCACGTACGCTATGGCGGAGTACGTGATGAAAGGCCCAATGCCGTACACCAGCAGGAAACCGACCGTGATGAAGGATTGTAGGAATGAGCCCAGAGCGCCTCGCGCATCGTCCTGCAAGGAGGTGTCATTGGTACTTTGCTATAGTTGGAATATGACAACAACTTAAGCAGAAATCCCGATAATAAGGTGGTAAATATCCCGGACATATTCAGTTCTCTTATCCGTGTATCCGTTACAGTTAAGTCCGTTAAAGTTATATAATTTGATGAGGTATCCAATCGATTTCATTCCAAAACCTCTTTCATAAAGATTAGCCAACTGCAGAGAATGACATATCATAATGCGCAAATACGAGTGCACACTCTTTTGCTTCACTAAAGAAAATTTATCGTTATTCTTTACGATAGGTTTAGCTGCCGATCGCAATGAAGATTATCCAAATGCTCGAGTCATTATTATTGTTCACAAATGTGAACTAAAACTATCTGAGTTTTATCGTGTTTTCGATATTGAGATGTATACTGTATAGTATATATTAGTAGGTACAGTTAGAATCAACAAAATTTGCAAATAAAGCTCTTCACCGGCTATTTTTAGATGTGAAATAACCAGAACTATCTGTGATGTACACCTGTATAGATAGTGAAATAAAAAGACACTTGCTAAGAGATTAGATCTTATCATACAATTTTCGGTAGAATCTCATACTCAATGAGGCGTAACATTTTGATTTGGTTTTATTGATAGTGGATTTCTATACTTTTATTTATGTTACTGGCATAATCGCTAGCAATATCAAAAGGTATTCTACATGTTATCTTATTACGCACATGGAGCGATTGGGTTTTATTGTGATTCCCCTGTTGTTGCACTATCACATTCGATAATACCCAAATAAAATGGTAGACATGTAACCGGTGATAGTTCGAGTCGACTGCATCTTTGGTCTATTAGTAGTACTCCCGGGTCAAGCCGTAGAGTTTTTCTATTCAGAAATTTTTCAGCCCGGAATCAGGAAGTTGGCGGAACATATCCCTCTGAAAACACGCTAAGTTCGGTCTTGCCAGATCTTTCACAGGTCATGTCGGATTGTCGTCTCACCGCGAAGTGAGGGGACGAAGATGTTAATGTTCGTCCACTTGTGCACTATAATTGTTGAGGGCTGCCTGCGGATATTCATTGAGATCGGTCGGACACCTAATTTTGTCTTGTAAAATGGCAGTTGCCTCTTACCTGCTAACGTTTACTACTGTTAATTCTCTTTTCCTTAGCATTCCTCGAGCGTAATTATGAGCACGTGTCTTAACAGTGGATATCCCTATAGTTACAGGTATAGATATACCCAGATTGGGCAATATCACAGTCGAAATATGGCTTATGTCAATGAATTTCTATAGTGCTATACTTTTTGAACGGTAATACGAATAAGGCTTCCGACATCTGTCCGCCAAGTGCGCAGGGCATATAATAGTGCACAAGTATGCGCGCAAACACAATTGCACAATCTGTTCCCTTACTCTCATAGTTCGGTGGGACGGCAATCCGTCATGACTGATGAGAGAAAGGGCTCAGGCAGGACCACCGAGCTACGGGCGTGCAACCGCCAACTTCCTAACTCCGGGCTGAGTAATTTCTTTACAGAAAACTCGCACAAATTTTGGCTGACCACGGACTTGAACTGGGGACCTCTCGGTCTTTACGCAGTACCAATAGACGAGGTAGTCAGTCTTGGACAGTGCCAGTTAACTTACCGTAGCAACCTCAGCGCAGTACATCGGGCAGATGGTGAAGATCATTCCGACAGCGATACCCCAGAAGATTCTGCCTCCGTAGATGAAGCCAACGTTGGTAGCAGCAGCGATGAGAATCCAACCGACAAAGAGAGGGACGGCAGAGCTGAGCAACGCCCATTTGCGACCGATCCTTGAGCCGAGGAAGCCTCCGATGAATGGACCTGTGTTTGGAAGATAGGAGTTGGTTAGCAAGACTTTGGCAGATGTTCTGTCGTTGATCAAATTTTGACGTGAAGGTATGACGATAAAACAAACATAATGATAATCCGTATTATAAGATTATCATCACCATCTGCCCTGTCCACTGCAGCAGTTGAATTGTTGTCTACTTTTATTTCCATCTAGGGGACAGTTATACTATCACCTATCAAGGCGAAGAAAGAAAAAACAGAAAAACCCTTGTTACAGGATTTTCAAAGCCCAAAAGTCGCCATATAAACAATCTAATCAAGATTATTGGTAAGAAAACTGAAAATGTCCGGGATATTTACCATGTTGTTTTGTTTAAATGGGCTCCCGATATTTAGGCACTGTTGCAAGTGCCACGATCAACTAGGAGCTCATTAAAACAAAACAACATGGTAAATATCCCGGACATTTTCAGCTTTCTAATGTTGATAATGCTAAGAGCTAAGTTTTGGAACATTCACATCTAAATATGTATAACTCAAAGGTGACTGACTGACATAGTGATCTATCAACGCACAGCCCAAACACCTGGAAGGATCGGGCTGAAATTTGGCATGCCGGTAGATTTTAAGCTTTCGCGTTCCATTACACTAAATATTAGTCTTTATGGGTCTACTCGCGATATTAGGAGTAGCAAATACTTAGCTACTTACTGCCCGTCGCGACGTTTCGACTGGGTTACACCAATCATGGTAGCGAGCGAACTTGATCGCGTGTAGACCCATAAAGACTAATATTTAATGCAGGTAGATGTTTTGACGAAGGCATCCGCTAAGAAAGGATTACCCGAGGGCGGGTCACTAGTAAAAAAATATAGCTTGTCCTCACCGAAAATAGCTCCCACAGTGAGAAGGGACCCGATCCACGCTCCCTGGTCGGATGTGACCACTGCCGGCAGGGGTGACTGGTCCAGGTTGGCAAGCTTTACGTTGACCGGAGACGTCCATCCCATGGAATACCCAGTGGTGGCAACCACCACATTCGCTGGAACAAGCAGGGTGGAATGTTAGTAGACCATCCGTACCATAGTATTGTCCATTATTTGTGCGGACACTACACATCACTACAAAGAGCTATCCGCTCCCCGCAAGTCCGGTGATGATGACGAGGCTACTCCAAGCCATCATCGGAAGTCGGTTTGGAAAAAAAAAGTATAAAATACGAAGTAGCTTTCTCTGTTCCTTTATCAACTGTAAGATGTATGTATGCTTAAAGTTTTTAGGATTTTAATGCGGTTTTTACATAGATTAAGGAATTCAAGAGGAAGGGCTTTTTGTAAAATTCTAGTTTCACTACTTCACTAGTCTTATATAAAAATAAATTACTGTTCGTTAGTCTGATTAAAAAATCTGGAATCTGGGATAAGAAGGGATGGGAATTTAAAATCGCTGTGGCCGCATTATTTGAAATTACAAAATTTCATTCATACTCGTTTACATTTTTATTTGCAACGAAACAAATTGTAAGCATGTCACTAAGTATACTAAAGAAAAGAGAAGGATGTTCAAATAAAAGAAGACTATAAAAACAAGCAAATAAGGATGAATGCAAGTAATTATAAAGTTTATTAGTGTTAAACATACACACGTGGGTATTTTTTTTTGACGCAATTTTGGTAGATGTAAAAAGTTACACGTCGATATTTGTATACGATAAAGAGTATAAACAAACGCAAAGTATACTTAGATATTTTACTTATCTGACATTTATTTATGTGAGGTTTATGTGTCATGTATGTACACACAATATATGTACTTGTAGTAATGACGTGTTAAAAATTGTACCAGGCGTATTACAACCTTTTAATTCCAGTCAGTTTAGGGCATCGGTAGCTCTATTATTATAAAGAGTTGTTAATACCACACTTCTTCTAAAATTTATATAGATGATGGAGGGGTTATATCGGTCTGTATGATTCGACAACCATAGCGCAAAACTAAGTGTACCAGAAACAAGAAGAATAGACATCGGTCTATTCTTAAACTGACCGGAATTAAGAGATCGTAATACGCCTCCTTTTAAGAAGATTAGATCCCAATTTTGCCGTAGCATCGTGGTGTGCCTTATACCTAATCTATACTAATATTATAAAGCTGAAGAGTTTGTTTGTTTGTTTGTTTGAACGCGCTAATCTCAGGAACTACTGGTTCGATTTGAAAAAATCTTTTTGCGTTGTAGAGACCATTTATCGAGGAAGGCTTTAGGCTATATAACATCACGCTGCGACCAATAGCAACAAAGATACAAATAATTTGTATCTTCATTCATTCATCATTTTCCAGGAAAATGTGTAAAAAACGGGGGAAACGCGAACGAAGTCGCTGGCACAGCTAGTAGCTTAATAAAATAGATTTATACATAAGCGTTTTTATTATTTAAGTTCGTTTTGGTAAATGCATAGGTACAAAATTTGTCATTTTGGTAAAACGTAAATTAGCTGGTAAGAACGATCGCCAATCCGCACTTGGCCTCCGTGGTTGAGTTTAGGGTGGGCCCGTGCCCCAGCAGTGGGGACGTATATGGGCTGATGATGATGACAATGAATCAAATAAATATATTCATTTAGTACGCCACGTGGAGTGTGCTAAAGAGATTTGAAGTCAGATTAAAATTGTGTTTGCTTTAGCGATAACAAGAATGTCATCAAACACAAGACAATATTATAATCTCTGTTCAAAAGACTGTTTACAGAGATACTTGCTATAGTCATAAATATCTTTTAAACCGACATTACAAGGAGCTTTTTCTTTTAACCTCCGTAGGTCCTTCTGTACCTACTTTTTAGTGGTGAGAGCCATCCGCTCCTCCCAAGTCCGATGATGATGACGAGGCCACTCCAAGCCATCATCGTATGTCAGTTAGGGAAAAAACTACATTCTATTTTGCATACTAACTTTTTTTGTTTTAAAATAATGTGTGTTTTTATCTTAATACTTTCTCTCTCTCCTATATGCAGCTATGCGTTTAAAGTTATTAGCATTTTAAGTATACACAGAGTATCTCACGAAGTCTTTAAAAAACAATAAACCGACACAACAAATGTAGTAGTTAGCATATAGACATACATAAGAAAATTCACATTCCAAAAGTAATAGCTACAACCTTCTTTGAATGACTATTATTGACCGTTATGCCGGAGAATCCATCCACGTGTACTCGTTCAACGCGTAAAACATTACTATTTTATATCAAAGTTGGGTATAAAGATGTACTAAATCATCTATTTTGACCGTTACCAATTACTTCGGTTTTCTTTGAAGGTTTTGCCGACCACTGACGCATTTTCAAAGAGCCATTTACTATGGTATTCAAGTGTAAAAGAAAAGTGTCGGAATGATCTCGGCCATGGCGGTTGATCAATGGGGATCAACTGCGCAAACTTATTATAGTGCACAAGTGTGCATGCAAACAAGTGCACTCTGACACTCTAATCTAGTTCAGACACACGGAATTCTGTCAAAACTGATGGGATATCGGGGTTAGGATCACCGGCTTAACGGGTTTTCGGTGGCACGGGCGTGTAACCGCCAACTTCCTGACTCCGGGCTGAGTAATTTCTTTACTGAGAAACTCACGGTCCGTATGCTTATGCAATAGGCCAACGAGGCGGACAATCGTAGTCACTATGACATAACCGGATCAATTGATTATTATAATAAAAGAAATACAATAAATCACAATTCTAAACGTCTTTTATCTACTCGCCACGGAAATAGTTTAAGTGGTTTACGGCTGTTGGCAATGCAACATAACGCTGATTTTATAATAAACTTATTCATAGGATTGTTGCAACATTGTAAGGTATAATATGTTTTATTTAAAAAAAATACGAGTATTTATCAACGGAGTTTCTTTACTATCTTAAGTATTACAGATACAGACCGTTTTAACGGGTTATTCCACTAATCCCCATTGGACATCCCCATCAATGGGGAAAAGTGAACTTTTTTCACTTTTTGTGACTCGATCAATGGGGATTAGTGGAATAACCCGTTTTAACCACTCACAAATCGAAAATGTATGTAAATGCACGAAACTACTTAACTTCCTTACATACTTTATAAAGTTTTTTTTAATTTTGCCTGTTCTGTCCCACTGCTGGGCAAAGGCTTCCCCCAACTCACTCGCACAAAAGACATTTTATCCCTGTTAAATCTTTCTGCCTTATGTACGATGAGTCCTGGGTTCAATCCCCGTCCAGGACAATAATATTGTGTCATGACTCCCGATGTTGGCCGTTTACACATGGCAACATGTCCCATGGTCGTGGTATGGCAAAGTTATTTATTTAGCATTTAGTGTTATATTATTGTACATTGAATTGTAGATTGTCTTGCCTTTACCCGAAAGTCAGAAATGCTTACTGCTTACGCACGATAGCTTATCTACACTTCTACATCTACACTAATATTATAAAGAGGAAAGATTTGTATTTTTGTATGTTTGTAATGAATAAACTCAAAAACCACTGGACCGTTTGCAATTTTTTTTTCACCATTAGAAAGCTGCATTATTCAGAAGTAACATAGGCTATATAATATCACGCTAGGTCCTATAGTTGTGGAGCAGTAACCGAAAATGTTTCAAAAACGGGGGAAAAGTATCGTTTCTGAGGCCTTCCGTGGCGTGCGCTGAGCATATAGTTAAAGTTATACAAAAATGCTCTATGGATGAATTGTTCATCTTAACATTGAAATATCTTTAAAAAAGTCCGCGATAGCATATGTCTACCTTTTATAGTTTAAAACTATGTAAAAAATCTTAAGTCCCCCCGTGTGAAGCCGGGACGGGCCGCTAGTCTATGATAAAGGTGTGTACGTTACTTCAACATCATTATCTTGAGCCTAAAACAAGATATTTGCACACGCGTAACTTGTGTTTACTGTTTACTCAAATTTTTCGACAGTTGCAGACGGTTTTAGTTTATTTTTTGATAAATTTGATATGTTGACATCATTAGATTGTAATTCTGTGGAAAATATACGCGAATGTTGATAGAAGTAAAGGTTGTACTTTTTTTTTGGAAGTTCAAGAAGGAAAAAAGGAAAAGAAAGATTTAACTGTTCCACAGTTAAATACTACGTCATTTAGTCGTTCAACTTTCTAGCCCTCATAGTTTAGGCCCTGAGTTGATAAGTCAGTCAGTCAGCTTCTCCTTTTATTTTTATATGTATGTAGATTACATTATCTCAGATCGGTAAAATATATATGGAATCTATCATATAGAGAAGAGACAGCGCCAAGATAAATTCACAGTTCTATCCTATATCGATCAATCGGAATTCTAAATCGAGTACGATAATATTTATTCGAAGTGAAGATGATACATTGATAGGTACAATGTTTACGATGCGTGAATTCTGACGAATAGACTGATAATAACTAATGGGTAATGACGAATTTAAAAATAGCTGGTTACACGGTGATTGCAACCGTTTATTTATTAAACACTAGCTTTCTGCCCGCGACTTCGTCCGCATAGAGACGTTTAACGGGTAAAATATTACTTCCTAATAGCGCAGTCGGTTAAAAAGTAGCCTATAACCTTTTCTAGGCTCTAGACTTTATCTGCACCAAATTTCATTTAAATCGGTCCAGTACTCTATGCGTGAAAGTGTAACAGACAGACAGACTGACAGAGTTACTTTCGGATTTATAATATTAGTAAGGAAGAAAGGATTGGGGTGACAGACAACAGATAAACAGAGACAGAGACAGAGAACAAATATGATTCAATGTAGAAGATTTTTTTTGAATAAATAAAAAGTAGGGTAACCAGTATATTGATTGGCACCTAATGCTGACTTTGGTCTTTGGCTTCAAAAATTCAATTGGACTTACGTTAGTTACAGATTTATTTAGAATTAATGGATTTTCAGATACAAACAGATTCCTAAAATGATACTACAATTTAAAAATGTATCCTTTTTAATTTAAAAAAACTCAAAATAATAGACAGTCACATAAATGTATAGTCATTGGCACTATGGTGCAGTGATTGACACTGTAACTTGGTACAATCATTGGCACTCACAATGGCATTGCAATTATTAGCATAGTGCCAACCTAGTTACTACAACTATTTAATTAATGATTAAATTGAATCAGTCTTCCGATGAATTAATGAAAATACTGGATATCTTCATTATTTCATCGTCTAATGATCAAATCATCGACTTGTTGAAGGTATAGACTGAGCGTAATCACTAGGTGGTTGTATAGAAGTGGTAAGATGAGGTTCCGCGTCATATGCCGCAGTCCAACGATAGCTTGCCGGCGGTGGGTGTGGGAACACTCCCGTCAGCATTGCTTTAACGGCTGTCGTTGAGGGACGGGAGTGAACTTGCGTACCAGGTCCCCTGTCGCTCCCCTCCGGGGAGGCTTGAGGGAGCCCGTGGAGGCTCCGCCGGTGGTGTTGTGCGTGAAGGCTCTGCCAGGTACCACGGCATCACCAGTAGGCGATGAGGTACGCCGCGGAGTTTATTGGGTACACCTCTAGTGGCCCTAGGAATTGCACCTTAGCCCAGGTGCAGCTGCCGGTCTTTTCCATCTCCGCACCCTCAGCCGGGAGTCCCACACACCACCTTGGGTAAACCCCTGCCCAAGGTGAGGGTGCATCAAGCATTCTCCGCGTCAAAAAAATAAAATTAAGAATATAGGATTCAGAAGTATAGCGATTGCCAGGTCTGCCAATGACTGAGCGGTAATATATATTTCAGTGCAATCATTGGCATAGCAAAAACTGCGTGAACACAAATCTTTTTTTTCAAAAAAGTTAAAAATCATATTCCTAACACATAATAACATGACGTAAAGCTTAAATATCCTACAAATGGTTACCTGAAATCGTATATAATTCACTTCCAACGCTCGCCTCACCAAACTTTTTCAGGTTAAAATTGCCGCGAACTTCCACTGTTGATTTAGTCCAACAGAAAAACAATGAAGACGTCATTTTAGCGTACAGTTAAGTATTTCCACATGTAAATGTAGAAATTTGCCGCTAAATAGTAGTTTCTTCATATCAAAAACGTATTTAATAAATTAAATATTTGAAATGAAAGGCAAAAGTGCCAATCACTGGGGGGGTGCCAAGAATGGTACAGTTTACCTACATGAAGGGTTTTCCTTTACGATCAAATATATAATTAAATCGGTTTCTGCTGTATGAAAATAAACAAGTGGGTAGGTACGTTACATTTAGGAAATACATTTCAATTTGTTCTTAGACAGACTATCTACAAACTTTGAACAAGACCGTCTTCCTAATTTTCGCGTTCAGCAAAAAAGTATGCCTTGTCAAATTCAATAGTTTAGTCTGAAAGATACAAATCAGTGGCGAAGAGTCCATATAACCCGATTCCCATCGGCTTCCCTTCGAAAAATCGAATCCATGGGCCAACGAAATTCTTATTTGTTAAATTATTCATTTACTTCATTAAAATTCCTAAAATTGACAAAACGCCTACAAAATTTCATAGGCAATGCAAATAACGCCAAATAGAAGCCGATAAAAGCCGGCTTACTTCTTCATACAAAAAAAAATCTCCTATCCTTTTCATTTCTATGAACTAACGTCATGCTTTGTCTCGTTTTAGCACGCGCAAATGTACTAGGAAATAACTCGATGTCCACCGGGTTGTGATAGAGATAGTTAATTAGAAAACCTACATGTGCAAGCGAGAAAGAACACTCGTGACGTAGATTCCCAAATACGTTTTTTAATACAATTAATTTATCCCATCAGTGAAAGGCAAAGGCATCTAGCCCGTACAGCCTAGTTCCGAATTACGTTAATCCGTGTGTGCATAATTTTTTTCTGGCTGGTGATTAATTATTATCCGTGGCTTTTTAGTTTTATATCGTGGCTCTGGGCTTGAAAATATTGCTCACTTATGAACACAAATCAAAGAAGACATGGCTCCAGCCGAAATATTTAACAATTTACTGTAGGCTAGGCTGTACGGACTAGATCCCTTTGCCTGTCCTTTATGGAATGAATTAGACAAAAAAATAGTTTTACATATGGCGGATAGTGCGAATTGTTTGTAAACAACTTGTTTTGTTTTGTCGAATTTTATTTGTTGTGTTGCTGAAGTGAGTTGAATTTGTATTGTATGTTGTGGTGTTGTCGTCGTGTAGTTGTTCGTTCGTTAGAAATGGTTATCGAAAGATACTTCGTTCTCAAAAGTAAGTTTTGTAAACAATAAACATGATTAACTATAATTAGATAGAATTTGATAAACGCAAAAATAGATTTTTAAACGTTTCCATACATCAAATTTATGACAAGTATATGTGGATGGCAGGCGCAGGTAAGTTAAGTAAAATGTTTTGTTGTTTATGTTTACTTCTTCGTTGGGAATAAAGTTCAGTTTGGAGTAGCACAGGTTTTACTGATATATTGTGTTAATGACCAATAATATTCTTGCAATGCTTAAACTCGGAATGCAGATTTATAAATAATAACATTTGAACTATAGTACATTAACATCAGTGTATATCGTTCATTATTTTGGTGAGTAGTTTTTGTACTCCGGCTTCCCTTCTGAAAATATTCACCCTTCGCCACTGATACAAATCATGTAGTTTCAGAATTTGCATCAGTACCCAACACTTTGTGAACAAGAGTTATAGAAGCAGGTCTCCATGCAAACGAATCAATAAAATTTGCATCGTGAAATTCCTCAATACTGAACAAAAGTGTGATAATTCAATTCCTTATTCGCTCGCGTATTCAATTACATTGTTCTATTGTAAATGGTGGATTTTTGTAACATTGTCAGCTGATTTTATGCTTGTTACTCCGTGTTACCGTAATAAAACGTGAAGTGTTACATATTTCAGCGTGCAATAAAGACTTATCAAGTCAATGTTCCCAAGAACATTCCTTCGTTGTTAGGGCTTAGATAGTCTTCTATTTACGATGGTTTCAGATCACCAAACATGTGGAAATTTATTGTACTTGCCTACAAGTTAGTTAGTAGAACAAGTACAATAAATTTCCATATGTACAAAATAAATAAAATAATTGTGGTGCCACATTTTCTGTTTATTTAAAGGTGATGAAGGAAATGAAGGGTTGCCCACGAGTGCTGTAAAGAGCTCGAAACGTCGGATCTCTAAATAATAATATTATTTACCATGCCAATATTGTGTACCATGTTGTTTTGTTTTAATGAGCCCCCGATATTTTAGTTCACCCGTGAATGGCGCTTGCAACAGTGCCGAAATATCCGGAGCTCATTGAAACAAAACAACATGGTAAATATCCCGGATTTTTCAGTTTTCAAAACACCATTTCACTTAAAGTAAGGGACCTCGCCAAGTCTTTTCCCCTTTCTCGCATCAGGTAATTGGTAACGTATTGAAGTAGTAAAGAACTGCATACTATATCGTCCCTTGCGTTTGCCAGCGGAGCAAACATGTTCGAACACGGTCGATCATGTTTGTTTATTGAACAACAAACAATTCGTTTGTGATCGATTTATGTGTAACAGCATCGACTATAGGTGTGTCTGGTTATTCCGTGAATTCAATTGGGGCTATGGGAAATTCACTAGTTAGCTATACGTAGGCGTGAGGTCCAACTGCAGCATGATTGGTGAATATTGACATGTCTGTCAATGCCACGTGCAATAATGTTCCTAGGTGCCTGTATTCTCCTGGTTTCGGATAGGTCTAACCTACGGAAAGACGGCTATGTATACTGAAAGCCAGAGTTGATACGTTTACGTTCCGTTAACGAGTTGATAAGTAAGTGTCGAACATAACTAAAGTCGTCGAGTATAACGTCTGTTGACAGCAAATGTAATATTTAATCATTTTTTGATAAGGATGGATAATTATTCATTGCACAAAAAATATAGATGGCGTATACGTAACACGTATACGCCAGTACAGTAGTGTAAGTATGTCTTACCGTTATTATTAGCTTCTAGAGATAGGTAGGTAAACCACAAAAATAAAAGTAATAAATAAAATAAAAAAACAGCTGGGACCTTTCTACACACGGTCATCTGCTGACCCAAAACTAATCATATTTCCGTGTCTGGGTGTGATAATATATTTATAAATACATTATCACACCCAGACACGGAAAAACACCGATGTTCATCACACAAATATTTGTCCCGAGTGGGAATCGAACCCACGGCTCTTAAAATCGCCTATCGCTCTATGCATTACTCTTTAATAGCAAAGCCGGTTATAAATTTACCTAGGGTAACCAGTACCATTCTTGGCACCCCCCCAGTGATTGGCACTTTTGCCTTTCATTTCAAATATTTAATTTCGTAAATACATTTTTGATATGAAAAAACTACTATTCAGCGGCAAATTTCTACATTTACTTATAGAAATACTTAACTTTACGCCAAAATGACGTCTTTAATCGTTTTTCTGTTGGATTATGTCAACAGTGAAAGTTCGCGGCAATTTTAACGTGAAAAAGTTTGGTAAGGAGTGCGTTAGAATTGAATTTTATACGATTCCAGGTAACCATTTCAAGGATATTTTAGCTTTACGTCATGATATTATGTTAGGAATATGATTTTTAACTTTTTCGAAAAAAAAAAGATTAGTGTTCACGCAGTTTTTGCTATGCCAATAATTGCACTGAAATATATATTACCGCTCAGTCATTGGCAGTCCTGCCAATCGCTATACTTCTGAATCCTATAATCTAATTTATTTATTTTTTGACGCGGAATATGCTTGATGCACCTTCACCTTGGGTAGGGGTTTACCCTAGGTGGTATGTGGGACTCCTTGCTGAGGGTGCTGAGATGGAAAAGACCGGCAGCTGCTCCTGGGCTAAGGTGCAATTCCTAGGGCCACTAGAGGTGTACCCAATAAACTCCGCGGCGTACCTCATCGCCTACTGGTGGTGCAGTGGTACTTGGCCTTGTGTACAAAGCCTTCACGCACAACACCACCGGCGGAGCCTCCACGGGCTCCTCTAGCCTCTCCGGAGGGGGAGCGACAGGGGTCCCGGTACGCAAGGTCACTCCCGTCCCTCAACGACAGCCGTTGGTGCAATGCTGACGGGAGTGTCCCCACACCCACCGCCGGCAGGCCATCGTTGGACTGCGGCATATGACGCGGAACCTTATCTTACCACTTCTATACAACCACCTATTGATTACGCTCAGTCTATACCTTCAACAAGTCGATGATTTGATTATTAGACGATGAAATAATGAAGATTTCCAGTATTTTTATTAATTCATCAGAAGACTGATTCAATTTAAGCATTAATTAAATAGTTGTAGTAACTAGGTTGGCACTATGCTAATAATTGCAATGCCATTGTGAGTGCCAATGATTGTACTAAGTTACAGTGTCAATCACTGTACCATAGTGCCAATGACTATACATTTATGTCACTGTCTATTATTTTGAGTTTTTTTAAATAAATAAGGATACATTTTTGAATAGTAGTATCATTTTAGGAATCTGTTTGTATCTAAAAATCCATTAATGCTAAATAAATCTGCAACTAACGTTAGTCCAATTGAATTTTTGAAGCCAAAGACAAAAGTCAGCATTAGGTGCCAATCAATATACTGGTTACCCTATGTCGTTTTTCAGGGTCTAGACATTAATGTTAACAAATTTATCGGTTCAGTAATTTAGGTGCGATTATGTAACAAACAGAAAGTTATTTTTGCATATATATATTAGTAACATCAATATAATTGCACATAGAGATACCCATTTCTATGATAAGTCCCTTGTCTTGCATGTAAGTAGTTATGTATGTATTACATAAACTACATAAACAATGCCAGTATTTAGATTGGAAACAATTGGATAAGGAACAAGAGATGTCTATTTGTTTATAAATAAATGCCTAATGCCAGATAACAATAGTACCTAATACTTATGTACCTACGTAATGATTTATGTAATAAGGGGACATCACGTGAATGATTACTTGATTTGATAAAAAAAATATATTCACCTACATTGATTGTTATCTTAATTGTATCTTAATTACGAATTAGCGAGATTTTATCGTTTAATCAGCTGTGGACCAAGCCTTTGGACACGGAATTAGAGTAAGTATGTTACAATTGTTATATAATTTTTTATATATATATAACTATTTTATTATTATTGTTATTAGTTTAAGTTATTTTAGTTGTCACTAAATAAACGTTTTCTTTCTAAATGGTAATATTTTCCATCGGCAAAAATGTCCCCCCAAATAAACTAGCAAAAAGTCACCTTTTCGTTAGATACTGAAAGGGTTTTAACTTTTTACACAATATTCTGTAGCGGTACCATGAGTTGGCTGTCGAAAACATACGTACGTTAAAAACCTATCGAATTGTTTTTTTCATACTACCGATTTTAGTTCTTAGCGTAACCGACATATTTACATAGGAGATATCGAGTGTGTCACTTTTAAACTCATGGTAGAGCTACTGGTCAGTGCTATTCGGATGCAATGCTTCTGTTCATATACAGAAATAGCTAGAGCAAGCGGAAAGACAAATCGGTCTTGTTAAGCAGCCATTATTTAATAACAACTCAATACAGCACACAATACATCGTCTGGTAAGAAGATTAAATGATATTATTATGCTATTCAGAGAACGTTACTGATCATACGATAAGAATATGTGTTATCTGTGCAGTATAGTAGGGGAGCCCAAGCGGGGATTTTGGGATTTACTCGAGCGTCGTCGGGACCTATTAGATTTTGATTATTAGATGGTGGAAAAAATAAAAGTTCATATGATGTATACCCTTTCACCAGTGGGGGGAGCTTCTGCAGGCTCGCGAAAATGTAAAAAAAAACAGTTACATGGAAATACTCTAGCGCGTCAGATATTGATAGTGTATATTCCCTACGTATCTTTGATGACGAGCGTATGCTAATCTGCCAGTTTGCATAGTGGGGGCGGGCATACAGAAGGGTTAAAAATGGGAAAAAAAAAATTAACTCGAGCGCGTCAGATATTTGGAGGGGATGTTGAGTGAGCCCCAACGAAGTTCCTATTCAAAAGACTGACGATTCGGATGTGACGCAAGCTCGTGGCGGTTTTTTGAAAATGTAAAAAAAAATCGCCATTTTGAAATACTCGAGCGCGTCAGATTTTTATACAGACGATTCAGCTTGATGTCCTTGATGTGCTGATTCATAATCTGACAATTATTTGAAGGGGTTTTCTTAATCTGATGGCTTGAAATAATTTTTTTTTTACGTTTTTTTTATGATTTTTTTTTTATTTCTTTTTTTATAGAGTCCATCGTGAAAACGAGCATTATAAAAAAATATTTTAAAAATCTCTATTAATTTTATTATCGAAACGTTACATGATTGAAAAAAATTTTGTACATAAAAAAATGTTACAAATAATTTATTTTCAATCTTCATCTTCATCCGTGGAATTATCATCATACAGCAAATTATCATCATACAAGTCTGGTCTTGTCATCATACAGGTGGCAGATAAAAGATTGTATGATTGTAAAACCTTCATTTACATTATAATCTTCAGATCCCAAATCTGCTAAGGCCCTTTGAAACGTTTCCGACTTTATGAAAATTTCTAGAGGTCTTTTCTTGCCTCGTCTATAAAGTGCTGGGTTAAAATCACATCCCGTTAAAGCATGAAAAGCCGGAGCGTCGTTTATGCAATACTACACCTGCTGTGACCTGTAGTTGTAATGGCGTGATGGCCGACGGAAAGTAGTTTGGTGATGGAGCGAGAGAGATAGAGCGAGTGGCGCGGAGGGGGCATACATGCTTTACTACAGCTGCACGCGCTACACGTTATTGACGATTTTTGTTACTTCGGCTTATGGTAATCGTCAGATTATATTTTTGCCGTTATCCTTGAATTATTTCCTTCAAAATAAAAAAAAAAACAACCGCGCTCGAGAATGTCCAGGTGTCGTTTTTTTTTTTCAACTTTGTCACCCTCCCACACTCTTACGTCACGCGCAAATCGTCAGATTATTAAAATGCATACTTTTTAGCATGTAATTAACCTACTATACCTTAATCTGACGCGCTCGAGAATTTCCAACTATCGTTTTTTTTTTACTATTCTGATGGGCTGCCCTACACGCGCGGCCCTACATAGAGGGCTTAGATATGCTGAAGGTACTCAACAAGGTGCAAGGTATCACCCCGTATGTTAATCTGCCACGCTCGAATAAATCCCAAAATCCCCGCTTGGGCTCCCCTACTAGTAGTTTTGATGTTTTACGTTTTAAAAAGTGCTGAGTACTTTTGTTTTCAATTTATGTATTCTTTTTATCCAGTCAGGCATAAATGTGAATTTTTAAATTTTTTTATTTGCGCATCTTTATTGTATCATTCTGTTCAATATATATTTTTTTTTGTGATGTGAAAGTAGGGTTTTATGTACATACATGTAGAGGCTTATATAATTGACATAAGAGATTTTACCAAACCATTTACCGATTTAGTTACAAACAATAGGTAAAAGATACATGTAAGGATAAAAAAAAAATTAAACTGTGGTACCAAAATTATACATTTTGTTACAGGGATATTTAGTTCAAGACAAATAGAACGTTTTTGATTAAAACATGAACAAACAGTTTAATTGTGTATAGTATAGTCGATGACATGTCTTAACACTATATCTGCTAATCTTCTTTCTTATAAATAAAAATTAATTGCTGTTCGTTAGTCTGACTAAAACTCGAGAACGCCCGGGCCGATTTAGATAATTTTGGTTTTAAAATGTTCGTCGTAGTCCAGGGAAGGTTTCAATGAGAATGAAAATATAGAAAAAGAATCAGTATTAGCGGTATGAAATTCGCCGGGAAAACTAGTTGAAATATATTGTGTTCAATAATTAACAGTGAAATCATCACCGCCCCCTCTAGACTAGCCTTGATTTTTGACTTGATCTTATTTCTGTCTGATTACCACCAAGGCATTAAGAATCCAATTAGACACAAATATTTATTGGTTATACGAGTATAACCCATGTTTGTTCACGTCATTTCGCGGTCACCAATCAGACATTGACCCTAAGGTCAGTTACATCTGAAATTGGCCATACCGATAAGATAACATATTATTTGTATATTTTAACTAATTGACGCTCTCAATTTGTTGGAATATTTCTTGTCACAAGTTCCTTGGTTGACCATGATCTAAAATTGGACCCCTTTAGGGGTTAACAGTACTTAACTTATTTTAAGATTTTCTATTGATTAATATATCTAACTAGTGGTCCCGGCGCCAATACTGATTCTTTTTCTATATTTTCTCATTGAAACCTTCCCTGGACTACGACGAACATTTTAAACCAAAATTACTTAAATCGGTCCGGGCGTTCTCGAGTTTTAGTCAGACTGACGAACAGCAATTCATTTTTATTTATAAGAAGATATATCCGTGTAAATTCACGGTAAGATTAATATTTCCATGGTAAATTGATGTCTAAATATTGTTAGATAAAATAAAATATTTCAAAAGATTGTGAGCTGTTGGAAAATTGTGATCCACATAGTTACATGCTGATTACAATCTAATGCGTTATTTTTCGGTACATTAGGTACATTCATCATCATCAGCCCATATACGTCCCCACTGCTGGGGCACGGGCCTACCCTAAACAAGGGCGATAAGACCTTAGTCGACCACGCTGGCCAAGTGCGAGTTGGTCGACTACACAACCTTAGAATTAGGTACATTACCTGTCTACATTAGATATTTTTAACGAGTAAAAACTATTGCAACGGATAGATATATCTGTTTAGATTATACACAATGCTAGAAATCGGAAAAGGCAGACATGTCTACAAATCTGGGTACATTGTGGCTATTCAGAATCTTCAAGTACTAATATCATCAAGTGATATTGTGATGATGATCATAAAACTGATTTTACCTACAGTAGGTATTTGAACTGATTACGATGACATTTCTCGCGTCGGCACTCTCTTGTCATGATAGCAAAAAATCTGAACAAATACAATCCACTCTAGATATTTAGATAAATAATATTATCTTATCTACTTAAATGGTATATATCTAATGGATTTCCAATTATATATGTGCGCTGTCTAGTCTCTGTTTGCTGGTCCTAACATACTAGTTATGAACTGAAGACCTTCCTAGACATAGACACCAACAACCAACATAACCTAACGACGTCTACGACGTGCTACGACGTGCTACGACGACTGAAGAACATGCTACGGGTGGCGCAGCACACAAAATTTCATGGAAATAATGCTACGAAGTACAGAATCTTTTATCGATCGAATAGGTATCTACTTCAATAAGATTTTCCATCGAGATAAGTGGATGAACTCGCAAAATATATGAAGATGTCACAGACAGTTTAGAATCTAGCACTTGTATCTTTTTATACACAAAATAGTGATTTTGTGTTAAAAAAAGGAATGCCTTTTTTCCAGAGGGGTAAGCAGAGTTCACTTACTACCATGTGCTACGATCTTTTTATAATTTCAAGGATACATTTACCTAGCAGAGTTAGTAGTCCGGTCAATTTAGACCACCTTTGACCTTGAATTATTTTTTTTCCTTACAGGAGAATGATGGGTAACTTCTAGACATTGTTTATAATTATATTCTGAACAATTTCACTGAAATTCAGCTTGTTGGGACTTTATGTAACTTCGAATGTCTAAATTGACCGGGCTATAGTAGATATCCTTGAGAAAAATAAAGTCAAAAAGCTTGCACATTCATAGATATCTCAATTATTACGTACCTATCTAAAAGATATGTTCTATATTAAGAGTTCACAATAGGTAGTAACACCCAAGCCTTGTAAACATAGGCGACGTCATAATCGTGCGAATGACATTTATTTGTCACTTGCAATCTTTGATAAGTAGCAGCGGGACCAAGTAGGTCACTGCAGTCAGTGTGGGATTACAGTTATCTGGGGATTTGATATCGGGAAAACCACATAGTGCATTAAATATATTATAACAATCATATTTTTTTGATTCAACAAACTCAGGGGCTTTCCTCCTGCGAGTAGTGGTCTGTTCTTCTTTTTCTTTTTTTTAGTCGTTTCACGTAAAACATTACTTGCAGCCAAGTCTGCTAACCCTTTCTCAGGCTCTAGACTATTTCTTCACCAAATTTAATTTAAATCGGTCCAGTATGTAGTTTATTCGTCATTGCTTAACACACAAACACATAGTTTGTTTCGCATTTATATATATATTTTTTTTTTGTTTTTTTTTTTTGCTGTATACAAGAATTTTCGTTGTCTATTAAAATAATTAGGTTTGATTTTTCAAAAGCTTGTTCAAAATAATAACGTTAGCGAACTTCCGATTAAGGTTTTGTTTCAGTTGAGTATCCATAGATGGTTCTTTGACCTAGGTTATCTAGATCGTTACTAGGAGTTAACTGAAAGGCTTTGAGACAACCGAGTTATATACCTTTACTACTAAGGCGTCCTACCGATTTCATGGCGGCCGATCTCAATTGAGATCAGCCAAGATCAACCTTTACTACTACCTACTAATTATACACCGTGAAATTTTAGTGGTTGTTTTCCCGTGGCAGAACGACTTGCCTTTAGTAATACTATCGAATCATGCAAATTATTCCGCGAAAAAAAAACATTTTTTTTTCAATTTTTCAGAATATTAATTTTCCAACTCGAAAACTATCGTTGTTTTTGAAGATGTGACGTATTCAGGTACTGCTTGCCGCATGAAATTGATGCTTAAAGCTAAAGAAGCTCTTCACCCTAAGTCATAAAGCGGTTCGAACGTGTTTTCGAGTTACGGTTAAACCTTTCGTAAAACCGGCATTTTTTGATTTTACCAAAAAAGAACTGCACACATCTTTTGTACTACTAAGATAGAATCATTTTACTGCGGGAAAACAACCACTAAAATTTCACGGTGTATACTACCTATTATTTTTAAAGGTAGCCAGTTCAAACACCGGTGTTTTTCAATTTCTTCATAGTTTTTCTCACGATGTTTTTCCTTCCCCGTTAAAGCGTCGAATACGTAATATTTTAAATTTTAAAACACAGTGGTACGTGGCGGGATATGAATAAGCGGACATCGACGCTTTTCGTAATAAGTAGTAGTTATCATAATAACTGAAAATCATTATTCTGACAATATGTTTCGCTACTGAATGTTATAAAACCAAATTATTCACGTAATAATCGCTGGGGCAATAAAATTTTCGACTAATATCGCATTTTATATGTTTGATAGCACATGTCAAAGATTATCATAATATGGTTCAGTACAATCTAACTTTTTCTCAAGGAAATAATAATATTTACATTTTAATGTGCAGTCATGATAGCGATTCTCGACATATATATTATGTTATGTATTCAATAGCAGATTGGTGCGCCAGTACAAATTTTTGGAAAATAAAAGGTAGCAAGTATTTATAAACAACGACATTTTAGTTAATTGTTGGATAGGTATGTTTTCTACTCTCCCCCAATGATAAAATAAACTATAGATATGTTACCTCCATAGTATTTTGAGTTTCATATCTGTGCCCTGCAATTTTTTGACACTTTACTTGACTGACATATAAGCATACATACATACAGACAGACGCGGAAAGCGACTTTGCTTTATATTACGTAGATACCTAATACTTTAAAGTAAAAACATATGATATGATAAGATAAGATTTTACCAAAAACACGAGTACAGGATTTTCATTGGTATGTTAATGTTTAAATTACATTTACCTACAGATTACAGCTCAAGATATTTCTACTAAGTGCTATTTTACAAACTGCAGTAGGTACGCGATATGACCAAGGATCCGGGTTAGAATCCCGGGTCGAGTCATTCTTTGAAAATCCACAAATCTCATACCAGAATCGTGGCATACTGTTTTACAACATTAGCAGAGCGGGATCCTACTTGGTAATACTATTATTTTAAGATTAGTCATAGACAATGTACAAATTTTGAGATTTTGAAAAATGTATACGGGAAAGTAAAATAAGGGAAAAAAACTGTGGATGCACTTAAAAATTTTAAATTTATATGTTAATATATCTGGTGCCGTAGACAAAGTAACAATATCGAAACGATAACGAAGTTCGAAAAGAACAAAATGTATGGCATTGACCACGTGATTTATCGCGTCTAATGTCGATCTTTGTTATCGTTTCGATATTGTTTGTCAGAGCCCCCTGTACCTAATAAACAATTATTCTAAGTATTCTATGTTATTCGTGGAAAATCAAAGTTAATAATGTTATTTAAGTCAATGTGTGCGTTGATGCGAATTTCCGCGTCAAATTGCCACGCTGGAGAGTACTACTTTTCGGATTTCCATAACGCGCTTTGTCACAGGTAGTTAGAATTATTTTTATGGAATAAGTGAGCATACATAATAACTGTACGAGATTAGATTCCTATCACGATAATGACGCAGTGGTTTCTGCAAGGTCGAAGCGGATTCTGTCATGAGGAAATTGTTGAGATGTGCAATTGTCACATGTTTATTTATTTGAACATATGTAAATAAAAATTTTGATAAAAAAATGATTAAAACAGCTTTCATGACTTATCGCGATATCGGAATTTCATGTCCCCGTTCAGGCGGTCATGAATGCGACCGATTTTTTTCAAATTTTAATTTACATTAGAGCTGTAAATAGCATTAGAACAACAAATAAAAAAAAAATTACATGTCAAAATTACTAAGAGCACATTGTGAGAGAGATGATAATGTCATTTATGGTCACTATATAGTATAAAGAAAATTCGCTTTCCGCGTCTGTCTGTCACTACGTATGCTTAAATCTTTAAAACTACACAACGGAATTTGATGCGGTTTTTTTAAATAGATTTAAGAGGAAGGTATTACGTATAATATACCCAACGCGAAGCGAGGGCGGGTCACTAGTTATAGATATAAAATTATTAATTAACGACCCGCCCTAATTTCGTTTCGAATATGTATTATATACTTTCCTCTTGAAACACTCTACCAATATAGGGGTAGACAGACAGACAGAGGAAACGACTATGTTGAAAATTTGGGTACTGCTTTTTTTCCTAACTGACTTACGACGATGGCTTGGAGTAGCCTCGTCATCATCACCGGACTTGCGGGGGAGCGGATGCCTCTCACCTCTAGTGGATATTGAAATTTCAATCATGTATTAGACATTTTCAGCTTGCTCCATAAGCAGTTAAGGAGCTCACTTCTATATGGACTCTACCGAAATGCTAAACGGATTACATTTGCACAAGTATGTTAGTATGTAGGTTGCCTATAATACTAGCCGGTGTGAGGAAGTTAGTGGCACACAAAATGTATGTAAATATTTTAATAGCGTGCAGCACTTTGCAATTAACACCCATTGTTATATGCAATACGTAAGCATTAATATTTTTGAAGATCATTGATGAAATAAAATACCATAATACGCATTACCATGCTTAGGTACGTAACTACTTAGTTCACTTAGGTAAATAAAATCTGCACGAAACCATAAAATATAATTCTTATTCTATTGTCCAAGAAAAATATACATACATACATAAAATCACGCCTTTTTTCCAGAGGGGCAGGCAGAGATCACTTCCAGCGATCCACTTTTCACCTCTGTGGGAAACGTGACGTGACGGGTACGTAGAAAAATATATATCTAATATTTTTTTTCGTTTTAAAAATTTTGAACTTTTGGTGGATCGCCCCGACTCGCACTTGACCGTTTCATAAACAGGCCTTTCACCCAGTTCAATCACACCTACCTTTAGGTATTTCATATTATTGTAAAAATATACTTATTGTAATTATTACAATAGGTGAATCATCATAGGCAAACAATACCTCTTCGATTGAAGGTGTTAATATAAAGTATAGCTATACGTGAGACAATTAATTGGTTAAAGTATTTGTAAACAAATTAAAATTTACAAAAAAACGTATTATTTTTTTAACATAGTAATTTTCTAATAAAGCGTCGATGGCCGAGTGGTTAAGGTCGTTGCTCGCCATGCGAGAGGTCGCCAGTTCAAACCCCGCTACGTACCACTGTGTTTTTCAAATTTGAAATTATGTACGATTATTCGACGCTTTGACGGTGAAGGAAAACATCGTAGGGAAACCTGCACACCTACAACGTACACCTTCCTCGCCCTAGTTTTCTTTTTCTCACAATGTCAAAAGAGCATTTTACATACATACATCTATACAGTCACGCCTTTTTCCCAGAGGGGCAGGCAGAGATCACTTCCTGCCATGTGTAACGGTCCTGGCACACCACTTTCGCTTCGTCCATATTCCTCAACAAGAGCATTTTCGTGTCTCAAAACCAAAAAGTACGTTGACTGACCTACAATAACGGTCTACAGTATTATCAAATTAACCGTTTGGTCGGTTGCTGACTTCCGAAGTATGGAAAAACTTGATTTTTCCCCCGATGGGTTTCAGACTGGATAGAAAAAAACATCAAACCTACCTTTATAATCGGCCCTTACTCATTCGCCTATTTAATGGATTTTATCTTAAAATACCAAAAAAAAATCTTTAGTAAATCATTTTTTTAAGGCCCCACCGAGTTCAAATCTGGGACCCTCCACGGTTTAGAGCAGACCATAACAACGTTATCTAGGTTATCATAGCAATATGATTCGATAATGAAACATAATAGGACGCCATTATCACAATACGCATATTTACTGATATTAATGTTTTATTGGTGAGTATTATAATAAGCCCTCAACAATATAAATTTGCAATTATATTAAATAGTCATAATTTTTCTTAGAGACTTATTAATTCTGCCCATATACGTCCCCACTGCGGGAGCCTACCCTAAACTAGGGCGCTAAGGCCTTAATCAACCACGCTGGCCAAGTGCGGGTTGGTTGACACAACCTAAGAATTTCTTCGTAGGTGTGGTGGTCCTTGAAAAAAAAAATTAAGATAAGCTGAGTATACATTAATAACCGTTTTAAGATCCATGTTTTTTAGTGTTTCTTATAGTGTATGTAGGCCTTTCCCCTGACTACACGATACACTAAAAACCTTTTTGCTCTCAATTCACTAAGAGATTTACTAAGATCATTCATTTTAATATTATTATCTCTTCCGATGTCTTTAAACAGATAATTTGCTATTTCAATTCGTCATTCATTTGTTCCATACTGGTTACTGAACTTAGTACGTTGAAATATGACCAAATTCAAAGGTCACGGAGGGAAATACTATGAGCTGTTTGGAAGATGTCCATTTATATTTGGCAGGATGAGAGATCATTCCGTGCGTGAAAATTACTTTTTTATCGTTGTTTTTTTTGTCGAATAACCGCTTCCATGTAAACAAGTATCGTGGGAGTCATTGTTTATTCGTGAAAAAGAAAATAAATGGAAAATGCATGCTCGCAATGAAATCAGTTGATACTAAATACCTAATGATGATAAGTTGTACCTATCTGATAAGTTTATATCGAAAATCAACTAATTTATTAAAGATTCAATTTTAGTTTTTGTAATGTTTGAATAGCGAATACCATACATTATTTAAATAAAGAGTTTTTGTTCAATCATAATATTAGGCTGTACGGTCTAGATTCCTTTGCATTTCCTTGATATTTGGACAAAAAAAAGAATCAAAATTTTCCGAATAGTATTTCACCTACTGAAACCATTCTGATCAGGGTAATGTAAAATCTTTTCAAATAAAAATTCTAATCACTCTTGGTTCCTATCATTAATCTATTATACTCCTAAGTAACTATCTACCTACAACTTTACTGAAGAATTTGCAAAATGTACGTGTTAATAGTTTTAATATATGTAAATCGGTATGAATAATTATTTATTCCTAATTAATTGTCTACGTATTTATGTACAAGTTATCTTCACATATGCACAAAGTAACGTTTAAAGGTGTCTATTTGTAAACTAATTCGTTCATGTTAAAATATAGTTTTATTTACTTTGTAAGAGAATTTTCAAATTTTACATTATAGTCAAACATCTCACCTTGGAGAAGATGATAAATCCACAATTAAACATTGACTGTCCGCCATAATTCACATTTGAAAGTTTTCTTGCAATTTTTTATAAATTTATTTTATTTTTTCTCACTTTTGGACAACATGCAGATGTTTCTTTTTCACATTGATTTATACCAGAGCCGCTCTAAGTTGGCCGATTTGCTACATGTCAGACTGACTGCACTAGTCTTTGAGTATAAAGCCACTGGAGATGCCTTACACGGGCGACCCCCTCCGGCAAAGTACATTGGTCAACTGTTCAAACACGTTTAATAAAACTACTTGTCGCTGCACCACCGCCATTTTGCATTGATCCCTGTCGCGTGACGTTACTCTTGAAAAATGGTTAGTTGTGCAGTATTCTCATGTAAAAGGCGATCGAGAGCTCAAATTCGCAACAAGAGCGCGTTTAGTATCATATCTAAGTGTTTTTATTAACTTTTAAACGTGTATTTAAGAAGAATTGCCATTTAAATAAAAAGTCGTTGCGATACGTAAACGACAGAAAAAATAAACAAGAATACAGTGGTACGGGGGCTAGTGATGTCACAAAGTCAAAAAAGCGACTCGACATTTGAATGAATCATTCACTCCCTGCAGTTAGTTGTATAATCCGTTTTTTACTTTAATTTTGAATTAAATAAAAGGTCTAAACATATGTTATATTTAAATCTTGTAAGATGAATTAGAAAAATTACTTTTCTTTCCTCTGGTCATACGATATTGAAATTTAGTCTGAAAATGAAAAGAAATTCTGTGACTCCCTTAGAGATATTTTTTAAAGACATAGATATTTTAACTGTATCCTCTCAGTACATTTTGGACTGTATCTTATATGTTTACAAGAACATACAATCATTTAATATCGGATCCTCACCATTTTAACACCAGTAATAAACATAAGTTTGCCGTTTCAAGGCTCAGGCTTCAAAAGACTGGAAAGTCGTTCTTGGGTTTAAGCACTAAATTGTTTAATAAGATCCCACAAAATGTTATTGAATTACAATAATCAGTACAAGATAGTTCAGTTCATTCACCAAACTGATTTTATTTTATTCTTTGTGTCATCACTATTTTTTTCGTATGTGTGTTGCGTAGTTACGTGAAAACTTTGTTTGTGTGCGTGTATTGTTTGAAGTGTTGAACATTTTTGTAGTGTGCGTTTTTCGTTACAGCAAAATTTGTGTCTGTTGAGTTATTAATTTTTTGGTGGTGTGCTGTACGTGTTTACCTCGCCCACCGCTAAAAGTGGCGAAAAAATTTGTTAGAAGCGTTGACGTTATGGCATCTCCAGTGGCTTTATACTCAAAGGCACTAGTGAGGGACAACGGTAAAATTGCCGAAGTATATAAGTAACAGTTATTTCCACTTTATAACCAAGCAAGGTCTAATTATAACAAATTTTTATTAAAAACATTAATTCACATCCAAAGATTGAATTTAAGTTCCTTATTTATAAATATATTTATTTTTAAAATACAATACTTATTAAATCCTTCATCCTATTTTTAAAAATACCTGGTGAGTATTACCCACTACGTCACTATGAAAACGTGTCAAACGGCGTAACCTTGTAAAAGCGTAATACAGAGTGGAAATTTTACGTTTTCTTTTTATAATTCAATTATTTTAGGTAATAAAAGACAAATAACTAGATAATTATACCGGAGCCGTTCTTAGAAGACTGATTTGACACTTTTTATTTTATATTTTGCATTTATCCTTGTTAAGAGGAACATATTTACGCGAATCATAAAGAACAACTTTTAAAAATAATACGTTATTTCAAAATTATTTGTCTTTTATTACCTAAAATAATTGAATTATAAAAAGAAAACGTAAAATTTCCACTCTGTATTACGCTTTTACAAGGTTACGCCGTTTGACACGTTTTCATAGTGACGTAGTGGGTAATACTCACCAGGTATTTTTTTAAAATAGGATGAAGGATTTAATAAGTATTGTATTTTAAAAATAAATATATTTATAAATAAGGAACTTAAATTCAATCTTTTGGATGTGAATTAATGTTTTTAATAAAAAAAATTTATAATTAGACCTTGCTTGGTTATAAAGTGGAAATAACTGTTACTTATATACTTCGGCAATTTTACCGTTGTCCCTCACTAGTGCAGTCAGTCTGACATGTAGCAAATCGGCCAACTTAGAGCGGCTTTGGTATAGGAAACGCAACTTAAAAAAAATATTGGCGCGCTTTATCGTTATTTTTTTAATTTCACTTTTTAATTTTTGCCCCGCGGAATATTTTTTTTAAATCCTCCTTTCTGATGCACCGAGGAATAATATGTTTGTTTTTTTTTTCATAATTTCTTAGCACTAGATAGACACATTTGGGACATACCGACGCCCGCGATGACAAATTGCCGCCAGAGTTGTCCTGCCTCCATTCTGTACGATTGCTGGTTAACTGCGCCGGTCCCGACTGGGTCGTATGAATACTCTCTGTCGGCCATACGTCTATCTGACGCGTCACTACGTCACGCCGCGTCACGGCTTCAGGGGTGTATTCGCGGTTTTGGTGAACACCCAAAACTGCGAATCAAATGCACTTATGTTAATGGATGCTGTAAACATTGCTGGGATGATCTGTGAGATTTAGTTTCGTATGTGCTTGCTGTTACAAGATTTTGGGATTTGTAAGTCCATTTTGTATGTTTTCTTTAGAATTTAAGAAACCATATACCTACTTTTGAGTACCTACCTTATACCTGCCTAACTTACTCGTATTGAGGTATCTTTACAAATCAAAATAAACATAAATGTAGGTACCTATTGTTCATTAGTAACCTGCTCAAAAACAATTTTCAATCATAAACAAAATACCAAGATTAATAGTTTTACATTCAAAATGTACCTCTGCACTTTATTACATTTCAGGACTACTGAATATAGCCTAGGAAATTACATTTTATAAGAGTAGAGCTATTAGAAATCAGTTACATCAATTGTTCAGTTATTAAGAAATATTGGATCTAAGATCTTTTCCTTCTATCGAGGAAAACAATACTATCGATTCTTGTTTTCCTAATTGTAGCAATACCCAACATAATATAGTAATACATTGTATTATATTTCCTCCTTAAGGTAATTCCGAGAGTCATAGGTTCTGTTCCTACTTGGGACAAATAATTGAGTCATTAACTTCGGTGTTTGATCAGAGAGCCCTCGCCTCGCCATTTTTGTGAGCATATTGAGTAGGTAGTATTGGTTTGAGAAACAACATCTATTTTTCATACCCCTGAGTGATAAAGGTCGCCCTCAACAAGTCGCGGGCACAGCTAGTATTATACATAAAAACCTTCTTCGTGTGTATCCTATGTAATGTATAGATAGAGCTATTAAAAAAAACATCAAAATCCATTTCGAAGAAGAAGTAAAGATTTCAGCATACATATATACAGACAGACGCGGGAAGCGACTTTGCCTTATACTATGTAGTAATAGGTACTTTGACTCGACTTCGGCTTTAAGTTTATTTGTGTACCTATACCACTATTGTTTCTGGTATCCGTAGTACTTAAGTCAAATGCAGCTCCTTACTAAGGGATCAGATCAATGTATGTGATAGATTAAAAAAATTAAAAATTGGAAAAATTCACATTAGAGCTCTGTGTAGCACTAAAATCACAATTAAAAAAAAATAATAAAAAAATTTATGTGATGTTGTGTAATTTGTGGCTAATTAGATGACAATGTGGTCAAATAGAGTAGTGAATAGGGAATAACATAGATTATTCTCCCTATCAAGTCCAGCCACAGAATCAAAGGGAGAATTTTAGAGTTTCATTAGTTCTCGTGAAAGAATAAAGAAACTTGTAGCAATCAGTTATGTTAGGAGAAAGCAGAATCCATTCTTGTCTTAATTTCTATAATTTTCAGCCTTATTTTTAGGGTTCCATCCAAAGACAAAAACGGGTTCGGCTTTTTTTATTAAGCTATTGCATAGCTTTTATCGCGGGCTTTGAGCGCGGCGACTGAACCAAGAAATTCCGTAACGAAAAAAACCTCACAATCGTCTAATGTCGTTTCAGTTCGGTATACTTCGGCACGGTGTTTGTGTGCGTGCGGTTAGACGTATTGTACGACTACGAAACTCGCACGAATCGAGACGAGCTGCTCCGAAATCGGACGATGCTATGCAATAGTTATACAGCGGCAGTCCCCGAGTGCCACACGTCTTTTCCTAACTGACATACAATGATGGCTTGGAGTAGCCTCGTCATCATCACCGGACTTGCGGGGGAGCGGATGGCTCTCACCTCTAATGTATCTCAAGAACCGGGATGGCTAGACAGACAGTAAGTATAAGGCCGCTATAGCTACAAGATAAGACAAGATAAATACTACAAGATGCAGATGTTTTTTTTCCACATTGATTTAGGAAACGCAAGGTAATAAAATATTGGCGCGCATTATCGTTTTCTTAAATATAACTTTTTAATTTTTGGTCTAAGGAATATTTTATGAAATCTTCCTTTCTTATGCACCGAGAAATATAAAATTTACATGTGTTGTTTTACTGTAGCCTCTATAACAGCTAATACTATAACTCCGTGACGTGGTTTTTCTAACCATTTGGTACGGAACCCTTTGTGCGCGAATCCAACTCGTATTTAGCCGGTTTTTTGTTTATGACTTAGCAACGGGGCCAAAAACTTCCAAAAACAGATAGGTATATTGAGGAAAAACACTACCGGAATAATATCTTACTTTTCTGTTCTCTTCTCAAACATAAAAATAATTTCCCGATTAGGCAGAGTAAGATTAAATAATTGTTTATTTATCTAATCCATATATATATCAGTATTTAAGATACGACTCGGTATTTGATACAAATATACTGATAAACATCTTGTGTAACCCGTGCTAGAGGAAAAGCTTCACTTATTTACTATATCATCTGCTATGCATAACTACATTATCTGACAAAATTTTAAACTGGAAAAAGATACTTTACATACTGTGTGTATTTAGGTGTTTATTTAAGGTTTCTTTTATTGTCCTTTAATTACAGGAAAAAGGCGGGTATCTACATAAGTAATTTCCATTGCTGAAATTCTGAAATACTTTTGTATCATAGATAAATGTCGTCTGGGCATTTGTTAGACTAAGTTTTAATTTTGTTTGTAATGAAATGAAAATATTTAGTTTCTGTTGTTTTTTACTACTTATTTTAGATATCCGACATTGTATGTACGTATGTGTGTCTCTTGGTACAAATAAACATATTATATTAACATATTATCTATCTATCTAAATGTTGTTGATTCTGTATATGGGGACCATATCTAAGTATGAATAATGTCATCGTCATCATCATCAGCCCATTACAGTCCACTGCTGGACATAGGCCTCCCCAAATGCACGCCACTTCTCTCTATCCTCGGCCACTCGCATCCAGCTCCTACCAGCCGTCCTGCGCAGATCGTCACACCACCTGGCCTGCGGGCGTCCTACACTACGTTTGCCGAGACGCGGTATCCATGAATAATGTAATGTGGTGCAATATTACTAGCGATATGTACTTTCGGTACGTGCCCAATTAATCTTTCTGTATCTTTATCTTATTTTAATTCAATTAATTTGATATACCACACAGCAACAACTTGTAATAATAATATACCTAAGAACATATCAGAGAAGTTTTATATCCGATTACAGGTACTAATAAAACGATAAGCAAATCAGCCCATATGCGTCTCCATTGCTGGGGCACGGGCCTACCCTAAACTAGGGCGACAAGGCTTTAGTCAATAACGCTGGCCAAGTGCGGGTTGATTGACACAACTTCATTTCTTTGTAGGTGCGCAGGTTTCCTTACGATGTTTTTCTTCACCGTTAAAGCGTCGATTAATTGTATATGTTATGGACCAAGTGATTAATGCGAGCATTATTAATAATGCCCGAGCATTATGTATAATGTCTAGCCCTATCGGGCCAAGTGATTAATTATTATTTCAACTTCATTATTTATCACAATGCGCGGTCATTATAATATGGCTATGTGATAATTGGGCAATATGATAATTGTGCGTAATTTGAGGTAAATAATTCTCTTTTGTGCTTTAAAATAATTTAATAATAAAAGAAAACGTAATATTCCCTCCCTGTATTACGCTTTTTACAAAGTTACGCCGTTTGACACGTTATCATAGTGACGTAATGAGTAATACTCACTGCGTAATTTTTATAATAGAATGTATATTTTATGTATATGGGGGGGTACTTCACTTATATTTTTACGTAATTCGATTAATTTTATCATTCGTAACCCCCGCTGCTGTGTATTGACCATACATTTATCTATGTATTCAGCCATTTTCGTACATGTGCGCATTACTGCGCATAGATTACGTTCCTCCGTGTATTTATTATGTTTTGTGACCGTTACGTTGACTTTTTAGACGTTGATTTCGCTTTGTGTTTGGACTTTGATTTAACATGCCGAATCGAGGAAAAACAATAAATAGCCAATTAATCTTAATCCCCTCGCGCAAAATTGTGTCATTAAAAAACAATAATAGTGACACTCATGTGTTCAGCGATTTTAGGTGTAAACCTTTATTTATATTGTAATTTTGAATAATAGCGTGTCTTACGAGTTACGCCGCCAAATTATGTCCATTACCCCCTTTTGTTATGACATTTTTTCACGCCACAATATTTTTTAGAGGCGTAACTACTTTTTATATTAAACTATTGTATATCAAATGATAATAATGATTAAAGTTTTTTCTACATAATATGTTTCTATTACTTTGCCCAAAAGGTGATAAACATTATGTATAATGCCCGGTCAAAGTGATTATTTGAATAATTATTATTGAATTGCACTCTCATATTGGGCATTTTTCATATGGACCGGGCAGTATGAATAATGCCCAATTTATCATTTGGTCCATAACATATATATGAACCAAATACATCACTCTGTATCTTCTTCTTCTTATCGTATGGTTGATGAACAACCTGGTGTCAGAGTTATTAAGCCGCCCGTAGGCCTCTGACATGGCTTAACACACCTTTGAAAAATTTCTCAGGTGTGCTGGTTTCCTCACGATGTTTTCCTTCACCGTTAAAGCGTCGAATGATGGTACATATGAATTTCAAATTTGAAAAACACATTGGTACCTGGCGGGGTTTGAACTGGCGACCTCTCGCATGGCAAGCAACGACCTTAACCACTCGGCCATCGACGCTTTTATTATGCGATACGATTAATGTTTAATGTTTGAAAAATTGTATTAGAAGTTAATATTCTGAACAATATCTGTTAGTCGTACCTACATTTTTGTAACGGATTGATTTGAAATAGAACCATGTTTACGGAGCAAACTCGCGTGTATTGCTATTCTAAACGTATTATTCTGAGACCCGCAAATGTATAGTGTTCTCGCAAATAATGGGCAATACTAACGGATTGATTGTCAACGCTAGCAAATTGTATTAAAAACTGAATAGAGTAGTCACAAATCAACTTCAATAAAGTAAAACAAGATACAAAGGACAATTATTTGTTCATACTTTGTAGTGATCACTAATAACAGATGTTACAAATAAGTTTTCATTGCATTCATCATAAGAAATCCGCTATTGTATTCTAATTTTATTACCAGTCGATTACTATAACTTAATGAATGAATGGACAATCAAGCGCTATAATTAGAAAAAGGAAATCATTTACGAAACATTTAAGATGATGAAGGTACTCGTCAAAACTTGCAAGAGCCTCTGGATTTAAAAAAAATAAACAAGTTTATGTTTGGGACAGATCTGCAATTATTTTTCTTACATTCTGGGAGACCTAACGTGGTCTAGGTATACGGGATCTTAAAATTAAGCTTTTATTTACTAGCGAAATCTATAAAAACGAGGTTGCAAAATAGTGTACTTGAATATAATTGCCCTCTTGCCCTCGGTTCGCTTAGGGAATTAATTGGTGAATTTTACATAAAAACCATTCTCTAGAATCCCTTTATCTAAATTTAAAATTTGAAAAAAATCGCATTAATGACCCCGCCTGAACGGGGACTTGAACCACCGGACCTCCCGATATCGCGTCGGTTGCTCTAACCTCTGAGCTATCCAGGCAATTACATCACAATGCAAATCCCTTTATCTATTTAAAACAACCGTATCAAAAATCCGTTGCGTATTTTTAAAGATTTAAGCATACAAAGAAAGCGACTTTGTTTTATACTATGTAGTGACTAGTTGTCTGGAGTAGACGGACAGACAGATGAATTAAAATAAATTGTGTATGAGGGTTCTTTTGTACATTCGTTTTTACTTTTGGGATCCGGAACCCAAAAACTGACCATTTGCATTCAGAGCTCTAATTTGTCTATACAGAAGTAGCATTAGGTTTGCGGCAGTAAATGACGGTTCATCATCGTCATCATCAGTCCTCACTGCTGGGGCAAGGGTCTACCCTAAACTAGGGCGATAAGGCCTTAGTCAACCACGCTGGCCAAGTGCGGGTTGGTCGACTACACAACCTAAGAATTTCTTCGTAGGTGTGCAGGTTTCCTCACGATGTTTTCCTTCACCGTTAAAGCGTCGAATAATCGTACATATGAATGACGGATTCCTACATCATTATTATGTTTCCGTCTAATAACAAACATAGCGGATATCAAAACAAATAACAATGCCTCTTAAAGCGCCCATAGCAATTCTTTTCGCGTACTGAGTTCAAGGGCTGAACGCGCCAATTTTCCGGAAACGAGCCATGATGACTAATGATGGCGGACGGGCAGACTTCCTGCCGCCATTTTCCTTTCCTCCTAGTTGGTAATCGATCATTACTTACTCGTCACGTATTTGTGCGCTTTTCCTCAAATTTCAACATGTGACAGTCCGCCACAGGCTTTAGGCAAGACGGACGTATTTATTTTAAATTTTAGTACGGACGTAAGATACTTCAGGTATATTGTGAAAAATATTTTTAAGGATTGACCCCATAAAAATCATACGGATTCATATTTTCACTGTGTTTTTTTTACTGATTTGCAATTTTTTTTATAATTATATATTGAATGATAATGTTAAGAATTTAAAATGTTTTTAACATATAATGTTTTATTGTATATTATGTATTAAATTGTAATAGTGGTAATTTAAATAGAATCAATTTTTCACCATAGCAAAAACATTGTTTTAGCGTCATAAAATTGTAGTACTCGGCTGTGTAGCGTGTTTGACAAGCGTCTATGTAAGCGTGTCTGAGATTATGTCATTACGGGATTTTGAAAATATTGATATTGAAGCATTAAGTGATAAAAGTAATCATTTTATTATTGAGATGTTTTGACTAAAATTCCAAGTGTTTTACCAAATTCTCGATTATTGTGAAATCTTTTATGACTGATTTATCAGATTAGACTAAATATTTATCCCGCCCCTAAAGATGGTATAATAAACAAAATTAAACTGGTTGATTGCTTTTCTCAAGGACGTTTCATTGGAAAAACCCTAGGTTATAAATCAAGCTTTAGTCATAAATATGAATGTAGATTATGACCTGATCATTTAAAATGTGTATGATGACTTTTTTTACTATATTTTTTTTCTAGTTCGCTTTAGATGCAAGTACACATTTCAGAATTACCGAACTTTTGAAAAATACAAATAATTTTGTATTTATCCGATTTAAAAACGAAGGAGATTCTATTTTGGACTGATAAATGACTGACTGATTGACTGAAATATTTTTGAATGAAAAAAAAATGTCTGATCACTGTGGCGAACTTTCGGTCAAATCTAACTTCGTTAGAACTCAAGGAAATAGATGTCCGCTGAGATAAATTTAACTATAAGGAGGATGGTATAGTTCTGTCGGTCTGTCTCGTTGGTCTATTGATGGTATCTTGATTCTATCTGTTGAGGGTCTTCGCGTATATGAAATTCATTAGATGTCAAGTCGTAGGCGTGAGGTCTAACTGCAGCATGATTGGTTATTTTTGACGTGACATTGGCAGACATGTCAATATTCGCCAATCACGTAGCTTTTAGACGTAATATCTACGTCTTGCCATCTAGTGGATTTTTTATACGCAAAATCACTCTTTGAATGAAGACCGGAAAGTCTTTCTGTAAAGAAATAATTCAGACCTATGTATGTAAGAAGGTTTCCCGGTGTTAAATTGTTCAATTATACAAATAAAGCCTGATATCTCATCGGTCATGTTGCATTGCCGTCTCACTGAAGTATGAGGAAACAGATAGTGCACCTATGTTTGCGCACACGCTTGTGCACTTTATATGATCACTGGCTGATTTTCATTGAGATTGACCACCATAGCCGTAATCGGCAACTTTATTTATTAGTTCTGCAAATAAATAACTACCTCGTGAACTACAGATTTATGCATACTGCAGTTTTGAAGGTCGATTCCTATGCATCTGGGCAGTTTCGGTGTTCGATTACATTAATCAAGTGTTATAAACAAGATATATTTAGAGTTATCGACGCCAATGGGGAAACCTTGGCCTTTGATTAAAATACGTGGGAAAACGTGATTACGATTTAGGTCTATCCCTAGCTGACTGGCTTGGTGGAACAGTGGTTAGTGACCCTGGCTGGCGGTTCCAACACTTCCAACAGTCGTGGGTTCGATTCCCATTCGGGACAAATATTTGTGTGATGAATATTGGTTTGTTCCGTGTCTGGGTGTGATTATTTATTTAGGTATGTATTTATAAATAAATCTATGTAAGTATATTAGTCTCTGAAGCCCATACTACAAGCTCTGTTTAGTTTGGACTCAGGTGACCGTGTGTGTCCCAGATATTTATTTATTATTTATTTAAATACCTACTAATTATTCAAAATTTACAAACTTATGTGTTTTTTTAGCCGGTTAGAAGGTAGTAGCCATAGCGTACTGGCCTCCAGCCTCAACAGTCAAATGTTGTTTTTTTTATTAGCTAAAGCATCATCGCAATTCAATATAATATTATGATGTATGTTAGTTTGAATATGTCATATTAATTCAGAAATTAATCGCTTACACCCGTTTTTATCTACGCCTACAACTATTGCTAAAGCAATATGTTGACGTGAACTTATTAATATTACAAACGTCAAACTTTGTAAAGACGGAAATTCAAAATTGTATGATTTCGTAAATGATTATTATAAAATATAGTATTTATTCAAGCATTATGATCCCCGTGAACAGAGAAAAACATTATATCCTGACAGATTTTTAACGGCAAAAGCGAATAAATATGACTTCTTGTTCGTACTATCTACGTAGGCACTGTCATGCCTACATAGATGGAGAACGTCTTACCTAGGACTTACATTGTTAGTTCTTTTTTAAAATTTCGCATTAATGAATGATAAATACTCTTTTAAATAATATATTTAACATGTCTATACATAATGATCCCTTAAGAAGTTGCGACGCATTAACATAATCAACATAACTTATCATTTTTCAAATTGCCACCTGGAGTTTTGATAAACTACTATCTTATATACAACTTCCTTATAGGACCTTATTGAGTGCATAATTATGAGAATTTCCACAACACACTAGATAATAATAAAACCTATTCATATAATTATATTATTAGATAGAAGCAAATACTCCAAACGAGTGGTGTCCTTAGTTTAGTTAGTGCAACGTAAAATTATGGCACTTGTGATAACTGATTTTATCAGTTGCTGATAGATCTACTAATGAGCTAAGTCTAGTTAACAATTTTCCAAGTTTATTGGTGCTCAACCGTATTTTCTACTGTTGGTAGGTATTGTCTATATGTAAAAGACGTTATAGCAGAAAATAACAACCGACCAAAGGCAAGTCGAGCGAGACTCTCATTCTATTTAACCACATTTTATTAATAATTAATACTACCTCTTAAATATTATTTGAAATTTAATTAATAAAAATGTTGCATTACTGGCTCGATGGGACAGTGGTTAGTGAACCAGGTTCACACTACACACCCAGACACGAAACAAACACCCATATTCCTCCCACAAATAATTGTCTCGGGTGAGAATAGAAGACTCTTGGAACCATTAGTAGTGGTCCCAGATCACTAACCACTGATCCACTAAGCCAATCCAGATCAGCAAGCAAAGAGTCCAGTAATAAGCAAGCAAAGTCGCGGTAAAAACTACGACGCAAGTAGTCTTTTTTTATAAATAGATACTAGAATCAAGTCATCGTATTACGGATGTATGGTTATTAAGTACAACACGTTGTGTGCATACATTTGTAGTAAATTATGTTATTTACTGAGAACAATGACATTACACACATTCCTCGCCCTAATTAATAACAACATAATGTTACTGTTAGTGATTTAATTCAAATGATAATAACGTGTTTATGTATTTAGAACTTACCCGATAAAGATTCACACCCATTTAGTAAAAAGTCGTTAGTATTTTAATATTACGAACAATACTTACACTTTTTTAGTTATATAGATAGTACATATTGAAACTATGTTACAGAATTGCTAATAAGTAGTTAGTATTTATATTAGGTACATCCTTACTAATATTATAAATTCGAAAGTAACTCTGTCTGTCTGTTACGCTTTCACGCATAGAATACTGAACCGATTTAAACGATATTTAGTACAGATATAGTCCAGAGCCTAGGAAAGGATATAGGCTACTTTTTAAGTAATGTTTTACCCGTTAAACTTCTCTACGCGGACGAAGTCGCGGGCGGAAAGCTAGTAATTAATAAACGTTTATCACTTCTGAGGTTGTGTGAAGTCGACCAAATCGCACTTGACCAGGGTGGTTGCTAATAATGATTATGTTGATGATAAGGGGTTCGAGAAAATGGGTTTTTGAATTGCAAGTGCATAAATTTGTATATGTATTTCTATAGAGGATAAAATAAATATACGAATAGAGAACGGGTATCAATCGTGGTTAAATAAATCATCAAGAGTTAAGTGCATATTTACCAATGCCGACAATAAACATATAATTTTTTAGGGGTTAGAGCCTATCTCATTCCATCCCTCGTAAGTCCGATGATGATGACAAGGCTACTCCAAGCCATCATCGTAGTCAAGTTAGTGAAAAAAAGTAAACAGGGGACACACAAACATTATTGTATATTTGTCAATTTTCACCTTATTTAAGCGTAGTATGTTAGTTAAGGGAAAACTATATTTTTAAGTTTAAGAAGTGGCATAAAGTATGCCTTATTTAAAAAAAAATGCAAATATACTTTTTGATCAGAAAGATATTGTTTACATGGCTGTTTAAGGTTATGATAGACGTAGGTACATATACTTAAACCTATATTTAGATAAGATATAGTAATTCGACGATACAAAACAGCGTGACTGTATAATGACTTGGTAATCAATCGGTTATCATAATTAAATCAGTGTAGGTTGAAATACTTAATTATAATATTATAGAGTAAGCGTTTAAATTACCTACTACGTTAACTAACAAAATAAAATAAACTAAAAATTGCGAACCTAGTTCTAAGTAAAGATTAAAGTAAAATTGTCGGTTAGTAATTCATATTATATAAATAATATATTATTTTTTAATCTAATTGTTATATATTTGTTTTTAATATTGTTTCTATTTAGTCCAAAAACAATTTTGATTAGTTCATATTTTTTTTACCCGACTGTGTGTGTGTTTTGAGTTAGCAACTACTTTGGAGATATTTTTTTAAGTTAGTAACTACTTTTCAGATGGTTCATATAGATACAGATTGAAATTATGTCACTTGAAATGTTTGGTAATACCTATAGGTATTAACAAGATATTTTTTATTTACCTATTGGTACTTGTTAATATCCAAAAATCTAAGTACTATCGCACGCGTTCTAGTTAGATATTACGTCTCCATATCTACTATCAATGTCTAAATCACAATAATTATCTACAAATTTAGTGTCCGTCTGATAACTAAACTTTCAATCACGCTTATCTTTAATCAATCTGGGCAACATGCTCAAAAGACCGAATTATTCTGATAGTAAATACATTTGATTGAGGAAAAATTCCACACCCGACTTACGAATACAAGCGATATCGATTTTAACATTTGAATATATTACGTGATTTATCTGAAAGATTACAGATATATTAACCTTAAGATTGTAATGTGAATGAAAAAAAAATTACCTATTTTCCTATAAGTTATTAAGCGTGCGCCAAACGATGATAAGAATTAATCAAATGTTAACGTAGTATCCTATACTGTGAGTGAAAACATCGTGAGGAAACCTGCACACCTGTGAAGAAATTCTAAGGTTGTGTAGTCGACCAACCCGCACTTGGCCAGCGTGGTGTTCAGTGCATATACCCACTGCTGGGGCACGGGCCCCAAGATTGGGGACGTACATATATGCATGCACTGATGATAGAGGATCCTATATTCATCCCTAAGTTAGGGCGGCCTTACTTAGCCATGCTGGCCATGTGCGGGTTGGTCGATTTCAGGCAACCTTAAAAAAAACATACGGTCGAATTGAGAAACCTTCCTCCTTTTTTGAAGTCGGTTAATAACTGCACAGGTGTACAGAGTTCCCTCAGGATATTTTCTTGTACCGTGAGAGCGTCGAATAAACATACATATGAATTTCATATTTGAAAAATACCTAAGTTAGTTGCGGGCATTGAACTGGCTACTTTCACATGGAATTCAACGGTCTTAACCACTCAACCATCGACGATCTTATCTTATAATATTGCGAGATTCCAACCTAAATATCAGTTAGTAACGGTTATTATTCTACCAGAGCATTTTCCATTTATAAATGCTGGTTCTAAAGAGAAAATGAGTAAAACCATATTAAGTCAAAATACTTTAAAAATAACGACTAATCTTTTAATCTAGACAGTGAGCTGTTTTAAAAAAGATATGTTTCGTATTTAGGAGATAATCATGTATAATAGTTTCTATTTTCCTTCCAATTTTCCTCCTAGATTAATAACCAATCGTCAAAAACATTGTTTTTTCATTCCAATTTGTATTACTAACGTATCAAATGTAGTTACCATTTATATTTCCATGTGAACCAATTATTTGTATCAAGCTTTTAAAGAGTTTAAGTAAAGTTTTCATTTGAGAAGGATATACCTACCTTAAAAACAGGTTATGCAATTTCACAATCACATCTATGCAGGAGTTTAAGCGTAGCCCGTAGGTGCTAATATTATTTCGTTAATCCTTATTAAGATACTAGCGACAGCCCTCGACTTCATCCGCGTGGAAAGGTTTTGACACAAATGATGTAGTAAAATAGCCTTTATTGTAACTTATAATATTAGCTATTTATAAGTGAAAGTCTCGGTTGGTCCAGCCGTTAAGCCGAATAAGCAGACAAAAAAATATTTTTGACAAGTGGTCCCGGCGAATTTCATACCGCAAATACTGATTCTTTTTCTATATTTTAAACCGTCCAGGGAAGACTACGACCAGAAAACCAAAATTACCTAAATCGGTCCGGACGTTCTCGAGTTTTAGTCAGACTAACTAACAGCAATTCATTTTTATTTATAAAGAAATAAGAAGAAGATTGTGTTTTTGTTATTGATATCCGATTTAGATGCATATTCATTTAGTAATAAGCCGTTATTTTAATATTACAAACAGACACTTCAATTCTATTTAGTTGTATAGATTTTGTAATAATACTTTCCTGCTAAGCTTCAAACTTAGGTATCTCTGGCTCTGTTACGCTAAATTAATTATTTTATCTTTGTTAAATCTTTAATAGTCCAGTCAAATTAGGTAAAAATCTCGGAATTCGAGATACCCAGCTGTAAGTCTGTAAATATTTAGATATTGACACCCTAAAGGTGGTCTCAAAACCTACATATTGTAGGGTGTACGCAACTATTAAATTTTCAAGGTCAAATGTCACAAATATCAGTTTTATGAACTTTTGAGCGAAACGGGAGGTTTTATCATAAAAGTGTGTAGGAGAAAATTATTTATCTTCTATTTATCTATAAAAATTGTCTGTACGTTTTATTCCTAAGATTCATCATTTCAGAGATACAGCGATGCAAATAGTTGAAAAAGTTGTATTTTCAAAAGCTTCCAGGCCCACGTGCGATTGCGCTAGACAGTTAAAATTTTCACGAATGATGTATTTTAGTAGCCTCTATAACATCTAATACTAGAAAAAGCTTAAAACCAATGTTTAAGTGGGTTCTCATACAAAAACTATGGTTTTTTTTTCTCACACTTGGCCGGTTTTTAACGTGGTTACCCCAGTAAACCTATTCCAGACGACACCTTTTATACATGAAGAACACGTTGTTTATAAGGAAGCCTAGTTAAATAATTGTTTTGTGTTGTTTTCAGTATTCAGAAGATTCAAGATTTCTGCGTTTCATTAAATTAAATTTGGTTAATATGGATCTTTACGTTCATAATAGAGTTAGATGGACAGTTAACATTTTTAAAATGTATTTTCTTTTCAGTTATACTTCAAACAGAAATTCAAAAAATTGGTTATTTCGTACGTTTTGACCCATAATAAGCAGTTTAAATCTACTGAAACGTATATGTATAGTACTAAAAACAACATAAAACAATTATTTAACTAGGCTTCCATATAAACAACGTGTTCTTCACGTATAAAAGGTGTCGTCTGGAATAGGTTTACTGGGGTAACCACGTTAAAAACCGGCCAAGTGTGAGAAAAAAAAAACCATAGTTTTTGTTTGAGAACCCACTTAAACATTGGTTTTAAGCTTTTTCTAGTATAAGATGTTATAGAGGCTACTAAAATACATCAGTTGTGAAAATTTTAACTGTCTAGCACAATCGCACGGGGGTCTGGAAGCTTTTGAAAATCCAACTTTTTCAACTATTTGCATCGCTGTATCTCTGAAATGGTGAATCTTAGGAATAAAACGTAGAGACAATTTTTATATATAATTAAATAACAAGCAATTTTTTCCTACACACTTTTATGATGAAACTTCCTGTTTCGCTCATAAGTTCATAAAACTGATATTTGTGACATTTGACCATGAAAATTTAATAGTTGCGTACACCCTACCATATGTAGGTTTTGAGACTACCTTTAGGGTGTCAATATCTAAGTATTAACAGACTTACAGCTGGGTATCTCGAATTCCGAGATTCTTACCTAATTTAAGCTTAAATGACTGGACTATAAGCTTAATTTGTGATTCGAAAGTCAATGTTATCGTCCTTTAGTTATCTAAAGTCTGTTGTTGTATTTATTGTATAAATATATAATTGCTAGGTACTTTACAAAGGCGTAACATAATGTACACCTTGAAAATGTAGTGGTTGTTTTCCCGCAGTAAAATTATTCTTTCTTAGTGGTAAAATATTAGATTAGTAATTTATGATTTGTGCAGTTTTTTTTATTCAAATGAGTAAATGCCGGTTTTACAAAAGGGATAAACGAAACTTGAAAGCACGCTCGAACCGCTTTATTACGGCGTAGAGCTTCTTAAACTTTAAACATCGATTTCATGCGGCAAGCAGTACCTGAATACGTTACATTTCATCACTTAAAAGAGCTATAGCTTATCGCGCTTTCGAGTTAAATTAATTAATTTAAAAAAATGTTATTTTTTTTTTCAAGATAACTAGCATGCTTTGATAGTACTACTAAAGGTAAATCATTTAGCTACGGGATAATAACCACTAGGGTGTATAGCTATGTGTCAAGTGTTTGTCATATATTAAATCATGACTTATTTATAGTATAAATAAAGTCTTTTTCGCTGTCTGTCTGTCCCTATGTATGCTTAGATCTTTTCACCCACGTAAATAATTACGGGTGAGAGCCCTCCGCTCCCCCGTAAGTCCGGTGATGATGACAAGGCTACTCCAAGCCATCATCGTAAGTCAGTTAGGAAAAAAAACACGTAAATAATTTTGATGGCCTTTTTGAAATAGGTAGAGTCATTTATGAAGCGCAGATGGCCGAGTGGTTAAGGTTGTTGCTTGTCATGCGAGAGGTCGCCAGTTCAAACCCCGCCACGTATCACTGTGTTCATATTTACGATTTGAACCGGTGAAGGAAAACATCGTGAAGAAACCTGCTCACCTATGAAGGAATTCTAAGGTTGTGTAGTCGACCAACCCGTACTTGGCCAGCGTCGTTGACTAAGGCCTTATCGCCCTAGTTCAGGGTAGTCCCTTGCCCCAGCAGGTTGGACGTAGGTGTATTGTCCAACCGGCTTATGATGTTAATTATAATTGTAAATTATAACGAACTCTCTATGGATATCATATGATTTAAGGCATCGCATTCCATTCGATTTGAAAATATATACTGGCATTTAGCGCGATAACTAATTCTTTACCCTTCTATAATCCATGTCCTAAAATACATTCTGTTGGATTTGATAGAAAACTGAAAATTTACCATGATTAGTACACTACAATACTCTATCGAGATCAGTTGATAGGTAATCATGACACTTTCAGTGCCGAAATATCGAAAACTCGATAATATGCTGAAACATGGTCAATATCCCGAACATTTTCAGTTATTTTACGTGTGTAACTACGATAATTTAAAAAAAGATTTGATAGTAAAGTTAACTATTGATGTAAAAATATAAAAAAAAAACAACAACAACTCACATGAATGTTCGGGTAAACACGGGCGCGAATAAGCACTGCTTCAGAAACCTTTTTTTTTCACACTAACTTATTTTTTTTATTTATTGCCAATAAAAAACGCTCTTTAGGTCAGGCGTCGCACTGTGATAATGCACCCACGGTAACAGAACAAATAGCTTAGTGCTACTTCTATACATAGTACCTACGTGTATGTATTGCTGATAAAGTAACATGTAGTTCATTACGAAATATTGACTGGCCGAGAAGGGTAGGGGAGATTGGGGAAAGTAAAACTGAAAGAAATAATATGTTGAATAAGTATTAAAAATTATTGATCTGTACGCGATAAAGTGCTACATACTGCCCGACGTTTCAACTGAGTAGCGACAATCATACTCTACGTCTATCTTTCTTCATACTTTTAAATCTTGAATAATGTATAGTGATTTTAAAATTGCAACTTAAGGTCGATAGAGTAACTGTATAATCGGTATTCCGAAACGATGGTAGAATCATACTATTGACGATTTATAAGTAAAATGCCTGTATTACTAAATTATTATGTATTTAAAATAAAAATGTAGTTAAATCAACTACATTTTTATTTTTATCTAAATAGGGATAATAAATAATAAACCTCTGAATACTATCTTACCAATGTTGTGACTATCCTAGTATCCTATGCCACATTTTAACCCAGTGTTTTTTGTCCGAACTGCGATGCACTAGCACATTATTCAATACTATATTAAAAATTTCAATATCTTATGAAATTCAGTCTGCAGATAGAAGTAGAAAAACAATTCGAAACTGACTGATTGTCATTCCCCAGCTTAGAGTATGTTTGTGTTTTTCAGTGGGTATATGTCATATACCCACGTTAAAATGTTTTGTGATAGGATGAGCTAGGAATAATTTTAGGATGAATAAGGAACTTAAAATTGAAATATTTGCTTTGGGATGATTAAGGAACGAAATTAGGATGAGTAAGGAAAAAATATCACGTAGGATGAGATCACATAGGATGAATACGGAATAACCCATACGTTATATGAGCTGATGACTGATCGTCTTACCAGCTATCACAATGAGGGCTATCGTTTTTGCACTCACCACCACTCACTGGCTGGTGGTGCCATTGTTGAGTGAGGTCCGAAAATACGGCTGTAATTTTTTTTCCGGGATCCAAAACGGAAATGTACATTTAAATTCGATGGTGGGTCGCTGGATACGGCTACACGCTGTCAAGTAGACATGCTTCCCGCCAGCGAACGGGTGAGCCTGTCTGTCCCCCTGTTTGTTTATTTTATTTATTGTCTTTCTGTATGCTACTAACATTAGATTTAAGGTTACAATGTTACTAACAAAATATGGATACCTTATCTGAAATAAATTATTATTATTATTATTATTATTATTAAATCATATTTAATACATTAAAAAGTAAACCTATTGGGTAAGCAATAGTCGATTCTTATATATTGATAAATGTTCAAATACTAATCATAATAGGTATAAACCCTCAAAACCGACCCGCTAACAGTGGCATTTGACATTTATAGGACCTCACTCGACACTAACGCCTCTAGCGGCCAAATCACACGCGATTGTCCCCATTTATGGCCGCCATTGGAAAAGCTATGTATTATTTTGAAGCAATCTAGAAATAATTCAACTAAGTCAGTAATTAAATACACAACAGGCATAAATTATGCCCAATCTCCCCCAAAATGTAAGGGAGTGTACATTATCTTTATGTATTCGATGTTTACCCTAAGATTAGGTTTGTTTCCCTGTAGAATCGGAGGCAAATCGCACAGGCCTTGTCTCATTTACCTGAATTTTAATGAAAAAAACATTATCAAGGAAAACGGTGATAAGATTTTTGTTTGATATGCGATGTTCGGCGAATGTTCTGAACATTCTGGTAGATTAAAACGTATGAAGAGACCGCCACTTCATTTGGACAGATTGATAGATCGATGAGAATACAAGTTTGGTTCTAAAGATAATCGTATTCATCATCATCAGCCCATGTACGTCCCCACTGCTGGGGCCTACCCTAAAGATGGGCAATCAGTAGCGGTACCATGAGTTGGCTATCGAAAACTTACGTACGTTAAAAATCTATCGAGTTGTTTTTTCATACGACCGATTTTAGTTCTGCAGCGCTACAGTTGCGCTACCATGAGTTTAAAAGTTTCGGACTCGATATCGCCTACGTAAATATGTCTATGAAAAACTTGTACAGCGCCGCTGGTGGTTACGCTAAGAACTAAAATCGGTCGTATGAAAAAAAACAACTCGATAGGTTTTTAACGTACGTAAGTTTTCGATAGCCAACTCATGGTACCGCTACACAAGCTCAGAATTTCTTATAGATGTGCAGGTTTCCTCACGATGTTTTTCCTTTACCGTCAAAGCGTCGAATAATCGTAATTAAGGAACTTCAAATTTAAAAATACAGTACACAACAAATGAAAATATTACTTTTGAAAATATGACTTTAGACAATATATTCTTACCAAAATGTTGACAAAACAAATGAAAATGTCTATATAACATGCTATGACCGTTAGAGCGTTAAAAACGAAAAACGTTACGTTTTTGTATTTATTAAAAAATAATAAGTAATAGTTCGATAAGACCAATTACGGATTTTCCTTAAAGAAGAAATATCAATGTTTGCAGGAAAAAGTAAAAATAAAAGGAGCATAGTAATAAATTGTGCGAGGGCGTAGGTCTCTTGACAAGTTATGTTTAAGATAAAGCATACCTATCTAAATATAATATTTAAAACTTTCTTCATTTTTTTTCTTTTTTTTTTTTTATAAAGAGGCTAACAAGATGACCTCACTCCACCTGATGGTAAGCGGTAGTGAGATCCAAATATGAGGTCGACAGGCACAATAGACCATATTGAGCCTGAACTTCATAAGCCATAAGTAAGTTTTTTCAATATAAAATAAGTAGGTGTGTTTTTACCCCCCTGCACAATGAAAAGAAGTGGTAACCAATGTATGTTTTTATATCTAGCTTTCCGCCCGCGACTTCGTCCGCGTAGAGACGTTTAACGGCTAAAACATTACTTCTTTATAGCGCAGTCGGTTAAAAAGTAGCCTATGTCCTTTCTCAGGCTCTGGACTATATCTGTACAAAATTTCATTTAAATCGGTTCAGTACTCTATGCGTGAAAGCGTAACAGACAAACAGACAGACAGACAGAGTTACTTTCGGATTTATAATATTAGTTAGGACTAGTAAGGATTATTTCAGGCGGGCCTAAAACGGCATCTTAGCAGGCCTTCTGGGTGAGAGTGTTATCCTAAGAGTCTTTTATTTTAAAAAACATTGTATTATGTGAAATACACCGTGTAGTGTTTGTTTTCCCGCAGTGAAATGAAACTCTATCTTAGTAGTACCGGGTTTTACTAAAAGGATAAACGAAACTCGAAAGTACGCTCAAACCGTTTTGCACTAGCGGATGCGCTAAGAACTAAAATTGGTCGTATGAAAAAAACAATTCCATAGGTTTTTAACGTACGTAAGTTTACGATAGCTTGCCAGTTGATTACATTACATCACATTAAAAAAGACGTGTGGCACTCGGGGACTGCCGCGGTATAGCTATTGCATAGCATCGTCCGATTTCGGAGCAGCTCGTCTCGATTCGTGCGAGTTTCGTAGAGTCGTACAATACGTCTAACCGGACGCACACAAACACCGTGCCGAAGTCTACCGATCTGAAACGACGTTAGACGATTGTGAGGTTTTTTTCGTTACTGAATTTCTTGGTTCGGTCGCCGCGCTCAAAGTCCGCGATAAAAGCTATGCAATAGCTTAAAAATCTATAGCTTCTTACGCATTCGAGTTGGATGATTATTTTTTGAAAAATTGAAAAAAAAAATGTTTCTATTTTCCCCCTAGCAATAACTAGCATGATTCGAAAGTTCTACTGAAGGGAAATCGTTGTTAACGGAAAAACAACCACTAAATTTAACGGTGTATATTTTGGTTTGGCAACAACCTTAAATGTTACTGATTTACCTGTTATTTCTGTCTTAATAAAATTACTTGTATATGTCTGTTTAGGACTTTAAAGTTTATTTACAAAATGTTTTCCTGTTCATTGACCTGAAGAGGCATAATATTTATTTGATTTTATTTTGTTAACCAATACGTACCTAAGTTAGCATCAAGGATACCATCTTTGATACTGGGCAGGTATTGATACATGATATCAAACTATATTACATACTAGCTTTCCGCCCGCGACTTCGTCCGCGTGGAGACCCTATTCCCGCGGGAACACTGGGATAAAAAGTAGCCTATGTGAAATTCTGAGGGTCTTCCCGCAGCAAAATGCATTCTATCTTAGTCGTTATCGGTTCAGTGCAGTTCTTTCTTTATTAAAATCAATAAATGCCGGTTTTACGAAACATCCATCCACACATACAGATCTTTCACCGGTTTATTACTTAGGGCGTAGAGCTTCTTTAGCATTAAGCATCGATTTCATGCGGCAAGCAGTATCTGATTACGTCACATCTTATAAAAGAATGATAGCTTCTCTCGTTTTCGAGTTGGAAAATTACAATCTTGAAAAATTGAAAAAAAAAATTTTTTTTAAAGGAATAATTTGCATGATTGGATAGTATTACTAAAGGAAAATTGATCTGCCACGGGAAAACAACCACTAAAATTTCACGGTGTATAGAAAACATTAAAAAGCCCCCTAACCCCAAATAATACAGTTTTCTTTATTGTCTTCAATGTAGAGAAAACAACCAATCACAGAGCTATTAAACAACACTTTTATTCAATTATTTCTTGGCTTAGTCCAAATCTTTAGATTTTCTTTAGTGTTCCTATCGATTGAATATTAGGTATACCTACAATAAGACTATAGTACTAGTTTAGCTATGCACTTGTGTCTATCCCTAATAATGCGTTAAGTAAGTTGCTAAACTATGACAGTACCTAAATAACTTCCCGAACCATTATCCCAATATATTAGCATATGCGAAAGTTTATTTTAAAGAGATTCTAGTTAGTTATGACTAAGATGAGCATTAACTGAATACACAACCGAAGTGTTTACAGTCAAGTTATGACTGTATTTAATCGTCTTCAAGTCAATACATCGTAAATTAAATATAAGTAGGAACTATGTAACTGGGCAGAGAGACATGTATGTATATGTTAATGTCTTCTAATGGCCAATTTACATGTAACATACTAGTAACATACATTATATTTTAATGCGTCAAGTAGGTACAAACAATTTGCGTCTCTGAAATCTACCTTTTTCCGTCAGGCCCGGATCTACGATTTTGGAGGGTGTTTTTTACTGCTATGCATATGTATTCTTCTTCTGATTTCTGTTCTTCTGATTTTGATGTTTATTTACCTAAATATAAGTGTTCGCCGGTTGAAACCGTGCTCTCCTTCTACTTCTTCAAATATAAGGTAACCACTGAAAATCAGCGTCGGGGCTTCTCTACGGGAACTTCGACACAATGCTGAGTGGGAGGCCCTTTTAGCACATCAGTTAGTACAGAATTGTATGTTTGGTTTGTAATTATTTTTTGTATATTTGGTTTGCGTATATTTGCTTTGTTTCTATTTGTGTGCTAAATAAAACATTATTCTATTCTATTCTATTCACATTTTTAATTCTTGTTTCAAGGATTTGGCGCCCCCATGAAGCTGCCGCCCGGGACAAGTTTGCACCCCCTTATATCCGGGCCTGTTTTCTCTAGCTATCATAAGTGAACTATATAAATCAAACGAATCATTATTAATTTGTGTTGGTAACTGAATAAAATACTTTTCTTGTCTATTTGTCACTCTATGACACCTTAACATCTGTTTGAACGGATACATTTTATTTGGTAAACAGTTAGCAACTGTTTAAGTAGGAATAAATCGCGGCCAAATAGCTTAAATTAAATAAATACTCAGCCGGAACAAACATTAATGGTGAACACAAAAATATTTGTCCCCGACGGAGATCGAACCTTTGACTCTTGGGGCAAAAGACAGTTTAAATAGGGGATGACACATTAATGTTCCATATTACGTCTGATTTTGTTCTTGAAAATGAGTATGATAAGGTTACAATTGGCGTTTTTTTTTTAATCTAGCCCTTCTCACTGTTGGGCAAAAACCTCCTAATTCACTCCATGTTCGTTAATCTAGAGCTAGAAATAGCCAGTTTAGGTTCTTAGCGTCTATTGATTAATTTATACTATCTAATTATATTATTTTGATAATATTCTTACATAAAGGAATGATACTCTAATTGTTGTAGGATATTTACAAAGCACTTTAATATTTTTTGAATCTGCTTACCTTAATTCCCAGTGGAGTAGTGGACACACGATCGCACTGACCGGGGTTCGAACTGACTGTGCCCTCGGATCAGCTTTTACTAAGATATTGATGTTCACCTGTAAACAACCACTCGACACCATGATTACATTTAAGGGTTCTGTATCAATTTAATCAAAGGTTCTGCCAGAATATCAGCGCTATAGCGACCTAGCAGCCGCTACGGAACATGCTGAGGCAGAACCTGTTGATCACTTTTACGGCATGTGTGTTTGTTCGTGAAATAATGTTATTTTATGTAATTAATAAATGTTTTCTTTCTTTCTTAAATGTGTCTAAGTGTGTTATGTATGAGATTTTTATGTATTCGGGCTCGGAGACGGAGGCCCATGTATCAGAACCTATTTTATCCCTATTCCCTTCAACCTAGCAAGGGTTCTTTCCAACAATGAAAAAAACGAAAGAAATAATGAAAGAAAAAATGGAGAAGGAAGATGTTTCCTATCGAAGCCAGGTAATTCACTGCGACAATAAACAAGGAAGTTGGGAGAATCTTGCTACACCATCACAGGATCTGTAAAGTGATTGTATTGTTTTAAATAATATTACTGTTATTTTATGTGTGCAACAAATAAATAAGTAAATTATCATAATAAAACATCTTATCACTCTAGGTGTCACAGATAGCGCGTTCTACAGACGATGCCTGAAAGTTTTTAGAAACAGACATACATACATACATAAAATCACGCCTTTTTCCCAGAGGGGTAGGCAGAGATCACTTCTAGCGATCCACTTTTCACCTCTGTGGGAAACGTGACGTGACGGGTTGTGGTCCACGTCGCCGCCATTTTGCCTTGTGCATTGTTTTAACAAGGTCATTGCGTTCCCACGAGTAGCAAGGATATATGACGGGGGAAGGAAAAGGGGAGGAAGGATACTATCGCCTCGGATGATTTGGACTGAGTCGATAGAAACAGCCACCCATATAATTATTCTTGACTTCCTTGCCAAAAGGTTTCCCCCAACTTTCAGAGATCTCTAATGAATCACATACTTAGTACCTATACAGCAAACTAAACACATTGTAGAGTGGAGGGCTCTTGAGGCGATATGCCGATTTTCCGAACGAAGGTGACCAATCGCTTTGGCATTCATTTGCCGTCAAGATAACTTTATGGCGCCGTCTTGATTTTGGGTACGAAAATAAGCTTTTTATGGAAATCTGGAAGGGTTTAGGTTCTCATGTATTTATAGCCTAATTTATTGCTTACGCACTAAATTAATGCAAATGCATAGGGTCTGTTGAGCCTGTCGATCCCATATGTGGATATTGTGGATCTCACAGCCGCTTACCACTAGGTGAAGTGAGATTTTGTAAAAAAAAAACAAATACGTGTACCGTTCTTCCAATAAAAAACAATATTTTGAAAAACGGTATGTATGTATGTATAGGTGGACAATGATTTATCCTTTTTGTTAACAAGTGAATTGGGGCTATCGCGTCTGAGAAATTCACTAAGTAGATGGCAATTCACTAGATGGGGTCCAACTGCAGCGTGATTGGTGAATATTGACATGTCTGTCAATGTCACGTCAAAAATAACCAATCATGCTGCAGTTGGATCTCACGCCTACGTATTGCCATCTGGTGAATTTCTCTTACACGTTAGCTCTCATTGTGACAACCTATTTCAGTTCCTTGTATTACTATCAACCATTGTATCTCAACTGTCTTCTTATCATTATAAATTCTCTATTCGGTGGAATACATAAAAATGTTTTAAACGTTAGTCTTTTACTTTCTTTACTGTTTATATTTACTGTTATTACTTACTGTTCATGAATTCATACTATTATTAGGGAGGGTCATCTATAGGTAAATACTCATCATCATCATCATCAGCCCATATACGTCCCCACTGCTGAGGCACGGGCCTACCCTAAACCAGGGCGATAAGGCCTTAGTCAACCACGCTGGCCAAGTGCGGGTTGGTTGACTACACAACTTAAGAATTTCTTCGTAGGTGTGCAGGTTTCCTCACGATGTTTTCCTTCACCGTTAAAGCGTCGAATGATGGTACATATGAATTTCAAATTTGAAAAACACATTGGTACCTGGCGGGTTTTGAACTGGCGACCTCTCGCATGGCAAGCAACGACCTTAACCGCTCAGCCATCTACGCTTTTTTCAGGTAAATACTATGTATGAATTTAACATCCCGAACCTCTTGAATCACTCTATCTATTTATAATAATGCATCAAAATCTGTTGCGTACATTCAAGATCAGTACATAAGGACAGAGCGGTAAACGCCCTTGTACTGCACAAGTAATTAAAAAGGGTTTAGTCATTATTTAGGTATTCTGAAATGTCATTATGTACTGCGCAATATTTGTGAAAACATTTTCAAGACATATTGTGTAGGTACCGTAGATGCGGGTTACTTTAGCCCTAGGGGATAACTTTGTCCCAAATAAAAATAATGATCGAAACTCCCGCCGCGTCAGTGTTTATAGCGCATTCGTAAAAGTTCCGACCAAAAATGTAAGATGGCATTATTGTCGTCCAATAGAGTGTCGTTTGACCGAACTCGCGATCATGTACAAATCTGTCAGTTCACTCAACATTTTGGATGTGATAAGGTACATAAAATATCTGTGCAAACTTTCTCACTAAACTCTGTTATTTTAACAAGTTAATCATTTGAATTGTTTTTGTTGTTATTATGTATATCTTTAGGGGTATGGTCAAGTGAATTTCATTTCGTTTTATTAACATTAAGTATTACTATTTGAAAAAAAGTAATGTAGGTATACTTTGTCCCGTATTTCGGGTAATTTTGGCCCTGGGTTAATGTTACCCGAGAGTATGGGCCAATGTAAGCCAATAATATTTTATGAATATTTCGACCAATCGACTTTAATTTTTATATTGAAAACGTTCCACCGGAAAATATATACAAATTTGATGAAACGAACCTATGCAACGACACTGGAAGGAAAACTGTTATTTGCAGACGAGGTACAAAATATCCTGAAAACATAATTAATGCAACGAAGGTATCTTTCAGTGTTATTTTCTGTGGCAATGCTGCAGGAAATACCATACCCCCCTTCATCATTTATAAGTCTGAACATCTGTGGACAACTTGGATGGAAAATGGACCAGAAGGCACGCGCTACAATAGGACTAAAAGTGGATGGATTGACGCTGTAACCTTTGAAGACTGGTTTCTTAGACATTTGCTTCCAATCCTCAAAAAACAAATTGGCCGTAAAGTAATTATTGGAGACAACCTTTCTTCACACATCAACTCAAGAGTCTTAGAGGAGTGCGAAAGAAACAATATTGCGTTCATCTGTTTACCTCCCAATTATTGACCCAACAAAGCTTGTAACATGATTTTTAATGGACAAATTTTTCATGGGCTAATATAGCCCTCTTCTAAGAAAAACATTGGCCCAAAAAATAACAAATAAAAAATGTATCAAAACATGTTTTTTTTTCTCTTTTTGTGTATCACAAATTTTTAAATACATCTTTTACTTCATATCAAAATAATCTTACATTTATATATTAAACACTATCGAAAATGTAGCAATTTTTGCAAAACAATATAAATTTTTTGGTCAAAGTAACCCGCATTTACGGTACTTAAACCAAGAGGAGGTAAATACATTGCCGGTCTAAATGTTATCTGCCGTCTCTATAACGGGGAATGCTCTGAAGAGCTATTTCAAATAGTCCCTTCCTCCCCTTTCCACTCCCGAACGACACGTGCTGGACAGCGCTGCCATCCACATACAATGCAGGCGCTGGCGGCTCGGACCAAGAGGTACAGTTCTTCTATTGTGCCCCGTGTCATTAAGGCATGGTATGCCCTTCCAGCTCATGTTTTCCCTCCCTCCTATGATCCCGGGCTCTCAGCGATGCATGAAACGGCATTTAAGAAGGCCTTCAGGGTGAGTGCGACAGGCTCAATATGATCTATTGTGCCAGTCGACCTCAATGTGTATCTCACTACCGCTTACCATCAGGTGGAGTGATGTCATACTGTTAGACTTTTATAAAACAAGATGATTTTAAGTTACTTTTCTGATAATACCCCCTAATAAATACATTATTATTTATGAATAGGTACACATACATGCCGATGACTGTACCTCCTACATTGTAGGTATAACGTAAAATTGATTAGGTAGTAATTGTATCCTGACTGTTTTACTCACAGATAATTTCCAAGGTTAATCAAGTGATTCTAATGTTTATTTATAAGTCACGTTTTTCTATAACTTACGTCTTTGAATAATAGATTAAGTTTATTTTCTCTTCGTATCAGAGTTAGGTGGCCGATACCTAACTCAAAACGTCTATAGCTTTTCCATAATAAGATGGTAACTTATATGATAAGATGATAAAGCACACAGTTAATGAAAATCTTAAACTATTATGATCATACATTAGAAAACTAAAAATGTCTAGCATATATCGGGAACTCACTAAAATCAAACAACACGGTAAATATCATTAAAGCATAACACATGGATATCTAGACACGCGGTAGCGTGTCAAGCCAAGGTTCAAGAAACAGAACTGGCGAGCCGCACCGTGTGTAATATTACACGAACCATTTGGAACCACTTTTGAACCCCTCATAAATCAAAAACTATTTCACATAAACGTATCAAATTTGGCTCATATATTGTGACTTGCGAGATAAATATGTGTTCTAAATTTCATAAGCTTATCTCAAACAGTTATTTAGATATTAATGTCCAAAAATCCACATTTTTATCATTGACTGACTGACAGATCAAAATTCTAACCCAGTTCCAAATGACCTAGGGAGTTAAAATTTGGTATGCAGATAGGTAATTACATGAATACAAAGGAAAAAATAAAAAAACTGGCAATTTTTTAATAATTAGGTTAGGTTCTAGTATGAACGCTTAACATAAATACCTAATTAGTGCCTAATCACGCTTATACCGGGGAAGGCAGAGTACTAAGTATATATTTAGGTTTACTTACTTATTTACAATTAAGAGTAGGTACTTATAGTCGGTTTTCATATTTATTACTTAGGGTAGGTACCTACTTTATTAACTGGGATTAATTATTATTTTTATATTTAGCGCCCATCAATAGTATAAAATTATTACCTACTCATAATATTTCAAAGTTACAAGAAAATATAGAAAATAACACTCAGAAGAAAATTATACCCCGTAAACGTAGGAAAATACAGTAACTGATTCAATTGTTTTATATTTATAAAGTCTAGTTTTAGTTTTGAATTTGTCCTTTTCAAAGGACCCACGGCGTTACGATGATATATACTTTTCTACAAAAAGTAATGATATCCAATCAAAAACATAAATGTGAAATGAGAGCCAAGTTCAATATTATGATAATTGCCTTGGTTGTTGACTTCAACGACAAAAGAAAGTGAGATCTAAATGGGTGCCAAGTTCAATGGTCAACCCTGAAATTTATTTATAAGTAACACTATAACATACCTATCATATCTTCTTATAACATAAGATAATGTATGGTGGTAGCCTATGAAGGTCTGTCTTGGCTAGTTTCTATAAACCTTCCAACGTATTATTATGTTCGCTAGCTAGTTTCTACCAACAATCCAAATTTTCGGAATTAGAAAATAAAAACCGACAAATACTTGTAGGCTTAGAACTTGCGACGGCTATAATTCATATGAAAACTAGCCAAGACAGACCTTCATAGGCTACCACCATACATTATCTTATGTTATAAGAAGATATGATAGGTATGTTATAGTGTTACTTATAAATAAATTTCAGGGTTGACCATTGAACTTGGCACCCATTTAGATCTCACTTTCTTTTGTCGTTGAAGTCAACAACCAAGGCAATTATCATAATATTGAACTTGGCTCTCATTTCACATTTATGTTTTTGATTGGATTTTAGTGTTCTATTGTTAATGAAAATTATATACAAACTTTTATACCGACCTCCTTTTTCGAAACTGCGATACGAAACAAAACAAAACAACAAAACAGGTGTTTTGTAATTCATCTGTCAAAAGCCAAACCAAACAAAATTCACAGGCGTAAAATGTGCGATCAATACGAAAATCTTAAACTGTTTCGAGTCCAAGCAAATTATTAATGATGGCGTGCCACACGAAGCTAGCGAACAAGATCAAACTAGACGAGGAGTTGGCCATAAAGGGTGCACACTTACTGGGGCCAAGTCTGGAGTCCAAATTCGACGAACTCCGCTACGACATCATCTTGAAGATCGAGAAGGAACTGCTCGATTCTCAGAACGCTCGCGATTACATATCCCAGAAGTATGACGAGTTGTGTAACAAGATACAGTATTTGACGGAGATGGACGCCACTGTGACAGGGTTCAGGAGTGACGTGAAGGCTGTGGAGAGGCAGATGGCGGAGCTCTCGGCGCGGGTCGACGACATCGAGAAGAGGACAATCTGTAAGGAGTGCCCGTCATTGACCTCCTCCATGTTCTGAGCTGGGATGTGCTGTGTAGTATATGTGCTGTGTAGAATAAATTTTAGTGGAATTAGTTTTGACTCTTATTTACTTTTAATCTATCTGGCGACATTTCAAAGCTATTGAGTGTCTAGAGCACGAAGAATCGGTTTCTAGAGCATACGGCATAATCCGGGTATTACTTGCTTTGGTTTTGCTTGCTATAGAGCTGGTAATAGGATCTCTCTGTTTAGGCTGCTCGACAGATTTCTCAATATTGTCAACCACACAAACGTCCTCTATACCTGTCCCTCCTACGTCTACCTTAAATCCAACATCTATGTAACTTAAGTAGTGCAATAATTGGCTCTTTATGATCTATCTATCTTAACGAGTGCAATAAATGGCCCTACCTGGGATTTAAATCTTGGATTTATCAGTCTTCTGCATATGTCAACTATTGGTGATTAGTAAGTCGAGCTATTGACCATAGAAGCAGTAGTAGGTAAGTGTGATAGTGTCAAGGGTAATGGACGCCACTGTGACAGGGTTCAGGAGTGACGTGAAGGCTGTGGAGAGGCAGATGGCGGAGCTCTCGGCGCGGGTCGACGACATCGAGAAGAGGACCATCTGTAAAGAGTGCCCGTCATTGACCTCCTCCATGTTCTGAGCTGGGCTGTGCTGTGTAGTATATGTGCTGTGTAGAATAAATTTTAGTGGAATTAGTTTTGACTCTTATTTACTTTGAATCTATCTGGCGACATTTCATATTGAGGCAGTGTCTAGAGCACAAAGTATATATCCAGGCATTAGTTGCCATGGTTCTACAAAATATAGAACTAGTAATAGAATCTCTTTAGTTTTGGCTGCTTTTCCGACAGAATTCTCTGTATTGACAACCATAACAAACGTTTGGCCCTCAATACCTGCCCAACTAGGTCTACCTTAAATCCAACATCTATGTTACTTAAGTAGTGCAATAATTGGCCTGACCTAGGATTTAGATCATGAATTTCTTAACGTCCTGCGCTTGTAACCTCTGCACTGTTTTGCCGACAGATTTTTCAATGTTTATGACCATTTTAGGCTTTTGGTCCGCCTCTACTCCTCTTACTGATGTATCTAAGTTAACGAGTGCAATAATCGGCCCAACCCGGGATTTTCATCTTGGATTTATTGATCTTCTGCATTTGTCAACTATTGGTGATTAGTTAGTCGAGCTATTGACCAAAGAAGCAGTAGTAGGTAAGTGTGATAGTGTCAAGGGTAATGGACGCCACTGTGACAGGGTTCAGGAGTGACGTGAAGGCTGTGGAGAGGCAGATGGCGGAGCTCTCGGCAAGAGTGGACGACATCGAGAAGAGGACCTGTAAAGAGTGCCCGTTCTTGACCTCCTCCATGTTCTGAGATAGGCTGTGCTGTGTAGTATATGTGCATATGTGCTGTGTAGAATAAATTTTAGTGGAATTTAGTTCCGTCGTTTATTTACATTGATTCTCACCTAGCCAAATTCCAGATGAATTGTCAAAGTTTGTTGTCACAAGTTTAATCTAGACCAAACGGTTTATTCCAGAGCATTATTTGTTGCCAACATTCTACAATGTTAGGTATCTGTGCTGCGTAGAAATTATAGTGAAATTAGTTGACTCTCATTTACTTTGTATCAATCTGGCGACATATCAAAGCACGGAGAATAGATGTCTAGAGCACATGGCATAATCCGGGTATTACTTGCTTTGGTTTTACATGGAACCGTGCGAAGTGGGTGGAGGGAGAAATGGCGCTGATTGTCAAAAACGCATGTAATCTAATGAGATGTCCGTTGTTATCGCTAGCGGCGGCCGTTGGTACTAATTTCACTCCATAAGATTTAACGAAAGAAACGCCACCAAAATGAGGGCAGCACCGTCGTGCACGCTTCCAATAGAGCTTGCAATAGGATCGCTTTGTTTTTACTGCTTTTGATCCTGAAAAATAAGATGTGATCTCTCGGGGTCGGGGTTGAAATTTTCCTAGATACATTGCAGTTATATGAAAAAAATATTCAATGGAAAAAGGCAATTCATCATTATTTTCAACTTGCACTTCAGCAAGTCATTGTGATTATCGGAATAGATAAAAGTTAAGATTTGCATTTTCTAGTTACCTCGACACCTACGATGTTCTTATCAAATCTCAAGTGCAGTAGATACTTAATTGATAACCAGTGGAAAATAGTATGCAACTACTGTTTATCAATACTATAAATGATATTGGCATTGTTACCCAGTTACCTACTAAAAGTTACTTTGTCAGTTAGGTACAGAGTTACAACTACCTATACTAGAATCCGTAATTCGACGGAGTAGTTTGACAACTTCAAATCGCATTATGTTGCCAGGTTTAGCCTAGTGTTGTATGCATCGATAATTTGTGATCCGATTCGATCAGAACAAAAAGTCGATTTCTTTTTTCGAATTAATTTATTATTAAAAAATTTAATGTGCTAGCTCCATATTATATTTTTATGAATTAAATTGACTTGATGTACCTACTAATTAAGAAAATTTCGTTTGTTGTTAAACCGAGATACAGGCACGATTTCGCATTACTTAATTGTAGCAGCACTGTTGGCCAGTGAAATAATAGTTGACTCATGTCATGTCAATGATGACGCTCACCATTTGTAAATCATTCGGCTTCCGTACCTTGGATCGTTTGATGCAATTGTATTTCTCTGTTCATGTAGCAATTACAGATATTGTTTTGTTTTTCAGTTAATCAGGGTTTAAATTCCATGTTAGGCGATTTCGAATGGAGGTCTACCCCGCAGGACATATTAAAGTACACAAGTAAGCGCGAACACAAGTGTACTCTCTGCTTCTCATAGTTTGTGGAGATAGAAAACTGACACGATCGATCAGGCGCTGGACCACCGGTTTAACGTGCTTAACTAGGCAGGGGCGTTCATCCACCAGCTTCCTGAGGCTGAGTAAATACTTAACAGAAAAACTTACATTTAGGACATATCGGGATTCGAACCCAGTACCTCTACGCGGTGCATGCTATTTAGACCAACAGTCACAAAAATACGCTATAGTTGAAACTATACAAAATCGTCGACAGTATACTAAAAACCTTAAAATTATACTTAAACCTTCCCGTTCAAAGATTTAAACATGCATTTGGACTGTATACAGCGGACAAGACTTTTTATACTATGGCATATAGTAGCATACGGAGTATTTCGGAGACTAAACTGATAAATAAATAATAAATAAATCAATATTTTACAACATTACATAATTGACGGAACAAACACCGATGTTCGTCACACAAATACTTGTGGTGGGAATCGAACCCACGACTCTCGACGACGACTGTAGAAATTGATATTAATCATGTTTGATATCGAATAATTGTATTTAGTAGGTATTAGTTATGTTAGTCAAATCTTCACGGTTTTCCCCTTTTGATGGCAAATACTCATCAATAGATAAGAAATATAAAAAAGGAATAAATAAAAGGAAAACCAACAAAAATATTTTTCAGTAAATATATTTTTCTAATTAAATAACAGTTATTATTAATTATTATCAAGTATCATAATTTACAATATAAAACAATAATAACGAATAATAAATCATTTAACAATTAAACTTCATCAAGCATTAAAATTTGGCACGAATTTTGTTCTTAAAACTATCTAAGTACCTTTGGTGTCGTCGAGTCTCACTTTTGGTTTGTCTTTCATCATTGAAATAAAAAGTACAAGCCAAACATTACATATTTAATCAAATTAAGCGCCAGCGCATTATAAAATTTGATCCATAGTTTTGATCAATTATGTTGATAATTTGAACTTAAATTCAGATGACTCTGGATTTGAAAGCTATATATTAGTTGGAGTTTTCATAAATAATCCTACCTATGTATTCAATTTGTTAGCTTTGTATATGACATACATACTGATTTCAATTAATAACAATGTCATGTAATATTATTATTAAAAGTTTTTTTTTTGATTTAGCAACAACATCCACAAATCCACATACGCCATTATTTCTCTTAAAAAGTAACTTTTCTTTTAAAAGCTTACTACACTATGGACCATGTTACCTCTGTAAAGGCTACGGTCATCATAAATGTACTAAAACTAGCCTACTATACCAGACAATGCCTGAGGTTACATTTTGGTCCCTAAATTCTATAACAAGTGTTCATGTTTCGTAACTTACAAATCTATGATAAAGTTAAAACTAGATATTAAATAATATTTGTCCGATTAGGCTTTAAAGGTCACTTGTTAATCGTTATTTATTTAGACCTTATAGTTTTTTTTATAAGAAACTGTCGATCAGTTTACTTTGTAAAATAGCTCAAATTATTACGTTCCAAACGGATTCTGTGTGTGTGAGTGTATTTGTAATACGTATCTGATTTCAATTAATAACAATGTCATGTAATATTATTATTATACAATTATAAACAAGTAATAATTGTCTTCAACATTATATTATTAGATAGATAATTATTATCAAACTACATAGTTAATAAGCTATTGTGATGACAAGTAGCCCTCTCGATTACACTACAGTTATTGTTACATAATCAAATATTGTTTAACAAACTTGACTCAGACTATCTCATTCAATACATTTCTATAAAAATGTTTTTTTTTGCAAAATCCAAACAAATAAATAAGGTATTTTCAATTCGATCGTACTAACCTGTTCAATCAATCACGAAAATAGCAAAACCATCTGAAAGATTGATTAAATACCACATTCCCTAGAAAACATGATGTAATTGTAACATATTACAAGGTCTTGGTGACATTTTTAAAGCAATTGCACCCATAACTATATACACAGATTTCATAACGTTAGTAAAATACTATCACCTAAACGAACACTAACGCACTGAGTATTAAAACCAATGTCCAAAGATAACAACTTAACCCCTCTTGCCTGCAAGGATGGCCTGGATCTGGGAGACAGTCTTGCCTTTCGTCTCAGGAATGAGGAAGAAGACGAAGAACACGCAGACGATCATCAGACACGCGAAGAACCAGAAACAGCTGAAGATGCCAATGGCGTCCTTCATGAGAGGGAAACAGAGGGTGACGATGAAGACTAGGAGCCAGTTGATGATGACAGAGAGTCCGGCGGCGGTCCCTCTGAGTTCGACGGTGAAGAGCTCAGCCATGATCATCCAGGGGATGGGGCCGAAGCCCATTGAGAAGGAGGTGATGAACAGGATCAGGCAGACCAGGGGCAGCCAGCCCACCGACGCCATGTTGGTGCCGCTGTCCTGCATCTTGAAGTAGACCCCGAGGATGATGAGGCAGATGCCCATGATGGTACAGCTTTGGAGAAGGAGAATTCTGGAATAGAAGACAATAATGTTTATTAAAAGTTGAACTTTCCCTTCCTCGATATTCAAGTTATAGTCAATTATTTGTTACTCGTCCAAATGTGCATTGATTTAAACTTAACTGCGAAACAAAAACATTGTGACTAGAAAAAGGGTGTTGATAAGATAATTGTAAGTGACATAATTTGCTTAGATAGAGCAAGTCCTCATTAGGCTCACAAATTTTAGACCGGTTTATTCGCTGCGTATAACAGGCGCATACAGAACAAATCGTCGCAAACAGCAAACTTAACGCGCTGTATAGACACTCCGTTCAAAATGTATGTATGCCTCGAGCTACTATCGACTCAGTCCAAATCATCCGAGGCGATAGTATCCTTCCTCCCCTTTTCCTTCCCCCGTCATATATCCTTGCTACTCGTGGGAACGCAATGACTTTGTTAAAACAATGCACAAGGCTGAATGGCGGCGACGTGGTCCACAACCCGTCACGTCACGTTTCCCACAGAGGTGAAAAGTGGATCGCTGGAAGTGATCTCTGCCTACCCCTCTGGGAAAAAGGCGTGATTGTATGTATGTATGTATGTTCAAAATGTATGGAGGCAAACTGGCAAACAGCCAGCCTTACATTATCAAAGTCCCTTAAAATCAATTAAAAACATACCTGCGTCCAGCGCGTTCAATCAGCAACGAAGAAATATACGTAGCAACAGTCTGGACCACACCAACGATGATGGTGGCAATGGAAGGCGGGATGTCGGACCCGGCCGACTGGAAGATGTTGTTGGTGTAGAAGATGACGGCGTTGATGCCGCTGAACTGCTGGAAGAACATCAGGCCGAGGGAGCAGATGAGGGCCATGCGAGGGGCCCGGGAGGTCACCAGGCTAGAGATACCGGCGCGCTGGCGAGAGGCGTTGTCCACCTGGAAAAAGAGAAGGTTTTCTTTATAAAAGGCTAACAAGATCACCTCACTCCACCTGATGGTAAGCGGTTGTGAGATCCACATTTGGAATAGAATTGTAAGTTTTGAATTTGTAATTTAGAAGCTACACTGATGTTGTTCTGTTTTGTGAACCTAAATAAATAAATAAAATAAAATAAATAGAATAGAATATAATGATTTATTTGAGATCGACAGGCACAATTATAGACCATTATTGAGCCTGTCGCACTCACTCTAAAGTTTCACGCCCCGCCCGAAGAGCTCGGGATCATAGAAGGGAGGGAAAACATGGGCTGGAAGGACATTCCAGCCTTTCTAACATCACATACATTGATCTGATCCATTGGTAAGTAGCTTAAGCACTTGTTTTTCGGATATCAGAATCAACAGTGAATACACGAATATACTTAAATATATTTAATGACACACCATCACACGGAACAAACACCGATGTTCGTCACACAAATATTTGTCCCAGGTAGGAATCAAACCCACGACTCTTGGAACCGTAGGCAGTGATTCTGGGTCACTAACCACTGTTTCACCGAGCCAGTCAAAGTCGTGGGCGGCCGCTGGCTAAGTAATATAAACAAACAGAAGGGCCAACCTCTTTCTGCATATCCTCGAGTTCCACGGATAGATCAGCGTCAGGCCCACGCAGCCAACGCAAAGCCTTCTCGGCATCATTGCGACGGTTCTTGCTCAACAGGTATTGAGGAGTTTCCGGCATCCACCTGGAACCGAGAGAGGCAATAGTTAGGAAAAGCGTCGATGGCCGAGTGGTTCAGGTCGTTGCTTGCCATGCGAGAGGTCGCTAGTTCAAACGCCACCACGTACTAGTGTGTTTTTCAAATTTTAATTTTGTGACGAATTGTACAATTTTTCGACGCTTTAGCGGTGTAAAAAAACATTGTGTGGAAACCTGCACACCTACGAATAAATTCGAAGGTTATGTAGTCGACCAACCCGCACTTGACCAGCGTGGTTGACAAAGACCTGATCGTCCTAGGGTAGGCTCATGCCCCAGCAGTGGGGACGTATATGGGCTGATGATTATGATGAATAGTTAAGAGAAAAAAGTGGAGAAATAACAGGTTCTTCGCCTAAATAGAAAGCGGGGCCATGGTTTGGAAGATACCTGAGTTCTGGATTGGGATTCTATATGGGTTAAATACCTACTTGAAAAGCTTGAAGATAATCGAGATGGTGTAAGAACAGGTGAAGTAACCAACATAAGTACAATATTTGTGGACTACTCCTAGTTTACATTCAATAACCTATACTTACCCCTCTAGGGATACCCCTAGATTAGAATTAACAGTTAGTCTACGCGCGATATTAGGAGTTGCCAAACCATAGCTACTTACTGCCCGACGTTTCGACTGGGTTACACTAATCATAGTCGCGAGCGAACTGGCGCCGCCCATCTTCGTCTACCACAGCGGTTGTGAATGTAAAATTGTGAAAATTCACCCCCGAACCAGCACTAATATCATTTGTACAGCTCCCGACGTTCGTTTGTCACACAAGTCATTTTCTGATTTTTACCCCTTCATTCTTGTTATGCTTACCATCAGGTGGAGTGAGGTCATCTTGTTAGCCTATTATAAAAAAAAATAAACAACCATTACACTACTCACCAGAAAACAATGACCAGCAAAGGTGGAAGGGCAGCAGAAATCATGGAGAGCGTCCGCCAGTGAGTCCAGCCTCCGATAACGAAGGTGAACAGGATGCCCACAGTCAGGAACAGCTGGAAGAACGCGCCAAGAGACCCTCGGATGGAGGTCTCTGCTATCTCTCCAATGTACATCGGAGCTGCCACGCAGATACCACCTGTAAAGTTAGAAGGAAGGAGTTTAGAATAATGTAAATACAAAGAGATTTTGGCCTAAGCTAAACTTTATGAAGGTACCAAGATTCGCTGCAAGCTCTTGACATCATGACGTCATCATAGTTTCCGCCCACCTGGCAAGTGCGACTTCACACAACCATAAAATGTCAACCCAGGTGTGCACCATGATTTACTTCGACGTAACAGTTTCTAATAAACTTTATGCGCTTGTAAATAAAGACGATTACACATTGCACCATGTTCGAAGGGGTGAGCTCCTACGTCTGCATATGACGCATCCTGTTTGCAACATGAAAATCTTACCAGTAGCCAGTCCAGCGAAGAACCTGGCAGCGATCATCATGCCGGCGCCATTCGCGAAGATGATGAGCAACCAGTTCAGCAGGAAGGGTATGGACAGCAGCAGGATGGTGGGGCGTCTCCCGATCTTCTGTGCCAGGTAGCCCACCGGCAGCGCGGTGATCAGAGCACCGATGGCAAGGATTGAGGACACGAGGGATGCTGAAAAGAAGAAGATGAAGATGAAAATAGAATTCTTCATAACACACTACCGACCCGCCCTTTCGGGTGTGTTTTGCATATCGCAATGCACGCTTTGTTTAGGGGTGAGAGCCATCCGCTCCCCCGCAAGTCCGGTGATGATGACGAGGCTACTCCAAGCCATCACCGTAAGTCAGATATTTAAAAAAGCACGCTATGTAAGGAATTTTAGGTATTTATTTTTTTAACACCTGGGGTTTCTTAATCGGCCTTTTAGGAAGTACCCCTAGCTACATGTACATGTCGCAGTCGTATTGTATAATCCGCCGTATTTCATTACGGCTAGTCGTTATCAAAAACAGGGCCGTTATGTATTACGGCGGATCAACAATTAGCCGGATTGTCATTACGATATGTTCTACATTTTGGCGACTCACGTTCAGCCGTATTGCACTTTATAAAAATATTGTAGGGTGAACCGTCATGTGATAACAAAATAAAACAGGGTTTAATTGAAAATCAATTTTAATGAAAAAAATAAAGGTTAGTACCTACTCGGTAGGTATAATAGGTTTGTACTTTGTTATGCGTAGGTGCGAAAGTATAATACCTAATATAAAAACTTAAGATTTTTTATAGAAATTAAGAATTAGAAAATTCGCAGTTGGGCATAGGAAGACAAATATTTCAATAGCCTTTTTTTGAATATAAAGTTTGTTTTTTACGGTATACAGCATTTTGTCTCGCCCGCCGTGACCAATTTTCTTATGAATTTCCATCAGAGTATCGAAATATTGCTCCATGGCTATAACGCGAATGCTATGGTCCTCAGGATTATATTTCAAGATCAGATAATCTTCACCAGCAACATTCATGAGGTCATATTTTTTGCACCAATAATACTGTGTAGGATTCCGCCGAATACCAGAATCCATAGCCAGTTTTGATATGCAATATAACCTCTACAACTCGTTCTTTGGTCCATGAGACATTGAGACGAATAGAAACAGTTCAATTGCATGTCCAATTTATTCTTAAAGTCACTATTTACACTCGTATTTGTCACGTTTATTTCTTTAAAACCATTGATAAAATCACATTTTTGTTAAATACTTTCTGTATTCGAGGCCATTGTTGTTATAATGACAGGCAGCGCCGCGAGCGATGAACATTGGAACTAAAAACTGTCAAAGAGGCGGTTAACGACCCGCTCATTGTCATTACGGCTAGCCGCATTAAATAACGTTTAGCGCCGAACACATCCCGGCGGAATTTCATTCAGCCGTATTCAATCCGGCTAATCGTTGATCCGCCGTAATACATAACGGCCCTGTTTTTGATAACGGCTAGCCGTAATGTAATACGGCGGATTATACAATCCGACTGCGACATACACACTACAATAGTGTAGCTCTCAACCGTACAACCAACCTCGACTTAGTATAAATAATTTAGGTAATCTTTATTGCCATTCGCATTTCCTTCCAGATAACCCAAAGGAAAATTTTGTATAACAGGTGCTACAATTAATTAATCGATTCGTAAATTATCTGGCGGTATATAGAGATCTTATATACGAGAGTGTTTTAGTACAATAATATTTTAAAGTGTTTCTTACTTTCTGCATTACATAATTTTCTCAGCTTCAAGTGGCAAGCAAGGTTCGAATCTCGGATAGAAAATATGTCTGTCTGAGATAGGAAATCACAAGACTCAAGAATTGTATATTTTCTCAATCTCGATTCTGTTGATACCACAAATTGTTCAGCAGATTTTGCTTCTACGAGTATGTTTATCTATTCTTCGAGTTTCCGAGTTAATTTATTAGTTAGGTATGTTATTTATAGTATCGTAAATCGGATATCGGCTGGAATAACGCAGAAAAACAGATTTTTCTTTATCACATCCGAAAATACATAGCCTTGATCATCTTGAAAACAAAATTCTGATACGACGATGTTTTCCTGCAAAATGTTTGGTGCAAAAATAAATTCGGCACAGTCACACCCACGGGATATATAAATATATACCTACACTATGTGCAAAACATTACGTATGTTCATTGGAGGCGCGCCAGCCGCTCAGCTGATTATGTTTGTGGCACGTGACGTAGTGATACGGTTCGTGGGTTCGAATCCTTTTAACGCCAGGTGGAATGCCACACCTACTTACGTTACATTTTTGTTATTTTTACACATAAGAATGGCCATATTACTACATAGTACAAAACAAAGTCGCTTTTTCCGTCCATGTATCCCTATGTATGTTGTAATCTTTAAAACTACTATCTTTAATAATTTTATAGATAGATGGATTAAAGAGGAAGGAACTGAAACTTTCCGGGATATTTACCATTTTATTGTTGTGAGTTCACCCGTGATCATGGCGCTTGCAACAGTGCCGAAATATCGGGAGCTCATAAAAACAAAACAACGTGGTAAATATCCCGGACAGTTACAGTTTTATAGTTCGTGTAACCATGACAGTTAAAAATTATATAAAGAGGGAGGATTTTGTGTATAATTCATCCGAAGCAAAGTGAGGTCGTGTCACTACGTAGTTTACGGTCTATATTTTTTTTATTTTTCTCTTTTCGTCATCTTTTGTTTTCTCACTAACATTTACTTAAGTCCATTGAGAGGCTCATAAACTTTCATTTTCATGCCTTTGCGCTATTAAGCCATTAAATTTACTAATGGTTGTTTGTTTATTTAGATCATTCTTAATTTATCTATACAGGTTTCTTCATAGGGCTATTCTTCATCGGTGTGATAGTTGTATGTGCTATATTTTATATAATTTAAATCAAGAATATCAATGAATTAAAATGTAAATAACGCTTGTTTTTAGATGCCCATTGGCCCGAGCTCAAATAGACTACGAATAATATTATAAATTCACTCTTCCTAGACATGCATTATCTTGACTACATATTTTAGTGTCTGCATTAGTAATAATGTTTGAAAATTAAGACCACTATGTACAAAGATCTGGCACGACTCCACGAGATTGATAGTTATACTACGATTTAGTAAATCCTTATTTATATTTTATCAACACAGATGAGATCTAAGTACCCTGTAATATCCTGCGTAGTTGGTTGATCCATTGAAACGGTAACATACGATAATTAATCATCAGCCCATATACGTCCTCACTGCTGGGGCACGGGCTAACTAGAGTGATCAGTGGGGCGCTACCATGAGTTTAAAACATACGCACTCGATATCGCCTACGTAAATATGTCTATGAAAAACTTGTACAGCGCCGCTGGTGGTTACGCGAAGAACTAAAATCGGCCGTATGAAAAAAACAACTCGATAGGTTTTTAACGTACGTAAGTTTTCGATAGCCAACTCATGGTAGGCCCTCAGGCCTTAGTCAACCACGCTGGCCAAGTGCGGGTTCATGGATTACACATTCTTAGAATTTCAAAGGTGTGCAGGCTTCCTCGCGATGTTTTTCCTTTACCGTTAAAGTGTCCAATAATCGTACATATGAATTTCAAATGGCAAGCAACGACCTTAACCACTCGGCTATCGACGCTTTTTACATACATAAAATAAGCCTTTTTCCCAGCGGGGTAGAGATCACTTCCTGCCATGCGCTACGGTCCTGGCACACCACTTTTGCTTCGTTTACATCTATCAATCATTTTCGATTATGGGTACTTTTGAGATGACCCTTCATTCAACATTTCACCTATCTGGCAATGGAAGGTCTTTCTTGGCCTTCCCCTGTCGACATTTCCATTTATACTTCCTCTATATATTTATACTTCCTCTTTTTTACTATTATTATAAAATCTAAATACTCAGGATGGATTACATAATTTTGCCACTACTATTGCTTATTTATCTCCTATAATAAACCTACTCATGCGAATCTTGTGTTCAATCGATGATCGACAACGCATCAATCGCTTGGCAACGTATCGGATGATCGATCTATAAGTAATCGATTATCTCACCAGACAATAGATATTTAGAAGTGAAAACGTCATGCTTGTTGATCTCACGAATAGGTAGATACGATAAACAATACAAATTATTAGAAAACTGTAACTGTCCGGGATATTTACCATGTTGTTTTGTTTTAATGAGCTCCCGAGCTTACAGTTTTCTAATGTGTGTAACCATGACAGTTTAAAATTAATAAAAATTATGTTTTTGAGCCATCTGATTTTACATATAATCACTCGCTGATATATTATTTTAGTATACTACTTCAGAACTTCAGGCACATAAAATGGACTGCCCATTCTAAAACACTGGGTGGGGCTGGTGATATAAAACGAACATAGGTTAAGTTTACTAACAGTTTATTGGACTCTGTTGTCTGAATAAATGAATTATTATTAAGCTATTGCATAGCTTTTATCGCGAGCTTTGAGCGCGGCGACCGAACCAAGAAATTCCGTAACGAAAAAACCTCACAATCGTCTAACGTCGTTTCAGTTCGGTAGACTTCGGCACGGTTTGTGTGCGTGCGGTTAGACGTATTGTACGACTCTACGAAACTCGCTATACCTATACCGCGGCAGTCCCCGAGTGCCACACGTCTTTTTTTTTATACTCACCAAGCACGAGCATACCCTGAACTACTTAGATCAGGCCTTAGTCAACCACGCTGGCCAAATGCGGGTTGGTCGCCTTAGAATTTCTTTATAGGTGTGCAGGTTTCCTCACGATCTTTTCCTTACATAAGGAATTTCCAATTTTGATAACACATTGGTTATTATGGTAACTACGTTTGGCTTTGAATTTCTCTCGCAAGGTAAGCAACGAACTTAACCACTAGGCCAGGGACTATATGATAGTGATATATTACATTTTAAACCACCATACTAGCAAACTTAACTACTTATTTCAAGTACAAAAATATATACAACTAGCTGTGCCAGCGACTTCGTTCGCGTTTCCCCCGTTTTTTACACATTTTCCATTGTATCTTTGCTCCTATTGGTCGCAGCGTGATGTTATATAGCCTAAAGCCTTCCTCGATAAATGGTCTATACAACGCAAAAAGATTTTTTCAAATCGAGCCAGTAGGTCCTGAGATTAGCGCGTTCAAACAAACAAACAAACTCTTCAGCTTTATAATATTAGTATAGATTTTAAAACCATGTAGGTACCATGAAAAATACCGTAATGACGACTTCGACCATCGGCACTTCGACCATGGCGACATATCAATGGAACTTAGTTCAGGACATATTATAGTGTACAAGTGTGCGCGCAAACAAAAATGCACTAACTCTTGCTTCCCTCTCATAGTTTAGTGAGACGGCAATCCGACATGACCGATGTGATCAGGCGTAGGAACACCGACTTAACATGCTTTCCGAGGTACGGGCGTTCAAACGCCAACTTACTAACTTCGGGCAGAGTAATTTCATTACAGAAAAACTCACACAAATGTTGCCCGACCCCGGACTCGAACCGGGGACCTCTCGGCTCTTACGCAGCGCTTGCTACCAATAGACCAACGAGGCTGTGCAGGCACACTTGTGCACTATAATATGTCCTGCGCACTTGGCTGACATCAATTGCGATCGGCCGCCATGGCTGAAATCGGTTGGACGCATTTAGGGGTGAGAGCCATCCGCTCCCCCGCAAGCCCGGTGATGATGACAAGGCTCCTCCAAGCCATCATCGTTAGTCAGTTAGGAAAAAAAAAAAAAGGTTGGACGCCTTATATCCGATTCACAAGACAATCTCTCTCTCAAACGAGGAGATAATTTAGTTATCTGCAACAATACATGCGTACGCGCAGAACCAATGTCAAACTTCTAGCGCCTCTTGGAATGGTCCCAAGTGTGTGTCAAATCTTTTAGTTTCTTGTTCAACGTTTATCAATAACCGCATAACTGTACCGAGATGTGGCCTGCCAAAACTCTTGTTCCCACATTCCGTCACAATAAATTGTTCAAATTCCCGAACGTTTATTTCAGCGCAGTTTATTGTCCAGTAAAAACTTCTTGCACTGCTCTAGTTTCGTGCATGCGTTTATTGAACTCTATAGTTTGTGAAACGCATTTGAATCGAAACCGGCTAAAAATGACCAGAAATCTTTTGCAGAAACTGAGGATGTCTTTTGAAAGCTCATCTTACTAAGGTATACGGATACTAAGATATTAGTCACCAATATAAAATCCACCTTTAGTCTCTTTGTTCAGTACTCCTCAAACAAATCATAACACAGTAATTTTTTGTATAATATGTACATGTAGTAATGTCGAGTTAAGTTGTACCAGGCGTATTCCCAACTTAATTCCAGTTAGTTTAAGAATAGACATAAACTAACTTCGAGTTTCTGGTACACTTAGTTGTGGAACCAAACAGACTATATAACCACTCCATCATCTTTTTAAATTTTAAAAAGAAGTGTAGAAAAAACAGCCCTGTATCATATCTACCGATGCCCATTTTCAAACTGAATTAAGAGATCGTAATACAACCGCATCAAAATCCGTTGTGTAGTTTTAGATATTTAAGCATACATAGGGACAGACTGACGCGGGAATAATAGACAATACTATCAACAAAAAGAAACACAAAAGTATCCTACCTTCCTTAGTATCCAACAGGAACTCAGCCTTCTGCCCCATAGAGTTGATGTAGTAGGTCGCATTCACCTCCCTCTTTATCAACAGGAGGGGGTTGGTGACGTTGGTCCCGTTCACGATGATGAAGGGTGGAGGAGGGACCAGCTGAGGGAGGGCGGGGGAGGTCCACGCTAGGATGGTGCCGGCTATCACTGCGCCGATGGCCGCTGGAAGAAAAAAGAAAAAATAATGATTAAGATGTTCGAAAAACCATTCAATGAGGACCCCCTTAAAGTCGTAAGACCGAGAAAAATATAATATACACTCGGCGTCAAAAAAATCGCACCTCTAAGAAAATCTCGTTCAAATGTCAGTAACTCTTGATATGCACATACAGTCGTATAAATTATAATTTTATTCAAAAGGAATTACTTAATTACTGATAATAATGTATTACTTAATTAACTTAATAAAAAACATTATTTTTCATTATTAAATAAAACCTAATGCAACAAATAAAGTGACACAAAAATTCTAAGGAAATTTTGCTGCTCGGGAGAGTTGCGCTACCTTTGTGGGTATAAAGGGGTCAACACGGGGTCAATGTAGGTCATTCGCTATTAAACCGTTGAAGAGGACACACGCACTGATTTTACTGAAGAAAGAACATCTGGAAAATGGATACACTACTGCAAGCAGGGGTGCGGCAGTGTGATGTCGCCCGGCAACTGAATCTGAGCCGTTTTTCGGTTCGAAGAGTCTACCAGCGCTTTTTAGAGACCGGTGGCTATATCCGGCGACATGTTTCCGGTAGACGTCGCTGCACTTCGGTAAGAGACGACCGGTTCGTTGTGTCGTACTCTTTGAGAAATCGCTTCCCAAACGCTGTTCAGTTGCAACAGGAGCTCCAGGCAGTTCGTAGACGCACCGTGAGTGTCTCCACGGTTAGAAGAAGACTGAAAGAGAAGAACATAGCAGCCCGCAGAGCTGCTACAGGTCCAAAATTGACTGTAGCGCACCGGCGAGCCCGCTTGCAGTTTGCTCGCGACCACGTCGATTGGACCATTGAGCAGTGGGGAGCTGTTCTCTTCTCAGACGAGACACGAGTGTGTCTTTTTTGCAACGACCGACGAAGAAGATTATACCGGAGGCAGGGTGAACGTTTCGCCCAAGCCTGCATCCAGGAGACGGTGGAATATGGAGGCGGATCCTGCATGTTCTGGGGCGGTATGTCGGCTACTGGCAAAACCGACCTGGTCTGCGTCTCCCGGACCGGAGATATTCGCGGACAAGGGTCGCTGACTGCGCGCCGCTATATCACAGAGATCCTGGATGTGCATGTGGTCCCTTTTGCCGAATATTTTGGCGAGGTGTTCACATTAATGCACGACAACGCTCGCGCTCACACTGCAGCCATCGTGAGCGACTTCCTGCGGAGGTCCCAAATTTCTGTGATGCAGTGGCCAGCGAGAAGTCCTGATCTGAATCCGATAGAGCACCTCTGGGATCACCTTAAACGTAAGGTTCGATCTCGGGATCCGGCGCCTTCGACTCTACAGGAACTCCAAACCGCGGTGATTGAAGAATGGGATCTTATCCCTCAAGAAGAGCTCCTGAAGTTGGTGAGGTCTATGAGGGACCGTAAGGAAGACGTCATCAGGGCAAGAGGGGGTAACACTAGATTTTATGTTAATTTTAAGACTCTTTTTGTACATTTTTTTTTTGTAAATTGTCGATTATTAGTTAAGACTTAATTAAGATTTTTTATTATTTTTCAACTTTTAATGTTTTTGTATAATTTTAATCCAATCAAAAACATAAATGTGAAATGAGAGCCAAGTTCAATATTGCCTTGGTTGTTGACTTCAGCGACAAAAGAAGTGAGATCTAAATGGGTGCCAAGTTCAATGGTCAACCCAGAAATTTATTTATAAGTAACACTATAACATACCTATCATATCTTCTTATAACATAAGATAATGTATGGTGGTAGCCTATGAAGGTCTGTCTTGGCTAGTTTCTATAAACCTACCAACGTATTATTATGTTCGCTTGCTAGTTTCTACCAACAATCCAAATTTTCGGAATTATAAAATAAAAACCGACAAATACTTGTAGGCTTAGAACTTGCGACGGCTATATTTCATATATGAAAACTAGCCAAGACAGACCTTCATAGGCTACCACCATACATTATCTTATGTTATAAGAAGATATGATAGGTATGTTATAGTGTTACTTATAAATAAATTTCTGGGTTGACCATTGAACTTGGCACCCATTTAGATCTCACTTCTTTTGTCGCTGAAGTCAACAACCAAGGCAATATTGAACTTGGCTCTCATTTCACATTTATGTTTTTGATTGGATATCATTACTTTTTGTAGAAAAGTATATATCATCGTAACGCCGTGGGTCCTTTGAAAAGGACAAATTCAAAACTAAAACTAGACTTTATGTAGGTACCTACCCTAAGTAATAAATATGAAAACCGACTATAAGTACCTACTCTTAATTGTAAATAAGTAAGTATACCTAAATATATACTTAGTGCTCTGCCTTCCCCGGTATATAGGCGTTATTAGGCACTAATTAGGTATTTATGTTAAGCGTTCGTAATAGAACCTAACCTAATTATTAAAAAAATGCCAGTTTTTTATTTTTTCCTTTGTATTCATGTAATTACCTATCTGCATACCAAATTTTAACTCTCTAGGTCATTTGGAACTGGGTTAGAATTTTGATCTGTCAGTCAGTCAATGATAAAAATGAGGATTTTTGGACATTAATATCTAAATAACTGTTTGAGATAAGCTTATGAAATTTAGAACACATATTTATCTCGCAAGTCACAATATATGAGCCAAATTTGATACGTTTATGTGAAATAGTTTTTGATTTATCAGGGGTTCAAAAGTGGCTCCAAATGGTTCGTGTAATATTACACACGGTGCGGCTCGCCAGTTCTGTTTCTTGAACCTTGGCTTGACACGCTACCGCGTGTCTAGATTTAAAAAAAGATTATACTTAATTGTTTTTTGATACTCCTTTTTGTTACCTTTCTAATGATACCTAACACTATCCTCTACATAAGGTTTAGGAATTTTTGAATAAGATTTTTAAAAGGTGTGATTTTTTTGACGCCGAGTGTATATAAAAATATATAGTTGGTCTACCTTTTACCAAATAAATAAATCAAACCAGAATCAATAGAGAATCCATTGTGTCTGTCTCGTGTGAGGACATTGGGCTATACGAGGTTAATTTATCTTGTTCAATTTTTAGTATTTGTTGTTATAGCGACAACGGGAATACATCATTTGTGAATATTTCAGCTTTCTAGCTATCACGGTTTATGAGATACAGCTTGGAGATAGACGGACGGACAGACGGACGGTGGAGGCTTAGTAATAGGGCCCCGTTTTTACCTTTTAGGTTCGGAACCCTAAAAAAGAAAGTCGATGGTCAACTGCCTTGGGATTTGTAATCCAAGTAACTAAGTTACTATTTTAACTTCCATATTAATATTTGTTATGAGGTCAAAACATAATATAATATATCGTTATTTATATTTACGTAAATAGTTCTAAAATCAAATGTTTAAATTTACATTAGTAAAGGTTAAAATTTCTTGTATCTCTAAAGACCAGGTTATTAAAGATTATTATGATTATTTCGCCAAGAACAAACGTCAAACAATGCAAATATCTATTTTGGGCCGACATTGGCAATTTGAACAAAGTTACGAAAACAATAAAGTAGTTAAACCGTTCAAATAAATTGTCAGAAAATTACTATAACAATTTATCTATTTATTTAAATTCACACCAGTGACAATAGAGTGGTCTGGTCTAGAAGCGTTCCTGAATGTATTTTTAGTAAACTATCGAGATCCGGTGGCATCCATCTTGTTCAAAGGTTATTAACTTACGCGCTATTTTCGTAGCGACTATCTGTTTGTCTGTACTCGTAGTCACATGCTATGCAGTGTGTTATATAGGAAATGTCTTTAAGTTTTTCAAACTTTCATTCCAAAAAACACCAAGTTCACTGTTTGAGCCTTGAAATTAGGGGTGAGAGCAAACCGCTGCCCTGCAAGTCCGCATATAGAATACTAGAAATTACTGCCTCGTTGGTCTATTGGTAGCAAGTGCTGCGTAAGGACCGAGAGGTCCTCGGTTCGAGTCAGGGGGCGGGCAAAATTTGTGTGAGTTTTTCTGTAATAAAATCACTCAGCCCGGAGTTAGAAAGGTGGCGGTTGCACGCCTGTGACCAATTGAGATCGGCCGCCATGGCTAAAATCGGTCGGACGCCTTATATACTAGAAGTTAGTGGTGTATTGTGAAAATAAACATACAAAACTATGACAAACTTAAAATACCTACAAAAGTGTTATGAACATTCAACAATCAGTTACATTTGCAATAATTATTTTGTATATTGAGTTTTTTAACCAAAATCGGTCTACGCACTAGTTGTTATCATAGTGATAAGGGTATCCGTTCCTACGCACACGTGGCGAATGATAAATATTGGCCAAACCATGGTGTTTATATCACATACATAACCTATTTGTGATTTACAAGAGCCTTTTGAAAATACATGTTTTTTTTTAACTTTAAACTGTCATGGTTACATATAATACAAATATTTGAGAACTGAGTATGTTCGGGATATTTTTCAGTTGACCCGCGATCATGGCGCTTGCAACGGCCACGAAGTATCGGGAGCTCGTTAATATAAGGACAAATTCAGTCTGTTTTTTATTTTGTTATAGCGGCAACGGTAATAGTTACGTAAATTTGGAAAAAAAAATCATAAAATTATAACCATAAGCTTGAAATTTAATCTCTAACTTCTGGTTATTAATTCCTTAATCAAATAAAATAGGCAAATATTAGGTTAGAAAACTGAGTGTACCCGGGATATTTACCATGTTCCGGTCAACTAACTGTGCTGACTCGTGAACATGGCGCTTGCAACAGTATTTAATGACATAATTATGCGTTTTTCTAATGTGTGTAGCCATGTCAGTTTAAAATTAAAAAATATCTTGGTTGCTACTTTATAATCTGTTTTATGCAAAAAAGACCATTTTGAAAAAATCATTAAAAAACCAGTCTATTACAAAAAAATATTTAAAAGAAATAAACAAATATCTGGGACATTTCCACACACGGTCATCTAACCCCAAACTAAGCAGAGCTTGTACAAAAGGCGTTAGAGACTGATGTAAATACATAGCTATTTATAAATACATACTTAAATACACAATCACACCTAGACAAGGAAAAAACACCGATGTTCATCACACACATATTTGTCCGGAGTGGAAATCGAATCCACGACTTTTGTAACAGCCAGCTACTCCCTAACCACTGTTCCTCCGAGCTAGTCTAAAAGACATAGGAGGTTTGAAAGTAGCAACGACAATATTATATGCGTCGGAATTTGAACCTATGTACATTATACAAACACTACACAAAATAAACTGTGTGATTGAATACAAGTAATCCATCAGGGGTAAAGCTGTTTGTCAAAATAGTAACATACGTCATGTCATGTGAATCGTATGTACCTAATATACGTCATTCGTCAAGCCATGGCAGCGTATGACTGAGAATAATGTTACTATGTTATTTATGACGACATTATTCTTCCAAGATCTGCTATAACTCACATAATATAGTAAAAAACGAAATACCCTATGAGATATACGTTGTATAAATAGCCCATAGTCACATAACTCTATCATTCATCACCGGAAGTTTTCGTTTTCCTAATTGACTACTATGACGGCTTGGAGTAGCCTCGTCATCATCACCGGACTTGCAGGGGGAGCGGATGGCTCACTCCTTACTATATTGGACCTCATACTTAAACTAGAATTGCACGAGACCAGGTTCTTCTCCAATCTGGGGGAAGACTAAGAACTATGTGATTTCTGCCCCGTGTCATTAAGACATGTTTCCAACTCATGTGTTCCCTCAAAGAATTCCAGGCTCTTCAGGCAGCGCGTGAAACGGCATTTAAGCAGGCCTTCAGGGTGAGTGCGACAGGCTCAATATGGTCTATTGTGCCTGTGGACCTCATATGTGGATCCCACTACCGCTTACCATCAGATGGAGGGAGGTAATTCTGAATGTCGATTATAGAAAAAAATATCTTACCCGCCACAGCGGCCACATACTGCGTTGCCTTCCGGGTTTCCCCGCCTTTCTCCTGGACATTTAACATATGCATCGTGGGTTTCTCCATCTTGATTTGGGATCAGCTGAGCGGCATCCTGGAACAAAGATAGTCTTCCATTAGAAATCATCATCATCATAGCCTAAAAAGCAGTCCACTTATAGACATAGGCCATGAGAAATAATAAGGTGAAAATAACACGTAAGTAGGTACATTGTATTTGACTTGGCTAAGAAACTTTTACGTTTTTAATGTACGGTCCTAACCACAGTTGAGTTACGGGCACTATTCAATCCGCTACCGAGCCAGTGAAATAAGTTAGAAGGCATGACTGGCTCGGTGGAATAGTGGTTATAGATTCTGGCTGGCAGTTCCAAGAGTCGTGGGTTCGATTCCAACACGGGACAAATATTTGTGTAATCAGCAATGGTGTTTGTACTGTGTCTGGGTGTGATTATGTATTTGAGTATGTATTTATAAATATCTATGTATGTATATCAGTCTCTGACGCCCATAGTACAAGCTCTGCTTAGTTTGGGATCTAGTGAACGTGTGTGGAAATGTTTTTTTTTTTAAAGGCTAACAAGATGACCTCACTCCACCTGATGGTAAGCGGTAGTGAGATCCTAATATGAGGTCGACAGGCACAATAGATCGTATTGAGCCTGTCGCACTCACCCTGAAGGCCTGCTTAAATGCCGTTTCACGCCCCGCCTGAAGAGCCCGGGATCATAAGAGGGAAGGAAAAACATGTCACAGATATTTTTTTTTTAGCGTTTTCTTTAAGTGTTTCTTTAAGACCCAGAATAAAACTGATATTCTTAAATCAGTTGACAAAAATAACGCCCATGTTAACAAACAAGTAACCGCGTCAGAACCGCTTACATTAGTGTATAAATTATTATTGAAATAAGAATTAGCTACACATATCCTTGAAGTAAGGCTTACGTACGAAGTCGCTAATACAGTGCTAATAACTATTACACTGTTGGAAACGTATCTAATATACCGGTTAGTGGCTAAAATTGTCATAGGTAAATACAAATGATTGGAACGTTTCGGTATAGCAAGAGTTTTTATTAATTTTAAGGATTTATAGACTGAAAAAAGATGATTTTTTAAAAGTAGACTTTCAAGATGACCTCGATGGATCGAAAAGCGTCGATTGGATCAGCTTGTTGCTTGCCATGTGAGTTTAACGGTGAAGGAAAACATCGTGAGAAGCCTGCACACACCTACGAAAAAAATCTTAGGTGTGTAGTCAAAACAGTAACATACGTCATGTCATGTGAATCGTATGTACCTAATATACGTCATTCGTCAAGCCATGGCAGCGTATGACTGAGAATAATGTTACTATGTTATTTATGACGACATTATTCTAGCAAGAACTGCTATTTATACCAGCTTTGATTTTGAGTTATAACTCATAATTTACTAAAAAACTTAATACCCTTTGAGATATACGTATATAAATAGCCCATAGTCACATAACTCTATCATTCATCACGAAAAGCGTCGATTGGTTCAGCTTGTTGCTTGCCATGTGAGTTTAACGGTGAAGGAAAACATCGTGAGAAGCCTGCACACACCTACGAAAAAAATCTCAGGTTGAGTAGTCAACCAACCCGTATTTGGCCAGCGCGGTTGACTAAGGCCTTATTGCCCTAGTTTAGGGTAGACCCGTGCTCCAGCAGTAGGGACGTATAAGGCTGATGATGAGGATGACCTCACTCCATCTGATGTTAAGCGGCCGTGAGGTCCGGCGTGTGAGGTTGATAGGCGCAATAGACTCTACTTGAGCCTGTGGCCCTAGCTTGTCATTTGAGTTAGCGCCTGACCGGTCATAACTCTAGCCTAGCCTCCTTTAAGTAAAATAAATAAAGGTAACGCGTAGTTACCTCTTTTTTTAGCCGACTTCATCAAAAAGAGGGAAACATGTGAGATGACTCTGAATTAACGGAACATAACTCACGCTGGTAGTATTTATGCGCTGACCCAATGAGTAAGTCCGATTTTGCGGCATTGCGCCTTTTCCTTTCACCAGACTCTTGAAAGATATCTTGACAGATGAGTTTGTGAGTTGACATCGACCTTTTACCATCATTAGAAACACCAAATCAAGGTCTTCATCCAACAAATCATACTTAATATTGACAGTGATAATTTTCCTAATAATTTTCATGGCTAAAGATCATAATTATCTTGTCGAGATAGCAATTTCCATTCAATTGAAGCAATTAGCAATGTAATCGATGAGAAATTCATGACGACTTTTTTTAGACTAAGATCCCACTGCTCAATACTGCAGGTGTCTGTTAACATAAAAAAATAATAAGTTTAATGACCTTGTTACGATATAGCTACATCTAGTGTTACAAAAACGCTTTCTTTGGTTAAAAGGTCCTTTATTTCTCAATAAAAACATAAATGACACTATTGGTTAATTTTTTTAATCCTTATTAACATTACAATTGCGAAAAACTCCTGTAAGTTTTTTTCAAATCAAAGATTTAATAATTAACTGAAATTAAATTAATAGTGCTTCTCACGACACAACATGATAATAAATTCATATGCTCGACGCTTTAACGGTGAAGGAAAACATCGTGAAGAAACCTGCACGCACACATACGAAGAAATTCTAAGGTTGTGTAGTCGACCAACCCGCACTTGGCCAGCGTGGTCGACTAAGGAGTTATCGCTCTAGTTCAGGGTAAGCCCGTGCCCCAGCAGTGGGGACCTCTAAGGGCTGATGATGATGAAAAATTTATTTTCTATCGAGCCTGAGATGGGACATAGCTATTTTAAAATGACTGCGCTTTAAGAGAGTGATTGAGTTTTACACGATAAATAACTCCAAACAGACGAAGTCGCGGGCTCTAATCATTATTAAACATTACTTTCATCAAATAAACTGATAACTCCAAATTCGAGCGGTGGGATCTTAGTCTACAAGTGAGTATCAATATACTTAAAGAGATTACCGTGTTTATGGCACGGTAGCCAAACCTTACGCTTATCTTAGTCTGAGGATTCTGATTAAACCTGATTATACTGATATCTTAGTGCCAGAGATAAACCGGTATGGTTTTATGATACAACAACACCCGTACCTGTTTGAATATTATTACGTTTGAGAAAACTTTATGGTAGACTTTACTATGATATTTTTTTTAATTATATAAATAACTAAAGACTATACCAAAATGTTATGAATATTTTTCGGTTACTCTTTTTAATTTCATCCCTAGGCAAACTCGTTTTGAACTGTTTTGGAAATGTGATATGGAATTGTTTTTTTTTTGTTTGAGAGCCCCCGTACATATTAGTTTTGGTTAGCATTTGTTTTACAGCGGCAAAATAAATAAGTAAATACATAATGCAAATTTCGATCGTCTTGAAAAGTTTTATGGATTGCATTTGTTGTATGAGATTTCAACTTAAAATGTTGAAATTCAGCAAAGAAAAATATTTAAAACTTAAAAATCTATTTTTATTTGTTGTTATTAATGCTATTAAAACTCAATGTAAATTTAAAATTTGAAAAAAAAACATTTTTAAATTCGTTTTTCAAAATCTTTCATTGTTCCATGTTTTTGCGTCATCGCAACACAATAGAGCAAATTTCAAGTCATGTTTAAGAAGTTTATATTTTTTTTTCTTTTCACATGTTAGTTTAAAAATGAGTTGGCTATCAAACCTATCGAATTGTTTTTCCTACCGATATTAGTTCTTAGCTTAACCGCTAGAGGCGCCGAACAAGTTTTTCATAGACATTTACATAGGCGATATCGAGTCTGTCACTTTTAAACTCATGGTAGCGCTACTGATCCCGTGATAAGTCACTTAAGAACTTGTGTAACGGATATCATAAACTAAATAGAGCTATATTAATAACACACTCTGATACAGAAAAAAAACACCGATGTTCATCACACAAATACTTATTTGTCCCGTGGGAATCGAACCCACGATTCTTGACGCATGAGACAGAGGCACTATCCAATACGCCATCAAGCTAGTCAAATTTCATATTAATATTATATTATAATATAGCTGAACAAACATGTTAAAACAATGCACAAGGCAGAATGGCGGCGTCGTGGTCCACAACACGTCACGTCACGTTTCCCACAGAGGTGAAAAGTGGATCGCTGGAAGTGATCTCTGCCTACTCCTCTGGGAAAAAGGGCGTGATTTTATGTATATATATGTATGTTTTGTATAGATACGCTCGGACGAACAATGGTTAGTGACTCTGAATACAGTTCCAAAAGGTGTGGGTTCGCTTCTCACTCAGGTCAAATATTAGTGTGCTGTGTATCTAGGTGTGTTATTTATCTATTTAAGCGAATTTGTGTACCTACTATCGTTCCTATATTCTGATATCCGTAACACAAGTGCTTAATCTACTTACCACGGGATCAGATCTATGTTATATGTTGAATATTTATTACAGTCATACATAGTGGAATAGCATTTCATAGAAACAAATTATCATCAGCGACTCAATGAATGCAAATCTGTACTAGTATTATAAAGCTGAAGAGTTTGTTTGTTTGTTTGAACGCGCTAATCTCAGTAACTACTGGTTCAAGCTGAAATTGAAAGTATGTTTGTGTTGGATAGATCATCTATCGAGGAAGCCTTTATATGCATATAATTTTAAACTTTCATGGTTACACACATTAGAAAACTGAAACTGTCCGGGATCAGTTCACTCGTTTTCATGGCGCTTGCAACAGTGCCGAAATATCGGGAGCTCATTAAAACAAAACAACATGGTAAATATCCCGGACAGTTTCAGTTTTCTAATGAGGAAGGCTTTAGGCTATATAACATCACGCTGCAACCAATAGGAGCAAAGAAACAATAGAAAAGGTGTAAAAGACCTGGGAAAACGCAGACAAAGTCGCTGCCACAACTAATAACGAGATAAGTTTTGTAATCTAGGAAATGTGTTGAAGTGGTCGATAAAATCGGCGCCAAATCTGACAACGGCTATCAGTTAGAAGCATCGGTATCGTGATAACGTGAAGAGTAGCCTTGAGAGGCCAAAACGTGACCATGAAGGGAATATAGGACCATACACTAGTTATTTAATAATCTATCTATACATAGAAAATAAGGCGTACGACCGATTTAGGCCGTGGCGGCCGATTTGATTGAGATAGCCAAGTGCGCAAGACATATTATAGTCCACAAGTGTGCGCGCATGTACACAAGTGCACTCTCTATTCCCTTACTCTCATAATTCGGTGAAACGGCAATCCGACATGACCGATGAGAGATCGGACCCAGGACCACCGGCTTAGCGTGCTTTCCGAGACACGGACGTTCAACCGCCAACTTCTTAACTCCGGGCTGAGTAATTTAATTACAGAAAAACTCACACAAATTTTGCCCGACCCCGGATTCGAACCGGAGGCCTCTCGGTCCTTACGCAGCGCTTGCTACCAGTAGACCAACGAGGCACTTAACCTATCTATGTACATATAAAATAAGGCGTACGACCGATTTCGGCCGTGGCGGCCGATCTGCATGATCAGCTGAGAGTTTTCGTCAAGGGCGAGTGTTACGAAGCCCAGTTTTAGCTAGAAACCTTCGTTATTGGTAATTTTAAGGTAGTGCGTCAGACAGACCGACGGATGAACCGCAAAATGATCCTATAATCGCGCCTTAAATTAAAACGTATGTATATTACCATAACTAATAGAGAACCATTAACAACATAACATTAGGATACCTTTAACTCCTTTATACTCGGTATAAATGCACCTTAACAATTCATCATCAGTCCATATACGTCCCCACTGCTGGTGCATGGGCCTACCCTAAACTAGGGCAAAAAGGCCTTAGTCAACCACGCTAGCCAAGTGCGGGTTGGTCGACTACACAACCTTAGAATTTCTTCATAGGTTGGCAGGTTTCCTCACCATGTTATCCATCAACGTAAAAGCGTCGAATAATCGTACATACACCCAGTGGTACGTGACGGGATTTCAACTGGCGACCTCTCGCATGACAAGCAACTAACTTAACCACTAGGCCATCGACGCTATTACAATTGCACCTTAACAATTGCACCCGTCAAATGCAATGACTCGGTATCGCATCGTTGATCTCGTTAGGACCAAATAGGTTTGAAGGCGTGCAATAATCTACGCCTGACTGTTCTGAACTGCAGGTTAAGTGTCAACTTGATTCAGCGCATTTGACATGTGCTGGTCATAGCTTTAACAAAACAAAGTCTTTAGTTTATACATGAGACGGTTTTTTTTATAATAGGCTAACAAGATGACCTCACTCCACCTGATGGTAAGCGGTAGGGAGATCCCTACACAACACGACAGGCACAATAAACCATATTGAGCCTGTCGCACTCACCCTGAAGGTTTGTTGATTTTAGTCAACTCCCCAACGACAAAACTATACTCTACACTGAACATTACCCAAACAGTGTTGGGTAGACTTAGTTGTTAACGGGTAAACGCTGTAATACAAATTAAAATTCATACTTAACTTAGGTAAACCTAAGTTCACTTTGTCTTCTAGCATTACCCGTAACAGATATACATTATCTACAACATGAACCTATATGTCTACCAACTTACAAAGAATCAAATATTAAAACATTAAGGAGTGAGCGCCATCCGCTCCCCCGCAAGTCCGGCGATGACGACGAGGCTACTCCAAGCCATGATCGTATGTCAGTGAAAAAAAAAGACGTGTGGCACTCGGGGACTGCCGCGGTATAGCTATCGTCCGATTTCGGAGCAGCTCGTCTCGATTCGTGCGAGTTTCGTAGAGTCGTACAATACGTCTAACCGCACGCACACAAACACCGTGCCGAAGTCTACCGAACTGAAACGACGTTAGACGATTGTGAGGGTTTTTTCGTTACGAAATTTCTTGGTTCGGTCGCCGCGCTCAAAGCCCGCGATAAAAGCTATGCAATAGCTTAAAAATGTTAAAGCATAAAACAATGAATGTAAAAATCACATTATATTACCGAATGCCTGAATATAAATCTACATAATAAATTATGGTTTATTAGTCGGTAGCCAAGTGTAATACTAAAGTAGTAAAATGTTAACTTTACGACAAATGATTATCTTAATTGCAACACGGTCGGTAATCTCCGTAGACCTAGATATGATAATGATAGCTACTTATGAGTGAATTTATGAGGTACTTAAAAAAAAAATTAATATTAAATCCTCCTTCAGCCATATCGGATGACGTCACGTTTTAGAACCATAGACTTAGACTAGGCGTGACATTACAAGCCTCCACTCCAGAAGTTGGACCTGTGGGGCTACCATGAGTTTAAAACTTACGCACTCGATATCGCCTACGTAAATATGTCTATGAAAAACATGTACAGCGCCCCTGATGGTTACGCTAAGAACTAAAATCGGTCGTATGAAAAAAACAACTCGATAGGTTTTTAACTTACGTAAAGTTTTCGATAGCCACTCATGGTACCGCTACAGCTATAGTTTTGTCATTTTTCAATGAATTGAAAAACCTGAAGACACGTGTCCCATATTTTTGTAAAAACTAACTTACGTACTAAATAGTATTTTGACCCAGTCATCATCAGTGGCGAAGCGTAGTATGGGCGATCCGCCCCGGGAGGAATCTTTAGGAGGGCGGCAAAACAACTGCAACTAACGACTCTTGGTATAAATGCCAGGGTCAATACCCAATGCGCCATCGAGTCTGATCAACATAGTTCTTTTAAACTAGGCATAACAAAATATATAACACTTTCATACAAATATATTGGCCCGGATGGGAATCGAACCTACAACCCTTGGGGAAAGAAACAGGGCACTACCAAATGTGGCATCAAGTCAGTTAAGAGCCGATTTTTCAATGGCCAGATAAAACTAATAGGTGGGGTAAACTATAAGGCGACCAAATTACGGGCGTTTTATTTCTAAGAGTGAGTGTCAGTAGTGACGTGTCCTTATTTTTGCCGGTTTATAGTTTATTTCCCCGTTAAGTTTTATCTAGCCACTAGCTGTGCCAGCGACTTCGTTCGCGTTTCCCCCGTTTTTTACACATTTTCCATTGTATCTTTGCTCCTATTGGTCGCAGCATGATGTTATATAGCCTAAAGCCTTCCTCGATAAATGGTCTATACAACGCAAACTTTTTTTTGATTTTTTCTAATCGAACCAGTAGTTCCTGAGATTAGCGCGTTCAAACAAACAAACAAACAAACAAACTCTTCAGCTTTATAATATTAGTAAGTATAGATTGAAAAATTGGCCCTAAGATAATAACTGCTTAGGTAACTCACTACAATTATCTAACGGTAATCCTAGTGGTGCCTTTATTACTAGTAGTATATTACAGAAGGTTGAAATAAAAAATCATTTTAGGGCCCTTAGTGGTGGTTTCTATCTGAATATAATAAATAAATATTACACAACATCACATACATTGATCTGATCCCGTGGTAAGTAGCTTAAACACTTGTGTTACGGAAATCAGGATCAACAATGGATACAGAAATAAACTTAAATATATTTAATAATACACCCAGACACGGAACAAACACCGATGTTAGTCACACAAATATTCGTCCCGAGTGGGAATCGAACCCACGACTCTTGGAACCGTAGGTTATGAACCTGAGTCACTAACCACTGTTCCACTGAGTCAGCCATAAAATTGAAAAAAAGGAAGAAGAAATTGAATTGAGCAGAAAAAAAATTGTGGGAAGTGCAAATATTTATTGTGAACTTTTTGCAGCTTTATGTGGCGGCAAAGGTACAAAATTTTCCGCCCCGGGTGGCATAATATACCCACGCTACAACATGCCTATTATATAGCTAAATTAACTACCCAGTAAAGCTGCATCTAATCAGATTCCATCTTCAAGGTTACAGCCGGAATAAGGTTTATTATCTTAAAAGGTTTTAAAATATTAATTTTATTGCTCATATCCGTTATCAATTAGATAATTAGCCATGATTACACACGTTATTGATAATATCATGTCTTTATGGGTGGACCTAAAATGGTATTGTAATTTTCATCCTTCTGCAATATACCGCCAGGATATTTGTAGTCAGTTATCTAAGTAGTTATTATTAAGTATCTTGACTTGATGCCACATTTGGTAGTGCCCTGTTTCTTTCCCCAGGAGTAGAGGGTTCGATCCCCCAATATATTTGTATGGCGAAAGTTTTATATTATGTAGTGACTATATAAAAAAGTAAGTATGTTGTTCAGACTCGATGGCTCATTGGATAGTGATCTTCTCGTTTACACCAAGAGTCGTGAGTTCGATTCCCATTCGGGACAAATACTTATGTGACGAACATCAGTGTTTTCTGTGTCTGGGTGTGTTATTAAAAATATTTAAGTTCATATGTGTAAACCGCTGTTGTTTCTGATATCCGTAACTCGTGCTTAAGCATCTTAGTTAGGAATCAGAAAAAAATATTATCTGAAAATATATGACATACATTTATAATTATTCATGTGCGATATACCTTCGAGATAGCATCGATAGCCGATTGGTTAAAGCCGTTGCTTGCCATGCGAGACGACGCCAGTTCAAATCCCACCACGTAACACTATTTTTAAATTTGAAATCCATATGCACGATTATTCGACGCTTTAACGGTGAAGGAAAACATCGTGAGGAAACCTGCACACCTACGAAGAAATTCTAAGTTTGTGTAGTCGACCAACCCGCACTTGGCCAGCGTGGTTGACTAAAGCCTGTAGTTTAGGGTGGGCCCGTGCCCCAACAGTGGGGACGTATATGGGCTGATGATGATACTTCCCCCCCTCACTATATATTCCACGTAACGTCCTTGATCAATTATCGGCATTTAGCTATCCATTAACAGACCACGCGAGCAATGTGTCATCTGTTTTGCATCGAGCCCGTCTATCTATGGAATGCACATGCAAAATGCATTTGGCGTGTTACGGGATTATGCACCTTATTCGGTTGAGTTAGGGACGCTTGATCGTTGAGGATGGGCCCTGGAGACTACGGATATATACTGTGACGATAATCTTGGATTAGATAGCGATCTCTTTATTAGCAATCACTTGAGCCTCTTCGTTTAAATGTATCGTATTTTTTTTCCTAACTGACTACGATGATGGCTTGGAGTAGCCTTGTCACCATCACCGGACTTACGGGGGAGCGGATGCCTCTCACCTCTAATTTTTCTTAGGTGATCGTATTTAAGAGTATAGTGTAAGGATTGCCGATATGCCGATAGAGGCACTTATGTGATATGACGTCCCCAAAATGTCAAATTTCACCGTTTGCTAGTTTGACCATGTAGATTCCCATCAAAGATTTAAGAATACATAGGGACAGACGCAGGAATCAACTTTGCTTTATACTATGTAGTGATTTGCGATGGATAGATTTTATTATGGCTAACTAGCGTTCAGATCGCGACTGGGTATGCGTAAAGTCGTTTAACACATTACTCTTTTATAGCGAAGTCGGTTGGAAAGTAGCTTATATCTTTTCTCAGACTATCTGTGTACCAAATTTCATAGATATCAGTTCTGGCGTAAACAGAAAGAGATTTAAATATTAGTAAAGATAACAGATATGGTGATTGAAAAGCAGAACAATAAAAAGGGTGTGCAAAACAAAAGATGTGCTAATAGCTATTGTATGAGAAATGCAAGTGATCCAAATTTTAAACACTTATGCCAGACCAATTTCGGTTGTTACGATAAAAATACCCAGGTCGATTCAATTATCACACTTGAAAGCCAATTTACCTAAAATCGTTATTCCCAATTGACTTTTGGCACGTAGGTTAAACTATTACAGTCAAATTATCTACCAACAACGTAGGCATAATCGAGAATTAAGATATATAATTATGATATACAAGACAAAGTCCGTATGATCTGCGGTTAACGAAAACATATTTTATCGAATCCAGATACCCCTGGGGTTGCGACTCCGTTATCGGTGTTTGTCAAACGATAAATAGGAACTTATCATACACTTTTTAATGTCAACGCGTTTATGTAATCGACGATTGAGCAGTTGCATTTTATTGAAATTTCCATTCACTTCAAAAGAACGTGAGTTTAATTACATTAATTATACTTGTACAATTTTTTGACACTTTAATCACGTTTTATCTGAGAAATCATCCAAATAATGAGACTTCACACATAACCTTAAGATATATAAATTTGATATGCAAATATACCTATACCTGTGCAGGAAATTAATCATAGGAATAATTAATGATATAATTTATGTTGATTATCTTAATTAAATATAAAAATCTTGAATGATAGTGAGGAAGAAGCTAGGTATTGTTACATTCGTTTTTGTATAGTTTATGTATCTGTGTTCTTACAAGTGTTTGTTAGAATTTGAATGAAGCCAACTAAACAAATATTGATATTGGTATACTAACATACAGGCACGAGCTGGTATGACAGAATTGACCCATTGACAGATTGGTGAAAATTTTTATTACAAAACTTGACATGGTTTCAAAAATCTTACTTTTTCAGCTCATAATATAATTTACAATTTAAAAGAAGCACTTTTACGCCTACATTTTGTAACTAAATTTACAATATTTAATATTATATGTATTATCTAAGATTTCTATCGTGGATAATTCATAGTGTAGGTCCGACACACAAATACTAACTAAACTACTAATACGGTATTAGACGTTCGCGTTCCATTACATTAAAAATAATTGTAATATCTAGACAACAATCTATGGAAACATCTGAACTGTTAAGATCTCTTGGGCTTAAGATCAATTTCTTAAATTATGACGACATAGGTCAAATCTTGAAAACAGGTCAAGTCAGAAGTACCCGTAATCGACGAGCGTGCATGAAGAGATGGATGGATGTGGAAGAAGCGAAAGTGGTGTGCCAGGACCGTAACACATGGCAGGAAGTGATCTCTGCCTACCCCTCTGGGAAAGAGGCGTGATTTTATGTGTGTGTGTATGTATGTTAGTTAGTATGAATGACGACATAAGGAAGGTTCGTTGACCGAAATCGAAAGCAAACCCATTGCATCATGGAGTTTATCTAATATTTTTAATTTTTATCCCATTTAACTTATCTGAACAGTTCTTATCATAAACCTTACTGACCTGGCAATGGGACCCTTGTTACTATACAAGATCTTACTCAAACTTAAGAATACGTCATAATGTGTTTTGTTTGATCATTCAAGAAAATTCTTTACTATTAATTACGAAAATATATTTTTTAATAAAAAAAATTTTAAATTTTTTTTTCTTTTTTTGGTGGTGCTTAAATTGATGATGATTTTTTGTTGTAAAAAATATTGTAAATAATTAAAATTTGAGTGACTGTGGAGCTTAGATAGTACGTGTTAAACAGCTTATGGGCTGGCCCATAAATATGATGGCCCTTGACCAATAAATCAATGGTAAAATTAATAGTATGACATAGTTCTAGAGTAGGGTCTCCAACCATTTTATGTTCACAGGACATGCAATTCTTTTTTGCAATTTCTAGGAAAACTCCAAGTTTCTGGTAAGGAGAGAGATAGGCAGCATTTTTAATATACCCGCGCTTACAACGCCCAGCAAGTACGACAAGATTCTTTAAATTAGCCAATTTTTTTTATTTATAAACCGATTAACCTGTACATAAATAATATAAATTTTAAGTGGAGCTTACCACTATACACCGTAAAATAATAATTCTCCAACTCGAAAACGAGAAAAGCTATCGTTCTTTCATAAGATGTGACGTGTAATCAGGTACTGTTTGCCGCATGAAATCGATGCTTAAAGCTAAAGAAGCTCTACGCCCTAAGTAATAAAGCGGTTCGAACGTGATTTCGAGTTTCGGTTAAACCTTTCGTTAAACCAGCATTTACAGATTTTAATAAAAAAAGAACTGCACAAATCTATTGTGCTACTAAGATACTCGTAGAATCATTTTACTGCGGGAAAACAACCACTAAAATTTCACGGTGTATAACATACTGAAAACCATCATCATTATGAAACCATCATGCATCTAGATCGGATAAGCCGTTTCTGAGATAAAGGAACACAAACGCACAGACAAACAGACAATTCATCCTAAAATCATTGTTTTGGGTACTATTGCTTTTATAAAACCTTCTATAATATATATTTTCTATCATGTACAGACAGCAATCCGTTACATGTTTATTATTTGTATAGATATAGCTTTATTCTACTGGTTTTAAATTGGTGAGGGAAAGGCTTGTTTAAGCATGTTAATCATGGTAAAAATTATTGTAGGGGAGTCTAAATTATAGGCTCATCATACTAAACCTGAAGGTTTTCCAAGTTCAGAGTTCTCAAGAAATTCGTTTAAGTATTTTATTCAAATATGTACTAGCTTTTTTAAAATCATAGTTGGTAACCCTATCCTAAAGTGTAATGCCCTGAATAATGAATGAATCACAGTACTGAATCGCAATGTACCAGAGTGTTGACTCACAAACAACTATTTTATCTCGCATATTTCACTCTCACTGCTAATTAATGTAGAATTTATAATTACAATCATCATCAGCCCATATACGTCCCCACTGCTGGGCACGGGCCTACCCTAAACTAGGCTAAGGCCTTAGTCAACCACCCTGGCCAAGTGCGGGTTGGTTGACTACGCAACATAATCTAAGAATTTCTTTGTGCAAGGTGTGCAGTTTTCCTCACGATGTTTTCCTTCACCATTAAAGCGTCGAATAGTCGTCGAATAATTTCAAATTTGAAAAACGCAGTGGTACGTGGCGGCGTTTGAACTGGCGAACTCTTGGCAAGCAACGACATTAACCACTCGGCCATCGACACTTTTTCTAATAACAAGCGCATTTTGATTCATAAAGGTAGCCCTTAACATTTATTTAATACTAATGTGTTTATCTACACTTGGTATGCTTAGATATTTACTGACTGTAAGTACCTTCTCGAAACCTGTTCGAATATTAGTATTTTCAGGGTTCCATACCCATTGTATAAAAACGAGACTAGTAATGATTTTTTTCCTAACTGACAAACGATGAAGTTTGGAGTAGCCTCATCATCATCACCGGACTTGCGGGGAAGCGGATGGCTCTCACCTCTAACTTTGAAAATAATAATTCACTAATTTATACGTTTACATTTACTTTCTTTTCGGTTAATTTTTTTGTTTTATATTTGGCTAACAAGATGACCTCACTCCACCTGATGGTAAGCGTTAGTGAGATCCATATATGAGGCCGACGGCACAATAGATCATAGAGCCTGTCGCACTCACCCTGAAGGCCAGCTTAATTTGTCTATGTCCTTTCTCAATCTAAAGTATCTGTGTACCATTTTTTTTAGCTTTGGCGTGAAAAAGAAACAACAGACAGCGTTTGTCCTTTGTGCTTTCGCATTTATAATACCAGTAAGAATGTGTATTGTTTGCATAAAAAGACAATATTTTTCAAGTTTTAATGTAATCAGCATAAGCTGTGACCTCGTGGAAGAATAATTCTCGAGTATAATCTTGAGGACGTCAAAAATCTACTATGTAACTGATTACACTTTTCTAATGAAACTAGATATTTCATAAGTCATGCGTTATCATAGTTGTCTCATTCTGTCATAGTTCCTATGACGGTAGGCAAACATAGTTGGTTTGTTTTGTACTTACTTAATCAAACAGTGGACAATTGGGAATAAATTGTTTTTAGGCTATTTGAGCTCTTTACAGCGCTCGTGGTCACGGGCGTAAAGAGCTCGAAACGTCGTGTCTCCAAATAATATTTTTTTTAGGATAACAATACTTACCTACACGCGAGATTATTCCGTAATATTTCAAATGTGTAGTGTTCGCGCGAATAAGAGCCTATATTTTAGGCGATGTTGGACACTTTGCATTTGAAATAACCTACCTATTTACATAAACATAATTTAGTTGGACCATGGATTCTCGTTTTAAAACTGAGTATTTTTTTTCTATTTAGTATTATTCAATAATATTCAATAGTATTTGTTCCTTCATTTCCCATTTACAGGTATCTAAGTTCCTTTATAATTTCAGATAAGTCTACAGTTTTATTCATGAAAATTATCATTATCAATATCTAGGTATTTATCTTATTTTTAAGTACGTAAAAGATTTGAATACGTCCTTCACGTATACATTTTTAAACTACAACGTTTTCTTACTATTGTCGTGTTTTTCTTCAACTTGGCAAGGTTTGATTCCTTTGAGTTGGCAATAAATGAGCACTATGAAAAAACAAAAGAGTATGTTCCACTTCTAGTTATATTTATCATATTTTTTTCAACAGGTACATAAGTTAATGCTATATTGTGTTCTATTCACTCTGTAGAATAGAATGAGTGTTAAAATTAACTTGCTTAATTTACCCATTTCTAGAACAAGGCCTTTTTTTATAAAATAGGTGTCCATCAATTACCTATTATTATTACAATTACACTTCCACATATTACCTAGGTTGGCTTTCATACAGAATGTATGTGACTAATCTATAATTAAAATATCCTTCAACATACATTACCTACATTTCTAACGTACCAAAGTTTTATTTATCTGTATATAAGTACTAAATTTCTTTAGTCATTGAAGGTATCAATGACTAAAGAAATTTAGTCATTGGTTACCTTTGATATATAAACTAAGCAGGCTTAAAAAAATATCTGTATAAATAGAGCTTCAGCTACAATTTTACCCGACTTTAAAGTTTATGTTTGACGCGAAATATAATTATAATAAATGGAATACGACGTTTACTGCCAGATTATTCAAAACTACGTAATGGAATACAGGTGGATGAACTTTGGAATTGTTTATGTCTGATGTAGGCACAACGTGTAATGAAGGACACACGAGCACAGTTTTAATAATTAAAATAAAATAGGTATAAATTTGCACATAAATTCATTCACCGACTATGTTGTTTTAACATGAGGTAGGTAATGTAATTAGTGTTACATGGAGAAGTATATTATGTAAGTTTGTGGTGTTTATATTTGTATATATTTAAATAAGTTTTTAAAGCAAGGTTATTTTATATGGTGTCTACCTTATTGTTTGAAATATTATCGATTCTTATTCACATAAAACAATTCTCTATACAAATTACAAAAACAAACAATTAATATCACTTTCTCTTTTAAAAATCAAACTTTCGAATGTTTCATTTTTTTTCTGTGAGTTAAGTTATAAATTTTCATAATTTGACGCACTGATTATTTTTGTTGTTCTTTCATAAAAGCATAATAAGTACAACGTAAAAATAATTAAACTTAATTTAAGCTTAACGTATTACTCCTAGAATAATTTTTCTAGTATGTAAGCTTTTTGTCAATAATAACAGTGAGTAGGTGAACTTGAGAAAAAAAGTAAAAACTCACCAAAAACAAACGCCCTCAATATCAATAAAACCAAACACTGGCCCGAAACACAGATACGAGTACGAAAAAAAAAGAAAAAATCGTCGATTCGATTTACAAAATTATGTAATGACGAGACGTATTCGCGCGCTCGGATGCTCTGTCGGCCGCGCGCCGTCCGCACCGGGTTTCTTTACACTGGCCGAAAATAAAATTATTTTCGAATTACCTACGCGGCTGGACGTCACAGTCCGCCCTCTGGTGGGATCGTAAACATTTTCTCCTTGCATTCAAATGCGTTTGACCTGTGGTGACCTGTGGTGATACGCAAGGAAATTCTGCCTCACTGTTGAGAGTGGAGTGAAATGATTGGGTTATTGACCTCTGATTTTAATTGTTTGTTGTTTACACTTTTGTTTTCGAATTGGTAGGTACACTATAAAAACTATAAAAACTATGAAAGAATGGACCTGTTTTTGCACCTTAATAAAAAAAAACGATATAACTGAGTACGTATATACGTTTTCCTTTAAAACATATAGAATAAAAAAAATACAAAAGCTGAAAGCACGTTTAAGTCGAATTGAATTTTTTTTCAATCGGTAATAGCGAAACTGGACTGGACTGGACTTGGATTAACAAGCTGAGTACCTAATCATTGAACGTCCATTACTATAAATTAAAGGATTAAGTATACGCATTATGTATCTACCGCTATCATTTTATCCTACTAATCATGGAAATCCAAGTATGTAAGTACTTATTCATGCATGCATAGGAAATTACAATACTCAATTTACGAGGTTGTTTTATATTTTTTTATGTAAATATTCAATAAACTATACTCGTACCTAGTAGTTTACTTAAAGTTATTGTCGTGTTAATTTAAATATTTTTGCTTCTCTCTTCTTTCAATTTATAACCCGAATGGAATACCTACTGATTCTAGAAAAATATTATAAAAGTATAACAAAAACAATATAATTTAAAAAATGTATCGGTATGCTGCTTCTACATAAAAAAACCTATTTGAAAATTTACTTGCTGCAAAAAAAAAGTAAAAAAAAAGTGAGTTGTCTTTGAATATTATCTTTTTCTGTTTGCTATCCGAGTCCCCGTGTCCCAAAGGAGCGGCCAGTGTTTCAACCTGTTATACTGACCTAGATTTAGTACCGTATGGAAACGCTACGTTTGCCTACACTGTTACTTAGTAGATATCTGTTAACATCTAAGCAAATATTAATCTATTGTCTTAGCTAATGCGTTTCCTCTGTCCGTTTGTGGAAAAAGTAAATGTGTCTCTTTAACTGGGTAAATGTGGGCGATATAGTGCTTGGTCTGACGGGCTTCTGTGCCAAAAATACTGAATCGATTTAAATAAAAATCGGTCCACAGTACTTAGTATTCAAGAGCCTGAGACGCAACATAGACTATTAAACACCCACACAAATTACGCTTTATGGAAGAAATAACTTATGAACGGACGGAGTCGCGGTTGGTTATTAAGCGTAAAATATGGCCACCCTAAACTATCACTTACGATATAGTATTAATATGTTATACTTTTTTTCCTCACTGACTACGATGATAGCTTGGAGTAGCCTTGTCATCACCACCGGACTTGACTCCCACCCCTTCTTAAGAGTATGTTATAGTATTATTGCTATCTGTTGTAACTGTCCTAGAAATCCAGACCATTTCTGAACATGTGGTTTCTGTATCGTATTGCAGAGGCAGACTCGTCTGTAATTACTGATACTCATTGATTTGCGCAAGAATCAATCGTAAATAGATTCCCTCGTATGGAAACATGAGAAATATTAAAACACGTACGTTTAGTATAATCTAATAATGATTGATAGTCAATGAGACACATTGCGTCTAGTTTTCTAGGTATTTCTCGAAGCACGCTTGTTTGGAAGTGTAGGTAGTAGGGTAGTAAGTAACAGGGCAGAGATTAATAACTAAACCCCTTGGTCCGAATCACCACGGGGTATGGCCTTTTGTAAAAAATCTACATATATCGCGTGTAGGGGTCTACACGGGTGTAACAACCATTTTTTAATGTAATAGAACGCGAAAGTCTAAAATCCTAGTGTCAAAATAGCCTTTTTGGTAAGTATTATCTGATTATAAAAATCTATGTCTCAATAGTACCTATATCATAACTAACGTAACGCATTATTACATATTGGGTAACATTAATTAAAACTGAGATAAAAATGTTTAGAAACCCTGCACGGTCAGTCATGATAACATTTTATTATTATGTTGAATGGTTGATATGATTACATACAATAGGAACCGTTTATCTTTTTCGACCAGATTTTGAACCCCGAAAAGACGCCTCTATCTCTTTAGGTTGTTGCTATCCATCCATAGACTATTAGTACGATAAATTTATGAATTTCAATAACTAGCTCACCCGATGAACTTCGTACTTTATCTAAGTAAAACAAAGCTTTAATTTAATTTCATACAGACCTATTCTAAATAACAACTAACCATTCAGACGATGCTATATATTTGCGTAAGTAAGAACATACAATCGCTTTCATATTTACAGTTTACATTCATTCGCATAAATACCTAGTTATGAATAAATAGGTAGGTATTGGACACTATAATATCATATTTTGGTACTTGCTGTGTCCTAAATTTGATGTGATCCCACTCAAACAAAACTTCCTAAATCTATTTCTAGACCCAAATTGTGTGTGACAGTTTATCTATGGATTGTAGATAAATATTTTTTTTAATACATTAATCAGTCAGACAGACACACAAAATGTTCAGCACGTCTGTCCCGGATGAGAATCGAACCCACGACTCCTGCTGTATGTTATTAAATACCTATCTATATAAGTATTCACATGCTAAGTAGGTCGATAATTTATTTTATTATACCTAAATATATAGAGTAGATAGACATATAACCATAAAGGGTCATCCGTTATCATTGTACTTACATGATGCTGCTCTTGATAAGGCTAATCTGTTCGGCGACATTTAAGTTAGATAATTTGTTACTTCTTACTAAATGATGCGGAACTGTTTACATAAATTTAAATAAACTAAACAAGCAATAAATAATGTATACAGATAGGTCCTCATCTAAATAGTAAGGAAGTGTCTTATATGTTTAGTATCAATCGCCTAGTGCTTATCTTCACTGTACCGCATTTCACATGGACTATGCTTCATACGAAACTTCTTATGATTCATTTGAAAGGTTTGAGGATTTATGTACATAATATTATTATGTAATCAGTTAAATACTCCAACTGCCGTTGGTGTTCAAAGTATCTGGCTTTGGTTGGTACAAATTCCTATAAAACGTTTTACAAAGTTACTACACTAACCAATAGTTTGTTTGTCCTTTTTATTTTAAGTCCTATTAAATAATTTGCAGCAAAATATATCGGATAATCAAACTAAAGTTGCCGGCTCAATATCATCAGGAGTTAACGTTGTTACCTGAAAACCCTGTTGAAGTAGAGTAGGTTATTATTTATTGTTATAACTACTGAGTAATACAATTATTTACGTCATCCTCAGCTTTTAAAAAAAATCAGCTTTAATCTGAAATATTTTGTTGTGTACAAGCAGCTGTTTTGATATATAATAATATTCGTTTGTCATAAGTGAATATAAAAAAAAACATATGTCAAAGTCAGTTTGACGTAAGACGCACGTGCGTTCTTAGCCTGTTTATTTTCTGAATAAATGCGTTTTTAATTTACTTTAGCTAATAAATGTGTGTGTATAGTCAAAATGAATCCTAAAAAAGTGGCACAAGCCCCTTCACTATCATATACAAGCAATCCTAGTTATAGGAAACCGCCGAAAACAGCTAACCCGGTAACCATTTGTTTTTATGTTATTTTCTCTTCTTAATGACTAATTAAACTATAATTTCCCTTAGATTCACATAGAAAAGACTTTATATATCTTTAATTTGTAAAGCCTTTGACAATATTTCATTTTGTCAAGTCGATTGTTCATACTTTTACGATGTCATGTCATTTTTCTGTTGATTTGATTGGTAACACTTATTATATCGTTTTCAGTATCTACAATGCCTTGGGGCGCCACACATAGATTCGTTTAACTATATGCTCCAAGATGGCCTGAAGGCAGCCATCGCGGACCTTGGACCAGTGGAATTTGAGGCCCCTTCAGGAGAGAAGGTCAAAGTGGCAATAGAAGATGCCGCCTTCTCTAAACCCAGTGTGCCTTTAGACGCTGTTGGTGTGAAGAACCAGACTGTGATGCCGACGGAATGTAGACAAAGAGCGGCCACTTACAAAGGGGACTTTAAGGTCAGATTGTCTGTGACGGTTGATGGGAAGACAATGACAGTGGACAGGTCTTTGGGATCCCTGCCTATTATGGTCAAGGTAAGTCACAATTTTTAATCAGAATCACTTAAAATTGTTTTTTTTATGTTTATATAATTATTTATTATGAAATCATACATACTTACTTACATACATATACATAAAATCAAGGGTAGGGTAAGGGAAGGGTAGACAGATATCAGGTGGTGTGCCAGGCTTGTAGCACATCATGGCAGGAAGTGACCTCCGCCTAACCCTTTGGGCAAACGTTATAATTATGAAATCGAAATTATATCTTAGGTAATATGAGGCATTCAACTTCCATATACATTTTTTTATACAGCCTTTTTCCCAGAGGGGTAGGCAGAGATCACATCCATATTGTTATATACTTGTTTTGTTTCTTTGGCTTTAATATAATTCTGTATTGTTTCAGTCAAAAATGTGTCACTTAGCAGATATGAGTCCCGAAGAACTGGTGAAGCATAATGAGCATGCAGACGAGTGGGGTGGATACTTCATCGTGAAGGTATGTAGCAAGGATGCATGTAGAAAAACAAAGATTATTTTTAAATTAGGTTATGCTGCTGTCCCCACTTTTTTCTGTGTGGAATAGTAATTTTGACAGCATTTATATTTTTAGGCAATTTTAAAAGACAATTTTTTAATCTATTGAACCAAATCAAATTAAATTTGTTTTTTTTTTTCCTAACTGACTAACGATGATGGCTTGGAGTAGCCTTGTCATCATCACCGGGCTTGCTGGGGAGCGGATGGCTCTCACCCCTAAAGTAGCCTTGTCATCATCAGTAGCCTTGTCATCATCAATAGCCTTGTCATCATGTAATTAAATTTGGTGCACAAATATTCTAGCCTGAGAAAGGACAGGGGCAACTATTGTACCGTTATAAAGAAAGTATTAATCTCATTCGCAATATAAACGTCTTTACACAGTATAATAGTAATATTTTAAATACTATACTTGACTCTGAAGTCAAGTATAGTATTTAAAATATTAAAAAAATTATGAAACAATTATTAAAATGCCTCATTGGCCTATTGGTTGCAAGCGCTACGTAAGGACCGAGAGTTCCCCGGTTCGAGTCCGGGGTCGGGCAAAAAATATATTTTTTTACTTTTACAAATGATGAATATTCTCTCAGGGTCACGAGCGTCTCGCTCGCATGCTACTGGTCACCAGACGGAACTACCCTGTGGCCATCAAGCGGCCCACCTGGAAGATGAGGGGGAACCTTTTCTCTGAGTATGGTATACTGGTGCGCTGTGTCACTGCGGACCAGACTTCTACTGTGAGTGAAATAGTATTACCTATGTTATTTTTATTTGTTGTCTTAATGCTACCTATTTAAAGACATTTTCTATAGAAATTTTCTCGGATAATAAGCACAAATTTAAAAGAAGCATAATTGCTTCTTTCTCGTCGGCGTAAATATTTATTAATTATTTTTATAGTGTTGTTGTAATACATTTGCATGCCGTGGCAACCTATAATTATGTCGGCACTTAGCGTAAGTACCAAATAGTTTTAGGCATCAGTTTTTTGTAGTGTATGTCTTGTTGGTTGTCCTAATAAATAAAATAAAATAAAGCTCTTATGTAAATTTAAAATTTGAAATAATCACAAATCGGAAGACTGAACGGTGGTTCAAGTCCCCGTTCAGGTGGTGTCATGAATGAGACTTTTTTTCAAATTTTAGTTTACATTAGAGTTTTTAATAGCATTCAAAACAACAAAAAAATTTTGTATTATTTTGTTCAAAGTTTATGATTTTTATGGGCTAGTTTAGCAGATTTAACTGCTGTGGCATGGGCATACCATAAACTAGGTCTACCATCAACCAAGTGAAAGTTCGTTGACTACACAACCTAAGTATATAATAGGTGCATAGCAGGTTTCCTCACAATGTTTTCCTTCACCGTTAAAGCGTCGAATAAACGTTCATATGAATTTCAAAAAGTACCATGTACTCAGCTTATTTTAATCATTTTTCAAAAAAATTATTTTTTAACAATGCAATACAACTTGTTTCAGAACAACGTACTCCACTTCCTTCAAAACGGCACATGCAAGATAATGTTCTCGTACCGGAAAGTGATGTACTACGCTCCGTTGATGCTGATTCTGAAGTGCCTAGTTGACTGGCCAGACCACTACATTTACAGACTTCTGTTGCACGGGAAGAAGAATGATTTGTACTATGTCAAGTAAGTGTTGAATGCTTAATGATAGAAATTAAAAAATTATGGGGGACCATCTATACTAATATTATAAAGATGAGTTTGTTTGTTTGTTTGTTTGAACGCGCTAATCTCAGAAACTACTGGTTCGAATTAAAAAAAATATTTTTGTGTTAGTTAGACCATTTATTGAGGAAGGCTATATTCTATATCTCTATGTATGTTTATCAGTCTCTGACGCCCACAGTTCAAGCTCTGCTTAGTTTGGGATCAGATGAAATGTCCCCAATTCCCAGGTACTTTGGCTACCGAAATCGCTGCTTATTCAAAAGGCCGGGTGATGGTGCGTAACTTATTCTCTGCGTAAATTTAAAATTTGAAAAAAACGCATTTTTGACCCCGCCTGAACGGGGACTTGAACCACGGGACCTCCCGATATCGCGTCGGTTGCTTTAACCACTGAGCTATCCAGGCGTTATGACACCAATGCTCATTTTTCCATCACATTTGCCCGTTTTAGCGCCGTGGCTAAAAACGGGCTTAATAGTTTTTTTCAATATTTTTTTCGAATTTTATATTAACTTTGAGCTTTAATAGCACAAAAACAACTAATAAAAATATAATTGCCGTGTGCAACCATTCTGTATAACATTTCTGCAAAGAAATGTTTGCGGACCGATAGTGTTTGATCACTACCGGTGGTGGCACCAGTCGTGGCTAAAAACGGGTAAATGTGATGTAAAAATTCGCATTACTGTCGTTATGACAGACCATTTATTGGTCAGGCGTTAGCCTGGATAGCTAGAAAAAACACGTAAAAAGGATTGTATAAACCTATATTCATCAAGCCTGTACCTCGTTGACCACATCCTGTTCTTATCTGTTCGTGTTAATTCTTTGTACTTCTTTTGTCTGTCATATACACCGTGAAATTTTAGTGGTTGTTTTCCCGTGGCAGAACGATTTGCCTTTAGTAATACTATGGAATCATGCAAATAATTCCACGAAAAAAAAAATTTTTTTTTAATTTTTCAAAATAATAATTTTCCAACTCGAAAACGAAAGAAGCTATTGTTCTTTTATAAAATGTGACGTAATCAGGTACTTCTTGCCGCATGAAATCGATGTTTAAAGCTGAAGAAGCTCTACACCCTAAGTCATAAAGCGGTTCGAACGTGCATTCGAGTTTCGGTTAAACCATTCGTAAAACCGGCATTTATTGATTTTAACAAAAAAGAACTGCACAAATCTATTGTACTACTAAGATAGAATCATTTTACTGCGGGAAAACAACCACTAAAATTTCACGGTGTACATGTGTTTTTGCTTAAGTTTTGTGTTTTGTTTTCATATAATCTGTTGTATACCTATTTGTGTATGTTATGTGGTCAATAAACGTTTTCTATTCTATTCTACAGTTGCATCCAGAACATGCTTCGCGAACTCCACGAAGAAGGCCTTCACACCTCAGAGGAATGCCGCACATACCTTGGACGTATGTTCAGATCCCGTCTCTACGAGTTGCCCGCCACCGCTACCGACGATGATGCCGCCGAACTGCTACTACGACGATGTCTCCTATTGCATCTCGATGGCGAGCAGAACAAGTTTCATTCCCTGGTCTTCATGGCTCAGAAGCTGTTCGATCTGGTCCAGGGGAAGTGTAAGGTCAGTCCGGTGTCTATATCATTTGTTTTTGTTGACTGACTACGATGACAGCTCATGTTTTCCCTCCCTCCTATGAACCCGGGCTCTTCAGGCGAGGCATGAAACGGCATTTAAGCAGGCCTTCAGGGTGAGTGCGACAGGCTCGATAATGGTCTATTGTGCCTGTCGACCTCATATGTGGATCTCACTACCGCTCATGATCAGGTGGGGTGAGGTCATCTTGTTAGATTTTTATAAAAAAGAATACTGTGGGAAAAATCGGTATGAGGTTTAGACTGCGACACCATCGCGAACCTCTCCCCCCCCCCTCCACATAGTAAAAGATAGTAGATCCTTATTCGTTACGGTCAATCGTTCGTCGTGGAAGAACAAACCAGTGTGAAATCAGCTGAGGTTATCCTTAGGAAGACGGGCGGCGCCAGTTCGCTCGCGACCACGATTGGTGTAACCCAGTCGAAACGTCGGGCAGTAAGTAGCTATGTAATTTGCTACTCCTAATATCGCGTGTAGACCCATAAAGACATATTTTAGTGAGGTTATCCTTAATACTCTGTGCAGGTGGAAGGAGCTGACGCAGTGATGGTCCAGGAGCTGCTGCTGGGCGGGCACCTGTACCTTCAAGTCCTCAAGGAGAGAATGCAGATGGTCATGTTGGCAGTGCGCGCGCAGATCAACAAGCGCGCCAGGGCCGCCGGCAGAGTCAAGATTAGTGTTGTAAGTGGATTTTTTTTTATTTCTTTACTTATACGCCGTGAAATTTTAGTAGCTGCAGATTTGCCTTTAGTAATACTTTCGAATCATGCAAATGATTCCTTCAAAAAAGAATTTTTTTTTCGAATTTTCAAAATAATAATTTTCCAACTCGATAACGAGAGAAGCTGTCGTTCTTTTATAAGATGTGACGTAATCAGGTACTGCTTACCGCATGAAATCGTTGCTTAAAGCTAAAGAAGCTCTACGCCCTAAGTATTAAAGCGGTTCGTCGAACGTGTTTTCGAGTTTCGGTTAAACCTTTCGTAAAACCGGCATTTATTGATTTCAATAAAAAAAGAACTGCACAAATCTATTTTACTACTAACATAGAATCATTTTTCTGCGGGAAAACAACCACTAAATTTCACGGTGTATGTATATATAGATATGCCGTGCTGGATGCGAGTAGCCAAGGAGAGAGAGAAGTGGCGTGCATTTGGGGAGGCCTATGTCCAGCAGTGGACAGGAATGGGCTGATGATGACTAAGATTTTATGGCGTCATCATTATCATCAGATAATGATGACGCCATAAAATCTTAGTGGTTTTTTTCCCGCAGTAAAATGATTCTATGTTAGTAGTAAAATAGATTTGTGAATTTTTTTATTTCAAATCAATAAGTACCTGTTGTATGAAAGGGATAAACGAAACTCGAAAGCACGCTCTAACCGCTTTATTACTTAGAGCGTATGGCTTCTTTAGCTTTAATCATCAATTTCATGCGGCAAGCTGTACCTGATTACATCACATCACTTGAAAGAACCAACGGTTAAAAAATTTAAAAAAAAATATTTTTCACGAAATAACTAGCATGATTCGAATGTACTTACTACTAAAGATAAACTGTTCTGCTACGGGAAAAATAAACACGTAAATTTCACGGTGTACGTATGGCATGGTTCACAGTCTGTATATTCGGCAGTGGAAGTGTTAAAAAAAACTAAACTAAGCTAAACTTCTGACACAGACGGACATACCGACAATGATGCGTGCAGCGGGCAACCTAGAGTCCCGTATGGAGACGTTCCTAGCGACCGGAAATGCGCCCTCCAACAACGTAAGCCTGCCACAATACAAAGGGTTGACCATCGTCGCCGAAAACATCAATAGGATGCGGTACATGTCGCATTTCAAGTGAGTATCTTTAAATATATACATATACTAGCTGTGCCGCGGCTTCGTTCGCGTGAGCTACAGAATTTTACATACAAAAGTTTTTTCCGAATAACTCCCGTTCCCGGGGGAATCTTGCAATATCCTATTGCAACTAAGCTTTACGATTATTAAGGTACCCGCACGCCTAATTCCAATTATTTATCATGTGTGGTTTAGATTTTTTCATACAAAAGCCAACTCTTTTGCAATATCCTGTTGCAACTGAGCTTTAAGTTTACTAAGGTACCTGCATGTCAAATTTCAAGCGTCAAACTTAAGCGGTTTAGACTTTCCTGCGAATTCCCGTTCCCGCGGGAATTTTAGGAACTCATTAACGCAGATGCCCTGCCCAGATGGCGCTGATTGCTTGAAAAAAGCATGTGATTTCGCAAACGGCCCTAACGATTTCTCTGAAATTTAATATATGGGGGTTTGCAGGGACGAGCAATCGGTCTAGCATAGTCTTAAGATATACAATATATCCAACACAAAAATATTTTTTCAATTCTAACCTTTTTCTTCACCTCTACCTTCCCTAGTATATTTGTGTATCCACTGTCGTTTCTGATTTCCGTAACACAAGTGCTTAAGCTACTTACCACAGGATCAGATCGATGTATGTGATGTTGTGAAATATTTATTTTTTATTAACCAGTAGTTCCTAAGATAGATGCGTTCAAAAACAAGGCTGAGTGCTTAAGGTCGTTGCTTGTCATGCCATGCGAGAGTTATGGGAAGTAACGACCTCAAGCACTCGGCCATCGTCGCCTTTTATCATCTTTATATGTTACCTTACCTTGTCTTCAAGGGCAATCCACCGCGGCTCGTTCTTCTTAGAGATGAGGACCACGGAAGCTCGCCAACTGCTGCCCGACGCGTGGGGCTTCGTGTGCCCCGTGCACACGCCGGACGGCGCGCCCTGCGGCCTGCTCAACCACCTCACCATGTCCGCGCAGGTACCACACACGAAGAGGGTCACTACCCCATCCTGCACTTAACTACCCCCCAAGTCGCTCTTCTATAGCCGCTCTCCCTGTGTCTACTCATTTCCCTGCGGCCTGCTCAACCACCTCACCATGTCCGCGCAGGTACCACACACGAAGAGGGTCACTACCCCATCCTGCACTTAACTACCCCCCAAGTCGCTCTTCTATAGCCGCTCTCCCTGTGTCTACTCATTTCCCCCTGCGGCCTGCTCAACCACCTCACCATGTCCGCGCAGGTACCACACACGAAGAGGGTCACTACCCCATCCTGCACTTAACTACCCCCCAAGTCGCTCTTCTATAGCCGCTCTCCCTGTGTCTACTCATTTCCCCCTGCGGCCTGCTCAACCACCTCACCATGTCCGCGCAGGTACCACACACGAAGAGGGTCACTACCCCATCCTGCACTTCACTACCCCCAAGTCGCTCTTCTATAGCCGCTCTCCCTGTGTCTACTCATTTCCCCCTGCGGCCTGCTCAACCACCTCACCATGTCCGCGCAGGTACCACACACGAAGAGGGTCACTACCCCATCCCGCACTTAACTACCCCCAAGTCGCTCTTCTATAGCCGCTCTCCCTGTGTCTACTCATTTCCCCCTCTGCCTGCTCAACCACCTCACCATGTCCGCGCAGGTACCACACACGAAGAGGGTCACTACCCCATCCCGCACCTCACTACCCCCAAGTCGCTCTTCTATAGCCGCTCTCCCTGTGTCTACTCATTTCCCCCTGCGGCCTGCTCAACCACCTCACCATGTCCGCGCAGGTACCACACACGGAGAGGGTCACTACCCCATCCCGCACTTGACTACCCCCAAGTCGCTCTTCTATAGCCGCTCTCCCTGTGTCTACTCATTTCGCCCTGCGGCCTGCTCAACCACCTCACCATGTCCGCGCAGGTACCACACACGAAGAGGGTCACTACCCCATCCTGCACTTAACTACCCCCAAGTCGCTCTTCTATAGCCGCTCTCCCTGTGTCTACTCATTTCCCCCTGCGGCCTGCTCAACCACCTCACCATGTCCGCGCAGGTACCACACACGAAGAGGGTCACTACCCCATCCCGCACTTAACTACCCCCCAAGTCGCTCTTCTATAGCCGCTCTCCCTGTGTCTACTCATTTCCCCCTGCGGCCTGCTCAACCACCTCACCATGTCCGCGCAGGTACCACACACGGAGAGGGTCACTACCCCATCCCGCACGTCACTACCCCCTAGTCGCTCTTCTATAGCCGCTCTCCCTGTGTCTACTCATTTCCCCCTCTGCCTGCTCAACCACCTCACCATGTCCGCGCAGGTACCACACACGAAGAGGGTCACTACCCCATCCTGCACTTAACTACCCCCCAAGTCGCTCTGCCTACTCATTTCCCCCTACACTCTTAACTCTCCCTTCCACCGGTAAAAACAGCGCTAAATACTCCCATCATTAAAGCCCCGTGCACACGCCGGACGGCGCGCCCTGCGGCCTGCTCAACCACCTCACCATGTCCGCGCAGGTACCACACACGAAGAGGGTCACTACCCCATCCTGCACTTCACTACCCCCCAAGTCGCTCTTCTATAGAATAGAATATAATTTATTGGTCACATATTACAAGAAAAAATAAATTTAACATAAAATAATACAAATTAACAGAACATAATATATAAAACGAATATTTAGCATCAGTGACCAACAAGGTACGTGCCTCAGCATAGACTGCAGAAGCTCAACAAGAGCTCCTGCAGCACTGGTATTCTGGCCGTACCTTTTTGGTATAGCCGCTCTGCCTTCTCGTATCCCCCTACACTCTTTGACGCTACCCTACCCTCTCGCTCTTCTACAGCCTCCCCTCCCAATGCCTACTTGTTTCACCCTCCACTCTTCATCAGTACCCTCCCCTTTCGTTTTTCGATAGTCCGCCCTCCCTCTGTCTACTCATTACCCCCTTCACTCTTAACCAACTGGAAATGAGTAGCTTTTTATTTCCCCCTCCATCGGGATGCCAAACTCGAACACTAAAGTTTTTTGTTCCCCCACCTTTTCTGAAGAGCCCTTTCACCCCCTGGAAATGAGCAGCTTTTTATTCCCCCTCCACGGGGATATAGAGCGCTATTCGCTATGTGCGCGATGATAGCGCCCCTAGTGGCGACAACTATTCTGGAGTTGAGGTCTGTCATATCATAGCAACTAGATGTTTTGATATGTCATATCATAGCAACTAGATGTTTTGATAAAGATTTTCGACTAGTTTTTCAACACAAAATAAATAAAAATTGTATAAAGTGAGTACCAAGTGATTTTCTTACTTCACAAAAATATGAATATTATTATAAGTATTGAATTTGCATCGTTTACTTTACGTACGTAACGTTTTTACTTACAAACACAAGGGAATTTATGAAATTAAAGCAATTTGACACATGAAAGCTCAGAATTATATCACATTTCTGTCACACATCGTGCGCTTCGATCGATTTGCCGTCCCCCACCACCCACTCCGCACATAGCGAATATACTCCCATCCTGCTATTCAAGCTGCCAACCCTATCGCTCTTTTTTCCCCTACTCCTGTTCTCAAAACCCCATCTCCCGCGCTTAAATCCCCACCACCCGATGTTAAAACACCGGCCCTACACCGCTCTTTTGTTCCCACCCTCCGACGCTGTTTACTGCTCCTTCCGCTCTAGAAGTCTCCCCATTCCGCTCTTGAAATCTCACCCCCGCTTTTAAACCATCACTCCCCCGTTCCTAAACCCCATCATCATCATCATCAGCCCATATACGTCCCCACTGCTGGGGCACGGGCCTACCCTAAACTAGGGCGATAAGGCCTTAGTCGACCACGCTGGCCAAGTGCGGGTTGGTCGACTACACAACCTTAGAATTTCTTCGTAGGTGTGCAGGTTTCCTCACGATGTTTTTCTTCACCGTTAAAGCGTCGAATGATGGTACATATGAATTTCAAATTTGAAAAACACATTGGTACCTGGCGGGTTTGAACTGGCGACCTCTCGCATGGCAAGCAACAACCTTAACCACTCGGCCATCGACGCTTTTTCCCCCTCACTCTCAAACACCCTTCCTCCTCCATAGGATGCCCATGCATCCACCGCGGCCCGTTCTTCCTGGAAATGAGGACTACAGAGGCCCGCCAGCTGCTGAATAAAAATGATTTTGGTTTTCCGCAGGTCACGCAGTGTCCCGATCCGAAACAAATAGAGTCGCTTCCGTATGTCCTGGAAAAATGTGGTAAGTGATCAGTCAGTCACTCAGATTTAGTGAGTCATAGAGCGCTGACGATGATAAGGCTACTCCAAGCCATCATCTTTATCAGCTATAAACAGTTTTCTAGAAAATAATGCTTCGTTACATAGTGTAAGCTTGTGAGCGTGTTTTCATCACTGGTGAGTTTTAAAGGACTCGTTTCGTCATAAAGATCAACAGCTCTGGCCAAAAATAGACCAACAAAGCGTCTATTTGTGGCCAGAGCTGCGTGAGAACCGGTGGGACCCCAGTTCGAGTCCAGGGTCGAGCAAAATTCGTGTGCGGTTTTGTGTGAAGAAAATACTCGGCCCGGCGATAGGAAGACGGTGATCGCACGCACGTATTTAGATAAAGTGTCAATAAACATGTCATCAGTCACGGGATACCAGTCACAACTATCTGTCCGGTGGTTGGTAAATGGTATACGGGTAAGCGACCCCGGCTCCTCGAGCTACTATCGACTCAGTCCAAATCATCCGAGGCGATAGTATCCTTCCTCCCCTTTTCCTTCCCCCTTCGTACTCGTATATCCTTGCTACTCGTGGGAACGCAATGACCTTGTTAAAACAATGCACAAGGCAGAATGGCGGCGACGTGGTCCACAACCCGTCACGTCACGTCTCCCACAGAGGTGAAAAGTGGATCGCTGGAAGTGATCTCCGCCTACACCTCTGGGAAAAAGGTGTGATTTTATGTGTGTCAATAAACATGTTTCTCTCCACTCAGGAATGGATCCAATAAGCTCAGTGGCTCAGACACCATTAGATCTCGACGCGTACCAGTACCCGGTGTTCCTGGACGGGCGGCTGGCGGGCTACCTGCCGGAGCACGCCGCGCCCCGCTCCGTGGAGCACCTGCGCGCGCGCAAGATCCGCGGCGAGGGCGTGCCCATCACCGCCGAGATCGTGCTCATACCCAAGAAGCAGGTGGGTTCTAAGTACTGGGTGTAGTAGTGGCTGTGGAGATGGGTAGGCAAGAGATGGTGGCTAATTTCGATAGATATTAGCCAAAAGCGCAGTGTGCACTATTAGTGCGCAAACATAAGTGCACTAACTTTTAGTGCACATGTGTGTGCACATTCAAATCTGTTCTTTGATTTAGTCATTTTAGTGCACAGAAAGGCGGCTGATACTAATGAAGGATGTGTGGAGTGCACTTAAGTGCAAAACAGCAAGTGCACTTACTTTTCCTTGAAGCATTAGTGCACAAAATGGCTAGCTAGAGTCGAATTATAGTGCACAAGCATGTGCACTTTTCGCGCTTACAGCAGTGAAAACAATTAGCTTAGTGACATAGGGATGGATCCCATAAGCTCAGTGGCCCAGACCCCGCTGGAGCTCGACGCGTACCAGTACCCGGTGTTCCTGGACGGGCGGCTGGCGGGCTACCTGCCGGAGCACGCCGCGCCCCGCTCCGTGGAGCACCTGCGCGCGCGCAAGGTCCGCGGCGAGGGCGTGCCCATCACCGCCGAGATCGTGCTCATACCCAAGAAGCAGGTGGGTTCTACGTACTGGGTGTAGTAGTGGCTGAGGAGATGAGGCAGTAAGAGATGGTGGCTGATTTCAATTGATATTAGCCAAAAGCGCCATGTGCACTATGAGTGCGCAAACATAAGTGCACTAACTTTTAGTGCACACTCATATGTGCACTTTGATTTAGTCATTTTAGTGCACAGAAAGGCGGCTGATACTAATGAAGGATGTGTGGAGTGCACGTAAGTGCTCAACAGCAAGTGCACTTACTTTTACTTGAAACATTAGTGCACAAAAAGACTAGCTAGAGTTGAATTATAGTGCACAAGCATGTGCACTCTGCCTTCGCGCTTACAGCAGTGAAAACAATTAGCTTAGTGATATAGGGATAGATCCCATAAGCTCCGCGGCGAGGGCGTGCCCATCACCGCCGAGATCGTGCTCATACCCAAGAAGCAGGTGGGTTCTGCGTACTGGGTTTAGTAGTGGCTGTAGAGGTGGGTAGGCAAGAGATGGTGGCTATTTAAATAGATATTAGCCAAAAGCGCAGTGTGCACTATTAGTGCGCAAATATAAGTGCACTAACTTTTAGTGCACATGTGTGTGCACACCCAAATGTGCACTTTGATTTAGTCATTTTAGTGCACAGAAAGGCGGCTGATACTAATGAAGGATGTGTGGAGTGCACTTAAGTGCAAAACAGCAAGTGCACTTACTTTTCCTTGAAGCATTAGTGCACAAAATGGCTGGCTAGAGTCGAATTATAGTGCACAAGCATGTGCACTCTTCCTTTGCGCTTACAGCAGTGAAAACAATTAGCTTAGTGACATAGGGATGGATCCCATAAGCTCAGTGGCCCAGACCCCGCTGGAGCTCGACGCGTACCAGTACCCGGTGTTCCTGGACGGGCGGCTGGCGGGCTACCTGCCGGAGCACGCCGCGCCCCGCTCCGTGGAGCACCTGCGCGCGCGCAAGGTCCGCGGCGAGGGCGTGCCCATCACCGCCGAGATCGTGCTCATACCCAAGAAGCAGGTGGGTTCTGCGTACTGGGTGTAGTAGTGGCTGTGGAGATGGGTAGGCAAGAGATGGTGGCTGATTTCGATAGATATTAGCCAAAAGCGCCATGTGCACTATGAGTGCGCAAACATAAGTGCACTGACTTTTAGTGCACACGTGTGTGCACACTCATATGTGCACTTTTATTTAGTCATTTTAGTGCACAAAAGAACGGCTGATACCTATGAATCAGGTGTGGAGTGCACATAAGTGCACAACAGCAAGTGCACTTACTTTTCCTTGAAACGTTAGTGCACAAAATGGCTAGCTAGAGTCCTATTATAGTGCACAAGCATGTGCACTTTTCCTTCGCGCTTATAGCAATGGAACCAATAAGCTCAGTGACATAGGGATGGATCCCATAAGCTCAGTGGCCCAGACCCCGCTGGACCTGGACGCGTACCAGTACCCGGTGTTCCTGGACGGGCGGCTGGCGGGCTACCTGCCGGAGCACGCCGCGCCCCGCTCCGTGGAGCACCTGCGCGCGCGCAAGGTCCGCGGCGAGGGCGTGCCCATCACCGCCGAGATCGTGCTCATACCCAAGAAGCAGGTGGGTTCTAAGTACTGGGTTTAGTAGTGGCTGAAGAGGTGGGTAGGCAAGAGATGGTGGCTATTTAAATAGATATTAGCCAAAAGCGCCATGTGCACTATGAGTGCGCAAACATAAGTGCACTAACTTTTAGTGCACACTCAAATGTGCACTTTGATTTAGTCATTTTAGTGCACTGAAAGGCGGCTGATACCAATTACGGTTGTGTATAGTGCACAAATGTGCGCACATGCAAGTGCACTTAAAGCTGAGTGCACAAAATGGCGGGCAATCTTAATTTAAACCTACTAGCTGTTGTCGAATTATAGTGCACAAGCATGTGCACTCTTCCTTCGCGCTTACAGCAGTGAAAACAATTAGCTTAGTGCCATAGGGATGGATCCCATAAGCTCAGTGGCCCAGACCCCGCTGGAGCTCGACGCGTACCAGTACCCGGTGTTCCTGGACGGGCGGCTGGCGGGCTACCTGCCGGAGCACGCCGCGCCCCGCTCCGTGGAGCACCTGCGCGCGCGCAAGGTCCGCGGCGAGGGCGTGCCCATCACCGCCGAGATCGTGCTCATACCCAAGAAGCAGGTGGGTTCTGCGTACTGGGTGTAGTGGGTTTTGGCTGTGGAGATGAGGCAGTAAGAGATGGTGGCTGGTTTCAGTAGATATTAGCCGAGTGCGCAGGATATTGTGCACTTTGAGTGCGCAAACATAAGTGCACTAACTTTTAGTGCACATGTGTGTGCACATTCAAAGCTGCTCTTTGATTTAGTCATTTTAGTGCACAGAAAGGCGGCTGATACCAATTAAGGATGTGTATAGTGCACAAATGTGCGCACATGCAAGTGCACTTAAAGCTGAGTGCACAAAATGGCGGGAAATCTTAGTTTAAACCTACTAGCTATTGTCGAATTATAGTGCACAAGCATGTGCGCTCTTCCTTCGCGCTTATAGCAGTGAAAACAAAAAGCTTAGTGACATAGGGATGAAGCCACTAAGCTCAGTGACACAGGTAAGGTTCTACGTACTGTGTATAGTAGGTTTTGGCTGTGGAGATGAGGCAGTAAGAGATGGTGGTCATTTCGATAGATAAAAGGCAAGTGCACAGGACATTGTGCACTAGTGAGAGCGCGAACATAAGTGCACACAGTTCCTTTGGGCTGCTTCTCCGCCGAAGCAGAGTGGGATCGGAGCGGAGAAACGGAGAAACATGAATGACAGTACGGTAGCTGAACTAGAATTATGTGCTATTGGTTAATATTTCTCCGCTCCGCTTCGCTCAAAATTCCCGAGAACTAATAAATGGGACGCGAACCCGGGATCTTTTTTCTTTTTTTCTTTCATCATCATGATCAGCCCATATACCCCCTACTACTGGGGCACGGGCCTACCCTAATCTAAGGCGATAAGGCCTCAGTCCACCACGCTTTTTTTCTTTCATTTAGCTTATTCCTCAATGATTGTCTCCAGATCTGCGCCCAATACGCCGGCGTCTTCATATTCACATCGGAGGCACGGCTGATGAGGCCGGTGATCAACCTGGCGACCGGCGCGCTCGAGCTGATCGGCACCATGGAACAGCTGTACCTGGACATAGCCGTCTCGCCGAACGAGATGCACAAAGGTAGGACTCGAACCTGGGACCCTTGGGTAGATCTGAAGTGGACTGGCCTTTTGGAGATCCTTATAGAGGTAGAAACATGGAACCGTGGTGTCTTCAAAAGTAATAGGAACCTGCTTCCATTACACAGGACCTTGGTCTGTAGTAGATCCAAATAATGGATGAAGTTCTGTCACGCTTAAGATCTAGAGTCCATGATAAACCTTTCATCCATCATAGGATTTCTAACTCGTTCTGGTATCAGTATGAAAAATATGTGATAGCGCCATCTGTTGATTGCGGTGGGAACTAGCTTGTCGCAAGAGGTAGGTTAAGTCTAGGCTTGCATATTTTGTCTACTTCTATATTCTACTTCTTTATTTTGACTGGCTAGGTGGAACAGTGGTTAGTGACCCAGGCTCACTACCTACGGTTCCAAGAGTCGTGGGTTCGATTCCCACTCGGGACAAATATTTGTGTGACGAACATCGGTGTTTGTTCCGTGTCTGGGTGTGTTATTAAGTATATTTGTGTATCCATTCTGATATCCGTAACTAGGGCATCGAGCCCGGGTTTACCCGGTCCTAAAAACCCGGGTTTTTCAGGGTTTTAAGAGTCACAAAAAACCCGGGTTTGAAAAACCAAAACCCGGGTTTTTCGGGTTTTTTAAATGTTTCTAAAACACGAACTATTCTGTAAATGTTGGTGTTGCCATCACCATCAGGTGATCCGTCTGTTCGTCGACCACCCATCATCATCATTATGAGCTCATTTCCGTCCACTGCTGGACACAGGCATCCCCAAATGCACGCCACTTCTCGTTTTCGGCTACTCGCATCCAGCTCCTACCAGCCGTCCTACGCATATCATCACTCCACATGGCCTGAGAGCGTCCTACACTTCGTTTGCTGAGACGCGGTCTCCACTCTAGAACCTATTTACCCCAGCAGTTGTCGGTTTTATAGCTGATGGCAGCGCACTGCCACCTCAGCTTGCTGATGCGATGAGCTATGTCGACTTTGGTTCTCTGCTGGATGGCCTAACTTCCCGATTTGATTTGATCCCGCAGAGAAACACCGAGCATAGTTCTTTCCATAACCCGCTGAGCGACTTTGAATTTGTGGACTAGCCGTGCCTTCAGTGTCCACGTTTCGGCTCCATACATGACGGGTAGGACGCACTGACCGTCTTTAGGCTTTGTGGGATTGACGATGAGAAGACTCTGCGTAGTTTCCCAAATGCCCTGCTCAATTCATCTATTCAACTCGTCCTCAAAGATGTTTCGACCCAATTGCAGAGTCTGCCTAAGGTACACATATTTTTGAACACCTTCGAGGACGGTGCGCTAAACGTGACCTTGGTTTTGTCCAAGTTCATCCGTAGGCCGATGCGTGCAGAAGGTTCCGTCCTGTCGCTGACTTTGTTTCTGCTGCATATCAATGACATGTTGTCACTAGGCAATATCCATTGCTATGAAGACCTGGAGTAAAGCAGACCGAAACCAAGGAAAAGAGGAACCTTCTTCTCGCCGAGCTTGACGGCGTCTTGAAGCGCATTTCCGAAGGGGGTGCATGCAATCTTGTCTAGTTCAATGCCAAGAAGACACAGGTGTATATTTTTGTGGTAAAGTGTCTCCTTTCCTTTCCCATTCTACTCTTCAGAGCCCTTACAGGACAATACAGGATAGCCTTAGCATCCTGGGCATCGATGTTCGTTGCGACCTGAACCAGCGGGATTACAATGAGAGCGCCATTAGAACAGCCTCCCGCAAACTGGGTATCCTGAACAGAGTGCAGCGATTATTCACACCGGTGCAGCTCTGCCTTTTGTATAAGGCACAAGTTCGCCCATTTGTGGAATATTTCTCTCACCTCTGGCATGGCTCCGCAAAATACTTGCTCGATGTTCTCAATAGGTTGCAGCTATCCGTGTTGTCGGTGATCTGGAGGTGTCCAAAACCCTGGAGCCTCTACAATTACTTAGAGACATTGCCGGTCTAAGTATTCTCTACCGTCTCTATAATGGGGAATGCTTTGAAGAGCTATTTCAGCTAGTCCCTTCTCTCCTTTCCACTCCCGTACGACACGTGCTGGACAGTGATGCCACCCACATACGATGCAGGCGCTGCGCTTCCTCATTTTTCCTGATGGTAAGTGGTAGTGAGATCCACATATGAGGTCGACAGGAACAAAAGACCAAAATAAGCCCGCCAGCGCCCAGGCACAGGGTGCCGGCCCTGGCGGGGCGCGGAATGTCCAGACCAGTATCTAGTTTATTTCTCAAGGGCGCATTTTTGCACCTCGCACCTCACACCAGGCGCATTAAAGGTTTCGACACGACACTGTTTCAGACAATACGGATAACACGTCACTGCAACCTATCGAGGGCACCAAGCAAGTATTTTACTTTTGAAAATAGCATGCTTGTAGACGTGGTTAAACAGGGAAATGGGTAGATAGTTCTTCAAAAGGGTTTTGTCACCCTTCCTACTCCACGCCTCCAGAGTTCTCCCTTCGAACAGGACAGCGTTAAAAAGCCTTTGGAACTCACTCACTACGGGTTTACCTCCAGCTTTTAGCATGTTTCGTAATAGAAAACAAAAATGTAACATAAAACAAGAAGCTCGAAAAAAGCTCGAAAACCCGGGTTACCCGGGTTTCAGTTACATTGGAACCCGAAAACCCGGGTTTTGAAAATTGAACGGGTTTTCGATGCCCTATCCGTAACACATGTGCTTAAGCTACTTACACTTACACGGGATCAGATCAATGTATGTGATGTTGTGCAATATTTATTTATTTATATGGAAAGTATTCAATAGCGCCATCTATCAGCAGAAGTTAGGAACTAGCTAGTTATCAGTCGCCGCAGACAGGTGATCAACCCGGCGACTGGCGCGCTCGAGCTGATTGGCACCATGGATCAGCTGTTTGGATTTGAGAATGGGTACTGTCTTAAAACGACATCTGTTGGCTGTATTTCAGTTTTATCAATGTAATATTAATTTTGTTCCAGGCAAAACAACTCACCTGGAGCTGTCCAAATCCGCATTCATGAGTAACTTGGCGCAGTTGGTACCGATGCCCGACTGCAATCAATCACCACGGTAAAAGAATAATACATTATTTCGTTCTTTCACTGTTTAGATTGCATGTTTTCTTTTACATTTACACATTCCATTTGGTGTGATTTATGGGCTATGAAGAATGTTCGTGTAGCCCGCTGCCTACCCATATCTCACTATGTGTCTTTTCATTTCTTGAATAATATCGAAAATGAGGCGGTAAAGATGCTCTGAAATATGCAGCTAGGATTGGCGTCAGTTTGCTCTCAACTCACAGTTCATAGTATGTATTTGCTTCTATCTTAAGACCCGTAGAGAATACTCCCCATATTTTACTTTTTCCCGCAAACATAATTTCCTCCGTTTTTTACACATTTTCCGTTGTTTCTTTTCTCCTATTGTTCACAGCGTGATGTTATTTATCCTAAAGCCTTCCTCGATAAATAATCTATCCATCACAAATTTTTTTTTTTTAATTCGAACCGTAGATCCTGAGCTTAGCGCGTTCAAACAAACAAAGAAACTCTTCAGTTTTATAATATTATAGTATAGATGTTTTTGTATGATATTTATTTAATATATCACACAAAAAATATGGATAATAATAACTGCCTCCTTGGTCTATCCTTGGACTGAGAGGACCCCGGTTCGAGTCCGGGGTTGGATAAAATTTGTGTGAGTTTTTCTGTAATGAAATTACTCAGCCCGGAGTTAGGAAATTGGCGCTTGAACGCCCGTGCCTCGGAAAGCACGTTAAGCCGGTAGTCCTGCGCCCGATCTCTCCTCGGTCATTTCGGATTACCGTCTCACTGAGTTCTGAGAGTAAGGTAATGAAGAGTGCACTTGTGTTTGCGCGCGCAATTGTGTACTATAATATGTCCTGCGCACTTGGCTGATCTCAATTGAGATCGGCCGCCATGGCTGAAATCGGTCGGACGCCTTATTATTTCTTTATTTAATAACTGTTCTCCAACTGTACTGTTGCGCGGTAGCACCAACAGTATCCTGAGGGTTTTTATTGACAGATAGGACATGCCCCTTCTTCAAAAATCATACTAAAGCTAAAAACTTAACTAAATGTATTACCTACTAACACTAGTATCATAAGGAATTTGTTACTAATATTTTATGGGCCTTGCCTGAAATAAAAATTATTATTATTATTATTATTTCCCCACAGTAACATGTACCAGTGTCAGATGGGCAAGCAAACGATGGGCACGCCCATCCACACGTGGGGCGTCAACGCGGAGACAAAGCTGTACCGGCTGCAGAGCCCGGGCACGCCGCTGTTCCGGCCCGCGCACTACGACCGCGTCGGGCTCGACGACTACCCGGCCGGCACCAACGCGGTCGTCGCCGTCATATCCTACACGGTGAGTGCCGTCCGACCAGCTAGTTCGTGACTCCACCGAGAGATGGCGCTGTTATGTACGCTTGATAACTAGCTAGTTCCAAACTGCTGCCGAGAGATGGCGCTGTTATGTACTACCCATCCACACTACGACCGCGTCGGGCTCGACGACTACCCGGCCGGCACCAACGCGGTCGTCGCCGTCATATCCTACACGGTGAGTTCGGGACGCCGCCGAGAGATGGCGCTGTTATGTACGCTTGATAACTTGCTAGTTCCAAACTGCTGCCGAGAGATGGCGCTGTTATGTACGCTTGATAACTAGCTAGTTCCAAACTGCTGCCGAGAGATGGCGCTGTTATGTACTACCCATCCACACTACGACCGCGTCGGGCTCGACGACTACCCGGCCGGCACCAACGCGGTCGTCGCCGTCATATCCTACACGGTGAGTTCGGGACGCCGCCGAGAGATGGCGCTGTTAAGTATGCTTGATAACTAGCTAGTTCCAAACTGCTGCCGAGAGATGGCGCTGTTATGTACGCTTGATAACTAGCTAGTTCCAAACTGCTGCCGAGAGATGGCGCTGTTATGTACTACCCATCCACACTACGACCGCGTCGGGCTCGATGACTACCCGGCCGGCACCAACGCGGTCGTCGCCGTCATATCCTACACGGTGAGTGCCGTCCGACCAGCTAGTTCGTGACTCTGCCGAGAGATGGCGCTGTAAGTTTTATTTTTTATTTAATTTAGGGACTTCTGTACACATGTCAGTCCCATCGTAGGTAACTAGTTTCTAATGCTACCAAGACCGAGCTGTCGTCGCTGTCATATCCTACACGGTGAGTGCCGTCCGACCAGCTAGTTCGTGACTCCACCGAGAGATGGCGCTGTTATGTACGCTTTATAACTAGCTAGTTCCAAACTGCTGCCGAGAGATGGCGCTGTTATGTACTACCCATCCACACTACGACCGCGTCGGGCTCGACGACTACCCGGCCGGCACCAACGCGGTCGTCGCCGTCATATCCTACACGGTGAGTGCCGTTCGACCAGCTAGTTCGTTACTCTGCCGAGAGATGGCGCTGTTATGTACGCTTTATAACTAGCTAGTTCCAAACTACTGCCGGGAGATGGCGCTGTTATGTACTACCCATCCACACTACGACCGCGTCGGGCTCGACGACTACCCGGCCGGCACCAACGCGGTCGTCGCCGTCATATCCTACACGGTGAGTTCGGGACGCCGCCGAGAGATGGCGCTGTTATGTGCTTTCCATAGTGGCATCAGATGAACTACGAGTAGTTCCTAATGCTACCAATACCGACGCGGTCATCGCCGTCATATCCTACACGGTGAGTTCGGGACGCTGTCGAGAGATGGCGCTGCTATGTACTTTCCATAGTGACACCACAATTCACCCGTCCGGCGAACTAGTTCGTAATGCTACCAACACCGACGCGGTCGTATCCTACACGGTAGGTCTCCGACCAGCTGGTTTGTGACTCCACCAAGAGATGGCGCTGTTATGTATGCTTGATAACTAGCTAGTTCCAAACTGCTGCCGAGAGATGGCGCTGTTATGTACTACCCATCCGCACTACGACCGCGTCGGGCTCGACGACTACCCGGCCGGCACCAACGCGGTCGTCGCCGTCATATCCTACACGGTGAGTTCGGGACGCCGCCGAGAGATGGCGCTGTTATGTACGCTTGATAACTAGCTAGTTCTTAACTACTGCTGATAGATGGCGCTAATAAACTTGACCAACCTCTTGCTGAAGGTGACAAGCTAGTTCTAACGAAACTTTCAATTGGCGCTATTACATACTTTTGATACTGATACCAGAACTAGTTAGAAATCCTATGTCAATACACCCGTCCAACGAACTAGTTCCTAATGCTACCAACATCAACGCGGTCGTCGCCGTCATATCCTACACGGTGAGTTCGGGACGCCGCCGAGAGATGGCGTTGTTATGTATGCCTGATAACTAGCTAGTTCCAAACTACTGCCGAGAGATGGCGCTGTTATGTACTACCCATCCACACTACGACCGCGTCGGGCTCGACGACTACCCGGCCGGCACCAACGCGGTCGTCGCCGTCATATCCTACACGGTGAGTTCGGGACGCCGCCGAGAGATGGCGCTGTTATGTACGCTTGATAACTAGCTAGTACCTAACTGCTGCTGATAGATGGCGCTATTTAACACTTTCCATATAGAAACAGACGCAGTATGCAACCCTAGACTTGACCAACCTCTTGCGGATTGCGACATGCTAGTTTTAACGCAACCATCAGGTGGCGCGTTTACATACTTTTGATACTGAAACCAACAAGTTAGAAATCCTATGTCAATACATCCGTCCAGTTCGTCGGACGGATGTATGTAGGTTCCTAATGTTACTAACTCCAACACGGTCATCGCCGTCATATCCTACACGGCGAGTTCGAAATGCTACCGAGAAATGGCGCTGTTATGTACTACCCATCCACACTACGACCGCGTCGGGCTCGACGACTACCCGGCCGGCACCAGCGCGGTCGTCGCCGTCATATCCTACACGGTGAGTGCCGTCCGACCAGCTAGTTCGTGACTCTGCCGAGAGATGGCGCTGTTATGTATGCTTGATAACTAGCTAGTTCCTAACTGCTGCCGAGAGATGGCGCTGCTATGTACGCTTGATAACTAGCTAGTTCCAAACTGCTGCCGAGAGATGGCGCTGTTATGTACTACCCATCCACACTACGACCGCATCGGGCTCGATGACTACCTACCCGGCCGGCACCAACGCGGTCGTCGCCGTCATATCCTACACGGTGGGTGTCGTCCGACCATCTAGTTCGTGACTCCACCGAGAGATGGCGCTGTAATGTATGCTTGATAACTAGCTAGTTCTTAACTACTGCTGATAGATGGCGCTATTAAACACTTTCCATATAGAAGCAGACGAAGTATGTAACCCTAGACTTGACCAATCTCTTGCGGATTGCGACAAGCTAGTTTTAACGCAACCATCAGATGGCGCGTTTACATACTTTTTAATACTGAAACCAACAAGTTAGAAATCCTATGTCAATACATCCGTCCAGTACGTCGGACGGATGTATGTAGGTTCCTAATGTTACTAACTCCAACACGGTCATCGCCGTCATATCCTACACGGTATAGTGAGTTCAAAATGCTACCGAGAGATGGCGCTGTTATGTACTACCCATCCACACTACGACCGCGTCGGGCTCGACGACTACCCGGCCGGCACCAACGCGGTCGTCGCCGTCATATCCTACACGGTGAGTGCCGTCCGACCAGCTAGTTCGTGACTCTGCCGAGAGATGGCGCTGTTATGTATGCTTGATAACTAGCTAGTTCCTAACTGCTGCTGATAGATGGCGCTATTAAACACTTTCCATATAGAAGCAGACGAAGTATGCAACCCTAGACTTGACCGACCTCTTGCGAAATGTGACAAGCTAATTCTAACGAAACCTTCAGCTGGCGCTATTACATACTTTTGATACTGATACCAGAACAAGTGAGAAATCCTATGTCAATACACCCGTCCAACGAACTAGTTCCTAATGCTACCAACATCAACGCGGTCGTCGCCGTCATATCCTACACGGTGAGTTCGAAATGCTACCGAGAGATGGCGCTGTTATGTACTACCTGTATCCACACTACGACCGCGTCGGGCTCGACGACTACCCGGCCGGCACCAACGCGGTCGTCGCCGTCATATCCTACACGGTGAGTTCGGGACGCCGCCGAGAGATGGCGCTGTTATGTGCTTTCCATAGTGGCATCAGATGAACTACGAGTAGTTCCTAATGCTACCAATACCGACGCGGTCATCGCCGTCATATCCTACACGGTGAGTTCGGGACGCTGTCGAGAGATGGCGCTGCTATGTACTACCCATCCACACTACGACCGCGTCGGGCTCGACGACTACCCGGCCGGCACCAACGCGGTCGTCGCCGTCATATCCTACACGGTGAGTTCGGGACGCCGCCGAGAGATGGCGCTGTTATGTACGCTTGATAACTAGCTAGTTCCAAACTGCTGCCGAGAGATGGCGCTGTTATGTACTACCCATCCACACTACGACCGCGTCGGGCTCGACGACTACCCGGCCGGCACCAACGCGGTCGTCGCCGTCATATCCTACACGGTGAGTTCGGGACGCCGCCGAGAGATGGCGCTGTTAAGTACGCTTAATAACTAGCTAGTTCCAAACTACTGCCGGGAGATGGCGCTGTTATGTACTACCCATCCACACTACGACCGCGTCGGGCTCGACGACTACCCGGCCGGCACCAACGCGGTCGTCGCCGTCATATCCTACACGGTGAGTTCGGGACGCCGCCGAGAGATGGCGCTATTATGTACGCTTGATAACTAGCTAGTTCCAAACTACTGCCGAGAGATGGCGCTGTTATGTACTTTCCATAGTGGCCATCATCCATACACCCGTCGGACTAACTAGTTTCTAATGCTCATACAATAAGCCTCTTAGGTCAGATAAAGAGCGCCCTTTGTAGAACCTTTACACTTTCTGCCCTCAATGGGGGCGTATATGACCATGGTATCAAATCTGTGCTCGTAACTAGGGCGACCAGACCTAAGTATAGACGTACCTTTTCTTCGACGTTTAAGATTACCCCCACTCCAACTGGTATTAAGCAGCCGCCAGGTCTGAGATCCAAAGGCACATTGAACCTATTAAGCCTTACTTCCTCACCCGACGGCCAGCATTGATCTCATTTCACGTTCCGCCTAAAGAATCCGGCATTATAGGAGGAGGGGTGGGCAGAGATCACTTCCTGCCATGTGCTACGGTCCTGGCACACCACTTTCGCTTCTTCCACATCCATTGACTGGCTCGGTGGAACAGTGGTTAGTGACTCAGGCTCATAACTTACGGTTCCAAGAGTCTTGGGTTCGATTCTCACTCGGGACAAATATTTGTGTGACGAACATCGGTGTTTGTTCCGTGTCTGGGTGTGTATTTATTAAATATATTTAAGTTTATTTGTGTATCCACTGTTGATCCTGAGTTCCGTAACACAAGTGCTTAAGCTACTTACCACGGGATCAGATCAATGTATGTGATGTTGTGTAATATTTATTTTATTCTATTTTTTATTTCATTAACCTCTTCATGCATGCTCGTCGATTACGGGTACTTTTGATTTGACCTCACTTGAGGCGTGATTTTATGTATGTGTTATAGGAGGAAACACATGAGTTGAACTGACATTCGATGACCTATTTATTTATATACTTATTTCTCTCCCAGGGCTACGACATGGAAGACGCGATGATCATAAACAAATCGGCGTACGAACGAGGCTTCGGCGCGGGCACAGTGTACAAGTCTCACTTCGTAGAGCTATCGGCGCCGGGCTCGTTCTTCCAACGGGACCCGACGCGCCCCGAACTCAGCCCCTACATGGACGAGGACGGGCTGCCGGCTGTGGGCGCGAGAGTTAACACGGACAACCCGTTTACCTGGTGAGTACGAGCAAACGAAGATACTGTGCGCTTCTTTCCAGGCGCGACTAGATAGTTCCAACCGCAACCAACAGATGGAGACACCATGCGCTTCTTTCCAGGCTAGAAAGTTCCAAATGCAAACAACAGATGGCACTTTTAGATAAGTTTATACTAATACCAGCACTAGTATGTAAAGCTACATCGCACTGGTGACGTTATCATAGCTATTGAGTATTTATAGCGCCAACACCACAAAAAGATGGTAAATTGGACCATCGTTGCGGAGCACTGTCACCTAGCTCGGTGGATGGTCTTCAACTTTTAGGAATGTTTCTAAATATCGTTAAGTACGCTAATATGATTCTACCACCGCATCGGTATATTCTACTTTGTCTATCGACCTCTGGTATGAATTGTCGTCACTACAATGAAGATGCCGTAAAGACACTCTATAGCTAGTCTCGTCAGCGCTATGTGAGTGTGAGTGCACTGGGTGGAGCTATCGGCGCCGGGCTCGTTCTTCCAGCGGGACCCGACGCGCCCCGAGCTCAGCCCCTACATGGACAAGGACGGGCTGCCGGCTGTGGGCGCGAGGGTTAACACGGACAACCCGTTTACCTGGTGAGTACAAGTAAACGAAGATACTGTGCGCTTCTTTAGACTAGAAAGTTCCAAACGCAACCAACAGATGGAGACACCATGCGCTTCTTTCTAGGGTAGAAAGTTCTAAAAGCAACCAACAGATGGCACTTTTAGATAAGTTTATACTAATACCAGCACTAGTATGTAAAGCTACATCGCGCTGGTGACGTTATCATAGCTATTGAGTATTTATAGCGCCAACACCACAAAAAGATGGTAAATTGGACCATCGTTGCGGAGCACTGTCACCTAGCTCGGTGGATGGTCTTCAACATTTAGGAATGTTTCTAAATATCGTTAAGTACGCTAATATGATTCTACCACCGCATCGGTATATTCTACTTTGTCTATCGACCTCTGGTATGAATTGTCGTCACTACAATGAAGATGCCGTAAAGACACTCTATAGCTAGTCTCGTCAGCGCTATGTGAGTGTGAGTGCACTAGGTGGAGCTATCGGCGCCGGGCTCGTTCTTCCAGCGGGACCCGACGCGCCCCGAGCTCAGCCCGTACATGGACGAGGACGGGCTGCCGGCTGTGGGCGCGAGGGTTAACACGGACAATCCGTTTACCTGGTGAGTACAAGTAAACGAAGATACTGTGCGTTTCTTTAGGCTAGAAAGTTCCAAACGCAACCAACAGATGGCGCTGTAGGCGCGAGACAAGCAAACGAAGATACTACGCGCTTTTTTCCAGGCTAGAAAGTTCCAAATGTAAACAACAGATGGCGCTTTCGAATTAATCAATACTGATACCAACATTAGTATGTAAAGCTACATCGCGCTGGTGACGTTATCACTGCTACTGAGTATATAAGCGCCAACGCCACAAAAAGATGGTAAATTGGACCATGGTTGCGGAGCACTTTCACCTAGCTCGGTGGATGGTCTTCAACTTTCAGGAATGTTTCTAAATATCGTTAAGTACGCTAATATGATTCTACCACCGCATCGGTATATTCCACTTTGTCTATCGACCTCTGGTATGAATTGTCGTCACTACAATGAAGATGCCGTAAAGACACTCTATAGCTAGTCTCGTCAGCGCTATGTGAGTGTGAGTGCACTGGGTGGAGCTATCGGCGCCGGGCTCGTTCTTCCAGCGGGACCCGACGCGCCCCGAACTCAGCCCGTACATGGACGAGGACGGGCTGCCGGCTGTGGGCGCGAGGGTTAACACTGACAACCCGTTTACCTGGTGAGTACAATTAAACGAAGATACTGTGCGTTTCTTTAGGCAAGAAAGTTCCAAACGCAACCAACAGATGGCGCTTTAGGCGTAAGTGCAAGCAAACGAAGATACTTTGCGCTTCTTTCCAGGCTAGAAAGTTCCAAATGCAAACAACAGATGGCGCTTTCGAATAAATCAATACTAATACCAACATTAGTATGTACAGCTACATCGCGCTGGTGACGTTATCACTGCTATTGAGTATATAAAGCGCCAACGCCACAAAAAGATGGTAAATTGGACCATGGTTGCGGAGCACTATCACCTAGCTCGGTGGATGGTCTTCAACTTTCAGGAATGTTTCTAAATAACGTCAACCACAGTAAAGTGATTCTACCACAGAATCGGAAGGCTGTCTGTACCGACGAGTTGATGGGTAAGTAACAGCGATATGTAAGTGTAAAAGGAGTTCAATCTTTGAAATAACGCCGTTTAACATGCTAGCTACATGTTGTTAGCTTTTTTGTGTACACATTTATCATCAGCCCATACACGTCCCCACTCCTGGGGCACGGGCCTACCCTACACGAGGGCAACACGGCCAAGTGCGGGTTGGTCGACTACACAACCTAAGAATTTCTTCGTAAGTGTGCAGGTTTCCCAACGATGTTTTCCTTCGCCGTTAAAGCGTCAAATAACCACACATATGAATGCGAATTTCAAATTTGAAAAACACAGTGGTACGTGGCGGTGTTTGAACTGGAGTCGTCTCGCTGGTAAGCAACGACTAATTTTATGGATCAAACCCGCGTATACGCAATCTAAACATACTTAATTCTAGTCCTTTTCAAGCTCTTCAGGAAGACTTCATAACATTATCACTTCTGTTCCAGTTACTTCGACATGGAGAAGAACCAGTACGTGGTCTCCAAGTACCCTGGCAAGGAGGAGGTTTTCGTCGACAGCGTGAGGCTCTGCGGGGACTTCACCGCCAAGGCGCCCGCTAAGGCTTGCATCATGTTGAGGATACAGGTACGGACCGCTTGAATATACAGTGGTACTTTTTAGCAGGCCTTCAGGGTGAGTGCGACAGGCTCAATACGAAATATTGTGCCTGTCGACCTCATATTTGGATCTCACTACCGCTTACCATCAGGTGGAGTGAGGTCATCTTGTTAGCCTTTTATAAAAAAAAAAAAGTGGTGAGAGCAAGATTTATAGATGATGTAGAATAAAAATAAGAACAATGAATGTTTATTTAGCACAAAAGAGAAAAATAATGACATAAAACACAACATTGTTCATTAACTTGTGGTCAACTAGGACCCAGGCTCAGCATATGCCTCAACGACAAGAAGCCCCTGGGGCGCTGGTATTCTGGTTGCGGCCTATTTGATGACAGTAGGGCTACCATGAGTTTAAAACTTACGCACTCGATATCGCCTACGTAAATATGTCTATAAAAACTTGTACAGCTGGTAGCCGCTGGTGGTTACGCGAAGAACTAAAATCGGCCGTATGAAAAAAACAACTCGATAGGTTTTTAACGTAAGTAAGTTTTCGATAGCCAACTCATGGTAGGCCCTCTGGAAAGTCAAGTATTTATTAACTAAATACTACTTAACTGACATCATCGACAAATCTTGACAAATGATTTCCGGTAAAGGATAGTGCTAGATTTTGTATGGGAAGTGGCGTTTTTTTTTTTCATGCGGTCATCAACTGAACCTTACTTTTTTAGAGCAGAATAGTGTAATGAATGAATCAATGTTAAACTTTGCTTCTTCAACTGTCAGTCTGTATAATATTATCCTCATTAAATGTTTGAACAATCAATGCATCCTATAAGACTGTATTGTGGGCACACTAGTGCCGCCAATACCTTTTAAGCTATTGCATAGCTTTTATCGCGGTCCTTGACCGCTGGGACCGAATCTAGAAATTCCGTAATGAAAAAAACCTCACGCTCCCGTCTAACGTCGTTTCAGTTCGGTAGACTTCGGCACGGTGTTTGTGTGCGTGCGGTTAGACGTATTGTACGACTCTACGAAACTCGCACGAATCGAGACGAGCTGCTCCGAAATCGGACGATGCTATGCAATAGCTATACCGCGGCAGTCCCCGAGTGCCACACGTCTTTTTTCTTCTGTCTCTTGTGCCAAGACCCTTGTTCAATAACTTTGTTCAGTAACAATATAAAAGCGTCGATGGCCGAGTGGTTAAGGTCGTTGCTTGCCATGCGAGAGTTCGCCAGTTCAAACCCCGCTAGGTACCAATGTGTTTTTCAAATTTGAAATTCATATGTACCATCATTCGACGCTTTAACGGTGAAGGAAAACATCGTGAGGAAACGAGCACACCTGAGAGATTTTTCAACGGTGTGTGAAGCCATGTCAGTGGCCTACGGGCGGCTTAAACTCTGACACCAGGTTGTTCATCAACCACACGATAAGAAGAAGAAGAAGTAACAATATTATTTCCTTGTCTACAGCGTAACCCAAGCGTGGGTGACAAGTTCGCTTCCCGGGCCGGTCAGAAAGGTATCTGCTCGGCTCGCTGGGCGGCCGAGGACCTGCCCTTCACAGAATCAGGACTGGTACCGGACATCCTGTTCAACCCTCACGGCTTCCCGTCTCGTATGACAATAGCTATGATGATCGAGCAGATGGCGGGCAAGGCGGCCAGTTTGCACGGGCATGTGAGTATTTTTAGTGCGCGTAGTAGTGCACAATATGTGCACTTGGTGGTGCACATTCTCCGCACATGCATTTTCGTGTTTCGGATTCCGGATCAAACCACCAGTTAAGAGAGGAGAATTTTTTTTTTATTGTTCGACCAATTTCGTTCATGGTGGCCTATCTCAAGTAAGATCAGCCATGTGCGCAGGACATATTATAGTGCACAAGTGTGCGCGTAAACACAAGTGCACTCTCTGTTCCCTTACTCCCATAATTCGGTGAGACGATAGTTCGACATGACCGATGAGACATCGGGCGCAGGACCACTGGCTTAACGTGCTTTCCGAAGCACGGGCGTGCAACCGCCAAATTCCTGACTCCGGGCTGAGTAATGTCTTTACAGGAAAACTCACATTTTTTTCTCGACTCTGGGCTGGAACCGGGGCCCATTCGGTCCTTACGCAGCACTTAAATAAAAATAAAATAAAAACGGTTTTTTTTAATTTTTTTTATTGCCAAATTTGCTACCAATAGACCAATGAGGCACAACAGACATACCTATACCATTCTTGTCTTCTTCTGAGTATGCCTCAAAACCAAGGCCGAACTAGTGTTTAACGCAATTATTTCTCCTGAAATCTATACTAATATTATAAAGCTGAAGAGTTTGTTTGTTTGTTTGAACGCGCTAATCTCAGGAACTACTGGTTCGAATCGAAAAAATCTTTTTGTGTTGGATGGACCATTTATCGAGGAAGGCTTTAGGCTATAAAACATCATGCTGCGACCAATAGGAGCAAAGAAACAATGGTAAATGTGTAAAAAACGGGGGAAAACGCGGACGTAGTCGCTGACACAGCTAGTTGTATAATCTACGTAGAGATGACACAAAATAGACAGAAAGCCATGTTCCCTCAGGTCCACGACGCAACCCCGTTCCGGTTCAACGAGAAGGACACGGCGATAAACTACTTCGGCCGTTTGTTAGAAGCGGGCGGGTACAACTACTACGGCACGGAGCGATTGTACAGCGGCGTGGACGGGCGCGAGATGAGCGCGGACATATTCTGCGGCGTTATCCACTACCAGCGGCTGCGGCACATGGTCTCGGACAAGTGGCAGGTGAGTGCGCGCGAGTGCACCTCAGTGCACCTTAGTGCACACACTGAAGTGCACTACATGTTCTTGGATATGTGGCAGGTCAGTGCGCGCGAGTGCATCTCAGTGCACCTTAGTGCACACACTGAAGTGCACTACATGGTCTTGTGTAAGTGGCAGGTCAGTGCGCGCGAGTGCTCTTTAGTGCACACTGTGAAGTGCACTATATGGTCTTGGATAAGTGGTAGGTTAGTGCGCGCGAGTCACAGTAGTTCACCTTAGTGCACACTGACTGTGTGAAGTTCACTTATCTATATCTTGTATCAAAAAATAAATCGTGTGATATTAAGTGCACACGGTTCACACAGTTTTTGAATAATTCTCGCACTTTTGTAATGGACTATCCCACCCAACTCCAAATGTCTATTACTGTCTCATTTCGCCAGAAATTTTAATTTCGATTTGACTAATGTTATTAATTTACCTAATCTTACTGTTAATTGTGAAATGGCATGACAAATCATACTTAGGAAACTATTAAATTGTACTATTTTTCTCGTCAGGTCCGTACAACGGGTGTGGTGGACGCCCTAACCCGCCAACCAGTCAAGGGGCGAAGGCGCGGCGGCGGCGTGCGCCTCGGGGAGATGGAGCGGGACGCGCTGCTGTCGCACGGCGCCGCCTTCCTGCTGCAGGACCGGCTGTTCCACTGCTCCGACAAGAGCGAGGTGAGTGCACACTGTAGTGCACACTATAGTGCACAATCTGCTTGGAGTGCGCCTCGGCGAAAGAACTTTGAGAAAAGAGAGAAAAGATGATTCACTTGGTTGATACATACATACATACATACAATCACGCCTTTTTCCCAGAGGGGTAGGCAGAGATCACTTCCAGCGATCCACTTTTCACCTCTGTGGGAAACGTGACGTGACGGGTTGTGGACCACGTCGCCGCCATTCTGCCTTGTGCATTGTTTTAACAAGGTCATTGCGTTCCCACGAGTAGCAAGGATATATGACGGGGGAAGGAAAAGTGGAGGAAGGATACTATCGCCTCGGATGATTTGGACTGAGTCGATAGTAGCTCGAGGAGCCGGGGTCGCTTACCCGTATACCGTTCACCAACCACCAGACAGATAGTTGTGACTGGTATCCCCTGACACTTGGTTGATAGTATATTGTAACTGTCCTAATAAGCCAATACATGTGCTTATATACTAGACGGCATGGAGAGGTGCAACGCACACTACAACTAGAAGTACACAACATTGTATTGCACATTAGGTGCACTATCATAGTTCGCAGTTAAGTATGCACTATAATGCTCAACCGGAAATGCTTACATTAGTGCACCTTAGTGCACTTCCTGAAATGTAGACTTGATTCGTACGTTATTTGAGCAACAACTTCAGTGTATTAGTTCTAGTCTAAGTGTGTTAAGTGAATGCGCTGAAGTGCACCTCAGTGCACAAGTGGAAGTGCACACAATGTGCACTATCCACTAAACAACAGGGCTAGAGCTGTGTAACTCGTGCGCGATTACTCTCTGTGACGCGTTATGTCTAGCCGCAGCTACATCTACCGCATAGCAATCAATGAAGGTATATGACTGGCTGACTCGGTGGAACAGTGGTTAGTGAGGGACCCAGGTTCACTATCTACGGTTCCAAGAGTCGTGGGTTTGATTCCCACCAGGGACAAATTTTTGTGTGATCGGTGTTTGTTCTGTTCTGGGTCTGTTATATTTAAGTCCATTTCTGGATCTATGTAATATTTTTTTTTTATTTTACATATCAGTAATTTATAAGCGGCGTGAGTTGTTTTACTATTTGTTCAAAATTTACCTTAAAAAAATAGGTTTAAATCAGTCTCGGGTTTAACGCCTGGACTACCGAAATATTTATAAATGTGACAGTATACTCAGTTTTCTGGAATACTCTATATTGTTAAGTATCGTTTTCTTTGTACTCTTTGTTATACCATCGTCTCCCCGTTAGTAACTGCCTCTTAATGTATAATCACAACAAATGTATCTTTCTCTCACACCTTATCTCATAATTTAAAATATTTATACATTCAATTTAGTGGTAATCTAAAAAAAATTTTTGTTCACTAAGCGATTTGTTATGATATACGTGTAAACACGTTTAGGACTACAGTTCAGTGGGGCTACCATGAGTTTAAAACTTACGCGCTCGATATCGACTACGTAAATATGTCTATGAAAAACATGTACAGCGCCGGCTGGTGGTTACGCGAAGTACTACAATCGGCCATTTGAAAAAAACAACTCGATAGGTTTTTAACGTACGTAAGTTTACGATAGCCAACTCATGGTAGGCCCTCTGTTCTGTAATACTCTGTATTATTAAGTATCGTTTTTTTTGTACTCGTTGTTATGCCATCGTCTCTCCTTTAGTAGCTGCCTCTTCATGTATAATCACAGCAAATTTTACACCTCCCGTTATCTTCCCAGGCGGTCCTCTGCACGAAATGCGGCACTCTACTCGGCCCCATAGCGGGCAAGTCCGAAGGCGCCAAAGCCACGTGCAGGCTCTGCGGCGCCGGCAACAACGTGTCCGTGGCGATACCTTACATCTTCAAGTTCTTCGTCACTCAGCTGGCTGCTGTCAATATAAACGTCAAGATCAACTGCACTGGTGACTTGGCCATCAAATCCTGTTAGCAGCGTTTACCCAGTAATAGAGCTATGTGAGAGCATTCGATACTAAACAGAGTCAGGATTTTTTTTTTAAATATTGTGGTTTATTTCATTAGTGGTTTGTGCAACTTTTGATCACTGCACTGTTTATATTATGTAATAATAGTTATCTTTTGTGTATTTTTTTCATTTTAAGTGAACTTAATATGTACCATGTATATGTGATTCTTAAAACCTATATAGATAAAAGAAGGTCAAGTTAATGTGAATAAAACAAATGCAAAAATGCTGTAAACATTAGTGTTTAGGGGTGAGAGCCATCCGCTCCCCCGCAAGTCCGGTGATGACAAAGCTACACCAAGCCATCAACATAATCAGTTAGAGAAAATAACCTGATTTTTTAAATATTATGATTATTGTTTGTTTCTCTTGAAAATATGTGTAAAATAAAAAATTCTGACTACCAAACTAAAAAAACACAACTATAGAATATGATTGTCTTTATTTGGGTAAATGTTCGCTATTGTTGTATATAAAGTAAGGGATATTTTTGAATATATAATGTTGAAATTAGAATGCCTTTTTTTGTATTTACACCTATCCAAAATATTTAGAATTTGTAAACTGCCTCGCCATCCAAAGAGATTTATTTATAGAAATGTATTTCATTTAGTTAGTTTAATTTTACTTAGTTATTTTTAATATACGTAAAGATTTGTAAATATTATTATCGAAGAATAAACTTAGAATTGGTAAGTAAATAAAACACCCAATGAACTATAAAGAAAATACTCTTTATTCTTTTAGTCATAAAGTATAATATCTTAAAGCTATATAAAAACGGAACAATTCAAACACAAATGTCTGTATCCATCACTTAATCTAAGTACAATCAAGTACTAGTGAAATACCTGGTCTCTTCGGAATCCACTTATATAAACATAATATTACACACTCATCTTCTATTGTAAATTATATCAAATAGATACTCAACATTGGCACAAAAGAGTTTGGATATCATATTGATTGAGGTATTAACTTAAAAAGAAGGAACTGTCAGAACTTTAAGGCCACATTTCTCTGCCGAATTCATTAAAAAAAAACAGAAACCTCAGGCTCATCTGCAAATAAAATCTAATATACTTAGACATCTGCACCAAACAATCTAGGGGTGAGAGCCATCCACTCCCCCGCAAGTCCAGTGATGATGACAAGGCTACTCCAAGCCATCATCCTTAGTCAGTTAGGAAAAAAAAATCAAACTACCTATTTTGATTGCCATCTCGATTCTTGATAGAAGAAAAAACTAAAGTCACATATTGCCAGTATCCATCAATTTTCCATCAAAATCCATGTTTTCATTGTTCCGCACAGAGGACTAATCCTCATCCATCGCTATCGCTTCCACTTCCTTCTTCTTCTTCTTTTTCTTCTTTTTGGCGCTGGCCGTCTCCAGGGCCAGGGTAGCCTCCTCCATGGCTTCCTTCATCACTTCTATGTTCTTTTTAGGGATATCTCCGGTCTCATAGAACTTCAGACGGTCTTCTACTTGCTGACGGAGTTTCTCACCGAATATCGTTGTTAGGCTCTCTGTCAAATAAATAAAAATAATGTTATAGACAAAATCACATAGACATCGAAACATCAAACATGTAACTGCTACAATGATACATTTTTTTTAAAAAATTGATAATTTCTAACATCCATTTACATTAAAATAATTACCATAGCATCAAAAAATTTTACATTTATAGACCGCAGAACTGGACATGTTCGTATGAGAAATGGTTGGTGGGCAAAGAAACCGTTCTTTGCTGCTCATTGTATTTTTTCTTCAAAACCTCAACTCAAAAACCAGTAACATTCTTTTTTGTTTTTCAATTCCTCATGAAGGAACTTTAATTTGTTGCAAATGAAGGTGTTTTCGATTGTAACAACTACTGAAGTCAGTTTAGTGTAAAGGTTTTTGAGTTAAGTTTAAACTTAAATAGTTAAATTGTCGCAGTATTGAATAGCACATTGATACAAATTGTTCATGCACTTTCTGGATATAACTGCGATTGATATAGCACATCTATTATTACCACAGGTCGATTGATAACACAAGCGGTAGATCAAAGTGTGCGTACATACATGATTTTCTAAATCAGACTTTCAAACAAAGCCATTAAATACCAGATTAACAAAATTTTTTATACTCGATAATCTTAACTCTATTTTCTTACTGAAATTAATGGTAAATTATTACATTTCATTAAAATTTATTTTACTTTAAACTATCATGGTTACACACAAAAAATTAAGTATGAGTATTTCCTTATAATGGGATTGAGTTTATAAGGAAACATGGTATAACCTCCAGCCAGTGCTACCATGAGTTTAAAAGTTACGGACTCGATATCGCCTACGTAAATATGTCTATGAAAAACTTGTACAGCGCCCCTGGTAGTTACGCTAAGAACTAAAATCGGTTGTATGAAAAAAAACAACTAGATAGATTTTTAACGTACGTAAGTTTTCGATAGCCAACTCATGGTACCGCTACAGGTTTCTATATTACTTAGTTTTCTCAAATCTACTTATATTATGATCTGAATCTGATGTATCTCTAAAAAAATCTTTAAATTTTTGATATTTCATCAATGTTATACATACAATAATTGATGCTAATTAATAGTAACTTCGCAACTTATTATCTCAGCTGTTTATTGAATTAAAAAATATTTAAATACATAGTTAACCCTTAACTGATGATGGCACCATAATTCAAACATTCTTCCCTCAAAATAAGGTCCAATAGCAATTTCAAACAACCCAATAGCCATCCAATAGAAATTTTCAAAACAGTATACCGGTTAAACGGTTAAATATAGACTCACCGGAGAAGCAATCGATCCTGGAAGCGATGGAGCACTTGTTGGCGAGGTACCGGCTGATGCGGCCCTTGTTCTTGAGGCCGGCGCGGCCGATGTACGTGGAGTGGTAGAGCAGGCCGTACTTAGGCGTGTTGGAGCGCGTCTTCAGCGCTCGGAACAGGGCCTTCTCCGCACCTGAGGGAGGAAAAAAAGGCTTGATGAGATTATATTAAAATCATAATTATTTGTAATCTTACAATATTATAAAAATAAATATAAATATCTAGGACATTTCCACACACGGTCATCTGACCCCAAACTAAGCAGAGCTTGTACTATGGGCGTCAGAGACTGATATACATACATACATATTTATATATACATACTTAAATACATAATCACACCCAGACATGGAACAAACACCGATGTTCATCACACAAATATTTGTCCCGAGTGGGAATCGAACCCACGACTCTCGGAACCGCCAGCCAGGGTCACTAACCACTGTTCCACCGAGCCAGTCCAATATAGGATAGGTTTGATTTTTTTGTTTGTTTGTTGAATTAAATAGGCTCCAAAACTACTAAATAGATTTGAATAATTCTTTCACTAGTGGAGAGCTTTTTCTTGAGTGATTAGGCTATATATCATTTTTTTTTAAATTGTGGTCCTTATTAAGTTACGATAAATTAATATACCCGAAGCAAAGCGAGGGCGGGTCACTAGTAACTAATAAGATTTCTTGCATAATTATGATATTCTAAATTAGGAAGGCAAGTACATTTTGAAAGTATAAAATTAAGTGTAATAATAAACTCTCATGTTTTTATTACACAATAATATCATTGGTTGTAGTTTCTACAGTAACTTTTGTTTTATTAGCTCTGATGAGAGCTCTTGTTTAATGCAAATCATCATAAAACTTCTCTTTGTGCTTGCTATGCAATAGCAACATCTAAATCCTCCGCTAATTTACAATAATGATAAGTTACATGTGAAGCATCAATGGCCAAGTGGTTAAGATCGTTGCTTGGCATGCGAGAGGTTGCTAATTCAAACCCCGCCACGTACCAAGTGTTTTCAAATTAGTATATAGAAATTCTAAGGTTATGTAGTCGACCAACCCGCACTTGGCCAGCATGGTCGACTAATGAGTTATCGCCCTAGTTTAGGGTAGGCCCGTGCCCCAGCAGTGGGGACGTATATGGGCTGATGATGATGATGATGATGATAAAAATGTCTAAATAAATAAAGAAACTCCTAATTTTGATTTTCCTTGGTGGACATGGGCTCTCCGATTAAAGGAAAAGGTGTATCCTGTGGTTATGCTTACCGAGGATCTGCAGCGTGGAGGCGGGGTACTTGGCGAGGCTGGTGAGCGAGCCGGCCTTGGAGATGAGCCTGGCGCCGACCTGGTCTCCCACCAGGGTCGTGAGGTTGGGCGCCACGCTGTTCATCTTGGTGTGGAGGTACTCGGCTATCTGTTTCCTGGACAAAGATAATACACAACTTTTCACTGCCGCTCTACATTGTAGAAATTATTGAACAACTTCACTTCCCTCTGTTTTCCCTATGTACACCGAGACGAGGAGCTAGTAATAAATAAATTAATATCTCACAGCATCACATGATCACTACACTTTGGAAATCGACAGCTTCAATAACTGTTACTTGGTGTATGGTCGCGATTTCCAGAAAGGTGGGTGTTCAAATCCCCGGGTAACAGTGAAGCAATTGTTTTTTTTCCATTTTTCAAAATATTCAATAGCAAGCTTTAAATTTACATCACATACATTATTTTGATTCACAGATAATATGTTGTTAATTTAAACAATCAAGACTCAGCATGGTGTTTGAATGAGACAGATACCTAGCATATTGAATCAAATGGCCCCACATCCTATTTTTTATTTTAATGGGGTATTTTTTAACATAGAAGACCATTATTAGTTAACCTGGATCATGGCGCTTGCAACAGTGCCGAAAGATCGGGAGCTCATAAAACAAAATAACATGGTAAATATCCTGGACATATGCAGTTTTCTAAGGTAGAAGACTATGTTTGACTATATTCTAATTATTTTATTGCTTTTCGTAAAAAAAAATATTTTAATGCATAAAAAAATTGTTGCAGTCTTGTATAGCACATTGATCAGTAAAAATCACGCACTTTCTGGATATAACTGCGATTGCTATAGCACATCTATTATTACCGCAGGTCGATTGATAACACCAACGATAGATCAAAGTGTGCTCAAAATAACATCCATTCCCGGGACCAATACATTCCTAAACCTACTAGGATACCATACAAACAGCCATCAGCTAGAACAGTACTGAATAATCTACTAAAAAAGTACTAAAAGTAAAGAGTAGTCAAAAAACTGTATGTTATATTAAAAGGAAAACTTTTAATGAGAATTAAGATTAGTAATTATTACTAAATCTTCTGCCCACAAACTATGTTAAAAGTACTTTATATTTTATTTATTTATTAATAAAGACACGTCAATAGACTAAAGATACTAGCACACATATAAACTCGTAAACGCTCTGGCTTTCAGTATTCTTTGTATGAAACTCCCTATAAACAACACACACCAATAGGAATATAACAAGGTAGCAATACTATAGTAAAATAATTAGTATAAAATAACGAACCTGTAATTGTGCAACGCAACAACTCTGCCCGCAAACATCTGTATATTGATCAAGTCCACCGGAGAGATGTCCATGCCCATAGACATCTTCGACGCATCAATAATAGCCTGGGCCTTCTCCGAGTCACCGAGGATCTCGGTCAAGGGTTCCACTGACTCCTCGGTCAGGGTCTTGCGGTCCTTGATGAGTTCGGCGCACCGTGTGTACAAATGGTTCTCGGGGACAATGCTGACCAGCTCTGGGAAGTGGTATGAGTACCATTCTCTGTGGGAGAAGAATATTTAGGTTAATTTATACAAATATGTAGTTTTAGACTTAGGTACTTGTATATGTATTATCAATGATAGACATAATAGTCTCATGATAATTTGGACTTTAACCCTTAGACCGCCAGGCGCATTAACGCAATCCTTACCTCAGACGCCAAGCGTATTTTTGGGTATTATTTTGCCTCTATTCACTAGTGATGTGCATTTGTATAAAATAAATTAATTGTAAATGACGATTTTCTTTAAAATCTTTATTACCTCACGTATTGTTTGTATATGAAATCATATCACATAAACGATAAAATAAAAACTAGGTTATATTTACTCATAGAATCCAGAATATTCCAAAAAAATCATATGAAATAGTAGAATAAGTTAGCATCTTTCGGCGTCACTAGTCACGTCTTAAAGCGTCCGTGGCGTCTCAGAAGTGTCTTTTCATAACAAAAATAGTGAAGTAATAACATTTATCGATGATGAATTATTAAGATAAAAATGTAAAAACCATACAAATAATAGATTTTTTACATTCTACATATTTATTCAAAACAAAAAAGTTTCAATCCAGCTTTAATTTTAACTAACTGTATACTCTGTGAAATTTTAGTGGTTGTTTTACCGCAGTAAAATGATTCTATCTTAGTACCACAACAGATTTGTGCAGTTCTTTTTTATTAAAATCAATAAATGCTGGTTTTACGAAAGGTATAACCGAAACTCGAAAGCTATTACTTAGGGCGTAGAGGTTCTTTATTAGCTTTAAGCGTCGATTTCATGCGGTAATCAGTACCTGATTACGTGACATCTATAAGATAGCTTTTCATGTTTTCGAGTTTGAGAAATTGTTAGATTAAAAGAACCTTTTTTTTTAGTGTTTGATGATTTGATAGTATTACTAAAGACAAATCGCTCTGCCACGGGAAAACAACCACTAAAATTTCACGGTGTATATACTTTATGAACTGAACTAAAATTGTAAAGCAATTAGCATGACTGTGCTTGTGAACACGCACCAGGGTTTGGTCTGCTGGGATACAATTTTGACTTTATATTTTTTTTAGAATAGGTAATTAGGTAATTAATGCTAATATGTTCACTCACAACAAATTTAAATGGTCTGTTGAATACAGCGAACACTATTATTCAATAGAGGTAAAATATATTTCTACCTTCCCACATGTCCCATCATTATCAGAGATACGGCCATCGCTTGTGACGTCACAAGCGGACGACTTAAAGCGTCTTTGGCGTTCCTGAGTATGATATTTAGATAATAGATAGTGAAGTACCCTGATTTATCGATAAAAATATATTTACCCACATTTTTATATCTTGATTTAAAGATTGAGGCTTTTTAATTATATGAATGTAAAAAAAAAAGATTGGCTTTTAATACAATACTAGTTAATTCCTTATAAATCGTGTGGAAGAAGTGAAAAGTATGTGTCGAGATCGTAGCAAATGGAATGATTCATGGGTGCATCCAGGTTTTTGGCCAGGAGGGGCAAATCAAATTTTAAGTTCTGGGCCAGGGGGGAGCAAATCAGGTTTTTTTGCTAGATGACTATCGATAATAGAATTAGATATGATGCATAACGACGACATCATATCCTTACCGACTTAAAAGTTTAATTGAAACTTTAATTTTTATCAATTTCGATACACACATACTATAAATAAACTAATTGATCAAAACAAAACGATGTTCTAAACCAAAGTTGGTTGTAAATGTAAAATCGAAATAATGGTTCTTAAATTACTACTTGCCTGCTTTTTTATTTTATTTACATCACTACATGACGCATAAAAGCGTCTTTGGCGCTGGGGGATATACTTTTAATAGCGTATAAATTAATGTTTAGCAATTTGCTTTTTTCTTTATAAATTTGATAATTGAATTGATTCAATGTGACGGGTATTGTTGATCATAAGTTGTTCTATTCGCATATATAAATAAAATAATCTTTCACGAAGGATTTATTACTAATATTTGCACCTGAACTTCTGACTAAAATCTGACGCTTTAAGGCGTCCTTGGCGTCTCGGTGTAGTTTGCTAATGACGCTTTAAGACGTCCTTGGCGTTCAAAGGGTTTATGTATAGTAATAATTTCAAGCAGTGCCTGTTAAACGATAATTGAAGTAAAAAGTAGTCGCTAAAATTAATTCTAGCAAAATAGAAATAATTCTTAAATTCTTTAATTGGGTCAAAAAAACTTATATTTTACAGCACAACATTGAATTAAATAATGCCTTCACATAAAATAATAAAAATCTGTTACAATCTAAATATCAGTATAATCTGGGTCAATATTAATAATTTTAATATACCTGATCCGCATAGAGAACGTGTTCACATCCTTATCCAACTGATCCAACAGCGCAATAGACTGGATGATCATGTTGTCCACACGGTGGACGTTGAACTTGACTCGGGCTCTGGAGTATGAGTGACCCAGGCCGAGCTGGGCCACGCTGCATGCCTTCTGCGTGAGGCCCTTGATGAGAGCATGGAAGTGGAAACGGATTCCTGGAAGATAGAAACGAGTTTTCGTTTTATTTTAAAATGTCCAATCTCTTACCGCTAGCAAGGTTAAACAATCAAAAATATCTGTGACAAACCAAGGATAATGAATATTTTGATATAAGTCAGGGTAGGCCTACCTTTGAGTATCAACATGCCATTTTTCCTTAAGAAAATTTAAAATGGTCATTGTTTTGCATCACATAATTAAGACTTAGTGACAATTAGGAAATTAATTTATAGTATTGTACCAAAAATTGTTGCGACACATCAAAAATTGTATCAACTACATACTTGAAGGAAATAAATATTTGTGTATGAATAACGTTGAAGATTTATCTAAGTTTTCAATTAATTAAAAAAAAACTATTTTAGATAAAATGTGTGTTTTCCACTTCTAGTCTTATTACCAACTTCCTCCGCTACTTCGAACTCACCTCTCAGTATCTCCGGCACTGCACCAGTGTGGGAGCATGGTATCTCGAGAGCTTCACTGATGGCAGCGCCGAGCTTAGGGTCCAGCACTCCGAGGGTGCTCTTGTTCCTCTTCTTGCGCTTCGGCAGAGCACCTTCCAGGAACAGGTTGAGGTCTTCAGGTAAAATACCTGGAGCACGCAAAAGATAATTAAAAATTAAAGTAAATAAACAAAATAATAAACTTGTGTATAGAAATTGATATATTTTTTAAATTAATATATTAAAAAAAATATTGGTTCATTAATCTTACACACAACATAAGTTGCTTGAAAACTAAAAGAAAGTGAGCAAAAGTAAATATATCTCAGCATGGCTTATCTAGGAAACTAGATAGTGCTGTTTTTCAGATGTTGCTGCTATATAATGATGATTTTATTAATAAGTTACATTAAAACTTACTTAGTACTTTTTAAATGTGAAGTATTGTGTTTGGTTAATATAAATAAATAAATTTACTAAACTTCATACTTATCACATTTTTTATCAATATTTATAAATACTGGCTTCTAATATCATTGTTTACGAACCTAATAAATAAATATATTATATCTTAATAAAAACCCACCTTCAGACACAGCATTAATATTCTCCAAGGCCAACACAGCGGACTTGAACGGCTGGAAAGCGACCAGGGTCACCACCGAGTTGAACCGCTGCAGGTCCGTCACCGACTCCTCCACCTGGGGCAGGAACGCGGCCAGCTCCTCGAACTCCGCCACCCGGAAGAGGGCAAAGCCCGCGCTGTGCTCATAGAGCACGTACAATTTACTCTGAAATTATTTCAATGTAGGTTATTGAGTGGCTTAGTTTTAGCTTCAAAATGGTTAACTATACAGTTGTATTTGTACATCATTGTGGAGTGTCTTCAATAATTACGCTATTGCATGCCATAGTGCAGACGTAAAGCCTTTTTGCAAGTTTTTTGTAACCACACCAATCAGCACTGCGCCATAATCACATGTGTTTGAATTGCACACAATTGTTTATTTTACACAAAAGGTTAGAAAACATGCTGGGTGGGCTCTCATTACAGGCAAAGGCAAGCACGTTTCTTCGTCAACAACGTGTCCATGCTTTGTACAGAGGCTAAAGTTGTAAAAGCATCCGACTGATTAGTGTTTATGAGATTATTAACACTTTTTGTTATGACACTGAGAAATAAAGTATTTCAAACACTAAGAACTATACGCTTAGGATATATAAAAGTTGTACACACCATTTTAACGTCTGATAATCGATAACATCACTGTTTTTGTTAGAAAATTAGAAAACACGTGCGGTTTGTTTGCGCACCCGCAGAGTGCTTTTTTGAGGTTATAAAAATGTGTCCGTTACATTTCACGTATTATATTCTTTTGACATTACTGAGTACATGTATAGTACCTATGTTGAATACATATTTATTAATATCTAATATAAATTACTGATTTGTATGATTAATGTTACGTGTTTATAATTAGAATATATGACATCAATAAATAGGACCATACTAATATTTATTTTACAGGAAAAAAAATCTATCATTCTATTAATTTTACGCAAATAGCGGAGAACGGAACGTTTAAAAAATGTCATGCATGGCCAAATATTTCCGTTCGTAAACACTGAACAAAAATATAATAAAAAATATACAGCCTTTCTTTATTCCTAAAGTTTTAATAATCACTTAGCGCTTTAAGAAACTGCGAGGAGATTTTTTTAACTGAATTATTTTATTGTTGTAATTGTACATGCAAAGAGGAGCTATTTGAAAATGTGACTTCTTGGTTTTGGTTCGTAAGCCTGATAATGGGTTTAAAATTTTGGTATTCTCAAAAAATAATATAATTCTAATTATCGTTGGGCTAGGCCAACTACTAGTAGTTTCGGAGGTAAGACCGTATTTTTCGCTTCAATTACTGCACTATACTAGATAATAAAGTTGTTAGTTTCTATGCAAAAGACATACTAAACCACGTACTAATGTAATTTTAAATTTGAGTAACGTTTTCAATTTGTAAATACTACCAACCAATGTATTGGCAAAGCGGGATTTTAGACAACATTAAAGTAAATAACATGAAGGCTGATAAAATAAAATAAATAAATCAATTCAAATAGGTCTGCTTTGTTGGTACGACAGCTTTGAAATGTATGTTTCTGAACTGATTGTTGTTGCACAGTCGCAGTAACGGAAATTTTGACATTTTGGTTTTTGAAAATTTATATGACGCGTTGGGCCCCCAGTGTTGTTTATTTGTCGAAAAAATGTATTTGGACATTTGAATACTGTTTGAAGTTTTGAACTAGTGGTGTGCTTGTAAGTGATTGGATCACCTTGAAAATAATTACAGAATCATGCGTCAGTTGTGAAAAATTAACCAAGAAAAATGGCATCTGTGACTATGCAAAGGGATCTTGTTGTGAATCTGAAAAGGGAGACTTGTTTGAACGTAGGGCTGCTCAGCAAGCTGCAGCCGATGTCCTCGGACCTGAGTAGGCAAGTGTTCAAGGAAAATGCGCTTGAGAAGCCCACGCAGAATGTCTTCAATCATCTCTCGCATTATTTAGTGTCTATTATTGATCCTCAGACATGTGAGAAGTTTTCGTGGCCTTTGTACGACACTAAGACCGAGAGGGCTTACAGAGGCCAGCTGGCTGCGTTTATAAATGATTATAGTAGTAAGGGATTGGTTTTGCCAGTTATGTCATCTTATTTAGTCAACCCTGGCTGCTATAAAGTCACTTTGCTGGTGTTCCAATTGTCGCAGCTAGCAGTACAGAGACTCTTGAAGTTGAAGATGACTAATAAACAGAAGGAACTGTACAATTCCATGACTGAGAAATACAAGACTAGCACCGAAGGATTCTTGGAGGATATAGAAAAAGAGACTGATATTATGTTGAGCAAATTTTCAAACTACCTGTGCAAACGAGAGGCTATGGAAAAGATTGCAGATATGTTTGGAAAGAAAATAGTTTCTATGGAAGAGAAGTTGAAGTCAAATGATGCACAAAATTATATCAATGAGTTAGTAGACAATTATGTTAGCCAGAACAGTTTAGATGAGTCCACTAAAAATGAAATAATTAAAATAAAGAATGTGAATACATCATCGGCCATATTTGATACATGGTTGTCCGTAATGGATGATAGAATAAGAGAATTAGAATCTAAGTGGTGTGAAAAAGTGAGTCCATTCTTGAATACTTGTTCAGAGGCACATAAGAACACTGAGGATCTCATCGCCAGGCATACCGGGGTAGCTGAACGTAGTTCGTACATGGTAGAATATAATCATAGAGTTGACGAAATAGATACGATAGATTTACAGAAGCAAGTGAACACACAACAAAGATATGTCTTGAAAAATATTGTAAGAGATGAAAAATTATACTTTCCCAATCTCATAAGAGGGTTTCTTATATCAATCTGTTATATTCTGAAGAATGCAGAGATTGGAAACGAGATTTACAAGTTCAATGAGTATTTGGAGGGCACGGAGAGGAATTTCAGTGAGGTTGTGTCGGCGTTGCGGAAACTCAATGATAGAGTGATGAATGCGGATTCAAGGATTCAGGTATGTAATCTATTGTTTGTTTCGGTTATACATATTTGCTAATTATAAAATCTTCTTAAAAATGAATTGTTGTTCGTTAGTCTGACTAAAACTCGCGAACGCCCGGATCAAATTAGGTAATTTTGGTTTTAAAATGTTTGTTGTAGTCCAGGGAAGGTTTCAATAAGAAAATATAGAAAAAGAATCAGTATTGGCGGTATGAAATTCGCCGGGACCACTAGTTAAATAATAAGGCATTCGATTTCGGCCATGACAGCTGATCTCAATTAAGATTAGAGCTTGCTACCAATGGACCAACAAAGTAGTTTTTTTTTTTTTAGTACCTGTTTATAGAGCAGCTGTTCTGATTAGAATAATTTTAGTCTTGAAATATTCAGGATGGTCCGGGAAAGGATAAGGTAAGGTTAACAGTGAGAAATAATGAAAAAATAGCAAGGTAGAATGTTAAAACAACAATTTCATTTTTCCATAAACTGTTCTACCTACTTTTCTGGTTCACATTCACATGTGGCAGTTTCAATGTTTATTTAATTTATGGTCATTCAATAAATCCGTTATTTCTTCTATCGCTATTCCTATCCTATACTTTTAATTGCGATATGAATTGCACCAGGACCACTAAAATAAACTCTTAAGTCTTACATAGTGCAATGCCATTGAGTTGTAGAAACTGAAATTCTCAAAAAATAATTTAATTTTCCAGCCACCATCGTTGCTGCTGGATCAGTCAACAATATCAATGAAGGACCTGGAGATAACACCGATGCCTGACTTATCTGACCTCAAGTCAAGCCCGGAGCATCCTAGTCCTCTGTTCGACACCTTCACACCGATAAGCATGTCCAAACACCAGTTCAACCTGCGAAGAAAACACAACTCGTTCAGCAGCTTCTCAAGGCCACAGCCGAAGTCCTTGATCACACCGTTCCATCAAGGCCCTCGTGACGACTTAATGAAGAGCCTCATATCCTGCCACATGAATTCCTATGAACGTCCTGATGTCAGTCAGAACTTTGACAATATATCAGTAATATCGCAACTCAATCCTCGTATCAATGAGACCATGGTAGAAACTTCCGGATTTACAAAGCATCAGATCATGCGGTTGATGTCCACAAAGAAATCGAGCAGCTCAAAGAAGTATAAGTATAAGACTGAAAGACCTAATATAAATGTGAAGAAAGGAGGTTTATTCAATGAATCCAGTAAATCTAATGATGGCTATACATTATTCAGAAGCCATTCTTCTCCGAACTTGTACGACAATCATGATAAAAAGACATCCACTTTGTTAAGCAAGAGAAAATTGTCTATTATGCCAGAAGACAGTCCATCGTTGTTAGAGGTATCAGGTATTGTGGCTTTAGAGAAAGATAATACATATGGAACCCCTGAAGGGATTGGTATGTTGGTGAACTCCAGAAAACTGATAGACACATTACCTGTTATATGTGTCACTCCAGAGCCTGACAATATAGTCAACATATCAATAGATAAAGTGTTTGATGTCAATGAACATATTGAATCCAAATTTCAAGCAGTATTGACAGAGCCAAGACAGAGTCTCGAAATTAAAGAAGAATCTAAGACTGAAACACCGAAAAATACAAGTCAGAATACAAGTCAACTTGTAAGAAAAACAAGTTCATTAGAAAAGATAATAAATAGGTTTAAGAAAGTCAGGGCCAATGTGATGCCTAGCGAGGAGAGTGAATTCAAAACGATAGTGGAGGAAAAGGAGAATTTCAATATGGTTAATGTAGATGTGTTCGCGGCAAATAGGATTCTATTGCCTGACCTTTTGAGTCCGAGTTGCAGTACAATATCGGTGAAATCTTCAGATTATTTGGATCAGCTGTGTTTGGATATTGATGACAAGCAGAAGAGGAAACCTAGGGAAAGTCTTGGTACTGCCCTTGGTGTGGATAACACATTCTTAGACCAATTTGATTTGATAGACTAGATATAGTTGAGTTTGCCTTGTAAATAGTCCTTTTTATTTAGTACCAATAATTGTTGATATTTGTAGTCTTCATAATCACAATAATGGTGATATATTTTTGTATGTCACTTTCATTAATATGCAATAATCATATTTTTGTAATGCTTAATGCTTGTTAAATAACCAATTTTTAAAATTTTGCTGGTTATTTAGGAAAAAAAAGTACTACTTTTATTAAAAAAATAAAATGTATACTGATAATGGTATCAGTTTAAAATAATGAAAGAATACTAATTTTGAGATTCTAACTTTTAAATTAATTCTAGAGAAGTGTTACTGATTCTTAAAGTATGATAATGTTTGCAGAAATGGATGTGCTTTTATAACATAAAAATAAAACGGTTATTAACTAATATTTTCCTAGTATTTAAAAAAAATATGTACTGCACTAGGAATATACTCATTATTAAGTGCCTCATAGTAAAATATATATTTTTTTCCACTTACATTTACATAAATTTGAATACATATAAAAATAGTTATTAGCCAATGTTTTTTTTAAGCATTTTGAAGTAACTAAACTAGGAATGTACTAATTATTAAGTGCCTATACCAAAGCCGCTCTAAGTTGGCCGATTTGCTACATGTCAGACTGACTGCACTAGTGAGGGACAACGGTAAAATTGCCGAAGTATATAAGTAACAGTTATTTCCACTTTATAACCAAGCAAGGTCTAATTATAACAAATTTTTATTAAAAACATTAATTCACATCCAAAAGATTGAATTTAAGTTCCTTATTTATAAATATATTTATTTTTAAAATACAATACTTATTAAATCCTTCATCCTATTTTAAAAAAATACCTGGTGAGTATTACCCACTACGTCACTATGAAAACGTGTCAAACGGCGTAACCTTGTAAAAGCGTAATGCAGAGTGGAAATTTTACGTTTTCTTTTTATAATTCAATTATTTTAGGTAATAAAAGACATTTTAAAAGTTGTTCTTTATGATTCGCGTAAATATGTTCCTCTTAACAAGGATAAATGCAAAATATAAAATAAAAAGTGTCAAATCGGTCTTCTAAGAACGGCTCCGGTATAATTATCTAGTTATTTGTCTTTTATTACCTAAAATAATTGAATTATAAAAAGAAAACGTAAAATTTCCACTCTGTATTACGCTTTTACAAGGTTACGCCGTTTGACACGTTTTTATAGTGACGTAGTGGGTAATACTCACCAGGTATTTTTAAAAATAGGATGAAGGATTTAATAAGTATTGTATTTTAAAAATAAATATATTTATAAATAAGGAACTTAAATTCAATCTTTTGGATGTGAATTAATGTTTTTAATAAAAATTTGTTATAATTAGACCTTGCTTGGTTATAAAGTGGAAATAACTGTTACTTATATACTTCGGCAATTTTACCGTTGTCCTCACTAGTGCCTTTGAGTATAAAGCCACTGGAGATGCCATAACGTCAACGCTTCTAACAAATTTTTTCGCCACTTTTAGCGGGGGCGAGGTAAACACGTACAGCACACCACCAAAAATTAATAACTCAACAGACACAAATTTTGCTGTAACGATAAACGCACACTACAAAAATGTTCAACACTTCAAACAATACACGCACACAAACAAAGTTTTCACGTAACTACGCAACACACATACGAAAAAATAGTGATGACACAAAGAATAAAATAAAATCAGTTTGGTGAATGAACTGAACTATCTTGTACTGATTATTGTAATTCAATAACATTTTGTGGGATCTTATTAAACAATTTTGTGCTTAAACCCAAGAACGACTTTCCAGTCTTTTGAAGCCTGAGCCTTGAAACGGCAAACTTATGTTTATTACTGGTGTTAAAATGGTGAGGATCCGATATTAAATGATTGTATGTTCTTGTAAACATATAAGATACAGTCCAAAATGTACTGAGAGGATACGGTTAAAATATCTATGTCTTTAAAAATATCTCTAAGGGAGTCACAGAATTTCTTTTCATTTTCAGACTAAATTTCAATATCGTATGACCAGAGGAAAGAAAAGTAATTTTTCTAATTCATCTTACAAGATTTAAATATAACATATGTTTAGACCTTTATTTAATTCAAAATTAAAAGTAAAAACGGATTATACAACTAACTGCAGGGAGTGAATGATTCATTCAAATGTCGAGTCGCTTTTTTGACTTTGTGACATCACTAGCCCCCGTACCACTGTATTCTTGTTTATTTTTTTCTGTCGTTTACGTATCGCAACGACTTTTAATTTAAATGGCAATTCTTCTTAAATACACGTTTAAAAGTTAATAAAAACACTTAGATATGATACTAAACGCGCTCTTGTTGCGAATTTGAGCTCTCGATCGCCTTTTACATGAGAATACTGCACAACTAACCATTTTTCAAGAGTAACGTCACGCGACAGGGATCAATGCAAAATGGCGGTGGTGCAGCGACAAGTAGTTTTATTAAACGTGTTTGAACAGTTGACCAATGTACTTTGCCGGAGGGGGTCGCCCGTGTAAGGCATCTCCAGTGGCTTTATACTCAAAGACTAGTGCAGTCAGTCTGACATGTAGCAAATCGGCCAACTTAGAGCGGCTCTGGTATAATAGTAAAATAGTTTATTTTTCTGTTCATTTACATTAACATAAGTTATTTAACTCACTTCATCCATCATTGTATTGTTCTGTTTGTTTTAAGGCGTCTTGTAAATTATATTTAGTTATTTTAATTGTATATTACTTATCTGCCTATAGATCAGGTTTATTCAATAAAATAATATGTTTATTAATTTTTTTTTTTTATTCAAAATTATATTGATGAAAAGGAAAGACGATTTTAAATAAAAGTTAACTTTATTACAAAACAAACAACGCCAATTATAAATATAAATAGGTTTCCTTAAAACATATACACCTACATCGACCATACGACTATACAGGGAATCAAAGAATGAAACATAATTTCTAAAATGAGATACAATTATGAAGTCATAATGTCTCTGAGAAGTAAAAGTGGTAATATTTATCAAAGGTTAAACTTTTAACTTGTTAACGAGGTGATTTTTTGTACCTTTAGATTCTGTCCTTATTGTTTCAAACTTACACAATAAATCAACAAGGTATTTGTACCAATACCTATTGTATTTAAATTATATCTTAACAATTAGTAACAACTGTCGTCGTTCATGTTCAATTCTTGACACACAATGTCGTGTATCTTATACAATACATTGTATTGTACTTTAATTGACATTGCATGTCAAGTATTAATGGATATTGTTAGGTGTAAATCAGAAATACTTCATCAGTACCAGATGTAACCCACTAAAAGCCAGGGATAGAAGTATTATCATTGCAATTTGGACTTTGCCACTTGACATTTGGTCTAAAACCAATGAATAATGTATCAGACCTACTGGCATAAGTGGGTTAGAGGAAATCAAACGTTTTGATACATTTGAGTGATCTTCTGGTCTGTTCTGTATCTTCTGGCTCTCAAGTGGTCCAACCCACTTACAATTTGGTGTCAGTCTCGCCCAACTTAACCATATTTTCGGAAATCTCCCACAATTTCTTTGCCCTGGTCATATCGCTGGCTGCAGCTGATAAAGTGCTTTCACCACAATCGGAGAAGTATTTCCCGCTGACCTTCTCCAGTTTCTCATCAACAGCCAACATGACTGTGGTCTGGCAACCTTGCCTGGGTGTCTTGAAGAATCCCTTGATGATGAGGTACAGTCCCCAGCTTAGAGGAATAGGCACGTTTCTCCAAATGCCAGAGTCGATGAGACCTGGGTGCAAACAGTTGACGGTCACGCCAGTGCCTTCGAGTCTTCTGGCTAATTCTTGGGTGAAGAGTATATTGGCTTCCTTGGAGACGTAGTACAAGTAGGCAGGCAGTTTGTCGACTGGATTTGGGTTCATTAAGTCTACGGATCCGAGTCTGTACAAAGCTGAAGCGACTACTACTACCCTAGATGGCGCTGTCTTCTTCAGCAAGTCCATGAGCAAGTGGGTCAGCAAGAAAGGTCCGTAGTGGTTGGTAGCCATGGTCAGTTCGATGTCGTCCACTGACTTCTTCTTCCTGAAGGTCTGGGCGTAGCCAGCGTTGTGAACGAGCACGTTGAGTTTGTCTTCGTTCTGGTTGATATCGTCAGCGAATGCTCTGATGGAGGCGAAAGAGCTGAGGTCCAGTTTCTTCACGATGACTTTTGAGTTCTTCGTTGAGTTGATGATGTCGTCTGTAATTGGAAATAATGAGCTTTTTTAGTTGATTTAGAAGAGAGAAACTAGGGGTTGGTATGTGAGTTTTTTCGTTTGCACTTTCTGTATTATCCGGTCTCGTGGTTGCTGTATTGGTTTTTACATTTTGGCCTTGAATACTCTGTTGGAATCCGAAAGTTCAAAGTGAACTAAGAGGAATGCAGTGCACTTTCTTTATTATCTAAAGCTGATGGTAACAATACCTTCTTAAAATTGATCTTGAATAGACAGTTTCCATAAAACTAGTCCGGCTGTCCAAAGCGTGGGTAGTTACGGTTAGTCAGTTCTTGGCAGTTTTCAAAGTTGGTTAGTTAGTTCTTGGTTAGTCAGTTTTGGATAGAAAAAGGTTATATATGTAAGTTACCTCGTATCTTCTCAGCCGCTTCCACGTTCCTGCACGCCATGATGACTTTCGCCCCCCTCTTGGCCAGCTCCTTGGCCGTCTCCTTGCCGATGCCGCTGGTGCATCCTAGAAGAGAACATAGGCATGGTTAGGTATACTTAGTAGTAGTGGAAACTTGGCTCTGTTACCACTGATAGTAAAGAGGAAGAATAATCCCGACATCACTGTCGTGCCCCTGGATGCATCCATAACCCTTATTTATTTTCTTGCACTTTTTATCTAATTTATGATCGATAAATGAAAATAAATCGATCATTAAAAAAATCGAAATGATGGATATTTAGAACGCGATAATAGCTGTATCTGATCTTTTCAGATCAGCTTTCTTCGGCTCGTTGTGACCAAATTTCTTACCAATGTCTATTCACTTGTTTTGTCAAGGTAAAGAAACCAGCTGTTGAACACGTAGGTCTATAAGAGATTTTCCCTTTTTGACCTTCCACACCAATGGCGATGCATATAATATATTATGTGAGGTATAGATACGCGGACTTTCTCAGTTATACCCTATATTTATTTATTAGGCTAAAGAAACCAGAAGTCTTCCCCTTACCGGTAACAATAACAGTCTTCCCGTCCATATTCGTCTTGTCCCTGAAGACTCCGCAAGTGAACTGAGCGTACAGACGCAGCAGGAACAGCACGCTGATGACGCTCAGCACCGCCAGGAGTCCGATGATGATCAGGAATGGGAACACCCAAAGCAGGTAGCGCGCCCCCCAAGACTCTGCTACTATCATTTCTGGAAGAAACGGAAGGTATTAACAGTGGCGTAACTACAGGGTGGCAAGTCGGCAAAATGCCACGGGCCCCCACCCGGTAGGGGGCCCCAGCCGAAAGGGGTCCCCGGTCATAGGAGAATCTCATCTGCCAACCCACATACACATTAAGATAAAAAAAAAGAACGGGGGGTACACGGGGCCCCAACCGATGAATTTTGCCACGGACTTCAACGGGTATAGTTACGCCACTGGGTATTAATGGAATGGAAGCTGAAAGTACTATCCTCCCTGGCTCTTCAGGCGGGGCGTGAAACAGCATTTAAGAGGCCTTCAGGGTGAGTGCGACAGGCTCAATATGGTCTATTGTGCCTGTCGACCTCATACCTATTTGGATCTCACTACCGCTTACCATCAGGTGGAGTGAGGTCTTTTGTTAGCCTATTATAAAAAAAAGTAATCTAGTGACCATTTAGAGGTGAGAACCATCCGCTGTCAAGTTCGGTGATGATGACGAGGCTACTCCAAGCCATAGTCGTAAGTCAGTTAAGGACAAAAAAAACTGGTGACCATCACATCGTTGCGGGCTGTGGGTGAATTTTACATAAAAACCTTTCTCTTGAATCCCTCTATCTATTAAAAGAAACTGCATCACTATCCGTTGCGTAGTTTTAAAGATTTAAGCGTACATAGGGATATAGGAACAGAGAACTCTACATTGTTTTATACTAAGTATTAGGTTGACCCACCCCGCTTCGCTTCTGGTACTTATATTACACATAAAAACATTCCTCTTAAATCCCTCTATATATTAAAAAAACCGCATCAAAATCCGTTGTGTAGTTTTAAAGATTTGAGCATACATAGGGACAAACAGACGCGGGAATTGACTTTGCTTTAAACTATGTAGTGAAAATGATTAGTAGCAGCCACTTACGACGTCGCGGGGAGTTAGTTATCGTTATGTTTTTGATAATATATACCTATAATGTAGGTGATAGGTATCTTTATGAATAGCCCACGTGTTAGTAATTTAAATTATTGTGAAGTTTCATTAAAATCCATCAGTCAGTAGTTTGTGCACATACAAACTTTTAATAAATAGGTACATAATACTCACACTGTGAGTATTATGTACCTATTTATTAAAAGTTTCACTCACATTAATTCACATTAGAAACTCACATTAATTCACAACTACTCACACACATCATCATCATCATCATCATCATCATCAGCCCATACCTGTCCACTGCTGGACATAGGCCTCTCCAAATGCACGCCACTTCTCTCTATCACACACATAATATTACTAAATATTAAATGAGCATTTTAAAGGCACTTAGCAACATACAACCAAATGCAGTTACCTAAATACATAAATCATCTATAGTTGAAAACCTAATAAAATAATTAACACTTCATAGCAAGCTTTTACATACCCTCTTCAGTATCCATTTGTAGGCGTATTCTAACTTCGACGAGTTTCAAATTACACTTTATATTGCTTCTTAATTCTTAAACCGTTTTATTTAACTTAATTTCGCGCGCAAAAGCTACAACAAAGGATCTATATGTACTTAATATTATAATTATAAAACACAAACTGTTACGAAACACAACTCACATTTGTTAAAGGCAGTGAACGAACGCCTGACTCGAACAAAAATCAACTTCCTACTAAGTAGGTATAACTTATTGCGAAGAGCATTCGTTGTGTGAATTGTAAAAAGTGTCATGGCGTAGGGCGGCCATCTGTCCCATAAAATGTTGGACAGTCTCTCAATTAATTAAATTAAATTTACCATATTTTAGACATCTGAACCAAAATAAAATTATTCTATTGTATTCTAAATTAGTATTTGGGGAGGCTTTGGTCCAGCAGTGGACGGAAGTTGGCTGATGATGATGATTCTTAATGAAATGCTCAGCGTATGGTGAGGGTTTTACAATAACCTACCTAGGAATTCGTTATAATGATACTTAGAGTCATTTTCCATACTGTATGGTAGGTACGGTGAAGGTAGACGTTAAAGACTGATGATTTATTTATTTATAAAGAACAACTAACAAATCTTCCACAAAACAAATAGATAAATGACATAGAACAAGAGCTAAATGCAGATTCAATTACAGGTTGACTTGCACCGTGAGATAGATCTAAGTATATTTTATTAATGTGGTAGGCTATGGTGTTGATGATGATGATTTATTTCACGATTACTTCAGGAGGTACAAGAAACCTAGATAGGTTAGTCGCGTACGCATCCTGGTTGCGGTTTTTTGTGTTCTTTTCCACAAAAAATAATACGGTATAGTCTCCGTCTAACAATTTTGATGTGGCCCACATTTTCACTTAAAATACCTACCTGTCCCGACTTGAAGCTAGCGAAATGGACACCCCAGTGTACTTACACATGCTACGTAAGACAATCGATTACGAAATGTGAAGAGACACAATTTCTCTAACTAATGTTTATTAGTCTTCGTTTGGAGTGCCTTTTGGGACGCTTAATTAGGCAAGTGATTTGTAAATAAATATGGCAAAGTTCACCAGGTGACTGTTACCTTAATTTCTGCAATATTTTATTAGGTTGAATATTTAATTTAGTACCTACAATAAATATGTCATTTGTACCTGGAGCCACAGTAAAGCAATTGAATTGTTTTTATGTTCTTAAAAAAAACGGAATATTAGGTCAAGAATACGTCTTTCTAGCATTTTCAACAGACTGCAATATATTGTTGAAAATATTAAACGCTGTGCCATTTTTTTGTGTTTAAAGTTATTACATATACAAGTATGTACCTAGCTCGAATTAAAAGGTTCGCTGCTTGGATCTGAACAATGATAATTTTGCGGATTCTTTTGTGCCATGATGGTAGGTATATGGCGGAAGGTAACACTGATTTTGTCATTCTTTTAACATAAACAAGTAAACCTTTTGACCGCCATATTACATAACTATGTGGGCGAAATTCGAAAGAGCTTGAAACCGGTTTGACGCTTACCTTAGATCAACAACAGCCGCTGGAGGCCTGGTGCCTTAAAAGGCATTCTCATGATTATATGTTTCTCGAAATTAAGTATGTAAACTGTGAACACGTCATGTTTTTTTTCCATAGCATTTTCCTTGTAAGGATAACAAGGTATTGTCACTAGTTTATGATACCTAATTGGCTCTTTCATCACATATTAATAAGTTAAGTACTTACCTAAAAAACATACTAATATCCACTTGTTCCGTGATCTAACTTTAGTAGGTATATAATAATTATGTAGATATGTATCTAATTACAGTAAGTATGAATACCTTCTTTAACTACTTAACTAGCTCAATTAAATACAAAGAACAGCCTATAAATCTGTTCAAAGCCACGACTTGTGAAGATAAAATCAACATCAATGTACTAGATACTAACTTAGGCGAGTAGTTAAGTAGACACAATGTTAACATCTAAATCAAACACTTAGATGTGTACAATGTTCCTACGATTCTACATTATGTTTAGATATTGTAGGTACCTAATGACTTTTAAGTGCGGTATCATAAAATATCTGTCAAGTGCGAGAGCGTTTACAGTAATCCAGCAAGATTGAATGTTGGTAAATTACTTATGTTCTATTAGTAACACAAAGTATAAATATATATTTTTTGCAAAGAATTTAAGCATTCGGCTGTTTCTTTTATCTTTTACTGAAAAAAAAACGTGAAATTTTTGTCTAAGGGAGGAAAATACCCAGTGGGTTTAATTTCACCTGCGTTCTTTCTCAGTAGCTGTAAAAATTAATCATGCTCGGTTCACTGAACTCAAACGTCAAGAGATTTGGAATTACGCAACAAAACTTCCGGACTTTCTTTCTTAAAAAACAAGGTAGATAAGGTTTCAACTTATAAAGATACTAGTGACCCGCCCTCACTTCGCTTCGTGTACCTATATTACATAATACATTAAATCACGCCTTTTTCCCAGAGGGGTAGGCAGAGATCACTTCACCCCCTGCCATGTGCTACGGTCCTGGCACACCACTTTCGCTTCATCCACATTCATCAACCTCTTCATGCACGCTCGTCGATTACAGAAACTTTTGATTTGACCTTTCTTTAAGATTTGACCTATTTGGTCATGAAAGGTCTTTCTTGAATATTATACTAATAAAAGCTTTTAAAAAACGTTCCCTCTATCTATAAAATAAAATCGCATCCAAATCAGTTGTGTAGTTTTAAAGATTTAAGCATAGGTACATAAGGAAGGACAGACAGACGCGAGAAGCGACTTTGTTTTAAATACTATGTAGTGATTTCTTATTAAGAATTTTGTTGACTCACCAACTAGTTTTGCTCAGTTTTGATATTGCTATTCCACCCACGAACATCTTGTATGGCATCTAATGGGTATCTAGACACGCGGTAGCGTGTCAAGCCAAGTTCAAGAAACAGAACTGGCGAGCCGCACCGTGTGTAATATTACACGAACCATTTGGAACCACTTTTGAACCCCTCATAAATCAAAAACTATTTCACATAAACGTATCAAATTTGGCTCATATATTGTGACTTGCGAGATAAATATGTGTTCTAAATTTCATAAGCTTATCTCAAACAGTTATTTAGATATTAATGTCCAAAAATCCTCATTTTTATCATTGACTGACTGACAGATCAAAATTCTAACCCAGTTCCAAATGACCTAGAGAGTTAAAATTTGGTATGCAGATAGGTAATTACATGAATACAAAGGAAAAAATAAAAAACTGGCAATTTTTTAATAATTAGGTTTTTTTATTTTTTTTTTATTTTTATAAGAGGCTAACAAGACGACCTCACTCCACCTGATGGTAAGCGGTAGTGAGATCCACATATGAGGTCGACAGGCACAATAGACCATGTTGAGCCTGTCGCACTCACCCTGAAAGCCGTGAAAAAGGAGACCACTGCTGCGGTTAGGTTCTATTATGAACGCTTAACATAAATACCTAATTAGTGCCTAATCACGCCTATATACCGGAGAAGGCAGAGCACTAAGTATATATTTAGGTATACATACTTACTTATTTACAATTAAGAGTAGGTACTTATAGTCGGTTTTCATATTTATTACTTAGGGTTATACCCCGTAAACGTAGGAAAATACAGTAACTGATTCAATTGTTTTATATTTATAAAGTCTAGTTGTAGTTTTGAATTTGTCCTTTTCAAAGGACCCACGGCGTTACGATGATATATACTTTTCTACAAAAAATAATGATATCCAATCAAAAACATAAATGTGAAATGAGAGCCACGTTCAATATTATGATAATTGCCTTGGTTGTTGACTTCAACGACAAAAGAAGTGAGATCTAAATGGGTGCCAAGTTCAATGGTCAACCCTGAAATTTATTTGTAAGTAACACTATAACATACCTATTATATCTTCTTATAACATTTAAGATAATGTATGGTGGTAGCCTATGAAGGTCTGTCTTGGCTAGTTTTCTTTAGTTATTTAGTTAGTAGTCTAGTTAGTTGTCTTGGTTAGTTTGGTATTTGTCGGTATTTATTTTATAATTCCGAAAATGTGGATTGTTGGTAGAAACTAGCGAACATAATAATACGTTGGTAGGTTTATAGAAACTAGCCAAGACAGACCTTCATAGGCTACCACCATACATTATCTTAAATGTTATAAGAAGATATAATAGGTATGTTATAGTGTTACTTACAAATAAATTTCAGGGTTGACCATTGAACTTGGCACCCATTTAGATCTCACTTCTTTTGTCGTTGAAGTCAACAACCAAGGCAATTATCATAATATTGAACGTGGCTCTCATTTCACATTTATGTTTTTGATTGGATATAACTAACATAAGAATACGTAATATGTGCTTATTGCGACTGTTGTTAAGACATACCTATGAAGTATTAAGAAGTTAAACAAAAAAAAAAACTTTAACTCGTATACTTCCGCGAGTCTATACTAAAATTAAATTAATATCGTCGTATATCGTATACTAATCGTTAAAAAGTATATCGAATATTATATTACAACGATACTTTAAATCTCAAATGGCGTAACCACCAAAACACTACTTTTCAGGAGAGCAGAAATTAAAAAAAAAAATGTTTTTTTAATTCATAACTTTATCAATTTTAATACAATGAAAATGTTTTATACATCAAATTTCTTAGAATTTTGAGATAAAGGCTTCAGTAGGAACTCTTTGTACCTAAATCTTATATTTAAGAAACTAGAAGTCGGTTACGACTTGTGAAAATATTACAAAAAGGCGTTTACGCCCCATAAAAATCACGATTTTTAAGAGGTGAAGGTCGTATCTCCAATAAAATAATGTTTCTTGTGCTTTAAACTCATTTAATAATAAAAGAAAACGTAAAATATTCACTCTGTATTACGCTTTTACAAAGTTACGCCGTTTGACACTTTTTCATAGTGACTCAACGCGTAAATTTTAGAATTGGATGAAAAATTTTGGAATATGGGAAACTTCACTAAGATTTTTACGTATCTAAGTCGATTAATTTTGTCATTTGAAACCCCCTCTGATGTGTATTCACCATACATTTATCTATGTATTCAGCCATTTGCGTACTTGTGCGCATAGATTACGTTCCTCGGTGTATTTATTATTTTTTGTGACCGTTACGTTGACTTTGGCGCGTTATTGGTATTTGATTCTGATTTGTGTTTGGACATTGATTTAAAATGCCGAAACAAGGAAAACCAATAAATAGCCAATGTCTCCGCAATCTTAATCCCCCCGCACATCAATACTAACAATAATAATGACAATCATGTGTTCAGCGATGTTGGGTGTAAACGCCTTTCTTTTGTATTGCAATTTCGAAAAATAGCGTGTCTTACGAGTTACGCCAGAAAATTATGTCACGTACACCCTTTTTTTTTGACTTTTTTTTCACGTCACAATAATTTCTAGGGGCGTAAACACCAAGTAAATTAGACAAAGCCTTTTACGACCTGTTTACCTTATGAAAAGTGTTCAAATCTATAAAAAACATTGGGTCGTAATAACCTTTTTTTTGCGAATTTGAGGATTTTAAATATACAGATCGATAGAGAAAAAAAAACTGAATAAAACTGCATTAAAAAGTCATTTTGACCAAATTGGCGGTTACGCCATTTGAGATTTAAGGTAGCGACAAGCTATTTTAAATAGGTCAATTTTTCTACGGTTGTTCTTGACTTAGTATTCTCTGATTCTACACGAGTATAAAATAATTATAATAAAATTGTTTCCGGGCTATGCAGACGTCGTAAACTGCTGATTACAATAATAAGGTACAGTGATGTAATAACTGCATAGTTAGGTATCTACTTCATTCATTAATTAAGTGTGCATACTTAATCAGAAGAATACGTAGGTATTTAAGCAAGTACTTTTCATTTCCCTGTATCATATTTTACCTTAATGGAACGCATACCGCACAATCTAAATTAAAAAACTTACAAAGAAATGTTTCTATTAATTCCATCATCATTATTACATTGCAAGAGTCATTAACATATCTCCATGAAATGTAATCTAAGTAGGTACCTACCACCTACTTTCTTTTCGTCACGGCACTGGCTAGACGGCCGTATACTTTTATTATTTTTCTTAAATTTGACAAGCGCGCGCTAAAAAGTTTTATTGCCGGTAATTACATTTTTTACATTCAGATTTCGTGTTTTTCAATTTCGTTGTTCCCATTTTTTTGGTCGACTGCCAGTATTTTAAGTTAATATCACCCAAGTGAAATGCTTATTAATAGTGAAAACTATGTAGCTTCCTCCGTAAATCTTTAAAACTATGCAACGGATTTCGATGGTTTTTTTTATAGTAGGTAGAGGGTTTATAGAGGAAGGTTTTTATGTATAACTAGCTGTGCCCGCGACTCCGTTCGCGTTGAAGCTAGAATTTAAATAGCCTATCCTGTGTCCCAAATGTCATATGTGTTTTTATACCAAATTTCATCAAATTCGGATAATTGGTTTAAGAGTTATGGAGGAACATACATACATACTCACATACAGAAAAAAAATCTAAAATCGTGAAATTAGTATCAGTATCATTATATCGAGCCTATAAACACAATATCTCTGAAAACAAACTAACTTACTCCATGACCGACCCTTACAGATTTATTATTACCCGAAGCGAAGTGAGGGCGGCCGCTGAGTATGTCCCTTCCGTCGTTCCGCTGACTATGTCCCTTCCGCCGTTCGTCAGTCGAAACGCAGGCCCAGAAACGTACTTCTGGATCCCGACGACCCCATCACGCTCGCTCAACTACTCGCGACACAGAACACTACCAGCCGTCCATTATTCCGACCCCGCCGGCGGGGTCCTAGAACGCCGCGAACCCGCCCCTTAGCGCGCCGCGTCTCTTACTACTCGATACCGGCACGTGCCGGGTCGTTTTTACCCGACTACGGCAAAGCAAAAGGAGGGTTATGATTTTGACAGGCTATGTATGTATGTATGTATGTATGTTCATCTGTTTCCACATAACTTCTAAATTGCTTGTCAGAATTCGACAAATGACATATCATTAGAAGCGTCTTAATTGTCCGCTGGTTATAGGCTATATAGGGTTTCACAAAATCTAATGTGGCGCCCACTAGCGGACATGAAACGAGCATGAAAACTTATCTCTACATAGTAAATATTGCATACTTCAAAATAGTATTGTATGACATTATTGTCAATTTTCAACATAAGCATTTTGGTAGAGTCTACTGTGTCCATTTACTTGGAACTACATAAGCAACTTTGTTCAGTTCAGTGTTCTAAAAGTCTTGTTTTATACTTTTTCAGCGTCGTTTTTTGTCGTAGTTGGGTTTTAGTTTTTAACTTTTTATTATTCTCCCCAAACTTACGTCCGCATTAGGGACCGCCCAACGACGCCCTGAGCCGAGGTCGAGCCCCGCTAGGGGGCACCCTCAGGCAAACGTCGTTTAAATGAGATATAATTTTAAATAAAGTAAATTATGTATCAGACCAAAAATTTTTTTCCTTTTAAAACATTTCACATTATTACCCCGCATTAAGAGATAAATCGTAAAATATTTATTTATATTTCAGTTTTTGATCAAAAATAACTATTTATTGTTTAAAGATGTTTGTTTAATTTCGTCACGACGAATACATATATATTTAGGGGTGAGAGCCATCCGCTCCCCCGCAAGCCCGGTGATGATGACAAGGCTCCTCCAAGCCATCATCGTTAGTCAGTTAGGAAAAAAAAAAGAAGTGAGGGCGGGTCATTAATCGAGATATACCTAACAGATACTTCGTTGATATAAAATGTATTTAATAGATAGGTTAAGTATGAATTTTTCCACGTTAAAATTTAGTGCTTCAGTTTTAAAAATCTTTCTGGCAAGTATTATGATGATGAGATTCGGCTATTTGGCATTATAGGTTGCGACCGATCTTTTGAGGCACTAAATGAGTGCAGTACCTATTTTTATACCTATGCCTATACAATTTGATCCATCTCAGATTGCTGTAATCGATTAACAATAACCTACCTAGGTATCAACTTTGCACCTATAAATACGCTTCAGTGGACCGTTACAACTATATAAATGGCCGCCTCAATTTGTCGTGAATACGCGATTTCTAAATGAAAGCGTGGAGCGAAATTTCAGCTTCAATGACACCGTCCATTTTCTAATGTGCTTGGAATGAGAGACGTGACCTAATCGAGGGCTATTAAGCCGGCGAGCCACTGACCGCAACCGTTGGTGAGCGCGTTAACTGCACGTTAACCCTTCGGTCCTGCGACTGATGTGTTTTTCTTTTTGAACTTTTATACTGGCTTTTCCTACGGTAATATAGTTCTGTATACACCGTGAAATTTTAGTGGTTGTTTTCCCGCAGTGAAATGATTCTATCTTAGTAGTAAATAGATTTGTTCAGTTCTTTTTTGTTAAAATCAATAAATGCCGGTTTTACGAAAGGTTTAACCGAAACTCGAAAGCACGTTCGAACCGCTTTATGACTTAGGGCGTCGAGCTTCTGTAGCTTTAAGCATTGATTTCATGCGGCAAGCAGTACCTGATTACGTCACATCTTATAAAAGAACGATAGCTTCTCTCGTTTTCGAGTTGGAAAATTATTATTTTGAAAATTTGAAAAAAAAAAATTTTTTTCGCGGTATAATTTGCATGATTCGATAGTATTACTAAAGGCAAATCGTTCTGCCACGGGAAAACAACCACAAAAATTTCACGGTGTATAATATTTTTCTTATAGTTAATAGTATTACTTTTTGTCCGTCTGTCCCATTTTTGCGAGCGCGCTTGAGGCAAGTAAAGCTTTTTGTTACACATAAAGTCAAAGTTTATTGCAAACTAAGTTTAGTTACAGGTTTTATACATCATACATACTTATACCAGAGCCGCTCTAAGTTGGCCGATTTGCTACATGTCAGACTGACTGCACTAGTGAGGGACAACGGTAAAATTGCCGAAGTATATAAGTAACAGTTATTTCCACTTTATAACCAAGCAAGGTCTAATTATAACAAATTTTTATTAAAAACATTAATTCACATCCAAAAGATTGAATTTAAGTTCCTTATTTATAAATATATTTATTTTTAAAATACAATACTTATTAAATCCTTCATCCTATTTAAAAAAAATACCAGAGGGCCTACCATGAGTTGGCTATCGTAAACTTACGTACGTTAAAAACCTATCGAGTTGTTTTTTTCATATGGCCGATTGTAGTTCTTCGCGTAACCACCAGCCGGCGCTGTACATGTTTTTCATAGACATATTTACGTAGTCGATATCGAGCGCGTAAGTTTTAAACTCATGGTAGCCCCACTGGTGAGTATTACCCACTACGTCACTATGAAAACGTGTCAAACGGCGTAACCTTGTAAAAGCGTAATACAGAGTGGAAATTTTACGTTTTCTTTTTATAATTCAATTATTTTAGGTAATAAAAGACAAATAATTAGATAATTATGTGCATTTGAAATTTTGAAATAACGTATTATTTTTAAAAGTTGTTCTTTATGATTCGCGTAAATATGTTCCTCTTAACAAGGATAAATGCAAAATATAAAATAAAAAGTGTCAAATCAGTCTTCTAAGAACGGCTCCGGTATAATTATCTAGTTATTTGTCTTTTATTACCTAAAATAATTGAATTATAAAAAGAACACGTAAAATTTCCACTCTGTATTACGCTTTTACAAGGTTACGCCGTTTGACACGTTTTCATAGTGACGTAGTGGGTAATACTCACCAGGTATTTTTAAAAATAGGATGAAGGATTTAATAAGTATTGTATTTTAAAAATAAATATATTTATAAATAAGGAACTTAAATTCAATCTTTTGGATGTGAATTAATGTTTTTAATAAAAATTTGTTATAATTAGACCTTGCTTGGTTATTAAGTGGAAATAACTGTTACTTATATACTTCGGCAATTTTACCGTTGTCCCTCACTAGTGCCTTTGAGTATAAAGCCACTGGAGATGCCATAACGTCAACGCTTCTAACAAATTTTTTCGCCACTTTTAGCGGGGGCGAGGTAAACACGTACAGCACACCACCAAAAAATTAATAACTCAACAGACACAAATTTTGCTGTAACGATAAACGCACACTACAAAAATGTTCAACACTTCAAACAATACACGCACACAAACAAAGTTTTCACGTAACTACGCAACACACATACGAAAAAAATAGTGATGACACAAAGAATAAAATAAAATCAGTTTGGTGAATGAACTGAACTATCTTGTACTGATTATTGTAATTCAATAACATTTTGTGGGATCTTATTAAACAATTTTGTGCTTAAACCCAAGAACGACTTTCCAGTCTTTTTGAAGCCTGAGCCTTGAAACGGCAAACTTATGTTTATTACTGGTGTTAAAATGGTGAGGATCCGATATTAAATGATTGTATGTTCTTGTAAACATATAAGATACAGTCCAAAATGTACTGAGAGGATACGGTTAAAATATCTATGTCTTTAAAAATATCTCTAAGGGAGTCACAGAATTTCTTTTCATTTTCAGACTAAATTCCAATATCGTATGACCAGAGGAAAGAAAAGTAATTTTTCTAATTCATCTTACAAGATTTAAATATAACATATGTTTAGACCTTTTATTTAATTCAAAATTAAAGTAAAAAACGGATTATACAACTTACTGCAGGGAGTGAATGATTCATTCAAATGTCGAGTCGCTTTTTTGACTTTGTGACATCACTAGCCCCCGTACCACTGTATTCTTGTTTATTTTTTTCTGTCGTTTACGTATCGCAACGACTTTTTATTTAAATGGCAATTCTTCTTAAATACACGTTTAAAAGTTAATAATAACACTTAGATATGATACTAAACGCGCTCTTGTTGCGAATTTGAGCTCTCGATCGCCTTTTACATGAGAATACTGCACAACTAACCATTTTTCAAGAGTAACGTCACGCGACAGGGATCAATGCAAAATGGCGGTGGTGCAGCGACAAGTAGTTTTATTAAACGTGTTTGAACAGTTGACCAATGTACTTTGCCGGAGGGGGTCGCCCGTGTAAGGCATCTCCAGTGGCTTTATACTCAAAGACTAGTGCAGTCAGTCTGACATGTAGCAAATCGGCCAACTTAGAGCGGCTCTGGTATAAGTTCCATTCTACGTAATACGAACTGCATAGGTATTTTTAAAAAAAATTATATTACTTTAAATTAAACTAAACGATACAGGTTCCCTTTTAAAAGTTTAAAATTATTAATTTAATATTTTTCCTAATGAAGCCGCAATAAAACTAAATAAGTGTGCAATAAAATTATTTTCGTTTATCAATCGTAAGATGCGTGATTCAGAACACAATGAAGTGTCACAGGGATCATCTTAGCTGAAAAAGAGTATAGTCAAAAAACATAGAATATTTATCTTATACAAAAAATTACTTTCTATTTCCCCGCAACATACTGAACAAAAATTGTATAAAAGGGAGAATTTAAAAGTTTTATACCAAAGCCGCTCTAAGTTGGCCGATTTGCTACATGTCAGACTGACTGCACTAGTGAGGGACAACGGTAAAATTGCCGAAGTATATAAGTAACAGTTATTTCCACATTAGAAGCAAGCAAGGTCTAATTATATTTTTTTTTTTATTAAAAACATTTATTCACATCCAGAAGATTGAATTGAAGTTTCTTATTTAAAAATATATTTATTATTCGGCATGTGACGATGCACAGCATCTGTGAGAGAGTGCGTCCTCTTCCGGTCAGCAATTTATGGGCGATCAAAGCGCCCTCTATATTGAAATATCTTGATTATTTTAGTAGTTGAATTCACTTACTTCCGTTTGGCGCCATTTTTAGTCACCTTAATGGGTCTCGTGCCGAGGATCCTCATAGCGTCTTCAACTTTCGTGTTAGCAATATCATAAGCAGAAACTCTGCTTAAATCGTTCCCGAAAGTTGTTTTAATTTAAATATATAATCCGCTTATCCTTAATTCACTAGTAAGAAGTGTTTGTAAAACGGGAAAAAGTGAATCAAGTGATAGAAAGTGTATTGATGGTGGTCAATGAAGACCACGCCGCCGCCGTCTCCTTCGAAGGAGGCATGCGATGACCTGCGTGTAGGTTCTTAAGCTGCGCAACGGTGGCACAAAAATAACCCACAACCAACATTGGGGAAGTTAAAATAGCATCGAAAACCTAAAATTCTCTATAAATTAAGCTAATATCATAAAAACTGGAAGGAGGTACGTTATTCGTAAATTTGTAACCTTATGACCACAACCAGATTTTGTGGAACGTTGCATTAACGATGAACTACGTCAGTTCATGAGAGGCAACGTCTTCATGATCTCAGCCTACCCTTCGGGGAAAAAGGCGTGATTTTTTGTATGTCTATATATGTATGAGAGGCAACGTCTACGTAGCCGTAAGGTCACTCTCTTCGTTTTATACTTAACTATACACTTTACTTATCTTTACTTTTTGTTAAATGGAGATGCCTCATTAGATAAGAGCTCTCGCATACAAACACAAATAGAATGGATCAGTGGATACAACACCGGTTTAACGTTGCTGTTCTCGGTGACGAGTATCTTCTAAATCTCACCGAAGCCACATTATGTAATTGTTCATTAATGTTTTTTTTTTTACCACTTATAAATACCTAAACCAAATCAAAATATACCTCATACCTCAATGGGTTTCGAACCATTCCTGGAGGCTGTCTACGAGCGTATCGTGGGCAGTAGCAGGCGTATGAGGCTCCGAAGGCCAACCTGAAAATGATGTCTGGGAAGCGTCTGCCATTCACCTCCAAGCCTGTGCTTGTCTCATCAACCTACACAGAGCTATATACGGCGTTGCAGAAAAGGGGGCTGCCTCCGAGCCTATTGGAGGCAGCGGCTGGCATATCTGGCTCTGAAGGCCAACCTGAAAATGATGCTGGGAAAGCGTCTGCCATTTACCTCCAAGCCTGTGCTTGTCTTACCAACACAGAGCAATCTACAGTGTTTCAGAGAGGGGGCTGCCTCCCGAGCGTATCGGAGGCAGTGGCAGGCATATCTGGCTCCGTAGGCCAACTAGAAAATGATACTGGGGATGTGTCTGCCATTTACCCCCAAGCCTGTGCTTGTCTTGCAACACAGAGCTTTTTACTGCGTCTCAGGACCTGACAATGTACAGAAATGAGCGGACAAATCAAAACCCTCTTAGAACAAAAGGTCCTCGAGAAGCCCAAGGAGAATCAATGAGGTTCTTCTCATTCATGTTATCCGCACAAAGAGCGATGGTTCCGAAAGACCAATATTATTAACTCCACAGTTAATACATTGTACTAAAGAAAGTTGAACTATCTTCGCATCACCAAATTCCGGAAAACCTCTAAGCAAACTATTTGATGGGAAAAATTATAGTTCCACGAGTCGATAACGAAAAGTCATCGCAGGTTTATATCAAAGACGAACCTTCTGGTGAACAGCCTACCCTTTGGCCTGTCCTGCGTACCAAAATCATTGCAGTTAATTACTGGGTGGCTCGGATACTTTGAAACGAAGGTATGAGGGTATTCATATAATAGTAAGTGGTCAAGTACATAATTTAATGTCAAAACGGTTCAGTTTAATCGTTAAGCAGGTGAGAACAATATTTTCATGTGAATTATGTTGTGTGACTTATGTTAAAGACTTATGTTCTCCTCCTACAGTAATTAGATTGAACTATCGATATCAAAAAGTCCTTAATTGTTTCACCCAGGACATAAGAGTACCTAGGTTTTGTATGGAATACGGAAGGAAAGTCATAAGTTCTTCCGCAAACATATATGTGACATGACTCAGTGGATCAGTGGTTAGTGACCAGTGGTTCCAAGAGTCGTGGGTTCGATCCCCACCCGGGACAAATATTTAAGTGAGCTACATTAGAGTTTCATCGAGCGTCTGAAGTATCTGAAGGGTAAATATGCATGCACGTGTGTCGTGTATATATGTATTCATAACTAATTGTTTAGTTTGGGGTCAGATGACCGTAAGTTTAAATGTCCAATACAATTATTAAAAGATATACTCGTTTATTAGCGAGGTCCTGCCTACCTTACTAGATGCATATGTAATTGCGCCAGCAAATTGTGGCCATACAATTAGTAAATTTTGCCAGCTTTGTAACTCTGAAAGAAAATGCGGGATTCCATATATCTCATTCTCTTGATGCGATAACAGTCTGTCAAGAATTTGCCTTCATATCAGAAATGAGTGCGCATATAAAATCGTGGCTTAAGACCGCAAGGCAAGGTCTTTTAAGGAAACCTCCATACGAGATTCCTGTTTAATATTTTCTGACAAAGGACGCCTTATACGCCTGACTAGACGAATCCGACTGAAGTGTCGCGAAACTGAACCCTAGACCAGACAAGCTGTCATTTCGATATGAAATCATTAAAAAACTGCGTAAGTAATTTTTAAATCAGTCTCCCAAAACTAAGAGGGAGGAGGGGATGCCCTTAACTCAAGCCATCTGCTCGACCTGAAACACCTATTAGCGCCTTCTAGGCCAATGGAACATATTTCTCACTTCTTCCCTCCTATAATTTTCTTAATCCGGTCACATACCTGACCGCTTCATTCAGATAGCCGACCGTCTGTTACAAGGCAAATAAGCTGCGGAATGGCGTCTGAATCTGTGGTGTCCATTATTACACTGTAGAAATACGGTGACCCGGCTATATTTGCTTCTAAAATTGTCAAAAGCAGTACTATAGTAACTTGTGTATTCAAATTAGATTTGAAAATTACCTCTCGGGTTTGTTGTAAAGCTTTCAGAAGAATTTGGACATTCAAGCATGGCTATTTCCACCATCGTCCGTGATACTCGCTTGTGGTACTGTATTACCTTAATACGGCATCGGACACAACTACATGTAGCAACACTGGAAAAATGAATTCTGGCTTCCCGGCATATGACTGTAGCTCAGTCCATGAGTAAAGTACCTACCTACACACGACATGAAGTTTTTCATATGGTAACTTGGTGGTGGGCAGACACCATCAGAGGCTGGACAGAAGCTGAATAATCTCTTCTAAAACGAGGCTGGAGGGAGTACATATACACTAGATTTGTACAACAGCTTGGTTGCGTTGGATTCAATGATAAACAATCTCGTAATCATGACCCTAAACACCCATATGTGGTAGATTGCACATCTCCATTAGATTTCTTAGTTTCCTGGTTTAAGTACACTTACGTACTCATAAGCTTGTTGAGGCATAAAGTAAATTGGCAGGTAATTTAATTTTAGCATCAGGTCAAATGATGTAATTATGACTTGGCACTGTTTTGAATTGATCCAAAAAATTAACAATATCTGCGTTATGTACTAACTTTATTGCTCAAAAACTGTTACAGTATAGCCTGAGCAATCTGTCGGCGAGCGAGCAGAGAAGGACAGCTGGATGTAATATTGCCGTTGTATATCTATTAATGGTATTCCAAAGGGTAAAAGTCGTATTTTAGACGCCGGCATAATGGCATTTCTAGGTAGTGTGTGCTTCGCTATAACATCATCAAATTGGTGGGATAATTTGCCTATCAGCCTTGCTTTTCACGAGGTTATTAGTGAATATACTTTCAAGATTTTATTTGAAACAAATAAAAGAGAAAAGTAATGCTGATATTTCATCAGATGCTTTATTTACCAAATTTCCAACCAGTAAATTTGAATAAACACCTATAATTTTTATACATTGTGCTTCATAAGCTTGTGATTAACAAACATATATTAATTTATATTGTTTAATTGACTTCGTAATAGTTGTAATGAAGATTTCATTCAACGTTTCAAGACAACATATTACAATAGTTATGTTTCAGGTACTTCTATTTGATTCCTATCACATAGCGTCATCGGGTAAGTCACCAGGAGCTAATAAACACGTCTCTCACAGATGCTGTGCATCGTCACATGCCGAATAATAGTGCAAGTTTTACATAAAAATAAAACTTGTATTATTTAGCAGAGACGATGCACAGCATCCCATTAAGGTCTCCTGGTGAGAGACTGCTATGAGGATCCTCGGCACGAGACCCATTAAGGTGACTAAAAATGGCGCCAAACGGAAGTAAGTGAATTCAACTACTAAAATAATCAAGATATTTCAATATAGAGGGCGCTTTGATCGCCCATAAATTGCTGACCGGAAGAGGACGCACTCTCTCACAGATGCTGTGCATCGTCTCTGCTAAATAATACAAGTTTTATTTTTATGTAAAACTTGCACTATTTTTAAAATACAATACTTATTAAATCCTTCATCCTATTTTTAAAAAATACCTGGTGAGTATTACCCACTACGTCACTATGAAAACGTGTCAAACGGCGTAACCTTGTAAAAGCGTAAAACAGAGTGGAAATTTTACGTTTTCTTTTTATAATTCAATTATTTTAGGTAATAAAAGACAAATAATTAGATAATTAGGTGCATTTGACATTTTGAAATAACGTCTTATTTTTAAAAGTTGTTCTTTATGATTCGCTAAATATGTTCCTCTTAACAAGGATAAATGCAAAATATAAAATAAAAAGTGTCAAATCAGTCTTCTAAGAACGGCTCCGGTATAGTTATTATAACCATTTGATACTTTATTTTTTTATATACCTATCTCGCAGGGAAATTAAAATGCACTGGACTTCGCACACAGCCACAGAATCTAGAATTATGAAATTTTGCAAGAAGGATATCCGGCGTTAGTGAAGCAAAATATGAAAAAAATCGTTTGCAAAAAGTTTTTTATCTATATCTATACTTCTATACTAATATTATAAAGAGGAAAGATTTGTATTTTTGTATGTTTGTAATGAATAAACTCAAAAACTACTGGACCGATTGCAATAATTTTTTCACCATTAGAAAGCTGCTTTATTCAGAAGTTACATAGGCTATATAATATCACGCTAGGTCCTATAGTTGTGGAGCAGTAACCGAAAATGTTTCAAAAACGGGGGAAAGTATCGTTTCTGAGGCCTTCCGTGGCGTGCGCTGAGCATATAGTTAAAGTTATACAAAAATGCTCTATGGATGAATTGTTCATTTTAATATTATCTTTAAAAAAGTCCGCGAGAGCATATGTCTACCTTTTATAGTTTACCCATAACAATCGTTTTAATGATTTAGATGTTTGCTCCAAAGTAATCTTCTATATTAATAATTTTGTCAAGGGGTACGGTAGACTCGATTAAAACCTTACATGAATAATAAAACATCAAAAAATAATGATTTCGAGTCGACAACATATATCCGCAAATTTCGGATTGTCGAGTATTTTGTTAAATTTAAAATGTGTTGACAGACGAATCAAAGTCACCATCTTGCCGGAATTATTGAGTGAATATTGTGTCAAAACTAATTTTCTTCAGTCATTGACCTTTCGCGGAAACATGGTTTTTGACACATTTTTATGATATACTCTTTCAGGGCGATAACAGATACTGATGAAGAATAGATAATATAATTTTATAAGGACCTTTGCCAAATTCTAGGATTGACTGACCTATCGACGCACAGCCTAAACGGCTAAACGTAGGCACTTGAAATTTGGACCGGACGTAGCTTAGGTACCATAGAGGTGCACTAAGAAAGGAATTCTCGAAATTCTCACGGGAAAGGGAATAATCGGGAAAATCCTTTTGTATGAAAAATCTAAACCGCTGAAGTTAGATGCTGTAAATTTGACATGCAGGTACCATAATAAACTTAAAGCTTAGGTGAAACAGGATATTGAAAAATTCTTACGGGAACGAGAGTTAGCAGGATAAACTTTTATATGTTAAATCCTGTAGTCCACGCGAACGAAGTCGCGGGCACAGCTATAAGTTTATAAATTGCCTTTAATTGGTAAAGGTACCATGAGTTGGCAATCGAAAACTTACGTAGATACTTTAAAAACCTATCGAGTTGTTTTTTTTCATACGACAGATTTTAGTTCTTAGCGTTACCACCAGGGGCGCTGTACAAGTTTTTCATAGACATATTTACGTAGGCAATATCGAGTCCGTAACTTTTAAACACATGGTAGCGCTACAGGTTTAAACTATTGTTTATACGTGATCACTGCCTACCCTCTGGGACGAAGGCGTGATTTTATGTATGTATGTAATATGTATGACCTATAACTGTTAAACGTATACGAAGTTTAATGTTAGACTCACATTAACATAGTGCCCAAATAGGAGTTAACAAAAAACCATTTTGTTAACTCCTATTTCCCACCTCAGACCCTACTGGCAGTCAAACTGGTTTTTTTCCTGACATACGACGATGGTTTTAAGTAGCCTCGTCATCATCACCGGACTTGCGGGAACGGGATGACTCTCATCTCATCTCAATTTCCAAAAATGAATGACAAGAAATCGAACTATTAAAGTTTTTAATCGAGTTTTATCGTTTTATTAACAAACAAAAGGACCATTAATTTCCATTTACTTGACGCAGCTAGTTATGCAGGGTGCGATGAATAACCTTAGGTAAATAAATATGTCTTACATATTGTTTCATGAAAAAAAATTTAATGAAATTAAGAGCTTTATAAACCAGGGTAGTAGTACCATACAAGTAGTATGTACTAAGTAGTACGCAGCTAGCAACCGGGTGGTTGAATAATACTATTGCTGTATAAATAAATAATAAATATTACACAATTTCACATACATTGATCTGATCCCGTGGTAAGTAGCTTAAGCACTTGTGTTACGGATATCAGAATCAACAGTGGATACACAACTATACTTAAATATATAAAATAACACACCCAGACACGGAACAAACACCGAAGTTCATCACACGAATATTTGTCCCGGGTGGGAATCGAACCCACGACTCTTGGAACCGTAGGTAGTGAACCTGGGTCACAACTGTTCCACCGAGTATTGACCATTTAGTTTCGATTTCTTTTTAAATTAATTAATTCCTTGGAAAACTGTAACTGTCCGGGATATTTACCATGTTGTTACCATTAAAACAAAACAACAAGGTAAATATCCCGGACAGTTACAGTTTTCTAATGTGTGTAAACATGACAGTTTAAAATTAATTAATTCCTTTCTAAGAAAATTACTGTCATTAAGCTTATTTCATCTGGACGTCTATATAGGAATTAGAATACTATAAATTATACTCACTTCTAAATATTTTGAATCACGTCCCTGCAAAATCACAACACAATGCCACTGTGGATACGTGCTCCACCGGGTCTGGTCAAAACGGAACTGATGTTGCAACATCCTCCGTTCGGGAGATGAGCTTTCTTCTTTCTTCTCATTAAGCACTCCAATTTGAACCTTAAAGCTTCAACTGTAAGGTCGAGAGAGAGCGCTTTGAGTGTCGGTTAAGCGAGAAGGCTTCATCATGTTGTGGGTAGTTGGTGTGAGTTGGGTTTTTTTGATAATAGCTAGTTTGGAAGATATTGGTGAAAGAACTGTTGTGAAGTGACTAATAAAACATTTATGAATAACAGTATATTTTAAATTGAATCTGTGTGTAATGTAAAAAATATGGAACGAATACGTTTTTTTATTTTTATTTTCCAAATAATGTGAAGTAAGGAAACAGATTTCTTCATCAGAAGAATGAACAACAGATATCTATTGTAAACTAATCAGAGTTTCCTTACTTAGAATAGAATGGAATACAATCATTGTTTATTTGGTACAAATATCTTAAAATATGGTAGGTAAATACCAATTTAAAGAATCACGTTGTACTTACTTAATTGACTTATACTAATAAAACAATATTTTCTATCTATATTTCGAATAGTCGCCGTTTACCTACTCTTTCTTAACTTCATAAAAATTAATTTACTGTAAGACATGATTAACAAAGTAATACTCTTAGAAAAATCTAAAACACCTTATTTACCAAGACAATTAAGTCCAATCTATGATACTTAGCTAGCAATAAACAAGAAAGCATGAATAATACTGGTAATTAAGCTAATTAGTACAGTTAGCCGAGATAAAAATCAAAATAGCTGATTGCACAATCTCACTGCGACACGGTTTGGTACGTGTTAAATTTATGAAAGTAGGGACATTCGCCGGCAACGAACTGTCTTTACATTGAGACAACTGCATCGCAGGTTTTACAAATCTGTCAAACTGCATATAAATTTGCGTTAAATAACATTAGTGCATGTGTACTAAGTTTTCAGTACTTTACCAAGTCCTAGGAACATGCTATATTTGTATACACAAGTAAAATCACGCCTTTTTCCCAGAGGGATAGAAAAATATCACTTCCTGCCATGTGCTACGATCCTGGCACACCACAGTCGCTTCTTTCACATCCATCAATCTCTTTATGCTCGTCGATTACTGGTAAGTACTTTTGATTTGATCTTTCTTTAAAATTGGACCTTTTTCTTGGTCATGGAAGGTCTTTCTTGGTCTTCACCTGTAGACATTTCTATTTATACTTCCTCTATATATTCCATTAGTTAATCGTCTTTCATAAATCCTCTCAATATGACCAAACCATCTAAGCATACCTTTTTCAACCTCTCTTCATCTTTCACACCACAACGTTCTCCAATTATATCCATATTTGTTTATTTTCTAGCTTCCTTTTCAAAAGGTCTAGCGTTAAAGATGAATTATTACTCTTATTTATGAATGTGTTTAAGTATTTAGTTAGGTTAGATTAATAATATTTAGTTAATTTCACAATATTTTTTATAAGAAAGTCCAATCGGTCCAACCGAATCCTGACCAATTATAAACTTATTTTTTGCAATCCTTTTCTATCATCATCATCATCAGCCCATATACGTCCCCACTGCTGGGGCCTACCCTAAAAGTAGGGCGATCAGGCCGCGAGTCAACCACGCTGGCCAAGTTTGGGTTGGTCGACTGCACAACCTTAGAATTTCTTCGCAGGTTTGCATGTCCTCACGATGTTTTCCTTCATCGTTAAAGCGTCGAATAATCGTACATATGAATTTCAAATTGGAAAAACACAGTGGTACGTGGCGGGGGTAAAACTGGGGACCTCTCGCATGGCAAGAATCACTCGGCCATCGACGCTTTTTCTATTATTTGTTACGTAATATCTAATAAGCAATATCTCAATAATCCTGAATGGAGTTGCCCGCCAGACGGTCGTTCACATCAGAATAAATTTGAAAATCACGTTTTTAGTTCAAATTATGTTACTATAACCGTATTCTTTAATTATTTGGCTTTCTACGATGAATATTTATGTCTTGCAGTGGTTAGCAACTGTGAATTGTACTTAATAAGCAAGTTAATAACTGACAAGCTTCATGGTAGGAAATCATCCTACCATTACAAACTGAATTATAGGTGTACACATTTATACATCGGGTAAAATTGACCAAATTACATGTACATACTATTCTTTCACCAACACATAGATACTGGTAGCACGATTATCTGGAACTTAGTAGGTGTGGTTTTAATTTTCTTTAGACATAATTGTATCTTTGATTCTAAAATTATGGATAGAACCGGGTACTTGTGGTTATTTATGTTAGTTTTTTAAGTGTGTATGTAACATGTGCAATTTTAATTGTACCTAAGTAAAATATTGGTTTATAGTAATAAAAATATTGTCGTTGATAGATTATTAATTACGTAACTTTAAACTGTCATGGTTACACATAAGAAAACTGAAAATGTTCGTCTGTTTCAACAAATTAGTGAACTAAATGTCCAGAACATATTTAGTTTTAATTAATTGAAATAAATATCTTCCAATATTACTATCAGGCTCGGTGGAACAGTGGTTAGTTACCCTGCCTGGCGGTTCCAAGAGACGTGGGTTCGATTCCCACTCGGGACAAATATTTGTGTGATGAACATGGTTGTTTGTTTCGTGTCTGGATGTGCCATTTATATATTTAAGACTAGCTTTCCGCCCGCGACTTCGTCCGCGTAGAGACGTTTAACGGGTAAAACATTACTTCCTTATAGCGCAGTCGGTTAAAAAGTAGCCTATAACCTTTTCTAGGCTCTGGACTATATCTGTACCAAATTTCATTTAAATCGGTCCAGTACTCTATGCGTGAAAGCGTAACAGACAGACAGACAGACAGACAGACAGACAGACAGACAGAGTTACTTTCGGATTTATAATATTAGTAAGGATTATTTGTTTATCCACTATCATTTCTGGAAGTACAAGTGCTTAAGCTACTTACCGCGGGATCAGATATATGGTGTAAGTGTATATGGGATTTTGTTACTTATCTTGTGCAAAAGCACGTTACGGTTTTTGTTCAAGACTAAGTCCATGTGAAGTCAAGTCAATTATCGCGTAAAAAGTAGCCTATGTTCTTTCTCAGGATTTAGACTAACTGTGAACCAAATTTTATTTAAATTAGTTCTATACTTTTGGCGCAAAAGCGCAACAGTCAGAAAGAAGTTACATATGCATTTGCATTTACTAGCTGTGTCAGCGACTTCGTCCGCGTTTTCCCCCGTTATTTACACATTTTCTATTGTTCCTTTGCTACTATTCGTCACCTCGTGATGTTATATAGCTTTCCTCGATAAATGTTCTATCTAACACAAAAATATTTTTTCAATTCCAACCAGGGGGCTTAGACAAAGTATAAAATGTATGGGATTGACATTAGACGCGATAAATCACGTGGTCAATCCCATACATTTTGTTCTTTTCGAACTTCGTTATCGTTTCGATATTGTTACTTTATCTACGGCACTTGGAGCGGTACCATGAGTTGGCTATCGAAAACTTACGTACGTTGAAAACCTATCGAGTTGTTTTTTTCATACGACCGATTTTAGTTCTTAGCGTAACCACCAGGGGCGCTGCACAAGTTATTCATAGACATGTTTTCGTGGGCGATATCGAGTCCGTAACTTTTAAACTCATGGTAGCGCTACTGTAGTTCCTAAGATTTGCGCGTTCAAACAAACAAACTCTTCAGTTTATAAAACTAACTAACTAAAAAATTAGTATAGACTAGATGAAAATTTACATAATATTTGACATAACAGATTGGAAGACGCTTAATGTCTTTCGAACTGTCGTCGTTTCTATGTAACGGTACTGCTTAGGCTCGGAAAATCGAAAGTGCATACAATTTTGTTTCTCCGTCGGAATGCAATAAGATAAAGTTTGCCCTCATGCGTGAAACAGCGTCTCAGTGAAGGGGACACGCAATCGTTACGAAACGATGAAAAGCTAACGATTTAATTACTGGCTGTGGAGAAAATTGATTTGGATTAACGGGAATGTATCAAGTACCAACGGTGACACTACCTTCTACCAAACATTAGTCTTTATGGGTCTACACGCGAAATTAGGAGTAGCAAATACATAGCTACTTACTGCCCGACGTTTCGACTGGGTCACCTATTATGGTCGCGAGCGAACCAATAAAGGCTACCCAATATTTAGTGTAATGGAACGCGAAAATCTTACATAAATTATTATTATTTTTTAAGCTATTGCATAGCTTTTATCGCGGGCTTTGAGCGCGGCGACCGAACCAAGAAATTCCGTAACGAAAATAACCTCACAATCGTCTAACGTCGTTTCAGTTCGGTAGACTTCGGCACGGTGTTTGTGTGCGTGCGGTTAGACGTATTGTACGACTCTACGAAACTCGCACGAATCGAGACGAGCTGCTCCGAAATCGGACGATGCTATGCAATAGCTATACCGCGGCAGTCCCCGCGTGCCACACGTCTTTTTTTTTATCTAGCCTATAATGTCCCACTGCAGGGCAAAGGCCTCCCCCAATTCACTCCATGTTTGACGATCGGTAGCAAGAGATGGCACTTACATATTATTATATAAGAATTTTCATTAACGGAAATTTCGTATTAAGTTGGTTTCGGTATAAATGAATGGTATTAAGGACATTTTAACTAGCTGAAACAAACATCAGATAACATCACATATCTACATTGAGCTGATCCGTGGTAGGTAACCTATGCACTTGTGTCGTGAAAATCAAATTCAACGATGAAATGTACAAATCTATCTAAATATATAGAACTTAAAGGTGACTGACTGATATAGTGATCTATCAACGCACAGCCCAAACCACTGGACGGATTGGGCTGAAATTTAGCATGCAGGTAGATGTTACGACGTAGGCTTCCGCTAAGAAAGGATTACTCGAAGAGGGCGGGTCACTAGTTTAAATATAAATCCAGACACGGGACAAATACCCACGTTCGTCATACAAATATTTTTTACGGGTGGGGATCGAACCGACAACTCTTGCTTGTCCGATTATCCACTGCGCCACTGAGTCATTCGAAAAAAGTCATAAATGTTGTCAAAGTGTAAGTAGAGCCTGAAAGAAAGAAATGAAAGACATTGAGCATCTAAGACTCATACTCTTTAATGGTCATACACAGGTAGGCTCTGTCTTGTGGGTACTGCCTATCAGAACCCAGAAGTATACAGGCACCTCAGACGTAGACATATTGCAACAATGCTACTAAACTGTAAGGCCTTAGGCAACCACGCTGGCCAAGTGCTGGGTTGGTTGACTATATAATACAACCTAAGAATTTCTTCGTAGGTGTGCAGGTTTCCTCACGATGTTTTCCTTCACCGTTAAAGGCTCGGCCATCGACGCTTTTTTTTTATTTGAGATTTGGTATGGTAAGTAGATATATACTCTTGTATTTAACTAAAGTGGGACCTAACTATTCAGACCGCCGCTACTTGTCACTAAAAAGGTTTTACTGTTGGTTAAAATTGTTAAAAAACAAGCAGAAGAAATAACAATTTGTGCCAAAACGTACTGTTATACGGCGGGGAAACGGAGCTTTCTAAATGGATTCGTCTTTGAACGCGTAGGTGCCGTTATGCCAGGCTGTATGCAGCCGAGTAGCACTTACTTTATTGTAGAAAAGTATAATCAAGCGATTTGGGATCACATGTTGATGGTAGGTACCGTTTTAGGCCGTTACGTGGTCAGAATATGGCCATTATTTGAAACACATAAATAGAATGGAAGATCTACGATTCTATACCTTCATTAGAGTATTTTTAATTTATTTAGTCAGTCATTTTGAGCAAAAGTAATAAGGCGTCCGACCGAATGGCGGCCGATCTCAATTGAGATCAGCCAAGAAGGACATATTATAGTGCTCAAGAGTACGCGCAAATACAAGTGCACTCTCTATTCCCTTACTCTCATAATTCGGTGAATTGGCAATCCGACATGACCGATGAGAGATCGGGCGCAGGAACACCGGCTTAACGTGCTTTCCGAGCCACGGGAGTTCAACCGCCAGCTTCCTAACTCCGGGCTGAGTAATTCCATTACAGAAAAACTCGCAAAAAATTTGCCCGACCCTGGAGACTCGAACCAGGGACCTCTCGGCCCTTACGCAGTGCTTGCAATAGACCAACGAGGCAGTTAAAAAGCAAAAGAGTAAAGAAGTTCATAACGCAAGATCTACTTTGTTTTTTGTCCTAACTGACTTACGATTATGGATTGGAGTAGCCTCTTCATTATCACTGGACGTGGGGGGAGCGGATGGCTCTCACCCCTAAAATCTACTTTGTGAAGGTAGGGAAAAGTAAGTGAGAGTGTATTTTTAAAACGAGTAATATAATCTAGAAACACCTGTAGATATTTTGCGAGCAAAATCCATGATAAATATCATTGCGTCATGTTTTTCCTAGGCGTTTAAATTTCTTTAAATCCTAAATAACAATAAGTGACACTGTAAGTGTGTGTCTTTTATGGGATATAAAACCAAGTTTTTTTTCATTTAATTCGATGAAACCATACCAGTGGAGTGGGGCGTCAATTCACTCAAGATTTTGATGAATCAGTATTAAACATTTTAATATTATGACTTCCAATGGTAGCAAGCGCTGCGTTAGGACCGAGGGGTCCCCGGTTCAAGTCGGGGGTCGGGAAAAATTTGCGTGAGTTTTATTGTTAAGAAACTACTTAGCCCGGAGTCAATATGTTATGAAATGAAATGAAATGAAATAATTTTATTTGCAAGAAATATGGTTACATACAAGTTGTTACAAATTTATAGTATACAGATCAGCACGCACGCACGTCCGTGCTTCTGAAAGCTGGTGGTTCTGAGCCTGATCTCTCATCGGTCATGTCGGATTTTCCGTGTCACCGAAGTGAGAGAGTGATATTTTTTTCCAACTGACATACGATGACGGCTTGGAGTAGCCTCGTCATCATCTCCGGCCTTTCGGGGGAGCGGATGGCTATCACCCCTAATAAAATTAAGCGACGTTTGCCTGTGGGTGCCCCCAAACGGGGCTCGGACTTCGGATCAGGGCGTCATTGAGAGCTCCCTAAAGCTACTAGAACATTTTAAGAGAGTGAGGGAATAGAGAGAGCGCTTGTGTTTGCACGTACACTTGTGCAAATAATATACACCGTGAAATTTTAGTGGTTGTTTTCCCGCAGTAAAATGATTCTATTTTAGTAGTACAATAGATTTGTGCAGTTCTTTTTTGTTAAAATCAATAAATGCCGGTTTTACGAAAGGTTTAACCGAAACTCGGAAGCACGTTCGAGCCGCTTTATGACTTAGGGCGTCGAGCTTCTGTAGCTTTAAGCATCGATTTCATGCGGCAAGCAGTACCTGATTACGTCACATCTTATAAAAGAACGATAGCTTCTCTCGTTTTCGAGTTGGAAAATTATTATTTTGAAAATTTGAAACAAAAAATATTTTTGTTCGCGGAATAATTTGCATGATTCGATGGTATTACCTGTATTACTAAAGGCAAATCGTTCTGCCACGGGAAAACAACCACTAAAATTTCACGGTGTATATCCTGTTCCAACTGTACAGGAAAATGTTTTTTGTGTTGGATAGATCAATTATTGAGGAAGGCTTTAGGCTATATAACATCACGAAACGACCAAAAGGGGCAAAGAAACAATGGAAAATGTGTAAAAAACGGGGGAAATCGCGGACAAAGTCGCTGGCATTGCTAGTATATAGATACGGTACACATCAATGAGAAAACACCACGCTGATTTTCAAGCGGATGCCACTAGGGGTGAGAGCTATCCGCTCCCCCGCAAGGCCGGTGATGATGACAAGGCTACTCCAAGCCACCATCGTAGTCAATAAGGGAAATAAAAATCAGCGGTTGTCCTTAGATTTGTGACCACCCATGGTACCAGTTGGATGTGTAAATGACGTCTTTTTGAAGTAATTCGTCATGACAACCCAACGTGTAAATGAGTAAATGACAAGCAAGGTTTGACACACAGGTTTGTTTTGAATTTTCATACTTGTTCACTATACTAAATTATGTTCTGTTGTGCGTTTGTGTCAATGTGCTATTCATCATCAGCTATATTATACGTCACTAGTGCTGGAGCCGGGACAAACTTTAAACAAGGGCCATAATCAACCACGCTGGCCAAGTGCGGGTTGGTAGACCACACAACCTTAGCATTTCTTCGTAGGTGTGCAGGTTTCTTCACAATATTTTTCCTTCACCGTTAGAGCGTCGAATAATCGTAAACATGAATTTGAAATTTGAAAACATAGGGGTTTGAATTGGCGACCCTTCGTAAGGCAAGCAACAACCTTAACAACTCAGCCATCGACGCTTTTACCGCTTTTAATACGCTATTGGCGGTGGTATCATTTGGCACACCTATAACGCAACATTATAACGTTATTAAGGTTATTTCATATATTTGGATTGCCAATAAGTGCAATCCATAGCTGCATCATTTCTACAATTTATGAATGATTATGAAGAACTCATCGTTTTTGACTCTCTTAAATAAAAATCCGACCACATCACATGACCTAATTCAATGGTACATAAATAGCTTTGACATTCCTTTACGATAGTCAATTTCTCAACAGTGGGATACAAATCTTTGTATCTACATATTAGGTATTACACCCAGACACACAAAACGAACACAGATTGCATCATACAAATATTTAACGCTGATGGGGTTCGGATCCACGACTCTTGACAACAGAAAGAGGCACTATATAAGGCGTCCGACCGATTTCAGCCATGGCGGCCGATCTCAATTGAGATCAGCCAAGTGCGCAGGACATATTATAGTGAACAAGTGTGCGCGCAAACACAAGTGCACTCTCTATTCCCTTACTCTTATAACTCGGTGAGACGGCAATCCGACATGACTGATGAGAGATCGGGCGCAGGACCACCAGCTTAACGTGCTTACCGAGTCACGGGCGTTCAACCACCAGCTTCCTAACTCCGGGCTGAGTAACTTCATTACAGAAAAACTCACACAAATTTTGCCCGACCCCGGACTCGAACCGGGGACCTCTCGGTCCTAACGCAGCACTTGCTACCAATAGACCAACGAGGCAGTACAAGTATGCATGCAAGTAAACCCGCGTGAAAACAAATTTTCATCCGTAAAGTGAAGGCCAGCATATCCACAATACAATAGGTGACAGTATATTTAATTAGTTATTAAACACATACTTAATATTCATATTTTGATCCCAAACCTTAACCAGGCCTAAAACATTATTGATATGCGGTTTTCAACTGTATTCACATACAATAAGGATGAAATGAATTTGGTATCTACACGATCCCTAGTTAAGGGCTTCATATTTATTGAGATAGGTTCTTTCGTTACATGCATTGTTATTGAGAAAGTAAATTCAATGTAGACGTAGAATTAGATACGTCGCTTCCGTTAGAAATAATGAAGTTCTACAGTTTTTGTCTGATCCTTTTGGCGTTTGAAGGTACGTAATAATAAATCAAATTGATATTTTTTCCTTAATTACAAAAGCTTTATATGCTCAAAGAAGAAAACCTACAAATAATTTTAATTTCGAATGAAAACTTGACTAACTAATAAAAAAAATACTAGACGTAATTCCCAACACGCGGAAGTCAAATGCTCCAGTTAATCGTCTGTTAACATAGATGCAGACTAACCCTCAAGAATCAGAGTAGAATTGAGCATCGGAAGGAGGGCCATTGTTTTTGAGTTCACTAGGCGGCGCCACTGTTGAGCGAGGTCGTAAAAACCGCTGCAATAACGGGTAAAATGTGATGATACGCGTATATTTCAGCGAGTACTGGAGCTGGAGGTGCCCAGGAAACCGTGTCTGGGTGTGTCCTGGCCCAAACGAAGTCAGGGCTGGTCTGCGGAGTGAGAAAGGAGGGCATCGATGGCCAGCCCTTCGTCAGCTTCCTCGGCGTGCCCTACGCTAAGGCACCTTTGGGAGAACTCCGATTTGCGGTAAGTCAGCTCATCAGCTGGTTAATGAACACATATGTGTCACTTTACCATTGCTGGGAATCTTTCACACACCAGATAAACTCCTGACAAAGGTATGCAAAGTATTCTCCACGTCAAATTGTGGGTCAGTTAACTTAATCACTGCAAGGTATCTAAACAGTTTTAAAGGAAAATTTAATTAGTTTTGATTTTTTGATCGTAATAGGAGTGACAATCGAAAGTGGCTAGCCTATGGACAATCCAGTAAGTACGTATATTGGTGATTATGTAATTTTACTGTGTACTCTTGAAAGTAAGTAATGAAATAAGGCGTCCGTCTGATTTCAGCCACAGTACAGGACGTGAAGTGCGCAGGACATATTATAGTGCAAAAGTATGCGCGCAAAACTCTCTTTTCCCTTGCTCTCATAATTCGGCGAGACGGCAATCCCTCAAAGCAAAGTACTTTCCGAGGCACGAGCGTTCAACCGTCTGCTTCCTAACTTCAGGCTGAGTGATTTCATTACAGAAAACAAATTTGGCCCGACCCCGGACTCGAACCGGGGACCTCTCGGTACGTAGCACTTGCTACCAAGAGGCAATAAATAAAGTACAACTTAGATCTTCTTTCCAGGAGCCCCAAAGACCGGAACCGTTCTCTGGCGTCTTCAATGCTACAGTTCAAGGTCCAATATGTCCACAAAACACCTCGAAGATAGTCGGCCTCTTCATGAGACCCACTTCGATGAGCGAAGACTGTCTCCACGTCAACATCCACGTCCCTCTCACCTTCCTCCCGGATCTTGCGTCCTACGGACAGAAGTCAAATAAAACTCTCTTGCCAATCCTGGTCTTCATCCACGGTGGTTCTTATACCAGCGGTGCTGGTGACCCGGACACACATGGACCTGAATACCTGATGACTAAGGATATTATGGTGGTCACTTTGAATTACAGGTGCGTACTTTAAGAACCAAAGTAGCTCGGAGAGACGCAAACCTTAAGTAATGGGCAGGATACAAGCTAGGTCTTTAGGGCGTAGAATAGGTAGGTAAGCTGGAGCGTAGGAAGGCTTCCTACAAGATACGATGGTTGCGGACAGCACAGCACCGAAAGCTGTAAAAAGGATGATAACTTTAAGATGATGAAGATGAGTCCAGCAATGTTCTATTAGATAGTTTTCGGGCGCTTGGCCGTTTTGTGTGTATGATGTAAAAGCTAGATTGCTATAAATTGCTGTACGTCACGTAAAACCTTGGGCAAAAATAGTTTCCACTTCGTATGTTATACAATATTCTTAGGTTGTATAGTCGACTAACCGCTCTTGGCCAGAGTGGCTAGGGTACGCCCGTGTCCCAGCAGTGGGGACGGATATGGGCTGATGAAGATGATGACGTTCAAGAAAATTTTAACGGTACACTGCCCAATAACTAGTTATATTCATTACTTTATTATGTGGCATATGGGAATCAGCGTAACTTTTTTAATTGTGCTATGTTGCAGAATTGGTGCACTCGGTTTCCTTACCCTGAGATCGCGAGAAATACCAGGAAACAATGGCTTGAGAGATATAATCTTCGCTCTTCAATGGATTAAGAGAAACATCAGGAATTTTGGTGGGGATCCAGACCGAGTGACTATTGGTGGGATGAGCTCGGGAGCTGGTCTGGCACATTTATTATCAACCTCACCTGCTACGAAGGGGAAAAATCTTTTCAAAAGGTATTAGAACTGTAAGAGTACCCACCTAGCTCACCAAGTACACTACTTAGGGTGTTAGAACGTAGTTATTACTAGGGAAAGGTAACCATCTGAAATGTAAATTTACATATTGTTAAAATGCACAACAATGAAGACGGGGATAGAAGCAATAAAAACAACAAATAGAAATATCATTTTTGTTAGTTTTTTGGTGAAGGAACATCAATCAAAATCTATATTCACGATCTATTATGGTCAGTCAGGCATTAATTCTTTTGTCGACTTGTTTATAACCTGACTGGGACACGTTTAACAAACATTCTTAATTAAATTCTGTTTTAGATTGATTCTGATGAGCAACACTATGTTATCAAACACGATCATGTCAGCAAAAACAGCACAATACACAGCCCGACTATTTCTCAAAGGAATGGGGATTGACCATTTAAAGGACCCAGAGAAAATACACCAGGCACTAATAAAAGCTCCTATAGGAAAGATATTGGACGCTCAGCTGTATGTTGTTAAATTTATAAAGGTCATGAAATTTTTTGCTCCAGTAGTAGATAATCCACGCAGGGTATATCCATTGATGGTGCCTAAGCCACCAGAAAAGATGCTAGATAACGGATATGACAAAGATTATGAAATACTATTTGGCGTCACTAATGCAGAGTGTGCAGTGTATCCAAAATCTTTTGATATCCTCGTGAAGTTGATAAATATGTTCCCAGCTTTACTTGTACCTCCCAATCTAAGTCCTACTGCTAACATTGCGACGCTTCCCATAATTGTGAAGATGATCTTGAAACAGTACTTCAACGGGTCGGTGACGGATTTCAAGCAAGTAGTACCCTACTGTACTGATTCTCTATGGAAATACCCAATTCTTCGGACCGTTGATAAAAGATTGGCAACGGGTGCAGATAATACTTTTTTGTATGAATTTGGTTACGAATGGCAGGGCGATTCTAACCCTATGAAGCAAGCATTTAACACTACTTGGACTGGTGTGGGGCATTCAGGAGATCTGAATTATGTCTTCAAAATGAATGCAGGGAGTGATCTCTTCCAGCAACAACAGCTCAGTAGGAACAATAGTAAATTTCAGGAATTTTTAACGGAAGCGTTTGCAAATTTTGTTAAGTTCGGGTGAGTACTGTCTGTAGCTAGAGCAATGGATTGCGATCGTGAGATTGTTTAGAAGATAACACTTAATAAATATTAATCTTTATGCCTCTACACGCGTTATTAGGAGTAGCAAATACATAGCTACTTACTGCACGACGTTTCGACTGGGTTACAATCATGGACCAATAATGGTCGCGAGCGAACTGGCGACGCCCGTCTTCGTCTGCCTTAGCGGTTGTGAATTTCTAAATCCACCCCCGAACCAGTACTAAAGTCATGTGTACAGCTACCCATATTTGGCCGGCAAACAACACCAATACAACACTCCTAATGACGCGTGCAGACCCATTAAGACTAATATTTAGTGTCGCGAAAGGCTAAAATCTTACATGACACTTAATGTTTAATATATAGGTCATTTGTGCACCCGAAATTGACGTGATTTGGTCTTTATATGCCTATTGCTGTTCCAACTTTTTTATTGAATAGAAACAAATAGTACAGGATCCGTGGTGTATTTTTTCACTTGATTACTATCAAGCTAATTTTCCGTGAGTAGCTTCATTTTGATAAGACGCCCAAAAAATTCCTGTGCGAAAATTTTTGATTGTGGTAGCTAACAGAGGTAGCAATGATTAAATATTTAGGACCGTAGGACCGGGACAAAGTACCACGGAATTTGTAGGACAATATGACCGTTACATTATATAAATATTAACTAAGTAAAATAATAAAAATCAGCTGGTTAGTAATCATTTTTGGTGATCTCGTTATCGATACAAGTTGGAGGGGGAGGAGAGGAGGAGGAGGACTAACCAGCTGATTTTTATTATTTTACTTAGTTAATATTTATATAATGTAACGGTCATATTGTCCTACAAATTCCGTGGTACTTTGTCCCGGTCCTACGGTCCTAAATATTTAATCATTGATACCTCTGTTAGCTACCACAATCAAAAATTTTCGCACAGGAATTTTTTGGGCGTCTTATCAAAATGAAGCTACTCACGGAAAATTAGCTTGATAGTAATCAAGTGAAAAAATACACCACGGATCCTGTACTAAAACGGTTTCGTAACAATTTTTGTTGTGATGTCACACAATAAAGCTTTTATAGTTTTAATTTTTTATAGTCAATGACCGACCATGTAATGTAAGATTTGAACTTTGTCCAATTCTTACCCTGTCATTTCCATAAAACTATGATATCTGATATCTTCCAATTTTCAGGCACCCTGGGACAAATCTAGCTGACTGGCCACCGATCGGAAGGAAGTATGAACACATGAACATTGCCCTGCCTGAGCCAGTTTTTCAGCCAGCAAGTCCTGAAATGTCGGAGATGAAGAAATTCTTCGACAAGCTTTATAGAATAGGGAGTGGCAACATTCTCCCTGCTAGGCTAAAAATTAGGGATGTTAAGCGACTAATCGGGGTTTAACATTGAATCAACTCTGTAAAGTTTGTCGTTTTGAATGCACATTGAAGTCTTATACAAATTTAAAATTGGAAAAAGAAAAAAATCAAGCGATGTGTCACGGTATTTGAATCTACGACATGAAGGTCGTGTTAACATGTATGCAGTAGCGCTACCGTGAGATAGCTATCGAAAATTTACATACTTTAAAAACCTATAGAATTGTTTTTTTTCATACTACCGATTTTAGTTCTCAGCATTACCACTAGGGGCGCTGTACAAGTTTTCATAGACATTTTTTAAATAGGCGATATCAAGTCTGTCACTTTTAAACTCATGGTAGCGCTACTGGATCACGTATTAGATTGTCGAATCGAAATCCACGGTCACATTTATTGGCATTTGTCTTCGTGTTTTTTAAACATGTTTAAATTCAGGTGGGAGACATTTTGTCGACCGGTTGCTGTTACCACCATATAGTTGCGTAAAACCCGCCAAGTGACTCTGACCTATCTCGGTCAGGTCGCGTTCCGGGATCAGCACTGTACGAACCGGAGCCAGGGGGGACCATTGCTGCGGCTAGCGCCGGACCAGTGGAGTCTTAGCGGCGATGTTGTGCGGGCGGAGCGGGTCAGCCCGCCGGCCAGGGAGGCCCGTAGAAGCGGTAGTGCCTTTCGTTCGGCGGACTGGCCACCTCCGACCCGCACAGCTCAATACCAATGCGAGACTCCACGCCTTGTCTCGTTGTTGCCGCAGCAGTGGTCTCCTCTTTCACGTCCCCTTTCCCTCTCATATCGATGTTCCGGGAGGCAGGGGTGAAACGGCTTTCAGGGTGAGTGCGACAGGCTCAATATGGTATATTGTGCCTGTCGACCTCATATTTGGATCTCACTACCGCTTACCATCAGGTGGAGTGAGGTCATCTTGTTAGCTCATTATAAAAAAAAAAAAAAAATTAATAAATATCTGGGACATTTCCACACACGGTCATCTGACCCCAAACTAAGCAGAGCTTGTACTATGGGCGTCAGAGAATGATATACATACATATATATTTTTAAATACATACTTAAATACATAATCACACCCAGACACGGAACAAACACTGATGTTCGTCACTCAAATATTTGTCCCGAATGGGAATCGAACCCACGACTCTAGGAACCGCCAGCCAGGGTCACTAACCACTGTTCCACCGAGCCAGTCTATGCAATGTTAAAATATACATTAGATATCTTCCTAGTTCCTGCCCGATGTTTCGATTGAATTAGAGCAATGGTTGCGAGCGAGTCGGAACTGTCTGTTATATTTTACGTGAATATCTTCACCGTCAAACATTATCCATCATGCACCTAATTCGATTGAAATTCCCCATTTAGCATTATGTGTTATGTATGTTGGTAAAATGTTGATTCATTTAGAATATAATTATTAGATTAATTATTATCTAGTTAGGTTTCCGGAGTGTTATATGTACAATAATGTAACAATGTAACAATGTTTAAATAATAAATAAATTAATAAACTGTGTGTGCCTGAATAAATGGAAAAATATAATGTCTGTTACAAGGCCTACATGCTTTTTTATTAACAACTGACGCAAAAAGAGGGGTATAAGTACGGGTACAGCCCTGTGTTTTACCCTACCTAGCCCTGTGTTACGGATTTTCTTGGTTCGGTCGCCGCGCTCAAAGCCCGCGATAAAAGCTATGCAATAGCTTAAAATTCATACAACAAACGTGATGTTTCTAAATAATTGGTACAGAACCCTTCGTGTGCGATTTCTACTTTCATTTGGCTGTTTTTTTCCACTTGCCTTAGGGCCAAAATTTGAGGATTTCTTCACTTTGCCTTACCGAAAGAGTCTGGAACTGGACTCCGACATTCGTTTCTTCACCGAACTGCTAACCGACAGAACACTTCGTATATCGCCGCTTCGCCAACAGAACCTTTCGCCAGCGTACGATTCGTCGACAGCACCGCTCGTCATCAGACCTTTCGACTTCGAACGATTCACTAACCGATACGTCGTCAATTAACTATTCCTCTTGAAAAATATCCAAATAAAGTTATTTGCAGATATTCAAATAAAGTCATATGCAAATTTTTAAAATTTAGATAGCAGTAGGTAAATTTTATATAATTTTTTTTTAATAATTTCGATGATTTGAATAGTAATTTGTTCAATATAATGTTTTGAGATTTCAAAAAGGAGGTTCTTGGATTGACCTGTATCTATGTATGTAATGTATGCTCCTAATTTTGTTAGGTTTGCAGAAGAACATTTTTCTCTAATTTAAACAAGTATAAAGATAAAGAAGTAAATTGTACGGTTGTTGTTCTTGTTTATGAAGAAAAAGTACAGTAAGGTTAGTAAGTTAATATTACTTTATGTATCCCTAGTGCTAAATTTTAAAAATCTGCAAATATTTTATTTGGATTTTTTTAAAGAGGAATAGTTAATTGACGACGTATCGGTTAGTGAATCGTTCGAAGGCGATAGGTCTGATGACGAGCGGTGCTGTCGACGAATCGTACGCTGGCGAAAGGTTCTGTTGGCGAAGCGGCGATATACGAAGTGTTCTGTCGGTTAGCAGTTCGGTGAAGAAACGAATGTCGGAGTCCAGTTCCAGATAATATAAAGCGAAGTCGCTTCCAGCTTCTGCCTGTATGTATGCTTAAATTTTCAAAACTACGTAATGGATTTTGATAGGGTTTTTTTTAATACATGGAGGGATTCAAGAGAAAGGTTTTCATGTATAACATACCCGAGGTGAAGCGAGGGTGGATCACAAGTAAATAGATTTATTTAAGACATTGATGAAGTTACACACATTAATAACAGCAAGGTTTTGCAGAAGTCAGTCAGTCAGTGTTAAATTAATATTAAATTTTCAAATGCATTCAGAAAAAATGTATCTATTGAATTATGTCGTGATGTGTGTCTGTATTTCTTTCTTTCTTCCTATGAAGAAGAGGCGAAAAACAGTTCCTTAAGAAGTAACTCTGTCTATCTGCCACCCTTTAACGTTAGAACTACTGAACCGATTTAACTGAAATTTAGCACACAGATAGTTTCGGGCCTGACAAATGACTGGGCATCATTATAACCGACTGCGCTATGAGGGATTAATGTTTTACACGACAAAATCTCCACACGGATGGAGTCGCTGCCGAAAAGCTAGTCAAATATGCGTGTGTGTACCACTATTTTGCCCACATTAGAATTACTTACCCGCAAGTAATAATCTTCAAGGACAGCTCACTAACTTTAATAGACAAAAATCAATTTTGCTAGTTAGCTAGTATTTATAATAGTTGTCTGCTTACAATTAAAATTAGTGTGTGACAGTGTTAAGTAGTTAACATTTTGACTTGTATCCTAACCTAAAATTATTTATTTTTAAAAATTCCAATTATTATTGACATGGTACCGACTATTTCAATTTAGTTATTTCGTTAGTGACGATTTACTGAGACATCATGAAGTTATACAATTTTGTTTTGTTAGTTTTTTTATTTGGAGGTACGTAACTTACAATATTTTCATTTTGTCACAAAATCTCAAAAAAATTTCGTAATTTTGTCGCAATTTGTAATGTGTTTTAGGCTTGTCCGCATTCCGCTTCGTATCCTTTTAATCCTATAGCCAATGGAAGATAAAATATGATATTGAACAGTGCATTCAAAATCGTTAAACTGCCCCAATATTCGTAACATAGATGTGCAAGAAGCGAAAGTGGTCTTGAAGTGGATCTTAGAACATGGCAGGAAGTGATCTCTGCCTACCCCTCTGGGAAAAAGGCGTGATTTTATGTGTGTATGTCCACTAAATTTTCCTGACGTCCGGATACGGAAAATCTATACTTTGTTACTGTCAATCATCATCATCCCAGCCTATTGCTGTACATTGCTGAACATAAGACTCTCCCTTAACTGTCAATAGCTTGGAGTTTATTTTTTGGGCAATGGGCAGATGGTAGATACATTTGTAGATACAACCAAGAGCTGAAGATTTAACTTACTACTTGATTTCGACTGCTCGTTGGTATATTGGTAGCAAGTACTACGTAAGGGCTGATCTCAATTGAGAACGACCGATGGCCGAAGTCGTTCGGACGCCTTATATTACTTGAATTCGAAAGAAATAAATGGTATGGATAAGGGTAATTGGTGACTTCCACGTGTGTTCCAGCTAATGCTTCATCTGAGGGCCCTGAGAGTTGTGTCCTAGCGCAGACGGAGTCAGGGCTGGTCTGCGGCGTGAGGAAAAAAGACTTCAACGGAGGACCCTTCGCCAGCTTCCTAGGAGTGCCGTACGCTAGGGCTCCCATGGAAGAACTCCGGTTTGCGGTGAGTCAGTCAGTTATAAGTCAGTGAAGCCTCAAAAAAAATGTTTTAAACTTTTTTATGCCGAATCGATTTAGTAGCTTCTGACGGCTTCTGCAACTCTACGTCCAGTCTGTGGAAGCTGCATTCTCATTCAAGGTGTAGCTCCACACACCAAACTCATGTCCGGCCAATTTCGACCATAATTTACAGAACTTTACATACATTTAATTAATTCCATGCTGAGTTGCTAAATGCTAACACAAGTGATTCATATCAGAAACAACTATGATGTACACAAATATGACACAGACACGGAACAAACAGCGATGTTCATCACAAAAATGTTTGTTCCAAGTGGTAATCGAAGCCACGATACATGAGCCCGCCATGGCGCAAGAGAAAGAGGCTTTAAAAAAAACGCCAGTCAAATATGCAGAGTTTCAAGTACCTATCTAACTATCGTTTTTCGTCGGGTTAAATGAGCCGATCGCGTTGTCTATTCCAAACTAATGTGTAATTGGTAAATTGTTTGACAAACGTACAAGAAACTCGCTCGTATTCAGATCAGTACACGTGTAATATTTTTATTTGTAGTTTTGGTTATCCGGGTGAGAACACCCAAGAAAACCCATGTGCTAACAGGTGAACGTGATGAAAAAAATTACTTTGGTGACTGAATACCTGGGTAGCTCAGGGGTTAGAGCAGCAGACGCGATATCTGAAGATCGGTGGTTTAATTTAAGTCCCCGTTCAGGCAGGGTCATGAATGCGTTTTTATTAATTTTTAATTTACGTATCGTGTAATATTTCCAAATTATGAACGTATTCCCTCTTTCAGGAGCCCCAAAAACCGGAACCGTTCTCCGGCGTCTTCAACGCAACAGTCCAAGGTCCAATATGTCCACAAAATACGACCAAAGCAGTCGGAATATTTATGACACCCACTTCCATTAGCGAGGACTGTCTCCACGTCAACATACACGTTCCTCTGACGTCACTTCCGGATCTCTCACCGGAAGGACCCAAGTTGGATAAACCTTTGCTCCCAATCCTGGTCTTCATTCATGGCGGGTCCTACACCACTGGTGCTGGGGACCCAGATACGCATGGGCCTGAGTATCTTATACCTAAGGATATAATGGTAGTCACGTTGAATCATAGGTGAGTACTAGTCTACAATGAATTTCTTTGAATGAATTGTGAAAATAGCACACAGTTTGGATACAAGTTTGTTCTAAATGAAAATTGCTTGAGATTAGAATTGATTCATTGTAAATGATGAAGCTGATAAATTACCAAGTATTTGATATTGCAGGCTTGGAGTCCTCGGATTTCTCACACTGAAATCGGGACAAATACCATATAACATTGGGTTGAGAGATGTTATATTCGCCCTTCAATGGATCCAGAGGAACATAAGAAATTTTGGGGGGGATCCCGAACGTGTCACTCTAGGGGGCATCAGCTCGGGAGCTGGTATAGCTCATATACTATCCACTTTGCCGTCAACGAAAGGACAGAATCTCTTCAAAAGGTTAGCATACAAAGCATGTTGGTGGCAATACCTAAATATATATACCTAATAGAATGTGGTAACCACATAGTTGACACGATTAGGATGTTTAAAGCATATTGGTGGGAAACCCATTAATACATGATTTAAGACTATTGCGTTCCATAGTCAAACCTAGACAAACATATTTAATTAGCTACCTATTTGTGTTAATTAAGTTAAGGAATATCACCCTATGTTATCTGATTATTGCAGATATCGATAGGTACTATGCATAACGGACAAAGCTGATGTTAAATCCATTGTTTCAGATTGATACTAATGAGCGCTACAGTTATAGCAACCTCAATGATATCGCAAAAGCATGCCGAATTCAAAACCCGATTGTTTCTCAGAGGAATGGGGCTTAGCCATATAAAGGATCCAGTAAAAATCCACCAAAAACTAATGAAAGCACCTTTATCAAAGATATTAGAAGCCCAGCAGTTCGTTAGGAAGAAGACGAAATTTCCCAGATTGTTTGGTCCAGTGGTCGATTCTTTTTCAGATGGACAAACTCCATTAATACCTAAAGAGCCCGCGTTGCTTCTAGAAGAGGGCTATGGAAACGAATATCCCACACTATTCGGCATCACGGACGCCGAATGTAGATTACCAGTCAATTTTTCCTCTGAATTTCTAACGAAAGCTACAAAGTTCCCTTCGTTACTCATACCGTCGTACGCAAAACCTGTAAACGTTTTAAAGGTCCCTATTCTATATAGAATGATATCGAAACGATATTTAAACGGTACGGACGCTACAAATCAACTGCTAGATTACTGTGAAGATGCTGCATTTAGGTATCCTGTTCTCCGTGCAATAGATAAAAGGCTCGAAGCTGGTGTGAGAAACACGTTTTTTTACGAATTTGCTTACTTTTGGGAAGGAGTCAACTATTATAGGAAGGTGATGAATATGAATGTCACTAGAGCTGTGCATTCTGCGGATATTGCCTTCGTCTTCAGAATGAATGCCGCGGACCCGGACTTAAAGATAAATGAGAATCTTAAAAACAACGATAACAAGATCAGAGAGTTCATGACGGATGCGTTTGCAAATTTTGTCAAGTTCGGGTAAGTTACACAATGCTATCTAAATTGTACGGTTAATCTTTGATGACCTACTTCTGAACTATCGTCTGAAGAATTAATATTATGAAAAGCTGCTATCTGGCCCTCTACATACCTCGTATTGCTCTTTTTCCTTTTAGTTTTTAACACGATTGGTGTAACCCAGTCGAAACGTCGGGCAGTAAGTAGCTATGTAATTTTGCTACTCCTAATATCGCGTGAAGACCCATAAAGACTTATTTCAGTGTAATGGAACGCGAAAGTTTAAAATCTTACAAAGACATAATAAATCATTGGTTTAAAGGTCTATTGGTAGCAAGTGCTGCGTTAAGACCGAAAGGACCTCGGTTCGAGTCCTGTGTCGGGAAAAAAATTCTATGATTTTCTGTTGAGAATTACTATGCCCGGGTCAGGAAGTTGGCGGTTGCACGCCCGTGTCACGGAAAACACGTTAAGCCGGTGGTCCTGCTCACCTGCTGGTTTCTTATCGGTCATGTCGGATTGAAATTTCACCGAACTATGAGGGTAAATGAGCAGGGAGTGCACTTGTGTTTGTGCGTACACTTGTGCACTATAGGTATGTCCTGCGTTGTTGGCTGATCTCAATTGAGATCGGCCGCCATGGTTGAAATCGGTCGGACGCCTTACTCTATCATCTTATATATAAAAATGAATCGCAAAATTTGTTGGTAAGCGCATAACTCAACAACGCCTGAACCAATTTGGCCAATTCTTTTTTAAAAATGTTCGTTGAAGTCCAAGGATGGTTCTTACGGCAAGAAAAAATCGAATAATTGCCGGGAAAACCCTAAAACAGCCCTTTTCCTTTTCACATTTTTTTGACACGACGAAGTCTGTTGGGTCAGCTAGTTTCAAATAGAAGTTTAAAGTTAGTTCCTTCTATTCTAGGCATCCCGGAGAAAAATTGGCCGATTGGACTCCAGCCAGCAACATGTACGAGCATATGAGTGTGGTGGCCCCACAGCCAGTGTTCCACCCAGCCAGTCCTGATATGCTGGAGATGAAGAAGTTCTTCGACAAGATGACTAGGATTGGCCAAGGGCAGTTCCTTCCACCAGGTCTTAAGAGGCCGAAACAGCATTCGATGGGTGCGAAGGGTTAAAAAACTTAGCTCATCTACATACAGTACCGTATTAGGTAATGAGGGTTTCCGCGTATGAGTAATTCACTGGCAATACGTAGGCGTAAGGTCCCACTGCAGCATGATTGGTTATTTTAACGTTCTGCCTCGTTGGTCTATTGGTAGCAAGTGCTGCGTTAGGACCGAGAGGTCCCCGGTTCGAGTCCGAGGTCGGGCAAAATCTGTGTGAGTTTTTCTGTAATTAAATTACTCAGCCCGGTGTTAGGATGTTGGCGGTTGAATGCCAGTGCCTCGGAAAGCACGTTAAGCCGGTGGTCCTGCGCCCGATCTCTCATTGGTCATGTCGGATTGCTGTCTCACCGAATTGTGAGAGTAAGGGAATAGAGAGTGCACTTGTGTTTGCGCGCACACTTGTGCACTTTAATATCTCCTGCGCACTTGGCTGATCTCAATTGAGATCGGCCACCATGGCTTAATAGGCCAGTCAAAATAGACAAAAATAAGTGCTAACTTAGACAAAATTCGCATAGAGCTGAAAATTGCCAGAGACGTTAAATACATCATAATAAACGAAATATCAAAAATCCCCATCAATCCTACTTCTGCAAAAAATTTTATTCAAGGTCCAAAGTATAAAATTAAGGATTTTTCCATTTTTCTCGAAAACAGTAAGTATTATCGTAAAAATAGGTCAAACAAAAGTTGTAGATCATACAATTTTCTACAAAAATGGTCCAGTCACTTTTTCTTTTCCGACTCACCATTCGCGAGATATCGTGGTTTTAATCATTAGAAAATTCATATTTTACATAATATGCATTCATCTGTTGATATCGTTTTTGATCGATATATGACCTGGAATAGGTTCACTAGGGTAACCACGTTAAAAACCGCCCAAGTGTGAGAAAAAAAATACATAGGTTTTGTATGAGAACCCACTTTACACGTTGGTTTCATGTTGTTTCTAGTATTAGATGTTATAGAGGCAACTGAGATACATCATTCGTTAAAATTTTAACTGTCTAGCACAATCGCATGGGGGCCTGGAAGCGTTTGAAAATACAAATTTTACAACTTTGTGCATCGCTATATCTCTGAAATGGTGAATCTTAGGAACAAAGTGTTTAGACATTTTTTATAGATAATTACGTGATAAGTAATTTTGTCATACATACTTTTATGATTAAACTTACCGTTTCGCTCAAAAGTGCATAAAACTGATATTTGTGACATTTGACCTTGATTATTTTTTTTGCAGACGTGGGATCGATGGGGACTTTTGACAGATTATTTGTAATAGTGTTCCCAACATTCATGCCAATTTTCAGCTCTATGCGAATTTTTCCTAGGTTAAATGTCTATTTTGACTGGACTATAAATCGGTCGGACGCCTTATTTTATTTTTGGCGTGACATTGACAGACATGACAATATTCACCAATAGCGTAGCAACTAGACCTAACTTCTACGTCATCTAGTTGATTTTTCACACGTAAATACCCTCATTACTTTTAGATGTTATCGGACCCAATTACACATCGCGACACCTTATGTAATCGGCATTATTAGCAATAAAAATATAGAAATAAAATAATATATTGTTTAAGCGTTTATTTTGTTGTTGTGATGTCTTCTTTTAAATATTCTAATCACGAAAGTAACTCATATAATAAATAACTAAATTGAAAACCCTGCATACAGACTTTTACTTCCCCTACACATACAAACATTTTTTGAGTCGATTTATATACTTGATACCTTGTTATACTAAAATGATGATGGGATGAGGTTGTAATCAAAATATAAGGACTGGGGATTCACGAACAGTAGGGGGAACCTGTTGTACCTTGGACAGTGTTGTACCTAGGACAATTGTAATTTTTCGTAAACTCTCGCGCTTTACAATAATATTGTATATGGCAGTCAAAGCCTGCTTTGATAAGACTCACGTGAAGTCAGTTGTGATTCGCCGGCGCCGGGTCAATGCAGTTAAAAAAGGTAATTTATTATTTTTTGCCTTAAAAGTTCGTTTTGTGGAATTTACTTATGGCCTCTTAATTTGTCACGATACGTATTTATAAATTATCTTTTACTTCAGATATAATCTCAGTTTATTAAGGTTTTACATAGTATAGTTGTCAGAACCCAACCTCAATTAAAAGTGTGTTTAAACAAGTTGTAACTAAAACTTGTTATGATGTTGTACCTTGGCCCCCCAACTGAGTATGTACCTTGGACATAGATAATACATAGATAATTTTGATGTAGATAATATAACCTCATAAAAACATATTTTTTGATTATATTTTTATTCTATTATATATATATATAAATATTTAAATATGTAAACATTTGTTATGTAATTGACACAAAATAAAGAGACAAAGGACTATTAATTAAGGTAACTGTTAATCTGCTATTTACATTAATGTTTTTGTTGATTACAGGTATGAGCATTATTGTTGTACTTACCTAAATTAAAAATAAAACTCTGCTGCAATTGCTAGTGTTTATCTTCATTCTACCCTGGAATGTCCAAAGTACAACTGGAACGGTCCAAGGTAGGTACATCAGGTCTGTTGTACCTTGGACAGTTTTCCCTTTTTTTTTAAAGTTGCTTTTGTTTGCAGCTTTACCGAAAATCCTCATATTTTATGTATTTATTATATAGTTGAGTAACTGATCTTTCTATTATTCCCTATTTGACGGATCTTATTCTTACCATTTATTTATAAAAAATAAAAATATCAAGAACTGGCCTAGGTACAACAGGTTCCCCTAATAATAACAGATTTAAAACTTTAAAATATATTCGCTTTCAGCTAGCTGTCCATTGGTACTTTTTTTATAAACGCTTTCATACTAAACTAGCGACCCGCCCTCGCTTCGCTTCGGGGATATCTCTATCTCTATGTAATATATTTTAACCCCGTAAGAGAAATCTATTTTTTTTTATCTAAAAAAAGCCTATGACACTCAGGGATAGTGTAGCTTTCCAACAGTGAAAGATTTTTTCAAATCAGTAATCAGTAGTTTCGGAGCCTATTCGAAACAAACAAACAAACAAAAAATCAAACCTTTCCTCTTTATAATATTATTATATTACATATTACATTGACTCCCCCGTACCCCAGTAACGCTTACATGGAGCCTACATCGCATGCTGGCTAGCTGAGCGCGCGATGTCGGCAACCACGCGACTTTTTTCTAATACTTGCATTTTTAAACTCGTGATATCTTCCGAATTAAATGTTAGTAAGGATCCCTAATTTTTTTAAGAATATAATAAATAGCCTATGTTACTTCTGAATAATGCAGCTTTCTAATGGTGAAAAAATTATTGCAATCGGTCCAGTAGTTTTTGAGTTTATTCATAACAAACATACAAAAATACAAATCTTTCCTCTTTATAATATTAGTATAGACAAACAACATATTAATACGGGGATTAATGTAGATATTTATTGCGGAGTAAAAACATTTTAAAGAATACATTACAATAATATTGGTGGTGCTATTCAGGCGATCTTATCAATCATAGCAATCACTTACAAGGAAATTAATTTGTATAAATCAGACAGACAAAACACATAGGTACACAGATCTGAATAAGTAGCTTAAGCACAAGTGTTACGGAAATCGAATTCAACAGTGGAAATAAATTTGAATTACTTGTAGGCGCATCAGAATCGGCCAGCTTTTAATTATGGGCTTGTGGGCAGGGTGGTTGAAACTAGAACTACGTTATGTTTCAAATCACTGTAATTACCGGTGATTACTCGCCGAGACACAAAATAATTAGCACACAATGCACTTTAGGTCTTCTTAATTATGATTGACAGCACTTGATCACATAAAGACTAACGATGGCTTAGAATATTAGCGATTCGTTTTCGCCATGATGCGCGGACGGTTGCTCGATCCAAAGTCCCTGACTTTCTTGTTTCACCGCCGCACTACCATAGCCTGTGACGTTCCGCCAGAGCCACAAACGTCACTCTTATTCCAAGACATCTGTCACTTTGGCGTTAAAATAGTGAAGCGCCGTCATACTAAATTTGACCCAAGAATAAACAAAACAAACGGGGTGAGCTAAATAAAACCGTTTCTAAAGATCAGCGTCGCGATGTCTCCCCGACTCCGCGACACATGCTGAGCAAATGCCTTTTTAGTTACCAGTTCATCAATGTTACTTGTTTATTTTTAAGCTATTGCATAGCTTTCATCGCAAGCTTTGAGCGCGGCGACCGAACCAAGAAATTCCGTAACGAAAACAACCTCACAATCGTCTAACGTCGTTTCAGTTCGGTAGACTTCGGCACGGTGTTTGTGTGCGTGCGGTTAGACGTATTGTACGACTCTACGAAACTCGCACGAATAGAGACGAGCTGCTCCGAAATCGGACGATGCTATGCAATAGCTATACCGCGGCAGTTCCCGAGTGCCACAAATCTTTTTTTTTTAATAATTGTTACATACATACATACATACAATCACGCCTTTTTCCCAGAGGGGTAGGCAGAGATCACTTCCAGCGATCCACTTTTCACCACTGTGGGAAACGTGACGTGACGGGTTGTGGACCACGTCGCCGCCATTCTGCCTTGTGCATTGTTTTAACAAGGTCATTGCGTTCCCACGAGTAGCAAGGATATATGACGGGGGAAGGAAAAGGGGAGGAAGGATACTATCGCCTCGGATGATTTGGACTGAGTCGATAGTAGCTCGAGGAGCCGGGGTCGCTTACCCGTATACCGTTCACCAACCACCGGACAGATAGTTGTGACTGGTATCCCCTGACTTAATAATTGTTTGTTTATCCAATTTGTGTTGGTAACTAAATAAACAATTTTTCTTTCTTTAAAAAAATCTTTCTTCAGCCTAAGTCCGCCCACTGCAGCACGTAGGCCTCCCCACGTGTTCGCCACTCCCGCATATCCTCGGCCACTCGCATCCAGCTCCTACCAGCCGTCCCGCGCAGATCGTCACTCCACCTGTAGGGCTACCATGAGTTTAAAACTTACGCACTCGATATCGTCTACGTAAATATGTCTATGAAAAACTTGTACAGCGCCGCTGGTGGTTACGCGAAGAACTAAAATCGGCCGTATGAAAAAAACAACTCGATAGGTTTTTAACGTACGTAAGTTTTCGATAGCCAACTCATGGTAGGCCCTCTGGCCTGAGGGAGTCCTACACTACGTTTGACGCGTTCTCCACTCTAGAACTCGTTTACCCCAGCGGTTGTCGGTTCTACGGCTGATATTCCAATCCAGGCTATTGCCACTTCAACTTTAGTTTCAGCATAAATCTTCTCTTATAAATAAAAATGAATTGCTGTTCGTTAGTCTGACTAAAACTCGAGAACGCCCGGACCGATTTAGGTAATTTTGGTTTTAAAATGTTCGTGATAGTCCAGGGAAGGTTTATAGTATTGGCGGTATGAAATTCGCCGGGACCACTAATATAAAAATACATATAGGTTGCATTGTCAAGGTAGCAAATACCCCTTTCCCCAGTATCATAGAAAAAAAAAACATGAACAAGTCAAAATCAAAGTTTTTACGGCAACAAAGAACTGACGTTACACTGCGTCTAGGGGTCATCCGCTCTCCTGCTAGTCCGGTGATGATGACGAGGCTACTCGAAGCCATCATCCTATGTCAGTTTGAGAAAAAAAAACGCTCCTGCGAGTCTTCCTAAATGGAAAAGTTTCCCAAAATATGAAAATTATGAATACTGTTCTCTGTATAATTTGCACATTTTAGCAAGTACATTGCAGGATAGCACTTCGGTCCAGATGCCACTAAGATATTTTTGAATAGATCTCCAATGTGAATGAAAATGTCCTACCTTTTTTGCAAGTCTAGAAATCATCACCATCAGCCCATATACGTCCCCACTGTTGTGGCACGGGCCAATCACGCTGGCCAAGTGCGGGTTGGCTGACTACACAATGTCTAGAAAATTAGTCTAGAAAATTAGTAGGTTATTTTTAAACGACTACAAAAAAGGAGGAAGTTCCCAATTCGTCGATTTTTTTTTAATTGTATTCACTTAGAAACTAATCCTACATGACCAATTACTAATTAGAGATCAGTCGCAGGAAAAAGCGTCGATGGCCGAGTGGTTAAGGTCGTTGCTTGCCATGCGAGAGGTCGCCAGTTCAAAACCCGCCAGGTACCAATGTGTTTTTCAAATTTGAAATTCATGAAGGAAAACATCGTGAGGAAACCTGAGAAATTTTTCAACGGTGTGTGAAGCCATGTCAAAGGCCTTCGGGCGGCTTATAAACTCTGACACCAGGTTGTTCATCAACCATACGATAAGAAGAAGAAGTACTAGGAATAACAACTTTATGCAAATATCCTGTAAATATACACAGTGAAATTTTAGTGATTGTTATGCCGTAGCTAGCTAGTTTCGTGAAAAAAAAAAGACGTGTGGCACTCGGGGCTGCCGCGGTATAGCTATTGCATAGCATCGTCCGATTTCGGAGCAGCTCGTCTCGATTCGAGCGAGTTTCGTAGAGTCGTACAATACGTCTAACCGCACCCACACAAACACCGTGCCGAAGTCTACCGAACTGAAACGACGTTAGACGATTGTGAGGTTTTTTTCGTTACAGAATTTCTTGATTCGGTCGCCGCGCTCAAAGCCCGCGATAAAAGCTATGCAATAGCTTAAAAAAATGTTTTTAATTTTTCAATAAATATATAATCATCTAACTCGATAGCGTGGGAAGCGATAGTTCTTTTGAGTTATGTGACGTAATCAGGTACTTGGCGCAATTAATAATAAAGGCTACAGAAACGCTACGCTCTAAGCGTATGAAGCGGTTTGAGCGTGCTTTCGAGTTTCGTTAATCGCTCTCGTAAAACTGGTATTTATTGATTTTAATAAAAAACAACTGCACAAATCTATTTATCTACTAGGATAGAATCATTTCATTGCGGGAATACATCCACTAAAATTTCACGATGTATAATAAATCCGGAAAAAAAATACCGCCAAAAATTTGTGTGTTAAGGAATTACTGAGTAATTCCTTAATTAATTAATTTTTCGCGGGACTCGAATTCTGGACCTTTCGGAATTTTACGAACATTTTACACCCGCCTCCACGAGGCTGTCAATGGATAGCTGGAGTGACGTCATTTCGCAACAGTTATAAGTGTTATGTCGCCAAAATGTATTCATGGTCAAACATGAAATAATACGAGGACCCGAAGTGTGGAATGACAAGCAAGGCTTGCAAAACTTGTTAGATTTAAATGTTTAAACATGAAATACATTTGCAATATTTATTTAAGTTCTGATGTCTGTTTGTCTGTACATGAGTAAAGCGACTAATCGTTTTATCATTGATGAAAACTAAAAAATTGCCAAACATCTAAAATTTGAAAAAAATCACATTCATGACCCGGCCTGAACAGGGACTTAAACCATCGGTCTACCAAAATTGCGTAGGTTGCTCTAACCATCTGAGCTACCCAGGGTGTTGAGTCCCATGCGAATATTTCCATCACATTTTACCCGTTAGCCACGGGTGGCGCCACCACCGGTAGTGATCAAACACTATCGGTCCGCAAACATTTCTTTACCGAAATGTTATACAGAATGGTGCACCTCGGCAATTATATTTTTATTTTTGTTACAATTCATTTAAAGGTCTAATGTAAATAGCATTAAAACAATAAATAAAAATGAACATTTCGTATCCTTCTCCTCACTTCAACAGATGGTAAGTGCCTATGAGGTCCACATATGAGGTTGATAGGCACAATAAACCCTATTGGGCCGGTCAATCTCACCATGAATCTTAGATGCCGTATCACGCTCATCTGAAGAGCCCAGGATTATAGGAGGGAGGGAAAACATGAGCTGGAAGGGCATTCCATGCCTTAGTGGTACGGGGCAGAATAGAGGAGCTGAACCAGTACTTGTATGGTATGTGGATGGCAACACTTGCCAGCATGTGTTGTTCAAGAATGGAAAGGGGAGAAAGGGACTAGTTGAAGTAATTGTTCAGAGCATTTCCCATTATAGAGACGGTAGAGAATACTAAGATCGGTCAATATCTCTACGCAACTGCAGCGGTTCTGGGCTATATGTAGATATATCTTGATCACAACAATATGAATGTTTGGTCATCAAGAGATATCTACACCGTGAAATTTTAGTGGTTGTTTTCCCGTGGCAGAACGACTTGCCTTTAGTAATACTATCGAATCATGCAAATTATTCAGCAAAAAAAAAATTTTTTTTTTTCGATTTTTCAGAATAATAATTTTCCAACTCGAAAACGAGAGAAGCTATCATTGTTTTTGAAGATGTGACGTATTCAGGTACTGCTTGCCGCATGAAATCGATGCTTAAAGCTAAAGAAGCTCTTCACCCTAAGTCATAAAGCGGTTCGAACGTGTTTTCGAGTTACGGTTAAACCTTTCGTAAAACCGGCATTATTTGATTTTACCAAAAAAGAACTGCACACATCTTTTGTACTACTAAGATAGAATCATTTTACTGCGGGAAAACAACCACTAAAATTTCACGGTGTATAGCAATACATACAATGGCTCACTTTATTAGCCTCTAACGTGACGATAACGATACCATTTAATCTGTGACGATGCGATTGCACAACGCGCCAAATGAAGGGACAATAGTAGGAAATTTTAATTCCAAATTTTCTTTTAGGTTTTATTATCTTATTCTAAGTCTTATAATAATTTACTATATTATCCACACTCGCTTCGCTGTGGGTAGATTTTTGACTGGCTCGGTGGAACAGTGGTTAGTGACTCAGGTTCATAAGCTGCGGTTCCAAGGGTCGTGGGTTCGATTCCCACTCGGGACAAATATTTGTGTGACGAACATCGGTGTTTGTTCCGTGTCTGGGTGTATTATTAAATATATTAAAGTTTATTTGTGTATCCACTGTTGATCCTGATTTCCGTAACACAAGTGCTTAAGCTACTTACCACGGGATCAGATCAATGTATGTGATGTTGTGTTATATTATTTATCATACATACAAATCCTCCTCTTGAATCTACAGATGTAAGCTTATATAAAGGGACAGACAGACAGCGGAAATGATTTTATTTCATACTATGTAGTGATTACATGTCAAACCTTTAGGCTGAGACTCCACCAAACCGGAGACGACAGAGAGATATTTTTCTACCAACCAATAGAGTGGAGTATGCTACTGTCTCAATTTTACAATGGTACATTGATGAATATATTTGTAAAACGAATTTATATTTTAGAACGTGAGGAACAAACATTTTTTTTACAATGTACTGCATGTTGCGGTGTGACGTCATAGCACTACGTTGATTTTGTATGAAAAGTGCAAACGGTCAGGAATTTAAACACGTGTTATTGACACATATCAATAGGTAACACAATTATTTTATTGGTTCAGGTCAGCTTCAGTGAAGATAGCTGTGTGGAGATGTGACATGTAAATTGTATTCATCTTTCTTTATTTCTTCTGTTACGTCACTCAAAGGTTCTGCCAGAATATCAGCACCGTCGCGATAGGGGTGAGAGCCATCCGTTTAGGGGTGAGAGCCATCCGCTAGGGGTGAGAGCCATCCGCTTAGGGGTGAGAGCCATCCGCTCCCCCGCAAGCCCGGTGATGATGACAAGGCTCCTCCAAGCCATCATCGTTAGTCAGTTAGGAAAAAAAAAAACAAAAGCACCGTCGCGTCCATGCGGCTGCTACGGCACATGCCGAAGCAGAACCTTTTGATCATATCACTCGTATTTTGTGTGCGTTTGTTTATTTTGGTATTGTATTTTTAATTTTATGATCAATAAATGTATTTTTTCTTTCTTTCTGATAATTTTATGGCACGATGTAAGCGAAAATGTGAGCGATCGACGTGCAGTTGATAGAAAGGGACACATCTCCGCTTTGCTGGAGTCCACCGAGCAGAAAAACATATCTTATCGCATAGCTCACATCTCTGGCTCGGTGGAGTACCGGCCTTAAAATTATAGACCGTCAGTGAATAGACGCGAGTATTATAACTTGCCAATTTTGAAGGACAGAACATTGAACATAATAATAATATACATACATTTTAGTTATTTATTAAGTTGTCTGCCAACAATCCTAGCAAATGTGTGACAGTGTTAAGTGGTTAACATATTCGCAAATCCATAAGTATTATGCTTTTATATAGTACTTATTAGTGTAAAATAAGTCAACACTAGGGATTAGTTTATTTAAGAAACATTGCTCAGGATATAATGAGGATTTACAGTTTCATTTTGTTAGTTTACGCATTTGGAGGTACGTAATAAAAATATTTGAAACAGGTTCACTTCACACATCTTTTTTTGCTTTTGACTAATAAATAACCAATAACCACAATATAAGTCATTGCTAACCTAAAAATAATTTAAGGTGATATAAACTCTAATTTTTGTCCAATACCCTAGATTAGGGCCATCAGTTGTTAGTTAACGACACGAAGTGCTATAGGTAAGATAAATAAATCGTGACCTATGTTTCCTTCAATTACTAAAGCAACCCCAAACTTCAGTACTTTAACTTAACTAATCACATGTGGTGGACAACGCAGAGGCTAGAATTAAGTCTAGAACCTATCTAGACACGCGGTAGCGTGTCAAGCCAAGTTCAAGAAACAGAACTGGCGAGCCGCACCGTGTGTAATATTACACGAACCATTTGGAACCACTTTTGAACCCCTCATAAATCAAAAACTATTTCACATAAACGTATCAAATTTGGCTCATATATTGTGACTTGCGAGATAAATATGTGTTCTTATTTCATAAGCTTATCTCCAACAGTTATTTAAATATTATATCACAGAGATATAGAGCTAAAGTCCATCCATCCATATCCAAATACAATTAATATGTATGTCAATTTTGCTTCATGATGAATTTCTCTCATAAGTGCGACATTTATTTACAAGAAGATTTTGGAATGTTGACAGTTTTAATCGATACATAGAAAGTCATCAGGATTCAGTTGGTTCAAGAATAAATCTTTTGTGTGGACTTGTTTTTTGAAACAAGATTGAATATTGTATTATTGATTGATTGATTGAATATTGCCATATATTTTGATATATGGCTGAGCTGTGCTAATTTGGCCTGAGTGTACGCAAACAAAATACTTGAATTTAGAAGGCAAAGGCAAAGGTTTATAATGAAAGAAAGAATAAAATAATTGTTGACAATCAGCAAAATATAAGGCCACTGAAATTTTGGCCCCAGCTCGAGAGACGCTGCTTACTAGAAGGAACATAAAACAAATATACATATGTCGGAATCTGAGGGCCTAGCAGGTTAGGATCGGCCATAATTGTGGGCTTCTGCAGGTTATGTTGGATCGAAATAATAATCCCAAACGAATTGAACACTGAATTTACTTGAAACTAATTAATTAGGTAGGTACACTGAATTTCAGTAACAACGGTCCGCGACAGTTTCTAGACGTAGACACCGCTCGGCGGTCAGGAGCAAAGTGAGCTCTCGATCGCGCGCTGCCACGCCGTAGACTCTGTAAAACGCCGCCGCTAGTTGGCGCTGGCGTCCCGTTGCTCCCAATAACTGATAGGTGGCGCTGGCGTCGCAATATTCCGACACGGCCATCCTGCTTGCACACGTCCTCGTGTGTTAGTCTGAAACAATAGAAAGCCAAGCACAGTATTTACCGTTCGGTCTATCCTGACCTAACACAAAAACATTCAGTTTCTAGATTTTCTAGACAGTCATCAGTACTAAGTACTAGAACATAATTTACACACTTTTTTTTTACAATCAAACTGTATTTACTAACACTATGAAATTTAATCCAAACAATTCAGTGATTATAGATGGTCCAGATAGAATCAAGTAACAATTGCACGCATATCATAACACACTCTTAAATCTCCATCCAAGCACAGGCTCAATCCATCCAGACCAATACGGCTCTACAAGCCCAGGAAACCATCCTTATGCGACTCCATCTACCAGGATCGCCGAGTCATCTCCGACTCTACGGTCTTAATATCCCATAAGACCCGACCCCCGCCAGTGTTCGCTGCATTACCGCGTGCTCACGGTGTACTACAAAGAGACTATGAGAATCGCAAGAACTAATTCTTACGATCCCTAAACATCACTAAGCTTACATACCGATTTCAACTGAACTACGGCTACAGCGACACACCTGGTGCGGCCAACACATACGGTCAACTTTGACCCGGTCTAGGACTAGAGTGCACCCTTGCTTAAAACAAAAAGAGTAGACATTCTACTCCGACTCAGACTAATCTTCAGCAACTTCAATTGGTACTTGACCCTCCGGAATACGTCTAATCCTGTCATGGGCGTCTACTTGTATTTACGCTTTGAATTTAATGACTTTAAAACAGGGGAAGCTTTTAAAATTATTTACTGCCATTTTCATCAAATCTTTACATGGTTTGAACACACTAGATTACATTTCACATCAAACAAAATTAATTTCAATTGTAACAAAAGAAAACAAAACATTTTCGAGTAGCCAGAGTCACGTTCCATTCGTTGTACAAATTAATTCTCACTATTAATGAACTGTGTAGCCTCACAAATCTCGAGTGACCACTTCAACGCCACGGCACCATAGCCGATAGAGACTCGCAAAGTCTCTCATACGTGCTTCAACATCCACGCACGTGTGCATCACCCACTGACTACACACTACGGTCTCGTTAGACCACGACCTCCACCAGAGCCAAACGCGCATCGCGAAATAGCTACTGGCACAGTCAACTTTACTACGGCCGTTAGAGTTTACACTCGAGCTCTCATAACATCACCAATTAATTGTTTACACATTACTCATCAACGTTAGGCTCACGATGTATCTCTACTTCAACTTCGACTGGTACATGACCTTCTGGAAATCCTCTTAACCTATCACTATTCAATAACTCACGATAAAAATGAAACCAAAAGAGTAAACCGTTCGGCCATCCCAGCCAAAAGTTAACAAATAGCTGCTGCCTACAAAATTTTACTTGACTTAACATTTGAACGTTTGACCGACAAGTTCCCAAGTTCAAATCTGCAACTAAGGCATTACTCAGCATATCCAATTAATTAATAACACAAGTCTAGACACACACACACTCTGACCAGTCCGTCGGCCTAGAACCAGTCCGTCGGTTCTCACAGTGTTCAGTCCATCGAACACACCTAGTATCCAGTCCATCGGATACTTATGGCTCAGTCCATCGGCCATTTCAACTAAAAGTACCTAAGTAACTCAGTCCATAGGTTACCCGTACCATCAACATGTGTCATTAAATAAACCAACAATCATCATTGTCGTCAACTAAAAAATTATCATTAGCATTGTTCAACTATTTGGGAACCTATCGTTCTACTTGAATTCAAAGATTTCAAAAATTATCTATCCGCATTTGGATGGGGAAAACCAAAACCAAATACTCAATTACTTTAAAAGGGCCTCTATGCTTAGGGTCCAACTTGGTCTGATTCCTTTCCTCATTTTCAAGGACAAACATTGTGTTCAGTGAGCATCACATACTGTGATGCAGTACAGAATCACAATTCCTAGGTAAATCAATCTTAAAGGATGTCTAAAGTCTAAACATAAAAACAATGCATCTGAAGTAAGATATCCTCTCAGCATCTGTCTTGCATTCATGGTATAAGGAGTCTGTTGCTCCGTAGCCGCCTGTTGTACTGCAGCTCAATCTCAATTCCCAACTGTGTCCACAGAAGACTGGAGTACAAGGCATGGCAACTGAAACAAAGATTTCTTACAGTAGACAACTGACTGGTAAAGTGTTTGAGAATCACCGTTCAACTACGTATTTGAGTTTGAAGTAGAATCAACAAAGACAGCAGACAGTCAGTTTGTTTTTCAAATTTTAAATTTAGAATCAACAATTAATCTACGTGTTCGAGAAACTAAAATTATTCCCTGAGCTTTTAATTGCACTGACATTGACAGGAAAATATTTTTTTTATTCTCTTTCTGGTAGAAAATAACGGTTTAAAGGCTTTGATTACTAAAAATCATACAGCCAAACCTTTAATTGAATGAGTTATTTTTTTTTTTTTAACTAGCACACATGCACACACGCACACACATCCAGATTCACACTTCCTGTTTTTCTAGGCTGCCAGTAGCCTACCACAAGTTGCTTAAGGTCTAATAACTTTAGCACTTAGTGGCATCAGGTACATAATAGGTAGCTAGGCATTTCACGTAGTCTTTCTAACTTTTCATGTAGCTACTTTTAATTTACAAAAAAAAAAACATTACTTTAAACGAAACTATTATGAAAATGTGTGCATTGAAACAGACTATACTGACTTTCAAATAAAATCGCAACAGCATGAAAAAGACTCACATGATCATGTAGTTTGCTTACAAAGCAACATCCACTCGTCACTCGTTCCGGGATGCACCGCCGCCGCCGCCGCCGCCGCTGCCTCCGCCGCTGCCATCGACCTGATGGCCGCCGCTGTTGCACCGGCTCGCGATGTGTCCTGGCTTCCCACATTTGAAGCACATGAAAGGCTTCGCTGCTGACTGCTGGGTTGCTTGACTCGATGATGCATGCGTCGCAGGTCTCCCTCTCACATCCTCAGGCTTGCTCCTACATTCGGAAAGTCTGTGACCCATTTTTCCGCAACTATAGCATTTTAGCGAGGTCATCTTAACTCGCTTCACATCGGGCTCACTAGGCGATTGACCAGGAGTATGGATCTGGCGCTTGAGATATGAGAAAGCGTATAGCTCTTTCTGCAATTTATCTCTTGAAGAAATGTCGGTAGTAAACGCTAAGCGTTGTAATCGCGAGTCGAACTGCGAAATATGCGCTAATACAGCTGCTACTGCAATCTGCTCCTTATCTGCATCCTTCCATCTATTAGTAAGCGATGCCATCAATCGACTCGCATAGGCGGAAAGGGCCTCTTTTTCGTTGGGCTTACTGCCGTTAAGATTTATGAAAGTACCCGCCAAAGTCTCTGTAGTAACAAATCTGGCCGTGAAAAGAACCTTGAACTCCTCCCATGTCATACCTTGGTATACAATCTGCGATAGCCATGTTGACGCTGCTCCCTTCAATGCTTTGCTGATCACAACAACAAGTTCACCGCCGCTTAGTGAATTATCGGCAAAACACAAATCCGTGGTCGCGCACCATGATTTCGCATTAGAATCTTGCTTATCGGGGTTGAAATCAGGCAGCACTACACTATTGTTCACATTTGGAGTCTTCAATGCATGAATCAGTTCGCGCATTTGTTGATTTTGCAATTCAAAAAGTACCCGCCACTGACTTTCATCGCCGCGACTATCATTTGCACGATTCGATCCCACTTCTGATGTCGGAATCTGAGGGCCTAGCAGGTTAGGATCGGCCATAATTGTGGGCTTCTGCAGGTTATGTTGGATCGAAATAATAATCCCAAACGAATTGAACACTGAATTTACTTGAAACTAATTAATTAGGTAGGTACACTGAATTTCAGTAACAACGGTCCGCGACAGTTTCTAGACGTAGACACCGCTCGGCGGTCAGGAGCAAAGTGAGCTCTCGATCGCGCGCTGCCACGCCGTAGACTCTGTAAAACGCCGCCGCTAGTTGGCGCTGGCGTCCCGTTGCTCCCAATAACTGATAGGTGGCGCTGGCGTCGCAATATTCCGACACATACATAAAATCACGCCTCATTCCCTGAGGGGTAGGCAGAGATGACCTCCTGCCATGTGCTACGGTCCTGGCACACCACTTTCGCTTCTTCCACATCCATCAACCGCTTCATGCACGCTCGTCGATTACGGGTACTCTTGATTGGATTGAATCTTTTGAAATAAAACTAATTTTACGGATTAAACTCGCGTGTATTGCTATTCTAAACATTTAGAGATCCGAAGTTTCGAGCTCTTTACAGCGCTCGTGGTCGCGGGTAAGAATCCCGACGGGGTCTCGGGTGGATTGGATCTCTCTTCAAGATTCGACCTATTTGGTCATGGAAGGTCTTTCTTGGTCTTCCCCTGTCGAAAAAACAAATATAAGATTCCCCATGTGTGTTCCAGCGAGTGGAGCGGAGGATCCTGAGGCAGGATGTGTCCTGGCAAAGACGGAGTCGGGGCTGGTCTGCGGCGCGAAGAACGAGGGTGTCGATGGACAGCCCTTCGCCAGCTTCCTCGGCGTGCGCTACGCTAAGCCACCCCTAGGCGAACTCCGGTTTGCGGTAAGCCAGTCGATGTAAATTAAAACAGAAACACACATTACTATGCGCGTACAGGACAAGTTTTCAGCTTGCGTCAATCAAATACCTACCCAAAAATTCTTGCCAGCTCTCGAAACGGTGTTGAGACTAATGTCATTGGAAATTGATGCATATTTATAGAAGTGACTGTCTTTCACAATTGACTATCAGTCAAATTAAGTACCGATATAATGCAAGATTTCGAAAATAGGTAACGGTACGAAGAACAAATTCAAAGATTTAAGTGATATTTTGAAGATATTAATATTTATCTTCCACATTTCAGGAGCTTCAAAGACCAGAACCGTATTCTGGCGTCTTCAACGCGACAGTTCAAGGGCCAATATGTCCACAAAACTACTCGAACATAGTCGGTCTCTTCATGAGACCCACATCGATGAGTGAGGACTGCATCCACCTCAACATCCACGTTCCTTTGACATCACTCCCTGACTCACCTTCTGAAGAAGAAGGATCTTCAGAAGAAGAAGGACCTCCAGAAGAAGAAGGACCTTCAGAAGAGCTTCAGCCAGACAAACCTCTGTTGCCAATCCTAGTCTTCATCCACGGAGGTTCTTACACCAGCGGTGCTGGAGACCCGGACACCCACGGTCCTGATTACCTGATGCCTAAGGGGATCATGTTAATCACCTTGAATACCAGGTAAGTGCTAATTTAGTGACAGTTGTAGACATTTTTTTAGGTACTGGACCTTTTTAGGCAGGCGAGGCTAGGGCATCGAAAACCCGTTCAATTTTCAAAACCCGGGTTTTCGGGTTCCAATGTAACTGAAACCCGGGTAACCCGGGTTTTCGAGCTTTTTTCGAGCTTCTTGTTTTTGGTTAATTTTTTTTCTTTCTATTACGAAACATGCTAAAAGCTGGAGGTAAACCCATAGTGAGGGAGTTTCAAAGGCTTTTTAACGCTGTCCTGTTCGAAGGGAGAACTCTGGAAGCGTGGAGTAGGAAGGGTGACAAAACCCTTTTGAAGAACTATCTACCCATTTCCGTGTTAAACCACGTCTGCAAGCTATTTTCAAGAGTAAAATACTTGCTTGATGCCCTCGATAGGTTGCAGTGACGTGTTATCCGTATTGTCGGTGATCTCGAAGTGTCTGTAACAGTGTCGTAGCCTTAAGTGCGCCTGGTGTGAGGTGCGAGGTGCAAAAATGCGCCCTTGAGAGCTTATTTTGGTCTATTGTGCCTGTCGACCTCATATGTGGATCTCACTATCACTTACCATCAGGAAAAGTGAGGAAGCGCAGCGCCTGCAACGTATGTGGGTGGCATCACTGTCCAGCACGTGTCGTTCGGGAGTGGAAAGGAGAGAAAGGACTAGCTGAAATAGCTCTTCAAATTATTCCCCATTATAGAGACGGTAGAGAACACTTAGAACGCAATGTCTCCAAGTGATTGTAGAGGCTCCAGGGTTTCGGATACCTCCAGATCACCGACAACACGGATAGCTGCAACCTATTGAGAACATCGAGCAAGTATTTAGCGGAGCCATACCAGAGGTGAGAGAAATATTCCACACATGGGCGAACTTGTGCCTTATACAAAAGGCAGAGTTGCACCAGTGTGAATAATCGCTGCACTCTGTTCAGGATCCCCAGTTTGCGGGAGGCTATTCTAATGACGCTCTCATTGTTATCCCGCTGGTTCAGGTCGCAACGAACATCGATGCCCAGGATGCTAAGGCTATCCTGCATTGTCCTGAAAGGGCTCTGAAGAGTAGAATGGGAAAGGAAAGGAGACACTTTACCACAAAAATACACACCTGTGTCTTCTTGACATTGAAATAGACCAGATTGCATGTACCCCCTTCGGAAATGCGCTTCAAGACGCCGTCAAGGTCGGCGAGAAGAAGGTTCCTCTTTTCCTTGGTTTCGGTCTGCTTTACCCCAGGTCTTCCGAAATAACGTGGTTGGACACTGCTGTCATCTGCATAGCAATGGATATTGCCTAATGACAACATGTCATTGATATGCAGCAGAATCAAAGTCAGCGACAGGACAGAACCTTCTGCACGTATCGGCCTACGGATGAACTTGGACAAAACCAAGGTCACGTTCACGGCACCGTCCTCGAAGGTGTTCAAAAATAGGTGTACCTTAGGCAGACTCTGCAATTGGGTCGAAACATCTTTGAGGACGAGTTGAATAGATGAATTGAGCTGGGCATTTGGGAAACTACGCAGTCTTCTCATCGTCAATCTCACAAAACCTAAAGACGGTCAGTGCGTCCTACCCGTCATGTATGGAGCCGAAACGTGGACACTGAAGGTACGGCTAGTCCACATGTTCAAAGTCGCTCAGCGGGTTATGGAAAGAGCTATGCTCGGTGTTTCTCTGCGGGATCAAATCAAATCGGGAAGTAAGGCAATCCAGCAGAGAACCAAAGTCGACATAGCTCATGACATCAGCAAGCTGAGGTGGCAGTGCGCTGCCATCAGCCATAAAACTGACAACTGCTGGGGTAAATGGGTTCTAGAGTGGAGACCGCGTCTCAGCAAACGAAGTGTAGGACGCTCTCAGGCCAGGTGGAGTGATGATATGCGCAGGACGGCTGGTAGGAGCTGGATGCGAGTAACCGAAAACGAGAAGTGGCGTGCATTTGGGGAGGCCTATGTCCAGCAGTGGACGAAAATGGGCTGATAATGATGATGATGGGTGGTCGAAGAACAGACGGATCACCTGATGGTGATGGCAACACCAACATTTACAGAATAGTTCGTGTTTTTGAAGAATTTAAAAAACCCGAAAAACCCGGGTTTTGGTTTTTCAAACCCGGGTTTTTTGTGACTCGTAAAACGCGGAAAAACCCGGGTTTTTAGGACCGGGTAAACCCGGGCTCGATGCCCTAGGCGAGGCAGAGGCTAAATTACGTGATTATTTCCCTCTGACTGAGTCAATGAGAACATTTTTGTTCATAATCATTTCATTATTTTATGAAGAGAATCTTAGGATGACTTCACTCCACCTGATGGTAATCGGTCGTGAAGTCCACGTGTGAGGTCGACATTATTGAGCCTGTCAATCTCACCTTGGAGGCCTCCTTAGATGCCATTATTATTTCCAGGAACAGAAGTTGTCTTTTATTACAAGATATTTTTAATATGTCCGCCCAATTTTGGAGGAGTTCGAATGCCTCGGAAGTCAGAAGTATACGTTGTAAAAGCCTTGGCGATTTTTATTGAGTGAGCGACTGCATATTTTGTATATTTCGGATATATTCCAAGGCTCAATAACAATCCGAAATATCCGAAACCTGTCAAAATAAGACAAAATAATAAATATCCTGCTCATAGTCAAGAGTGAGAGCCATGCGCTCCCCGCAAGACCGGTAATTATAGATGGGCAATCCACCCGGGTGGGTAAAAACCCAGTTGGGTATAAACCGGATGCTTAGGGTGTTTTGGGTAAAAACCCAATGAACACCCAAATAAAATTGTGCACAGATAACTTATATAAAATGACCTTTTCAAATATTAATTTATTATTAAATAAAAAAGCAAATAACCAAAATTGTAGACAAAACAATTTCCTATAAATTATGTATTTAAGATTTTTTTGTCAGATTTATAGTTTCAGAGATATCGATTAAGCAACATCTTAGATACCCCTATTTTCAAACGCGTCCGCGGGACAGTGGTCAATGGCGCCACAAACTTGAAGGAATCTTTTACTAACCCCCTCACACATGCCGAAAGCCGAATTAAGTGGAGCTGACAGAATATCAATCGCTAGTCTTGGTTTTTATTAATTATTTAATAAATTTTAAAATAATTTGAGTAATTCTATATAGAGAATTAATCACAGCAATTCACAAAAATTTACTTTAAATTTTGTTTTTAATATATATATATAATATATATATATATATATATATATATATATATATATATATATATATATATATATATATATATATATTCACAAAGTAAGTAAACATGCTTATGGGTGTTTACGGGTGTTTCTCGGGTTTTTTCCCAAGCACCGGGATTAAACCCGGTGCTTTGCCCATCTATACCGGGAATGATGTCAGGCAACGCCAAACCATCATCGTAAGTCACTTTCCGGATGTGTGATTGTTAGTTATATGTACAATTATGTTGCAGGATTGGAGCTTTTGGGTTTCTTTCACTGAGATCGGGACAGGTACCGGGTAACAATGGGTTAAGAGATATAATTACCGCCCTTCAATGGATCAAAAGGAACATTAGGAATTTCGGGGGGGATCCTGACCGAGTGACTGTGGGGGGGATAAGTTCAGGAGCGGGCCTTGCTCATTTACTGTCAACATCACCGGCTGTAAGAGGAAAAAACCTCTTCCAAAGGTTAGTAAAATAAATGTAACTGGTAAAAATTAAAAGTAAGAATATGACTATGATACTTTTTCTTTAATTTTTTTTATCGTTTTCGGGCTTACCAGACGAGACAAGCCCCCACTGTTGAGTTGAACTTGTTACGACAGCTAAAACGGAAATGTCCATTGAAATCATATTTAATATATTAAAACGTTAAACAATTGGCCAAGCACCAGCGTTCCTCAGTACCATTTTGCTCAAACAAAGGGCGAACGCAAGTATATTCCTCAGCTTTGCTTTTAAAACACTTACATTCATTGCCAATTGTCGTATTGACTCTTACATATTGATAAATAGTGCAGTCATTGAAGCGTAAAATACGGTCAAACCTCCGCATTTTTTTACTGTGAACCGATTGGCATGAAATTTTGAATTTAGGTCCATATTAGGTACCCTTAATATCAAAAGTGAAAATGATTTGGACCCCGCAACCACCCTGGGGGTGGTTGCTGACCCTTCTCGGCGCTGGATGTTTTTTTTTTAATAAACTCAGATATCGATAGAAGGTCTAATTTTAAGCAAAAAATATTTAAATATTTTTTCGAAAAATCCAATAATTTTCAAGTAATTGGCCATTCAAAATTCGCACGTTTTTCGTCGGTTTTTAGCAAATATCTCCAAAAATATACGATCTTTCAAAAATTTTCCTATAAATAAAATTGGAGCAAGTAAAAAAATAAACAATTTGGATATTTATAAAGTATTCTAAGTGCAATATTAAGGTAGATATTAAAGATCAAAGTCGTTTTTCACTTTGTCTGAACTTTTATCGATGTGGTCAATGCCATCTAGCGGAGAGGAAATGCATTTTATGCGTTCTAATAAAAAAGGGTTTTGTAGTACATAAAATAAGCTTTCAAATGAGTACTATTTAAAGTCTTTTGCACCTAAAATAAGTGAGCAGTATTGCAAATAAGCGGAGCATCTAAGGTTTTTTCTCCGAAATCAAAGGGTTCATAAGTGCCATTTCCACCCAAATTAAAGTTAATCTTATTCCGTCTAGAAATATCATTATAACAAAGAGTTGTATAGATTGTACCAGTTTGGATGCTTCAGGTACACATATTGTTCAAAAAAGTCTCGACCTAAAATGCTTCAATGCCTGCACTTAAATGTTCAAATATTAATCTTATTAAGAATTAACTCTCAAACTCGCTCCGCGAACAGTGGCACCCGACATTGAGAGGACCTCACTCGACATAACCCCATTATTTTCTAAAACAGCCCATAATAATTGGGTTGTTTACCACATCTGAGGGCCTACCATGAGTTGGCTATCGTAAACTTACGTACGTTAAAAACCTATCGAGTTGTTTTTTTCATATGGCCGATTGTAGTTCTTCGCGTAACCACCAGCCGGCGCTGTACATGTTTTTCATAGACATATTTACGTAGTCGATATCGAGCGCGTAAGTTTTAAACTCATGGTAGCCCCACTGTTGTATTGTGAGCTACGCTTTAGTTTCAGAAGGGTCACACAGATGGCGCTGTTCGGTTTTTACATCGCGCAAGCGTTTTGTTTTCCCAACAGTATAAGGTGTGAGTTGTTGCTGAATGTATTTATCAATTTGCCAGTGACTTACTACTTAGTGCTAAAACTAATAGTAATGCACAAAATTTTTAGCGGAGCACACATTTTAGTATGCTCTTAATAATATTTCAGTATAGCCAGATATCTCAGTTAATAATTCTATAATGTTTAATTGTCCCTCTGTCGCTAAATACCATATTCTCAAAAGATCATACTCGTAAAATACCACATTCGCAAAAGACGACATTCGCAAAACATCACATTCTCATTTATACTAATATTATAAAGCTGAAGAGTTTGTTTGTTTGTTTGTTTGTTTGTTTGTTTGTTTGTTTGTTTGTTTGTTTGAACGCGCTAATCTCAGGAACCGCTGGTCCGATTTAAAAAATTCTTTCACTGTTGGATAGTCCATTTATCGAGGAAGGTTATAGGCTATATTACATTTTCAAAAAAAGTAGGGATCCGTACGAAAATCCCAAATTTGTCACCCAAGATGTAAAAAAAATCAAATTTCAAACAATTTTTTACAATTTGTTTTGACAGGACGAAGTCAGTTGGGTCAGCTATTGTTCATAAAATTACACATAGATGGCGTCGTGCTTTGTACAGCATGCCATAAATGCTGTCAAGTTTGATATAACATGAGTACCTACGTGATAAGTTTTTGGTAGTTCAAAAGATGGCACTGTGCTCTACGTATTACTTCGATATTCTATTGTGGAAAAGTTTGTATGTAGGTATACCATACGTCAAATATGTGAAGTTTGTCTTTTGGAATTGATAAATTTCAAGTGCCATTAAATTACGTAAATTACCAGAAGGGTTCTGAATCGACAACATGTATCGAAAATATTCTAATTGTTGCCTTTTTTCTATTTTAATTTAACAAAATAGTCTCATCTAATTGACATATTTTTTAAGCTGTCAAATTAACGAGAGCATTCAATTTCCATAATTGCCGAATTGAAGAAGGTTGGTTGTCAAAAAATACATTGATATTAATACTCAAGGGTAGGTATCAGAAAAAAGGATGAGATGATCACAATGCGATTAATACATTGTATGCACCAACCGGGTATTAAATATTCAATCAAATTGAACAAATTCAATATTGAGTTCAAAAAATAATATGAAAATCAATATAAAAGTATAGCATAAGCATATTTAATTTGGTAAAGCATAAAATTCGAAAAGAGAAAATGAGGGGTTTGCCAGGGATTAAGAAAGAACATGATTCAAGCACACAGTAAAAGCGTCGAATAATCGTACATAGGTATGAATTTAAAATTTGAAAATCACAGTGGTACGTGGCAGGGTTTGAAGTGGCGACCTCTTGCATAGCAAGCAAATACCTAAACCACTCGGCCATGGACGCTTTTTTCCTCTCTAACTATAAACTGCTACCTGGCTTTGGAATAGGACGTCCTTTATTTCACATTGATCGATGAACAATTAGGATTACTTGAAGATGATCTATTCAATATGAGGAAGCTGTTCACTATAAACATAGATTTTAGGATTTCGTACGTCGAAAAGAATAACCGAACCCCTTATAATTATAGGATCCGTTTATCATCGTCAATTTTTGTCAAGGAGAAAATATCAAACTGAAAGTTACATCAAATACTCAGGTCTACTGTCCCTTCGCCTGAGCCAACACAATCAAAAGAAACATTCATTTATGCTGCCAATTTTTGACACTCGCAAAGGGAACTACTATCTGCGAAATACTCAGATTCTCAAAATTTTGAATAAAGCAACGTCAAGTACAGAGAATAGCGTAAACTTTAAAAATAAATTGCGTTGTGCGAGTCCGTCTTGCACTTGGCCTTTTCTTTTTTTTTTCTTTTCTTGGGTTCTATTCCCACTCAGCACAAATATTTCTGCGATGAATATCGATGTTTGTTCCGTGTCTGGTTGTGCTATTTAAATATTTAAATGTATACCACTGTTCTGATAAAAACAAGTGCTAAAGCTTCTTACCACAAGATCAGAGGGCCTACCATAAGTTGGCTATCGTAAACTTACGTTCGTTAAAAACCTATCGAGTTGTTTTTTTCATATGGCCGATTGTAGTTCTTTGCGTAACCACCAGGCGGCGCTGTACAAGTTTTTCATAGACATATTTACGTAGGCGATATCGAGCGCGTAAGTTTTAAACTCATGGTAGCCCCACAGATCAATTAATGTGATGTTGTGTAATATACTTATCTAGACACGCGGTAGCGTGTCAAGCCAAGTTCAAGAAACAGAACTGGCGGACCGCACCGTGTGTAATATTACACGAACCATTTGGAACCACTTTTGAACCCCTCATAAATTAAAAACTATTTCACATAAACGTATCAAATTTGGCTCATGTATTGTGACTTGCGAGATAAATATGTGTTCTAAATTTCATAAGCTTATCTCAAACAGTTATTTAGATATTAATGTCCAAAAATCCTCATTTTTATCATTGACTGACTGACAGATCAAAATTCTAACCCAGTTCCAAATGACCTAGAGAGTTAAAATTTGGTATGCATATAGGTAATTACATGAATACAAAGGAAAAAATAAAAAACTGGCAATTTTTTAATAATTAGGTTTTTTTTTTATTTATTTTTTTTTTATAAGAGGCTAACAAGATGACCTCACTCCACCTGATGGTAAGCGGTAGTGAGATCCACATAATGAGGTCGACAGGCATAATAGACTATGTTGAGCCTGTCGCACTCACCTGCTGCGGTTAGGTTCTATTATGAACGCTTAACATAAATACCTAATTAGTGCCTAATCACGCCTATATACCGGGGGAGGCAGAGCACTAAGTATATATTTAGGTATACATACTTACTTATTTACAATTAAGAGTAGGTACTTATAGTAGGTTCTCATATTTATTACTTAGGGTTATACCCCGTAAACGTAGGAAAATACAGTAACTGATTCAATTGTTTTATATTTATAAAGTCTAGTTGTAGTTTTGAATTTGTCCTTTTCAAAGGACCTACGGCGTTACGATGATATATACTTTTCTACAAAAAGTAATGATATCCAATCAAAAACATACATGTGAAATGAGAGCCAAGTTCAATATTATGATAATTGCCTTGGTTGTTGACTTCAACGACAAAAGAAGTGAGATCTAAATGGGTGCCAAGCTCAATGGTCAACCCTGAAATTTATTTATAAGTAACACTATAACATACCTATCATATCTTCTTATAACATAAGATAATGTATGGTGGTAGCCTATGAAGGTCTGTCTTGGCTAGTTTTCTTTATTTAGTTAGTTAGTAGTCTAGTTAGTTGTCTTGGTTAGTTTGGTATTTGTCGGTATTTATTTTATAATTCCGAAAATTTGGATTGTTGGTAGAAACTAGCGAGCGAACATAATAATACGTTGGTAGGTTTATAGAAACTAGCCAAGACAGACCTTCATAGGCTACCACCATACATTATCTTATGTTATAAGAAGATATGATAGGTATGTTATAGTGTTACTTATAAATAAATTTCAGGGTTGACCATTGAGCTTGGCACCCATTTAGATCTCACTTCTTTTGTCGTTGAAGTCAACAACCAAGGCAATTATCATAATATTGAACTTGGCTCTCATTTCACATGTATGTTTTTGATTGGTTTATTACTACACGATAAACAACAGATGATGATGATGATAAAAACCAAAATACCTAATTTTGTTTTAAATGTTTCTTCCGGTTGACTAACTTCTTAAGTGGCAGAAAAGATTTTGACGGGACTACGACTACTTTTAAGTTAAAAAAATATCAAAATCCTGTAGTTCACGCGAACGAAGTCGCGGGCACAGCTAGTCTACATCTACACTAATATTATAAAGAGGAAATATTTGTATTTTTGTATGTTTGTAATGAATAAACTCAAAAACTACTGGTCCGATTGCAATAATTTTTACACCATTAGAAAGCTGCATTATTCAGAAGTAACATAGGCTATATTTTATCCCGGTACGGGAAGTAGTTCCCTCGGAACGCGGGTGAAACCGCGTGAAACAGCTAGTAATTTATATTCTGAAAATATCATATTCTTAAAATACCCCATTCGCAAAATACAACATTCTTGTGATACCACATCCAAAGTACAGTCTCAAATATAATTTTTTTTTTATAATACCGAAATTATTTTATAAAATTATAATTTTTTAAACAAGATAAATCTTGACCTGTAGCGCTACCATGAGTTTAAAAGTTACGGAATCGATATCGCCTACGTAAATAATATGTCTATGAAAAACTTGTACAGCGCCACTGGTGGTTACGCTAAGAACTAAAATCGGCCGTATGAATACAACTTGATAGGTTTTTAAGGTACGTAAGTTTTGATAGCCAACTCATGGTATTGCTACTGATAAATAAATCATTAATATTATAAATCATATTTCTAATTCTGCCTGTCGACCTCATTATGTGGGTCTCACAACCGCTTACCATCAGGTGGAGTGAGGTAAAATAATTGTTAGCCTTTTTTTAAAAAACCTAGGGATTAATAATTCAGTACAAACACGAATACCTATATTTAGTAACTCTGACTAAGTTCCATTCTACGTAATACGAACTGCATAGGTATTTTTTAAAAATTTTCTATTACTTTAAATTAAACTAAACGATACTGTTTTCCTTTTAAAAGTTTAAAATTATTAATTTAATATTTTTCCTAATGAAGCCGCAATTAAATTAAATAAGTGTGCAATAAAATTATTTTCGTTTGTCAATCGTAAGATGCGTGATTCAGAACGCAATGAAGTGTCACAGGGATCATCTTAGCTGAAAAAGACTATAGTAGTCTGAATATGTATATGTCGCAGTCATCTGGTTAAATCAGTGATTTGATTGGATCACTAGCGCGTTCATTGAATGACGACGTTCAATTGAATGACTAAAGGACAACTCGTGAAGTTGTTGAATATAACGTTCAACATCTTGACTGAACGTCATTTAGCGTAGTCGTTGAATGGGATATAGCTGACTTTGTAATCGCAACTTAAAAGATAACTAACTTTAGATTAAAAAATGAGGACATGACATAACACACATTAATCGGTACATCCATGCTGTCTCATTTTTTTACGAATAAGTCACTTTAAATCTCAATTTCACTCAAAAAAATATCAACACAGTGCTATTCGATTAGCTCTGTACCAGCTGTTTGACGCCATCTTTGTTTTGATGAGCACTAACGCCGCAGTGAAAAAAAAATGAACTAAATTACAATCACCTGACTGATTTTACGTCCGCTATGTTCAAAGGGCTATGTTTCAATCCGCTAACTTGTTGGACGTTGAGTGAGGATTGTTCATTCAACATTCGACCTAGTCATTCAATTGAACGTCGTCATTCAATGAACGCGCTAGTGATCCAATCAAATCGCTGATTTAACCAGATGACTGCGACATATACAGTATCGCAAGAATTATCCTTTTACTCCTAACTATTAAGGAGATGACCTACCATCATCAGCTCAGCATTATAACATTATGATTGCTGAAGCAAATGCAAATTAAACTTCAGATAATAGTTCATATTGGTTTATAATCGGCTGAGATATTGAGTATTAAAAACAACCCTTCCCACTTCCACCCTTGGGGGTTGTTTTTTTTTTATTAAACTTAAATGGGACCACCCTTGAAGTATTACCTATACGCCGAAAAAGATTTGTTCAAATCGTTTCATAATTGGCGGAGTTATCGCGTAACAAACATAGAAAAAAAAAAACATACGGGTCGAATTGAGAACCTCCTTCTTTTATTGAAGTCGGTTGAAAAGACCCCAGTGTACCGAACAAAATAATGATAAAAATCTATTCGGAAGCAAAATAACATGATACTTTTGTTTCAGGATTATACTTATGAGTAATACTGCATTGTCAAACATAGTCATGTCAGCAAAAACAGCTAAAAGTAGAGCTCGACTATTCCTCAAAGGCATGGGGATAAGCCATTTAAAAGACCCTGAGGAGATACACCGTGAACTGACCCAAGCTCCCTTAGGAAAGATATTAGAAGCGCAGCTATATGTTGCTAAAAAAGTGAAAGTCCGAACGTACTTTGCTCCGGTAGTCGATAAAGCGCGGAAAGGATACCCCGTAATCGTATTGAAAGAACCGGAAAAAATGCTAGATGAAGGATACGGTAAGGAATACGCTGCGCTCTTTAGTTTCACGAACTCCGAATGTTCCGTATATCCAACAGGCTATGTGTCAATCCTGAAAGTGTTGAAACGATTTCCGGCCGCACTCATACCGTCCAATTTGTTAGCAACTGCGAACATTTTCACGATTCCCATATTAAGGAAGATGTTGATGAAACAGTATTTCAACGGGTCGGTCGAGGATTTAAACCAGTTAATACCTTACTGCACAGATTCTCGCTGGAAGTATCCTGTTCTAAGAACAATTGATAAAAGACTGGCTAATGGTGCAGAAGACTCGTTCTTCTATGAGTTTGGTTATGAATGGCAAGGGACGCGGAATCCTATAAAGGAGGCGCTTAATTCTAATTGGACCGGAGTGGGACATTCAGAGGATCTGGTCTATATATTCAGAATGAAGGCTGCAGAAGAATACGTCAAAGAACATGGGGAGGTGGATGGTAATAGCAATCTAAAGATTAGAGACTTTATGACGGATACGTTTGCAAACTTTGTCAAGTTCGGGTGAGTACAATCAGGATAGGAGGAGTAAATAATATGAAATATCGTAGTGTTACTTTATATTTTTTTCTTATATCTAACAAACCGCGACAACTCATATTTTGTGTTAGTAGTAATTTGGATAAAAATTAAATTCGAACCATGTAAAATTTTCCCAAGATCCAAGATCCATGCTCAAGCTGAGCCAAGATCTTCTCGATTTGTATGTAAAATTCTAGAATTTTTTTTTTTTTTTTTTTTTATATTGAGGCTAACAAGATGACCTCACTCCACCTGATGGTAAGCGGTAGCGAGATCCAAATATGAGGTCGACAGGCACAACAGACCACACTGAGCCTGTCGCACTCACCCTGAAAGCCGTGAAAAAGGAGACCACTGCTGCGGCAACAACGAGACAAGGCGTGGAGTCTCGCACCGGCATTGAGCTATGCGGGTCGGAGTTGGCCAGTCCGCCGGACGGAAGGGCCCCCGTGTCTACGGGTCTCCCTGGCCGGCGGGCTGACCCGCTCCGCCCGCACAATACCACCGCTAAGACTCCACTGGTCCGGCGCTTGCCGCAACAATGGTCCCCCCTGGCTCCGGTTCGTACAGTGCTGATCCCGGAACGCGACCTGACCAAGAGAGGTCAGAGTCACTTGGCGGGTTTTACACAACTGTATGGTGGTAACAGCAACCGGTCGACAAAATGTCTCCCACCTGTTCAAGATATGCTCGTAAAATGGACGCAACCAGAATATAAATGGGCCATCCCAAAAAAATCGATACTTACCTACTTGGCCTAGTTTTTTTATTGACAACAAATTTTGAAGGGGGCATGAATAGAGCCATCTCTGGGTATAGGTTCGAAGGCGGGTTGGTCCAATTATCTTTTTAAGTAGATGTTATATGAAAATCTACTAGCAAATAGTCCAATTACCGTTTTTTTGTGAGTTCCCCCACTTATGTTCTCAACGCCTCGATTAATGTTCAGTAAATAAGAACAATTACAGGAGATTAGCGAAGTTGGACCACTTACAGGCATTTTCAGGCGCAGCCTCCAAGTAGGAAAGTCAAAGTAGACCCATAACTTCTCTAACTATGTCCCTTATTTGGTCGTCCGTGACCCCCAGCGCGCCACACTGCCTTCAATCTTCGGCGGCACTCGCCGCGTTCTGTAGTGTCCTTCCACCGGCATCAATATACTATAGAAATACAGTCCACCTTTCATTTAAGTCCCTTAGTTAGGACCCTAACATCGTTTAAGGCTGATGTTCTATTTTCAGACACCCTGGAGCAACCCTAGCTGACTGGACTCCATCCACTAAGATGTACGAGCATATGAGCGTGGTGGCTCCGGAGCCGATGTTCCATCCAGCAAGTCCTGAGATGTTGAAGATGAAGAAGTTCTTCGACAAGTTCTACAGAGTCGGGTTGGGACAGATTTTCCCTCCGATGTCAAAAAATGGTAGACGTCTATAGGTTGGACGAAAAGGAAGTATCGCATCTAACATCTAATATTTGAGGAGTTATAAAGCATCCACCTACCCGCATCGGAATAACATATCTTTTTCCTGACTGAATACGATGATGGCTTAGAGTGGCCTTGTCATCATCACCGGACTTGCGGGGGAGCGGTTGGCTCACGAAGTGTTCTGAGGGCCTACCATAAGTTGGCTATCGTAAACTTACGTACGTTAAAAACCTATCGAGTTGTTTTTTTCATATCGCTACCTTAAATCTCAAATGGCGTAACCGCCAATTTGGTCAAAATGACTTTTTAATGCAGTTTTATTCAGTTTTTTTTTCTCTATCGATCTGTATATTTAAAATCCTCAAATTCGCAAAAAAAAGGTTATTACGACCCAATGTTTTTTATAGATTTAAACACTTTTCATAAGGTAAACAGGTCGTAAAAGGCTTAGTTTATTTACTTGGTGGTTACGCCCCTAAAAATTATTGTGACGTGAAAAAAATGTCAAAAAAAAGGGCGTAAGGGACATAATTTTCCGGCGTAACTCGTAAGACACGCTATTTTTCGAAATTGCAAAACAAAAGAAAGGCGTTTACACCCAAAATCGCTGAACAAATGATTGTCATTATTATTGTTAGTATTGATGCGCGGGGGGATTAAGATTGCGCAGACATTGGCTATTTATTGCTTTTCCTTGTTTCGGCATTTTAATTTAATGTCCAAATACAAATCAGAATCAAAGACCAATAACGCGCCAAAGTCAACGTAACGGTCACAAAAAATAATAAATACACGGAGGAACGTAATCTATGCGCATAAGTACGCAAATGGCTGAATACATAGATAAATGTATGGTGAATATACAGCAGCGGGGGTTACGAATGACAAAATGAATCGAATTACGTATAACTATAAGTGAAATTTCCCATGTACAAAAATTCTTCATCCTGTTATAAAACTTACAAGGTGAGTTATACCCATTAAATCACTATGAAAACGTGACATATGGCGTAACTTTGTAAAAAGCGTAATACAGAGTGGAAATTTTACGTTTTCTTTCGTTATTAAGTTATTTTAAATCACAAAAGACAATTACTTTCGGGAGATACGACCTGCACCTCTTAAAAATCATGTTTTTTTATGAGGCGTAAACGCCTTTTCGTAATATTTTCACAAGCGTAACCGACTTCTAGTTTGTTAAATATAAGATTTAGGTGCAAAGAGTTCTTACTGAAGCCTTTATCTCAAAATTCTAAGAAATTTGATGTATAAAACATTTTCACAGCATTAAAATTGACAAAGTTATATAAAAAAAAACCTTTTTTTTTTCGTTTTTTTGCTCTCCTGAAAAGTTGCGTTTTGGTGGTTACGCCATTTGAGATTTAAGGTATCGATATGGCCGATTGTAGTTCTTCGCGTAACCACCAGCCGGCGCTGTACATGTTTTTCATAGACATATTTACGTAGTCGATATCGAGCGCGTAAGTTTTAAACTCATGGTAGCCCCACTGGATGTACATAGATACGATTATTACTCTGTAAAATTCCGTTGATCCCTCTTTAATTTTTTTCACGAATTACTTTTTAACCTTGAATTTACTTGAAAAAAAAAGAACAAAATGTTACAGGGACACTGTTTATTACAATCTACAATAGCCTCATGTATTTGACAAGCGATTTTGCCTGTGACATTCAGATAGGCGTTTATGATTTTATTTACCTTCAGTACTACAAATATTAAATTATATTTAATAATTGCTTAGCACTTGAAATATAATAAAAATCAAGAACTAAACTTAGAAGAAAATCTGTTTAATGTAATAATTAACATTATTAATGACTGGCGAAAAATAGAATAAGTTATTGATTAACCAAATAAATTATATTCCTCTTGATATTTTGTTAATTTTGTCGAAATATGCCTTCTTCTTCTTCATGTATGCAGTTGGTGGTTGAAAGTCGAATTGTAGAGGAACAGCGATATTCTGGAAATTGAGACTTTTGTCCGTTGGCGGCCATTTTGACTTTTGACTTTTAGGCACTGGTGATCTGAAACACATGACATTATAATTATGTAACTTACTGCCAAATTCATCACATTACATTATTGGAACACTAGCTGTGCCAGCGACTTCGTTCGCGTTTCCCCCGTTTTTTGCACATTTTCCATTGTATCTTTGCTCCTATTGGTCGCAGCGTGATGTTATATAGCCTAAAGCCTTCCTCGATAAATGGTCTATACAACACAAAAAGATTTTTTCAAATCGAACCAGTAGTTCCTGAGATTAGCGCGTTCAAACAAACAAACAAACAAACAAACTCTTCAGCTTTATAATATTATAGTATAGATAAACGTCCCCACTGTTGGGGTAAAAGTCTACCCCAAAATTAGGGCGATCAGGCCTTAGTCAACCACACTGGCCAAGTGCGGGTTGGTCGACTACACAATCTTGGAATTGCTTCGTAGGTGTACCAGGTTTCCTCACGATGTTTTCCTTCACCGAAAGAGTCGAATATGTAATGAACGAATTTAATCTTGAAAATATATTGGTACGTGGAGGGGTTTGAATAGAGGGCATTAGGTTTAATCGCTCAGCCATCGACCCTTAGCTGCCAAATTACCGATAGGTAAGTAAACCGACTTGTTTGTGAGTTGTTGTAAAAAAAAAACTGTCGATCACACAGTAGACACACACACACTTAAATGCACTGTGCAAAAAAATTAGAGGACATCAATATTTCGATTACCGAAATACACAATATCTATGTCATAAAATGTTTGAAAGTAAATAAATAATCTTAATCGTCTCTTAGTAGAAATTCGATTCCGATTTAAAGTAAACATTTTAGCATCCCGTCAGTACAGATCATCATCATCATCATCTTGTGACATCGACTGACCCTATCGAGCCTGCCGCCCATTCTGAAGGTCTGGATAGATGCCGTTTCACGCCTCGCCTGAAGAACCCGGGATTATATGAGGGCGGCAAAAGATATCAGTATAACTCCCGAGGCCCATAGCCTGCAGTGGGATATTATAAAAGGCTGATGATGATGATAAGTCCCGAACAATACGTCCTGGACAGCGTTACCATACCATACCATAAAGGCACTGGTGGCTAGAGTTTTATATCCTCTCAACTGCCCCGTGCCATTAAGTCATGGAATGCCCCTCCAGCTCATGTTTCCCTCCCTTTTATAAACCCGGGATCTTCAGTCGCGCGTGTAAAAGCATCTATGCAAGCCTTATGGTGAGGGCGACAGGCTCAATAGTGTCCATTGTGCCTGTCGACCTCACAGCAGCTCACCACCAGGGAGAGTAAGGTCATTCTGAACGATTTTCATATTAAACTCTGTGAAAACGTTAAAACATACCCAGTCTTGACGAACTGCACAACGAAGTCTGTCATCCAGGACCTCATGTTGGAGTCATTATCACCCAACGCGAGCTGGTTGGTGTCGTCGGCTCCAAAGGCAGAGTTAGGTCTGAAGAAGTAGGTGAGGTCTTCGCAGTGGCCGGCGCCAAACCAACGCTCGCCTGCAACCTCTTGGAAAACTGACACATCTCCCTCGTAGGCGAATTGAGATATGTAAGTTGGTTTAGCACCGACTTTCAATCGTTTCTGTAAACAAAAATGGGGATATAATATACTTTTTTTTGCTTCCGGCTACACCCGCATTCATTTCCCGAAGCTTCTGATGCTAGGGAGGCAATCTGGAAGCCAACTGCCTGCTGCTCCTCTCTGCGAGCCTTATAAAGGTATAGCGGACGTGCTCCAATAGCAAAAATTAATGACAGCAGTTAAGGATTAAGCCTTCGTTCCCAACGAGTAACACTGTAACCGGTAACACTGTGACTGGTTGGGAGAACTTTTTAAAATTATTCCCAACCAGTTCCTACACTGTGACACGCTGGGAGACTTTTCTTAAATCATTCCCAACCAGTCATACTATTACATATATTTTGTCTTGCAGCTGTCATAAATCATATTTATTATTTATTTATTTAAAAAGATCAGGTGTTTTAGTGCTCTCAACTTATTTACGCAAAATGTTTTTTTGGAGTCTCCGAAAAAGCAGCCGATAGCGTATGATAGTTAGCGCTCCTTTGTCTGGTAATACAATTTGATTTAACCACTTATCTTTTATTTCAAGAACCTTAAATTAAAGACCAAACCAAAATTTATCGTAAGCTGATGAAGCAATAATATTAATTTCCTGTTACCTATTCATGAACTAGCGTAGCTGATTATTTAGTCAAATTAGGGCTAAGACGTAACAGTAATCACAACCCCAGATCATAGAAAAAATACACCTAAGTAAGATTAGGTTGGCTTAATAAACAAATAATAAACACTGAGTGTCACTGGTTGGGAATGATTTAAGAAAGGTCTCCCAACGTGTCACAGTGTAACTGGTTAGGAATAATTTTAAAAAGTTCTCCCAACGAGTCACAGTGTTACCGGTTACAGTGTTACTCGTTGGGAACAAAGGTTTATTAAGCTTAGTGGGGATTTCTGGAAAAATAAATATCAATGCTAATATAGTATAATCAGTCTCTGACACCAAAGTCAGCAGTCTATCAGTCAGCTCTGCTTAGTTTGCGTCAAATGTCCGTGTGTGGAGGTGTCCTAAATATATAAATATATTTTATTAACTAACCTCGGCCACCCTCAGCGCAGGGTACTTGTAGAATCCATCTGTCGCCGCAGGAATGAACTTGTCTAGTGTGATAGACGTCCCATTGAAGTACTCCTTAAAATGCATAGCCGTGATCATGGGCACTGTCAGAAGTTTCGCCCCGAAAAGAATGTTCTGGGGAAGCGTCAGCGGTGGCAGAAGTTTGAACTTCGACTCCATGTCGACTTCTGCCAATCTGAACCTGTAAGTGGCCGCTTCGTTGCTGGTGAATCCTAGCCAATGTGTATATTCCTTCCCATAACCTTTCCTCAACAGTATCTCAGGGTCCTCTTGGATGATTGTAGTGAACCCTTTTTGGGGTTTCTCGATGACGGGACCAAATGTGACCAATCCTGTTAGGTCCAGGAGGATCTTGTTGGCTTCAATTATCCTCTCGTAAGGTATCTGTGTGAGATTCTTGAATATGTCCTCGGGGTTCTTGAGCAGGTTCAGTCCAAGAGCCGTCATGAAGCCAGCGTTTATGATGTTTACGTATGACTGATCGTAGCTGTAGAAACCGGATATTGGAGTCCCACTGAGTAGCATGACACTGGAAATTAAAAAAACAAAGAAGATTATAATTATGGCTCGGGCTGTGTCCATTCAGAAAATTGTAGCTCATTGTTAAATGTTGTCTGGACTCTGCAATACAAACTTTGACTTAGTGCAGACTCCGCTAGATATAGTTTAGTTGTAAGTAATTACTGAAAATAAACAAATTTTAATTTAATTTTATTTAAGATGAACATTTCCACCTTGCAAGGAAAGGGAGAGTACAGAAGTTTGCTTATGAAACTCTATCTTTTCGAGAATTTAGAAGTTACAAGTATTACTAAGAGCGACGAAGAAGTGGCTGCTATATTGCACTTGGAAGGGCGACAAAATTTGGATCGTTCCCGAGGTGTTGAGATAATTTGGACTATGATAAAAAAGTTCTTTTGCTATATCGCAATCATTTTTTCGTATAGACTAAATACTAGAGAGTATTTTGACTGTAGAGTAGTATGGATAATTTTTTATAACTTTATTAATCCTTTTTGCTTTGTACCTATTATTTTTTAAAAGACTACTTTTTTTTCTCTCTTCTCTCTGTCACTTACTTATTGAACAGGCTCTGTCCTTGTGTCGCTGGTGAGACGGCCAGCAACCCCGCCATCGCTGCACCGGAGCTTTGCCCTGACAAGGTCACCCTGGCAGGGTCACCTCCAAAGTTCTTTATATTCTTCTGCACCCATTTCAGGGCGAAGAGCGCATCGCGAAGTCCAGCGTTTCCGGGTATCTTTGGGCAGATACTGAGGAAGCCAATGCCGTTTAATCTGAAAAAATATGATACTTACAGCGTGTTCGCACCTAGCGATTTTGGGCGATTCCGATTTCGATACCGATTTAGGGAGCTCGTGGCAAAATCGCGGCGGTAACGCCGCGATCGAAATCGCCCAAAAAACGCTAGGTGTGTACAGGCACTAAGATTTAGGCGTATCTTACAATGTCTTACACACTATCAAATGCGCTATCGATACTGTAAAAAGATTGCGACATCATCATCATCAGCCCATATAGAAAGAAAGAAAGAAAATTTGCTGTCTAATTAATAATACAACATGGTAGAATGGAGACATAGCTTACAATAACAGGTCAGACAAAGTGCGGGCTGCCTAAGAATTTCTCCGTAGGTGTATATTGCGTACCTGTAGTTAAAAGTGACCAGTATCATTCCTCCCTTTGCCATTAGATACTCTGGTCCATGTAAATCGTCGTCTCCCGAACCATATGAGCAAGATCCGCCGTGTATGAAGAACAGTATGGGCAGGAGGGGTCCATTAGAGCTGGTGGTGCTTGGCAGCGACTCTGAGGGTACGTATACGTTGATCCGGAGACAGTCTTCATTCATGGCCTTCGGCTGGAGTAGGGGCCCGTATATGACGTCCACTTGTGGACATATGGGTCCAGTTTCCGAAGCGTCGAAGATGTCGTCGAATGGTTCAGGGTCTTGGGGTTCCTGAAAGAGTAATAGCATTTGTGAATGTACTATCGATTCCTTCTATGATCCCGGGCTCTACAGACTTTAGGTTCAAAAGGGCCTATTGCACCTGTCTACCTCCTATGTGGACCTAACGTCAGCTTACCATCTGTAGATGTTGGTGGACTAATGTCAACTAGAACTTTTTTTATTTAAATAACCTTAATTACTTCATTCTAATTAATACGTCGTAATTTAATGAACACAGTTTTTCCTAATATTGCGTGCCATAGACTTCCACATAAACCAGTAAATTAGTAAATAACTTATGCGCCAGGTATCCAGGAGTAGAACAATCTGGAGAGGGCCCATAATAAGCTGTGGGAGTACATGGTTAAAATGACAGTGCTGATGATAATGACGTTGAATGATGGTCCTCACCGCAAAACGAAGTTCCTTGAGTGGTGGTTTCGCATAACGCATTCCTTGGAAACTGGCAAACAAGTTACCATTGGTGGCTTCCACGGTCTTCCCGCAGACCGTGCCTGCATTGGTCTGAGCGGTGACGTCACATCCTGCAGGCAATGGCGGCACAATAGCCCGGACGCATCCTGGAACATTAATGTATGTTATGTCTCTACATTGATGTAAGGAGTTGAAGGTGCTGGCAGAGTCCAGAAAAAAGATGGAAATTGGACCATTGACACAAGACAAGCTCACCCTTTATGTCTAGTGAGTAGGTAGGCAGGTGAGGAAACCTCGTGAGGAAACCTCGTGAGGAAACCTGCGAAGAATTTCTTAGCAACCTTTCTTTTCAACCCGCACTTGGCCACTGTGGTTGATCTTATCGCCCTAATTTAGGGTAGGCCCTTGCCCCAGCAGTGGGGACGTTTAATGTCTGATGATGCTCATGATGATGAGTAGATCCAAAATTTGGTGGCATTAAATCTCCCTGTCCGGCAATAAGACTAGGCAAATCTAAGTGTGTGTGGAGAGCATAGATAGTGAATAGAGGAGAAGGCTGTTGATTTTTTATGCAAGAGGTCTTCGGTTCAAACCCAGCCATCGTCAGTTTATACCAATGTCTTTTTAAAATTTGAAATTCATATATGTATACGTTTTTTTTAACTCTTAAAGTGAAGAAATGCATGGTGAGGAAACCTGTGCAAAGAAATTCTATGTTTGTGTAAAGTCGACCAATCTGCATGTCTGGCGTTCTTGACTAAGTCCTGATCGCCATAGTAAAGGTTAGGCATGAACCCTTCAGTAAGGTTGTATATTATACGTACTTATTTTTTTATAAATAAAAAATCTACGTGAACGTTTTGTGTTTAGTTTTTATTGCATTTTTTCTATTCTGCCAAGCAGTACTTACTTAGCTTAACAATAAACAAAGACGCAATTTAGACTTTTTTACACTTAGAAATTAGAATTATTTAGTTCTTTATGTAAAGCCAATAATGTGTGCAAATAGGTTTTTTATCAGATAAACTCATGGTCGGGGCGAGTAAACTTGCTTTTAAAATAAAATAAAGTGAATAAAACGTTTTTATTGGTTACATTAGAATAGACAAAAGACAATACAAGGATTTGGAAAGTTAATATATAATAGTCCTTTAAACGTATTAGTCCAGAGGTTCCCAAACTAGACTTAATAGCTAGAATTTAGGGAAACCATAAAAAAATGTAAACGATAAAATATATGTTCGTTCAGGCATGCGAAGCCTGGACGAACAACTAGTTCTTTTAGTAACGAGATTGACTCACCAAACGCAAGGATGATAAATTCCCAGGCCAGTGCCATCACTATGTTTTGACGAATGAATATAAATAACGATTTTCGACATAAATATATCTCAACAGTGCAGTCAACAGCCAGTATAGAAGTGTCTCTGAAAAAATTCAATTTCAGTGTTTTGTTAATGCTTTTGTTCATGGAAACTGTAAAAAACTATGTGTGGAAACAAAGAACATTGAGTACCTATATTCACTTTATTGACGGGTATCATCATCATCATCATCATCAGCCCATATACGTCCCCACTGCTAGACCTAAACAACCTTTGAATTTCCTTTTGAATTGATCCTCACGATATTTACCACCGTTAAAGCGCCGAATAATCGTACATATGAGTTTCAAATTTGAAAAACACAGTGGTACGTGGCGGAGTTTGAACTGGCGACCTCTCGCATGGCAAGCAACAACCTTCAACCACTTGGCCATCGACGCAAAAAGCATTCGTTAACTTACCGGTTATTGACTAATAAATATTTGACAGTTTTAGCGACTAGGTATATTCATATTGTGTTTGGGAGTTTTAAATTGACTGGCTCGGCGGAACAGTGGTCAGACACCCAGGTCAACCAAGTCGTGGGTTCGATTCCTACCCAGGAGGGTTAGACAAAGTAACAATATCGAAACGATAACGAAGTTCGAAAAGAACGAAATTTATGGAATTGACCACGTGATTTATCGCGTCTAATGTCAATGCCATACATTTATTCTTTTCGAACTTCGTTATCGTTTCGATATTGTAACTTTGTCTACGGCACCTGAAAAGAAAATGTGATGAACATTTGTATTTGTTCCGTGTCTGGCAGTGATTGTGTTTATAATCTACGAATGTGTATGAGTCTCTAAGGACACTGACTTTAACACGGCCTGGACAGCATATTACGCCTATGCACATTCAAGACCCTCATATTATGGCATTATTTTGTGGGGAAATAATTGTGATGTAGATAAAAATTTCATTCCCAAAAAAAGGGTTTAAGAATTTGCCAACATAACACAAATAGGATCATGTAGGCCCTAATTTGTTAAAATAAAATATTAACAGTTACATAATTTACAATACTAGAGTCTAGTATATTCATCAGAAAACATTATGAACCTGTACTCACCGATCAAAGGCATTAAGCGGAATGATAGAAACTTAAACAAGTTAAAAGTACCGTTTTCCACATTAAAATTTGTTTCGTCTAGCCCCCGTACCACGATAATGAAAATATTTGATAATTTACCTAATAATATAAAAATCTTGCAACCAGCACAATTCAATTGAAACAATTTCTATAAAAATAATAAATAATAAATGTTTTTATAGCCTTCAAGAATTCTTCAATTATAAAGACAATGATAAGGCCATTATAATTATACATTATGTTTACCTTTTGTTAATTATAAGACAACATAATTATATGAAGAATTTGAATTTGAATATCCATAGTACAAGCTCTTCTTAGCTTGGGGTTAGATCCGTGTGTGGAGATGTTCCAAATGTTAATTTAAAATTTATATTTATAATTTGAACCTAGTCGGCAAATCAAAGCTAAAATATCTAATTATCGGCCGATTATATTTATATTTATTTGCTATGATGTATACGTACTGGTTCTCTATTTCATCTCATAAAATTTTTATCCATAATTTTACATCTCATAATGTTTTATGTCCGAATCATCATTTGCCCGAATGATCATTATCCCTAACTACATTTATCATAATATCACTTGCCCTAAAATCGAAATCCCTAAATATTGTTTACCCTAAAATCTTTTGCCATAAATATCACAATCTATAAAGTTTAAAAGACATAAAAGGCTTTTCCATAATCGTCATAAGTCCGAAAGTACTAAAGGTCCTAAAATGTTTTGCTATAAATATTACAATCCATAATATGTGAAATGCACAATGCTATTCTATAATTTGTTACAAATCCTAAATATTCATTTGGCAAACGAGACATTTAACAACAGTACCATCTTACAAAAACTGACTTATTATGTGTGACGAACATCGGTATATATAAATATATTTATTTTTATTTGTGTATCCACTGTTACATAGAAATTAAACAGTAGTAAATATTTTCTGGCGCTTCGCCGGCCGCTGCCGCGGCATCATCGCTTCTTCGCTCGCTCGGCTCGCGCGTTTTATGGTCACCAGTTCTAACCTAACCTAACCAAAATTCTAACCTTACCTAACCAAATTTATCAAAATAATGATTTTCCAAATATTGTGTTTTAATTTGACCCGTACCATATCTATTATCAGATCGATTAATAAAAGAATCATTTGCCAAATAAAACATTTTATCAAACTTTTTAGACCAATAGTAGTTTGGTATGATAACTCAGTTGTTAAATATTCATTTTGCAAAATAATTATTTGTAAAATGAAAATTTAACTGTTGATCATTTGGTCAAAAAGTCAGTCATTTATAAAATGATGATTTGACGAAACCATTTTTTGGCCAAACATTTTTTGAATAAAACAAAATTATAAATAATCATTCATAATTCGGACTAATAATATTATGATAAAGCTCCATTCGTAGTAACGAACATTATACTATGTAACACTTCGGGCATTTAACTTTATAGCAAGTAATTTTAGGAGATTTGATTATTATAGAAATCGATATTATGACAAAAAATGATTAGAATTAAAGACAATTAGGGATTATGAAATTTCGTACATTCGAACATTATGGATTTTGATGATTATAGCAAACGTGTTAGGGATTTTGATTTTCGGACAAACGATTTTCGGATAAGAAACAGACTCCCATACGTACTAATTACGTAGCCGCACTAATAGAAGATTGCTGAGGTTGCTGCCCTACTTCGCGCATGGAAATAAATAGCTATATGTCGACGGTGCATTTTGTGCAGTGACGCAAATTGTTATTTTCCTAATTAATTAGTTATTCATTTTTGTTAGTCTTTAATCATACTTCGATTAGGTCTCAACTTACCTATAATTGTAATTTCTAATTTTAATAAATAGTTATAATTAAATTGGTTTTTTTTCGATCCTCCGATTGCAGTAAACGTAATTGGCGCAGTCGGTAGGATTCTCGCGGGTCGGTTCGCGAGTTCGGGAATAACTATCTATATCGCGTCGCGAGTCACCCGGGTGGCTATCAAGCCCCGTTTTCGAGGATCCTGAATCTACGGACCTACTGCAAACCAGGAGGAGAATCCAAATTTCGATTCACGACAGAACCAGATATGAAATACATGTGAGTACACTTGAATTGATCTCGTGTTGCTTCCTTTTATCCTAGTGCCTATTTTTAATTTCCAAAATTTATCACCCAAGAGCCAATAGTTCTCGGGAGTCTGGATCGAGACAGGCTCGCCGGACTCAAGTAGATATACATAGAGATATAGATACTGAATTAGATTTAAATTTAGATATTTTATTCGATAATATGTCTCATGACCCGGACACAATTTTTAAGGCTTTACGCCTTGTGCCGGATTTCGATGGGAACCCTAATATTCTTACGCGTTTTATTAACATATGTGATCAACTTGTTAAGCAATATTTGAGCCCCGTGCCAGGTAGTGAATTTTCTAATCTTTGTCTATTGAATGGTATACTTAATAAGATAACGGGAAGCGCTGCTAGTACTATTAATTCAAACGGAATACCTGATAGCTGGCTAGGTATTCGATCGTCCCTAATTAATAATTTTTCAGACCAGCGGGACGAAACGGCTTTATACAATGACCTCTCGCTTGCTACTCAGGGCAATAAAACCGCCCAAGAATTTTATGATCATTGCCAAACTTTATTCAGTACGATAATGACATATGTGACATTACACGAATCAATTGCAACCACTGTAGAAGCTAAGCGGGAATTATATAAGAAAGTAACTATGCAGGCTTATGTTCGCGGATTAAAAGAACCTTTAGGTTCTCGCATCCGTTGTATGCGTCCGCCCACTATAGAAAAGGCGTTAGAGTTCGTTCAGGAGGAACTTAACATTATGTACCTTCAACAACGTAATGAACCCGCTAAAACTCAGGTTACCCCTAAGGTAACACTTCCGCCTTTGCCATCATTTGTTTCACCACCGCGCCCTAATATGCTTCCGGGACCGGTGCCCAATTGGCCCGCTCCAGTAGGACAGCGACCCTTCAGGCCGCCGCCACAACCATTCAAGTTCCAAATGCCTGCACAGCAGCATCAACCTGTGCGCATGCCTACTAACACTCAAAGAATGTTCGGTGCACTTCCACCTAATTATGTTCCTCGCAGTAATGTATTTAAAATGCCACCACGCAATAATCAACACCAATTTCAATCTCCTCAACCTATGAGTGGGGTTCAGCGGTTCATGCCTAAAACGCTGCCGCATACTCAAATGTTAACTGGGCATGATTGGAATAAATCAGGGAACCCACCTCCTACAAATTATTTTAAAAGCCGCGAAATGAACATGAATGAATGCAACGCATACGACGATGCATACTCATGTTACAATGCCTATGACTCTTATCACGAACCGGTGTACGATTACTATGCCGACGCTTCTTGCTATACTAGCGATATACCTGACTTTACTTCCGAATTTATTTATTATGACGAAAATCAAGCGACTGAAAATTTTCAACCACAACCAGGTCCTAGTCATACTGAACAGGATTTTCAGGAGGATACGACATTAAAAAAGCAAAAATAGAATTAAATCTTCAAACGCAACGCCAGTTACCGTACGTTCAAATAACAAATCCTCCGTTGAAGTTTTTAATAGATACTGGTGCGAATCAGTCTTTTATAAGCCCCGAGGCTGTAGAACGATATTTTTCAGACTTCCCTCTTAACTTCGATCCGTTTGAAGTGACAAATATTCACGCGACTAGTAGGAACGACTATTCGATTACATTACCATGTTTTACGGAATTTAACGATCAGAATCATATGAAACTATTCGTTTATAAGTTTCACGATTATTTCGACGGTCTTATAGGATTAGATCTTTTAAGTAACTGGGAAGCTCGTATAGATTTAAAGGAAGGACAGTTAGTAACTCGCTTTGCCTCAAATCCAATAAAAATGTACAACTCGCGTAATATCAATTTATACGAGGACATTATACCCGCATTTAGTTCGAAGATCATTAGAGTCCCTATTGACGTGTCAGACGGAGATGCTTTTATTAGAGAACAGATTATTTGCAATTGCATCATACACGAATGCCTTACAACAGTTAGCAATAGTCGCGGTTATATCGAGATAGAAAATCCAACACCTAACGATATAATACTTTCACTCGATAGTCCAGCGCACGCGGAATTGTTTAATACCGAGTGCACGCGCACTCAACAGTCATCAACCCGGGCTAGCGACGTTATCTCACGCTTGCGTACCGAACATCTCAACGCTGAAGAAAAGGCTAACTTAGTCACTCTGTGCTCGCGATATGCAGATGTTTTTTATATAGAAGGTGAAACTTTATCTTTCACTAATAAGATCAAACATAGAATTCGGACTACCGACGAAATGCCCGTACACGCTAAAAGTTATCGCTACCCGTTCATACATCGCGAAGAAGTTAAATCGCAGATAGGAAAAATGTTAGAGCAAGGTATTATTAGACCCTCGGATTCCGCTTGGTGTTCACCCATCTGGGTTGTGCCCAAGAAAATGGATGCTTCTGGGAAACAGAAATGGCGCCTCGTAGTTGATTTTCGCAAACTTAACGAAAAGACCCTCGATGATAAATATCCGATTCCAAATATTAGTGATGTACTCGACAAATTGGGTAAGTGTCAGTATTTCACAACCCTGGATCTAGCTAGTGGGTTCTACCAAGTAGAAATGGACCCTCAAGATATTGCTAAGACCGCCTTCAATGTCGAACACGGACATTTTGAATTCCTGAGAATGCCCATGGGTCTCAAAAATTCTCCATCTACGTTCCAACGGGTGATGGATAACGTCCTAAGAGGCCTACAGAATGATATATGTCTCGTTTACCTCGATGACATAATCGTGTTTAGTACATCCCTTCAGGAACACCTGGATAATCTGGAAAAGGTTTTTAAAAGACTTAGGGAATCAAACTTCAAAATTCAGATGGATAAGTCAGAATTTTTGAAGCTTGAAACCGCCTATCTCGGGCACATTATTAGTAGGGATGGTATAAAACCAAACCCTGATAAAATATCTGCAATCCAGAAATATCCTATTCCTAAAACTCCCAAGGAGATCAAACAGTTTCTAGGCCTTCTCGGTTATTACCGAAAATTCATACCCGACTTCGCGCGTATTACTAAGCCATTAACTCAGTGTCTGAAAAAGGGCCGTAAAATCACTCTAGATCCTGAATACGTTAATTGTTTTGAGAACTGTAAAACTCTACTCACCAACGACCCAATCTTGCAATATCCCGATTTTACTAGAGACTTCAATCTAACAACAGATGCCTCAAATGTAGCTATTGGTGCTATCTTATCACAAGGCCCTATAGGATCCGATAAGCCTGTGTGCTATGCTTCCCGTACCCTAAACGAAAGCGAAATCAATTACAGCACCATTGAAAAGGAGCTTTTGGCCATAGTGTAGGCCACGAAATATTTTAGGCCATATTTGTTTGGACGTAAATTTAAAGTTGTAACAGACCATAAGCCTTTAGAGTGGATGATGAATTTGAAAGAACCAAATTCTCGACTTACTAGATGGCGACTAAGACTCAGCGAATACGACTTTACAGTACAATACAAAAAGGGAAAGGCAAACACCAATGCAGATGCTCTTTCACGCGTAGAAATTCATCTCGGAGACACTAAGTCCCTTATGGAGGAAATAGATGAACTTAATTCTCTGGTTGGCAACCCTACTGAGACTTTACATATAAACCCAAACTCATCGACTGACACAGTGCACACAAGTGACGAGAATCCCATACTTGAGATTCCAATTACTGACGAACCTTTGAACAAATTTAACAGACAGATAATTTTCACTATAGTTAATGACGTTAAAAAGAAACCTATAGTAACCAAACCATTTGACACACATACGCGTATAAGTATTCAACTTTCGGAAAGTAATTTAGAGGAAGAAGTAGTAAACGCCGTAAAAGAATATGTTAGTCCCAAAGTCAAAACTGCACTTTTAATTAATCCTAAACTAGCAATGTACTCCATCATTCCAATATTACAGAATCAATTCAAATGCTCATCCATGAACCTCGTATTAACAAAGTTCGAAATAGAAAACGTAAAAGAATATCTCCGCCAGCAGGAGATCATTCGCCATTATCATGATGGTAAGACTAACCATCGTGGAATTAACGAATGCCACCTTGCATTATCTCAAAAGTATTACTGGCCTAAGATGAAAGATCAGATAAGTAAATTCATATTCGTTTATGAATTTACTTATCTGATCTTTCATCTTAGGCCCTATCTGTGGTCAAGGTAAATATGATAGGAACCCTGTTAGGCCTCAATTCAACTTAGTACCTCCAGCCACTAAACCTTTTGAGATCATTCACATGGATCTATTTACAGTAGAGAGCGAAAAGTATGTTACTTTCGTCGATGTTTTTACAAAGTATGGCCAAGCATATCATCTGCGAGATGGTACAGCTTTAAGTATATTGCAAGCCTTACTTAGATTCTGCACACATCATGGTGTACCCGTGACCATTGTAACAGATAATGGAACGGAGTTCACTAACCAGTTGTTCTTAGAATTCACTAGACTTCACAAAATTAATCATCATAAAATCTTAGCTCACTCTCCTAATAGCAACGGCAATATTGAAAGATTTCATCTTACACTTCTTGAACATCTCAGACTTTTAAAACTAAAACACAAAACCGAACCGACAATAAACCTCATACCATACGCACTTATCGCGTACAATAGTTCCATACACAGTTTCACGCGATGCAGACCATTTGACCTACTGACTGGACATTTTGACCCAAGAGACTGTTTAGATATTGACATAACTCAGCATCTCTTGCAACAATATCTCCAAAAACATAAAGAGCAAATGAATCATGTCTACGATTTAATTAATAGTACGTCTTTAGATAACCGGACTGCCCTTATAGACAATAGAAATAAGAACCGGGAAAGCGAAATTCAATATGCTCCTAACCAACAAGTATTTATTAAAAACCCATTAGTGAGCCGTCAAAAGACAGCTCCTCGCTACACACAAGACACAGTCTTGGCAGATTTACCAATACATATCTATACCTCTAAAAAACGAGGCCCTGTAGCCAAATCACGACTCAAACGAGTCCCTAAAAATGTTAATTTGTTACAGGATACTGTTAACAACGATCCTTTGGATCATACAAGCTCAAGAGATAAAACTTGAGAGCTTAGCTGATGGACCAGGACTACTACCACACAAACTTGGACCTATGAGACTAACTTCTCACCATCATACATTTATACAGTATGTACAACTGAACGACATACAAGACAAAATCGACTCATTACGAACACAACTGAACAGTTACAGATTACGACTGATTAACGATACTTACTTACTATATGAGACTCAAATTGATTATCTGACAGATAAGCTTGGCAAGGTTTCTAAACAATTAAAATCATTAGAACCGAATAGGTTCAAAAGAGGTATTGTAGATGGCCTAGGCTCCATCATAAAAAGCATAACCGGTAACCTTGATCATAATGATGCTGTAAGATATGATAACGCAATTAGTGTCCTAGAGAATAATCAAGGCAAGATAACATCTGAATTAAATAACCATATCAGTATCAATAAAGAGTGGATATCTAAACACAATAGTATTTTAGACCAACTTATAGAAAACCAAAATAAGATTAACAGTACAATTGAATTAATATTAAACAGTAATGCTTTCCAAGAAAATAGTCTCATTAAATATGCCAAATTTGCTCAGCTTTTAGTAATAGTAGGTGAAAATATTGAAGATCTGGCTCAAGAATTAGTTAAGATAGAAAATAGTTTAGCTTTTATTCGTGCATCAAGCACACATCATTCTATGATAGATATAGATACTTTAGATTCTATGATTAATAAGCTTAAATCTATATATAACGAAGACCAAGTTATTAAATTAGAATTGCGGGAATATTATGAAATTATTAAACCAGGTTCATATTATTCTGGCAACCAATTAGTTTTTATATTCCAATTTCCAATTATCTCTAAAGAAATATATAATTTATATCACCTTTCAGTAGTACCAAATAAGAAAGCACAGGCTCTTTTACCCACCTCTCCTTTCATTGCAACTAACGAGATTTCATTCATGTACATAGAGACAGAATGTCCGAAGCTAGATAACTGGTTTCTGTGTGAAAGCGACATCAATCGTCAGCTGCACACCAAACCTGACTGCATCAGGGAGCTCATCATCAACCAGATCCTGATCGAGACCTGCGAATTTTCTACTGTTACACTGAAAAAGGATGCAATGGAGAAATTAGATGACCAACATTACGTCCTGTCATTCCCGAAGCCCGCCAAAGTTCAGCTAATTTGTGGAAGATTAGACTACACTACACTCCACGGAAGCTATCTCATCACCATACCAGTCGGCTGCCGTCTGAAGACCACGGAGTTCACTATTGTTAACGACAATGATGAAGTTAAAGGACAACCCCTGAAACTTGTGCAGATACCATCCGAAGCAGAAGGAAAAATCAAGATGTCATCTCACATCAATCTGAACTCCATCAATCTTCAAGAACTGCACAGCATTCAAGACAAAATCATGATGGAAACTCCGATCAAGATTGATAAAACACAGTTAGACACCCTGTATCATACGACGGTACCTTTCTACATCGTATTACTAAGTGCAAGTGCACTCATTATCATAATTATATGCCGCCGATACAACGTCTACAAATGCAGCAAAGCTACCAGCAAAGAAGAACAGTCACCATCATCCGATGATCAGAGTAACCCAAGCTACGCTGTTCCGGCAACATTTTCACTCAACGTGCTAAAATAGTCGCCGTTCTTGAGGGGGAGGAATTACGTAGCCGCACTAATAGAAGATTGCTGAGGTTGCTGCCCTACTTCGCGCATGGAAATAAATAGCTATATGTCGACGGTGCATTTTGTGCAGTGACGCAAATTGTTATTTTCCTAATTAATTAGTTATTCATTTTTGTTAGTCTTTAATCATACTTCGATTAGGTCTCAACTTACCTATAATTGTAATTTCTAATTTTAATAAATAGTTATAATTAAATTGGTTTTTTTTCGATCCTCCGATTGCAGTAAACGTAATTTACTTTAATTTGTTGTTTTAATGTTATTTATACTGGGTTCATTAATGAGATTTTTTTACAATATTAAAGTAAACGTACTTACCGATTTGTTAACGGGTTATAAACAGCGAGCGTAGTGCTTCAAAGGAAGATACTGAATAAGGCTAGTGACAGACGCGTTTGACTACCACATTCCTAGGCTATTACGTCTGAATTTGCCGCTAGAGGCGCTGTTGTAACTTGATGTCTCCGTCATGTCACTGTATTTCAATGAGGACTAACGCGTATGATAAATTCACTAGATGGCAATACGTAGGCGTGAGGTCCAACTGCAGCATGATTGGTTATTTTTGACTGTCGCTTAGGACAAATATTTGTCTGATGATGAAATTCAAAAACTTCAATCGTGAAGACGGGTTTCAACTAGCGAAAGTATGGCATCCAGTGATACGTTTATGTAAAAATAAAAATGTGTCCGTTTTCGAGGAAAAAAGAAGTGATACCGTGAGTGTAGTGTGTCTGGATCGAATTCTGAGTGACAATAATGTGAACGAGGGTAGTGGTGTCGTGCGTAATAAAAGACTGAGAAAGAGGGTAGACCGATATGTCTGCCCTTAGACCTACCGTCAGTCTCGCAGTCCTACAGTTCATCCGTGATCATGGCGCTTGCAACAGTGCCGAAATATCGGGAGCTCATTAAAACAAAACAACTTGTCTGATGAACATCGGTGTTTGTTCCGTGTCTGGGTATGTTATTATTAATTTTGATATATTTTTTCCTCACTGACTTACGATGATGGCTTGGAGTAACCTCGGGCCTCGTAATCATCACCGGACTTGCAGGGGAGCGGATGGCTCTCACCCCTAGTTTAGGGTAGGCCCGTGAAGTGGGGACGTATATGGGCTGGTGATGATGATGATGATGACATAGAATTAGGCCTTTTCCCCAGAGGGGTAGGCAGAGATTACTTCCTGCCATGTGCTACGGTCCTGGCACACCACTTTCGCATCTTCCACATCCATCAACCTCTTCATGCACACTCTTGCGGTAAACCACATTTTATAATACACAATTCGATCGAGTAATTTATACACAATTATAATTTAAATATATTTGTGTACCTCTGTGTTTTTTTATATCCGTAACAGAAGTACTTATGTTACATTAAAGTATATTTGTGTGTAGGTACCACTGTTGTTTCTGATACCAATAACACAAGTGTTTAAAGTGTTTAACTCGGAGTAAAGAAAATGTGTTAATTTCACAACATTATATCCTTTTAATATATTATTATGCATATTAAAAGGATTCCCTTAACAATGACTTATACAGCTGTGTTAGAACAATTGGCTTATCTTCAATACGAACAAATGTTTTATTATCTTATCATTTATTAGTTCATTGTCTTTATTCTGTGTAAATACTTTTTTATTTATCCTTACTAATATTATAAATGCGAAAGTAACTCTGTCTGTCTGTCTGTCTGACGTCTGTTACGCTTTCACGCATAGAGTACTGAACCGATTTAAATGAAATTTGGTACAGATATAGTCCAGAGCCTGAGAAAGGACACAGGCTACTACTTAACCGACTGCGCTATAAAGAATGTTTGTGTGAAATGTTTTACCCGTTAAACCTCTCTATGAGGACGAAGTCGCGGGCGAAAAGCTAGTCTAATATAAATAAAAAAGGCGAATATCACACTGATTTGATTACATTTAATTTAATTTTTACTTTCACTTTCCATTCTTCCATTAGTTCAAATATTAGTTTTTATGGGCCTGCACTCAATATTAGGTCCATGATTAGTGTAACCCAGTCGAAACGTCGGGCAGGAAGTAGCTCTATGTATTTGCTACTACTGATATCGTGTGTAGACCCATAAAGACTAATATTAATAAACAATTCTAATCGTAATTACTAATAGTCAATTTTTATGTTTGGTTATTTTTTTCATATTGGTAAAAGGGTTTTCATCAATATGAAAACCCTTTTACCAATATGAAAAAAATTCATCTGAATGGTCGTTAAACGCCAATGCGTTTAACGACCATTCAGATGAAATATTTTTATTGCACCATAAATTGGAGTAACTCACTTTGCTTGCAATTATATTTAAGAAGAAAGAAAGAAAGAAAAACATTTAATGACCACGACTTGAGGTAACATTGACACATAGATACATACAAAAGACACAAAACGCACACAAAGAAATAGAACACATTATGCAAGGACTTTATGAGTGATCAACGAGGTACAGGCCTCAGCATATGCCGCATCAGCCCGAGAGCCGCTGCAGCGCTGGTATTCTAGCCGCTGGTATTTAAAACTTTTTTGAAATAAAATTAACAATATCGCAACAAATTTTCTCTTTTGTTTTGTTCTTAGCATACTTACTAAGAAATCCCGTATTTACCCTTTTGTGTACGAAACCTCTAAAGTACCTGTTACATTATTCATTTGAAATACCTTTGACCGATTGCATTGGACACTTTCGTTACCACATTTTATTGTGTAAAAAAGAAACATTTCGTTACTCGGTTATGTAAAGGTCGTTTTGCATGTTATTATGCAAATAAGATGCCAAAAAGCGTTCGTAAATATACCCTATATCTTAAATGCTATAAAGTATATTTTATCGTTTACTGATGTTAGGCCAAAAAACATTTTCCATTTCATACAACGCTGACAATTATGCAAATCTTCATTTGGCAAAAAAACGTTTGAAAAAACAAAAACCCTACCTACACGATGGTGTTTTGCTAAAGCAAAGCAAAATAAGTAAACGTTGACTAAGGCCTATTCGCCCTAATTTAGGGAATGCCCGAGTCCCAACAGTGGGGACCTAAATGGGCTAATGATGGAACAAACGTATTGCAAATTTTTATTTAGCAAATCTCTTTTATTGAAAATGTATCAATGCTCTATCCGGCGCATACTCTAGACTTTTCAGTATGGAAGTCAACACTATGAGCTGTATCGAAGAGCGAATCGAAGAACTTCTTCATCCTCATTGTCTGACGAGGGGCGGGGTGTGCTCTGGAGTCAGGGCCAATCACAGCCATCTGAATATAGTCGCAGCCCGAAGGTGGCCAATCGGAGAGCTCGATACTTGGGCGCCTGGAACAAAATTAACAGTTATTTTTGCATATGGCAACATTGGAAACACATACCTCTTCAGGCATTAATAATAAATTAAAAATATGCTTGTTCAATGTGACTTATCGCTAGACGCCAATTTGCTAGAGAAAATAATACGTAGGTAGATGGCTCCCTCCTACCATCTGGTGGACCACTATGGCACCATTTTAAATGGTGAAAGAACTAGGTTCCCAGGACCGACAGGTACAGGACAGGTAAAATTAGGAGAGCAGACCCAAGTGAAGTGATTGAAGATAAGATTATCATCAAACTGCAATTATTCTAGAGGCATCAGATGTAAATGTCACTGATTGGCAAGACATAGGCTCAGATTTCTGGGAAGGGCCATATCTACCTAGATTAGACTAGATTAATATGTGCTTTTTGTATTAGTAAATAAACTAAACTTACCCATACTTCACAAAATTAGCGAACGATGTAGTCATGAAATCGGCCATCCTAGAATTAGTGTCATTCTTGGATAGTTCATCCGGCTCCGTTGCATTCCTTTCAATATTGGGTCGGAACAGAAATGGTAAGTCATCGGAATGGGCGGCTCCACTCCATTCAAACCCAAGCAGTTTCTGAATTATATTATCCTTGTATTCATAACCAAATTCGTAACCATACGTCGGTTCCGCTCTAACTGCCAACCTCGCATCAATTATTTGCATAACTGGATACTTCCAGAATAAATCTGTACAATAATCTACGATATCGTCTTGGGACTCGATAGACCGACCGTCAAAATATTCACGGAGCACCATCTTCGTCAACGCTGGTGCAGCAACGCGGTTGGATTTGTGCAACCTAGGTGGAATTGCTAAAACTGGCAGTTTGCGAAATGGCCCCAAAAAAACTTTCGCCATCTTTTTGTACATAACACACTCGTTACTCGTAGTCCCTATTAGCATAGGATATTCCTTATCATTCCCTCTCTTTATAAGCTCCTCAGCTGAATCTGGCAGAATACTTGTCAGGCCTGCTCTTTGAGGTTCTATTACAGGCATAAAACCAAGTATTGGCATCCTTTTGCGGACGAAGGCGTCGGCATCTAGGATTTTTTGTAAAGGAGCGCTGATGATTTCTTGATATACTCTTTTCGGGGGCAGTAACGGGTTGATTCCCATTGCGCTCAAGAATAAGTTAGCGACATGCTTCGCATGCAACGGTGTAATGTCATGAAGCTGCTGTATTGCGCTAAAACTCATAATCACTAATCTGAAAAACAAACATTTTGATGAGTATTGTAGGTACTTTAGTATTGACTGGTATATATTGTATCGAGATGTTGCGTAAGTGCACCAAAAACGTACCTTTTGAAGAGTCCTTTGGATGCGGGAGATAGCGCTATCAGATGAGCTAAGCCCGCCCCAGCACTCTGTCCTCCCAAGGTGACCTGCTCAGGATCTCCTCCGAAGTGCCTGATGTTCCTTTGGATCCACTGAAGACCGAAGAAGACATCTTTCAGCCCGGCGTTACCGGGAATGTACTCGGAATCCAGAGAGAGGAACCCGAGAGATGCCAGTCTGAAACCATGGACTATTGGCATATCATAAATATCTGGGACATTTCCACACACGGTTATCTGACCCCAAACTGAGCAGAGCTTGTACTATGGGCGTCAAAGACTGATATACATTCAAATATATTTATAAATACATATTCACACCCGGACACGGAACCAACATCAATGTTCATCACACAAATATTTGTAACGAGTGGGAATCGACTTTTGGAACCGCCAGCCGGGATCACTAACCACTGTTCCTCCGAGCCAGTTATTATAGCGATTTGATTAGTTATGTCGCAAAATTGCGATAGATAGACAGAGACAGTGATTTCGCATTTAAGTTAGGTAAAATCAAATTCATTTGTACGGTTATTCGACGTATTAACGGTGAAGGAAAACATCTGGAGGAAACCTGCACACCTACGAAGAAATTATTAGGTTGTGTAGTCAACCAACCCGCACTTGGCCAGATAAAGCCTTACCGCCTTAGGTCGAAAAATCGTAACTAGACTAATGGTCAATTAAAAAAAAATCAGCGCTTTAAAAAAACTAACCTGTATTGTATAGCAATGAATATAATATCCTTGCTGACGAGATACTCTGGGCCATACCGCTGTGGATCCCCATTTCCAGCGATAAATGATCCTCCGTGGACAAATACAAAGACTGGTAGCAGTGGTCTTGAAGAGTTGGTGGAGAGATTTGGTACCATAGAGGAGGGTACGCCAATGTTCAGACGGAGGCAATCCTCGCTTTGTGGAAACGAATAGTTGGTGAAGACCGTTTTCCATTGAGGGCAGGAGGGTCCTGTTGTCATCGCGTCGAAGATGCCAACGAACGGGTCTGGTCTTTGTGGTTCCTGAAATCAAATGTGGTATTTAAAAGCGTTGATGGCCGAGTGGTTTAAGCCATTGCTTGCTATACGAGAGCTCGTTTGTTCAAACCTACACGTACCACTGTGTTTTACAATATTCGACGCTTTAATGGTAAAGGAAAACATCGTGAGGAAACCTGCACACCAACGAAGAAATTCTTAGGTTATGTAGTCTAACTAAGGTTTTATAGTTTAGGGTTACAGCCCTAGTTTAGGGTAGGCCCGTGCCTCATCAGTGGGGACGTATATGGGCTAATGATTGTCTCTTACACCAAGAGTCGTGGGTTTGATTCCCACTCGGTTGATAGGTACAATAGAGATCATCTTGAAACCTTTTTTTTAAAAAATAATATCAGCTTTAAACATGAAAGGCTTTTAAGCTGTCAGCTTGACAAAACTAGCTAGTACAGACCAGAAGACCAATAGAGGATAAAAGTAGTATCAAAGATTTGACTCACAGCGAAACGAAGCTCTCCTGTTGGTGGTTTCGCATAAGGTATCCCTAGGAAACTGACGAAGGGTCTGCCCTTAGCGTCTATGTTCTGGGCGCCGCAGACCAGACCTGACTCCGTCTGCGCGATGATGCACCCATCAGTCTCTCCACTCCACCCTGGAAAGAGAAGAGGATGAGGAGGAATGCAAAAGGATTTTTTGAAGTGTTTGCTCAAGACCTTAGGGGTAGAGTCACCTTCCCCCTGATGATTACGAGGCTACTCCTAGCCATCATCGTATGTCAGTGAGGAAAAGAAAGCTCAAGATAACCTAATGGTAAACGGTCGTGAAGTCCACATATTAGGCTGGCAACCACAATAGACTCAATGGAGCCTGTCGCCCTTACTCTGAAGGCCTTTTTTACTACTATTGATGCGGTTTCCCATCCCGCCTGAAGAGCCCAGGATTGTGGGAGGGAGAGAAACAGGTTCTATAATAAAAAACTAGTAACAATAAAACCATGCTAGTTGTCACTTGAATTTTTTTTTATTAAAAAAGAATGTCTAAAGTCAGAGAAGCTATACTTCTTTTAAGAGGTGGGACGTAATCAGGTACTGCTTGATAATTTAATCAACTCCCTAAGTAATAAAGCGGTTCGAGGAACGGGAATGAGCTAGAAATTCAACGGGAACGGGAATTAGCTAGGAATTCTTTGTATAAAAAATCTAAGCCGCTTAAGTTAGACGCATGAAACTTGGCATGCACCTTAGTAAACTCAAAGCTTAGTTGCAACAGGATATTGCAAATTTCCTACGGGCGCGGGATTTTGCGGAAAAAAGATGATTGAAATTTGGCAAGCAAGTACCCTAATGAACGTAAAAAAACGCGATATTAAAAAAATCCAACGGGAACGGGAGTAATTGGGAAAAAACTTTTGTATGTTAAATCCTGTAGTCCACGCGAACGAAGTCGCGGGCACTGCTAGTGTCTTAATATTTGCGAGCGTCCATGATTGGTGTGTTCCAGTTCAAACGTCGGGTATTAAGCAGCTATGTATTTGCTACTCCAAATATCGCGTGTAGACCCATAAAGACTGATATTTAGTGTAATGGAACGCGAAAGTCTAAAATCTTACATAATATCTTAATATTGTGCAAATCTTACCTCCTACTATTAAAACAGTCAAGAACCAAACAGCCATTTATAAAACACCGTAAATCTTCTTCTTCTTTCTTATAAATAAAATTGAATTGCTGTTCGTTAGTCTGACTAAAACTCGAGAACGCCCGGACCGATTTAGGTAATTTTGGTTTTAAAATGTTCGTCGTAGTCCAGGGAAGGTTTCAATGAGAAAATATATAAAAATAATCAGTATTGGCGGTATTAAAATTCGCCGGGACCACTAGTGTTTACTAAATATCGGAATAGACAATCTTAACTTAAAACGTGCTCAATAGATTTGTACTTAAATACACCAATGAATGGTGAATAAAAGCATTTACAGTATTTAAATACCGGTTTGTAAGGCAGTGAAAAAAAAGTACAATAGAGAATGCAAAAACGGAAATACTGGCACTAAGTTCCGTTTGAAGGATATTGGTGTTAGACATAATATTATGCTTGCTTATCCTCCGAGTCTGCCCGCAATACATTATCATTGTTGAAAGTTTACATTTATGTTATACTAGCTTTCCGCCCGCGATTTCGTCCGCGTAGAGACGTTTAACGGGTAAAACATTACTTCCTTATAGCGCAATCGGTTAAAAAGTAGCCTATAACCTTTCCTAGGCTCTGGACTTTATCTGTACCAAATTTCATTTAAATCCGTCCAGTACTCTATGCGTGAAAGCGTAACAGACAGACAGACAGAGTTACTTTCGGATTTTATTATTAGTAAGGACTAATGTTAGATTTAATTTTGACTTTATACAGAAATTAAAAATCTTGCGCATTATGAATACTTTATCAATTAACTAGCTTTCCGCCCGCGACTTCGTCCCCGTGGAAACCCTATTCCCGCGGAACTCCGGGATAAAAAGTAGCCTATGTGTTATTCTGGGTCTTCAGCTACCTGCATACCAAATTTCATCGTTATCAGTTCAGTAGTATTTGCTTGAAAGAGTAACAAACATCCATTCACACATACAAACTTTCACGTTACTTATATTAGTAGGATTATTATAATTACACTGTTTACACAAAAAGACGCTGGTATAAATAGTCGGTATGCATAGTTTTGTAATGTCCTTTGCGACAAAGCAGGGAAATACCCAAATTCTCACTATACATATTTCGTCCTATTTGACTACTTATTTAGTCAAAAAACAATTTATTTGTGTTGTGTCGACCAACCCACACTAGCCTGCCAAGTCTGATCGCCCTAGTTTAGTGTAGGACCGTGCCCCAGCAAGTAGACTAGACTGGGCTGATGATGAGTCAAAAAATATCTAATAAATAGTAGCTTGATTGAATAAATAAATATTTGATCGTAGGTTGGGTAATGTTTTTAGTAATAGCAAATTAGTTGCCCACTAAAAAATCTATTCTCCGTAGGTAATACCGAATTATAAATGAGTAGTTCTAGATTTTGCGTTTACGTACCAAAATGACAGAATCGGTAGGAAAAGTTGGTACACATATTAGTTTCGAGTCTAAGAAAGCACATTGCCTGTTTTTAACTCTTGCGCTATGGGATCTTTCTTTCTTTCTTTCCAAATTAATGATTCTTATTATCGACTACGAGCCACCCACGACTTCCTCCGAGTGGAAATGGTTTGGACAACAAAATGTTTATAAAAAAAAATTGTAATATAGCCTATTTTACCTTGAAAAATTCGCTATTTATTAGTAAAAGTTCTGTCAAAATTGGTGCAGCCGTTTCGGAGATTAGCGTGAACAAACAGACAGAAAAATATAGTTGTATTTTTGTTAATGGTATCCGAAATAGATTCATACCTATTTAGTAAAAAGTCGTTATTTTAATATTACAGAAACTTAAATTATTTTTTAGTTTAATATTACAGACACTTAAATTTTTTTTTCTTCTCGCAGAGACGGAGTCGCGTGCCGAAAACTGTTTTAAATGAAGCTAATCGTTCAACATAATATTTCGCTTTTTTAATGAAAAGTGTCTGGCTTACATTATTGCTTTAGGTACGATAAACAAACAAAATCAAGATTAATTTTATTTCCCATACATAGAAAAGTAAATAAATCAATGTTAATTGTTCATCATTTTCTTCTGTAATGCATTATTGAGTACAAAAACCATTGAAATGTGAAAAAAAATCAAGTAACTTGTTTCTATTCATCTAAATTATTAAAATGAGTTATCCTGCAGTATTTCATTGTAAAAAGAGGTGGTAATGACCGTATACTAGAACACGCAAAATTGGTAAAACCCACAACTAAAAACAACATAGGTAATATGCTAAATATGAATCTATACAACTAAATAAAATTGAAGTGTCTGTTTGTAATATCAAAATTTGTGTATCAAAACGACATTTTACTAAATGAGAGGCTTAAAAAGGGGGTAATCCTCTAAAAATATTTAATGCTCCTGATGTAGATTTTTCTATACCCTAAAGCCGGGACTGGCAATAGTTAAAACAAAAAAAAATTGTAGATAATTAAAACAAAACAATTGCTAATAAGTTTGAAAAAAAAATTAAGCTTCAGTTCGTAGCAGGCTTGAGCAAAAAATTAGCACACTTATTTTGTAAATATATGATACGTGTCAAAGAAATATGCGATTGTTAGTAATAAATAAAAATGTTGATCAAGTGTGAATGGATTCCTGCAATTAGGGTTCTGGACAAACATATATGTCATATGTTTATATATGTTTATGTATTTATGGATTTAATTGCATACAAGTGATGTCTTTGAGTTTACAAGATAAAAAGTGCATAATATACTAGACTAGTACAGTAAGATATTATAATTTAATGAGGCCAGCGTGGTCGACTAAGGCCTTATCGCCCTAGTTTAGGGTAGGCCCGTGCCCCAGCAGTGGGGATGTATATGGGCTGATGATGATGATGATGAATTTAATGTTTTGTACATGTTCTATTGGTGTACCTTGTTGTAAATAAATTAATTAAAACGTCTTGAAAAATACAGACTGATTACGAAGTGATCCTATGAAACAGTTGCCTTGTCCTTCTGAGTTTGCGGTACCAGTGGCGGATTTACCAATAGGCTGAGTAGGCTGGAGCCTACGGCGGCAGATTTAGAGGGGCGGCAAATTTAGACCAAAATTTTTTTTTTATCTTGTAAAAATAAAAAAAAAAACTTAAAATTCTATGTATGCACATTACGTCCGTAATCCGTATATAAAATATAAGTAAAGACACTGCAAAATAAAGGTATGTACTTATGCGATCATGAATTTTAAAAATATTCCAATAGTGTTTCATCATCATCATTAGCCCATTCCTGTCCACTGCTGGACATAGGCCTCAAATGCACGCCACTTCTCTCTCTCCTCGGCCACTCGCATCCAGCTCCTACCAGCCGTCCTGCGCAGATCGTCACACCACCTGGCCTGCGGGTGTACTACACTACGCTTGCCGAGACGCGGTCTCCACTCCAGAACTCGTCTACCCAAGCGGTTGTCGGTTCCACGGCTGATGTGGCCTGGCCAAGTGCCCACTGCCACTTCAGCTTGCTAATGCGATGCGCTATGTCGATTCGATGACTTTGGTTCTCTGACGGATCGCCTCGATCCCGCATAGAAACACCGAGCATAGCTCTTTCCATAGCCCGCTGAGCAGTGGCGTAACTATACCCGTTGATGTCCGTGGCAAAATTCATCGGATGGGGCCCCGTGCACACCAAGTTCTTTTTTTTTATCTTAATGTGTATGTGTGTTGGCAGTTGAGATTCTGCTATGACCGGAGGCCCCTTTCGGCTGGGGCCCCCTACCGGGTGGGGGCCCGTGGCATTTTGCCGACTTGCCACCCTGTAGTTACGCCACTGCCGCTGAGCGACTTTAACTTGCGGACCAGCCCTGCCGTCAGTGTCTACGTTTCGGCTCCATACGTCATGACGGATAGGACGCACTGATTAAAGACTTTTATCTTTAGGCTTTGTGGGATTAACGATGGGAAGACTCGGCGTAGTTTCTCAAATGCTGCTCAACCCAGCTGAATTCTTTTATTCACCTCGTCCTCAAAGTTGTGTCGACCCAACTGCATAGTCTGCTCGAAGTACATGTATTTTTGAACAACTTCAAGGGCGGTGCCGTGAATCACAATCGGTTCCGGTAGTACATGTTCATTGAACATGACCTTGGTTTTGTCCAAGTTCATCCGTAGGCCGATGCGCGCAGAAGAGTCAGCCAGGTCATTCAGCATCTGTTGTAGGTCCTGCAGCGTCTCTGCCAGAATGACGATGCCATCTGCAAATCGCAGATGAGAGATGTATTCACCATTTACGTTAATGCCACGTCCTTTCCAGTTCAGCGTCTTGAACAAATCCTCCATTGCATTTGTGAACTTCGGGGAGATGACGTCCGCTTGTCTCACTCCTCTATGCATTGGTATGGGTTTTGTTTGTTGATTCTGAACTTGGACGGACATGGTCGCGGCTTGGTGAACACACTTCATTACCTGGATGTATCACCATCATTTGGCATCACCACATATATCACCGCAGTGATGCCAATCTACTTGGCATCGCTGCGGGGACTCCAGAACTGACCAGATTTCAACCGAGTCAAAGGCCTTCTCAAAATCCACAAATGCTAGACACAGGGGCTGATTATATTCCTCAGTCTTCTGTATAATCTGCCGCACTGTGTGGATGTAGTCCATGGTGCCGTACCCGCTCCGAAATCCGGTGGTTGGAATTCGTCGAGCCTTCGTGCAAGACGGTTCGTGATTACTCTTGAAAATAGCTTATAGACGTGGCTTAAAAAGGAAATAAGTCGATTGTGCTTCAAAAGGGTTTGTCGCCCTTTTTAAAGAACAGGACGACCACACTCTTACTCCACGTCTCCGGAGTTCTCCCTTTAACAGGACGGCGTTAAAGCTTTAAAGCTCCCTTAGTACGGGTTTGCCTCCAGCCTTTAGCCGCTCTGTCGTAACGCCGTCTTCTCCAGGGGCTTTTCCATTTTTAAGCTGCCCAAGCTCAATCTCGATTTCGTTATTGCTAACTTCTGGTAGGTCTTCGGTATAGTGGCGTGTCAATATGGCTCTAGTGTTGTTGCCGGGATCAGGGCGAGATGCATGCGAGGCTTATAACCGGCCATAGAAGTCCTCTATCTCCGAGAGGACTGCCGGCTTTGAAGCAGCAACGTCCCCATTAGCTGTAGTCAGTTTCGTTAGGTGGCTTCTTCCGAGAGATTGTACAAACACCTTTGACCCCCGATTCTGTTCAATAGCTCTTTCGATTAAAAGAGTAGGTATTGTAGCACCGGAGGTCGCGTCGCACACATTTATTGATCTCTCGAAAAAGCCATTTCGTTGGAAAAAATGTATCCTAATGATTTAGAAACTGATTTAGTTCAGGAATGACCCAACTGCATAGTCACTTTCAATCCCAAAGATATTGTAAACCTTATTTGATCTCATTGTGACCATTAACCGGATTGTTAACATGTTATTTAATAAAAATGTCCGTATTGTTTTTAAACTGTAAGTGCACTTACAGTTTAGTTATTTTATGTGTTATACAAAATATTTAACAAAAACAATGTTTACCGACTAACCATTATTTTGTGTGATCTGTGTTCATATGGTATTTTAATATGATTGTGAACTAAACTAACGTATTGAATTTCAAAGGTCAGTAGGGGCGGCAAAAATTGAATAGCCTACTAGCGGCAAATTTGTAAATCCGCCACTGTGCGGTACCATAAAAAACCTTGAATAACTATGAGATTTACGGGTAAAAGATATAGACTAGGGCTTTAAGGTTTAGAAACAATTTAAAATTATAGTAGAATGAAACCTATTGGCAAAAGGACTGTTAAATGAATCACCGGCGATCTGACGTTGGAAAGGTATTCTTAGGGGGGGTTAAGAGGGAAAATCGGTTAATCTCGATTTCTTGCAAACTCATAAGTCCATTCGTTGAATGTTAATACATACATACATACATAAAATCACGCCTCTTTCCTAGAGGGGTAGGCAGAGATCACTTCCTGCCATGTGCTACGGTCCTGACATACCACTTTGTTAATGTACGACTACCGAGTTATGATCTACCAAAGTATAAAGATGCTCTGCCATAGGTAGGATTTCAGAGAGGCCCCACGTTTTTATTTTAGTCGTACCTACCACTACCATCAGAAATAATAATGACTGGGACCTTTGTAGGCTGATTGGTAAGTTGTAACTATTTATTTATTTTCTAGTTTTCAGTGCAAATAAAATAAACCGTTTAACTTTTTTTTACCGATTTTTTATTTAATACTTAACGACGGCACTGCATGAACTGGTCTAGTAGGTAATCAAACAAATAATTATTGGTATATAATTTTTAATAACAAAAGTCTTAAACAAAACAAAACAGTCGTTCCGGTATACGGACATAATTGTTTTTCGGACAGAATCGAAGCGTTTCATTATTTTTCATTGGCATACTAAATACCTAAGAATTTCCCATTATACATAAACATTGTAGTCTAAGATCCCGTCATAGAACGACCTTCACCGAGATGCTAATATAATGAAACGTATTTTATATTTAATTTAAATGATGGAGATGGCGCTAGTGTGCCACGATTAAGATCGTGTCTGTGTTGGATTAATTATTAAAAATAGTTACGGCCATTCGTAGTCAATAGTTTTGGCATAATTTGGTGGTTCAAGACCGAAGTTTGATCAGACAGTGTTATCCATGCAATCGATGGGTATTCTTCAGAGCTGTGTGATAATTAAGGTGTCAAGAGGTTTTCGTAGAAATACGTGGTGTAATTACTTATCCTCATCAAAGTGAACAAGTAAATCGTCAGAAGAAACAGAAGCAACGGCTACTTGGACAAGTAAGCGACCTGAATCTGATTAGTTTTGTGATTTGTTGGTGTGCAGACGTTATTTATTTCTGAATTTGAACTGCTTTTGTAAACAAAGATCACTGGCCAATCGTATTGACGGATTTGTGAGAAGTTCATCCACTCAACACTAGAGGACGCTCTTCATGTGCTTTTTAGCATGCTGTTGGTGTACATACCAATGCTTGAAACGCATGCAGTGGTAGTTTCTCTGCTCAACGCCAGATGGAGCCACAGGTTTTCTGGCCATAAGAATTCGCCGTCATTGGTTACGACGGACTACCGCTTGTATGGGAGCGGCACTGCATGGTATCACTGGTGGGAAGGGATCATCGATGCGACAAGGTCCTGGTGTTCTATGAACTTTTTGTAGTGGTTTTGTTCTTTTTTTTTTGTTGCTTATTATAAATTTTTTTTATTATTTTAATTAGTTAGTGTCTACTGCTTACTTTTTTTTTTAATTAGTTTTTGTATATTTTTGTTATTTTAATTTATTGAATTTTATTTTGACTGGGAGATTATTCTTTGTATTTTACCTATTGCTTTTGTTTTCTTTTTTGTCATAAGATTGTTTATAATTTTTGCTTATGTTATTGATTTTTTTTCTCTCTTAAAAATTAATCTTATAACAATTGCATTTATGCTTATGTAAAGTAGCTTTTGTATAGCTTGTGAATATTGTTATTATTATTTTATTTTAATTTATTTGAGTTGATAAATTTTTAATTATGTTCTTAATTATGGTTTTGACTGATATTTTATAATTAGTAATTGACATTTTATAATATTAATTAGCATCTTTATTAATTATAATTCTCATTAATGCTTGCTTGCGTTGCTTTTTTGACAAACATTAATTGAACTTTTTTTTTTTGATTGATGTAACTAGCTGCATTTTATTTTTATAATGTCTACCATATTGGTACCGCCTGCGCGCTTGTCTTGCCCACATTGCCCCGTGTCTTCTTCTCGGACGTTCTCGGTGCATGGCTTGAGAGTTCACATTGGGCGAATGCACAGAAATGTGCATAATTGTGGCAGTATCTCTCGAAACACTCCAGTTGTAACAAGTTCTACCTCATCTGTGACTCAGGTACCGTCGTCTCCTTCTCCTTCGACGGCCGGTTATCCCTTGGATAGGCTGGCTTTATACAAGGAGAGTATACCTGTTCTCCGGCACGTCCCTAAGGGTGCTCGGAACCAGGCGGCTGGTAAGCTTTGTGACATTATAGATTCCTGCGTGTCTTGCAATGGGGTGGATGAGTGGAGCGCTCTTCTTTCTTTTGCCTTTACAGCCTTAAGAGTCCCAGCAAAGAATGCCCTGGTAATGTTACAGCGAAAGTTAAGGCCAATATTGGGCTGTCAGTGCTCGACCCTGCTGATGATCTTTCTGGCTCTGGGTTCTGCCGTGTCCCACCCTAAAAAAGGTTATTGAGTCAAAGGTTTTCGAGGGTGACTTACGGGGGCGGTCCGCCTTTGATGTCAGATGATTCTTTTGCTCAGCGGGACAACGTCACGCTAGCTGCTTTGAAGTTCAAACATCCTGGTCCTTCACGTTCTCTCAGTTTTCCATCTGAGCCGGACTCCTCTTTACTCCTTTATCGGTTACTGTGGAGGACGTGGTATCGGCGCTCGGCACTTTTTATAGTGGTTCAGCAGCTGGCTTGGACGGACTCAGACCGGGACACCTTAAGGAATTAACTTCTTTGGCGGCAGGGGACAATGGAAGGCGTCTTTTGGGTTGCTTGACCAAACTGTCAAACTTTTTGCTTAGTGGACAGCTAAACCATTTGGTGTGTCCGTACCTTTACGGGGCTTCGCTTGTTGCACTGGCAAAAAAGGATGGTGGTGTGAGGCCAATCGCAATAGGCAGCGTTTTCCGTCGTCTGGCCGCTAAACTAGCTTGCCGAGCCGTTAAGGAGGACATGTCCGTTTATTTGCAGCCGCATCAATTGGGTTTTGGGACCCGGCTGGGCTGCGAAGCAGCTATTCATGCTACGCGCGCGTTTATAATGGAGCCTAAAAATAAGGATTGCATTTTAATTAAACTAGACATTCGGAACGCGTTCAACACTTTGGAGAGAGACATTCTGTTGAGCGAGGTGAAGGAAAAGATCCCCTCGCTGTATCCGTTTCTTCATCAGGTTTACAAGCCCCTGCTAATCTTTTTGGGTGATGAATTAATTTTGTCGCAAGTGGGGGCCCAGCAAGGGGATCCGCTCGGGCCACTAGTTTTTAGTTTGGCCATTCACAAAACCATTCTCGAGCTCAAATCTACGTTGAACGTGTGGTACCTTGATGATGGCACTCTTGGGGGTAGACCAGAGGTAGTTTTGAGTGACTTGGAGTATCTGATCCCTCGTCTCAGTGATCTGGGCCTGGAAATTAATGCCTCGAAGTGCGAATTTTTCCCTGCAGTGGTGGTGTTCGTAGGCATTTCACTGACTTCAGTGCTCTTTTGCCCGGCTTAAAGGAGCTTTCGTCTACGGACCTTTGTCTCTTAGGTTCGCCAATTTTTCCGGAAGCAGTACCAGAAGCAATTGCTGCTAGAGTGGAATTGCTCCTTAAAGCTCGGGAGCGCCTGGAAAGCCTCTCCGCTCATGTTGCCCTTGTCTTATTGAGGGGATGCTTTGCCCTCCCGTCGATAACGTATCTGTTGCGGACCGCCCCAACCTGGCTTTGTCCAGAGGAAGTCTCTACGTTCGACGGTGCCTTGAAGGGGTGGTAGAGTCGATCCTCAATGTCTCCTTGTTAGAATCTCAATGGCATCAGGCGGCTCTTCCTATCAGGTATGGGGAATAGGAGTACGGTGCGCTCGGGATTTGGGCTTGCCAGCTTTTTTGGCGTCGGCGCATGGGGTTGCGGACCTCGTCACTGTTATACTCGGTTCCAGTGGTGGCGAGGTAAGTATACCGTTTGTGTCCGGTGCCTTATCGTCTTGGTCGACCCTCTGTCCAGGGGTTGCTGTCCCAGAGGCGGCATGTGTCCAGCGGGCCTGGGATGATCTGAACGCGAAGGGAATACAGGAAAGTTTGGTGCAGTGTGCAACAGGTGCTGATAGGGCTAGAATGCTGGCGGTGTCGCAGAGTGAGTCTGGGGCATGGTTGCGTGCGCTACCTTCACCCCACCTGGGTACCTTGCTTGATGACGACTCTCTGCGGGTGGCGGTGGCCCTGCGTTTGGGCTGCAAGGTGTGTGAACCTCATAAATGCACCTGCGGTTCGATGGTGGGGGCTAATGGCCATCACGCATTGAGTTGTCGCCGCTGCACGGGGAGGTTCCCGCGTCACCATGCTCTGAACGACATTATCCGGAGGGCCCTTATCTCGGCAAAGATTCCGTGCATTGTTGAGCCTCCTGGCCTGAGCAGAGCTGATGGTAAGAGACCGGACGGGTTGACTTTGGTACCCTGGAGGAATGGCAAGTGCCTGATTTGGGACGTCACGTGCGTCTGCACTGTGGCCGCCAGTCACCTGGGCCGCACCGTCCACTCTCCGTCTGCGGCGGCAGAAGATGCCTGTGGCTTAAAGAGGCTCAAGTATGCCGCCTTGGAGCCGCTTTATCAGTTTGTTCCGGTAGCGGTGGAAACAATGGGTTGCTGGAGTAGAGAGGCTAGGGACTTTGTGGGCGAGATTGGACGTAGACTTAATGTTGTAACGGGCGACTCTCGCTCCGGTTCTTTCTTGGTGCAGAGACTGTCCATAGCAATCCAGCGCGGAAATGCTGCGAGTGTGATGGGCACCTTTGGGCCGGGGATGAGCGGGAGCGGGTGAGATTATTTATATATATGGTTTTTTTTTCCTTCTTTCTTTGTGTAAATTTGACATTTTTTTTTATCTCTTCTAGTAATGTTTTTTTAGTTTTAAATTTTGACTAAGTTTATATTTTTAAGAATTTTTTTTTGATGTGTTAGTATAATATCTTAGTTATTATTTTATTATGTGTGACATGCTTTATAAAATTATTTAAATAACTGTTTACGACATGTGTGAATATAAATGTATAACGGGTACCATTATTTAATTTAATATGTCAATAAATATAATCCATATGGGTTGCCTAGAAAATTTCAGTCCAGAGTATATTTAGTTAATAATTTAAAAAATATTTTTTAAACATTTCACCGGTATGATTATTAGATAAATTCTATACCCTTCGAAAGTATGCAGCCCATAGAATACACAAACGTAAGGTTGCCTATTCTTTTCCGGTCACAACTATCGAGTTGCCAGGTATAAACAGGTAAATCTGTAGGTACTAGCATTTTGCAATGATCTGTTTATTGGATGAAATTTAAATGAAATTAAAGATTGCGATTGCCACGCTGGCCAAGTGCGGGCAAATTTCATTTAAATTTCATCCAATAAACAGAACGTTGCAAAATGCTAGTACAGATTTACCTGTTTATACCTGGCAACCCGATAGTTGTGACCGGAAAAGAATAGGCAACCTTACGTTTGTGTATTCTATGGAAAAAAGAAAAGAATACCTTTGTGTACGAGTATTCTATGGGCTTCATACTTTCGATTGGTATAGAATTTATCTAATAATCATTTTAAAAAAATAATTAATTAAACATACTCTGGACTGAAATTTGCTAGGCAACCCATATGGATTATATTTATTGACATATTAAATTAAATATAAAATACGTTTCATTAAATAAGCATCTCGGTGAAGGTCGTTCTATAACGGGATCTCATACTATTATGAGATAATAATTATGACTCAACTATCTAACAACGCATATGTCTGGGATATTTACCACGTTTCCTTATGTAGGTACGTATTATCGAGTTCCAGATATTTCGGCACTGTTGCAAGCGCCACGATCACGGGTCAACAGTGCTTATCATCAGCACATATACGACCCCACTGCTGGGGCACGGGCCTACCCTAAACTAGGGCGTTAAGGCCTTAGTCAACCACGCTGGCCAAGTGCGGGTTGGCAGTGCCGGAGTAAGCCAGCGCGGGACCCGTATCAAATAAGAAAACATGGTTAATATCCCGGAAACATTGTACAACATGATTTTCTAACATACAGCGTGTTCACACCTAGCGATTTCGATCGCGGCGATTAAATATTCGAGCTCGCGGCGGTTACGCCTCATCCAACCTACTCGCTTAGCGCATGCGCCGCATTCTACAGCGCAGGTTTTTTTTTTTCCTAACTGACTAACGATGATGGCTTGGAGGAGCCTTGTCATCATCACCGGGCTTGCGGGGGAGCGGATGGCTCTCACCCCTAAATACAGCGCAGGTCCGTTCATGTTGGAAATAATGAACGCTGCACGCTGCGAAATCGCGGCGATATTGCGGCGGTTATTTAAAATCGAAATCGCCCAAAAATCGCTAGGTGTGAACAGGCATTCACAGTTACGTTCAGTAATCATTACATATCTTAGACTTGGCAATGTGGTAGTTATCACTATGTCCTATATCGTAGAGTATGTCGAAGAACTTCTTCATCTTCATGGTTGAGGGGGCAGCAGGGGAGGCCTGGGGCTCCGAGCTATTCACGTTCATCAGAACGTAGTCGCAGCCAATTGGAGGCCAAACAGATGGCTCCACACTGGGACGCCTGAAAAAAAAACAAATGTTAGGGACATCACGGCCATCTTTGTATTTGATTACACAACATCATACGTTGATCTGATCCGTGGTAAGTAGCGTAAACACTTGTGTTAACGATATCAGAATCAACATAAATAACATATACATGTCAAACAAAGCGTCGATAGCCGAGTGCTTAAGGTCGTTGCTTACCATGCGAAAGGTCGCCAGTTCAAATATGTTTTTCAAATTTGAATGTCATATGTACAGTCGGGAATTTTGGCGGAAGTACACTTTTCAAACAGATTTGTTTAAACGCCACTAGCCCCGCCCACCAGTTATTTACGCCCTGAAGAAGAGCACTTCGACCCTTTGTTTCCGAATACGTTCCAATAGTAGGAGAGCTAGCAAGAATTTTTTGGTAGGTATTTGAGGCAAGCTGAAAACTTATCCTGTACCTCTTCTATTATATCCCAGCATGAAAATGCAGACCTGGCTGGTGAGTAGCGGGGCTAAAGCAAACCCCCAAAATTATTTTTCATCTTTTTATTTATTTAAAATAAGACTCACTAAGACAAATTATTTCGATGGAACTTCTACCTGTCAGGTGAACTGACAAATTATATTTTTTTGGATTATAAAATATATTTTCAAATAAAAAAAATTGGGGGTTTGGTTTAGCCCCGGTACTCAGCCAAGTCTGCGGGTTTGTGTTGGGATATAATAGGAGAGGTACAGGACAAGTTTTCAGCATGCCTCAAATATCTACCAAAAAATTATTGCCAGCTCCTTGACCACAATTGGGCGGGGCTTGCTCTGACAGACGCGAAATTGCCAAGCGATTTTCACCTTATAGGTGGTCGACCGCCAGCGTTGCTGAATGTACTACCGGCAACGCTGGCGGTAGTACACTTTTCAAATAGATTTCTTTAAACGCCAATAGCCCCGCCCACTGGCCAATAGAAGAGCACTTAAAGAAAATCTGTCAAAATCCAAGCAAAAACGTTCCAATAGTAGGAGAGCTAGCAAGAATTTTTTGGTAGGTATTTGAGGCAAGCTGTAAACTTATCCTGAACCTCTCCTATTATATCCCAGCACGACACTGCAGACCTGGCTGGTGAGTAGCGGGGCTAAAGCAAACCCCCAAAAATATTTTTCATCTTTTTATTTATAACTAAAAAATAAGACTCACGTTGTAAGACAAATTATTTCGATGGAACTTCTACCTGTCAGGTGAACTGACAAAGTATATTTTTTTGGATTATAAAATATATTTTAAAATAAGAAAAATTGCGGGTTTGGTTTAGCCCCGGTACTCAACCAGGTCTGCGGTTTTGTGTTGAGTTATAATATTAAAGGTATAAGACAAGTTTTTAGCTTGCCTCATATACCTACCGAAAAATTCTTGCAAGCTCTCGGACCACAATTTGGGCGGGGCTTGCTTTGACAGACGTATAAGCGCCAAGCGATTTTCACCTTATAGGTGGTCGACCGCCAAATACTCCGATAGTACGATTATTCGACGCTTTAACGGTGAAGGAAAACATCGTGAGGAAACCTGCACACCTACGAAGAAATTCTAAGGATGTGTAGTCGACCAACCCGCACTTGGCTAGCGTGGTCGACTAAGGCCTCATCGCCCTAATTTAGGGTAGGCCCGTGTCCTAGCGTGTGGGGACGTATATCGTCCGTTGTATCGTTTGACAATCATTTGATTTTGTGGTAAGTTTTATTTAAGTAACTAGCTGTGCCCGCGACTTCGTTCGCGTGAACTACAGGATTTTGATTTTTTTTAACTTAAAAGTAGTCGTAGTCCCGTCAAAATCTTTTCTGCCACTTAAGAAGTTAGTCTTCAACCGGAAGAAACATTTAAAACAAAATTATTTTGGTTTTTGATCATCATCATCATCTGTTGTTTATCGTGTAGTAATAAATAAGTATATATTACACAACATCACATTAATTGATCTGATCCTGTGGTAAGAAGCTTTAGCACTTGTTTTTATCAGAACAGTGGTATACATTTAAATATTTAAATAGCACAACCAGACACGGAACAAACATCGATATTCATCGCAGAAATATTTGTGCTGAGTGGAAATAGAACCCAAGAAAAGAAAAAAAAAAAGAAAAGTCCAAGTGCAAGACGGACTCGCACAACGCAATTTATTTTTAAAGTTTACGCAATTCTGAGTACTTCGCAGAAAGTAGTTCCCTTAGCGAGTGTTAAAAAATTGGCAGCATAAATGAATGTTTCTTTTGATTGTGTTGGCTCAGGCGAAGGGACAGTAGACCTGAGTATTTGATGTAACTTTCAGTTTGATATTTTCTCCTTGACAAAAATTGACGATGATAAACGGATCCTATATAAGGGGTTCGGTTATTCTTTTCGACGTACGAAATCCTAAAATCTATGTTTATAGTGAACAGCTTTCTCATATTGAATAGATCATCTTCAAGTAATCCTAATTGTTCATCGATCAATGTGAAATAAAGGACGTCCTATTCCAAAGCCAGGTAGCAGTTTATAGTTAGAGAGGAAAAAAGCGTCCATGGCCGAGTGGTTTAGGTATTTGCTTGCTATGCAAGAGGTCGCCACTTCAAACCCTGCCACGTACCACTGTGTTTTTCAAATTTTAAATTCATACCTATGTACGATTATTCGACGCTTTTACTGTGTGCTTGAATCATGTTCCTTCTTAATCCCTGGCAAACCCCTCATTTCCTCTTTTCGAATTTTATGCTTTACCAAATTAAATATGCTTATGCTATACTTTTATATTGATTTTCATATTATTTTTTGAACTCAATATTGAATTTGTTCAATTTGATTGAATATTTAATACCCGGTTGGTGCATACAATGTATTAATCGCATTGTGATCATCTCATCCTTTTTTCTGATACCAAACCCTTGAGTATTAATATCAATGTATTTTTTGACAACCAACCTTCTTCAATTCGGCAATTATGGAAATTTGAATGTTCTCGTTAATTTGACAGCTTAAAAATATGTCAATTAGATGACACTATTTTGTTAAATTAAAATAGAAAAAAGGTGACAATTAGAATATTTTCGATACATGTTGTCGATTCAGAACCCTTCTAGTAATTTACGTAATTTAATGGCACTCCAAATTTATCAATTCCAAAAGACAAACTTCACATATTTGACGTATGGTAATACCTACATACAAACTTTTCCACAATATAATATCGAAGTAATACGTAGAGCACAGTGCCATCTTTTGAACTACCAAAAAACTTATCACGTAGGTACTCATGTTATATCAAACTTGACAGCATTTATGGCATGCTGTACAAAGCACGATGCCATCTATGTGTAATTTTATGAACAATAGCTGACCCAACAGACTTCATCCTGTCAAAACAAATTGTAAAAATTTGTTTGAAATTTGATTTTTTTTACATCTTGGGTGACAAATTTGGGTTTTTCGTACGGATCCCTACTTTTTTGGAAAATGTAATATAGCCTATAACCTTCCTCGATAAATGGACTATCCAACAGTGAAGGATTTTTTTAAATCGGACCAGCGGTTCCTGAGATTAGCGCGTTCAAACAAACAAACAAACAAACAAACAAACAAACAAACAAACAAACAAACAAACTCTTCAGCTTTATAATATTAGTATAGATAATCGTAATTATTCGATCTATTTTTGTTTTTAATTGAATTTGTTGTGTGCGTGTTGGAATAGTAGGCACTAAATACCGTTATAATCCTTACCCTTACCCGAAAGTAACTCTGTCTGTCTGTCTGTTACGCTTTCACGCATAGAGTACTGAACCGATTTAAATGAAATTTGGTACAGATATAGTCCAGAGCCTGAGAAAGGACATAGGCTAGTTTTTAACCGGCTGCGCTATAAAGAAGTAATGTTTTACCCGTTAAACGTCTCTACGCGGACAAAGTCGCGGGCGGGAAATAAATAAATAAAAAAGAGTACACTCACCCATATTTGACGAAATTAGCTACAGAAGAAGTCATGAAGTCAATGATCTTAGAGTGGATGTTATTTTGAGAGAGCTCTTCCAGACCCACTGCGTCTAGAACCCTGTTCAATCTGAACAGGTAAACCAGGTCTTCACCATGGATTGCCCCCCTCCATTTCCAAGGCAAACCCAAATATTTCCTATACTTCGAAGCCTCTTCATCGTCGCTTTCTAACCCAAATTCATAAACGTATGTCGGTTCCGCTTTGGTTGACAATCTCACATCTACAGTTTGCATAGTCGGATACTTCCATAATAAATCCGTACAATAATTTTCGAAGCCGGAGTCAGTGAAGGCTCCGTTGAAATATTCACGCATTATCAAGTCAGACATCACAGGAACTGCGAGGTAATTTGACTCAATCAACTTCGGAGGGACTACTAAAAATGGCAGTTTTTGTATTGGCAATAGCAATGCGCTCCCTATTTTTGTGTAGGGGAAACATTCGTTACTGGCAAATCCGATGAGCATCGGATACTCTTTACCATTTCCAGCTTTCATGAGCTTTTCTGGTGCATCCGGTAGGATGTTCGTGGAGCCCTCTCTTGTCGTTTCAAGTACTGGCGTGAAGCTTAAAGCTGGTGCCCTTTTTCTGACGAATTGATCGGCTTCCAGGATTTTTTCAATAGGCGCGTTGATGATTTCTTGGTATATCCTCTTCGGGGATAGTAAAGGGTTGATTCCCATACCCCACAGGAACAAATTGGAGACGTGTTTTGCAGTAGACGGTGAGTAGTTGAAAATCGGGGAGAGAACAGACAAACTCGTGAGGTATACTCTGAAAAATAAAAAACTACATATGATTACAGGAAATAGGTATCTTGAAAGCGAACGTTGATGATTTTATGACGGCAAATGCTGAATTGTGTTTAAAGTCACTGGAACATTCTTTTTATCAGTATTTATTGTTATTTTACTTTTACAAAACCGCATGACTTGGCTGGGTGACATTTTAGTAGTTGTTATCCCGTAGCAGAATGATAAACCTTTAAAACTATAAAATCAGTTAATTATTCCTTGAAAAAAAAATGTTTGGTTTTTTTTTTTAATTTTTCAGTTATCCATTTCGTAAGTGTATAAAGATATTGTTCTTTTAAGAAGTGTGACGTAACCAGACACCAAATTTCACAGTGTATACAAATAAGTAACAATGTGTTTTCAAATTTAAAAATCGTATGTACATTAAAATCAAAGCACTTACGGTAAAGGAAAACCACACATGGTAAAAAATACTGTGATTGTGTGTAGTCGATCAACCCAGCCACTTAGTTGACTAAGGCCCGATCACCTTAGTTTAGGGGGGTTATCCCTATTTGTCCCCTAACAACTTTGTCCCCTTTGAAGTCTCTTGCCTAAAAAAAAAATCTGCCCAATATTTTTAACTGTCCCATATTCCTCTACTTGCGGTTCAAAGTGACATTTTTAAGAAACTCTCATTGACCTCTAGATGTACAAAGTTTAAAGGGAACAAAATATGGGAATAACCCGTAACCCTCAACAGTGGGGACGTACCTAAATGGGCTGATGACGATGATATAAGTACCAACCTTTTGAATAGCCTTTTTTCCTTGGATGCTGGGGATAGAGCTATCAATTGGGCTAAGCCCGCTCCAGCGCTTTGTCCAGCCAAGGTGACCTGCTCAGGGTCTCCTCCGAAGTGCCTGATGTTCCTCTGGACCCACTGAAGGCCGAAGAAGACATCTTTCAGCCCGGCGTTACCGGGAATGTAATCTGAATTCAGAGAGAGGAACCCGAGAGAGCCAATCCTGAAAGAAATGTTCAAAGTTCAGGTTAACTACATATTTCATCAGAAGAAGGGAGATAGGATTGGTCAACATTAAGTTAGATATGCTGCTACATGATAAGCATCTCCTCTTCTTCTTCTTCTTATCGTATGGTTGATGAACAACCTGGTGTCAAAGTTTAAGCCGCCCGTAGGCCTCTGACATGGCTTCACACACCGTTGAAAAATCTCTCAGGTGTGCTGGTTTCCTCACGATGTTTTCCTTCACCGTTAAAGCGCCGAATGATGGTACATATGAATTTCAAATTTGAAAAACACATTGGTACCTGGCGGGGTTTGAACTAGCGACCTCTCGCATGGCAAGCAACGACCTTAACCACTTGGCCATCGACGCTTTTTCCATCTCCTAATAGACTATCTTTGTTTCCTTTCAACGAAATGAAACAGATTCAATAGTATCTTGATTTATATTTGACTGGCTCGGTGGAACAGTGGTTAGTGGCCCAAGTTCACTGGTATTTCCCTACGGTTTCAAGAGCCGTGGGCTCGTTTCCCATCCGGGACAAATACTTGTGTACATAGTGTAATAGACAGCTGGGTATGTTATTAAGTATATTTGTGTATCAACTGTTGATTCTGATACTAGTTAGCTACCTATATCTAGTTGTAAGATTAGCTACCTCCCGTCAGAGTCCTAGTCCCATCAGAATTGTTCCAGCCGTCTCTGAGATAAGCGGGAACAAACAGACAGACAGACAATTTTCTTTCCAAAATGCCTTCCCATTTAGTAAAAACTCATAATTTAGATATTACAGACACTAACTTGAATTTTATAGTTTGTTGATATATCAATTACGTGACTCTCACCTATACTGCAAAGTGACCACAAGAATATCCTTCGTTATGAGGTATTCAGCACCCGCAAAATCCGGATGCCCAGTGCCTGTAATTAAAAATAATGTATTTTAAGCTATTGCATAGCTTTTATCGCGGGCTTTGAGCGCGGCGACCGAACTAAGAAATTCCGTAACGAAAAAAACCTCACAGTCGTCTAACATCGTTTCAGTTCGGTAGACTTCGGCACGGTGTTTGTATGCGTGCGGTTAGACGTATTGTACGACTCTACGAAACTCGCACGAATCGAGACGAGCTGCTCCGAAATCGGACGATGCTATGCAATAGCTATACCGCGGCAGTCCCCGAGTGCCACACGTCTTTTTTTTATAAAAGTCTTACAAGATGACCTCACTACACCTGATGAAGCGGTAGTGACATCCACATATGAGGTCGACAGGCACGATAGACCATAATATATTGAGCCTGTCGCACTCACCCTGAAGGCCTGCTTAAATGCCGTTTTACGCCCCGCCTGAAGAGCCCGGGATCATAGGAGGGAAACATGAGCTGGAAGGGCGTTCCATGCCTTTATGACACGTGGCAGAAAAGAGGAACTATACCTCTTAGTCCGTGCCACCAGCGCCTGCATTGTATGTGGATGAAAGCGCTGTCTAGCACGTGTCGTATTTGGCGTGACTAGTATGCAAGAGTATATAGATGTATAATAAATGTTTTTCTGTCTTAGGGTTCATATTTAACTGATTTGTACTTGTTTAAAATATTATAATTAACTCATAGCTCATAACTAAAATGATTGATGTGAAATCTAAAATCACTTACCTACTTAAAATTGTTTATAAAAAGTAGAATTAAATTGATAAACCTGTATTATATTTAAGAAAGAGCGGAATCCCCTGGTACTGACAAGTTACAAGCTTAAAAGGGGGCTCCAACAACTGTTATGTACTGTACGAATGTTCTGAAAACGAATCACAATTTATTATTTTATTTTGATTTTGATATACTTATTGTTTATCACAGTTACTAGCGACCTTCCCTCTATTTGCATCGTATCTATTTTACATAATATTAATATTCCACTCTATCCTAACCCCATCAAAATCTTTTTGATGGGGTTTTGATCAAATTTTAGAGATCTAAGCATATATTCGCTATATATGCTTAGATCTCTAAAATTTGATCAAAACCCCATTAAACAGACTTTGTTTTATACTATTTCACCCTTAGTATATATGTCACCGTAAAATTGTAACTAACGCTAGATTGCAATCTATCTCGCGAGATCGTGAACTGTCCAAAAATTGTGAACCATAACATGCTGCCTACAATTTAACTTATTATTATTCGTCAGATTGCAATCTATCGAAATGAAACTGTTAAACTGTTTAGTTTCAAATCCATTACCTCTAATAAATGACCCCCCATGGATGAAGACCAGAACTGGTAGGAGTGATCTGGACTCCTTGGAGTCCAGGTCTGGTATCACAGCAAGCGGTGTATGGATATTGGCCCGGAGACAATCTTCGCTTTGCGGGTGCGTGAAGTTTGTGGCTTCTTGAGGGCAATCGGGACCTGAAGCCATGGCGTTGAAGATACCCTCGAAAGGTTCTCTAGATTGAGGTTCCTGAAAAAGAGAAAAACTATAGAAAGAAAGAAAGAAAGAAAATAAATTTATTCAGAGCATTAAGTAAAAACAGTACAGAAAAGAAACATACTAACAAAATATTTAAAAATAAAATAATGCCACTGAAATGGACGCCACTCAGCTTATGCCACGGCATCGAATGCCATGACGCTGATTTTCAGTGGCACCAGCGAGAGGGACGCTGTTACAAAAATTAATATAAAGTAGATACATTAAAATCATTACTTATTACACAAGTTTAAATAACATAAAAAAAAATACAATTTAATAAAATAGCGCATGAGCAGCGAGCTATATTTCACTTCATTCTTCTACTTTTTTTATCCTTTACAACAATGAATTTGCTCCGCTCCTGGAAAAACAGTAGATTAATCTTCATGTAAAGCAGGCGTTTGAATACTTACTATTATTGTAAATGAGATAGTAAATCTGTCTGTCTATCGCATTTGGGTTGTCGTGAAACGTCATACTATGTACAAATCGGAAGGCTTAAAAAGGATACGATATAATTGCTGACTGGCTGCGCTACAATAGAGTTATTGTACGTGATAAAAGTAACTTACTTACTCTAGACTTCATGATTTCTTAACAATTCTTTTTGCCTTGTCATCATCACCGCACTTGCAGGGGAGCGGATGGCTCTCACCATACCCACTTAATTGACTTGAATCAGGACTTACAGCAAATCGAAGGTTCCCGACCGGTGCCCGAGCATACGGCACTCCTAGGAAGCTGACGAAGGCTCCACCCTGGGCATCCACTTTCCTCACGCCGCAGACCAGCCCTGACTCTGTCTGCGCGAGGATGCAACCTAGACCCTCCGCACTCCAGCCTGAAACACCAGTTAATTATCAGCTCATTTTATTTTATAAAAGACTAACAAGATTACCTCACTCCACCTGATGGTAAGAGATAGTAATATATTTACTACCACTTACCATCAGATGGAGTTAGGTAATCTTGTTAGTCTTTTATAAAATATAAATATTACACAACATTGCATACATTGATCTGATCCAGTGGTAAGTAGCTTATAGTCCAGTCAAATTAGGTTTCATTTGCGGAAAAATTACTAGTGAGCTGAAATTTGGTACACACCTTTATTACGGCATTGTAATGAAGGTGTGAAAAATCGACATTCATATCGTGCCTGCTTAAAAAGTTATAGGGGTCAAAAGGTCGCGAAAATCAGTTTTTCGCGAATATCTCGCGATCTATTGCTTGTAGGTTAATTGAGGTCATTAGAAAAATTATTTGTTATAAAATTATCTACAAAAAATGTCCTTAGCATTTTTTTGTAGAATTGAAAGTTTTCGGAGGAGAGCGCCGAGAAAGCACTCACATACGGTATTGTATACCAAGGCGTACGCCTATGCTTTTCATTGATATTTGTAATAACTGAAAATCATGAAGATGTTTGAAAAAAGATCTGATTTAAACAATTTTGCAGAAATATTCCAACAAGAAAATTGCTCTCGAGATACATTGTCAATGCTAGGACATATTTTCTACCGCTGCAATTTTTTGTACAATTACAAATCTTTTTTAAACATCTTCATGATTTTCAGTTTTCCTTTTCCAAAAAGGAAAACTTTCTGTACTAGTATTACTAATGCTTTATGTCTGTATGTAGTAGATTTTACTAACAACACGCTTACAAATATCAATGAAAAGCATAGGCGTACGCCTTGGTATACAATACCGTATGTGAGTGCTTTCTCGGCGCTCTCCTCCGAAAACTTTCAATTCTACAAAAAAATGCAAAGGACATTTTTGTAGATAATTTTATAACAAATAATTTTTCTAATGACCTCAATTAACCTACAAGCAATAGATCGCGAGATATTCGCGAAAAACTGATTTTCGCGACCTTTTGACCCCTATAACTTTTTAAGCCGGCACGATATGAATGTCGATTTTTCACACCTTCATTACAATGCCGTAATAAAGGTGTGTACCAAAATTCAGCTCACTAGTAATTTTTCCGCAGATTGGTGTTTAAAAGAGCTAATTTGACTGGACTATTAAGCACTTGTGTTACATATATCATAATCAACAATATACTTAATACATTACCAGACACGGAACAAACACCGATGTTCGTCACACAAATATTTGTCCCGAGTGGAAATCGAACCCACAACTTTTGGAACCATAGGTAGTGAACCACTGTTACACCGAGCCAGTCATAGTGAGATCCACATATGATGTCGACAGACTCAATATACCATTATTGAGCCTGTCGCACTCACCCTAAAGGCCTGCTCAAATGCCGTTGCACGCCCCACCTGAAGAGCCCGGGATCATAGGAGGGATGGAAAACATGAGCTGGAAGGACATTCCATGCCTTAATGACCCGTGGCAGAAAAGAGGAACTACACCTCCTAGTCCGAGCCATCGGCGCCTGCATTGTATGTTTTTACCCTTTCCAGCACGTGTCGTTCGGGAGTGGAAAGAAGAGGGAGGGACTAGCTGAAATAGCTCTTCATAGCAGCTTATATAAATCCCTACCGAGGGGCACGCGCCTCCCCGAATAAGGGTAGGCTCGTGCTTAATTAGGGACTTTTTAGGTTCCAAAGCCATGTCAGAGGCCTACGGGCGGCTTAAACTCTGACACCAGGTTGTTCATCAACCACACCATAAGAAGAAGAAGAGGAAGGTTCCAAAGTGGTGACGAATATGGGCTGATGATGATGCTGATGAAGGTTCAAATGCCTGTCTTATCGTTATTAACAAATGACAATTTATATAGGACCATAAAATATCTTGGATGGGGATCATGTCTTAGTCAACAATGCTGGCCTAGTGCCATCGTGCAATTGACTTCACAAAATCATAGATTTTATTCGCAAATGTACAGGTTTCATGGTGTTTTCCTTCACTGTATCGTGCATAGTAATCTATTATATAAAAATCAATCGCAAAATGTGTTGGTAAGCGCATAACTCAACAACGCCTGAACCAATTTTTCCAATTCTTTTTTTTTTTAAATCGAAAAATTGCTGGGAAAACAGACAGACAGACAGACAAAAACAGCCCTTTTCTTTTTCACATTTTTTTGACAGGAGGAAGTCTGTCGGGTCAGCTAGTTTAATTTAAAATTGAAAACACACCTGTACATGGGATTGAACTGCCTACCTCTAACACGGAAAGAGCAACGACCATAACCACTCGACCATCGACGCTACCTTCACCAAATGCAAACTTCTCATTAAAAAAAAAACTTAAATCAAATCGTAAAATTTTTAGCACTTAGAATATGAAATTAACATGTAAATAATATAAAAATACAATATAATATCGCAGTTTTTCTAATGTGTCGATCGAGCGTCCTCAAATGGAGATCAGCCAAGTGCGCGGGACATTATTACAAAGTACAAGTGTGCGCGCAAACACAAGTGCACTCCCCGCTCCCTCGCTCTCATAGTTCGGTGAGACGGCAATCCGACATGACCGATGAGAGAATCGGGCGCAGATCAGGCTTAAGATGCTTTCTTTCTGACTCCGGCTGAGTATTCTTTCTGACTCCGGCTGGGTAATTTCTTTACAGAAGAACTCACACAAATTCTGCCCGAACTCGGACTCGAACCGGGGTCCTCTAATCCTGATGCAGCGCTTGCTATCAATAGACCAACGAGGTAGGTCTAACCTAGGTACGTTGAGATAGTAGATACTAGATATTATGCAAATACTCACCGATGACTGCCAAAATAATGAACACAACTGCCATTTTAACAAATTGCAAAAAATAAATATGGAAAATGTCTAAAAGCGTATATTTTAGGGAGCAGACACTATTAAATGATTTATAAATACAACAGCAAGTCTTAAATACTAGTAAGAGCATAGTTGTTTTTAAAAACGGTCAAGTGCGAATCGGACTCGTACACAAATGGTTCTGTATTATAACAGGTCAATATTATAAAATAAAAGCGTCGATGGCCGAGTGGTTAAGGTCGTTGCTTGCCATGCGAGAGGTCGCCAGTTCAAACCCCGCCAGGTACCAATGTGTTTTTCAAATTTGAAATTCATATGTACCTCATTCGACACTTTAACGGTGAAGGAAAACATCGTGAGGAAACCAGCACACCTGAGAGATTGTTCAACGGTGTGTGAAGCCATGTCAGAGGTCTACGGGCGGCTTAAAACTCTGACACCAGGTTGTTCATCAACCATACGATAAGAAGAAGAAGAATATTATAAAAAAATCTTATTGTGGTAGGGGGTCTCCCATACTTTAATTTTACTTTATTTTAAGTATTAAAATTTGCGTTTAATATTAAACTGTCTAGGTGTCGCCGTTCTTGAGACACAGCCTGATGACAGATGGACAGACGGACAGCCATAGTGATAAGCTTAGTGATAAGCTCCCGTTTTTGGCTTTTGATTACGGGACCCTAGAGAAGGTAGTACACTACCTTACATAATAGTCCAGTCAAAATAGACAAAAATAAGTGCTAACTTAGACAAAATTCGCATAGAGCTGAAAATTTCCAGAGACGTTAAATACATCATAATAAACGAAATATCAAAAATCCCCATCAATCCTACTTCTGCAAAAAAATTTATTCAAGGTCAAAAGTATAAAATTAAGGATTTTTCCATTTTTATCGAAAACAGTAAGTATTATCGTAAAAATAGGTCAAACAAAAGTTGTAGATCATACAATTTTCTACAAAATTGGTCCAGTCATTTTTTCTTTTCCGACTCACCATTCGCGAGATATCGTGGTTTTAATCATTAGAAAATTCATATTTTACATAATATGCATTCATATGTTGATATCGTTTTTGATCGATATATGACCTGGAATAGGTTCACTAGGGTAACCACGTTAAAAACCGCCCAAGTGTGAGAAAAAAAAACATAGGTTTTGTATGAGAACCCACTGTACACGTTGGTTTCATGTTCTTTCTAGTATTAGATATTATAGAGGCAACTGAGATACATCATTCGTTAAAATTTTAACTGTCTAGCACAATCGCATGGGGGCCTGGAAGCGTTTGAAAATATAACTTTTTCAACTTTGTGCATCGCTATATCTCTGAAATGGTGAATCTTAGGAACAAAGTGTTTAAACATTTTTTATAGATAATTACGTGATAAGTAATTTTGTCATACATACTTTTATGATTAAACTTACCGTTTCGCTCAAAAGTGCATAAAACTGATATTTGTGACATTTGACCTTGATTATTTTTTTTTGCAGACGTGGGATCGATGGGGACTTTTGACAGATTATTTGTAATAGTGTTCCCTACATTCATGCCAATTTTCAGCTCTATGCGAATTTTTCCTAGGTTAAATGTCTATTTTGACTGGACTATAAGAATTTCCGGGGGCTTTGACTGAATGAACGCGCTGCCCTGAGAAAACCGTGTTCTTGTAAATTAATGAAGTTTTACAGAAATTCTTTTACTGTCGTACACATTGACTGGCTCGGAGGAACAGTGGTTAGTGACCCAGGTTCATTACCTACGGTTCCAAGAGTCGTGGGTTCGATTCCCACTCGGGACAAATATTTGTGTGACGAACATCGGTGTTTGTTCCGTGTCTGGGTGTGTATTAGGTATATTAAGTATATTTGTGTATCCGCTGTTGATTCTGATATCTGTAACAAGTGCTTAAGCTACTTACCACGGGATCAGATCAATGTATGTGATGTTGTGTAATATTTATTTTTATTTATTTATTTATGTTTTCTTATTTGAACTCTTATCGATCGGTCCATTTGCTGTCTCACCTCTCTCTTTCTGTAAGGAAACAGAGAGTGCACTTATGTTTGCGCGCACAGTTGTGCACTTGTATAATATGTCCTGAGTAGTTAGCTGATCTCCATTTACGGCCGTCAAGGCCGAAATCGGTTGGACACCTTTATTTCTAGCAAAGTAGCAAAAAGATTTACAAGAAGAAACGTAATTCTTGACAAATAATATTACATAGTGATATATTTGCAATTGCCTAGTCATTGTTTGCATCATCGTCATCAGCACATATGCGTCCCCACTGCTGGGGCACGGGCCTACCCTAAACTAGGGCGATATGGCCTTAGTTACCACGCTGGCTAAGTGCGAGTTCGTTGACTACACAACCTGAGAATTTCATCAAAGGTGTGCAGGTTTTCTCACGATTTTTTCCTTCACCGTTAAAGCGTTGACCTACATACCTATGAATTTCATATTTGAAAAACATAGTGGTACCTGGCGGGGTTTGAACTGGCGACCTCTCGCATGGCAAACGACATTAACCACTCAGCCATCGACACTCGATAATATATTTATAAGTTTCTATTAGATTTTTCCGTATGCAATTGCCTAGTCATTGTTTGCATCAATGGTTTCAATTTATGGCAATTCAGGTTGCGACGAACATGAATGCTGTCGGTAAGGGGTGCTCTGAAGAGTGGGATGGGAAAGGACAGTTAACACCTCACCAGAAAATACACATACCTGCTTCTTCTTCTCATTAAACTTGACAAGATTGCTCTTTAATTTAGAATAGAATAAATTCAATATTTATTGGTCACATACACAATTACATAAGAAAAAATAAATTAAAAATTAAGTTATAATATTTAACACAACTTTACTTTAGCAGTAAGGATATCTTATTAATTGCCTTATACATGCTAGATAATCTAGATTTATAGAGCAAATCATGCCATAGTAAGTTTGGTACATTACACTATCCTGCACTAGAAAAATAAGATGGCCGCTCGAAAAAAAAGACACAACTGTCCCATACAAATCCGCCCCCATAAATGTCCTTTACAAATAAATTTGTACGAAACCCCCACCCCGCAAATGCGACTCGTACTTGACCGTCCATTTACCAGCGAATAGCTACGGTAAAACCCTGCAATAAAAAAATACGTTCATGTTGCAGCGCCAAAGAATTTTGGAATAATTAGCAACGAAATACCTACTTCAGTTGGAATTTCGCAAAAAAAAAACAGCCGTAATTACTAAGACAACTGCCACTCAAATATTTTACTATATAGTTTTCATGATCTAGCGTTCCTTAAAGTAAGTAGGCGGATCGACCTTTCTCATGTTTCGTAGTCATGCTATGAACGCATGTAATTTATTTTAGATTATGACATATTCAGCTATTTTAAGAATTACCTAACTTAAAAGTCCATAAATATAGGCCAGGCGTACCACTTAATTCCAGTTAGTTTAAGAACAGGCATAGGTAAACTATCTTCGTGTTTCTGGTATACTTGGTAGCAAGCGAGCAGTGGCGTAACTATACCCGTTGATGTCCGTGGCAAAATTCATCGGTTGGGGCCCCGTGCACCCCCCGTCCTTTTTTTTTATCTTAATGTGTATGGGTTGGCAGATGAGATTCTCCTATGACCGGGGACCCCTTTCGGCTGGGGCCCCCTACCGGGTGGGGGCCCGTGGCATTTTGCCGACTTGCCACCCTGTAGTTACGCCACTGCAAGCGAGGTCCCCGATTCGAGTCCGGTTAGAATTGTGTTTTGAGTTTTTCTGTAAAGAAATTACTCAGCCCGGAGTTATGAAGTGGCACGGACATGCCATTAAATCCGTCATTTGCTGTATGTTTTAGAAAAAAATATGTCATCAATATTCAAGAGCTGTGGATTTCGAATAAAGAAAATAAATATACAGGGTGTAACAGGGGGGGTGGATCATCGTAAGTCATCATAACCCTATCATATTGGAATAAAAAAATAATTCTTCACAAAAGTTTCTACTTGTCTGGATATGCATAGCCAATAATGGTGCCCATTATGAACACTTACTGTAAAAAAAATAATTATAAAAATTATGTAAATTTTCTTTGTTTGATTTTCACCCCTTTAATTTGCAATTCTGTAAAATTACAGCTACTAATGTTACTAACATAGCATAAATGTGCTAAAACATATCGATTTATTTTTTAAATTAAAGTTTTACATGAAAAATAAGAACACTGATTTATGGCACCTGTGCCATTCGCGTTCATTTTTCGTTTTGATGCTCTGGCAGTAGCGGTATGAAATTTTCAGGGTATACTATTCATGAATGTGAGTAGTTTTTAAAATAAGTTCTAGAAAAAAACACAAGGACTTTTTTTTCACTAGAGGCTTTGAAAGTTGGTATATAGACACAATTCGATTCGTAAAACTTTTGTGAAGAATTATTTTTTTATTCCAATATGATAGGAGTATGACTCAAATCGGTGTCGTAATTATGAAGACCCACTATTGAACTACATACTTCTAGAAAAAAAATCATGCAAGCAGGTCCAGTAGATAAGCTACAGTGAAGACTTTTATACTGAATTCCGGCTCCTCACTAAAATTTCACAAAAATCTCAATAACTTTGGAACTATTGAAAATCACTGAACATACATGGGGGTTATATCGATAGGTATTGAAGTCCCCCATCGATTGACTTACGATGATCCACCCCTCTTGTTACACCCTGTATAATTAAGAAGGCTGTAGGACAGTAAAATTCGCGAGCTAACAATTTTTTAAGGTTAGTAAAGTAAACTTTTACGAAACTCTACATATTAATTAGATCTGGTCAAAACAAACAAAACGTCACAAATAAAGAAAATAACAATATGACATTGATGGTGAGCTATGCGAAATTTTTATGGTTGAAGTTTTGACGCTGAAATAATATAAAAGAAACAAGAGAAAATATTGAAATTGATATAAAATATTGCACAAAAATAGGATGTCTACTCTGGAATCGCCTATTGCCCTGTCCGAGCTGGAGTCCGTGTTGGCATGGGTTGATACATTCAAATTGTCAAGGCCAACGAAAAAGATAAACAGAGATTTTTCAGATGCCGGTTGGTACTATTTATCTATACTACACATGTATTAAACGGTAAAGGAAAACATAGTGATCCTCGGGACCTCAAAATTTCTTCATAGGTGTGCAGGTCACACACCTATGAAGAAGTTCTGAGGTTGTGTAGTCGACCAACCCGCACTTGGCCAGCGTGGTTGATTAAGGCCTGAGGCCAAATAGTAGTATCTAGTTCGTTGTACGTTTGTAGTCCAATCAGGCGGCTAAGTGCAGAAAGTGACGATTCCTATCAATTAATTTACAATTTCTTTGATATCCGATATCCGTAACATAACTGTATACGTTACCGTAGAATCCTATGATCCCGGGCTCTTCAGGCGGGGCGTGAAACGGCATTTAAGCAGGCCTTCAGGATGAGTACGACAGGCTCAATATGGTCTATTGTGCCTGTCGACCCCATTTTGTGGATCTACCGCTTATCATCAGGTGGAGTGATGTCATCTTGTTAGCCTAATTTAAAAAAATCATAGAAAATACACATACTCAAAATCACGCCTTTTCGCCGGGGTAGGCAAAGATCACTTCCTGCCATGTGCTACGGTCCTGGCACACCATTTTCGCTTCATCCACATCCATCAACCTCTTCATGCATGCTCGTCGATTACCATAGAAATATGGAATTCAAGTTACCTGATTCCCCAGTGCTCCTGGCCGAGATACTCAGCGTGCACTATCCGAAACTGGTGGAGATGCACAACTATCCTCCCCGGAACAGCCACGCCTTGAAGCTGAACAACTGGATGACCCTCAACAGGAAGGTGCTGAAGAAGTTGAAGCTAAACCTCTGCTGCAGCACCATGGAACAGCTGTCCAACGCTGCACCGGGGCTCATTGAGAGAGTCCTGATTATGGGTAAGGAAATCCATCTCGACAGCCTTACTAATATTCTAAATGCGAAAGTAACTCTGTTACGCAATCACTCATAGAGTGCTGAACCGATTTAAATGGAATTTGGTACAGATATAGTCGAGAGCCTGAAAAAGGACATAGGCTACTTTTTAGCAGATTGCGCTATTAGGAATGTTGGTTTACCGTTAAACGTCTCTATGCGGACGGAGTTGCGAACGGAAAGAATTCTCTGCCCGATTTATTTCGGCAAATATGATCAATCTCTCGACATCAAAAACAATGATAAAATAACGTAAATAAAACGATGTTAAAGGTGGTATTCCAGTCTTCCGTTAATAACGCCAGAAAATTCGTGAGACACTAAACGTGTGCATTTACATTGCATTTAGTTAAAAAAGAGCATAGTTTCCGAATCGAATCATTACCCATATCGCTTTGTGAAACGGAGACATCTGAATTTAGATCAATAAACTTATCTTTATAATATAAACTGACAACTAACATATATTTACTCTTTTGGAGTTCGTCTATCCTTTCGTCCTTAAGTTCCAGTAGACTGTCGAAGTATTCTACCTGCAGGATGAAATAAGTTATTATACAAGACTATATTATAGTCTTGTTAAGACCAAGTAAATATATTTTGAAGCAGCAGTATTAAAGATCTCTACGAATTTTCCCAGTTCGTGATAAAATTCGTCGCGACGAAGAACTTAATAAGAGTAAGGATGCTGAGCAGAATGTCTCCAGCGGTGGCAGCTACTATGAAGCCTGCGGAGATGAAGGTAAATAAAAAAAAAAGAATATTCCTTTCATCATCAACATCAGCGCATATACGTCCCCACTGCTGGGGCCTACCCTAAAATAGGGCGATGAGGCTTCAGTCAACCACACCACCTTAGAATTTCCTCCTATGTGTGCAGGTTTATTCTCGATGTTTTTCCTTCACCAGTAAAGCGTTGAAAAGCGTCGATGGCTGAGTGGTGAAGTTCTGGCTTGCTATGCGAGAAGTCGCCAGTTCAAAGTCTGCCACGTTTGCGTTTAATTAGTTACGTACACAAAAAGGACTTGAAAAACGATTTAAATAAAATAAAAACATATCCAAGTTAATTGAAAAGGGGTTCAGATGAAAAGGTATACTAAATAGTACACAGATTATTGCGGATAGTCTCATCAGTATAAAGGTGTAATTTATTCATGAAACGCCGTGTTAATTCAGTGCTTCCTTTTTTATGACTTATCCTAAATGCCTAATGGTGAGCTAAAGAGAAGCTCAAGTTAATATGGCAATGGGCTAAAGATTCAATGATTTTTTAGTGATAACTTTCTGCCTTGTTGATTTGAAGAATTCTCAATTATACGAAGGGCTCTTCATCATTAGTTACGTAAGGTAATTTACGGCGAGGAGTCGAACATCTCATATTTTTCTAACAAAAGGTGGAGACTAAACTTCCATATTTCTTGAGAAGATCACAAACGTATATAAGAGGAAAAGACGAATTTTAAGGCGAACCCTGTGTATACCTGTAATAAATAAATAATCTTTATCTACAGAACATGTCCTGGTGGTTCCCGTGAAGACGAGGGTGAATGGGGTCCTGGAGACTGTTCAGCAAAAGGTGGTTAGCTACGAAACGTACCAAGCTCTCAAGGAGGAGATGAAGGATGCCAAGGATACCTTGGAACTGCTGAAACAGAAGGTGTTGTTGAAGATATATAATCATCAGTAGCCTAGTAGGATTTGTATTCTACGATTATACTGGGAAGAGTAGACGGGCTATGTGATTACTTACTTTTCACTACGGTTTTTAGCTAATTCATTATCTCAACATTTTAATAGACAAAATGATTATCATGTTTACGATAGAAGACGAGAGAGTAAGACGAATATTTTTTAGCATTTAATTGACTTGTAAATCTTGCTAAGCAAAACTAGGTCTTACCTAGTCGTTCCTTGTCGTTCCTTGAGTTGAACCAAACAACAATAATAACGTATTTCATCTTGCAGGTGGAACATTTCGACAGTCTACTGAAACTGAAAGATGAAAGGATAGACGAACTCCAAAAGCAATTGGATAGGAAGCAGGCCAGACGTAAAGAGGTCGAAGCCATACAGAACAGTTTAGCTGTCCCGTTTGAGATAGTCCAGACACCCACAGTACCTGATATAATGCCTGTCAGCAGGAAATCGTCACTTCGAACAGTAGAATCAGCCCCCAAGATACCCAAACCTGAAGAATCGAAAATACCAGTGCCTATCACAGAAGTAGCAGTAACAAAATCATCTTCTAAAGCTAGCATAACAGAAGTGTCGTCTAAAGATATGATCAATAATAACAATGCTATTAATGTGGAAAGAATCAAATCTGACGTATTCAAAGAGATTGAGATTGTCGATATGATTGATAACCGATTGGTAGCAATCCCTCCAAACGAAACTGAGGATGGTAATAATCTAGAGTCCAGAAACCAGAATTCTCCAGATTCAGACCAACAAATTGACGAGCCATTCAATGATAATATAAACGCTCAAGATTTAGAAGAGTTCAAGGACAGCGAGCAAACTGCAATTATTACTATAGATGATACCATACAACAGGAAATAACTGAGATTATTAACCCGAAAACAATTAATTCTGACTTGAATTACATTATTTAACAATTTCAACTTTAAGCAAGGGGCGTGGTCTTTTGTGGTGAACTTGAAGATTCTATTAATAACACGATTTCTAATTAATACAATGGATTGTTGTATGTGTCTGAATCAATAGACGAAATATACTTTAAAATGTGTATTACCTAGGCCAGCCGATATCTAGGTGATGTAAGTAGACATATTAATATACTTCTTTAAAATAATTATTTTTTCATAGATAACACAATGCCACTTTATAAACTAGGGTTTAAATTTTCAATGCAAGGATAAAGACATTCGCAATGTGTTATTTTTCAAGAAATATAGTTTAATTTTGTATATTGGGTCACTGAATTGATTCATGGATATAATATTACGTCAGTCTAAAATTCACCGAAAAAATTGTATTTTATTATAACTAGTTTGCGTCGATAATATTGTGATTCTTTGTATTTAATTTTCCTCTCTTCATGTTTTATCATTAAAATTATTAAGTATGTTATTTATTTCTTTTATGTGGATTATCGTGCGATTGTTGTGGCAATGTCATTATTGTATATTTGATTTTATACAAAATTTTCTAGTCAATATTTATTTCTTAGAATAAAATTCATCATGATTTTTGTATTTTTAATAGGCTTTAGTTTGTTACTTATGATTTAGAATAAAGCTTTACCAAAAAAAAAAATACGTAAAACACTTGTTTTTAATTTATTATTTCGTCTTTGTTACGCTTTACAGATAAAATCAGCATTGAGTATTGGCTTGGAAGATTTCGCAAAGGCTTGGATGCTGTTTCAGTATTTTCTTAATTTCGTTCAGTCTCGTCTTCTTGAAATCATCTGTGGGTGCATCACGCCTGTAAATAATTTAAAAAATTGGAAGTTAAATCAAATTATCCTTTTGTCTTTACGAGTCACCCCATGAAAACAAAAGGGAATTTTCCCCGAGAAATGGAACGTGAAATCAATAGGACGGCTCGCTGGTGCAAAGTGGAGTTGAAAAAGGGTGCTGGCTGCTCACTAACTTTTTGAAATAACTCGAGTTTCATAAAAGCACATTGCTTGAAATTTTACGCACATTCCTCACATTGCTAGCACATTACTTTTATGTATATAGAATCCCCGATTTTAAAGGTACACCCGTCATCCTGATGCACACGACCTCATTGTGTGTGATGGTTGTAAGTTTAAAAACCACTATCATCAGGGGATAAATTTTGCATGGACGGTCAATGGGTAGTATACCATTTTCAGTCTAACTAATATTCATTATGGATCTTCACACGATAAAGACACACTTATCATCAACGACTTCATACCCAATAGACACCTCATGTCAGTTATTCGCAATGCAAACATTTCAGTCAACTACCTGAGGTACGCGGGGGGAGGGTGCTGAATGCTAATTGGTCGCAATAAAATCATCACAAAACAAAGGGATGGGGTACATAAGTTTTCATTGAAAGTAGGTTATCGATAAATTGATGCAGTTCGTAACATAATTTAAAAATATTATAAAAGATAATTTTTGCTTGGACATGTAATTTATATTTACCTACATTTAATGGATTTGATTTAAGATATAGATTAATACTATGGAATACATGATTGATTTATTTATTTTACATTATATTGTTTACGTTCCATACCCAAACCGTAAAAATGGGCCTTAAACCTGAGAGACCACCTTTGTTGATGGACGTGTGATGAACTTCCGTGGTAGAGGCCTAACTTGGTAATAGACAAATAGACGGAAACCATGTCTGTCTCTCACTATTTGTATCTCATAGCTAGGTGAAATTTTCAAAGATTATTTATTTCTATTGCGAGTGAATTACATTAGTTAAATAAGAGAATATATTGTAGTTTTGGGTCAATCTTGAAATTGGACGTATTTGGTTGATTCCCCTGGCACTTTTTAAAACATAAGAGTTTAAACTTTTACTATCATAAGGCTAAATAACACCTCATTGTGAACATATTTCTCTAATAGGCATCACTGTCACATGTTTAGATAAAAAGATATATGACTTTAAAATTTTGGTGCCAGGGGAATCAATACAAGATGCCAGGGTAATCAAAATAAAAACATTTTGTATAGAATAATCGTTTATTTTAATTAAACTTACCAGTATTTTGGTTTCATTCTGGATCTTTAGAGTCATTATTTATTTTAAAAGAAGTATTATAAAAAGCAAAACAACAATATCTATCTTAAAGGAACTATCAATCTACAATAACAAATCAACATAATTATCTAAAAACTATCGAATTATACTTAAAGGCCATAGCCCCTAGTTCCCGGCAGCGCCGCTATTCCTGGTCATGGTGGCGACCATGGTTACGGCTGGACGGCGGGTGCTAAGAATCCCCGGGCTACGAGAGGCTACCAACATACACTAACCCTAGCGACATATAACGGACGCACGCTACGGCTCGACTCGCATCTGGCGCAACTTGAGGTAGAGCTTGAGAAGATTAGGTGGCACTTTCTGTGGTTGTCTGAAAAGCGAGAGAGGACACCATAACCCTAGAATCAGGACACCTACTGTACTTCCACGAGCGAGACTAACATTCTCAAGGTGGCGTCGGTTTTCTCGTCAATATGTATCGAGGGTAGCATGATTAAGCTCACCAAGAGTCTTAGCCTCAAAGTGGTGCATGTGAACGCACTGACCTCTTCGCACTCAGACGATGAAGTGGAGAAAATGTTCGATGACATACCGAAGGCCCTCTACTTTACCACCAAGACCCCCTACAATACTTGTCAATTTCCTCTAACGTGAGGGGCTCTTCTTGATGAACTCATTCTTTAAGAAGCAGCCTCAAAGGAAGTGGACGTGGCAAAGTCCCGACACTTTAACTAAGAACGAGATCGACTTCATCAGGGCGGTTAGGCGGCACATATTCAGAGATGTCTCCAAAATCAACAGTGATCACCGACTTGTTCGAGGCACTCTGAATATCGACTTCAAAGCCAAACGTGTTCGCTTGATGAGGTCTAAACTTCAACCTACTCCGCTCCAGAAAATGAAAGGATCTGTAACGTTTTTGTCAAACCTGGCGAACCGAATTGCTGCAGTGGAAACCTCAACTGACATTAACCAGAATCTTGAAAAATCAAATCAAAATATGATGCATGTTCTCAGGGAGGAAAGATCGAGATTTGCGGCATGAGGGGCCGGGGCAGGAAGTCTAAACTTTCCGAGGAGACTTTGAGGCTAATGAGGCAGCGACGTAAAGACCCACCCGCTACTACATTGCAAGCTCGAACACTCAACCGAGAGATCAATAAACTTGTGCCACGTGACCTCCGGTGCTACAATACTCTCCCAATCGAGAAAGCTATTGAACAGAATCGGTGTTCTTAAAATCTCTCAAAGGAAGCCAACTGACGAAGCTGACTACAGCGAATGGGGACATTGCTGCTTCAAAGCCGGCAGTCTCGGAGATTAATCATGCACCATCTTGCGCAAACACTCGACGAATTCCAACCATCGAAACAGGCTGGATTTCGGAGCGGATACACCACCATAGACCACATCCACACAGTGCGACATATAAACAGAAGACCGAAGAGTATAATCAGCCCCTATGTTTAGCATTTGTGGACTATGATTGGTCAGTTCTTGAGTCCCTGCAGCGATGCCAAGTTGATTGGCAATACAACCTGGTGATGAAATGCCTCTACCAAGCCGCGACCATATCCGTCCAAGTATTGAATCAGCAAATAAACCCATACCATTGCAGCAAGGAGTAAGACAAGGGGGCGTCATCTCCCCGAAGTTGTTCACAAATGCAATGGAGGATTTGTTCAAGGCACTGTACTGGAAAGGACGAGGCACCAACATCGTCAGTAGAGACGCTGCGGGACCTACAACGGATGTTGAATGACCTGGCTGACTCTTCTGGGGTGCGTAACCTATAATCATAATATGAGAGTATGATAATGTAAGGAAGCTTTGATTTCCCTGGCATTTTGCCAGGGGAATCAATGCCAGGGGAGTCAAGAAAAGTTAATCTTTTTTCGATTTTGTTTCAATGGATTGATTTTGCCAATGATTATTAAAAAAACAATTAATAGTCCTGTATACCCTACTATTAATCCTAGTTAAGAAATTCCTAATCATCAAAAAATATTTTTAAAAGTGGTCAGGGTAATCAATGACCTAGTGAAACAAATCCAGGGGAATCAAATTCAAACCTTCATAAATCCGGCTTGGAACCGTCGAGCAGGAAACCTCTCCTCATGATGTTAAGAGCGCGACTAGAGCTACTTGCTGATGTGCACGCCTTCGCCGTAGACTTTTATAAAAGCAAGACAGGTGGCATTTTGTGACGCGCCAAGGGAATCAATCGTTGCACTCGGACAAACACAAACCATTTTATAATCACAAAACAGTGATTGGCACAGACTTGGTGTATTTTTTAAATCATTAAATAACTCACCCTTTAACTATTAAATCACAAAAAATCTTAAAATTATGACTATAAATAGGTAAATTGTTAACGGTTTGTTAAAAAAATGACAAAGGGACAGCCCAAGGGAATCAAATATTAAGGCTTCGAATTTTTTTTTCAGATGGTTAAAGCTGAAATAAACACCTTTTTTGTTGTGCCCCATTTAATTTACACATTAAAGAAACAGCAAAAAAAATCTTACATTAAAACTTAAACTTTATGGGTAGTTTTTGCCCTCGGACAGTGTTTTTTTTGGCTTTCAAGATTGACCCTTTTACGTATAACAATTTATTTAATCGTTTTTAAAATGAATTAATTTTGTAAATATTCGCCAGACTGAGGGCTTGCGATCGACGGACTTGGATTGAAAAATACATATTTTTGCATCACACTCATTGCCAGGTCAACGACATGATTGGTGTCTTCCGAGTGAAATTTATTTGGGTGCGGAACCCTTTAATTAGTGTTAACATAATTATCTCACCAATAGTGATAAAAACAGTGAAGATATGGCAAATGTGAGGAGTCTCCGACGTGTTTTCATATTAATAAAGCAGTCTTGAGTAAAATCTCGAGAGCAAATTACGCTATTCTCTGATGGTAACCAGTGTTCCCGCCAGCTTTGATTTATTTTTCTTTCACTTCACTATCTTTGAGATACCTAAAATGATAAGTTCGCTGAAGGTGACATAACAAAAATTTTACAGTAACAGTTAAGATTTGTATGTTAGTAACAAATAGGCATCGAAAGTAATTTCTTTAAAGGGACTAGAAACTACTGGACAAAAATGCTGCATTATATACGTAAATAAACAAGGGCACCTTCTCATCCCTGTACTCCGCGATTTTATGCGCTTTATTATTATAAACCGACATATTTGTCGGTTTCATTAATAATTTGTGAACTTTATCAACAACTTTTTTTTACAAATACCTATCAGAGTCATCTATAGGGATTAGTGGACAAAAAGTTCACTTATCCCCATTGATGGGGATTTCCAATGGAGATTAGTGGAATAACCCTCACTAGGTTAGCTAGCACCTCCTAGCATCTGTTGGAGTTTTTGAGATATCAGTTAGTTAGTCAGTGACATTTCGCGTTTATATTTATAGTAAATTAGAAATCTATATATCATACTGAATAAGATAATAAATTATGATAAATTAAAGTCAACTCTTATATTAGCAAAATATAATTTAGAATTATCCAATTGAAAATTTAAATCGATCGATTCTGAATATTTGGTACGGTACAGCACTACGTACACGTGCACGGAGAACGATAAGGATAAAGGATATAAAACTGCATGTTACAAAAAGAGATGGGTAGTTGATGACGCCGACCGACCGGCCATCTAAGATGGCCTCCGGTCAATCAAAAAAATATTAGTTTTAATTGATTAAAAACACTAACCGGTGAAACTAAATGCCATCAATTTTAAAATTTGAGCTCTTGCAATCTTTTTCACACCATCTTATGCTACAAGGAGCCATGGCAACAAGGTTCTTAATTTTTTCTGTAAGCGAGCGCGGAGATGTTCACGGGTCTCAGATCTGGTCGTTACTGACGAAGCATCAGTGGGCGTGGTTTAATATAAGATCTATTTATCTTATGTGTTGTCTGAAAACGCTCGTCCTGTATTAGGTGTCTATTGGGTATGAAGTCGATGCTTATCATAAAGACAGACTTAACCTTTAGCCGCGCTTTGGTACAATAGAGACCAGATTATTTTGGTCTTTAATCACAAACCAAACAATAAATAGTTTTGGACCTTATGTGAGGACCAGTGAAACCAGTTGAAAATCATAAAATCGTATTAATGGAGCAAACTTGGCGCAACAAACGTAAATACAACAAATAATATAGCATTCAGGATCTGGCAAAGGCTTAAATCTAAGCTAACGTGAAATTCTTACATCATACCTAATCCTCTTTTTCGGAGGAGGGTAAACAACTTACATAGATTCCCGGCTCTCCTGCCCTATCACTTTGAACCGATCGAAGTCAATGTCTCCATCGTAGAAGCAGTCTCGTCGAATCGTGTTCAACGTTTGCTTGATAGGGAACAGATCTCCCACTGCAAAAGTGGGAAATACAAGGTAAGTATAAAATTTCCGACCGATTTCGACCAAGGTAGCTGATATCTAATGAAATCAGCTAACTGCGCAACACATTTATAGAGCACACCACGGGATCAAATCAATATATGTGATAAAAATGAATAAATAAAAAAGACGTGTGGCACTCGGAGACTGCCGCGGTATAGCTATTGCATAGCATCGTCCGATTTCGGAGCAGCCCGTTTCGATTCGTAGAGTCGTACAATACAGCTAACCGCACGCACACAAACACCGTACCGAAGTCTACCGAACTGAAACGACGTTAGACGATTGTGAGGGTTTTTTCGTTACGGAATTTCTTGGTTCGGTCGCCGCGCTCAAAGCCCGCGATAAAAGCTATATGCAATAGCTTAAAATTATATCTGGGACGTTCACACACACGGTCATCTGACCCCAAACTAAGCAGAGCTTGTACTATGGGCGTCAGAGACTGATATACATACATAGATATATTTAAATACATACTTAAATACATAATCACACCCAGACACGGAACAAACACCGATGTTCATCACACAAATATTTGTCCCGAGTGGGAATCGAACCAACCCACGACTCTTGGAACCGCCAGCCAGGGTCACTAACCACTGTTCCACCGAGTCAGTCAAAATAAATAATAAACAATTATTTATTATTTTTTTATTAATTTCGGGCGGTGAGCTTCTCCCATGTATAGTCTTGTTTATTTATATAAAAGGAACACTCAGGATGAGCTCACTCCATCAGAGTGAGGTTATCCTAAAAGAGGAGAGCCCAGGATTATAAGTAGGTGGGACATAAGCTGGAAAGGCATTCCATGCCTCAATGGTACGGGGCAGAAAAGAGAAACCGACCCTCCGGAATTGAGGGCGGTAAGCTAATTTAATATCTTTCTCCTAGTTAAGTATTTATATCTGGATTGGCTCGGTGGAACAGTGGTTAGTGACCCAGGTTCATTACCTACGGTTCCAAGAGTCGTGGGTTCGATTCCCACTCGAGACAAATATTTGTGTGACGAACATCGGTGTTTGTTTCGTGTCTGGGTTTGTATTAAGTATATTTAAGTATATTTGTGTATCCACTGTTGATTCTGATATCTGTAACACAAGTGCTTAAGCTACTTACCACGGGATCAGATCAATGTATGTGATGTTGTGTAATTTAAAAAAATAATCTCACTGTTGAAGATCATCCCAGTGCTGGACACAGGAGTGGGGCTCGGCACTCGGCAGGTGCACGGCGGGAGCGACATATCCGAGGTCTGAACCCCGACCCCTTCCACTTCCGCGTTCCACTCGTCCAACGGCCCCTCTTCGATGGCTTGGTCTACGGCGTTCTCTTTGATCTTCTTGTCTTCTATTCTCTTCTTCAGGATTTCTAGCTGGTCTGAAGGATACATTTTTGGGTTAATAATTGTTATAATGAGGGTTTTCGCGTATAAGAACTTCACTAGATGGCAATACGTAGGCGTGAGGTCCAACTGCAGTATGATTGGTTACTTTTGACGTGACATTGACAGACATGTCAATATTCACCAATCACGAAGCAGATAGACCTAATATCTACGTCTTGCCATCTAGTGGATATCTTATACGCGAACACCCTCATTGGATGCTGCAGTAAAGTAGTGTAACTGTACCATCTGAGGCCCGTGGTGAATTCTTTTTTATGGGACTCTTGTGTTCTATACTTTTATGTTCTATAAAAAGGGTTTGAATTAATAATTTTATAGATTTTTCTTTAGAAACTTAGATTTAATTTACCTCTAAGATAACTTTATTATCCGTTATTTGTCTATCACAACCTTTCGTCACATGTATGTTTGAAGACCTACCTGGTGAGCAAACCTCGTAGTCCTCAAAGGTCTGCTCGAAGTGGGTGAAGGGATTGGCCCTCATGTAAGGCGGAAGGGCCCGAGCGAACGAGTCCGTGTGTAGACGCTTACATTTCTCCATGGGACACACCTGGAACATTGTAGAAGAATGGCGAACATTAATGATTTTTTTTCAAAAAATTAAATTATTATTTTCAAAGTGTCTTATTGACAGTTTTATTGTCATAAATGTAGAAGCCGTTAGAAAATTTTTGGTAAGTGCCTGTTCACACCTAGCGATTTTTGGTGAACACGCTGTAAGTCTTGTTTTCTTGAGAGGGACAGATCTGGAACCTTTTATACCAGAGCCGCTCTAAGTTGGCCGATTTGCTACATGTCAGACTGACTGCACTAGTGAGGGACAACGGTAAAATTGCCGAAGTATATAAGTAACAGTTATTTCCACTTTATAACCAAGCAAGGTCTAATTATAACAAATTTTTATTAAAAACATTAATTCACATCCAAAAGATTGAATTTAAGTTCCTTATTTATAAATATATTTATTTTTAATAAGTATTGTATTTTAAAAATAAATATATTTATAAATAAGGAACTTAAATTCAATCTTTTGGATGTGAATTAATGTTTTTAATAAAAATTTGTTATAATTAGACCTTGCTTGGTTATAAAGTGGAAATAACTGTTACTTATATACTTCGGCAATTTTACCGTTGTCCCTCACTAGTGCCTTTGAGTATAAAGCCACTGGAGATGCCATAACGTCAACGCTTCTAACAAATTTTTTCGCCACTTTTAGCGGGGGGCGAGGTAAACACGTGTGCTGTACGTGTTTACCACAAGTTTTCACGTAACTACGCAACACACGTACGAAAAAAATAGTGATGACACAAAGAATAAAATAAAATCAGTTTGGTGAATGAACTGAACTATCTTGTACTGATTATTGTAATTCAATAACATTTTGTGGGATCTTATTAAACAATTTTGTGCTTAAACCCAAGAACGACTTTCCAGTCTTTTGAAGCCTGAGCCTTGAAACGGCTAACTTATGTTTATTACTGGTGTTAAAATGGTGAGGATCCGATATTAAGTGATTGTATGTTCTTGTAAACATATAAGATACAGTCCAAAATGTACTGAGAGGATACGGTTAAAATATCTATGTCTTTAAAAATATCTCTAAGGGAGTCACAGAATTTCTTTTCATTTTCAGACTAAATTTCAATATCGTATGACCAGAGGAAAGAAAAGTAATTTTTTTAATTCATCTTACAAGATTTAAATATAACATATGTTTAGACCTTTTATTTAATTCAAAAATAAAGTAAAAAACGGATTATACAACTAACTGCAGGGAGTGAATGATTCATTCAAATGTCGAGTCGCTTTTTTGACTTTGTGACATCACTAGCCCCCGTACCACTGTATTCTTGTTTATTTTTTTCTGTCGTTTACGTATCGCAACGACTTTTTATTTAAATGGCAATTCTTCTTAAATACACGTTTAAAAGTTAATAAAAACACTTAGATATGATACTAAACGCGCTCTTGTTGCGAATTTAAGCTCTCGATCGCCTTTTACATGAGAATACTAACCATTTTTCAAGAGTAACGTCACGCGACAGGGATCAATGCAAAATGGCGGTGGTGCAGCGACAAGTAGTTTTATTAAACGTGTTTGAACAGTTGACCAATGTACTTTGCCGGAGGGGGTCGCCCGTGTAAGGCATCTCCAGTGGCTTTATACTCAAAGACTAGTGCAGTCAGTCTGACATGTAGCAAATCGGCCAACTTAGAGCGGCTTTGGTATAACGTTTTTAACAGACTTCAAAAAAGGAGGTTCTTGCTTTGACTTGTATACATTTATGTGTAATGTGTATATCATGTATGTATGACCCAGATTTTTTTGAGATTGACTGATTTGGCAGGCTTGTAGTGAGATCCACGTATGAGGTCGTCAGGCACAATAGACCATATTGAGCCTGTCGCACTCACCCTGAAGGCCTGCTTAAATGCCGTTTCATGCTTCGCTGAGAGCCCGGGATCATAGGAGGGAGGGAAAACCTGAGCTGGAAGGGCATTCCGTGCCTTAATGACACGGGGCAGAAAAGAGGAATTGAACCTCTTAGTGTAAATAATTATGTATAAATCAGTAATCTAAGTGAGTTCAGTCCATGAAATTAGTATTATTTCAAACACCAAATGTTGTGACACTAATTGCATAAATTTATAATCTAGTTACCTTTTCATAATTAATTTTGTGGTCCTTTTCAGGCTTATGCGATATCACTTGCAGACTATCGTTGTGAATACTCCTGAAAGATAATAAATTGGTACTTGATCACGCCAGACTCTAATTACAGTAAAAAATATAGTAGAACTTGTGAATCAAGTCATTAGTAATATTTTATAAAGTAGATCAGATACACAAACAAATATTATTTTACCCCAATATCGATAAGGACTCATCTTCATCCTCTATATTAGATTCAGTCCTGAAAATATCAAATATACGTACATTGAATACATAATAATTATAATACAAATGTAACGGACCGCTGTCTGTTGTACATGGATGAATATGAAAAAAAAACCATATAAAAATATACACTGTGAAATTTGAGTGGTTATTTTCCCGTGGCAGAACGATTTGCCTTTGGTAATACTATCAAATCATGCAAATTATTCATTAAAAAAAAATTTTTTAATTTTCAAAATAATAATTTCCAACTTGAAAACGAGAGAATCTATCGTTGTTTTTTAAAATGTGACGTATTCAGGTACTGCTTGCCGCATGAAATCGATGCTTGAAAGAAGCTCTACGCCCAAAGTAATAAAGTGGTTAGAACGTACTTTAAGTTTTGTTTATACCTTTCGTAAAACCGTCATTTATTGATTTTAATCTACATCTACACTAAGATTATAAAGAGGAAAGATTTGTATTTTTGTATGTTTGTAATGAATAAACTCAAAAACTACTAGACCGTTTGCAATAAGGTACAAAAAAAGAGCAAAGATCCTTATCTTATTGTAAATCGCTAAACATACTTACATGGGTGTTATATCGATAGGTATTGAAGTCCCGCATCGATTGACTTACGATGATCCACCCCCCCTGTTACACCCTGTATAATTCCGCAGTAAAGGCCGCCTGCGACTTCGCATGGAGTTATTTATCGTCATATTTTGGATAATATCAACTAAGGTGCATCTCTACAAATGTAGCCAGTGTCGGATATACTAAGGGGCTAGACGAGGTGGAGCCCTGGGGCCGTCAAGCTCAGAGGCCCCCTGAATCCTTATCAGAAATCTCGATCGTACTAAACTTTTCGAAGATTCTCCCATTTAATCATGAAAACTTAATTTAGAGAAATTCAAAAGTTATGCCTCGAGAATTCCTCTAAATTATTATTCATCGTTGTGAGTTGTATCATAAATTAGTAGCTTAGCATTTGCTTTCAGGTTTGCTTTTTAAAGTATTTGGACATCAATTTTTTTTATTAATATAAGACCTAAGACCTAATCAGCTTACATAGCAGTGGGGCCCCTTTTTCTAATTTGCCCCAGGGCCCTTGGTTACCTAGCTACGCCACTGGTGCTACTAAGGTAGAATCATTTTTCTGCGGGAAAACAACCAATAAAATTTCACGGTGTATAAAGACCATTATCAACGAAATTGTTCCAAAATCATTGTTGGTACAATACAGTTTTTTTGACTGTGCGTTTGTGCACGTTAATCTCTAAAACGGCTTATCCGATCTAAATGTGGTTTTCTGTAATATATTGTCGTAAACTGTACTTAGGTTTTAGTGTTTCTCTCATGTCAATCAGTTCACGAATAAAAAAGTTATACTAATTCAAAGTATCACGTCGTACTCGCTGGTCTGTAGGCGCAAGTATTAAAAAAATGCAGCCTAAAGTTTCTTACCCACGCGTATGGAGCACAGCTAATGAATACCTAAGTAATGTGTCACACTGCACTCACCTATGCCTAAGTATCTTCTCATCACTGTCTTCTTCTATTTCCTCATGATCCATCTGTTCCAGCATTGATGCCTGAATCAATGAAAAATTAATAAGATTATCAGCTCATGTTTTCCCTCCCTCCTATGATCCCGGGCGCTTCAGGCGGGGGGTGAAACGGCATTTGAGCAGGCCTTCAGGGTGAGTCCAGTCTGCGGATACCAGTCACAACTATCTGTCCGGTGGTTGGTGAACGGTATACGGGTAAGCGACCCCGGCTCCTCGAGCTACTATCGACTCAGTCCAAATCATCCGAGGCGATAGTATCCTTCCTCCCCTTTTCCTTCCTCCGTCATATATCCTTGCTATTCGTGGGAACGCAATAGGCGAGACGACTAAAAAAATATAATTAGTTCGTTATTTCGATTATTTAAAAATATTGTACTCGTATTTTTCATTTTGTTTCACAAACAAGAAATTATGAAGATATAGTGCTTAGAAGTTTCGTATGACGTCACAATTAGGTACAATTTTTGCGTAACTGTGACGTCACAAGCCCCCACTCCAGAAGTTTGATAAGCTATAATTTTGTCATTTTTCAATCAATTGAAAAACAAAAAATACGTGTCCCATATTTTTGTATAAACTAACTTACGGACTAAATAGAATAATAAGATTTTGACCCAGTCGTCACGCCTATTACCTTGTTAAAACAATGCACAAGGCAGAATAGCGGCGACGTGGTCCACAACCCGTCACGTCACGTTTCCCACAGAGGTGAAAAGTGGATCGCAGAAAGTGATATCTGCCTACCCCTCTGGGAAAAAGGCGTGATTTTATGTATGTTCAGGGTGAGTGCGACAGGCTCAATATGGTATATTGTGGTCGATCTCACTACCGCTTACCGTAGGGGTGAGAGCCATCCGCTCCCCCGCAAGTCCGGTGATGATGTCAAGGCTACTCCAAGCCATCATCGTTAGTCAGTTAGGGAAAAAAACCTACCGCTTACCATCAGGTGGACTGAGGTTGTCTAGTTAGCATATTATCTATAATATAAAAATGAATCGCAAAATGTGTTGGTAAGCGCATAACTCAACAACGACTGAACCAATTTGGCCAATTCTTTTTTTAAAATGTTCCTTGAAGTCCAAGGATGGTTCTTACGGTGAGAAAAAATCGAATAATTTCCGGGAAAACCCTAAAAACAGCCCTTTTCTTTTTCACATTTTTTTGACAGGACGAATTCTGTCGGGTCAGCTAGTAAAAAATAAAAAAAACCTGACCCTCTATTTAATAAAATCCGGTCGAGTGCAAGTTGGACTAGTGCACGAATGGTTCCGTACAAATATAAAAAAATGTTTTTGTACGGGAAATTTTGTTATTTAATATATTATGTTGTTACAGAGGCAATATAAATACATCATTTGCAAACATTTCAACCGTCTAGCTATCACCGTTCTTGAGGTACAGTTTAGTGACAGACGGACAGACATGACTTTCGTTATGTTCTGAACGGAATAAATATTAAGAATCTTTTTATTTCGTGATAACAATAATAATAGATAAATAATAATCCTTGAAAATACTCTATAACTAATATTACCGCTCTATTTCCAACGATAATCTTCACTTTGCTCGCATCAGAATGCTTTGTATGTCTTTCTTTCTGCAAAAAAAAACTGTCTTTAACCGACTTAAAAAAAAGAGTATGTTCTCCATTAAATAAAAAAATAAGGCGTCCGACCGATTTCAGCCATGGCGGCCGATCTCAATTGAGATCAGCCAAGTGCGCAGGACATATTATAGTGCACGAGTGCACGCGCAAACACAAGTGAACTCTCTATTCCCTTACTCTCATAGTTCGGTGAGACGGCAATCCGACATGACCGATGAGAGATCGGGCGCAGGACCACCGGCTTAACGTGCTTTCCGAGGCACGGGCGTTCAACCGCCAACTTCCTAACTCCGGCCTGAGTAATTTCATTACAGAAAAACCCACACAAATTTTGCCCGACCCCGGACTCGAACCGGGGACCTCTCGGCTTGATGACATGTTGTGATCTAAGCCAAAAACACTCTATACACTGTAAATTTAAGTACTAAGCTTGCACTAGCTGTTTAAAAATTTTTAAATTTCCGAAAAAATTCAACTGTTGTTTCAAATGTTACACGGGGATTTGAACACCCGTCCCTCTGGAAATCGCGCCCACATCACCTTACACCAAGTCACAAACACTGTAATAGCGAATGCAGTAAGTAAATAATACATATATATTATACTAGCTTTCCGCCCGCGACTTCGTCCGCGTAGAGACGTTTAACGGGTAAAACATTATTTCCTTATAGCACAGTCGGTTAAAAAGTAGCCTATAACCTTTTCTAGGCTCTGGACTATATCTGTACCAAATATCATTTAAATCAGTCCAGTGGGGCTACCATGAGTTTAAAACTTACGCACTCGATATCGCCTACGTAAATATGTCTATGAAAAACTTGTACAGCGCCGCTGGTGGTTACCCGAAGAACTAAAATCGGCCGTATGAAAAAAACAACTCGATAGGGTTTTAACGTAAGTAAGTTTTCGATAGCCAACTCATGGTAGGCCCTCAGTACTCTATGCGTGAAAGCGTAACAGACAGACACACAGAGTTACTTTCGGATTTATAATATTATAGTAAGGATTAAGGTACATAAATTTTAAAACATACCAGCTTGGTAGTTGAGGCTATTTCCATAGAATCCCTTGCTGCAAGAAGATTAGCTCTGTTTAAAGGCTGACCCATGCTGGAAGTGCTGAAACATGTAATTTGACTTTTAAAATAAGGTATACCTATATAATAAATATATAGATATATAATATAAATAATAAGACCGATAGCGGTCATTAAGGAAACATTGTAAATGTCCCGGACATATTCAGTGTTCTAAAGTAAGTAAGTCGTCGCTCTTAGTAGTAATGTATGTACTGGCATTATGTATGTTGCGTCGATGGCCGAGTGGTTAAGGTCTTTACTTGCTATGCGAGAGGTCGCCAGTTCAACACACCTACAAAGAAATTATAAGTTTGGGTAGTCGACCAAACCGCACTTGGCCAGCGTGGTTGGCCAAAGCCTGATCGCCCTGGTTCAGGGTAGGCCCAGTGCCCCAGCACTGGGGTCGTATATGGGCTGATGATGATGATATAAGATGTTAGACTTTCGCGTTCCATTACACTAAATATTAGTCTTTATGGGTCTGCACGCGTTATTAGGAGTAGCAAATTACATAGCTACTTACTGCCCGACGTTTCGACTGGGTTGCACCAACTGGGTTGTTTTTGGCTTTGAGTTCGCTCGCGACCATGATTGGTGCAACCCAGTCGAAATGTCGAGCAGTAAGTAGCTATATAATTTGCTACTCCTAATAACGCGTGTAGACCCATAAAGACTAATATTTAGTGATGATGATGATGTTTATGTTTGATACTCACATTATCTTGAGTATGGAACCCATGTTGCCACGGACGTCAATACTGGCCGCTGTTGTTCGATCTCGAGGGCTTACTACAGACTAGAATAAAACAGACTCAATTACAATTTTTCACGTTGAATTGTGTATTTAATTGTTTCAAAGATAAAGATAAAGATATTTATTTACAAAACATGTGTAATAACATTCCTCAGAAAGAATTTGCTTAAGATTCTTTTTAATTGTATTTTCATTTTATAATTTTAAATATTCGGGTAGCTTATTATACAGGGTGTCCCAAAAAGTAGTGTCAAGCGGAAGTCCTGAGATAGAGCACCCCGTGGGGCATCCGAAACACTCCCATGTATGTTCCGCGATTTTTTATAGTTTTCGAGTTATGATTATTTTTCTTAAATTTTGAGAACAACTGACCTAACCGACTAAAAATATTGTGGAGAAAAAAGTATTTGACTTTTTTGAGTAATTCTTTTTGCAAATCCATTTTCATGAGTTTTTCTTTAATGCCTAAAATATTTGTCTCCATAACTTATATCGAAAATATCAAAATTATGGTACAAACTGAAAACTTACGTTCTGTAAATAATGTCTTACAATTTCAACGTTAAATTTAAAATATTAGGAGGTAGCTGCATGGCTCCTAAGTAACTTTAAAAACTGCGCTAGACTTTCAGCTTTCATAATTCTTAATAAAAACTGGTACTTAATGGGCTACTTTTGCTGAAATCGGACTTCAAAGACAGACAGGTGGAAAAATCATAAAATTTGCCATTTGAATACGAAGTATTATTTGGACATTTTATTATTTCTAAAGTCAATAAGATTGTTAACAATCAAAATTATACCAGAAATGCTAAGAAATAACCACTTGAAAGTTGAATTTGTGAAACTTAAATATTTAATTAAGTTTAAAAATGGGAACTTTATTACAAAAAAAAAGTTATCGTTTTTGATTATTTATTGTAGAAAGTTTATAAGTAAAAGTTTATTAAAGTCCATTAAGAAAGTAAAGTTCGTCAAGTTTGTCGTAACAAAGGTATTGCATGTGAAAACAGTGTTAGCGCAATGAAACTTAAATTAAACAAAAAAAAGCATCCAAATGTTTGCATCTGAGTGCTCCTGTATTAAATTTAGGTTTGTTAACAAACTGACTAACTTTCGGAATAATAAAATGTCTAAAGAATGCTTGTTCATCAAATGGAAAATTTTATGGTTTTTCCACCTGTCTGTCTTTGTAGTCCGATTGCAGCAAAAGTAGCCCATAAAGTACCAGTTTTTATTAAGAATTATGAAAGCTGAAAGTCTAGCGCAGTTTTTAAAGTTACTTAGGAGCCATGCAGCTACCTCCTCATATTTTAAATTTAACATTGAAATTGTAAGAAATTATTTACAGAACGTAACTTCTCAGTTTGTTCCATAATTTTGATATTTTCCATATAAGTTATGGAGACAAATATTTTAGGCATTAAAGAAAAACTCATGAAAATTGATTTGCAAAAAGAATTACTCAAAAAAGTCAAATACTTTTTTCTCCACAATATTTTTAGGCAGTTGTTCTCAAAATTTAAGAAAAAAAATCATAACTCGAAAACTATAAAAAATCGCGGAACATACATGGGGGTGTTTCGGATGCCCGTGTCTATCTCAGGACTTCCGCTTAACACTACTTTTTGGGACACCCTGTATATTAGGGGTGCTATACATAGGAGACATTTTCTCAGTAATGTGGTTGTGGGCGTTCCATCACAAAATAACTTTATTGTGGTAAACTACTCGTAAATATAAAATTTGAAAAATATCGCATTCATGAACCCGCCTGAACGGGGACTTGAACCACTGATCTTCCGATATCGCGTCGGGTGCTCTAACCTTATCTTGAGGCTTCAGCTTCCAAGGTGGCGTGCCTGCCAAGGCACAGGCCGCTGAAAAGCCCACTGTGCGGTAGCCTCGCGTCACACGACACGCTACCGCCCGCTGGGGTCTATAACCTTATTAGAATAGACCGGGGTTCGGCAAGTAGTTCTAAGTAGACCATAGACAGTAGACTCACCTTCCTGGAGTGCTGCATTCGTTTATGAAATAAAGTCAAACATCACGTCTTGCCTAAATGTATGAAGTGTGGCCAGGTAAAGGAAGGCCACAAAGATCTATAATCATAGCTCTACATGAGATTTGATAACTATCTCACTATGTAGACTCGTTTTTAGGATTCCGTAGCCAAATGGCAAAAAAACGGAACCCTTATAGCTTCGTCATGTCCCACGCTAAGTGGGGTCGGCGCAACATGTATACTTCTTTCACTCGGGCTTGTCATTCGTCAGCTCTGCGTCTACTCCTTTCACTCCAATATTATCTCTGATGCAATCCATCCATGTGTTCTTCGGCCTTCCTCTACTATTACGTCTATCACCATCACCATCATATTGGCCTTATTACCATAGACCAGGGTTCAGGCCCATAGACGAGGCTTTAGTAGACCATAGAGAGTAGACTCACCGTCCTGGATCCGTCTGGACCCTCTGGCACTCCCACGCCGCCCCGGCTGGGTTCCTCTTGGGGTACTCGTCTTTGATCACTAGCCCAAGAGCTCTGGTTTAAAGAAACCTTAATTTCCATCATATTGGTCCTACCCTGAATAATTCACTCACCATCATCATGATATTGGCCTTAACGTAATCATAGACTCACCGACCTGGAGTGCTGCTAACAGGTCTGATGCACTCACCATGACCAGCACCCTGATATTGGCCTTATTACCATAGAGGGTTCGACAAGTAGTTCTAAGTAGACCATAGACAGCAGACTCACCGTCCTGGAGTGCTGCCAATCCGTCTGGACCCCCTGGCACTCCCACGCCGCCCCGACTGGGTTCCGCCTGGGGTACTCGTCTTTAATAACGTCCGCGTTGGAGCATCCCGCTCGAAGGAACATTTCGTTGAACACTTTAACAGAATCGAATTGATTATTATTTCAGTGCGTTAAAAGCGTCGATGGCCGATGGTTATGGTCGTTGGTTGCCGTGCGAGAGGTCGCCATTTCAAACCCCGCCAAGTACCACTGCACGCCTACGAAGAAATTCTAAGGTTGTGTAGTCAACCAACCCGCACTTGGCTAGCGTGGTTGATTAAGATCTTGTCGCCCTAGTTTAGGGTAGGCCCCTGCCTCAGCAGTGGGGACGTAAATGTGCTGATGCTGATGCTGATGATGATGTAGCTACAACCAATGTATATTATTAAAATATGTTGAGCTCTAAATTTGTAACATGTTGCTGTACAAAATAAAAGTATTATCTTCCCAAGGTATCTCTTTGTGTGAGGTCATACAGCCAAACCGCCGGCGAGACAGTGAATAATGCATCAGCTAAATACGTGGTCTTAAATTAGGGACCGGGAAGGGAAACTAAGGTAAACTAACCAAGGACTTGAATTTTTGGGAGCAGGAGATTCCTCCACAAATAGGCAATATTAGCATTTCAAATAAATGTGTCTCTACTGGCCTGTGCTACGCCGATGTTGGAGGCATCCATACCGGCGCAGGGTTTATCCCTAAACCTACATACATAAAATCACGCCTTTTACCCAGAGGGGTAGGCAGAGATCACTTCCTGCCAAATGGGTCAAATCTTGAAGAGATGTCAAATCAAAAGTACTCGTAATAGACGAGCATGCATGAAGAGGTTGATGGATGTGGAAGAAGAAGAAGTCAGAATACCAGCGCCCCAGTGGCTCTTTGTCGTTGAGGCATATGCTGAGGCTGGGACCTAATTGACCACAAATAAAAGAACTACGCTGTGTTTAATCATATTATTATGTAAGTTTGTGATTAATAAACTTTTTTTATTCTTACCATATTCCTTCCATTTTAACGGCGCGGTCTTCGCAGCCTTGATGGTCTTCAGCACCTCCCTCCGCTGCGGCGGCTTGAACTCCTCCATGTCTCCGAAGACCACGAAGGGACGGGGGTCACCTTCTATCAGATCGTACCAGGGCTTCTCGGTTTGCTCTGGAAGTAGGTAGAAATAAGATCGGAAATTGGTCCCTTTGTATTAAATTCAGGACGTAACGTGGACACTCAAATAAATATGTATTAGGTACACAATATCACATACATTCTTCTGATTTTGAAACTTTTGTACTTGTGTTACGGATATCAGAAACAACTGTGGTATACACAAATACTTAATTAGGTACATTTGAATACCGGAAATAAAAAAGGGTCTAAGTGCCAAAACATTCGATTTGGATTCGAACAACGACGTATTTTATCCCGGAAATGTATTCTGTCTTGTTCTTATCGATTCGATGGCAAAATCTAACGTATTCTATGTGCCATCGCTAATGCATAACTTAAAAGCATTAGGTGACTTTAAAGATTTTTTTCTCAGTACCTACGTGCGTGCATGTATAAGTAAGCGCGGAAGCGGAACGCATACAGTTTTATTATTTTAATCAACAATTCATCCACATGTTATTTTAGGCTTTTTTATTTCCGGTATTCATTTAATAACACACCCAGATACGAAACAAACATCGATGTTCTTCACACAAATATTTGGCCCGGGTGGGATTCGAACCCACGACTCTTGAAACCCCAGAACCTAACCTGAAATGTTATTAAAATACAAACATGTGTTTATTTTGGCGACCTATTAATAACTTTTTACTTCTGTACTTAAGGCGCCACATGGTGAGTCAGAGAACGTAGTGTGTAGATGAATGACAAATTATGTATTAGACATCCGTGCGTCAAAATAAACAACATCCCAGCATTGTGTTATCTGTGGTAAGGCTAAGGCCAAACGGGCGAAAAATGTTGAGTTGTATACAGGGTTACCGGTTATGGTCATAATAAATATGATGTGACCAAACGTCCCCTTTTTAAAGGGATTGTCCCGTTTTGAAGTAATATGTTCCGGTGTCTTGTCCCATTTTCGGCCTAATATTGCCACGCTTTAGCAAAAATACCACAAATCGAATAGCCAAATTGTCCCATTTTCAGCCAGAGAGCAACGCAACAAGCCGTTTTCGCAGATGTCCCGTTCGGGCCTAAAATGAAAATGGTCACATTACTTATGACGCACTCATAATAATGCGGTAATCAATCCAAAAAGTTTTGTTAGACAAAATTCGCCTCATCCTGACGAAATTCTTTTCCACCTCTACCACAACCATATTTACCATTAGTGTTGAGAGCCATCCGCTCCCCTGCAAGTCCGGTGTTGATGACGAGGCTACTCAAGCCATCATCGTATGTCAGTTAGGAGAAGAAGAAAAAAACTTATTTACCTTCTTCCACCACAGCTTCCTCCTCCTGTCCATCGTCCTCCCTCTCAATGGGATCCTCTTGAGGGTTGTCCCTGATGGGAGCCTCGGTCCTCAGCAGCTCTGGCAGGTCGAAGATGTACTGGTTGGTCTCTGGAGGCCCACCGTTGAAGTGGTATACGTAGGCTTGAAACTGTGGGGTCATCATCATCATCAGCCCATTTACGTCCCCACTGCTGGGGCACGGGCCTACCCTAAACTAGGGCGATAAGGCCTTAGTCGACCACGCTGGCCAAGTGCGGGTTGGTCGACTACACAACCTTAGAATTTCTTCTTAGATGTGCAGGTTTCCTCACGATGTTTTCCTTCACCGTTAAAGCGTCGAATGATGGTACATATGAATTTCAAATTTGAAATACACATTGGTACCTGGCGGGGTTTGAACTGAAACTGTGGGGTAAGTGGACGTAAAAATATACACCGTGAAATTTTAGTAGTTGTTTGCCTGTGGCAGAACGATTTGCCTTTAGTAATAGCACAGATAACATAACGTAATACTATCAAATCATGCAAATATTACTTTAAAAAATTTTTTTTTTTTCAAATTTTCAAAATAATAGGTAGTTTTCCAACTCGAAAACGAGAGAAGCTATCGTTCTTTTGTAAGATGTGACGTAATCAGGTACTGCTTGCGGCATGAAATCGATGCTTAAAGCTAAAGAAGCTAAACGCCCTAAGTAATAAAGCGGTTCGAACGTGCTTTCGAGTTTCGGTTAAACCTTTCGTAAAACCGGCATTTATTGATTTCAATAAAAAAGAACTGCACAAATCTATTGTGCTAAAGATAGAATCATTTTACTGCGGGAAAACAACCATTAAAATTTCACTGTGTATTGTCCTAATAAAAATGTACATTGTTTTTATTACCACGTGACAAAAAAAAATAAAACGGTTCAATTAATGGTTATTAAGCGTCTACACGTGATAAAAAAACCCAAGAGTGAGTGTCGAACTAGTCTTTGAAAGTCGTTTTGTCTAAACCCATTTCCTAACAGCCATATAATCGAAGATCCATTTGACAGTCGGGCTTTTTTACCGATGAGCCACTTCACCGAAAAGCCATATACCTATGTATTCGAAATGCAAATAAAATAATTTATTCAAATCAACAGGTTTTATTTTCAGTAGTAGGTTAGGTAGGTACCGTAAATAATTATCTAAATCAAAGTATTGCCAAAGTGATTATTACATCTTAATCTTGATAGGACTTTTTATTTTTGTAGGTGCTAGATGTAACTACCTATCATCAAAATTAAAATGAAAGAAATAAGTAGGTAAAGTATTTTTGCTTACAATTTCGATACACCTTTATTTCATTTTGAACAACGAACGACACATAGTAGCAACTAAATGCAACCGTTGTATTTTATAAACAAACATAGTTCTAAAAAATCAACAAATTCAAAATGGCTACCTCCGTGACAATCTTCTTCATCTTCTCTCTCCACTCGTGGTCGACCCTCGCAGCTGTCTTGTACCCTCGTGAGAGGTTCAGGATCAGATCCTGGCCTTCCGTCAGAATCTGCTGCAGGGCTCTGATGTACCCCGTGTATTCTGGAAGGTACAGACACAAGCCGCTTAAAATCCAAGCACACGATCTTCGTAATTTAGTGAAAGATAAAAGCAGACTTAACATTCGTATGCAAAATTTTTGTTTAATTTATTTATTTTTATTTATTTTGCTAATCACACTACATAATAATACATACATCTTTTTCTTCTTATAAATAAAAATGAATTGCTGTTCGTTAGTCTGACTAAAACTCGAGAACGCCCGGACCGATTTATGTAATTTTGGTTTTAAAATGTTCGTCGTAGTCCAGGGAAGGTTTCAATGAGAAAATATAGAAAAATAATCAATATTGGCGGTATGAAATTCGCCGGGACCACTAGTATAAAATATAATTAGGTACCTACATGTGACACCCTGCTAGGGCGCTGCAAATAATCTTACATTTATGTATTAAGTTATTCTTATTATGAAATAACAATTTATAATTATATCTATATAATCTTATTATATGTAATATTGCACAATCTAATCTATGGTTACTTTCTTGCTTATTTGAAGATAAATTTACTAATTTCGCTTCTGGTAGTTTGCTATTATTTTCGATAACGAAGGTACAAATAGGCCAATCCTTATAATCCTTTTTCATTCAATCTGGTCCGTATAACCATTTCTGAATGCAAGAGGGGGCTTAGACAAAGTAACAATATCGAAACGATAACGAAGTTATAGTATTATAGGATTGACCACGTGATTTATCGCGTCTAATGTCAATCCCATACATTTTATTCTTTTCCAACAATTAATGCTTGAAGTCGCCGTTACCGAAAACGGTACGGAAATGATGATGATGATGAAGATTCTGGAAGGTAACAGCCTCGTTGGTCTACCGGTAATGACCGAGAGGTATCGGTTTCGAGAACCGAGGTTTTCGTTCAGAAATTACTTAGCCCGGAGTCAGGAAGTTGGCGGTTGCCTCTGAAACGCCGGTGGTCCCGCGCCTGATCTTTCATAGGTCATGACGGATTACAGTCTCTCCGAGCTATAAACTTTTACTGCACTTACATTGTTGCCACCTGGTAAAAGAAAATACCACAGACCCCTATTCAATACATCACTTAAATCAGTTATATCACCTACTCTTATTACCTAATATGATACCTAGCCTATTTAAAGAGACTAAAGGGGTTTATATTTAAATTCTATAATTAAATTAACGAAGTGCCTGAAAACGTATTTATAGCAATATTATTAAGACACCGCCAGTATATTTATTGCCTTTATACTTTATATGTTACCTACTTTGATTTAGCTTTAAGTAGCTGTGCTATTGAATTTGCTGAAAAAAAAAACAATGTTCTATGTAGGTACTATCAGCTATTAAATTGGTCATTGTTCAAAAACCGATGGCTATGGGTTATACTTAAGACCTAGGTTCAATTTCCTAACACACTAATGATCAGGTATTCGTAAATTATGTCTCTAATGCATATTTATTTATCAGTTACTAGCTTTCCGCCCGCGACTTCGTCCGCGTAGAGACGTTTAACGGGTAAAACATTACTTCCTTATAGCGCAGTCGGTTAAAAAGTAGCCTATAACCTTTCCTAGGCTCTGGACTATATCTGTACCAAATTTCATTTAAATCGGTCCAATACTCTATGCGTGAAAGCGTAACAGACAGACAAAGTTACTTTCGGATTTATAATATTAGTAAGGATATTATAATAAGGATGAACGTAAACTACGATACAAAATGGTGATAAGTAAGTAAGCAATTAAAATTGTATTTCATGTTTTCATACTACAAAAAGGTTAATAGGTATGAGGCTACTTCAATGTTAAAACTTATCAAAGTTTTAGATCTATGATTGATAAGTTTATAACCAACCCTATTTATTAGCAAAAAGTTTTGTTTAAGTGATTGTCTTTGCCTGTTAATATATTTTTTTGGGAAGTTAAATAAAATATGCGGCAGATACCTTCCATTTAAATAAGTAATAACTGTCTCAGGATTACATCTATAAAAGACGGTTACTTAAAAAAATGACCTACATATTTTTTGCAATAATTTACAGCAATTTTTGGTGTCACAGATTAAAAAAGCGATAAGAGCGCCCTCATCAAGTTCAAAGTGTATTAATTTTTGACCCTACTTTCATGTTAGGGCACCTATACACGTTATCATGATATTATTATTTTTGCTTTTTCTTAGTCTTTATCTATAAATAAACGTTATGGGGAATAGTTCACTAAATGTTATAATATAAAAAAAACAATTCTCATTCTGATTCTAAGTGGTATTTTAAAAATTAACTTAACTTTTATCTTGTTATACCAGAGCCGCTCTAAGTTGGCCGATTTGCTACATGTCAGACTGACTGCACTAGTCTTTGAGTATAAAGCCACTGGAGATGCCTTACACGGGCGACCCCCTCCGGCAAAGTACATTGGTCAACTGTTCAAACACGTTTAATAAAACTACTTGTCGCTGCACCACCGCCATTTTGCATTGATCCCTGTCGCGTGACGTTACTCTTGAAAAATGGTTAGTTGTGCAGTATTTTCATGTAAAAGGCGATCGAGAGCTCAAATTCGCAACAAGAGCGCGTTTAGTATCATATCTAAGTGTTTTTATTAACTTATAAACGTGTATTTAAGAAGAATTGCCATTTAAATAAAAAGTCGTTGCGATACGTAAACGACAGAAAAAATAAACAAGAATACAGTGGTACGGGGGCTAGTGATGTCACAAAGTCAAAAAAGCGACTCGACATTTGAATGAATCATTCACTCCCTGCAGTTAGTTGTATAATCCGTTTTTACTTTAATTTTGAATTAAATAAAAGGTCTAAACATATGTTATATTTAAATCTTGTAAGATGAATTAGAAAAATTACTTTTCTTTCCTCTGGTCATACGATATTGAAATTTAGTCTGAAAATGAAAAAGAAATTCTGTGACTCCCTTAGAGATATTTTTAAAGACATAGATATTTTAACCGTATCCTCTCAGTACATTTTGGACTGTATCTTATATGTTTACAAGAACATACAATCATTTAATATCGGATCCTCACCATTTTAACACCAGTAATAAACATAAGTTTGCCGTTTCAAGGCTCAGGCTTCAAAAGACTGGAAAGTCGTTCTTGGGTTTAAGCACAAAATTGTTTAATAAGATCCCACAAAATGTTATTGAATTACAATAATCAGTACAAGATAGTTCAGTTCATTCACCAAACTGATTTTATTTTATTCTTTGTGTCATCACTATTTTTTTCGTATGTGTGTTGCGTAGTTACGTGAAAACTTTGTTTGTGTGCGTGTATTGTTTGAAGTGTTGAACATTTTTGTAGTGTGCGTTTATCGTTACAGCAAAATTTGTGTCTGTTGAGTTATTAATGTTTTGGTGGTGTGCTGTACGTGTTTACCTCGCCCCCCGCTAAAAGTGGCGAAAAAATTTGTTAGAAGCGTTGACGTTATGGCATCTCCAGTGGCTTTATACTCAAAGGCACTAGTGAGGGACAACGGTAAAATTGCCGAAGTATATAAGTAACAGTTATTTCCACTTTATAACCAAGCAAGGTCTAATTATAACAAATTTTTATTAAAAACATTAATTCACATCCAAAAGATTGAATTTAAGTTCCTTATTTATAAATATATTTATTTTTAAAATACAATACTTATTAAATCCTTCATCCTATTTTTAAAAATACCTGGTGAGTATTACCCACTACGTCACTATGAAAACGTGTCAAACGGCGTAACCTTGTAAAAGCGTAATACAGAGTGAAAATTTTACGTTTTCTTTTTATAATTCAATTATTTTAGGTAATAAAAGACAAATAACTAGATAATTATACCGGAGCCGTTCTTAGAAGACTGATTTGACACTTTTTATTTTATATTTTGCATTTATCCTTGTTAAGAGGAACATATTTACGTGAATCATAAAGAACAACTTTTAAAAATAATACGTTATTTCAAAATTTCAAATGCACATAATTATATAATTATTTGTCTTTTATTACCTAAAATAATTGAATTATAAAAAGAAAACGTAAAATTTCCACTCTGTATTACGCTTTTACAAGGTTACGCCGTTTGACACGTTTTCATAGTGACGTAGTGGGTAATACTCACCAGGTATTTTTTTAAAATAGGATGAAGGATTTAATAAGTATTGTATTTTAAAAATAAATATATTTATAAATAAGGAACTTAAATTCAATCTTTTGGATGTGAATTAATGTTTTTAATAAAAATTTGTTATAATTAGACCTTGCTTGGTTATAAAGTGGAAATAACTGTTACTTATATACTTCGGCAATTTTACCGTTGTCCCTCACTAGTGCAGTCAGTCTGACATGTAGCAAATCGGCCAACTTAGAGCGGCTTTGGTATAAGACTTTTAAGTGTAAAAAAAAAGTAAGTTTTGATAATAACCTTCTATGAGTCTTAGCTTTTGTAATTTACTCCTCCTTCTTTCACTACACATGACGAACATAAGTCCAGCTAAATTTTTACACTCCAGTTGTGTCTGTAGAGCTGTAATTTTTTCTTGTCTTTCTCTATGCGCTTCCCGTAACATGTAAGATGCTCGAATTTGTTCATTGCTATACATAATAAACGAATAATTAAATATAATACTTAAAAGACATCATTATTTATGTTCATTAACATCATTCGTAGATAACAAAAGATATTTACTTGATTATATTAATAATTAAAGAAATAAAGAAAGTTTTCTACTTACTGCAAAATAAAATCAAATTTGTCTTTCAACTCAGTCGTTTCCTTATCCATAAGTTTTTGAAACTCTTTTCGCAATGTCATTTCTCTTTCCAACAGGATCTGTTCAATCTTTTCTGGATCCATCACATCTGGGACAGCCGGCACCTCGAGTTTGCATTCACATTCATTGCAAGGAGGCTGGCTATGTTCAGATGCCGCTGCTTTAGACGCAGCATCCATATTTACAGATGAAATCGCTGGGGAACATTGTTCCTCCCTTATTATTTCAAGAACTTCTGTAGTTTCTGTGATTGTTACGACTTGCTCGTGGCTTGAATGTCGAGACATCTGAAATAAAATATAATGTTTTTAAGCCTTCCGTTCTAACATTGGTATCCTCATTGCAAAAGACTATCACTGACATAGTGTTTATTAACTGATTCTAGTTAGTAAAAAATCAAATTTGATATCGACACCTCAAAACCTAAAAATTTCGCAAGTAGCATGCATTTGGTTATAATTTGAAATATCAATCCATGACCGTACGAAAATACCACTCTCTTGTTATTGAATAGTAGTTAGGTAGGTAGGTCCTAATCCTTTTGTTTTAATCATTGAGTCAGGTAAAAAAACGAAACGGAAGATATGAACAAAGAAAGGAATGTCGTCGCTAGCTCGCTTTATTCACTACAATTATTGTCATCCCCACTCATATTCATTGCATCTGTTCATTGTTACTATATTGCAATTTTGTGTGTTGCCGTCCGTATTTTAATACGAAGTCAGTCTTCAATACAATGTTGCAGTGTCTGGACCCCTTAATCAGAAACGTCATCTCGTTTGACATCTGTAATTTCCATGATGGCAACTCGACGAAAATTGGAATTTGCTGTCGTGAAGTTCGTAACATGTGATGTTTCGTGAAGTGTTAATTTTTTACGAAAAACAATTTAAATTTAGTGTGCTGTGTTAAAATGTGGTGAAAAAACCAAATCGTGGGAGTGCAGTGCATTGTGAATAGTGATAAAGTTGTTAAAGTTCACCAGTAAAAGTTACATGGATAAAGCCGTCACTTGAGGTTGTAAAGGTTAGTGCTTTTTTCGTCTGTTGTTTGTCTTAAAATAGATTTCTGTGCGGGTCGCAATGATATTTCAGTTTTGTTTGTGTAACGCCTTCATGTGACTTTTCAGTTTTTACATAGGACCTTGAACTAGAAATCTGTAAGAACCTTTTTTCCGCCACCAAGGTTAGGTTAGCGCGGGCGATTTATGTCATCGCACTATTGTTTGTTTTGGCCGTATTTGGTGTTAATTTTAATTATAATCATGGGAAAACTTATTAAAAACGCAATAAAACCCGAAAACAAAGCACTACAATGTGTTAGTTTGGTTAAAAAGTGGTACGAGTGTGTTCCTAACCTATAACGTGCACATTATTTGGTGCAGTTTTTTTGCAAGAAAAGTGAAGGAATAGCGGAACCGTTATGTTGGCGGCGTGAGCGGTGTAATTGTAGCCGTTGCGGGCCTCTGCGGTGTTAGTTTTAGCGTAATTTATTGTAAATCACGTGATGAATCTTGTTTTCCCATGTTGACAGATTGGGGTATGTCGAGAAGGTATTTTGGCCCTTATCAACTGCGGTGACAGTATCGCCTCGGAAATCACTGATAATGCTGCTGAGGGTGATTACACTTTTACACTTGGCTTAGTAAATACGATGATGCTGTAAATGTTTACACGATGCGTGCGAAATTGTAGGTTATTTCATGTTTGTTTCTGTATGGCTATCAAGTGACAAGGTTATCTCACAGGTGCCAAGATTAGTTGCAATCACATTTTTGTGTGGTCATGTTGAAATCAATGGAATGTTATTACTTAATTAACTATACTGCTAGCTTTACTATTATTTTCGTTGATAATAGTAATAATAAATGAGGGAATAGTACTGAAACTTATTGAAATTTAATAGGAGAATTTATCTATCTTAGATACCTTTCTGATACAGTCTGATTGATTAAATATTTAAATGAATGGACAGGGAAACAATGAAGTGTAATAAAAAATAAAAATTATAGTCAGGCCCAATGTTGGACTAAAAGCCATTTTGATACAGTTACAATATTATAACATTTTAACGGGAAATGAAACCACCTAAACAGGTGCATCTCATTATTAAATAAAAGTTAAACTACCTAATAATATTAATATTTTCACTTATATTCATTGCAAAAATAAATGTAGATTAATATGACAACTTTTATGCACAACAAGATGTCTCTAAATGTAATAGGTACATTTAGTCTGATGTCTTTACAAAAACATTATTGTATTTTTCATCGTTTAATAGTTTTTGTGAATAATTATCATTCAAGATTAAAAATTTTAATTCATTTATTAACATTAATTTATTCATGGAAATAATAATTTATTAGGAATTAGGCTTAAAAACAATATTTTCTCCAAATTGTATACTGTTTCATGTCTCACTAGACATGTTAAGGAAATTTATGTTTTCGGTATTATGTTTTTATGAAATGTTTTATGGGTCATTGGGTATACCAATTAGTTCTTATCTTATTTATCATGGTATATAAATATGAATATTATTTCAACTATACCTTGGAAATCTACTCAAATAAAGCGTTCACTGAATTTTTCTTATCCTTTTTATATAAAACATAAACTTCACAGGGTTATCAAATCACTTTTTGTTATTTTTAAAATAAAGTTTTGCTATTTTTATGATAAGTATTTTTTGTTTGTTATTGTTTTTGTGTTTTGAAAGATTGCCTCTCTTTAGCAGTTGTCATTTTGACAGAAACTTTTTAAAGTTTGACATTTGGTATGAAACAGCCAGTTAATTTTGAATGGAAAAGATGGATGCTACAGTGTTTATTTGAGACATCTCCTTTTAGAGGAAGATCCCAGAGCTGCCAGACATCACTTATTTTCTAATGGACAAAATATATACGATTGATTAGGTTTCATTACTCCCAGACACATGCGGTCGGCGGTTTTACCTTACAGATGCTTTAAAGCTATGAAAAATGTATTACTTGTTTACTTATTTTCTGATGCTTGATTTTTATATATGTTATTGGATCTGGTATATGGAATCCTGATTTTTAATGATATTGTGTGAAATTTATGTTAAAATCTGCCATCAGAATTTAAGTGAGGTGAGCAGTGTTTCTATGTACCTTGATTGGTTCATATCTGAAAAATGGCCGTCTGGTCAAGGTAGCAACTATTCATATGATGATAGTACACCCCACCACTCATATATATTTTGTCCATTAGAAAATAAGTGATGTCAGGCAGCTCTGGGATCTTGGACCATTTCCTCATTTAATCTATTACATTTGTAACAAGACTTAAAAAAAAAGAGGTTCTCAGTTTGACCTGTATGTTTGTACATGTATGTTTACCCAGTATTCTATAGGTTTACAATTACTAGTATCAATTAAGTTATTTGGAATATGTACAATCACACAATATTTTTATGTTTGATTGTTTGTTAATTAATGTTAATTTATACAACACTCACTATCCTTACTAATATTATAAATCCGAAAGTAACTCTGTCTGTCTGTTACGCTTTCACACATAGAGTATTGGACCGATTTAAATGAAATTTGGTACAGATATAGTCCAGAACCTAGAAAAGGTTATATGCTACTTTTTAACCGACTGCGCTATAAGAAAGTAATGTTTTACCCATTAAATGTCTCTACGCGCACGAAGTCGCGGGCGGAAAGCTAGTTTAATATAAAGCTAGAATACACATATTAAAACTAGAATTTGAAGACAACATTTATACACTTTAGGCCAGCTGGACAGTTTAAAATAGACAAAGCAATAATGATATATAATCATCAATATTATTGCATGTATTGATTACAAGAGTACACACATAGTAAATTTTACTTATATTATTGTAACATAAACTCGGTAAATTGTTTTGGTTTTATGTACCAATAAAGTATTATATATTTATAGTATTGGCAACAGTCCTTAGACAACAGACATAAAACATAAAATTAGATATTTCCGGACTATTAAAATAAATTTTGTGCAATTTACTCTTTTCAAAAGCATGTAAATATTCTGTACCCCTCAAACCATTTCAAAATTATATAACTGAACTAGTGACCCACCCTTGGTTCGTTTCAGGTAAATTATACATAAAAACCTTCCTCTTGAATCCCTCATATTCAAAATAATTAACTTGTAAAAACCTCATCAAGATCTGTTGCATAGTTATCGAAATTTAGGCATACATAAAAACATACATGCTTACAGACAGACAGACGCAGGAAGCGAATTTGCATTATACTATGTAGTGATACTGTCATGGTCTCTCACATTCTAAGACTAAATATGTCTGGGATATTTACCATGTTTTCTTATATCAAATGAGCTCCTGATATTTCTGCACTGTTGCAAGCACCATGTTTATGGGTTGACTCCCATACGATCAGGACCTCATTAATTTAAGGATTCTAATTTAGTAATTCAGATTAGGTCCACTGTATAACCTAGGTTGCAAGTGGCTACTATGGCTGTGGCCATGAACATAAAGTCTTTTATATTATTAACCAACTTTAAAAAAGGAGGAGGTTCTCAATTCGTCTGTATTTTTTTCATGTTTGTCACCTCGGAACTTTCGCTTGGGTAAACTGATTTGGATGTTTTCTTTTTCGTTTTATTGCTAAAAGCCTTCCATGATATCTTTACAGATATGGAGTCACACATTATGAATGTGCCCTACCATCAAGCCCGGTACAGAACCATCGGGCATAAGATCATGAGATCCACCAGCGAATCACTATCCTCGGAAAGCAGTTGCAACCACAACAGCCCTGAGTACGCTCAGCCCCAACACGAAGAGTATGACAGAATGCATGATGAGGAGGAGAGCAATGATGCACAAGACTGGAATCAGAGTCAAGCAGTGAGTATCTGGTACTTGTATCATGGTATCCATGTAACGGTTCCACACACAATATGTGTCTAAAAGCTTCAATAGACAGACATACAGAAAAGACAAATCAATATTCGAAAGTTTGACAGTGTAAACAGTCCGTAATAAAAAAAAAAATCTTTTTTATACGTAAATCTTTTTTATACCTAACTCGAGTATCTAATTAATTACCGTTTCAGTATTTGGATCTGTTATACTGTTAAGATACTCAGTACACAGCACTGGTTGAAAGATAAAAGTTGTTTATACATAGTTCTTTAGAAAAAGCTTTAAGCCTTTGGCCCCACACTTTATCTCAATCCCTTCTTGTCTGAATGTCGTTTTGACAACGTCTGTACATTCTGTTGTATGTCTATATGCCAAACATTAATGTGCTGTTTTTTTCTACTTTGAGTACATAGTAACAAAATAAAAAAGCAACGACACTTGGCTATGTTCCATAATCTGCATTCTGTTTCATATTTTGTGTGTAAACAATAAATTGCGTGTTTAAATTTATAACTCATTGTCGTTTTACTTTTTACAGGTCAACGTCACGCAATCAAGTCAAGATTCCAGTTCTGATGATGAAGATGAACAAATAGAAGTGCAAGAAGTATCTTATGAGAATCCTTCAGACCCTATGTATGAAATGCAATTATCAGAGGCTGACAATTCTCTAGTAGAAGGAGACGACTATGACATCATCCAGGTATATGCTGTCCATCCAGATTTGGACCTCGAAGCCTCGTCCGATGACGAGGACAAAGAGGACTTTGCAATACCAGATAAAGTAGAAGCTAAAGAAGTGGAATACATACACCCAGAAGATACTCATTACACACCACCCAATTATGACAACAAAACAACTGATATACTCAAAGACAGCTTAAATATAGATCTTGACGCTCCAGTGGTTTCAAGTGTCGATGAGTATTTCATAAAAGTTGATAATAAAAATGATATACTGGAGGTGAAAGATGAACCGGTAGTTCAAGATGTAGATGAGTACTTCATAAAAGATAATAAAGAGCCTCAAATACCAAATGTAGACGACTTCTTTATCAAACACAAAGTCCCTGAAGAGGAAAGTACAAGATTCCACATTGCTCCGCCAGAACCACCGGTAGAACTGTTTCCGGTAGAAGTCAAGAAAGATCCAAAGGAGAATTTGCCAGAACCAGATCCAGAGCCAGAGCCAGAGCCGGAGGTGGAGCCAGAACCTGAGTTAGAAGAGCAAAGTGCTGAGGCCATTAATGAATCAGACTTGGAAGTTCTTCCAAACATTGAAGACCTAAAGAGGTTCCTCTTAGAAGACATGACATACACTAAGTTCAAAAACGCACAAAGGTCATGCTCTGTCCCTCATTCTCCAATGAACATCTGCATGGACATAGATGATGCCAAAACGTGTCTCAGCTTCGAGGATTTGAACCTTGACCTGTCCGATCTAGCTTTCGACAATGACAAGGATAAATCCGACACGAGCGTTAATAAAAGCGATGACATTCCACGCGCTTTGACTGAGGAGGACGTTAATAGTTTCTTGATAACAAGCAAACCGAAAACGGAACCTCCCACTGAAGACGATTTCAGTACTCAAGACATGGATATAGATAGACCCGTGGAGTCATCAATAGCTAGTGTAGAGCCATTCATAGATACACCGGTTAAGCCAGAAAAACCATATACACCTGTTAAGCCGGAAAAAACTTATACACCGGTCAAGCAGGAAACTCCAATAAAACCGATTAAAACTAGCAAAACATCTACGCCAATAGCAAAGCCGACTGTTTTGGACTTCTGTGTGGAGAAGACGACAGTAAAAAAAGAAGTGTCTGACATAAAAATTGAAGTGGATGACTTTGTCGATGTGGAATCTTGCAATGATACAGTCATACCGGTCTTGGAAGCGAACAACTTGAGTTCTCTCCTAGAGCAGTTTGAGGCCACTGAGAAATTGAATACGAAGCCGAAAAAGCCCATAGTGAAGGTGGATGAAGTCAAAGTGAAGACTAGCAGTAAGAATAGCTTGACGAACGGAATGCGACTGCAGGACGCCGGCGTTCAGTTGAACAAGAACAAAATGCGACACATACTGGTAAGTATTGCGTGTTTGGTGTGTTCAATATCGGGTTAGAACACATTCAATCTAACTGACTTATTGCAGATGCCGTCGACCCTAAACACGGCGGTCAGAAGGTCGCCCAGTCCCGTGCACTCTGACCACGACTACTGCACGTCCAAAAAGCGACACAGCCTCCCCAACTTGAAGGGGGGACAGAGCCTCCTCAAACCGGAGGTTCTGTCGAGCAACAGCCGCATACTAAACTCGCGACACAGGTCGTGCAAAAACAAAAAAATCGTTTACAACCTCAGCAGTGACGACGAAAGTGAAAAGTGTAACAATAACAATCCCAAAAACAAAAAACCAGTGAACACTCGTGACGATAGTGACGCTAAAAATAAAAAACTAAGTGTTAAACAACCAGTTAAGCCCGTAGCACAGTCTACGTGCCGCAAAAAACTATCACCCCCCCACAGTGTGCTGAGCGATAGTAGTTGTAAAAGCAACAATTCTGTGATGAACAAAACTGCTTGTAAAGCAAGTGATACTCCATGTAGTCAAAATTCTAACGGTAGCATTAAGTTAACTATTAAAAATAAATCTGAAGTTATTCTCAACTGTGATGACAAAGACTCTCAGAAAGATAATAAGCATATTGAAAAACATAAAAATATTAGTGTGAGTGATAAGACTACGAACAGTGTTAAATCTAAGCCTGTCAAAGAAAATATAAAAGAGGTAGATAGTAATAAATGTAAAAGTGTTAGCAAAGAAACTGTTAGTACCAGTGTTAGTGTTAAGGAGGAGCCCCGTCCAAAAGATGAGAACTTTTACACAGCTCTCTTTCCTAATAAGCAAGACGTCCAAGTACCACAGCCCTTGGTCAAAACCGAAAAGGTAGAAAAAGTGGAGAAAGTGGAGAAGAGGCCGTTCGACGAAGAACTAACGCGAATATCGGAGATAACATGCAAGAAAGAGACTGAACAGCCTCAGAAGAAGAAGAAGCTGAATCTTCTAGAATACAAAATGAGGATAGGCGTGAACTCGAACAACAGTTCGACACAAGTCAGTCCGGAAGCGATATTCCCGGATGTACCACACTTGAATCTGGACAAGAGTCTAAAGACTGTTCCGAGTCAGTTGTCTAATGGCTCCGCACGTCCGGAGCAAGGCAAGCCAGAGGCGCCTAAGCAATTCTACGATCCGATCCGAGAAGCTTCTAGAAAGATTCTGATGAACACTAAGAAGCAAAAGGCTGAGGCCATGAGGAAACGGGACGAGGATATTGTGATGAGCAAGATTCCCAAAGTGGAGAACTTGCAGTTGCAGCCTCTGATTAGTGACGCGGAGATGATGAAGATAGTCGGAATGACTCAGGCGGAAGAGTTACCGGCCTCGATACCTGAGAAGCCTCAAGCTCTTGCTGACTATGAGGAAATCATCCTAGTCAGCGTCGGAGTCAACACCGACGAGAAAATGTTCAAGCAAATGGCGCCTGTCATTGAAAAGAGAAAATCGCAGTCGCCACCATTGGACGCCAAATCTCTAATCAACTTCAAAATCAGGAAATCCGACCATGTCTTGAAGCAGAACGTCTTTGATAACGTTAAGCGTGAGAAGCGAAGTCCTGTCGATGATAAGAAACACGCCGAGTCCAAAATAGACAAAGAAAGGTACAAAGACATAACGGCTGCTTTGAAGAGTGTGGAGAAACAGGTCGACACCAAGATATCGAGCAACTCCTTGTTCGCTAGCATCCAAGATGTGGTGATGAAGAAAGCTCCCGAAGACGAGAACAAGTCTTCGAAAGCGAACTCCCCGACAGAGAAACGTCAAGTGTTCAGATACATTAAGACTAGTATAGTTCGCGAGTACGACCCGAAAGTGGAACATGGGGAGGACAAAATCATCCTCCACCTGGGTAAAGGTCGATGCAAGCCTAGCTCGTCAACGATAGTCATACAGACTGATCCAGCGCCGGAGTTTGCTGAGCTGTCATCTTTGCCAGCCAACATGACGGCTGAGCTAGTGCCTGTCAGCAGGAAGAGGAATGACAGTGACATGTCAATGTCCAGCGAAGGCAGTCCAGTGAGGGCGAAGTCGAGGGAAGAAGTAGCACCCAAACAGAAGGAGAAGCAGATAGAGAAGCGATCGGTGTCGAAAGAGAAGTGTCCTCGGTCGAAGGATCGCTACGACAAGTATAGGCGGCGTTCGAGGTCTTCCTCACGCAGTCGTAGAAGACGTAGATCGCACAGTCGTAGTCGGTCGAGATCTAGAGGGCGCTACAGGCGGTACAGAAGGTCCGATTCGCCTTACAAGAGGAAACGGCGGTCTCGTTCGCCGTATAGGCGGCGTTCGCCTACGCCTCGTCGTTCGCCTACTCCTCGCCGGTCGCCTACGCCGCGAAGATCTCCGTCTGGTAGACGGTCGGCTAACGAGAGGCGGTCACCCATCCGTCGGACTCCGACGCCTCGTCGATCGCCTTCCCTTCGTCGGGAGCATCGCCGCTCCAGATCTCGTTCGAGACACACTGACACTCGGATGTCTAAGAGCCCTATGACTAAGAGGGTGAAACCCAGTCCGCAGAATTCGGTGGAGAAAGTGAACAGTGCGGAGAAGAAGCAGGTGATGTCGATGACACCACCTCCGAGGAAACAGACTGTTTCGGAGAGCTCAGACTCTTCCACAAGGTAAGCACCATTGTACTGCTTTTTTTTTAATTTCCTTAACTTGAGTGCTGTATGTGAACTATGTGATTATTTTTTATTTGTTGTTTTAGTGCTATTTAAAGCTCTTGTAATTTTAAATTTGAAAATATTCGCATTCGTGGCTAATGGGTAAACATGATAGAAAAGTTCGCATTAGTGAAAACCTGAGTAGCTGAGTGGCTAAAGCATCAGTGGCTTGAGCGTTCAGGCAGGGTCATGAATGAGATTTTTTTCAAAATTAAATTTATATCATTATAACTACATTTACATGATAGGTATATTAGTGCAGCAGTTTTTAAATGAGCCCCTAGCTTTTCTATGGAAAACACAAGTTTTTTTATGTCAAAAATGCTTTTTTGGAGCTTCTGGTATCAAAAAGCGTCTAAATTGTTTTCGTCCAAATGTGAACTAGGTCAATGGACAAAAATTATTGCAATTGTATGCTAAGTAGGGCTTCCACATCGAATATAAACTCAGCAGGAGGTTGCAATATGACAATGTTATCATAGTTTATTAAATTCACATAACAGAAACAAGTGAGAGACTTCTTTCCCTATAAAACTTAGAAGAAAAAAAATTTTTTGTAAAAGTCATAAACATGTTTTTGACTTTTACAAATTCATCCACACAGGATCTCCACTTTATATAGAATCATCCACTTAGGACATATAAAATTTAAATATTTTTTTATTTTCTTAAAATATTAAAAGCTTTTATCCCCTTCTTTCTGTGTTTCTTAGTTCAGGTTTACTTAAATGACCTTTCAACTGCACTAAAGCGTCATCAGAGGTCAGAGGTCGTTACTGATAACTATTATGTTGTCAGCTTGATAACTTTATGACATCATGGCATATCGTAGCAACAACCACTTACTTTCTAACTTGAATTTGTAATTTTTTTAGTGCTTTTCCATAATATAGAGAATTTAACTTTTGGTCTAAAAACGTCCTTCTTTTAAATAAACTACAAATAAATAAATAAATATTAAATAAAATATTTTTTCACAACATCCCATACATCATTCTGATCCTGTGGTAAGTAGCTTAATAAGCACTTGTGTTACGGAAATCAGAAACGACAGTGGATACACAAATATACTTAAATATATTTAATAACACACCCAGACACGGAACAAACACCGATGTTCGTCACACAAATATTTATCCCAAGTGGGAATCAAACCCACAACTCTTGGAACCGTAGGTAGTGAACCTGGGTCACTAACCACTGTTCCACCAAGCCAGTCAAAACACTACTTTTTTTCCAATATCTATCTACAGTACTACAGTAACTACAGTGACTTATTTATTCCGTCATAAATGTGACAAAATATACCATCAGAATGTGGCTTAAAGAAAGACTCAGTAAAAAAAATGATTCGTCAGTAGCCATGATTGATGTAACCTTTCTTTTTTAGGGTTCCGTAGCCAAAATGGCAAAAACGGAACCCTTATAGTTTCGTCATGTCCGTCTGTCCGTCTGTCCGTCTGTCCGTCTGTCACAGCCGATTTACTCGGAAACTATAAGTACTACAGTGATGAAATTTGATGGGAATATGTGTTGTATGAACCGCTACAAAAATATGACACTAAATAGTAAAAAAAAGAATTGGGGGTGGGGCCCCCCATACATGTAACTGAGGGATGAAATTTTTTTTTTCGATGTACATACCCGTGTGGGGTATCAATGGAAAGGTCTTTTAAAATGATATAAAGTTTTCTAAAAAACATTTTTCTTAAAGTGAACGGTTTTTGAGATATCAGCTCTCAAAGTCGTAAAAAGTATGTCCCCCCCCCTCTATTTTTATAACTACGGGGTATAAAATTCTAAAAAAAATAGAGGTGATGCATGCTAATTAACTCTTTCAACGATTTTTGGTTTGATCAAAGTATCTCTTATAGTTTTTGAGATAGGTTGATTTTTATTATATTTGCTGCTACGGAACCCTTTGTGCGCGAGCCCGACTCGCACTTGGCCGGTTTTTCTCAACTGACTTGCGGGGGAGCGGATGGCTCACACCCCTAATTGATGTGGTTACAACAACCCCACTAATTTTATTTATTTCTATTATAGGATCGGACCAACGAAAGTTATTTTGTCCGCTATTTTTTTTTGTCAAACTAACAATGTTATAACTTCTTCCCCCTCCCCAGTTCGTCATCATCATCGTCATCTTCATCATCATCGTCATCATCGAGCTCTGATGACTCGGCTGCGTCTCGGCGCTCCTCAAGCCCTTACAAGAGAGAGGAGCCGTACAGGAAAAAGCTGTATAGGACTTTTAGCTCTGAAGACAGGTCAGTGGGTTCATTGCGTTTCATGTTCTGTCATAGTAGCTGTAATGACGTACATACATAAAAAGTGAAATGAACGTTATTCTAATGTTCTTTTTCTGGTGTGAAACTCGTACAAATGACGTAGGTACATACTTAAAAATGGAACATTATTCTTATTAATGTTTTTGTTTAAAACTCAGAAGAAAAAAAAAATATTTATAAAAGTCATTAATATGTTTTTGACTTTTACAAATTCATCCACACAGGATCTTGCCTATGTAACTTGAAATATTATTTAACTCAAAAGTATTTTTGATGCAGTAATATTTACACTTTTATATTTTGGTCAGTTTAATCATCACTATTTTATAAAGGGTCTAAAGTTTTACCAAGTTTTATAATCTTTTATTTTGATTAATACCATATTTTTGTAATTATAGGTCTTCTAAAACCTCTTTAAACATTTAAAAAAAATACGAAATTTACCACTTGGACATATTCTTCTTTCCTTTTTATATTTTTTCAAATCTTTCTTTGTTATTTTTTCTTCAGAGAGAGCAACACCCCAGTTGAAGAGAGACGGATAGTGTTCGTCGGTAAACTCGAGAAGGACATCACTAAGGCCACTCTCAAGTCACAGTTCTCCAAGTTCGGCTCTGTTATGGAAGTCCGGTTGCATTGCAAAGAGGATGGGTAAGTAAAAACATTTTTTACTTGTTTTTGTTGACTTTTTAAAATATAATTTGTGTAATTTTGTTTTAGTTTTTAATTCATATTTTTTGATGTTATTTTATATAAAATGTAAATTTTTGAAATTATACTTTTAAAAAAATTTACCTCGGATATGATCATAAAAAATCAGGATTAATTCTTTTTGAAATATAAATACAAAATTACTTTAAAATATATGATAAAATAATACAATTTTGTTAGAACATAAGGCGAGAATTTTTTCAAAATTTTTTATGGGTATATTAGGACTGTCATTTAAATTTATTTAGGGGTGAGAGCCATCCGCTCCCCCGCAAGCCCGGTGATGATGACACGGCTCCTCCAAGCCATCATCGTTAGTCAGTTAGAAAAAAAAAAGGTATATTAGGACTATAGAATTTATTTAAAAATAATGTTCCAATTTGTGACTGGCTCGGTGGAACAGTGGTTAGTGACCCAGGTTCACTACCCACGGCTCCAAGAGTCGTGGGTTCGATTCCCACTCGGGACAAATATTTGTGTGACGAACATCGGTGTTTGTTCCGTGTCTGGGTGTGTTATTAAATATATTTAAGTATATTTGTGTATCCACTGTCGTTTCTGTATTTCCGTAACACAAGTGCTTAGGCTACTTACCACGGGATCAGATCGATGTATGAGATGTTGTGATTTAAAAAAAAAAAAAAAAAATTAGATGTTAAAATATTGTTTGTGTAATTTTGTTTTAGTTTATAATTCATAATTTTTGATCCCATATTTTGTAATGTTATTTTATATTAAAAGTACATTTTTAGAATTGTAATGTAAAAAAAAAATTGCCATTGATATGATCATAAAAATTCAGGATTCATTCTTTTTGAAATATAAATACAAAATTATGTTAAAATGTTGAAATATAAAATAAAATAATAAAATTTTGTTAGAACATCAGGCGAGAATTTTTATTTTTTAAGAGGTATATTAGGGCTATAGAATTTATGTAAGATACATTTCAAAAATGCCCTATTCTTCTCCCACCCGCCAGTACCCGCTACGGTTTCGTGACGTACCAGCGCGCGCGCGACGCGTGGTCAGCTGTCGAGGCGGCCTCGTCGTTCCCTCAGTACGATGTGGGATTCGGCGGACGCCGAGCCTTCTGTAGACAGAGCTACGCCGACCTGGGTAAGTGATAGTATGACTAGCGGTGGAGTACATACATTTTACAAGAGTTCGCTCGCGACCACGATTGGTGTAACCCAGTCGAAACGTCGGGCAGTAAGTAGCTATGTAATTTTGCTACTCCTAATATCGCGTGAAGACCCATAAAGACTTATTTCAGTCTACATACATTTTAATCTATACTAATATTATAAAGCTGAAGAGTTTGTTTGTTTGTTTGTTTGAACGCGCTAATCTCAGGAACTACTGGTTCGATTTGAAAAAATCTTTTTGCGTTGTATGGACCATTTATCGAGGAAGGCTTTAGGCTATATAACATCACGCTGCGACCAATAGGAGCAAAGATACAATGGAAAACGTGTAAAAAACGGGGGAAACGCGAACGAAGTCGCTGGCACAGCTAGTAGGTATAAAATTCTACTGTACGTGTGTATGTAATTGAACTCCTGAACGGCTTGACCGATTTAAATATTTTTTTCTGTATGCGTTTAAGTGGTATTCTGGATGGTTTAGTTCCCCAAATCAGCACGGCAGATGGCGTTGATTGCTTGAAAAACATGTGATCTAACCATTTCGCTAAAATTTGATATGTGGGTGTTTTCGGGGACGAGAAATCGATCTAGCGCAGTCTTATGTCTGGGGGATATACCCGAAGTGAAGCGAGGGCGGGTCACTAGTACATACATAAAATCACGCCTTTGTCTCAGAGGGGTAGGCAGAGATCACTTCCTGCCATGTGATACGATACTGTGAAGTGAAATAAATAAATATTGCACAACATCAAAAAGCGTCGATGGCAGAGTGGTTAAGGTCGTTGCTTTCCATGCGAAAGGTGGCCAATTCAATCCCAGCCACGTACCACTGTATTTTCAAATTTGAAATTTATATGAACGATTATTCGACGCTTTAACGGTGAAGAAACCTGCACACCTATGTAAAAAATCTCAGGTTGTGTGATCAACCAACCCGGACTTGGCCAGCGTGGTTGACTCGCGGCCTTATCGCTCTAGTTTAGGGTAGGCCCGTGCCCGAGCAGTAGGTACGTAAATGGGCTAATGATGATGACGTTCTAATTCGTGTATTCCTATCAACAGACGGCCTAGAAGCGAAATTCACGGAGAGCGCGTTCCACGGCCAAGGCGCACCGCCGGCCCGGCGCGCCGACGACATGTCCTTCGAGCAGATGCTCCTCGACATGAAGAAGAAGCTCAGCCAGCGCAAAGGGGACAAGTGGCGCCACGAGGACCAGCCTTGACGGCGGCCCGCCGCCCGCTAGCCGCCCCGAGACGACGCCGGCCACCGGCGCCCGGGTGAGTGCAATGACGACGCCGACACCTGTCAGAGTGACAGCTGTCAAAAGTGACACCTGTCAAAAGTGACACCTGTCAAAAGTGACAGCTGTCACGCGCGGCTGTGTTGAAGACACTAGTTTGACGTGCGAAAGTGGTAAAATCGATAGCTGTTAAACAGATGATGACAGCTATCGAACGTCAATGGTGACTAGTGTCAAAAGCGACAGCTGTTACAGTGACAGCTGTCACCAGATGTTGTGTGAAAAGTAACAGGTTTCATATGCAAAAGTGGTAAAATTGATAGCTGTTACACACAGACTCGTGCTAAAAATGACAGCGGTCTTGCACATGTAGTGTAACTGAAAGCTGTGACACGAACATGTGAGAAAATTGATAAGCTATCGAACACGTCGCGTGGTAATATCGATAGCTGTCACACTGACACCGGTGTCAAAGTGACAACCGTCATACGTGCAATCGGAAACTGACAGCCGCCACTCGTGCAATCGTAAAAGACAGTCGCCGGATACGATGAGATGATTTTTTTGCTCACACAGTGTACCTTCTTCTATTCCTGTAGTTTATTGTTAGTACATTTTTTCCCCTTTTTAGATTAGTCGAATTACCTCACTGTACATAGTAGTTTTTAGTTTGTGAAGCTTATGTATTTCGTACATATACGTTCTTATTGTAAAATTTAACACTACCTCTTATGATTTTTTTTTGACAGTAGCTATGTTGTTGATTCAAATGTTTTTGACCGTAAATGTAAGGTTTAATTTGTTTTAATTTCGAAATACTGCCTACTTTCATTTTATTAGTAACAATGTTGAACAAAACTTGTCCTTAGTGATGTGGACATGAAAAAAATGGTTTTGTAGAACCGAATGAGGCTTATTATTATGTTAAGTGGCTGTAAATTAAAAATTGTATTGACCAGAGTAATGATGGTGCTTTAAACCCTTAGATGGGTGAAATCATACATTTATAATCGTGTAGAATCATTCTGCTATGTGACCATAGCCTTCTTGAGATTTTTTTTTATTATGCTACGTTGTCTCTGGTCTATAAGCTATGTAGGGTTGCTATCAGAGATTGTAAGTGCAATGTAAGGTAATGTATTAAAATTTAACATTTTATGTGTGTACGTGTCACATGGTAGTGTCAAAAGTAGTCGAGTCTATTGAATTATTCACTACAGGTCCTTTGGGTTCCTTTTGAGTGCATACTAGATATGCGTAAGAAAGCTAGATTTAAATCAAATTGATTGTTTTTTTATGCCATCATTGACCGAAATATACAGACAAGCCAGATCTTGACAATTAAAGATTAAAAATATCATAAAATGCTTCATATTACCCTTACACTGTTTTTCATAATCTCTGGAATCAACCAACCGCTGTGTTACCATAACTCAATACTAAATATTTCTTGTATTATGATTGCAATATGTAAATATTACGTATGTAAGGAAAGTTTTTTACTTTACAGTTGTAAGTAAGCATCCGTTCTTTTTTGCTATAAATATGGCAACACTGCATGAAGCATTTTTTTATTATTAAATGTTAGGTTTAAAAGTAAGTAGTTTATTTTAATATTCGAAGTTAAATTTCGCTTTATTACGTAATCAGTCAAAAATACATACGTGTGGACTCTTTTATCTGTATAGAAAGAGAAAGAGACAAAGCGATTGTGGATGTGTTCATCGTTATGAAGCGTACTGCAGTGTTGCCATATTTTACTGAATATTTAAATATATTAAGCGCATATGCACATTTACAGTTTTCTTCGAAATCGTTTGTAAAGGTGAGACGTCGATGTTTGTAAGTAATGGACAGTTGCTAGTTTAAAAAAAATAACCAAACATTACAAAAACATACACATCAACTAAACATTATAAAAAAAATGACGATACACACTCTTTGAAGGTTTATTTTAACCATAAGTATTTAAAATTGTATAAGGTAGCTTTTAATATTAAAAAATACTATTGCAAAGACAATAAAAAACGAATAAACCATTATTTAACTAGCAATCTGGAAATGTATCTACAAACATTTGATGTTCCCCTATAAATCATTTTTACATTGTCGTAAACGGTTAAAGATAAATTATACTAGAAGCAGTTGTATAAGGCAAGTGATAAATTAGAAGTTAAAAAAATATATATGCAATCTAGATGAAAATCATGCACAAAATATATAATATTATGTATGTACATGACATTATGTAACAATGAATTGTTTTGGTAAACTACATTTAAGGACCAAACCTCGCTCATATACAAATATATCTTATATGTATAAGTATAATTATATGAACTACTAAATATATGTACACCATGTTTCAGAATCGTTTAATTCAACGACTTAACTAAAGTCTTTGAATGAGCAAGTAAATATACCACTTGGGTAAGAAAAATCACTCAAATACTTTTAGTTTTTGATATGATCCTCTATTAAAAACATAATATTCCTAATCAAAGTTCCAAAATACACTATATACGTAAATTATACAATAGTAATGAACTGTTAGTCATAAACTATATAACAAGTACATATATCTACATATATTATTATATTATAACTCTTATATAGAACATATGACATATACACATAATTGACTAAAAATAGTGTAAAAATATTGATATACCAGTGTACATTTTATACCGCGAAGAAATATAATAGTATGCATAATTTTTGAAATTTAAAAAATTAAGCATATTTCCTATTTGTTTTCTCCTTACCAATGAAGAAAGTAAAATAATGACTGGAAAATATATACACAATATTATGTTGTGAGGTTTGTCCTTATATCGCTTTTGTAGACGGTTAATTACTAATGATAAGCTTCCGAAGACATTTCGTGCCAAATCTATCGGGTTTATACTGAGAGGATGATTGAATATCTTACTTCTATTCAGACCACTAGCAGTTGAATGGCTCGGTGGAACAGTGGTTAGGGACCCAGGTTCACTACCTGCGGTTCCAACACTCATTGGTTTGATTTCCACCTGGGACAAATATTTGTGTGACGGACATCAGTGTTTGTTCTGTGTCTGGGTGTGATTTTAAGCATATTTATGTATCCACTGTTGATTCTGATATCCGTAACACAAGTGCTTAAGCTACTTACCACAGGATCAGATCGATGTATGTGATGTTGTGTAATATTTATTTAGAAGAGACGGAAGTAATTACCCGCACTCACGTATATTCGGGTATGTACATGAAAAAACACTTTGTTTTAAAAAAAACCGCACTAAAATCCCTTCTTTAAGATGCATACAGTCAAGACACGGCAGGCGATATTTTATACTATGTAATGTAAGTGAAGAAGGCTCTATGTACAAAAAAAGTAGCAAGATTTTTTCATTTAATTGTCTAAGTAGAAGTCAGATATTTGATATACTTTTCAGTATTCAACCGTAGTCTGTTCCTCTTTATGCTAAATCTAGAATTAGTTAGGTCAACTAGGAAGTCTAGAATAGTTAGCGTCAGTTTGGTAAGCATTAATTTTTCATATAATGGATTACTCGAACCGGTTACGTAATAAATTCTGCGTCAGAACATTTTTTGAGTTAAACTATCAGCTTATAATTCGTTATAATGAAACTATAAATGTTTAAACAGTTGATAATGCGTCATTGTTTGTAATCGAAAGCTGTTTCTTTGTTAAATTTCAATTTCGCTATCATCATGTTCGGTTGTGGTATTTTATTATGTAACTTACATATTATTTCAAAACTATCGCGTTATGTAAATTTGAGACTATAGCTTGTTAACACATGTTAAGTTGTACTTATTATTTATAAGTTTATTATGTTAGTTGTCTTAAGTAAATTAGTTCAACTTTTCACAATGGAAATTACTTATTAAACATCTGTAATTTTGGTTTAAAACTTAAAAGTGGTCTACAACCGAGTTGTTGATTTTTAATACCAGTTTTTATCGAAATTATTTTTTGTAACACTATCCTAGTTGACCAATAGTATAGTTAGAATATCTTACTACAGAAATTAAGCTATATCTAATCGACTTGTCTTACGTATTTTAAGTTGGTAACTTGAAACCTAGTCAGTGTTACTAGACGATATTGTGTTTTGACTTTGTGATGATATTTATTTTACGTAAAATAAGCGTATTTAATGATTTTAAGTTTGTGAAATTTTAGTCGATGCCCTAGTTTTTTTTTAATCATAGCAATCTTTTTTTGTGGACCACCAAAGTACTATTTAAAGATAAAGTAGGAAGCTTACATAATTAATATAAATTAATGAAATAAGCACTATAGTGTTCTAATGTGTTTAAACACAGGTATACTCTGGACCCTAACGTTTATGATCGGGTAGTTTCTTCATCCACAAAAGAGTAGTATTTTTGGGTTAAGTTATTAAACTTAACCTCTTGTTATACTTCTTTACTTTACTTCGTTACTGACTACGGTCGTTCTTAAAAATATTTAATCCAAAAAATTGGGTTGGCTGTCATATTCACAACGCTTTAGAATTCCAAAACATATGCAATATTATAATGACGCAAGAATGGAATGACGTTGTGAATAGGGGAGCAGCTTAAGTATTGCTTGATATCCTGAATGCTAAAACATGTCTTAGGGCTGAGAGCCATCCGCCCACCCGAAAGTCCGGTGATGATGACGAGGCTACTCCAAGCCATCATCGTAAGTCAGTTAAAAAAAAGGAAAAACATGTGCTTTGGTGGGTCTCAAAATTGTCTGAATTACCTATACCGGTCGACCAAAACTCTACAAAAATATACAAGTTACATATTGTTAATTGAAATACTCGTGAAACAAAAAAAAAACTATTGAAAAAAAAATTTGCTTCTAATTAAGTCTTCTACCAGTCATATTATGTTAAGTGTTTATGAAAGAACTAACATACAAAGGATTTTATTAATCTATTATTTGAGACTTACCGCTTGTAATAAATAACTAGATATAAAGTATTGAAGATATGTGTGTCAAGAAAAATCAAAAGTACGATCTTGTATTATCGGTGTAACATTCTGACGAAAATGTATGCGAAGTCGAAAAATTGATGAATGGTTTTATTTCAAAGCAGATTATTTTCAAGCAAATTTGTACCCTATCTTGCAAAGGTAAAATATTAAAGATTTCGGAGTACCTAATATCATGGGAAAATGTGAGAAAATCATAAACATTTATCTAAATCCCGTTCAGTTATAATGTTATAGAATGTACCTACTCGAATTGAAAAAAATATATGCTTTTTTTTCTACATAACATATGACTTTAAAAGAAAACACTTATATTTATATTTTTTACTCTAGGATGGGGAGCAAATAGGCTTGCACTAAGTTGCTTCAATACAAGACAGTAATATGAACAAGTGTACAGTCAGCCAAAAATGTGGTCTACCACCATACGGTTGAGATTCGTTTGAACGTCATGAAACAACAAGGTCAATTTTCCCTGGCAATAAGAATGTGTCAGTGACTATTGTCAAACTTAGCGATAGTTACATCTCGCAGAAACTTTTGTCAAAAGTGGTAGACCACTTTCTTGGCTGACTGTACTACAGGTTTTCATTATTGTGCAGGTACTGTCACTAATAACTTTGTGACTTTTTTTTTATGTCTATGTTAGTAACTTTCCCAAGACTGTTTTGTGGAAATGATTTGTTTCGCATCATATAAATCAGTACGGGGAATTCTGTATCACAAATGCTCTTTGATTTCTGTTTGTGTTTAGAGACTATCATTTCAATTTGGCTATGAAATTGAAAATTTTTCAGCCATAATTGCGCACATTGATTTTGCGATAGGTAAACTGGATTTAACTTCAATTTGTAAACTGTTTGTTATGTATTCATTTGTTATTTTTGACCTAAATGGTATGGAAATACCTTGTCTATTGTTTTTTTTAAGTGTGACGGAATATAAGTAATAAAATCAACCTTATTTTATGAACTTAAACATCATTTTTGAATACATTAGGCCTAATCAAACTGTACAATTAGTATATTATGTAAAAATGGTATATACGAACGAACGAATTTAACTGTTTTGCTTGTATTGTTGCTTCAATGAAATTGAAACCTTTTGTCTTTAGATATAAAGATTAAATTTGAGGGTGCGTACTTACGCACTGGTACATAACACCCATTTAGTGTTTATAATGTCTAGTACATACTACATATACATATTATAGCTACAGTGAGAATGTTTTATACTTAAAGTTGTTGAAAATAAAGTATTTTGAACATACTTCTTTAATTTATTTTGATAACTTCACTCGACCTGATGGGACGTATGAGGTCAAAAGGCGTAAGATAACCTATTGAACCAATCACCCTAACCCAGGGCTGTCCAAAGAAAATTGGACCCAGGGCCAGTAAAAAAATACTTAATAAACTCGGGGCCGCAAAATATTTTTAAAAAAGCTTGTGGTCACGGCGAACTTAATTCCGCCTCCACGCATTTTTCCATGTTTTCTAATCGTTTAGACCTACCCTGGACTATGATGCATATTTCAAAATTAGCTTAATCGGCCCAGCCGTTTTTGAGTTTTAGCGAGACGTCTTACGAAAAGCAATTCTTTTTTATTTATATACATAGAAGATATGGCGTGATAGGCGTGTAATAGGTTGCGGTTCACGCCCCGCCTGAAAAGCTTGAGCTAGGCATTCCATGATTCAATGACACGGGCCATACATTTATTTGTTTATTTATTACAAATTATTTAAATACATATTACCTACTTTGTTTTCTAGAACTTCAGAACAAGGCGGTTTAAACGAGCATTAAGAAAACTTTAAAACAGCGCCATCTATCGAGCAATAGCGGAACTAAATATTTGAGATGCTGCCCTTAAACACTAGATGGCTTTTTAGCCAGAAATTATTTACGCAAATTTTAGCTAGATGTCGCTACATGTTTTATCTACGATATAATAACGGTTGAGTACTAGAACAATGTAAGTAATTATTTTTATTTTCTGCATCGTGTCTTTAATGTTTTTTCACACATAGTTGTAATGTATTACAAAAAATATATGTAAAATATCAGGAAAAGATCTTACGATGTGATCAAAAAGTTTAATGGGTTTCATCACCGTGTCCAGGAAAATACGTTAAACGAGATGATAAGTACTCAATATGACTTCTCTTTCTAAGTTAGAATAGCGTCGCGGACTAAGAGTGCAGTCTGCACGCAGAATTGTGCACTTCTGAACATTGGGTGAGATAGATAACCTAAAATGTTCTGTTAGAAAACATTACGAAATCAATTATTGGTGTAGAGGAAACACAAATATTGTTTATATTAACCACACAACTGACATACATAAAATCACGTTTTTTTGCCAGTGATCACTTCCTGACATGTGCTACGATCCTGGCTTTTTCCACATCCATCAACCTCTTCATGCATGCTCGTCGATTACGGGTACTTTTTATTTGACCCTTCTTCAAAATTTGACCTCAGGCTTAAGAAAATAAGTTTTCCATATATGTAGTATGAAGTAGCAAGGTAGGTAGGTACAATAAAATGGTTGGAGCCTAATTTAGTCTTAACTGAGCGTCGAGCGCGGTCTGTCGCTTGAGCTACTGCGCCCCGGGCGGGCCAGGGGACCGACTGACAAGTTACTCTTCTCTTGTAAAAGCCATGATTGCTTTATTTTGCTGAACAATATACGTTTTTATGCCTGCGCTGCCACGGTGTATACGATTACACCGTGAAACTTTAGTGGTTGTTTTCCCGCTTTTAAATTTATTATTATTTATTATTTAATGATTCTATCTTAGTAGCAAAATAGATTTGTGCAGCTTTTTTAATTCAAATACTAGCACGATCGAATCGTTTTATCACTTAGGGCGTAGAACTTCTTTAACTTTAATCATCAATTTCATACAGCAAGCTTACACGCATAGATTTTGAAAAATTGGAAAACAATGTTTATTTTTTTAATGAAATAACTGTCATGTAAGATTTCAGACTTTCGCGTTCCATTACACTAAATATTACCTAGTCTATATGGGTCTGCACGCGTTATTAGGATTAGCAAATTCATAGCTATTTAGTACTTACTGCCCGACGTTTCAACTGGGTTACACCAATCATGGTCGCGAGCGAACTGGTTCGGGGATGGATTTAGAAATTCACATCCGCTGCGGCAGACGAAGACGGGCGGCGCCAGTTCGCTCGCGACCATGATTGGTGTAACCCAGTGGAAACGTCGGACAGTAAGTAGCAATGTATTTGCTACTTCTAATAACGCGTGTATGTGTAATTTTTAATATCGTCTATTACTACATAGTATAAAGCAAAGTCGCTTCTCAAGTCTGTCTGGCCCTATGCATGCTTAAATCTTCAAAACTACACAACGGATTTTGATGCGGTTTTTTAATAAATAAAGGGATTTAAGAGGAAGATTATTATGTATAATATAACCGAAGCGAAGGGAGGGCGGGTCACTAGTAAAAAAAAGTCGTGTCGAAAAATAGCGTCGATGGCCGCGTGGTTAACGTCTTTGCTTGCCATACGAGAGGTCGCCAGTTCTAACCCCGCCATGTACTGCTGTTATCATAAACAGATAATGAAAGAAAAACATCTTGACTCACTGCGCACTGTGAAGAAATTCTATGGTTGTGTAGGTGACCAACCCGCACTTGGCCAGCGTGGTTGACTAAGGCCTTATATCTGGTTTTATATTTAGTGCCACAATCAAAATCCTTGGCAAACGTGCTTAAAATATATGTCACTCAGTACCCGATCCGATACCCTCGAAAAGTTTCACTTAGTGCTAGATACAATTAAAATCCTCAGCAAACGTGTTAAAAGTCCAAGTCAGTCCCCTGGCCTACCAACGTTCCCGGCGGCGAATCCGGCGGCGCGGAGCTACCAATGACTAATTTACGGCTAATTGGCGTTGTAGGATCCCGCCTTCCGCCCAGAGAGTTGTTTAGATATTTTGTAAGGCGATTCAGAGATGCGGATGTTGCCCCGAGATCCGCTAGATGGAGCTATTTAGCGTAGTTGCGGGGGTGAAAATGTTATACTTTATTATGTGGGTTGGTTAGGTATGATTTTGTAAGGGGACTTGGGACTTATTCCCTTGGGTGTCTAGGAAACTATTAAGTTCTGTGATGGGTATGTGTCAGTTTTTCAAATTACTTATCTAGATAGATACTTCTACGAATCATTGTATGAACTTCTCAAGAAGGTAAGGGATGTTTACCTACTGGGGTGTTCTCTATTAATGCAGTTTTATTTCAAATAGGAGCTAAAAGAGTCCTGTCTTTAGAATGAATAGAAGTTAGGGAAGTACCTACTAGGGAAGTACTTAAAATAAAGATAGGTATGTAGTTATATTAATGAATCCGAAATAGCTATGTTTTTTTTTATAGTCAGAACTTGCCTAAGTTTTTTTCAGGTTGTGAAGTCGGAAAGCCTAATAATATACTTCTCAAATAATTATTTGGGCAATTATATTAAAATAAATAAGAGGCAAATATGTTAAAGAAAAAGCGTCGATGGCCGAGTGGTTAAGGTCGTTGCTTGCCATGCGAGAGGTCGCCAGTTCAAACCCCGCCAGGTAAATTCAAATTTGAAGAACACATTGGTGTTCTTCAAATTTGAAATTCATACATACCATCATTCGACGCTTTAACGGTGAAGGAAATCATCGTGAGGAAACCTGCACACCTAAGAAGAAATTCTAAGGTTGTGTAGTCGACCAACCCGCACTTGGCCAGCGTGGTCGACTAAGGTCTTATCGCCCTAGTTTAGGGTAGTCCCGTGCCCCAGCAGTGGGGACGTATATGGGCTGATGATGATGATGATGATGTTTAAAGAGCGCTTCCTGCGACACAAAGGTGAACTATTTCGGGCACCTTGTGACATAGCTAACTCTACCATTTGCGCGGTTTTTCTGTTCTTATATTTCATGTCAGTTAAGTTTCACGGCACAGATGCAAAATGTAAATTACTATGAAGGTAACATATCTATAGTTCATTATTTAGGTAAGTCATTTTACTGATTCCCTCCTATACATACATACATACATAAAATCACGCCTTTTTCCCAGAGGGGTAGGCAGAGATCACTTCCTGCCATGTGCTACGGTCCTGGCACACCACTTTCGCTTCATCCACATTCATCAACCTCTTCATGCACGCTCGTCGATTACGGGTACTTTTGATTTGACCTTTCTTTAAGATTTGACCTATTTTTTCCCTCTTATTCCAAGGTTTAAATTTGTACCATCAAATTCCTTTACTTACAAGTGTTAACAACAAATTGTATCGCATATCGATCCACTTCATCATCGAAATGCCCCATTACATTTATTTGAACAGATTCCGACTCCTCTCACGCTTGCTAAATCACTAAATTAGACTCTTACGCACCAGAACGAATCGTTTGATCCGATTTCATCTCTTACAGCCTCACAATGGTGTAGGTAGCTTTAGCGATTCATTTACCCACTATAACATCAAGCTTTTGTATTACTTGCCGTACAAATATGAACTGTATTGTGTACACAAAAGGGGCTGTCAAAATTTTGTATTATGATGTTTTGCCACCCGCAGTGTTGTTGAAGGATCGAGCTTTTTCAAACCTATTGTTGGTGTTTTTTGAAACTATTACAGTGGATATTTATAAACTAAACGGCGTACATAATGATTGCGAAAATTGGATGAGCCATTGTGTTTGGTTGTCATATTTGTTTAGTTTTGTTGAAGGGAATAGGTGGGGTAGCAGTTCTGAATCGACGCAGGAGCTTTTTGGGTTCCGTACGTAAAAGGTTAAAACGGGACCCTTTTACTAAGCCTCCTTCGTCCGTCTGTCTGTCTCCAAGCTGTATCTCATAAACCATGATCGCTAGAAAGCTGAAATTTTCACAATGGAGAATTTTCATGTGTAATTCGTTTCTACATACAACCAAAATTTAAAAAGTTATGTGTTTAAAGTTCTGACCGTTTGCACTTTTCATACTAAATCACCGTAGCGCTATGATGTCACACCGCAACATGCAGTACATTGTAAAAATAAAATTGTTTGTACTTTCACGTTCTAAAATATAAATTCGTTTTACAAAATATACCATGCCAATACATAATGTAGGTACCATTGTAAATTGAGACACAGTTGCATTCTCCATTGATGTATTTCCGTAGCCGCTATTAAAACGATATAAAAATTTTAAAAAGTTAAGATATTAAGGGGAATCCCTCTACAATAAACGTGTTTTTTTAAATTGGTACGGAACCCTTCATGTGCGAGTCCAACTCGCACTTGGCCGGGTTTTTTTTATCGGTCAAAATATTTAGGTATGTTGGCGCGTGTGCTTTACTCAACAGAGCTTTATAACCGTTGGTAATCGTTTTGGGAGCTTTTGGATTTGATATCATAGACACTTTTAACTATAGCCGCCTTCAAAAAAGACGATTCTGAATTTGATCGTATACCGAATCGTTTTTTTAACCGATCCGTGTCCATGGTCTTCTGATAGAAAACGATCAATTCGTCGACATACACTTAATGCAGCTGTTAATAGTTTTGATCTTATTTTTTATATACTAAGTTAGCTGAGGCTAACACGGTTAGCTGTTTAGTAGAAGTCGTTTCTTAACCGAAACAAAATCGGATATACTTTTTGAAACTAGAACAATAATTATGGTGTGACTGACTTGTTTCTAAGAAACTACTTAAGATACTACTCAAGAATTATACAAGAGGACTTAACGCGTTAGTAGCTAAATGTATAGGTAATAGCAAGGCACTAAAGGTGATTTCTATAGCATAGTCAAAGTTCAAATATGTAAAATCCTCAATTTGTAAGGAAGGAATTATCTAGCAAGCAAGAACTCAAATTGAAGGAGATCTAGTAATAAAAATGATCTAGATCGTCTAGTAAAATGGTAATCATTGATTTTTGTAACGCCAATTATAATATTTTTATATGCTTATGTGCATTATATAAGTAGAATAATACCTAGATATACCTATATACCTAACAACAGCCTGCCCAAATAAATAAATAAGTTCGCATCTCCGCAACCAAACTCCTTCACTTCTCAAGTAAGAGACACCCTCTCAAGTAAATACATTTGTAGGTATGATCCGTGTAAATATGGATGTAGGGGGAAGGTGGAGGAGGCAAAGCAGTTTATTATATTTGCGGGTCCGCGTCAAATATGTATGGGAGGAGTTGTAGCATGGAGGCGGCATTTATCTGACGAAATGAGACGGTACGCGGCTGTGGACTTGCTCTTTCTGACTTAAACTTTTGATGTATTTATTCGAGGGTTTAACTGTGAAATCAGACAGACACCAAATTTTAGTCTTTATGGGTCTACACGCGATATTATGAGTAGCAAATACATAGCTACTCACTGCCCGACGTTTCGATTGGGTTACACAAATGATGGTCGCGAGCGAAGTAGTAGCAAATACATAGCTACTTACTGTCCGACGTTTCGACTGGGTTACACCAATCATGGTTGCCAACAAGTTCAACAAGGTGTAACCCGGTCGAATCGTCGGGCAGTAAGGAGCTATGTATTTGCTACTGCTAATAACGTGTGTAGACTAATAAAGACTAATATTTAGTGTAATGGAACGCGAAAGTCTAAAATCATACGTCACCTATAGGGTTTATTATGCTATCGACCTCATAAATGGTCTGTTCCCGTGGTAAGTAGCTTAAGCACTTGTGTTACGGATACACACACATGTTACTTAGTCTTCCTGGGGGCGTATTACGACCTCTTAATTCCAGTCAGTTTAAGAATGGGCATCGACTAACTTCTTATTTCTGGTACACTTAGTTGTGCACTATGGTTGTGGAACCATACAGACAGACTGATATAGCCCCACCATCATTATGTAAATTAAAAAAATTAAAAAGCGTCAATGGCCGAGTGCTTAAGGTCGTTGCTTGCCATGGGAGAGGTCGCCAGTTCAAATCCCGCCAGGTACCAATATGTTTTTCAAATTTGAAATTCATATGTACCATCATTCGACGCTTTAACGGTGAAGGAAAACATCGTGAGGAAACCAGCACACCTGAGAGATTTTTCAAGGGTGTGTGAAGCCATGTCAGAGGCCTACGGGCGGTTTAACTCTGACACCAGGTTGTTCATCAACCACACGATAAGAAGAAGAAGATTATGTAAATTTAAAAAAGAAGTGTAGTAATAACAGCTCCCTATCATATAACAACTGATGCCTAATTTTAAACGGATTGGAAATAAGAGGAATAGCAATACGCCCCCGGAGCTTTGAATAGGGCGGGTATTAATAAGTTGTTTAGAATATATTTTTTAATAGATTTTACTATAGTAATAGATATCAGAATATAAATAGTCCGTCTCCATAATGCTCGATATTTCTCATAGGGTAAGACTGCGATACCCATAGAGGGCCCTAAGACGTGCAGGTATCTAATAATAAGGGCTATTTGTCGGTCCGTTTGTGCGTCACGAGAGGAGTAGGATACTCCATTTGATTTTTTTGTTTAAGAAGTAAAAAGTTAAAGATTTTTATTGTCAAAATCTGTCTGTTAAATCAAAAAGTAGGTATATTACAAGCCTATGATTTAGGCTTGCTTCGAGAATAGTATATTATTCTTTTTAATAAGGAAAATACATTTACTTGTCGTAAAACATAGATGTAAATCTAACTTAAGAAATACTAGGTAACACATTAGCAATTGAATATTATTTCCACCCATTTCAAGTAACTAAAATATACATATGTATAAGCATACTGCAAAAAACATATAACTACGATAATTTACGATTACAATAAAGTTTTAATATTATTATGACATGCTTATATTCAACTTGCCCGGTTTGTTTAATCTAAGACAACATTGAAGACTAAATTTAATAATCTTAAAATGTACCAAAAAAAACTTCATACACGCATCCATAAAATATAAAATAATAGGTGATACAAAAAGAAAAAAATCCAGGCAAACCCGACGGGCGGGCCTAGTGCAGCGCGCGTATAAATCCAATTTTCTAATAGCCGTATTATTACCTGGCTCTATGGAAATGCCTTTCCCTTTGATCATATTTCTTTCTCTATTTGGACTACTCTTTTGTATCCGGCTGATATAATATTGATAATGTTCTTGCCAACAGCATATACGTTATATTAGATATAAGGTATTGTAACAAAAGCTTCATGTAGGTAATATTTTCTGCAGGTAAAACAAATATAATAATAGCATTTGCGCGAATTGCTATACAAAGAAAGGAATGTTATTATAAAGATAAATCTGTGGAGTAAGATGGCACATTATTGCTGTACTAACGAAGTAACGATTAATTTATAACTATAATTCCATTAATCTATAAATTAAAAGTATCCTTAATCAACGAGCATGCATGAAGAGATTGATGGATGTGGATGAAGCAGTGGGCCAGGACCATAGCACAGGAAGTGATCTCTGCCTACCCCTCTGGGAAAAAGGCGTGATTTTATGTATATGTATTATTCGATTTTATCATCATCATCAGCCCATATACGTCCCCAATGCTGGGGCACGGGCCTACCCTAAACTAGGGCCGTCAGGCCTTAGTCAACCATACTGGCCAAGTACTGATTGGTCGACTACACAACCCTAGAATTTCTCAATGGGTGTGTGCAGGTTTCCTCTCTACGTCTTCCTTTTACAGTTAAAGTGACAAATAATTAATCGTACATATGAATTTAAAATTTTAAAACACAGTGGTACGTGGCGGGGTTTGAACTGGCGACCTCTCATGCACACAAAGATCTTATCACTCGTACATCGACGTTTTTTTTTCATCTTATCTTGCACATAGCAATTTTTTTCTGTACCTAAAATTAGTTTAACATATTTCAAATACACAAAATTGTTTTAAAATAACTAGGTACATTAGTAATTTGTTTTTTAACTGCCTCGATGAAACCGAGAGGTCCACGGTCCGGTCGGGCAACATTTTGTGAGTTTTTCTGTCCGAGTCAGGAAGTTGGAGGATGCACGCCCGTGTCGGATTGCTGTCTGACCGAACTATGAGGGTAAGGTAACAGAGTGCACTTGTGTTTGCGCGTGCACTTGTGCACAATAATATGTCCTGCGCTGGCTGATCTCCATTGAGATAGGCCGCCATAGCCGAAATCGCTTGGATGCCTTATATGCCTATTAATACTGTTAAATATTTTAGATTCATCATCATCATCGGCCCATTCCCGTCCACTGCTGGACATAGGCCTCCCCAAATGCACGCCACTTCTCTCTCTCCGCGGCCACTCGCATCCAGCTCCTACCAGCCGTCCTGCGCAGATCGTCACACCACCTGGCCTGCGGGCGTCCTACACTACGTTTGCCGAGACGCGGTTTTAGATTACTTAGTTGTTATATGTAGTTTCTTTACACTTGACTTGACAGCTTGATATATCCACAAAGTAATATCGTTATTACTACTTTTTATATTTAACTTATGCTTCTGCTTCTATTGTAAGTAAGTAAGTAAGTAGTCTTATAAAGCCGACAAATTGTGAACGTAATGTAATTTGTGTATAATAAATTTAAAAAAAATTAAGGCGTTTAATAGAGAAGATCAGTGAATGCAACAAGGGTATGTAATGTATAGATAGAGTATACGGGTCCAAGTGGTTTAATATAAAAGCGGTCAGTACAAACAGACGCCGAATCGGGACTCGCCAGTGAGACACAGTTAAATATACAACGGTGAGTGAGGTATAAATATACGATATATTATGATAAATATTTGTCTAGTTTATAAATAAATATTAAAATGATCTGATCCCGTGGTAAGTAGCTTATAACATACATACAATCACGGCTTTTCGCTAGAGGGGTAGGCAGAGATCACTTCCTGCCATGTGCTACGGTCCTGGCACACCACTTTCGCTTCATCCACATCCATCAAACTCTTCTTGCATGCTCGTCGATTACGGGTACTTTTGATTTGACTTTTATTTAAGGCTAGTATTACGGATATCAGAATAAACAGTGGATACACAAATATACTTAAATACATTTTAAAACACACGCACGCGACCACCACCGATGTTAGCCACACAAATATTTGTATGTTGAGAATCGAACCCACGACTCTTGGGACCGCCAGGCCGGGTCACTAACCACTTTTTTCCTAACTGACTAACGATGATGGCTTGGAGGAGCCTTGTCATCATCACCGGGCTTGCGGGGGAGCGGATGGCTCTCACCCCTAACCACTGTTCCACCGAGTCTGTCTTATATTATAAAACATGCTGCTGAAACTAAATTTCTCACTGGTCCTCATTAAACTGTGTTCTAGTATCATGGCATTCAGTGGACAAAGGGCGAATCGACTGCATTGTACGCTCACAATGCGCCAAGTGTTGCAGTTGGCTATCATCTGGCTACTTGCACTTATTGATGGAATCTTACTAACGTACGTTTAAAGCAAGACATTAATAAATAAATAGAATTTTACACAACATCACATACATAGTTCTGATTTCGAAGTATGTTACTTATAATCTTGTGATCTGTAGGAAAAAAAAATTATTAGGTATTCCAAAGAAGCGATAGGACCTCGTTTTTATCACATTTAAATTTTTAAGGCAAGCTTTTGTAGTAATACGTAATTTATTTTTCTTAAAACGGTCTCATTTCTTTACACAAAATTGTAAATGAGAGTTAAAAAAAGAATGTATTTTTACTAAGTATGTTTGTAATGATGTGTCAAGTCCATTAAAAAGATCTCGATGAGTGTGTGTGCATGTGTGTGTGAAAGTCAAAATTGGTAAAACTCATTAAATGAAGTTTTGGCCGTATGATTTTAAAATCAAGGCCGTTTACTACTACTACTAGTCCATTAAAAAAGCAAATCACTGTCTCTAAATTGCGCGGGATTACATAGAAAAAGTACATAAAAAAAGAAAATTAAAAAGAAAATCTCTCATTATATTATGGTCAACAGATCGCGCGTTTCCGAAAAAAAAAAGTCGCAACACTTACATTCAATCGTTGTAATAATACTACATTAATGTACTTGACCCACAGAAGCATACAATAATGTGTAGCTTTTGTAAATTCGCGTCGGCACTCGACATAACATTATTTATATAAATGGAATTCTTCGTATTACGCAACATTGCATTGTGTTGAGTCTTTGAGCTCCTTGCTCACCGAAGTGTGATTTTAATGCGATAAAGCTAGGGATTATTTATTGTCTGCTCCTTCACTAAGAGGATATTCAAAATGTTTATTATTAAGTGGTCGAAGTCTCACATAAGATCAATAGCTGTTGCGGTCATTATGCGTTTTTTTCTTGATACACTTAAAGGAAAATTTATTCATCAGTGCACATTCGTTGTGATTTGAGGTATTTCGATAATCTCTCTATCTGTCCTTTAAAAATCGTGATTTGAATAGGTAAATACCTTTGAAATAAAACTTATTTTACGGATTATACTAGCGTATATTGGTATTCTAAATGACTGATGATATACCTAAGTTAATACTTACTGAATGACGAAATTACTACATAGTATAAAACAAAGTCGATTTATCTGCCCTTATATCCCTATGTGTGCTTAAATCTTTAAAACTACACAACGGATTTTAATGGGATTTTTTTAATACATTGAGGGATTTAAGAGGAAGGTTTTTATGTAAAAATTCACCCGAAGCAAAACGAGGGCTAAACTAGTAATTTATAAGTATCTAAATGATTATAATGTTATGTTGAATAGATCAAATCTTGAAGAGAGGTTAAATCAAAAGTACTCGTAATCGAAGAGCGTACATGAAGAGATTGATGAATGTGGAAGAAGCGAAAGTGGTGTGCCAGGACCGTAGCACATGGCAGGAAGTGATCTCTGCCTACCCTTAGGGAAAAAGGCGTGATTTTATGATATGTATGTATATGTAAGTTATGTTATGATCTGAATGTGTTCTCATGTTACCTAAAATGGTAACGCTTGAATAAAAAGGTGAAATAAGTACTGACAAAAATGTAGCAAGTTTTTTAGTTCAAACTTTTTTTATCTACCTTCTTTTGTGCGTGAAGAATGTTTATCTAGGATCACTGTTAATCTCATCTGCACCAGTGTTGTTGTGTGCACCCAAGGATGGCTACGTTGTCGCAAACATCGTGCGCTCCAACGCACTACGACAAAACGACGACACAATGACGACAAATTCGGTGTCGGGTGTTACACGGAATCGGGGGTCCTTAAGCGATATTTTCCACTGATAGACCCAACAAGCAAGTAACAAGTAGATATATTAAGTTAGAAAATCTAATTAAGTTGCACCTCCTTTTTGGAAGTCGGTATAAAGTGATTGTGTGTGTGTGTGTGTGTGTGGAGTTCAAATCATTTATCTGTATGTGGAAATCAAATTCAGTTAGAGTTACATTAGAAATACATTAGGACTAATAAGCGTCTAAAAAAACCTTATGTCCATGCTAACATGTCTCATGTAAAATTCTTGTTCTTTTGATGAGTAGTAAACTTATTGATATCACAGAAAGAAAATTTGTAGAATAATCAAATCAATCAATCAATCAATCGTCGTATATCCTTTCTACTCGTGGGAACGCAGTGACCTTGTTAAAACAATGCACAAGGCAGAGTCGTTTAAATTTATTTAGGGGTGAGAGCCATCCGCTCCCCCGCAAGCCCGGTGATGATGACAAGGCTCCTCCAAGCCATCATCGTTAGTCAGTTAGGAAAAAAAGAAAAAAGAAAAAAAAAAAATAAAAAAAAAAGCACAAGGCAGAATGGCGGCGACGTGGTCCACAACCCGTCACGTCACGTTTCCCACGGAGGTGAAAAGTGGATCGCTGGAAGTGATCTCTGCCTACCCCTCTGGGAAAAAGGCGTGATTGTATGTATGTATGTATGTATGTATGTATAATCAAATCACAACAATTTACCTATATCATTCAAAAATAGAACAGAATCCATTCCCCAACATAACATAACACTCACTAGCCCGCTGCCACCAAAAAAAAAACACTCGAGACTCAATGACGTTTTTCTTTTTAATTTCCTAATGCCACCCGATAATCGACATTTATCGTAATCTGCCATCGGTGTGACGAGAAACACTTTCGGCGACACATTGTTGCAACGGAACACCGTTTGTTTATGGATTAGTGAGAGTGTTTGTCTCGCGACAAAGGCACGGATTAGACCTTCTTCGAGAGTAAAAGTGGTTTTTGAAATGTTTTTTTTTTACTATTCGGTCAGTATTTCGAGTTAAGTATTACGTAAGTGTCCTTGGATTAGGTTTTTTTTGGTAGTTTTAAGAGGCGTTTGGTAGCTGCCGGTGAATAGATTTACTATCACGTCAGATATAATACTTACTGGGTCTCTGGGTCGTCCACGTAAATGTTTGATTAATAAACAAGCATGTATTTGATTTAGTAGAGGGGTTGTTCTTCTTTTTAACCTACATAAAGGTGTCTTCGTCAGTTATACCAATGTATTATCAAAAATTATCATTATTCATTTATTATTAATGTTGCAATAAGTACTGTACTAAAAATGTTACGGGTATACACATTTGAAATAAATAATAACATATATTTTTATAGTAAAAAATACGTTACAGAGTCGTAATTCCGCGTGACATAGTTGTTTTCATACAAATCACTGGTGTCTCCCGCTACCTGGGCCGGTGTATAATTCATAATGGTCCCAAAAACATTAAAGACAGTAGCAAATATAAAAGTATTTTTTAATTCTAAGAAATATAGTTCATCTTGTAACAGTATCTACATTTTTTTTACATGCAACATAAAAAAAATAAAAAATCTTAAAATCTCGTCTCTCACTTCATACTGTTTTAATAGGTATATTTCGTCACGTGTCATTTAATTCGAACGGCACGCATTCGCGGCTCACTTTTGTCGCTGTCGATTGCATATTTAGCCCTCCCTTCCCCCAGTCGGTATTACCCCTCTAGCTACCGCGAGATCGCGCGTTTGTCGCCCGGAAGCCGTGTATAGAGGTGCGTGGGTTTATTCGGCGACAACTTCGTCACGTAAGTATTGTACAAAATATATAAATTACAGTTATTCTTATTATTTAATTTTTGTGTAATAAGAACCTCTTTCATGCCAACCTTTTAGGTTTGTATTTTGTGGTCCCGTTTAAGTATTATAGATCTTGTAAGTAATATTTACCCCTCCGTCACGCTACAACTTCGTAACAAAAACAAAGTGACGAAGTGGTAAAGTACGTGACGGAGGAGTAAAAAATACTTGCAACGAATTTAATGTTTATATTATATCATAAAATATAAGGATCTGTTGAAATAAGAACAGTACTTATCATGGCAACTACTTCGATGAGGTTTATCTAATGTTTTTCTAATGTTTACATAGTAATTCATATATTTTCTTTTTAAAATATTATCATGAAGAAAAAGAAGTATTTAACAGCAACAGAAAGACAGCGGCGTTGCCGCGAGAAACGAAAAAATGTTCCAGGAAAGGTAGCTGAAGTACAACGAAAGATCTCGAGATATATCATACCTCTTCGTAAAAAACTTGTGGCTGATATGAAAGTGAGAGAATTTCTCTTCGATGAAGTCATCTTACGATGAAGAGAAAATGGCAAACATGCTTGAAAACGTACTGTACACGCCGGCTCTATCGCCAATACCAGTAGATCGACAAATACATCCTTATTGAATTGAGGGATTTTTGGAGGGGCGCAGGATTCATATCCTTTGTGATGGACGCACTTCTTGTTTCCACCCTATAAATTCCGGTATACCTCAAGATTCCGTTCTGTCGCCGACATTTTTTTTGCTGCATTTCAAAGATATGTTGTCACTAGGCAATATTCATTGCCATGCATTCACCTGGGGTAAAGCAGACCGAAACCGAGGAAAAGAGGAACCTTCTTGTCGCCGAGCTTAACGGCGTCTTGGACTGCATTTCCGAACGGGGCTCATGCGATATTGTCAAGTTCAATGCCAAGAAGAAACAGGTGTATGTTTTTTCTAGTAAAGTGTCTCCTTTCCTTTCCCATCCTACTCTTCAGACCACTCCCTTACCAATACAGGATAGCCTTAGCATCCTTGGCATAGATGTTCGCCGCGACCTGAACCAGCGGGATTACATCGAGAGCGTCATTGCTTGGGATCCAGAACAGAGTGCAGCGTTTTTTCACACCGGTGCAACTCTGCCTTCTTTATAAAGCACAAGTTCGCCCATGTGTGAAATATTGCTCTCACCTCTGGGATGGCTCCGCAAAATACTTGTTCGACGCCCTCGATAGGTAGCAGCGACGTGCTATCTGTATTGTCGGTGATGTAGAGGTGTCCGAAACCCTAGAGCCTCTTCAACAACGTATAGACATTGCCGGTTTAAGTGATCTCTACTGTCTCTATTATGGGGAATGCTCTGAAGAGCTATTTCAGCTAGTCCCTCCCCCCCCTTTCCACTCCCGAACATACAATGCAGGCGCTAGTGGCTGAGACTAAGAGGTTTAGCTCCTCATTTCTGCCCCTGCCATTAAGGCATGGAATGCCCTTCCAGCTCATGTTTTCCCTCCCTCCTATGATCCCGGGCTCTTAAGGCGGGGCGGCATTTAAGCAGGCATTCAGGGCGACAGGCTCAATATGATCTATTGTGCCTGTCGACCTCATATTTGGATCTCACTACCGTTTACCATCAGGTGTAGTGAGGTCATCTTGTTAGCCAAGTAAGTATAAAAAAAAATCCGTTTGAGGACTTGATTCAAGTTCTACGAAATCCAGAGGTGAAAGAGTGAGAGAAAAAGGAAAAAGAGTGTTTTTTGAATTTGATGAGCCTTTGCCAGTGTTCGAAACTTAAATCTGATTAGGACTAGTATGAGTTGTAGAGAAAGTAATTTGTTGTTGATGATTATAATTTTATTTTAGTTTTTCAGTAAAGTTAGACTATTATTTTATTTTATTCAATTGATACAAGTTAGGAGTCTTATAATTTAATTATACTTTAGTACGGATCTCTCATTCCAGAGATTCTGCATTGTGATTTTATTTAGTACTAGTGGTCCCGGCGAATTTCATACCGCCAATACTATAAACCTTCCCTGGACTGTCACGAACATTTTAAAACCAAAATAACCTAAATCGGTCCGGGCGTTCTCGAGTTTTAGTCAGACTAACGAACAGCAATTCATTTTTATTTATAAGATATAAGTAAATCGGTCTTAAGAAAACAGAAGACTGTTAAATATTTAATTATTCTGAAGAAGTAATAAATAAGTCTAAGCATTTAAAACTTGTTTTGTTGCAAAATACGACCTTTTATTTATAGAATAACAACTATGTCACATACTCTACCACTCTGTCGCGTTAATGTCTCCTGGTTTCAAAATGTATATAGCCATTTTTATATTTTGTTATGAAAAGTACATTTTCGGAAAAATCATATTATAAATAGTTAACTATAATACAGTCTACGACATTAATATTTCTCTGCTGAAAGTGGTTAAAATTGAATTATAACAAAAATATACTTGAAACTTAGTGCAATTGTGACAGAGTGGTATAAGATTAAAAATATTTATGTATTATTTGATATAGAGGTATTGCTTTGTAAGTTTTCTAAAAGAACCATTTGATTATTATTGTAACAAATAATTTGAAATTTATCTGAGTCAACCCAATTAACACAAAAAAATAAAAGATATTGTGACGAAGGTGTAAAATTTTTAGGCCAATCCGTCATTAAGGTATTGTAAATATTACAAAAATGTATAAACTTCGCGGCCAACAACTTTTTCAAATAAACAAGACATTCAGCTATAACAAAACATACAAGATTTGACAAGAACACGTAATATTTTTTTTAATAAATTTGGGCAAAAATTTTGTCGTCGTGTAGGTTAAAAAGAAGAACGACCCAGAGAACAGAGTAGGGCATAGTCATAATAGTTTGTTTAAAAAGTTAGTGTAATGGCTTAATACTGAAACGATACTAACAATTTTGTACTTGAACGATGGTTAAATTTTAGAACATTCTAACCATATAAGAAGATTGTCAAAATTATTTGATTTGTTGTTTTCGATCAGAATTGGTTTGTTAACGATCAGTATAATAATTATGGCTAGCTAGGTTCCTAATTCATTGCATTATTTTCAACGACCATTGTCACAGACCCATTGTATTCAGCGCTATCATCCATATTAACTTGTTAGCAAATACAGTCTTCCGAATTCGAAATAATTGCGGCCCAAAGCTAAATATCACATCAAAAGCGGGCGTAATAGAGAAACATTACCGGCCCATAAGCCTCGACCACTTAGGGATGGAGCCACGCGCGGCCCATTACGTCACTAATTAAGTACCGCCGTGTGCATGCGCCCTAATGCGAGGGCTGTGTGTACACGTCCTTATGTGAGGGCTGTATGGCATAGGATGTGTTTGCGTAACGCTTCTTTTTTTAATTTTCTGGCGGCAATTTTTTGATTCCATTTTCGAAGTGATTTGGATGACAAACTGTTTTTTAACTTCCTTTTTGTAATTCCAAGCAAGCGACCCCTGAAAGTCTGCGGTTGCACTAACATTCTTGGAGAGATTGATATTTTTTCAAATACGCCATATTAAACAACATTAAGGAAATCTTAAAATTTCAACAATTATAAAAATGTTCATCAAATTACTAGTTTCATTCGCTTCTTGTGTTCCATCATTTAATTGAAATGTAATATAATCTGTAATATAAATGTAAAATGATTATAACAAATAATCTTTTTCATTTTCTACTCTTAAGTTATCATCATTTAACGTTTCTCACAAATAACGTAAAATACACCACGTATTTCAATTCCTTAGAATCAAATCAAACGGACCGACATAAAAAAAAAAACAAAATGTATACAATAAAAGGGCCTTTTAATACTTATACCGCTCCTTGTCTATGCCGCGCGCGTGGGATCATTTAGCGAGCCGCGTGCCCGTCGACACACCACTTGAAACCTTTTTGTATATTTAAAACCAAAATTAAAAACGACAACAGTAAAAAAAGTCCCCTATACCTATCATAGTAAGACTCAATTCCGTCTGATACTTTGTACGCCATATTGGAATTGATACCATTCATTGTCTATGGTTCTTACAAAAGTTGCATTGTAACTCGATAACTTTGCAATTTTTCGAATAATTATTCCATTAAGTGCCGCCTTTCGGCGCGTTTTTGATTTTTAACAAATAAAAAATGCGGTCGTATCTTTGATAATGATTTAGAGTGAATAGTAGATATCTAATCATTTTATTGTTATGATAAATATTTATTTTACAATGTTTTCAGAACATATTTGGCTGCTGACGGGGTAATGTGCGACTTTATCAAATACATATATGGGTACGACTTAGTCAGTTTGTACAGTAAAATAAAATTCTAAATTTAATATTAATGTGTGAGACCGCAAAGATAAATTGACAATTATTAGAATGTTGGCCTGTCCGTTATTCGGCTTTTACTGTACTCGTGGATCATGGATAAGTTCCTATAGTATACTTTACTATACTGATACTACGATTATTAAGTAAGTGAATATCTAACTAACAAAACGTGGTAAAATATTGCTCTACCAATTTTAAAACCCGATCCCAAACTAATATAATATATTAACCGACCTAAATAATAATAATTAGGCGTTACAATATTGGAAATTTGCCACAAACTGTATTTAAAGTCATAACCATAACCCAATAATATGGTTATCGTGAGAAAAACCCTCCCGGACCACAAACAACACAAAACCATATCCTTCCGGCCACTCGACCATAGAGCACTCGACTCGACACCACTCTATGGACCCCTCGGCACGCCATCGAGTTAACAATTAATAAAGTTTATATTCCATTTATGGTTTTGAAGTTGATACTCAAATGATTTAGGGATTTTTTTTTTTTAACAGTTAATTAAAATTTTCGTACAATATTATTCAGATTTTCAGCTATGTCTTAGCTAGCGCAATTTGTACAGAATTCGTAATGTCGGATCTTTAAATAATTGTGTTTATTATACGCGAATTAATTCAGTAAAATTATCAAATTTTTATTTATATATTTTTTCCATTTCTGCAAAATTGTTGGCTGTGTAAAATATGAAAAAAATAAAATATTATTAAAAAAAAAACCAAAACGATTCACATCCTACCAGCTACCTAAATTTTGAAGATTTGGCTGTATGATTTTTATCAAAGCCATTAAACCGATATAAAAAAAACCTACCTAAATACCGCGAAATAGAGCCATTAAAAAATATACAGTCAAATTGAGAACCTTTTTTTTAAGTCTGTTAAAAGAAAGCCTATTACTTATAGCTTATCGACCTTTTTTCACAAACAGACAATAATTTAAAACATGTGACTGCGTAAAGGGTAGTTTACGGCCCTTTACATTGAGACGACGTGATCTTACGGCTTGTCCCGGCCGCAAGCGACGGCCGTAAACTGCTGTAACTAAGCCTTTAGTTTGGGCTGAGATAGTATGGAGCTTCTTCTTTTTTTTTTATTAGCTTTCCACCTGTGATTACGCCTTTTCAGTTACCTACCATTTCACATTGATGTTTCTAGTTGAAGTTTTAAAATAATTGTGTGCTAAGTCATTTGTATTCGTGACTGAATACATGTTTTTCTTTCTTTGTTTACTCCCTTTATAGCGTAGTAAGTTAAAGTAGCCTATGTCATTTTTTCAGCGTGTTATATTTGTGCAAAATTTTATTAAATCTGTTGAATAGTTTGCAGTTTTAGTATGATTTTTTTTCTTAACTGACATACGATGATGGCTTGGAGTAACCTCGTCATCATCACGGTACTTGCCGGGGAGCGGAGGGCCCTCACCCCTAATTTAAGAAAATGCGATGGATAGACAGAGTTACTTTCTCATTTGTAATATTAAAGGCTTTGTGTACATGTACTCTTATAACGATTCTAACCAATTTTTAAATTACAAGGCAACACATCTTTTTACAATGCCTAATATATAACTTTAAACTGAATAACCTATCAAAATCTTTTAAAAATGCATGTCTGGTATTGAAATTATATATCTGGTTTTAAAATGAAGGTCCTTTCAAATTACCTAATACAGACTAATATTCTTATAAATGTAAAAGCAAATAATGCAGATTTATGCTACAAAAGTAGCTCCTGCTACGGGGAGCGTTACGGCGACTACGAGAATTCTACGGCGTAGCTGTTTCTAAACACGTTTTTGTTCTTCTTCATTTAAATTACAGCCTCGATTTTATATCGCTTTTCTGAGACTAACTAAGACTAAACATGTCTATAGTGAAATAGAAACCTGTTAATACTTTATCACTAAGTAGTTTAAATCAGCTAATCAGTAACGTCATGTTTTGCATCAGACAGAAGAATTTATTTGGTTTATATAAATATTCATTTCTATATAATACTAGCTGTGCCCGCGACTCCGTTCGCGTACATTTTTTTGTTATTTCGATTTTTACAATAAGTTTTGTATGGGGGCCACGTCTTATCATAACTGGAGCTAGAATTTAAATGGCCTATCCTGTGTCCCAGATGTCTATGTGTTTTTATACCAAATTTCATCAAATTCGGATAATTGGTTTAAGAGTTATGGAGGTACATACATACATACACACATACAGAAAAAAATCTAAAAATCGTGAAATTAGTATCAGTATCATATATTGAGCCTATGAACACAATATCTCTGAAAACAAACTAACTTACTCCATGACCGACCCTTACAGATTTATTATTAGTATAGATAGATATCCTATAGCTTTAAGTTAATTTCGACTGTATACCACGTCGCCTATCCATTTCATTACTCCCCGCAAAAAGGTCTAACATCAAAACCTTGTCACGAAAAAAGAAAAAAAATAAACAAAACGGCCAGAATCCGCCGCATCCACACTTACCCGCTATAATAAACCTTCAATGATATAAATAAATTCCTGGCTAACTGGAAAACGCGGCGACAGTGAAAGTTAATTTGAAAATGGAATAAACAGCCGGCAGCCAATAGCGGCGGGGCCCGGGGGACCGCCGGCCAACCAGAGCGCGGGGATTTTCGCGCGCTGAATTTTTATTAGCCGAGATAATAACGCGCTATTTCGCCTTCCCTTTTTCCGTTTTTACGCCGGTGTGGTAATGGCGCGGCTACGATTTTCGGCGTTTCGTTCGTTCGTTTTCGATTTTGTTTCTGTATTATTGTGGGGTTTGCGGGGATCCGTTTGGGGGCCGGATTGTGGCCTTTGTTTCGAGATGTGGCGTTGTTGTTATAAAATTGTGTTGGGATACTTCAATCAATGAATCGTGAACATTAAGTTAAGAAACTACTGCCTAATTAAACTGTCTTACAGTGATGATAAGAAATCTGTCAGCCTACAACCACAGACATTTAATTTTTTCTTCGGTAGGCACTTGCAATAAATACCTTTAGAAGAAATAATGTAGAACAACAGCAAAATAAATATTGTTTTTTTTTATTTCGTTTAAATCGCAAGTAGCCAACCATGATTATAACTCCATACCATGCTACAGATATTTACGATACGATATTTTAAATGGTTCAATAATAGTCTAACGACCGAATAATGTTAAGACACTTAAATATTTAACAGATCAAGTTTTTTTTATCCAAGTTATTCAATCAGGAAAAGGCAAAGGGATCTAGCCTGTACAGCCTAGTCATAAGTAGTTTCTTAAGTATTGCGGCCGGCGCCAAGTCTTCTGTAATTTAAACAGATCAAGACTTAAATTCGAATGGCAGTTTTGAAATTAGAATCCTCTCAATCGGCAAATCAGCTTTTTTTTAATCCCACTTATCCCATCAGGGAAAGGCAAAGGGATCTTAGCCCGTACAGCCTCGTCTTAAGTAATTTCTTTGGTATTGCGGCCGGAGCCAAGTCTTCTGTAATTTAACAGATCAAGATTCGAATGGGAGTTTTGAATTTGAAACCCTCTCAATCAGCGCTCGAAAATCTAATCAACGACAAAATTCGGCTAAAAGTCTATAATGTGTCATTCTACTCTAAATTTAAATGAGATATTTGAATTAGGAACCCTCTATTGGCAAATCTGCGCTCAAATATCTAATCATCGACAATATTCGGCTAAATGTCTATTAATGTGTCATTCTACTCTATGCATAGACAACGGGCGCGGATATTAAAAACAAAACTGCAACATGGCGGCTCGCAATCTAAAGTTGTCCCAATGCGGCGCTCAAGACAAAGCGCCCGTGCTGCCAACTAAGATTGCTTCGTGTCTTTTAGTATATGCGACGTGCCAGCGAAGAACTTGTGTACCTACCCTTAGGGTTGGCTTGAAGGTCCTAGTAACCAGGCTATAAAAAAAAAAACAAATAGGGCACGTTTCTATTAGGCGAATAGTAAGCAGCTGGGAGTGTGAATGTTGCGATGGGTGTGTGCGGGGGTGTGTGTGTGTGTGTGCTAGTAGAAATTCATTAAACTGAAGATTTGGCTGTATGATTTTTATCAAAGCCGTTAAACCGATATTTACTACTAGTAAGCAGCTGACAGTTTGCTGACAGTTTGCCTCCCTATACACCGTGACATTGTAGTGATTGTTTAACGTAGTGATTATGTTCTCATTGTTCCCGTAGCAGAACGATTTACCTTTAGTAGTAGGTACTATCGAATCATGCTAGTTATTTCGGGAAAAATTTCATAAATTTTTTTTAAAATGATCTGCCGTCTTGGAAGGCTAAGAAGCGATAGTTCTTTTAAGTGATGTGACGTAATCCAGTACTGCTTGCAGAATGAAATTGATGATTAAAGCTGAAGAAGCCATACGCCCTAAGTAATATAGAGGTTTGAGCGTGCTTTCGAGTTTGGTTTATCCCTTTCGTTAAACCGGTAGGTATTTATCGATTGAATAAAAAAAACTGCACATCTATTTTACTACTAAGATAGAATCATTTTACTGCGGGAAAAGAACCACTAAAATTTCACGGTGTATATTTTAAACCGCGCTACTCAGACGCTGCGTATCAGAGAGAAATGGGGCCGTTCTAATAGAGATCAACCAATTGCACAGGATATGTAGGTAGTGCATAAGTGTGCGCCAAGACAAGTGCACTCGCTCTTCTCTCACTTTCATAATTCGGTGACCGATGAGAGATCGGGCGCGGATCAAGAGATATTCCCACAAGTTCCACTATGCATTTCCACTCCAGTACATTTCATCATCACCGGTCTACCCTGAATTAGGGTGATAAGGCCTTTATCAACCACGCTAGCCAATTAATGATTAATTTTATTTTTTTCTCCACAAACTATAAGGTACTATATTGCTTAAAACTAGTAGTACATTGCATCGAGTGTTTGTGGGAGACTGGAGTCTAAACTAGACAAGAAGAATGCCTGTATTTTAGAGTACCAGGGCCCCGCCCTCATTTCATAATCTTATATTATAATGTATAGAGTACTAAAACAAATTAAAATATGAATATGATATCAGAGTGTATTTCTATTAAGAATCGTTAGGAGAATAAAGTGATTTGAAAGGAAGTTATCTTTGATATTTTCCTCGCCCGACTACCTTCGCCTACTTATAAATCACACCATAATGGAGCCATCTGATAAAAGTACCTATCCTGGAAATGAGAGCAATGTCCCTTTAAATACAAAACAAAATAATTAAATTAAAACTAAACAAAACTAATAAAAAAGAGATCAGAGCAATACAGGAAATGACGTAAGAAATAACACTTTTGTGTGTGTGTGTGTGTGTGTGTGCGGGTTGGTTGACTACACAACCTAAGAATTTCTTCAAATGTGTGCAAGTTTCCTCACGTTGTTTACCTTCACCGTTAAAGCGTCGAATAATCGCACATATGATTTTGAAATTAGAAAAACACAGTGGTGCGTTGTGAGCTTTGAACTGGCGACCTCTCGCATAGCAAGCAACGAAATTAACCACTCGGCCATCGACGCTTTTATCCAGTACATTAAGTTCAACAAAACGATTGATCACAGATCAGACTCAGGCAGTTATTTCCTAATAAAAAAAAATACTATTCCACAAATCTAGCGAGTAATTTCGCTTTAGGATATTCTTCTAATAAAATACAAGACATTTTAATTATTATTAAACATCATAGTTATTTGAATACTCTCAGAATTCAAGCACACGTCACATGTTAATTAATTTAAGTCCCAGCGAGGCCGGGACTCATTACCGAGTCTCTCTCGACAACTTTATTTATTTCGGGGACTCGCCTTCATTTAAGAGATCTTGGAATAGCGCACATGAGCGGTTTTGATACTAGAATATTATATACTAGCTGCGCCACCGACTTCGACCGTGTTTTGCTCCGGTTTTTACACATTTTCCGTTGTTTCTTTGCTACTATTGGCCGCAGTGTGATGATATACCTATAGCCTAAAACCTTTCTTAATAAATGGGCTATCCTTTTAGAGGTGAGAGCCATCCGCTCCCCCGCAAGCCCGGTGATGATGACAAGGCTACTCCAAGCCATCATTGTTAGTCAGTAAGGAAAAAAAATGGTCTATCCAATACAAGATTTTTCAATTCAAACTAGTAGTTCCTGAGATTACGGCTTTCAAACAAACAAACAAACTCTTCAGCCTTTTAATATTAGTATAGATAAATGCAACAACACAATAAAAAGGCGTCGATGGCCGATTGGTTGAGGTCGTTGCTTGCCATGCGAGAGGTTGCGTGGTCAAACCCCGCCATGTACCAATGTGGTTTTCAAATTTGAAATTCATATGTTTGTTATTAGAAGCTTGAAGAAAAACCATCGTGAGGAAACCTGCACACCTGAGAAGAAATTCTAAAGCTGTGTCGTCGATCAACCCGCTCTTGTCAGCGTGGTCGACTAAGGCCTGATCGGCCTAGTTAAGAGGAGGGCCGTGCCCCAGCAGTACTTTTTGGGACCCTGTATAGGCTGATGATGAATCTTGCTGCTAATTTATTTTCACTAAATAATTTATTAAACATTGTTCATAATGCACTTTTACAGTACATTTTTCTGTTGATACATAAGTATGGGATGTAATTAAGCAGACAAATAATTGTAAGTATCAAGCCTTATTGGTCGCCCTGTAAGAGTTTATTCATGCTCTTAAGAAGAATCTCAAAGGTGTAGCTAAGTTACAATATGCGGTACTGGTGAGCTCACAAGTGCTTGTTTAACTTAAGTTTTGTAAGTAGATAGTCTAGGTAGCGTTTGATTGTGGTTTGTCTTTAAAATTAAACACTAATTGATAATATTCACACAGTTTAATTTTACATTCAGGGATATACAGTTTATCGGCATCAGAAAATTGTTTAGTATTTACCAAAATATACATGCAATTCTACAACACAATTCGACAAAAACAAGAGTGCAGTAATGCGAGATTATGTTTGTTACAGAAATGAAATGTCATGATATAATGTTTCGTAGAATGCGTGAAAAGTAGATTAAAAATTTTTAGTGGTGTATGACTGCAACAAGTGTGGACACAATGAAACTAAAGGTATAACAAAAATATTTAACTAAGATTGAAAAGGAAAACTTTGCTAAATCCTCACAACAAGCTATTAGAGTACTTTTCAAAAATTATCCAAATCCGATATCCGATACCGTTAATTTTTTTTATAATTAAGAAAACACCTGCTATTTATTTTCCTTCCTAACACTTCCGCGCGCGACAGTCCAAGCGTATTCGCTAAGATGTTGTCTCCCGCAAATTTGGCCGGGCGTTGCTTAACATTTAAATGTTGAATCATACACCCTCCCCTCCCTTCTTACCCCCCAAGGGCGGCATTAGCAAGGATCATGCCGGATTATTATTGCGGGACCTTCTCTGAATAATGTTTTTATTCGCGACGAAAATTGGCTCGCCTTTACGATTATACCTTATTTGAAGACTTTTCTCTTTGAGTGTACCCGTTTTTGATATGGGTTTTAGTTGGGTTTCGGCTTGGAAGGTTGGGTTAATTTGGCTGGAAAGTTAAGCGATGAGTAGTTTGTGTGTATGGATGGGTGACCGGATGCATAGATCTGAGTCTTTGGATTTATATCAGTTCTTAGAATGGTTTACAAAAGGGACAGCTTCGTGTAGAAATAGCAAGAAAGTAACCTTTACTGGTTTTCTTCTCATAAAATCAAAAATAATAAGTAATTATAATACAGGTCCTTTATTCATACTTGCATTTAAATGCATTTTAAATGGTCAATACAGCAATAATTATGTATTAGGTCACCGAATCCGATAGTTTCAAACAGCTAAAATATCATGTTTCATTTGTAAACTTGCCTGATAGCATAGGTACAATTTAATAAAAACTATTTATTGGACTGTGAAAAAAGTATTGTAAATTAATAATTATACTTTTTAAAGATTATTAATGCGAAAATTCGAATTAGCTCGTAAATACATTTTAACACCTTGCAACCCGAAAATAAAATGTATAATTTTCTAAAAAACTGCTACAAGTATGTTGTCATCTAAATTTTAATGTCATTCACTTATCAAAAAAAATAATAAATAAAGGTATACTAGGTTTTTCAACGTGTCCACTCTATTCCAACATGGCGCCGCCTACTCTTAACTCTAGCCGAGAATGCTCTCAAGAAAATACCCACAAAGTTTTACGTAATTAGGAGCGGGCCAATCACGATCGCGCCAGCAGATGCGTATCATTACATTCCAAATTTGAATTAGCAGGTTCATGCGATTCGTAGACAGGACAGAGATTAAAAAGAAAATCTTTCAGAACTAAAATAAATCTTCTATCTTCTTCTTTCTTATAAATAAAAATGAATTGCTGTTCGTTAGTCTGACTCGAGAACGCCCGGACCGATTTAGGTAATTTAGGTTTTAGGAGGTTTCAATGAGAAAATATAGAAAAATAATCAGAATTGGCGGTGTAAAATTCGCCGAGGCCACTAGTTAAAAATAAATGTGCTTCTTTTTTATTGAATCACTTGAAATTGTAAATTTCTGATAGTATTTCCGACTCATTTTTAAATACGATGAGTATATGAACATAACTAAATATACTACTTAAATATCTGTATAAAAAAAAACTTAGTAAATATAACTTTTTAATTAATTAGTTAGTAATTTTACTTTCTGATATCCGATATTTACACAAGTTCTTAAGCGACTTACATCGAAATCAGAACAATGTATCAGCTAAATTTAAGCAATTGTTTTCTTATAATTGTGTAGTTTTGTATGTTTAGATATTTTTTTAATTAAAGGGAATATTTCCCTAACAATAAGTACTAAATTTTGAATATTGAAAATTAGAAAAAAAAATGCTCTGTAACAATTTCATACATTAACTATAAAACATGCACATTTGAGTGATACGCCATATTTTCGTAAATGTAAACGGGAAAAGTATCTCTCTTCCCCGATTTCCTGCCTTTCGCACCCTTGTAATACTACTACATTTTTTATTCAGCTTATTTAACGCCCTACTGATGTCGGAATGCGAAATCATGTGTCTATTTTAACACATCATCCGAAAATATAGGATTAATTTAAGCTTGAATTATTGCTTACTTTTTAACCGACTTCAAAAAGGAGGAGGTTATCAATTCGTCTGAATGTAATTTTTTTGTACTTATGTATGTTACGCAATTGCTCCGTAAGTTGTTAAACGATTTTAAAAATTCTTTTTTTTGGAAGGGTAGGTACCTATAGTATCTAATTGGTCCCATTGTCAGCATGTCATGGTCTGATGATAAAACTCTCAAATTTTATAGGAAAATGCAAAGGTTTTTGGGTATTTTTTAAGCAACATTAGTATATTATATTAATGTTAAAGAACTTATCTTTGGAAACCCTATCTAAAACAACATGAGTCTATGATTTGGTCAATGTCTCTGGTCAACGATTCCAAGTTTAAAACTCCCTCCGTCATTAATTTGAATATTTGAAATTAGAAGTCGTTCGGGGCTCACATGAAAGAGATCGTGATAAAGCCATCTTTCGAATTGAAGGAGGGCTCCAATTGAAGGTTTCTTAAGAAATTACTTGACCAAAAACTTTAAACGGGCAAGATGTTTTAACTTTGGTACGGCGTAAAATACTTAGTAACAAAATTAAGGGAGTAGTTACCTACATTTTTATTTGTTGTTTTTTTAATAGCATTGAAGCTCAATGTAAATTTTAAAATTTGAAAAAAATCACATTCATGACCCCGCCTGAACGGGGACTTGAACCACCGGACCTCCCGATATCGCGTCGGTTGCTCTAACCTCTGAGCTATCCAGGCCAGACCGATAGTGTTTGATCACTACCGGTGGTGGCGCCACCCGTGGCTAACGGGTAAAAGGTGATGGAAAAATTCGCATTGGTGACGTAATTGCCTGGATAGCTCAGTTCTCAGTTCAGTGTTTCTTAATACCCATAGGTCTCTTACTTACTCTTGATGTAAAAATAATTTATCTATCTATAATAAATATTAACGCTTGTAAATTTAAAATTTACATTGAGCTTTAATAGCATTAAAGACAAAAAATAAAAATATTAACGCTTGTCTTCAATTTTACTTTTATATTCATCAATAATCACATTTTTACCTTCAGATTTCCTATCTACTGAGAAATATTCTTTTAATCATGGTATTGTTACCTATTGATTTACCAATATACATACATAATTTGTTTAAAATGTAATTATATCTATACATAGGTAAATATATAATTTTATTAATATAGTACTGATTTCGGTTATATCATTCTCCATCTTTCTCTGATGGATCACAGGTGACAATGAGGTAATGTGAACCTTTCAACCCCGATACAAACAAATGGATATGCCGCGGATCCATGTTGTTAGCTAACGGATTATGGATGCGGTGTTATGTTGTTGTATGAGCCATCCGCTCCCCCGCAAGTCCGGTGATGATGACAACGCTACTTCAAGCCATCGTCAGTGTCAGTTAGAAAAGAAAATCTTAGTCACCAGCCAGAAAATTCCCAAAAAGAAAAAAAAACGGTTTTGTTGAAACTTGAACAAATCGTTTAAGAGTTTTCATCAAAGTTATAATGAAATTGTAAGGTTACTTTAATATTGGAATGAAGCATTTCAGTTTTTAAATTAGACATAATTTTTTAACTTAAATTTGTTTCATCATCATCAGCCCATATATGTCCCGACTGCTAGGGCACGGGACTACTCTAAACTAGGGCGATCAGGCTTTAATCAACCACGCTGACCAAGTGCGGGTTGGTCGACTACACTGACACAACCTTAGAATTTCTTCGTAAAAGTGCAGGTTTCCTCACGATGTTTTCCTTCACCATTAAAGCGTCGAATAACGTACATACGCATTTCAAATTTGAAAACTTAGTGGTACGTGTCGGGGTTTGAACTGGCGACCTCCTGCATGGCAGGCAACGATCTTAACCACTCGGCCATCTACGCTTTTTTTGGCTTATGTGTCATGATAGGACATGTACACTATGTGAAGGGTTTTCAGTACATCAGATCTATTGGTGGAAAGTGCCACGTAAGGACCGAGGTCCCATGTTCGAATCCCGGGTCGAGACAAGAGTTAGATTTTCTTTTAAATAAATAGTCAGCCAGGAATCAGGAAGTTGGTGGATGCATGATAATATGGCTAATCCGGCAATGCTATCATTCTCTTTCTAACATAATAGGTATTATTATCGATAACAGACCGGTAGCTATTTTTATTTGTTGTTTTTAATGCTTTTTAAAGCTGTAATGTAAATTGAAAATTTAATAAAATTCGCATTCATGATCCCGCCAGAACGGGGATTTGGACCGGTTTTCAGATATCGCGTCTGAAAACCGGTAGAAGCAGACGAGATTTAAATACCAGAGACCAATAGCTGATAATGCCGCATCTGCCAAAGCAAAAGCGCTCATCTTAGGCTCGCTTCGACGGGTTCCCTACAAATGGATCGCGCGCTCCGGTACACGGGAACGCTATTCGGCGCTCGCATTAGCGCGCAAAATGGAATGCTTCTAAATTTAAATATTCCGAATTATTGTCTTTGGATTTGGTTTTTCTTTTAATAGTAGTTAGCCACGCCTTAAGATATTGGTGCTGTGATTCCGCCAGAGTCAATGTATTTTTGTTTAGTTAGTTTCAAGGTTATTTTCGTCAGTTACTTTTGTCGATGTGATGGATCTTAGTATGTATTTTGCTTGGAACAATAATAATATCAACATTTCACGGAGTTACGAACTGTGCTGTGATGGGGCCACTAATGGTTAATTGCCTTTTAGGGGTAGGAGCTATCCGCACCCCCGCAAGTCCGGTGACTAGGCTACTCCAAGCCATCATCGTAAGTCATTTAGGAAAAAAAAAACTTTATTGTATAAACTACCGGCGACCCGTTAAATACTTTTAGTTTAGTATATAGCTACTTTGGCATTGCATATAGCATAACTCAACGTTAGTATCACTCAACTTTGCACTAGCCGAAGTGGCTTTTAGAGCAATATTTGAGTAATAGTCACTCAACTATTACCTCTAGTACAATCTCGCACCGATATCGGAGCACTCCGTACATCGATCCAGTCACAATGCGAAAATCACGGTCCGTTCCACGCTCGCGCTTTCACGTTTTGAAGCGTCCTTGTAACGGAACGCAGTAGTCTTTGAGCCGTTTGAAAATTGAAGCCGGGCACGTCAATCAGCCAAATTGGAGGTCTGCAAAGAACGGAACGCAAACGAGCGCCGTTCTCAATTCGAATTTCGAATCTCGTAATGAATGGGCGATGGCCGTACGTACGCGCCTTCTGTTAGATTCCAATTTAGAATTTGAATGGGTCCGTTCCAATTAAAAAAATGTTTGATCATGTGAGATGTATATTTTTTTATGATTTTATGACACAGATAACCTTGATACAGTTTCTATTGGACTAGGTAAGTTTTTTTTTTAAATAATAGTTTGAATTTTTCACAATAGACAATTAGTTAACAAGTACCACAAATATACCAGAAATTGTGCAGATTGCAAATGCTTACCACTAATGTGATTAAGATCAGCAAATATCTGAAATTGACAATGCTGAATAAACAAGCTGGGCAGAATGTTTGACGGTATTCGGCGTATCTTTAAGCCTAATAAGTTTAATATATATAATTTGGGAATTTTTATTTTCTCTTTGTCTATTACATCTATAAAAAGAAAATTGTGAAGTTTCTCATTTAAAATTTATTTGGTATGTGGCCTGATTACTTTGATCAATATCTCAAGTTAAATTGAACTTTTTTTCTCTGCAACAACAAGTGACTTCTAATTCCAAGGCAAAAGCAATCAATCAGCCACATATGCGCTTCACTTAAAGCCTCCTTTCCAATCGCAACCCTCATCCAGCAACACTAAATTACCGAATAACATGTCGACGACAAAACGCTTTTCAATCCAGCGCCGACAATCCCCCGAAAGACCCTTTTTGTGTCGGGAACCCCAAATGCCAATCTGAGAAGATTGCTTTTTTTCTTTTGTTAGTTTTGAATACAACGCATGCCCCCGAATCAAGTAATACAAGGTTCTTTGTAGGTGATTAAATACGACGACCAATTTGCCGCGCGATGACACTATAAAACACCCTTTTCTGACGGCCATAGAGTCGAGAGTTCGCAAGATGGCGGTCGCTTCGCGAAAGTACCGCGAATACAGATTGGTTATTTAATGGTTTCTGGATCGCGATTTGTGCCTGATTAATTCCGTCGTGTGTCGATGTTTGAATGTCCGCTTTGTTGTCGGAGGAAATCTTTTGGTAATAGATTGGAAGTCGTTTACAATGGATTTTATTTGCGCGCCATTTTTTTTCGTTGACAGGGCGAGGTTACCGTGTCTTTTTAGTCTATGGTGCGTTATGAATTCGTAACTACACACGTAATTGTCTTAATGGAACATTCGCTTAACTGTATAGGTTTCGTTGTTAGCAAAGTATTTTGAAATGTAATTTTGTCAGTATCAATAAACATCTGCAAGCTATTTGACAATTTTTCTTTCTGTGTGTCAGTTGGGAAAATTGCAGGTTGATTTTCACACCTGTAATGTGAGTTGATAAAACAATCGCTCAGAGCCTTTTAATTAAAAAAAAATACTACACGTAGGAATTTTGTATTGAAATGGGCAGAATAAACTTTTGATGCTTTATTTGATTATAAATATAGATTATTCTGATTCTTTTTATGTCATTTCTTTTGGGTTTTGAATTTAGTGGACTGACTGCAATCATTGGCGCCCGTCAAAATGGCGGGCTCAAACCTGGAATCCAGATAATTTTGATACTTACTTATAACTACTACCTACTTAATTTCTACCATTTGCTACCTTCGGTGAAATAATTGCATTTGGCTTACACTATCATATTCAACGACACCGCATATCGTTAGAAACAGAAGTGCCAAGAACAAAAGAACTTTCTACTCGGCGGAGCTCGAAAACCTCTCATCCAAAGGGTATTAAAAGTATCGAAGAAAAACTGAACCGAAGTATCATAGCTCTATACAGTTTAAATAGAGAATATTTCGCGGTTGAAGTTTAATACATAACAATATTATTATAATCTAGTTCAATACAGTTCACTGGGGAGCGAACGGAACAACTTTTAATACGAAAAACGCTATTATCATATAAACAAACACGTTTGCTGATGGCTCGCGAAGGGACAAACGAAATTCGACCTAATTGCTATAAAAATATGATACAGGGTGGTGAATAGGAGGTGCATAGGTAAATTTGTTGGAAAAATATTTTGCCAATTTACATTTGCAGCTACTATTAGACTATTTGCGCGATGTTCAGCCTTATGGCTTAAAGAATAAGGTACTTTATTGGTTTTCGAAGGTGATGCCCTATAATGGTGATAGGTCGGATCTCTCAACAGACTTGACACCTCCATATAGAAATTGTTTAACATTCGACGCGGGCTTTTTTTCGATAAATATTAATAAGTTTCGCTGATATTGGATTATTTTCTTTCGCGCTGTTTGATTAGTAAAGTTTTTTCGACGTTTTCGATATTGTTTGACACGACTGTCCGTTTTGTTTCTGTTTCGAATCGAAGATGGTGTGTTTTATGAATATTTGCGTGGTTATTCGAGTGTTCGGATGTTTTTGTTACTTCATTTGATATGAGGACAGATTGAACCATACAGAAATCATTTTACTTTTTATATTATAGAGTGCTACTTACAAATTACAATAGGTTGCTGAGTAAAAGAGAAAATTATTATAAAATACCTCCGAAATATAAGTTTTTACTCAATCGCTCGATTATTTTGCAAATGTTCCAAAACCTGATCTTGGATCTTTAATACTTGATTAGGAATGTAGTAGAAAAATTCCAAAACATATAAATGAATGTACACTTAAAAATAAAAATTATAAACAATTGCATAATTCGTGCGTCATACAATAATAACCTCTTTTTAGACATTTTGTTTCAGTAGTCATATCGAACGTTTTCAAATTCACGCGCCATTTTTCCAAAGAGATATCAGTTTCCATGAATTGAAAAAAAAAACACTAAAACAAACCAGCCAGTGTCACCGAGCCGAGTGATCCGCGCGGAGTCGCCTATAATGTTATGGCTCTTTTAGGATACCGCTGGCAACATTGAACTTGTTATTTTTTATTTTTAAGGCAAGCGCACTGGAATGTATGATAGATATTTGTATTTTTTTTAATATATAAGGCGAAGGCAGTGAAGGTTTAAAGCATACAGAAGGAGTAAAATGTTAATGTAGATTCTATACCAATTTTTGATAGTGCGACAAAACCTCTGACTCTTGTGACCTATGCAATATTAATCTATACTGCTTTCTATGAATCTATTAAGAAAGGACATTGCTTTTAGTTTATTTCTTAATTTACAACTGGTTTTAAATTGGTGAATTCATCTAGTGATAAACCTATTGGGTAAATTGGCTATTGATAATTTGGTTAGACACTTATTGCTCAAGATTGCCTACCTAGAACCTTCTCAAATATTCTGTTATTTAAAAATCTATCACCCAGAGCAGACCCACCTAGATTATGTTCTAATACTTAAGATAGTTACGTGAACAAGGTACGCAAAGTAATTGGCTACAAAGTACCACACATCAACCAAAATCCCATTTCCCTCCGACTTCAATTCTACGGAACCCTCTCCGTATCCTCATTTTCCCTCTTCCCTCCATCTCCCGACAAAGCTACAGTCAAATGGCATTGCTCAAATGAGAACGCAGTGAGGCGCGGGAGTGGTGACGTGGAAAAATCATTCGCAAAATGACATCGGTTTTATGGACCCGTGTTTTGTCCCGAGAAGGGGCAAACGCTTTCATATTTATACAGGTTTTTGTTTGGTTCAAGCTGAGTACGCCGGGATTGATGGTTTAGTTCGCCATTTTGGGTAATAGCGATCGAATTCGAGGGTCATTAGTTTAGAAAGAATATGTCGAGCCGTTCGCTCGCAAGCAAGTCCGGTGATGATGACAAGGCTACTCCAAGCCATCATCGTAGTCAGTTAAAAAAAAATAAGTAGGATCTTTTTAGGAATGAGAGCCATCCACTCCCCCGCAAGTACGGTGATGACGACAATGCTACTCCAAGCCATCATTGTAGTCAGTTAGGAAAAAAAAATACTTTTTTGATAATTGCAATCGAAGACTCCTACATACTCTAGTTCCAGTCTACTCGTTTAAGCGTCGAATAATCAAGGGCGGCCATAGGCATTTTACATAATTATAAGGTTATAAGTAATGCTTTTCCAACAATGTACCAAACAATCCAATGCATACAGTATTTATAAACTAATGACTGACTCCGTGAACAGTTGTTAGTGATCCTGGCTGGCGATTCCAAGAGTCGTGGGTTCGATTCTAACTCTGGACAAATATTTGTGTGATGAACTTTGGTGTTTGTTCCGTGTCTGGGTGTAGGTGTGAATATATATTTATAAATATATATTTATTTATATCAGTTTCTGACGCCCATAGTACTACTAAGCTCTGCTTAGTTGGGGGTCAGATGACCGTGTGTGTAAATGTTCCAGACATTTATTTATTTATTTAATAAAAGATTGTAAAGGCTATTACCGCCTTCCCCCTGTAGCACACAAGAATCAGCCACAAAAGAGCATAAAATATGAAATAACTGATATTAAGGAGGGCGTTATCTTTTTTTCTTTTCGCTTACAATCTTTTTACGTTGGGGAAAAACAAATATTGTATTTATAAGAGGTCACTATTGTATGGAGGTTTTGATCTCTTTTGTGTAAAAAAGAAAATGTGTATTAATATTGAGATCGATTTATTATGAAAGCGAAGCTTCTCGTTAATAATTTGATTTGTTCCAATGAATTTGTAATTTACAGTGGAGCATAACAGGCATGATATTTATGTTTCTGAATGGTTAATGTATAATTAATCTCTTCAATTGAGAGAAGTACAGACAGTCAGAAATACGGATTTATACGGATTAAATACAACATTCACGATTGACTGTACATTTGGACAGTGCAATTTTTTGACACTTTACTTATGAAATAAAGCATTCGAAAAAGCATGTGAATAAAAAAATAGCTATACCACACACATGGTGTCCGAATTAGGTCACCTCTGTCTCACAAAGCGCACGCTTATAACATATCTGACTCTTGCTTATTATCATATCTTTGATTGAATTCATTTCCACGAATTCCGTCAAACACCACATATTGGTCAGGCTATATACATGCGTTTCTGGTCATGCTATATTCCGAGTCGAACCTCTATTCAATTTCCAGCCAGTAAGAAGGCGTTCGAAATTCAAAATTGGAAGCGCGCCGAAGAGACCCGTTTGAGGTGCGCTGATTAGGGGGGGGCGGGATATTAGGTGTGCGCAGGGATGACACAAGCGGAGGCAGTAGGCTAGGCCGAATATTAAAACAAAAATAACATTCCGAGTTTAATTAATTACCTTTTGTTTTGTTTTTCCTAATTTAATCACTTTTTTCAATTTTGTAAGATTTTAGACTTTCGCGTTCCATTACACTAAAATATGTCTTTATGGGTCTACACGCGATATTAGGAATAGCAAATTACATAGCTACTTACTGCCCGACGTTTCGACTGGGTTACACCAATCGTGGTCGCGAGCGAACTAAACTGTCGGGCAGTAAGTAGCTATGTAATTTGCTACTCCTAATATCGCGTGTAGACCCATAAAGACATATTTTTTTTTCAATTTTGTTAGTATAGTAGCCCTCATATCCATCAGTCACACCTACCATCTTGTTGACATTGGAGTGGCTGAAAATCAGCGCTGGCAAGGATTTTGTCCTATGTCGGCACAAGCTGAGCCACGTCCTTTTGCTCATTACTTGTTTTTTTTTTCGTTTTTGTATTTGTGCCATATTATGTAAAATTTTCATGTGAGCAATAAACAAATTCTTATTCTTATTCTTATTTTTCTTATTCTTTTTTTTAAGGCAATATACCTGCTCCCAAAAAAGGGGACAGATCTGATCCTGCCAACATTTATATAACCTCAGTTCTCGATAGGTGTTTGACGCCCAGCTCATCCGCTACCTAGAGTTGCTGCTCGCTGCTGCATGACCGACAATACGGTTATATATAGGTCTATACCAAAACGGTCCACGGAGGGAGGCTATGGAGCATGGTGGTGAATCTATGGCAGTTAGCCTTGATATCGCTAAAGCCTTTGCATCTCTGCCCTTTGTATAAGGCACAAGTTCGCCCATGTGTGGAATATTGCTCTCACCTCAGAGATGGCTCCGCAAAATATTTACTCCACGCCCTCGATAGGTTGCAGCGGCGTGCTATCCGTATTGTCGGTGACTTAGAGGTGTCCGAAACACTGGAGCCTCTACAATCACGTAGAGACATTGCCGGTATAAGTGATCTGTAACGTCTCTATAATGGCAAATGCTCTGAAGATCTATTTCAGCTACTCTCTATAGCCCCCCCTCCCCTTTCCACTACCATACGACACGTGCTGGACAGCGCTGCCATCCACATACAATGCAGGCGCTGGTGGCTCGGACTAAGAGGTTTAGTTCCTCTTTTCTTCTACGTGTCATTAAAGCATGGCATGCCGTTCCAGCTCGTGTTTGCCCTCCCTCCTATGATCCCGGGGACTTCAGACGGGGCGTGAAACGGCATTTTAGCAGGCCTTCAGGGTGAGTGTGACAGGCTCAATATGGTCTATTGTGCCTGTCGACCTCATGTGTGGATCTCGCTACCACTTACCATCAGGTGGAGTGAGGTCATCTTGTTAGCCTTTTTTTTTAAAACAGACCGGTTGGCAGCCCTGGGTAGTGAGGGGGGCGGGCGGCTGTGATTGGCGCGCGTCGCGAGGGAAATCAACGTCGCGGCAAGAGTTAAAGTCGTCACCGTTCTGCTTACGATTTGGGCTCCATACATACATACAGACATAGTATTTCCTAGTGTATATTAGCATCGCCTGCCTATCAGAGTTTGGAGTCGATAGTGTTATGTGAAACTGTAACTTACTACGTGCGGCTAAATGCACTCATACCTACGGTCTTAACGTGTCGTAACTGTTGTTATTATTCATATACTCAATTTTCATTTGTGAGGAGGAAAATGAGAGATTCCTGTTGAGATATTACAAATCACTCACACAAATAATGCCCGACTCGGGACGTGAACGCAGGACCTCTCGGATTTTTATGCGGCTCTTGCCACCAATGATATCAACTGAAACACTTTAGTTACCTATTCGTAGTATAAACGAGATCTTACTAAAGTGAAAAGTTTAACTCGTAGACATTTCGTAGCATTCTCGTAACATGCGTGACTACGAAAATGACGCGTAACGTACATACATAATTTTTTACGTGATTTTGTAAGTGATTACGGCTTGTAAGGGATTACGATTTATATCGTTTGATTTTGGTCAAATTGGGTACACAATATGAATAGTTTTATAACAAAATCTTTAGTGGTTTTTAATTTTAAAAAAATTAATTGTCAAAGATGTACTAACAAACCTACGTAGAACCTAGAGTGCCTACGAAAGACTCTTAAAGTTTTGTTCATTACAACGAAAATTATTTATATTTGCGGCCCTATATGACTTCTACGCCTTTTGTAATCTCATTTTTAAAAATACTTGTTACTTTATTTACTTCGCTGTGTGTTAGAAGTATATTATATTAAAATATTTAACTAAACCACCTTACAAAAATATTAACAACGAACTGACGAACTGGCCAAGCTACAATATTTTTTTAATCACTTTTTGAACTCTCGCCAACGTATCGTTAGCCCGCGGGCAGCGACTGGCGAAAACAATGTTAATATCCCCGAACTCGTTAAAATATCACTCGAAACTTTGAATTTGGAACGCGTCGGGCTGACCGATGTTGATTCCTTTGCCTGTTTTTACAATTATGGCGCGAAAATTGAGTATAATGTTGTTTTGTTTTTTTATTAAATCAAAGATAAAGCAAAAACTTTAAAAATAATAGGTATTGGAGGAAAACATAATTATTTTATATGGAAATAGGTACTATGTTGTGATGAATATCGCTATTTTATGATATTACTAGTGACCCGCCCTCGCTTCGCTTCGGGTAAATTTTACATACAAACCTTCCTTAAGAATCACTCTATCTATTAAAAAAAACCGCATCAAAATCCGTTGCGTACAGCGAAAGCGACTTTGTTTTATACTATGTATTGATACGCAATTTTAGGATTATTTTAAGCTAGTATTTAACCAGTTTGTAAGGAATTTTCTTATGCACTATTAGTACTTCATCCATAAGTTATATTTTTGATCAAATTTTTTGCATAAATAATAAAAGAACAAACTACATAATTTCTTTAAGACAGAACATCCGCTACTCTTATTAGAATCCTCGGTTTAAATATCTGAAAATCCTTATTAGTCTAAATAGAATATTGAATTTACACGGCTGAAAAATCATAAACTCTCCGAATTTTTGCAAAATACTAATACATATTTTGTGTTGAAAATTCTCTTTCGATATAAAACACAGATTCAGCCGTCATAGCTACAAAACTTTAAAAATCCTTTTTTTCTAAATACATACATAATGAAACATTGCAGAAGTTTAGGTAAATAATCGTAAAATGTACCCTACTATTAAACATATTAAACTAAGATCCCTATTTCAGCTTAACACATTGGAATTACTTAAAAAAATTGCAACAGTCAATTATTATAAGCAAACATAATTATCTCATTAATACACAAAAATATTAAATGTCATCTCAACAAGCAACCCTTACTTAACAAATATGTTATCTGTTACAACAAAATACAATTACATTACGCCAAATAAAATAAGAGGCAGAAATCACTCCATTTGCCGACCCTCCAAATAGCTATCGAATAGACTACCAACATTTTAATTTACACCAGTAATCTCCCTTTCATTATGGACCTTAAGTTCTTAAGATAAAACAGGAAATTGAATGACAAAAGGGATTTTTACATTCATACAAATAAGTACCCGAAACCAAATGAAAAAGGTGTCAAAGATCGAATTTACGATTCATTATACGTAATCCGGACCAAAACGGGGGAGCGTTATTCAAACGAAAATACGCCTTAGTCTATTGTTGTTAAAGTTCAATTTTCTATGTGTGTTGATGACATTCGATTTTCAAAAAGCATTCTAAGTGCGCATGCATGTAAGTGCCCATTGTGGCGGCAGATGGCCGCCCGGAGTCGACTCGCTACCGTTTTGGATGATTCCTTTGCGTGTTTTGAAAAAAAAAATCGAATTACTTTTTTTGTGTAATTGGATTCCATGATATGGAATTTCAATCTCGAGTGTTTGTCTTTTGCCTTTTAAACATTATACTGTTTATGAAGTAATCCTATTATTTATTTGAGTTTTAAATCATGGCAACAAAAATACTTTGCGAATAATCTCTTACAAATTAAATTTTTTGAGTTGATTACACCATCAATCTGCTTGAGATTTTTAGAGATCTCATGCCAAAAATAGATAGCTAGTTTTTTAAGTAATTTGCCGTGAGATCAAAATCTAAACTCTTCGATTTTTTTTCAGGATAAATCAAGTGCAGAGCCAAGTCGATTCAAAATGGCGGTCGTTGCAACGGGTATTATCTTCAAAATCACAACTAATCTCCATTGCATTACCACGGCTCTTGAATTAACACTCTTAAAACCGTCCATAATTCAACTAAACTCTAAATAATCTACGGAACCACCCTATCTGTCAGCACACGCCCCGCATTAAATTTGTTTCAACTGGCTTAGGGCATAATTAAGTTGATACGAGTGGTTCCGTGACTATCACGCTTACCAGTGTAATCACGCCTTAAGGTGCGTCATAGTAAGTAAAAAAGTCATTATTATTCATTTGAAACAAATTGTCACTACATAGTGTAAAGCAGAGTCGCTTCCCGCGTCTGTCTGTATGTATGATTTAATCTTTAAAACTATGCAACGGATTTTGATGTTTTTTTTTTATAGGTAAAGGAATTCAAGAGGAAGGTGTTCATGTATATTATACCCGAAGCTAAGCGAGGGAGGGTCACCATATAGTTAGGAATAAAAATATAATTGCAATTAGGAGATACATTAAGCTTTCTGGCCGTGATCGCGAAACACATTACTAACGTTATAGAGTAGTCGGTTAATCTGGGGAAATCTAAGTCCTTTCTCTGGAAGACTATCTCAATAGCAAATTTTATTTTACTCGTTTCTACTGAAACTTCTGTTTTGCTATGAATGCGCGATGCAGTTACTTTCGTATTATTATAAGAATGGTAAGGATTAATGACAGTAAAACATCTGAATTCTGAAACTATCGCTAAAAGCTGTATATGTTTGAGCATTTATAAATTTATTTTAGAACTTTCTAACAATGTTGAAACACAATTAATTAGTAGCAATAAAGTTTAAATACTAATTTACAAAGAAAGTTTACTGCAATTCTAAATAAAATTTTTGCATGCTAAATTGTTTCTGTAGTATTTAATTTAAAAATAGCCGGGCAAAATGCTTTCTAACTGCGAGACCGTGCCGTTTATCCTGGTTTATTTTAAACCAGGTTTGTTAGTAGGTGCCCAAGTTACTAAAATCTTATTTAAGTTAGGTCTCATTACAAAAATTGTTTTACACGAACTCTTCTTTATTGGATAATATTAATATGGCCCTATTGGGCCACTTCTTAATCCACTTTGCAACTAATAGCCCGACTGTTAATTGTGTTTTCCTTTATTAATTGATCACCAAACAACTTTTGATCTCCCCCTCTGAATCAAGCAAAGGAATATCCACCCATACATCCACAACTGTCATCGTACCATAGACAAAGTAATTAGAACGGTATCGATAATCACTCTGATACGCACGCACGGACATTGGGCAAAGACAATGGCCCATAAAAATATTAAGCGTCCATAAACAAATTGTGGGCCAATAACGCGGCTAATAGAAGGAGGATGAATTGAAAATATGTGTCGGGGCCATTAGCGGCGGCCATTACGGTCCCGCGGGCGCTGGACCACAGACTAATGTGAGCCGTAGACTAGCAGACCATAGACAGGGCAGTTTATGTTAGAATACAAACATAATAATAATAATAATAATAATAATACTTTATTGCCAGAAAAAATGTTACATTTGTGTTTGATTCCCCTGTGCTCCAAAATAGGCAAAAGCCTGTAGAATGGAAGACAGTGTCCTCTCCATTTTCGTACATACTATACGTGCATAAAAAAAAAAAACTTATTAATTATGGATTACTTAGTTTGACAATAAAGATGGAAAAGAAAAATTTGTGTGTTTGTGTGTGTGTGAGTGAGTGAGTGGCTGAGTGTGTGCATGCGCGCACGTGTGTGTTTATGTGTGTGTATGTATGTGTGTGTGTGTGTGTGTGTGTGTGTGTGTGTGTGTGTGTGTGTGTGTATCTGTGAGAGAAAGAGAAAGTATGCGTGATGTATGTATATGTGTGTGTTGGTGTTCCATATATTTGCTATACAAATGAAACCTATTAATACCAATCGAGCTGGGTGTCTCTTAAAATGTATTACAACGGAGCTTATTGGCCTATTAATTTCTCAATCTCTTCATAGTCGAGGTCTTTAAGCCAATCAATTATGATGTTCTTTAATTTATTGTTGCTGTGATTTTTTATCTTTTTTATTTTATTTAGTTTTTTATACAAATACGGGGCCATGAATGTATATTGCCTACGTGCAAATTGACTTTTGATTGAGGGCACATGAGATCGATCCCTTCTACTCTGGTCATTTGGTGTCTGTGGGATAGTAAAACGGTGGTGCCTACGTATGCATTCGTACATGTACAATTTCCTAACTGAGAGGACTTTGAAACTTTTATAAGTTTCCTTTGTAGGATGTCTGTATGTAAGATGCATGGCTACTTTTAAGACTGCACGTTGCGCACGTTCTGCCATTATAAGGTGCGTTTTTGCGGCGCCTCCCCAAGCTGGAATACAGTATCTAATTATACTCTCACATAGAGCCTGATATATTAACTTCAAAAGATACAAATTAGCAATATTTCTTAGGTTTTTAAACATGTAAATAAATTTTCTTGTCCTTTCTTGTATTACCTTAATATGATCTATCCAACTTAGCCTTTCATCAATTACTACTCCCAAATATTTTATATTATTTACTTTTGTTAGGTTCAGACATGTGCATGTTGTACCAACATCTCTGTTACACGGAAATACATGTATCTTTAATTCATGTTCATATTTAGGACTACCTGCCGCCGTTTTACTAAAACATAAGTACTTGGTTTTGGCAGTGTTGATCGTAAGGATACTGTTTTCAAGAAATGCTGTGACCTTTTTGAGTCCTCTTTCCGCCAAGTCTGAGACTGCTTGCCAGTTGGTGCCATGAAACATCAAAACAGTATCATCTGCAAACATACATGAAGTACCTTTGTCAAAGTTTATTTTTCCTAGGTCATTAATATATACCAAAAACAAGGTTGGTCCAAGGGTACTGCCTTGTGGCACTCCGTATGAGCAGCTAGAACATTCACTAAGGCAATTACCTATGCGGATAGACTGTGATCTTCCTGTTAAGTAACTCTCAAACCATTTTAGCATTAATCCTCTTATACCAACAGCTTCCAGTCTGGACAAGAGTATAGGTATGGACACTGTGTCAAAAGCCTTCTGAAGATCAAGGAACACACTAATGCATTTCTCGCCCTTGTCCATTTTAGATGTTATCCACGAGGTTAGTTTAAGAACTGCGTCTTCAGTGGATCTTTTTTCTCGAAACCCATATTGATTGTCGACTAAGATATTGTATTTCTCTAAAAATGACACCATTCTTTTATTCATAACTTTTTCGAGTATTTTACTGAGGGTTGAGAGTATGGATATCGGTCTATAGTTGGTAATCTGGTCTTTCGCACCAGCTTTAAAAATCGGACATACAATGGCTTTTTTAAATGATGAAGGAAAGACACCGCTTTCAAGGCTCAAGTTGCATAAGTGAGCAATGGGTAGGGTTAGGTATTTGGCAAAATACTTTATCACCCTTGAAGGTACACCGTCCCAACCTGGCGAACTATCATGTTTAAGGCTAAGGATAATATCTCTTACCTCGTTTGCATCAGTGGGAGCAGCGCAGAATGAGTTAGCAGGTGTATTAACATTCATGGAATTTTTGGCTAGTTGAGTGTCTGTCATCCCGATTTTATCTAGTGTTTGACTAGCTAAATCATAACCTATAGAGGTAAAATAAGTGTTAACTCTGTTTAAAGCGATAACAGGGTCTTTATCTATATTAAGAAGCTCGTCTGCTGGCCTTTTAACTGTGTGGAGATTTCCCACATCTTTAACAATACTCCATATCTTTTTGGGGTTGTTTTTATATTTAGCTAACTTTTCCTTATAATAAGTATTCTTTAGGTTTCTAATAATTCTATTACAAATGTTCCTATACGCAATGTACTCGTTCCTAGCACTCATATCGTGGGGCGATTGTTTAAATTTCTTATGTAGTGTATTTCTACGCCTGATTGACTTAACTACGGAAATAGTTATCCAGGGTTTTAGGGGTTTTAATTTTTTGGGTATCATTTTAATTATTGTGTTATCTGTTATGAGTTTCATTAGTTTATTAGTTAAAAGTTTAGCTGCTAATTGCACATCATTTATTCCGTAAAATTCAAGCCAATTATCATCTTTTAAATTATTTTCAATTGCGTCTAGGTCCATAATTTTTTTGTTTACCGAAATGGGTTTCTCTTTTAAAGTAGATTTATCTATATATAATAAGATAGGAGCGTGGTCAGTTAGCTCTTCAAAAACGACTGTTTGCCAATTATCAGCACAACGAACCATAAAATGGTCTATACAAGTTTTATCTCTAGTTGGAATATTGATCCCTTGCTTTAATCCGTGCATAGCCATAACATTTAGATAATCGTTCACCGATTCCTTACAGTTTCCCGGAAGGATATCAATATTAATATCACCAGTAAATATCAATGTCCTGCATGTAACAGAGTGCAGAATAGTGTCGATCGAATTTAAGAAAGGTGTAATGTTGCTGAAAGACGGAGAACGGTAACAACAGACAATGCCCAAATTATCTGGTAACATTAACACAATGCAATTGGCCTGCACTATATTTGAAGGTTCATAGAAACTAATTTTAATGGAATCTCTAATATATACTACAATACCATCGTTCTGGTTTATCGATTTTTTTGTCATGTAAAAATTATACCCATGGACTACTGGAGGCATGAAATTATCATTAGTCCAACACTCTGTAAGCACCATTACATCTACCCTTAACCCTGTAGTCGAAAGGAATGACAAGAACAAATCTAAGTTTTTGTTTATACTTCTCACATTAAATGTTACTAGAATAAAATTATTAGTTTTCTCCTTATAATTTAGTAGCTGTACACAGTTAGCCGGGTCATCCATAGCTGTACACTTTGAAGTTCCGGAGTCGTCTAATTGGTTCAAGATATCCCTACTACCTACGAAATCGAAAGTGTTGAGCTGAGTGAGCTGGTCCTGTTTTGAAATCTGAGTGTAAAATACAGACTAGCCATTATTTTTAATTTATAAGAAAACAAACACAGTATGATCCAGGAGTAGTCTATACACAGTACAATGACATTTATCATACAAACTAGTAGGTGATAAAAACTTAATAGGTGTCTATGAAATATAGACTCAGGCATGCCAAATGGAATAAAAGTATAAATATTCATAATATAGTGTAGGTAAATATCCAATACAGCATATTTTTTTCTAAACGTCAAACCGTAACGCACTACTGTTATGATTCGAATGTATCGTCGTATCGATATAATATCATTAGACAGCATGCAATTTTTGGTACTAAGGAAAGTTAAGTTGAACGCGGTAGATACATGTATGGTATAGGTATATGTGTAAGTAAAGGTAGTGTATGTTTTTTTAATGTGTGTTTTGAGTGTAGATGTACATTTCATAAAGTAACTTAAACAATAAACAGTTAGAAGCATAAAATAATACAGAATAAAATCACCAAATGATAAGTTCCCAACAGCATTCACCAGTCACTTCAGTCACAACATCTAATATTTTTTTCAGGATTTCTTGATTAAAACATTCTTTATCTCCTCTTTTGATTTGAACCAAATGTGTAGAAGCATCTTGAGGGTAGGCATGATGATTGTCAATTCCTATGGTTATAAAGCTTACATTATTATCATCGGTCACAAGAGTGTCAACGATGTGCTACATAATATTCAAAAGAAAATCTCTCATTTTGTATTAAGAATAATGTCTAAGGACCGCATGATCATAAATAATGATTAAATGGAGGAGAGACAATTCGACCCGCACGTTTAGCACGGTTTTTTTCTAATCAAACATATTTCATCCTGGCAAGTGGTAGTGAGATCCAAAGATGAGATCGACAGGCGCTATAGACCGTATTCTTCAGATTTATCCGCAACTGTCTCTTGATTTGGTAACAACATTTTTTATCACATGTTTTTTCCAAAAAATAAAGTCAGCCATGTCTAGTCTATGGTCCATTGCTTGCTCTATGGCCCCTCGCAGGGGTCGGGTTTCGCGCCATTTGGCCAACCGGTCGTGTAAGCGCGCGCTCGCCGCTCACTGGCCAGTAATGGACAGATTAAAAAGTATACCCGAACATTTAGTGGGAGTTTTGTTTTGAGAATTCTAATTTGATTCGTTTAGGTTGTTTATGGGACTGCAGTAAGAATGTATGCGATGTCTATGGACTTTTGTAGCATGTATTAAGTACTTAAGGTGTCCGACCTCTTTTTTTTCCTATCTGACTTATGATGCTGGCTTGGAGTAGCCTCGTCATCATCACCGGACTTGCGGGGGTGCGGATGGCTCTCACCCCTAAGATGTCCGACCGATTTCAAGTCTATTCTTGTGTGATAGTTCTGGTTCGGGGGTGGATGTAGAATTGTAGAAATTCACAACCGCTGTGGCAGACGAAGATGGGCGGCGCCAGTTCGCTCGCGACCATGATTGGAGTTACCCAGTCGAAACGTCGGGCAGTAAGTAGCTATGTATTTGCTACTCCTAATAACGCGTGTAGACCCAGAAAGACTAATAGTTACTTTATCAGTTTAGGCATTTAGGTCTTGTTAGGTCACCTAGGTCTAATGTGCGTTGAGCGTTATCTCTAATGTAGGTACCGGAAGCGCGAATGCTGTGCACCGCTTAGATTTGTTCAGCGGCCCTAGTACATCATCACTCGATACCCACTCGATGTTTAATCGATTTTCACTCGATATTGCTGTCGATCGACTAATTGCGAACTTGACGAAATGCGACTGGACTTCCATAGACTTTTTTTTTTTTCCTAACTGACTAACGATGATGGCTTGGAGGAGCCTTGTCATCATCACCGGGCTTGCGGGGGAGCGGATGGCTCTCACCCCTAATCTTCCGTAGAGAAAGTTGTATCTCTGCGTTTAAATTTGCTAGAAGCTTCGATTGCCGAGTGGTTAAGGACGTCGCTTTCTATACATCATACAGACATCATTAGCCCATACTTACGTCCCCACGGCTGGGGCATGGGCCTACCCTAAACTAGGGAGATCCGGCCTTAGTCAACCACGCTGGCCAAGTGGGGGTTGTTCGACTACAAGACCTAAGAATTTCTTCATAAGTGTGCAGGTTTCCTCACGATGTTATCCTTCACTGTTGAAGCGTCAAATAATCGTTCATATGGATTTTGAATTCGAAAAACACAGTGATACAACCCGTGGCGGGGTTTGAACTGGCGACCTCTCGCATGGCAAGCAACGACCTTAAACACTCGGCCATCGACGTTTAATCGATATCCACTCACTATTCACTCAATATTGTTGGCGATCATTCACATAATTGCGATTGGTCCATTGTAAAGCAAGTTGTTTATCTCCGTTTACTTGCAAGACTAATGTAAGTTGCTACGTGTTTTGACATTTGAGGGATTTCTTTTTCTTACATTAAACCAGATGTGAAAATTTGTCAGGTGGGAGACGGTGTCGACCGGTTGCTGTTACCACCATACAGTTGCGTAAAACCCGCCAAGTGACCCTGACCTCTCTCGGTCAGGTCGCGTTCCGGGATCAGCACTGTACGAACCGGAGCCAGGGGGGACCATTGTTGCGGCAAGCGCCGGACCAGTGGAGTCTTAGCGGCGGTATTGTGCGGGCGGAGCGGGTCAGCCCGCCGGCCAGGGAGACCCGTAGAAACGGGAGCCCTTCCGTCCGGCGGACTGGCCAACTCGGGCCCGCACAGCTCAATACCAATGCGAGACTCCACGCCTTGTCTCGTTGTTGCCGCAGCAGTGGTCTCCTCTTTAAGCGGGCTTTCAGGGTGAGTGCGACAGGCTCAATATGGTCTATTGTGTACGTCGTGTAGTTTTCAGCATACCGACGTCAAACTCTCGAGCGCCATCGCAATACCACCCCGTCATATTCCTATCGGGCCGGGAGCGAATTGTCTGTTTATTTGTATTCATAGGCGGTGTCCAGCCAATCACAGCGCTAATGGAGGTGTCACCGCAGCCAATAGACAACGGCAGGCCATTACGCGAATGAGCGGGTCTAGGAGACCATGGATTGGGTTTGAGGGTTATTTTATGAAAGGTAAAAGCTTGAGATAATTTGTACTTAATATTATAACGCGTTTAAACAAACAAACATACTCTATGTTTGATTGTTTGAACGCGTTAATCTCAGGAACTACTGGTACTAATTGAAAAATTGAAAAACCATTTATCGAGGAAGGCTTTAAGCTATATAACATCAGGCTGCGACCAATAGAAGCAAAGAAACAATGAAATATGTGTTCAAATCGGGGGAAAACGGTCTTATATACTTTTTAAATATAGATACACAGATTATTTAAATATATACATAAATAAGCATTATAAACGCGATGCACTCCACGTCCAACACCCGAACTAACCATTTCCTGCTACCGATTGACAATCATGGAGTAAATTGTGGTACAATGTGTGGCTTAAAAAAAAGGAGACAAGCCTGAGAAAAAATAATGTCATTCTAAGCTGATCTACCTGACCCTACTAAATGTCTTCTAGCGGATACTGAATAATGTTAAACATAATGAGTTAATGTAAATTCCGAATTATAAGTATCCACGGAGCAACTACTACAATAAGATACCAAATTACTTCTTCCCTAATGCAGGGTAACTAAAACCGCACATGTCCACACACAAAAATGATTCAACATCAAAAACCCACAACATTTTCAAATAACCACATTTACACATCCACTAATCCGTACATCAGACAAACGAATCAGATGTAACACTATACTGGAGATTTGAACATCAAAGAACCATTTAGCCGCCCCAATCAGACCGGTACCCCCGCGTATTCAATCATTTAACTAGTGTTTATACTCATTACCCCTGATGGGGTAACCTAGGACCCCAGGGACAGTTGGACCCATAAAATTGTGCTTGACAGTTGTTTTCCCGATCGGATGGTGACTGCGGCCATTCTTTATGGCCTATTACCCCAAGGGGTTTGGAGATGTTTTTTGAATGTGTCTTTTTTGTCGCGTAAATTGCGGGGGTTGGGTTGTGTTGGGTAATTGAGTTGTAATAGTCATAGGCGTCTTAATTATATTGTTAGTTCATTTTATTATTGAGAAAAAAAGACCACAATGCTACACGATTTTTTTTTTTTGGAAAATGTAACTTTTATTTTGATAATCCACCTATTTGTAGATAACCGAATCAATCTAAGAATGCTGCAATGATTTTTAGTGTTATATTTTTTTTATTATTATACTGTCCTTAATTAATAAAAATTAAATTAATAATAATAAAAATATATACGTGAGCTTTGATTTTGGAACCTAAACCTAACCCTAACCAAGGTTAGGCGGCATTTTTTTTTCAATCAGAGTTAATGTAATAAAGGACAGATAATGGGCTGATGATGATGAAACGTAATAATGTATTGTAGTTTTAATCTTCGTGAAAAGTATACTTTTTTATATAACACTAAATTTACAGAGAGACATTTTGAGCTTTTTAAAGCGCTTGTGTTCGTATTCATAGGCAGGCTAAACTTCTTGCCCCAAATAAAATGTTTAGAAACAACCCGCAAGTTTAATCAAGCAATCAAATTGTACTCTACGTTTACATGTTACAGCAAAACATTATTTAAGTTTATTTTTTGCTGTATTATCAATTTCAAAACAATATCTTCATTATACTATGTAATTGTGTCATACAGATGATCGAGGCATATAAAATAATCACACATATATGCACTCAAGCCTTAATGGCCACCATACTTTAATTACGACATCAAAGCGCTAACGAGACTCTTCATTACCAGCCGATTCTCCTGGGGGGGGGGGGACTCCCCGGTTTCGGGGTAAATTACCCTGTGGGGAAAATGTTAAAAGGGTTCCGTATTATTATGATTGTTTCAAATTGAGATTTGAGAGGGCGGTTGTTAAGTTATAAAATAGTTGGATTATTGCGTATGTCTAGTATGTCTAGTATTATGTCTAAGTTGGGTGCAACTGAATTTTGTGACTTGTTACTAAGGCTGCAGAAGTTTATAAGGTTAAATCAATCAGAGGATTTGATAAAAATAACGGTATCGTTTCTCAATATCTAAAATATACAGTAGTATGATCAAATTATAAGATGTGAAAATGACATAGGTAAGTAGAGGATGTGTCTACTATTTGATACACAAGTATCAAGAGCATATTAGCTTTCATTAGAAAACTGAATATGTCCGGGATATTTACCATGTTGTTTCGTTTTATTGAGCTCCCGATATTGGCTTCCATATGATAGAGTTAACATCTGCCTGTATCATCAAAACATAACCAACAATTGGAAATCGAAGCTTATGTCACCGCCTCACCCACATTCTAATCTAATTACAAACAACGACAATACAGTTATCTGTCTGTCGCGACGATCATCGCACTACACTAAACAGTAATAGAACCGCCATAATTGCAAATTGCCGCCATCTGCGCCGGTGACAGATCCCAAAGGGTTTGGCGCGCTTTTGCATCTGTCAAGCGGCCATCTTGCAATAGACAAAATTTGCGATTTTACGCGCCATTGGCCGCTGTTTCGTTAAATTAGCCGTGCGGTCCTTTTATTTTGTGTTTGGTCGGGCGCGTAATTGGTGGATTATATTTGTGGTAACTGTTGTTTTTGTGGTTAGACAAACGAGTTGTCTGAAGGTAGTTTACACTTGTTATTTAATAAATGAATCTCTGATACAAAGAACCTATATAAGAACCCATATACCTTACATTAGCTGAGCGGTAAGTCATACCACGTGTAAAAGTCTTATGTACTTAAGTATTTACAACTAATACGGAGTATCTGTAGTAAAAGCGAAAAGAATAAAATAACGCTCTCTGCAGTAGCAGTATCAGTAGATACAGCAAAAAATCACTTACCATTTACTACATCCAAACACAACCTATTCTCGCCAACTGCGGGGAATCTCTCTCCAACTCCATACGATCGACATGCGATTACAAAAATACAATATCTTCCGCTTCGCAAAGCGCAATCCTCCAAGGAGGCATTGTGCGCAGGAGTCTAGAAAAAATGGCAGACGCCGAAAAGACTGAGCCCGTTAGACAATGGCTGCCGATCGGCATAGATAAATAATATTTTCATAGTCGCCGCCCTTTGTCTATGGTCTAAGTGGAAAGAGATCGAATTTCTGAAAAGGCTGAATGTTTGTTTAGTTAGATTCTTCTTGTATGTTTTACACGAACATACATATTATTATCTAAAGATTATTAATTGATTTGGTTCCTTTCTTGGGCTATCTAGATAAATCATGGAAACTACTAAGTTGCGTATTGATTCTTGTTATAAGTAGATGCAGTCCTGATCAGAACTCCTTCTGATGAACAACAGGTTACAAAATATAAAAAGAAGTATCAACCAGGGTCAAAAGTGCTCATTGCTTTAAGAATAAGAAGTTTACGGTTTATTGCAGGCACACATCATTTACATGAGTATTACTTTCTTACGCCTCCTTAACGTCCACGATGGTCTATTGGTAGCAAGCGCTGTGTAAGGACCGAGAGGTCCCCGGTTCAAGCCCGTAGTAGGGCAAAATTGGTGTGTGTTTTTCTGTAATGAAATTACTCAGCCCGGAGTTAGGAAGTTGGCGGTTGAACGCACGTGTCTCGGCAAGCAAGCAGTGCCCAAACAAGATTGGCCGCCATGGCTGAAATCGGTCGGACGCCTTACTTTTTTACGGTAAATCATAGCACGTGTAAAAGTCTTATGTACTTACCATAATAATATGAGGAACACAACTGAAAATGTGCATCAACTTTTGCATATTCCCACTCCGCTCAGAGGGCCTACCATGAGTTGGCTATCGTAAACTTACGTACGTTAAAAACCTATCGAGTTGTTTTTTTCATATGGCCGATTGTAGTTCCTCGCGTAACCTCCAGGCGGCGCTGTACAAGTTTTTCATAGACATATTTACGTAGGCGATATCGAGCGCGTAAGTTTTAAACTCATGGTAGCCCCACAGCTCACTTCATTATCCGCTCATTCCGCTCCGCTCATTCCGCCCCGCTCATTCCGCTCCGCTTTTCCCTTGCTCCGCTCCGGCTAAGGGCCCTTCACACGAGTTATTAGCCCCATTGTGGCGCTCGCATATTTCACGCGCCGCCGCGCTCTCGGCCCCGCTCTATCGATTGAAATTGTCTATGCTTGTTTGTTGTTTGTGCTACTTGAACGGATTTATTTTATCAAGCGAACGGTTAGGTGGAGCGTTCATTTGTTTTATAGCGGGCTATTCGCGGGGTTCCTGAAAAGGTTTTGCGGGGGGTTTGAAGTTATTTGAAACAGTGAGTGGTAAGTTCATGAAATTGTTTTAAATAAAAACACTGGTTGAAACGTTTTTTGTTGTAACAGATTTGCAGTAAAAGATAGACAAATCAAAATCTAGGTATCCAATTTTTTTTTTAAATCACGTTTTTTTTTAAATTTAAGTAACGAGTCCGAACTTGATTGAATATACATTCATTTAAACGTATGTACGTATAATGCTGCGGTTGCAATAAGTCATAAAATCATTTCCTTCTACAAACATTAGCCACCTATCACACCAATTGACTAATGATATCTCAATGAGGGCTATAGCTTTTGCGCTCACCAGGCGGCGCCACTGTCGAGAGAGGTAATACGACTGTAAAAACTTTACATTTCAATCTTATTTTAAACATGAAATGTAAATCTATTGGCCAAGCAACAGTGTTCCTCAGTACCATTTCTCTCAAAAAAGGGCGAACGTAAGTATTTTCTTCAGCTTTGCTTTTAAAACACTATTATTCAGGCATCATTAAGGCATGGAATGCCCTTCCAGCTCATGTATTCCCTCCCTCCTATCATCCCGGGCTCTTCAGGCGGGGCGTGAAACGGCATTTAAGCAGGCCTTCAGGTGAGTACGACAGGCTCAATATGATCTATTGTGCCTCTTGACCTTATATTTGGATCTCACTACAGAGATAGATCATCTTGTTAGCCTCTTATAAAAAAAACATTCACTGATAATTGTCATAATATTGAGTCTTACATATTGATAAATGTTCAAAAATTAATCTTAATAGGAAAAGCCGTGAAAACCGCAAAACAGTGGCATTAGACATTAGGAGGACCTCCCTGATACAAGCGCTCCTAGCGGTCAATAAACACGCGGTAGCCCCCATTACCACACTACGTTAGGCAAAAAAGGAAATTTACATCAAATTCGAACTCCCCATACGCAATGGTCCAATCATTTTACTCCTCAGAAATGTAACCTCTCCACTTCCATCGCGTACAGCACAGAGGAACCTAATCCGGTTCGTACCGGTAATAACGTTACCGGGTATTTTTTTTCCGGTTTTTTGCAACCCATTTGGAGTCGGCACTTTTTAATTCTTTTGACGTAGCCGGGAGGCGAGGCGATTTCGGCACCGTGTACATTTTACCGGTACGTAAATAATAATAATAGCAGGCTTTCAGGGTGAGTGTGATAGGCTCAATGTGGTATTTTAGGGGTGAAAGCCATCCGCTCCCCCGCTAGTCCGGTGATGATGACGAGGCTGCTCCAAGCCATCATCGTAAATTAGGGAAAAAACGCTCAAGGCACAATAGACCTATTGTGCCCGTCGACTTTATATGTGGATCTCACTCCGCTTACCATCAGGTGGAGTGAGGTAATCTTGTAAGCCTGTTACTTCAGACAACGGTGATGTAACATACCTAGTGATAATTTAACGAATGGATAGAACATCCTATACATCTATTAACATGAAACACCTCTGATTTTACTTTCTTAAAAGTTCATACCTCAGCTTCGTTTATCAAGTCCAAAATGGGAGAATAATACAATTTAATTAAAAAAAAAACTAGTTGTAATAACATCCGAAAGCCAAAAAAGATCACAATATAATAATGTTCCTGGTACAAATAAAAATAAATTGCTGTTTTACTCTATTTAAATTGATTCGCTTGTGAAATGGCGAAACCTTTCCGTTACAAAAAATACAATGTTCCCGTATTTCGAAGCGCTATGAATATAAATACGGGAATAAATCTGTAACATTGGTAATTTATTAAAATAATGGGTTGGTATTTTTTATCGTGTGTGCAGGGTTCTTTATTCACTCAAAATCGTGAGGGCTGTATCGATATATTGGGGTATCGATGAAAACTGTAGTTGTTGTGTTAAACCAAAGTAATCAAATATGGATCGATGGCCGAGTGGTTAAGGGCGTTGTCTGACATGTAATGCGAGAGGTCGCCAGTTCAAACCCCGTCATGTTACACTGAATACATTAAAATGCTACATCATCACACCATATCCGTCCCCTTGACCACTCGGAACACAACATGTTTTTTTTTTCCTAACTGACATACGATGATGGCTTGGAGTAGCCTCGTCATCATCACCGGACTTGCGGGGGAGCGGATGGCACTCAATCCTAATTTTAAGTATGTTAAATTTAAATATCTAGACACGCGGTAGCGTGTCAAGCCAAGTTCAAGAAACAGAACTGGCGAGCCGCACCGTGTGTAATATTACACGAACCATTTGGAACCACTTTTGAACCCCTCATAAATCAAAAACTATTTCACATAAACGTATCAAATTTGGCTCATATATTGTGACTTGCGAGATAAATATGTGTTCTAAATTTCATAAGCTTATCTCAAACAGTTATTTAGATATTAATGTCCAAAAATCCTCATTTTTATCATTGACTGACTGACAGATCAAAATTCTAACCCAGTTCCAAATTACCTAGAGAGTTAAAATTTGGTATGCAGATAGGTAATTACATGAATACAAAGGAAAAAATACAAAACTGGCAATTTTTTAATAATTAGGTTTTTTTTTATTTTTTTTATTTTTATAAGAGGCTAACAAGATGACCTCACTCCACCTGATGGTAAGCGGTAGTGAGATCCACATATGAGGTCGACAGGCACAATAGACCATGTTGAGCCTGTCGCACTCACCCTGAAAGCCGTGAAAGAGGAGACCACTGCTGCGGTTAGGTTCTATTATGAACGCTTAACATAAATACCTAATTCGTGCCTAATCACGCCTATATACCGGGGAAGGCAGAGCACTAAGTATATATTTAGGTATACATACTTACTTATTTACAATTAAGAGTAGGTACTTATAGTCGGTTTTCATATTTATTACTTAGGGTTATACCCCGTAAACGTAGGAAAATACAGTAACTGATTCAATTGTTTTATATTTATAAAGTCTAGTTTTAGTTTTGAATTGTCCTTTTCAAAGGACCTACGGCGTTACGATGATATATACTTTCCTACAAAAAGTAATGATATCCAATCAAAAACATAAATGTGAAATAAGAGCCAAGTTCAATATTATGATAATTGCCTTGGTTGTTGACTTCAACGACAAAAGAAGTGAGATCTAAATGGGTGCCAAGTTCAATGGTCAACCCTGAAATTTATTTATAAGTAACACTATAACATACCTATCATATCTTCTTATAACATAAGATAATGTATGGTGGTAGCCTATGAAGGTCTGTCTTGGCTAGTTTTCTTTAGTTAGTTAGTTAGTAGTCTAGTTAGTTGTCTTGGTTAGTTTGGTATTTGTCGGTCGAAAATTTGGATTGTTGGTAGAAACTAGCGAGCGAACATAATAATACGTTGATAGGTTTATAGAAACTAGCCAAGACAGACCTTCATAGGCTACCACCATACATTATCTTATGTTATAAGAAGATATGATAGGTATGTTATAGTGTTACTTATAAATAAATTTCAGGGTTGACCATTGAACTTGGCACCCATTTAGATCTCACTTCTTTTGTCGTTGAAGTCAACAACCAAGGCAATTATCATAATATTGAACTTGGCTCTTATTTCACATTTATGTTTTTGATTGGATAAACTCTCACGCAATCCATCCATGTCTTCTTTGGTTTTCCCCTACTATTACAACCTTCAAGAAAGCCATGTGACTAGAAGAGTGATGAGTATGAATTTCAATGGACGTAATAGTAGAGGAAGGCCATAGAAGACATGGATGGATTGCGTGAGAGATGATATGGGAGTGAAAGGAGTAGACACAGAGCTGACGAATGACAGGTCCGAGTGGAAGAAGTACACATGTTGCGCCGACCCCACTTAGCGTGGGACAAGGGCAGGAGAATGATGAAATTCTAATATATCTCTATCGATATTTCCCTCCTAGCACCTCCCTATAAGCCTCCACGTATTCTCGCATCAGAGCCGTCATATTTCATTTTTATCATTTTACTCAATCCTTTGCCGAAACCATACTTTTAGAAGGCCGGTTTTTAATTCGTTTTGCCATGATAACTGTACGGGGTTTTTTATACGCGAATATTACTTCTGTATGTATCTGGCTTCGGTGGGGTGGAGTCGGGTTAATGTCGGTGAATTGGATGCCGTTTTCATTTAAAAGTGAGTAAATATACAAATTTAAGAACGTAGTTTTAAGCTGTTTTTACATTTAGTCGTTAAATATTGATAATTGAATGAAAGTAAGGAACTTAGTCGTAATGTTAAATATCGTTTAGTTCTTTTTTCAACTGACTACGATGATGGCTTGGGAGTAGTCTTGTCATGAGCACTATGTCTTATTTAGTACTAATTTTTTTTTATAAAGAAATGGTAGATAGGTAGGTATTCGAAAAAAAAAACCTCTGTATTTAACATCAAATCCCTGTCTATTTCAACACGTAGTTACATACGATTTTTTGACATTGATCTTGATAACGTCCTTTTGTATACATAAAATCCTCAGGTCCATTATTGTAACAAGTTAAAATCATGCATGAAGTGGTTGACGGATGTGGAAGAAGCGAAAGTGGTCCTGCCATGTGCTATGGTCCTGGTACAGGACCATAGCACATGGCAGGAAATGATCTCTGCCTACTCCTCTAGGAAAAAGGCGTGATTTTATGTACTTATGTATGTATGTATGTTAAAACCCACATTAGTAACGCTGACCGACATTATATTGAGTAGTGCAAGTACCTAACTTCACTGTAAGAGTATCGAATGCCGTACATCAACTGCAGTGGCGATGATCGAGAGAGTCGCGTAAATATCAGTTAGGCAGTAATTAGTTGCGCGGGCGGCTTCATTTTATTTATGGCCGTTTCTGAACATAAGGCTCTGTGACGGAGACCCAAAAATGTCCAATGGAAATTTCATTTGAATCTATGACTGATGTTGAATCAAATAGAATATAATTTTGGGTTTTCATGCCAAAAGTTGCTCGATTATTGGATGCTTATAGAGCATAATAAGGTTTTAAAAAAAACGAATCACGACCCGCCCCGGTTGCACCGGTGCAATGGAATTATCAGTGTTTCTTTATTAGTAGAGATAATGCAAATAATATACATAAGAACCTTCCTCTTGAATGCCGCAATCTATTTAAAAAAACTCAATCCATGCGTATTTTAAAGATATGAATTAAGCATACATGGGGACGGAAAGAGGCAAATGGCTTTGTTTTATACTATGTACATGATTTCAGTAAACAAACTTAACATAGTAATTTAAAAAATATTATAACTTAACACAAAAATATTATAAATGTAGCATAACATTATTATTAAGTAGGCCTTTAATCGCGATGCCATTGCCTTGTTTCGGCGAGCAATAAAAAAAAGTAAAAGTTGTAACCCTCTAACGCTTGCGGGCGCATCGGTTATTCGGTTATTTAAATAAAAACACAATTAGCCGGGTTTTGACCGCGCGTTAGATTGAGTTAGTATTAACTGATAGCGGCCGACTGGTTAAACTGTGGACTGAGGCGTTTCTAATATGTTAACATATTTTTTTATATTAGTAAGTGTAACATTATAGAAGACTACTCTTATTAAATTATTTTTGTATTTTTAATGCTAAGGTTATGTGTTCTCTATGGTAATGACAGTTAGAGTTTTACTATTATGATGAATTATTATAGAAAACCAAATATTGGAGTACATTTGTCTATGAGGATCTATAAGTGATTTCTTAATTGTTATTATTATTATCCTATGTTATAAATGTAAATCCTGGTCTTCCTAAAATAAATAAATAATAAGTAGAACAAAATAATTTGTTATTCGGTACAGTTATCTTAAAATATGATCACAATATTTTACGTTATGATAAGGTTGAGAAAAATTGTGTGTCATTAATGTACGTTTATGTTATCATAAGTATATTATGATATAAATGATGTTTAAACTTTAGGTAAAGCCATAAATAAGGAGATTTATTGAAAGAAAAAGACAAGATCTTTGTGCAAAAGGAAAGAACAAAATGCCAAGTCTACACTATACGCAGCCGTAGACCTGTGAAATTAGGCAGACTAAGGCAAGCACATGTCAATGGGGTGGTTGATCTGGGCCGTTACCGAGCGATGGTGAGTTGACGTCTGGCTTTTTAGGGTTAATTAATTTTAATGGCTAACCCGTTAGAAGCAGACATTTTTTTTCTTAAGGTCTTTTTTGGTGATACGTCACCGTCAAAGGAGTAGCAAAATTATTTTTTTTTTAAGACGGAACAAGTGTACCTACATAGTTGTCGAAGTTAATGATTTTAGTCACCCAGAGAATTAACCTCAATGACTAATCGATTATTGTATTACTAGTGACCCGTCCTCGCTTCGCTTAGGGTATATTATACATAAAAACCTTCCTCTTAAATCCGTCTATCTATCCAATCGTCAAACCATCAAAATCCGTTGTGTAGTTTTAAAGATTAAGCATACATAGGGACAGACAGATGCGGGAAGCGACATTGCTTATAGGCTCTATGTAGTGATTTGCGATCTTTGTGTTGTATACGGCAGCGGTCTCTTAGATAATGATTAATTGTCAATGATAGATACGTAACGTTTATTGACCACAAATAAAAAAATGCTTTAAAACGCACTTGACACTGATATTATCAAGAAATTATTTAGCTAATTGTACCCTTTTTACACGGTTTGTTTTGGCTATCGTATGTGGGTGGGTATGGGGGGGTTTTAGATGTCCAAGTTGTAAAAAAATATTTTTTTTTCTCAACCCGTATCATCCCCCTGCAGGGCAAAGGTCTCTTCCAAATCTGTCCATGGCCCAAAAAAAGTTGGTGTGACAATTTGTCCCAGATATCAAGGAGCTGGGAAGTGCTGGCCATAAAAAAATATAGACCAAAAAAAAAAACAATAAAAATGTTTACTGAATGTTGTATCCGTAACATCCGTTTATATTTTTAAACTACTGAGTGATTCCAATTTCAAATATAATATTTCAACGATTTTTTAAATAATTCAAGTCACCTACAAACCGAACGTCCAATTCTTCCTAACAATTAATTTGTAATCTTCCATCTCCTGACTAATGGACACTACAAAGAAGTCCCGTTTTAACATGACAATAGTTAAATTAATGTAATTAATTGCCACTTCCGCCCGGCACGCGTTGTAGCGACATTTAATTTGTGTCTAATGCATCGGGTGAATCCACCATTTTGGATATTGTCACCTTTAACTTTTTAATTGTCTATGCCAGCTGTCGGTTTTTAAATGTAGAACTGAGTGAACTTTTAAATGTATTCCCGTGATGGATAAAAAAACGTTATATTGTTGTGTTAACACTGGCATTCTATGTTTCCAATAGATTTTACTAATAATTAGCATTATCAATTTTTTGTGATAAAACTACACATTTAAAATGAAAATAATTTTACAATTCAATTTACAATTTAATTTTATATATTTTAAAATTATTTAATTATTTTGTTAAAGAATGAAAGTTAACTAGTAAAATAAGCCTAATGTCATGAGTTAAATCAGATTTTAATTTAAAATTAAAATCAGGTTTTGCTAAAATACACCGCTCAGAATGATATCCGTTGCGATTGAGCTTACCGACCAATTTCGCAGTGATTGCTGCCAGTCAAATTTAAATAACATTTTTATTCATTCCTTTTCCAATTGAATTTTGAACACCTATCGTTGACTCTATAAAAGACCTTTCAACGACAATTTATTTTTAATATCCATTCAATATTCTGAGTCACAGATAAATAAATTATACAGCTCAAAAAATAAGGTTCAAAATCGAACAATGCAATCAAAGGCCTAAGATTACTATCCTAAAGCATAGCAACATGACCCGCTACTATTTACCTATTCATTTTACTAAAAAGGAACTTAACGCCCAAATCGACGCATTAATGCTGTACAAAGAGAAAAATAAACGGCTTTGTGTAATGCGACAAATTTAGACATTCATAAAATCACAAATGAAACACTCTTATTCGAATAATTTTAAAGACGAAATTGCTACGTTATTTTCTCCATAACCAACACTTTGTAGCATTGTCCAAATCAAAGCCAAAAAAATAAAAAAGCTCCCTCCTTTTTTTAAATTGTAATTCGTAGGTTCGAATTGCGAATGCGGCGTTCTTATTTCAAAACATCAGCGAGGTGTCATTGGACACTCCCTCTTCGTTATAGGAGCAAGAAAGTACGATCTTAAAAACATGCAAAAAAATAAAACGCGTTACATAGATTTTTGTTGTAATAATACCACTTCTCATTCTACTCTTAATTCGATTAGTTTAGTAGTCTATCTATGTAAGAGTATGGTAAGTAGATATTTAAATAAAATAATAATACCTCATTAATGTCCGTTAATTATCTTACCTGTATCTACCAAAATAATGTTTTAACATTGTATCGCAACCATCAAGACGTACTAAAACTAATTACGTGTACTGTATAATGCACACAATAAACCAATTTGCGTGAGTATATTTGATCAATTAAGGGCCTTTATGTGGCAGGAATAATTAAATGAAAATGATCAGATTGAACACATCGAACAGCCAATTAACGACGCCTTAATAACAGTAACTGGAACCAGATAAAAGCATTGTTCAATATTTTATCAGCACAATGTGAGGAAAAAGCGCGAATAAAGCGTTGAATTGATTCGAATAAACAGAACTGAAGGATATGTTGCAGTATTCGATGATATTTCATTTGTCATTCTTTTACATGGAGTTTCTGAAGGTGGAGTAATTTTTGTTTTTAGTTGATATTATTAAGAATTCATCATCATCAAATTTCTCAATCATTTAAACAAATTAATCTGTTGAACAGTTTTCGAGCTATTAACAGGCTCATGCTAACCAAATTGCGAAAAAAAAACCTATACAAGCAATTATTAAAACAATATTTCTATATAATTTTTACATTGAAAATACTAAATGGGCTGAAGTTATACATTACGTTTTTTCAAAGAATAAATTTGTAAATAATATTATTTTAAAATGTAACACGACAATTTCTTCCACCCGTACCATAGAGTCCACATTTTGTAATCGGAATCCGATGTTTTTAAAACTCTACGCGTAAATGGCGTTCGAATTGTCGCCAGTTTGCCACCTCAGATTTCAAAACGTATTAGTTTTACAATCATAAGCTTTACTCTTGTAATGACTCGTATTCTTAAGAAATAGAACTTATTATTGCTTGAACAAGCTGCAGATTTGAGTAGAATCTTTTTGTAAGATCGGATATTATCTCGATCTTTTTTTTTTTGTTACAGAAGGTAAAGATGTATCATTTGTCTGATAAATACATCTAAGTAGTTCCTTTGATGTAGGTATTTAGGGAGATACCTGCCTTCTAAAGATAAGTAGATATTTGCTTATTGTATTAGCGCAGTATTATGAGTATTATGGCTTAGCTTTGCTCTTTAAACCTACGATATTACTGATAAAAACACCAGACGTGTCTATGCTAAAACTATCTATGTGACCCAGCCAAATGCTAAAACGACAATATTTGACTTCGTCTTAATAGCACAGATTAAAGAATTGTAATAGCTTCATACAAATATTTCCGTATCATGCTTAAACTTAATTTTTTTTTCGAGGTGAACACTTAATAATATTGATATAAAGTATTTAATATTTAAGCGTCTAAATGTGGCTATTTTAAATTTCTATTAAAAAAAACAAAATAAAGGATTCCCCATAAAATATTTCTCTTTCGATCCACACAATTTACATAAACCAACACATGTTTTCACAAAAAAAAAAACATTATCAAACTCTCACAAGCGTAAAAGTACGTTAAATTAATAAAAGATTAGGCGCACTCCCTGAAACGATAAATATTCGTTAGACAATTAATCGGTGACGTCATTTGCATGTCATTACGTCACGGGCGGAGTGTAATTAGACGATAAATTAGGTCGATGCAAACAGATGAGCTTAGTGGAGATAAGATACAACGTGTCGGGGTGCAGGCCGTGCGATTGAAGAGGGTGCGCACTTTGGAATGGGGAATTAATAAAAAATATATATATAATTTTAAACTGTCATGGTTACACACATTAGAGAACTGAAACTGTCCGGGATATTTACCATGTTGTTTTGTTTTAATGAGCTCCCGTTATTTCGGCACTGTTGTAAGAGCCATGATCATGGATCGGTTTTCTAAAAAAAAATATTCATCATTTTATAGTTATCATAAATGGTTCAATTTATGTATTTATACTATAATATATTTATTTATAATAATTATTTACCTGATACGAGTATTGTCATCAAAATGCACACAAGGTGCGAATAGAGTTGTTTTACTTTGTATTTTGATTAAAAAACTAATAAGAAACCTTTATACAGGACTAGCTTTCCGCCCGCGACTTCGTCCGCGTAGAGACGTTTAACGGGTAAAACATTACTTCCTTATAGCGCAGTCGGTTAAAAAGTAGCCTATAACCTTTCCTAGGCTCTGGACTATATCTGTACCAAATTTCATTTAAATCGGTCCAGTACTCTATGCGTGAAAGCGTAACAGACAGACAGACGGACAGAGAGACAGAGTTACTTTCGGATTTATAATATTAGTAAGTAAGTAAGTAAGTAAGTATTAAAAGTAAAGTAAAAGAAGGATGAGGGGAAAAAGTTAAGAAAGTTACATTACATATTTTTGATGCTCTGATCTAAAGTTTATCTACAAATATCAAACAGATTTCATTTTGCGTGGTCTCTTCGTATTACTTTTTAGGGTTCCGTAGCCAAAATGGCAAAAACGGAACCCTTATAGTTTCGTCATGTCCGTCTGTCCGTCTGTCCGTCTGTCCGTCTGTCCGTCTGTCACAGCCGATTTACTCGGAAACTATAAGTACTACAGTGATGAAATTTGATGGGAATATGTGTTGTATGAACCGCTACAAAAATATGACACTAAATAGTAAAAAAAAGAATTGGGGGTGGGGCCCCCCATACATGTAACTGAGGGATGAAATTTTTTTTTTCGATGTACATACCCGTGTGGGGTATCAATGGAAAGGTCTTTTAAAATGATATAAAGTTTTCTAAAAAACATTTTTCTTAAAGTGAACGGTTTTTGAGATATCAGCTCTCAAAGTCGTAAAAAGTATGTCCCCCCCCCCCTCTATTTTTATAACTACGGGGTATAAAATTCTAAAAAAAATAGAGGTGATGCATGCTAATTAACTCTTTCAACGATTTTTGGTTTGATCAAAGTATCTCTTATAGTTTTTGAGATAGGTTGATTTTTATTATATTTGCTGCTACGGAACCCTTTGTGCGCGAGCCCGACTCGCACTTGGCCGGTTTTTTCTTCATTGATTGTATGCTACTTTATAATACACCTAAACGGTCATAAAACATTTTTTTCGTCCTCCTCCACTTATAGTGACTCTATCTACCACAAAAAGGTACATTAAATCCATATCCTACTAACTCAAAAAAACAGTAGTTTAATTTTAACGTCGCACCGTAATTCATCGTATCGCCAATCGCATTGGGGGCGGCCGTGTTAATGTTTATATTATGCGCGTACGCACGGTATTAGTCAAATCCAATTAAGTTCATGCACGCGCCAAATACCGCGTAAGAATGCACTTATGAGGAGTGCAGCGGTGTCTTACGCGGTTTTTAGATGGATGGGTGACCGGTTGCTTTGTAATGATTTGTGGTGCAAATATAAGTAAATAATTACCTATCACATTTTCTTTCCAAATGACATACGATGATGGCTTGGAGTAACCTCGTCATCATCACCGATCTTGCGCGGGAGCGGATGGCTCTCACCCCTTAGAATATCACGCATAATCACATACATTGGACTGATCCCGTGGTAAGTAGTTTAAGCACTTGTGTTACGGATATCAGAAATAATAGTAGTACACACATCATCATCATCATCATCAGCCCATTTCTGTCCACTGCTGGACATAGGCCTCTCCAAATGCACGCCACTTTTCTCTATCCTCGGCCACTCGCATCCAGCTCCTACCAGCCGTCCTGCGCAGATCGTCACACCACCTGGCCTGCGGGCGTCCTACACTACGTTTGCCGAGACGCGGTATCCACTGCAGAATCCGTCTACCCCAACGGTTGTCGGTTCTACGGCTGATGTGGCCAGCCCACTGCCACTTCAACTTGCTAATGCGATGAGCTATGTCGATAACTTTGGTTCTCTGACGGATCGCCTCATTCCTGATTCGATCCCGCAGAGAAACACCGAGCATAGCTCTTTCCATAGCCCGCTGAGCGACTTTTAACTTGTGGACCAGCCGTGCCGTCAGTGTCCACGTTTCGGCTCCATACGTCATGACGGGTAGGACGCACTGATTAAAGACTTTCGTCTTTAGGCTTTGTGGGATTGACGATGAGAAGACTCGGCGTAGTTTCCCAAACGCTGCCCAACCCAGCTGAATTCTTCTATTCACCTCGTCCTCAAAGTTGTTTCGACCCAACTGCATAGTCTGCCCGAGGTACACATATTTTTGAACAACTTCGAGGACGGTAGTACACACAAATGTACTTAAATATATTTAATAGCACACCCAGACACGGAACAAACATCGATGTTTCTTAGACAAATATTTGTCGAGAATCGAACCCACGACTCCAGGAACAGTAGCTAGGTCACAGTCACCATTCTTCCACCGAGATAGTCAACTGAAAAATATAAGAGACAGGTGGGTACAGTTTAACATAAAATCGTTTCGCTAAATAAGTAAACTTAGTATTGCATACAGTAGTGATACATAGTGAACTATTGAATCCGTAATCAGGCGTAGGATTAACGGCTTAATGTTCTTTTGGAGACAAGTTGTTTACTTTTATTTAAAAGCGTATATCATAAGGTTGGTTTTAAGAAAGGGTTTGTAATAATAATATGATGTGCATCGAATTACACAAATCTAACTATACGAATGCATTTTGTAAATATCGATTTGACCAATGAAATATTTTTATTTATTTTACAAATTTATTTATTGATGTTATCTTTTTACATATAAATTATATATTAAATACAAGTTTTAAATAAACGATATGTCTATTACAGGCGAATACAACATTCACGAAAAAATTACCTACTTTTAAATTATTTACATACTTGAGGCACTTCTTTTGAAGTCGGTTAAAAGTTGTATTTCGGCTCACTTTCAACCCCGCAATTATTACCTTTTTTTCTTAACCCCATAACAGCACTTTGGCTATTGAGTCCCAACTGGTTTTCCCTTTAATTGAATTTTTAAAATTCAACAAAATGTTACGAAAAACACGGCGTTTCGTTATCTTTCGTGGATGAGCGATAAATTATCATAATAACATTTTTTAATTTGAGCGCGTGTAGTTTTATCTTGGTATTAATTAAAATTAGCCTCGATAAAATGTATTGGGTCATTTTGGGGTATGGTTCTGTATGAGTATAAGTTCGAGAGCGTCGATGGCCGAGTGGTTAAGGCCGTCGCTTGCCATGCGAGAGGTCGCCAGTTCAAACCACGTCAGGTACCAATGTGTCTCTCGCATGGCAAGCGACGATATTGAAGCGTGGATGGCCGAGTGGGTAATGTCGTTTCTTGCCATTTTATTTAGACCTATTGTATTGTTAATTCCATTTGATAGGTGTGTTATAGGGAATTTGGGAATTTAACCTACGTTACAAGTAAAAATACGTGAAATTTACACACTAATGGTAACAGATACAGTAGGAATTAGGTATTATATCGATGAATTTTTAATAAAACTGTTTATTGAATTAGCATTTAATTCGATATTGTTTAATTTTTATTCATTCATTACTGGGAATAATAAAATTCATCCACCCACCAAAATCTTTTATTCAAAAAGCTGCATAACGAACTTTTATAGATCTAAGCATACATATACACTAGCTTTCCGCCCGCGACTTCGTCCGCGTGGAAACTCTATTCCTGCTGGAACTCCGGGATAAAAAGCCTATAGCCTATGTGTTATTCTTTTGTTTTTGTGAGTTTTTCTGTAATGAAATTACTAAGCCCTAAGTTAGGAAGTTGGCGGGTGATCGCCCGTGCCTCGGAAAGCACGCTAAGCCGGTGGTATTATTTTTTTTAATTTTTATAATTATTACATCTACTTCATGTTATTACTCTATCGATTACAAAAAAAATATTTCAAAGTAACTTACATTACCCAACGGACCCCTAAAATTGTCCGAATTAAAAACAAAAGCCAATGCTCACCCCCGGGAAGCGAACCCCGATCTAAGCAGATAGATAGGGCGGATAATAACGACTGGGCTGTCTGTTTGTTTGGGGTCATCGGGACCTTGTTAAATTAACGTTAACATTTGAGGGTTGATGCGGTAGTTACCATTTTTGGACCTCTTTGGTCTAAGAGGCCCATGGTTCGAGTGCGGGTTAGGCAAAAGTAGTGTTTTTTTCTGTTATTTGTTTGTTTTTCTGTTAAGAAATTACTCTGCCCCCACAAAATGTGCCCTAATCGAATACCTTGTGATTTCGCTATCTATTTAATTTGGGTGCTTTTCGAATCTTTTGTTTCGTAGGTATGCAGTTAAGTGTCTAAAAATTGTTGGGCATGTAATATATCTATCATCTGACTGGCTCGGTGGAACAGTGATTAGTGACCCAGGTTTACTACCTACGGTTCTAACAGTCGGTGTTTGTTCCGTGTCTGGGTGTATTATTAAATGTATTTAAGTAAATTTGTGTATCCGCTGTTGATTCTGATATCCGTAACACAAGTGCTTAAGCTACTTACTACGGGATCCGATCAGTGTATGTGATGTTGTGAAATATTTTTTTTTTACTTAACTCGTATCATCCCACTGCTGGGCAAAGGTCTCCTCCAAACCTGTCCACCGCTCTCTATCCAAGGCCAGCACTTCCCAGCTCCTTGATATCTGGGCCAAATCGTCACACCATATTTTTTTGGGCCTTCCCTTCGGCGAAAGCCGTCCCCAGATACCCATTGTGTTACGGTTTTAGCCCATCTATCGTCCTTCATCCTGCACACATGACCCGCCCATTGCCACTTCAGCTTCGCAGTCTTGAGCCCTACATCAGCGATACCGGTCTTGGCTTGGAGCGGATGGTGGTCTTCCTGATTCGGTCCGCTCCGCTCCATAGCCATTTTTATTTATTTTATTTATTTATCATCATCATCAGCACGGGCACGGGCCTACCCTTAATTAGGGCGATAAGACCTCAGTCAACCACGCTGGCCAAGTGCGGGTTGCTTGACTACATTACCTTAGAATTTCTTCAAACGTGAGCAGGTTTCCTCACGATGTTTTCCACCGTTAAAGCGTCGAATCATCATACTTATGAATTTCAAATTTGAAAAGCACAGTGGTACTTGGCGGATTTGGCGATCTCTCGCATGGCAAGCAATGACCTTAACCACTCGGCCATCGACGCTTTTTTTTATTTTATACCTATGTACTATATAAGTAACTATCATAGGCACAGTACTTAAGGGTATGTTGAAGCGCGTTTGGCGCTAACGACCGCTTGCCGTGTGCTACATCGTTTTACAATCGCTTCATTTGCCGAGTTAAGGGCAAGACGGTTGCAGCAAACACGACTTGTTTAAAATTATGATTTTGATATAGTTCATCTGTCTTTAGAAGTAGTAAAGGTACCTAGTGTAAGCAAATATACATTTAATTAATCAGTTAGTTAGAGAATCAATCAATTTTGGGAAAAAACGTAGTAAACTTTCATAAATAAAAAAAAATCTTAAAAAGAAAACTGAAAGTGTCCGGGATATTTACCATGTTGTTTTGTTTTAATGAGTGTAACCATGAAAGTTTAAAATTATAAAAAAATTCTTAAATAAAAAAAAACTAAAATAAAAAAAATTGTCACGCTCGACATAGATAGGTAAATTAGTGCGGACTTTTAGTAGATATTTTTAAGATCTACAGTTAATTAGAACATTTTACGGTTCCATCTTTAATTGTTTAGGGAGTAAGGAGTGTACGCAAAACAAATAACTTTTCTGGTTGATTTTTTACACCTTTGTTATCTGGAAAACCCAATTTTTTTACGAAACTCTTTTTTTTATAACACCATTATACTTTGTCTCTCAGAGATAGTGTAACTTTCCAACGGTAAAAGCGCTTTTCAAATACCCTGGTGCAGTAGTTTAAGCCTATACGAGACAAACAAATAAACAATCTAACCTTTCTCTTTTATAATAATATTACCTAGTATAGACATAGATTACACTCCTTACTCTCACTTAACCGGTCTTATTATCGTATGGTTGATGAACAACCTGGTGTCAGAGTTTAGACCGCCCGTAGGCCTCTGACATGGCTTCACACACCGATGAAAAATCTCTCAGGTGTGCAGGTTTCCTCACGATGTTCTCCTTCACCGTTAAAGCGTCGAATGATGGTACATATGAATTTCAAATTTGAAAAACACATTGGTACCTGGCGGGGTTTGAACTGGCGATCTCTCGCATGGCAAGCAACGACCTTAACCTCGGCCATTGACGCTTACACTTAACCGGTACAAAGCGTGTAGTCCTACCCTTAAGTAAAATATAATTCCTTGTATATTAGTAATCATTGTGAGTGGTTCAGAATGACCGCATCCCATCGTTCGACAGCCATTAAGACTTTAGCCAATGAGAAATAGCTAACTTTGAACGCCATTTTGTTACGATTACCTATGCCCATTAAATCCTCTTTATATGGAGACTAGCTTTTACTCTCAATTACTCACTTTTCATTTAGAAACGTCTACATCCGAATCGTTAGGTCGTTGCTTGCCATGCGAGAGGTCGCCAGTTCAAACCCCGCCACGGACCACAGTGTTTTTCAAATTTGAATTTCATATTATGTACGAATATTCAAAGCTTTAGCGGTGAAGGAAAACATCGTGAGGAACCCTGCACCACACCTGATTTTGAAGACATTCTAAGGTTGCGTAGTAGACCAACCTGTACTTGGCCAGCGTAGTTGACGAGGGCCTGATCGCCCTAGTTAAGGGTAGGCCCGTGCCCCATCAGTGGGGACGTATATGAGCTGATGATGATGATGATTTAGAAGGCTTAATGTCTCACAGAGAGGGATATGCTCGGCATTTCTCTACGTGATCAAATCAGAAATGAGGAGATCCGTAGAAGAACCAAAGTTGCTAACATAGCCCTTTGGATTAGCAAACTGAAGTGGCAATGGTTACATTGGACGTTCGTTGGAGCAATAAGATCCTTGAGTGGAGGCCACGTACTGGAAAGTGCAGTGTGAGCCACCTACCAGATGGACAACGACCTGGTGAAAATCCCTGGGTTTTGTTGGATGCAGGTGGCCGTAGACCGGTCGCGCTCGAAAGAGGCCTATGAACAGCAGTGGGCAGCAATAGGCTGAGATGATGATGTTTTTTTTTTTACCCTGGTTCAAAAGTAGCGTAGAGGAGAGAAAGTCCTAAGAATAGATGATGTGGTGATTTGGTTCAGCTATTAAAGAACTGGCAAGTTCTAGCATGTATATGTCACCGTAAAATTGCAAATAAGGATAGATTGCAATCTATCTCGCGAGATTGTGAACTGTCGAATAATTGTGAACTATAGTTCACGGTTGACTTTAAGGCCGACCAATCAGGGACAGCCTTCGGACGGCTGTCCTAAGGCTGTCCCTGATTGGTCGGCTATAGGCTATGCCTATAACTGACCAATCAGGCATTGATATCATTGACAAGTGACATATTTAAGATCGCAATTTATCAGTTTCACTTCGATAGATTGCAATCAGATGAATAATCACACGATAAATTGTAAGCATCATGTTATGGTTCACAATTATTAGACTGTTCACAATCACGCGAGATAGATTACAATCTATCCTTATTTGCAATTTTACGGTGACATATACACCGTGAAAGAGTGGTTGTTTTCCCGCAGCAAAATGATTCTATCTCAGTAGCACAATAGATTTGTGCAGTTATTTTTTATTAAAATCAATAAATGCCGGTTTTACGAAAGGTATAACCGAAACTTTAAAGTAATTTCGAACCACTTTATTATAGAGGAAGATCCCAGAGCCGCCAGACATCACTTATTTTCTAATGGACAAAATATATACGATTGAGTAGTGGTGGGGTGTACTATCATCATATGACTAGTTGCTACCTTGACCAGACGGCCATTTTTCAGATATCAACCAATCAAGGTACATAGAAACACTGCTCACCTCACTTAAATTCTGATGGCTGATTTTAACATATATTTCACACAATATCATTAAAAATCAGGTTTTATTACTCCCAGACACATGCGGTCGGCGGTTTTACCTTACAGACGCTTTAAAGCTATGAAAAAAATTTTACTTTTACTTAATTGTACTTATTTTGTGATGCTTGATTTTTATATATGTTATTCAAACAACTATTTAAAACGTTTTGCAAACGGACAGACCGATCCAAGGGGCCAAACATTCACCAGACCCAACTGTTTTAGATTATTTTTTTTAAATTGAATTTAGTTAAGTTTTTCTAATAAAATAGTTTGTAAGGTACAATTCTATAATTATTGCGGTCAGATGAGCACTTTTTAGTTGTTTGAATAACATATATAAAAATCAAGCATCAGAAAATAAGTAAAAGTAAAAAATTTTTCATAGCTTTAAAGCGTCTGTAAGGTAAAACTGCCGACCGCATGTGTCTGGGAGTAATAAAACCTGATTTTTAATGATATTGTGTGAAATATATGTTAAAATCAGCCATCAGAATTTAAGTGAGGTGAGCAGTGTTTCTATGTACCTTGATTGGTTGATATCTGAAAAATGGCCGTCTGGTCAAGGTAGCAACTAGTCATATGATGATAGTACACCCCAACACTACTCAATCGTATATATTTTGTCCATTAGAAAATAAGTGATGTCAGGCAGCTCTGGGATCTTGGACCATTACTTAGGGCGTAGAGCTTCTTTAGTTTTAAGCATAGTTTTATGCGGCAAGCAGTACCTGAATACGTCACATCTTAAAAAACAATGATAGCTTCTCTCGTTTTCGAGTTGGAAAATTATTATTTTCAAAATTCGAAAAAAATACATTTATTTTTCAATGAATAATTTGCATGATTCGATAGTATTACTAAAGGCACATCGTTCTGCCACGGGAAAACAACCACTCAAATTTCACGGTGTAGAGCAGTGGAAAGGTTAGGTGGAAGACCTTTGCCCAACAGTGGGATGATACAGATTAATTAAAAAACAATCCTTTATCTCCTTTTTGAGACTTTAAGTAACTAATTATAAAATATTTTTTTGTCTTTCTTTCCAATTGTGTACCCAGTGTTATTTAAATTTGTTAAACAAACTGCTAAATTCGTATTTATGATTACAAAAGGTACAAATATGACGTATGTATAATAATAATTAAACGACGAGCTTAACAGGCATTTTTATCAATATCTCTTCGAAATCATTCAAATGCTTTAATTTTACGGATGAATATCAAACTCATGGTATCATAGCACGTGTCATTAACCTGAATAATTGCCACCTAATATAATTGTCTAATAGTAATTAAACAGATCATTAACTATTCTGTTGCGGGCCGCGAATGCCCGCTCAAAACGCATCCGAAAAAATGCCAACACAAAACTATATTTGCAACGTCTTTCGCCTTTATTTCATTTGAATAAAGCTTAAATTTGAATGGGGTTCGAGATTAAAATTAACAAAAGAAGTCTGCACTTCTAATTCTGACAAAGATACACTTTACACTTAAGTAAATAGATATGTGTTCTTATTTCAAAAGAAATAAGGTCGAAAGTCGTTAGCCATGTAAGTTTTTAAGTGTATAAAGTTAAGTTGGTCGTGTGCGTTTATAATCGATTAGCGCGGTCAGAACATCTGCCATTCGAAATTTGAATAATTGACAGTTTCAAAAGAAAACAAACACGGCTATCCGCCATTACTGTCGTGTTGTTGTGTTATCTGTTACGAAGTGACAGTTCGCGTAAATTACTCCCTAACTTGTTATTAATGGGATCAATTTTTTTGGGCGGCCACTCGTGACGTCACTGGACATGATATTTAATCGTGACCACGGCTATGGGCATGTTTTGACAACGTTTAAAAAATAATTACATTGTTTATTTAGTAAATTGTCTTCTTGGACTGGCTCGGTGGAACAGTGGTTAGTGGCCCTGGCTGGTGGTTCCAAGTCAAGAGTCGTGGGTTCGATTCCCATTTGGAACAAATATTTTTGTGATGAACATCGGTGTTTGTTCTGTGTCTGGGAGTGATTATATATTTAAGTATGTGTTTATAAATATATGTATATCAGTCTGTAACGCCCTCCTTATTTTGGATATTTTGTCGAATGGATTATTATCTGCCTACATTAAATTGATTGAAATACTAAACCGGTAGATTTTTGTACGCAGAAAAGTAACTTATTTAATTCGGGAGTATTAAGAGTAAGTATTTAGGATATAACAAACATTTAAATAAAGCCAAAAGATAAAAGATAAAATATTTTTTTTTTCTGTCACTTTGATTTTACTGTCAATCACCATGTAGAAAAATACTAAATGTAATAAATTTGGTCGAATTTATTACCTTAAAATATAAAAAAGAATATTTAAGTAGGTACAATACATGCATAATAAATAATATGTGTAAGTATAAAACACCGGTAGCGCGCCAAAAAACAATCGAAAATCACTCCAAAAGCCACCGTTTAATTACAATTTTAAAAAAATACATTCACAAATCCCCCGCAGCAGCGTTCCGAATTCAATTCCGATAATGAAGTGACAGTTGACGGCGACAAAACGGCGGCGACTCACGACCGACACAGGCGATCAAGATTACCACCAATTTTAATTAAATTAAGATTCCGCGCGTGTATTCCAGACCTAACTACGATTGCATTTGTCTAAATTGAACTCTATAGCGTAACAAATAAAGGCCATCGTAATGTTTGAAATTGATTCGGAAGCACTTTTTCTAAATGCAATTTAAACGCTCGGCTTTAGGACTCATTTTGATTCGGTACAATTGGAGAATTGTAAATTGCTGCGAAGTCGAGCCAAGTTTAGCACAAAACAATATAATTAAAAGTGATTAAATATGATTAAAGTTAAACTTCCACTAATTGGTATTGTACAAATCGGACGGATTGTAGTAATAAAACAAAATTTACAATCGTACTTTACGTATAAATAAATAGATGAATTGAGTTAGTAAAATGTTTATGTAACCTGTCTTATAGATTCAGATACATACAATAGTTGTATACCCAAATATACTTAAATATACAAATCACACACACAGACACGGAACAAACAACTATGTTCATCGTAATCATTCAGTTTACTAACACTTTAGACAAATATTTATGTCATTTACATCGGTAATCGGATTTTTTTCCGTGTCTAAATGTATTTAAATTAAACATTAGTATTCAGGGTCTACACGCAATATTAGGAGTAGCATATACATAGCCACTTACTGCCCGACGAATGGCTTTAACCTACTACTGTTCTAACGTGTGAGATTCACTATTCGTGAACCGAGCCACTGGCCATTAATGTCACAGTTTCCATCTGCCCGAATTGAATTTAACCTCCGGCATAAATCTGATTTGAGACTGGGTATATCGTGGAATTCTGCGGAATACGAATGACTATTTAAATGAAGTAATTTACAGGATCTTTCATACCTTTTTCACTCCGGATAATATGTAGTTTAAAATAGTCTACTTACGTTTGATATTTTAAATTTCTTCTGTCACCTTGTGCACCTCTGCTGGGGCACATTCCTACCCTAAACTAGGGCGATCAGGCCTTCGTCAACCACACTGGCCAAATGCAGGTTGGTCAACTGCGGGTAACTAAAATAACGTGTGATACGTATTTAAAAAAAATCATTTCATTTTATAAAATTTTAAGCTTTAATGTAAACGTGTTGATTGTTAATACAATTTTTGAACATTTACACCCCAAACTTGGCTTCTCACTACCGTGCGCCCCATAGCGTGTCTATGTAGGTAATTAGAGGATTGTCCCGATAAGCCAAAGTAATCTCTATCACCGAGCGATAAAATCCAAATTGCTTTACGGTAACAGCGTTCGTGATGTCCAGCCGTTGCGATAAAGGCCTGTAGCAAGTTTTTTATGATGCAATAATCGAATTAATATGGCGGATCGCTTAATTAAATACATAGATAGTGCAGTGGCTTATTGAATGAGTATACGGTAATGTGATGCCCCTTTAAACTTTTGACTCTTGATGTTTTGACGGATAGACAGTTATGGCCTAACTGAATGGGTGGTTAATGCTAATCGATTAATGACTTTTGACTTTAACAATTAGTCAAAAAATTGTTTTTTCTATATTTTCTATTTCTACTCTCTCTAAAATTTAAGTAAACTTTAAGAAAATGTCTTCCCCCCCCCTTTTTTTAATTGATGTATTGTATGGTTGTTAAATTGGATTGTTGAATTAAAAATAATCTTATATCAATTGATTAGTATTATAACCGTAGCCACATTATACTCGTAGGTACTACAATCTTAATGCTCTTTTGTAATAGCGTAAAGTATTAGTTGATATTATTAAAACTATTAGAACGCGAAAGCCTTATATAAATTTTTCATTTCTGTATAAACAAAAAAGAAATTAATTAGAATTAACCCTACCACCCTTCACGCCCTACCAAATACCTTATTTAACCTCCACAGATAAAGATAATAATGTGTAAACACTCAGACCGGAAGTGAGCGGTTTTCCACCGGAAGGAGAGCGCGGCGCGTGGCAGCGATTAGTTCCGCTTCCGCCCGCCCGCGCATGCGCGCTTAAACGACAATAACCCTATTTTTTATACTACAGATTTTTTTTGTATTACTGGTTTTTTGAAGGCAGTGGAGAGATTTGGAGACAAGTTTGCTCGGCTGTGGGATGACGCAGGTTATTTCCTCATCATCATCATCAGTCCATATTCGTCCCCTCTGTTCCAGTAGCCAGTTCTAACCCTGCCACGTACCAATGTGTTTCCCAATTTAAAATTTATATGTAAGTTTATACAACGCTCTTCATCATCACTATCATCAGACAACATACGTCCCCACTGCTGGGGCACGGGTCTACCCTAAACTAGAGCTATCGGGTAGTCAACCACTCTAGCCAAGTGCAGTTTGGTCAACTACACAACCTTAAAAGGTCTTCGTAGGTGTGTACGGTTCCTCACGATGTTTTCCTTCACCATTAAAGCGTCGAATACTCGTACATATGAATTTCAAATTTGAAAACACAGTGGGTACGTGGCGGGGTTTGAACTGGCTACCGCTCGCACGAAAAGCGACGGCCTTAACCACTCGGCCATCGTCGCTCTCCAAATATATATATTTTTACCTAATTCGCAAACGCTTACTAGACACCTCAGTTACCTAAACACGACCCTTTACCGCGACCGGAAGTGCGCGGTTTGCACCGGAAGTGGCGCGCGGCGGCGCCTGCCCACCGCTGGACTCGTCCCTAATAGATGCTATCGGGTAATGCTCCTGTTATAGACACGTGACTAACTTTTTATATATTATTTTGTTTCTGGTGGTATTTGTGGCCAGTTGGTCTGTGTAAACTTTATGCTATAGTTTCACTACCTAGATGAGAACTACGTAGGTAGGTAGGTAGGTATATTGTGTACTAAGAAGAGAGACTTATATTATGAAACGCATCAAATGCTTTTTTAATTTTATAGAGAGTATGACGTGTCATGCGATTATGCTGAAAGATCAAAGAGATACTTTTTTATTGAATGTTTTGTTACCCAGTATACTTTGCTTAAATTTATTTGAACCACTACCTTGCCTGTCGACCTCGTAGATCTCACCATCAGGTGGAGTTCATAGCCTATTATATAAAGAACTTTGACTCTTTCTCAGGCATAGTATGTTAAATTATTTTATAGGTTTATGATCTTAAGAGATGTTAAGCTTCTGAAAAACTACACAGAGTTAACATTGACGTAAATAATAAAAACGAAACGCCATCATTTTATTGCATATTCCTTTTTATTTCTCGCCTTACCTCAGCATAATCATAATATTACAATGCATATGACGAAGACCTCCAACTACTATCAATAAATAACATTAATATTTAGAATTAAGCATTATTCATCCATTAGGCTAGCAATATTACAGAATTACATTGAAGCAACATGGCAACACATTTTCTTTACAATAATCTATTTGGTAGAACAGGTAACACTGAATTTATTGTTAATTTGTCTTTGGTTTGATTTAACATAATAAGTGGAGTGTGAAATCAAGAGAGATTGTTATAAATATTGGCATAGATTTTTATTAACATCATTTACACAAGAAGAATTATGCTAAACCACTTCTGTAGTATCTGGCTTTTATAAGAGACTAAAACAGTATTGTTTAACGTATAAAAAGGTTTACTAATTTACTAATTGATTACTTAAATCTGTAAAATAATTACTGCATTTTAACACAAGCAGAAAAGAAAAATAAGTATTTGTAAAAAAATTTGGGACATTATTACTTGACGGTGTGTACATAAATCATCGTAACATGATGCATGTACAGACCGTAAAAATATTATTTTAGAATTGTTATAGAATATTTTATTTTATTGTAATTGACATAAAATTTAATAAATTACTAACATAGTTAGTTATAAGCATAATTGGATCTTGTTTATCTGAATTAATAAATGAATTGAATTGAATTGAATTACAACAAATTTCAGTGTCATACATGATTCTGTTAAAACATTTACATTCTCAACTGCTGATAATAAACGAACATTCGGCGAAAACACAATTCATGATAACAAGACTCTAGAAAACGAATTTCAGTATTACAAGAATAAGACAAGACTACAATAGAAAGAAGCTAATAATCAGTTCTTTTCATTAACTATGTACAAAATTATCTATCATTTACTTAACACTCAATAAATACATAATAATATGGAATCCTTCAAACATTCTTATTTACAATACTATTTACATTATGGAATGACAGTGATTTTTGTACGTTACATTTATTTGAATTTCGATTTACTTCCGTTACTATTTATATTACCTAATAAATGTACTAAGATCAATATCAATAGTCTATTATTATACTTGTACTTAAGTTAGACATATACAAAAATTACAGAGCGACATGTCTTGACAACGAAAAAGCATTTTATCCTTTGGTAATATCATGCAGGATTTATATTAAGAAACTAGTGTCATCAAATTAGACAAATTATAGCTTTTTATCCAAAACATCAAAGCAAACGTGAATTTTCGCAATACAATCTTATCAATCTTCCGTCAATTATCATTGTATGTACAAACGATATTATTTCACATCCTTATTGTATCCTGTAATACTTATTTTCTGTGGGTTTTCTAAAAAGGATCGCTAATTCTGAAGAGAATTGTACTCTTTCTTGTTATTGCGCCAAATCTGTAATTTTTTTATGAAATTAAGAAATGATTGCGAAAATTCCCATTCACCGATAAAATTACTGTCTTTTGACGTCACTAGTCCTGTAATACAACCCGTACCATACCATCGCTCTCCAAATACGCATTTGAACGACTGACACATGACTAGGTCGAAATTCAAAATTGTCCGTCCGCTTCCCTTCGAGCGGCTTCAAGCGAACACTACACTAAGCTGGACAGCGGAGCTCTTGAGGTGACCGGCGACGCTGGCAGCGGCTGCAGCTGCTGAGCGGTCGGCGGGAAGTACACCCCGGGCTCGTTCGAAAACTGGGGATGCATGGGCAAAGGAGTATGCGGCATCGAGGTAGGCCGCGACTCGTGGTACAGAATCGGTACGCGCACCAATCGCTGCGCTGCGTGCGCCATGTTAGCCGCCTCCAATTCGGCAGCCAATTGGCGCTTCCATTTGTTGCGTCTGTTCTGAAACCAGATCTTCACCTGTGTCTCTGTTAAGTGCAAGCTGGCAGCCAAGCCAGCCCGTTCGGAGCTGCTCAAATACCGTTTCATGTCGAACGTTGACTCTAGCTGGAAGACTTGGGAGCGTGAAAAGACTGTTCGCGTTTTCTTCTTTCGTTTTCCCAGGTTGGCGTTTGGGTCCCGTTTTTCGTCTTTGTCGAAGTCGTCGCTTTCGTCGACGTCGGGGTCTGAGTCTTGGGGGTCTGGTTGTTGGGGGTAGAGCGCGGGGTGCAGGCGGGGGGAGCGGGGGGATGATCTGGAGGGGGAGGGGGGTGTTGGGGCTCGAGGGGGACTCCGGGGTCGCGGGGACCCGCCAGCGGAACCTTCTTCGTTGGTCGTGGAGTCTTCTGTAACAATAAATACTTTGTTAAGTACGTTCGGATGATAATAGTAGGTATATGAGATAATTCACTTTAATTGTTCCTTAGTTGTAGGATTAAGGCCTGATCGCCCTGAAGTGCACGCTCACTTGTCGAAGAAAGATATTTGGTGATACAGTGATCATACTGAATCCTACAGATCCCTTGTCTCTAAAGCGATGGCGTAGCGTGGCATGGCTTTAAATTCAGTTATAGGCCCAAATTAAGACCTAAAATTACAAGTTAAACATACCTACGCGTAACTTTAAAAAACTTGATCATTAACTCAGCAGCCCCACGTTGGGCGCCAAACTAAAGTAAGATTTTCGCCGTACTGAGTAGTTTTAACCTGAATATCGCTACCTACTTTGATTTTTCCGATTTCAAACAACAATATATTTTCCGTGTCATGTCATCAAGCATTGAAATAAACCCGATAATCTGGGATTAGCATTTGTCCGGCCTCTGATAGGCCGGGCCTGTGGTATATAGGCCTGTATCCAATTAAGCGTGTTGCCTGAAAGTAGTTCTCTCGCTCACGAATGAACAATTTGACGGATTTGCTGGAGGATAATCGTATTTGGCGGGCCATGTATAAAAAAAACGTTGTGTCATATCTCAATTGCTTGGTATTTCGGACTTTGAACGGACTATTTACACATTTAAGAAATCAGAGTGTTTCAAACACTTTAATTCCTTAATGTGAATGAAAGATTAAAAAAACTGTTCGTTCTTGATAGTCACACGTTGGGCGCCAATTTAAACTCTTGTATAGATTTTAGCCGTATCAATGTCTACAATATTACATTTTGTAAAAAATATATGTTTTACGGCTTTGATATCTCGGATAACTTTTGTCATATTATTTTGAAAACAGCTTTATTTAAATATTTTACAAACATACTTCCTACTAATATTATAAACTTGAAAGTTTGTGGATGGATGTTTGTTACTCTTTCAAGCAAATACTACTGAACCGATAACGATGAAATTTGGTATACAGGTAGCTGAAGACCCAAAATAACACTTAGGCTACTTTTTATACCGGAGTACCCGCGGAAATAGGGTTTCTACGCAGACAAAGTTCCGGGCGGAAAACTAGTATATTATAAAGTCGAAAAATTCGTTTGTTGGAACGCGCTAATCTCAGGAACTACTGATTCGAATAGAAAAAAGATGTGTTGAATAGACCATTTATTAAGGAAGGCTTTAGGCTATATAACATCACGGAGCGATGCGACCAATATAAGCGATGAAACAGTGGAAACGAAGTCTCTTGTACATCTAGTAGAAACAGAGAGTCAGAAATATAAAAGTCAATGGAAAACATGCTGGTTTGTTATAAAATAAAACGTTAAAAAAACAATCCCGCGATTCGAAATTCAAACGCGGTTGAATGGAACACGAGCGCTAAGCATGTCATCGACGCGTTGCATGAATCACTACAATCAAATCATGTTACATCACCCTCACCAATAGACCTTAGCCCATTCACTTTAAAGTTCAAATTCCATTCACAAAGCCTACGCGTGAATAACCGGCCAATTGAATGTGACCTCTATAGTGGATGGTTTACGTTGCTATGACAGGTCTTCGTAAGTTAGTCGTATCTGAGCCTATGCGTAAGTGCTTATTCAATATAGCATGAACCCTACCGCTGTGGGTTTTGCTAAATATGAGGGATGTTTGTTGTCTGGCCAGCAGTGATTCCAATTGATTTTAGAAGCCCTACTGGTAATCCTTTGTTACCGCTAGTTTGCTGTTTACACAAACGCTTACTAGATAAGTAGTTTAGAAGTCTGCTGAAATTAGTATTTTGTAATATTGTGAGGTAATTTTTTACGGCCCACTTGGTTAATGTTAATTTACTTAGTGTATTAGGTTAACTGTAGTTATGCGTAAATTTATGGGATTAGGAAGTACGTACATTTAAGGGATTAATTAGTGTTTGTATTGTATCAGTGATGTCCTCGATTTATCTTTTTCAATGTATCATTTTACACTCAAAATCGAATTAAAATGGTGATACGAATAATTGGATGAAAGAGTACCTACTTTAAAACTGGTCTAGATTCTAATAGGCTTGTTTATAACCTATATTATCTTGATATATAGCGTAAATGGGTTATAACGAATCCAAAACAAAATAAAGAAACAACTGACCAGGTTCTTAATTAATAAAGAAGCACTTAAATAATGAAAATCGCTTTAGTAAGCGGCTACTACACTATTTCGTTATGATTATTTTAAATAAAGGACGACATGGTAGATCTCAAAACAAAAATCTCCACACGCAAAACTCATACAATCTTTAGTTTCCAATCAAAAATAAAACCATCAATGTGACACACACACTGGCTGAACGACAATGAATCAATGTAATTAATAAAAAAAAGCACACAGGCCCCGCGGCAATCCGAGCAACCACATTCGAAAATTAAAAACGAGACGTAACCGCGCGACACCGTTTTTGGCGCGAAGACACGCAAAATGGCCGCTCATAATAGACTCTAGGGTAGCCAACTAGGTTAAAAATTATATCTACAAAAAATAAAGGAAATTTTCATAATATTTTCCTAACTTGACATCACCTACTGGTATGTAAAGAGAGAAGTCCACCGTAAGGGTTTCAAGCACAAATATTATTATTGTGGTCGATTTTCAGAACTCTGCTAGCTTACAAGATGCTTTTTCACGCTTCTACTTTGAAGATAGGATACAAATTCCTACATAATGTTCAATATTTTTGATGAATGTATGATGATGAGGAGATGAACCAACTTATAAAGACGACAAAGAAAAGAGTAGCTGTCCAATTTCATTAACAATAGATACAAAAATACCTCACAACATCGCATTAGAGAGAGACATAAACGAATCAACTTTAGGTTTGTAATTTTTGAAATTATTTGTATCTGTATTGTATACAAATATTTAATCCTAGTTCCTCAACTAGGCTGTGTAGCTGTTCTTGCCAGAGTCAAGACACTCAGTCAATCATAGACCAAAAGCTGCATCGAACCAGTGAAATACATAAATATATTAATAAAAAACCAGTTACTACCAAGACCATTTCCATCACTGTGGCAACCCTGAGCGGGTCAGAGCGAGACGCACATACGTTTGACATTGCGGTGTTGCCATTCGCAAATAATCGCGGCGGATGGTAGGAAAGTATTGTCTGGTCGGTTTGGGCCGCGTCGCGCTCTTTGTCCCAGATGGGTTTTGGAAAATTAAAAAGGGAGTGATGACGATTGCTTGTTTAGCCATGTGTGTTATAGCGGGCGCTATTGTTTGAGCTCGTTGTACTCTTAGCGTGAGGACTTTTAGCGGAGTTGGGCCAACGAAATAGGTTAGAGGTTGGTGCTCTCGCAAGGGATCTACTTTCGTACTTCTGTTACATTCATATATATTTTAAATGGTATTGTTTTAATTAGTTAGACCATGATATGAGGCATTTATTATGCAGTATGCACCGGTTCTTAGGTATCTTAACATTTGTGAACCAATTGCAAGAATATCATTAGGTAAAAGAGGTACTTTATTAAGTGGTCAAGATTTTAATAGGCTTGTTTTCATAACTTGGTTTGTTTATGTTAGAATAATTCAACTGATATGAATCATTGGCATCGAAAACTTACTGACTCAGGGCAGTGTAATTTCTTGACAGAAAATCTTAAAATATATTTGAAAGGTCTGGGAATCGAACCCCAAACCTGTTGGTCTTTATAAGTCATTTAAGTATCTAATATTAGGACTCAGCCCAATTTCATAATTAAGCTCAAAAATGCTACAATGCAAATAATACCTTAATTATGTTACAATACCTTAATAATGTTACAAAAACCGTTCCACTCAAACAACAGTGCCAATAGTCTCTAAGCCAAGTCACGTATGGTCAATTAAAAAAAAACTCCCCAATCCGTCATCATTATGGTCTAGTGTAACACATTACGAGATTACTCACAAGAGGGAGGGTTGAGTTACGCTTCGGTGTTGGGTGGCCGGGGGTTGTTTTGACTGACAAATAAAAGGGTTAACCATATTTAGCCCCAGTCATCTGTGCTTACATGTTGACCGTGATTTGTTAATGGGCATGAAGTTGATGGAGGTTGCAGTTTTTTTTTCTTTTTAATTAATGGCAATGGAATTTCGCTGCGTTGTTATCTGTTGTGTTGCCAATGTTGTTAGTGTTTATTAATATCATCGTCAATGTATTACTTATAGTATTTATTACTAAATTTTCTAAGAGTGTTTAATAAAAAACGTTGTTGCTTGACATAAATTCCGAGAGAAATGGATTCATTGTCCTACATTCTTCGTTAAACTAATTATATTACAATATATACTTGTAAATCTGTCTGTGCTTGTAAATAACATTACCTTCCAATACAATTATAATTCGTGGAGTTTCGATACCCACCAAAAGTTAGCGGCTAATTATTATTTTTTAAAACATCCGAGCTCAATGAGGATCAATAATAACTAGCTAAGTTGAAACTCATGTACCTATCTTAACAGTGCAGTCATCAACAAAAGAGATAATCACTAAGTACGTAAATGGTAAATAGTAATACCTAATAAATTAATATTTACCTCTAGGAGGAGACGTCCTCTCCTGTGGCCTCTGCCAGTACCACGGCGCGGGGACCAAACCCCCGTACCGGCCGGCCAGCGCGCTCCACTGGGATATCAACCCCAACCTGCAATAGACCACTTTGGTTAGGCTTTAGATGAAGTTACTATTGGTTATGGGCCTAACTATGATTTGCTTTTAAACATGCTGTCTATATAGCTGCCTATATGGCAAAATTGTAGTTGAGTATATTATTATATTTGAAAAAACGAAAAAAAATCAATTGCTCCTGTCTTGACCGGGGATTTGAACACCCATCCTTCTAGGAATTGGAAACAGTGGAGCAATTGAATTCGTTTTTCAAAAAAAAAATTGTAAACAAAAAAAAAACCGCCTTCAAAAACCCGACTCACTAAAAATTACAAAATAATATAATACGAACATTAATCTGGGTATGAATTTGATATGTTGTTGAAGGCGGTGCCGTTTATATTTCATGAAGTTTTCCTCAAAAATTTGATTGGCACCGCCTTCAACAACATATAAAATTCATACCCAGATTAATGTTCGTATTATATTATTTTGTAATTTTTAGTGAGTCGGGTTTTTGAAGGCGGTTTTTTTTTTTGTTTACAATTTTTTTTTCATCCTTTTTAGTGATACATTTTTTTACACCCTATTAGTTCAGCTCACCTATAATTCTGCTGATATTATAACTAGTAGTATCAATATGTACACAGATTTGAAAGAATTATCCTTTTTCTCTCAACTATTAAGGAGTTGACCTTCCATTATCAGCTCAGCATCATAACATTATGATTACCAGAAGCAAATGCCAATATAACTTCAGAAAATATGTAAAACGCGGTACATGTGCCTATAAAATTTGAGGGTTGCCCTCGATTACTCCTGGACCCCATCATTAGATCCTAGACTGGTCAACCTAATAGTTTAGCTCACCTGTAATACTACTGATATTATAACTAGTTAGTCTCAATATGTATACAGTATTGAAATAATTATTCTTTTACTCATAACTACTAAGGAGTTGACCTTCCATCATCAGCTCAGCATCATAAGATTATGATTGCCAGAAGCAAATGCCAATATGACTTCAGATAATATGCAAAACGCGGTACATGTCCCTATAAAATTTGAAGGTTGCCCTCGATTTCTCCAGGATCCCATCATCAGATCCGAGACTGGTGAAAATGGGACCACCTCGGAAGTGAACTCTATCCAACCAAAAAAAAATTTTTGAAATCCGTCTATAATTGACGGAAATATCGGTGAACATACATAAAAAAAAAAAAAAAAAAATATTATACATACAGACGAATTGAGAACCTCCTCCTTTTTTTGAAGTCGGTTAAAAAGTAAAACAGCTAGTGCATTTTTTTTAATTTTCAAGTATATTATGTGTCGTTTATTTTTAAGTATGGTTGATTGCACATAAACTCTTCTTCAGTAACACCATACAAAATTGATCTTAACATAATATTATGTGAGTGTCAACTTAATTGATTATCACACAACTCACATTACTTTAGTCACTAGATTCCCTCAAAAAAAAGAAACTCTTTCTGTGTGCACACAAGTAATTCTTACTGGTTATCATGCTAATTTAACAAGAGAAAACTAAACAAGACATTAGTAAACCTAATAAAATATATAAACACTGTTAGGCTATGATATTGCTGTAAAGCGGATTTTAATTAAATCAGGATTAGAATAAAAATGAATTTTTTTTTTTTATAAAGAGTCTAACAAGATGACCTCACTCCACCTGATGGTAAGCGGTAGTGAGATCCAAATATGAGGTCGACAGGCACAATAGACCATATTGAGCCTATCGCACTCACCCTGAAAGCCGTGAAAAAGGAGACCACTGCTGCGGCAACAACGAGACAAGGCGTGGAGTCTCGCATTGGTATTGAGCTGTGCGGGTCGGAGTTGGCCAGTCCGCCGGACGGAAGGGCCCCCGTGTCTACGGGTCTCCCTGGCCGGCGGGCTGACCCGCTCCGCCCGCACAATACCGCCGCTAAGACTTCACTGGTCCGGCGCTTGCCGCAACAATGGTCCCCCCTGGCTCCGGTTCGTACAGTGCTGATCCCGGAACGCGACCTGACCTAGAGAGGTCAGAGTCACTTGGCGGGTTTTACACAACTGTATGGTGGTAACAGCAACCGGTCGACAAAATGTCTCCCACCTGAAGAAGAATTGTTTCACACACTTCAGTTAATCTATTTAAAATTTATCAAAAGCACGATTTTTAACTTTTGATAAATTGTTTCATGATATATTGCGGTCTTCTCATATCCATATTTTGGCTTTGCTTCACAAGTACAAGTACTCAATTCGTTACAACTTAAAGATTTTATGAGCTCATGGTATTACTCAAATCAGTTTAAATAAAATTTATTTCCCACAACCAAAGGAGTGTTTGTTTCCCACAACCAAATCGACGTACCTACAATCTACATCACCAATCAGTACGTAACCTACTCGAAGGAAAAAAAACGAAAAATAAAAGCCTACCCAGCTGACAAGAACGAAGAGTAACCTCCGAAGTTACCACCTTAGCCCAAATGCACAATTTATAGAGTGCTCAAAACAAGGGAGGTGATAAATCACTCCGGGAGGAAAAACAGGCTTCCTCACTTACGGATCGGAGTATTGACTGCTGCAAAGGGGATTGAGGGCTATAGGGATAAGTTGTGGCGACTTGCTATCGATAATAATAATTTTAATATAACTAGTATTCCGGCTGCAAATATTTTCTGTGTGAAGTCGCTTTAAGTCATTTTAAACGGGTAAACGGGATTTATATTGAGTCGTATGTCTGTCTCTGGTTTTAATCTATGTCTCCGTCAAATTTCATCAAAATTAGTTCAGACGTTCTTAAGTTATGAACAGTGTAAGAAACACGACTTTTTTTAGTTGAAAGTGTGGGCGTAGGACCGATCGGTGAAATCATTGAGAGGCTTATGTTCAGCAGTGGACGTCACTCTGATGATATCGTGATGAAGAAGATGATGGTGAACTAATCATCATATTTTAAAACCCCACCCTGATCAATCATATATACACGATAGTTCAAGTTTTACTACAACGTTGGTGGAATGCTACAAAATCTTCGTAGTAGACTTGTAGCATATTCCGTAGTCAAGTGCTACGATCTCCCACTGTTCTTGTGGTTTCGTAGTATAGACTACGAGGCATGCTACGATTAGCTAAGCAACGATAGTGCTAGTTGAAAAACTGTTTAGAAATTGTCTCTGTGCTTACATTATAATATTATAAGTATGTTTTCTAAAGTGAAAACTTGTCAATTATTTTGATGTTTAATGATCTTTTGATTTAAGATATCAATGAATTCCTTTATATTTCAAACACTAACCATTTCGAGTGGTTTACCTAGTCTAAAAATAAATCGTCGACACTTGCACATCACTAGTATTCGAATATAGTGGGTATTTATTTCCCGATGCTCAGTAACAAAGGCGGTCGACGCTCCGTGCCAATACAACGATCGTCTGTATTGCAATACGCTTATAAACACCACTTGGCTAGATATGGGCTAATAACAAAGCCTTTAGTTCAGATTAAATTTATAGTTTCAATGTCATAAATTTATAGCATAATAATGGCATTATCACTATGTCATGACCAAAATGAATCTGACATGTAATTAAAAAAAACTCATATAAGTCCATGAAAATTTTAATGAGTTGACTCTACATTTAATTTTAAAAAAACACGTTTATCCGATACGGTCAAGATGCCAGAGACATTTCATGGAAAAAAAAACTCGGTCCTCATTTAAACAAATTATACTGGCCGAATACAAAATCATTTCCATAAAAAAACGAGGAAGCAATTACGCTCAGTTAACAAGAGACCGCATCAACTCGTAACAAGTCCCAACATTTAATCAATGCGATTCGGACCGACCAACAAAGGAGGGTTTGGGAGTTAAAAAAAATATATACTGGTCCGTATCAACCTCTCCAGTTTGCGAACTGGCTAATTACCCCATAAAGTATAAATCAATACGGGAAAAACCGGATGCCTGCCGAAATGTTTGCTTAGGGTTCTGTCGTTTTATTTATTTAGAAATTATGATAACGACACATACAAAGTTTACTAAAAACAGTTTATGACGTAGGTATTTGTAATTTGAAAATAAACATCTTTACGATGTATAATAAACCCCATACATGGGCAAAGACGCGTGATCTATTAATTTTGGATTAAAATATAATACCTATATTTTCATTAAACATGCATAAAAAGTACATTTAATAATATGATTAGTATATCTTTACGTACGATGTACATAACGGAATCTCCATTTAATGAAGTAATTGATGAAGTTTAATAAAGGAACTAGAGAAGACCATGAAATGTAACGTAAACAGTAACACAATAAAAAATAAATGACTTCCAGTTCCAAAAACAAAAGAAACGCAATCGAAAAGTGGGCCTCGCGCGCCGCACGGAACCCAGAAAGCGTATTACCAATCTGCATTCGGCCAGTAATCCCGTCTCGGGCAAATTTCCGAACGCAAATTCCATTACACGATAAACCGACGGTTTCTCAACTGAAAAGGAGGAAGCGTCGTGATTGGTCGGCTCGGCGCGCCGCGATTGGCGCTCTCGTGACCCCGCCCCTCTCGGAAGCTATAAAAATCGATGCGCGTTGTATTCGTGTTCTTTTTGCCACGGAGCATCGTCTAACACTTTTCTGTTGTGCTAATAATGCCGTTCTTTCGCTGTAAAGTGTTTACTTGTATCCGTTGTCCGTGCAAGCGACGCGGGAGTCTTTTGTTAGTCTAGATAGGGTATTCTCGGCGTTTAAAAGCATCGAGATTCCTTTGTCGTTATGACACTAGGTTTCTTAAGAGGCCATTATTGCCAGCGGGGGATTGTTGCCTTGATAGTGGATGGGAGTATCTTGTGAAGCACTTTCGCTGCAATTTGATACGGTGCATGCATGTTTGCGAATAGCATGACTATATCATTTTCCCAATAGTATGTAGTAGGTAATATGGCCAAAGATTCAAAACTATTGATATCATTCCTTGAATGCAATAGTCAACCTCAAATCAGTTCACTTTAGTCCTTTCTTGGTCTAAGAAAGTCTGCAGACAATTATCATTTGACTAACTAAGCTATATGTCACACATATTGATACCATAATTCGTATTTTAAATATTGCATATCGTCCATGTATAATAAGAGTATCTTAAAAGTATGACGTATATACCTATTAGGGACTTTTAAGCGATACAAACTTACGTACGAAAAGTGAAATTGTCCTCTACTTAGACGATTAAGAAGGCTCTACATTCAAAACTTGCTGACGAACTTGAGAAGTCCCTCAATAGTCTTAGTACTAAGTAGTAGTCAACTATTTAAGTATCGTTTTAGTGTTCGACAGTAAGTCGATCGAGGAAGTTGTAAGTAAATTTAAGATAAAGCGGAAATGGTAAAGACGTACCTACAACACACTTCCGACTTAAATTAGTCTTTATACACTACTACACGCGATATTAGGAGTAGCAAATTACATAGCTACTTACTGCCCGACGTTTCGACTGGGCTACACCAATCGTGGTCGCGAGCGAAGCGTGTAGACCCATAAAGACTAATTTTAGTGTAATGGACCGCGAAAGTCTAAAATCTTACACTTCTGACTTTTTTGTATATCTCATAATATTGAAAAAAACTTTTTTAATTTAGCGGCAATAGAAATACATCATCTGTGTACATTTCAACTGTCTACCTATCACTGCACTTGAGATACAGCCTATTGACAGAGACAACGGAGTCTCAGTATTTGAGTCCCTCTTTACCCTTTGGGTCATCAATGATGGGTTGATGATGAGTCAACATATACGTCCCCACTGCTTGGGCACGGGCTTACCCTAAACTAGCGCGATAAGGCCTTAGTCAACCACGCTGGCCAAGTGCGGGTTGGTTGACTACACCCTTTGGGTACGTTACCCGAAAACGGTACCATACTTTTGTATTCATGAAATTTAAGGCATGGAATGCCCTTCCAGCTCATGTTTTCCCTCCCTACTATGATCCCGGGCTCTTCAGGCGGAGCGTGAAACGGCATTTAAGCAGGCCTTCAGGGTGAGTGCGACGGGCTCAATTTGATCTATTGTGCCTGTCGACCTCATATTTGGATCCGCTTACCATCAGGTGGAGTGAGATCATCTTGTTAGCCTATTATAAAAAAAACTACTCACGAGTTCAGCGTCAAGATCTCCACCTAACTTCACATCAAAATAAACATCTTAAACACGAATAAACGTCGCAGCGTCGACACCGCACCCCCTAATAACATTAACATCCGGATCTACCCCTCGCATTCCTTAAAAACTCAAGAGCCCTGCGGAATCAAGTAAACCCTTAAGTACGTAAGTACCTTCTTAGCTTGAGCATACTTGGGGTGTAAGATAGGGAAGGGAGCGAGTTAGTTAAATAGATAAATACGTTGGCAAATCTCTATCGAGAAAAGGATGGTACGGCCGTGCCACTTTATGATTTAGGATTAAGACTTCCGAAATTTTGATAAAAAATACAAAACAAAGACAACACTTTATATTATACAATTATTATGTTTGTTGTGTTACGGTAATTCAATATTAAAACTACACCAATAATCCTCCATGCCGAGTCACTCTCTGAGAGGCGTATTTCGTTAAATGGTATATTATAAATAAATAAATAAATATAATTCACAACATCACATACATCGATCTGATCCCGTGTTAAGTAGCTTAATCGCTTGTGTTACGGATACCACAAACGACAGTGAATACACAAATTAACTTAAATATATAAATAATACACCAAGATACGGAACAAACACGAATTCATCAAACAAATATTTGTCCCGAGTGGGAATCGAACCTACGGCTCTTGGAACTGCCAGCCATTGTCATCAACCCCTGTACCACCGCGCCAGACATATTAAATAGATAATCTACAGAAAATACTACATTTTAATTATGGTCTTACTTTACTATCGACTAATAAATCATTGAATATTTTTTGGACAATTGAAATATTAACTATTTTTTTTCTTCTATGACACAAAATGTCAGTTAATCTTTAATGCGAGGTGCAAAAAATGGTGTTGTGTACACACACACACACGTTGTGTGTGTGCTAGTAGAAATTCATTAAACAAAAGATTTGGCTGAATGGCTTTTATTAAAGGCTTTGATTAAAATCATATTATCTTATTTTTTTTCATCATATCATACCATGTCATACCAAATTTGTTAAAATCAGCCTTATTTAAAGTTAAACCGATATTTCATCATCATCATCATCAGCCCATATACGTCCCCACTGCTGAGGCACGGGCCTACCCTAAACTAGGGCGATAAGGCCTTAGTCGACCACGCTGGCCAAGTGCGGGTTGGTCGACTACACAACCTCAGAATTTCTTCGTAGGTGTGCAGGTTTCCTCACGATGTTTTCCTTCACCGTTAAAGCGTCGAATGATGGTACATATGAATTTCAAATTTAAAAACACATTGGTACCTGGCGGGGTTTGAACTGGCGACCTCTCGCATCGCAAGCAACGACCTTAACCACTCGGCCATCGACGCTTTTTTCGAATACCGATATTTACTACTTATAAATCTGATAAAAAAAAAATATAAACGTCACCCGCTCCGCTCGAAACGCAAACGCGGGCGCGCGTTAAATTATTTATATTTACGAGGGGAAGTAGCAGATTGTAACCCCATTGGTCTATCACGGTAAGATTCGGGGCGGGCTTCTGTTATTTAGTATTATTAGCCCAGCGCCCGAGGAAAAACGGGGGAAAAACGACACGACACTGCCGGCAACCCGTTGTTTTGACGTTTCGCGGCTTCGCGATGTGGGCTGTTTGCGGTTTGTTACATTTGACAGTTGTTTAAAAAGTTAGCGATGACAGATGAAAAATTGGTGAAGATTGCTGACGGACTTTTACGCGGGAATAGACTTTGAATGGTTATTTTTTCAAAATTACTTATCTTAGTATTGTCTATTATGTGAAATAAAAATAATTTTACGGATTAAATTCGCTTACTCGCTTTCGGTTATTAGGTACTGTTCCTGTACGAAAGAAAAAGGTTTTCGTAAAAACTCTTGAAAATAGAAGTTGATCTATTGAATAGTATTCATATTTTTTATTAAAGTATTATAACCAATGGTTTAGTAATATTCTTCAATCATCTCGTAATTTGACATTATCGTGTTTATTACACATCTTTTTGTTAAAAAATACTTAGACAAAATTTTAAAAAATCTGTAGTATCTCAACTGAAACCTCTGTTAATAGACAATCAATAACATTTTCTTCCAGACACAATCCCCACTTTCTATTCTAAATAGAAAAAAAACGACGTTATCAAGACTAACAACGGAGTACTAACTGAACGAAACAAACTGTAACAAGTATCTATTAGCCGAGCCTTCACAAGGCTTAGAAGTGCACCATAAACAACCCCCATATCCCGGGATCACAGCCATGTCACACAAGCCGAAAACGACAAACGCCACATAATATAATGGGGAATCATCTTCCCCCTTCCCGTCTTCCTAAGATTGGATAATTCGGACTCAAGGGATACAAGGGATGTAAAAGCTTTATGGTGTAATGTGATTGTCCATGCCTTTTGATTTATGAAATGGATGACATAAACAAATTCTTTGGTGTGACGGTTTTCAGTGATGTGGTTTTTTGAGGGTTAAATGACTTAAGAGAGTTTTAAGACTGTATCTGATAAATAATGTTCCATTTTTTTTGTAAATATTAATATTTTTTGGAGGATTTTTTGTACAGTTAATAAAAATAAAAGCATAGCAAAACCCCCCGTACTATTCCATTGCCAAAATGTTTATTTGAAAACCTTACGGTAGGTAATTAAAAACGTAAAAAGCTTCCAATTATTTCCCCTTATTTTTCTAAAGAGGTTTGATTACAGAGCTTCTTTATACCGTTTGTTTTTTTTCCCTCGCAGACGTCTAATTAGCCATTTAAGATGCTGCCGACAAAACAAGGATAAACACCGTTAAGAATTAAAAAGAAAACAGAAAAAAAGTTGAAACGTCAAAAAAGGCGGGAGCAGTGACAGATCGTTTACAAGAATACAAAATGTCCGCCGCACTCCGTAGGCGTAGATAATTAAAATGGGGACAAGTGAACAAGGGAACTTGGGCAGATTTGGATTAATCTTAAGACATGATATTTGAGGAGGCAAATTTAAACAAGACGGTTTATTAATTCGTTCAAATTGTATACCTACTACTAAAGGGCTTTCATTTGCAAAGTTGTTGATTTATGGACTCATTCGGGACAATCGTCTTAGATTTTTTCTTCGCTTTTTGTCATTAAATTTTACTCAATATTTACGGATCTTTTTCATTTTTAAATATACGACTATACGAATCATTATTAACCTAATAAATATATAACACACACACACAATCTAGAATCTACATAACACTAAACCCTTAGCAAAACCGTCAACACCTGCCCACCCAAATCTCCGAGACTTCCAAATCCAAACACGCACCTACCCGTGCCGCTCAGCTGTCCCAACAAACACTGGTAATCTGTCCCTATTAATTCGACCCTGTGTCCCGTTACTGTGTCTGACACGACGTACTACCACCCTAATTTGTTACCCACCCCGTATTTCACCCGTTTCTCGGACTTTACGCCAGTGTTGCCAGATAAAAGGGTCGTATAAAGACATGTAAAGGGAAAACTACTTGTAAGCTAGCTTGATTAGGTGTGGTAATGATGTGGGGGGGAAGAACTGCCCGTTCTTGTCTTTTATTTGGGTATGTCGACGCGTTTTCGTTAGAGTGGAGTCTTAGTGGGTGTTTCCGTAAGTAACTCAGTTTGTGCCAAATGGAAGGGGTTGTGTTACTCGTTCAAGTTATTTTAGGGACTCTTAGTGTGATGGAGTCGTTGCAAACGGTCTTTGTTGGTATTACAAAATTATCTTTAGCATGTAAGAGGTAACATAAAGGGTTTGTTTGACTGTGTTAGGGACTCTTATCACTTCTTAAAAAACTACATCTAACCTTAAGATTGACTACAACAGTTGAAACAAAATTGCTTAGAACATACAAAGGTTACCATAGACGTGTGTCTAGGTAGTCTTTATGGATTAGAACAGATCTATGCCCAGTCTTTCTAAAGGTTAATAATGTTAACATCTTAGTTCAATAAATAAAAGATTAAGGACTGTAATATTGTGGAATTTCGCGTTCCCTTTCACTATTATTAGTCTTTATGGGGTCTACACGCGATAGTAGGAGTAGCAAATATATAGCTTCTTACTGCCTACATAGTTTATTTGACTCTACCACTTAGTGGATTCTTCCAGTAATAATATCTGAACTTATATAAGAGGGTAAATGACAACTAACCACTTAGGGTCAGTAGATAATAGCGCTACCAACCGCTGCGGTCAGACCCAAGTTCATCTCAGATCTACCTTCATTTAAGGCAAGTCTGCTCTACATTAAACTTTGACATAAAAATTTAATCGCTTTCAAAATGTGATAATGCCATACATATTAGATGTCTATAATTACAAAATGAGATGCTAGGGACTAAAAGGCTTCATGAAAGACCTGTATGCCTGATAACACACAACATACATTTTGAAAACTGGATATTATATCCGGATTATTTACCATGTTTCCTTAAATTATCAAGTTCCCGATATTTCGGTCCTGTTGCAAGCCACATAATTATATTTTTATTATTTCTAATGTATGTGTACGTAGGGAACCATGAAAGTTGTCCTAAGTTGCTAACGAAACATATTCTAGTGATTGTGTGTAAAAAATAAAATTTTCATATTTAACCGATTTTCTAAAAAGCTTAGGCATTATACAATTCATGTCCTAGGAAGTGTAGGTGTAGAATGCCAGTTATACTCATATTTCCTGTTACATATAAATTTATTAGTAACATCGCTTCGGGTGAATTTTATATGAAAACCTTTCTCTTGAATCCCTCTATTAGAAAAACCGCATCAAAATTCGTTGCGTAATTTAAAGATACAAGTATACAAATAAGGCGTTTTTGATTTTTTATACTATGTATGTAGTGATAAAGCGTTTAAAAGAACACACATACACACACATACACAAAATCACGCCTTTTTCCCAGAGGGGTAGGCAAAGACCACTTACAGCGATCCACTTTTCACCTCTGTGGGAAACGTGATGTGACGGGTTGTGGACCACGTCGCCGCCATTCTGCCTTGTGCATTGTTTTAACAAGGTCATTGCGTTCCCACGAGTAGCAAGGATATATGACGGAGGAAGGAAAAGGGGAGGAAGGATACTATCGCCTCGGATGATTTGGACTGAGTCGATAGTAGCTCAAGGAGCCGGGGTCGCTTACCCGTATACCGTTCACCAACCACCACCGTTCAGATAGTTGTGACTGGTATCCCCTGACTTTAAAACTTTTGACTTTTGATGAAAAGAAAGAAGTCTTTTTTCGTTTTCCACTTCTGTTATTTTAAAGTAATTATATAAATCAAAGTCGCTTCCAGCTTTTGTCTGTATGTATGCTTAAATCTTTATATTAAGGAACGGATTTTGATGTCCTTTAATAGATACAGGGATTCAAAAGGAAGAATTTTCACTATACCCGAAGCGAGAACGGGTGGTAACTAGTATCTATATAAAGTAGTGCACTTTCAACTAATTCGCACAGGTAAAAATTAATAAAACTTGTCGGTATTTTGCCAAACATGTTAAAAAAACGGGTTGATTGATTTAACCAATTTGGCTCAGTCGCTCGGAATAACTGCAACAGGTAAGACAAAGATACAAGTAATGTTTACGAAATATCTAGTTGTAAGTAAATAATGGTATATTTAATTCAAAATCCCACGCTGGCCAAGTACGGGTTGGTCGACGTTGGTACGATGTTTTCCTTCAATGTCAAAACGTCAAATAATCGTACATATGAATTTCAAAGAAAACAGTGGTGCGTGACGGGGTTTGAACTGGCGACCTCTCGCATTGCAAGCAACGACCTTAACCACTCGGCCATTGGCGCTTAAACTTTTTTAGAATCAGGATACCCTTCGGTAAATAACTTCGATTCCAATTAATTTGTAGAGTCGAGTTGAGAGAGTAGAGTAGAGAGACTCCGCTAAGAGCTGGATCGTTTTATCAAAATAATAATATACCTCTTCGGTATCACAAACTGTTGAGCATGTAAATCGTCTCCGACCAATCTGGTCGGACGACCGATGGCCTTGCGGTCGGTGTAATGGTGGGTTCGGCCATACGGTCATTACAGACTTCATCTCAGAATGGACCGTTTAGGAGGGCAAGTGAACTCGACCAAATGAGGCTTGATTAGGTGAGTTGACTTGACTGAGTACGTATCTGTTACGGTAATATCGTTATTATGATGGTATCAAACTTTGTTGAATTAATATTTTAAGTTTGAAATCGTTCCGTTAACTCATTTTAATGTTCGAATCGTCGGGCAAATTTGTGTGAGTTTTTCTGTTAAGAAATTACTCAGCTTGGAGTCAGGAAGTTGGAGGTTGCACGCCTGAGCCTCGGGAAGCACGTTAAGCCGGTGGTCCTGCGCCTGATCTCTCATCATCGGTCATGTCGGATTTCCGTCTCACCGAACTATTAGAGTAATGGAACAGAGGGTGCACTTGTTCTCTAAATGTACTGGCTGACCGTAAATGTATTTAATCTTTTTACTTTGTATCATTACTAGAAACCCATTCATTTACACTTTAAACTTCCTATGATGAGTGAAGTCGGTTAAAAAGTGGTTTGTTGCTTGGGGCACTGACTCTATGCCATTCACATTCCTTCAAATCTCTCGTTACGCAATTAGAATATTTAAATATGGACAAATCATATAGTATAGCGAAGTCATTTGTAAAATAAGTCATGGTGCAAATTTGAGTCGACTCAGTTTTCTGCGCTTGAGTCATTACCTGAAATCATCTGTAGAATAAATCTTGACGCCAATTTAAGTTAACTCACAGAGCTTGATTAATGCACTCGAGTCCCTAAAGTGAGCTACACTTCCCAAGCCAGTCAACTGACCCTTCCAAACGAGGCACAGCAAACTACAAATCCAGCTTAAACCTAGTTCAGCTAAGTAGAACACTTACCCGGATTGCGGATGCGGCGGGGCGATCCGGGGGCGATTGAGGGGCGATTGGGGCGATAGCTCGACCGGAAGTTAGTTTTAGTCATATCAACTGTGCAGGGAAACCATTAGCTTCGGGGTGAGTGGTTTTTCGGAGAGGTAACTACCATTTACCCTGATGACTAGAGTGTGTAGTGAAATATCAATGACCTGAGCCTTAAGGATTGTTTCAAGGATGTCCTTTATGCTTAAATGGCGTAGATGCACTATAGTAGTCCAGTTATACTTATAATAAGCACACTAACAAGTATGAAGGAAGAGTCCTTAAAAATTGGTAGAAAAACCTAAACTATCACCATTTACGACTGGCTTTCAAATCTGTTGTAACTAATATAGACCAAATGTACTACGCCTACCAGTTACGTACTGACTATTTAAATAATTGTTAGTTATGTAAGGCTAAAACTGAACTGAACTAGGACTGACTTCACAGAACGTCAAACGTTCTGTGGATATTTGTCATTTGCCTAGATTTTCCATCAATTATAGCAAGTAGTGTGCACAGCTGAAAACGTAGCCTTACCTGGACAACATAGCATCATTAGCATTCCCGAACTGGTTGGCAGCCAATGCCGACTCCAGAACATTCTCTCTCCTCGGCTCAGCCCGGTTCAAGATCGAGCTGATAGAAAAACTGGTGTACGGCGCGCTCCCTGTGGCCTTCTCTTCTTTATCCTTCTTTATCTCGTAGAAGGGACTCTTCTGCTCTTTCCTAGGGGATGAGGGGATGTCTGGACTGCTGGGGCCGGAGACCACATTCACCTCGATGTCGCGTTCGTCTTGGGACGAAACTGGGGAGTCCATGATGGAGATCAGAACCGCATTTTTTATCTGTAAGGAATGGTGAGAGGTTAGGTTTGGTTGGGAACTTTTATTGGTCCAAAGTAGTCCGTGCTTGGTAGAGACAACTACTGTGGACAAATAGGGTTGTTTGACGGCAGTGCTTAATTTGACCACTGTAGTCTTACCAATATGACTGATAATGTCGTTTTTCTTTACTATATGACTTACGATGATGGCTTGGAGTAGCCTCGTCATCATCACCGGACTTGCGTGGAGCGGATGGCTCTCATCCCTAACGATAATGTCGCTTTTCATTGGTCTTACTACTGGAGGAAACGCAGTGATGTTTTCCAACTTCAATTTTGGCTATGGCATTCAATGTCAATGGTGATAAGCTCTATAATCTGCTGGCGTAGCGTTGCGCCTACAGAATCTGTTTTGTTTTTCAAATATCTCGAATGTCGGGATTGGACTAATTCCAGGAACTGCATAGACATGTGCAGGAGCTAACGAACTAATTGTCTGATGGATTGGAGTGTCGATTTTTGACAGCATTTTCTAGGCGTAACACATACATTGAATTGTATTGTATTGATTTTACTACTGAAGAGCGAGCCTATGCGCATAAAAGGAGATCCAATCATATAAAATTCTATGTAAATGTGGTATTGAATAAAGATTTATTTATTTATATATTTATAATGATGTATTAAAGTATGCACGCAAAACACAGGCGCACTCTCCATTCCTTTACTCCTTCCTATCCTATAGGTGAGACCGGAAGCCGATATGAACTGATCAATGCAATTTTTGACAGACAGAAGTTAACCTCCAATTTTCTAAAGCTTCATTTGATAAGCTTCATTCATTCGTTCAACGAACATTTATTGAGAACTAGTGACCCGCCCTCGCTTCGCTTCGGGTAAATTTTACATACAAACCTTCCTTAAGAATCACTCTATCTATTAAAAAAAAACCGCATCAAAATCCGTTGCGCAGTTTTAAAGATCTAAGCATACATACGGACATACAGCGAAAGCGACTTTGTTTTATATTATGTATTGAAGAAGTAATTTTATTCTTAGAGTGATTATTCAATAACCTATTCTTATGTTTTCATTTGTAAATATACAACACTCAAAGCATATTAAATGACTGAAGAAGTAAAGTGTATCCACTATCACTGTTAAACATATCCAAACATAAGATAAGCCTACAAAGACCTAATATTACGTAGGTATGATTCAATTTCCATCCCCGAATGCAGACAAACCCGATTACCGATGATCCCAGCGGATTTTTCCCAAAACGCTGATAATAATTCCTCATTACTTATTCAGTACAGTAACTACGGTACCCTCTTAATATTGGAGCATCAAGGGAACCCCAGTGGGATAAATACAATAAGGCACTTAACTACTCTGAATTATATATGTCTTAAATGTCTCAGAGGTGATCTCCGTCTGAAATTTGTCTTAGAAGTGCCTACGCAAAGATATATAGAAGATATTACATACATGAAGTCATGTTTTGACTAGCTCGGTGGAACAGTGGTTAGTGACCCTGGCTGGCGGTTCCAAGAGTGTTCAAGAGGGGTTCGATTCCCACTCGGGACAAATATTTGTGTGATGATGAACATCGGTGTTTGTTCCGTGTCTGGGTGTGATTATGTATTTAAGTATTTTAAAATATACATACATGTATGTATATCAGTCTCTGACGCCCATAGTTCAAGCTCTGCTTAGTTTGGGGTTAGATGACCGTGTGTGGAAATGTCCCAGATATTTATTTATTTATGTATTTTGTTAGAAATGTACACCAAATCATTGCATTCAATAAGTATATATATGTAAGATTTGGTGTATTTGGTCAGTCAGGCTCGTACGTCATAAGATATCATTTATTTTCAAACCAACAGGGATTGTTCTTAATATTTGCCACGCATTTTATACGATTGTTTCAATCAATAGTCATCTTGGTTTCAGTTATCTTTTGCAACAGAATCGAAAATTAAAGAAACCATCCAACATATTATTACCCTTTGCCCTTTTGGGGTTCAAAATGAACTCCAATAATACCAAGGATTTTTGTATAAGAATGTAATATGTAATTTACGTGTATTAACAATAATCTAATGTAAATTAATTAACATGACCAATTCTTAACAATACTAGTATGTCCATGTTAAGATTTCGTCGTGAAATCCCGCAAAATTTCACTACCTATTCCTATCACTGGTAATAACACCTAATATTTCCGATGATACACAACACCGCGCCATAATCCATTTTAAAATATCGCGCCACCAACAATTATTTAATAGCAAATATTCAGCGAACGACAAACGGTTTCCAATATCGAAATCATCGACGAATTAAACAACAAATAATACTGTCCATTACAAAAATGACATCGGCCAAAACCGGTATTTACGTTTCAATTTATCATAAAATCGAACTGTGAGTGAGCAATTCTCGCTATGAGTTCAATTCGGACCGTGGAATAACGTAAATTTTGCGAATGTGAAATGTTGCCGGCCCGAGGGCGGACAATATGTTGTCGCCACGGCGATTCGGACCGGTTCAGGTGTCGAGTTTGAAATTTTGAAATGGAACATTTTCGAATTTAGGATTGTGTTGTTTTGCGATGAGGATTTCGTTCGTTTCATTCGGAACTAACTATTTCGGTCTATCGTTATATTATTATATCAATACTAGCTTCCCGCCCGCGACTTCGTCAGCGTAGATATGTTTAACGGGTAAAACATTACTTCTTTATAGCGCAGTCGGTTAAAAAGTAGCCTATGTCCTTTCTCAGGCTCTGGACTATATTTGTACCAAATTTCATTTTAATCGGTTCAGTACTCTATGCTTGAAAGCGTAACAGACAGACAGAGTAACTTTCGCATTTATAATATTAGTATAGATAGTAAGGCTTTTTCTGTAATTAAGGTAAATTAATCATTCTGTATCGTTAGTTTAGTTTACCAAGCTCCGCGGCAATGTTTGAATGTTCTGTAAAGAAATTACTCAGCCCGGAGTCAGAGAGTTGGTGCCCGTGCCTCGGAAAGCTCGTTAAGCCGGTGGTCCTACGCCTGATCTCCTACCGGTCATGTTGGATTGCTGTCACGCCTAACTATGAGAGTGAGAGAACAGAAAGTGCACTTGTGTATATGTCCTGCGCAATTGACTGATCTCCAATGAGATCGGTTGCCATGGACTAAACCGGCCTGACACATTATAATATTTCCGTAGCAACATTATATATTTCGTTAAGTGGCTAAATACACAAGGCAGAACGGCGGCGACGTGGTCCACAACCCGTCACGTCACGTTTCCCACAGAGGTGAAAAAGGCGTAAAGACTCTGCCTACCCCTCTGGTAAAAAGGCGTGATTTTATGTATGTATATATGTTTAGTGGCTCCAATATTATTACAAACTTAGCAATGCGCTAATAATAAGTAAGTTACAAAACTAGATCCTAGTTAATTTTTTTAACCGTTCGATCGTTCCAGTTAAAAAGTAGGTAAGTACCCAAAGTAATAGTAAAATGTATTCAATTAAGCACCGTTTTTTCACCGTAAAACTCATAAACGGCTCAGTAACGGCTGGGCGTGACTGTAGTTCAAATTAACTACTTTGTCACACGGACCGGGGCTAGTCGAATTATTACCCAATAAATTATTTTAATAGGCCGGCCTCATGTGGATTGCGAATTGAGTTCGCGTTCTCCATACGCGATTTCGCGAAATTATGTTATACTAGTTACCCGCCCTCGCTTCTTCCTCTTGAATCCCTCTATCTATTAAACAAAACCGCATCAAAATCCGTTGTGTTGTTTAAAAGATTTAAGCATACATAGGGACAGCAGACGCGGGAAGCGACTTTGCTTTATACTATGTAGTGATAGATATCGTAGCTGACCCGGAAAAACTTTGTTTAGCCCACATTTTTTGCTTATACCACTGCTGGGCAAACCTGTCCACTGCTCCTTATCTAAAGCTCAGACTTGCCAGTTCATTAATAGCTGGATGAGATCGTCACACCATCTTTTCTTGAGCCTTTCTCTTCGGCGAAAACCGACTTTAGGTACCTAATGTGTAACGTTTATGGCCTAAGCTACCTTCCTTCATCTTGCACATACGCAGGACCTATAGCAATGTTGGATATTATAATATACTTTTTTCTAGTAAGATGGTATACAGCAAATAACACTAGATAAACGGTTGACAAAATGGATTCAGCTTATTCTAGGACAAAGCAAGAGACACTAGTTTGTATTTTCTCCATCTTTAGATCGACAGGCTTTAGCCTGTGTCTAATGGGGAATATGCACACATTTTTTTTTTATTATAGAAATCAATCTTTAATATCGAAGAAATATGAATGTAATTCTATTTTTCAATTTACTTTAACGACAAGCGAGATATAGCTGTTTAAAGTTCCCGGGTGGACAGAGAGATCCGATATGGCAGATGACGTCACAATTACACTACGGCCATACGCGATCCATAAAAATCACCGTTTTATAAGAAAGAGATAGAAAATTAACTTTAATTCCTTATAAATCCTTCGTTTGTGAACCGATTTTCATTTTTATTTCACATTTTAGTATATGCCCTTTATCATAAGTTGTTGAAAAATTCAAGATTGCAGATTTATGCATATTCCCGAATAGAAGAATTAATCTACTTTAAATTAGAACGCTAAACGCCTGCGTTCTACTTTGATATCTTATATATAAAATTCTCGTGTCACAGTTTTCGTTCCCGTACCTACTCCTCCCAAACGGCTTGGCCGATTCTCATGAAATTTTGTGAGCATATTGTGTAGGTCTGAGAATCGGCCAACATCTATTTTTCATACCCCTGAGTGATAAGTATTGTCCACGCGGACGAAGTCGCGGGCACAGCTAGTTGTAATATAAAATAAGCAGGTTCTCTTCATTACAACTTTGAAGCTTCGTTTAGTAATCATAAAAAAGACTACATAATTACTGTTAACAAGCTTTTAAAAAAAGGTTTAAATATTGAGTCTGAATACTACTTACTCCTGGCTGGTAATAAAAAGCGCCTAAGATACCTAACCTTCTAATGATTGATTGTTACATAAATGGTGACTTAATCTAATTTGTCATTTCATCTGTATCAGTTTACTCGGCTATAAAAACCCTATTAAATAATTACAGAGAACCAACATTGTCACGGTATTATCCAATGTCGCGTGTCCATAAAGATACAAAACTAATTGTCTAGCCTGCCGCTATTTAAACGGGCATAAATTAAAAAAAATATTCATGCGTTTTGTTCATAAATAAAATTAATTCGTTGGAATGGCCTCGCCACTGACGCTAGAATAAATTAAAAAGTATAATGTCAAGTTTTGTTTTGTTTTTGAAATGCCGAATAGCAGATTTATTCATAACACTAGCTTAAAATATTGATTATAAGTGTTAATATTATCAATCAAAAAGCAATTATCAACTCTGGATGAGTTAAATGTGTGTTTTCAATTTGAAATTGATTTGTTTTTTAATTTTGCCATGACTACTATCATTCTACATAACTTTATTATTATTAAGTAACACAATAATTACTTCTAACGTATACCTGTAGGTATATGGATTAAATGCAAATTTGTCTTATTATTTATCAAAACGAACCAACAATTCAAAAAAACACCGTACATACATACATACATGAAATCACGCCTTTTTTCCAGAGGGGTAAGCAGAGATCACTTCCTATATACAATCAAAAAACACCGTCGTTGTAGTAATGCTAGTAAATTAACAATAGGTATATACTGGCTCTTCGCCCGCGACTCTGTCCGAGTAAAATCGTCTATTTAACGCATAAACTGTTATTGAACGTGAGATGACAATTTGATGAGTAGAGCGCAATCGGCAAAACATTTGCCCATGTCCTAATTACCTCTAGCTCTAAATTACCTGTTTATTGATTCATTAGTTTTCGCGTAAAACAGACAGACAGAAGCAACTTTGGCATTTATGATATTTGCAAGTGTGTTTACTTCCTATTATTAGGATTTTTACACAAATAAGAAACAAAATTAAATTAACTCTTAAGTGTTAATCACTTTTTTTTCGTAACTGACAAACGATGATGGCTTGGTGTAGCCTCGTCATCATCACCTTGCGGCGGAGCGGCTGACTCTCACCCCTAACAATCATCACAGTCTCCCATTACTGCCTCTACACAAATGTCCAACTGCCTATCAGTTTAAAAGGCATTGTAAAAATCCATTTGCGTACCTACAAGAAACATGTTCAAAGCTAAAACTTTAATCGATTTCAAGTAATCTAACACCTTGGAATCACAGCTGTAGCCAACGAAGCGCGTCTGACGGTAACCGATACTTTATCGATTGGCTTTTAATACGTTATCTTTGCCTATTGGCCGCTGTCAAAATATTTAAGAAGAAAAAAGTCACGTTTCACACGGTCTGTGGAAGGCGGGAAGTGTTTTTTTTAAACAATTGTGGTTTTTGACAAAGATAAGTAATGTCTAAGAATATAAGGTTCAGGTATCAGAGTTCATTCACAAAATAAATTGAATGGTCATGGAATCGGTAGATAATAAATAGGCTTTCATCGAAGTTCTTTGAAAAATAACAAGATTTCAAATGTTACTTTAAAAGCGTCGATGGCCGAGTGGTTAAGGTCGTTGCTTGCCATGCGAGAGGTCGCCAGTTCAAACCCCGCTTGGTACCTGACCAATGTGTTTTTCAAATGAAGTGTTTTGAAATTCATATGTACCATCATTCGACGCTTTAACGGTGAAGGAAAACATCGTGAGGAAACCAGCACACCTGAGAATTTTTTCAACAGTGTGTGAAGCCATGTCAGAGGCCTACAGGCGGCTTAAAAACTCTGACACCAGGTTGTTCATCAACCATACGATAAGAAGAAGAAGAATGTTAGTTAATTGTACAACCTCATTTTAAGTAAGTACGCTCTACCGTGATGTCATTATTTAGTAATATCTCAATGGCTTCATTGAGATATAACAGTAAAAAATTGCACACCGAATATGATAATATATCAAATTCTCGATATCTGCGAAAATATCTAGGCATGATAGCTAGGCCTACCAAAGTTTAACGTGAAATTAAAACGAAAAGGTTATAATATCAAAGTATCCTTTCCAAATCGATTGCTACGATCTCTATTCTCAATGAATACCTACCAAATAGTTACTACCTTACTCACGTAAAGATACTTTAATAAGTCCGTATATATCAATTAGTTTCATCGGAGACTATAGCTGTATTCGGCAACGACCTAAGAGAACCTTAAAAATAAACAGTGCACGCGCAAATATTCAACATAAAAAAAAATTTCTTTCTCCAAACGTATTCTAAACAAAACAACAAACCGTGAACCTAACGGAGTCGAACCGGCGACCAGCGCGGGTGGCCGCAAACGCCTCGGACCTGTAAAACTACGGCAGATGGCCACTTGCCGATAAGATCTGCCGTAAACTTAACCCTTGCTTGCTAATCAGCGCTGGCCGACTCTCACACCGGAGCGAGCGGTTTACCGAAACACCCTTGTAATAATAAACTAAAAATAAACTGTTTATTCGCTCAGAAATAAGTTGTTTGTACCGAATTCATATTTTTTTTTTATGTATAATGTAAATGTTATATATAAAAGTAGAACTTAAAACCTATTAGGAATAAATGTAACGTGTTAAAATGTGTCCTGGTTTAGATAACCTTAAAAAAATTGAAACTGTTTTTTGAAACATGTTGTTATATACGTATATTTCTGACATAGCTCCTTAAGACTAATGTCTTAAGGAGCCTTAGCCCTTAACCTTAACAAAGAGATTTAATTTCTGTGTAATCACAGAAATTAAATCTCTTTGTTAAGGTTAAGGGAAAATGTGCGAATAACTTATTAAGTGATAGGTACGATTCATTATTAAAAAGGTTATCACTTCATAGTATAAAACAAAGTCGCTTTCTCTGTCCCTAATTCCCTATATGCATGCTTAAATCTTCAAAACTACACAACGGATTTCGATACAGTTTATTTAATAGATATAGGGAAGATTTTTATGAAGCGAAGCGAGGGCGGGTCATTAGTTAAGAAATAAAGCTTCATTCGGTTAATGTAACGTTCGTTACCATGTAAACGCGGCCACTATACATCAAAACTCATCTTAGTTGCAAGGGTTGTTAAAATTAGACTTTGTAATTTTACAGCGGGCGGCTGTTTCAAAGCTCATTTAGAAATGTGTTAAGAGACAAATGGTACTCGCTAATTAATTGTATTCATTATCTGTCGGGTCACAATATTAAAAGGGTTTTAAAACGAATCCATTTAATTTTATTTGTAAATGCGTATGGTAGTTTGACGAAGTGACTTTAGTTTTATGATGACTAATACTAGTCTTGCCCGTGACTGCGAGCGCTGTAAAGAGCTCGAAACGTTGGGTCTCTAAATAATATGTTTAGAATAACAATACACGCGAGTTTTATCCGTAAAATTAGTTTTATTTTAGACTAGCTTTCCGCCCGCGACTTCGTCCGCGTAGAGACGTTTAACGGGTAAAACATTACTTCTTTATAGCGCAGTCGGTTAAAAAGTAGCCTATATCCTTTCCTAGGCTCTGGACTATATCTGTACCAAATTTCTTTAAAATCGGTTCATCGGTACTCTATGCGTGAAAGCGTAACAGACAGACAGACAGACAGAGTTACTTTCGCATTTATAATATTAGTCAGGATGTGGTGTGTTGTCGAAATTAGCCAATTCTATTAGTTATAATTATATTAGTTTGAAGTGATTATGACTGACTTTATCGATTGTGCTTTAAGAGTTTCTTTCTTTCTTTCCAGTCTTTAAGGGTAAGGTTTTTAAGGATAAACAGCTTCATGCGGACAGAATATAATAGAACGGAATCGCTGACTAAAAGCTCTATTAGCTTATTAATTGAATAGTTTATTTGCGACACCCTTACAGGGTTCATAAATGTACTATGTTATTTATTTATATGTGTGCAATACTAAATATACATTTAACTTCTACTTACAAGTTTCTGAATTAGGAATTCGCAAAAATAAGTAAGTGAAATATGAACGTTCTTTTGTAGTTTAATGAGAAAGAAGTCAATTATTTATTTATCTTTTTATCCTTCGGTTGAATGTCACATAAATACATATAATAATATGTGTGTTCTAAGATACATATCTGTTTTTTATTTTAAATTAAGCATGGTTACTACAAACGGAAGGAATGCGTATTTCAAGTTAATACCTATATTTTATATTATATTAGGTTTTTTAATATAGTTAGTGCAATTGCCACATGTTGCTTTATTCCTCTAAAAGCTTTAGTATCTGATCATAGTATAATTGATTTATGGATAATATTAAAATATGCTTTTCCTTATTACTACTTAGGTACATATATTACTTATTGGGTGCCTTTTTCATTTAATGTGTAGTTATTGCATATCATACATACCTACATAGAGTGTTATTATAAGATAGAGTACCTACCAGTACATTGATACATTTACATGGTTTCTCTGTTACTACATATTTTGCTTTATTTATCGATCATGATAAATCATATGAAATATACCAAAATGATATAATCATAGCAAGCATAACCTGTTGAGCAAAATACACAATTGTAAGCCTTTTGATACCTTCTAGACTATGTTACTTGTAATCATATCTAAATAATGAAAAATAAATTAACCTTAAGACTGAAAAATTATAATTTAAAGCTTTGGATCTGTAGTTTCCAATCGACGACTTGTCTCTAGGTAACTATTTTGTGCACAATTTTGTGCCAAGTACATATATATGTATATAGGTACACACATATGGACTGATATGACGACGATGAGTAAAGATCTGACGGGAAGAGCCGTCAGACTAAAGTTTTAATGAACCTATATACTATAGGTAATACCTACTACTACTAGTATTGACATACTACTAGTACGTAAACAAGCTAATACCTACTTAAAATACCATAATATTTATCGAAATAGGTATATCTGCGAGAACATTATAGCCTATTTGAATCATCATCATCATCATCATCATCATCTTGGCGTTTTCCCGGTTGCATCCTTGCGGAGCCCGGGGTCCGCTTTCCTACTCCTAACTCTCCACTTCGCACGGTCTTCGGCATCCTTTACGGAGAGTTTGTTGGCACGCATGTCATCCACTACAACGTCAAGCCAGGCCTTCTTGGGCCTTCCCCTTCTGGCCTTATTATAGCCTATTTGAATAAAGCATAGCTAAAGTACCTATTTATTATCTTTAAACGGCTTTTAAAAAGCAAAAAATACTTAATCATATGTAATGTAAACCTTTTTTTCTAAGGGCTTGGTACATCAAAAAAGATGAAAATGTAATTTATTAGATCTCAATCCACTAGACTACCACATTCGGTTTTCCTAAAAATTGAAAAATAGTATAAAATTCACGTATAAAATGACACCTATGTAGCTTTTTGCGATAAGCTAGGTATATTATGATAATCACTTAGTAGGTACCTACATTTACTTTACGCCCAACCATATCAATACTACCCTCAAATTCCCAACACTATACTTCCACTTAAAAAACCAAACTAAAAAATAAAAAATAACAATATCCACATACCTCAAAACAAAATTAACAACTCCTACACAAATCACAATCACAAACAACCATTTCACATCCACCCAGTTTGGTACATAACCTCCAAATCGCGAATGACAAGACAGTGTAACGAATAATCTCGTCCGCGTGTCTGTACGTTTAGTACGGCTATATCTCGAAGACTGGTGGTAGCCTTCGTTCCTTTGGGCGTCACTCTAACATAGATCCACCCCCAAAATCCACCCCGCACCCTTATAGCCATCTCTTTCGAACGACTGCACTAACATAACCTCAAAATATAACCCCGAAACTCCACCCTATGCTGTCTACACAGGTTATACTCGACGGCAAATGGTAAGTTTGTACAAAGGGATCGATAAGACGACGCTGTGAAGGTATTAAGTGAGACTGTTTAGTTGGGAATCGTCCGCAGTCTGTGTTTTATGGTAAATTCTCCGACCCTGATTACATGGGGTGAATTGAGCCGAAATGTGGTTTTTTTTCCGCCGCATTTTCGGGGGCGATAGTGGGTTATAATTGGAATGATTGGGTTGTTGCGCTTTCCTGGCTGGTTAAATGTGGAGTTTAGTAATATTTTTGTAATGTAACTAATTTTTAGTATAATTAGATATTGAATAACTGACAAATATAGTTTAGCCCTTTAAGATCGCTATGCCCTTACTTTTTTATTTAATACACTAATTGTATTTAAGAACAGTATTTTTATAATGAAAATTAAGTAGAAAAATAAGAATTAACATATTTTTCGTACATCATCAATTTTTGGCAAAGAAGGTATTTTTACAAGATTTTCAAAAGACTAATAACTTAGTGATATTTTTGTGTAAACTTCCTTTTTGATTTCACGGGAAATGTTATATTCTGGGTTAATAAGTTTACTCAATTTACGCATTGTTCTTTCGGGCAGTTTCCCGTAGATCGTAGTACCCGCTAGCGCGTTATTTGATAAGAAGTCAATGTTCTTATCACTTCATACTTAGATAAAGCATAGTCGCTTAAAGCGTCTGTCTGTATGTATGCTTAAATCTTTAAAACTACGCAACGGAGTTTTAAGACGAAGGTTTTTGTAAGTACATATAATAATATATCCGAAGCGAACCAAGGGTGGGTCACTAGTAAATAATAATAAATAAGAAAAAGAGTGATTTGTTTGCTACTAGACAGATTTAGATGAAATTTGATAGAGAATTTAGGAATTTATTCAACAAATATAATGAGAAATTTGTTTAAAAAGTGAATATTATCGCCCAGTAAATAAAAAAAAACTATATAATCATTTATAGTTTTTTTAGTTTATAGCACAGAAGCTTATAGCGACTTCCTCTGCGTTTTCTGCTGTCTATTACACATTTTAAATTGTTTCTTTGCCTTCCGCGATAAATAGTCTTTCTAATAAAGATGTTTTCAATTCGGACCAGTAGTTCCTGAGATTGGCGAGTTCAAACAAAAAAACAAATTCTTCAGCTAGTATAGATTAACTGTCGGGATAAATGTTCTATGAACCCGCGCCCACATCTGTGTAACGCAGGCTTAGCACTCAAATGAACTTACTAAATTTCTAAAAACAGAAACTTAAAAAAGGTATAGGTACCTAGTTATTTAGGATTCTGCTATGTTAAAGATGACTGCCTCGTTGGTGTATTGGTAGCAAGCACTGCGTTAGGACCGAGATGTCCCCGGTTCGAATCCGGGGCCGGGCAAAAATCACGTGAGATTTTCTGTAAAGAAATTACTCAGCTCGGAGTCAGAAAGTTGGTTGTTGCACACCCGAGCCTCGGAAAGTACGTTAAGCCGGTGGTCCTGGGCCCGATCTCTCATCGGTCATGTCGGATTGCCGTCTCACCGAACTATACCGAGTAAGGAAACAGAGAGTGCACTTGTGTTTGCGCGGACACTTGTGCACTATAATATGTCCTGCGCAGTTGACTCATCTCCATTGAGATCGGCCGCCATGGCTAAATCGGTCGGACGCCTTACTTCTGTTAGAAATATAACAGTAGAAGTTAAGCGGCCTTATTATTTCTACTCTTCTTTATTTAGTGCCCAGTTATGTTCTTTATCTTAATCTATTTATAAATTGCAAATCTTTATTATATTTAACAAAATGTAGGTATGCGCTTAATCAATCTGTAGGTTCAGAATTTTCACACATCACATTGCGATACAATGGTCTCTCTTCTCCAAACCTATTAACCGTACCGACTCTAACTAAAGTCCATATGTTCATAACTATCACAAAAAATGTCGACCAGGGTGACAGATCTCAATGGAGATCACTCTACAGCAGAACATATTGTGCACAAGTGTGCGCGCAAACACAAGTGCACTCTTTGGTCACAGTCATTATTCGGTGAGACGGTAATCCGACATGACCATGGGCGTACCGAAGTAGGGGCAATATCTAATCCAACTCAAAGTAAAATCAGATTTGCCCTCCCCACCCCTGGCCTATAACCTGGGTACGCCCAGACATGACCGATGAGAGATCAGGCGCAGGACTACAGGCTTAACATACTTTCCGTAGTAAGTGAAGTCGTGTCATCATCAGCTCATATACGCTCAGCAGCTGCTGGGGCACGGGCCTACCCTAAACTAGGGCGATAAAGCCTTAGTCACCCACGCTGGACGAGTGCGGGTTGGTTGACTACAATTTCTTCGTAGGTGTGCAGGTTTCCTTCACCGTTAATGCGTCGAATAATCATACATATGAAATTCAAATTTAAAAAACACTGTGGTACGTGGTGGGGTTTGAACTGGCGACCTCTCGCGTGGCAAGTACCGACCTAAACCACTCGGCCATCGACGCTTTATTTAAATAAGTGATGTACCTATAGTAAATTGCTAACCTAATTTATTATTAGGCTAATTTGAAGACGTAATGCTCCATATAACATTCCTATGGAGGGTTCCTTACTGTCGTATCAATTGTGCCAGCGATACAGGCCCTTAGGCTATGAGACCGCTAAGGGTAGCTACAGAGGGTGCACTTGGGGAACCCTACTTTAGAATACCAATTTGTGTATAAATTCAAGCTCAAACATAAATCATTTATTCAAAATCAAAATCAAAATCAAAATTTATTTATTTCGTGGTCCACAGGTAAGTATGTAGGTCTTAAACTATTACATATAGGCATCTCCGTGTCCTGCCCTTGGGCGTACAAAATATATTTTATGTATTTAATTTGGTATAATTACAAAATTAATTAAAATTATATTCATTCATTTTAAAATTTAAATTATAATAAAGAAATTAAATTGCAGTATATAATAAATGTCAAATTAAATAATAGGGAATATATTAATATGGAAAGATTGCATCATATGTATATCGGAAATGTCATTCGATTTTATCAATTAAGTAATCATTCACGTCATAATAGACTTTGGTCAAAAGGAACTTTTCAAACTATGTTTAAATTCGATGATGTTATCCATTTCCCTGATTTCCTTTGGAAGTTTGTTAAATATCCTTGAAGCCATACCAAGAACACTTTTACTGAACATAGCTGTCTTGAAAGTTGTTTGGCGAATTAGATCTTTTTTGCGCTTAGAATTTAAGTGTTTGTATAGATGTAGGTTAGATCTGACATATATGGCCATTTCATAGATGTACATAGCGGGCAAAGTTAATATTTTCAGTTCCTTGAAAAGTGGCTTGCAAGTCTCATCAGGACGCAACTTACAAATGGCACGAATGCATTTTTTCTGGGCTTTAAAAACTTTTCCTTTTCCGGGAGCATGTCCCTAAAAAATACGGCCATACCTTAGAATGGACGCTACATAACCATGGTAGGCGGTAACTACAACTGGCTTGTCTGCAATTTTAGCAAGCATATAGAGCGCATAAGAGAAACTATTTAATTTTTTACATATACTGTCAATTTGTGTTTTCCATGTCAAATCATTATTAATATATAGTCCAAGAAATTTCGTCACATGTGTTTCGTCTATTGATTTATCTAAATAATGTATGTCAAGATTTTTTGATAATAATTGGGGTCTTTGCCTGAAAGTCATAAATTGTGTTTTGTCCAAATTAATGATAAGATTGTTTGATTCTAACCATTCAATTAAAACAGCTAAAGATCTATTAATTTCCTCTTCAAAGTTATTTTTACTTTTGTCAAATTTGAAAATAACGGTGCTATCGTCAGCAAATAAAACCATTGGATGTTCTATACATTTTGGGAAATCATTGATATAAATAATAAATAGTAAGGGACCCAGGACACTGCCTTGTGGGACACCATATCTACTTTCTTTTACATCAGACGTATAAATGTGTTCGGATTTGGAATGACAACAGATTCTTGTTATTTGAGTTAGTTGCTTCCTATTATGCAAATATGATTTTATCAAGTCTAATACATTACTTCTAACTCCATATCTAAATAACTTGTCAATTAAAATTTCATGGTCAACAAAATCGAATGCCTTGGTCATATCCATAAAGAGCGCACTAACTTGAATTCCAGTATCGACACATGTTATAACTTGTTTCAAAAAATTGTATATGGCCATGTTAATAGTTTTATTTTTCCTAAATCCCATTTGTTCGTCAGTAAATAAATTATTAATGTCAAAGTACTCATATAGTGACTTATAAATAACACTTTCAAAAATTTTAGAAAATATTGGAATAAGAGCGATAGGTCGGTAGAAATTCATGTTTTCCTTGTCATCTTTTTTAAAAAGTGGCTTTATTATAGTCACCTTTAGGCGGTCAGGAAAGGTTCCTTCCTCAATACACATGTTAATGATATGCGCTATAACTGGAGAAATTATGTCACTTACTGATTTGACTACTTCCGTACATATATCATCATATCCTGTGCTATTGGTGTTTTTCAACATCTTAATAATAGCCAAAATATCATGAGGTATTACTGGTTTCATGTATAATGAAGTTTATTGCACATCTTCTTCTTCTCTTATAAATAAAAATTAATTGCTGTTCGTTAGTCTGACTAAAACTCGAGAACGCCCGGACCGATTTAGGTAATTTTGGTTTTAAAATGTTCGTCGTAGTCCAGGGAAGGTTTCAATGAGAAAATATAGAAAAAATAATTATCAGTATTGGCGGTATGAAATTCGCCGGGACCACTAGTTTGAAATAAAAATGATTTTTACGTAATACAACAGGTGTTAAATTTATTATAATGCACATTAAATATAATAAATACCCAAAATCAGTTACAATTTCTAGAAAAATGTACAAAATATGGAAAAACAGGTGGTTTCTACACGATATGTACCTACGTAGTTCAGCTGTGGTTTGATAAAACGGCCGTTTTGAAAATATCTCCATGGCAGTAAAATCTTGTTAAATTTCAATAAAATTATTAGATACATGTTTTTTGTGTGTAACTATTATGAAAATGAGATTGTACATTTTATTGAGTGAAATTGTAATTTCGCAATTGAGTGAAATGCGTTACTAATGATGTTAAAACACGGAAGTTTTTGTCAAAAATGGCAATTTTCAAACGAAGTTACTGTGAAAAAACACAGATAGCCTGTAAAGTGTAAACTATCATTCGTTTTTAATTAATCTCAACTTATTCTCTTTTGCCAGCCAGCCGTACAGTTTTGTGACATACAATGCCATCTAGCGGCGAGAAGCAAAACTACAAATGCGTGTGTACGCCATCTGTGAATTGCTTTTTGTCTACATCACATGAACAAAAGCAGCTGTTTACGTAGTTCTATGACAAAATAACAGATGGCGCTGAGAAAACAATTTCGTTGAGCAATGAAACATCTAATAATCTCGAAATCTAAAAAATCAAATTATGTTTTCTAACATACCTACCTACGTCATATTTTTTTTTAGAACATATAATTCTTTAGTAATGTAATTTTTAAATGTTTGGAGTTATCTACCTACCTATCCCTTTGCCAACCACTGGAAAATAACATACATAAATATCGTACATTTTATTCTATTAACACATTCTTATCACAACGTTGACCCTTAAAATAAACAAAAAAATCATCACAGCTCCACTCTCTTGGCAGCCATCTTGATCCTCCGATCCGACACGTCGATGGCCAATGTCTCCGGCAGCCAATCGTCGACGACGCGCGTCTCTATGAGTCGTCGGTAGACCAAAGCCGATAGACGCGCCGTACGGGTCTTCTCTTCCGAATCGAAGTCTACTTGGTAAAGGCCGAAGCGTTCGCTGTGAAAGAAGAGTTGGTTTGTCACTACATAGTATTAAACATAGTCGCTTTCTCCGTCCTATAGGGACCTATGTTTGCTTAAATCTTAAAACTACGCAACGGATTTTAATGCAGTTTTTAATAGAAAAAGGGATTCAAGAGGAAAGTTTATAAGTAAAATTCACCCGAAGCGAAACGAGGGCGGGTCACTAGTTTGGTATAAAGTCAGGTCGCATAGCATGTCTTCCTAACCCAGCATTTTGTTTAGAAAGTAAAAAATAAATGTATTTATTAATATTAAGCTCAATTTGTGCATAAATAGTTTTCAATATACCAGAAGTTGCAGACTTCTGCAGTTAGTGCTTATAGCTCTGTAAAAAAGATGTTTAAAAGATCAATTAAAGTATGCCTTAAGTGTAAGGTCTTAGTACCATCACAAATGATGTCAGGATCCTATTGGTAAAACGGCTTCTAGCCAAATAAGTACCCTTTCCCTTTTAAGGACCTTCTGATAGTACACCGATTTCCTCCTGCCTCTACAATTACCATAATTTGTTGATACTCCAGTCCCATAGTAGCATAGTAGTAGACCCGGAGTAGCAAGAGTCCATAGATTTAGGTGATGTATATCTCGCCTCAATTATGTCTAATTCCCTTCACCTATCTAGTGACTAGTTGAGAAGATTTCTCACCTGGCTCCTGCAGTCCACTCGATATTATCAGCCAGGCTCCAGCCAGTGTAGCCCAGCAGTCGTGCGCCGTCCTCCACAGCCAACAGCAACGCTGCTATGTACTCTCGAAGACTGTCCACCCGGCTCTTGACCCTAACCACTAGAGAATCAGGACCTTACCAGAGTCATATCTACCAGATTCTTAGTAACTATAGGTCCAGTCCTCATTGAAAATGTATGTAAAACTTGGTGACTATGATTCCAGTTCCTTAGTACTCCAATTAAGCTTTTACCAAGGCTCAATTTTCTGTCTAATTTAGGATAATTAGCTGACTTTTGCAGCAGCGGATTAGAGGTCAGTAGATCAGATGCTTAAATATTTTAATACTTACAAAACCAGTTCCTTCTGGTATACTTACCAGAAGGCTTACTTTGGTCTCGCACCTTTTTTTTTCCACCAGCTTCTGTCTCCGTCTATCTAGTGACTAATAAGTACTCTTCCTTACCTAGCTCCAGCAGTCCACTCGATATTATCAACCAGGCTCCAGCCAGTGTAACCCAGCAGTCGTGCGCCGTCCTCCACAGCCAACAGCAACGCCGCCATGTACCCTCGAAGACTGTCCACCCGGCTCTTGTCCCAGAGTACAGCAGCGGTGGAGAAGCCATGCTCCGTGATCAGGACTAGCGGGTAATCGTACTCCTTGTTGAGGTGGAGGAAGACTTTGTAGAAGCCGAAGGGGACGCTCTAGAGATACAAATAAATATTACACAAAATGAACAGACATTGATCTGATCCTGTGGTAAGTAGCTTAAGCACTTGTGTTACAATATCAGAATCAATAGTGGATACACAAATATACTTAAATATCATCATCATCATTAGCCCATTCCTGTCAAACAAACACTGATGTTCGTCGCACAAATATTTGTCCCGGGTGGGGAACCCAAGAGTCTTGGAACCGTAGATAGTAAACCTGGGTCACTAACCACTGTTCCACCAAGCCAGTCATATAGCCATTATCGAGCCAATATATTAATTTCAACCCCCGGCGTTACCGAGAAAAAAACTCTTGACATTCAGATTGGCGTCTAAGTAATATTATAAGTTTTAGAGTCTTTTAAATTATCCATTGCTTTCCTAAAACAATATTCCAAACATTTTTTTTTGTTCAAATACAGACAGATGAAGACGGGCGCAGCCAGTTCGCTTGCGTCCATGATTGGTGTAATCAAGTCAAAACGTCGGGCAGTAAGTAGCTATGTATTTGCTACTCCTAATATTGCGTGTAGAACCAAAGACTAATATAATATGCCAAAAGTCACAGTACCTTCAACCACGGTGACTGGCTGCCTTTCCACTTGGGCCCGTAGCTCAGATCCGCTCTGACGTCATCGTTGAAGGATGGCGAGGGATGCTCGGTCTCTGATCTCTTTATCAGGAAGGTAGTGTAGTGGTTCATACCGAGGAAGTCTGCTGAGCCTATACAGAAATTGTTAACCCTTAACCATGCCTCGGTACAAAGGGACCAAATTAATTAATAAATTAATTTGGACCTTAGGCGCCTCACGTAAGATCCAAATCCAATGAAATTTTTGCCCCTTGTTAAGAATTAAACCGTAATAAACTATCTTATGAGCGAGATCGGTAATAAAGCATTCGTTAACAGGTTTGTTTTACGTAAGAATAAATAAATTCAAAATCCTGTAGTCCACGTGAAAAAGTAGCGGGCCCAGCTAGTAGATCATAATAAATAACGTTTATTAAGTAAACTGGTTAGATGCCAAAATATTTTTGGTATATCCACGGAAAATTCAATAACTGAAATTTTAGGCTTCGTAATCGTAAAAGAATTACTGTTTGCCATTTGGATTTCGATATCGTAGCATAAAGACAATATTCTGAGTCGAATTATTTAAAACAAGCTGTGCCAGCGACTTCGTCCGGGTTTTCCCCCGTTTATTAGACGTTTTCCATTCTTTCTTTGCTCCTATTGGTCGTAGCCTAAAGCCTTCCTGAAGACCATATAGGTCTATCCAACACAAAAAGAATTTTTCAATTCGAACCAGTAGTTCCTTAGATTAGCGCGTTCAAACCAACAAACAAACAAACAACCAAACTGCTTTAATATTACATACATACATACATAAAATCACGCCTTTTTCCCAAAGGGGTAGGCAGAGATCACTTCCAGCGATCCACTTTTCACCTCTGTGGGAAACGTGACGTGACGGGTTGTGGACCACGTCGCTGCAATTCTGCCTTGTGCATTGTTTTAACAAGGTCATTGCGTTCCCACGAGTAGCAAGGATATATGACGGGGGAAGGAAAAGGCCCTCCCGGCTTTAATATTAGTATAAATAATTTTCCAACGATACAAAAAGATGAAAAAGCACTATAAAAGAACTAACCCTTGATCAAACTCCTCTCGTCAGCAGAAAGCGCCGGCAATCTGGATCTGGTGAACCCTTGCTCTTGGCTCCTCTTGGCTACGATGTCCTTCACTACCTTAGGAAAGTCTCCTGTAGGCGACCATATGGGATGCATGTATATGCCTATCTGTAACATGAAAAGTCAAGTTCTAAAATGATTATTTTAGTACTAAATATTAGTCTTTAGACCCACTACACGCGATATTAGGAGTAGCAAATATTTAGCTACTTACTTCGCTCGCGACCATGATTGGTGTAACCCAGTCGAAACGTTGGGCAGTAAGTAGCTAAGTATTTGCTACTCCTAATATCGCGTGTAGAACCATAAAGACTAATATTTAGTGTAATGGAACGCGAAAGCTTAAAATCATATGATTCTAGTGACTAGACTTTTTAGTGCTTTTTTGTATTGTTGATCTAAAATATGGATTTGCTTACCAAGATGACAAGTGACTGAATAAAGCACTTGAGTCATGAAGATTGATATCAATGGAACTTTGAAAACTTTGTTTAGCTACAATCTTTACGATGTCCTATTGTGTACCTACTTCTACCCTTATATCCTAGTAAATCGCTTACACAAATAAGAACTGGTAGAAAATCTCTAATTTATAAATAAATCGGTCACTCACTGTGAACTCCCTAAACTCTTCAGCCGCTTTCACATTTTCAGTCTTATTGTCGTAGGGTTCAGCCCAATTCACTGCAATAGCTATACCCACTGAACCTGAAAAGATCATAAATGGTCAGATCGTTTTTCAGTTTTTGCTATCCATTAAAAGAGGCAGTGATCATACTTAGTATAAAAAATAGTTTAGGTTACCTCGTGCCCCAGCAATGGGGACGAATATGGGCTGATGATGAATAAAGGTTCTCACTTCTCACTCACCCTTATGTGTGCCCTTATAGCTCTTCTGGTAAAGACGGTAAGCTCTGGCGTGGGCCAACAGGACATTCTTGGCACACAAGTAGTCACCAACTCCTGCAAAACCCACGCCCGGCGCCATGATGGTGTCTCCGTAACCTTCCATGCATATCGTGAGCGGCTGGTTGATCGTGATCCAGTATTTCACCTGGAATTTAGGTTTTTGAAGCGACAAACGAACAGGATAGATTGAGGGTAAGTTTCAGATTTCCCTGTTCTCTAATTTTCAAACGTAATCGTTGTTCTCTAATATTAGTAGATATTTATGGGTTGAGCGAACTGGCGAAGACGGGTGGCGTCAGTTCGCTCGCGACCATGATTGTTGTAACTCAGTTGAGACGTCGGGCAGTAAGTATTTGCTACTCTGAAATCGCTTGTAGGTAGGTAGACACATTTTCAAGTTTGTTTAACCTTTAACTAGACCTTATGGATCTTAACCATCAACCACATAAGGTTCTGCTGTTCTAGTTGGGGGTTAATTTTAATTAGTTAAATAAACGGCCCTAGCGTCAGAACTCACGATGCAGTTTTCTTCTGCGCCTGGGACGGTTGCAGTTTGCTGTCAAGCTTGCCAAAGTTTACTCAGAAATCCTACAACATGAATGTTGCAATAACTACACTTTTGAATGTTGCTGATAAACCGTATCTATTGAGGCAGTCTATATATACATATACCTCACAGTGGCGTAATAGCCAGTTACGCCACGGACTCTATCAGCTCTATCGATCACCAGTCTCGTCAATAAACATACTACATTTTGCATTATCAGTCAATGTTCAGAGTTTGGACATGGTGTAACATTAATTTCAAAACAAATTAGCAGGTCTTCAGAGTGAGGGCGACAGGCTCAATAGGGTCTATTGTCCCTGTCGGCCACATACTATTTTGGGGATGGTAAGCAGCTGTGACGCTTACTATGGTATGGTATGGTATGGTAAATGGTGTAGTATCCTTCTCAAAGTTGATTATAATAAAAAATCCGCTAAGTGCGAGTCGAACCCGCACATAAAGGATTCCGTACCAATAGTGCAAATAAAAACATTTTTTCTATACGGGAATCCCCCTCATACCTTCTTATTCTGTTTTAACCTTTAGCAACAACAGAAATACATCACTTGTGAAAATACAACTCTCTACCTATAGCGGTTATTGATATACAGCCTAGTGACCAACCGATGGGTGGACAGCGGAGTCCTATTAATAGAGTGCCATTGGGTACGGGACCCAAGAAAAATAAAGGATTAGCTAAGTAATAAGTACCTTATCGCCATATCTCTTATACAGCACATTGGCGTAGTCCTCAAACCAGTCTGCAGATAACGGATTGGCCCAGCCACCCAAGTCCTGAAGTCGTTGAGGCAAATCAAAGTGGTACATCGTAACTACTGGCTCTATGTTGTATTTCAGCAACTCAGCTATTAGATTGTCGTAGTATTCGAGGCCTTTCTCGTTGATTTCATTAGTGAAGCCTGGAAAGGGGAGATGATTTATTAAAGATATGAACCATTGGCGTAACTATAGCGTGCCTGGTCTGGCAATGGGCGTGACGACTGGGTCAAAATCTTATTATTCTATTTAGTCCGTAAGTTAGTTTATACAAAAATATGGTACGTATTTTTTTGTTCTTCAATTGATTGAAAAATGACAAATTTATAGCTTATCAAACTTCTGGAGTGGGGGCTTTTGACGTCACAGCGTCTGGCGTCACAGTTACGCAAAAATTGTACCTAATCGTGACGTCATACGAAACTTCTAAGCACAAACAAGAAATTATGAAGATATAGCTTCATAATTTCTTGTTTGTGAAACAAAATAAAAAATACGAGTACAATATTTTTAAATAATCTAAATAACGGACTAATTATATTTTTTTAGTCGTCTCGCCTATTCCATAGGCCCCGGCCCAAGGAGGCTTCGACCAAAGGCTCGCGCCCAAGTACCGTAGCTTACTAGTCCTTAGATATGGTACATCAACAGAATATTCCATAGCCCAAGATTTTATAGGTACGCCGCTGGTTATGAATACTAGAGCTGTCGGCGGAAATTGTGTAATATAGCGAGGACGTGGGTGAACGCCCATTAAGCCTACGCCCAGGTAAAATTGCCGAATCAGGCTTGTCTATTTGTCACATTGGGGATGAATTTAATGGAAGATAATGTTTTCATTACCACGTTTGTTATAATGTTCAAAATCTATCCCTAAACGTTAGGTAAGTTAATTTATCTATCAGGGGCACCATAATAGTATATGTGACGGATGGAAGACATGTCTGAAGAGAGGTCAGGCGCTGGGCTAACGGGTTAACGTTTTATTTATAGTGTAAAGAATACATCCATGATTTCCTTGCCTTTGACCTAAACTCAAAAGCTAATTTCATATTCGTAAATACTCTAGGAAGAGCGATCTAGGTCGCCTACATTACAAGGTATCTAAGGAAGACTGGTGTATTAATACACGCATTACGCTAGTATGTTAATAAGAATTATTTGACTACATATAATCATCGGGTTCACCATGTCCGGAGGTTTGCATTGAAATTAACAGTTTACATTATGCCGATAAATTAATGGCATATATGGGTCACTAACAAATTAGGTATCTTAAGAAAATCTCGGACTCGAAACAGGGACTTCTTGATCCTTACCATTACCGATAGACCAATTCGGCAGTTAACTAATCTTTGTAATAACTGGTCTTTTTTAAACGTCCTGAAAATTACCACCTAAACATCTTTGCCTCTCAACTTACCGTTCGGCAGAATCCTAGGCCAAGATATAGAGAACCGATAGTGGTCCACTCCCAATTCTCTCAGCATCTCCACGTCCCGTTTGTAGAGATGGTAAGAATCGATAGCGACGTCTCCATTCTTACCATCAGCGGATATGTCGGGGTGGTCGTGGAAAAAACGGTCCCATATGCTCTCACCTTTGCCTGTAAAGACAGAAAATAATAAATATAAAAATAACGTTTAAATTTTTTGAATTTGAAATAGCCGACCCGACAGACTTCGTCCTGTCAAAAAAAGAAAAGAGCGGTTTTTAGGGATTTCCCGGCAATTATTCGATTTTTTCTCGCCGTAAGAACCATCCTTGGAGTTCAACGAGCATTGAAAAAAAGAATTGGCCAAATTGGTTCAGGCGTTGTTGAGTTATGCGCTTACCAACACATTTTGCGATTCATTTTTATATTATAGATGACATACTTACAAATAAATTCGACTTTAATACTTCCTCAAGCATTAATGGATAATTATGTGGTATCAAAATAAAATACCAGCAAGAAATATAACAGTAGTACTTCGATGTGACGCCTAAAAAGAGGTTATTCCACTTCATGCCAACAAGTCGCCCCACTAAAAGCAAAGAGCATATTTTTCCTTCTTTAGTGACGATACTTGGTGGCGGAAAATGGAATAATCGCTAACTATATTTATAGCGCTAAATAATACCTACATCTTTAATTTTAATTTGTAATTGTTTTCCTTGCGGAAAAGACACACATTTGGATATTTTATTAACCACTTAACATGAAAAACAAATACTTTACTTAGACAATTAGGCAAACACAAGAAACTGCATACATTGTTAGCTATCTTTATACTAAATGAAATATTTGTTAACTTTATTTGTACGTACTCTGTACGTAATGCATTATCTATTAATTACCGCTGTTTTCGGAAATACCTACTCAAATTAAAAGTATTTTTCCAATGAGTTTTCTATTTGCAAAAAAAAAAACCATTAAGAAACAAAAGGTCAATGTGGCTAAAGTAAAGTGGCAATTATATATGTAAATAAGCACTGAATTATCAATTCCCGAATATCACAATTAACAGTCAGTTACCTACTTACACTTACAACCCAATTTCGAAAATTACATTTTTTTTATAAAAGGCTAACAGGATGAACTCACTCCACCTGATCGTAAGCGTCAGTTATTTTCCTGACAAACGATGATGACTTGGAGTAGTCTCATCATCATCACCGGATTTTCGGAAGAAGGGTGGCTCTCACCCCTAAAGTAAGCGGTAGTGAGATCTACGTTGAGGTCGACAGGCACAAATAATGAGAGTGACATTATTGAGTCTGTCGCAGTCACCCTGAAGGCCTGCTTAAATGCCGTTCCACGCCTGAAGAGCCCGGGATATAGGAGGGAGGGAAAACATAACATAACTTACTTACCAATGATATTAACATATAATAAATTAGTACTTACCATCAATATCCCAAGCTCCCTCAATTTGGTAAGCAGAAGAACCGACCCCGAACATAAACTCAGGAGGAAACCTCCTTTGCTTAGTGTCTGAAAATCCTTCCGCCAAGGCTAAAAAACTATAAGAAAGCATATCCGTTTCAATTTTATGTATTAAAAATTAAGTATAGCCATGAGGCCCATGTCGTGAAAAAAAATTGGTACGAAAAAGTTGCTCTTGTTCCGTAATTATTTGGCATAAATTAAATTAATTAATGCTATGATAATAAGTACTTAAATTATAATATTGATTAACTATGTATGATGTCTGGTTTTTGAATCTCACAATTTTTTTTTTCTTAGTAAGACTAGTAATACTTTTAGTACATTACAAAGAAGTTAAAAAATGAGTGAGGAAATCGCTTTATTTACTTACCTCAAAGTAATAAATAATATTTTTATAGTCAAATTCATTTTCAAGTTGTAAAACTAAAGTGTTTGTTCACACGCCGCACTATACACACTAACTTGCTGCTTAGCATGTGGGAAATACGTATGAGGCAGTTAATTGCGGCATTATCTGTTAATCCTCCGCAAATGATAACAAAATCAGAATGATAAGGAAATCATAAACTAAATCTAATTACTTCGCGCCAAGTGCGGAATCCCCAGTAAGCGCCATCTCTACGCGATCGATGAACAACACTTGTCATGGGTCCGATTGTGTATCAAGATTATTTAGTCACGACGGAAACACTGCTTGCGTTCTAAAAATCTGGTTAATTAGTATAGCTTGAGTAATTTAAGAAATTAACTAAATAGTAACAGAAATATTTAATGATTTTTTTATTGGACTTAGTCTGTATTTGTCTTGATCTCTATAATGAAAAAAAAAAAACATTTAGAGGTGTTCGTAATAGTTCGCGATTGTACTTAATAGTTCGCCACACCGAAAGGAACTGGTTTATAAAAAGTAATATGTTACCACCGATTGATTAAATAGCATTATTTAATATCTTAATCAAAATTTTGGCCCCTAACGACTGCTTTGTATTTATTAACTTCACTTTATTATTTTGGAACTGAACGAGCGAACGAGCAGTGACCTCTTACGAACTTATTCGTCTACGAACTACTAGCACAAGACTACCAGTTACCACAGTTTGACAGCTCGTTCGCCAAAGGAAGTGAGTGTAGTGGGTTGTAATTCCAAATAATTATGTTTTTCCATCAATAAACCTCATGGATCTCAATAATTCAAATCTGTAAGGTCAGAACTTTGTGATAAAGGCTGCCGACGAGAAATTTCGCAAAATGCATCGGCGACGCGGTCCTAATTTTACGTACGTGAGTGGATGTGTGAAATATATGATTTTCGCACTGAATTTCATATTTTGGGTGAGTTCTTTGTGTTCAAATTGCTTATTATAGGTATATAGTCATTGTGATTCGGTTATTTGGTTGATGGGAGATGTTGGGAGCGATGTAATTATGTATTGTTTATAGTTAGGTACACCATTGTTTGTCATTTATGCCAAGCGTGAATCATTCCCACCCTTTGTTGAGAGTCAGTCCTCATGACGAGTCGATTTCACTGCTCCCAGATGATTTCCGCTCACGATAATCATGTCTGTGAAATCGCATACCTAGTTTATGTTATAATTCGAAAAATATATGATGTTTTCCTTATGTCGAATTGTTATCTTATCATGAATACCTATTTTATTTACTGCAGCCACAGTAATGTAGGTTTGTGTGCTTGTGATTAAGTCATTCTGAATGTACTGAATGCATTGGACAACTTTGTACCTTATTTTGATGTAATGAAGCTTACAAATACTATGTGTTTTTATGTGTCATGTTATGCTTATGGGAAAATCAAATATAGACTGACAGGAAAACTGTACACTCAGCTGCTCACAGGTGTAGATTTTGATTCTAATTATATTTTTAAGCTTTAAATTAAACTTTAGCAACAAGTTTAATTTATGATGCATGAATAAAGTATTGAGTAACTATCATTACAGGATGTTTACATAGTAGGCACAAGTTATTTAAGCTCAATAACTTGCTTTTTATTTGTTTATGTTACACATAAACAAAAGGTAAAACAAGTAGCTATAAGACTTTGCTGTCTTTGTTTAGACAGAAGGCTGTATCTTTAAAAACATGATGATTAGACAGTTGAATTTAGGGGTGAGAGCCATCCTATCCCGCAAAAGTCCAGTGGCGATGATTAGGCCACTCCAAGCCATCATCATACATCGGTTAGAAAAAAAAGTTGTTGAATTTTTCACTTGTGACATACTATGTATTGTCTATTATTAGTTACTTATACTAAAAGTAAAGTAAAGTCGAAGTCAAATTTTCTTTATTTGTATAGGCATTTACATGCACTTACAAATTTTTGGTACGGTAAATAAATTATAGATAAGTGATTCTACCACCGGTTTGGAACGCTGATTCTACAGAGAAGACAAAGTTAGCAAAATGGTTACTTAAAAATATAATGGGAACAAACATTGTGCCTAACTAATCCCATCTTTTCAAAGTCTGTTTTTGCTACAGTAGAGCACATAAAGAAATTACTGATTCTGGTATGAAACATCTTTGTTGGTCCTGTTTCAGTTACTTGGCGGCTTGGTGATTGGTGTTGGACTTTATGCATTCATTGACAAATGGCAAGCAACTGGACTAATAAAGGTAATTAGAATATATATGGCAATAAAGATGATTTTGATTATAAAAACTCTAAAATAAGTGTAACAAATACAGGTCTTTTGGGAGTTATAAGAGATGACAAATATGTACTTAATTGATCTACATTCAATCATTTTGATTATTGTTTTAAAAGTAATTTAAGCCCTGATTGAAAACATATATTAAGTGCATCTCACTCTCATTTTTTTATTGGTGAGATCTATTTGCTCCCTTGTCTTGTGATGATAACAAGACTACAAGTCTGATTTTTGGGACACCCTGTATGCTAGATAAGTTACCATAATATTATAATGTATCTTTGTTGAGTTGTGCACACTTATGGGGGTACCATGGTATGAAGCGAAATAACATATATATGATGGACCAAATGATAAATTGGGCATTATTCATACTGCCCGGGCCATATGAAAAATGCCCAATATGAGAGTGCAATTCAATAATAATTATTCAAATAATCACTTTGACCGGGCATTATATATAATGTTTATCACCTATTGGGCAAAGTAATACAAACTTATTATGTAGAAAAAACTTTAATCATTATTATCATTTGATATACAATAGTTTAATCTAAAAAGTAGTTACGCCTCTAAAAATATTGTGGCGTGAAAAAAATGTCATAACAAAAGGCGGTAATGGACATAATTTGGCGGCGTAACTCGTAAGACACGCTATTATTCAAAATTTCAATAAAATAAAGGCGTTTACACCTAAAATCGCTGAACACATAAGTGTCATTATTATTGTTCGTATTGATGCGGGGGGGGATAAAGATTACGGAGACATTGGCTAATTTTTTGTTTTTCCTCGTTTCGGCATTTTAAATCAAAGTCCAAACACAAAGCAAAATCAACGTCCAATAACGCGTCAAAGTCAACGTACAGCGTACAACCATTTTCGTACACATGTACGAAAATGGCTGAATACATAGATAAATGTATGGTCAATACACAGCAGCGGGAGTTACGAATGATAAAATTTATCGAATTACGTAAAAATATAAGTGAAGTTTCCCATATACAAAAATTATTCTTTCTTATCTTATTAGTGAATATTACCCATTACGTCACTATGAAAACGTGTCAAACGGCGTAACTTTGTAAAAAGCTTTATACAGAGTGGAAATTTTACGTTTTCTTTTATTATTAAATTATATTAAAGCACAAAAGACAATTATTTTCCTCAAATTACGCACAATTATCATATTGTCCAATTATCACATAGCCATATAATAATGACCGCGCATAATGATAAATAATGAAGTTGAAATAATAATTAATCACTGGCCCGATAGGGCTAGACATTATACATAATGCTCGCATTAATCACTTGGTCCATAACATATATACTGTTGTGTACCTTTTACCAAATAAATAAATATGAACCCACAACACCCTCTCCTCAGTTGGACACAGTGTACGACCTAATGCTGAACATCAGTCTGCTCCTGGCTCTTCTCGGAGGAGTTGTCTTCGTGGTCAGCTTTGCTGGCTGCGTCGGAGCGTTGAGGGAGAACACATGCTTGCTGAAATTTGTGAGTTACAATTAATATAGGTGTTTTTGTAAAATTTAATTGTTGTATTGGTGTAAATCTTTATAATGTTTTTACCATTTACTGATCATATTAATTAGGTATGATGTGGTGAACGGAATATTACCACATAAGCATTAGCCCGGTAACTGTTTAATATTACACTTTGCTAGTTAAATGGTCACTTGCAAGATTGTAGGTACGTTAACAATGGGAATTCAAAGTTATTTTTAATTTTAATGTTACACAGTGTTGGCAATGAAGTTTAATAAGATTTTTTAAATTAAAAAAAAACCAAAAGTACTTAAAGTTGCCGATGGTACCCAAATGCTTAAATGGGTAAAGTCAAACAAACAATAGTAGTGCGAAACTAACCAACCAACGGCTTATTGAAGCCGTCGAATTTTTATCGTATTTGAACGTATTTTATCTTGACTTATCGTGTCTGGGTGTATTATTAAATATATATTTAAGTTTATTTGCGTATCCACTGTTAATCCTGATTTCCGTAACACAAGTGCTTAAGCTACTTACCACTGGATCAGATCAATGTATGTGACATACATACATGAAATCACGCCTTTTTCCCAGAGGGGTAGGCAGAGATCACTTCCAGCGATCCACTTTTCACCTCTGTGGGAAACGTGACGTGACGGGTTGTGGACCACGTCGCCGCCATTCTGCCTTGTGCATTGTTTTAACAAGGTCATTGCGTTCCCACGAGTTGCAAGGATTTATGACGGGGGAAGGAAAAGGGGAGGAAGGATACTATCGCCTCGGATGATTTGGACTGAGTCGATAGTAGCTCGAGGAGCCGGGGTCGCTTACCCGTATACCGTTCACTAACCACCGGACAGATAGTTGTGACTGGTATCCCCTGACGTTGTGTAATGTATGTGATGTTGTGTAATTTATTAGTATTTATTATTATTATTATCTGTCCCCCAGTACTCTCTCTGCCTGCTGATTCTCTTCTTAGTAGAGATGGGGGGCGCTGTATGCGCATTCGTCTTCCCTCGCTCTCTTCACGGTCTATTGGAGCAGAGCTTCACAGAGAGAGTGGTGCACTCTTACCGTGATGATCCTGACTTGCAGAACTTCATTGACTTCGCTCAGAGTGATGTGAGTAGATGTTGAAATTTGTTACGATGTACATAAATATGCCAGTCCATTCTTTTTATAATAAACATAACACAACGATTAGGGGTAAGAGCCATCCGCTCCCCCGCAAGTCCGGTGATGATGACAAGGCTACTCCAAGCCATCATTGTATGTCAGTTAGGAAAAGAAAAAAATGCATCAAATTTTTTTTTTAAGTGCTAAACTTGCACTAGCTGTTTGAAAAACGGAAAAAAATCAACTGCCTCGCCGCGGCCCGGGGATTCGAACACCCGTCCTTCTGTGAAATCGCGCCCAGACGTGCATTTTACCATCACACCAAGCCAGCAGATACGTATTAAAGCCGTCGAACGTTTATTTATGTATAGGATCATACCCACAACTCTTGGAACCGTTGTCAGTCAGAAATGTTCTCCATTGTTTTGTTCTTATGTGCAACGAATATTAATGTCTGTCCGTCTGTCTTGCAGTTTCACTGCTGCGGCCTAACATCAGACGGGTACATGGACTGGTCCAAGAACGAGTACTTCAACTGCTCCTCGCCGTCGGTGGAGCGCTGCGGAGTACCCTTCTCCTGCTGCATCAACGCGACCGACATCGCATCGGGGCTCGTCAACATCATGTGCGGCTACGGCGTGCAGAACTACCCCGTGAGTGTAGGACAGTAGACCGGGGCAGTAGACCGGGGCAGTAGACCGGGGCAGTAGACCGAGACAGTAGATTGAGACAGTAGACCGAGACAGTAGACCGAGGCAGTAGACCGAGACAGTAGATCGAGACAGTAGACCGAGGCAGTAGACCGAGACAGTAGACCGAGGCAGTAGACCGAGGCAGTAGACCGAGACAGTAGACCGAGGCAGTAGACCGAGACAGTAGACCGAGGCAGTAGACCGAGACAGTAGATCGAGACAGTAGACCGAGACAGTAGACCGAGACAATAGACCGAGGCACTAGGCATCGCATCGGGGCTCGTCAACATCATGTGCGGCTACGGCGTGCAGAACTACCCCGTGAGTGTAGGACAGTAGACCGGGGCAGTAGACCGGGGCAGTAGACCGGGGCAGTAGACCGAGACAGTAGACCGAGACAGTAGATTAAGACAGTAGACCGAGACAGTAGACCGAGACAGTAAGCTGAGGCAGTAGACCGAGACAGTAGACCGAGACAGTAGACCGAGACAGTAGACCGAGACAGTAGACCAAGACAGTAGACCGAGGCAGTAGACCAAGACAGTAGACCGAGACAGTAGACCGAGGCACTAGGCATCGCCTCGGGGCTCGTCAACATCATGTGCGGCTACGGCGTGCAGAACTACCCCGTGAGTGTAAGACAGTAGACCGGGGCAGTAGACCGGGGCAGTAGACCGGGGCAGTAGACCGAGACAGTAGACCGGGACAGTAGATTAAGACAGTAGACCGAGACAGTAGACCGAGACAGTAAGCTGAGGCAGTAGACCGAGACAGTAGACCGAGACAGTAGACCGAGACAGTAGACCGAGACAGTAGACCAAGACAGTAGACCGAGGCAGTAGACCAAGACAGTAGACCGAGACAGTAGACCGAGGCACTAGGCATCGCCTCGGGGCTCGTCAACATCATGTGCGGCTACGGCGTGCAGAACTACCCCGTGAGTGTAGGACAGTAGACCGGGGCAGTAGACCGGGGCAGTAGACCGGGGCAGTAGACCGAGACAGTAGACCGGGACAGTAGACCGAGACAGTAGATTAAGACAGTAGACCGAGACAGTAAGCTGAGGCAGTAGACCGAGACAGTAGACCGAGACAGTAGACCGAGACAGTAGACCAAGACAGTAGACCGAGGCAGTAGACCAAGACAGTAGACCGAGACAGTAGACCGAGGCACTAGGCATCGCCTCGGGGCTCGTCAACATCATGTGCGGCTACGGCGTGCAGAACTACCCCGTGAGTGTTGGAGAGACAGTAGACCGAGATAGGAGACAGAGACAGTAGACCGAGACAATAGACCGGGATTGTAGACCGAGACAGTAGACTGAGACAGTAGATTGAGACAGTAGACCGAGACAGTAGACCGAGGCAGTAGACCGAGACAGTAGACCGAGACAATAGACCGAGACAGTAGACCGAGACAGGAGACTGAGACTAAGACCGAGACAGTAGACCCAGACAGTAAACCGAGACAGTAGACCGAGGCACTAGGCATCGCCTCGGGACTCGTCAACATCATGTGCGGCTACGGCGTGCAGAACTACCCCGTGAGTGTTGGAGAGACAGTAGACCGGGGCAGTAGACCGAGGCAGTAGACCGAGACAGTAGACCGAGACAGTAGACCGAGACAGTAGACCGAGACAATAGACCGAGACAGTAGATTGAGACAGTAGACCGATACAGTAGACCGAGACAGTAGACCGAGACAATAGACCGAGACAGTAGATTGAGACAGTAGACCGATACAGTAGACCGAGACAGTAGATTGAGACAGTAGACCGATACAGTAGACCGAGACAGTAGACCGAGACAATAGACCGAGACAGTAGATTGAGACAGTAGACCGATACAGTAGACCGAGGCACTAGGCATCGCCTCGGGGCTCGTCAACATCATGTGCGGCTACGGCGTGCAGAACTACCCCGTGAGTGCAGGACAGTAGACCGGGGCAGTAGACCGAGGCAGTAGACCGAGGCAGTAGACCGAGGCAGTAAACCGAGACAGTAGACCGAGACAGTAGACCGAGACAGTAGACCGAGACAGTAGACCGAGACAGTAGACCGAGACAGTAGACCGAGACAGTAGACCGAGACAGTAGACCGAGACAGTAGACCGAGACAGTAGATTGAGACAGTAGACCGAGACAGTAGACCGAGACAGTAGACCGAGACAGTAGACCGAGACAGTAGACCGAGACAGTAGACCGAGACAGTAGACCGAGACAGTAGACCGAGACAGTAGACCGAGACAGTAGACCGAGACAGTAGACCGAGACAGTAGACCGAGACAGTAGACCGAGACAATAGACCGAGACAGTAGATTGAGACAGTAGACCGATACAGTAGACCGAGGCACTAGGCATCGCCTCGGGGCTCGTCAACATCATGTGCGGCTACGGCGTGCAGAACTACCCCGTGAGTGCAGGACAGTAGACCGGGGCAGTAGACCGAGGCAGTAGACCGAGGCAGTAGACCGAGGCAGTAAACCGAGACAGTAGACCGAGACAGTAGACCGAGACAGTAGACCGAGACAGTAGACCGAGACAGTAGACCGAGACAGTAGACCGAGACAGTAGACCGAGACAGTAGACCGAGACAGTAGATTGAGACAGTAGACCGAGATAGTAGACCGAGACAGTAGACCGAGACAGTAGACCGAGACAGTAGACCGAGACAGTAGACCGAGACAGTAGACCGAGACAGTAGACCGAGACAGTAGACCGAGACAGTAGACCGAGACAGTAGACCGAGACAGTAGACCGAGACAGTAGACCGAGACAATAGACCGAGACAGTAGACCGAGACAGTAGACCGAGACAGTAGACCGAGACAGTAGACCGAGACAGTAGACCGAGACAGTAGACCGAGACAGTAGACCGAGACAATAGACCGAGACAGTAGATTGAGACAGTAGACCGATACAGTAGACCGAGGCACTAGGCATCGCCTCGGGGCTCGTCAACATCATGTGCGGCTACGGCGTGCAGAACTACCCCGTGAGTGCAGGACAGTAGACCGGGGCAGTAGACCGAGGCAGTAGACCGAGGCAGTAGACCGAGGCAGTAAACCGAGACAGTAGACCGAGACAGTAGACCGACACAGTAGACCGAGACAGTAGACCGAGACAGTAGACCGAGACAGTAGACCGAGACAGTAGACCGAGACAGTAGACCGAGACAGTAGATTGAGACAGTAGACCGAGATAGTAGACCGAGACAGTAGACCGAGACAGTAGACCGAGACAGTAGACCGAGACAGTAGACCGAGACAGTAGACCGAGACAGTAGACCGAGACAGTAGACCGAGACAGTAGACCGAGACAGTAGACCGAGACAGTAGACCGAGACAGTAGACCGAGACAGTAGACCGAGACAGTAGACCGAGACAGTAGACCGAGACAGTAGACCGAGACAGTAGACCGAGACAGTAGACCGAGACAGTAGACCGAGACAGTAGACCGAGACAGTAGACCGAGACAATAGACCGAGACAGTAGATTGAGACAGTAGACCGATACAGTAGACCGAGGCACTAGGCATCGCCTCGGGGCTCGTCAACATCATGTGCGGCTACGGCGTGCAGAACTACCCCGTGAGTGCAGGACAGTAGACCGGGGCAGTAGACCGAGGCAGTAGACCGAGGCAGTAGACCGAGGCAGTAAACCGAGACAGTAGACCGAGACAGTAGACCGAGACAGTAGACCGAGACAGTAGACCGAGACAGTAGACCGAGACAGTAGACCGAGACAGTAGACCGAGACAGTAGACCGAGACAGTAGACCGAGACAGTAGACCGAGACAGTAGACCAAGACAGTAGACCGAGACAGTAGACCGAGACAGTAGACCAAGACAGTAGACCGAGACACTAGTGGGTGATTAGTGATCGATACTGATGCCAAAAGGCAATCACTAAAATTTTTGTCTGTTTGTCTGTCTGTATGTTCCTTATAGAAACGAAAACTACTCGACAGATTTTAACAAAACATACAATTATGCTTCATACTCCTGGGCAGGTTATAGGATACTTTTCATCAAGCTGCAATCAATAGGAGCAGAGTAGGGAAGGGAAATGTTGGGAAAACGGGAGAAGTTACTTCATTTTTACAAGCTTTTATTAGACTTGTAATAGTCTTGTCGCGATATTTAAGTAGGTACTCGTATTTCCTCAGTTAGAAAATTTTAATAGGCAGCAAATAAATACGAGTACTTGAATATCGCGACAAGCTTTTATATTATATAAATTGTGTCAAATGTGTTCAATTTGAATTGACTTTATAAGTTAACAGCAAAAGTTTTAGTGTAAAAGTTTACTTTTTTCTTTTTAGAGCATTTAAATAAAAGCTTGATTTTAAAAAGTTTTTTTTACTTTTAATTTTTTTAAACTTCCGTCGCGTGTGCACCTTAATGGTTAAAGTTACATAGAAAACATGTATAACGGAAATATTGTTCATCAAATTTTCTAAAAAATATCTCGCAACAACGTACGTCTATCTTTTATGGTTGACTCACAATAACATGTGTAACTACTGAAAGCTTAGCAGTTCAGAGCATAGGAGCTAAAGGATAGTAGGAATTGTGAACGTGGGAAACGGGGGAAAACGCGGAGGACGTCGCTGGCACAGCTTGTGCTTAATAATGTATCTCTTCATCATCATCATCATCATCAGCAGCAGCCCATATACGTCCCCACTGCTGTGGCAAACTAGGGCGATGTATCTCTTATTCATACTTTTATGTGTACTAACGAATAACATTTCAATCCTCAGGTGGCCGAAGCAAGCAAACGCGTCTGGACCTCCGGTTGTATAGAGATAGTGCGCCTGTGGGCGGAACGGAACCTGTATACTCTCGCCACTGCCGCACTGGCCGTGGCTCTCTCGCAGCTATTTGTCATCTACCTGGCTAAGACGCTGGAGGGGCAGATTGAGCTGCAGAAGGCAAGGTAACTACACCTTATTACTCTTAAATATATATCTTAATATATATAATTCTGCTGTACATGTGTATGTAATTGAACTCCTCCTAAACGGCTTGACCGACGTAAATGATTTTTTTCTGTATGCGCTTGAGCGGCGCCCTGGATGGTAGAGATTCATAAATCAGCCCGGCAGATGGCGCTGATTGCTTGTGAAAGCATGTGATCTTGGAAAAGGCCCTAACGATTTCGCTGAAATTTGATATGTGGGGGTTTTCGGGGACGAGAAATCGAGCTAGCTCAGTCTTATGTCTGGGGGATACCCGAAACGAAGCGACCACGGGTCACTAGTTACGTATAAAACACTTTTTAGTGTGTCTTGGCCGGTACAGTTAGTTTAATCTATGAAGATTTCCACCCTACCAGCATCGTCTATCAATAAAAGATGCTCAGTTGCTTTTTGTTAAAATTATCGTTATTTTTAAAAGTAGTAAATATTGGTACTTTTTGCTATGGCACACCCAGACTGTATGACTTGGCTCATTTACATTTTGTAACATGATTGTCGTTAAAAAGAGCAACTATCGAGTTTCTTGCCGGAGTCTTCTCGGTAGAATCGGCGTTCCGAACCGGTGGTAGAATCTTATTATTAGTAATGTGACGATTTATAAGTGCATGTAATTGCCTAAATAAATAAAGACATTTTTGATTTTGATTTTTTTGAAAGGATAAATTTATAGCACGGCGGGTGTGAAATGCCTCACGAAAAGAGCATCTTGCAAACAAATTTAAATGGTCCTGCGCGCGATCTCTCATCGGTCATGTCGGATTGCCGTCTCACCGAATTATGAGAGTAAGGGAATAGAGTGCACATGTGTTTGCGCGCACACTTGTGCACTGTAATATGTCCTGCGCACTTGGCTGATCTCAATTGAGATCGGCCGCCATGACTGGAATCGGTCGGATGTCTTATACACCGTGAAATTTTAGTGGTTGTTTTCCCGTAGCAAAACGATTTGCCTTTAGTAATACTTTCGAATTATGCTAATTATTTGTTGATAAAAGATTTTTTTTTCAAATATTCAAAATAATATTTTTCAAAATTGAAAACGAGAAAAGCTATCGATCTTTTATAAGATGTGACGCATTCAGGTACTGGCTGCCGCATGAAATCGATGCTTAAAGATAAAGAAGCTCTTCGCCCTAAGTAATAAAGCGGTTCGAACGTGCTTTCGAGTTTTGGTTATACCTTTCGTATAACGGGCATTTATTGATTTCAATAAAAAAGAACTGCACAAATCTATTTTGCTAGGTACTAAGATAGAAACATTTTACTGCGGGAAAACAATCACTAAAATTTCACGGTGTATATTGTCACCGTCCTAGTTATGAGACTGAGTTACTTAGGTCCAGTTTCACCATACTTTGTTAAATATTTAACGTATCGTTAAGTCAGTTGACGGGCTATAAAAGTTTTCGAGTGTCTCACCACGAGTTAACGCGTGTTTATTTGTCATAACAGGCCGCTAAATTTAATCACCGCTTTAGAGGTCCGTTAGTCCTTTAGTTGTCTGTTAGACAATTAAAATCAATATGGACGCTTTGATCGGATGACGCGACGTTAAACATTGGTCGCGTAGCAACAAATGACTTATTATAAGACTAGATAAAATATAACCGAACTCCGTCTAAATGACATGGCACAAATAAGCATTTCAATTCGGTTGATTTTAAGATAAGAGTGAGTTACGAACTCGTCATTCAGTTAAATGTTCAGTTTAATAAAGGCTCGTTAATTTTTTTCCTGGAACATTTAATGATATAACAGCCCGTTAATTTTTAGCAACTTAATTAGTAAAAGAAGATTTTAAGATTTAACAAAACATAGTTTGGTGAAATTAGACCTTAATAGGAACTTATACTTATCTTATACTTATCTACCAGCCAGAATACCAGCGCCACAGCGGCTTCATGACGTTGTGGCATATGCTGAGGCTGCGACCTAATTGACCACTTATAAATGTTGTGTTCCATGTTGATTTTTTTTTGTTTTCTTTGTTATTTTGTGGTCAATAAATATCTTTTATTATTATTATTATTATTATCTTTTTTTTTCGTTTCTCCCAATCTAACCGCAAACGAGCTAGTTTATGCACACGGTAGCTGCGCTGATTCCAGGTGGCAGACGTGAAACAGGGGCGCGGCGGGCGCCTACCGCGACGAGTGCCGCCGCGCGCTGCTCTAGCGCCCGCCCGCGCCGCGCCCGGCGCTGCACATGTGACCCCCCACCCCACAGAGACCCCCCAGAGACCCCCCAGCGACCCCCAGCGACGTGACACCAGGGACTCCACCTTCAACTTTATGTGACTCCGACTACTTTCTCTTTAGGACCCCCACCTTGGGAATCCCAGGGACCCCCCACAGAGACCCCCAGCGACCCCTAAGTGATCCCCGGACCCCACTTCAGCGACCCCTGGGACCCCACCTTAGAGACACAAGGGACTCCCCGATCAACATTATGAGACTCCGACTGCTTTCTCTTTGGGACACCACCTCTGGATCCCCAGGGACCCCCGTTCAACTTTATGTGACTCCGACAGGTTTTTCTTAGGAACTCTAAGGATTCCCCACCTTAGTGACACCAGGGACCCCCCGTTCAGCTTTATGTGACTTCGACAGCTTTTTACGTAAACACAATCAATAGACTCTGTGAGACTGGGACCCCAAAGAGACCCCTATACACGGGTTTTTTGTGACCCCATTAGCAGCGCATATTTGAGTCTGACGTAATCTTTGTAGCACTAATGTTTATTTTAAAAAGTCATCAGCAGTGTAACCGCAATTTTAATTTTGACAGTCGGTGTCTTTGCATTTATCTCCATTTATTCTGGGTCGTAGAGTGTTAAAAAATATATTTATTATAATTAGGAGTGACTGTGGTGTTTATTTAATGTGCTGTATATGAGCTATTAATGTGATTCTTCTGTTACCTAGACAAGGCGGTAGTATCCATCAATCATTTAATTGGATATTACATTTCAAATTGTGGTAAGTGTCCATTTGAAACATTGAAAAACTGACCTTATAAACTCTAGCATAAAGTTGAATCTCCCATGCAACACGACATCGATATGAAAAATAAGCATAATATAGTAGTTTATTGATAAGATATTATAAAGATTCTCACATAAATACATAAAATACGTAGAAGGTAGTATTTAAATATTGACATTGTAATATTTTTGACGTACAGACTATAGGCCGAATACTGGAACTATTTTTTTATTTTTAATTGTGATTTTAGTGCTACACAGAGCTCTAATGTAAATTAAAAATTGGAAAAATTCTATATACTGACTATTTATTTAATTGAATTTTTTTTGTGGTGTTATTTATATGAAGACATTCCAATATCATTATGTCTAAAAATTTGCTTAGTAAGATTCAGAAAAAAAAATGACTTCCAATCCAAATAATGCTAAGTTTCTAAATTATTTTAACATTATTATTGATATTTTATTGAAATTACATTTAATCTAAAATAAAGTATTGATTTTATAACAACAAAAATTTAATACTGAGATGATTCAACGATGTTAACGATGGACAAAAAAATACAAATTATATATACTTTTTTGTAGTTTCAGTATTCAGGCCACACTTAAGCCAATGTAGAGAGAATGATGCATTTTATTTATGCAGTGCATATATCACTTAATAGATTACATAAATATGCACAAAAAACGGATTATTTTCTAAATCTTTTGTGAAAAAATACTTGTGGGCAAAATAAGTTAAGCGCGGATCTAAGGGTAGAATTTGTCGATATTTATTTATTTTCATTTTCAATTCAAGTAGAAAATAGATGAACTAACATCTAGCTAGTGTTGTCTTTCAAGAACTCTCTCAAGAGAGCAAATATTTCAGGAAAAGCCGAAAATGTATTCTATAATAATATGTATAAAATTATATACGAGTAGTGTCACATCTCTTAGTATATGTGTGTATTAGGAATGCGATTATACAAATATTAATTATGAAACGGAACACAATGTTAAAAAAAAATTAAATGTGTTCCGTTACACTTTTGCACACAAGTATATTTTGAAACTAAAGATTTTAGGGATATCTTCTGTGTATTATACTAAGCCATTAAAAACAGTGTTTTATTAATATTTTATAGTATTGTATGTAAATACTTATTACTATTGATGTTAAATTGCATTAAATTAATGTGCAAATCCGAATATTGTTAGTGATATTATAATGAAGCTAAGTTTATTCGTGATTGTTTTTATGATGCCACCTTAAATATGCAAAAAATACATAATCTTTAAAACTTTAGAAAACGGCAAATGTCCGGGATATTTACCATGTTGTTTTGTTTTAATGAGCTTCCGATATTTCGGCACCGTCGCAAGCGCCATGATCACGGGGTGCCGAAATATCGTGAGCTCATCAAAGCGAAACCATGTGTAACCATGACAGTTTAAAATTATATCTTCAAGGCTTTGTGTACACCTATAAATAACAGTGAACGTCAGAACACATATGAAACGTGTTCAATGTTTATAACTGAAAGTTTGAAAAAATAATTAGTATTTTAAAGCTGAAATGCAGTTTAATCAATATTTATTTTAGCTTAAAATTTAACTAATTTTATTTCCAAAAAAAATTATATAGAATTGTTTTCATATAATAAAATATAATTTAATTTTTTTACATAGCCATGCGTGCCATTGTCAAAAAAGGTAGTCTTTTTCCATCTTGGAAATATGGTTTGGCAGAATTTGGTGGCAGTCGTTTGACAATTCACAACGACATTGTATTTCTTTGTCGTTTTAGTTCGTATAAAAATTTAGAGTCAATTTGTGATAAAAAAAAATTGTATGCTTTAACCTTTTCATGACCAAAAATTATTGCTCACTTTTTAAATTCCAATTCTACTTTTAATTAGGTATTTTTGAAATTATTCACTGTGTTTGATATTTATATATTTTGCATATTGATGCTGATAATTGTGACTTGAGAACAAAGTGCGACATTATTTGTAAATTAAACGTTTTAAACAAATTGACATGCGATAATAATTTAATATTAATTTGAATTAAAATTTTAGTTAATGACTTCCTCGAATATTTATTTTAATCTGGCCATAAATGTGAAGAAGCTTATTAATTTCATTATGAATGAGTTTTGTAACTCTGATAATGTGTGTTTGCCATAGTATAATTTAATAGTATTATTTTATCTTATTTTCTTTTTATTTTAGTCTCGTAAGCAATTTACGTAAGCATTGTATTTCGCATATAAATTACTAAAACGACACAACTGTATTATTTTTTTGTAAAATTATATCGATTTTGACTACGTCTTTATCGATATACCTCCAAAGTTATATGGCGACGTCATACGTCAGTTATGTCTTTGAAGTAATAGCTTTGTTTATTCTATTTATATTTAATACAATGTGCAATATTTAATTTTGTATATTAATATAAGTGGATATTTGCTTTAAAGGTCTATTGTGATCTTTGAAAAGCTTGTAAAATTTAATAAGCGCGCCAGTAAAATGACGTTTGCCATTGTCATTCCACTTTTTGTTAAAAAATAAAATAATAAAAGTGTTTCACATTGACCCTACCAAATGGCGTATGCGTCCTGTCCGGAGTTTACTGGTAATGGTAAATATTAGAGTCTACACGCGATATTAGGAGTAGCAAATACGTAGCAAAAAGTCGCGCGGGACCACGATTGGTGTAACCCAGTCGAAACGTCGGGCAGTAAGTAGCTATGTATTTGTTACTCCTAATAACGCGTGTAGACCCATAAAGACTAATATTCAGTGTAAATTAACCAATGGCAGTTTATTTGGATCGAACGCCTATGTAACGCCATATGTTTAGTTCAATCTGAAATACTCATTCAGAATATTATTTTATGTACAAAAAAAAGACAAAAAATTTAGTTTTTAAGGCTTCTAAAATGCAGTGGCCAATATCGCCAGAATACATTGAGCCATTTTTCTTAGTATAACGGATTTTTAAATAAGTTGTTTAAACTTTAAATCAGTCATTACTGCTCAATATCTATTTGTAACCAAATATACAATCATTAATATAATCGTTCTCCATTATTTTAAGCCAAAATTAACTGTAAATAACCGAATTAGTGTAAGTTTTACCTTAAATGTATTCAATATTTACGAATGCCATGTATTCAGTTGTTTATATAAATTAGTATATAAACCGTATGTATAATTAATTGTTACATCTTGTTAGATCTATTCCCATAGATATTATTTGAGAATGGAGATGTCTCACTTTTAAAGTAAAAAGTTAACAAATCATGAATTAATAAAGTATTTTGCTGGATATTTGAGATAATAGTAGAAATATTATAAAACACATTCCGTAATGGTCACAACACAATAACTTTATTACGATTTTTAAAATTATAAAAAAAAATGATCCTTGTAATATTTGCATGCGTGATGCATTTTGATATCAATAATTTTGTTCATTTAATATCATACTTAATAATTTATTATAATAATAATTTATTGTACCCATTCTTCGAACATTGTGATAACAATTAGGAAAGCTAGTTTCATTTATTTTATCTTTAATTATATTATTTTCCATTGATTCCTGGGATAGATCTAACAAGACGCAAGGTACTTGTCAAATCCTTGGTATGTTTCGAATTTATCGCCACTTTATTTTTGGCGTAACCATAGAATCTATACTGCATTTAATAAATACCTACTTAATGTATCAAAACAAAAATAAAAATATATTTTCGCCTTTCAACAGCGAATGTTCTGTCAATTTCGAATCAAACATTATTTATTTAGATAATTGTGTAAAAAAATTGTTCAAAAAATGTTTTGTGAAAAAAAAATGTTTGAAATGTTTTTTTTTTGTAAAAAATATAGTTATGTCTTTTTAAAAGTACTGTTTGTTGTGGTATGTAGATAATCAGCCAAATCGCAATGTGAAAATGTTAAGATTAATTAAATAGAAAATATTGCAACGGCCAAGTGTTGTTTACAGAGAGGGACTCGGAAAAAAAACATTATCTAGATCGCTCACTATACCATTACAATCTCAATGGCTCAATAGCGTACTTGGTAAAACCCTTGTCTTACGCCGAGAGTCGTGGGTTCGATTCCAGTAGCGCTACCATGAGTTTAAAAGTTACGGACTCGATATCGACTACGTAAATATGTCTATAAAAACTTGTACAGCGCCCCTGGTGGTTACGCTAAGAACTAGAATCGGTCGTATGAAAAAAACAATTCGATAGGTTTTTAACGTACGTAAGTTTTCGATAGCCAACTCATGGTACCGCTACATGACAAATGTTTTTGTGGTTAATCCGTGTTTGGGTGTTATTTATCTATTTAAATATATTTGTGTATTCCATTGTTGTTTCTGATATCCGTAAGGCGAGTGCTTAAGCATCTTATCACGGAATCAGAACAATGTATGTGATTTTGTGAGATGTTTATACTAATAATCTCACACTATTTGTAAAATTGTATGGTATACTATTTAGAGTTTTCTCTCTGTATAATCTTTGTAAAAAATCATCTTACGTCGTTCTGTCAGTTTAAATCCAAAAACCGGTCAAGTGTGAATCTGACTCCCGCAAAACCGCTTCCGATAAAAATTGTGGAATTTAGAAATTTGATTTGACTGGCTCGGTGGAACAGTGGCTAGTGACCCAGGTTTTGCTACCTACGGTTCCAAGAGTCGTGGGTTCGATTCCCACTCGGGACAAATATTTGTGTGACGAACATCGTTGTTTGTTCCGTGCCTGGGTGTATTATTTAATATATTTGTGTATCCACTGTTGATTCTGATACCCGTAACACAAGTGCTTAAGCTACTTACCACGGGATCAGATCAATGTATGTGATGTTGTGAAAATATTTAAATAATATTCATGTAATTTTTTAGGTTTCCGTTTAAATTTTAAGCGTTACTGAGCCGAAAAAAAACATCACAATTTATACATTCTACAATTATTTAATGTAAGGATCAAAACGGGATTTTGTAGGATGATTTAGTACTTAGACAACTTATGGTATTGGTAATAGAAGTTAGGCCAAACGCTAGTGACACCGTCGAAAAGACTTACAACTGTGGACCTTATTACCATGTGTTAAGGTTGTTAATGTTTTCGACGGCGTCTGTGTAGAAGTAACGAGAGAACGATATTCTTGTACGATAGTAGTTGACACGACGCGATGTTTTGATTCCGAATAAATAGTTAATAAAAGGAATTGTAACCGTAATAATGGTTTTTTTATTTTTAAGAAAATTTTTAGGTAGATAAATCCCAAAAACGCGTAGTTATTTTTTCCAGAAAATCTTTAATTCCATGTTTTCTTTCCTATTATAATACCTAGACAATGAATGCAAAAGTATTCCTAACTGTCACCCGTAGATAAACACATTCTAGCCCTTGTAGCTAAAGAGCTTTCTATGGTAGGTACAGTCAGCCAAAAATGTGGTCTACCACCCTACGGTTAAGATTCGTTTGAACGTCATAGAACAACAAGGTCCAATTTCCCTGGCAATAAGATTGTGTCAGTGACTATTGTCAACCTTAGCGATCGTAACATCTCGCAGGAACTTTTGTCAAAAGTGGTAGGTAGACCATTTTCTTGGCTGACTGTACTTACTGGTGACCAAGCCGGGCTTTTAAGGTATTACAGGAAAGCAAAACCTTTGTTGGCTAAACCATAAAGTTACTTCAATCCCGTTCCCATCTTCATTGAGATTAGCCAAGCTGTAATTGGTAGAAGTTCACTACTAGCACAAGACAATACTTCGCACTAGAAGATCCAAACAGCCACTCCATTTTATATTATAAACCTTTATTTACTTAGCTACTAAGCAAATCATAGCTGCGTTGGCTCCATTGCTATGAGGCTGAGACTAGTTTCTTACTTTAATCTACCTACGGTTCCAATAGTCGTGGGTTCGATTCCCACTCGGGACAAATATTTGTGTGACGAACATCGATGTTTGTTCCGTGTCTGGGTGTGTATTAAGTATATTTGTGTATCCACTGTTGATTCTGATGTCTGTAACACAAGTGCTTAAGCTACTTACATCTGAAGGAAGAAGGAAATCAGTCGGAAACAACTAAGTATATTATAAAGCTTAAATTTCCACGTCTATCTATCTATCCCTGCTCCCCTGGTTTCCATTCGTCTTTATCATTGCCACCACAGACGATATAATGCGAAATTAATTCTAAATGCCACTTGCCACTTTGTTTTCCTATCCTAACTGACATACGATGATGGCTTGGAGTAGCCTCGTCGTCATCATCGGACTTGCGGGAGAGCAGATGGCTCTCACCCCTAAAACGAGATGACCCGAAATCGACTCCCCCCACTGCCCCTGCCACCGCTACCCTCACTTTGGTAGTGCCAAATGATCTTACTCTGTTGACTGTCTTACCATTAAAATTACTTAATGAAATAAATCCCATATTCCATTTAGATTCGGAAATCCCCGTTTCGGATATCTGGAAAACCAATGATAGCTAAAAATGAAAGCCAAACAGCCAGACTATTACAACCTTTATTACCTCCATCCTAAAGTCACTTCTTCCCCTTTCCCTTGGGCTTCCCTTTAGGCTCGGGCTCGGGCTCCGGCTCGGGCTCGGGCGGCGGCGGCGGCCAGTACTTGTCGAAGAAGGCGTCCTCCGCCGCAAACGCTAGCGGCAAGATGTGGCTTCGTCGGTTCCACTGTTCGTTGTCTCGTTGTTCTTGCTCTTCCTGTTCGCGTTCGTCACGGGCTATGAGCTGGAGGGGAGGAAAAAAGGATCAAACCTCTGTCATAAACACTAAGTAATCAGGGGATACCAGTCACAACTATCTGTCCGGTGGTTGGTGAACGGTATACGGGTAAGCGACCCCGGCTCCTCGAGCTACTATCGACTCAGTCCAAATCATCCGAGGCTATAGTATCCTTCCTCCCCTTTTCCTTTCCCCGTCATATATCCTTGCTACTCGTGGGAATAGTCCAGTCAAAATAGACATTTAACCTAGGAAAAATTCGCATAGAGCTGAAAATTGGCATGAATGTTGGGAACACTATTACAAATAATCTGTCAAAAGTCCCCATCGATCCCACGTCTGCAAAAAAAAATAATCAAGGTCAAATGTCACAAATATCAGTTTTATGCACTTTTGAGCGAAACGGTACGTTTAATCATAAAAGTATGTATGACAAAATTACTTATCACGTAATTATCTATAAAAAATGTCTCAACACTTTGTTCCTAAGATTAAACATTTCAGAGATATAGCGATGCACAAAGTTGAAAAAGTTGTATTTTCAAACGCTTCCAGGCCCCCATGCGATTGTGCTAGACAGTTAAAATTTTACTGAATGATGTATCTCAGTTGCCTCTATAACATCTAATACTAGAAACAACATGAAACCAACGTGTAAAGTGGGTTCTCATACAAAACCTATGTTTTTTTTTTCTCACACTTGGGCGGTTTTTAACGTGGTTACCCTAGTGAACCTATTCCAGGTTATATATCGATCAAAAACGATATCAACAGATGAATGCATATTATGTAAAATATGAATGTTCTAATGATTAAAACCACGATATCTCGCGAATGGTGAGTCGGAAATGAAAAAGTGACTGGACCATTTTTGTAGAAAATTGTATGATCTACAACTTTTGTTTGACCTATTTTTACGATAATACTTACTGTTTTCGAGAAAAATGGAAAAATTCTTAATTTTATACTTTTGACCTTGAATAAATTTTTTTGCAGAAGTAGGATTGATGGGGATTTTTGATATTTCGTTTATTATGATGTATTTAACGTCTCTGGCAATTTTCAGCTCTATGCGAATTTTGTCTAAGTTAGCACTTATTTTTGTCTATTTTGACTGGACTAGAACGCAATGACCTTGTTAAAACAATGCACAAGGCAGAATGGCGACGACGTGGTCCACAACCCGTCACGTCACGTTTCCCACAGAGGTGAAAAGTGGATCGCTGTAAGTGATCTCTGCCTACCCCTTTGGGAAAAAGGCGTGATTTTATGTATGTATGTATGTATTAACACTAAGACTGATTTTAGAGTCGCGCTGACGACACGCTGTTCGTTGGCGGCGCCGACCGGTCAGCGTTACTTAAAAACGGTCCCTATATCTCTATGCATACTGGACCTTCAGCGCTGACGGCCAATCCTCACAGTGCATCTTCAGCACATCCATATCAATAAGTTGTCATGATGACAGCTGCTGTCATTGGTTTATATTCTTCCATTATGAACGAGTATATGAAAATATAAAAAAACATTTTGATCTTTTCAGGTTTATAAACCTCTTAATTGTTATTTTGCGTGTCAAGCAAGAAGTACGTAATTAGAATATTTCTGGTTCTTCAGTTTAGTTCTTTACCTACATTAAAAATATGTAGGTATAATGTGTTATTAGGTTAAGTGGAACTTGATGACTATATTGTGATGAATTTGTGTCCACCAGAGCTGAGATGGGACATAAAATTAAACGATTTCGATGGATACGTTTGTATCTTTATAATGGTCCTTATATTAAGCTGGTATAAGGTTGTCCTTGGTCCTTGGCTACATAGTTCATATTTGTCGAATGCACCTAAGGGTCGTTCATTAGGTACTACATCTGTTAAAATATACTAGTCGTAGCCTCACCTCCAACAAAGCCAAATACTCCTCAGTGTCCACTTCCTTCTTCTTCCCTTTGAGGCCGGGCTTGGCTTCCTTCTTTGGCGACTTCTCTTTCTTGGGCTTGATCTTCAAAGGCGCGTACAGACGCTTAGGATTCTGTATCTGGGAGGGCGCGTCGATTAGCACGTACTCCGGAGGGAAGGTGAACACCGATCGCACCAGGTCGTATTGGTAATCTGTGCTGAAGCTGGGAAGAGAAGGAAGTAAGGAACATTTACTGTCCTAAAAATAAACAACCGGCCATGTGCCGGGTAGACTTTTGGCCTCCACATTCTTCTATCTACAAGAGGAGAAAACAGAATGAACATCTGTAAACCCTCATGCTACCAACAATATAGATTCTAACTAAAGAGTGTTCTCTTCAATGTACACCCTCTTCAAATGTTATCGAAAACGATTTTAAATTCTTTGTTCCATCTATTTCTTAAACAAGAGATGGTGATGATCATACATTTTCAGAAATCAGACGTGAGGGAATAGAGTGTGTATCCAATATCTCAATACTAACAGATCAAAAATATAATGCAGGATCTTCGTGAGGTCTCTCAGTGAGCACTCATAGGCGGCTCCCTCGAAGGTAACCAGGTGCTTGGAGTCCCCCACCTTGGGGGGCGGCGGGTCCTGACCTTCGGACAACTCCTCCAAGGCTTTGTACCGGACTCCGGCCTCGGTAGGAGTCGGAAGACGCTCCTCCTCAGCTATGAAGCGAGCTGCTGAGAGCATGTTGTCCTGAAAACATGGAAATATCGCTGGTGACTTGGACTAAGAGGTTTAGTTCCTCTTTTCAGCCACGTGTTATTAAGACATGGAATGCCCTTCCAGCTCATATTTTTCTTCCCTCCTATGATCCCGGGCTCTTCAGGCAGCGTGAAACGGCATTTAAGTAGGGCTTCGGGGTGAGTGCGACAGGCTCAATATCGTCTATTGTGCCTGTCGACCTCATATTTGGATCTCACTACCGCTTACCATCAGGTAGAGTGGGGTCATATTGTTAGCCTGTTATAAAAAAAAAACCCTTGCCCTTTCCAGGCACTGCAACATAAGGGCATGAGGGAATTAGACGAGACAACAGAGTAGGTCAGGGGAGCAAGTTGGAGGACAGAATCCTATTTCTATAAAGCACAACAAAATCACATAAAGGTGGAGTTAGCTGTGTGGCGCTCCCTCTGCACCCTAGTGACAACAAATAAGTCCTCATTCAACAGGGAAATGATCGAGTGGTCACTGATCTTCCCTTAATAGGACTACCAGTAATTATGCTGGTACAGGCTACAAACCTGGAACCTCCTCAACATGCGTTGTCTGTCAGCAGCGTCGAAGTTCTGCATCTCCTTCATCCACTCGCAGAACCACAGGATGAGAACTGCTTGAGTCGCTGCAAGTAAGAAGAAGAAAATTGTCTGTATTGTACTCATTATTGAAATGAATAAATTGGATTGCGGTGTCATATTTCCATACGATGTGTATGGAAATATGACACCACAATCCAATTGCTAAGAACTTATTCAAAATATCAGATAGATAATTTGTATGGGATGTTTCAGTCTAGGCTACACAGAAGTACACATTGTCAAGTTTGATAGAACAACAACTTTGCTAGCGCCGGACTTAAGTTATCGGGTAGGTCTGTAGACCATAAATCTATCGGCTCAGATACATCTGATTGTGAAGCTGCTGAACAACTTGCAACTCTGACGCTCTTGGGTGAGTGTGACAAGCTCAATGGGGTCTATTGTGCCTGTCGTCCTGAATGTGTACCCCACCACCCCTTCACCGTCAGATGGAGACAAGCCATCCTGCAAGTCTCTTATTTAAAAAAAGTACTCTCACGTCGATCCAGCTGATCCTCCTGCGCCCGCCTCAGCAAATTGGCCAGAGTGTCCAGAAACCAGTACTCAGCTAAACTACTCTTGAACTTGGTGCAGCCGGTGATCTCTGCTAGTATGTCGATGTACTTTTGAGGAGCGGTGACGGCTATCTTGGGAATGGCGGCCGGGTCTATGTCAGTCCGAAATTCTTGGGGCAACACGTGGATCCTGAACAGCAGATAAAGTTGATTCATGAATAACATATGAGATATCACAGAATTTGATCAGATTCTAAATAAAGTGTGATAAGGAGAACTTGATTTACGGAGTAAGTGAAAAGAAGAAATGCCGCCCACGACTTGGTCCGCGTGGATATGATTTTGGCAGGAAATATTTATTTAACAGCCTACAATATAATGTACCTTGTAAAATTAGCTATTTAGGTATTAGGGAAAGTTCGGTCAAAATCGTCCCAGCCGTTTCGGAGATTAGCGGGAAGCAACAGACAGATAGACAGACAGACAGACAAAAAGAATGAAGCAATGCCTGTCCTTTACAGGCTAACTAACGAGAACGTATTATTACTCTCACCCCTTCCTACCACAGCCATGAATATTAGGCCAAGTCAACTAACAATCTTGACCTGATGACTTCTGGACTCCTCTTTGTACTATGAGTGAGTCAAATATTCGCTTCTTAACCCCAGTAAATTACTGGAATCACATAATGGAAAGTATGGATTACGACAAATCTTCCTTGATTGCTATCCACCTGTTTTGATCCTCTATTTTCCTGATGCGATCAGGTATGACTCTACGCAGCGATGGAGTGGGGAATATCTCCGGCGCCTCCTCTAGAACTTGCTCTGCCACTTCTTCTACTATCTCCTCGGCTGCTTGCTCTTCGGGACCAGCTTCTGGAGTTTCTTCTGGTAAACCTGGGCCAAAATTATAGAGAGCAACTTTTATAGTAATTGTTTTCTGAGGACTGTTTTGGTTTAATAAAAGATTGAAAAAGTCCATCAACCACCAAGGCAAAGAGCAAAAAAACTAGTCTTGGGCCAGGAGTTGTAGGTTCAACCCCCACCTGGACCAGATATTAGTTCAGTTTCTAGGTGTATGATTTATATTTTTAAGCATTATTACTAACAACACACTTTATTAGTGTGTTGTGCAATTGTGATGGACGCAAATAAATTATTTTTATTTGTTTGAGTGCGAGTGCCAGATATTTAGGCACTGTTGCAAGTGTCAAGATCACGCATCAACTCATTATTTCGACTATTCATCGTAGGCTGGCTCGGTGGAAGAGTGGTTAGTAACCCAGAGACAATACAAACGGTTCCAAGAGTAATGGGTTTGATTCCCACCCGGGACCAATTTTTGTGTGACGAACATCGGTGTTTGTTCCGTGACTGGGTGTGTTATTAAATACATTTTTAAGTATATTTGTGTATCCACTGTTGATTCCGATATCTGTAAAACAAGTTCTTAAGCTACTAACCACGGGATAAGAACAATATTAATGATTTTCTTTTAAATTTTTAACTATCATGGTTTAAAACATTAAAACACTGATCATAGCTCTTGCAACAGTGCTGATTGCTGAAATATCGGGAGCTCATTAAAACAAAACAACATGGTAAATATCCCGGACATATTCAGTTTTCTAATGTTGATGATCAATGATGTTGAGTAATATTTATTTATCTCTTCACTAAGTAATGATACTCAGAACGCTAAATACCTAGTTCCTCCAACTCCCCAGCTACCGAAGAGCTCTCTGAGGACTCCGGAGCAGACCTGGTGCACTCCAGCCCTGAGTCAGAGAGAAGCTTCTGGAGCATAGACACGTGGAGGTCTTCGATCGCTTTTGATGCCATCGTGAGGTTAATCTTAAGGTCTTGACTGAGAAATATAGCAGTTTTGGGTAAAACTTCTTAAATATAGGCACTGCAATAGAATATACTACGCTGGGAAATGTAGCAGTTTTGGGTTACACTTCTTAAATATAAGACGTAGGCACTGCTTTAGAATATACGGCGTCTAGTCCTTAATCAAACTTCTTAAATATAGGCACTGCAATAGAATATACTACGCTGGGAAATTTAGCAGTTTTGGGTTACACTTCTTAAATATAAGACGAAGGTACTGCAATAGAATATACGACGTCTAGTCCTTAATCAAACGATCATGTCGGGATGATTACTAAATATAAGATGTAAGCACTGTAATAGAATATACGACTTCTGGTCGTCAATTAATATAATTACGAAAGAAAGATAAGTCGTGGATAATTGACATGAAAATCAATGACAATTATTTTTAGTCGATATCGTGTCAGTGTCATTTGTGAGGTTGATCAGGTGTTTTGATTGACAAAAAAAGGTAAAGGTTGTAAATTCACTGATTTTTTTATTTCAGTAAATTATACGGACATAGTTTTCACTTTTCACTCTATTAATGAATTTGGTATCAATTTAAAGTTAAAAGTTGATCCTTTAAAATGGTACCATTATTATTATACTATAGGTACTAGTTACTGAGTAGGTATTCAAGATCGCGGAAATCGATTCCATCTAAGTGATTCCAAGATTTTGCTCGCGAGTGTACCTACTTTCAAAAACGCTTGTCAGATATTGGATTGAATTTTCCCTTACTTTATTAATTAGTTGTAAATGCATCAATGTAGAGTAAGGTATATCAAAATTAATAAAAATAAAAGGATTATCAGCGTAACAGCAAGGTAACACGAAATATATTTTTTAACTCCTGGTTACACATAAAAAAAAAGCTACATGGTAAATATTTCGGACAGTTACAATTTTCAAAAAAAAATTTAAATTCATTATTTTACTGAATATCTCGACTTTTCATTGACATCTCGTCAATAAAACTTAGAATGTACTTACTAACTCAGTAAACCAAGTAAAGAGCTAAATATTGAAACATGTCCCCGGTAGTTTGACAGTCTAGCGACTTGCGTACAGACAAAACAACAAGAGGTGTAAATTTCGCGGCAATTAGTACGTGTGCCGAGTGGAAGCCTTGTAAGGACGCCTACTGGCTTGTCTGTATGTCGCAAGTCACTAGATATGAGCAGTAGCGGTACCATGAGTTGGCTATCGAAAACTTACGTAGGTACGTCAAAAACCTATCGAGTTGTTTTTTTCATACGACCGATTTTAGTTCTTCGCGTAACCACCAAGGGCGCTGGACAAGTTTTTCATAGACATATTTACGAGGCGATATTGAGTCCGTAACTTTTAAACTCATGGTAGCGCTACAGTAACTAGGCGACAAATAAGTTTGAAAGAGTGCTGATGCATCAAGTTTTAGGACTCAAAGTGAATAACGGTATCCTTAGGTGTAGCATTATTTTGTTGTCCTTTTTCTATCTGTCAGAGCCTTTTACATCGAAACGCTTGAGGATATCATAATGTCATCCAACTCGAAAGTGTGAAAAGCGATAGTTCTTTTAAAATATTTGACGTAATCGGGTACTGCTCGATCGATCATCCCTTTCGTAAAACCGGTATTGATTTGAATAAAAATAAACTGCCCATATCTTTACTACTAAGATAGAATATTTTTACTGCGAGAAAACAACTTCAAAAAATTCACCGTGTAATTCCTTCAAAAACATGTGTTTTAGATACCAAATAAATAAATACACTTATAGAAGCAATAAAGTATTGAGTATTAAAATATATTTTCTTTCTTTTTAAAAAAAATGCGAATTTCGACAATTCCTAGTCCTATCTACCCCTAACCTGCCCTTCCCGCTGATCTCCCCTGCCTTGTCCCACCCCCCGGGTCACCAAACCCCTTTTGGGGGTGAGACCCTCACATTTCGGATCTCCAATTAGACCGGTTCATTGTACCCACGTTAATTTAATTAATTAATTCCTACACGTCCCCGTACACGTTTGATCTGGCTCTTTAATTATAGTTTCGATCAGACGTCGTTCAACTACGCTCAATAGTAGACGCAGATCCTACTTTTTGGTTGGCAATGTTATAATTTTATTTCGAAGACTTGTGACCCGCCCTCGCTTCGGTATATCTATACAATTTAAAGAAATTGAAGTGTCTCTTTGTAAAATAAAAATACCGAATTTTTATTTTTATTTGTTGTTTTTAATGCTATTAAAGCTCAATGTAAAGGACAATGGGCAAAAATGTATGGAGCTTGGTCTATTTTTGAAATTGAGTGGCAGTCTCCGGAATCAGTATATCTTGCGAGGCACTATTATACAACACTATTTAAAAAAAAATCGTGAGCATATACCGGTTAGCTTAGGAGATATCGAATACAGTGAAGAATGCGTAAGCACAGTGAAGAATGCGTAAGTGTACCACTGTCGCCCTACCACCAGCGGCCGAGTGGGAGGATCCCGGGGGTTTTAGCCGGTAGAAGTCCGGCCGGAATAACCACAGCACTCCCCGGCGCTGTGGTATCCATGAGGATTTCCCCCGGGTGAAAAAAAAAAAAAAAAAGGAGATATCGAATACTTGTCTTTGTATATTTCAATGATTTAATGTAATTTTTTTTATTTTTATAATATTCCTATTGTTAAGTATATATAAATAACTATTAAAAAGTCAAATATTTTTTAAAGGTTTACAAGAAAATAAAAAAACCGACCATATTTTAAAGATTTTTTTAATGACACATACAATAGTTACAATATAAAAACGTCCAACGTTATCTATAATAATTAAAACAATGCACAAGGCAGAATGGCGGCGACGTGGTCCACAACCCGTCACGTCACGTTTCCCACAGAGTTGAAAAGTGGATCGCTGGAAGTGATCTATGCCTACCCCTCTGAGAAAAAGGCGTGATTTTATGTATGTATGTATCTATAATAATAGTATCTAAAAACGCAGCAGGTAATCGAATTGCTTCTTGGTACCGTGCCCATCCCAACAGCCTAAGGTTCGCTTACCCGTTGCACATGAACAATTATAGTACAAATATCTAGCCGGGTCGAATGATAAAGTAATACGGGGATCGAACGGAGACTACACAACAGAGCGCTACGAAATACTTGGGCTGAGTGATTTCGTCAGGCGAGTTTGCACTATACAAAAAATGTCTCGGCCCTTACGCAGCGCTTGCTACCAATAGACCAACGAGGCAGTCAACATACTTACCTAACACAACTTAAAGCCTAACCCCACCCAAATTCCCCGCATCTGTGGGGCTACCATGAGTTTAAAACTTACGCGCTCGATATCGCCTACGTAAATATGTCTATGAAAAACTTGTACAGCGCCGCCTGGTGGTTACGCGAAGAACTAAAATCGGCCGTATGAAAAAAACAACTCGATAGGTTTTTAACGTAAGTAAGTTTTCGATAGCCAACTCATGGTAGGCCCTCTGAAGATAGCATTCTCAATAGCGATCGCTCTCGCGTCCCCGATAACGCGTATACTTTGTATGACGTATGACGGTTTGTATGTAGTTGTATGTATGACGTATGACGGCGTGTATGTGGTTGGATGTATGACGTATGACGTATGACAGGCGCGGCCGGGCGACGCACACTGTGCGTGCCCGGCAAAAATGCAACTCGTCGACTTTATGAAATATCGCACTGGGGGAGCTGTGGAGTGGGTGGGTTTATGAGGAGGATTGTTACATTTTTAAATGAAAATGGTAAAGTTAAGGGTTAAATATAATAAATTTTAAATTTTAGTAGATATAGGGTATTTAATAAGGTACCGCATCTCAAAGGAATAAATATGAATTACGTCATGAGAAAGATGCTAAGTTTGGTTTTTACTTTTCAGTGTAGTGTAAGACGCCCATCTCACCCAAACATGTAGAGCCGTTTAGTCTATAAGTAAGCTGAATATGAGACACATTATAGTCCAGTTATCTAAAGGTTAGGTTACCTTTCGTACGCCTAGGTTTTTATACCCTATAATGTTTTATATTACATTGTTTTTAGTTACGAGTAAGTATCATTATAAGATGTATTTTATTGAGCATCAGGAGATTGACTAAGATAAGATTTTATGAAATGTTAACATTTCCTTTCACAAAATGACGACCAATCAAATGACGTCGTTATGGCTGAAGCCCAAGAATCGGTGACCCAGGTTCACTACCTACGGTTCCAAGAGTCGCGACTTTGAATCCCACCCTGGTCAAATATTTGTGTGACAACGTTATTTTTATATCTATACTTATACTTATACTTATCTATACTAATATTATAAAGCTGAAGAGTTTGTTTGTTTGTTTGTTTGAACGCGCTAATCTCAGGAACTACTGGTTCGATTTGAAAAAATCTTTTTGCGTTATATAGACCATTTATCGAGGAAGGCTTTAGGCTATATAACATCACGCTGCGACCAATAGGAGCAAAGATACAATAGAAAATGTGTAAAAAACGGGGGAAACGCGAACAAAGTCGCTGGCACAGCTAGTAATCTATACTAATATTATAAAGCTGAAGAGTTTGTTTGTTTGTTTGTTTGTTTGTTTGTTTGAACGCGCTAATCTCAGGAACTACTGGTTCGATTTGAAAAAATCTTTTTGCGTTATATAGACCATTTATCGAGGAAGGCTTTAGGCTATATAACATCACGCTGCGACCAATAGGAGCAAAGATACAATAGAAAATGTGTAAAAAACGGGGGAAACGCGAACAAAGTCGCTGGCACAGCTAGTAATCTATACTAATATTATAAAGCTGAAGAGTTTGTTTGTTTGTTTGTTTGTTTGTTTGAACGCGCTAATCTCAGGAACTACTGGTTCGATTTGAAAAAATCTTTTTGCGTTGTATAGACCATTTATCGAGGAAGGCAGGCTTTAGGCTATATCACATCACGCTGCGACCAATAGGAGCAAAGATACAATGGAAAATGTCTAAAAAACGGGGGAAACGCGAACGAAGTCGCTGGCACAGCTAGTAATATTATAAAGCTGAAGAGTTTGTTTGTTTGTTTGAATTCGCTGATCTCAGGAACCGCTGGTCCGATTTAAAAAATCTTTTAGTGTTGGATAGTCCATTTATCGAGGAAGGTTATAGGCTATATTACATTTTCAAAAAAAGTAGGAATCCGTACGGAAAACGCAAATATATCAACCAAGATGTAAAAAGAAATCTTATATCGCATGTGCTGCGAAAAGTATTCATTTTAGAAATATACAATGTACTACAATTTTGTAGAACACATTAATATCTACAAAAAATGTCGCGACAGCATTATATCTAACTATTTTATAGAGTTTATTGCAAGCAAACACAGGTGATAACACAAAACCAAAGCACGTGTTAAAGCAACACAAAACATACACATTCAACATGCCGAAAAATATAATTATGTCACAATAAGTGTTTTAATTTTCAATATAATTATAATTAATTTATATGCCGCCGCTAGGAAAAGCTCTATATTTGTATTTTCAAATAAAACATTATCCAAATCAATTACATTTTAATGAAGAATATTTCAATATCTCTGGAAAACTTTTTAAATTATTCAATTCGGACATTCCATTCGAAAGATAGGTATCAGAGTTTTAAAATGTAAGTACTGAAATAACGTGTGTGTACGGGGACTGTCAGTATCTATTAAAATAACGTCTTTAAACGAAAGTGGGTATATGGCTATCGTTTATGATTGATTCACTTTTATGATAGTAAAAAAATGGTGTATTAAACTCTTTATTATAATAATAGTATATTTTAGATGTTAAGAAAATAGGTATGAATAGCGGCGAAAACCATTTGTGAGACCTTAGTAAACTTAAAACTTATTTGCAACAGGATATTGCAAATAAGTTTGCGGGGAAAAACTTTTGTATGTAAAATCCTGTAGCCCACGCGAACGAAGTCGCGAGCACAGCTAGTTTAGGTATATATGTGTATCCACTGTTGATTCTGATATCCGTAACACAAGTGCTTAAGCTACTTACCATGGGATCAGATCAATAATGTATGTGATGTCGCGTAATACCTGCTCAATCCTCTATACGCGGTGCGTAAGAAGTCTCCCACAAAAAATCAACAACTCAAACCTTCTCCACGGCTCTCCCTACTCCCAACTTCCCTAACTGCGAGGTGAATGCTCTCACGAAATGCGCACACACGCGCGCGCACTCACACGTGCACAACCGCGCCGTAGGTTAGTGCGCGGTTTGCACCAAGAAAAAGTGGTTAATTTGATCGACAAGAACTGGCTTTCATCTTGGTTCTTTGCATTTGATCACTTAGGAGGTTTTGATGGTAGATAGTGGTGGGATGTTGCGCTCATATTATGTTATGCAAATTTGTTTGCTAAGTATATGTATAAAGATATAGTATGCCTATTAAACATAGGCATAAGCTACTTTATCTTAAAGGAAGAAAGTGAGAAAGAAAGAATAAATATTTATTTGGTATTTTAAACACATGAAATACAGTAACCAACATGTTTACACACTTACAGTTACCAGCTTTATATAACCCTATTTATGGCAAGTAAATGATTAATATTTTCGGTCATTATCAATGTCTTGGGATTACAGAGTCCCGGATTTTTGGGAGGCGTGTGTGGGGCCAATGCCAACACGTAGAGGCCCTTTAATGACTTGTCTGATATTAATATGTAATTATTATTGTTGTATAAATATGTTCTGAGGTAACAAACATAATAATTAAAAAATAGCTTTCCGCCCGCGACTCGACATACAGTGGATATACAATTATTGTGTATCCTCTGTAATATATACTTAAATTTATTTATTTATTATTAGGACAGCCAACAAGAAAAACACTGGTACAGATTAATAAAAATAAATTAACACAACATGAACTTAAAGCTAAGTCCTAATCTCAATTAAAGGATGCCACGGTTTGCAAAACATATGAATAAAACACCCAGACACGGAACGAACACCGATGTTCATCATCACACAAAAATGAGTCCCAAACCCACGACTCTTGGAATCGTACGTAGCCACTACTCCCAAACTCACTGTAAAAAGGTAAACTGTCATCAAAATGCCTTATTAGGCACACACAAATTCCTCTGTATCTAATTCCCTTTACACCGCATTGCCTTTTATCTAGGCCTGAATGGGTCTCAAAGGCTGCTTTACTGACCTAGGATAACCCTCTCGCGCTTGACCGTAACATTATACCTATTCCCTTGGGGTCGTCGACCCCGGCGTTAGGGCTGCAACTCATATGTGTTACATCGAATTTACAAAAACTGACATTATGCACTAATAAAAAAAATTATGTTATTGTGATTAAGTAGTTCTTGATTGGTTTTTAATTTTAAAAAATCTATTTATCGACTATCTGTGTGTTGTATCCCGCATTAGGGATATTTAATTTTTTTTAAATGTCTTATTATTTTAAAATATTATATTATAAGTATATAGATATTATTTATATTATTTTTGGTAAAAAATTGTCTGTCTGTCTGTTCCCGCTAATCTCCGAAATAGCTAAAACAAATTTTCCCGGGCTTTTCAGGCGGGGCGTGAAACGGTATTTTAGGGTGAGTGCGACAGGCTCAACATAGATCTCACTACCGCTTACCATCAGTAGCGGTACCATGAGTTAGCTATCGAAAACTTACGTGCGCTAAACACCAACCGAATTTATTTTTTCTTACTACCGAATTTAGTTCTTAGCATAACCGCTAGGGGCGCTGTACAAGTTTTTCATAGACATATTTACAAAGGCGATATAGAGTCTGTCACTTTTAAACTCATGGTAGCGCTACTGTAGCGCTACCATGAGTTTAAAAGTGTTACAGGTCATGAAGGTGATCCACATGAGGTGGATGTTAGCCTATTATAAAAAAATATATTTTTGAGTTTGGCCATCCCTAGCGCTGTGGGCCAGTCCGTCAAACGGCAATAATGCGTGTGTCTGTGCACCGGCAGATGCACCCTTCAAGCGCTGCACCGGCTGCATCGCTGCACGCAGCGTCCGCTCACGGAGATGTGTAGCGCTGTGGATTTTTTGGTTAAAACAACGTCACAAGTGTAAATATGACTATTTGAAAAATATATTATCAGCAATTATAGTCTTTTTTTTCTTCCTAACTGACTAACGATGATGGCTTGGAGTAGCCTTGTCATCGTCACCGGACTTGCGGGGGAGCGGATGGATCTCACCCCTAGCGTATGGCTCTCACCCCTAAAAAACTAGTGACCCGGCCTCGCTTCGCTTCGAGTAAATTATACATAAAAACCTTCCTTCTTAACCCTTAACTGGATTCGCAAAAAAGGGCAACCTATTTGGTATCAGGGGTTAAGTATGACCCCACTTCTAAAAATAGGTATAAATAATGTTTTTTTCTTTAATTATACTACTATTTACTTTTATATAGTAAAACTACTTTTAATCTAAGGTACAAACATTTTTTATTAAACTTTTAAACAAGAAAAGAACTTATTTTTCAACATTTTTTAACTTATTAATTTTTTAACACTATTTTTTAAGAGTCAAGTTTGGTAGTCCTAAATTCTATAAAAATCTAATAATTATGGCAAAATAACGCTTTATACTATTTTCTTATATAATAGGTATAACAAAAAAAGACACCTTGAATGAGATCAATCAAATATAAAAAAAATGACAAGATAAACGAAATTGCTATGAATCGAGAAAATTATTCACTACAAAATACTTAACATTTGGTACATGTAATGGCTTTTGCAGTATGTTCTTTACATATGAAAAGAGAAAATTTACCCCACTTTTTGGTAGGAATCCGAGTCTGTTTCTAAGACATTCTCTTCAGAACAGCTAGCTACTTCTGGTTCCTCGCAATCACTAATGTCTTCGTTGTCACAAACAGCTGCTGTTGTGGTTTCAGGAATAGTTTCTGGACCAGATTCATGATCCTCGTCTTCCAATAATTGTGTGATTTGATCCTCATTAAAAAAACCGACCATGACTATGGTTATTTATTGAAAAAATAAAAAAACGTTCTCAATATAGTGTCCATGTAAATCGCTATACTTGGTGTCGGGGGTGATTTTTGACCCCAACAGGGTATGTACCTCTGTTCCCAGTAATGTTAGAGCGACCAAAGTCCGTCGCCCGCTGCACCCCGCGACGTAATGAGATTAGCTAGATGCGCCGGAGTGTAGGTAATAAAACTGCAAAGTTATGTTATGAAATATGTTGCAATGGGGTAAATTTTGACCCCTGATACCAGTTAAGGGTTAAATCCCTCTATTTATTAAAAAAACCGCTCCAAAGATGTGTACCGCTGTGGATTTTTAGGTGTGAGAGCCATCCCCCGCAAGTCCGGTGATGATGACGAGGCTACTCCAAGCCATCACCGTATGTCAGTTCGGAAAAAACACAACGACACAAGTGTAAACATGACTTTTTAAAATATATTATCAGTAATTGTAGTTTATTAAAAATGGCGAAACCAACGAAACTAATAGATATTTTTATCACACATTTTTAATTATGTAGTTTCAATGACAAATAAAAAAAAAAAATATTTTACTACAAGTCTTGTACCAAGCACTTTAAAACCACAAAAGAGAAATCAATGAATTCTTACAGTGTCGGTCGAGGTTATACATTCATAATATTCTGTATCACCTGTATAATCACCTCTTGTAACATCATTACATGGAATTGTTTACATGACAATACTTAAAAAATTAAATAAATTGTTGTGTGTAGTAGGTATATAGTCATTTTATTGTACAAATTAAGACCCACCATAAAGTTTGTATACTACTATGATTAAAATGAGGATTACAAGGAAATTTACATAATAAGAAACAATAGAAATGAATTAGAAAATAAAAATGAACACTTTTCAGTTATTTTCATTACATATTGCTAATACACTAATGCACCCCCTCTATATAAGTTCGCCTTTGTATCCAAGCAACATGTATACTTTTTCATCAATAGCAGAACCTAGAAAAAAAAATGGCGCAATTATTTTCTATTCTATTCGCTCCCCTCGAGTTTAGCTTGTCTATGAAGCGCTTTCCGCTAGATCGCGGGACCACCCCTTGGTATTGTCTATGATTGGCGGAAAGACCCTTTTCACCGCGCCATTACCAATTTTCCGTGCAAGGAAGTAAAAAAAAAGAAAAAAATGTGAGATCTTTGAAATTAAGACTCCTGCGTTTGATTGCTTTTACGAGAGAACTGGTATTAAAGTTGATGGGGTGGGAATTTTGTGATTGCTTCAATTAATTAACTAGTATTGAGTATTCCATATAGTTTTAGACGCTTAATGTGAACGATAGTATCTTTTACACAAGGAGAAAAAATATATCAATATTTCATAAGAGAAATATGAAACTAAATAAACTTGGAACAACGTTAGGTCAATTAAATAAATCATTCAATCATCACAGTCATAATTTTCCCTTTAAGGGTTTCTACTGAGGACACAAAAATATTTTTAATCAATTTCCTTTGCCCAGCTGTGGGATGATACATAATAGAGAGTTTTATCTTACATTAAAACTTACCTATTATTTTTCCTGAGATATCCGGAATCCATGTTGAGTTTAGCCTTTCGTTTTTCTTGTGTTCTTCCGGTCAAGCGACTTCCTCTCCTACGTTGGTGGCGCCCTCTTTTGACTTGCACGTGACTTATTCCAGTCACGTCACCTAGAGCTACCTTACGAATTGTGCAGTCTTATTTTGTCATTATACAGCGTCCGTACCAGGTAGGAATTATTTGGATTCCGGATATCTCAGGAAAAATAATAGGTAAGTTTTAATGTAAGATAAAACTCTCTATTATTTGTTCCGTAATCGATATCCGGAATCCATGTTGAGTGATGTGTTTGATTTCTCCTGGTACTCAGTTGATGCTATAATGTGTGCATACTTACTGCTTATACTTTTACCGAGTGCCAAATATGTAACAAGTATAAAAAGAACATGAATAAATATAAACAACAATTTAATCAACTTTAAATAACTATTTACATATCATATTGCTTCAAAGTATCTTGACAAAGAAACAGTCTGATTAGTTACCTGTTCGCTGCCAACTTTTATCTGTTTATGGTAATAATTTTTAAAAGTATGTTCTTGTTTCCAGTTTCCAGTAGAAAGAATCTGATCCATTGAATAATTTTCTAACCAATTTAATGATGACACTGCTGAACGCACCGATCCAGGAGGCGCCTCAACCCCGGCTTCTCGAAGTATAGGCTTTATCCATCCGCCAATAATCGTTCTCGTTGCAGGCTTACATAGACCTCTTGTTGTAATAAATAAGTCTGGCCAGTTACCTTCACTACGTCGTTCACGTGAGACAAGTAATAATAAACGAATCCAATAAACAATGTCCAAATTTTTATCCGGATGTTTCTTAATCTTCCAGCCAGACTGATGATGCTGAGCCGAGTCGGTCTTTGAACCGAATACAGGCCACAAAGTAATTGAATCTTCTTCGTCAATCAGGTGCTCCGGCCCAATTCTTAGCAGAGTAAGGTCGTGCACTCGCCGGCCAGATGCAAGCAAAAGTAAAATAGCAACACGCCTCGAAACTTGATAACAATTGTTCTCATCTATAGTATTCGTAATAAGAAACTCTAAAACCTTTCGAGGGTCCCATATAGGCGGTTTTGGCCTCTTAACTTTCGAAACAGAGATTGCTTTCAAAATTTGCTTAACCAGAAAATCCGATGATAAATTATGTTCTCCAGTTCTTGATAAAGTAGAGATAGCCGATTTGTGTACTAATATAGTTCTGTATGCTAGGCCTTCAACATTATGGAGATATGCTAGGTAACGGGCCACCACGGCTGGTGTGGCACATTTAAAATCTATCGAGTGGGATGTACACCACCTTTTCCATTTGTTCCATGCAGGTATATAGGTGTTGATAGTGGATTTTCTCCAGCTAGCAAGCAGTAACGATCTCTCTTTATCTGTCCAATCATGTATTAATTCTGCCCACCTTGAATCAGCCATGCTTCCAAGACTATGTTCTGTATTTCCGGTGGATGACGACCCGTTCTCGTGTCTATTAGCACTTGTGCCAGGTCTCGGATCTGGTGCGGTGCTCGAATAGCCCTCTGCTGAAGGTCTGCTGTCCAAAACGCTTTCACCCAGCGCGGGGCTATAAGGATGTATAGACCGTAAGCGGTATTGAGATGGGATAATACTTGCGGAATCAGATTGGGCGGCGGAAATATCCACCCCAGGCTGTAATTCCATCGACGAAGGAACGCGTTGTGGAATAAAGCTGTCTCGTCTTGTAGGTTTGTGGAAACATAGTTTGGCACCACGTGAGCTGTGCTGGACGCGAACAGATCGACTACCGGAGTCCCCCACATCTGAAATATTTTCCTCGTCGCAGGAGCTAGAAGGTGCCACTCTGGGTTTATCTTGTTTCGGGAAAGCGCGTCGACCTCCGTATTGTACCGACCTGGCAGGTACTTGGCAGTCAAGGTTACGTCGAGCCGATCCAACAGAGCTATGAGCTGCCGTGTCAGGTATAGGAGCCTCTCTGACCGTGTGCTGCCGCCTTCTTTGTTTATATAGGCCACCACTGTGCGATTGTCTGTCTGCAAGAGAATGTGCGTGTTCTGCAATAGATGGCGCTGGTGATCTATCGCTACATGGACAGCATACAGCTCCTTGCAATTGACGTGCCAAGACTGTTGGGTTTTCGTCCACTGACCCGATAATGTTGTCTGCCCCAACTGTGCTCCCCAGCCCACCTCGGATGCATCGGTAGTGAGCAGGTGGGAAATCGGCTCTGGGTGTAGAGGTGACATACTTGATGCCGCTTTTAGCCACCAACTCATCTCGACTAGTGCGGGTTCTGGTATCGTGAGTTTTTGGTGAGGTAGGGATTTTGGCAGCTGTCGACTGTAATACTGCAGTGTTCGACAATGTAGCCTCCCCCTGCGGACGACGAATGAGGCAAAACTGAGTCTCCCCATTAGGGACTGGGCCTGTCTGAGGGACCAGTTGCCAAGGAAATCTGTTTTTGTAGTGCCCTGCGTAGCGTTAGGCATTTTGGCTCCGACAAGGACTTGGTGTTGAACCGTGTGTCCCAGGTGACGCCGAGAAATTCTAAGCGTTGAGTCGGAACCAGAACAGATTTGCTGAAGTTTATTGTCCATCCCAAGCGTTGCATCAGGGTTATTGCAAATCTCACCTGTTTCTGTAGCTGTTCGTGACATTGATGAGCCAGAAGAAAATCGTCCAGATAAACTACACAACGAATGTTGTGTTTTCTCAGGTATTCCGCTATCCAATTGGTTACTGAAGCGAATATTCCTGGAGCCGCTGACAAGCCAAAAGGAAGGCAAGTCATTTGGTACAGGATACCGTTGTAGCTCGCCCTGAGGAACCTGCGGTGCTGGTGATGTATGGGCAGGTGAAAGTAGGCTTGGCTTAGGTCTAGCTTTACCATCCAATCCTCGTTTTGCAGGAAGGAAGGCACTCTGAAATGGCTGAACAACTGGAAATTTCTGACCTTGACGAAGTTGTTTAACCGTTTCAGATTGAAGATTGGGCGTTGCGATCCGTCCTGCTTGGGAACTAGAAAAAATGTGGACAGGTAGCTCGGAGACGCTTCCACTTCCTCGAGAACTTGACTGTCGACCATGCTGTCGATTTGTTGTGACATTGGGGTCGATTTTCTTGTTGCAAAACTGGACATTACTAGATTGCTCGGATATAAAAGCGGCGGCTTCATTATAAAAGGAATGCGAATACCTTGCAGTAGCTCGCAAATTTCCACGGGGGCTCCCAGATTGCGCCATATATGCTGATATTGCCCCAGACAGCCCCCGCGAAAGAATCTCGAGTCATGCGCTACGATTTCTGTTATAGGGTGGTGAGCGAGAGCGAGGTGGTTTTCCTTTAGGTTGCTGTCCTGGTCTAGAATTGGAAACCTTTCCTTTGCCACGTTTGTACTGGCTAGACTTACCTCTTTTGACGCCATTTGAACGAAATGTTTTATCCTTTACCAGCTTGGATGTCGATGGCGTAGCTCTAAAGTCGTTGCTGGTGCTAGCACGACTCAAATCAGCTCCCTGGTGCGTCGAGGTTTTCGTTGATGTTGGCACCGAAGCTAACATTTTGGCCCCCCTATTTTTTGTAAAAACTATCGAACAAATTCGTATCAAACAAATATTCTGAACTAGGAGGTACCTTATCAACACCAGCACTAATAAATTCATCTGGTATTTGTTTTATTATCAACTCCCTACGCAATCGAATAAAATCTGCTCTTCTACCGCACATAACTTGCAACATATCATCACTAACCGTCATAAAATCCGAGTCTTTATTGAATATATGCTCAACTTTCTCAAAAAGAGAAGAAGGAGTAAGGACTGTATCCTTATCACCCGACCAATTAATTAAGGTCTGTAAAGCCTTACGTAATTCGTCTCTTTGAATAAGCATTGCATTTGTCATTGCAGCAAAAGTACGCTCTAATAAGTATAAACGGTAGTCTTCGTTTGCAGATGAAACAAAACGCCGTAATTCCTCATTTGTCTTAAGCTCAACAAAACCGGGGGTACACAGATATTTCTTTTGAGCATCGGAAAATCTAATTGAATGCCAGCTTTCACTTTTGAAATGTTGTAATTCTTCTAACCTTTTAATGAATTTGTCATTTGATTTAGGATACAGAGGTTCTTTTACAACCGTAGCATAATCCGAAATACTAAGAACAGATTTTTCCCCACTGGTTGCATTAGGTGGAGGTTGCAAGCTTAAATCGTTATTTGCGGAATTTACAACTACCGAAGACAACACACTTTCTTTAGACGATTGCGAGATATTTGTTTGTGATTGCGTAATTAAACTCGTCAAAAAGGCAACTTGTTGCGACAAAAAATAAAATTTTAAATCACTTACAGTTCGTGCCCGCTTTGTTGGTCTATTCTGAGAATCCATACCAGTTACCAGCTCGTCTGCCGAACCTCGCTCGTCGCTACTAGCGCACGAAGATGATGATGACTCCGATGACATGCTATTTTTCCTCTTGTTGCCCGCGTGACGTTCCTCCGCTCCGTTATTTTCCATTCCGTAAGAGAGGGAAATTTCCCAAAGCACTAATTCACTTCACTTCACTACACTACACTGCTTAACGTTTTTAGAATTCTGTCGAATAAACTTCGTTAATTTTAATGAAGACTTTTAAATTAAACCTTAGGAGTCGCTTTAATGCGTGTGAACACTTTGAAAAACGACGCTATAATGACAAAATAAGACTGCACAATTCGTAAGGTAGCTCTAGGTGACGTGACTGGAATAAGTCACGTGCAAGTCAAAAGAGGGCGCCACCAACGTAGGAGAGGAAGTCGCTTGACCGGAAGAACACAAGAAAAACGAAATATCGATTACGGAACAAATAATAAGGAATGGTTGCCCAGCCAATTGTAAAAAATAATTTTATAAGTAGAAAAAAAAAAAAAATCATTCTTCCACTCTGCGTGCCTATGAAAATGTAATCTGAAGTAGATTGAGAGCAAAAAGGACATAAGTCCAAAAGTAACAAAAAATTTTTTTTTATCATTTTGTAATGATAGTTCGTCGTACCATTTCGTTCCATTTCAAAGCGTAAAGCGCAGCAATTTGTCTATGAAGCGCTTTCCGCTGCCTCGTCTCCCGCCCCTATCTATGCGTAGTCGGCTATTGGCGGAAAAGCACCCTTTATGCCAACACTAGCCTACGAAACAATGAGTTTCTACATTTTTCCCCGTGATCTAGGGTAGGGGCCGATGACCCGAAGGGGAGCGATTGGCTAATTAATGCTAGCATATTATTGTTTTCTTATGTTTACGGTGGATTTGCGATGGGGATTGCGCTGTAATGGGCCGGGAACGTATTGGCTCCGTGGAGGTAGTTAGCGTGAATGATACCTACTTAGAAAGAGTGGAAAACTTTTTGGTGCCAACTGAAGAGGTAGATTTATGTATGGAAGGTTTTTATCTGTATGTTCTTTGACAGTTCGTAATTGTAGTGATAGTTCATTATTGCCCAATTGATAGGATTTGGGAGATTTGAGAGTTTTGAGTGTAGGATCTCTTTATCGAAAAGTAAAATAATAAATAAGTCGTTCGTTCGAAATTCGGTCAAGTTAGAAAAAAAATTACTTTAATTTGTGTAAATATTACTTTTATTTTAATTTGACCGTTCATTCTAAAGTAAAATTTTTAACACGTGTTTTGAATTTAGGACCTTCTTGTCAAAAAAAGTAAAAAAAATTATCGTTCCAGTTTACGAACAGTAATATTGACAAAAATGAAGTGCAAAGACTTTCTATGGATTTGATTTATAATTCAAACGGCTATTGAATCCTCTTTTGAAATAGAAATCGAATTATAATTAATCATTATTCCCGAAGGTATTCAGCGATTAGACACTCATGCTCCAAATTCTACATTCAAATTTTGTCAAGTAAGAATATTTTTTTAAATTGTCATTTCAGCATTCGGCCGTTACACGCTCCGTACGCATCGATGCCCGTTCGGACCCAGGTTCGCGTCCCGCGGTCCGCAGTTGAGCGGCAGTGTATCATTAAATCAGTAGGACCGGTCGCGGCCGCTTTTTGCACGGCAGGTGACGGGATGTGAGTCTTCTTATTGAGGTCGTACACCCTGAGAGCCACAGATTGTGATAACTGTTTAATAGTTTTTTTTAAAAAAGCTCCTTTAACTACTCCGTTTGGGATGGGATGGCGTCAAGTAATCGCATTTGCTGGGCAGTAGTTACATTTTGATGATGGGACTGTATTGCTCCAAAATGTCTTTCTGATTGTATCGGTACGAACTATTTAGGATTTCTCAAATAAAACCTCGTTTTTTTGCAATGCTTGCAATAACCAATTGTTTCGAGCTTACTCTAAGTTGAACTTATATTCATTATCTATCTATCATTATATTAACTTATATCATTTAATTTTGAGAAGCGTCCAATAACTTTTCGCTATTGGTCCTATACCTTAAGTAGCTATTTGGATCGCCGTCTCATATATCCTTAAGATAGTTTAAAAATTTGTAGTTTAATGCACCTCTGGCTCTAGTTATTTTTGATAAACCGAAATGCTATTAATCACGAATTGAAGAATTGTCCCATCATCCAGTTCCATTAACGTCCCAATCCGAAAGTACTATCTGTGAAAACGAAATCCTGCTAAAACACCCATCGCTACACCGAACACATCACAAATCAATGACTTAGTGTGTGTGCGTGTATTTTTATGCACGTTTTGAGTCACACCGCCATTCGCCTTGTGATAGGTCGCGGCCGTGCGCAGGCGACCGTATTCGGGAACACGTTTTGGCCCCAATTTGGCACAGGGACGAAACGAGTTTGTTTTGTTTTTAAATCCTCCAAGCCTCTTATTGGTTAGGAGATTTTTGTTGGGTCTTATTTGGCACACATTAGATGTTTTTCTAACCGAATCTCGAGCACAGCCAATCGGAAAGGTAGAGTTTTTGTTAGGACTTATTTGGGACATTAGTTGTTATTCTAACCGAATTTTTATCATAGCCAATTGAAAGAGAGGCTATTATTATAATAGTTAGCAAGTATTACCAGTGAATAAATTTTTATTACGGGTCATTTATGAAAGTCTTAATACGTGTTAAGACATAAGTACCAACAAATAATCGCTTTCCTTCTAGGTACTTAAGTTAACCATTCAAGTTAAAGAGTCACGTTCGAATAATGCAGATTAACTGAAACAAATGACAATTAATGTTATTGTGCGCTCATCTACACAATGTGCCCCATAACACCTACTCAAGAATATTAATAAACTTATAGCCACCGTTTTCGACAAGATCCCATTGTATTACCCAGAGCGAAGGCTGTATAATGTCATATTCCTTAGTGTGAGTTTTAGCGCTGTGCACAGAATTTAAAACTAATAAAATTTCATGGAACGATATTTTTAAAATGTGAAACCATTCGCATTCAATACAATACACTAAACAGATAATTTTTGTCACACACACATCGGAATTTACGCACACATGCACGAATTTGAAAAAGAGATCTCGTTGAGTAAGATAATCGGTATTCATCACGCACACAAAATGAGTTGGACCCTACGTGGGTGCGAGCGGGACGGAGGTACTTAGTCTATTCCGTTCGACCAAAATGCGGCGTTATAAGAATGACGCTTCTAAGGCCAACGACCTTCAGGGTGGAGTCAGTTTGGTATAGTTTTTTTAATGCAAATTTTATAGAAAATGGCGTCGTGTGGCATCTAACACCAGTCACTCAACTAGTCTTCAGTGGAACGTTTATTTTTGAATACACTTGTTTATTTTTTTGCTCAGTTTGTTTTTTATTAAAGTCAACAGCGTGGCTTAACATTTTGTAGATGGCCAGTTGCAGAGGTCTTAAAATATACTTTGGCTCTTTGCATTTTACTTTAAAATTAACGGTAAAAGTACCGGACCTTTGGATATTTTATTTTGCTATGTTCGGTTTCCAGCAAATTAACATAATATTTAATAGTCAAAATACCAAAGTTATAATATTCAATGTGTTTTGGTCGAGGCCAATGTTGCTAATAATCTAATACTTACCTTGATATTATTACTTAAAGCTGACCAGTTTGTCAGATTTGAAAGATACAGATTGGTTTGGATAATAAATGTTGAAATTATTATTATATTAATGTAATTTAAATGTTCTAATAAAACTAAAGTTATGAATATTTAAAGCAACATAACTGTAGCTTATATAATATTTAAATTAAATGTCCTTTATTACCATAACTAATAAATCATGTTTGTACCTATAACTTTATTCCCCCGTCCCCCAAAACTGCAATAAAAATTATTAAAGCGACAAGAAAAAATTAAAATCATGTCCAAGAATAAAATACTTTAGAACAGATGCGTAAATTCACAATAGCGGTATCGCCATTTATGTGTAAGTACCGAACAAATAAACTTTTGAAGCAACAATGCCACAATGAAGCTGAATTATTTCATTGATAAAACTGAATTATTTCGTTTATTTCCAAAAAATCATTCAATGTCCTGCGCAGATACTTAATGGCTGCCACTGATGATAAGTCGTTGACATTGACTGCATTATGTAACAGTAAAATTTGCTTTATGTGATGGACATTCATATTCCAATTCAGCCGACTAAGGCTGATTCGGCCAATATCAATAGATATCAGCCAACTGAGCAAGACTTATTGTGTACTAGCTTTCCGCCCGCGACTTCGTCCGCGTAGAGACGTTTAACGGGTAAAACATTACATCCTTATAGCGCAGTCGGTTAAAAAGTAGCCTATAACCTTTTCTAGGCTCTGGACTATATCTGTACCAAATTTCATTTAAATCGGTCCAGTACTCAATGCGTGAAAGCGTAACGGACAGACAGAAAGACAGAGTTACTTTTGGATTTATAATTTATATATAATATATTATATATAGTAAGGATGAAGCCTTTGGGCATGGATACATACATGTCCATTAACCCGGCCCCTGGGAGAGTAGAGTCACCTTCTTTACTCTTCACTTGGGCGATTCCTGTCTGGCGCGTCCAGGTCGCGGGGGTGGGCACCTTACACTCTAGTAGGCCGGAGTGTGTAGGTGGCGAAGTTCAGCAGGGACCTAGTCCTGCGGGGTATATCGCAGAGCCCTTGCCCAGGGTTACGGGTGAAGACCTCAACGGTGAATTGGGCGGAGACAAAGGATGTCAATTCGGTCAATGCAGCGGAAGGGGCGAGCCACAGAGGCTTTGTGTCTGAATCCTGATGGAGGGCAGCGGTAGCCATCAGTACTGTGGTGAAGCGCAAGGAAGTTTAGTCTGAACCGGTTCACTAACAGAATTCTATGGACACTGAGTCCGTAGTACCGCGATGTAGAAAGCAACGGGATACTACTACATTATCTATTCCCATGAGAGTTGAATGATGATGATGAAAATGTCCAAAAATAACAAAGTACGTTCGCCTGACGATCCGCGTAGCAACCGGCGCTCTGAGTTTTCCGGGACTCAAAGTGTGAAATTGGCTACCGGCCGAGGGAATGTAGGCAACCAGGCATCCCCCGGAAAATATGCGGCTGGAAGGAAAATCCAATTGCGTAAGAACATCCGTATAGGCACTTGGAACGTGCGTGGGCTCCTCGATGAAGGTAAATTACACATCTTGGATACGGAGCTCCAGCGATGCGACTCCATTATTACCGGCTTAAGCGAGACTCATTGGAGAAGTAGTGGCCACCGAGATTTGGATAAACACACCATCTATTATTCAGGAGACGATACTAGCAGCTATGCCGGAGTTGCCATTGCAATTCCTAAACATTGGACTAAAGCGGTGCTAGGTTACAACCCCGTCAGCAATAGAATTATAACAATGAAGCTCGATGCATCACCCACCCCATTGAACATTGTACAAGTGTATGCACCCACCAGCGCCGCGGAAGACAAAGATGTAGAAAGTTTTTACAATGACATCGAATCTTCAATTGCAAAAATATCAAAGAAAGAACTATTGGTCATATTTGGCGATTTCAACGCTAAAGTGGGGGATACGCGTATGGATGATGGTCTGCGGCATATTGTGGGTAGCTATGGTCTCGGCCAAAGGAATGTTCGAGGGGAGAGATTACTCCAATTCGCTGCTGACAACAACCTCACTATCATGAATACCGTATTCCAGCAACACCGTAGACGGTTATACACCTGGACGTCCCCTGATGGTAAACACAGGAACCAGATTGACTACATACTTGTTAGATCTAGATGGCGAAGTTCAATTATGAACGCACATACATTGCCCGGAGCCGACTGTCAATCTGACCATCAATTCCTTGTTTGCAATCTCAAGTTGAAATTACGAAACTCCATACCTCGTAAAGTTAATAAGAACATCAAAATAGTGGACCAAACGGCATTTATGAACAAATTGTCAACCGATATTCACACATGGAGGTCAAAACCACTATATGATGACCCTGACTCACTCTGGCAGTCTGCAAAAGAGCAAATAAAAATCACCATACGCTTATCGCAGCCTAGGCAACCTAAAGGGAAACATCAACACTGGATGTCAGATGACACCTGGTCCCTTGTAGAACACCGGCGTGAGATGAAAGCCAAGGGTGCATCTGTTCAGGATCTGAATTCGATGAGTGCTCAAATTCAATCTTCTTCTCGCAGGGATTGTAACAACCATCTCAAAAACATCTGTCTAGAGTTGGAAAAAAACGCAGAGCGCCACGAAACTAAAGATTTATTTAAAAAGATTCGTTGCATTACTCGTCAATTCAAACCCAAAACCTGGGCCGTCGAGGACTCGAGCGGAGTGACTGTAACGGAAATCAACGACATCGTGGGTGTGTGGAGAGAATATTGCGAGCACCTTTTTACCGGCAGCAGCACATCATCGGGTAACATTAGTGGTTTCTTGGAGAGTACCCATAATGATAAAGAACCTTGTGTGCTGATGTGTGAAATTCGAGCCGCAATTTATCACCTGAAGAAAAACAAAGCTGTAGGATGTGATGACATTCCGATAGAAATCTTCAAGGCAATGGGCGAATATGGAGTAGAAATGCTGCATGTAATCTGCAATCGTGTCTGGGAGACAGAAAAATGGCCAAAGGACTGGGCACACTCCGTGTTCGCACCACTACACAAGAAGGGATCAACAAAAAAATGTAGCAACTACAGACTTATAGCTTTGATTTCTCACGCCAGCAAAGTACTTCTCCATATAATCAACACCAGACTGCAAGCTTTTCTGAATCAGGAAATAGCCCAGGAGCAGGCAGGGTTTGTCAAGGGTCGAGGAACAAGGGAGCAGATTTTAATTCTTCGACAAATTATCGAAAAGTCTAGAGAGTTCAACATCCCACTATATATTTGCTTTGTTGACTTCCGAAAGGCTTTCGACACCGTGAAGTGGGACCAGCTCTGGGACGTTCTACTTCATATGGGAGTACCTAACCACTTGATCCGCCTCATACGCCGACTCTACGAGGACGGAACTGCGACTGTTCGAATTGATGATGTCGACTCGAAAAATTTCCAGACACACGCTGGTGTTCGGCAGGGGTGCATTCTCTCTCCACTACTGTTCAATATTTATACAGAGTGTATTATGAAAATTGTTCTAGAGCAATGGGACAAGGGGGTTTCAGTGGGAGGACGGAAAACATCGAACTTGAGATACGCTGATGACACAACTCTTCTCGCTCAAACAAAAGAAGATATGGAACAGTTGTTGGCACGCCTAGAGAGAACAAGCCTCTCCTTCGGACTCGCGATCAACAGAGATAAGACCAAAATGATGATCGTGGACCGAACGGAACTAAATCAACCTGATGTCTCCATGATTGGCAACTGTGAGGTTGTCCAAAGCTACGTGTACCTCGGCTCCACGATCACGAACAATGGGGGGTGTGAGGACGAGATCCGTAGGAGATGTGCTATCACAAGATCTGCCGTTGACAAGCTGAACAGAGTCTGGTCGAACCGCAACATCACTAAAGCCACCAAAGTCCGCCTGATGAGAAGCTTGGTTTTTCCAATATTTCTTTATGGCGCAGAAACATGGACGGTGCGCCTAAAAGATCGACGCAAAATTGACGCACTTGAAATGTGGTGCTGGCGGCGACTACTGCGAATTCCCTGGACTGCGTTTCGGACCAATGTTTCGATCTTGGAAGAACTTAAAGTTAAGGAGAGATTATCGTCGACTGTGCAAATACGAATCCTCAAATACTTCGGGCACGTTACACGAAACCAAAACTCCATGGAACGTCTCGTTGTCCAGGGACGAGTCGAAGGCAAGCGGTCGCGTGGTCGATCACCTACGCGCTGGACAGATCTGATAAAAGCTGCGACACAAACCACCATAGTCCAATGTTCCCGTAACGCTGAAGACCGTGGCAAGTGGAGGCGCATTGCGAGAGCTGCATTATCCACATTAGATACGTCTCAACATACAACCACGACCACTCTGTCAAGAGTGAACGACTGAAGAGAGAGAGAGTAAGGATAAACGCAAATGCACTCTCTATTTCTCCACTCTCATAGTCTGGTGAGACGGTAATTTGTCATGACCGACAAAAGATCAGGCACAAGACCAGCGCCTTAACGTGCTGTCGAAGGCATAGTTATACTGCTTCCTTTTAAAAACATCTTGCATTAGAGCGCCCATAAAAAGGTGTATTCCAAACGTATTGCAGAATAAGAAAATATGATTGTTTTTATACAACATACATTGTCCTGACATCGAAGTAAGTTGTTTAAGCACTTTTGTTCAAGATATCAGGAACGAAAGTGGTATGCAAAAACATGCTTAAATAACACACCAATACTCGAAATAAACACCGACGTTTATCACACAAATATTTTTCCGTAAGGGGGATTCACCTCACGACTCGTAACGCTAGAAATAGGGACACAGCCCAATGCGTTATCGAGCAACAATTTTTTTTCCCTAATATCGATACTTTAAATCTCAAATGGCGTAACCACCAAAACACTACTTTTCAGGAGAGCAGAAAAACAAAAAAAAATGTTTTTTTAATTCATAACTTTATCAATTTTAATACAATGAAAATGTTTTATACATCAAATTTCTTAGAATTTTGAGGTAAAGGCTTAAGTAGGAACTCTTTGTACCTAAATCTTATATTTAAGAAACTAGAAGTCGGTTACGACTCGTGAAAATATTACAAAAAGGCGTTTACGCCCCATAAAAATCACGATTTTTAAGAGGTGAAGGTCGTATCTCCAATAAAAAAATGTTTCTTGTGCTTTAAACTCATTTAATAATAAAAGAAAACGTAAAATATTCACTCTGTATTACGCTTTTACAAAGTGACACCGTTTGACACTTTTTCATAGTGACTCAACGCGTAATTTTTAGAATTGGATGAAAAATTTTGGAATATGGGAAACTTCACTAAGATTTTTACGTATCTAAATCGATTAATTTTGTCATTTGAAACCCCCGCTGATGTGTATTCACCATACATTTATCTATGTATTCAGCCATTTGCGTACTTGTGCGCATAGATTACGTTCCTCGGTGTATTTATTATTTTTTGTGACCGTTACGTTGACTTTGGCGCGTTATTGGTCTTTGATCCTGATTTGTGTTTGGACATTGATTTAAAATGCCGAAACAAGGAAAAGCAATAAATAGCCAATGTCTCCGCAATCTTAATACCCCCGTGCATCAATACTAACAATAATAATGACAATCATGTGTTCAGCGATGTTGGGTGTAAACGCCTTTCTTTTGTATTGCAATTTCGAAAAATAGCGTATCTTACGAGTTACGCCAGAAAATTATGTCACTTACACCCTTTTTTTTTGACATTTTTTTCACGTCACAATAATTTCTAGGGGCGTAAACACCAAGTAAATTAGACTAAGCCTTTTACGACCTGTTTACCTTATGAAAAGTGTTCAAATCTATAAAAAACATTGGGTCGTAATAACCTTTTTTTTTGCGAATTTGAGGATTTTAAATATACAGATCGATAGAGAAAAAAAAACTGAATAAAACTGCATTAAAAAGTCATTTTGACCAAATTGGCGGTTACGCCATTTGAGATTTAAGGTAGCGATATAGTTTCATGACTATATTATTTTCCGATATTTATGGCTCTACAATTTTTTCTTTTTGGAAATCGAACATCATCAGAACATAGTGGCCAGTATTTATGGTTCTTAAATTTTTTTCGTTAAGGTAATCGGGGCTTTTTGTAAGAATATATAATTTTTAACTGTCATGGTTACACACATTAGAAAACTGAAACTGTCCGGGATATTTACACGTTGTTTTGTTTAAATGAGCTCCCGATATTCCGGTACTGTTGCAAGCGCCATGATCACGGGTGAACTAAAAAAAAAACATAGTAAATATCCCGGACAGTCACAGTTTTTTGCAAGGAGTTCCCCCTCTGTACCGACACTAGTATGTCGGCGCGTTTTGTCTCGCGTTTTCGTCTTGTTTCGTGCAAAAATGCGCGCGAGTCGGCGACCGCGCCAAGGCTGCGTCGGCGCACCGTTGCCAATTCGATAATATTTTAAAGAAACTGGAATATGATTGTACGATGCATGGTTTGTGGGTGTGTGGGATTGCAGGTTTAGAACATTCGAACAAAGTAGGGAGATTGGGTGTTTTTTGTGAAATTGTTTTATGATTTTTCATTTACTTGGTAGATGTTAGGTCATACTTAACATAATTTTGGTATTCTGTATCGAATACTCTTTTGTATAAAATTACGTTTTTTAAGAGCAATAAATTCTTTAAACCTAAAAAGACGACGAGTATTCCATTCTATTTCTCCATATTTTTTGTGGCACTTGGTATGTGAAATGTGATATGAATTATAACTTATTTTGAGATAGTGCGTTGTAACACCTGACTCAGTGAACTCGATGAATTAAACTAAAATAATTTTTATTTTTATGCATGCAGAATTATAAATTTTCAAAAATATATTTGACTTGAAAACATCCATCTTTTTGAAGTCGGTTAGACGAAACTACTGGCTGATAAATAAATTTGACATACAGATATTCTAGAAACTGAGAAAAGTTTCTGGCAATAAATTAGCCTTAAAGGCTAAAAAATAACTTACTTCGCAGTAAAAGTGTGATATTTTACCGCGATAAACGACCCACGCAGACAAAGTCGCGGGCAGTGAGCAAGTTCAAAACATCAACTGTTTTAACACCAAATTGTTCACTATTGCACGTTATTAGGTAAGTCGTTGCGTTGAACAAAATATGTCTCTTATTCAACTAAACTGACTTGGCAATTAAACATCAACTGTGCTATTCTAACACAGGCTAGGTTAGGCTATAAACCCAGGCCACCTGTGCCAGGTGTAAGCCCTAACTGGTCTAGACCAAACAAGGCCTAAGCTAGCTAACGAGTTAGAATACTTTATCGTTTGCTTGAAGGTTGCCTTTTAGTTTTTAGGGTCCCCTACCTATAGGGTAAGAATGGGACCCTATCATTGAGACTTCGTTGTCTGACTGTTTGTATGTTCGTCCGTCTGTCACTGAATTATACTATAAGAACGGGAATAGCTAGACGGTTGAATTTTTTACTGATAATGTATTTCTTTTACCGCTTTAAAACAAAATAAAATAAATATTTAGGGGGACTCTTATACAAAACTTGTTTTTTTTACAATATTGCTACGGAACTCATTGTGCGCAAGTCAGACTCGCACTTGGCCGGTTTTTAGCTTTTTTACCGATAACTGATCGTGTACTAATCTATTTCGAGTTGGGGTGATATTGAAATGTCAGGTGATGGTGTATTTCGTAATTGTGGGGCGTGTTGATTGCGTTACATAATTATTTTAACACCGGCAAGATACACACTATTACACGGTTAGTTATGAAAGGTTCAAATCTAAATATATTAAAGCGAAAGGCCACGTAGTATTTACTAATTTCATTTGTGATACTTTTTTTTTAAACGCTCATTACCCGGGGAATAGGGGTTGCAATGTTATGTGATACGTAATCGTTATTTTTTGTGGTAGGGACTCCGAAAGTACGTTATCTCTGTAACTAATAGTCTTGGAACTTTATTATTCCTGACGGATAGATGATCATCATCTATACATTATAAAAAAAAATACCGTATTTCTGTCCGTACATGGATGATATAATAATATTATGAGAAAATTATCAACGCAAAAATACCCCAAACAATGATTTTTGGATTTTTGTCTATTTGCCTGTACGTTTGTTTAATCTCAGAAACGGCTTATTAGATCTAGATGTAGTTTTCTATATTTAAAAATAAATAAATATCTGGTACATTTCCACACACGGTCATCTGACCCCAAACTAAGCAGAGCTTGTACTATGGGCATCACAGACTGTTATACACACATAGATATTTAGAAATACATACTTAAATACATATTAACACCCAGACATGGAACAAACACCGGTGATCATCACACAAATATTTGTCCCGAGTAGGAATTGAACCCAAGACTCTTGAAACCGCCAGCCAGGGCACTAACCACTGTTCCAACGAGTCAGTCGAAATGCTGCTTAGTGGTTTGTTACTTAACAGATAATTTTTATAAATTTAGACAAGATATTGTTAAAAATTTGAGAAAGTGTAGCTATAGGTTACTTTTGACCGACTGTACAATAAGATTATAATGTTATACATGGTTAACAACATGCCAACTAACATTAAAATATTATAAGCAAATTACATTAATTATATTAAGTAAAACAGTCTAACAAGTCTACGATTATGTTCATTACCTTACTAGCTTTTAGCTCACATTATATCCAACACTTAAACATTCAACTTCAATCGCCATAATCAAACGAAAGCAAACATTTAACATCTCAGTCCCGTACCTGACTAACTCCCTGTTACGATGTAGCTTTATACTCAGGTACTTCTCATGATACTCCGGATAATTAATTGAGAAAGCAATGAACGTAGTTACTTACGCAGAAAATGGATTTGTACTAATAGTGCTATAAAGTTTTCTAAGAGGTCGCTATGATAGCACGCTTTGCTTTATAGGATTTCACCGTGTCTGTCTGTATGTAAGTATATTTAAATCTTTAAAACAACGGATTTTAATGCTTAGTGTGGCGGCCGTATGATATCTCTGTGTATTAGTTTTTTTTTTTTTTTTTTTTTTATAAAAGGCTAACAAGATGACCTCACTCCACCTGGTGGTAAGCGGTAGTGAGATCCAAATATGAGGTCGACAGGCACAATATACCATATTGAGCCTGTCGCACTCACCCTGAAAGCCGTGAAAAAGGAGACCACTGCTGCGGCAACAACGAGACAAGGCGTGGAGTCTCGCATTGGTATTGAGCTGTGCGGGTCGGAGTTGGCCAGTCCGCCGGACGGAAGGGACCCCGCACCGGCGGGCTGACCCGCTCCGCCCGCACAATACCGCCGCTAAGACTCCACTGGTCCGGCGTTTGCCGCAGCAATGCTCCCCCCCTGGCTCCGGTTCGTACAGTGCTGATCCCGGAACGCGACCTGACCGAAAGAGGTCAGAGTCACTTGGCGGGTTTTACACAACTGTATGGTGGTAACAGCAACCGGTCGACAAAATGTCTCCCACCTGAAAAGTTTTAAGGTTTTGAGAAATAAATAAATAATTATAATTATAATGGTTTTTTAATAGATAGAGGGATTCAAGAGGAAGGTTTTATGTATGACTAGTGGTCCCGGCGAATTTCATACCGCCAATACTGATTCTTTTTCTATATTTTCTCATTGAAACCTTCCCTGGACTACGACGAATATTTTAAAACTTACCTATATCGGTCCGGGCGTTCTCGAGTTTTAGTCAGACTAACGAACAGCAATTCATTTTTATTTATAAGATATACCCGAAGCGAAGCGAGGGCGGGTCACTAGTATCATAAAGGAATAAAATAAGTGCATCACTAACTGTTACTTTGTTTGATAGAGTCGTAATCATAGTACGTATATCTTCTTCTGTAAAATCAGGAAGAATCATATTCAAACAACTCTTTCATGATCCACTGATAAAATATGTAATCAAAATACATTAACAACGATCTTGAATCGTATCACACTTGGTACAAGACTGTAAAACATTCTGAAAAAAAAAAATATTCGTTGAAAATCCTAAGATACAATGTTTTAAGTATTCTTGCCTTTTGGAATAAATAAGCCCTACCCTTAGCTTACTTATTTGAATTTACTGGCTTTCTGACACTACAAGTAGTAAAATTTATACCAAATAGAACAATACTCTAATTCTTACGTTTGGAGAAATGCCCTATAGGTATACTTATAGCTATTTTTTTTACACGGAAGATGCGCTACGTATTTCTACGCGCTCCTTTGAAATTCAAATTACTCCGTCAAAATAGGCCCCTTTTAAAAAAGAACCGCACCAAAACAAAATAGGCCGGTTCATAAAAAAAACACGTCATCGAAATTCAAAAAAAGACCGTTACCGCTCACTGTGATCACGTGGCAAGCGGTAATTGCCCAGCGGCGTTCCGTGCCAGCGCGCGCGCGGCCGATCGCCCGCACCGCCGGATTATTGGAGGTAGGAGCAGAAAAGGGTTAAATTAATATTGGTGGTTGGTGCATCCGAAATTTTGAAGACTCTGTAGGTAATGCTTATCTTAACTTGTAGCTGGGATCGCCTGAACGGTTCTCTTTAGAGGTGAGAGCCATCCGCTTCCCCGCAAGTCCGGTGATGAAGACGAGGCTACTCCTGGCCATCATCGTAAGTTTATCTATTCCAAAAGGAAAAAAAATACGTCTCGCTTCGACCCTCAGCGATATTTCGAGTTTTTCCTACCTCTATACACCTATTTCCTAAAGATCAAATGCATTAATGCAATAATGTTTGTTGGTCTAAGGTTTGTATTCTTCTGGTTCCGGATCAGCCGTTCCCAAAGTGTCTGGCCAGTGAGTGACATTCACTTAGGAGATTGCAGGCTCTACATTCACTGTTTTATTAATTTTAATTAAGTTACTCTTCATCGATGGCCGAGTGGGTAAAGCCGTCACTTTCCATGCAAGAGATAGCCAGTTCAATCCCCGCCACGTACCACTGTGTTCGCAAATTCATATGTACGTTTATTTGATGCTCTTAAGATGAAGAAAAAACATCCTGAGGAAACCTGCACACCTGGGAAAAAATCTGAGGTGTGGGAAGTAGAACAATCCGAACTTGACCAGTGTGGTTGTTGAGTAAGGCCTTATAGTTTAGGGTAGGCTCGAGCTCCAACAGTGGGGACATATATATGGGCTGATAATGACACGATGCGAGAACCTGCTGAATACTTTTTCTGGCTAACATAAACTTTCTGTCTATCTTTTCTTTCTGAAACTGTTTTGTGTTTGTAGTTAGTGTCTTAAGGTCGGGGCAAAGTGTGAATTTTTCTGCAAGACAACTCTCAACATGGGGTCAGAGAATTGGACACATCCAAAAGCAAATTAAGCCGGTGGTCCAGCGCTTGATCTATGATCGGTTATATCGGATTGTTGTGTCAATTATGAAAGCGCAGAGAGAAATAACAGAGGTGCATCAGTAACTACGCACATACTTGTGCACAATAAGTCCTACGTAGCTGATATTCTTTGAGATTGGCTGCCATAACCAAAATGGGTTGGAACATTTCATAATGTCCGGCTTCACACAAAAATGATACAAATACATTCTATTACATATTGTGAAACAAATCACTTTGGGACATCTTCACACGTCATCTAAGCCCGTGCCTCGGAAAGCACGTTAAGCCGGTGGTCCTGCGCCCGATCTCTCATCGGTCATGTCGGATTGCCGTCTTACCGAATTATGAGAGTAAGGGAATAGAGAGTGCACTTGTGTTTGCGCACACACTTGTGCACTATAATGTCCTGCGCACTTGGCTGATCTCAATTGAGATCGGCCGCCATGGCTGAAATCGGTCGGACGCCTTATTTTTTTTAGAGGCTGATTTACATACTGCACACATAAACACAATATCATCATCATCATCAGCCCAAATACGTCCTCACTACTGGGGCACGGGCCTAACCTTAACTAGGGCGATAAGGCCCTAGTCAACCACGCTAGCCAAGTGCGAATTGGTTGACTACACAACCTAAGAATTTCTTCGTAGGTGTGCAGGTTCCCTCACGATTTTTCCCTTTACATACATACATACATACATAAAATCACGCCTTTTTCCCAGAGGGGTAGGCAGAGATCACTTTCAGCGATCCACTTTTCGTGGAAACGTGACGTGTCGGGTTGTGGACCACGTCGCCGCCATTATGCCTTGTGCATTGTTTTAACAAGCGCATATAGCCTCGGATGATTTGTACCCTTTACAAATCAATCCAATGCGCCTATCCAGTGAAAACAGTCAAATATCAATTCCATCTTTTCAGGTTTCATATAGTTTGTTTGCTGACGCTCCCCTGGGCGGGCTCGTGTAAGCGTGAGCTTCTGTAACTGACCATTGATAAACTAATTAGCCCCACAATCGAAGGGGTCGATGCACCTTCCGTGGACGAGATTGGCGGAAGTGGAGTGGTGTCTGGGTGCTGTTCGAGAGGACTGTAAGTACCTGGGGGGAGGAAACTGGATATCAGCACTGATTCGGTGATTGAAAACAATAAATTACTTTAAAGTATCATGGTTACACATATTAGAAAGCTAAATTTGTCTAGAATGAGCCATGATCATGGGTCATCCCGGATCAGTTTGATCAGTCAGTGTCCTGTGATCGTATGGCGCTTGCAACAGTGCTAGTCAGGAGCTCATTGAAATAAAACAATTTGGTAAATATCCGGTGATAGGTATATTCAGTTTCCAAATAAAATTCTAGGTTGTGGAAGGAGAAAACCTTAAACCGAATCCAGTATTGATTTTCAAGAATTTATTTGCTTAATTTGTGTGTTTTGTTTAAGTAGTAAGTTACGTACGTTACGTATTCACTGTTTTATTATTAAGTGATAGTAAATCTTGACACTTTCTTGAGAATTTCAGGCTGCAGAAAAAACATTGACTGCTGAAGGATATATGTCTGAACAATCAAATATTAATAGAACAGGATTTCTGCATCAACACTCCATTTATCTGTTTCCGTGGTAATTTGCTTAAGTACTTGACCTAAGTGCGGATAACAGAAGAAACACTTTTATACAAATGTACTTAAATTGTTAGGCCGTACTTATTGTTCGCTTAAATATACTCAAGTTTTGAACCGACTTAAAGGAAGAAGGAGGATTTTATTCTAACTCCAAATTTTAAGTGCAATAAAAACTCTCTATCAACATCATCATCAGCCCATATACGTCCCCAATGAGTGGCACGAGAGCCTAGGGCGATCATATGGTCGCGTCAAAAGTAGTAAAAGTATAAAAGATATCTCATCGAATAATACAGACAAGTACTTAAACTCGCTTAAACTCGCGTGTTTTGTTTCTAAACATATTATTTGATATTTGCTTTAACGGTGAAGGAAAACATCGTGAGGAAACCAGCACACCTAAGAGATTTTTCAACGGTGTGTGAAGCCATGTCAGAGGCTTACGGGCGGTTTAAACCCTGACACTAGGTTGTTCATCAACCATACGATAAGAAGTAAGAAGATTTGATATTATTTAGAGACCCGATGACTCGTGGTCACGAACAAGAGTCTCGTTTTATCCTTTAAATTAGATTTATTTCAAAAGTGTAGCGTTCGCGCAAAAAATAGACAATACTATAGACAATTACTTACCTGACAGAACAAGTGATTTTTTGAACATAGGACTTCCTGCGATTGAAATCCACTTCCCGATCTTTAAGATTAGATAGCAAAGTTTACTCTATCTTTATCGGTAATAGCACCTCCTATTTTCATACCTAGGTAACCTAGACATGGCATCACCATGGGGAGAAGGTGATAAGTAAGTTACGGTGCGTACCCCCCTCCCCCTTAGGTGCGACTGAGCGTTCCGGTTTATGGGGGCCATAAATAGAGAGTGCTCGTAACTGCTGTAGCATTAGCTCTTGGAGACTACCGAAGGTTCTCGAAGATGTGAATGTGATATGGCGTCTGACCGATTTCAGTCATGGCGGCCGATCTCAATTGAGATCAGCCACGTGCGCAAGACAAGTGTGCGCGCAAACACAAGTGCACTCACTATTCCCTTACTCTAATAATTCGGTGAGACGGCAATCCGACATGACCGATGAGAGATCGGGCGCAGGACCAAACGGCTTTCCGAGGCACGGGCATTCAACCGCCAACTTCCTAACTCCGGGCTGAGTAATTTCATTACTGAAAAACTAACGAACCGGGGACCCCCCGCCCTTACGCAGCTCTTACTACCAATAGACCATCGAGGCAGTGATGAGACAGAAATGCTTGCCTCTTTGGGGGTAGAGGAATCCTTTTTAAGGGCCAAAACTGCACGTAGCGGGCGCGGCCTTACAAACTTTCCTGCAAGTTTTCTTAGAGCTGGTATCCAAAAAAAAATCGTTTGGTGTAGATGGCGCCACCTGTGGCTTAACAGTTCTTGACGGATTAATAATTCTCTGGTACATGCTAGCACTAGTGTGTTTAGAATCAGACAGCAGAATGCGTTTTTGAGAAGGTCATGAGTTCGGTTCCCCGAGCCAAAATAAAACTAGACACAATTCTCTACTTAGTTTAGCACTTTTTGTCATTAAGTTATTGGATTATAAGCCCTTAATTGGTCCATACATTGACTAGCTATTATCATGAGTGATAATTTAATTGCCAATACTCGATTTATTCACATGAAACACTTGATTTATTGATAAGTACTACTAATTTGCAAGAGGCAAGAGTCCCATTTCTACTAATATATTTAACATCTTATTACACGCGAGTTACATTCGTAAAATTAGTCTTAATTCGATATAATACATCCTTGGTAAGGGCAACAGCTATACGCAGGCTGCTGTATGACCAGTGTTAAAATTTTATATCCGTTTTAAAGTTCTTGTGGCCGAAACTTCAATTTTCGATTCGGAGTACCGTCTATATGTTTACCGTCACAGCTTGTGAATGGAAAAATCGTGTCACGTTACTAACAAAACCCTGTAGAAATCTAGGCATGAAGGTTCTGACGACTGGGTAATGAACTAAGTTTAACTTTTTCTTATTTTTCTAACTAACATATGACGTTGGCTTGGAGTAGCCACCGTCATCATCACCGGACTTGCGGGGGAGCGGATGGCTCTCACCCCTAAGTAAACGCGTGATTTTGTGTGATACTTATTTGTATTACTTTAGTTTCCCCTCCATAACATGACTTTTACAGCATAGTTGATAAAAAAGTAACCGATGTCCCATTTCAGGCTCTAAAAGTCCAGACTATCGGTGTACAAAATATCCTTTAGGGATGACAGTCACCCGCTCCCCCGCAAGTACGGTGATGATGAAGCTACTTCAAGCTAACATCGTATGTTAGGAAAAAAAATACTTCCAGGGTTCATGTAAGTCTAGATTATCATTTGGTTCAGAATATGGGGATGAATGCGCGACAGACAGACAAACATTTAGATAAATTTTGTATTTATAGGTAATATTAGGATTTATAAGTTTAGATGAAATCATTGAATCTCTGGCTACTTTTTTAACCTACTTCGACTTCACGCACAGACAGAATCGCGGGCCCTAAGCTAGTAAATAATACAAATATCACACAACTTCAAAAACATTACTCTGAGTAATGTTTACAATAACTAATGACACGACTTTCAATAATAGTAATATTACACAACATCACATATACTGATCTGATATTCTGATCCCGTGGTAAGTAGCTAAAGCACCCGTGTTACGGATATCAGAATCAACAGTGGATACATCGATCATCAAAATACTTAAATTTTAATAACACATCCAGACACGGAACAAACTCACACACCCAATATTTGTCCCGGGTTGGGACTTAACCCACGACTATAGGAACGAACCTGATAGTATAGTGAATCTGAGTCATTGACCACTGTTCCACCGAGCCAGTCAACAGTCAATAATCTCTGAAACTCTGACAATACACTTGACTGAATCACCGAAACGAATTCGGTAGCCAAATTACGACTAATCCCCAAACCATTGATAGGCCAACTGAATGCTCAGGCGTATTACAAAATGGCGTGATAAATACCGGTTAGAAGCTGAACAATATCAAATCACGGCGGCGACAGTATTTGTGCTCGCGTTTGTATATTCATTTAAATGTTCCTCATATCGACTACTGAATGGGAATAACGCGGATCTAGAGGGAATGGAAGGTGCCAAATATCTGTGGTGTTTGATTTGGGACATTAGCTTGAGGAATTTGGTTTCCTTCTGCAATGAGGGTTAACGCGTATGAGAAATTCACTAGATGGCAATGCGTAGGCGTGTGGTCCAACTGCAGCATGATTGGTTATTTTTGACGTGACATTCAATATTCACCAATCATGCTGCAGTTGGTCCTCATGAACCTACGTATTGCCATCTAGTGAGTGTCTCATAGCGTTTACCCTCATTATGATGATGGCTTACGATTCCATAGAGATTAAGGTTCTCATTCAGCACTGTAGGAAAAGGATCTCGGTTCAGATCGTTACTGGAAGGTGCCTTATGTTTGGGTATACGGCCTGAAGTTACTCAAAATGAAGATTTCGGCGCTGTGTAACTCATGGCTATATCGAAGAAAAGTTTCACATTGATTTCTTAAAATAATCTACGCTAATCTGTGTTTAACATCAAGAAACCACTGCACACATCACCAAAGTTTTGTATTTGCTCCAGTTACGTTACATCAAATTGAATTGGAGGTACAAGTGGCCCTGGCTTATTCATCTGGAAATAAAAGAAAATGGCTCGAAAAAATCGTAGCTTGAAGTAAGTTTGCGGAAAGCTGTTCTGATGACGCTCACGATGTAATCCCGCTGGTTCAGGTCGCGGCGAAAATCAATGCCAAGGATGCTAAGGTTATCCTGTATTGGTAAGCGGGTGCTCTGAAAAGTAGGATGGGAAAGGAAAGGAGTCATTAAAATCGACAAGATTGCACGCACCCTCTTCGGAAATGCGGTCCAAGACCCCGTCAAGCTCGTCGACAAGCGGGTTCCTCTTATTTGCCACGTGTCATTAAGGCATGGAATGCCCTTCCAGCTCTTGTTTTCCCTCCCTCCTATGATCCCGGGCTCTTCATACGGGACGTGAAATGGCATTTAAGCTTCCAAGAGTCGTGGGTTCGGGTCCAACACGGGACAAATATTTGTGTGATAAACATCGGTGTCCGTTCCGTGTCTGTGTGGTGTGTTATTATATTGATGTCCATTGCTGTTAATACCACTGTTTCTAATATTCGTGAACACGAGTGCCTAAGCAATTCATTTCAGAATCAACGCAATTCTTGTGATTTATTACTTTTTTTATCTTAACTACCTTCGTAGTCATACTTGCCTGGTACTTCTTTCGGAATCAGCACAATTTTTGTGGTATTAGTTATTTTTATATTTTAACTTCCTTCGCGGTTATACTTGCCTGGTACCTTCCTTCGGAATCAGCACAATGCTTGTGATATTATTAGTTTTTTTTTATCTCTACTTCCTTCGCAGTCATACTTGCCTGGTACTTCCATCCTTACTAACTCCCTGTGTCCTATTGCTAGCACAGTTTCGCGGAGTATTTTCACTGGACATTATCGCCCCTGTCGGATGCCGTCCCGCCACTTCGTGTGTTTCCGTAGGTGGGGGGGGGGGGATGCTAATAAACGGTTATTATTTTCGATATCGTCGACGCGATACCGACTTTTATACGAGAAATGAGTTAACGATGTAACGACTCGGTGCATACGGGTTTCTAGTTTTTAGGATGGTACTCGTGTGGGTTTCGGTTTCGGTTCTCTTATGTATGTTCTGTTAACGATATCTCGTATAGCCAGAGCTTTAAGGTATTACTTTTATGTGGAAGTGTACATGATGTCAAAAAATTGCTTAGTACAAAAGGTATTGTATTTAGGTACATATTAGATCTCGTAACTGGGGGGATGGGGCCCTACCAAGATCTTTGGGCCCAAGCCAACCTCACGTGCAAGTACGTACCCCTGCTGACCAACGAACGAGGCTCTGGCACCAGCTTTCCCCCCGGGGTTGGGTGGTCGGACGGCAGTCGCTCCCGTAAAAGTGAACACGCCACTTTAAAATGGAAAGAAAAATCAAGAAAAGTGCCAGGAATAGGGCGCCGCCGCAAAACGGCGCGCAGGAGTTTCGCCCGACTCCTGTGGCAAGTGGGCGAGGGCTACCGCGTTGGGGACGGACGCGGCTAAAGACGTTAGCCCCAACCCCACGGAAACTCCGCTTCGCGACGTGGAACGTGGGCACGCTCACCGGTCGCGCGAGAGAGCTGGCCGACGTACTCACCAGGCGGAGGGTGGCAGTGGCGTTCCTGCAGGAGACTCGGTGGAAAGGCAGCAGATCCCGGGCCATTGGGAATGACTACAAGCTGATCTACACAGGAGCACCTAGTGGAGAGAACGGGGTTGCGGTAGTGCTGTCCGGGGAGTTGCAGGATGACGTGTTGGAGGTGAAACGCTACAGCGACCGCTTAATGGACGTAACGGTGCTTATCGAAGGGGTTACGACCCACTTGATAAGCGCATACGCTCCACAGGCTGGTTGCAGCGACACCGAAAAGACTTCATTCTGGGATAGACTTGGAGAGGTGCTGCGTGGAATCCCACCATCTCAGGGAGTCGTTCTGGGGGGCGATCTGAACGGTCATGTGGGTGAGGAGCCTGAGGAGTTCGAGCGTGTTCATGGTGGCTATGGGTTCGGCAGACGCAACGCTGAAGGGAGAACATCCTCCAGTTGTGTTCGGCTGCCGACCTGGCTATTGTGAATACGTTTTTCCAGAAGAGGCCTGAACATTTAATCACCTACAGGAGTGGGCGGCACGCTACCCAGATCGACTTCCTACTCACTAGGAGGCACCACATCGGCAAAGTAGTCAACTGCAAGGTCATACCCGGAGAGAGTCTCACAGCACAACACCGTCTACTTGTCATGGATCTCTGCGTGAAGCCCAAAGCCAAAAGCTTTGAGCGCTGTCGGCGTCAAATAAGGTGGTGGCGGCTTGACGATGACAAATCCCAGGTGTTCGTCTCAGCTATCGGCGACAAGTGCGCTGAGGCTGAGAACGAACCAGTTCAGAACCACTGGGACAGGATTCAGGCAGCCATAACCGAAGCGGCGAAGTCAGTGCTTGGCACGTCTAAGGGTGGACGCAAATTTGACAAGGAGACTTGGTGGTGGAACGACACAGTCCAGAGGGAGACGAGGGTGAAGAAAACCCTCTTTAAAAAGTGGCAAGCGTCCAACTCTCCCGAAGATCGCGACGCATACAGGTCCGCAAAACGTGCTACTAAGAAAGCTGTTGCCAGAGCCAGGCGAGCCCACCTACAACCGCTCTACGATAGGCTGGAATCGTCTGAGGGGCAGAAGCTTATCTATAGATTGGCACGTTCGAGGGTCAAAGCGGCACAGGATATCTCCAAGTGCCGCTGTGTTAAAGACTCTCACGGTAACCTACTATGCGAGGACCTCGCGGTGAAGGAGAGATGGCGCTCTTACTTCCACGAGCTGTTAAACAAACAGCATAGAGAGGTGCAGCCACCGGACCTCCCTCCGAATCAAGGACTTGTGCCACCGGTAACGCCTGAAGAAGTAGAGAAGGCTCTTCGCCGCATGAAGAATCGGAAAGCTGTCGGAGCCGATGGAGTCCCCATCGAAGCCTGGAAGGCAATGGGTGGTCGTGGTGTGGGCATCCTAACTAACCTTTATAACCGCATACTAAGCACCGGCGGGATTCCTCGCCAATGGAGACTGAGTGTTATCACCCCGGTCTTCAAGGGCAAGGGATCAGTGCAGGAGTGCGGTAGCTATCGCGGTATAAAGGTCATGTCCCACACCATGAAACTATTCGAGCGGATAGTGGACTCTCGAATCCGTCAGAGTGCACTGTCTCTGGATGTCAATATGGTTTCCGCCCCGGTCACGGGACTATGGACCCCGTTTTTGCCCTAAGAATCATCATGGAGAAATACAGGACGAAGAACACGCCTCTCCACTTCCTATTTCTGGACATGGAGAAGGCCTTCGACTGTGTTCCGCGTGAGATGATTTGGTGGGCCCTGAGGTCCAAGGGAGTGCCAGAAACGTATGTTGATATCATTAGAGACATGTACTGTGATTCCGATTCTGTAGTTAGGACCGCTGTTGGCGACACTTTGCCCTTCCGTATAACCGTCGGAGTACATCAAGGCTCCGTCCTGAGTCCGTTTCTCTTCAGCCTGATATTAGACGTATTGTCAGACAGCATCAGAGACCAACATGAGCAGCCACCATGGCTACTTATGTATGCTGATGATATCGCGCTGGTGGACTCGGACAGGGGACGGCTGGTGAGACGTGTTAACACATGGAAGGAATCGCTTGAGAACGGGGGTCTGAAACTCAACGTGGCGAAGACAGAGTACTTGGCCTGCAACACTACAGATCCCATGTCCGTCCGCATAGGCGAAGACACGGTCGAGCGCACGGACCGGTTCAAGTATCTGGGATCTGTACTCCACGCGAACGGCGACATCGACTCCGACGTCAAGGCACGCATTGCTGCTGCGTGGGATAAATGGCGGCGGGGCAGCAGCGTCATTTGCGACCCTAAAATGCCGGTTAAGCTGAAGGGACAGGTCTATAAATCCATCATTAGGCCTGTTCTCTTATATGGCAGTGAAGCATGGCCAGTACTTGAGCGGCACAAGCAAGAACTGCGGGTCACGGAGATGAAGATGCTGCGCTGGATGTCGGGAGTTACGCGAGCAGATCGCGTAAAGAACTCCCGTATTCGCGGCAGCCTTCATGTCCGAGACATCGCTGATAAATTGCAAGAGTGCCGCCTACGTTGGTACGGACATGTTTTACGGAAACCGGCAAACTACGTAGGGAACAAGTGTCTCGCAATGTCGCTACCGCCGGGTCCCGGCAGAAGGGGAAGGCCCAAGAAGGCCTGGCTTGACGTCGTAGTGGATGACATGCGTGCCAACAAACTCTCCGCGAAGGATGCTGAAGATCGTGCGAGGTGGAGAGTTAGGAGCAGGAAAGCGGACCCCGGGCTCCGCAAGGATGCAACCGGGAGAACGCTGAGATGATGATGATTAGATCTCGTAACTACTGATATATCAACTCAAAGTCAAGAAGTACATTATGGTAAACCATTAAATGTTGTGAGTTTAGTGGGCTCTGTTATGTCCCTGTGGCTATAGAAGAACGTCAATACTTTGATCCGTGGATGAACTCAATTCAATCATAATAGTATTCACTGTAATATTAAAACTAAACACAAAGAAAGGACAGCTGCTCAAACGATAAAGCAGTACCTATGTAAATCCGTTTTGAGACCCTCAAAAAGTCATACTAAATCCATTCCTTTCAACATCTTACCCTTTATCCAACATTATTATATTCTGTAAGATGACAAATATTTTGGAATTCCTTTATTTGGACTTTTGAATTTATCATCGGCTTATAACATTGTCTACTGTTGAGCACAGATCTCCCCAAATGCATGTTACTAGATGCTAAATATTCCGAATAACCTGATCCGAAAACCTTACCTGTTCGCGGATTTGGCAGGAGTTTGGAAAAGTAATAGATATTTATTGCGAATTGTTCATATTTGAAATTCCTAACCTAACCTTACGACTGAGTCATGTGTAGAATAAACCCTTAAATTCGAGCTCGAATATTTGACTGACAGCTGTCATCTGGTCTCACAAACATGACAAGTCATAGCTCCATCAAATCAGTCCGCTGCTGGTCGCATAGCCGGCCTCGTGGCGTAAGCGGGCTCGTCGGCTAATGAGATTTGTAGCACAAAATACTGCTAAACACATTACCCTTGCAGCGTGGCAGCTGGCAAGTGAACGGATTGCGGTTCGATTCCGGGCGGGGTTCGCTCAAAACTTGATGATGAACAGATACCTAGTTATATACATGTTACGGTAAAAGTGGATAGAGTGGTTATTATGTATAATTACCGGTAACTATGCATAATTACTAGTGTTCGTGGTAAAGGTGATGAAAACTATCGAATTAATCACATTTACCGGTAATTATATAAAATTACGATACCCTTTGGGTAAATGTGGTAAATAATAAAATAAAACTGACTTGACTGGCTCGGTGAACCAATTGTTTTGTTAGTGACCCAGGCTGGCGATTCCAAGAGTCGTGGGTTCGATTCCCACTCGGGACAAATATTTGTGGGATGAATATCGGTGTTTGTTCCGTGTCTAGGTGTGATTATGTAGTTAAGTATGTATTTATAAATAACTTTTCTGAAAACATTTAAACCGCGTAAGATAGATGATTGAAATTTAGCATGCAGGTACCCTAATAGACTTAAAGCTTACTTGCGACGCAATATTGCAAAATTCGTAAGGTAAAAACTTTTGTATGTAAAATCCTGTAGTCCACGCGAACGAAGTCACGGGCACAGCTAGTTAAAAAATAAACCAGTCAAGTATCTAGAAACCAAATTTCATGGTTGGTTTTTTAAAAAATATTATCTTATAAAAATAAAGTTAAATAAAATTAACACATTGGCAGGGAATTTTCAGTGGAACTCTTAAAATTCTTTCTCGTCAATATATTTTTGCCGGTTTGAGATTTGTGACATTTGGAATTGCAGAGTACTTGTGATATTTGTCAGCAATGTCAACATTTACCACAGTCGAGCGGGAGTTTTATATAATTACCGGTAAATTTGAATAATTCACTACATTTACCATGTGCGTTGGGAATTATCTATATTTACCGGCGATTATAGATAATTACCGATTGCTCACATTGACCGTAACATACATATCGCTACATCGATTAAAAGAGCGGTCTCTCCTACCACAAGCAAATATTTGCTTAAAAGGATCCGAAACATTGCAATATTATGCATACCTTAACTGAAATAATGTTTTAGTCAATCGCATTCATTGTGTTGACATAATTATATCATCATCATCATTCTCCTGCCCTTGTCCCACGCTAAACGGGGTCGGCGCAACATGTGTACTTCTTCCCCTCGGGCCTATCATTCGTCAGGTCTGTGTCTACTCCTTTCACTCCCATATCATCTCTCACGCAATCCATCCATGTCTTTTTCGGCCTTCCTCTACCATTACGTCCATTGACATTCATACTCATCACTCATAGATATCACATCGGTAGTAAGCGCTGGGTGAGGACTGAGAGGTCCCCGGTTCCAGTCCGGGGTGAGGTAACATTTGTATGAGTTGTTCTGTTCAGAAAATACTAATCCAGCTCTAAAGGTGTGCTGTGCAAATAGATGTAAGCTAACTCTCTTGATGTTTTTTTTTCTCAAACCTGACTCGTCTGATTTTGATCCTCCTATGCATAGTATGTAATAGGAAGGACATCAGCAAATCAGTAGCACTTACGTCTGGGTTGTACCAGTCAAGAAAACTGACGGCCGTCTACGCATTTATCATCATCATCAGCCCACATACGTCCCCACTGCTGGGGTACGGGCCTACCCTAAACTAGGGTGTTAAGGCCATTGTCAACCACGCTGGCCAAGTGCGGGTTGGTCGACTCGACAACCTTAGTATTTTTTCGTTGGTGAGCAGAAGAGTCGAATTTTTCCCGTTTATGACCTGTTAAGCCACAGGTGGCGCCATCTATGATCAGTGATACACACTGACAGCCGTAGTTATTTCATTACAGAAGTGTAAAGTACAGAAAATGATTATCAATTATTATCAAACTACATAATAAAATGGCGTCAGAAACAAAAGTGAAGCTACCACCCAGTTCGGAAGCTCGCAAAATAAACGTGCTTAGTTGAAACTGAAGCCCGCAAAGTGCGTAATGCCGCGACAGACGTGTTTACTGAAAACCGGCAACTACCCGCAACAGCTACGTAGTGCAGTTCGGCGATTTAGATCAATAGGCACCTAAGTTTATGATAAACTAGCTTGCCTTACCTTGCTTCGCGTAGGTTATTATTTGTTAACGAATGCCTATGTCATAACATCTACCTGCATGCCAAATTTCAGCCCGATCCGTCCAGTTGTTTGGGCTGTGCGTTGATAGATCACTATGTCAGTCAGTCACTTTTGAGATAGCACCCAAAATTTGATAATGTTGATCTGATTCCGATACCAACTGTCGTAGCACTAGTGTTTGATACAACTTACAACATTACATAGCTTACAAAAAAGATGCTCCCTCTATATCTAATGCTGTTTTAATCGTTAAAAAGGGTCATCATCATCTCCGCGTTTTCCCGGTTGCATCCTTGCAGAGCCCGGGGTCCGCTTTCCTACTCCTATCTCTCCACTTCGCACGGTCTTCGGCATCCTTCACGGAGAGTTTGTTGGCACGCATGTCATCCACTACGACGTCAAGCCAGGCCTTCTTGGACCTTCCCCTTCTGCCGGGTCCGTTAAAAAAGGGTATTTTATACATACATACATACATACATAAAATCACGCCTTTTCCCAGAGGGGTAGGCAGAGATCACTTCCAGCGATCCACTTTTCACCTCTGTGGGAAACGTGACGTGACGGGTTGTGGACCACGTCGCCGCCATTTTGCCTTGTGCATTGTTTTAACAAGGTCATTGCGTTCCCACGAGTAGCAAGGATATATGACGGAGGAAGGAAAAGGGGAGGAAGGATAATATCGCCTCGGATGGTTTGGACTGAGTCAATAGTAGCTCGAGGAGCCGGGGTCGCTTACCCGTATACCGTTCACCAACCACCGGACAGATAGTTGTGGCTGGTATCCCTTGACTTATAACGATTATTGTATTTACGGGTATTTTATTTAAAAGATATTTTAGTTTTAGATATAAACATTCAACAAAACAGCCTCGATGACCGAGTACTTAAGATCTAGCGATGACGAGAGCCGTCGCCAGTTCAAATTCCGCCACGTACCAATGTTTTTCACATTTGAAATGTTTATGTAAGTTTATACGACCATATTACGATGAAGGAAAACACCTTGAGGAAACCAGCATATCTAAAAAGAAATTCTTAGGCTGATTTTAAAGTCGCGCTGACGACACGGCGCCGATAGATTTTTGTATCGAGCGTCGTCGCCGACGTTACTTAAAAATCTAAATCTCTAAGCATGGGTCTGGTCCACTGGGTCCAGTATGCTTAGAGATTTGCTGAATTCAGAGCGCGCTGAACGTTTTCAGCGCGACTATTCAGCCTTAGGTTGTGTTGCGTCCACCCGCACTAGGCCAGCGTAGTTGAATGGGGCGTCCTAGTAGGCCTTGGTGGGGACGTACATGGGTGGATTCGCCCTAATTCAACGCACTTGGCCCAGGAACTTCAGCTGGCATCTACCATCAGTTCTCCAGCAGTACCAATAAACCACTGGGAGGGAAACCCCTCTCGTAGCGAAGGTGCGTAAAGCACTTCACCTCGTCAAAAAAAAGGTAGGCCCATGCCACTCGGTGGGAACGTATATGGGCTGATGATGATGCAGTAAAGAAACACTGATAGAGGAAGATAACAAAATTATTGTACCCGTGCGAAGTCTTGGCGGATCACTAGGAAATAGATGAATATAATAGTTTCCGTCCGATTGCCGGCCATGGCGACCGATTTTAATGAAGACCAGAGGCGGATATATCATTGTGATAGACGAGTTTGTTTTATATTTGTATGTTTGATTTATATTTATGTGCTGGTAAGGGCGTAGCTTGCCATGCGAGGGGTCGCCAGTTCAAACCCCACCACCTTACCACTGTGTTTTTCAAATTTGAAATTCATATGTACACATTCGACGCTTTAACGGTGAAATTCTTGGGTTGTGTAGTCAACCAACCCGCACTTGGCCAGGGTGGTTGACTAAGAAGGTCTTATCGCCCTAGTCCCCACTGCTGGGGAACAGGCCTACCCTACAAAGCAGGCTTGTGCCTCAGCAGTGGGCACGTATATGAGATCATGATGATGATATCTAGTTTATTATATTATGTGTTAAATAAAACATATTCTGTTCTATTCTATTATATTACTCTCCTTATTAGGTAAGGCAGCAATCCGACAGAATTGATGACAGATATATGTATAAATAATATACATCTAATTCTAGATAAGGAACAAGTGCAAACGTTCATTCCACAAATATTTCTACACGACTCTAAATTAAGGAAGATCCTTGGTAGATGCAGAAGGATCAATTCATCAAATGCTAACTAAAAATAGTGTTTCGTGTAGTGAGACCAATTGGTGGAATGTAGGCAGACCTCAGCCCACACTAGGACTCTAATAACCGTCTAGACTGAACTAGGTCTAGGTATGTCCGTAATTTATACGGTACTTATCCAATAGGAGTAGTTTTAGATATGCCATCGAATTACGTTTGTGATTTTGAGTTGAATTTGTTGCTATTTCTGTAAATTTGCACTTACAGATATAAATAAATCTAAGTGTAAATATCGAATCACATAAATGTTTTTTCGATTCCGAGTTATGTTACTTAAGCACTTGTGTTACAGGTATCAGAAATGTCTGACGAATAGACAAATCCTAATGTCGGGTTTCTTTAGCCTTAGGGGGTAACTTTGCCCACCTATAAAACACCGTCTTCATCATCATCATCATCAGCCCATATACGTCCCCACTGCTTTGGCACGTGCCTACTCTAAACTAGGGCAATACGGCCTTAGTCGACCACGCTGGCCAAGTGCGGGTTGGTCGACTACACAACCTTAGAATTTCTTCTTAGGTGTGCAGGTTTCCTCACGATGTTTTCCTTCACCGATAAAGCGTCGAATGATGGACACCGTCTTATTTAATTAATTTATTGCTAAAAAGGTGAATCATGAAAACAAATTAAAGATTACTCTTCGGTTTTTATTAAAGTCTACTCTTTCAAATGTCTATGTTTTTTTTGGGTGGATAAAGTTAGCCACAAGGGCTAAAGAAATCCGACTTTACCTGTACTTAACTAGACGAATAAGGCAAACACCAATGAACTATCCATTACTCCATAGTCCTGGTCAGGAAGGCTACAAGGCAAACAAAAAAGACCTAATCATCTTCAGCTCACGGCCCATATACGTCCCCACAGTTGGGCCACGATCCTACCCTAAACTAGGACGATCAGGCCTTATTCAACCACGTGCCAAGTGTGGGTTTGTCGAGCACAACATCAGAATTGCCATTAAGGCATGGAATGCCCTTCCAGCTCATGTTTTCCCTCCCTCCTATGATCCCGGGCTCTTCAGGCGGGGCGTGAAACGGCATTTAAGCAGGCCTTCAGGGTGAGTGCGACCGGCTCAATATGGTCTATTGTGACTGTCAACCTCATATTTGGATCTTACTACCGCTTACCATCAGGTGGAGTGAGGTCATCTTGTTAGCCTAATATAAAAAAATGTCTTCCCAAGTATGCAGGTTTCCTCACGATGTTTTCCTTCACCTTTAGAGCGTCTCTACATTTAGGCACACACGATGAACGATGAATAAAAAAAGCGTCGAAGGCCGAGTGATTTAGGTCGTTGCTTGCCATGAGAGAGGTCGCCAGTTCAAACCCCGCCACGTACCACTGTGTTTTTCAAATTTAAAATTCATATGTACGATTATTCGACGCTTAAACTATGTAGGAAAACATCGTGAGGAAACCTGCACACCTACGAAGAAATTCTTAGGTTGTATAGTCAATCAACCTGCACTTGGCCAGCTAAGGCCTCATCGCCTTAGTTTAGGGAAGGCCCGTGACTCAGCGGTAGGTACGTACTATGTATATGGGATGATGATGATGATGATGATGACCGAATGCCTATGAAATCTTCGTAACAGTAGCAGAACGGTCAAGCATCACGTTTTGCCTAAAATGGAGAGTATGTAAAGTGACGCCTGGAATCTAGGCTCTACATAAGATTTGATAACTTTTACACAGTTAACTATGTCATCATCATCATCATCATCATCAGCCCATATACGTCCCCACTGCTGGGGCACGAGCCTACCCTATACTAGGGCGATAAGGCCTTAGTCGACCACGCTGGCCAAGTGCGGGTTAACTATGTAGTTTCGTCTAAACAACATTTTCATATAAAAATGTTTTTAGTGGGATTATTATTTATCTATTTGCCAAAAGAAAGTCCTGGACATAATAACAGTTATAAGCGAATGTGGGCAGTCGTTGCCTCGTTACGTGTACTTGCGAATTGCGGGATTAATGAGGAGGCATAAATCATAGCGCGTGGCCAGGGGTCGCTCACTGTGTCAACCGCTGGATGGGTGACCATGGGATAGGGAGAAATAGGATTCCCTTTTAAGAAAATGAACATGAGTTTTAGGCAGATTGTAGAGTCGCGCTGACCGCACGCTGACCTTCAGCGCTGAAGGTCCAGGGGGCTTAGACAAAGTAAGAATTTCAAAATGATAACGAATTCGATAAGAATATAATGTATGGGATTGACATTAGATTGACCATTTGATTTATCGCGTCTAATGTCATTCCCATACAATTTATTCATTTCTTTGATATTGTTACTTTGTCTACGGCACCAGTATGCTGCATATAATATATCTATGCATACTGCATGCATAAAGACATAGGGACCGTTTTTAATAGTCCAAGATCCCAGGGCCGCGAGACCTCACATATTTTCTGACGAATGAAATGTGGACGATAAGGTAGTGCTAGTGTGTACTAAGAACGCATGCCTACTCGCTAGCTTGCTTAGCCGGCCAATTTTCGGCCGGGTAATCAAGGTACGTAAAAATATTATTAACCTCACGTTACTTCCCCAAGTAGATTTACAGCCGACAGAGAGTGAGGTCTGGCAGCCCTAGGATCTTCCTTACTTCCTTACTAATATTATAAACGTGAAAGCTTGTGAGTATGGATGGATGGATGGATGTTTGTTACTTTTTCACGCTCAAACGTCTGAACCGATTTTCATGAAATTTGGTGTGTTGGTAGCTGGCACTCTTGAATAACATATAGGCTACTTTAACCCCCATGGGGTCCATGGGGGGGGGGGGGGTGAAAATACATCATTGCTACATATAACCCATTAATACGGGGACAAAGTCGCGGGCGGCCGCTAGTAGGTACTCTATAAGTAATGCTGACCGGTCGGCGCCGATGCCCGAAAATCTATCGGCGCCAAAGATCAGCGCGTCGTCAGCGCGACTCTAGAACCAGGCTATGGCATAAACCACGAGATACTATGATTAAATGACTACTATAACGTATTTTTACTATGTTAAATTTGTTTATTAATACCCTACGCCATCATGACAGCCTATATTGCCAACTTGTTGATTATTTTTATATAATATGTTTCATTTGAAGTTTCGTTAGTATTAAAACTAAAAACACTTCTTGTATTTTAAACTAGATAAAATTGAAAATGTCTGTTGTCTGAAATGCATGTAGTTGTCACCTATAATTAAGTTTGCGTTTATCTAAGTGTTCATCTGGTCATGTTACTTATATCATATTGTTAATGTAATCTTGTTGGTGATCTTAAATAAATAAATAAATAAATATCAATGGTAAAAATAAGCATTACTTGTGCAGTGTCTGAAAGTCGGGCATTTTTTATGGAGATGGCGTCCCAAAATGTGATCTTCATTAACGAAATTGAATGCCTTTAATAAGACATTTCGTGTAACGTAATCTCCGTCAGAGCGAGCAAAATGACGTATTTCCAGGTCCTATTGCTCCCATCCTAAGATCCAATCTGTACCTACAGAGTAGAGTTCATCATCATCATCATCATCAGCCCATATGCGTCCCCACTGCTGGGGCACGGGCCTACTCTAAACTAGGGCGATAAAGCCTTAGTCGACCACGCTGGCCAAGTGCGGGTTGGTCGACTACACAACCTTAGAATTTCTTCTTAGGTGTGCAGGTTTCCTTACCATGTTTTCCTTCACCGTCAAAGCGTCGAATGATCGTACATATGAATTTCAAATTTGAAAAACACATTGTACCTGGCGGGGTTTGAACTGGCGACCTCTCGCATGGCAAGCAACGACCTTAACCACTCATTAGAGTAAAGTTATCCGGAGTCAATTAGTTAAAAAATTGTTTTTAATTTACCTATTTCTTAGTATCCGAGCAGTTTCCTGAATCTTGGCCACAGCAACAGAAGCCAGGTGAAAGTACCAGCTCTTGCGTCCAATTAGCTTCGTCGGTTCGCATTCCGAAGCTCTCGCGCGGTGTGCCTCAACCCTTATGATATGGACCAAATTAATGCGGGCAGTATGAACATAACTTTAAACTGTCATGGTTACATGGGAAGTGTCGATGGCCGAGTGGTTAAGGTCGTTGCTTGCCATGCAAGAGGTCGTCAGTTCGAACCAACCGAAAAAATGTGAAATTTATATTACGACGATAGTTCGGCGCTTTAACGGTGAAGGAAAACATCGTAGGAAACAAAAAATATATATGTATGTATATCAGTCTCTGACGCCCATAGTACAAGTTCTGCTTAGTTTGGGGTCAGATGACCGTGTGTGGAAATGTCCCAGACATTTATTTATCTATTTTATTTATTTAATTATATATCCAGGACAATTTCAGTTCTCTTTAGAGATAAAAAACCGGCCAAGTGCGAGTCGGGCTCGCGCACAAAGGGTTCCGTAGCAGCAAATATAATAAAAATCAACCTATCTCAAAAACTATAAGAGATACTTTGATCAAACCAAAAATCGTTGAAAGAGTTAATTAGCATGCATCACCTCTATTTTTTTTAGAATTTTATACCCCGTAGTTATAAAAAATAGAGGGGGGGACATACTTTTTACGACTTTGAGAGCTGATATCTCAAAAACCGTTCACTTTAAGAAAAATGTTTTTTAGAAAACTTTATATCATTTTAAAAGACCTTTCCATTGATACCCCACACGGGTATGTACATCGAAAAAAAAAATTTCATCCCTCAGTTACATGTATGGGGGGCCCCACCCCCAATTCTTTTTTTTACTATTTAGTGTCATATTTTTGTAGCGGTTCATACAACACATATTCCCATCAAATTTCATCACTGTAGTACTTATAGTTTCCGAGTAAATCGGCTGTGACAGACGGACAGACGGACAGACGGACAGACGGACATGACGAAACTATAAGGGTTCCGTTTTTGCCATTTTGGCTACGGAACCCTAAAAATCGCCAAATTTGTCCTCTTTTTGTACAATGAAAGGGCATCTCTGTAAATTTATTTGTTGTTTTGTGCAGAAGATTCTCTTTCGTTCCCAGGTTGGAATATACCCTATTTACCATGTTCTTTGATTTTATCTTAAGATAAGATTCTTAATTAATTCTTTTTCACTTTGTCTATTTATTATGAATGGCCAGTTTAATTATTATATATTTTGACAAGGTGCGAAGACTAAATATTTTTTACGAATAAATCCAAAACGTTCCTTTTTACGTGGTTGTTAGTTATGGCTCCATTCCATATAAATTTCTGAATACGTAGTATGTTGATAATAACTGAAAATAAAAACGCATCCATTCCTATCAGTCCACCTATGTTACCGTATTAAAGCTACGGTGTCATAGACAAACATAAAGCGATCAAATTATAACACCCCCCCCCCCTCATTTATGCATCGAAGGTTAATCGGAATCGACTCATCAGAAGATTAACAGCTCCAATGTAAGTATGTCCGGAAAGTGTCGGGACACTCTCACAAAGTGTCCGGCCCAGTGGCCGAGTGTCCGGGGAATACCCGCTGAGTGCTAGGTATTGCTTAATTAACTTAAAAGCTTGGATGTGGCCCAAGTTATGGGAGGGGGGAAAGAAGCGTTCGTATTGTTTGCATGTCTATCTGTCGTGCATTAACTCCAAAACGACTGAAGGAATCTTAACTGAATTTGATACACAATCTAGAGACTGACACATACCAAGCTTAGGGTACTCTGTAGACTATAAGCTATACTTTAACTGACTGTTCTATAAGGAAGTAATGTTCTCCGGATAAATAAAGCCGGTGGATAAGTTTGTTATACTGATCTGATTCCATGCTTAGCTTAGTTTAGCACTTGTTTTACGGATATCAAAAACAACAGTGTACAAATGCTATAAATTTTCAATAAATAGTTCGATATCCTCACCCAGATTTGCACTTGGCCAGCGTGGTCGACTAAGGCCTTATCGCCCTAGTTTAGGGTAGGCCCGTGCCCCAGCAGTGGGGACGTATATGGGCTGATGATGATGATAATGATGACCCAGATTTTCTTATTTTTTACCAATCCAAACAGAACCAGGAAAACTCTCTCTCTCTCTTTCTATCTCTATACTTACCTTTCTCTTTTTTAATATTAGACGTTCAATCTGACTTCACTGCATCTGATGGTAAGCGGACGGTAAGGTCCACATATGGGGCCGACGGGCTTAATAGATCAAGTGTCTTCTATTTTAGTCAGGGGATACCAGTCACAACTATCTGTCCGGTGGTTGGTTAACGGTATACGGGTAAGCGACCCCGGCTCCTCGAGCTACTATCGACTCAGTCCAAATCATCCGAGGCGATAGTATCCTTCCTCCCCTTTTCCTTCCCCGTCATATATCCTTGCTACTCGTGGGAACGCTATGACCCTGTTAAAACAATGCACAAGGCAGAATGGCGGCGACGTGGTCCGCAACCCGTCACGTCACGTTTCCCACAGAGGTGAAAAGTGGATCGCTGGAAGTGATCTCTGCCTACCCGTCTGGGAAAAAGGCGTGTTTTATGTATGCATGTATGTATGTCCTCTATTTATTTCAATCCTTCTTACAAAGTCATCACCACCGCTTCTCCTTAAACCTCGCACCACAACCTAAGTTAAAACTAAAGTTAATGGGATGAAAACAAACCAAAATATACACAAATGTCGTCTAACGCTATTTGTTCTGTTGTCAACCAGCAAACGTGTTGTCTCTGCTCACTCGATCGTGTTTGCACAGACAGACACCGTTCCGATAATCATTGTTATGCGTTTGGGTGCTACAATGGATATTAAAAGTGGTCTGTTTTCTTTGGTGTGTTTTGTTAAGGTAGTATTACATTAGACGTATGTGGGGGGTTAGGTTTTAATGACAAAGTCGTTGGTTTGATAAGAAGTCCCCGGTTCGAGTCCGGGGTTGGGCAACATTTGTGTGAGTTTTTTCTGTAAAGAAATTACTCAGCCCAGAGGTAGGAAGTTGACTGGTGGTTCTGCGCCCGATCTCTCATCGGTCATGTCGGATTGCCGTCTCACCGAACTATGAGAGTAGGGGAACAGAGAGTGTACTTGTGTTTACGCGCACAATTGTGCACTATAATACGTCCTGAGCAGTTGGCTGATCTCCACTGAGATCGGCCGACATGTCCGAAATCGGTCAGATGCCAAATTTTTTTACACATTTAGTAGGTACAGAAAGTGGGAAAGAGCATAGCCCTACTTTGAATACTTTTATCCGATTGCGCTAAAAAGGTGTAATGTTTCACGCGTCCATAAGACTCCATGTGGACATAGTCGCGGGTGAAAAGATAAAGAAACATAATACTATATGTACTATATGTTGTATAGTCACACACAGCGGAGAGCAGACTACAATACGGGGTACAGTCGCCGACAAATGCGCCGTCCCCGCGGACACTGACGAACGGCGATAATTAGTCTTAAAAATTGCGCGCCCACTGTACCTACACTGCGGGACAAGGAAACCGGGCCCCGGGATTATTTAAAAATAAATACCTATTGAAAAAAATGTTGAATCTGATTTTGAGGTTTGTACTTACCACAATTTACACAGCTTCTAGATGTACCACTTCTAAGAAATCAGAAACAATAGTTATAATAAAAAATAAATACAGTTGTCTGATGCATGGCATGGCCGCCATGGCCAATCTAAATGGACGTTAGCCAATATCAAGGACATTTACAGTTCCCAAGCGTTTGTAGATCTGATTCCATAGTCTCATAGGTCGGTGAGAGGGCACTCCGACTTGACAGATTGATTAGAAATGAGGAGCAGGACCAACTCCAACTTCCTGACCCTCGAGTTGAATAATATGTCACGAAACAATGCACAGTTGTACATTGGCTGTAAGTACCTGAAACCGTTACGTACCTTTCGGTTTTTAGCGTTTCTCTCGTAATTTACGCGTTAAATAATATGTGTATTTCGGGTAACTCCGTTTTTAAATAGACAATTATGGCATAATGTTGTTATTATTGTCACCTATTTATTATAAACTCAACTCTGCGACTATATGTCGTACGACATATGGACGGTATATAGTCCATCCAATGTCCAATGTAGCCGACGCTCTATTGACTGCACAGTTTAAGGGTAGTTTTATTAATTTTTTTGGTCCAGTTTCTCTGGCCGGCAGTGTACGGCCACTAAATAGGATACGTTAGAGCGATGCGGGAGTCTGCTCTATCTCGGGCTCGCTGGACGGAGCGAAATTAGGGAGTGGCAACAAAAATACTTACAAATTGGCTTTTTTTCTATTTCCCACTGGTTTGGAGGGGAAGTTTTGGGTAGTTTATTTATGGTTGCGCTTTATTATCCTAAATCATGTTTTCGAGGGTTGAGTTCATAATAATTTTTATGTAGGTCCTTTTTTACAAATTGTTTCATAAAAAATACAGTAAAACAAAATTTTAATAAAATAACCTATAGTTTCCTTATTTACTAAAATTTAATCATATTGAAAAAGACCTGACATCTAGAAGGCAGTGATAGTGAGAGTAGGCATAAATACATCGTACACATTATTTAAAATCCTTTTAAAGTCCATCAAGACTGTAGTCTTTATAAAAGTAAAAAATCATAAACCTTCACATACATTGATCGCACTCTTAGTATTGATATACACCCATATGAAGGATCCTTAGCTTGGTAAATCTATCACAAAGACCATCACTTTTCACAGGACACATAATTATAATAGCAGCTATCAGTTCACCATGGGAGCTGGTATGGCGTCGCTGTGAGTTCTGTTGAGAGCCGAAAACGCTTCGATAAATAATTCATATCGCATACTCTTGACACCTATTGACTAAATGCTAATGTCACGCACACGCGAATACGCAAGTTGACTATTAGGGCTGTCTCTAGTTTAAAAAGTGTAAAATAATAATTCATTAACATTACATTACATACAGTACAATTTTAAGCGTCGATGGCCGAGGGGTTAAGGTTGTTGCTTGCCATGCGTAAGCGCCAATTCAAACCCCGCCACGTACCACTGTGTTTTTCAAATTTGAAATCCATGTGTACGATTATTCGACGCTTCAAAATATCTGACCGATATGTGTGTGCCGATTCTAAACGAGTTCTCGATTCACACGCCTTTTTAATGCGTACTAGCAATATCGACGAAATGTTGATAAATGATACACCATTCTATGGAGCCTTTTATAGATATCAATAAAATGTTTTATATCCCGAAAATGCCCTTTAGTGCACAGCTGTTTAATTTGTTTTGAGCAAAATGCATTGATTTATTTTAGCAGACAATAAAAAAAGACATAATATTATAATAAGAATATAATGGGTGTATTAAGTATTAAAGTATAAAAAAACAACTAAATTGGCCAGATCACTTATCCACCATAATTTTTTATGGCCTTGCTATAAAAGCTTGTAAAAAAAAACTTGAAAACGGAAGGGCCTCCCAAAAATGGCAGCCCTTACTCACACATCCATACTCTCACAGACACACGGACACAGTAAGCCACAGTGCAAGTATGTCACAGTAAGAAATTTATTTCTTGCTGTAACATTATTTGCGAATAGGCAGCCGATTAGGTTTTTAAAGAAAAATTAGTTACGTAGAAATATTATTTTATTTTGTAATTGAGGAAGCTTGCAGTTTGTATTTCTAAATGAAATATACATAGTATTTTGACAATAGATTGTTCATGAAATTATTTATTCCAGGCAAAAAACACTTGAAAGAAGTTATGTAACAAAAAAATTATTAAAGGTACTTACTTAAGTTTGCGAGGAAAAAAAGTAAAAAAAAATATAAAATTTTAGAAGTTATATAAAGTAAATTATTTCATAAACATCAAAATATCTATTTAGCAATCCTACAAAAATCTAATTTTGACTGTAATGATGTACCGCAAGATGGCAAAATCTTTTTAACATTCTTAGCATGTCCTTGGCCACTTCACTGCGCCGCCAAATATACTGTGCACTCCTGCGCAAGTGTGTGTCTAACTACATTAGAAATTCGGCCACTCGGGCGCATCACGATTCGGCGTGACGCTATTGGTCGGTTCGTATTAGAAAAAATTAGGAGCCACGCCTCAGCCAATGGTGTCGTTTGACATTGATGGATGGTGATTACGTCTATTGTAGATAAAAAAAATGATAATTTTCGGTCGTCGTAGTTGGTTGGTATCTTATTCGTTCTACCTACGTTTAAAAATTAACATTTTTAAATTAATGTTTTTTTTTAAATACTTCAACTATTGAAACCTAATAATATAATAATTAAACTCATCTACTTAGTAGATAGTTAGATACCTATGTTCAAGTTAAAAAAATTGTAGAATTTGTACCAAGTATAAATTTTACCTACTAAATTTTTGTTAATTATTATATATTTCGATATAGTAGGTAAATTAATAATTGAGCGTATTTCCCAACATCAACATCATCACATCGACGGTCCCTACGTATAATCACGTAAGTGGCACTTGAGGGATTTGCATGTTTTTATTGCAAAACCTCGAAATCAACATAGACTTTCATTTAGTTAACACAGAATGTCGAAAATGTGCCTAAAACATCCTTATATCGATGCACGACAAATTACTTAACTACACTACCACCGACGTAAAAATACTTAAATGGTAGTTAGGGTGTATTACTTCGGAACATCGCCGCTATACCCGCCCCCGCTGCCCCCGCAACTGCCAGTTAAGCGCTTTTGCGCCCGAGACGGCCTAGGCTTATATTTTTCTGCCTTAAGATTGTTTTTAAACGATATTTCGTAAAATTGCTTGTATTTTTATGAAATCAAACAAACTTTGAACATTCCAAAGCCTTTATCACGATGTGGTAGTTACGTTATTTTACGTAGGAAATTTAAAAATCATTATGACTTATGTGGTAGTTGTGTAGTTTTACACCGGAGAGCCAAAATCGATGTTTATACTATCTACCAGATGGAATGTTTTTCGATGGAAAGTATTATTTTAGTCTTGCTAGTAATTACCAATTACGTTATTTTACGTCGGAAACAGATTTAGTGACTGGGTGTGATTTAAGTGTTTGGGGTATATATTTTGTTTAATAAATTGCTGTGCTTAGCAAAAACATATTAATTGTTTAATAACCATTAATTTTGATACTTATAGCTTTACTTGACCTGGTTGTTTTTTTTATACTGAATTTTATTTTCAGACATTGAAGATGATTTAACCGACTGTGAGGCCATATTTTGTGTAGGAAAACTAATTTCGCAAATTGATTAAAGTTTTAAAAGCTTTCTTATCTGGGATAAGTATAGTTAAATAACCACTACCACAATCATGAAAATTCTTCATTTAACAGCGCAACTGAATAAAAATTTGTTCAGTTGCGCTGTTGGTCATCAAATATTTAGTTGCATTAGGTAACAGTTTGATTGTGGTGATATATATAACTGCATACGTCATCTGCGACAGACCTCAGATTAAATTACTCGACCCTCCTCCGGGCAACTTCAAAAAGGAGACAACCCAAGCACTGTAAAAGTTTTCTATTCTATTCTATTCTATTCACTGTTATTCTCAACTAGGTCCTGATGACATCACGTCAAGATTGTTAGTAGACGTAGCCAATTTTATCGTACTACATTCAATAAAATAAATATTAACCAAACACAAGAGTAAACGAGTTTCTGGAGTGTAGACCGCGTCTCGGCAAACACAGTGTGGGACGCCCTCAGGCCAGGTAAAGTGACGATTTGCCCAGGACGGCTGGTGGGAGTTGGATGCGAGTGGCCGAGAATAGGCGGGAGAGGCGAGCATTTGGGGAAGCTCGTGGTTAACAGAAGACTAAATTATAGGCTGATGACGACTAAGAACCCACACCCTTCTAACTCCTACAGTCAATGCTGTAAGCTAAAGACGTCTACGTCTTGAGTAGGCGGTGCCAATGTTACGGTAGGAGAGAGTTAGGCCAATAAGAGTCCCACATATTAATAATGTGCTGAACATACATCCAGAGAGACATTTAGAGGACAGAGACATATTTGCATCCAAATGTCTGTCCCAGGCATTCTGACAATGCCTTCTGAAAAAGCAAGATTAAGCAGATTTTTAAAAATTGCGTCAAAATAGCATTTTTTCAAGAAAAGGCTTCTTATCGAATTCAATTTGTTCATATTTTGGAACATAATTGGACAATTTCACTCCTCACAACCTTAGAAGAAGTTCATTAGAGTGATAATGGCACGTAGTTCATCTAATCGAAATTTTATTCGACAACAGCGGCTGGGAGGAAAATGGCTTTGAAATAATTGGTTTTGGACTCTGTGGTTGCTGATCTCAATGGTGGTCATCCAACTGCACACAATGTCCTAACATTTATTGTAATACACAGTTCTATTTTCTATTCTCGGTTAATCAGCATTCAAATACCACCCTTATAGACCAGACCATACCATAGACCACCGCCTTATCACGTTTTTTCCAATGCATGCTCGGCTCGTGTCTCAGCTAACTCCCTGACTCCAGGCCGAGAAATTATTAACACAAAAACGCTCAAGATTTCTCAAAATTTGGCCTAATCCGATACCAGGACCCGATAACTCTCGGTCCTTACTCGGCGCTTGCTACTAATACACCAACGTGGCAGTCGAGGAGGTACTGTCTCAACTTTTGGTTAGCTTATTTATTCTTTAGAACAAAATTGGCAAGAAAGCATATTCTAATACTTATGCTTCTTTAATCATCTAGACTTAACAGACGAGGGTCATATACCGTTAACAATGGTTTTATATTTTAAATATATTTTTGCCATTAAGGCGTTTTTTATTATTTCTATACACCGTGAAATTTTAGTGGTTGTTTTCCCGTAGAAGAACGATTTGACTTTAGTAGTACCTACTATCGAATCATGCGAGTTATTTCTTGATAAGTTTTTTTTTTCAAATTTTCTAAAAATATTTTTTTATTTCAGAAGCGTGAGAAAATTTCGTACTTTTAAGTTGTGTGACGTAATCAGGTACTGATTACCGCTTGAAAATTATGATTAAAGCTAAAAAAGATCTACCCCCTAAGTAATAAAGCGTTTCGAGCATGATTTCGAGTTTCGTTAAACCGGTATTTATTGATTAAAATTTAAAAATAAAAAATTAAGATAAGAAAAAAAATAAAAAATACTGCACAAACATATTTTACTACTAAGATAGAATCAGTTTACTGCGGCAAAACAACCACTAAAATTTCACGGTGTGTATAGATACAAAACCCAGAATCCCGTATGTGTATATTATATTCGGCGTAAAATTACCTATTGGGCAGTTAAGGTTTTGGTCGATGTCTAAAATCCCCTGTAAACAGTAGGAAGTACCAGTTACGTCGTTTGTAGTGTGAGTAATTCCAACGTAAAAGTCGGTAAGTGATAAATAGTATATAAATAATAATCCTATTAAACTTATTTTTAGTTTTTTGCGCAAAAGAGCTCTTATTTATTCAGTGTTCCAAATTTCATAGCTGTAGGAATAATAGAACACGAGTAACACATGTTTGAAACTTCAAAGCGCTCTCCTGTAAAATTTAGGTTTTGTAGATACGGTATTATACGTTGGGACCGTCGACATCAAATCTAAATAACTAAGCTAATTAAAATCCTAATTCTACAAATAAACAAGAGTTAGGAGTAGGGACTTACTTAGTACCCACCCATACACATACACAGAATGTACGAACTAGGTAGGTACATATCCAAATCAACAAAAATAAAACACACCCAACCAATGCCCATCTTCAAATGCCACACACACATTCAAACAAACACGTTTCTAACGCCCCCCACTCCTGCGCACCCGAAATTTGAACCGCGTTAGACGATTGGTGAACCGCTCTCCGCGGGTCTGCCAACACTACGCATTTCGGCAACCATTTTGGTTTTTTCTAATAGGGTGGGGCCGATTCTAATAGGCTTAGAAAAATGGCGGTTTCTATGTACTAGCTGGTGATAACGATATTTTTATTATTTTTTATACATTTATGGTAAATTATATTTCGTTAACGATTACATATTCATAATTAAATTAACAATATTATGTTAAAATATTATTGTATCACGTAAAAAAGATCATAAAGTTTTTTTCACCATTGTTAATAGCGTTTGGCCCGTTAAGTTATTGTGATAATTTGACATGCATTTTTTTATTGTCAGGCGTGAACAATTCGCGCTAAATTTATTATAATAACTAAAACGAATCGACATGGGCGGTAGTAAAACAAATTAAATGGAATTGAGTGTGAGAATTTTGTCGAAAAACACGCTTCCGAAATCAAAAGCAGCTGGCCCAAGGCGACAAACAAGGAAGTGCTTTAAAATTCGCGAACAGGGTCAATATCATAATTCCAGCGCGGGAACTCGTAAAAAAAAACAATAAGAAACCCCAAAATGGCGCTCACACGGGCAAGTTTACGCGCCAAGTTGAACGCACACAGCGACAATGGGCCCCAATTCGGATTCCGAACGCGCACAGTACAGTTTCCGCAATGGCGGCGCGGTCGATGACCCTCGGTTTTGGAGGGCGCGCTGACGTCACGGCCTGCCTCACTGCGACCTTGAATGCGCGTTGTCCCCCTCGTTCGCGATTTTCGAAGATCGTTAAACAGGCCGGTTAAATTTGGAACGCAGTCATTGAGTTGGCGCCTTTCTTTTTCATTCTGAATCAGACTGATGGTTCACGAGATCTTGTTTGGTTGCTGTTCGGAATCGGGTTTGGCTGATCGAAAAGTTTGTACGTACCTACGAGTATGTAGTAGTAGCGTCGGAAGAAGTGACTAAAAGTTTTAAGTCAATTCTTAGCGGGTTTTCGTGTAAGTGTCGCTCGACTTTCAGCTTTTTAGATGATGCCTTGCGAAATAGCTAAACCTGTCAAATTAAGTACTTACTCGCAAAAATACAATAAAAAGTAAGCAAAAAAAACAGCCATGAAGGATCTAATTGCTTCTTAGATATAACTTATATACTTATTAACTTAGCAATATCATCAGATTGACAAATTTACACCTGCAAACAGACCTATTACAATATTTTGCCCACACAATATTATTCCTGTAGCCAATCGTCTCAAGTTTCAATTCGTTAACTTGCTCTTTCGAACTAAGTGAAATGGTTGTCGTCTTGCACGAATATGAGACGGGGTCATTGACCGCGCCCCGATAAGATTCAGGTGCCACACGCTTAATAAATAAGTACCTTAACCGCCATTTTGTTGAGACAACTTGTCTGTTTCGCCGTTTATTACAAAAATAGGATATGCTGATTGGAAGGGCTTCATGTAAATGGTAATTGAGGTAACGAAGACATAAAACTTTAAGAAAGACACGCAATTTGCTCTTTTGAGGATTTTTTTTTATCAGTAGCTAAGGAATTGTAGTAAAGGAAGATAAAATCAATATTATCATCATCGTTCATTAATCTTGGTTAAGTTAATATGTTAATATTACTAAAGCCTATATGATCTACTTCTGAAGAGTTTAATGAAAAAAATTATAGGTTGAGTTGACAAATAATTAGTTAAATTAAAAAACTTGGAAAAATTATTAATTTAATTAGGTACCTAAATCAAAATCCCTTATCTACGTAACTTAATATAAATTTGTGAGCCATAGAACATTGCACTATTAATTTTATTTATGCCATCAACCGATCAAATTGACTTTATGTTTTTCCCCTTTTTATTTTTAATTCGGGTTTTTATATCGTTTTCAATACGTATCAAAACACGCCATACCTATTGACTTTAATTTATGGTGTAAACTGTAAATAAATAAGTAATGGGTCGAAATCGAAGTACCCACTTAATATACATGTTTTTTGGATGGTTTATTATATTTTAATGCTAGGGACCACAGATAACATAACTATACTAGGGACACAGAGCTGACGAATGACAGGCCCGGATGGTAGAAGTATACATGTTGCCCCGACCCCACTTAGCGTGGGATAAGGGCAGTAGAAAGGTGATGATGATGATGATGAATGCTAGAGACACACTTAGGGGAAGATTGTCATTTAAATTTATAGTACGTTTTTCACGACATAACGCGATAATTTGATAAAGTCAATCGGCTGATACAATGAGATATCTGATCGAGGACTCATAACTATTATTGAAGTAAGCTTGAAGAAATCGCTTTAGTTTTAAAGTCGAATCTATAAGAATGTACCAACTTATTGAGTACCTAATTATTTTAAGACACAATTACCATAATTAAAGGAAATAACACTGTGTGTATTGTCAGTCAAGGAAGTAGTCTCTATAAAAGTCCTAAATGTGACACTATAGCTTTTTTACCTAACTGACACACGATGATGGCTTGGAGTAGCCTCGTGATCGTCACCGGACTTGCGGGGGACTGGATGGCTCTCAACCCTAAGCTCATTATGGCGCGGGTCTTTAAAAAATCACAAGTAAAATGCAGTCAAAATAAGAATTCGTTCTGTATCCTTCATTTGTTTTCTCACAATGAGCAATCGTAAACTGCTGCAGTTTACAAATTAGGGCGCGCGTAGGCATTGAAGCTCGCAGTTTGGTCCAAAACTAAAAAACCCAGACACACAAAACAAGTGACTGCTGTGTCTGTCTGTGTGTTCGTGTGTTTTGTATGTGTGTGTGGCATTGTGCGGGTCAGTGCTGCGATAACGCGATCGGCGTTTTGTGAACCAGTATTTGGGTCGGTACTGAGTGCATAAAAGTGTATTTACCACACCGAGCGACATGTTAATCATGAAATTACTGGCTCGGTGGCACAGTGGTTAGTGATCCTGGCTGGCTGTTCCTGGTTGTGGGTTCGATTCCCATTCAGGACATATTATGTGTGACGAATATCGGTGTTTTTTCCGTGTCTGGGTGTGTTCTTTTATTTTATTTTATTTCTTAAAAATATTCAAGTATATGTATTGTCTACTGTCGTTTCTCGTTTCCATAACACAAGTGTTCATTACATTGATCCGATCCCATGGTAAGTGATTCAAGCACTTGTGCTACGGATAATAATATGAGAAACAGCATTGGTAAACATAAATATTTAAATAACAAGCCGATTATGGATCAACAGACGTTCATCACACAAATAAATGTATCAGGTGGGAATCGAACCTACGACTTTTCTACGAATTGCTGTATGAGACAGGGGCACTATCCATTGCGCTAATGTAGATAACATGTTATAGCCACTCGGTCTTATTCTAATTTCCACCTTAGTAGTTTAGGAAACCCATTTTTATCAGAAAGAAACGTCTGTCAACTTTGACAGAAAGGTCTTTGTAAAAACTAAGAGAATAATTAGCTATTTTCAGCTTTAAATCGTTGAACTTGCCAAAATAAAGTGGCTGTGTAATTATTATCTCCTCACATTTCAGCTTGTCTGTCAGATGTTACTGTAAACTGTGGTCTCAACGAAACGTCAAGCGGCCATCGGAAACCGGTTGTCACCCCAAAGGGCCCTTCAGGTCCCCTCATTCCGCGAAATTGCGTCCGAAAATTGGGTCATCCGGCCACTCTCATCATACTTTCCCTCTCTTACGGTCTCGTCTGCGGACGGTACCGGCGCGAATATAGCCATGTATCATCAAAACGCAGGTCAATGACCTCTGAATCACGTCTGCTCATTTGGAATTTGACATTGTCCCTGTCGCACACGTGTTCCCCTCTCGCTCTAGACACCGCGAAAAGAAGTACCTAATCAATCTTATCGTAACTTGTCGAATCGTGTTTTGAATTTATCTGGAGATAACGGTGTCATTGGTTGTCATTGGGGACCATTGCGGAAATGTGCATGTTGCATTTGATTGGCAACTTTATGTGTTTCACGTTAAAGTACAGTTTTGATGTGCATACAATTTGGCGCGTTTTCGGAAGAACCTTGAACTGTTACGTTTATTTTTTTATGATATGTACTGCACTCGGAAAATGCCAGCCAATTACGAGTATGTAACGGGTTTAAGTCAATATTTTTAAAGAAATAAAAGCGCTGTTGCAATTGGGTGTAGGACAAACAAAATGCATCATGCGTGAACGATTTATTGTCACCAAGCCTTCGGTTGACGAGTCGAGTTTGTGTAGTCACGAGCCGAGACGACTTGACGACGAAACTCGATTTCTACTTTGGGCTCGTCTACTCGAATACTGTAACATGAAATAAACCGTTTCTGTACATAACACATTTTATGTGGCCTGTGACAAGCGACGTCTCTTGAGAGAGCACTCAAATATCTCCACAACTATTTATTGAAATTATTGAAAATTCGTCCGTCAAATCGTAATTTCACGAATTGACGGACGAATTTTCGATGTTTAATCTGTTTTCTTTGGCTTAGCCTGTTTGTAAATGAATATTATACCATCATCCTCGTCAATCCTGATTCGGTTGCAACTTAACGGTCGAAAATTACCATGTTAGGTCAAAATTAAAGTCGAAAAATTATTTATTTCAATCAAGAAAGATATCAACAAGGCCCTTCTCCGGTCGTCATCTTTGTGAATTTAGTCTATTCCTGTGAAGGTCGTCAACATAGATATAAGTTAATTATGCAACAAAAGTTGCAACTTAAAGTAAATCAAATTCCTAACCAGTCTGAGCTATACCTAGCTCAATATGTTATAGGTCATAGCTCAAACATGTTTTGCAATCAGACTAACACAACTAATCAAGTTGCCTTGAAGGTCAAAATAAATATGCGTGGCATCTGTCCAATGAATGGCAAATTACGTCGACTGTTGAATTAATTATGCCTCCTTATAAGAATAAGACTTATAGTAAAATAATGGAGAATATAGAAACAGCTTGGGTGACCCTGGCAGCTTCCCGTTGCTCAGATTCATTTACTGGCTCGGTGGAACAGTGGTTAGTAGCTGACTGGCAGTTCCAAGAGTCATGGGTTCGATTCCCACACATTCGAGACAAATATTTTGTGTGATGAACATTGGTGTTTGGTCCGTGTCTGGGTGTGATTATGTATTCAAAAAATATGTATGTATGTCAATCAGTCTTTGACGCCCATAGTACAAATACTGTTTAGTTTTGGGTCAAATTGCCGTGTGTGGGAATGTCCCAGATATTTTTAAATGACCTTGTTATCCTTAAAAAGATTGCCTTGTTGGTCTTTTGGTGGTAAACACTACTTATGATGCTCATCATCAGCCCTTACACGTCCCCACTGCTGGGGCATGGGCCTACGCTAAACCAGGGCGATAAGGCCTTAGACAACCACGCAGGCCAAGTGCGGGTTGGTCGACTACACAACCTTAGAATTTCTTCGCGGTGTGCAGGTTTCCTCACGATGTTTTCCTTCACAGTTAAAGCGTCGAATAATCGTAAATACGAATTTCAAATTTCAAAAACACAGTGGTACGTGGCGGGGCTATACGTATGCCAAAATTAATTTAAATTGGTAGAAGTAGTTCTGACAAACATACTTTGTGATTTAATAAAAGTGGATTATGTAAAACAAAAGTAGAGATTTTTTTCATGAAAGCCTCCCAAACACTAATGAGATACAACACGCTATCACATGTTTACTCACGTTCTGATAAAACGTAAATATTTTTTGACATTGAAGCGAAATGGTGGATTATTGATAAATGCATTATCAACTGCATCAGACAGGGATGAGCTGATAATTTCGTATATCTGATAGTATGAGTGCAACGACCGACCGATTTTAATACAAAGATAATATGCACTACTGGCACAAATGTGGAAGGCTTTCTTTAAAGATAACGTACGTTTTTGTAATATCTACTGAAACTGAGATATTATACAAAATGAAGCGTGAAATGTTTAGATTGCATTGGTATTTTAGTGCTGTCAATTGGGTCGAACGTCACAGGAAGATGCTCAAAAAAAACTAAATTAAAATACAACTGACGACTTTGGGATAAGAGGCTAAATCATTCAATGTACAATGTGTTAAAAAAGCGTCGATGGCCGAGTGGTTAAGGTCGTTGCTTGCCACGCGAGAGGTGGCTAGTTCAAACCCCACCAGGTACCAATGTGTTTTTTCAAATTTGAAATTCATATGTACCATCATTCGACGCTTTAACGGTGTAGGAAAACATCGTGAGGAAACCAGCACACCTGAGAGATTTTTCAACGGTGTGTGAAGCCATGTCAGAGGCCTACGGGCGGTTTAAACTCTGACACCAGGTTGTTCATCAACCATACGATAGGAAGAAGAAGATTCAATGTATGTTCCCAACGAAAGGCTCGAGCCTTACAGGCCTTAGTCATCAAAACTTTAGAGTTACTTCACAAGTGTGTAGGTTTACATACAAAGTTTTCTTTGACCGTAAGAGCGTCAAATAAAATAACAAATTGTTCAAATTTGTAAAAGACGGATGTAAACCGATGACCGCTACATCTACCAATGATTAACCACCTAAGACTCAAAGGTACATATAAAACGGCCTAATCAAACCCACAAAAAAAATGATGATGACGATGATACTGAAAGATGTTCACGTTAGTTAAACATTTCAATTGGAAACGGAACGTAAACGTTTCGGCTTTCAGTATTCTTTGCAGAAACTGCCTACTGCAACGCACACTAATCGGAATCGTAACGTAATCGCCTCGTCTCGAGACGATACGGCGACAATCGAATCGAACGAAAATCGATACGAAATTTTGTGTGTCGTACCTTCAATCGGAAATAACACACCACACACATCCACATACAATGCAGTCGCTGGTGGTACCAAGATATTTAGTTCCTCTTTTCTGCCACGTATCATTAAGGCATGGAATGCCCTTCCAGCTCATGTTTTCCCTCCTATAATTCCGGGCTTTTCAGGCGCGGCGTGAAACTGCATTTAAGCAGGTCTTCAGGGAAAGTGTGACAGGCTCAATATGGTCTATTGTGCCTGTCGACCTCATATGTGGATCCCTCTACCGCTTACCATCAGGTGGAAAGAGGATATCTTTTAGCCATTTAAAAAAATAACCGTTCGAATATCTAACTGCTAGATTCTGCCGAAGCCATTTAAAAATACAGGAACCTTTTCGCATTACCAAGCTACTCTCTTATCGGGCCGATAAGAGCGGTTATTAAATTTAGTTGGATATTTGTTGTTATTGAGCGGAATCAATAACGCTCGTATTATTGACCCAGTTGGTTCGGTGAACGAACTTGTGACTCTTTCGCTCTTTATTCGATGTGTTTGGTCTCTATTGTCAATAGCTTTTTATGATTTTTCAGCCATTTTTTAAGCGGAGAGCGTTTATGAATTTAATTGGTGAGTGGGATGCGAAGCGGTTTGCCTATTGGTCGAAGCAGTAACAGATCTTGTGCGTATGAGGAAGTTTTCGTGATTTGACATTTTTACCTTACATTTGCATTTACAGCAAATATGACTCTGTCCGCGTTCAGGCTAAAACTATTGGACCGATTTTATTGACATTTTGTACACAGTCCACAGCTTATATGCGATAAACGACTTCAAGCAGACAAAGAGCTTTCTTAGGTAATAAACCTGTTCCTTTGGTTGGGATTGGATGGGATTTATTTAAAAAAAACCTGCCTAAATATTTTTAAAGAAAACCTACTACGCCCAAGCAGAAGATTTATTATTAACGTATACGAATACGTTAATTACAAATCTTTAAAGGAAACTACTTTGCCTAAAGAAAGAAGAGGAGGAAGGAAGTAGCATCACTTTTTATGTCTTCTCGGTCTAAAACCAAATGCTGAGTCAGTAAAAAAACTGAAGGTTCTGTGCTGCAACTCCAAGAAATGACACACCGCTACCTTCACGAAGCATGTTAAGCTGTCGGTCCCGCGCCTCATCTGTCGCCTATCAGGCTGCAAACTAAACGCCCGAGGTGGGGCGGTGGCGGTGGCTCATACAAACTTAAGCCTTTCTACCGTTTTTTTTCCTAACTGACATACGATGATGGCTTGGAGTAGCCGCGTCATCACCGGACTTGCGCTAGAGCGGATGGCTCTCACCCCTAAAGCATTTGTACCGTGTCGCGCGAGCCGTTTGTTCTACCTTTTTTTTCCTAACTGACATACGATGACGGCTTAGAGTAGCCTCGTCATCATCACCGGACTTGCGGGGGAGCGGATGGCTCTCACCCATAAAGCATTTCTGCCGCGGTCGTCACCGCCACCGTCACAGCGTGCGCGCAGTTTGCATTCTCTAATCTGAGGGCCTACCATGAGTTGGCTATCGTTAACTTACGTACGTTAAAAACCTATCGAGTTGTTTTTTTCATACGGTCGATTTTAGTTCTCGCGTAACCACCAGGCGGCGCTGTACATGTTTTTCATAGACATATTTACGTAGGCGATATCGAGCGCGTAAGTTTTAAACTCATGGTAGCCCCACTGATTACCAATTAACTAGAATATGAGATGCACTAACAAATTGATTTATCATTTCAACACACGCTTTCAGCCTAAATGACTAAGTGTAAGTACACCTTTTATCGGTCGAAGAACTCAGATAGCGAAGTAATCATAAAAATTCTCGTGTATTTTCGTATTATGTTTCACTAACCGATTGTGGTACAAGGTCACAGATATGAGTGTTTTTACACGCACCGAATTTTAAAGCTGCATGCATAAACTGATAACGGCCTTTCAGTCTATTATCAAAATCTGGGAAAACCAAAAATCTGGGAGTTGTGATTTTTTGGTTTGATTTTTTGGTTAAGTAGTAGCCATAACTGATAAGGTTTAATCAACCTATGACATTTTCCTAAAAATCCGGGAATGATATTTAAAATTTTGGGGCATTTATTGATGTAGGTAATACGTGTGGCATTTACAGTGGACTGATTGATAAATCAAAATCCCAGTAATAAGTAATTACCGCTAAATTCCAAATGACTGAACTTTTTTGTTGATTTCTGATGGTTTCTATACTTTTTTCCCAGCTGAAAATTGGTTAGTGTAGTTATCAACGGACTTGAAATGTCAAAAACATTTTTTCTTAATCATTAGCTATTGTCTATTATATGCGCGAACACTACAGATTTGAAATAGAACTCATTTTAACAGAACTTTTTTAATAATATTATTTAGAATTGCAAGTTTGATCGAGTTTCATCCGTTAAATTATTTTTATTTCAAATAATCAGTACGTACATACCTACTTCTATAAATACGCGATGTATTATTACAATTTTCTTAATCTCCTTACACGTGTTTCGAATTTGGTAACTTCCTCATCTAACTCGTGCCGGTATAACGCCACAAAAATAAGACATTTGTCCTCAAAATCTACACGTTCCTAATTCATTAAATGAATGATTCATTCTGTAACAAATGTTTACACGTCCGTCTCCTGATTCTGTGTTTTTTTTATTGCGGTTTTGGAATTTGAAGAACCCGAAAATATTCAAGGAAAACGGTTAATACCTATTATGTTATTATTTTGGTGATTTTACCTTTTAGTTTCAAAACATATTCGTCAGATTTGAAGGCGGGGTAGCTTTAAATCAGCAAGAAACATTTCCTGGTATTATCGATCCTATCTTTACTTTGTGATGATAATATTGAAGATATGGGAATAATTTTAAATATTGTTTACACACAAAATTGTATTTACGTGATTACTAAATTTAATCTTTGCGTCGCAGTTATTTTTTACCTAAATCTACTTCAGTTTTTGCATTCATTTCAAGATAGAGGGTTAATATTGTTGCGGGAACGGGGTACGTTAAATTCAAGATACGCCAAAAGTCACCAAAAGACAATTAATTTATTTATCGACTAACAATTACACAATTAAACACTTAAAAATACAATTAAAAACACTTAATTACAACACTAAACACGGAACACTAAATTACACTAAAGCACTGAATCACACTAAAACACTGAATTTCACTGACTATTCGCAGGTAACGCACTCGATCACTTCTAGTTCGCAGGAGACTGATTCGCTTCGCTTTCCAAATCGGAACTGTCCCGTCGCGTCGTACATCCCGCTTTTATACCCAGTGAGGACGCAGCTCTTCGCGTGGCGTCGAGAATCTTCTCGTGGGGATCGAAATTTCTAGAACTCGCTGGAGCTCGCTCCGACCGACCAGAGTGTGTGACGTAGTATCGTGCAAGCGAATATAGACCTTATCCATACGACGATAAGACTAATTTCGCTTGCACGGTCTCTCAAGGTCGTACTATTATTATTACTTTAGAACACTCTAGAGCTCGCTACAACCTACCAGAGTGTGTAGCGTAGTATCGTGCAAGCGAATATAGACCTTATCCATACGACGATAAGACTAATTCCGCTTGCACGGTCTCTCGTGGTCGTAACATTATCTGCGTCTTAGTCATGCTCGTCCCGAGCATCATTTGACCCATGGTAACGAGCCAATCGATCAATGTGAACAATTTTCGGCTTGCCTCTTGTCCCTTGTTTGATCCGATAGGTTAAGTCGTTCAGCCTAGTGATGATCTTGTATGGTCCTTCCCACCTTGGCTGGAACTTCGGTGATTTGCCCTTCTTCCTGAGTGGGTTGTGTAACCAAACCAGACTCCCTTCATCGAAACCGTCGGTGTTGGCTTTGCGGTCGTAACGGGTTTTCATTCTTTCGCTGGATTTTAGACTGCAGTCTCTAACGAGAGCATGTACTTCATCCAGGCGCTTCTGTAGGTCAGCCGCATATTCGGTTACTGGTTTCGGAGCTTCTGGCGGTGTCCCAGTCAACGCGTCTACCGGAAGCCGCATTTCTCGACCGAAGTTTACCATTGCTGGGGTTGCGCTGGTGCTATCGTGGATCGCAGATCGGTAGGACAGCAAGAAAAGCGGTATGTACTGGTCCCAGTCTCGTTGATGCTCGTCCACAACTTTGGCCAAGTGGTTTTCCAACGTTTGGTTGAATCTCTCGACCATGCCATCGGATTGCGGGTGTGCTGGTGTAGTACGGGTCTTATGCATACCCAATAGTTGACAGACCTCCTGGAACAGTGCTGACTCAAAGTTTCTTCCTTGGTCAGAATGTATCTCAAGAGGCACACCAAATCGGCAAATCACCTCGTGGACTAACTTCTGGCGACCGTCTTTGCTTCTTGATTAGGCGTAGCGAAGACTTCAGGCCACTTAGTGAAGTAATCTTGGACCACAATGATGTACTTGTTTCCCTCATCGGATTCTGGAAAGGGGCCAGCTACATCTACTGCGATTCTTTCCCATGGAGCGCCGACGTTGTACAGCTTTGAGCTTGCCCTTACTTCTGGTTTGTGGGCCCTTTACTGATGCGCAAGTCGTACATTTCTTGCACCAGTCTTCGACGTCCTCCCGACAGTGTATCCAGTAGAACCTCTGTCTCAGCTTCTCTAGGGTCTTCTTCACGCCTAAATGTCCCCCGGATACCCCATCGTGTATGTACCTCAGTAGCGAAGCAACTTGTTTACGGGGTACAATCAGCTGTAGTGTCGTTTGATCCCCTTTTGGTGTTTCCCATTTCCTGAAGAGTACTCCATCCTTAATCTCCAAACTGTCCCATTGTGCCCAGTAACTTTTCGTGATGGGGCTTGATGATGCTACATGGCTCCAAGAAGGTTTTTGATCTACTTCTTTCCATTCAAATATTTTCCTCAGGTCACTATCCTCTTTTTTGAGCCTTTTTGATAGCGTCTTCGCTCCATTCATTATCAAGACCCTGGGTGGTAATCATCCGGACTTCTTCTTTAGTCTCTGTCTTAGAACAATGACTGCAGGCCACAGGACAAGGTCTCCTTGATAGGGCATCGGCATTCAAATGCGTTCTACCACTCCGATGTTCTGTTGTGAAGTTGTACTCCTGTAGCTGCTCTAGCCACCGCGCCACTTGTCCTTCAGGGTTCTTAAACTGCAAGAGCCATTTTAACGCAGCATGATCTGTCCGCAGGGAAAACTGTCTTCCAACGAGATACTTGTTGAAATGCTGTAGAGTCTTCACTACCGCCAACAGTTCCTTACGAGTCACACAGTAGTTCCTTTCAGGTTTTGAAAGTGACTTACTGAAATAGGCGATCACCACTTCCCGTTCACCTTGCTCTTGCGACAGAACTCCGCCTATGCCAGTATTGCTGGCATCGGTGTCCACGATAAACCTTCCTTCTCTGTTCGGGTAGCTGGCATAGGACTGGTGCAGAGGTGTTCTTTTAATCTGACGAAGGCTTGATCACATTCCAAGTCCCAGGCGAATACTCGTTTATCTTCCGTGAGCCGATGAAGAGGTTTCGCTATATCAGAGAAGTTCTTTACAAAGCGCCGGTAGTATGCGCATAAACCCAAAAATGATCTCACGTCGGTCTTGTTAGCTGGAATAGGCCATTCTTGGACAGCTTTGATCTTCTCTGGGTCGGTCCTTACACCTTTCGATGAAATAATGTGGCCTAAGTAGGCGACTTCTTCCTTGAAAAAAGTGCATTTCTTTGGGCTGAGTTTCAAGTTAGCTTCTCGTATTCTAGTGAAAACCTTCCTCAGGTTACTGACATGCTCTATGAAATTTCGACCCATGATAATGATGTCATCCAGATAGACCAGGCATGCATCACCCAGAAGTCCAACCAGTACCCTTTCCATCAACCGCTCGAATGTCGCCGGAGCGTTGCAAAGACCAAAGGGCATGACGTTGAACTGCCACAATCCATTCCTAGTTCCGGTCGTAAATGCCGTCTTCTCCTTGTCTGCTGGATGGATGTCTACTTGCCAGTACCCACTTCTAAGGTCCACTGTTGAGAACCACTTCATGCCGCTCAACATGTCCAGTGTGTCGTCTATACGGGGCAGAGGGTAGCTGTCCTTCTTTGTTGCATTATTCAACAAACGGTAGTCCACACAAAACCTGGTGCTGCCGTCCTTCTTCTTTACCAGGACTACAGGCGAAGACCACGGGGTTGTTGAAGGTTCTATGATGCGGTTCTTCAGCAGCTCAGCAACCATGTCTGCTGCCTCCTTCTCTTTTGGCAAATGGAAGGCGTCTAGGCCGCTGCTTTATTGGTGGCGCGTCTCCCGTGTCTATTCTGTGTTTAACGAGACCTGTCCTGCCCAAATCATGATCACCCTTCGAAAATATGTCGTTGGAATCTAGCAACAACATTTTAGCTTGCTCAAGTTCCCGCTCAGCAAGCTTGTCCTTACAATTTGCTAGGAGCGGGGTGACGACATCTCGTTGACAGGAGTCCGGTTCCCCGGCCCTTTTCAGCCTTCTGATGGATTGGCCTGCATCGCACCGTCCGATGACACAGTTTCTTCGTAGCTGCACTTCATCTCCGCTAAGATTGATGACTCGCACTAGCGCTTCTTTTCCGGTCATGGCCAGAGTTCTTGCTGTGATCCAACTCGGATGATCGCCGCAGTTTTCTATGACGACGCTTCGCCCTTGACTCACAGTGTAAGGGAATCTAACTTTGACCAGAGTTTCAGAGCTCGGCCGTAGGGTCGGATTTTTTAGGCAGTAAACTGCACATGATCTTGCTCCTCCAGGAATACTTTGTTCGGGGAAACTAAGTACTCCTTTAGCGACGTCTACCACACACTTCTGGTCTCTTAAACAGTCCAATCCGATGATGCAATCGTCCGTGATGTCTGCTACGAGTACACCGTATTCAAAGGTCTGTTCTCCAATGGTTATCTTCGCCATCGTCTCACCGAAGACGGTAACTGGCTGGCCTGTTGCTGTTTGAAGCTGAACGGATGGTCTCTGATTCCACATAATAGTCCTTTTCAATAGCTCCGGGCGCACTATTGTTCTTGAAGCACCGGTGTCAATAGTAAAATGACACGTTCCGCTGTTCAGCTGTCCAACCACTGTAAGGTTGTTCCCATTACCAATCTGTGAAACAGTGACGGTAGGGGCTCGATGTTGACCAGCCAGCGCCCGCCCCACGGCCCTGGCTCCTTCTAGTTTAACGACAGCTCTTCTGCATCCACCTGTGTAGAGGACGCTACTGTCGTTCTACGTGGCCATCTTCGCTTGGGGCAACTACTCCGAATATGGCCCTCTCGCCGCAGCCATAGCACATCGGACCCAAAGAAGGTTTTTCCTTCACCACAACCTCCCGAAGTCGTTGAGTTCTAGCGTCTTGACGCACGGCTTCCACCTCCAAAGCATGGGCTAGAGCTTCCTGTAAAGTCTGGATGATGGCTCAGTTTTACGGTATGTCTGACGTCTGCATCTCTAATTCCATCACAGAAAGCTTATGCGGGATCATTGATTCCACCAGTGTAGGGCATGACACGGAGGCACGTCTGACTAGCCTTTCAATTTCCGTTGCCCATTGCTGCAGACTCTCACCAGGCTTCTGCTGTCGGTCGCGGAGTTGTGCTCTATACGCGTGTTCCAGGTGTTTGTCGCTGTACCTGCCCTCTAGTGCTCTTTGGAGAGCACCTAAAGTTCTGTTATCCGAAGGCAGGTTTTCCAACGTGAGCAGGGCATCTCCACGAAGAGCCAGAGTCAGAGCTATCAAGGACTCTTCCTCGTTCCACCCTTTCCTTTACCCACCGTTTCTATCTGATACCAAAATGCTGCCCAAGACGTCGTTCCATCGAAGTGGGGTACTTCGATTTTCGGAGAATCTGACACTACCGTAGCACCCCGGGTCCCCACTCTTGCCATTTTGGTATGCAGCTGTCGCATCTCAGCATCCACCTGGCTCAATCGATCCTCGTGTTGGGGTGAATCGATCTTCATGTTGGGTGAATCGATCTTCATGTTGGGTGAGTCGTTCTTCGTGTTGGGTCTTGACGCTTAGCACATCATCCTTGAGAGCATCAATCTGCTTTTTCTAATACTTCGTGCTTCTTTTCAATAGCCCCCAACAAACTCTTGCTTAGCTCTTCCTTGAGTTCGACCAGTTGCCTCCTCCTGCCGGAGGGGATGCTCCTCCTGGCGAAGATGTTGATTTTCCTAGCGAGGGGCTTGTTCTTCACTCAGTTTAACGAATTGTGCTTCTTGAAGTCGGGCTAGCTCCTGCAGATGGCGGGGTTGCTCACGGGCTTGCTCTCCTGGCGGCGGGCTTGCTCACGGGCTTGCTCCTCCTGGCGGCGAGCTTGTTCCTCCTGGCGACGGGCTTGCTCCTCCTGACGGCTGGCTTGTGTCTTCAGCATTTTAAATAAGTCTGCAAGCTCCATAGGCCCAATCGGTGTTTGTATCGCTCCTCCGTTGAAGTACCTTCACCCTCTTGCAGGGCCGCAGGTTTGACTCCTTGTTACTCGACCCTCACTGTCTTCTCGTGGTGTAAGAGGCATCTTGAATCCCACTTCTGACACCAATTGTTGCGGGAACGGGGTACGTTAAATTCAAGATACGCCAAAAGTCACCAAAAGACAATTAATTTATTTATCGACTAACAATTACACAATTAAACACTTCAAAATACAATTAAAAACACTTAATTACAACACTAAACACGGAACACTAAATTACACTAAAGCACTGAATCACACTAAAACACTGAATTTCACTGACTATTCGCAGGTAACGCACTCGATCACTTCTAGTTCGCAGGAGACTGATTCGCTTCGCTTTCCAAATCGGAACTGTCCCGTCGCGTCGTACATCCCGCTTTTATACCCAGTGAGGACGCAGCTCTTCGCGTGGCGTCGAGAATCTTCTCGCGGGGATCGAAATTTCTAGAACTCGCTGGAGCTCGCTCCGACCGACCAGAGTGTGTGACGTAGTATCGTGCAAGCGAATATAGACCTTATCCATACGACGATAAGACTAATTTCGCTTGCACGGTCTCTCAAGGTCGTACTATTATTATTACTTTAGAACACTCTAGAGCTCGCTACAACCTACCAGAGTGTGTAGCGTAGTATCGTGCAAGCGAATATAGACCTTATCCATACGACGATAAGACTAATTCCGCTTGCACGGTCTCTCGTGGTCGTAACAATATGATGGCATTTTCAATCTTATCCATTTTTTTTTCTGTCTTTAACCATATTTAAGTAGGTAACCGTTATACCTATATAACCATCGTCAGGATTATTGAACCCACGACCTTTGCAACGAAGCCAAAGGTACCTACAGAACTACCACGTCTGAAATTCTATTGAGACAAGTTTAAAATAATCCTCGCATCCAAAAACAACTGTGCCGAACCACCTGTTTCTATACCTCATTGTCTTGCGAGACAAGGAGCGAGGTACACAAACCCGGCGGGTGCGAGTGGGACGCAAGAACCATGACCTCGGTCAAACTACTCGCGAAATTGGGGTCAGTGACTTGATAAGCTTATCACAATTTCGGCTGTGTAGCGTCACTGTGAGTTTATCTTGCAAATATAATGATAACGCTCAATAAGTGGTCTGTTTCACTTTTTCGACGACGTAATAGGCGAAAACAGTGGGCTATCAGCCAGAGTTGAGGCTTATTGTTGTGTTCACCTGAATTACAAGGCGCAGAAACAGAATAAAATGATTTAAAAGTGTGGTGTGAAGTTCGTAGATTAACGTATACATAATAAAGGTATATACTGCTGGATGGAAATTAGGACTTCCACAGCAGAAAGACCACTTATTCAGCTATAGAAACAGCACTGTTCTTTAAACTTCTACCTACTACTTTATACGTACAATCATTACAAAAAGCACAGAAAATCGATATTTTTAGTCCATGCTGCAAACAAATCAATAATGTATTAGACCCATACGATTTCTAAAGAGGATATTTTTAACCACCCCAAAGACTTTCCTTCGAAAGGAAGTACGAACTTGGACTACCTAATTACGGATTCAGTTAATATCCTTTTCTAATGAAACACGAAAGTTTAAAAAATTAATTGCATTCTAGTTTAAAATGGTTAACCTATTTATTCGTATCTAGATTGCGTGAGCACTAGCTTCGTCCTGTGCCTAGGTACTCACTTAGTATTTTATGTTTGCACCAAGCAGACACACCTGTGTCAACTATGAAAGTCGAAATGTTAAAAATGCCACTGCACTTTTATTGCAACAATGCAGCGCAAACAAAAATTAAAAAGGAGCACTTGAATTTTTATGTGGCAGACATTCGACACGATTATATGTAATTTCGAGGTCTTTGACACCGCGAAATTGTTATAATTTAAATAATATTTGCGAGTTGCTAAGTGTTATTGGAATCGTTTTTATTTTAATCGAAATGAAAATTGGTTTTATAAGTAAAAAAAAGTAAAATAAGCTTACGCCTTCACGCATCATTAATGGAGGTCTATTTTACAGACATCAAAATTTGTTTGTACCAAAACAATATTTGAAAATTCAACTTTCTAAGCTTGGTATAAAAGCCAGACAGAACCATTTAGCAAATAATTTGTGAAGTTCAGTTTAAAGACGTTCGTTAGAAAACGATTCATAAACCATCAAAAGTCAGCAACACCCATCAAAACGAAACAAAAGAGTTCACAAAATCAAAATTCCCTTTGACGCCCCACCTTTGTCCGAACGAAACAACCGAAAAGGAAAAAAAAAACAAAATGACATAAGCGGACGAACAACGAAACATCCATGTGTACTGGCCGAAAGTAAAAGCTACGCACACACGCGCGCCGGTCCTGACCTTTCCCAACATAATGGCCGCCGCCGAAACCGGGGTCGGTGACCGCGCGCACCCCGAGGCCGACGCATTCGGCAGGACTCGTTGAAAAAAAAAACAACAGAGATCACTTTCGCTGGATGAAAATGAACGGCGGGAACGCCGAATTTTGCTTTTCGAATATGTTTGCCAGTGCTGTTGGAGTTTGAATATTAAAAATAAAATTGATGGTGAATGGTTATAATTACTAATGATGAGGGAGGGAAAATGGAAAATCGTTCTATTAAAAAAATATAACGCTGGTACTTACGTATGTGGACGAATAAATTAAGTAATGTATGACGACAAATAGTAAGCAATATTTAATAGATAAAATAGACACAAAATTTAACTACTCTTTTAAGGACTATCAAGCAATTTTCTTTCGTTTTTGAACGAAGGGAAAACTTTGCATTTTTCTCTTCTTTTTTTGGCTCAGGCCGCAATAACAAAGAAACTACTATAAGTCTAGGCTGTACGGGCTAAGATCCCTTTGCCTTCCCTGATGGGATAAAAACTTGGATTGAAAAAAAATCTTCTTTTTTTGAATAGCAGTTGTGAATGCAAAGGTATATAATAAACTGCATGTAAGTAATTTTCAGTTGCTACTTTAATAAATCAATAGATTTAAATGTGTGACACAGATTATGAAGTCAAAGTACGGCCCAAATGTCTTCAAATCAACTATCGCTTCAATTTTAGATAAATGCTCACTTATGGGAAATTTAATTATGTGCAATTGTGTAATAGTTACCAAAAGATTGTTAGTCTGCTAAATACCGACCTAGATTAGGCAAAAGTCTGTGTTTGCACATTTCGGCATCACATCGATTTGCTAATTGCTAGGCGGACATGAGAAAAACTTGCATCACTCACTACATAGTATAAAGCAAAGTCGTTTCCCGTGTCTGTCTGTCCCTATGTATGCTTGAATCTTTAAAACTACACAACGGATTTTGATGCGGTTTTTTTATTCGATAGAGGGATTTAAGAGGAAGGTTTTTATGTATAATAATACCCGAAGCGAAGCAAGGGCGGATCACTAGTGGATTTATAAACGACAAAGCTAAAGAGTTTGTTTGAATGCGCTAATCTCAGGATTTTTTAAATTAGAACCAGTAGGTTGGACGAAACATTTTGTTCGATAGACTATTTATCGAGAAAGGCTATACAATATCACGCTGCGACTAATACGAGCAGAGAAACAATGGAAAATTTGTAAAAAAACGGAAAATGCGGACGAAGTCGCTGGCACAGCTAGTTTACCATAGATTATAGAAGTCTTATTGACAAGGTATGCCATGGTTGAAAATATCTGGTTAACGAAGATTTCTTAATTATTTGATTTTCTACCTAGTTATAGCCCTCATATTGCAGTACCCGAAATTGGTATTGTTAAACATAAGACCTGTAATAACTTAGAGTTGTCAAAGAGTTACTGCGTACTAAGTACTTAGAGTTACATCTAAATAACTTCACGTAAGACTATGAATTGTTTATTTATTTATTATGGTACACAAACAGAAAACTGTCATTACACGTATTGGTTTCTTTAAGATTTGGTACTAATCAGTTTAAAAAGCATTTGTAAATCTTACAAAACTCAATTTGTCCGGGATATTTACAATGTTGTATTGTTTTAATGAGCTCCCGATATTTCGGCACTGTTGCAAGCGCCATGATCAAGATCTGATGACACGTAATCATGGCATATGACAGTTTAAAGTCATTTGTCAAACTATTCAAAGTAATATAAAGATTGACTTTTAAGGTATAAGCTTGGAATATAATATCTAAGCATAATACGTAGATATTATACTCCAAGCTAAAATATCCACGATAGTTGAAAATGCCGTTTAGTGGAAATAGGTGCCTGCCTCGTCGATAGAAGTACCAGTAGCCGATTAAATAGAGCTAGTATAATAAACAGTGACTGTACCCATTGTTTCCTCAATCTCTAAGCGTTTTAATAAAAACAAGTGTCGTTATGTAAACCTGTCTGAACAGACAGCCGTCTCATTCTAACAAATTCCAATTGAGAGCTAACGAAGAGAACCTATTTATTTAAGATTTTAGAGACTATCGCGTTTCATTACACTAAATATTAGTCTTTATAAACGCGAAATTGGGAGTAGCAAGTACATAGCTACTTACTGCCCATGATTGGTGTAACCCAGTCGAAACGTCGGGCAGTAAGTAGATGTATTTGCTACCTAATCCTAATATCGCGTGTAGACCAATAAAGACTAATAATATTTATTTACCTTTAGTTATTGTTTACGTGATAATATTTGAAAGAAAAAGAAATTCATATTAATATGATTCTAAAACGAAATTAGGGGTATTTAGAGACCCCAAATTTGGAGCTCTTTACTTTATAGGGCTCGTGATCGTGTTCTTGGATAGGAGACCTAATGTTTTAAATCAGGACTTTATACTGTTTATTTTTACATACATATTTCATTATTTAACGTTCTAGGATTTTCAAGTTGGTAAGTATTTATGCAGATTTGAGTCAAAAAGTGGGTGTTATTTTGTGATAGTTAACAAACATAAGTTCAGTGCAAAGTGCATGCAGCGTAGTCAGTAAAAAGTTTAGACTCTCAAATTTATATACTTATATTATTCCTTTTTAAATAAACATCGCGATGTAATAATTAAGCTCAGCGCGAACAAAACGCTCAACAAAAATGTAAATAAATGAACGCGCAATCAATTCGCCGAGAATAGCCCCCCAGAATCCTATTTCCCTGATAGCCGCTAGAGTAGTGCATTTGTCGCGTGCACCAACAGTAAGCCGTTCGCGGCCGGCCGAGACCCCCGTAAACTTGCTCGCCACTGGCCGCCATCACGACCAAATTAAAAGATGACAGTTCCGATTCCCATTCCCGACACTCGAAGATGAAATGCACACCGCGCGCCAGAAAGAGACAACAAGCGCCCCACGTCAGCTATTTCGGTGACGTCGACTGCATAGTGAAATAACATAATGAAAAGTTCAGTAAATTCGATGTGTTTACGCGCGTTGCTAGTTTATTTTGTTATTGCGATCCACACTCGTGGCGCCATCTGCGTTCCGGTAATGCATCGCTATGGAACTGTCATTTGAGTGTCAACAAAGGGTTTAAGCGATATGTTGCGCTTTTGGCGCGCCGGCACAGTCGACGGCAACGCGGAAAATTGAGCTAGCGGTATTTTTTTTTCCAAACTTAACCTACGACAATCTTCAGTTGCGCGCGAGCTGTGCTGCGCGCCGAGCGGAGCCGACCGCCGCCGAATGGACCCCGAACTCCGGAGCCCGCCGAAACTAACCAAACAATTTTCAAATTTCGAACTTGCAGTGAATGTGTGCGAATCGTCCCATTTTCGAACGCGGCCGAATAGTCGTTGCCGCGCGTTCGATGACCTCATAAAGTGAAAACTACTTTTTTTTTCTCTCACTCTGCTCAATTTTGTGATGTAGACATAGTGCCTTCTCCGTACAAACCGAATTTTGTGATGTCAAAGTGCAAAGTTAGAACTAGGTTATTGTAAAGTGTTAAAAACGCAAACTATTTTCGTATACAAACTATTGGAACTTTTATGTGTGCTTATGGACAAAGACTGCGTGGTCTTCACTAGGTGAGTTTGATATTTGTAATAAGTATTAAATTTGATAAGTCATGATAATTATCGTCAGACGACGAACGACAATCTTAATCTATGAACTTGATTGAACGGACTACGGCGTGAAGTTGGCTGCTAGTGCGTTGCATTGCGAGTGCGCCTTCAACACGACGAATGTGTTTATCGCGAACTTCACGTTGCATTTTCCCGCACGCGAGTTTCGCCCTTATGTGGTTACAAGTGCTATTATTTAGAGTTGAAATTGGTGTGTGTTGTTTTTTTTGGGTTGACGAACTGGTTGGGATATTTTTGTAATTTAAAACGCACATTGGTAGTTTTGCACGGTTTTTCCTTGCACCGTGGTGCTGCCTAGTCCAATGGCCTTCGGGCTATCACTGTGCTAACCTAGCTATACGTAGGTTTACAGCTAGATTGATAATGTTTAGGTCACATCGCCCAGTGTAATGAATTTTGTTATTGACGATGTTTTCTGAACAATGGAGCCAATTCACAATGACCTAGGCGATTTAACCTATAATTTAGATGCTTTTGATGTATCTTTTTTACAGAGCTTAATAGTTTTTTACTTTTGCTTCGTTTTTGAGTTAGTATTTCTAGGTTTAAAGACCCATTTACCTACCTAAGTGTATAAACCTACGTACTTATGTAGTTAGGTTCATAAGTTTAGTAAAAACCCAGAAGCAGGCCAAGTTCATAATGATAAGTTAGTTTATGATTACTATTAAATTAGGTATTTAGGTATTGACTTATGATCTAAATATAATACCTACTTATCCACTTTTCTATTCCTTATTAACGGTGATAAGGTCTTGGTCTTTGAGAGCTTATTTAATTCTTCTTCTGACCTGTCGATTGTCACTATTATTAATTTAAACGAATACCTAGGTGCCTATTTATAAACATCTTTACCTTTGTGGGAAATTCACTATCTATGTCGATGGAAATAGTTAGAATTACCATAGTATTTTGAATTTAAACCTACCTGTTATTACATGCTTGAAATTTATATTTCAAGAACACGTGGTTCGCAATGACGATTCTCATCACATTTGTACTAAATGAGTAGTATGTAAAACCTGAAAATCTTATCATGATGGAGTTGAGTTAAGCAACTCCATCAGGAAGAAGCTATTAATCAAGCGACTTTATAATGGCTGACTTTAAAATCTTCAAATCTTCTTATAAATAAAAATGAATTGCTGTTCTTTAGTCTGAGTAAAACTCGAGAACGCCCGGACAGATTTAAGTAATTTTGGCTTTAAAATGTTCGTCGTAGTCCAGGGAAGGTTACAATGAGAAAATATAGAAAAAGAATCAGTATTGGCGGTATGAAATTTGCCGGAACCACTAGTAAGATATAAAATCAAGACGAACAACATTTTCAAGGCAAGGCTTTATTTTGAAGGTCCTAAATTAGGGAAAAGGTAACCTCGTGCTCAATTTGCTGCTTGAAATTACTAAAATCATCATCATCAATCATCAACATCAACATCTTGCATAGCTGTTATTTGTATTTAGTATCTTATGCTTTTTTAAATCTTAATTTAAGTTCCACTTCTGAAGATCTTTGCCATAAAACTTCCAAATTAAAAAAAAACCTGTTGTATAGAGCCTTTTATATAATCGTTTAAAAAGACAAAATTGAAACTGCTAAATTAAAAAAAGAACCTCAAACAAATCTTGAATTTCGAACCTACATTGCCATAAACGATTTTAAAAGTAAAAATGTAATAACCAAAAGAGTCACCATCATCTCAATACGCGCATAGTAGAAATTCATTAATTTGAAGATTTGGCTGTACGATTTTTATCAAAACCGATATAAAAAAAGACATCTCAATACCCACTCACGGCCGAAGCACACAAGTTGAAGTTGAAACACCAAGTTGAAGTGTAAACCGTGCTGCGAGTGCGAATGATGCCAAGGCTGCAAAATAAGCACTAGGTTAGGCATCTAAGCTAGGCTAGCCTCAGTTACAGGTGCCGTAGAACCTGTTTCGGCAAGTATGGCCGTCGTGAAAAGTGCACTGCCGATTCACATATTTCTGTGTAGGTCGGACGGTTTTGCGTTTTCTTTCAATGAAATATCGTATTCCATATGGAATAGGTACTTTAGGATTTCAAATATAATATTCGTTAAATATTCGGGACTGTATCTGCATACATTTACGAATTATCATTGGCATTGTTAAAATTATTTCTATCTGACATGTAATTTAGTATTAAGTTTGACACAATACTGGCGCTTTGGGAAAGCCAGTATGTGACCAACGTTTGAATGAATAAATAAATAAATAATAAATACATATACACACATAATGATGGTTCAGGAATAACTGTTTTGTTTTCCTAAAAATACTTTTTTTTTAATATTTGGGATCTTCTCTACTCACGGTCATCTGACCCTAAACTAGGCAGAGCTTGTATACTATTTGTTTCAAACGGGAAAACAAACGTAGATATTTATAAAAAGTTACTTGAATACATTTACACTCAGACACGGAACAATCACAAATTTTAATGTTCATCACCATGTCCTGGGTGGGATTCGAACTGACGACTCTGAACCGTAGCCAATGTATCTAACCACTGTTACCCCGAGTCAGTCACTTAATTTAAAAGTTTTATTTCTTTCTGCTACTGGACCATGCACAATACACATACATAGCACTAGTAGGTATTACATTCATTCATTCTAGAGATAGTTACTTGACCTTTCCTATGTATTTCATTCGGGATCACATTATGTAGATTTGACATTGTTTTTTTTCGTTTCAACTACTTTTATATCTGATACCACTTTTGTTTCTGATACCCGTAACACAAGTACCTAAGCTACTAATCTCAGAAACAGAAATTAACGAGGTTATTGTATTTTTTTCTCGCTGTATTTTCTGTAATTAATTTAGGACTTTTGTGTTCCATAAGATTTCATAATTCAATTAACATAATTTTAGCAATGTATTACATATCGCGTGTAGTAGGTACCAGTGAATATTATTAATGTTACAGTGGATATAATTAGTTTGCTGTTACAGCAAACAATAGTCTTACTATTGGTTTTAAAGCTCCACCGGTCAACCGAACAACAATCTTTACTAATATTATAAATGCAAAAGTATCTCTTGTCCTGTCTGTTTGTCTGTCGCGCTTTGACGCGAAACTACTGAACAGATTCAACGAAATTTTGTACACAGATAGTCTCGAGACTGAGGAAGGATAAAGGCTACTTTTTAACCGACTTAACTATAAGGGGGTAATGATTCACTCGGTAAACTACTTCACGCGGAAAGGGCAAAGGGCCTTCCGCTCCTCCGCCAGTCCGGTGATGACGACAAGGCTACTCCAAGCCATCATCGTAGTCATTTAGGAAAAAAAGTGATAGAAAAATTTGTAACTAGAAATTAAATTAAAGTGTCTCTTTTGTAATATTAAAATAACGTTTTTTTATTCAATGAGTATTTAATCTATATTGGGGGCCAATAACAAAAACCTAGTTTAAAAAAATCTATGTCGAACAATTTTGTGTCCCACAATTTTTATTCCCACTAATCTCCAAAACGGCTGGACCAATTTTGACAGGACTTTCACTAATAAAAAGCAAATTGTACAAGGTATATTATATTCTTAATAAATCTTTGCTGCCAAAAACGCGGACAAAGTCGAGGGCGGCCGATAGTACCTAAATAGAAACCTAACGATATTTGACCTATTCAAAATATGTAGCTTAACCACAGATTACTCTAAATCCAAAAGTGCAATTTATTTGCAAGCTATCGCAAAAGACAGACATGACCATAAAATTAGTCATTCTATTTGTGGATGAGGGGAATTCCCTTATAGATTAGACTTTTTGGTATCCTGCTTAGTTAGTTGAAGATTTAGGAGTTTATGCCAGGCAACAATGACGTTATGGTTTGAACTGTAAAATAACGATTTTTGTTATCTATGAATAGTAAGAACCAGTGAAATGCAATAAGCTATAATTTATTATGCAGAATGAATTTGAACTTAATCTATACTAATATTATGAAGCTGAAAAGTTTGTTCGTTTCGTTGGTTGGTTGAAGGTTCTTATATCAGGAACTACTGGTTCGAATTGAATTTTTTTTTGTGTTGGATAGAACCTTTATTGAGGAAGGCTTTACGCTATATAACGCTGCGACCAATACGAGCAAAATAACAATAGAAATTGTGTCAAAAACGGCAAAAACTTCGGACAAAGGATGGCACACACATACATATAAAATCAGACCTTTTTCCCAGAGGGGCAGGCAGAAATCACTTCCTGCCATGTGCTACGGTCCTGGCACACCACTTTCGCTGGCACAGCTTGTAATAATATTCATTTCCTAATATTGTAGATGGAAAAGTTAATCTGTCTGCCTGTTCGTCGTGCTTTTGCGTCGAAACTGCGAAACCTATTGAAATGCCCTTTTCCATTCTCAAACCCCACGTGCTGATCAGCGTTACTTATATACCATTCAGGTACTGGTGGTTTTTACCAAGAGGTTTAGTTCCTCTTTTCTGCCCCGTGCTATCAAGGCATGGAACTCCCTTCCAGCTCATGTTTTCCGTTCCTCTAATAAACGAAATAGCTTTTGACTGCTTAAATCTATACAATCAAACAACAAAAAGCCTGCACCTTCAAGGTATGGTTGAAAGGCTCTATATGGTCTATTGTGCCTGTCGTCCTCATATGTGGACCTTACAAACGCCTACCATCAGATGGAGGGACTGAAGTTCTCTTTATAAAAAAAATTAATTAGATACACAGTAGTTGGTTTAATGCAAAAATCTTGCGTACTAAATTAGGCGAAAAGCTTGTTATCTTATATTATAACATGCGCCTACAAGTTTTATTGCATTTTAAGTCTTTGGGAGAAAAATAACTGTACACATTAGACTTTGCCTAGTTATTAGGTCAAAATGTGTATCTTTATTGTGATTTTCTACTAAAACCACTCTGTAAGAACGATATTTTATTATGTTACTGAATTAATTAAATTACCTACTCATTAACGATTGCTGGTCCTCTCATTTGCCTCATATGTGTAATTACAAATTTTTGGACGCAGCATCTGTTTTTCCTCGACAATTACTTGCCTAAAAATACAGTTTTGTTTGTTTATTGTGAATCATGTGACGAATAAGCAATGACTGGTCTCATTAAATATAATACAGATTGCGTACAGTTAGCAAAAAAATAACGTTGTTATAAAAAATCGAATGTTCTCGAATGGACACCACCAAATGTCATCAGTCATCGAGTCAGTCATTTTCAATCGTTAAAGCAATCATCATCATCAGCCTATAAACGCCCCTACTGAGGAACTCGAGCCTGCCCTAAACTAGGGCGATAGGCCTTCGTCAACCAGGATGGCCAAGTGCGGGTTGGTCGACTTCACATTCCTTCGCCAGCTTTACCTTTAAAAAAATCACAAATTTAAATTTGCAGGTTCTCGGTACACGATGATTTTCTACACCGAAAGAGCGTCGAATAAATTGATACTTGACAGGGTATGAACTCGCTACCTCTCGCATTGAACTCAAAGGCCTTAACTAGGTCATCGAAAAGTATAAAATGTGAATTGAAAGTATCTTTCATTGAAATTACATGATTACAGGTCATCAAACAAAAAACATGATATAATTAAACACTGTTAAATGTTTATGTATATGTAAAACGATTTTGTCTATTGTGCAACGCTTTGGATTTTGTTACCTATCTGTGCAAAAGAGAAATAAATAAATTAATAAAAGGCTTTCCAGTTATTAAAAGAAACAAGAAAGTAAATCAAGGCAAAAATGTGAATCCAAGTAGTATTCCAATTCAATACGACATAACTCATTAAAAAAATAGTAAACAAAACAACACCACGTTACATAGTCAGCCCATCCTTTGTGACTAACTCCTTCCATTTATTGTCCCTTTTACAAACGGTTATTTCCCTAAACAAAGAACAATCACATTAGCGGTGGACATGGCATGCTCGAAATATCGACCGGCCAAAATGTTGGTACTTTTAATATTTCACGACGTAATTCGGAACGCGAATCAATACAGGCCGGTTGGGTGCAGGGCTGTGCCTGTGCTTTGATTGAAAAAAAAAATTGGCAAAGTGACATGTTGAATGAAGGAATGAGTGAGTGAATGAATGCGGTGTGAGCAATATTGGTCACGGAATGGCAGTTGAGCTGACGAAGACTAAATTGAGGCATGTTGATCTCTACGCTTAACCCCCAAACTAGCGATCCATAGTTCATCATCAGCCCATATACGTCCCCACTGCTGGGGCACCAGCCTACCCTAAACTAGAGCGATCAGGCCTTAGTCAACCACGCTGGCCAAGTGCGGGTTGGTCAACTATAATAATAATAATATGACTTGATTTCAGTGCTCATTCAAAAATCCAGTGGTTTTATTACAACAGCTTTTTGATGTCTGCAAATCAAAGTATTTTTTATCGACAACTAAGTGTGTGTTACAAGATCTCTTTTTGTAATGCCCTTATTGCAGTAACCTTGTCGGACACTGCAAAATAATTTGAACTTGTAACTATGTACCTGCATTTATTTTAAACAGCCATTCAAACATCGAAACTTGAATATTAAATTAAACATGCAAAGTTGCAATATATGAAAATTGTTTGAAAGTCCCTAAAAATATGATTAACTGTTACCACGGCTATACTGAAAGTCTGTGCTAATTTTAGTATTTCTAGCAGCCCTATAGGCCTATTGTTAAAACTGTCTATTTTACGCCTTTTCCGTGTTTAAAAATATCACTATTGCCTGGGATCGGGGCAGCTGACGTCTAGACATAGTTAAACCTAGATAAAAAATCTGGCTCTAAAATAGCCAGCACATACACTCTTTGGTCCTGAGCTTGATCTCACATAATATGTATAGACAAGCTGTTTCAAGGAACAGAGATTATACCTGCGTTTGCGCAAAAAAATCTGCACTTCGCTTTCTGATCTCTATTCAGTTTCGCCATAGCCGAAATCGGTTACTTCTTAAATCGATTCAGAAGTAGAAAACTATGACTTTGACTACTCTGGAAGACTTGTCAGTCAATCCGTGTTATAGTAAAAATTTCGCCTTTTTCCCAGAGGGGTAGCCAGAGATCACTTCCTGCCATGTGCTACGGTTCTGGCACACCAATTTTGCTTCTTCCACATCCATCAACCTCTATATGCATGCTCGTCGATTATGGATACTTTTGATTAGTCGGGGGGCACAACTATCTGTCCGGTGGTTGGTGAACGGGTAGGCGATCCCGTCTCCTCGAGCTACTATCGACTCAGTCCAAATTATCCGAGGCAATAGTATCCTTCCTCCCCTTTTCCTTCCCCCGTCATATATCCTTGCTACTCGTGGGAACGCAATGACCTTGTTAAAACAATGCACAAGGCAGAATGGCGGCGACGTGGTCCACAACCCGTCACGTCACGTTTCCCACAGAGGTGAAAAGTGGATCGCTGGAAGTGATCTCCGCCTACCCCTCTGGGAAAAAGGCGTGATTGTATGTATGTATGTTGATTTGTCCTCTCTTCGACATTTCGACCTATTTGGTCAAAAATTTGTTTGATTTCTTGATAACGCTTAGTAGCAACACAAACAGGTATCCATGATGACAAATGCACACAATTATTTTGTTCGCATCAAACAAAACAACTGAACGGCAATCAAAAGTTTGCAGTATTCACGTATCGATTACTATTCGAATCGCTACGAATATTAAATTGTTTGTACACACATCAGCTCGATAACTTAATGCTGGCAACCGGCAAAGAACAAAAGAAGACAATTCTATGGTGTTTGCAGTGAAATCGATGGGGTTAAGCCAATTACCACAAATTGGTTGTGGGGTCGCCCACTATCTTTGCGCTAAGCGTATGTGACAGAAGGTACTGTGTTAATTAATAACGCGATATAGTCAGTTGCTACTTTCAGTAACGTTATTTTTTTAGCTATCGTGTTCAACGTCAAAGGAATGAACTCGTCAAGTAGTGACTACACATACTTTAATCGTCCATCATTGGCATTATTTGTGACACCAGCATTATACCTACGTACATTTTTATAAGCCTGATTAACATATTATTCATAATTATAGTTAAATTGATTTCTATATACATAGATGTACTAGCGCTTATCTGAATCAATGTGGATGAACTACAAATTATATCCGGTTATTAGGAAGTTGGCGGGGTTATACCTAACATTATAATATGTTAAGCTGTTGGTCCACAGCCTGATGGCTCGTCTAAATATGTGAGTAAAAGGTCAAAGTGTGTGTGTGTGTGAAGAATCTATTCTTCACCCAAAACATATGCAGTAATATCCTTTGTATTTTGTTGTATTATGATTTTCAGTTGGTCATCGAACACACGACTCATGGCATAAAATACAGGTGCACTATCTAATACGCCATTAATCTAGTCCAAGGAAAGGTCCAAGAAATAAGTAGCCACTATCCTAAACTACTCTTCCTCTTCTTCTAATCGTATGGTTGATGAACAACCTGGTGTCCGAGATTTTTTTTAATACGCCCGTAGGCCCCTGACATGGCATAAACTACTAAGGAAAGGGTACTAATGTATGTAGTACTAACGTACTGAACTTAAGTACCTGAATCATTTCGATACTTGCAGGTTCCCGAAACAAATTTCAGTTTCGCTCGCTCGACCAAAAGCTTTGACTAATCGCAAATTCAAAACGACTAGTTTAAAATTACAATGCTAGTAGTCGCGAAATATCCGTGTTCCGTGACAAAGCCTAATGTTGGACGAAAAAACAACGGAAAAACAACGGAACGTGCGAATGTACGGCGCCCAAAACGTAACGATAATGGGCAGGTGGCGTTTTTGTCACGAAAAATACTGCTTACGATAACGGTATTAGGCGTTCCGTTAAGTAGGGCAGCTAGGGAAATATAGCTTTTGTTTATCTTCAAGTTTTTTATGTTATATGCACTTGACCACTTGGTTAGGGGTGTGAGCCATCCGCTCCCCCACACGATGACAAGGCTACTCCAAGCCATCATTGTTGTCAGTTAGGAAAAAACCTTGACTACTTGAGTTACTTGACCTATCGGCTATAGTGGGTTGGTGTCTCTTACGCCGAGTGTGGGGGTTCGATTCCTGGCTGGATTAATTAGCATGTGAACATGTTATTTCGGTGTTGTTTACCTACCTTTTTATTAGTTTAGCTGTGCCAGCGACTTCGTTCGCGTTTTCCCCCGTTTTTAACACATTTTCCATTGTTTCTTTGCTCCTATTGGTTGCAGTGAGACGTTATGTAAGGCCTTCCTCGATAAATGGTCTATCCAACACAAGAAGCTAGGAGTAGCCTTGTCATTATCACCGGACTTGCGGGGGAGCGGATGGCTCTCCCCCTATCTTACTAAATCTAAACCAAAACCAACCGGCCCAGTAATTGAATTTCCAATAAAGTGCTGCCCTAAAAGCATACGTTAGAATTACCTCGCTAATAGTCGTGAAATACCGATGTTCGTGACAAAACCCAATGTCGAACGAAAAAACGAGGATCGACGGAATGCACCGAAATAACGATAAATGGTGGCTTTAGGTTTCAAATACACTAGGGGACGTTATTGTTGTGTCCCTGGAATAACGGAAAATGCTCTGTGTGTCCCCGGCTTTATTGCTACTGAGATCAGTAGGGCTGAGTAAGATTTAAGTGATCTATTATCTGTCTTAATAAATAAAAAAAAGCGTCGATGGCCGAGTGGTTAAGGTCGTTGCTTGCCATGCGAGAGGTCGCCAGTTCAAACCCCGCCAGGTACCAATGTGTTTTTCAAATTTGAAATTCATATGTACCATTATTCGACGCTTTTAACGGTGAAGGAAAACATCGTGAGGAAACCAGCACACCTGAGAAATTTTTCAACGGTGTGTGAAGCCATGTCAGAGGCCTAACGGGCGGCTTAAAAACTCTGACACCAGGTTGTTCATCAACCATACGATAAGAAGAAGATCTGTCTTATTAACAAGTATGTACCATAATGCCCATAAGTTAATAATGGTCATGGTTCTGGCTTATAGAATTGTCTTTTCACAATTTTTTTTTATCTTTTTGTTGAAAATTGGCTGCCATTAGGTACTCTGTTTATTTGTAGGATGATTTTAGTCGATTGAAACGTTCCAGTAGATAAAATTTGACAATTTTAAGAAAATATGGCTAAAAAATAGCTTTTGGTTTTACTAAAACTAAAGAGTTTGTGATCAAGAAAATATTAATAGCAATATATTGCATAATAACTCGCAAATGACCGCAAATAAAATAAAGTTCAACCACAGTTTTATCGTAGCGCCTAACATTTCAGTCTATTTCCGTCTATAAGAAATTAATATAAAACCTAATTGCTTATTTTGAAGTTGCTCAAATTACTCCATTTGAAATCAATACGAGCTATTAACATTACGAAGGCTTCGCATAACTAAAACTTTCGCGAACAAAAAGGCAAGAAACCACTTTAAACTACACTCCATTCGAGTTGCAAGCTCGCTTCGGAACGCGACACATAATAATTTTAAACGCAAGAAAAGTCATCATCCCACTTCCAAGATGGCCGCCATATTTTTTGTCTATCGCTAACGGCCAGCGAATGTTTACAGCCAGTTTCTTATGCGTTTCATACACTAACCTTGTCATTAGGCTCGCCAAGTCATTTTTGAATTTGGAACACCATCCTACGTCCAAACTGTGCTGTTCAAATATAAACTTTATTCATTAACGTCAGAATTCAATGTCAAATGGAGACGGTTTGGACTTAGGACGGTTTCGTTGCGGTGAAATGAAATTTTTCGTCGTAAGCCACATTCCCCCAGCCTACGGTGACATCGGCGAAAGTATGCTCTATCTGGGGATAATTTTTTAAACTGCCAACTAGAAACTTCGTGGAATGGTTAAGTTGACATTTTCGTCGGCAATTTCCGTTCTGTTTGGCCGATAATTTGTATGATTAGGGGGTTGTTTGAAAAAAGTAATGAATATAATGATCGCTAGTACGTATTGGGATAATTTTTTAAAGTGTCTAGTCAATTGGTTATTGGAATCGGACATGTTTGACTTAATGCATCTTTTGTGGCGTGCATTTTTTGTTTTTTTACACAGTCATTCCCTCCCTTTGAAAGCAGCAGGGTGTAAATAAACCCTTCAACATTTTATTTTTAATGATGATGTAATTGAGGTATGATAACATGAGAAACTGAATCGTAATCACAATGTCAAGTAAGATATTTACCTAGACTTAGTCATACTTCGTATTAAATGAGAGACACCGATTTAGATGCGTATAACCTACTTGCAATAATTGTGCGTAGACGCATTTCCATTAAAAACCGACATTACATCCTCTATTAATCGTAAATTAGTTTTTATTGCAACGAAAACTAAAATAGAACATCTTGCTGTGCGCTGTATCTTATATTTCACGATCCAAGGTGTCCTTATCTGTTCAATGGCACCCTGCGTACTGGAGCTAGTAACCATTATAGAGAGGCCTTTGGAATTTACTGAATTACGTCTATTTGTCCTATGATAGTTTGGCGGAGCGGGGCGGGGGAGGTCCAATTAGAGTGGCCGGCGATGTGCTACGAATTGCTCCGAATATTTCCGAACGTATCTAATATGGCGTCTTCGCGTCACAGTTTTGAGGTTAAGGTTTGACATTTCCAACCGTTCTAAACTTAAACCTTCAACTAGATGTTGTTGTTGTGGCTCCTATTGGGGGCACATAGGGTTTATTTTCGCGTGTCCTAAAGGTCCATGAACAGTGGTTGGTACGTAAATGGCGCGTAGACGGTTGTCATTTTCTTACGATGTAATAAGAGGTCTTGATCTTTACATTGAATCCGCTGCCGATGTCAGTATTATTTAACTATGAGTTTCGCGCATGCCCGGTTCTCACGGACCCGTTCGTTCGCTATTATTGCTTTTTAATAAGGGGCTAGTGTTCGTGAGGGGGAATGCTATGGGAGGGGGAGGGGGGGGGGTATGTTTTTTCCACCGCAGGTTGTTGCACCCGGTCATACGCAACTTGGACGGGTTTTATTTTTAGATAGAACTGGACACGGCGTTTTGAAAATTTATTGGCAATTTTTAATTATTCATACGCTTAGTGGCGCCATTTGTTATGTCTAGTTTGGTCGATAATATAGAAATTGATGGGGTAATTCTTAATTGAGCGTTGTAAAGATGAGTTGTATAGGTACGTAAGATTAATAGGGTAAAGCTGGGAACATTAACAATATGCGTACCTATGTACCCAGTTAGGTTAGATAGGTTGGTACCTATTTATCTTAACCTTTACAGTCATGACCTATCTCAAAGGCGAATACACCTTAACACCACAGTTACATTTATTCTGCTTTCATTTATTCTCAAAGCTCATAGAGACTGGAATCCAAAGGCTTAAAATGCATTTTTAGAAAAAAAATATGAGGTTAAATTCCTAAACGTTTTGCGTTTGGTATCTACTCGATTGCCTAATTGGAGAATTTCAATAAAATCATAATAATGTATGTTGTTTTTAGTTACCATGGTCTCTTTTCAACTAACCATCAGTTAACATAGAGCCACAAGCTATGCTTTGTCAGTAAAAAAATATGACATCAGGATCCTTCAGGGTCTTTCGGTGTCCCATTTCTAAACTGTCCATTCAGCAGTGAATGATTGCACGAAAATCCATGTGTGATTGTATGTCGATTGGAAACGCGTGGACAATACTCTCTTATCGCCGGATTATGGCCGCCACGAGACACCAGTGCTAAAATGACGCTTTTGCTTATAGAGGAAGATCCCAGAGCCGCCAGACATCACTTATTTTCTAATGGACAAAATATATACGATTGAGTAGTGGTGGGGTGTACTATCATCATATGACTAGTTGCTACCTTGACCAGACGGCCATTTTTCAGATATCAACCAATCAAGGTACATAGAAACACTGCTCACCTCACTTAAATTCTGATGGCTGATTTTAACATATATTTCACACAATATCATTAAAAATCAGGTTTCATTACTCCCAGACACATGCGGTCGGCGGTTTTACCTTACAGACGCTTTAGAGCTATGAAAAAAATTTTACTTTTACTTAATTTTACTTATTTTGTGATGCTTGATTTTTATATATGTTATTCAAACAACTATTTTAAAACGTTTTGCAAACGGACAGACCGATCTAAGGGGCCAAACATTCACCAGACCCAACTGTTTTAGATTTTTTTTTAAATTGAATTTAGTTAAGTTTTTCTAATAAAATAGTTTGTAAGGTACAATTCTATAATTATTGCGGTCAGATGAGCACTTTTTAGTTGTTTGAATAACATTATATAAAAATCGAGCATCAGAAAATAAGTAAAAGTAAAATTTTTTTCATAGCTTTAAAGCGTCTGTAAGGTAAAACCGCCGACCGCATGTGTCTGGGAGTAATGAATCCTGATTTTTAATGATATTGTGTGAAATATATGTTAAAATCAGCCATCAGAATTTAAGTGAGGTGAGCAGTGTTTCTATGTACCTTGATTGGTTGATATCTGAAAAATGGCCGTCTGGTCAAGGTAGCAACTAGTCATACGATGATAGTACACCCCAACACTACTCAATCGTATATATTTTGTCCATTAGAAAATAAGTGATGTCTGGCAGCTCTGGGATCTTGGACCATTAAGAGAAAGAAAGAATGATAATATATTTGTTGATCATGTTTTAGTCAAAAATGTGTGACATGAAAATGAAAGACACTTAAAAAATGAATCCTGTACTGTTTCATAAAAACTCCCATAATATACTAAATATCACCCAAAAACCCATAAAGACTATTTTGTGTAATGGAACGCAAAAGTCTAAAATCTTACTCCCATAATAGTTAATGAAAAATAGGTTTGATGAAGCCGAACATGCGAGGGCGTACTAATTTTACGTGTCAAGAAATCGAACTCAAAATGTTTTTTGACGTGCTTATCTTGTGATCATCACTTTTTTAAATTACTATTGTATCATCCCACTGCAGGCCATAGGTCTCCTATAAACCTGTTCACTCTCTATTAAAGGCTACGATTTGCCTTTTCATTGATAGCTGGACGTAACAAGTTCCAAAATAAATGCTGGAATGCACAAAAAGTTTAAAGCTTTCATTGTTGATTTACAAACGAGAAATCAACGTCGTAGTCAAAAACCGTAAACTATTCGCAGACACGCAGCGTCGTCTTAGCGGCCCAACATTTGCGTTCTCAATTTAAAATCCGTTCGGGGAACACGAAAAGATAACAAAAATTTCCGCGCCAATTCCGGGGAAGGACACTCGAGCATTGTTTGAATTCAGAACGATTCTCCGAACCGCCACCACTCAACTTTTGTCGCCCGCCAAATTGAATTTCGAACGACTTAAACTTTGTCACATTTCAAAATAGACTACGAAATACGTCACTAACCCATGCGATTTGCGTGTTCGAATTTCGAAAGTGACAGAGGGACATTTACATTTTTCTTGTTTGACAGTTTTGTTACGACGTTGTTTTGTCTAAAGGATTAATAAGTTTAAATTGAGACGTAAGTAATTGTTATTAAAGTACAGTTTTTTTTTACTTAGAGCTTTTTATCGGTGGTTCCGCCAATTGACTCCTTATTTAATTTATTCAGCCAAAAGCCAAAGACATTTTGAAAGACTAGTTGTTTTTTTTCTTCATAATATTCAGCCTTGTACTTTCGAATGTACCAATAGATATATTCCTGACTGTCAAAGTTGGATTTATGCATGTTAGTACATGCATGAATCCAACATTTTCATATAATTTAGTTATAAATGCCAAAATTCCAAGATCCCATTACCAAATAGTCCATCCACTATCAACACAGGCAACTTCACAACAAAATTAGGGAAAAAAAATCCACAGCAATTACCTACTTTCCCCAGGTACGTACATATAAAACCTGCATTCTGTCTGTCTGTGCCACGTAATTGCGGATAGTGCAATTTTCCGTGCCACGGCGCCTAAACGGTGTAGTTGCCGAAACGAGAAAACATCTAACAATGCAACTCGCATTTTTTTCTTTTTTTCGTACGTTTAGGAAAATGTTTAAGGCGAATTTGAGATTTCAATGCGCCGTGGTTCAGTTTTCTGGCTCATTTGAAATTCTTCTTTTCAGTGACTCCTGTTCTGAATTTGAATTCAGAACAAAAGTCGAGGACCAAACGGTTTGTTAGAAAGATATCACTAATTGATTGGTTGTCGTTGAAAGGCATCGATGGCCGAGTGGTTAAGGTCGTTGCTTGCCATGTGAAAGGTCGCCAGTTCAAACCCCTATTTAACAAAGTGTTACCAAATTTTAAATTCATGTGTATCATTATTCGACGCTTTAACGGTGAAGGAAAATGTCGTGAGGAAACCTGCACACCTACGAAGAATTTTATAATTGTGCGGGCGCGCACTTGGCCAACGTGGTCGACTAAGGCCTTATCGCCCTAGTTTAGGGTAGGTCCGTGACCCAGCAGTGGGGACATATATGGGCTGATGATGATAGTATCAATCTGATTGACGTTGTTGTCATATTTAAATCTTGTAATCCATTGGTCCTGGGTCTGATCATCAGTTATGTCGATAAAACATGATAAACTCCAACATAATATATAACCATCATACTAACCATATATACGTCAATCTTTACCTGTAGTTTAATCCCTGTTAAAAAGGTTAAGAAGAACGGTACTGAACAATAATTTTCTCCAATCGATTTCGGTTATAAGTACCAGCTGATCTCAATGGAGATCAGCCAATTAGGATATAGTAATATAGTGTACTTTACTCTCATAGTTCAGTCAGACGTTACAACATGACCGATGAAAGATCCCACTTATGAAATAATCAGGTAATCAGACATTCAAGCCAAGATCAAGAAATAGAACATAAATAATTTGGAGCCACTTTTGACCCCCTCATAAATCAAAAACTATTTCACACTAGCCGACCCGACATACTTCGTCCTGTCAAAAAAATGCGAATAAGAAAAGGGCTGTTTTTAGGGTTTTCCCGGCAATTATTCGATTTTTTCTCGCCGTAAGAACCATCCTTGGACTCTCAACTAACATTTTAAAAAAATAATTGGCCAAATTGGTTCAGGCGTTGTTGAGTTATGCGCTTACCAACACATTTTGCGATTCATTTTTATATTATAGATTTAAACGTTTCAAATTTGGCTCATATATGATTTACTTTATAGAAAACACGAAAAGCGGAAAAAGCGCTTCAAGAGTACCTTGCTACATGCAAATATTGTGAGCGGAGCGAGCGTAATCTGCGGAGAGCGAGCGGCTTAGTTTCGGCTCTCGATCGGTGACAGCTAGCGAGCTGAAATGTACGGTCTGACAAACAAATAGTTATAAGTATCTAGAATAGATTAATTTAGAAATTTGAAAAAAAATGGCCAAGTGCGAGTCGGACTTGCGCATGAAGGGTAATATTGTAAAGAATCACTTTTGTTGTATGGGAGGTTAAAGGGTAGTATTTGTTGTTATAGCGGCCATAGAAGGCATTTGTGAATATTTCAACTGTCAAGTGATAGTATATATAGTGATTCTTTAGATACAGCCTGGTGATGGACTGACGGACGACGAAGTGTTAATAATAAATACTTAGGGTTAATAAATAAGCCATTGACAGAGGTGCTTTTAGATCTATGGAAACGGACAGAAATTAACCTAGATAAGAAAATCTTACAAAATAAAATATTAGAACTACTTGTAAACCTTCACTTGTAGGTATTAGATTCGCAAAAATTGTAAAACGAAGTATTCATGATGTCTTAAAAAAACTTGTTAAAATCATCAGATTATAAAATCGACTCGAAAGATGGAAGTAATGAAAAAAAGTGATGAGACAATTTTCCGTGCCTTCGTTGACACATTGATCATTATAATTTCTATGTTTAAGTTAGTTCTACTACTACGTTTGCAATACTTATCTGTCTCTATGTTATGCTATGCTATGTATGTATATCAGTTTTAGGCGTCCATAGTACAAGATCTGTTTAGTTTGGTGTCAGTTTCGTCTGTCGATATGTGTAGAGATGTCCAAAGTATCCTATCCTACTATGGATGTGTGGATGGATGTTTGTTACACTTTTAAGCAAATAATACTTAACCGATAACGATGAAACTTGGTGTGCAGGTAGCTGAAAACCTAGAATAACACATAGGCTACTTTTTATCCCGGAGTTCCCGCGGGAATATGGTTTACACGCGGACGAAGTCGCGAGCGGAAATCTAGTTGTTTAATATTATTATTAAACTAATTCTTTTTCCAACTGTACATTCATCCGGCGACATCAACTTCTACACTGACTGTACACCGTTTTGGAAGCGATACCGCCAACTTGCTCCGATTGTACCAACCGAATCCGATATCCGAACGAAACGTAAGTTTACCACCGATCCGATACCCGACTTACGGACACAGTTGTGCCGTATTCTGTTTGCGGGTAAACTGTTGCGTTTTGTTGATCTGTAGCGCTACCATGATTTTTTAAGTGACAGACTCGATATATACAGGCCTTTACATCTATAATAGATGATTTATGACAGACTCGATATCGCCTATGTAAATATGTCTATTAAAAACTTGTACAGCGCCCCTAGCGGTAACGCTAAGAACTAAAATTGGTAGTATGAAAAAAAAACAATTCGATAGGTTTTTAACGTGCGTAAGTTTTCGATAGCTAACTCATGGTAGCGCTACTGTCGGTGGGTATTACTTCTTGCCTACTTGGGTGTCCAGGTTCCCGCTGTATGTTTAATTATTAATGCTGAGGTAGAATCTGCTAATCACTTTAACGTAAAGTAAGTGTGTTTGTGTATATGATCAATAAATGTCTCCTTTCTTTTTTTTTCTTTCTATTATGTTTATGTAAAAAAGTAGAGCCAAATTCAATAGAAAATTATGCCTGGCTTGGCGCAAAAATAATGAAAATCTAAATGAATGCTAAGTTCTATGCAAATTCAGTATTTAAAATTAAATAAGACATATTAGGAGGATAAGGAACAAATAACATTATGAATAAGTATTAAACTGTACGTATGGTCTCGTATTTCTTTGCTTTAGTGGAAACCTATATGTGGGATCTTAAAGTATGTTACATTTCACTTTCATTTAAAAAAAGTAGGGTTACGGAAATCAGATTCAGCAGTGATTTTTACACAATTATACTCCAACATCACACAAATATTTGTCCTGAGTGAGATTCGAACCCGCGACCCCTACAGATCCTTCATGAACCGGATATGGATGGATATAGAAGTGGATTTCTGGCACACCACTTTCACTCAAAACCGAAAAATATTTTCATGACCTGTAAACAGTAAAAAAAAACATAGACCAAAGAATATAAAGCTAAATCCTATGCCACTTACACATTCGCGCGTTACGTACCACGAGGCATAGACATCGGAGCCATAGACAGAACGGAACCATAGACGGAACTTTAATTTCCCGCGCGGCGACTGGACAACAATGATTCATTTATTTTATATTGCAATTGTTTTCGTCTGCCCACGTCAAGTTTTTTTCTTTATGGAACCGTTTTTGTTTCGTACTGGCTGATTTGTTCCGAATGCTTGTTAAAGTATTGTCGTTTTCATTCGTTTGTTTTGGCTGTTCGATGGGATAAAAAGCGTCGATGGCCGAGTGGTTAAGGCCGTTGCTTGCCATGCGAGTGGTCGGCCAGTTCAAACCCCGCCACGTACCACTGTGTTTTTCAAATTTAATATTTCTATGTACGATTATTCGGCGCTTTAATATGGAAAACATCGTGAGGAAATCTGACCACGTATGAAAAATATTCTTAGGTTGTGTAGTCAACCAACCCGCACTTGGCCAGCTTGGTTGACTAAGGCCTGATCGCCCTAGTCCCGTGTCCTAGCAGTGGGGATGTATATATAATAGAATAGAATAGAAAACTGTTTATTTGGTAAAATTATCTTAAAATATTATGGTAACAAATTTCTTAAACTAATCTTAAAATATAAAATAGTACCAAATAGGTCCCCGCTCAGCTATTGTCGCGACACAGTGTGCCACGACGCTGGTATTCTGCTGGTATATGGGTTGATGATGACGATGACATGGCGCGATACATACTTCCATACAATATGTTTTTATCTTCGCTTTTTTAGTTGCTTTGTGGGCTGATGAAATTTATTTTCATGGTCAAAAGAGTACAAACCAGTCTACCAAATTAAACAAACTCCCACCCAATAATCTCAACGTAACTTTTATTCGAGTATAGGTACCTCATTACAAGTCATATGATGAGCCAGTCTCGTGGGGGGGGGGGGAGCACTCGCGTCTAATTTGCCGCTTCCGGCAACGCGAAAGCAACTGTGCTGGTCGGCTTACACTGCCTCCTAAGAAGTAAAATGAAGATTTTTTAGAAGAGTAAAATTAAGAATTTTACCTCATAACTGCGTAAATCGTTTAAAAAGAATAGGTAAACACCTGTGACACTGGCCCACTGAGAAGGCGTTTTTAAACTTATTTTCAAAATCAAATTCCGAATTTCGTTCCAATCTGTTCAGTATTACTTATGAAGGTACATTTATCTATCTGTTTAGTAACTTGAACATTTCTATTTTATTTTAATTACTTCAGTAGTTAATAATTATTCTCTAGACACTCTTCGAACCTCCATGATTTCACAGCCTTAAATGATTTTCCTACATACAAGAACAAAAAATAACCTTCTTAATACCTTCTTCTGGTGCCTTCAATTTTGAAATGAGTATAGTTTTGTGAAATAAAAACTGGAAAAAACTTAAAACTGGTTACATTTTCAAATAACTTTACCATACAAAGAGATAAAATACATATCTATTAGTTTTGGTTACTAATATAGCCTTCTCAACAAGACACAGACAGGCACAAACAAAAATCTTCGCACAAATGTAGCCCCAGCATTAGATACCAGTGTGCGCCAAGCCCAACATTCAAAGAAGTCGACATTTTCTAATAAGTATAGCAAGTGGAAATCATAACCGCTTATTTGACGTTCCAATACGGCCTCTACTTTCATTGGCCTAACTGTGATCAAAATGTATGCTTTCGCACTAAATGGCGGTTAGGAGGCTACCGTTATGTTTTTGCGGCTAATACCTTTCCATAGAGCTGTTTTTGTATAGCTAATGGCTGTATCTTCTATGATTTCTTTGACTTTGACATTTAAAAAAAAGTTTCCAATATGTTCAAAAAAAACTATACTAGACCAGGCTGTACTGACTAAATCCCCTTGCCTTTCCCTGATGGGATAAAGTGGACAAAAAAAAAAGAAAATATAACAGCTCAAAAAATATTCCTGGTAGAAATTTGACTGACTATTAGAATATTAATTGTAAAGTAATTTATAATCTTAAAAAAATACGACATCATCCCCATCCATGGATTTATTATTATTATGATCAGACGAAAAGCATTCATCACAAACGTGTTTTAATTAATTAAGCTCAATGGACATGCCCCAAATATTCCATCGACCTACATTCCAATTCGGGTTGAAACGAAACGTGCGTTTCCGACGGGTAGACGCGACTAAACGCGACATAACGCGACACGACGCGACGACGCGCCGCGGTAATTACTAGTTAACCGAAATGAAGCCAGACAGGGGAGCGGTGGAGTTGTCATTCAGTCGTTATTATTGATAACATATTATAAACTACAGATTCTACAGTTCCAAGAGTCGTGGGTTCGATTCCCACTTGGGACAAATATTTGTGTGACGAACATCGGTGTTTGTTCCGTGTCTGGGTGTGTATTAAGTATACTTAAGTATATTTGTGTATCCACTGTTGATTCTGATATCTGTAACACAAGTGCTAAAGCTACTTACCACGGGATCAGATCAATGTATGTGATGTTGTGTAATATTTATTTATTTATTACCTTTTTAATACCAGTTTATACTCGTATCCGTAAAATTATTATCAAATAAGTTTAATTTCAAACGTATTGATTTCGCTCAAATAATGGGCATTTTGTTTTATCTTCATCCTATTAGAAATTATAAATGTGAAAGTAACTCTGCCTGTCAGTGCTTTCACACCAAAACAACTGAACCGATTTAAATGAAATTTGGTACACAAAAAGACTGGAATGACCGACGCGGACGGATTCGTGGGCGGAAAGCTAATATTAGCGATAAAACATATCGTATGAACGTGAAAGTCTTGCTATTTGCCACTTTTTAACCGACTTTAAGAAAGGCGAAGGTTTGAGAAACCTTTATAGGTATGCTTTTTGGCATTAAACATAGTGTTTTATTTTATGTAGGAAAATTAACTAAATACAACAAAATTTTAAGATCACGTATTTTGCTTATAACATAAATTTTTTTCATGTGTAATAAAAACTGAGTTAATTTGTTTAAGTCGCAGAAGCAATAAACACTCTACATTAATTACTAAACGTTCGAAAATCGGGAAACAAAACGGAATAGACCGCTGAAAAAGAACACAAAAAAAAGATGGCGCCGTCGACTCCATTCCTCTCTTGACGCATCGAAACGTTTTTTCACAAATCGCTATCTGGACAAGGGCCGGGCGAAATTCGTGGCGCAGCCGCCGACGGGCCGCAGCGAAAAACGACGAAAAACGGGCGAAAAACGACTAGAAACGGGCAGTAACGGCGAAAATAGAGGAGAGAAACGGGAATGACGAAAAACGAGCACGAGCCGGTGTCGTGTGGATTTACCTTCGGGGCTGCTTTGTTTTCGATACTTTGATAGGGTTCCGTATAAGTGGTTAGATAACGTAGACCCTTTTTTTTTTTCTTGACATATGACGATGGCTTGGAGCAGCTTTGTCATCATTACCGGACTTGCGGGGAAGTGGAAGGCCCTTAAACCTACACACGTAGAGTAAACACAAAATGTCGTTTAAAAAAAATAATGTTTGCAAGCTACGAGCTTTTTTTAATTGAATAGAGAAAACTTCTCTTTATTTAAATGGGCTTCATAATATTGCTATATTTGTTGAGAGGTATAAATATGATGGAAATTGGAAAAAGGAAACATTTCGTGTTCTAATGCGAGTAGTTTTGACCAGCAGACGTCATACTTTTCACGAATTGATGCTTACTACAAAGTAACGACAGTTACTAATGCCATTTTGACTTGTTATCAATATTTCTCTCGGCATCTACCTAATATCTCTTGAAGCTTTGGGATTTTTTAAGGATATTTTTTATTTTAACATACTGAACCATCCGCCTTCCCAGCGGTTCTCCCCAACCATTTAGCGGTTCAATCCGTTCGCATGTCTGTCCATAGTAACCATTACCCACTTAGTGTGAGTTTTTCATGTCCAAAGTGAATTCGGTGCGATATCTAAGCGCTTTTGAGGCTACTCTGAATGTGTTGACTTCGTGTTGTGACTTTCTTGCTTTAATGGAATAACGACCGATCTCGAAAAAGGACAATATTGCATTGGTTAGAGTGGGATTTGGAAATGGGTAATTAGTTGTATGAGTGTCAATTGGCTTATGTGTTTTTATTCATCTATTTAAGTGTGTTTGTGTACCAATTTGTTTACCATATTTATGATAATCATGAAATTGAACAGTGGTATTCACTAATATACTTATTTAATATAAATGATACACTGAGATACGGAACAAACTCGTTATTTATCACATAGTTTTTGTTCCTTGTGGGAATCAAACCCATGACTTTTGGCGTAAGAGATATGGACTATCAAATCCGCTATCGGGCCAATCAAACGCTTTACAAGTGTTTATCTTTGGGTTCATTATTACCCTATTACCTAAACCTAACTGCCTCGTTGGTGAAATTACTCAGCCTGGAGCTAAGATGTTGGCGGTTGAACGCCCGTGCCTCGGAAAGCACGTTAAGCCGGTGGTCCTGCGCCCGATCTCTCACCGGTCATGTCGGATTGCCGTCTCACCGAATTATGAAAGTAAGGGAATAGAGAGTGCACTTGTGTTTGCGCGCACACTTGTGCACTATAATATGTCCTGCGCACTTGGCTGATCTCAGTTGAGATCGGCCGCCATGGCTGAAATCGGTCGGACGCCTTAATATTACACCTAGATACATAGAATTTAAATTTACAAATTAAAAGGTAAACATTTAAGTTGCTGGGAATAGTCTGACATTTAAATTCATGAATGCTAAATTTTGCTCCAATTCTATGACTATAAACTAGTTCAATTGACAGAAACCAAAGATATATTTATTGTGTCACTCGGCACGTTTTATGCTACGAATTTTAAGTGACAAAACCATTTGCTATGCAACCAAAACAAATTATAAAGTCAGAACGAGATTTTTAGTTAAAATTTTAATCTAGCCCATAGTGTCACATTGCTAGGCAAATGACTCCCCTAATTTTGGTGTCATTTTCCTATTTTACAATTTTATTTTTTTATTACCTAATTGAAGAATACAAGTAGGGCTACCATGAGTTTAAAACTTACGCACTTGATATCGCCTACGTAAATATGTCTATGAAAAACTTGTACAGCGCCGCTGGTGGTTACGCGAAGAACTAAAATCGGCCGTTTGAAAAAACAACTCGATAGGTTTTTAACGTACGTAAGTTTCGATAGCCAACTCATGGTAGGCCCTCTGTATCGCCAATCAAGTTTTAAAGTAGTGATCTCAGAAAAATATGTCACTTATCTTTATGTGCACCAAAAAAATATATTTTAACTCTTTAGCCTGTATACTATTTTGAAAATTTAATTGCTTTTGGATCTTATATTGCACCACCAGTTAAGGGGTTAATTTAATTTCATATTAAATATAGATATTACATGGGGCTCAATGCGTTTTATTAGTTTAGTAGAAACTATTAAAATTTGATCCGTTTGTCAGTTTATTCTTTTCAATTGCCATACAAAGGTATAGTCCACCAAAAGTCCAGAAATCTATCGACAAACATCATTCAAAAACTATCCCAAATATCGCAACACCAAAAACGCTTAGTAAAAACGGCATTTCTATCAGAAACCAACAGTCAGCGGTTAGGTAACCTAGATAGTGCGTGCACGAGTTAGGTACCAAAACGACTGAGCGACAACCCAGATATATCGGCCTTGTTCTCAATACAGCAATATGTAGGCTTCAATGCATCTATGTATGTATGATTCGCGTTAGAGATCCATGCGAGAAAGGTTGCTGTGTAACCTTTTTTTTTTTCTTTTAGTCGTATTGCTATATATGTCTCTATTAATTTGTATCCGTTAAAAATAACAGGAAATCACGAAAAAATCAATTGGTCCACTTCCGCGCGAATTATTATAATGTTAAACACGAATTACAAGCAGTTACTATCAAATATAACAGTTTCTTATGATTATGATCCATATAGTCACATCATGAAATCGATATAAAATGTTTTTGGTGTGGTATGTTAATAAAGCGATATTATGGTATCTTTCTAAACTTACAAAAGAAGAGGTGCCAACATGACTTATTCTTTTGAAGGTTCTACTTTTCATTGTATTATACAGAACCCTGTTACATCATGTTATTCAATGTTGTCGGATCATGTTTTGTCTTCGCAAGGACATGTAGACTAAGATCCCACCGCTCAAATCTGCAAGTATATGTTTAATGGAAAAAAAATTGAATGAATCGTTAAGGAGTACGCAACATGTCAGTAATAGTCTGCCTTAAAAGTAGCTGTAATTATTTGTACTTAAATTAATTTTAATTGTTTGGATGATAACAAACAGCGAGCAAAAAATATTTGATGACCGACCGACCGAGGTGTACGCGCAAACACCAATGCACTCTCTTTTCTTTCACTATCATAGTTCGGTGAGACGGCAATCCGATATTACAGATGAAAGGTGTCACCGGCTTAATGTGCTTTCTGATTCACTGTTTTGGAGGCATATAAGAAATTATACAAAGATATATAAAAACAATAGTTATACACTCTCCCACTCACAGTTACGGTAGTTCTTTGACACGACATAAAAACACGAAGTCACCATTAAATTTAAACCTATTCACATCAAATAAACACGTAATAAAAATTTATGTTGTACGTAATTACGTTATTTTTTTTTCAACCACCAAATCGTGCTTTGGGCTCCCGGACTACAACGTTCTATCTCAAATTAGATTCAGCGAAACAAATGCTACTAACTGAGCGCTATTCTGTCCCAATCCGTCGCCAATGGTGTCGTTCGAATTCCTACCTAATTCCAAGTGGGGCAAGGTCGATTTCGACTCGCCACTTTGAGGATAACTGTTGAGTTCTTGTAAACAACACTGAAATTGTTACAGAGTAGTGTTGATACATGACTTTCGTTTGCATTTGTAAGTGAATGAACAACTAATTTGAGATTACATTACATTGAATTCGGGATTAGTAGGTAGCTAAGAACTTGTGTTACGGATAATGTAATTATGGGGATACGTTTTCCAAACCCGCTCTTGCCCAGGGTGGTTGACTAAGGCCTGGTCGCCCTAGTTTAGGGTAGGCCTGGCCCCAGCAGTGGGGACGTTTATGGGCTGATGATGATGGTAACAAACAGGCTAATAAACACACAAAAAAATATTGAAACACCGAAGAAATAATTTTCTTCATGTTTTGTTTGTTCCAAATACATGTAAGCAAAGTTGTGGCATTTCTATTAATTTCTGAAATACTGTTTCGTAGTACTAGTATGTACTATGATATGTTTGTATAGGTGAGTTGGTTAGAGCGTGGACCGCGATAACAAGACCGGTGGTTCAAATCCCCGTCCAGTCGGAAATAATTGTGAAATGATTTTTTAATTTTCATTATAGATTAAGCACTTTAGTAGCACTATTGAGCCAGTCGACCTCATATGTCTATCGACTTCACGACTGGTGAGGTCCACATAGGTCCCATCGACAGGCTCAATCCACCTCACCATCAGGTGGAGTGAAGCCATCCTGAGTGAGAAGAATACCTTAAAAATATATTATGTTTATTAAAATCCCATGATGAGAATCCAAACGTGCTAAACTCGTGCATTTTACCAACAATTACATTAAGCTTGCAACTTTAACATGCAAAACATTAGCAAGCACTCTTATCTATACTTTTGGTAACCTACTTAAAAACATATTGCATAAAACAGGTTTCGCATTTCACTGAATTAGTTTATAACCGTGAGAAGACCAAACTAAAATATGCCGTAATTAGACACTTCGGCATAGTTGTTTGTTTTGATTGCAATTAGCTCTAACTGGCTTATATTTTTTTCCTAACTGACGATACGATGATACTAAAATTTGTCTTTATGGGTCTACACGTGATATTAGGAGTAGCAAATTTCATAGCTACTTACTGCCCGACGTTTCGACTGGGTTACACCAATCGTGGTCGCGAGCGAACTCTACGATACGATGATTGGACTCTTGGAGTAGCCTTTTTTGTTTTTTTTATGGGATGAAATGCTTTACGCACCTTCTCTGGGAGAGGGGGTTCTCGCCCGGTGGTGTGTCGGACTCCCCGGCGACTGGCGAAAAGATGGTAAATGCAACCTGCTCCTGGGCGGAGTGCAATGCCCAGGGGTTCTACCGACTAAAACACCGCGGTATACTTCATCGCCTTGACGGAGTCGTGGTTCTCTGGCTTTGACATTAACCCACAACGCCGCCGGCTGGCTTGGAGTAGCCTCGTCATCATCACCGGACTTGCGGGGAGCGGATGGCTCTCACCCCTACTGGCTTACAGTACAGTAAAGTTACAGTTTTTGCCTTTACATTTTTAAGTATTAGTTTTGGGTTATTTTGGTTAATCAGCTCTTTGCCACTTTTGGTGGAAAATAAGACTGGGATGAAAGCATCTGCATTAACATTATAATTGCGAAATCTTCCTATCCATTGCGCTTTCACGCCAATACTGCTGGTACGATTATGATGAAATTTGGTACACAGGGGTCGGTAAGAAGTTTAGGGTGAGGTCCTGATACTATGGGAAAATCTGAATGAGGTCTAATATATATAAAATCTGCCAGTCATGCAAGAAAAACATAGTACATAGTTCATTCTCACAAACTTGCCTACATTCAAGGTACTAATCCTACAATCAGTGATAATTACTAAGTACATACTAAAGTTTCTATGACTCGTACATATAATCATCATCAGCCCATATTCGTCACGGGGCTGCCCTAAATAAAGGCGGCCAGGCCTTAGTCAAATACGGTCAAGTGCGGGTTGGTCGAATACTTGTGTATTCGATATCTTAGAATTTCTTCATGGGTGTGCACTGCTGGTTTCCTTACAATATTTTCCTTCACCGTTAAAGAGTCGAATAATCTTACATATCAATTTCAAATTACCATATAATCAGTGATGACTATTACTAAACAGAGGGCCTACCATGAGTTGGCTATCGAAAACTTACTTACGTTAAAAACCTATCGAGTTGTTTTTTCATACGGCCGATTTTAGTTCTTCGCGTAACCACCAGCGGCGCTGTACAAGTTTTTCATAGACACATTTACGTAGGCGATATCGAGTGCGTAAGTTTTAAACTCATGGTAGCCACACTGATCTAAACCGATTACGGATCAAATCATAATAGATGATTCACTTGCTAGATGCATTTCGGACTTCGACCGCCATTGTTAGTGGGCCACGAGGTCAGCGGTCCGACATTCGACACCCGGTCTAGTCAGCGTTTAGTTGGAGCCAAAACAACTGTTTGGGAGCGAGGCTGTTTTAATTTGTTTGATTGTTTGCTAGCTTTGTCCAGCGGTTTTGGGTGACTTATTTTTGTATGTTGTTTTGTATGTAGAATAAATATTGCACAACATCACATACATTGATCTGATCCCGTGGTAAGTAGCTTAAGCACTTGTGTTACGGAAATCAGAATCAACAGTGGATACAAATAAACTTAAATATATTTAATAATACACCCAGACACGGAACAAACACCGATGTTCGTCACACAAATATTTGTCCCGAGTGGGAATCGAACCCACGACTCTTTGAACCGTAGGTTATGAAACTGAGTCACTAGCCACTGTTCCACCGAGCCAGTCAACTTATGTAGTATGGTTTGGTTCTTACAGCATAAATGGTAGATGCATAATTTTTTTTTATCCTAACTGACTTACGATGATGGCTTGGAGTAGTTTTCAGTGCACGTAAAATAAAACTGTTTGAAATAAAGGTTTTATTTACCGATTTTAAAACAAAACTCGATAGTCGAAAGTCACTTAGAAATCTCCATGGAATTTGGTTAATTGAAAAAAGTTAATTATATTAAAAAAAAGTATGTTTGTGGTTTCGTGTGACGATCTGCGCAGGACGGCTGGTACGAGCTGGATGCGAGTGGCCGAGGATATATGTAGAGAAGTGGCGTGCATTTGGAGAGTCCAGCAGTGGACAGGAATGGGCTGATGATGATGTTTAAACATATAAAGTAGAAGTGGTATGCCATAGTTATTTTTCAGTGGTTACTTTTCGTAGCAACAAACTATAAATCGGTCTATTTATCAAACATTTTGCGGAAAAAACCGAATTTGTCCACAACAATGCATCAGCCTTGACAAAATGCATTTCGTCTAGACGCATGCCAAATGGGAATGTATTACGGGCACACAGACACCGCCATTTATATTCGGGAGCGAAAAAACATACCGCTTTCAGGAAATTCAGTCTTTAAGGTCATAGTACATAGAATGAACAAAAGAGTCGGGGAAAATAGAATATAATAGAATAGAAAATAATTTATTGGTCACATATTACAAGAAAAAATAAATTTAACATAAAATAATAATAATTAACAGAACATAATATATAAAACGAATATTTCCAATCCACAATCCACTGATTATAAAGTGATCGAACTAATGTTAATGCTCGTATATTCCATGGGGTTTATATTTTCATGAGGGTTTTCGAGAAATATACCAGATCCACATATGAGGTCGACAGCTTCAATACTTATGGTCTGTGGACCTCATATCGTCGATTGTAATATGAATTGATGTAACCGCCAAATGACGATTTTACAGGAGAAGCGAAAAACTGTTTTACAAATCAGAAAAAGTATTATAACTTTGTATTTATTTGTCCAATTTCGGTGTGTTTTTCACCATTATCTTATTTTTGTGAGATCTTTTAGATGAACTGGTTCAAAATAAGATAGCTATTATAGCTTCGAAAATAGCCTGGCGGTTACATCAATTATTTCGCAAAAATATGTAGTTACGCTAGTTGATTTACAGATATTATTTGAAAAACAGTTGGCAGTTTAATGTATGTTACAAAATATCTAAGAAATATTAAAGTAAGGCGCACAGTTTTAGCAAAGTGGAGTTACGTTATTAACAATTTGCTAATAAATTTTCACACTTATTCACTTTTATGAAGGTTAAATATTAAATTAACCCATTAATTTAAGATAAAAAGCGGCAATATAGTAAGTAATTAAAAAACAGATTAAAAGGTACAACATATTTTAATAGAAATACGTTTTTATTACAATAACTATTTGTTTTTTTTTAGAAAAACATTTAATTTACTCAAACATTTAAACATAGTTATTTTAATTACCTATTAGACATTTGTATGTGTTATAATAAATCACAATTATTTAATAAACAAAAATTAACTCCTTTTTCTTACTAAATAAAACAAAAAATATAGTTTAATTACTAATACAATCACTTTTTGATAAAGGTGAAACATAAAATTACAATATTTTAGTAAATTAACATATTTAAACACGTAGTTTATTCTACTTTTTCGTATTTTTCTTTCTTTGCTTGCTTTCACTGCTTTTTCGTGTTTCTATTCATCCTTATGTATCGTCATCTTAAAATAATTACACTTTTTTTGTATATCTTGATGTTATTCTTTGAATTTCCTACCGCTGCAGTTTTTCTTTTTTTGTCATGTGTATGTTCCTTTTTTTTAGTTTCCTTCATATTTTATTGATTGTCTTTCTTTAATTTCGTCAACTTCCTCACTTGAATCTTGGATTGCCTTGTCATTATTCGAGGTCTCGTCCTGTATAATATCGTCTTAGTAGTCGACTTTGTCGATGTAACAGCTGTATGTAGTCTTGTACGTACTGTTTCAGTATCACCTCATCGTTACATAGCTTCTTCGGGTCCATGTATTTCTTTGTGGAAATAGGTAGTCGCTGCATGTACTGTTTATGCAGAGAATAATTTGGTTTATTACACTAGCCGACAGGATTTTTGTAACGGATACCAATTTACTTTATTGTGAAAGTATTATATGTGCTAAATATTCTTCTCTACTGCATTATATATCTTCCACGTCAGGTTTCCGAGTATCATGGGCATAAATAATAAATATGCATTTTCGGGTCACTTTCTGAGACATGTAGAAAACTTTATATATTTTTTGACAAACATTTACAATCATATCATTTAAGATTTACTCTTGAGCCTTTAAATGCCGTTGGGTTTGTTCAGATTTCATTTTTCTACTAGATATACCACAAAAACTTCAAAATTGAATATCTTAAAGTAGAAAAAATATATCTTAGCAAACCTAATGATATTTATAGGGGCAAGGTTTATTCTTACATGACACGTTTGTAAATGATAGTCAAAAATATAGATATATTTGCGACATAAGTGACACAAGTGACCAGAAAACGTGTTTTTTTGGATTTTTAGGATGAGATATCTCTAGAGCTTAACGTGATAGGGAAAACTTGTTTATGAAGCTTGTGGTTCCAGGGATGAAAAACAAAAACGATTTTTGTTGACCAGTGTTATCCGTCACGACATCTGCGTATTTGACTGACCTTTTCCTTTCTTTGTCGTGTTTTCCGTTCTTAGACCTAACGGTATTTTGTTAGTGTCTGCATCATCTTTCATCGTGTATTTTACTTCCATTTCATTTAGGTTTGGTGTCTTTATTGTGGCAATCCGGATATCTTTCAACCTAAAATTTTGGTTTGAAGTCGTTTTGGAAGTAAATATTAATAAATCACAACACTCTGTCTGTAGTGTGAAGAGTTGCTAGAACAAACTGCCCATTTATCACAATAAAAAATCATAAACAAACGCATTATGGTGATACTTGTTGCTAACCACGAATTGTACGATTGTCTCGCTCTTACCTAACGCATAACAAATTAAAAGAAAAGAGATAGTCTAAAAACTATTAACGAGCGTCTTAATGTAAACACCCGATTCGTCCTAAGCCGTCAAGCAAATGTAATGTAAGCGCTAAAACTTGTGGCTTGAGCCCAGAAGTGATAATGTAAGCGACATTAATGTTACAATACATACGTGAAAGTTAACGTAACCGACAATAAGTAATATTGTGGAAAGTAATTGAGTAAGGTAAGAGTCATTTTGTAATAAATGAGATTTACATCAATGATATTTTTTCAACTTTGTTCTTTACGTTAACCTAATACCGTGAGATTTCACAAAAACGGCCCATAACTTAAAAAAAGTCATGTGAATTGAAAAAAATAGTTAAGTAGCGGTTAACGTACTCGACATTTCTTTAAAGATATCAACATTTTAACAACACCAATCGATCCGGATTGAAATTTGCAGTCGAACTACATATATAACTCATTTTCGACATTTTGGCGGTTACATCAATTCATATTACAACCGACGATATGTGGATCTCACTACCGCTTACCATCAGATGGAGTGATGTCATCTTGATAGCCAATTATTAACTTTTAATTTCCTATTCGCTTTATCTAATTAAGAACATGAAATACCCGATCTAAGTATTAGGTTATCTTGAACAAATTCTCCATAGCATTCTTAATGAGTCAAATAACGTAATAACCGATATTAGCCATGACTGTACTAAACGACTATCGGTTATACGATAGTCTTCCTCATACACGAGTCTAAGCCCTAACAATGCCTAGGTCTAAGTATTCTAAACACGACCTATTCACTATAATGACAAGGTCACATGACAAAAGGTCGTGTTTTTAAATCTAGCTTCGTGAGAATAGCCTAGGTTTTGTTTTGGTGTTAGTCAAAAGTTACATTAGAGTAAGTACGTATATAATGGATGTTTATACTTCATATCCTCTTGACCTATGACGTCACAGAAATCTAGAAAATGTACAACATGTTTTAGAATCGACGAAGACAATGGGCCGAGTGACGATTTCTTGTTGTTACCTTATTTCAGTATTAGTAATAGGTAGTTATGAAATAAGTTTAGATTATGGATAGGAGAAATTAATGACTAATTAAGGTGAAAAAAAAACAAGAAGGTTTAGGCCTATAACCTTTCCTAGGCTCTGGACTATATTTGAAATAAAACTAATTTTACGGATTAAACTCGCGTGTATTGATATTCTAAACTATACTATGATATTATATTACAGTAATTAACAAGTCAACAACACTCTTAGGATTATCTAAGTACAATCTATACTAATATTATAAAGCTGAAGAGTTTGTTTCTTTGTTTGTTTGAACGCGCTAATCTCAGGAACTACTGGTTCTAATTGAAAAAATATTTTCTTTTCGAGGAAGGCTTTAGGCTATATGTATAACATCACGCTGCGACCAATAGGAGCAGGAAAATGTGTAAAAACGGGGGGAAATGCGAACGAAGTCGCTGGCATAGCTAGTAAAAAATAATTCAGTGTATTATAATAGTAACCTTATTAATCAACAATCGCCCAAAACATTACCAATGAATTTTGGCATTCAATCTAAAAAAAATAGGCTATATTATAAATTATATTTGGTAAAGCCAGTGAAGACTAGCATTACCAAATATAGTTTCACCAACTCCTAATTTTAGAGCAGACACAATTTCCCTATAACCTGAAAGTTATCTAACCCGGGCATAAAATCAGTGGTCCGCCATACTAAACTAATTAGTAATCTGCTTAGTTGGGTATAGCTTCAAAGGGAAGCCATTTTGCATAAACAAAATCCAATATAGCGCGTGTGTGCGTCTATGCGCGCTGCCAAGGCAACCAAGGATGGGGGGCCGTATTCATAGTCCTATACCATTGGTCATGTTAAATTAAAATGTTAACTAAACTTAATCATCTTTATAGCTTGTGTGTTATATTACATTAAATACTACTTGTTCTGCGATAGAAAGAGTAGCAAATAATAAAAAAAGTTAGCTCGCGACCATGACTAGTGCAACCCAGTCGAAACGTCCGGCAGTAGATTTATTTATTTATTTATTTTTTATTTTATTTATTTATTATTAAAAACAACAATTTTGACTTATAAACTAAATTATGTCCCGCAAAACCTTCAAACAGTTTGACTGCAGATTTTTTTGCAAATTTTCTTATAGCTTGGAGACCCATAGAATATAGATTTACCATAAATACAAATCTAATCAATCCCCCAATTTTATGATTCACTCGTTTAAAATCTAATATGAAGCTAAACTATGTAAACATAATATAAATCAAATCGAATCAATCGATATGAATCATCTGATTTGACTTACATACTCGTTTTTTGGGGATTGAAAGAGATATTTGTTGCGTTTCGGTAATGTCTACAGAATAGGTAGGTAGACATTTTTTCATTTGTAGGTAGGTACTGCGTGAACTACCTGTATAATACTACCGTATTCGCAAATACTTTTTGATTTATTACCAATTGCAGACAACATCGTTTTGAGTGCAAAAGTGGTGCTGCTTTTTTAATTGCTACCAATGCAATTAAAATTTCCTGTTATTTTCATTTTACAGAATTTATAGATCCAAAACACTGTCACCCCATTGCAAGGCTCCATAAATATGTACAGTAACTTAAATTAAGTGCATAATATGCGATTTTTATGTCGCCCCAGCCAACTCGCGACCCGGAGTATGAATACGGCTCAATGCATTCGTACTTGTTGATTCAGGAGAACTGTTACATCTACAATATCGGTGTTGCGCGGCAAATTTTGACGCTCCAATAAGTTTGTACCTGGCAACATTTGTTGCGGGCTTCCTGAGACGTGACTGGTTCATTACCAGTCAAGCACGGTTGTTGCAATGGGGATGGGTGACCAAAAAGGTCAAAGTTTTTATCTAAGTGTAGTTTACAAACACCTATGATGATGGCACCATGTTTTAAATGCGTTGTTTAGAGAAGTTGATCTGGATGGAAATTTTTGGAGGACTATATTTGATTTAATCAGTAGCAAAATATTTTGTCTTATAAGGTATACAAATTCAGGTATACAATACATATAAACGTTCCTTTTGAATCGTTCTATCTATCAAAAAAATCACTTCAAATTCTGTTGCGTAGTTTTAATGATTTAGTATACTTTGTGTGCAGTTATCGCCAATACGTGTAACTGGAAACTAGTACCAAATCTAATAAGCGGGCATAGTTTTTATAAGTATCATAATCAGCCTATACACCGTGAAATTTTAGTGGTTGTTTTCCCGCACTAAAATGATTCTATCTTAGTAGTACAAAAGATGTGTGCAGTTCTTTTTTGGTAAAATCAATAAATGCCGGTTGTACCGTAAAGGTTTAACCGTAACTCGAAAGCACGTTCGAACCGCTTTATGCCTTAGGGTGTAGAGCTTCTTTAGCTTTAAGCATCGATTTCATGCGGCAAGCAGTACCTGAATACGTCACATCTTAAAAAACAACGATAGCTTCTCTCGTTTTCGAGCTGGATATTTTTTTTTCGAGGAATAATTTGCATGATTCGATAGTATTACTAAAGGCAAATCGTTCTGCCACGGGAAAACAACCACTAAAATTTCACGGTGTATATGTCCCTTCTGCTGGGGCACGGGCCTCCCTTAAACTAGGACGATCAGGCCTTAGTCAAACACGCTGGCTAAGTGCGGGTTAGTCGACTATACAACCATGGAATTGTTTTTCGTATGTATGCAGGTTTCCTCACGATGTTTTCCTTCACCGTTAAAGCATTGAATAAACTTAATATGAATTTGCGTCGATGGCCGAGTGGTAAAGGTATTGCCATGTGAGAGATACATACATACATAAAATCACGCCTTTTTCCCAGAGGGATAGGCAGAGATCACTTCCTGCCATGTGCTACGGTCCTGGCACACCACTTTCGCTTCATCCACATCCATCAATCTCTCCATGCATGCTCGTCGATTACGGGTACTCTTGAGGTAGCCAGTTCAAACCCCGCCACGTACCATGTTACTCAAATTATAAGTATAGTTATAACCAAATATCATTTTTTTCCCCCCGTCCAGGCAGGGTCATGAACGCGAATTTTTTCAGATTTTAAATTTACCAAATATCTTCCTCAGTCGACGAAACGGATATACAAACACGGCGTTATCAAAAGGATCCCGTGGAAAATTTCACCAAGCGCATTGTCTTGGCGGTGGTGTTTTAAAATGGGGGGGTACAGGAAAAAGTGGGGCGAACAAAATCAATAGGGAGGCGAGTGGGAGGAGGAAGGGGGAAATGTCGGTGGACACCGGCTAGAAACGGGAGACGCGTCTTGGGAGAAAGGTTTGAGGTTATGTTATTAGTAGTCCATTTTTTTTAGGTTTCTTTTTAATTTCGTGAGGTCGGATGGAGGTTTATGTTATTTGCCTATACATTTAAATACGTTTCGATACGAATTTTATGTAATAGCTCTCGGTCCGCGACTTTGTACGTGTGATGCCGTTTATTGCGTTAAACAGTATTCGTTTATGGGGAGGTCGGTTAAAGAGTAGCTTATGTTTTTTAAACTATCTCTGTATCAAGTTATATTTAAATGGGTTCAGTAGTTTAGGCGTGAAAGCGTGATAGACACAAACAGAATTTTATTTTTATAATATTCGTTATAATTATTTATAAGTTAATATTATACGATACTTGCTGTGCACGCGACTTCGTTCGTGTGGACTACAGGATTTCAAATATATTTTTTTTCCTATAACTCCCGTTCCCGTAAGAGTTTTGCAATATCACGTTGCAAATAAGCTTAACGTTCATTAGTGTACCCGCATACCAAATTTCAATCATCTATCTTACAGGGTTTTGATTTTTTCATACAAAAGATTTCTCCCGCTATTTCCCATACCCGTGGGAATTTTGCAATATTCTATTGCAACTAAGCTTTAAATTTACTAAGGTACCTGCATACCAAATTTCATTGAATTAGCTTCAAAACTGACGAAGTTTCATACAAACTTAACTCCTCTTTTTTACCCCCTTAAAGAGCGAATTTAAAAAAAAAAAGATTGAATTTCTAAAATAAGCCTATTTGTTAGCTTAAACTAATAGCTATATAACACAAAAAGTTTTATCAAAATCCGTCCAGTAGTTTTTGCGTGAAAAGCGGACAACAAACAGACAGACATAATTTTGTTCACTTATATAAAATTCGTCACATAAATATTTGATAATATATCACTAAAACAAATAATATATCGAGCTAATAGCTCTCTCCCTAAAAATCGTTTCCCGGGCAACGTAACTTTTTTTTTTACTAATTGACATACGATGATCTCTTGGAGTAGCCTCGTCATCATCACCGGACTTGCGCGGGAGCGGATGGCTCTCACCCCTATCACATCGCATCTAAATAAAAAATAAATTAATATTTCACAACATCACATACATCTGATCGCGTGGTAAGTAGCTTAAGCACTTGTGTTACGGAAATCAGAAACAACAGTAGATGCACAAACATACTTAAAATTTAATAACACACCCAGACACGGAACAAACACCGATGTTCGTCACACAAATATCTGTCCCGAGTGGGAATCGAACCCACGACTCTTGGAACCGTAGGTAGTGTACCTGGGTCACTAACCACTGTTCCACCGAGCCAGTCTAAATTGGTTGCATCAGTGCATAGGAACATGGAATGAAGACAAATATTTGCACGTGTGGTTCCCGCAAAGCCGCCGTCTCAGGTTCGAGCAAAATCAATACAATAGAAGAGTTTTAACGTGTCTGTCTGTGTCGGCGCGAAGAGCGAGCAACAGTTAGGGTACACCCGCACGGCATTTTGGACGCCGGGGTGGGGCTGAGCGCTACTTCCAGCGTCTGTACCGAGCGTAGTATTGAAACAAGGAGACGTAAAAAAAACATCGGTAAATCTATAATAACAGAGGGGTATCGATAAAACGTGTAAAATCTAGAGAAAATGCTATAATGTCAAACAAAGGAGTACCTATAATTAGCCTATCTTGCCGCTACTACCTCTTTCTCTTTCAGATAACCTATAGGTTAAAGAGTTGGAAAAATATTTGATTATACTGAACTGATATGGTACTACAATGCTACATATTCATAGTTTCTAACGCATTTCATAATGTTTTGATTAGTACCATTCATTATAACCTACCTAATGTCGACTTAATGATCTTAACTTGTTTTAATTATAACCATTTTCTTCTTAAAATCAATACAATGGAGAACTTTTGAAGCATCTGTGTCGGCGCGTGGAGAGAGCAACAGTTAGGGTACACCTGCAGGACATACTGGATTTTAGAGATGGCGTTCTTTACTGTGTAAAAATTAAAAAACGAAATTGAAAAAATATTTATTATGTACATAAAATTACATACATAAAACTAAAACATCTCGTTCATCTCATGTGTCTCATTATTGTCTCTGGTAGAAGATTTGTAGTATTACTGGTCCCTTGTTAGGATTTGCCACTATTGAAATTATGAATATTTGCCTAAAATATCACAAGAATTTGTATTTTTCTCATAATTTCGACTAAAGACAAATTAAATTATAAAAAAAAATTGTGATGCCTTCCACACACTAAAGACATTTTTATTTGTTGTTTTAGTGCTACCTTGAGCTCTAATACAGAATTTAAAAAATGGATTGAAATGTATTGTCTCCGTCTATACAGACTTAAACGTGCGTTTCGTTTACAAATTTTGTATGAATTTTAAGTTTTACTCTATAGACAGTTGAAATAACATCCAACAATATTGGTTTCGTGACAAAACTCGGTCAAGAACATTGTCATTAATTATAGTCAAAGCCGTTTTCAAATTCCAACTCCGAATAGAACAAAAGCTGAGGAAAACGTATTATTTTCCAGTCATACGTCACTTGCACACGCATACATAATCTGGTAACAATCGGCGCAGGAGTTGCTATGACAGCGATGGCTCACTGGGACACTTTGCATTACACTGATCTCTTTTAAATAGTTATACATTTGTGAGATCTTCAATACGATCATTATAAAGCTTAAGAGTTTGTTTGTTTGTTATATCTCAGAAACTATTGGTTTAAATTAAAATTTTGCGTTGTATCTATAGACCATTTATCGAGGAAGACTTTAGGCTATATATGTGCTCATGATGTTAATGGATTAAACATCACAGATTTTTGAAGGACTACGAGGAACTTTGTTGAATAATATTAGCTAGTAAAGAATAATATGATTCTGTCTTTGAGAGCAGAAAAATAACTTGTGCTTCGTCACTTCATTATCCAATCATATCAAACCAAATCGATGCTTTTTTGTTTCGGACATTTTTGTAAAAGCTTAGATGTACCTAATGTACCCTGTAAAGATTTTGATTTAAAAGTATTATCAACAGTGGTTATAGTGTCCTAGTGCTAAAGTTTTTTTTTTAAATGACCGCTCAAAATGATCTTAAAGAGAGGTCAAATCAAAAGTACCCGTAATCGATGGCTGAAGCGAAAGTAGTGTGTCAGGACTGTAGCACATGGCAGGAAGTGTTCTCTGCCTACTCCTCTGGGAAAAAGGCGTGATTTTATGTATGTATGTAAAATGACCTCTCTCCACCTGATAGTAAGCGGTGGTGAGGTCGTCAGGCACGAGTATGTGTGACTTAAGTGTCCCAGTGTTGAAGTTCTTCTGTAAAGCGACAACTACACATCTCAAGGTCCCACATTGAAATTTAATTGGACCTAGTTTCGTGATATTAGCATAACCCCAGAGGCAATCCAAGGCCGACCCACGGGCAATCAACATGCATTTATGTTACGCCTTGTGACGTCACACTTGCATTCATACATGCATTCATGGGTGTTGGATGAATTGTCTTAGTATTTCTTTGGAGGGTGTGTTGCTGATGATGAATATTTCTTTAAACATGTATAGTGTTGACGTCACAATTGTAGACTTGAAAACTCTAAGGAATGCTTGTCTGTTTATCTGTCAGACTTCCAAAAGAGATACTTACATTGATAATACGAGTATAACTAAGAAAAATATTTAAACTGTTAGTAGTTGCCTGTATGTATGTTTTGTTGAGTTGTCTGTTATGAGTTAGTCTCACAACATTGCTAAATTAAATAATACTTACCATTTCTATTCTTAAGTTATGTGTAAAACTGTAAACATGCGCGTGGAAAAATAAATGCATTTTTATTTATTTATTTTATTTGTTACTAGTGACCCGCCCTCGCTTCGCTTCGGGTAAATTTTACATACAAACCTTCCTTAAGAATCACTCTATCTATTAAAAAAAACCGCATCAAAATCCGTTGCGTAGTTTTAAAGATCTAAGCATACATACGGACATACAGCGAAAGCGACTTTGTTTTATACTATGTATTGATGTAGAAGTTTTAGTATTTTTTTATGGATATAAGCAGAGATGGTCAACAGACAGAAGTGCCTTTAAACAAAGAAATGAAATAAAAATCAGATATTTACAAAGAAACGATACCACGAATCAATCAAAAATAGAACACTTGTCCGATTACACAAAATAACACAACATGAAAGGCAAAGCCAAGTAATAGCACACGGACATAATGAATAGCTCAATAAGCAACAAACAAACATTATTGACGACAAAATCCACATCGAAGACGAACATACACAATATAAACCTTGATCGCGCAATTACGTAATAATCGTAACAAGACTCATTACAGCATTAGCGATGCGGCGACAACTGGACAAGTCCACGGGTCGTGAATATATAATGATGTGACGTCATTTACATCACATCAATTGGACAGTCTTTAACTGTAAGGCTGCTTTCAAAACTGACCAATGCAATTAGAACACTGAATAAGTTTTCAATATTTACCATGTAGTTTCGTTTTAATGAGCTCCCGAGATTTTTTTCTATTTGAAGAAAGAGTTATTTCTCTTAGTTCTACCGTCAGTGTGACAGTTCTACAGTTGGCTAGTGATCATGGCGCTTGCAACAGCTCATTAGAACAAAACAACATGGTGAATATCCCGGACATTTTCCAGTTTTGGAATGTGTGTAACCATAACAGTTTAAAATTATATACTGACCAATGCAGTGTGCAGAAATTTCAGTCATGGTAGGATTTGGTAATTCGGCATTTTCTTTCCGACTGACTACGATGATGGCTTGGAGTAGACTTGACACCATCAGTGAACTTGCGGGGAGCGGATGGCTCTCACCTCTTTGGTTATTCTGATTAAACTTTTTTAGTAGTGACAGGCTTTAGGTGGTTATCGGATCTTGAGCTTTCTGATTGCATGGATTATGTCATTTAACACTTAATAGAGGACTAGAATATGGTGTACTTGAATAATCCTCGATCTGAAACACTGTATAATGTATAATGTTTGGTGGTGAAGCATTACAGCAGAAGCAATACGTTATACAGTATTAACAGCAAATTGCGCTAATTTGCATAAGAAAAGTCTTGAAGTAAATTTGTTGAAGTATTTAAGCAGATTGATAGTGCATCTCTTAAAACTCCCTCCCTCAAAAACCCTCTTTGCAAATCGTCGACAATTGATGTTTTCAAAGACAGTTTCAGTTTCGAAGTCAGTTTCTTTTAAAGAATCGAAATAAACGCAGTCAAAGGAATAATCGATGATAATGGCGACAATATCTGGGAATGTGGACAAATGTTCGCAACAGATGAACTCGTTTTGCGTTACTCATCAAATATTTACGGGCGCATTTCTTTATCTGTGGTAGCAAACTTTTCCCTTTAATTATACTGAAGTTACTTCGCAACTGTCGGTTCACTAGCTCCAATTATAGTATTGGAATCATGAAACATTAAAACAATAATAAAATATTTTTGCGTCGTTTCTAAATCAATAGTTTTACTGGCTAGGCTCATTTTGCCGCATTAACTGTCGTCATTTGTAATTTGTCGAGTTAAAATGTAACCTATTTATGCATTTTTAACACCCTTCTAGACAAAAATACCTTTATAAACAGAAAAATAGCGTTAGTTGAAACTACACCTTAAAAAGGCTGATAAGCAACTTAACTAAGCCGGTTTTCATTTTTACTTGATGAATTGTTTTAATATTTCATAAAATTGAACTTGGTTAGTAATTTATTTGTGTGTTTTTGTGTGTTATAAGGTCGATAGTTTATTTAATGGTTAACAAAATTTGTTTCTAATGTCAACTTTTACAGAAAATTTTACCGATAAACTGTGGCAATTCGTAAGCCATAGACATTAGGCATGCTATGACGAAAGTAAGTCAACCATTAAAACAGTTGGTGGATTTCCCATGAATATCGAATATTCGGACAGACGACCTACTTAATAATTCGACGAAAATTACAGGACAGAAACGTATTTAAAGCCTTTGCTTCGATGCTATCGTCTGTGTGTAGGTTTATTTAGTGTGTTGATCGGTGCCATGGAGATTAAACGGTGACAATTATTATTATGACACTTGAGTTATGAGACTATAGAGTGAATGTACCTTTTCGTTTTGACTTGACTTTTATTATGACGCCAATAAATAGTAGAAAGAAATAATATAGTATAAAATCCGTAATCTCATAACTTTTAACGAAATAGTTTTAGTACTACTACATAGGTCGATAGTTTATTTAAAGGCCGACATACACGGACAGTTTCAAGCAGTCAGGACGAACTGCATGAAGCATAGTAAATGTGCGTAAAATCTGTAGTTTACGTGTATGTCGGCCTTAAGAGGTTTAAAGCAACTATTGACATGAAATTATTTAAATCAGATTTTGCTACGGAAAAAAAGCGTAAATTGATTGCAAGTATTTTTGATAACTAACATCCAATATGCCCTGCGAGTGTACCCGAGGTACACCACCTGTGGCTTCGTAAATTTAGTGTGTTCTTATCTCACTCGCACTCACGATAAACGTTTATACCCTTCTCTTTCCACCCTGTTTTCACAAATAAGTTGCATCCGAAAACAACATAGAAAACTAAAGAGAGACGCCGACCTAATAGAAACTTAGACGGCTTGAAAATAGAGTGCAGTTTTGCGGAGCTCGGTTGAGACTGAAAATTCTTTGTTGGCTTCACTGAAGTTTCAGCCTGGTGGCTGGTAGGAAATGTACGGCCCTGTTGTATTCTCTGATTGTAATATAACGCGATTTAAAATAAATAGTGTTGTTGCTAAACGTTTGCATGAACGTTTTATCGATAAAGGTTTTGCATCAAAGTATCATCATCAACATCATCATCAGCCCATTTCTATCCACTGCTGGACAAAGGCAAAGTATACTAATTGGTTATATTATACGTATAATAGGAAAATAGTCGGATAGCGGAAAGTTGTATAACACAGAAAAAGCTTTGTTAATTTCATGATTGTAGGTCAAGGATTGGTTTTATGCGTATGTGGCTGGAAAAAATATCCATTGTGCTTGGTATTATTATACAAAACAAAAAATAAACCATTTTAGGAGCTTGATGGCGCATTTGGTAGCACCCCTGATGGTGAGAGCCGTCCGCTTCCCCGCAAGTCCGGGGATGATGACGAGGTTACTCCAAGCCATCATCGTAAGTCAGTTAGGAAAATCAATCAAAAAGTCTGCAGTGGGCAGTCATAATACCTGGCGGCAAAATGCCGTGTCACGACTGACCTTATAACTTGTAATACCTTATTATGTGCGTAATACCTTATTATATTAATTTTATATAAAACAATTTACCATGATAACTTAACATGACACCATGTTTTCTCCAATTGACATCGACTCTAGCCCAACAGTGGGCAGTGACTGTACCCTGCGCAGACGTAAACTGCGTGCATAATCTTCAGCGGCAAAATGCCGCCCGACTACTGACTCGATTATGTATAACATCATTATAAACACAGTTTTAATGCATATAAGTAGTTTTATTGCCAGTAAAATATTTATTCATTTCGTTATAATAAGTAATAACTAGTTTTTTTTTAAATCGACATCGACTCTAGCCCAACAGTGGGCAGTTACGGCGCTCTACCGCACGTAAACTGCGGGCATAATCCTCGGCGGCAAAATGCCGCGGGATGACTGGCCCTGTTGCCTACCGCCTGCTGGCCAAGTTTCGGGATAAACTGGTACTATCATTATTATGTAACCACGAACTCTGTAAAGAGCTTGAAACGATAGCTCTCTACATAATCGTGAAATCGTCGAAACGTGAAATTTTACTATTTGTTTGATTCTCTATGTAAGCCGTAAAAATATATAAATAAATAAATAATAATATTACACAACAACACATACATTGATCTGATCCCGTGGTAGGTAAGTAGCTTAAGCACTTGTGTTACAGATATCAGAATCAACTGTGGATCAAGCCGCGGTGGCAATGTTGAGTCCAAAATGTAAAATAGTTTTTCTAAATGCTACTCCGAAGTCGTTTTTTTTTTTTTTTTTTTTTTTTTTTCCTAACTGACTAACGATGATGGCTTGGAGGAGCCTTGTCATCATCACCGGGCTTGCGGGGGAGCGGATGGCTCTCACCCCTAATCCGAAGTCGTTTATCAAGCTATCTTATAGCGCAGTCGGAAAAGAACTTGCTTAGTCATTAGCCTATGTCTTATTTTAAACCCTTATCTATCCGTGTACCAAATTTAATTTTAATCGGTAATTTAAACTTAAAGTGAGGCTGACTCTTTTTTGGGAACATCGTTGGCCTGACAGTTTTTGATATTTCGTAATAAATTCAAACATTTTTATTTAGCCAAAACCTTCAGGAAAGGCAGGTCTTCAAGTCAAGTTTGACGGACTCAACAAGGTCTATTGTGCCTGTCGACTTCATGTGGATCTCGATACCGCTTAAAATCAGGTGAAGTGAGGTTATTCAGATAGCTCTGAAATAAGTCTTTATGGGTCTTCACGCGATATTAGGAGTAGCAAAATTACATAGCTACTTACTGCCCGACGTTTCGACTGGGTTACACCAATCGTGGTCGCGAGCGACCACGATTGGTGTAACCCAGAAGCAGAAGCAGACCCAGAAGCAGAAGCAGACCCAGAAGTAGAAGCAGTCTATGTAATTTTGCTACTCCTAATATCGCGTGAAGACCCATAAAGACTTATTTCAGTGTAATGGAACGCGAAAGTTTAAAATATTCAGATAGCTATTTTATACTTAAAAAATGGTTAACTCACAGGTGTTTAAACAACGGAAGTGCTAGATAGTGTCTCAGGCGATTCGCTCAAAACTAAGAATTACAGATTCGCTGGAGGTTTCTAAGAGCGTTAGGTCATGCTTTCACTCCTTACAGGTATGCCTCTCAGCAGGGCTGGCGACGATGGAGAGATATGAACTTTAAAAAAAAACGGCCAAGTGTAAAAAGCGTCGATGGCCGAGTGGTTAAGGTCGTTGCTTGCCATGCGAGAGGTCGCCAGTTCAAACCCCGCCAGGTACCAATGTATTTTCAAATTTGAAATTCATATGTACCATCATTCGACGCTTTAACGGTGAAGGAAAACATCGTGAGGAAACCAGCACACCTGAGAAATTTATCAACGGTGTGTGAAGCCATGTCAGAGGCCTACGGGCGGTTTAAAAACTCTGACACCAGGTTGTTCATCAACCATACGATAAGAATAAGAAGAAGTGTAAGTCGGGCTCTAACACAAAGGGTTCCGTACCAATTATGTAAAAAAAACACGTTTATTGTATGGATACCCAATTTAATATTTATTTTTTTTAATTTCTATTTGTTGATTTGAAATTTTAAATAGCATTAAAACAATAAATAAAAATCGAATTTGTTGTTATAGCGGCAACGGAAATACATCATTTGCGATAATTTCAGCTTTCTAACTATCACAGTTTATGAGATACAGCTTGGAGACAGACAGACAGACAGACGGACGGCGGAGGCTTAGTAATAGGGTCCCGTTTTAACCTTTTACGTACGGAACCGTAATAAGTGAAAATCTTTATTGAATTATAGTTACTTAACACATTAGGGAACGGAGCCTCCTTTTAAGCTACTTTTCGATTTTTTTTTATTTTACTTTGGCTTGTAAAATAAAACTAGATGAATCCTATTTAAAAATATCCTGTCCTGTCTCGGGCTCAGAACTATCTGAGTACAAAAATTTATCCTAATCGGTTCAGTAGTTGTGAAAGCGAGAATGACAGCATGACAGAAACAAATGACAGTTGAAGAAACAATACAGGCTGTATTGTTTCTTTATATATATATTTTTAATAACAACACCGGCTCAACCCTAATCAGCTGAACGGGTTATGTTTAGACAATCACATTATTATTAGAAAACCTCAATATAACCACCATTTGGCTCCAATAAAAGTTTATGGCGGCTGCCTCGAACAGGCACTGAACTTTGAACTCGACGAAAGTCGTGTATCGAAAATTTATGACCCAATTCAATGGTTTAAGTATTGGAAATGGAGTTTTTATGTGGACCGAATGCGATCGCCGAAATCGTGTATTTTAGGTGAAAATGTCGAGATGTATGTATGTACTGTTGAGAATATTTGAGGTTACATGAATGTCAATAATAAAACTACTTGGGTAGTTTACGATGTAATTTTTGCATAGATAAAAAAAATATCTGAGACATTTCCACATACGGTCATCTGATCCCAAACTAAGCAGAGCTTATACTATGGGCGTTAAAGACTGATATACATACATATAAATTTATAAACATATATTTAAATACATAATCTCACTCGGACACGGAACAAACACCGGTGTTCATCACACAAATATTTGGAAGTGGGAATCGAACCCAAGACTCTTGGAGCCGCCAGCCAGGGTCACTAACCACTGTTCCACCGAGCCAGGCAAATTCTTCACTTGTGTACAAGCTTCATAGTAAGCCTTTATAAATCGTCAAGTGTTTCTTCAACACTGATTGTATATCTCTGAATAATTATGTAATCATGATTTGACTTTACTACTATAAGTTTGCGAAGGCCAATGTCTGATCATAGCGAATGTAATTACCAGAATTGCTTTATCCAGACAGCTAATCATGGCGACCGTATTACAGACAACAAAACCAAACCCAACTTTTAATCAAACATTCATCTCAAGGAGAACACGCCGTCTAAAATCAGCGTACTATTTCCTAAGCATTGAACGCTACGCAACTCCGATAAGCGTTATCAAATACAAAATGGCTGCCAAACCTTATCAATCCTAGCAACAGTTAGACAATTTACTAGGAAGCGCTAGTTTTGACATTGCACCCGACCTTGGTCTACTCGCCGCTGATTGGTCGGCCCGCCAAGATGGCGGACGGCGCCCGCGCAGTCATTGTTTTTATTAATTAGTTAGACGACCGGTTTCGTATGTTTTTCATTCTAACTGCCTACGTAATATTTGCATTTATTCTGCGTAGATAGCCGTTTTAAGATTATTCTCTTGGATCAAATAGATGATGTTGGTACTGTTTAACTCAAGTTACTAAGTAACACTCTTTTCTAGGAGGTTGTTGAACGGTTTGTTACTTTTTTTTTCGCCGTAAAGACACTATGTACCAAAAAAAAAACGAAATATACTCAATTTGTCTGGCTAGTGTCACATTCTTATTATTTTGGGGAGAAAATTAACTATAAAATGCTGAAAATATTGAAATAAAAATGGTGCAAAATAAATTAAGCTAAATTGTGAGTTAATCATCTAAGTTAATACAACTTCTTTTAATACAAAAAAAAAAGATATTAAATCGGCATAAAAACTATATTGGTTAAAAAGTACCCTCTTGGAATAGCTCCAAGAAATGGATTGTCCATCCAAGGAACAAATAGTTTCTACGAGAAACCATACAATTCTTTCAAACTTGAGCTTTACAATATTAACAACTACTACCACGCACGTGTCATACCTAAAGGGTCAACCGGGTTTAACATCGGGATAAAACCTTAACTGCAATCTCATCTAAAGGGCCACTGCAAAATTCATTGCGCCACAAAAATACGCCAGAAGCCACACAAATGCCAACATTTAACGCCAAGTCGAAAGTTAAATCTTAATAATTTACCTCGAGGACTTAGGGGGGGGGGGGGGGGAGGTCCGTTTGAGACCTCTCAAACTTAAGATAATAATTTGCGGGATGCCCTCATCGCTTGGCTGTCTTGCACGCTTAGGGTAGGTTTAGGATTTGTTGGCAAGGCTGACAAGTAGATGTATGCATCTAAATATTATTTAAGTAGTTACTATTTTTCAATATTTTTTCTCAAACATCGATCTCAGTAAGTAGCTTGAGCACTTGTGTTACGGAAATCAGAAACGATCGGATACACAAATACACTTAAATATATTTAATAACACACCCAGACGCATCAAACACCGATGTTCGTCACACAAATATTCATTGACAAGAATGGGAATAGAACCCACGACACCAGCCAGGGTGTTCCACAGAGCCAGTTACCCCAAATCTAGTTATAACGATAATTAACTTCTGAACGAAAATACGGCATTTACAGCGTAAAGATTATCTTTAATGGAGCAGTCGGGTAATATTAAGACTAAAAAGCTTTTATTGTAAAAAATAAAAATTAGCACCTATGGTCGATTTCATTTCACTTTAATGTAATTTTTTTACCCACTTAATATGACTTTAATATGAATTTATTTAACAATACATAGTGTATCTTTTAACATCTACAAAAACTTAAAGCACCTATTACATTCTACCACAAAGAAAACACGCAACTATTACCGAACGCAAGCATTCTAAATCAAAACCCAATTGCGTACGAATCCCTGAACCTCCTCCAAAGGTCAAAAACCCCGGTCCCTTTCCCTTAAACGTATAAATTGTATACCGTCCCTACGGCTTGAATGACGGTCCCTGACAACGCGGTTTGTGTTGAGTAGGTCAGGGCCCCAAATCGAGGGCAAAGGGAATCTTTGACCCTTGACCGAAATATGGGAATATGGATTGGGTGCCTTGGGATGGCCGGCTTATTAAGGGCTGTTGTGTTTACTTTTTGGATTGGACATCTTTAGATAGAGTATTGATTTTGGGTATGCTTTAGTAGGTGTAGAAATTATATTGGATCGTACACTATGAAATAATGAGGTGGGATATATAAGATAGTAGTAAAAGAGATGTAAATCGCTTATGTTTGTCAAACAAACATAAATCTTGTCCGTACCTACATCGTTTTGAAACATTTTGCAGTCTCTACAAAAAACTAATTAAAATTTGAACAAAAGAATTCGCCTCATTTTAATATGCGAGCAAAATCGTTTAAGATTTCACATCAACCGAGTCTAGCCTCCAGTCTCCTTGGCAGACGAAATACTTTATTCAACACAGTGTTAGTAACTCAGTATCCACTCTCCCAAAATCCCAAATCTAATTAACTAGCATCTAACAAAGAAACGGTTTTGTAACATCTTACGCTCGCGCTAGAGAGAGACCACGAGAAAAATTCATCCCCCTACACCCCCACTCGCCTCCCAAACACCCCAGGGTGGCTGTACACATTTTTTCTTTTCCTTTTCTTAAGACGAAAATTTGTTACGCTTTTTATACTTATACTGGGGGGTGAAGTGCTGCGATCAATAGTGGGTGGTACCCTTTATCAATTTTTCGAGCTTTAGTTTTCCTTATTATACGGTACCTGGGTTTAATTATTATGGATGATAAGACGGCGCCTTTGCATTGAGAAACGTGTTCGGTGAGGTATCTTTACCTATTGTAGTCTGTATGTCGAGCCTTCAAAGTGGGATTTACTAAATGTCAGTTGACTAAGTTAAAGACTAAAGAGTAATGTGTCCCACTGTTAACGTACTTGAAATTTTAAATTTACATTAATTGCCAGTGTGTCATCATTTTCTGTAGTTTACATTTCTGCAATGAGATGTCTACGGCTGTCAGTGTGTATCACTGATAGTAGATGGCGCCACCTGTGGCTAACAGGTCATATACGGGAAAAATTCGACGGCTTCAATTAATAGCTGCTGGTCTGGTGTGATGGTAATGCACGTCTGGGCGCGATTCCCGGAAGGACGGGTGTTCGAATCCCCGGGCCGCGGTGAGGCAGTTGAATTTTTTCCGTTTTTCTAAATATTAGTTCAGCTAGTGCAAGCTTTAGCACTTAAAAATTTTAAACGTACTTGATATAAAGAAAAAATTCAGCTGAAGGAGAGGAAAAAGGCTAAATTTTACGGTCTTCTTTATTCTGTTATCTCGTTTGTCATTTTAGTATGATGTCTTAACGTGATAGTACTTTACTTATGCATATCAAACAACATCACATACCTTACAAGTACACATAAATAAGTAGTTTGTGCAATTGTGTTATGAATGAAACAAAAGTGGTGAATATACTTAAGGGATAAATATCATACCTGAAACCAAATCCAAGTTTTTAAATAACATTAATGTTTGTCTCAAGCATCGAATCCACGACTACCGGTGCAACAGGGGCACCACCAAATAAGCCATTAGTCCAATCCAAGTCAAGTAATGTAAGTCTGGTATGACTTCCATGACTTGAAAGTAGTACTAGACTTTTTGGAGATTATGATACTCCCATTTTGTGATACTCATAACACTTTCATCATTTTTGAAAGTCTACTTTGTATAAATAACCAATCAAAATTTAAATACTCTGCCACTGAACCAATTATTTTGTTTTCTTTTTGACATTTTTACCCCAAATTAGGTCCGATAATGTACATAGAATTGTCATTTTTTCGCGAACACTACATATTTGAAATAAAACAAATTTTATGGATTAAGCTCGCGTGTATTGTTATTCTAAACATATTATTTAGAAATCCGACGTTTCGAGCTCCTTACAGCGCTCGTGGTCACCAATAATGTATATTCCTTCTAAAATGTTTGTTTACACAACAAAGTCACATAAAGAAGCAACCATCATAAGAAAGTAAGATCATGTCACAAATACCCAGGTGCTGTGCCCATCTGTACCCAATAAGCGTCAAGGTCAGGGTTCGATTCCTGGCCGGGCGCCAAGACTAACTTGCCCTCACATCTGTTGGACTTGTCTTGTGCTTAGACTTGTTTTAACAAGCTTATTGTTTGTGGTTGTCTCGTCTGAAATCTTATAAATATTGTCCTCCTGAAAGAAACACTACCTTACCTTATACCTTAGATGATTAGTTGTGTATGGTTGTGTATGTCGCAGCCTTTCAAGGCTACACTGAATGACTTTATATATACGATTGATTCATATCATTTGTACCCGTTTAAGGTCCACAATATTTAAAAAAAGACGCTTGTTCCTTCATTCAATTTCTAAGATTACATAATTGCAATCACCTAATTGGAGTACTAACATGTAGGAGCAGAAAGTGATGTTCTGTTGGAATAAAACTATGAATCTATTGCTCTAGAATGAACTTGCCTATTTTGGCTATAGAATGAACTTGCCTACTTACTACCACTGCTATTAGGTTTAGAAGTAATGTAGCATACTCCAATTTTAAGAGAAATGTTAAATATTTTCATTGTAAAACAAACACAGCGTTATAATTTATTGACACAAAATAAATTTCCTTTCGCAATGTAGCAACGGAATTAAAAACTTGCAGCCTTAGAAAAACCGCCCTGGCTCATCGGAGCGTTTCCTTTGCGCTGTAGAAAAAAAAAACAAATTAACACTAAAGTGCTCACGGGTACAAAAACCACCCAATATCCTTCTATTCGCTCTAAAATATGCAGTGAGACCACAAAATTCAATTTGTACTCAGAAACTGCTCTCCTTATACCCGCAGACGGACAAAATGAAAACATGCAACGGAAAAAAGTGGGGGGTACCAGGAATTAAACTTGGGTGGGTGGGGGCAAGTGGGAAGACGCTGGATGATTAATTATTAGTTTGTGTGTGTTCCAAAGATACCGTTCTATCGAGCACACAGGCGTCCGATAGCCGACGGTTTTTTTTTTATAATAAATGGACGTTAATCCCCGTTTGAATTTAGAAGCGTTTCGGTCTTTATGATTTTGGATGTCTTTGAGGTGTTTCCTTTTTTCGTGTGTGTGTCTATAGTCGGCATGTTGGTATTTCTTTGTGTCTTACGTTTTCGTTTAGTTTTAAAATATGTATTACTGTCAGTCTTTATAAATATACCTTGTTTTAAATATAGTCAGTAACTACAGCATTATAACTCAAGATAAGTATGACACCCACAGTTGGGTGAGAATTTACAACGTAGTGAACAAAAATTACTAAGGAATTGTAAGGTGCGCATTAAATTTAGGTTCAGTTTTAAAGTTGACCTAACTCCATCCGATGCTAAGCGGTAGTGAGATCCACATATGAGGTCGACAGGCACAATAGACCATATTGAGCCTGTCGCACTCACCCTGAAGGCCTGCTTACATGCCGTTTCACGCCATGCCTGAAGAGCCCGGGATCATAGGATGTTTGGTTACACACTAGTTTATATTGGGTCTTGGTACCAACCAAGTTCATAGTTTGACGCATAATCAAAACTACACAGAGTATATCGTTATACGCAACCATAATAAATGACAACCTCCATCGGAAATGTTTTCACAGCCCGCGACCATAAACAAACTTAATCATAAAAAAACAAAAGTGACGTAATCCATAGAGCAGGCAAATAATGGCCATGTCTTTGGTGACCTTATCGATCAGGAATCCAAAGATTAGTTATTATCGTATTCAGCACGAATGGCCGTCCTTTACAATTGAACGGTGAATAATTGGCGTTTAATTATTTGAGAATTATGGATCTGGAGTTTTATAGAGTGTTGCCATAGTTTTAGGTTCTTTAAGCCTTTGGACGTGCACCCGATTTGTAACCAAATTTGCCAACTCTAAGATGGCTATTGCATACTTTTTGGGGTTCCGTATCTAAAAGGTAAAAACGGGACCCTATTAGGTACTAAGCCTCCGCCATCCGTAGGTCCGTCTGTCTGTCTCCAAGCTGTATCTCATAAACCGTGATAGCTAGAAAACTGAAATTTTGACAAATGATGCATTTCCGTTGCCCCTATAACAACAAATACTAAAAATTAAAATAGATAATATATTAAGGGGGTCCCCATACAACAAAAGTGTTTTTTTTTTAAATTGGTACGGAACCCTTCGTGCGCGGGTCCGACTCGCACTTGGCCGGTTTTTATTTTTCTTAGCTGGCTTCGATGATGGCTTGGAGTAGCCTTGTCATCACCACCGGACTTGCGGGGGAGCGGATGCCCCACATTCACTTGTAGAACATTTCACCTTATGTTCGTATTTATCTACCTTAAAGATACTGAAGATATATTTTAGTATAAAGAAATGCGATATTCGATTGTGTATACTTTAATGAACAAAATTCAGTTAAATATTAGTCTTTATGGGTCTACACGCGTTATTAGGAGTAGCAAATTACATAGCTACTTACTGCCCGACGTTTCGACTGGGTTGCACCAATCATGGTCGCGAGCGAACGAAAATTCATGGAGAAAAATTCATTGTTATAATGGAGAAAGTTAAGTAATTAGGTGACGATTTAATAATCGGAATCGACATGTTTAATCCGTTTCGACATACAACCAAAATTGAAAGAGTTATACATATTTAAAGTTCTGATCGTTTGCACTTTACATACAAAATGAACGTAGCGATATGACCTCACACTACAACATGCAGTACAAGGTAAAAAAAACGTTCTAAAATATAAATCTATTCGTTTAACATATTATATTCATCATGCCAATATTATAATGTTCCATTGTGAAATTGAGACACAGTAAAATTCTCCATTAGAAAGGTTAAAGCCTTTAAATATTTCAAACAGCAAAGTATTCACTTAGCGTATATAATAAAAGGAAGTACATACAATAATACATGCATTAAAACATTAAATAGCATTGGGTAAATTTATGGAATAATTTTCATTTTCCTTGCGCTAGACGAAGTTCATTTCGAGTAAGGAGAGATGCACACTATACAAAATAATTAAAACAGTATTATTTTAACCGATTTTGTTTTTAGTTCCACTTAGTTTTCGGGTTGAGAGACATCTGCTCCCCTGCAAGTCCGCCGATGATGACAAATCTACTATTAGCTATCATTGTAGTCAGGCAGGAAATAAAACGTGTTACGTACAGCTCTAATAACAATTTAAAATAAAAAAAGAAATGACAAATATGCTCGTGATTTCAATATTACGGTAATTTTTAATAATTAATTAAATGCGGTTAATACAGTTTTGTAAAAAGAACATTTCAATGTACTTGTTGAACACAGATGAAAACGTCATTTTAAATAAATAATAATATTTTTTGTGTCGAGAAATAAGCAAGTGGTGCGTAAGTAAGCAGCTAAGGTAGCCACAGGCATTCGTAATGCGAACAGTATTATTATAACACAGGCGATGACATAATTATGCTCACAGGTGTATGCTTAAAACCTCTGTATACGCTTAAGTGTAGAATTACTACTGTAGGCAATCTGAAGGAGCTGCCGAGGGACATTTATTTCATATAGTGGTCCAGGCGAATTTCATACCGCCAATACTGATTCTTTTTCTATATTTTCTCATTGAAACCTTCCCTGGACTACGACGAACATTTTAATACCAAAATTACCTAAATCGGTCCGGGCGTTCTCGAGTTTTAGTCAGAGTAACGAACAGCAATTCATTTTTATTATAAGAAGATATAAGACTAGGTCGTTGGTTGCATTTTTGACGCGTGAAAATGTTTTAAAATGGCAAAAAATCGTTCTGTGTGTGTTCATTTCTGTATCACTCTTATATAAAATGCAATTGGATATTCAACTCATTGATTTTAATATTAAAAATAAAAATTAATTTAACAAACTCCTCGTATTCCGTAGGATGGCTCACACCCAGCTAAATGATTAGCTCAATTGCTATTTCTTTATTTTTGATGATGTCTTATATTTAACTAGTTTTTTTTCCTAACTGACTTACGATGATGGTTTGGAGTAGCCTTGTCATCATCGCCGGATTTGCGGGGGAGCGGATGGCTCTCACCCTTGAACTACTTAAGCTGAAAGGCTTTAAAAGGAGGTATACGTTTGAATACGTTTCAATGTAGAAATAAAATAAAATTAATAAAAAACACGACCATGAGCCCTCCGCCTTACGCCCTCGGTCTTCACATTTTTGTCTTTTTCACGGCTTCAATTTAAAATTTTATTTCCCGCTTGACCCAGAGGGGGTAGTGGGGGGATGAAGACACTCATTATGACCAATTTTACCCCACTGTTTTTCCTGCCATTGTTGTTTTGACGATGGCTCATTTCTGCCATTCAAGTTTTGTTGAGAATTTCTCGGCGACATTTCGGTGGGACAATTAAGGTGCGTCTGAAACGAAGGAGACGTTAAATGGTTGTTTTCTTGGTTTTTGTCTATGGTCATTGTTGGCGTTAGCTTTCCCCCAGTTGGTGGCTAAATGCACTGTGCTATTTGGGAGGGCGAGAAGTGGGTTTCTTTCGAACTGTGAGGAATTCAACATTCTTGATCTCATTTGTGTTTACATATGATATATTAAGATGATGATACAAGGTGGATCCGGGATTAAATAAATAAATTAGTTTCGTGTCGGACTAAATAAATAAATTCTTACGTTCGTTTAGGGTCCTGTAAGTTTATCTAAAATAGCATATTGTATTTACAACCCAGAGTGGATAATTTAAGAGTAATGATTGACGTTTGGTTGTAGTCTTTTGACACCATAGCGACGTCGACTCACAATCCAAATTCAAATTTAAAATCGTATATTTTTTTATAAAAATAACAAGCATAGGTATCAAAACGTATCATATTAATATTGGGTATTTTTAATGTCGACATTTTTAGACAAAGCAATCTACCTACTTCTAGAAATATTATATTTATTTAAAATTTTATCAGCAAAGACTGGCGATAAATCTCAAAGCAAGCAGTGACTTACGTCCACACGATTTTCTCTACTCATCTAAGTACCACTGCAATTCGACTGCATCCGCTGCACCATTCCTCCACAATCCTTCAGCATTCCACAATTATTTTTTAAATCATCAGTCTATTTGCTAATTGCCAGTGTGTATCTTAAAAATTCGTAGTAAAAAGGTTTTCCTTCTTCCTTCCTACGTCCCTGTCCCTAAAATGACCCGTAAGGGGGTCAAGATGGCCCTGCCCAGGCCAATTTGCCGTGCAAGGCTGTATTGATTCCCGGCATTCTTTCACACAGGCGCGGAGCCGCCCCCCCTTGGGGGGGGTAAGAGAGGGCAACACTTTTCGGCCCTCTGATACTGGGTGTCAAAGATGCAATCTAACTCCGTGTGATTAGAAACGGTTTTGCTTTAATACTAATTTTTATGTTAGTTTTGAATGTACAAGTTATTAATTTCGTTTTGTGCATAGATGTTTATTTTGTTAAAGTAAATTTCGGTTTGTGTTAAAGCAATAAGTAAATACCGATAAGTACTCAAAATTATCTATCTAAATAATTAACACGCTTTATTAAACATTTCGATTACTAAAATCTCCTTTTGCAACATCCGAACAAAAACTGTTTCGTGGAAAATCTGAAATCAGATTTAAAAACAACACCATTGAGAGAGATATCCATTTAAACTTAACTTCAAATAAACAAACAACACGCCCAATTTACGTTGAAAACTGCATCAAAAGCCGGACGAGATAAAACAAGGCTACCAAAAGCGCGCACCGAAAGTTAAAATCACACTTTAAACGGGAAACCGTGCAAAATTCCGTCCCTAAACTGAAATAAACAAAAAACCTAATACAACTCCCGGCCTAGTACACGTGGCTTCATAATAAACTTGTTCAAATCCTAACAGCAACTCCGAAACTAGCAAACGATCAACAAAAACAAAGGATTGCGCAACAGGTACCATACGAGCCACAGGCGAGCGCAACCCGCCGCAATTCGCGCCAGAAACAACAGCAAAACACGCAACTTGCAAGCAACTCGCCTGCTCTGTGACACGCATTCAAATGCGATTCCACATGAGTCAGGGATCCGAATTCCAAATCTCCTAACCGGTTTTTGTGTTCGCATTTCAAATTTAGAACGTGAAAAATTTGGCGACGCCATCTTTCACTGAAATTGATCCGTTGAAGATGTGAATTTCAAATTATTTTCAGTAGACTATTGCTTTTTTCTTCATACCATTAGATATCAGAATCGATGTGTTATTCAATTGTATATTTTTTAATGTCGATTCCAAATTCGAATGTGCATATTGTCGATGCGAACTTTTTCGTAAATTTCCATCGTAGAGTAAATTTCAAATTCAGAATTCATTCCGTTTGACGTTTGTTTTTTTCTCGTAATAATAGGTAGCGGAATCGAAATGTGTCATTTAAATATTGAGTATTTTTTAATGTCGACGTTTCGACGCGGTTTGCCGAGCGAACTTGCCTATTCAATTTTCGCTTACAAAGGAAAGTTTTCAGGAAACGTTCCGGGTCACCGGGCGCAGTTTCGTTTTATATTTAAGTGTAACTTTGACGAAATTGTTAACGCGAATAGTGTATTCAATTAAACTTTTAAACCTTCCGCTGTTGTTTGAATGGAATTAAATGGGGATCATGGATGCATGTGGACAATAAGGTAGATTGGCTTTGTTGCCGGTTAATGTAACCGTTTTAGCTACTGTCTGCTACCTTAGGGGGTTATTTTTAACGTTAGGTTAGGTAAGGTTAGGTTAGGGTACTTTAAGAAATATAAATTAGCTCTCCGTAGGTACTATAGTAGGCAGGACCTAAGTAGTAAAATGTTACAGTCTGGGTATTTAATGAGTTACTTAATTACGATTAAAATATACTTACTTACTTACTTAATGTGCAAAAGATTTAAGACAGATAGTTAAATGTCTTATTACATACTTTGATATAATTTATGATTTAAAAAAACATACCTGTGAGAAAAAAAATCTTAGTCGACATAAACGAACCCAAGTATTAGATTGTCAATGCCATATGCTAAGCATTTTATGACGCCATTAACTATTAATAAGGTTCTATGTTACATATTATAAAAAAGCAATACTGGCCAGCAACGAAAAGCTCTGGAAACTAATTAAAAACATCAATTCCGCGCTCTACGGGGGAATATCTCAACTCACACCCGGACAGTCGCGCACACACGCGCCCGCACGCACACAACAGTTAAAAATAAGTCCCGGGCCATATCCGCGTGAGAGAATGGTCTCGACTGTACCTCGGAGGAAAAGGTGGTAATGACCATTTTGAAAAATAATTTTTTTTTAACTATTAAGCTTTAAGCTTTTTAGAAATGTTACTGGCCATGATTGATGGAGACCTTTGCTCGGAAGTGAGATGATAGAGGTTAAATAATAAAATATGTAATATAACTATAATTTAAGTATCGGATGTGGTTTAAAAAGCTTTCGTACGTGCCTAAATCTTGTCTTTCGAAAAATGTTTAAAAAGGTACCTATGTTATTGCCTTACTTTCAAAAAATCAGACACAGGCATGAATAAAGTATTAATGGCATACTTGTATGACAAAAAACAGACATCAAACACATTTCGGTCTCTTTTTTTCAACTCATACATTATGCAACATTAAATCGGGTGCAAATAAAAATGATAATCAAATCAGTGCACTGGTGGTTGTGACCGGACGTTAGGGTAATATTCGCTTTTCATCTGAGTTATATGTTACGGTTGCCTGTATAATTTCTAGGTCAGTATCAAACCAGTCAGTTTTTACGTCAGCGGTGCATGTTATAAATATATAAAATGGCGGTCGTTGGTGAGCTAATACAATTTGAATGCTGCACAATGTTTTCATAGACAAAACATGAATTTTGGACTCAAAATTGTTCTTTGTAACGCGATGTTAACTATTTTTTTTTGTCATTTAACCTCAGAACACAGAACCTGAAATAAGATAAAATAGCTGAAATAAAATGCTTGAACAACAAAACTGTTTGTATAAGGAAAAAAGTAATGTTAAACTCAAATATAAATAAAAAAAATCATTTTACACATATTACAAACAAAATACAATACAGCTAATTCAAATCGATCAAAAGTGTAACCAAACTCTACTCAACCCACTCAATACCAAAGAGATCACCTTAAATCCTAATTCCTTCCATCTTTGACGTATCTAAACGGCAGTTACACCCTTCCCCCTGCAATCAGTTGCCCAGTTCTAGAACTTATCCGGGGGAGACGGGGCTAGCGAGATGTCTTAAGGCGGAGCGGGACGGCGCAAACCGAGTTATCGTAAATTGATCCGGGGGGGAGTTTGGGGTGGCGCGCGCCCAAATTTGACAGCGATGGAAATTGGCGGGAAAGATTATTGGTTGCGTCGCGCTCTTTTTTGTGCGCGCGCGTTTTTGAATTTCGAATCGAAAATGGTAATCGGTACGTTTGTTTCGGCTGCGGGTTTTGTTCGGCTGGTTGCGTGACGTATGGCCGAATGCTGCAATGGTTATTAAAATATTTGACAGTTCGAACGAAGCTTTTATTAAAATTTTTAGGTAGTTTTGAATTTGGAACATTCTCAGAGCTCAAAAATTAAAATATCTTTTCAGTATTCGCCCTATCTATTATGAAGGTTGATTTTTACCTACGATGGTTCAATTTTGCAATATTAAACTTCAATTACATAATAGGTAATGAAAAAGACGTTACACAAAAAAACATGTAAGCCTTCGTCGAAGAATCGACGAAGGCTGTTGAAATATTGCAGGCTCGGTTATGTCTGAGCACTAAATAAATCTTAAAACAGTACCTTAGTATTTCGGCAATGCCTTAGCCAGAAGGAAAAAGTTGGAAAACCTACGAATTGAGAAAAATCTAGCGGTGAAACCGTGATCTGTAAGTAGTTTGCTTACATTGTTCGTACAAGTATTCCAGTATACGATAAAAGTACATAGTTACCAAACCTGCTAACACAGATCAATAGAATCAACAAAGAGTATAAATTAGAAAAAGTCCCACCAAGAAACCTTCTAAAAATATCCGTGTAATAAGATCACCATGTAAATCCCCTTGTAAGTATAACCATAACGAAACTGCGTACTGAATTGTGACGTAAGCCCTATTCGGGAGTGTAGGAGTAGGTGTGTAGGTCAACCCACGTATTTATAGCGGATCGATCGGGCCCTCAGACGTTGCACTGCAATTGGAGGCGTTACGCACGTTTCAGATTATGCATCTTGTATATTGTGATGTCTTGGGCCGATAAGATCGGGTTAGGCGACGTTTTGGGGTGTTTTGGGATGATGGTGGGTTTAAAACACGTTTATGAGTAACATTTGTTGCCGAATTGTGTCGAAGTTGCACGGTTATAGTTGATTTTAGGAATAGAATAAATCGTGAAGAGTTTTCTGTGAAAACGTATCGGGTAATACTTGGTCTCTGAGAATTATGAATTTACTTTTTTCAACTGTGTAGTAGGTGCTAATAAAGGGAATAATGAACGGAATTGGATTTATATAGCAATTTGAAATTATGTCTTATGATGAATGAAACGTTTTATTAATCGACACCAAAAAAGTATGTAGTCATTTTTATTTAGTAAATCGTCATCAACCTACTTGTGGCGTAATTAAATGTTATTATTCCATTACGTAATTGAACATTCACATTCTTATTTTAAAACCAACCCGTCGTCTGCTCCGGCCGTCACATTAATAAGTAAGCTGTTACAACAAAACGCTACCAACGAACGAGAATAAGATAACAAACTCCAATGCAAAAAATATCACAAATAAGTCTGTATTAGAAATGGAAGCGCAAATTATTAAAAACCAACACAAACAAAGGTTTCCACACACGCGAGATACGCGGGACTCATTACACGTACTCATTTACGTATCGATGTTTCGCCAAAGCCCAACCCTTTCTGTCTTAGATGCGATCGAACTCTCACACACCACCATCTTAATAAAGGAATCCTCGCAAAATAAGAATATCATAACTGGCCAGCGGGTGGCGGATTTCGGAAGAAGGGAAACCTCCCCAGTTTTAAAAATAAGAAAATTTCGGTGGAGCGTGATATTTTTAAAATAAAACCTCTTTCGTGGCATATTCCGTGGAGAGAGATTTTAAAATAAGAATAGTTTCGCGATACCCCCCTCCTTCGTCTGGAGTTTGAAATAAGAATTCGGGGGATCGGGCGATATTCGGTGGGTGTCGGGAGTCTTGATGAGGAGTTTTTCGTACAATTTTGTTAGCTCCTTCGGTTCGTTGACCGGCGGAGTCGATACTTCGATATTATAGTAATTGGATAGCGTTCTTTTTTATCCTTTGGAGTCTGGTCCAGATGTTTTTTGTGTCTGCTATTAGGAAGTGGGGGGATTAGATTTGGCGGGGGAACGGTCGTTTACGTACCTTTATTCTGTACACTGTCTGCGATGTAGAGTGTTGAGATTAGGACGATACATGGTTTTGTTTGGAATGCTGTTTTATCTCGTAGTTTAATACTAAACGAGTTAGTTAGATGTAGTTAGATGCGTAGACTTGTTGCGTTTTAGGAACGAAAGTATAACATTGTAGTGTTTATGTAGTTAGTAATAATACTTCTTTTAGTTGACTGATCATTTAACTCAATCTCAATGGATATTAGCCAACAACCGTCTCAGCAAATGATTATGAGTGTGTAAACAAAGGTGTACCTGTATTTTCGCGCACTATTATGTATTAATATGTCCTTTACAATTGTCCAGGCCCTATATAGTGTAATAATGTGCAAACAAACATAAGTGCACTCTTAATTCCTTCACTCTCATAGTTAATTTCGCAATCTGATCGACGATCAGGCGAAGGCCCAAAATATTAACGCTTTACAAAAATAGTTCGATTGTAACTCATACCAAATCCAAGGTCGAGCATACGAGGCACTTAACGTTGCCAGCAAAAAGCCCCGTTAGCCAGCGTAGCTTTTAACTCAGTTAATCCCATTTTGCACCGAAGTTTTTAGTTAACCGTGCGTCCGATGCGCCGAAAATTGAACGGCCATTTTTGTTTTTAACATTCGCATGAATCTGTCTTTTATAGGGTACGTTTATTGGATTGTTTTTTAACTATGATGTAGTAGGGTTTCTGTTCGATACTTTACTTCTTTTGTTAAAATAAAATGATATTATACCTGCTTTGTTTGTCGGTTGCAAGTGTGCAACGTTGGCTTGGAGGTTTGACTTCAAATTTAACGTACTGTAGAGTTTATGATCTATTACTTTCTAATACCAATAACGAATACCAATTTTTTTTTGTACAAAGTCATTATTCGTATGCGTAGAACGGATGGTATTCGTTTTTTGGTATTGGTCAGGAATCGATCGAGTTTACCAACCGCTACTATTTAGTTTGGCTACTAATGGTAGCTAGCAGAGTCACTTGGCTTCTGGCTTTTCTTTGATAAGTGAAGTGAATCTATCTTACTCTCTTTATTTTGGGTAGTGATATAGATCCTTATCTTATCTTCTAACGGCGACCGTCTGAACGGTTCACTTCGACCCTTAGGGATCTTTTGTGTTACTCCTACCTCTTTACACCTACTCCCTAAAGATAAAATGCATTAATGCAATAATGTTTCTAGATTTAAAGTGCTTGTATTCTTCAGGTTTCTGATAGGCATTCCCAGAAGTATGAGCGTATGTTTGGCCAGTGAGTGACATTCACATAGGAGATGAATCATGTCGTTGTGAAATATGGATAAATATAGTAGTTGCTACTAATGACTGTGGCTAATAGTAACTATTAGAAGCGATAACTATCCGTTGTCTACAAGGGCTAGACAGCACGGATGAGGGCAATATACGGATAATAAATAATCATAACTACTAGTTATAGTAACTTGTAGCTACTACATTACAGTGACTACTACCAAAAAGTCATAATTAGATATTGCAAAAAGTAGCCATCACTATGATTCCATCCAATAGTGCTATCTCTAAGAAACCAAAGTTAGCTTTTTCTACATGCAGCTATACCAGTGGCGGCCACCAGTGGCGGCCATCGATGGTGGCCACTGACTGACACTCCAAATTCGCACCCATCTCGTAGCCTCTGGCCATTAGTGGCGGCAACCGGTTCCGGCCACCGGTGGCGGCCACTGACCAACATTGCTCCTTTCAATGGCCACTTCTGTTGCAGTGTCGCGCGTGTGCAATGGCGGAGTGCTCGTTCGCGCGCTGCCAGCAAGAACGACGCGCCATTCGCAGAGAGCTGCAGCGCTGGACCAAGAACATGGTCTACATACTGGGTGAGTTCCTTTTAAATAAATAAATAAATAAATATCTGGGACATTTCCACACACGGTCATCTGACCCCAAACTAAGCAGAGCTTGTACTATGGGCGTCAGAGACTGATATACATACATATATATTTATAAATACATACTTAAACACATAATCACACCCAGACACGGAACAAACACCGATGTTCATCACACAAATATTTGTCCCGATTGGGAATCGAACCCACGACTCTTGGAACCGCCAGCCAGGGTCACTAACCACTGTTCCACCGAGCCAGTCGCTCGGTCGGTCTTTTGTTTTATATCTGACGTCCACTCCATAGGTAGGCGGACATTAGCATCATCATTCTCCTGCCCTTGTCCCACGCTAAGTGGGGTCGGCGGAACATGTGTACTTCTTCCACTCGGGCCTATCATTCGTCAGCTCTGCTACACCTTTCACTCCCATTATCATCTCTCACGCAATCCATCCTCATCTTTTTCGGCCTTCCTCTACCATTACGTCCATTGACATATGAATGTCATGTGAAAGAAAGAAAGCCATGTGACTAGAAGAGTGATGAGTATGAACTCATCACTCTTCTAGTCACATGGCTTTCTTCCCTCCTGCTGTAAGCGGGCATGAGGTCCACATATGAGGTCGACAGGCACAATAGACCATTATTGAACCTGTCGCACTCATCCTGAAGGCCTGCTTAAATGCCGTTACACGCCCCGCCTGATGTGCCCGGAATCATAGGAGGGAGGGAAAACATGAGCTGGAGGGGCATTCCGTGCCTTAATGACACGGGGCAGAAAAGGGAACCTGAACGTCTTGATACTAGCGCCTGCATTGTATGCCCTCACCACGAAGGCCGACTTATGCCGTTTCACGCCCTTCATAAGATAACGGAGTTAAAGAAGGAAACACATGAGGTGGAAGGGAGGAGTGAGAGCCATCCGCTCCCCCGCAAGTCCGGTGGTGATAACAAGGCTACTCCAAGCCATCATGTGGCAAAAGGGCTCTTCTTACCGAAATGTAATCTTATTGCCGGAGGCCAAGACTAGATGTTGCGGGTCGATGCCATCTTAGTTTGTTGTTCAGTCAATAAAAAAAAAGTTGTGAGTCAAAAATGCGAATATGTAGCAAGAGTTGATTTATTGTGAATAGTATGAATGATCATCAGAAAATAGCTTAAATTATGAATGGGCTGGAATGTATGCTAACCCCAAGAGTTTCATTTGAACACAAAATAGTCACAATGAAAGAACACTTCATAAAACGAATACTCTATTACAAACTATTATTTTAATGGGTACAAAACATGAAAACAAAATAAGTAACGCGATCCAATAATTTTCCAATTTCCACTGCATTAAGCTACGAGACTACGACGTCTCCGCTACGAAATTCGTAGACGAATCGAGGTCAATGCACCCCAAAATGACGTCCGTTGGCTTAGCATATCTAAAACTGATAAATTTCGGTACAAGCTTTTTGTTTACACTAAAATGAGTTTTAAGTCTTGCCTAATAAGGTCTGTTTTGTCAACTAAATAAAGTTTAGCACTTTCATCGTCTTCGGGAAATTCATGTTTACCAATTGAAGAACATTTTTATATCGATTTTGTAAATACTTCATTCGATACGTGTGATTGTCACATTAGACTCACTTATTATTATTTAACCTACTAAGGTTAATGAGAAAATGTATGATATTTAAAAAGATAGTTGTTACTTTAATACAAAATCAACTAAATGGATTTAATATACTTTTCAATACTTTATATTTATCAGGCTATGCAAAAATGTATACTTAAAAAAAAAGTCATGAGAATTTTAGGGCGTAGATTGTGAGTTTTCAGGTCACCAGTGCCACAACATAGAAAGTAGAAACAGTGACTTCAGAAAACAAGTTTCGTTCCACCGTTGCCATTGGCGGAAATATTAAAAAAGTATGATTTCAGTCGGTTCTAAGCGTAATTTGCAATGCGAGCTTCACACAGTTTAGGGCTCAACAAACAGACAGCGATATATTGCACAAGTTAGACCGTTGCTTCTCAACTTTTAGGTCTTCTACATATTCTAGTGTTCTAGGTCCCGAAATGGGCCTTGTCACCATGCATTTCTCGACATTGTCTGGTAAAATGACAATCTTTCCCTTCAGTCTTTCATACACACACAGTAATCATCAGCTATTTCATCTTATCTATCTCATCATCAACCCATTTCTGTCCACACCTGGACATAAGCCTCTAGACCTCCCCAAATACTCCTCACATTGTCACTCCAACTGGCCTGAGGGTTGGTCCTACACTAATACGTTTGCCGAGACGCGGTATCCACTCCAGAATCCGTCTACCCCAGCGGTTGTCGGTTCTACGGCTGACGTGGCCAGCCCACTGCCACTTCAGCTTGCTGATGCGATGAGTTAATCTATCTAAAAAGTCAAAATAACTTTGAAAATATTCTTGGCAACGAAATTGTAATTTTACTAGACGCAAAGCCATGTCAGAGGCCTACGGGTGGTTTAAAAACTCTGACACCAGGTTGTTCATCAACCATACGATAAGAAGAAGACTAGACACTGACTGGAAAACATATAGTCAGAAATTTGTTACTTTATGAAACGTGTTCAGTTCACCCTACAATGCATTATTTAATAGAACCAAATATTTCACTGGTTTACAATATTAAAATATTATGTGCCTCACTTGGCACATTATGCTCTGAGGGCCTACCATGAGTTGGCTATCGTAAACTTACGTACGTTAAAAACCTATCGAGTTGTTTTTTTCATATGGCCGATTGTAGTTCTTCGCGTAACCACCAGACGGCGCTGTACTAGTTTTTCATAGACATATTTACGTAGGCGATATCGAGCGCGTAAGTTTTAAACTCATGGTAGCCCCACTGTAGGGTTAAGTGTGTCATACATGATGGGATTCGGCATTTTTGATTCTTGATTTTTCTGAAAAAAATGATAAACAAAAAAAGAAAATTTCATGATTTTTTTTTATGTGAGAAGCAAGAAGTTTGAGAACACATGAGTTAGACGCTAACACATTTCGTGAGGAGTCGTCTGCGGCAGGTGAGTGCGTTATTAAACGATGTGATTCCACTTTCATGTGTGTTCAGCTCTGACTTGTTCAATGTTCTTCTTAATTTTGGTGTGTGGTACAACCTTGTCTGGGCGTAGTTTGCCTTACAAACTGATTATTATGAGTCAAATGAAAAGTACCCGTAATCGACGAGCATGCATGAAGAGATTGATGGATGTGAAAGAAGCTAAAGTGGTGTGCCAGGACCGTAGCACATGGCAGGAAGTGATCTCTGCCTACTCCTCTGGGAAAAAGGCGTGATTTTATGTATGTATGCATGTATGTGTACAAGATATTTACTACTAGACAGTAGGAACTACTTAGCTACTTACTGTAATTTGCTTTTTAAATTTTAGTACTTTATTTCGATTAATTTTGAACTTGTGGAAATAAAATTTGCCAACCAGTTACAAGTGACTGTTTGGACTATTAAATTGGGTAGCAATTTCAGAGCTAATTAGGTAGTTAATAGTCTTATTTCGCGTGTGAGTAATGAGTAATATAAATGCAGGTTGACATTTAAATTGCCCAAATTTTAATAAGCCTTTCTATGCCTAAGTAGAGAGTATTTTTGTACCTATATTACTTTTGTTACATACAACACACATAGTTTAGTATTATGTATATTACTGTTAGGAAAGACATATGAATGCCACTAGTTTTTGTAGGCCATTTGACAATTTTTAACCACGGTAGGTAATTATCTTATATTACCTACCGTGGTTAAAAATTAACTGTAACATTAGAGTTTCATTTCGCAATTTCAAACACTATCTATGCATGTAGAGGAAGATCCCAGAGCCGCCAGACATCACCTATTTTCTAATGGACAAAATATATACGATTGAGTAGTGGTGGGGTGTACTATCATCATATGACTAGTTGCTACCTTGACCAGACGGCCATTTTTCAGATATCAACCAATCAAGGTACATAGAAACACTGCTCACCTCACTTAAATTCTGATGGCTGATTTTAACATATATTTCACACAATATCATTAAAAATCAGGTTTTATTACTCCCAGACACATGCGGTCGGCGGTTTTACCTTACAGACGCTTTAAAGCTATGAAAAAAAATTTACTTTTACTTAATTTTACTTATTTTGTGATGCTTGATTTTTATATATGTTATTCAAACAACTATTTTAAAACGATTTGCAAACTGACAGACCGATCCAACGGGCCAAACATTCACCAGACCCAACTGTTTTAGGTTTTTTTTTTAAATTGAATTTAGTTAAGTTTTTCTAATAAAATAGTTTGTAAGGTACAATTCTATAATTATTGCGGTCAGATGAGCACTTTTTAGTTGTTTGAATAACATATATAAAAATCAAGCATCAGAAAATAAGTAAAAGTAAAAATTTTTTCATAGCTTTAAAGCGTCTGTAAGGTAAAACCGCCGACCGCATGTGTCTGGGAGTAATGAATCCTGATTTTTAATGATATTGTGTGAAATATATGTTAAAATCAGCCATCAGAATTTAAGTGAGGTGAGCAGTATTTCTATGTACCTTGATTGGTTGATATCTGAAAAATGGCCGTCTGGTCAAGGTAGCAACTAGTCATATGATGATAGTACACCCCAACACTACTCAATCGTATATATTTTGTCCATTAGAAAATAAGTGATGTCTGGCAGCTCTGGGATCTTGGACCAATGTTACAAGCAGTTAGAAAAGATACAACACTAAAAACTCACAAGTAAGCAAATCAGTTCAAGAAAGACTTTAATATCCGAAATGCAGTCAAGCCTTTTCCGTCCTTACTACTCCTAAGTTAGAGCGCAATTTGGAATGCAGTTCACTGTTATCACAGATAATCGATTTCGAATTCCTTATTCAAAAGTTCAATAAAGAAATTGCACGGATACGACAGGCAGTCAAGAAAACATGTTCCTAATATGTTTATGGCTTTCTGGGCCTTATGACTGTGTCATTAGGGCATTGTTTGGCGTGTTATCAGCGATGCAGTGATACCGTGGCTCGTTATCAGCCAGCGTCTGGGCGAACTAAGTCTCGGCAGAGCAGTGCATAGGGCCCATCCACAGTGGGCGCGTTCGTAATGTGTCTAGGAGTTTCCGGATTGCATTTTTCATGAGTCATTTTGAGTAATATACTAATATTAGTGTTTTAATGATAGTTTTGATAGCATGTTTTGTGACTAGTGATATGTGAAGACTGAAAGCTTTAGTGTTTCTTTTACAAAAATATGAGTACTTTAAAGCATGTTGTATTGCCTTTAATGAGTCTTTGAAATTAAGCAATATGAACTGCATCCTAGATGCACTTTGTAAAACATAGTTTTAGTTGTATTGAGTACGTATCAACTGGCTAATATCTATTGAATTTTTCTTCTTCCTCGATCCTTTACTTTTAATGGCTTATAAGAAATTATGGAGGGAGACGTCAAAGAGCGAAAATTAGTTAGACAATGTTTGACCAAATCCGTAAAGCCTTAGGCTGTTTTAGGGCAAGAAGAATCTGAATAAAACAGGTATAAAGGTATATTTAGTCGATATTCAATGTTTGATTCATATTTATGTTGCTGAATTATTTTTTAAAATTTGATAAGCGTCACAGCGCACTAAAAACAACAACCCTCCCCAAATTAGCCATCACAGCGAACGTCTAAACATTTGCCTCTACGTCTAACTCGCTCAACAAACCCAAAACCCCATTACCCCATTTAATCCAGCGAATCTCGCCCACTGTGGAGCGATGCACCCGGCGCGCAGGCGTGGGACACAACCAAACAACCTGTTGCAAGTATAGGTTGAGACGATACCGCGTGCACTCTGCAACCCTGCGTCCGTACGTTCCAAACACACCATTTTCGGCTTCCAAATTAAAAAAAAACCAACCGACAAACCTTCAAATTTTAAAAAAGAAAAATCGAACGCGCATTCAAACTCTAAATCCCAGTGCAGTGAATTGATTGAAACAGGTGCTCCAAATCGATTGTATATTTTATAACGATATTCCTAGTACGTAGTTTAGCATGAAAAAAGTTTATTATACGCGTTCGAGTGACAGTTCCTGTTGATAAGTGCCGGGCGCGAAGTTTGCTAGCATTTTCGGCTTTATGTGTGCTATATTTAAAATTCGCATCAGCTGTAGCGGTTAGACGTGTATTTTGAGAATAGTTACATTAATAGTGTTGTAAGTAAATATTAGGGTAGTGCGGGATAATTGGGGTGATCCCAAGTTTGGTGTCAAGAGAAGTTGGAGCGCAGCAACAAGTGGTCGTCTGATGCCTTCCCCGGTAAATGTGCCACTGTTATTCGAGTTTGCATGCCCGCTCCACGGGATTATGTTGAGTTCCGTACGTGTTCTCTCAATTCTGGATTTCGCCTGTTGATTTGCTCACGCCGCCTCTGATTTGGATAAACCTACGCTTGCGTCCTCTTTGGTGCTCTTTCTATTTTTTTTATTTCTTAATAGTTCGTTGTTTCTTAATTTTTTTTGCGAGTGGGTGGGGCGGGGTGCATTCTTTTGTTTTAAGGCTTCCACGCGCCATCTTAGGTCGCCGACAAAAAAAGTGTCATGGCGGCACCATAGATGCTTTTGTGTTCTAGTTCTGAAGAAAAATACTAACCTATTTATAGTACTTAGCGCTTTGAGCTAGTCTAGAAATTTCTGCGGAACGCGGAAGCTTTTAGTTTCATAATTAATGTTGAAAAACGTTACGACTTCTTGTTTACATAAATTGGTTTATGTAATCCGTCCTCATTTTCGTGTTGTCGAAGAGGTCAATCGAATTTTTCAGCAATCTATTTTTTTTTAACTTTTCATTTCAATATTTAATGCAGGTTACTGAAAGTTACTTAGTGTTTTAATTTCGTTAACCTACATACAGTAAAAGGCTTAGTTTACCCAATGGTGACGAAAAATTCGTCCTGCCCGTCAATATGATCAACAGGTTCATTCATAGCATGAAACCAGAAAGAAAAAGAGGTTTCCTTTGTAATTTATTGTGTTGTCTTAACTTTGTGTTACTACACATTTGTCCATTGAATTTCGACACATTTGAAATAAAACAAATTTTACGGATATAACTCGCATGTAAATGAAATCTAAACATAATTATTAGTGGTCTGACGTTTCAAGCTCCTTACAAGCCTCGTGGTAACAGGAAACTTTTGTTACTAAGCCTGTATTGTCCCACTGTTGGGCAAAGGCCTCCCCTAAATCACTCCAAAGCTGTCGATTTCCGGCCAAGGCTTACCAGTTACTGTCCTGGACATTTTTTTTCCTAACTGACTACTATGATGGCTTGGAGTAGCCTTGTCATCATCACCGGAGAAGCAGATGGCTCTCACCCCTAAGGACATGCATGTCATCTCGCCATTAGACTTTTAAATTATGTGTTAACCAAAAAGTTAAAAAAGTCCTTTGATCCCGGGCTCTTCAGGCGGGGCGTTAAACGGCATTTGAGCAGGCCTTCAGTACGGCCGTCAATATGGTCTATTGTGCCTGTCGACCTAAAATGCGGATCTCACTACCCCTTACCATGGAGTGAGGTTATCTTGTTATCCTTATAAAACATTTATTTCTTATACAATCAAATTTAATGTGTTCCAGTTCAAATATTTCTCAACATGCCGGGACATCAGCTCTCAAGGCACCTAACTTCATACAAGCCGTTTCCAGTGAATTTAGGAAGTCTAGTCTGGCAATTATGGAGTTGCAAAACAACTTGCCAGCTAATAGATAGTTAGATAGTTAGAGACAGGCGCGTTCCCAGCGACCTATTTCACTGATGCGATTTCGCTGGCGATTTTTTGGTTTTAGGCTTCAATATCTGGAATAGAAAATTAGAATGGGACTTAGAAGGATTCTGTGAAAATTGTCTTTACTTGGGAACGCGTGGATGTATCGAGATGATGATATCTAATGGAAATTTTTGGGTGAGAGCCACCCAATCCCCCGCAAGTCCAGTGATGATGACAAGACTACTCCAAGCCATCATTGTATGTTAGTTAGGAAAAAAATGTCGGTGGTCCCTAAAAGTACATAAAAATTATGATCCTAAATTATCGGATTTATTTGATGCTCTATTTAAAACATTAGAAAACCGGGATATTTACCATGTTGTTTTATTTTAATGAGCTCCCGATATTTCGGCACTGCTGCAAGCGCCAATATCACAGGTCAATAATTGAGAAATATGGTCAATCCCGGACATATTCAGTCTTATAATGTGTGTAACCATGACAATTCAAAATTATCTTTTTTCATACACTGTGTAGGTGAAACAACCTTATAGCAAATTCCCATTAAAATTTAATCAAGAAATGTAGCTTAATGGAATCACTTTTATAATACGTGTAGTAAGAAATTTTACATTGTATGGCCATCCCAAAATCTTCTTAAGCTAAACGTAGCGTACTTATTAACTTGCTACCCCAAAAAAAACATGGTAGTGCATTTACGATGTAAAGTTTGTCCGTCGCGACCAAAAATCCGATTATAGGAACCATTTATCAAGCCATCCATCGTGGTCACCGCGGACCGACAGCTTAAATGCCAAATTACCACCCAGAGAGTGTTGCAAACTTCATAATTGACGTACACAGAACTTTAAATCCACTTACAGACTTACGTATAATACAACTCGCCGTCAAAACGGCAAAGGATTCGTTGGGAAATTCAACTGAATTACACGGAATTTCGGTTGGAACACGCCGGTTTTGGGGATTTTGTGTGTCCTTGTGTGTGTTGATACCGGAGCTCAGTTTGTTGTAGTAGTAAGTATCGGCTTTGAAATAAATCATACGGCCCAATCATCAATTTAAACTTTCTGAGTTTTACTAATTATTTTTTACACGCATACACACACCCAGATTCACACTCTCAATGTGCTGTAGTCGATTTTAATGACGAGATTTTTTTTATTTTTTATATCGGCTTTGATAAAAATCATACAGCCAGATCTTCAAATTAATGAATTTCTACTATTTCTTTTGTCTTTCAAGTTCTTTCTTCATGCCGTCTTGACTTGCTTTTCTAAGGTTTCTCTTTCTTCTTCATTTATATATAGATTCGAATATAGGGGTCAAAAAGATCAATTACGAGATTATAATTAATTGTGAAGTAAAGTTATTTGACTTAGTTAACATGATACAGCTGTCTTTTGAAAATGTGTCATCAATCCAACCCATATATGAACGTTCTTACTGCTCGGACACGAACCTATGCTAAACTAGGGTGATCAGGCTTTAGTCAACCTCGCTGGCCAGGTGCAGGCTGGTCGACTTAACAACTTTAGAATTTCTTCATAGGTTTCCTCACGATATTTTTCTTCTCCGGTAAAGCGTCAAATAACTGTATACACATGTATGTACATACATATGAACTTAAAATTTTATAACACAGTGGTAAGTGACGGGGTTTGAACTGGCGACGTCTCTTATGGCAATCAAACATTCGGCCATGGATGGAGGCATTTTGAAAATGTGTGCCCAATCAAATTACTTGAAAAATATCAGTTACAGCTGTTAAAGAACCTTTTTTTAATTACGAGGAACAGGTAATAAATCCTTATGCATTTTAAGTTAAATTTTACTGTACGCAAAATTCACCCATTGAATTCAAAATGACAATTCCAATTTCAAAAAAAACTTCCCGCCAAATCTAACGTCCGTAACACGACAAACAAAAAAAGCGGCAAAACGCCAATCCCATCGATACCTCATTTCCTTGCAGCGATTTTAAAAATAAACAAAAGCGTTCCGTTTCACGTGGGTCCGCTGACAGTTTTTCGGCTGCCACTGACAAGTATGACAGGGCACGGCTGAGTGGCCGAAATGCGTGGGCAGCGCCGCGGGGGCGCGGAAAAATGGATGGAATATTCGAATTTAGAATGTCGAACGAGCGTTTACGTAAATGGTTATTTGTTAATTTTTTTTTGGTATAAAATAATTAAATGATATTTTTTTTTACTTTTTTTTTTACAGAATTTAATGCGATTTGGGAAAAGGATGTATGTAGCTTTTTCTTGTGTATATCTATTATCTGTGTTTCTTGGATAAGATCAGGTAGGATGTGTTTGACTGACGAAAATAAAAAAAATTACCTTATCTGAATCTGATTCCGACGTTATGAATAGTGGTAAGAACTGTCTAATTTGTTGTTAGCAATTATCCGAATGGAGAAATTTTGCACATTTTAGAAAACTGAAAATGTTCGGGATATTTTAACGTGTTCCATGGGTAGGACCCGTGATTGTGGCGCTTGCAACAGTGCCGAAATAACGAAAACGTAATAAATTGTAACCATGACAGTTTAAAGTTATATTTTGCTGTTTTTTTAACTAGCAAACACACGATATTGGCTCGGAGTAGACTCGTCTTCATCACCGGACTTGCGGGGGAGCGGATGGCTCTCACCCCTAAGTAATATTTTGCACATTTATCTTTTGCAAGCCCAAGTTTATTCACAAACCACATAATCAATAATACTTAACACTATATTCAACTACCTAGTCATAACATTACGAAATAAATAGTCAAGATAAAGTATGTGAAGCTGTGAGCTTGAGTCATCCAATCCTCGACATTAAACGTATTTGTTAGCTAAATCTAGTTTATAAACTAGTTTTGCGGCTAATAAATAAAGCGACTCTGCAATTCTCTTCCGCGTTTTTAACAATGATACAGAGATGTAGAGCCGATGGATGTGGCTTGGCATCTCTATATTTATATATATTAAGTAAATCAAGTAGGTATATGGGATGGGTTGATGACACATTTTCAAATAGGGTCTAACAGCTCTGCGAAAAAGGCGTGATTTTATGTATGTATGTAAGTCACTTATTTTGTACTTAATCTTTCTATTTTATTTTACGCAATCCTTCGATCATTGCTTTTTATCTACTAAGTTTTTACTTAGTCTGAAAACCGTATTAAATCTCTGTATACTTGTAATAAAATTAACTGAAATAATTCTGAATCATCAGTGGTTTTCAGCATTTTATGAAATATAAAACCTACAGTAATGTGCCCTCATGTTCGTAATCAATTTATTTATTTATTTATTTATTTATTTATTTTGCTAGTCACACTACATAATAATACATAAAATATATAGTACATTCGAACAAATTTCTCTGAAAATCCGTGAACTCATATTAAAATTGGATACTTTGATAATAAGAGCAAAAAAATAAATGTTTCCCTCCCCCTATAACATTATCGACTAGATATTAGTCTAACGTTAGTCTACCGTGTTGACCCATAAAGACTAATATTTAGTGTAATGGAACGCGAAAGTCTACAATCTTACATTATCGACTAGATTTACGATTGAAACATGTCACACATCTGTGTGATGTCACATATTATAATATTACAAGCTTTTCGGAGCCACATCTAGTCTCTGTATTGTCAAGTAAATAAATACGACGCTAGCTACTCCCTTATATGGCAGTTACATAAGAATCGGCCATTTTCCTGTCATAATAAGCCAATTATAGATGTACATTTTTTTCAATAAATAGTTAATTGAGCATATTTTGAGTCTTTGATACAAGCGTTAGAGTTCAAAATCGCTTGGCTTTGCGTCGATGAGTAAGTTTGATGGACATTCTGTGTGTGTTAGTCAAAGGATGTAGGTATTTAATAAGATTTTTCTCGAATTGTTTACTTGTTTATGGATTTGTTATTGTGGGAATACATCAATAGTAAAAAGCTGCGTTTTTTCTACGGTTTTTTACCTCCATTCGACATTTTTATCTCTACACTAGTGGTCGCGACGAATTTCATACCGCCAATACTGATTATTTTTCTATATTTTCTCATTGAAACCTTCCCTGGACTACGACGAACATTTTAAAACCAAAATTACCTATATCGGTCCCGGCGTTCTCGAGTTTTAGTCAGACTAACGAACAGCAATTCATTTTTATTAAAATTTATAAGAAGATTTAAAACTACAAAACGAAATTCTACCTCATTTCTATGTTTACCAGATATAAAATAGTAAAAAAAGGGAAGCAACTGTATGATCAGTTAGAATGTGAAATAAAAAAAAATGACTTGTTTTATTATTAAGTGTAATTAAAAAAAAATCATTGTGTACTGGCCACCAATAAAATGAAAATATCGGTGTAAATCCTCTTTGTCTCTCGCTACATTTGTGACTAATGCATACAGGCTGTATGCAAACAAATGGTATACAGAGTGTATTCAGATAAACGGTATACAGGGTGTAGTTATTTAGGACGGCGCATAAAAATCGGCAAACGACCGTGACAGTTGCACTGAATAACGACACAATGCAGAGTTAAAATAAAACCGAATAACCACTGATGATTCAGACTTGAGATATTTTTTTTTATTATGTTTTTTTTTAAAGTGAAACTTCTTTATCGGCGTTGGAAAAAAATGTACCGTCACATTTTTCGGTTACGCGCCATCTTAGTTTCACTTCTTACGTGTGTACACTAGTACACGCACACATTTTTTATTATTTTGACTGTTACCTAGTCGAAAACATCATATAGATTAATAATGAATTAACAAGTTAATATTGTAAAAATCAATAAAAAACACAATCAAAGCACTCAGTGTAAATATACGTTTATATAATTAAATCTTTGATCACAAGCATGATAGGCATGATAAAATAAAAAAATAAAGTAATAAATTAAATAAGGAAAGTCTTTAACATTTAACAAAATATCTCTCCCTGGAATAATCTGAATATGTTCCTCTTACCTGAAAAATGTTTTAAGGGGGAACATGTTACTATGAAATATAAATATTTACTAAATTGATTTACGTGAAATCAAAGCTCTACGTTAGGATTGAATGTTTGTCAAGACTACACGGAGATATTGACATGAATTTTACTCCCCTGACCCAAAACAATGTTCCATTAGTCAAATTATTCCGCTTAAACGAAGTTGCAGACACAATATATTACCGAATGCGAACACGAGGCGATGTGTTATCGTCGGATAATCGTTTCGTGGATAAGAGCAGCGACAAGCCCAAACATATTCAAACAAGTCGTACGACTCATTGTGTAATTGTTTCTATATCGTCGATGGCCGAGTGGTTAAGGTCGTAGCTAGCATGCGAGAGGTCGCCAGTTCAAACCCCGCCAGGTACCAATGTGTTTTTAAAATTTGAAATTCATATACCATCTACCATCATTCGACGCTTTAAATGGTGAAGGAAAACATCGTCAGGAAACCAGCACACCTGAGATTTTTTTTAACGGTGTGTGAAGCCATGTCAAAGGCCTACGGGCGGTTTAAACTCTGACACCAGGTTGTTCATCAACCATACGATAAGAAGAAGATTGTTTCTAGATCGTTCTATAGAGTTTGAAAAATGATTACGTTACAGCACTCTCTTTCTCTGTGTATTAAAATATTTACCAGTAATTGTTTATAATATCTAACTTTTGATCAGTATAAGAAATATAAGTATTGATGATGATTGCCGTTGTTTTTAATTTATTTAATAAGTCTTAATAAATGAGACTCAATTCTGTACTGGCTCAGTGGAACAATGGTTAGCGACCCTGTCTACGGTACTGATAGTTGTGGGTTCAAATATTTGCGTGATGAACTATTTATTCCGTGTCTGGCTGTGATATATGTGTTTATGCTTGAATTTATAAAAAACATATGTATTTATTTGAGGAGGTATATGTCCAGCAGTGGACAGGAATGGGCTGATGATGATGATGCATGTATATCAATTTCTGACCATAGTACAACCTCAGCTCATAGTATTGTCGATTATTTGCGTATAATACACTTTTGAAATAATTTTACGGATAAACTAAACTCGCGTGTATTGTTATCCTAAACATATTATAAAGCTCTGCGTTATAACTGCTGAAATTAAACTGCTGCTAATTTTTTTTTAAACTATGAAAAAACTCTCAACGCCTTATAACAAAGGGCCTCCTTCAAATTGTCCCAAGTCCAAACTCTCCGTGGTCGGATGCAACTCAATACTCGCGCGACCTTCGCCCGCTCCTCTCTGTGTGACCAACTTATTGTTTTACGTGTGATTGTGTTCACGAAATTGTGAGCGGCTGTGTTCGTGTGCACACAGACCAGTTGCAGCTGGTGGGCTTATGATCAAAAGTTGGGTACTAAGGATACCTAAATAGGAACCTTTACTTATACTTAGCTTATCAATCTTGCCATTAGTTCATGTGGACCGTGTTATTAGTAACAAGAAGGAAAAGCTAAGTGTCTAACAGGTGTCTAAAAACATAAGGAACATATTACTTACTAATTTAAAAAGCGACCCGCACTTGATTGCATAATTAGAGACCGTAAATTTGATTTTTTTTTGTTGAAGATTTTAGGCCAGGCGTAAGCTATAGAATAAGTAGGGTCCAAATCAGTATGAGGCAATAAATGATTGAATTTAGATTTTTTTATTGACGCTATGCATTGGCTAATGGTTAGTACGAGAGATCTTAATTAGCATGGTAACTCATACAAATGAATAAAAAGTATCCCACACCTACTTTAATCTCATTCGAAGCTAATGAGCTTAAGCATTTGTAGCGGAAATCAGAACCAACTGTGGTACAGACAAATATACTAACAGACACACATAAACACATCCAGACAGCGAACAAACGCAAGAAAACATCAAATACATATTTGTCCCGGATGGAAATCGAAGCGAACGACTCTTAGAGCAAGAGACAGGGGCTCTACCAAAAGCCATTAGTCTCCACATAATTTCATATTGATATAAGTACCTATAAAGGTCTCGAACGGTTCTCACGGGCTCTAACAATGTTCCCATTTGAATCCAGCATTCCCATTTACCTCTACAGCTCAAACGAACGTCTGTTTTTTAATCAATCACCATATACATCCATACCAGTCGTTATTACAAGTCATTCGTCTTGTCTTTGCTAAACGCTAAGATAGTGATGTCTATCGACTAGTATTTTATCGATAGTCGATAGTTTTTCTTCCTAGTGTAGGAGCATTTCGTCGTGGCAGTAGAAGACTGGGTCAGAGTCCCATGACGCCGCCAAACGGCGACGAGGTACACCGCGGTGTTTTAGTCGGTAAACCCCCTGGGCATTGCACCTCGCCCAGGAGCCGCTGCTGGCATTTACCATCTCCTCGCCAGCCGCTGGGGAGTCCGACACACCACTGGGAGAGAACCCCCTCTCCCAGTGAAGGTGCGAAAAGCATTTCACCGCGAAAAAAAAAAGTGTAGGAGCATTTATGTTTTGTGCTTTACTACTTAAATTAGGCTTGCGTTTCACAAGTAACATATCCCAATTAATCCACTTGTAATTTTTATCGGTCAATGCACATAAATGAATTGTAAATATACTTTTTTACAACATTAAGTGACCTGTAGATACAGATAAGCTCAGATGAGCTTATTAGAATAAGTATACGAGTGACAGGTCTTACAATCGATATCGGTAATGACAAATAAGGTGATTTTTATAGAAAAACTAAACAACACAAACGTAAAAGTTCACATGACACACACCCAATATAAAACTAGAACAGAACATACTAAAAATCTTTTGTTTAAACTTATTTTTATACAGTCAATTCCAATTACACATTTATTTAAATCTATCCATCCATCATTCAGCCCTCTAGCAAAATCCACAGCTTTTAAAGATAATTACGGAAATTAGTTTAAAACTTACAGCAAATGACGGATTTGTAATTAATTTCATTTTATTTCCTTTTAAGTATCGATACTGTTTTTACTAGTTGCACATTTCAAGTATCGATACCTGATATATCGATAACCTACCCTCACTAGTTCCATAGACATAAACTCTGTATTTAGCATGGCGGTTTTTGTTCCAATTTTGTTCCACTACCTTGTTCTATGAAGCAGAAACCATTATTCTTTATTTCTGAATCGGTTGCGAAGCTTTGTATACGTACAGTTAGTGCGTTGACTTTGAATGGTAAAAATTAACTCATATTTCCTATATAATTTGCTTAAAACTGCAGTTATTATGTGATATAGTCAGTTATTATGTAATATAGTATAGACATGTGATATAGTCGGTTTGTATACCAAAAAGTATGGAACAGAACTTATAAAATTGTTGTAATTTTGCAATAGGTTTGGTTTGTTGAAATGTACTTACATCTGAACAAAATACTAGATACTACTCAACTTGCTTCAAATCAGTAATAACAAAACACTATTACTTCTTGTGTTTCCATGTTTTTGTTGTACTCCCCAATCATAGCTTTCATTTAATATGTTTTAAGACCTTATTATACGGCTATATGCCTGTGCAAATCTTATCTGGATGAGAATAAGGCATAATATAGGTAGGTTTGTATCTCTGTTATTTCCAGTCATAGTAATCATCAATCAAACACCATGAATTAAAACCCATATTATGAGTACACCTTGGGGCAAAATTAATAAAAAAAATAACTATTTTAATCATAGTGCAATTAGCTGCACTCAAAAGAGTATATCAGTTCGTATTTATGCATAACTCTACCCTTAAATACATTATGAGACCTAAAACATCGTTTCCAATGGACTGATTTCGCTATAAATTATTGGACCTGTAGGAAATCTTTTAAAGATACACCATACTTAAAACTCAACAGCAGAAAAAATAATTTGAGTTGCAATAAAGTAGAAATTAAGTGTCAATCACCTCAGTTCGACGTCGGAAAATGAAACGTCTACCAGACAATGCCTAACGCTCTTAATTAAATTAAATTATTTCCCAACAAGCGACTAGTTTAATAATCTTAAGTGTCATTACTGTTCTCATTATCTCCGCGTCGTCACAACAAAATTACATAAGTACACAAAGGTATAAAGCGACACACACTAAAAACTCCAACAAAAAATACATTTAGCACCAAAACACGCGAATTTGAATCTTAACGCAATACGAATAATAACAAAAGTCGGAGGTATCGGGCGGAACTAATTTTTGATGGGATGTACCTACACCGTGCATCATAGTTACAACGCCATCTCTACGGATTCCTACAAAATTTTTCACCGAACCATTTTCTTACAAGAACTACTCACACAGCCGTGGCACTGGCCACACAGACTTAGCTCGAACACAATCGAACGCACCCACACGCCGAGAAAAAAACGATAAAAAACAGCACACAAACATGGCCCCGATAGCACACAGCTGAGCGGGTTCTATTTTCAAAATTCTAAATCGCACTTCGACGGGTTGAATTAAAAATTTTCCCGCTCCAATTTGACACTTTTTTCCAATATGGCCGAAATCGGAATGTCGCTATGATTAATACAAGAAGATAAGTTTGTAGAACTAAAATGCACAAGGTTTTCATACAAGCGCGGGCACTCACACTGAGAACGCCTAGACGTCGATGCACTTTTGCCTGTGTGTGCGTGTAGCGCGCTCGGCCGGTCTAGATCCTCGGCTTTCAATTACCGGTGCATCATATTCCGTTAATGTCATAATTCTGCGGCCACATTCTTGACAGACGGTTTGACAATTTCTGTTTTATAGTGGTTTGAGTAGGCTTTAAAGAGGTGTCTGCTGTAGTTTTAGTTATAATTGATTACAAAAGTTTAATGACAATTTTTTTTCTACATTTGAACGACGACGAAGACAGTGTTTTTAGGGCGGTATAAATGAAAAAATTGCAATTTTATAGAGCTATTAATAGTACATTACATTATTTTGCAAGATGTAACAACTAGGTTGTATAATTGCTTCGAAATAAAGATAATCAGACTCAAGACGAACTTGATATTTAGTAGTTGATTAAAATTGACTGTCAAATCGCTTTTCACGCTACAAATTTTGATCGTGACAGGCATTCCCTTCTCTCTTTCGCCCGTCAAATTGAGGGTAGAAAAAAGCGAGATAGAGGCACGATAATGATAGATAGAGCGCTAGGGCGATATATTTGAGCGTGTGTCGCAAGTATCAAGTCGGGTCGGGCGCACCGGCTGCTCGCAGTAAATACAAGGTAATGGCTAAGTACGCACGCGGTCTAGAGCAGAGCTCGCCGCCTGTGCAGTCCCGCTTATGCACAAACGGCAGAGAGTCGCATTTCCGTTCAACACTGGACCACAACACGCGACAAACCGCTTAAAACCTCCCAAAAAACAGGAACCCAAATCTTACAAAAATTAAAAAAAAATATTTTGACCACAGACTATATTTTATAAAACAAAATTAATATATTCATATCATTCGCGTAGTGGCTCGACGAGGTATTTAAAATAATAATATTTTCGGATTTTGTAGTGTGTTTTTCCGAATTTTTCACCCTTGTTAACCGCGATGCAGACATATCAGATGGAAACATAGGACCCGAACTATATTTTTTATTTAGTAAATAAATAGTTTAAAAAAGTATTAACAAAAAAGGAATATTTTTGTGTAAAGTGACTATCGTGATGTGTTACATTAAATTATTGTGTGACAGTGTCGTCGGTGTGAAGTACGGCTGAATGGATTCGTGAGTGGATGACGAGGTGACAAGTTTGAGATTGGAACTTTTTATTTTTTTTTACACCAAAATTACCACCGAAGTGTCAAACTGGACCGAAGAGGAACCGGCCACCTCTGACGCATGTAAGTGTTCGAATTTCAATTGGAATTTCACGAAACAAAAGTGCCCTTAATCTTTGGTTTGACGGACGTGTGCGTGTGTGTGTGTGTGTAGGGTTCACGCACATTTTTTGTGTTTTCTTACGAATGGCCCCTCCACGCGCCCCTCCACCGGTTATAGTTTATCTGTCCCACTCTTTTTCTATGACTACGCCGCTTTACTTGTCAATGTGTGCGTGTGTACGCGTGTGTGCGTTAATAAATTGCAACCTATATTTTGATCGAAGGCCAATGACGATGTATAGAAAACGTTTTTAGACACAAATATCAAGTTTTAGGTATCTAAAAGTGTGCTTTTAGTTAACTAATTCGATTTTCAATTAAACTTTTTGAGTTTACGTAACAGTTTGACAAGTTGGAAGTCCAAATCTCGATGTTAGCTTTTAAAAGTTCAACAATAATATTTTCGGAACTTTTAATTTAACCAAACATCAGATGATTTGGTTATTGGGTATAGGTTTTTTGGTAATTTGATGGGTTTTTTCGGTGAATTCGCAATTTTTCGCGATCGCACCGGCGGTCCCGCGTTTCTAGGCTAAAATTTTGCCGACGGAACTTTACGACATCCCAATACGGATGATTATTTTGCTTTAACTCTAAATTATTGCGTTTTAAACATTAAAAGTGTTTTATTCTATTGATTTGTAACGTTGTTGGTCTATATTAAGGAGAAGTTTCGATAATTTTTGTAAAATAGGTTTTCAGCAGTCAACAATTTTCGCGGAAAAAATATAATCATTATTTTTATTGCTTGATATTTATTATAGTAAAGTACATAAAGTACAAGAACGCAATAAAAAGTGAAATAGATTTTGTTTGCGCATTTTTTTCTTATTATATAATTAATTATTACTTATGTTCTTATGTACAATTACATAATAATTGTTGTGTAATCATAACTAAACAGTTATGTATACAGTAAATATATACCTACATTTCAATGGTTTACTGTTAGGATATAATATCTATGTTTGGGTTGTCGCCAAATACCATTTATTAATACATTGTTATAATGTTAGTCTGCTTACTAATTTATAAATAGACACGTAAAGGATATATTTTTGGCTTATTTTCTAGCATTATTATGTTTATTTTCAGATAAATTTATTTTAATTGTATCACCAAATTATTTTTTATTTTTATTTCGAATCATACTCAAAGCAGCGTCCAGCGATAGGTGGAAATACTTACTTTTAATTGGCAACAATTTTTTATTGTAAACATTGGCTACATTAAATTTAACTACTTTCTTCCACAAAATAATTGTAAATAAAACACGTGGTTTCATTTACAATTCTTGAAGGCCATTAAGTAAAATTTTTTTCATAGCTTTAAAGCGTCTGTAAGGTAAAACCGCCGACCGCATGTGTCTGGGAGTAATAAATCCTGATTTTTAATGATATTGTGTGAAATATATGTTAAAATCAGCCATCAGAATCAAAGTGAGGTGAGCAGTGTTTCTATGTACCTTGATTGGTTGATATCTGAAAAATGGCCGTCTGGTCAAGGTAGCAACTAGTCATATGATGATAGTACACCCCAACACTACTCAATCGTATATATTTTGTCCATTAGAAAATAAGTGATGTCTGGCAGCTCTGGGATCTTGGACCATAATGACATAGGTAATAGTTTATCATATGACATTTCATGTAATTTTCTTACTAGAGTTTCCGTGGTAGAATATTTAGAGAGTCCTATAATGACTCTACCAATGATTTTTTTTGGGGTACCTTGTTGAATATAATTCGACATTATCTAAATACATATATGAAAAGAGAAACTGACAGACTGACATATCAACTCACAGCCTAAGCGGCTTAACGTAGGCACTTGAAATTCGGAAGGGAACGTAGCTACCGTAGAGATGCTCTAAGAAAGGAATTCCCGAAATTCCAACGGAAACGGGAATTAGCGGGGAAATCCTTTAGTATGAAAAACCTAAACCGCTTAAGTTAGACGCTTGAAATTTGGCATGCAGGTACCTTAGTAAACTTAAAGCTTAGTTGCAACAAGATATTGCAAAATTGCCACGGAAATTCATCAAAAGAAAATAACTATTCCACACACACTTTTATAACTCTACATCTTCTGAATTTGAATGTAAATAATATTTTTTATAAGTTTTTTGTTTCCTCATCAATCATATCAAATTATTCTTAATTTTATCTTATTCATAAAATACATTTTGTGGATGTTTTTTCGTATTTCCCGTATAGGATATAAGACAGATATTCCTAAACAGTACTTCTTACTTAACATTATTAGGAAACTGAAACATCTATTCATAGTTAAATTACTTAGTAACCTTAAGTGTACTTTTATATGTCTTATTTTCTAATCACGTTATTGTCATGATAATTCAAAAAAATATCATTGAATTGGACGAAAAGTTACAACACCATAATTTTTAAAAGGGACAAATATAAACATTGATAAATTATTTGGGCTGTGTGTAAAATTATACGAGCGATATGCCAAAAACAGAACGGGGCCATTACTCAGGATGTGCGATAAAGTTGGAAATGACAAGTACTGCAGACACTGTGCACTTACCATGAGGTCAATAAGTTAACATAATATGTTAAGGCCGAAGACTTACACTGAAACATTTACCTATTTGCCGATCAAGTAGGTTCCAAATGTAAAACTCGAAAATTTGAACAATATTTTTTCTGTATTCAGTATTTATTATATCAGTATTTAGTAAATGGATGCTACACCATAAATACATCTGTAATGTGTCTATTGTAGAAGCTCGTCCCATTTTTGCCTTAAAGTGTAGTTGAATGAAATTTAGTAATAAATTATTACTAAATTTCATTCAACTACACTTTAAGGACTTCTAACTTAGAACTATGTCTAACGCCTAAAACAAACCTAATAGTTATTCATTACGAAACCTGTCTTGCATTAACTGGTGAAAGCACATTATTATCCTAGATGATAATTGGATAAGCTATCATACATTTGAAAAGCTTGCGACGTGTAATTAACAGGATTTGGGTTTTACTGCAAGTTTAGAACAGTCAAATCGTGTGACATAGTGACATGACAACCAAAGACTTAAAATTACGAAGTTCAAAATGTATGCAACATTATAAACAAATCCAAAATCATTAATGCATGTTGCATAACATCAAATTAATGTTGCAACATCATTAAATTATTATAATGCCACTGGCTCTATCTCGTCTCAATCCATCCCCAATAAAGTGCCATCCAAGAAGGAACCATCGGAAACCCGCGCAAAAACGTCAAACGTCAAAAGCGTCGATTCAGAACCGCCGCTTGCGCCACAGTCCTTGCGCTCGCGCTCGGCCAAGGCGAACGCCGAGCGACTGTCAATGTTACTACAGCCTACAACCGCCGCCATCTTGTGTTTAGAACCCGGTGAAGGCTACGCGGCTAGGAGGGGATACGCTTTTAAAAGTCGAAGGCGGGCTGAACGGCCAGTGTTCTAATGCTCGTTTTTGTGACAACTTTTTTTTTGTACCATTTGAATTGGGTTTGGTGGTGGGATTCTTTTTTTGAAGTTTTGCGGCCACTTGAAATGTAAACCTCAAAAAACCTGTTCTATCTTTTGTTTAGAACTCGAAAGAGGTGGGGATGAAATACGCTTTTAAAAGTCGAAGGCGGGCTGAACGGCCAGTGTTCTAATGCTCGTTTTTGTGACAACTATTTTTTTGTACCATTTGAATTGGGTTTGGTGGTGTGATTCTTTTTTTGAAGTTTTGCAGCCACTTGAAATATAAACCTTAAAATACCTGTTCCATCTTGTGTTTAAAGAACTCGCAAGAGATTGGGGGAGGGGATACCTTTTTAAATGTCGCAGGCGGGCTGTAAAGCCAGTGTTCTAATGCTCGTTTTTGAAACTTTTTTTAGTTCTTGCCATTGTACCAATTTGGGTTAGATGTTGTTGTTTTTTTTTTGGAGTTTTAGGCGTGTCCAATACAAATACCAGTGCAGCCACATTATGGTGCCTTAAAAAACCTGTTCCATCTTGTATTTAGTTCTTGCAGGAGGGGGGAGGGGGTGATTTGTTTTAATATTTTAAGGCGGGCTGTGTGCGGCCAGTGTCTAACTATTGTGTGATTTTTAGTTTCGTTTTTCTTTTAGGCGTGACATAAACCTCTGCACTATATTGTAAAATGATATACTTATACTTGTTGGTAGTAATATCTTTTTTAGACTTTCCTTTTTTGGCTTAGCAGATTGCTAATGCATTAATAAGCAACTTTTTGATTTATAAGTAATATATGATATCCTAGTAATGACCGTTAGACCTGAACTTTGAAAATAATAGAACCTATTCGTAAACGAAGCACATTCACTATTATTATGTCAAATATATAAAAAAGACACAAATGCAAAAAAAAAAGAAATATTCTAAATAAAAAAGTTCGTTAATATATGAAATACCCATTTATTATTAAAGAAATCCCTAACGAAGCTCACACTCATCGTAATCTGTTAACCCTCCAAAAGTTGCCCACTAAAATAGTGCACAATTCACTCCAAGAATGTGAACTTAGACGGAGCTTACAAAGCTCGAAATGAGATCAGGTGTCGCGGCGGTCTTTGTTGTAAACGCTTTCGCGTTGGCTGTTTAAGTAAAACATTTGGAGCTTAAAGCTCCATCCGTTTGACTTGTACTTACCAGCGTTTTTGGGTTATTTAGGGCACTGAAACTTGTTACACAAGACTGATTAAGTATGTTATCAATTAAGTAAGTATGTAGCTTAAGTGTAACTTAATTAAAATAGCATTGTGCTGTCGAGTCTACTCAAACAAACGCTTTAAGTTGCCAAAAAGCTTTATATTTAACTAATCAAAGTATAACAGTTGGATACGAGTGAATTTTGTGCGTTGTATGTTCCATCCAATACGCATCCAACCGATGTAAATAATAAAATATACATATAAATATTACACTACATCACATACATTCATCTGATCCCGTGGTAAGTAGCTTAAGAACTTGTGTAACGGATATCAGAATCAACACAAATACTTGAATATATTCAATAACACACCCAGATACGGAACAAACACCGATTTTCATCACACAAATATTTCTCCCGGGTGGGAACCCACGACTCCTGTAACCGAGTGAGTCTGGGTCACTAACTACTGTTCCATCGAGCCAGTCAATCTATAGCAGCTAACTTCAGCAGCATGTTATAGTTCTTAATATGTAGTTAAGGGGTGAGAGACATCCGCTCTCCCGCAAGTCCGGTGATGATGATAAGTCAACTAAAAGCCATCATAGTAATCAGGACCAAAAATTGTCTGTTGTCAAGTGCCTGTTTGACTCATCATGATCATGGTCGATCACATTCAGTTTTCTAATATAATTATGCAGACCTTCTGCTAAACTACGGTGTTTACTACCCAGTAACCAAACCTACGTTCTCTCCGATCGGCCAAGGCTCCCATCCACTAACCAGCAAGCAGTATTTATCTCTATTTATTTATAAACACCTCCGCTGACTCTTGATCTAAAATTACGCCAACACTACGCGATCTAATACGGTCAATGTCAGACGGCATTTTGCTTGCGCGGGCGCATTGAATGGGTACTATACACATCGATTCGATTCCATTCAATCGATGCTTCGCATTAATCGGTTAGGCGGACGGGCGGTGGGTTCTAGTCCGGGTAGGTCTGTTTATCATTGTATCAATCAAGTAGGTTTTCGTTTTTGTTTATAGTTAATTACATACTTTTTACAACTACATATTATATTATAGGCCTTTTAGAATTCAGTAGGAAGTTGTAAATGACTTGTTATATATATCTCCTTTGTTCTAGATTAATTTTCTTATATTTAGACAGTTATAATGCTCTGCATATAGATTACATAACCTTCATATAAATATCTAAAATAAATATCTGGGACATTTCCACACACGGTCATCTGACCCCAAACTAAGCAGAGCTTGTACTATGGGCGTCAGAGACTGATATACATACATATATATGATTAAGGTTTCCTGTAAGAAGATGAGAATATTTAACAAACTTGATCATTGCTTAGAATAAAAGTTATATATCTGTCTATATCTCTGATTGTACAGGATAATGATCCAGATCCATAAGCTTTCTTGCTTTGTTTAGTTGCTTAGATAGGTAATCTTGGCGCCTGAAATGTTTACCAAAACTTTGGACAATAGAGTTAACTTGTCAGAATAGAAAATAAAATTTTATCAAATCAAAGTGTCCTTTAAGCGTATGTCGCAATTAATTTTTATCCCCCAAATATTCCACCGTAGGCGATCTTAAACATTTTACAGCTCACAATGAGTGCTTAAGCCGTCGGTCCCAGACCGACCCAATTGGGCCACATCTGCGGCCTCCAGACGAAAGTAATGAACACTCCCGAAAACGACCAAAAAAATCACGCCTTTTGCCCGCCGTAGGGATGGGACGAACCGGTAAATATCGGTAGAGTATTGGGAAAAACGGTTAATGTAAGATCGGTGAAAACCGGCAAAAGTTCAATGTTACAACTGGTTGTGAAGTTATTAAGTAATAAGGGAAGAAAAACTTCTTGCTGCTTCTGTAGTATGGTAGATATCGTTGATTACTTTTGAACGAAAGAAATACAGCAGCAAAAGATGCATGATCTCCAGAATGCCTCCGTAGTTAGAAGATACGGAAACATTAGAAAAAAATTATTAATTTAATATTGCTGACTTAAATAATTTACTTTGATAATACCTATTTCAAATAGTTTAAACAATTTCTAGGTTATTAGTAAACTATGCTTCAACTATATTATTTATTTATTTATTTATTTATTATTAAAAACAACAATTTTCGACTTATAAACTAGCTACATCTATTAGCTAGAATTATATAATACCAATTTCAAATATGTAGTTTAAACAATTTCTAGGTTATTTGCTTCAAATAGCTACGTCTATAAGCTAAAATTATAGCCTTTTCTACTTTTACCGGTAAACCGGTATTTTCGGTTCGTCCCCTCACTAACCGGCAGCCGAAAACGAGTGACCCCATTCGGCTCTTTGTTATAATCTGTCTTTTTGCGCAACAAAACTAAATAATAAAGTTGAGCGGTTGTCTGTACAGGGTGTCCTTTTTGTAACATCCCTGAAAAAAGAAAAACAAATTAATCATAAATAATTAAATTGACAAACAGAAGTCAGATTCGCGTAACATGATTCCGTACAATGTTTTGTACGGTTTTGTTCGGAATGTGAGTAAATTGAAACGTAATCATTACAAAATCCTTTATTGAAAAAAAAAAACGATATAAAGTACAAACTATATCTCTTTACGGTAGGTTACTTTAATTATAGTATTTATAAGTTCTGAATTTGTGTTAAATGCTTGCTAATACCTTAAACTGCTATTTTTTACTTAAGTTACTTCAATTGGATTTTCTTCAAATTTCAATTTTGTCGGCTATATAATGACTTTATATTGCTCTATATAGTCGACCTCCTTTAACTATGAAGAAGATAATTAGCTTGTTATTTCTCTCTACAAAGTACAATATTGGTTTATTTGAAAATTGTGATAATAGTGACGTGCCCAACAACACAATCACAAAATCAATACAATACAATAAATCAGTCATATCTTACAACATACTGGGTAAAGAAAACTGTGAGTCTCTACCAACAAGGCTTAATGCACAAACACACAATGTAATAAATATTGTATCGGGTTTTAAAGTGACAGTTTCAATATTTGATCACACTACCTTAAAATCTTATGTTCAATTTGTTTCCCGCTCTGATGACTTTGCGTCACATTAATCAATATTGATAAATACAATTCCTTACGATGTTTTCCTTCATGGTTAAAGCGTTGAATAATAGTAGATATGCATCGACCAGCCCGTTCTTGGCCAGCGTGGTTGACTAAGGCCTTATCGCCCTAGTGCGGAAACAGTGACTCTTAAACCGTAAAAGACGTCTTTCCCCCCATTAGTGGGGAGCCTGTAGGGCCTGTTTTGGGCAACCGCCGGTGGTGTTGTGGCAGTAGAAGACTAGGTCAGAGTCCCATGACGCCACCATAAGGCGATGAGGTACACCGCGGTGTTTTAGTCGGTAAGCCCCCTGGGCATTGCACCACGCCCAGGAGCCGCGGCTGGCATTTACCACCTTTTCGCCAGCCGCTGGGGAGTCCGACACACCACTGGGAGAGAACCCCCTCTCCCAGTGACGGTGCGAAAAGCATTTCACTGCGTTAAAAAAAAAGGGTAGGTCCGTGCCCCAGCAATGGGGACATATATGGGATGAAAATGAAATACAAAACTATAAGCTCGCTGTATTGTACGGATGATTATATGGCCCAATACTGAAATACACATTACATTTCTGCCTATGGAGATTACTTGGAATATCATTTTCGTTTCACCAAATCGCGCAACTCTTTTCGGAACCCTGAAAACACCAAATTTAATGTCGGTGTAGTTTTTTTATTTATTTATTTGGCACAACTTACAGAATTTAATCTCAGACATTCCTCTATTCAAGGTTTCTTTTTAACTGACATGTGATGATTGCTTGGAGTAGCCTCGTCATCATCACCGGACTTGCGGGTAAGCGGAACCTTTATTAATCCATTCTAACCTCCATATTCATTTTTCTTTTTCTTTACACACACGGAAACGTAAAAAGACTCAAGTTATTTTTTGATACAAAGAACCCTAAAAAGGAAGAACCCAAAATTTGATGTTTTTACAGCTTTTCGTTGTTTATATGTTGGCAAACACCCTGTGTACCCTTTTACTTTTGTTGTGACGTGCCGGCAACGCGCCGAAAGTGCAAGTCTTGGCTGAGATGCAGAAAATGGCGGATCGGAGTCTGGACTCTTGCTTACTCGTCTGGATGACGCCGAAGACGTCTTGCATTTGTTATATTGTGGACTAGTTTCGTGAAGTAGCGATAGGAGTAGTAAGACAACTTCTACCATTTATACTATATACTACTTAAATAACTACTAGCTTTACATGTGCGACTACATCCGTGTGAAGATGTTTATCTCGCAAAACATTAGGTACTCCTAAAACGCAGTCGGTAAAAAAGTAACCTATGTTCTTTGTCCTTTCTCAGGCCCTGTTCTATTTGTGAACCAATTTCATTTATATCGGTTCTAGCGTTGAAGCGCGACAGGTAGAATATAAGAAAGAAGGTTAGGACTACCGCCTGAAAATAGTAAATGAAATAAAGTATGTAGTAGGTAGAGAATCATTTTCATAACGAATTCTCTCAGAAATTCATATATTGTTATGATTCCGCGATAAGTAGCTTGTAACTAACTAACTACTAAGCTAACTTGAGTTATTCGAAAATGAAGTGTTATGTTAGGAAGATACAACAGTGTTTTTGGGCCGAGTACTGCAATGATAATTCAATATTTGCATTCTAATTGGATGATTCAGCCCTCGATTCGCTTCAGGTAAAAAAAAATACAGACGAATTGAGAACCTCCTCCTTTTTTTGAAGTCGGTTAATAAAAAACATCCCCATATCTTTCATAGTTAAGGCGACGTTCGTAAGAAACGAAAAACCGTTTCTTACGAACGTTTTCTCCGATTCACTTTGCAAAACCGACTACCACGTAAAAGCATTTTAATTTTTCGGTTTTTCATATAACCTATGACACGCAGCAATAATTTGTCTTTCTCTTGGTGAAAGAATTTTTAAAATCGGTTCAGTGTATCCCGAGATTACCCCTTACAAAGTAACTTTCATCATCATCATCATCATCATCTGGGTGTATTATTAAATATTATTATATTTAAATATATTTGTGTATCCACTGTTGATTCTGATACCCGTAACACAAGTGCTTAAGCTACTTACCATGGGATCAGATCTATGTATGTGATGTTGTGAAATATTTATTTATTTATCATCAGCCCATATACGACCCCACTGCTGGGGCACGGGCCAACAAACTTTACTTCTTTATAATATTGGTATAGATAGAGGAGTTAAAGATTAAAGGTTTTTATGGTTTTCAACTCCAAACTCATTCACCAAAAACAATACGAAGGTTGGTTCGCTCTCTCCATCAACGGCTAAACCGCTAGACAGATATTATCTTATTCCAATACTCCTCCGTATCTAGAAATCCTACAGACTCAGACTTTATGACTGAATAACCGCCCACAGACTAGTGATGTGAATGATAGAGTCGATAGATTATAAAATATAATCAGATATCTCATTTTTTTTTCTAATTCAGTGCTATGTTACTGAGGTACTTGTGTTGAGGATATAAGAAACAAAAAATATACTCAAATTGTATAAAGGAAACTACACCAAGATCGGAAACACAGATATTAAGCACACAAATAGTTGTTGTGGTTGGGAATCGAACCCACGAATCCGGTCGCTACAGATAGAGCGCTTTCCAATTCGCCATCTATATAGTCAAAATTTGGTGATAGACAAATAATAAATAATAAGAGACACTATTTATCTCCAACGATATCATAAATACGATGCCGTAGAATCCTTTCAAATTACTCTAATTCTCAAAATATACTTCGCTGCATTTACTTACAAAGCAATACTGATTTAAGGCGAATAACTTGGTAAACATTAGAAATTCAATCCAATCCAAAGTCTATATAAAAAGACGTTTTACTACGGTATTCAGAAGTTACACATAATTATACATAAAAATACTATCATGTCATGAAATACACCAAAATTTACGTCACAAAATCGACTCTCCTACCTGTCACATCACTAGCCCCAGCTGCCCGCGTAAGGACTATAGCTCAGCCTAGTCGGTCTAGGCCTAGCTCAGGCATTTCTAGGTTACCTGTAGACCCTAGGCGCAGGTGTTTAATTTATAACTACGCCTTACAGACTCAACTAATGTATATTGCTGGTCGACTCTCAAACTGGTGATTAAGATTATATTAAGGTATATTTTGGATACGAGATTTAGTTAGGACAACTAGGAGTTTTCATGTAAAGTCATCATCATCATCATTTTAATTAAACCTTTGTTTATTTAAAATACACAGTATGTATTTACAAATATATATTTATGTATATATATCAGTCTCTGACGCCCATAGTACAAGCTCTGCTTAGTTTGGGGCACGTTTGGGGTCAGATGACCGTGTGTGCAAATGTCCCAGATATTTATTTATTTATTTATTTTACAGATAGTCCTGTGTGTTGCGTTAATACGCATATCCATATTTTCCCAATAAGTTAAGGCAACTTAACCTTTCTTAGACATCACCGCCTTCTTTACTCTTGGTACTTGAAATACTTACTTAAATGTACTTAGTACATAGCAAAAAGAAGTAAATCAAAGCAGTTTTTAAGTAATAATACTAAATGTCGCATAATTTTAACAACTACTCGCAGTGTCGTATTTAGTAATGAAAGTCTCGTCAAATTTGACCAGCCGTTTCGGAGTTTAGCGAGAATAAACAGACAGACAAAAATGTTTTAAATTGTGTTTTTAAATATTGGTACCATATTCATTAATACCCATTTAGTAAAAAGTCGTTACTTTAATATTAAAAACAGACACTTCAATTTTATTAGGTAAGTTGCGAGTCATAACTAAAAATTAATAAGATTTTAGACTTTCGCGTTCCATTACACTAAATATTATATATATTTAGCCTTTATGGGTCTACACGCGTTATTAGGAGTAGCAAATTACATAGCTACTTACTGCCCGACGTTTCGACTGGGTTACACCAATCGTGGGCGCTCGCGACCGCGTGACGCGTGTAATTTGCTACTCCTAATAACGCGTGTAGACCCATAAAGGCTAATATTTAGTAAAAATGAATATGCCGCCATTTTGTCATCTTACAAAATACTCTCAATATTTGTTGTAGTAGTAGTTTACAAACAGGAACCGCTATCACACACTTTGTGTTATTAATTCGGAGTTTGTTTACTACGCGTCGTGAGGTGCAGTTTTGTTTCATCCAAACATTTGTGATTAATGAATTATTTAATTGTGAGTGGTCGGTGAAACACAGTTGCGTAACCATTTATTTTAATAATAGTGATAATAAGTAAACATTAAGTGTTCTTTTACAATCAATCAACTAGTGACCTAGACCTAAAACCTTCCTCTTGAATCCCTCTATCTATTACATACATACATAAAATCACGCCTTTTTCCCAGAGGGGTAGGCAGAGATCACTTCCAGCGATCCACTTTTCATCTCTCTGGGAAACGTGACGTGACGGGTTGTGGACCACGTCGCCGCCATTCTGCCTTGTGCATTGTTTTAACAAGGTCATTGCGTTCCCACGAGTAGCAAGGACATATTATTATGACGTCGGAAGGAAAAGGGCAGGAAGGATATTATCACCTCGGATGATTTGGACTGAGTCGCTAGTAGCTCGAGGAGCCGGGGTCGCTTACCGTTCACCAACCATCGGACAGATATTTGTGACTGGTATACCCTGGTATCTATCTATTTAAACATAAAAAATCAAAATCCGTTGCGTAATTTTAAAGATTTAAGCATAAGCATGTAACCTTTTAATATAGAATCGGAATCATCTCAGAGATCGTGGTTTTATTAACTCTCTTAAAATAACAACATTTCAACATACAGACATACACGGGAACCGACTTCGCTTTATACAATGCAGTAACTTATTGGCAAGTTAACATAAAATCTTAAAAATTAAACAAGTAATTGTATTTAAAAAGAAATTAGGTTTAGAATTTTTTAACGTAAACTGTTTTATTGAGTATTAAAGAAAAAAATGAATCTTGTTTGAAAAATTTCTATTATTTTACCAACCAATAGAAATAAAATAATAATAACATTAATTAAAAATATGAAACATTGTAGTAAGTTTCAAAATAAATACTAAGAGAGGTATTTTTGTAAAATTGTATAAAGTTCCGTCAGTATAATCTTCATAAAAAAGAACTGCCCGCAAAAAACATGATTGTAGTCAATACGTTTTGTATTCATTTTAAATTAAAATTACCTAAGTACATTTTTTTTAATTGAGTCACAGACCCTTGACTCCTGACTAAACGTTATTCACACTTGATTTGCTAATGTGGCAACACCGGATGTTTGTCAACGTAATGTGAAATTAAAAATAAACTGTCATTGAAAATATGCGATCCATTATGTAAGTACAATACATAATTCCTTGCTGGTTTTTCTTGAACCAGCTTTAAGAACCGGTGAAGCGGTAGACATCTTTTTTTTCTTTGCCTATCATTTTGCGTGCTTATAAGCTTACATACAATCTTTAGTATGTTTCAAAGGAAAAACACATAGAAGAAGGCACTTAAATCAATCGATCAATTAATGACCCAAATAAAATATGACCATTATTATAACACTATTATGTCTTCGTAGGTGTATTAATTGAATTTACTTTGCTACGCTAAGTTAATTGAGAATTAATACAATACCGTTTTGTATGTATTTCATTTGGCCTCTTATTCAAAACGCAGTTTCTACCCAAAAGGGACCAGTCATTGACACAAAGTCAAAAACAAAACAATGTAGCACATTGCACATTAGCAGTCGACAAACTAAAATTCTTTATACAGTAAAAAACCACGACAACGCATTAAAATACTTTCGTTTGAAAAACTCCTCCATCTACAACTTAAAACGGTTGTCAGCTCCATTCCTTGGGGTTAATTTAAAAAATAACCGGACCATAGACAAATAAAATGGCGCGCAACAAATGACGGGCGCGCCTTAGAAACCGGCGGGAGCATGGCGCAGGTTTTTGTCAGTTCTTGTTTCTCGTTTTAAGCTCTAGACGGATGGAAGGTGCATCAGTTTTTACTTGGCGGAATTTATTTTGCTCCCCGCAACGATAGATAACCTGATCTCGCCGAGCGCAGCCATTTTGATTTTAGTTTTCTGCTACTTGAAATTATTGCGCGCGTTCGTTGCCTGTCATTTTTTTTGTTTTTTTTTTACTGTATACAGCCAGTTGGCGTCTTAAAAGGGCGATTTTGCGTTTGAATATTTCTTGCAAGCTTAGATCGAGTTAAGTACTAAAAATATATTTGTACAAAACTCGTTTAGAGCTTGTCTGACCGCTTACTAAGGTGTCTTGGATAGCTTAATCCGCAGTATGAATCTCGCGTAGCTATTTATTTATATTGGCTTCGAATGATATATCATCGTGCTATTAATAGCAATGATAATTACTCAACACTTTACATGTTTAAACATGTAAAGTGTTGAGTAATTATCATTTAGGAATCTGTATAATTAACATTTCGTTTGTGAAAATTTGCACTGACGCTTTTAAATAAGCATACCCAGCGGTATTTTAGCTTGAAGGAATAAGGTACTTTTTATACTTTTTATAAGTTAATTTCTCAAATTCACTTTCTTCCCATACGGTAAATGTTTTCGTCGTTACAAATAGTGTTGTTATAGTCAGGTGTGGTCCATCCAGTCCAAGCTATCATCGTACTCAATTAAAAAGGTCCAAACCGTTAGCGATTTCGCGTTTCATAAATACCCAAGGCGCTTCCCATAAATTCCTGGTGTTCTGGTAGCCAGCTTATGAATTATAGCTTAAGACCTAAGATGCGAGATAGCTACAATGTAGCGGAGGAAGTAACCCGAACCTGTCTCCTTGGACATAGTACAGGTGCGGCGGAAGTAGTCCACTTTATTTCAAGCTACGATGATGGCTTGGTGTAGCCTTATTATCCTTATCATCGTCACCCGATAGAATGGCTCACATCAAAGAAGTAGTCTACTTTCCAGTCTTTGTCTCCCTTTTTGTGCGACACTGCGAGCCTAGTGCAGAAGTCACTGTAAATGTTAGTATAGGTTTAAATACAAGGTTTAAGGACAATAAAGAATTGATTTATTTATATATTTTTGAATTACTTAATTTCTGCACGTGACTTGTTCTTCCATCCACCCGGAAATGGAGACGTTTATTGCTTAAATCATTACTCCCTTTTAGACCAGTCGATTAAACAGTAGAGTGTTCCATACTTCCTTTCATAGGTTGTAGAATAATAACTGTAACATTCATTCAATCAGTTCAGTAGTTTGGTTAAGTTTAGCGTGAAGACACGATGGACAGGCAGACAGCGTAACTACCTGGCTATAGGTCTATTAGTAAGGATTGTGTTATGTGCCATTCTGAAATACTTAATAGTGACATGTCTAGTACTGGTTACTATGAGTTCCAATATTCTCACACGCAATATTTAAGTGTCGAAGCCACTTCAACTTTGACGTGTATGTGAATTGACAGGTTTGTAAAAAAACAGGCGGAAAATAATGATAGCGTTTTGCATAGTGGGGCTGTTTTCGAAGTTCGTTTTTCCGGATTTGAATACTGGCTTACTTATCAGACACGAAGAAATCTGGCGGTTGACTCTTAGTAAGTTATTTAGTAGTTACCATAACTGCCTTGAATTACTTAGATACATTTAACACCTATACAATGAGTATCCTTACAATAATATTTTGTACAGAACATTAAAAACCGGTTTACGCAGAGAGATTAGAGATATCCTACTTTTCTGCACGTTTACTACGCGGTTATTAAACATCGTTAGATACGATTATATGGGTTTCATAACTACTCGTTAAAGCTTCGTTATTAGACTAAAATACTAAGATTATAACACTTTTTCAGGAATCTAATGGATAGCGAAGAATTTTCTTGGACCAATCATAATTTTGATAACTTAGCTCGTTTCCTATTGACCATAATTTGTTACTTCATATTTATAAGGTTACTTTTGAATTTTGACATATTTCTTACTTATTTTTCGAAAGCCAATTTTTTACCTTTAAAAATAATAAAACAATCCAAAATTAAACCCAAGATAGCCAAAGTAAAAATGATCCAAAAATATCCGCGAACAGAAAAAAAAAGCATAGACTTCTTACCATAGACACGCACTAAACATCTACAAAAGACGCAAAGGCCTACCTCAACATTCAGCCTATTACTTTTCGCCGCGGAATTTATAATCGTGCGTCACGAGTCGAGATGAGTAATAGTGGCCAGTCCGGATGACTGGCAGGACGGCAACCTAAGCCAATCGCGCGAAAAAGAAAAAAACGCAATTCAAAAGGAGAACGCACCTCAAAAGCTGTCAAACTGCCCGCTATGACAGAGCGGGAACGTGCACGGGCCGAGGCATGAGCGGGAAGCGATTTGAAAAAATAATGTTTTTTTTTTCGAATCAAATTAATTTTTTAAAATTATCTAATCAGAATACCTTTTATGCTTTACCTATATATCTGTGTCACGGATAACAGAACGTGTCCAGAATGTTTGCATCGGTGTAATAGGACCCATGACTTTTGACTGACTGTCAAAGATTGTCATTTGCTGAAAAGTGAAGTATATTCCTTTAGGATGTTTTATTACCTTTCAATCTTTTATATTTTTCATTCGGATAAATTTTTGGAGTCATTAGAGCAATTGAACGTCATTTATTAACTATTTTCCTGGCTGACGATGGCTACCCGATAGAGGAACACGTTATTCATCACAGGACTTGAGAAAGAGTCTAAGCTCTTATTCCTATCATACCTATCAAAAGTGCCTATCACTTGCACGCCTGTATTCACTCTCGTTACAAAAAAATATTTGATTTCATATTAAGTATAACTAATTGTTATCTTTTGCCCAGTATACGAATTATTGAGCTCAATTCGCTCGCTCCTCGATGCGAATGCGATGATGAAAGCGTCAATGGCCGATTGGTTTAGGTCGTTGCTTGCCAAGCGAGAGGTCGCCAGTTCAAACCCCGCCACGTTCCACTGTGTTCTTCAAATTTGAAATTCATATCTACGATTATTATTCGACGCTTTAACGGTAAAGGAAAACATCGTGAGGAAACCTACGAAGAAATTCTTAGATTGTGTAGTCGACCAACCCGCACTTGGCCAGCGTGGTTGACTAAGGCCTTATCGCTCTAGTTTAGGATAGGTCCGTGCCCCGGCAGTAGGGACGTATATGAGCTGGTGATGATGATAATGCTACGCTCATCCCGCTCCGCTCCGCTCATCCCACTCCGCTCCGCTCATCCCGCTCATCCCGCTCCGCTCAGCTCGTCCCTTACACCGCGTCCCTGCCCTACCCCAACCGCAGCGGTCGTTCACCGGTCGCTTTTCGTTTTTTGCCCGCATGCGAGCGACGCACACACGTAATGCGTGCGCTGTAGGGCTACCCAGAGTGTAACTGTGGTCGGCAAGTGTAAGCTTGATGACGAATAAAATGACAGCTGTCATTGTACATTATGATATTTTTCTGAAGGAAAACTGTCAACTGTCAAAAAAATCCCAATGATGAATGAATCCCAAAATTGTGAACCTGAAAAGTTTTCTTTTCTATCCCAATAAAAATTATTACGTGGAAAATATATATTTTTTTACAAAATTAAAAAGAAAAAATTTAAAACAGACATTTAATAAGTTCTTTGAAATGTAAATGGCAACAGATGACTAATATTTAAACATACATACATAAAGATTTTATGGATAAATCTCATAGGTTTTTTATTTGAGTAGTTTAGTTTAGTAGTTAAATTATTTGAGTTTAATCGGTTTGTTGCTTCAAATACAAATCAAATTGGTTTCTTGCAAGTCACACATTTTGAAGTTGATAAAACAAATAGAGACCGATTTGTGACACCCTGTCGGCACAGCAACGTGATTTATTTAGGTATAAAAGCGTAACAGATAGACAGACCTACTTATGCATTAAAAGTATCTAACATCAGGAAATATTTGTAGAGTTCGGAAATGCTGCACAAATACTGTACTCATAATTTTAAGCTATTGCATAGCTTTTGTTGCGGGCTTTGAGCGCGGCGACCGAACCAAGAAATTCCGTAACGAAAAAAACCTCACAATCGTCTAACGTCGTTTCAGTTCGGTAGACTTCGGCACGGTGTTTGTGTGCGTGCGGTTATACGTATTGTACGACTCTACGAAACTCGCACGAATCGAGACGAGCTGCTCCGAAATCGGACGATGCTATGCAATAGCTATACCGCGGCAGTCCCCGAGTGCCACACGTCTTTTTTTTATGATAAATTGATGGTTGAAAAGGCCTTTAGGCCCCGGCCCCTCAGGGTGGACGTATCTAAAAAAATTTTGACTTTGACTTTTACTTTAATGCATACATGCATTCATCATCAGCCCATATAAGTCCCCACAATAGGGCCCCGGGCATACCCTAAACTAGGGCGATCACCTTAGTCAACCGCCCTGGTCAAGTGCGGGTTAGTCGACTACACAACCTTAGAATCTCTTTTTAGGTGTGCAAGTTTCCTCACGATGTTTTCCCTTTACCGTTTAAGCGTCAAATAATCATCAATATGAATTAGAAAACTGAAAATGTCCGGTAAATATTTACCATATTGCTTTTTATGAATTTCGAATTTGGAGACACAGTGGTACGTAGCGGTTGAATTGACGACCTGTCGCACGGCAAGCTTTTTGTTTGCTGTTTAACAACTCGGCCATCGATGCATTTAACATATATGCATATATTATTACACAGTAGATAATGCATGCAATACACAGCCCTGTGTTGTTATGAACCATGAGTGTGCTGTCGAATCGAGCGTCGTAGCCGCGGATTCATTCCGACCGGCCGTAATCTTGGCAGGGCTAGCCAGCTTAATTGAGAAATGTCGCGGGAACGCGTATGTATATGCGTTTTATATAGTGCTAAATACATGGTTGAATTAATTAATTCGTCATGTGGACACTAGAAATAAATTTGGCTTCATTTGGGACTTATTAAAGTGCTTACATACATACATACCGCTGACTTCATTTAATAAACTTATTACATACATACATACACATATACGTACATATTATCATGCCTTTTTCAGAGAGGCAGATATCACTTCCTGCCAAATGCTATGGGTCTAAAGGCGATAAAAGCAGTAGCAAATACATAGCTACTTCATTCCCGACGTTTCGACTGGTTTACACCAATCATAGTTAATGTTATTAAAATGGAATGCAATACTCTTACATACTCAACTGTAACTTTAAGATGTTGTACACAGGACATATTATTATTTAGATTATATTTCAGCCTAGTAAATTGGATAAGTATGTGAAGAAACTTAATATTATGTTTGTTATGAAAATTATTTCAATGTCCATCTTATCTGATAATTACTTTTAATGAAGCTTTAATTCGAAATTAAAGCGTAATTTATTAGTATTCTACTGTCAATACTCTAAATGTAGTTTTTATGTTCACCACCCACCAATATAATGCCAATTCAAATGATTTATTAGGCGACAATCTAAAAGTCTAATTACAGCTTTTCAACAAAACAACTTGATAAAGCGTAGTACATTAATTTGTAAGGAGCATTGGTCACATTAATAATTAACGACAGTTAAAATAGTACGATTTATTCGCAATCGATTCGTATGTGTCATAAAAAGTGTATTGAACTGATAGTTATACTATGTATCTTAATATATTAGTATGAGTACATACTGGCGATGATAGTCTACTTAGCACGTAATTTGAGTTTAAGTATCCTCCAGAGTATAATTTTGTCTATAATTATTTGTGGTTGTAATGTATTTAGTGGTCCCGGCGAATTTCATACCGCCAATACTGATTCTTTTTCTATATTTTCTCATTGAAACCTTCCCTGGACTACGACGAACATTTTAAAACCAAAATTACCTAAATCGGTCCGGGCGTTATCGAGTTTTAGTCAGAGTAACATTTTTATTTATAAGAAGATATTTTTTCAGACTTTCGCGTTCCATTACACTAAATATTAGGTCTAAATGTCCTACGCTGATTGATCCCTATTGAGATTAACTGCTAGTCGAAATCGCTTGGACAAGATTATATTTTTCACTAGCTGACCCGACAGACTTCGTTCTGTCAAAAAAATGTGAAAAAGAAAAAAGGCTGTTTTTAGGGTTTTCTCGGCAATTATTCGATTTTTTCTCTTTTTTTCGCAAGTAAGTAAGAACCATCATGGACTTCAAAGAACATTTCAAAAAAAGAATTGGCCAAATTGGTTCAGGCGTTGTTGAGTTATGCGCTTACCAACACATTTTGCGATTCATTTTTATATTATAGATTACAAGATCTTCCTTCATGAAATACATTACATTCTAAGAAACGACGGTTAGTCACCCCTTACATAGCAGACCAAAGAATTAAAAATCGGCCATATTGGAAATTCACAGACGACAAATAAGACGCTCGATAAGGTGGCCAGGGGTTGTCAACCTGTTAATAACTTTTATAAGTTTCATTAGCGTTATTTATATACGAAACCATTCAAAACAGTCCGTTTCGCCGGTCTTGTGTTATTGTTATCTATTATTATAATTATTAATAACATTTCGCGGTGACTAGACGACGGAATTCCGGTGAGTATTGTTTTAAAATGTTATTTTGTAAATTGATCGGCTGTGTCATCTTCCGGTAGGTTTGAAATGACACTGAGTTGTAGCTCTTTCGAATACTACATAGTATAATGCAAAGTCGCTTCCCACGTCTGTCTGTCCCTGTGTATGATTAAATCTTAAAAACTAACGGATGTTGATGCGTTTTCTTAATAGACAGAGGGGATTAAGAGGAAGGTTTTTATGTATAATATACCGGGCGGGTCACTAGGTTTGTATAATAGTAAAAAGATATGTTAAAAAATTCAAACAACAGTGTTCGAATTTTTAAAAAGAGTTGTGGAGGAACATTGCAATTGGAAAACTGAAAATGTCCGGGTTATTTACAATGTTCTCTTATTTGGATGAGTTACCGATTTCGATACTGTTTCTGACGCCATGGGAACATGGGAAATATCCCGGACACTTTCAGTTATCTAATGTATGCTACCATGACAAAATAAAGTTATAGATGGTAATTGGTTCATTATAATTAACAGATTTGTTCTACGGATAATGCTACCTACGTAGAGACCTCTTACAAATACGAAATAACAATGTAGGAAAATGTGATTTTGTGCGACAGTAGCGGCAAAATTAGATATAACTGTACCTAGTCTGAGCAGACCATAAATATCAAAGTAAAAAGCTACATTTTTCTTTGATTGTACTGACAAACGATAATAAAATATACAGTTTCAATTATATATCTGCCAGCATCTGTACTGTCATAACACCATTGCTCTACAGCCAACTATTACAAAACACGAATGTCTTCTGTCGCCGAATGTACTACTTATTCCTTACCCACACGACTCCATCTCGCATGTTCCAACAGCGTCCCATCGGCAATCAGTTGTCAGTGTCCGTACATATCGGGGTACAGTCGCGGCCACAATCCGGTGACGTCAGCCCCGACGGGATCTTTGACCGGCTAGATAGCGCTTCGGAAACGGGAAAATTTCGGATGTGGTAAACGGATATGATTTGAAATAATATGTAAGGATATTATTTGATAAGACTTTTTTTTTAAAGTTTCGTGTAAAATTAAAATATCGCTTTGAGAAGCGATCAAAACTTCAAAAATAAAACCGTTTATAAATTTAATTAATTTTATACGTGGTTGCCATACATTTGAGGTAAACAATATTAAACATATTTATAGGTACAATCAAATAATTTACCTTAAGAAGGAATCTCACGCTGAATAAACAGTATTTTCGTTATATTATATTAACTATCATCTGCTCTACATTTTCACCATCTTATTTCTTAGCTGTAGAGTACCTTTGTAGAGATTAAAATAATTTTACATAATATAAAATTAGTGCTGGGATTTTAAAACAAAAAGTAGTTAGGTATCATTAATTAGTTAAACGAGATACCGGATCTTTGTATTATAGCGAGATTCAATTTCCGCCCTTTGTACGCCCCAATGCATTAAAAAACATTAATCTACAATTTTACTAGTGGACGTCGAAAATATTGAAAGAAATTAAGAAGTTGAGAAGTTTATACTAACAGATTTTGTAAAATATAAATATTGTTATAGATTTTAAAATCTATTAAAAATAAAGAGATTGCTGAAATGTATGAACACTTTTGAATTACTACATCGAATTGGATGATTATTTAAACAAACGAAACAAGTAAGAGGCGGTACCAAGTTTATCGGCTAATTTATTTATTAAGGACAACCAACAAATCTTACACTTAACAAATACAACAGATACATGACATAGAACACGAGCTAAGTGCAGATTCAATTACAGGTTGCCACGACTTGCAATGTGAGATAATCTAGGTATATTAATGTGGTAGACTGTAGACTAATAAAGTCAGGAAATAATTTTTTTATCATAATATTACCAGGATTTATCAGTACCCTTAGGTCTACCTCAACTTTATTGATGATGATGAAAGCTAAAAGCTTTGGTGTTTTTCAAAGTAGCAACAAAATGTTTCTTGCATAAGCACCATTTCATTTTACATATTTCTTTGTTCATTTATTGAGATAGAACAAGAAAAGAGTGTTAATTTACAAGATAAAAAAGACAATAGGTATTACTTATTTTTTCATATTTTTTTATCATCATCATCATCAGCCCATATACGTCCCCACTGCTGGGGCACGGGCCTACCCTAAACTAGGGCGATAAGGCCTTATTCGACCACGCTGGCCAAGTGCGGGTTGGTCGACTACACAACCTTAGAATTTCTTCTTAGGTGTGCAGGTTTCCTCACGATGTTTTCCTTCACCGTTAAAGCGTCGAATGATGGTACATATGAATTTCAAATTTGAAAAACACATTGGTACCTGGCGGGGTTTGAACTGGCGACCTCTCGCATGGCAAGCAACGACCTTAACCACTCGGCCATCGACGCTTTTATATTTTTTTATATTTAATTTTTTTTTCGTTTTTCCAAAAATACTATTTAATTTTCAACTAGTTACCGCATCGCTTTTTCTCGTTTCAGTGACGCACCCCCGTCTTACCAGTTTTATAGGTCGTCTCGTCCACTCGATCGATCCCTCAAACTATGCTTTGTCTTCTACAACATTGATGCCTTTTGGGAACATATACTGCACTTATGCGCTTACCCTTACTTGGTTCGGTAACTTAACATAGCTTGGTAGCTTTTGCTTACCGTTCAGCGTTATTGTTTCCTCTCTTCTTCTTCTCAGGATTCTTACCAATAGGTAACGGAAACCGAACCGAAATGCTCACTTAAAAATATATAAGCGTGAATTTCGGAAATCCTTGCTGTGGCTTGAAAATCATAATATATTTGCCTTAGTTTTCCTTATTTCATAAGTCATAACATATACAAGAGTACCGAAAAAATTTAGAACACTGTAAATACCAAACATGGTCATATCGTAGAGATTTCTAAAACTCATCAATCCGAATGCCTACTATCTACCTATGTTTATAATTTGTAAGACATCTTAGAGAAAATTCGTTCGATGTTTTAAGAAGTGTTGTTAGATCCAATATTTTTAAAATATAGGTGGGCTCTGTATAACCGTCAACAATATCAGTCAGCAGATAAAATACAGAAAAAAGCTTATGAATTTTCAATAAATCGTAACTTGGATAGTTATTAAGGATACTTTTCCAAGAATATATGACATGAAATACGTTCTAGGATAAACGAAAGAAAACCAGGATGCAATCCTCAATTTCTTAGATTTTACTCGTCTTCACCAGGAACATACAGAGTTTTTATGGATAGTATGATATGAAAATTTACTAAAGGTCACATATTACACCGATTCTGATATGTTAGCACTGATTGACAACCTCTATCGACCGATAGAAAGACGTCTATAGAATACAACGAAGCTTTAAGAGCCGAACAAAACCGAAAGCTTATTCAAAAGTGAACCTAATTGGGAGATTACTTGAGTCTAAATTGCATTACACGGGAAGACAAAAGCTCGAAGCATCGATTGCGAGTCGAGACGACCTATAAACTGAGATGGGGTGCAGACGCGGGAAAAATTGATGCGGCAACAGGGGTCACGCGCGAGCTAGCGCCAAGATTCTGGAAAAATATTTCACTGCAAAAAAGGAAATAAAATGTGGAATTTCCTAAATCATTATTATCTAATCATTTGACATCTTATTAAATACTGATTTCATTGAAATATTTTTTTTATAAAATTGTATTTTGTTTATTATTTTTCAGTGTTTGTAAAAACTGTATCTATTCGAGCAAGATTCATGAATAGATTACAAATATATAAAGTACATTTATATTTAAATAAAGAAAAGTAAAAAAAAAACAATGTAGTCAAACGCAGTCACAATCAGCCACTGGGAGAAAAATATCTCGTCCAGTGATTCTATCATGTAACAAGGACAAGATAAAAACTTACATATTTTATTCATTCATCAATCTTTATTACAAAAATTTCAATCTAACTTTGTAATCGTCTCATGCTATCAATTATGCAAACGAAAAAATATAACAAAAAAATATCTACCAATCTCCAATATGACGATATCGTGCTAAAACTTTCCAGCCGGACTGTACCGAGAGTGAAATTCACGGCATAACAAACATTGGCTAACAAATCTAGCTATAAACGGACGATCGTCTGTAGTAGCAAATGCTCTTAATAAGGCCAAACAGCTTAATTGGTATTATGTCGTAAAAATGGTCATTATTAAATGACCGACTGATGATAGTAATTGTCGTTGTTTGTTTGAGGTACAGTTCGGTGGGAAATAGGTAGGCGTGGTGGGCTTTATGGTCCATGACCAATAAAGTGTGGTCGGACAGTCGATGCCAAAAGTGGAAATGGTTTTTTTTTTGTATGCGAATTTTAATAGTTTAATGTATTTTTTTATTGTAGCTTCTGTCCCCAGGAAGTTAATCGTATAAAACATTACTTCCATAAGGCGAAGTTAGTCAAAAGGTAGTCTACGTCTTTTTGTGTGATCATTTATAAATGCTCAAGGCGATTTAATTATGCTATATCCCGATCTATAAAAAATCACAAATATTGTATAGCTTCTGTTTTTTAATTTGCAAACTTTTTTTTCCTTTTACACACATACATAGACATTTACGAAGATGGCTTGGATAAGCCTTGTCATCGTCACCGGACTTGCAGGGGCGCGGATGGCTCTCACCACAAATAACATTTAAAAAAAAATTGAATAAATCTTCACACTCAACTCTCTCTAATTCTATAAGTACAACACCCTGTTCAGAAATGTTTGATTAAGAACCTAAGAGTAACTTATTATACGAATCACCCATTTCCTTTATTTATTTTTTATCTGGCAGAGTTCGCTAGTAGCAATACATTTTTTATAGTGCTTTATTGTGTTCGCCGGCATGCAATGTTTTCTTTTAACCAATCTGATTTTCGACTAAATCTTACTTATTTATGTAATTGGGTCAACCACTTCTAAAGTTCTACTAGGTATTCTAACTTATCACCAGTGAATTGTATATACATATAATAAATATCTGACGACCTCATATGTGGCCACCTCACCTCACCTCACCTCACTACCGCTTACCATCAGATGAAATGAGGCCATCCTGAGAGATTTTTTTATAAAAAAAACATATATCTTACCACATTACTTACATTGTTCTTTTTCTGAAAAAGTAGCTTAAGACACTAATTATATCAGTAACAAAACTCGTTTTACATATATCAGAAACAACAGTGTACATAATACACAAAATATACTTAAATATATTTAAGCAAGCAGACGTTCATCACAATCACAAATATTTGTCCCGGGTGGGAATCGAACTCACGACTCTTGGCTATAAGAGACAGGGGCTCTACCAAACGCCCTATAAAGTCAGTCAACAAAAGCATGCATCCAATATGTAAACGCGCCAGTCAACAAAAGTATGTGTATGTACGTACGTAGCATGTAAACATATCCGCCGTCAGTCCAAAATTTAACAAAAACCATTTCAAGGTCCCTTCGTTTAAATAATCACATAAGCGGGTCTGGAAACCAGTTCTGTAGCATTAAGGGCACACAACCAGTTCCCGTGAATGCTCGTCAGTTGGTAAATGATGGCCAAGTTCAAGGTTCCAACTGGTTTCGGAGAGTTTTGTGTGGGGATTGGTGTAATACACCAATGCAAACTATGTATTTGGGGAACTATGGATTTGTAATTTTGGGTTTGCGTATTTCGGTTATAGGTATGTTTATTAAACGATTGTTTTAGCTTGAACGAAATGCTCCTTGTATTGTTTATTATAACGGGGTTACTAAATAAATAGGTAATTACAAAAGATTTTGGGGAAATATTGTTTTATAAGGGTTTATAATTATTTAATGTGCTACCAATGCATGCGTAAATATTTTTTATTTGGAAAATCAAAACTACTTTCTTTGAATAAAATCCTTTTTGGTTATTTCCTAGTTTTGTGTATTGTATCTGAAACGCTTACTTATTAATTTTTTTTTATGATCATAATTTTTTCAGGAATTTTCTTTATTTCATTAATCTTTATCTATTTGAAAAGTTTTATGTAGCTGTTTGTTAATTTTTGTTAGGTTTTTCACTCAATAAAACTCCCTGTATACTTTAGATATATCAGGAAAAATCTAAAAAACACCTCCTGTATTTCCCTAGCCGTTATAAAACGCGATATCATGTCAGATAACACAAAATGCCTTTGGGTTATAATCGTGTATCTGCCTATCTATTTAATATGAACCCCATTTCAAACATGGACGCAAATTTTATCACTGAGTGCTGATAAAGTTCGTATCTAAGTACTTTATTGGAGTGACGCCATTTTAACTTTTACAGGAAATTTAAATTGTTTATAAAAAAAATTAAAATTATCATCATAGACTTAACGAACAATTTTAGACAAAAAAAAATCTATATTCGTTCATCTTAATGCGAATACCTAAATCATAAACGAAACAATCGAAATTAATTAATAAAACATGCGTGTCAAAATTCAAATTCTTTATTTTTATAGTCGGATTGAAACCACTACCGCCCTCGATGTAAATTTCAAATTGGACCGTGGCATTCCATATTCAAAAATGAGGCGCTCCTTATTAATATGCAGAGGTAATCGTAACGAAGCGTCTAGCATAAACAAATAGAGGGCGGCCATATTGGTTTGTTAAAAACATTTTAGAAGGCGGAACTAGGTGGGTTTTTGTTCAAATTTTCGACGCGCTCCCCGCCAATGGCGCGCGCGGGCGGGGCTTGTCAATTCGACTGACTTGACGGAGACAATGACAGTTTTTTTTTTCGACGCTTTTTCGATGACTCGAGCTCGGGCGCCCGTTTTTTTTTCTGTTGACCTCGCCGTTCGCGTGCACGCTGCCTTTTGTTTTTTCGTCGTCTAAACGACGATATTGGGTTGTGGAATGTAGTCGTTGGTGTGTTTTTTTTATGGGCTTGGCCAGTTTGATAATACACTAGCTTTGCCTAGTTATTGAATACGATAGTCGGTTGTTTAGTTAAATTATTTCTGCATGCTTCGACTAACTTGTGAGTGCATGGATTTGGTAGCGTTATGGTGCTCGTCAACAGCATTTTTTTTTACTTTTTGCATTTGGAATTAAATAATTTGTTTTTTCGTCGTCTAAACGACGATATTGGGTTGTGGAATGTAGTCGTTGGTGTGTGTTTTTTTTATGGGCTTGGCCAGTTTGATAATACACTAGCTTTGCCTAGTTATTGAATACGATAGTCGGTTGTTTAGTTAAATTATTTCTGCATGCTTCGACTAACTTGTGAGTGCATGGATTTGGTAGCGTTATGGTGCTCGTCAACAGCATTTTTTTTTACTTTTTGCATTTGGAATTAAATAATATCTTCCAATATATCAATTACATTGATCGGATTTCGATGTAATTACCATGAGAACTGAATCTAACAGATACCAATGTGGTCATAAACAAATAATTTATTTTGCAATGAATGTAACTAAGATGTTAATGAAAATATACATGCACAAACCCAATAATATTCCAAATGTGAAGTGCTCTCGTAAAAATAGAACGCTTACGTTAACTAAAACCGCTGAAATCGAAGACTAAGTGTCCACTTAATAAAAAAAAATATCATATTTCATGTTCTACTAGGGAAGGGACTAAAACGGATGTATATTACTACAAAGATACCTCGTATGTTGCCAACAGACAGTTGTACAGCTAATACTTTCAGTCCCAGGTGTCTTCGTCTAATTATATTAGTGGAACGCCATCTTTTTTTCCATTCTTCATTGTCGGTCTGAAGAGTTGTTTGTGCGAAACTAATGTCAATTAGTTCATTAGGGGTTTTTAATCACGTGTTTATGTGGTCTCGTTAGTAAACAAAAAGTTGTTCAAGACACAATGCAGAGGTTTTTTTTTTTGAGTAATTGATTGTGCGTTTTTACTATTGGTGAAAAACTTGTTTTACATTAAAAAAACATGCCATTAAAATCTGTTCACAGGTTTGTTAGACTTTGAAATGATCTATTACATTTTTTAACATGCCTAGCAAATCGTAAAAGGTTACTAATGGAGTACTGGTTGTAATTTTGATGACCACCATAGGTATAACCTCTCAAAAAAAAGGTCTTCAAACTTGACTTGAAATTTTTGTTGTTGAAAACAGAAGTCATAACTTTTTCGATGATTTGCAGCGGTCGTAACATTTGCAAGTTTATTTTATTTTTATTGATCATAAAAATATTACCCAATTCCATAAAATATGTCGTCTGACGTCGCATCGAGGTTAAATAAGTTAATATCGTCGGCTTCTTTGTAATTTCGTTCGGTTTGTTTAAGTCATTATCTTTCCATGGCCACGAGTAAGAAAGGTATTGTCAAAAATCATAAAGTTCACAGTGCGACGAACTGACAGACATACTTCCGGTTGACATTATACAATTATGGTTGATATAAGTAGTGGAGGCATTACGGGACACTGGCATTCAACATAAATTGGTCACACATAAAGTGTATTTGTAGTAATAAACATCAGTTTTAGTCCCTTACTTAATTCAACTTGCTACTTTGATCAGCTTTTTAAAACTTCAAGTGAAAGTCAGAGACAGAATTCGACATCCAATGTTTTACTGTTTTCCATTTCTTTTTGTCTCTTGATTGAGTGTTGAGATGTTTTCCTAATTTTGATATCTTTTTATTTTCTTAACTGACTTACGATGATGGCTTGGAGTAGCCTCGTCCTCATCACAGGACTAGCGGGGGAGCGGATGGCTCTCACCCCTAAATTTTGATATCCTTTTTTAATTACAAAAAGCTGTAAAAATATGATAGCCTTAAATGCTAGTCAGGAGTATTTCAGTAGAAATACAAATGTCAACAAACTTCTTCTGTAATATATTAGGGTCATTGTTGTGTTTTATTAATATTGAGAATTAAAAAAAAACTACACGTACACATACTACAGTACGCAGGAAATAAATCATAAAATATCGTAACTTAAAATGTTTCTGATGATTACACATTATTCTATTATCTTTCCTTAACATTAAGTTACGCAATCATCTACAGTTAAGTCTTTATCGTTCATCACATACGGAATGCAATAATTACATTATCTAGGCTTATAATGTCAATGACATTAAAGTCTATTTCATTTCTTTGTCTTTTCAAAAAGTGACACATAGTTAGCTACACATAAAAACATTATGCATTATTAATAAAACAAAATGACACAAATTGTATGCCGTTTGTCAATGTCTGTCTTACAAACAAGACTTTAATAACTAGTTACGTTTACTTCAAAGGTAATTGAAAATAAAATCAAACTCTATTTTTAACTATGAGGTAATCTTAAATTCAAGTAATAATAAAACAATGTGGAAATAATTGTTTTTAAGCTGAGCTTCTGTTTATATCTACTCAGCCGCCATATCCATACTAATATTATAAATGCGAAAGTAACTCTATCTGTTTGTCTGTTACGCTTTCAAGCATAGAGTACTGAACCGATTTAAACGAAATTTATAGTCCAGATATAGTCCAGAGCCTAGAAAAGGATAAGTATAGGCTACTTTTTAACCGACAGTGCTATAAAGAGGTTTACCCGTTAAACGTCTCTACGCGGACGAAGTCGCGGGCGGAAAGCTAGTTTTGTATATACCCTGATTCGCAAAAAGAATATTTAACTTCTTGTATGTTTGAAATATCCAGGTTTGTTTCTTTGCTAAATTTATAATGGGGCTAAAGTATTGCCCATGTTTTTATTTTTTCGAATACTTATTATTATAATTAAATAGTACATACATACATACATACATACATACATACAATCACGCCTTTTTCCCAGAGGGGTAGGCAGAGATCACTTCCAGCGATCCACTTTTCACCTCTGTGGGAAACGTGACGTGACGGGTTGTGGACCACGTCGCCGCCATTCTGCCTTGTGCATTGTTTTAACAAGGTCATTGCGTTCCCACGAGTAGCAAGGATATATGACGGGGGAAGGAAAAGGGGAGGAAGGATACTATCGCCTCGGATGATTTGGACTGAGTCGATAGTAGCTCGAGGAGCCGGGGTCGCTTACCCGTATACCGTTCACCAACCACCGGACAGATAGTTGTGACTGGTATCCCCTGACTATAATTAAACTGTAACTGTGTGACTGTAATTAAATAGTGCACACGTGAATCTATTTTTTTTATCTAGGCACTGCTGAAAAACGTCCTCCCCCAATTGTCCTACGAAAAAATTCTAAGGTTGTGTAGTTAACCAACCCGCACTTGGCCAGCGTGGTCGGCTAAGGCCTTAACGCCCTAGTTTAGGGTAGGCTCGTGCCCCAGCAGTGGGGACGTATATGGGCTGATGATGATGATGATGATGTGTCGCACTGCTGGGCAAAGGCCTTCCCCAATTCTCTCCACTGCTGCCGATCTATGGGTAAAGATGGCCAGTTGACGTATTGACCGTCGAGTTTATAATATTTTTTATACAAGTTAGTATTTGGTGATGCTCAAGTATAATATCCTTGCTACTCGTGGGAACGCAATGACCTTGTTAAAACAATGCACAAGGCAGAATGGCGGCGACGTGGTCCACAACCCGTCACGTCACGTTTCTCACAGAGGTGAAAAGTGAATCGCTGGAAGTGATCTCTGCCTACCCCTCTGGGAAAAAGGCGTGATTTTATGTGTATATGTCGGCAGGAGTCATCGCTCGCCTTCATTATAGAATGAGTAACAAGCTGCACGTGCACGGGTCACGTCACCGACCAGCTGCGTCGTTAGTCACTCCCCCTCGCCGCTCGACTCGACTATAAAAGGCGCTCACTTTGAACAGTGCAGGCAGTCTTGGCTCTGGCGTGGCACGGAACACTCGTTGTACCGTTGCAATAGCTTATCCTAGACACCTTTGGATAATTAATTCGATTGTCGAATTAATTATTATCGTTAATTATAAAACTGCTGCTGTGCAATTTGTAATTAATAAATCAAACTCTAATTGTAGTTTATGTCTTAGGCATTTGCTACAATTGCTATGGTTATACTTTGATAAATGTGATAAGTGATGGATATGGTTCTCATTAAGAAAAGTAATAAAGTATTTGCTCGGTTTTGATATACCTGACGTATTATTCATTATTAATTATGTAGTTACATATCCCCGCTTCCTACATCAGAAGTGGGATGAGATCCACACCCACTACTTGGTCAATAAAAAAATGTGTTACAAGAAATATCTTTGAAGGGTTTATATGGTCGTAAGGTATAAAAAAAAGAGAGTTAAAAAAAAAAAAGAGCAGAGTTTTGAAGGGCTGTTTGCCGGACCAAAACTGGTATGAAAAAAAAAGAGTAAAGAAAAAAAAAGTAAAGTAAAAAAAAAAAAAAGAAAAAGCAGAGTTTTGAAGGGCACGTGGCCGGACCAAAACTGGCTAGTGTTGAAGGGTTCTTTAAAAAAAAGGGAGAGGGAACCGGACCAATACTAGTGCCTGAAGGGTCTAATTAGAGACCGGACCAGAGCAAAGTGTGAGATATACGAAGGGTCGATGTGGACCAGACCAGAACTATTGTAATATTTCTGAAGGGTTAATTGTAATACATCTGAAGGGTTCATTGTAATACATCTGAAGGGTTCATGTAGATCAGACCAGAACTAATTGATTTGCAGGGTCATTATAGACCGGACTAATTAATTTTGTCAGGATGATCGAACGATTCTTTTGTTACAGAAATCTAGACATGCTTTAGTTGAAGCGTTCGAGGACGACCGCTAGTCAGGTTGGCCGTGTCGGCAGGAGTCATCGCTCGCCTTCATTATAGAATGAGTAACAAGCTGCACGTGCACGGGTCACGTCACCGACCAGCTGCGTCGTTAGTCACTCCCCCTCGCCGCTCGACTCGACTATAAAAGGCGCTCACTTTGAACAGTGCAGGCAGTCTTGGCTCTGGCGTGGCACGGAACACTCGTTGTACCGTTGCAATAGCTTATCCTAGACACCTTTGGATAATTAATTCGATTGTCGAATTAATTATTATCGTTAATTATAAAACTGCTGCTGTGCAATTTGTAATTAATAAATCAAACTCTAATTGTAGTTTATGTCTTAGGCATTTGCTACAATTGCTATGGTTATACTTTGATAAATGTGATAAGTGATGGATATGGTTCTCATTAAGAAAAGTAATAAAGTATTTGCTCGGTTTTGATATACCTGACGTATTATTCATTATTAATTATGTAGTTACATATCCCCGCTTCCTACATATATGTGTGTGTCAAGTATAATGTGACAACTCTACTTAAACTTTAAATAATTATTTTCGTTAATTCAATCAAACCGCTGACTTTAATTGAATAATATCAATCTGAGTACATGCACAATGCACTATGCAGTTGCAAGGTTTTCCTGTTTTCGATTGTGTTTTGAATTGAAAAAAAAAAAACATGTTATTTCGAGCATATGGTTTATCGTTACCATGGTCAAAAGTTCATTGCCTTTAAGAAATCTGTTTGCTTAAAATTTTAACATACGGACACACACAAACACAATTTCTGTGTACCATGGTTATCAGTTAAAATGGCATAATAACGTAAGTGCTTCCTAAAAGATATATTTTTTTTTTAGTTTTTAATATTATTAACTAGTGGTCCCGGCGAATTTCATACCGCCAATACTGATTCTCTTTCTATATTTTCTCATTGAAACCTTCCCTGGACTACGACGAACATTTTAAAATCCAAAATTACCTAAATCGGTCCGAGCGTTCTCGAGTTTTAGTCAGACTAACGAACAGCAAATAATTTTTATTTATAAGAAGATATAGCTGGGTATTTTCTATTGATTTGATAAAATTTTAAAATTAGTCTTTACGAATATTTGGAGTAGCAAATTACATAGCTACATACTTACTTACTTTTAGTGTAATGGAATGCGAAAGTCTAAAATCTTAGATAACATTTTGTTTATTACAAAGAAATAAGGTATTTTCCGTACTAAAGTTCTAAATAAAAAAGTGTGTCTGTTGCGCTTTCTCGTCATAATACTGAACCGATTTTAATGAAGTTTTATACACAGAGAAAGTAAGAGTAAGAGAGAAAAAAAATAGTTTACTTTACCGACATCGCTATAAAGTGATAATGTTTTAAACTTACACCATTTCGATTAGAGTTTCAATATAGTTATTGTTAACATACGGTTATTTTGAACAAAGCTATATTTGTAACGCAATAATTAAAAAATCCCGATGCATTTCGGTGCTCATTATACAGAATTACCACGAAACTGCAATATTTTATGGGGAAAATGCATTAATTTAATGCATTTGTAATATCTGGGTCAATAACCTTATTGAGGTTAGTAAATTGCCTTATCTCGGAATATGAATAAACACAAGTATTATTTTGGCTTCTCAATGGCACATTTGCTATTGAGCCTGTCTCATACGCCAAGATTTGTGGGTTCGATTCCCTCTCGGGACAAATTATCATCATCATCAGCCCACTTTCGCCCGCTGCTGGACATAGGCATAGGCATGAGCATTTGGGGAGGCCCAAATGCTCGCCAATTATTTTTACTCAGGACAATTTTTTTTTAGATAAATATTTGTGTTTATTTCGTGTCTGGGTGTTTTACAATTATTATTTATTGAATGTGGTTAGTGACTCAAGCTACGGTTCCAAGAGTGAGTTTGATACCCACTCGGGACTAATATATGAGTTTTTCGATTTGTTTCGTGTCTGGGTGTTAATTATATATTTAAGTATATTTGTGTATACCACTGTTGTTTTTGATATCCATAACTCAAGGGCTTAAGCATCTAACCTTGAAATCGGGACAATGTATTTGATGTTGTGTCATATTTATTAATTTATTGTTTGTATTCAATTTAATCACAATAGTTCTATATTTAGCCATCACAAACACCTGCAAAGTAGAGAATATGCATCGTTTTAAAATGTTAAATCTACGTAAGTGAAGGAATGGTGAGGGCTGGCACTCATTAGTATTTTATACTAACAATTTTAATGTTGTTCGTATACACAAATATACTTAAATAATATATTATAAAACACCCAGATTAATAATAATAAATTAATATACTAACTATGGAAATTAACGTAGAAGATGAACAAGACAATGATGATGTTGAATATAATCCATTACTTAACAATAATTATCTTACCAGCATTTAATTCCTCAAGAGGAGTACTATAATATCTATATTATAGTACTCCTCTTGAGGAATTAAAAAAAATTGGTTAGGCTTAGAACCTAAGGTACATGAAACAAAAATGCACATCTATATTGATACCTTACAAATATAATATCTTCATATCATTCCTGGTAAAGATGATTATATACCGTGAATAAAAAAATGAGTTATTCGATTTTAATTTTTAAAATACGCTGCTGCAAACGTTAAGAGTATTAGCAGAGAACACTTCCTGCCATGTGCTACGATCCTGGCACAAAACTGTTAACAAAATCTTCTATTATATCTGCGTATTTTTTTACAGATAAACTAAGTAGCGTTTTATAAATAACTTTTTTAAGTAGGAAAACTGAAATTGTTCGGGATATTTACCATGTTGTATTGTTTTAATGAGCTCCCGATATTTCGTCACTGTTGCAACTATTAAAGTGTATTTTTAAAGCGTCGATGGCCGAGTGGTTAAGGTGGTTGCTTGCCATGTGAGAGGTCGCCAGTTCAAACCCCGCCCGGTACCAATGTGTTTTTCAAATTTGAAATTCATATGTACCATCATTCGACGCTTTATCGGTGAAGGAAAACATCGTGAGGAAACCAGCACACCTGAGAAATTTTTCAACGGTGTGTGAAGCCATGTCAGAGGCCTACGGGCTTAAAAACTCTTGACACCAGGTTGTTCATCAACCATACGATAAGAAGAAGAAAAATAGGTGTTTTTTTTTAATAAATAGGGCTCTCAAACATCGAGTAAGCAACCCTAAGCGCCACACCCAACAACGCGTCGCCTATATTTGCCCACGGGTGTGTACGGTCCCTTACGCTAATTGAAGCTAAAACTGTATGTGATTCACCATTAGTTTGCTATGTTAGGTTATAGGTCATGGTAGTGCATGAGATTGTTGGCTATTTGGTAGAGACACTGTGTGTTGTCACTACGAGTACAGGTTCATATGTCTTGGAAGAATCGTGTGATTGATATTGGTTTTGAATCTAAGCATTTTTGGCTGACTTCAACAAACATAAAAATATTTATTTATTACATTATGTGTGTTAATTTGATTGATTATTATTTATGTATATTGGGACAAATATTTGTGTGACGAACATCGGTATTTGTTCCGTATCTGGGTGTGTATTAAGTATATTTAAAGTATATTTGTGTATCCACTGTTGATTCTGATATCTGTAACACAAGTGTTTAAGCTACTTACCACGGGATCAGATCAATGTATGTGATGTTGTGTAATATATTTATATTTATTTATTTATTTATGTTTTACTGAGTGGACGAGTTCTTATAAGTATAGTATAAGCTCTGGTTAGTTTGGGGGTCACATAACCATAATATTATGTGGAAATGTCCCAAAAATTTATATTTATTTACTTCTAATGCACTGCCACTCTCTAAGGGATAACAAATATTTGAGATTTTATGAAAATTAAATAATAAATAAACGATCATACACACACACACACACACACAAACACATTGATTTTATTTCGTACTACGTAACCTAAGTTGTTATGTTACGAATATCAAAACGAACAGTGGTATAAATAAATAGACTGACAAACATCTTCACCTTAATTACCTTACAAATCTTTGTCCTGATTAGTGTCAAAACTACCCTTAGTGAAAGAGACAGGTCACTACCAAATTCGCCACCAATCCACTCAAATCTAGGATACCTGAATCATCACAGGTCACTGTACCATCCATGACCCGGTAAGCCTGAACCAGTGGAAAAACAACTCTTATAACTGTCACTAATGAACGGCGAACTATCGGGAGCCTCGTAATCGTTCCGCTCACGAACTAGCGTGAACTAGTTCGCGTTGCGTGTAGTACGCGTTTTACTCTTAATTTTGTCATTATAAGTGAATGGTTGCATCTTCGCAAATAGCATTTGCTTGTAACTTACTTACTTAGTAACAACTTACGGTGGTCTAGCTAGAACGTTTTTAAATCGTTACTGCTTTAAACTACTACCGCTAATAAGTTATTCAGTAAGGGTTAATAACTGCCGTCTTCGTTCGCGTCAAAATGGTTTTGGCAGCAATTATTTATTAAAATATCCTATATTGCACCTTGATAAATTAGCTATTTATGTATTAGTGAAAGTCCCGACAAAATTGGTTGAGTCGTTTCAGAGATAAGCGATAATAAACAGACAGATAGACAAACATGTATTAAATTGTGTTTTTGTTATTGGTAACTCGATTTAGATTCATATTAATTTAGTAAAAGTCGTAATTTTAATATTACAAACTTACACTTTTTAGTTGTATAGATATATTATGTACATTGTTTTAAACCCACTTCCAACTGTTAAAGAATGAGGGTCATGTTTTTTTACTATGTATAAACACTAACTTCGTGTCTTATAAAGAAGATCATAAAACTATGTTTGCATTTGCAGTTCCATTCAATTTGATGGCGTGGAATTTTGAAAATAAACAAAATATATTAATGTTTTTTTTTTAATCTAACCAAAAAGTATTAAGTAGGTATTTTCACTAAAAAGTGCTATAAAAATGAAGGAAACTAACTGTCTCAAAACCCAACTCTCTCTTGGCCACTAATTGCACGCCAAACCATTTCTCTGAAACTACCAGCGATATAATTATACCAATGTAATCTAGGCTCAGTGGAACATAGTGATGTGCCCACCTCTCCACGGTTCGCTTCCTGGGGAGGCATTTCACATAAAGAGGTTTTATTTAATTACTAACTAACTATGCATAGAACGTTAAAAGAAAATGAAAAAAAAAACTTAGTTACTTTTTCTTAATTTTGTTTCATCATAGGAAGCCACAATTTCAATCTCAGATCCCTGTTCCAATTTTAAAATTTCGTTTGTTAAAACGCGGTTTGCTAAAAAAAATTAAACAAGGTAGGTACTTCTTTATGTTTATGCATACTCTTTTAAGTAATATCATGTAATATTATGTATTATTTAAAACAAAAATTGCCATCATCCTGCGTAATAGATTCAATTGAATATTTGCATTTTTTATTTGAGCCACAGAATTAAGACCACAAAGAAAACCATAAAAAAAACCGGCCAAGTGCGAGTCGGGCTCGCGCACAAAGGGTTCCGTAGCAGCAAATATAATAAAAATCAACCTATCTCAAAAACTATAAGAGATACTTTGATCAAACCAAAAATCGTTGAAAGAGTTAATTAGCATGCATCACCTCTATTTTTTTTAGAATTTTATACCCCGTAGTTATAAAAATAGAGGGGGGGGGACATACTTTTTACGACTTTGAGAGCTGATATCTCAAAAACCGTTCACTTTAAGAAAAATGTTTTTTAGAAAACTTTATATCATTTTAAAAGACCTTTCCATTGATACCCCACACGGGTATGTACATCGAAAAAAAAAATTTCATCCCTCAGTTACATGTATGGGGGGCCCCAGCCCCAATTCTTTTTTTTACTATTTAGTGTCATATTTTTGTAGCGGTTCATACAACACATATTCCCATCAAATTTCATCACTGTAGTACTTATAGTTTCCGAGTAAATCGGCTGTGACAGACGGACAGACGGACAGACGGACAGACGGACAGACGGACATGACGAAACTATAAGGGTTCCGTTTTTGCCATTTTGGCTACGGAACCCTAAAAAGAAATCCGTTTGACCATCGGATACAGGGCTGTTTTCTTTTTTTCACAACCAATAGGATGGTCCAAATCCCGTTAACTCATCCCGACCTATCCCCACAGTGCGTACACCCACACAGAGGCCGTACACACAAACACACACATACACACATACATACAGACGGCGACACACAAAAAATTACGCGTACGAAAAATGTGGACGACACACACACCCTTAGGCGTAGTGGCACAGTAGGTTTAGGGGCAGTGAGATAAGTTTAGTAAGTATTGACAAAATTATTAGAGCCATTTTGGCATTGGTTTATAAATCAATGTATGCAATAATATTGAAAAAAATATTAGAACCATAAATTGATTTTATATTTTTTTGTCTTTGCTAATGGCATATTTTACGCATTTATATCAAGTACACGAATGAGCCGGCTTCTAAAGACTTCGAAATCTAATTGTAGTCAAAGATCATCACAAGACCTTTCCAACCAGTCCAAACACGGCTATGTTACGATCATCCATCATGAAGTTCCAGTTCAAATCTTCCGGCTCCATCATCAGATCAGCCATACTATTGTATTGTCATTAAAATTACATACATGTGCCAATTTTCATGACAGTACGACTTTTAGAAGACGGTTAAATTAGTTTTCTTAGATCTCGTTACATAGTTACATACATAGTCGGCCTAATAAAAGCGTGTTGGTAAGATCTAAATTATTTCAGTATTCAACCGATTTGTAAACCAATGGCCGGGGGTACATTAGCGGGCTATGACTGAGAATTTCAAGTCTTTCTTTCCGTCTCTACTAACTACTAATACTAAATTATTATATTATGAGCTAATGCTGTATCTAGAATTTTCGTATAAATGTTCGAGATTTTTTTCCTGTCTGCGATGATGACTTAGTGTAGCGAGAGCCGTCCGCTCCCCCGCAAGTCCGGTGATGATGACGAGTGTGCTCCAAGCCATCATCGTATATCAGAAAAAAAAAAAGCTTTTTGTAGCCTTAAAGAATGGCTCTTCTTAACTTTTTTTTTGGCCAACATTAGCTGAAAATTTAAGCAGCACGTAATTTTTTTTTTTTGGTAAAAATTTAAGCGACGCGTAACGCATCCTTTTGGGCCAAGACTTAAGGCACAGTGCGTATGTGTGCGTACCGCCTCACGGCCTCCCCTTAACTGTGCACGCAAGCACCGAAGGACACGGCGCGGGGTCATTCACCCCGGCTTTTTTCGAGCTCGCACCAAGTACTGACGCCGACTTGCGTTGGCCGTTCACTTGACTTTTTTTTCTAGTCTTTTTTTTTATTAAACTTCGTAAGATCGTTGACTCGTCTTGCCTTGAGTGGGATGAGGGTAGGAGCGTTGTGTGATATTTTATGTGTTCATTTTTTTGGTTTTCGTTTTGACCAGTGTTGAGATTTTATCTTTAACAATGACAGGTTTTTTCAACAATTATGCGTTTTTCTTAATTTTCACATGAAAATATCAAATTTTTCAAATCTATTCTTAATAAATCTGCAAATTTTTAAAAAACTTCAAAGAAAGAATCAAAGAATGAATGAAAATGTTCACTCATTCAAACGAAACGATTGTATTTTTTAGTAATTTTAACTTTACATAACTAGCTTGTAATTAAGTTATTGTACTTACCTCTAAGCTGCGTAAGTAGCATAATGGAACGTCTCCTTCATCTTATTCATCCGTTTTATTTGCAATACCACAGAAAAAATAGCGGTCGCTCATACGATCGCGGTGCATAGTCTATTTTTACGCATGAGAATGGCGGTGTGATGTCAGTCCCCTGTTTTAGTCTTTTTTGCCGATGCACCTAGCATCCGGTTAGTTTTGATTGCGATTGCTTGTTCGCTCCTCCGATGTCTTTACTTTTATTACTCTTGATTTTAATGCTGAATCCGTTATATTATAAACATCTGCGTCCAATTGGATTGCTTGTGGAGATTTTATGTTTTATTTGGATTTGTTTATTTTACATGCTAAATAATAAGAATTGTATTTTTTTGTTGTGACTGGAGTAGGTATAGAGTTTTTACACCGATACACCACAATACATTACATTTCTTAATATTTTGAATTAGGTTTTAAAAACTTTATTAAATTTGTTTCACTGATCTGCTCTGATTAATAAAATAAAAGAAATAGTAATATGTAATAGTAATATCGATTTATATATGAGATTGATATACTGAAATGGAAATTGAGGAAAGAAAATGTAGGTTATTGAGAGTTTAAATATGTACATAGTTTGACTGGTTTTGTAACATGATTATTACAAATAACTGTGACATCGGTACCAATAGGTACTTGCGATGTGAACATTTAGTCCCGTTCTGGTTTGACCAGAAAATAGCAGTTCTTCATCCAATGCCGTTATTTCTAGTTTGTTAAACTACCTTACTAAGTAATTGACATTTTTCTGGTTAGTTTGTTCGTTGCTACTTCATATTTCAATGTAATAATTGTCAACTTCACTGTTTCTGAATATTTTCAAACAAAATATTGAATTTAAAAATTTTAATACTATTCTTTTCATTGTGAAATTAAGATTTTCAAAATTGTTTTTAAAAACGAGTTAAAATATCTTAATTTTCAATACATTTGAAACAATCAAAAAACATAATAATGTTTTCTACAAAAAAAAAAGTACAATTTCCTTCAGATACATCCAAAACGAATAAAAGGGTACATTTATTAGGCTTCGAACGTTTCACCAAAAGCGAAAAGCTTGACATTTGTGTGTTGGCTTCGGCTACATGAAGCCGGCGTACGAGTTTTTGCAACACGACATTGGCAAGTGTCAATGCTAGTGATACAATCCCGTTCCGGTCCGACCAGAACCGCAGTTTTTCACCCGCCACCGTTAACTCGTCGACGTAACACGATCGACGTCTGAATACGAAATAAGAATGAAATCGCCCGGTGACTGAACTACTGAGAGCTAGAAAATAACATCTCGGGACTCCTCAAGTTTATAAAACGATTCGAAAATGGAACGAGAAACGTTCGCTCTTTTTATGAGTATCATTCACATAACATTGTTTTGTTATTTTTCTCTATTGCGCAGCAAGAATGTGTAAGTTTTTTATGATAAACTTTTTGCAGCTCAAATCTGGGTGGGTGATCCATAAAAGTATCTATTAAAATGCAAATAGGTAATTAACGAGCACATACAATGTCTCTAGTTAGTTTTTTGATACTGGACTTTACAAACAAAGCAAAATGTTTTTATTTTCCATTAATGAGAAGACTCTATAAGGCTATTTCTTTAGTCAAAGCTTCGTGTTAAGGTGGTCTGAGCGAAATTGTATTTGAATGTGAATATGATAATTATGTTCTTATCTGATCAGACTTTTCAAACCACACAAATTGAGCATTAAGGTTAAACTGATATTCAAATGCATTATTTTCATGACTTTTCTTCATTACAATGATAGTAACTCAATAAAGTTTTAACTGAACTTAACACAGGATGCCATATTGTGATGACAAAACTACGAAAAAAAACTTACATAATTCAACAGTCACTCACATTCGACAAAAAAATTCAAACACCGAAAACTAACACCCAACAAAAAAAAGTATAATGGCCCAATCCGAACCTAAGCAATCTAATACCAGAAAAAAAACACCGCCGTTCACCGGCCAATCCAATTCGGGCCTATTATATTATTCCCAACCTAACCCAACATTCGTCGGCGACGCCCTCCGACGAACCCTAACCTACCCCAAACGTGTGTGCGTGAAGGCGCCCGCCGCGTGCCGAATTTGAATTGAGAACCATTCGAATTCGGTGCGTTTACGTCCGTCCAATTAGGACGTGTTTTGTTTTGTTTGCTTTTTTTCTGTATTATTATTATTGTGTAACTGGCCTGATGTTTTTTTGTTGTTTCTTTTTTAAATGACGGGCTGTGCAAAAATGAAATACGACTTTTGACTAGATTTTAAAAAAATATTCGTAACAAAGACATCCTTCGAGTTGTATTTTTGGTTTGCGCAATTTCGACAAATGTGGTAACGAGTCGTAAATAAACTATTTTGACGCTGAAATTAATATGGAAATTATAAACTTAGTATTTTAGTAATAAATAGGTATGATTATTTTTTGAACAAGCGCGCTTTCGGAAATGTCAAGTGTTGACATCACCTCAAAAGCAAGACAATCCTTTGATTACAATTTTAGTAAATTTTAAAAGCATTGTAGTTAATGTTAATCGTCCAAATAATTCAAGTGTATAATTCAAGTCTACTCGCTTGAAAGTACAAAGAAGAAATTGCTACTACAATAACGAAACATAATAAATTCGAATACGGGCACGTCTTAAAGAACAAGACAATTTATTGTACTGAGACATTTAAAACATTCATACCCCGTCAATCTAGACCTTTTAAATTTACACCCGATCCGAAAGCCGACCCATTTACCGCGCGCGCTCGTGTGTGCGTGCCCTACAATACGAAATTACCTCCGAATCCGTGTGCGTACGGCCCTATGTGTGCGTCGTCTTCGCGCGGAATGCCAAGTTTGAAATTGGAATGAATGACGGTTAGGTCGCCGACCTTACCCAATGGTGATTTCTTTTTTAAATTAAAACTTTTTCTCCGGCCAGTAATTTCGCCCGTCGACTTTTTTTTGCGTAACGTTCCTTTTTCAAGTGGGGTAGGTTAGGGTTTTCTTGTTTCGACTATTAATAACCTTGGTGTTGAAACTTTTTCGTGTTTATTTCCGAGATTGTTGTTTTTTTTTGTAAATTGAAACAATATGGCCTACTTCAGTTACATTGTTGGGGATTTATTTTTAAATCTTGAGGCATTCACAGTTCGTTGACCCGTCCATACGACTTATTTTTCTTTTGTCGTTTTCGACGTTTATTCAAGAAAGGTACTTACATTGTTCAAGTTTAACTCGACATTTCGTAAGTTTTCGAAAAGCGTTTTATTTTCAGCCTTGACTCTTGAATGAAAATAAGTCATGCTTATTAGTTATTATACATAAATTTAAGTTAGGTATTTTAATAAATGTCATCATTTAAACATCCACCCAACATTAAATGAACTGAAGCAATGTGTAATGATGATTCAATTTAATTGACGGTTATAATAAAAACTATAATAATTGCTAGACTTGTTCCTTCCAGCATTAACTGCCATAGTTTCTGACAAAAATATGATTCTATAAAAAATTGACAATTTATTAATTATAATACTTTTAGCTTTATTAACTTTCTTTTCATATAATTTATCAGAAAAAATATTTACGTACTTTGTTAATACTCGATAAAAATGTTCAGATATTTTCATTAGAATTTTAAGATGTTCAAACGTTTTTCCGGGATACTGTCGTCTTGATTCCGATTTTCAGAATTTATAGAGCTGTTTTCAAAGAACTGACAGTTCTCAAAGAGTTTGCACAAGCATCTAATAATATTTTTGATATAATGTAAAATGAAAGCTCCTCAGGACGATACCTAAAAGCTAATCAATTTTAGATTTAAATTACTTTTCTATTTATATTGAATCGAAGTAATTTTGTTGAATAAGACAGATCGGCTTTTTTTTAAAATTATAATTAAGATTTCAGTTTTGTCGCTATGAAATATAAAAGTTATATGTATAAATGGATACGAGATCGATTCATACAGATTACAGACCTTTCTTCATTAAAAATAAATCTTACGTTTCCCTAAAGCAAGTACAATTTTTTTTTTGATTATATCTGTCTGTGAGAAATAGAGGTGCTATTAATGACATATTATTTTTTCTATTAAACATTAATTTAAGCATTGTATTTGTTTGACTATTCAGAATTGAAAAAAAATCCAGCCACATTTCATACAGATCACAGCGCCCTCTACCCAATGCCAGATATCCCCAAAATCGCAACTTCCGGTTATTAAAAAAAATGACATGCCCTTCCTTTGCCGGGTTCTGTAGGCGTATTTCCCCATAGGCGTGGGAAGGAGACGGACGTATTGGCAGTATGGTGTGTGAAAGGGATGGAGGGAGGGCGACGACCTCTAAAACAAATCGTTGGTAGAGAGGGTTCGGTTTTGGTACGGTTTGCAGATAAATTGCTTAATTAAAGAGATTTGCAGCAATTTTCTCATTAAGCGTACAGATGTATGGTTCATTTGAGTCCGAGGATATTGGCTTTTGGCATGCTATTGCGAAGGCACTGTAACATTCATGGACTCCTTTTCATTTGTTTATGGGAGCCATTGGGTATGGCTTACAAACAATTTTCAGAGCATTTTGACCTTCCACAGAGCACTTTTGACGAATTCGAAAATATAAATTTGGTTAGATAATCTTTCTTCATGAATATACCCGATTGGCTATCAATTTGACCTCACTCCACCTGATGGTAAGCGGTAGTAAGATCTACAAATGAGGTCGACAGGCATTTCTTTCAAATGTCAACTGTCAATAAGAAAATTATGAAAATGTTAGTATACAAACTTTCATGAAGCAACAGGAAGTGTGATTGTGAAATTAAAAAAATTAAAAACAGTAGGAAATCGATAGCTGTTTACTGCCCACCGTTTGGGTTTGGTTTCTTTTTTATTTCGACGTTCTTGTTGGACTCCATCTGACGCTAAGCAGTCGTGAGGTTATCATATGAGGTCTACACCTCAATAGCCACATAATTTGTGTTTATTTATTTTAGCAAAAAAATAATTTATATTTTTAACATAAGATATTAAAGTAACAATAAAGAAGTCACTTATAGGGCTTCACAAAAAAAAAAGTATGACGAAAAAAAAAATAACCGTCACGCTTTTTTGCACGTAGTACTTTTATCTAGGCACCCTGTCCCTATACCCGTTCCGGGCTAAGCTAGACACGACTAGGCGAAAAATTGCTAAACACACACACAGACACACACACAATGCGTTACTAAGGGCTCCTGTGTGTATGTGAGAGCAATGGTGGGGAAATTATTGTCTCGGCAACTGGGCATTATGGGATCGCCTTTTAATAATTAAGTTAAGATTCAGTATTTTAGCGAAATTTCTGTCTGATCGGTTACTGAGGCTCTCTGGCGATGCAAGTTAGAAAAACTAACAGGCTAGATTTAAAAAAATATATCATTATGATCATCAGCACCATAATATGCCGCCAGGGGGTATCTACCCTAAACTAGGGCGATCAGGCCTAAGTCAACAACTCTGGCCAAGTGCGGGTTAGTTGACTACAAAACCTTGGCATTTCTCCGTAGATGTGTAGGTGTCCTCACGATGTTTTTGATTAAAATTAGATTGATATTTTTTTCGCACGGATTTTTAATAGGAAGAATGATTTAAAAGAAAATTTACACTAATAATATTTGCGTGATATAATACAGAAACACTGAATTTTTTGTCAAATTTGCACCAATATTACAAGGCAGAGCGGGTCGCTAGTATACATTATACGCTATAAACGTACATACATACATACTTAGTTAAGCTATAACATACTATTAATTTGCGAAAATTCACGATGATACTTCAGATGTGAATACCTTGAAGAAATACTTACAAAATAACATTTTCTCTCATTGTTGTTTGGAGAAGAAACGCCCACTAAATAATCCTACTTTGACCTCATATAGTCAATGTTATGATAAATATTATGATTGTTTTCCACGTATTTTACATACTTAAGACTTTAACAATTTCTTATTAACGTAAATGTTTTCATATTTACTGTTTATTTTTTGCGCATATCATAAATCGGTATGTTAATAATAATACCAAATATTTTGTGTCATTTCCCTAACTTTACTTACCTACTTACTAGACTGGCGCAGCGACTCAAAACGAGTCTTGGCCTCCGATAATAAAGACCTCCACCTCCCTAACTTTATTTAACTTTATCATAATTATGAAATCCGAAATCGAAATTAATTCAAGTAAAATATAAATCCTATTACATGTTCTAAGATGTGGTAAAAGTTGTTTTATTATGTTCTAAGACGTTATATTCCTTAGAACAAAGAGAAACTATTCGTGTGCTAATCATAAGCTAAACCACTGTGCCAATATAGATACATACATAATATACACCTACTACTCTACGTTCGCTCTAACTCACATTTACGACCACCAAGCCCTATATATAGTTGTCAATTTATCGATCAACCAAACGTGACCAACTTACCTGCATCCAGTGCCAGTATTTACCGAAAAACGAAACAAAATGTCACAGATCCTCAAACGAGGGCGTATGACACGCACGAGTGTTCGCGAAGATTAACGCTGTTACAATAAACGATCATTTGTGGATCATTGATTGAGGGTTGTATTGAGGGATTGTAATATCTAGTACCGTTTAGAGATAGCTGGTATTTTTGGACAGATTCAAATACCTACTACGATTGGTTTTTTTTCCTCATAATTAAATTATAATACACATTTACGACGATCTGCGCTGGACGGCTGGTAATAGCTGGATGCGAGTGGCCGAGGATAGAGAGAAGTGGCGTGCATTTGGAGAGGCCTATGTCCAGCAGTGGACTGATGATGATGATGATACATTTATATACATACACCCTAGTTTAAGGTAGGCCCGTGCCTCAGCAGTGGGGACGTATATAGGGTGGTGATAATGATGATACATTTATATATGTTGCATTATCCGAAAAGTTTTAGTAAGTATGAAATATCCTGTTTCATACACCTACCTGCTTGTAAACTACATTTAGAACTGACACAATAAGTTACAAAATATGTAACTGCAGTAAGAGCGAAAAGTATAAGTTACTTTAATTAATTGGGCAAAGATTGTTCAAAAATGTCCTTGATCTTTAATTGAAGAACAATTTAATCTAACTTTATAATACTAGTGACCCGCCCTCGCTTCGGGTATATTATACATACATTTAAAATTAGTCTTTATGGGTCTACACGCGATATTAGGAGCAGCAAATACATAGCTACTTACTGCCCGACGTTTCGACTGGGTCGCTCGCGAACACGATTGGTGTAACCCAGTGTGATGGAACGTGAACGTCTAAAATCTTACATAAAAAAAACATTAAAACCTTCCTCTTGAATCCATCAATATCTGTTGCGTAATTTCAAAGATTTAAGCATACATACAGACAGACAGACGCGGGAAGCGACTTTGCTTTATACTATGTAGTGATGCATAAAACTTGATTGAAATAACAAATTTCTAAGAAAATTATATCGTGTTTATAACTTTGATTTTCCGATTAGGTAGACATCTTACTATTCTTAGAGATATGAAGGGCAAAAAATATAGATTTTCCAGAACTTGAACTTTATATTATTAATAATTTTCACATTATCTTAACATCATTCTACATAATTCTTGTATATGAATATGGAAGCCATTAAATAAATAAATATAAATATTACACAACATCATATATATTGATCTGATCCCGTGGTGATTAGCGTAAGCACTTGTGTTACGGAAATCAGAATCACCCAGACACGGAACAAACATCGATGTTCGTCACAAAAAAAATGTCCCGGATGGTAATCGAACCCACGACTCTCTGAACCAGAACCACTGTTCCACCAAGTCAAATTTATGTCAAAGCAATTATTACAATAAAAAAAAATAAGGCGTCCGGCTGATTTCAGCCATGGCGGCCGATCATCTCAATTGAGATCAGCCAAGTACGCAGGACATATTATAGTGCACAAGTATGCGCGCAAACACAAGTGCACTCTCTAATCCCTTACTCTCATAATTCGGTGAGACAGCAATCCGACGTGACCGATGAGAGATCGGGCGCAGGACCACCGGCTTAACGTGCTTTCCGAGGCACGGGCGTTCAACCGCCAACATCCTAACGCCGGGCTCAGTAATTTTATTACAGAAAAACTCACACAAATTTTGCACGACCCCGGATTCGAACCGGGGACCTCTTGGTCCTAATGCAGCACTTGCTACCAATAGGCCAACGAGGCAGTTAGTTATTACAATAAATTCACTACCGAATAATCATTTCCGTATAGCTAGGCTAAGATCGATACAGCCTAATAGGATACCTGTGTGCTATTATTGGAGTAGGGTGTCCATGCAATTAGCTTAAACCAGGCATTTCTGGAGGCCCGGCCGGTGTGGGCTCGAGACCCTTAATTGTTTTTTGTCCGAGTTCAATTATATCGGGAGAGCAAAGTATTGTTCAGGACTAGGAGTGGAGTGGAGACTGTTGATACATGAGTGTTTTTGGTGAGGGAAATATTGTAACATGAACTTCATTATTGTTCTAAAAAAATTATATGATAAATTTTGTGCTTATTATATGCGGCATGATCATATAACAGCCTAATTATTATGATTATAGCATAATGGGTTCATATATCGAAGAACTTGTATTATGCTCTAATATGTTAACGATTACTAAACGAATACATAAAGCTATTGCAAAATGTATGTAAATAAGTCATTTGGCATTTATCCTGGTTAAATTTTAATGTAATATTATTATTGATAACGTGAAAGTAATTGTACCAATGTCTATTTATCTGCCTGTACGTCAGTTGCGTATTCACGCCGAAAAATCAAGACCGATTTTAATCATGGTTTACTTATTAAAGAAACTCTTGTTATTTCCCAAGTGTATAGTTACCGATTATCCTATAAAGAAGTAATGTTTTGCGTGATCTAGGCAAAAAGCTGGATTGTTATATAGATAATTACAGCTTTATGCTGGTAAGGGTTAAGTAAAAATTGAAAAGCTTATTTACAAATAAAGATTTTTTTAACTGTATGGACTACTCCACGGTAGCCTTTGTGCCAATTGAGTCCACTAAATTGACATTTGTTAATTAGATCAGAACGATTTAATAATTGAACTCGGCAGAGGGCAGGTGTACTCGATGTATCTTTGAATCCCATTTTCGTACTTTTGGTTTTTAAAGAAGAACAAATCTTAAAAAATAAAACTTTGCCTGAATAACCTCAATTAAGCTGAAACGCGGGTGAAGAAATTATTAAATATATAATAAGAGGCGCAAAAGAAATTATAAAAAATAAATACATAGTAGCAAATTAAAATAAAAAAATGCGATGAAATGTGAGATGGTCATATTAATTGAAGGTAGATTTTTTATTGCACATTAAAACGGTCTAGACGTCACAATAAAATTATAGAATATACATTATAAAGAAGAAGAAAACAAAAGCTTTACAAAACCTTCGAATTAAGAACGTCCCCCTTTTCCAAAAGTCGGTCAAAAATAATAATACATAGCCTTAAACAGGCCCTATGACCAATCAATAAAAAGAAATACAAGAATCCAAATACTAGTATTGGAATAAGCATTTTACATACCCACATCTACTGGTGCTTACATTTTTCCTAGGACGAACAAAATTATGCTAATAAGCATTGTATTGAGCGTATACTATTTAGCGAAATGAGTCGATTCCAATGCGAACTCTATTCGGTGTTACCAAGATTACTACCGTTTAGTATATTCTAGAGTTTTGTTAGTAGTTTTGATATTTAACATACGTACTTGCCTGTTAGTGTAATGTGCGGTGAACAAACACAAGTTGGAAATTTGATTTTAGATTAGTGTTTGGTTCCGAACTGTAACTGTGAGTTTATCTAATACCTTAAATATCCAGTAATTGTACTTATTAAACAGAATAATGAGAATGTATTGAAACAATATATTTTGAATATTTTACTTTCTCTTTCCGATTAAGAATTTTCTGAGTCTTAAGAAAATATAAATTGTAAAAATCTTGATCCGTTTTTGTACATAACCTACATTTTTCCTGTATTTAAGTACATTTACGTACATTTCTGATATCCGTAACACAAGTGTATATGCTACTTACAAATCTTTCTACCGTTGTGTATTTTTTATTTATTTATATTGGCTGTCGTATTAACCGACATTTCGCCGACTCTCGTATTAAATTTATGTTCATAGATATGGTAAATCATAAAATAACCAAACTGACCATAAACTCGATCCTATCCATCCAAAACTACCCTCAAAAGCAACATAATGAACAATCTTCTTATTTCTGAGCTCATTTCATTGTCAATCGATTCGACGCAAGAAAAGAAGTCACTTTGCAAAACAAAAGGCTAAAAGTCCAAAGAAAAAGTCCCAATTACGTTTTCCAGAGCTCTGCCTCCCGCCGACCCCCCAACCCCCCGACCCCCAGCAGGCCGACCCCCCAGGGTGGGGTCCCTTTGATAGCGTTGCTTCTAATTGCAGCAGAGTATCAAACAATTTTCACTTTACTCTTTTTAGCTTTGAGACTCCTCCAATATTTGGTTTCTTCCCTACGTCTTCTGACTATTTACATACATCCGAACATTCCTCTTTATGTTTTTATTTGCTGCAACCGTCTTTGCTTCCCTTTAAGAGCTTTGCAGCCGGAGCTTATGAATTAATTCATGGATTGGATATTTGATTTGCTTTTTCGCTACTTATGTTTGCAGATATTTCACTTTTTATCACTCCTTCCCGTTTTATAAATATTTATTGAGGCTCGGAATCACTCTTGCATCTCTCGTAAGTTTTTCTATTTGACTTATAAAGGAATTGGTCACGTTTTACTTATCTATTTTGTATGATCTGCAATTAAAATAGTTATTGATACTTTTCGATGGTATTAAATTATTGGTAACATTTACAATTTTCAGTTTTTCCTGTCTTTTTTATTTAGCTGACACAAAAAATTCATTAGTAATTGCATTTATTGATGTAAAATGGTTACTTTAACATCAAATATCACATAATAAAGAACAAGTTAGACACTTTTTCTATTGGTATGTTAATTTTATTTGTGTAAAGTTATGTAATAAAACACTTGCGTTATGCATTCATATTGACTATAATAATAAAATACTATTTGACAACAATTTATCTTTTTACAAACGTGCATTAATAAACCTTTACCCACGTTATACTTCCGACATTACGAATTGCTATCTCACTCTCAATATTTTTTATATTCAATAACCACTAGCAAAAAAACATTTTCTTCCTAACTATGGCTTGAAGTAGCCACGTCATCGTCACCGGACTTGCGGGGGAGCGGATGGCTCTCACCCCTAATAAAAATAATTATATTCTCTTCAAACTTATCATTCTCGCTAGCAGTGTGGCCCCACCCTTCCCCCAAAGAGTTTTATTGCACTGTCCAAGGGAAGTAATTTTGTAGGTCCGACTTCTAGTTTTTAAGAAAGTTCATTTTCTAGCCAGACATTTTTCCGACAATATCTCTACGTACACCCTAATTGAGGTTCTCCTTAGAGGTGTGTCCGGGAGTTCTATCTGATTCTTGTGGCTTCAGTTCAGCGCTTTCTTTGTTTTAAGTTTTTAACTTTCGACTCTTTTTGTGATTAATGCCAGTGTTATTCGTGGTGTGTTTTCGATGGTAAGGTTATGAGTTGAAGCGGGTGTTGGTCGTCGATTTGATTAGCTCTATCTTTGGCTATGGTGGGCTGTGTTTGGAGATCAATATGTTGCCATGGAAAAAAAGCGGTTCTCTATTTCATCTCATAAAATTTTTATCCATAATTTTACATCTCATAATGTTTTATGTCCGAATCATCATTTGTCCGAATGATTATTATCCCTAACTACATTTATCATAATATCACTTGCCCTAAAATCGAAATCCCTAAATATTATTTACCCTAAAATCTTTTGCCATAAATATCACAATCTATAAAGTTTAAAAGACATAAAAGGCTTTTCCATAAACGTTATAAGTCCGAAAGTACTAAAGGTCCTAAAATGTTTTGCTATAAATATTACAATCCATAATATGTGAAATGCACAATGCTATTTTATAATTTGTTACAAATCCTATATAAAAAAATATTTTTAGCACAAATTAGCATGAATATAATATAATACTATTTTATCAAAATCAATCGAAATAATTCAAGCAAACATGCAGCTTGTTTTTTCATGCTTACATGCTCTAGGTTCGGATTACTAATATGTATTTGACCAAAAATTATCGACAAATGGCCATTTGTTTAACCAAATATTCATTTGGCAAACGAGACATTTAACAAAAGTATCATCTTACAAAAACTGACTAATTATGTGTGACGAACATCGGTATATATAAATATATTTATTTTTATTTGTGTTTCTACTGTTACATAGAAATTAAACAGTAGAAAATATTTTCTGGCGCTTCGCCGGCCGCTGCCGCGGCACGCTCGCTTCGCTCGCTCGGCTCGCGCGTTTTATGGCTACCAGTTCTAACCTAACCTAACCAAATTTATCAAAATAATGATTTTCCAAATATTGTGTTTTAATTTGACCTGTACCATATCTATTATCAGATCGATTAATAAAAGAAACATTTGTCAAATAAAATATTTTATCAAACTTTTTAGACCAATAGTAGTTTTTTATGATAACTCAGTTGTTAAATGTTCATTTTGCAAAATAATTATTTGTAAAATGAAAATTTAACTGTTGATCATTTGGTCAAAAAGTAAGTCATTTATAAAATGATGATCTGACGAAACCATTTTTGGCCAAACATTTTTTGAATAAAACAAAATTAAAAATAATCATTCATAATTCGGACTAATAATATTATGATAAAGCTCCATTCGTAGTAACGTACATTATACTATTTAACACTTAGGGCATTCAACTTTATAGCAAGAAATTTTAGGAGATTTGATTATTATAGAAATCGATATTATGACACAAAATGATTAGAATAAAAGACAATTAGGGATTATGAAATTTCGTATATTCGAACATTATGGATTTTGATGATTATAGCAAACGTGTTAGGGATTTTGATTTTCGGACAAACGTTTTTCGGATAAGAAACAGACTCCCAAAAAAAGCATTTATGTTTGTTGCGATCTGAGTATCAAATAAAATATTACACAACATATCAGATACGTTGATCTGATCGCGTGGTTAGCAGCTTGAGCACTTTTGTAACAGATATTATAATCAATTGTAGACCAAAATAAAAATGCTATTATTATAAGTAATGTTACTCCTATAAAGAGAGGTTTTCATATCTGTAATACATAGACGATATTAAATATATTTCGCCAACAAGTCTTGATTTTGTCTATGAATTTTTCACAAAAAGAAACGCAACGTGACTGCTAGAATTGTTTAAATAATTAAAATAATTTAAAGAAAGAGACATGCAGTCGTATTGAGAACTCTTCTATTTTAAAGTCGGTCAAAAACATAAAAACTAAATTTTACCTTCTTCGTTTATGTGACCAAACTTTTTACTTTTATGTTACTCAACTTGTAAAATAGTTTTATATCCTTATCTAGAGAAAAGTCGTACAGTTGTTCAGTGCAGTTTCTGTTTAGTTTTCTTTCTGAAAAGTTCTGAGTATTTTTTGGTGATTTAATAGGTCAACAGGAAATGGAAAATGCATTTTGCGATTGCAATTACTAATGATTTTTATTGTTGTATTTACATCATCATCAGCCCATATACGTCCCCATGGATGGGGCACGGGTCTGTCTTAAACAAGTGCGATCAGGCCTTAGTCAAATATCAACATTTGTTTTATAGCTACAATTGAAAATAAAATAAAATATACTTTTCGTCATCTGTAATAGCATTGACCAACATTACATTTTTGTTGTCATTACCACATAGTATAAATCAAAGTCGCTTTCTCTGTTATATCTATCGTTATATCCCTATGTACGCTTAAATCTTTAAAATAACCCAACGTATTTTGATGCATTTTTTTAATAGAGGGATTCAAGAGAAAGGATTTTTATGTAAAATTCACCCGAAGCGAAGCTAGGGCGGGTCACTAGTCTACCGTATATCTTAATCGAATATGACACCTATTTTAGGTCGTTCATACCAGATTCAACTTATTTTTTCTAATTTGACATAAAACTAATATTACGGATTAAACTCGCGTGTTTTGTTATTCTAAACTATTATTTAGAAACCCGACGTTTCGAGCTCTTTACAGCGCTCGTAGTCACGGGCAAGACTTATTTTTTTACTTATTTTTTCTTTTAATCACTATCAAAGCTCAATCACCAACATATACTATGTCAGAAACTAGACTGGTTGGCTAGAAAAACACAGCGAGCCATGAACCGAGTGACATTGAGAAGTGGGTCACAGTACACGCATAATACGCAGATAAAACTCACATACAGGCGTGAGTCACATCTATGGGTTCGGTTTTATCTGTTAGCAATGCTAAATGTGGATACTGCAAATTATATCCTGTGCTAGATTTAGGTTTTAGATTTGCGGGACCTTGGTTAGAAGTTGTTTTAGTAAGGTTATGTTGGATCGGTTAAGTAGTTTTACTGTTTTAATAGAGTTTTAGAATTGATTTTTTTCCTAAATTACTACGATGATGGTAAGCCTTGTCATCATCACCGGACTTGCGGGCGGAGTGGCTTTCACCCCCAAATTTTGTTAGTAAATTCAGGTATTAGATAGATAGGACTGTAGTTGCAAAACGATATTCTGAACCGTAATAAAATAAATAAATAAATAAATAAATCTTTATTCTGTACCATATTTACAAAAGATTTTTATATGATTGGAATCTCCTTTTAAGCGCATAGGCACTTGTGTTAGGAGATGCCGCTCTTCCGCAGTAAATTCAATACAATACAATTCAATAAACTTCAATACAAAACAATTCAAGACAATACAATACAATTAAAACAATCCAATAAAATATAATTCAATACAACATTTGTGTTACAATATGACTGAAATACAAGCCGCAATTATATAAATTTTATTATTTATTTTAATTTCAAAATGTTAAAATTAATTTTCAAACAATTTAAGAATTTATTATATCATATTAGTAAAATAGGGATTATTAGAGACGGTGAAGATTATGTTTATGTGTTTCTTAATGGATGTGTTTGTATGTGAGCGAGTGTATGTATGTTTGTGTGTGTGCGTGAGAAAGATTGAGAGAGAGAGTTTCTGCGTTTGCGTATTTATTCTTTATGCAGGTTACACATGGCCTCAGTTTCAGCATAGCTCCAAGTTTTGAGAGCGTCTGAAAGTATTTTTTTACATTCAAATTTCGTCTTAGTGTAAATGTTAAGATTCTTGTTTATTGTGTTATACAGTTTGGCAGATTGGCTCTGAAACTGTCTTCTTGCAAAAGATGTTTTAAAATGCTGAATAGGCGCCACTGTATGTTTCCGTCTTCTAGATACTTTGCTGTCATCATATTTTAAAGTTTTATGTAATTTCAACACCGAACAAAGGATGTACAGTTGTCTAACTGAGAGGAGACCACAGGAATCGTATAATTCAGTGGTTGAGAATCTGTAAGGTTTGAACCACATCACTTTTAGTAAAGACCTTTGAACCCTCTCCAGTTCTAGAAACTTTACTTTAGTTGCACCTCCCCACACAGGGATACAGTACGTCAGAATTGACTCAGCTAGTGAAAAGTAAAGCTGTCTTAGTAGATTTTTGTCAGCGATATGTCTTAGGGTTTTGAAAGTCCAAATCAACTTACGAATCCTGCACATAACCAATTCCAAGTGGTCATGCCAAGACAATCGCTGGTCAACTACCACTCCCAAGTATTTAGTATTTTGGACTTTGTTTATGATAGCACAGGAACAATTACCTATGAAGTTACAACTATGTATTTTAATTGTGAGATCGATAGTTGGTTGACTGCTGTTATATTTAGTAAAGTAGATATAATTGGTTTTATTGATGTTAAGAGTCAATAAGTTATTACTTAGCCAGTTAGCTATTTTACCAAGTCCCGCTTCTGCAAAATCACGCACTGAATCGTTAGTCTTTCCTGTAAATACTACAGCTGTGTCATCTGCATAGGAGTATACTTTACCGTGTTCAATATTTATGCTGCAAAGGCTATTGATGTATATTAAAAATAGAGTTGGCCCCAGGACACTGCCCTGGGGCACCCCATATGTCACCTGAGATTGACCACTGATGTATGATCCTATTTTGACCGCTTGTTTTCGTTCCCCAAGGTAATCAGCGAATAATGCAAGTGGTGGACCTCTTATACCGATGTTTTCTAACCTGCGTAGAAGAATGGGGACAGAGACCGTGTCAAATGCTTTTTTCAGGTCAAGAAACACTGTAATACATTTATTGCCTCTGTCGACTTCTTTGACTATATGGGTTGTAAGTGCAATTACTGCGTCCTCAGTAGAGACTCCTTGTCTAAAGCCATATTGACAGTCTGAGAGCAGGTTGATCTTCTGAAGATAATCCATAAGTCTCTTGTTAATAAGTTTTTCGATAATTTTTGAGATCACACTTAGAACTGAAATGGGTCGGTAATTTGACACGTCTTCCCTGTCACCACCCTTGTACACAGGTGTTATTATTGCTTGCTTTAGCGCAGGTGGAAACATCCCTAAACGGAAGCATAAGTTGGCCAGGTGAGTGATTACAGGGACAATTATCTCATTTGCATGTTTTAAGAATCTAGTATTTACATTGTCCCACCCAGGGGCGCTATCAGATTTGAGATTCATTAGGGTTAAGTATATTTCTTCAGGATCTGTATCAAAGAGCACGAAAGATGACATGTGGGTGTGGTAATAAATATTATTTAATCACAGTAAGTAAATTCTAAATGTGTACGTTAACTAATAATTTCGGTAAAACCTAAATAGGGAAGATATAATTATTATAAACGGTCATTTAAATAGCAAACCTTCTCCTAAACACTAACACTATCAGAGTTCCGTAGCTAAATGACAAAATTCGCAACCATACATTCGTCTGTCTGTCTGTTCGTCCGTATGTCAAGGCCACGTCTTCATATATTTGTGCGTTTCTGTGTTTTATGTCTGTATTATTTACATACATACATACATACTTAGTATCACGCCTGTTTATTTAAGGGCAAATAAATGTTTTCTTTCTTTTCATAGCTATATTATTAAATCGTTTTCAGTCTTACATACAATACACCTATAGTAGGTAACTACAGCAATCACCACTATCTACATATGTTTTAGATGACGTATGCCCATTTATCTATGTACCAAGTACATAATGATATTTGAGCGAGCTATGTAAATGTAAATGTGATAAACTTCTAATAACATAGGTACGTACGGCTGATATCGCGAAGATAACGAGATATTGCGAAAATGGCGACATATACACAACATAGCGGAGTGTCAATTTGGTATAGAAAAGAAGAAAGAAAATAAATTTATTTAGAGAATTTAGGCGAAACAGTACATTAAAGATACCTACTTATAAAATCCTTACTAATATTATAAATCTGAAAATAACTCTGTCTGTCTGTTACGCTTTCACGCATAGAGTACCACTGGACCGATTTAAATGAAATCTGGTACAGGAGCCTAGGAAAGGTTGTAGGCTACTTTTTAACCGACTGCGCTATAAGGAAGTAATGTTTTACCCATTAAACGTCTCTACGCGGACGAAGTCGCGGGCGGAAATCTAGTAAAATATAAAATAATGCCACTGAATATCGGTTGTTCTTTTTTCTTCAGCCGATGTCAATAGATATCAGCCAAATACATACATACATAGGTACTGGACAAATTATAGTTCATTAGTATTATTAAGTATGCGTAAAACGCAAGTGTCCTCACTCCTAAAGTTCAGGACCACCGGCTTAACGTGCTTTCCGAGGCACGGGTATGCATACGCCAACTTGGCTGGACCTAACCTCTCACGAGGTGAACGCCGCAAATAGACAAACGAAGCAGTTAATAAAAAAAAAGGTGGCGAAGTGCAAATTGGATGAAAGGTTCCTCCAACTTAAACTTCTATTAATTCTGTAGCAGCAAATACTTTCAGTACAAAGTAACTGACACGACGAATCCATAACAGTTACGTTATTTTGCCATTTGCCTACTGAACCTTAAAAAATTACTATAAAAACATATATCATACAAATCACATACATTGGACTGATACTATGGTAAGCAGCTTAAGCACTTATGTTACTGATATCAGAAACAACAGTGTAATACTTAAATATATTTCAAAACAAACCCAGACACGGAACAAACACCGATGTTAGTCTCACAAATATTTTCCCGAGCGGGAATCAAACCCACGACTCTTGGAACCTGTTCCATCGATCCAGTCACTTCTATTGTTGGATACATAGCCTAACAGGCACAATAGTGATAAGATAAGGCGATAAGGGCGGGCGCAAGGTCCCGCGTTCGATGCCTGACGCAAAACGCATCCACGCTACTTGTTGCGTAACCGTTACTATGCAGTTCTGTGCAGTTTTGTCATGAGACTTACTAGGACTTATACTACTACAACTACTACTACTAATATACTAATATACTTAAGCTCTAGGGCATTTGTATAACACTACTTATTAATAAATGATTTAAATGGTTAAAGCACGATTAATTGTTACAAATTGTGTATAAAAATAGACTGAGAAAGACATAGGCTTTTAAGGGTGTAATTTATTTGCGTTAATGTCCAACACTATCTAACAAATGTCCTAACATTACGAACTAAATACTGGCCAAGAACGCTCAATAAACGCTCTCTACTAACTAAACGATCTCTTAGCACTAACTAAACGCTCTCCTACTAACTAAACGTTCTTCCACTAACTAAAAGCTCTTCCACTAAATGTTCACCTAGCATTTACTCACTCTCTTCACTAACTTAACGTTCTCATACCAACCTTACCAAACGCTCTACTACTAACTTAACGCTCTACTATTAACTAACCTCTCTTCTAGCATAATAAAACGCTCTACTATTATACACTCTTCTAAGAACTAAATGCTTTTCATCTGACTAAATCCTCTTCTTCTTACTAAACTCTCGTCTAGCACTAACCAAACTCTACTACATAACTTAACTTTCTTCTATGAACTAAAAGTTCGTCCAGCACTAAACTAAAACCCCCTCTACTAATTGAACTCTCTTCTACCACTAAATAAACGCTTTTCTACGAACCAAACGCAACTAAACTCTCTATAACAAACTAAACGTGTCCCTGCGCTCGCCAGTATATGCGCGCGCGCAAGGCCGCACTAAACTTGATCGTAGCTAGGTCATTGCTGCAGTAACGAGCTGCGAGACTAACTTACGTAACACGGACTGCGGAGTGCTACGGCCTAGTTTTTGTGTGAGACTTCCTGCGATGTTAGTTGTGATTTTCTAATATATAAATATTACACAACATAATATATGTTGATCTGAGTAGTAAGTAGTTTAAGCACTTGTGTTACGGATGTCAGAATCAACAGTGGGTACACAAATATACATTAAATTAGCCCTTTTCCCACAGGGGTAGGCAGGCAGAGATCACAAATATACTTCAATATACACCGTGAACTTTTATTTATCTTTTTGGGAATGGATGTACACTTAAATAGATAAATCGATTGATATTTAATACTTTTTTATGGATTAAGCTTTAAGAATCCATATAAGCCACTTTTAAACAACCAGAGCAGAGTTAACTTACATAGTACATACATTTGAACCTCTTTAAAAACATTATCAATTTAATAAAATGAATAAATATGTAAATGTAAATATTTCACAACATCACATACATCGATCTGATCCCGTGGTAAGTAGCTTAAGCACTTGTGTTACGAAAATCAGAAACGACAGTGGATTCACAAATATACTTAAATATTTTTAATAACACACACACAGATACGGAACAAACACCGATGTTCGTCACCAATATTTGTCCCGAGTGGAAATCGAACCCACGACTCTTGGAACCGTAGGTAGTGAACCTACGTCACTAACCACCTGTTCCACCGAGCCAGTCAAATTCGTTAGATTTATTTCCTAACTGACTACGATGATAGATTGAAGTAGCCTCGTCATCATCACCGGATTTGCAGAGTATATAATGGCATGGCGTATCAATGCGACACACACCAAAAACGAACTAATCTCTTCAATACGATACTACACGTGAACCCAATAGCTTTCAGATACAATATTCCACGTATTAATTTGAGCTTCAGCCACGCTCGTATATCTATATGTAACATATAGTTTCTATTCGCCAGCTATGGCACACCAATTTGGGCTGGTCTTGGTTTGTGTATGCCCGACATTATTAATAATATTCGGATATCCCTGTGTATCCAGAACGGATTAAGTGATTGACTATGGAGGACCAGTGACCGTTTGGTCGATATGGATAGAATTAATATAGGGATAGTCTGATACGGGTATGGTGTATTGTATTGCAAGGATAAGATTTATAGAAAATGATTATACTGTATTAAATATAGGCACATTTGTCGATTATATTCGAGTTAATAAAGAACTTTTATTACTTTAACGGGTGTAAATTGTAAGTTTTCACTTAAGTAAGTACATATTATTATTTGCGTGTAAAAAAGAAAATCTACAGTCGTAGTAAGTTTAACTGCCTCGTTGGTCTGCTGGTGCAAAGCGCACATAAGAACCAACAGGTCCCCAGTTTGAGTCCCGTGTGAGGCCAATTTTGAGTAAGTTTTTATTCCAGTCCAGAGTCAGAAAGATTGCGGATCAAAGCAAGTGGTCCTGCGCCTTATCTTCTGCTCTTTGGGTTGCTGTTTCACCTAACTATGACAATGAGGGAACAGAGAGTGCACTTGAAATTGCACTATAATACACCCTACACAGTTAACCGATCTCCTTCAAAACTGTCAATGTCCGGGATATTTACCATGTTGTTTTGTTTTAATGAGCTCCCCATGTTCGGCACTGTTGCAATCACGGGTGAAAAGTGCCGAAACATCGGGAGCTCAATAAACCAAAACAACATGGTAAATATCCCGGACTTTTTCAGTTTTCTAATGTATCTAACCATGACAGTTTAAAATTATATATTGATCTCCTTCAAGTTCGACCTTCATAGCCAAAATCGGACACCTAACATTAATCACGAAAATTTTCGACTGTTTCCTGAAAACTCCCACACTCTCATACAAACTCATAAAACGGAAGGCTACTCCCATTCCCACCAACCATGCTGGGTGTGGCCACCCCGTATGTGCCCATAATTCTCCACGCCGATATTAACTCGGTCAGGCGATATTTTTACCCTACCCCCATAATGTAACCTTTTTGTGGCCATGTATCATTAAAGCATGTGTTTTTATGTACATTTTGTATTTATAAACTGTATTATTGTTCCAGGTACGTACTTTAGATATGGATTTTCGAAATAACTCCGCACGGAAAGGTATTGTAATGGTTGAATAGAACGAGTTCGGATTCAAAATGTTTATGACCCGGCCCTCCTGTCCTTTAGACATCAGAATCGGACTCAAATTTCGGAAAATGTGTGCTATGTCTCTATCCTAACCTAAGCTGTCAATATGCAGCGATACAGCATAGTTTTTCCGAATCCGAACTTCGGAAAGATATGAATAGGGGAAATGATATCAACAGTTAATAAACTGTGAAATACATGTGAAATACACAAATATTCTTTTCTCTTTAAAACGAGATAAGATTCTGTAGCATATTTTCAAGAATCGTAATTGAAGAAAGAAACCCTAATCAAACCACTCATTTCTTGAATTATTAGTTATGCATTTTAAAAATACTAACTTAACATTAGACACATACAATGCTTCTCTAAAACATACAATTTATATTATCTAGGATTTATTTTTCAATTTAATTAATGCTATTTGTTACAACGATACTAACTTTAAATCATCGTTGCAAATTTAACTTCAGTTAAGCTATCATAGAGGTTCTTTACAAGAAATGTTGTATGGTCCATTTGTTCGTTATAATATGCTAATAGTGGAATCTAAATTTAGGTACAAAATTTCCCTAAGATAATCTATTAGGCATATTAGGGCCATCTTCTTTATTTTAAGAAGATTTAAGGGTATCTTATACGAAGATATTAGAATATTTCCGATTGTTTTTGAATTTAACAGATTTGGTAAGATCACATTCATCTTTCTTCATCAACGCTGTGTTTTAGGAGCCAAAATAATATACACTCACAGGCACAATTAACCGCCCACCTTGTATTTGCTTGAATTTTCGGAAAACTCCAAACATAAACCACATTTTATGAATGATCCGTATTAAACTTAATATAAGGCAAATAATAAAACGAAGTTTGATTTGAAAAAGTCGTTTAATAGGGCATTATTACAAAAATCGATATTTTCGAAGTAGCGACGAAAAATGTAAATTTCGAATTTTGAGAAAAAATAAGGTCAAAGTAAAACAATATTAAAATTTAATAATGGGCGTTGCTCCCCCTACCCCTTATGACTTCTAGGAGCCGGTATGATAGTCCGTCCATGTCATCTTGGATATCTGATTGGGGAATAATGAGCCACTCCTCTACCGCAGCCGTTTTGAGCTCTCCAATAGACGTTGGGGCTGATACTCTCGCTCAAATACGTCTTTTGAAGTTGTCCCATATGTGTTCAATTGGGTTGAGGTCTGGACTGCGTGCTGGCCATGGCAAAGCTTGAATTCCGGTCTCATTAAGGTACTCAGTAACCAATTTTGCGGTATGGCATTGTGTATGTCATGCATTAATCTAAAGTTGTCACCAATAAATGGTGCGAACGGTATGAAATGTCCTTGGAGAACTTCTTTCACGTATCTTTAAGCATTTACACTGCCTCTGTCAAACAATACGAGGTCGGTACGAGCCTCGTAAGTGATGCCTCCCCAAACCATAATAGACCCTTCTTTGTAACTCACTGTTTCCGATATAGCGCATGAAGCAAACCTTTAATTTGGGCGTCTGTAGACAGGCTGGCATCCATCTGGACCTTTTAAGGTAATCTGCTCTTATCTGAGAACAGTATGACCTTCCATTCTTGTACAATCCACTCAGCATATTCTTGCGCAAAAGCAAGTTTAGCTCTACGATGTTGTGCAAGCAGTTTTGGGGCGCGAGCTGGACGAAACGCCCTCAGATATCCTTCTGCCAGTCTTCTTCTTATCGTACGTTCACTAACACTGAGGTTTCGTACTTCAAAAAGACGAATTCGGGCTTCAGTAGCGGTGGAAAAGCGATTTCTTAACACGTTGTCGACAGCTAAGCGGTCTTCTCGAGCCGAAGTGCATCGCTGTCGACCTTAAACTGGCCTGAGGGTGTATGAACCTGTCTCCCGAAATCGTCTGATGGCATCCCGTATGGCAGTTCGTGGTACACCGAGTACACGAGGGATGCGACGTTGGCTGTACTCAGCGTCAGCAAAGGCAACTACCCTGGCTATACCAGTTGCATCGGGTGGCATTTTTTGCAGTCACAAACAACAAGCTAACACTACAAACCCGAATTAAACAATAATCACACACTACGGCAGAAAAGAACAGGAAATGAACACACAGTAACACAACTGCAATAATGTCAAACAACGACTAAGTTCCAAAAACCCGTCTTTGTCTCAAATTAACGAAACCAAATGAGGGTATAGGTGTTTAATTTACTGCAAGACTACCCACTTAACAAAAAACAAAACACTTGATAAGCCATAGTAAACCAAAACTATCAGGGAGGCGAATTTTAAAGGTGGGCGGTTAATTGTGCCTGTGAGTGTATCTACGTAAGTCAGGATTCATCCGCTCCCCCGCAAGTCCGAATATGATGACGTGGCTACTCCACCAAACCATCATCGTATGTTAGTTAGAAAAAAAGAAAATTAGTTTTTTAATGATTAAATTACTTCTAGATCTTACTCTACACGAAAACAATAAGTGTCGATGGCCGAGTGGTTAAGGTCGTTACTTGCCATGCAGAGGTCTCCAGTTCAAACCCCGCCACGTACCACTGTGTTTTTAAAATGTTTACTTCATGTATACGATTATTTTAACGGTGAAGGAAACATCGTGAGGAAACCTGCACTCCGAAGAAATTCTGAGGTTGTGTAGTCAAGCAACCCGGCAAGCGTGGTTGACTAAGGCCTTATCGCCCTAGTTTAGGGTAGGCCCGTGCCCAACCAGTGGGGACGTATATGGGCTGATGATGATTATGACGAAAAATAATAAAACAATACTAAGTAGAGCAACTATAATGACTAATGTCATATGTTAAACGTGTCTTTTGTCTTTGTTAGGTATCGAAATTATCATTTAGGCGTATTACTCATTAATTACTAGTACATTGTATTGTTTTAAGTGCTGATATAAACTGACAGCCCAAAGTCTATGGGATGCCCCGATTTCACGTGTTAGTGGTTGAATTAAATGATAATTAAATTATTATACTAAAGTACGAGTACTATTTACATTCAACTATTAGTTCGTTTTATTTCAAAAGCTTAAGATTTGTTATCGTGTTTATTCATCATCATCAGCCCATATACGTCCCCAATGCTGGGGCACGGGCTTACCCTAAACAAGGGTGAAAATGCCTTAGTCGACCACGCTGGCCAAATACGGGTTGGTCGACTAAACAACCTCAGAACTTCTCTTCATAGGTGTAGATGTATCGTGTATATTTATAGTGATAGAACCACGAAATTTCGTCTTTTTTTCTGCCTTTCCTGATTCTATGGGAAATACTAACTCTGCTTTAGTGTTTAGCTTATTACAAATGTTCTGTAGCGCTACCATGAGTTTAAAAGTTACGGCCTCGATATCGCCTACGTAAATATGTCTATGAAAAACTTGTACAGCGCTCCTGGTGGTTACGCTAAGAACTAAAATCCGTCGTATGAAAAAAACAACTCGATAGGTTTTTAACGTACGTAAGTTTTCGATAGCCAACTCATGGTACCGCTACTGAATTACGTTGTTTTAGGAGCTTGATTGTTTTACCATGCAATGAACCATTGATAAAACTAGATACACATTAAAACTTGCTACCTTGGCTTTCCCAAAGAATAAGAGTCTTGACAAACAGACTGATATAAAAAGTGACCCTAAAGGGCAACGTTAATCTAAGGCCCGCGACCCTAAGAAGTCGAATAAAACGACCACGTTTATCGCTATGGGCGGCCATAGTAATTCATTTTCACGGCACATTTTCGTCACCAAAAAGCCAACGGTACAGCAAATTGTATTTTCCGTTATCTAGCCAAGAAAAAACGCCCACTCAACCACTCTCTTACGGTATTTCGATCGTGCGACAGAGATAGGTAATAAGGCCCCCGCGCGTTAGAAAGAATACATTATAGTTTTGTGCGCTCGTCCGCTGGGCAATGGAGGTTTTATTATATTAATTGGTCTTTTTTTAATTGTTCCTAGCGTATGTTTGGACCATCGATCGGGTCTTCGTAGTGATGTGAGGATCGGGTATAGAATGAGGAAGTTCTGTAGCGCTACCATGAGTTTAAAAGTGAGGCTCAATATCGCCTGTGTAAAAATGTCTATGAAAAAATGTACAGCGCCCCTAGCGGTAAGGCTAAGAACTAAACGTATAAAAGTACGAAGTAAAGTACGAACGTTTTTAACGTATGTGAGTTTTCGATAGCTAACTCATGGTAGCGCTACTAAACCAAAATGGCAGGATACTAGATATGGTCAGTCCAAGGCCGATAGTTGTAGATATCATTAGGCCTATATAACTTGTTATAATGTAGCCTTAATAAGCAATCATCTTAGTAAGTGACTGGCTGGATGGAGCATTGAGTAGTGTCCCTGAATTGCGCCAAGAGTCTCGAGTTCAATTCCCACTCGGGTCATCAAAATGTGACATGAGAATTTCTACTTGTGTCTGGGTGTGTTACTAACACTTATACATATAAGATAGTTTATATAACTTATTGTTGTAATCTAATCCGTATCCATAGTGCATAAAGCACTTACCGAATTTAGTTCAGGTTGTCTGATATTTAAAGCAACCGGCTAGTTTTTCAATACATTATTAAATAATGCATACTATTTTTCATTCTTGAATTTATTAGTTAGGCTAAAAATATTGAATTAATTCAAGGAAAATGGAATAGAGAGCTAAATACATACTCTATATAATAGCAGGTAAAACGAAATCTTATTAGTACTTACTGATAATGCACACAGTGAAATAAGTATCAGAGAGTCACATTACAATGAACTCTACATCTCCTTAGAACAGTGAATTTTTAGGGGTGAGAGCTATCCGCTCCCCTGCAAGTCCGGTGATGATGACGAGGCTACTCCAAGCCATCATCGTATAGTTAGGAAAAGGCATTCCCAATTCCCAGACAAAGTCCCAATAGGCATTGCCCAGACCACTAGTTCTGCTAATTTTTTAAATTACCTAGACATGTTTTACGTTATTAGAGTAGAGAATGAAAAAAGTAGAGAATAAAATTTGTATGATGAAAAATCACTTGTCATTTTGTAATTTTGTATGTGAGATATTAAAACCCGGCTTAGTTATTTCTTAACAGAAAACCTCACACAAATTTTGCTTGACTCCGGACTCGAACCGGGGACCTCTCGGTCCTAACGCAGCACTTGCTACCAATACGAGGCAGTCAAAAGAAAATATAATTTGGTAATCATTCGCGAGTACCCTACCGTCGTTGTATCGTCTCACTGATTTGTCACTTCACTATGGCGTACTATGTAACAGTGACCTCATTTCCTGTTAGGTATGTACTCCATTTTGTTTTTCATAAATGTAGCATTAATCACCATACGCCATTCTGATTGGTGGAGGCTTAGATAGCCGAACTGGTTCGTTTAAGAGTTCTATATACCTATTGGGTACCAAATATACGTAGACATATTATGACGCACACATACTATGTGCAAGGTATGTGTTTGAGATATGATTTTAGTTCTTTGTTAAGTTTCGGACATAAAGGTTTTGTGGCAATACTTCCTTGTGCGGGAAAAACGTTATCTTTTTTAATGTAGAGATTTTTTAACGTAGTTTTTAATACTTTGGTTTTGTGATTAGGATCTGACTATTTTCGAAAACTCATAGCCGCTAAATCTAATGAAATGGTTATGGAATTGGATCACCTCCAAAATGAAGTAACAATAATTGAATTGGAATTTTTGTCTACTCTTTTTGGTAAGTATTTTTTCTGTTCATTTTACATCACTAGCTCTGGATTTGACTGCACAAAGTCGTCTATTATGTATGTAAAACATTACTATCTTATATCATAGTTTTGTTACAAATTAGCTATGTCATTCCTTAGGTTTTGGACTAACAACAGAAAACCAGTTTACATTTAAACCCTTTCAGTAATAGTGACATGAAAGCGTGACAGACAGGCATAATACTTTCGCATCCTTACTTCCTTACTAATATTATAAATGCGAAAGTAACTCTGTCTGTCTGTCTGTCTGTCTGTCTGTTACGCTTTCACGCATAAAGTACTGAACCGATTTAAACGAAATTTGGTACAGATATAGTCCAAAGCCTAGAAACGGTTATAGGCTACTTTTTAACCGACTGCGCTATAAAGGAGTAATGTTTTAGCCGTTAAACATCTCTACGCGGACGAAGTCGTCACAGCCACTGGACGGATCGAGATGAAATTTAGCATGCAGGTAGATGTTATGACGTAGGCATCCGTTAGGACAGGATTTCCCGAAATTCCCACGGGAACGGGAAATAACGGGAAAATCCTTTTGTATGAAAAATACTAACCGCATAAGTTAGACGCTTGAAATTTGACATGGAGGTACCTTAATAAATTAAAAGCTTAGTTGCAACAGGATATTGTAAAATTCCCACGGGAACGGGAGTAATAGGAAAAAAACTTTTGTATGAAAAAATCTAAACCGCGATATAGATAGACGATTGAGATTTGGCATGCAGGTACCCTAATGAACGTAAAGCTTACTTCCAACGCGATATTACAAAATTCCCATAGGAACGGGAGTTATTGGGAAATAACTTCTGTATGTAAAATCCCTTACGGGGTTGAAATATATTATATAGAGATAGAGATATACCCGAAGCGAAGCGAGGGCGGGTCGCTAGTCTTCTTATAAATAAAAATGAATTGCCGTTCGTTAGTCTGACTAAAACTCGACAACGCCCGGACCGATTTAGGTAATTTTGGTTTTAAAATGTTCGTCGTAGTCCAGGGAAGGTTTCAATGAGAAAATATAGACAAAGAATCAGTATTGGCGGTATGAAATTCGCCGGGACCACTTGTTAATAATATTATTAAGGATTCTACGCAGCAAAGTCTAACGCTAGATTGGGCACGATTCACGCACTTGCCTACTATAGTGATTTTCCTCATTTTAGTACATAGGCATCCTTGACTAGTACATTACAGACCAGTCCGTGACTCACTAGCTTCCTATCATAATTTTATTAAATATACGCTTTATACTTCTCTTGATGGTTTTTATATGTATTTTATAGGTAGTGGTAAAGCCTGATCCCTTATCGGTCATGTCGAATTGCTGTCCCACCGAACTATTAGGAAATGAAACAGAGAGTGCACTTGTGCATCATAAGACTGGCTCGGTGGAACAGTGGTTAGTGACCCTGGCTGGCGGTTCCAAGAGTCGTGGGTTCGATTCCTACTCGGGACAAATATTTGTGTGATGAACATCGGTGTTTGATCCGTGTCTGGGTGTGATTATGTATTTAAGTATGTATTTATAAATATATATGTATGTATATCAGTCTCTGATCAGTACAAGCTCAGCTTAGTTTGGGCTCAAATGACCGTGTGTGGAAATGTCCCAGATATTTATTTATTTATTATTATAATATGATTTGCGCAGTTGGCTTATTTCCATTGCGAATGGGCGCTGAGTTTCGTCAAACATAGTTGGCCGGAATCAGTTGGACCACTTGTAATAAAACAAATTTTACGGATTAAACTCGCGTGTATTGTTATTCTAAACATATTATTTCGAGACCCGACGTTTCGAGCTCCATACAGCGCTCTTGGTCACGGGAAAGACACTACAATACAAGTTTAATCCGTAAAATTAGTTTTATTACAAATATCTAGTGTTCGCGCAAATAATAGATAATTACTATGGAGCCCTTGTGTTATTTTGGGCAATGTCATTATATTTTATTGGTGGTGTCTCTTTAAATAAATTTAAAACTACTTTGCACATACAAAGCATAGTTGTAGTGGCAGGAAGAAAGATGACATGTTTGTTAAGGAAGTTGGAAGTGAATAACCGTGTTCTACACTCTGTTTAAAGGCCAAATGATTTCTGCATCTTCATGTCACAAATAAACCCAAAATCGACTAACCCGATTTTGATTTAAGTCGGCAAATATTGCTATTTGTACGCGTAAATGGAAAAACAGTATTCCTTTTACTGTATAAATAATCGCAATACAAAAATATCGCAATCGAAGCGGGCTTGTGTTGCCAACAATTAAGTGAATTGAAAAAATAAGCTCTCTACAATTAATTTGAGAATCCAACAGCTAAGTTTTAGGGACTTCTTTTTTAAGAACATTATTGCGTATTTTACTTAGTGTCATTTTTAGTTTTAATTAAAATTTTAAGGAACCCTTTACCTTAAAAAATACGGAACCTTAGACCGATCCAATTTATTACACTTCATATTATATCACATTATTACTAGCGTGTTATTAGGCAGCTGTACGTCACATGGGCCTCACGTGCATTGCCTAGGATGCCTATCTGACATCTAACTCAAGCTGGCAAGGAAACAGGTGTTCCAACAAGCCTACGGCCCTCGCAAACGACTTTAGACACAACTGTCCAGGAATAGGGTTCAAAATAAGTGGGGATTTTAAAACAACGGTCTTTTGTGGTGTTTCAAGCCATTTTGAACTTTGTTCAAAGTAGAGTTTTCGTTTTTAATGTGTTAAATTTATTTGAAGCGTTGTCAGAATTTTACTGCCTGCCTATATTATGTCTAATAGGAATAAACTGATAGATAAACTTTATTTAAATTAATACTCCAATATTTAAAGCACTTGTCTATTTTATGCTGTCATTTGGCAAGGCACTTTTGATACTGGACCTGTCTTTTTTACTCAGAGTTGTGGATTCGATTCTCACTCAAGACAATTTTTTTTATATGACGAATAGTGTGTATTTGTACCTTCACACTTTGACTGTGTGGGGATAATTTATGTATTTAATTAATACTAACTAACTTTACTTCTTCTTCTTATCGTATGGTTGATGAACAACCTGGTGTCAGAGTTTAAACCGCCCGTAGGCCTCTGACATGGCTTCACACACCGTTGAAAAATCTCTCAGGTGTGCTGGTTACCTCACGATGTCTTCTTTCACCGTTAAAGCGTCGAATAATGGTACATATGAATTTCAAATTTGAAAAACACATTGGTTTGGCGGGGTTTGAACTGGCGACCTCTCGCATGGCAAGCAACGACCTCCACTCGGCCATAGACGCTTCAACTAACGCGCGACAACCCAAAATGAATCTTGGTCTTCGACAATAACAGTAATTTCTTTTTTGAAGTATAATCCTATATTACGAAGCATTTACCTGACTTTTCAAAAGACTAATGTTTTACGTATTAACTTCATAAAAAAGTACTTGCTATACAGTAAATACATAGTGACTAAGTATTCCATTGTCTTTTATAAATTGAACTTTCAAATTACTTTACCAATTAAGAATCGTACGAGGTACGTAATTAGTCGCATTGTTTATATACGAGTGAGTTGGGCTATGTAATTACATACATTTAAATGTATCGCTGTGGAGTAATAGAACAAGGCCGCATCCTTGCGAGCGGTCTCGGGTTGCGTGCACGATCACCCGCAAATGTCATCACGGTCGATTTGTCGCGTTTGAATTTTAAATACATTTTAGATACTTTGTTAACAAAAATAAGGATTTTGACTGAAAGTTGATGAGACTGTGAATATTATGGGTGAGAGCCATCCGCTCCCCCGCAAGTCCGGTGATGATGACAAGGCTACTCCAAGCCAATATCGTAAGTCAGTTAGGAAAAAAAAAAGCTGTGAATTATTCGATGTTTATATGCTTAAGAGATGGAGGCCACTAACCACTCTTTTTTTTCGAGATGTGCAATTCATATGTAAGATTATTCGACGCTTTAACGGTGAAGGAACAACATCGTGTAGAAACCTGCACACCTACGAAGACATTCTAAGGTTGTGTAGTCGACCAACCCGCACTTGGCCAGCGTGGTTGACTAAGGCCTGATCGCCCTAGTTTAGGGTACTCAGTCCGTAGTCCTTGGCCCGTGCCCCAGCAGTGGGGACGTATATGGGCTGTTGATGAAGTGGTGGTATGGTGACTTGCCTGATTTATTTGAGGTTTTATAGGATAAATGGAAACTTAAATTTGATCTTTTTTCTTAGATTGCGACATTACAGCCCTAGTACTTGTCATAGTTATGAATGAAGATCTTTTTTTTTCAATTCTCTGTTTCCCAATCTTCAATTCTTCTTATTTTATTTCACGATATGATAGCCACTTGTCATATTCATGACTGACATATTATTTTCTTACTTATCTAAATAAATTTTTGGTTTACAGTACCGTGATTTTTTTTCTACAGATACTAAATTCTCTATAAGTAACCCATAGACTACAGAAATAAAATACACGCCAAATTTCGTTGAAATCCAGCCTAAAACGACAAACACTAGGTTTCATGTATACCTATCGGTGATAACAGCTAATTTCCCCATTAGCCGCGCTGTCACACAGTACAGCCCGATAATAATTCTTATCAGAACCTTGCCAGATAGCACCCCGCCTATTTATTTAGGTGCAATTTTGATAAGTTCAAATCCCACCCACTCGTGTTGCGATAACGGTATATGGTACATGGTAATCCTTTTTATCGCACTGATAAAAACACTTCAAATGTGGCGGAATATTTGGTACTTTTTGCTGTTGTGTCCTAACACACTATTATACCTATATAATAATAATAAATGAGTATCTGGGACATTTCCACACAAAGTCACCTGACCCCTAACTAAGCAGAGCTTGTACTATTTATAAAAAACATACTTAAATACATAATCACACCCAGACATGGAACAAACACCGACTTACGAGTATATAGAATATAAGAACATGTAAAATGCATTATATAGTAATTGTATTGTACGAATATATTTTTTTATTTTTTATTTTGATTGTAAAAGTGTATTTACATCGGCTAAACTTCCGAATAATTTATTTCACACATAGATACCAAATTAAATATCTACTTACTAGTTACTTCGGTCTAGTCATCAAGCTACCTAGGTCTAAAGTATCGGGACTAGATAAACACGATGCAATAATAATGAATCATCTATCAAATAGGTTTTTCCTATAAATCATTAACCCTTAACAACCCACAAGTGTCTCGCGGACACATTTTTGCGTTTAAGTTTTGATAAAAACTAAAGTATTTATTTTTATAAATCGGCCTTTTACCTATTTGATCTCCAGTGTTTTAAGATTCTAAAAGTGCTTTTTAAATATTTATAACATGTATGATTTATTAGTTATTATAAATATACAAAAATAGTACTTCATCAACCCACAAGTGTCCAACAGACACAATGACATTTTGTTTGAGAATGTGAACAAAGATTGTTTTTTATTTATATTAATGTATAATCTTATGTTGTCGGGTGGGGCATAACGATTAATATTTTATAGCGATAATAATCTGACACCCCTTTTTTGTGTTATAATTGTCGTCTTTGTTTTCGTCTCGCATATCAGTGATTAGACACACAATACACCATAATAATAGTCCTCTTATTCAGTGTTATTCAGATAAATAGATAAAGGGCAACCAATAAGACGTCGGACACTTCAACTTGAACATGTTGACTGGAACGAGAAAAATACTTTTGTGCATACTGATTCGAGATTGAAAAAAATGTGATAGAACCAGCAACTGTAATGGGTAATGAAGAATTATAGTTATAATTCTTGGAGTGAGGGTGATGATTATGATTCATGAGTGTGGGTAGTAGAGTTCAGTATAAAACGAATAGGTACCTAGCAAATTTAAAATATATTTATTTATATAAGATGTTATTATGTAACGTAGTGAATGTAGGACGCCCGCAGGCCAGGTGGTGTGACGATCTGCGCAAAACGGCTGGTAGGAGCTGGATGCGAGTGGCCGAGGAGAGAGAGAAGTGGCGTGCATTTGGAGAGGCCTATGTCCAGCAGTGGACAGAAATAGGCTGATGATGTTGATGATGATGATGAGATGTCATTATATGACTGAAACACACGCAAAATAAAAAACACAAAAAAAAAACGATTTATGCGTAAAATTGCAATAGTATTGGTAACACCTCAACCACGGAGACAAAGTAAGGAAAGTCCATCAAGTAAGCACTTAGCAGCCATGAACCATGTAGAATCTGACCTACTCAATTATCTGAATCTGCTGTGAAAAGGATAAGGCGTTGTTAGTTTACTCTTCGATATTAACAGCGTTTCTATCAAGTACTGTGATAAGTACAATCATAATGACTGCTACAAACATTTAGAAAAAATTTACATTTGTAACTCCAAAAGTGCAATAGTACATTACTGAAGTTCATTCTAATATCTTTTTAATTTAAATAACTTGTTTTTCACTCATCACACCTTACATTTATCATATTGTGTCTGTTGGACACTACTGGTCAGTTACGTTACAAAAGCTTACTGGGTAGTTAAGGGTTAATAGCAACCACAACAATCATTGCCGTGAAATATAAGGGTTTGCCAAATTACTTGGAATTAAAATTGTTGAGATAAATAATATTGAGTTAGAATTAATATTAATTGCTTGTTTAAAATATCTGTCTTTTAGAAAAATGTTATCTTTAGCTTCCCCGTAACCACAAGCCCTGTTAAGAGCTCGAAACGTCTCAGTCCTCTAAATAATGTGAGCAGAACCGGCAGTCCGTCATGACCGATGAAAGATCAGGCGCAGGACCACCGGTTTAACCTGCTTTCCGGGGCACGGGCGTACCACCACCAACTTCTTGACTCCGGGCGTAATAACAGAAAAAGTAGAATCTTGGAACACGCAGCGCTTACCACAGATACCCCAGTTTGAGTCACTAACATAATATTACTCATTTACTACTTAAAAGATTATTTTCACAGGTGTTCAAACGAACTACGCAATCGAATTAATTCGAACCTTCAAAACGTTAGGCGGAACAATAGAAACGCCTAACCTTTAAACACACTTCCTGGTTACGAAACGAGAAATAAACAATAGAAATTTAGATTTATCTACAAGAAGATCTTGGGGAAAATCAGGTATTCAGAATGTGTCCAAGGTTCCGTCGAGGTGAGTTCCGTAGTGGTAATATTTGAGCGATTGCTAACATGGACACTATTAGAATCCGTTGAGAAAAACCTTTTAAGGTTAGCTCATGTGTAATGTATCCTGTCGCTTTGGTTTTACACGCTTTTTGTTTAGTCACCGACATGGCACACTTAACTGCCTCGTTGGTCTATTGGTAGCGTAAGGATCGGACAGACCTGTGGGGCTACCATGATTTTAAAACTTACGCACTCGATATCGCCTACGTAAATATGTCTATGAAAAACTTGTACAGCGCCGCTGGTGGTTACGCGAAGAACTAATATCGGCCGTATGAAAAAAAGTAAGTAAGTTTTCGATAGCCAACTCATGGTAGGCCCTCTGTTCGGCAGATTAGTCAGACCAAATTTGAGTGAGTTTTTCTGTTAGCAAGCAGCTGGTAGTCAGGCAGTTAGCAAATAGCCTCGGAAAAGCCGGTGGTCCTGTGCTTGATATCTTTTCAGTAATGTCGGATTGCCAGCAAACTATGAGAGTAAGGGAACAGAGAGTACACTTGTGTTTGCGGGCACAGTTTTGTACCTTAATATGTCCTGCGCAGCCTCGAAATATACATTCGATTGCCATAAATAAAAACAAAAATATGTGATATTTTATGATACCTGTCACAAATATTATTAGAAAACTATCCAAGTAAACCCGCAGAACGCACAATTGTTAAGATAAAATTTAATCACTAACATTCTAAGTGCGATTTGTTTAGTGCTAGTAACAGTGTCCCAGATAACACCGTTTAATACGAGTCAAGGTTATCAACTAGTACGAGTTACAAGTAAATAGTTTGTCACGAATCGTAACGCGTGAATTTCAAAATTTCCATTCGATAGCGTTTTGTTTGAAGGCGCCGGTACTTATTCGAACGAAATAAACTACTTGATAGAAACTCTGACAATGATTAGAATAACTAGGAACTATTGTGAAGGTTCGTGCAAATTGACAGGATCATTCTATACTTATAAATGTCCTAGATAATCGCCCGCGACTCCGTTCAAGTAAGACATTACTCTCTTTTAACGTGAAAAAGTAGCCTATAGCATTTCTTAGGAGTGTAGATTACCTGTGTACCAAATTTCATTTTGTACCGGTTCAGTAGATCTGTCCTGAAATGAAAGCTACAGACAGATTTATTCTCGGATTTATAAGATTACTTAATCCGTACATAATATAAATAAAAATAAAAAAATCTTTATTAGAAAACTTAGTTCACAATATTAGATCTTAATATCTACATAACATTTAAAGTTCCGGGTAACAATATGTGTGCCTGAACTAGGATTTTCGTGTGTTTCAGACAAAAGTAAGTAAAAATATGTTTTAAATGATTCGATTAATCAAAAAGAGTACTCTTTACAACGAATCTGTTTTCGTCAATACAAAAAAGAAACATTAATTCAGGCTGTTGAATAAGTTTATATCATGAGTTTATTTCAAACTTCCATAAAATGTTGTGCTAAATGTGTTTTAGCTGCTTATTCGTTGGTCCATTTGTGATTTTTATACTGTGAATCCCTGAGAATTTCCCTGAGGAAGAAGTCGATGACTCTACCGATAACATGATATTTGATTGCACAATGTAATACAGCATACCCATGACCTTGCAGTCTTTATGCAAAAAGCTACTGTATTATATATGTTTGTATATGTATTATATATGTTGCACAAAGGCATTGCGTGCGTTACATATATGCTGCGATCTCAGGGGTGGACCTGCTATTATGTTCGAATTAAACTGGGTTATGACAAAGTGTCCTTGGCAGGTGCAGGCATATTGAATAACAATATCATTTGCTACAATAACAACGGTGCTGGGAAGCGTGACGCTTGATTTTGACTGGCTCGGTGGAACAGTGGATTGTGACCCAGACTCATTGCCTGCGGTTCCAAGAGTCGTTGGTTCGATTCCCACTCGGGACAAATTTTGTGTGACGAACATCGGTGTTTGTTCCGTGAAACCACTAATTGCCTCGTGCCTCGGAATAAACGTTAAGCCGATGGTCCTGCGCCCGATCTTTCATCGGTCATGTCGGATTACCGTCTCACCGAACTATGATAGTAAGGAAATAGAGAGTGCACTTGTGTTTGCGCGCACACTTGTGCACTATAAATGTCCTGCGCACTTGGCTGATCATCAGCAACATCGTTCGTTTGGAGTAAGTTATTCTTTTCAAACCTTTCGCGGGTTTTTGTAAAATAAGTTTTAAGCTATTGTCTAGAACTGATAAAGAACCTACTTATCAAATAGGAGTAAGTTACTAAACTATAACACTTACAGTGTCATAGTTTCATAATTAATCAGTGAGTGGTTTCGCATTTATTTCAAAGCTTTAGTTACTTATTTTAGAGCCAGTTCAAAGATATCTTCGACAATTAAATTTTTTTAACGACACTAAAAGTCTATCTTAATCGAATCGGATTATTTCAACGGCTTAACTTGTTTTGACAAAGCCTAGTGATGTTGAGTTCCAAATCCTAGACTGCTACATTATTAGTTATTCTATCACACAAATACCTCTTTAAAACATATATAATCGTACATATATTTACCTCAAAATAAGGGAACACTATCACATTACCTCAAAGAGCTTTACAGCGACAATCATCAACTTTACGACAGGATTAATGATGATAAAATTAGTCACGATGATAATGATGGTGTGTGTAAACGGTGTTCATTCAGACAATCTTGGATCTTAATCATTTTATTGTCTTTCGGCTTTTATTGTTTTATAATGCATGTTAAACACTCGTGTTCCTGGAATTTGTATGAACATGTTTTGGTGACTTTAGACTTCATATTTGAGAATGGTTTTAGTTAGATGAATATTGTGTACAAATCTATTTCGATGTTGAAATAGCTAAATGTGGTCGGACAAAATATGTGTGAGTTTTTCTGTAAAGAAATTACTCAGCCCGGAGAAAGGAAGTTGGCAGTGGTTGCACGCCCGTGCCTCGAAAAGCATGTTATGCCGTTGCCTGCGTCCGAACTATGAGAGTAAGAGAGCAGAGAGTGCACTTGTGTTTGCGCGCATATTTGTGCACTATAAATGTCCTGTGCACCTGGCTGATCTCAATTGAGATCGGCCGCCATGGCCGAAACGGTCGGACGCCTTATTATACCTCGTTTCACCATAGAGCTCAAACGATCAGGACTCAATTAGGTTGATGACATTATCATCAGCCACAACTACAACAGTTGTAATTTACAACTGAAGTGTCGTTTGGCACGAGTGGTTGTTGGTAGGGCTGACTCTATGGGGTTATTAGCACCTAAAAGCACTATTAATGAGAGATGATGACGTTTTTTAGGATTTCGGACCTAAAAAAAAACTACGTTTAGGGATCTAGACCCTAGAAGAAAAAATGAAAAGACTAAGACCACTGTCTTGACTGTGTATCAAGGTACTTTTTTTACTCGGGAATGCTTGGTACCAGTTGAAATTTACATCAGACTAGTTTTCCGCTAGCGATTCCGTGTGGAGTAGTTTATAGCTTAAAACATTACTCAATTTTAGTGAAGCCTCTTTAGGACCTAAGCTTAATAGAATGCGCGACAGACAGACAGAATTACTTAATTTTTATATTTACGAGTACATATTTAAAAATGAACGAATTGAATGAAGGAAGATAACATCTGTAACCCATTGAAGCTGTAAAAAGCCTATGTCTTGTTATAATCTTCAAATAGACATTGAATAAATTTTCAAGGGAATTTAGAATCATGAAATGTGTGCATTAAAAGCGTAAAAAAACAGATAATAAGAGCCCAGTACACTCGGCTAATTTTACTTGGGCCGCTCTGATGTTGGTGGCCTCAATTAAAGGCCTAAGCCTTAACATTATACCAAAAGCGTCCCTAAACCAGAACTCACAACCCCAGCCCTAGACCGGCACACATCACATGCTAACGAGTTTGTTTGTTTGTCACAGTGATTGATCACTGCTAATTGTGCTAACTGCCCTAAAAATGGAACTCTTTTGCCCTCGCGGCCATTAGCGACTAAGCCACTGGGTACGCTAAACTAGTACCGATTTGAGGACTGATAATGCAGTTCTATTTTTGTTTGTTTGAAATGTCAACTGTTATGGAGTTTTCGAATTGCTTTTGCAGGTGCTTCTTAATAATTTGAAAAAAGCACGAGTTTACATGGATACTAACAACTAATACCAATGTTTTTAGTCGGTTTACGTTCATAGAATATAAAGTGTAGATATTAGTTTTTGGAATGAAGAAGGAATAGATCGTTATTTGACCCAATTAATTAGTAATTTGTAAAAAGCGTCGATAGTCGAGTGGTTAAGGTCAACTTGCCATGCGAGAGGTCCCCAGTTCAAACCCCGCAACGTACCGCAGTGTTTTTCAAATTTGAAATTCATATGTACGATTATTCGACGCTTTAACGGTGAAGGAAAACATCGTAAGGAAACCTGCACACCTACGAAAAAAATCTAAGATTATGTAGTAAACCCAACCGCACCAATACCCTAGTTTAGGGTAGATCCGTGCCCCAGCAGCGGGGACGTATACCTATGGGTAGATGATGATAATGATGATGACCTAATTATAATCGAAGTTATATGTTTTGAGGACAACATACGAAATTGGTTCAAATCTTTCTCCAAGACTCCGAAAAAGCAATATTCAATCAAAATCTATGCTCTATCGATTGGATCATTCGCTCAATGGTGCTCCGTTGTCATCATCATCATGACACGCATTTATATAGAATCACTGATTCTGCTTCAAATGTGGTTTTCATATTAAATGTCACCTTTAGATTTAGATACACTGGAGTGATCATGTAAGATAAACGCTTTCAAGCAAACGAAGTCGCAGGCAGAACCTATTCACAATGCTAGTATAGGTACAAGTAGTTATTGTGACTTATTGTTTTACAACACCAATTCAATACATTTGAATATTCACGCCCGCTATACAAATGTGTTTTGACATCCATATTCGCGTACAAGTCAGCTGATACGGCGACAAGGTTATATGTAGAGTCGCTATTCTTTCAGAGATTATGGGATAAGTCCTGAAGTTCTATGATCAAGAGGATCGGTAGTTTCGAATCAAATGATCTATTTGCTTACTAAGTGTACATGCGTAGGTGGAATACAATTAAGGCACTTAGAACTTCCTGAACCAAAACCAATGCAGATAATAATTAAAGTTAAATAATTAACGTTTTAGTTTGTATTGCACCTGTCTGCTTCTTTATGTATTTAATTAGATATATTGGGTTGACAGTATAAATGAATACAGAATTATAAGATATTTGAGCGTTGATTGGCCGATTAAGTAGGTTCAAAATTCAGAAATCCCACATTTTTTTTTATTTTAATCTAACTAGTCAAAATCAAAATCAAAATTTTGAGCGCTTTTTACAGCGCTCGTGACTACGATTTTTATTTCTATCTTGGTTCTAATATTCAAACTATCCAATCATTGAACATTATTTCAATGGATTCCAATGTTACTTTCTTGAAATTAAAGTATTTTATTTCTTTTATTCGCATTTCTGTAGTCCAAATGTTCACAAATTGTGAATAAATATAAATCAGTTGTTACATGTCCCAACCCACATAGGATTGAGAGTCACCGCATTATGTACACTTTATCAAATAAACAGCGGATCGGTGCGTGTCTCGGCCCAAGGTCACCTGCAGAGTCGCTATGCAACTGCACATGAAAATTATATGCATTTTCGATGCCTGCTCCATGGGAAATACAAAATGTTTAGTGTAATTTTGCAATTATTGGTGATGTAATTGTTTTCTTAAGTGAACAAATACCAGACACCTTACATATCTAAATTATTATTTCAAGATACCTGCTACGGATGCAGAATCAAAAGTTTTTTTTCTTAATTGACATACTATGTTGACTTGGAGTAGCCTTATCATCTTCACCGGACTTGCGCGGGAACGGATGGCTCTCACCCCTAAATAATCAACAGTGGAAAATACAAAGATAGAACATTAAACATGTAGGTACAAATGCCCATCACACTAATATTTGTACCGAATGGGGGTCAAACCTAAAACTAGGCCAAGAGATAGTAACAGTACCAAATGCCACATTAAATTCGTTCTAGAGTACCGAATGCAAAAAATATTATTCAATGCCTAGATATGCCTGGCATATAATATATAGGTCTGATTCATAGTGAGATAGTTAAGTGATTTCACAGAACACGACCAGATGGTTTCACAAATTAAAATAAGTATCACACACTCAATCGATAAAGTATTTGAATTGAATTTAAATCGTAGGTAGGTACAATGTGTGAGGCAATATTTGAGCCGAACCAATTGATTTTCAGAGTATTTTTTCTGACTTTAAAGCAGTGCAAGAAATATTGTGTTTTTTTATTGGGAAATAGATTTTTTCTTATTTTTAAAGTGACACACCTAAGTCAATAAATATTGTTACATACATACATAAATCACGCCTTTTTCTCAGAGGGGTAGGCAGAGATCACTTCCTGCCATGTGCTACGATCCTGGCACAACACATTCACTTCCTCTACCTCTTCATGCATGCTCGTCGATTACGGGTACTCTTTAACCGACTTCAAAAAAAGGAGGAGGTTCTCAATTCGTCTATATTTTTTTTAATGTTTGTAACCTCATAACTTTCGCTCAAATTTTTTTATTTGAAAGCTTCCCGCTTCCCGTTTGGTTTTGTACTTTTAGGTGTGTCGTGTTTTTGAAGGCGGGTTTTTCTTTACTTGTAAATTTTTTTGATTTGAAATATTGTTATCTTGTACTAAAGTGCTAGTATACTAAAATCTAGTATTTGAGCGCTGTTTCCCGCTATCCGCCCGGTTCAGTCGCGACGCGCAAGGCAAGGTCGTGGGTATAGGGCCGCCATAATTTATGTGCTAGATAGGAATAGCCTTACTGTTTAATTTTTCGTTTACTTAAAAGGAAGCAACACTGTAATGGAGTGTAGATGGAAGAAATAATGTCAGTTGCTTACCTTAATCTAAATCATAAAATAATTTACGATTAAGATAGGAATAGAAATAGAAGAATATACAATATCCATATAAGATTAAGCTAATATTACGTATTACTAATCTCAGTAATATTAGATTAAGGTGTATCGCGGTTCATATTCGTTTTCGTTTGGGCTTATTTTGTTACATTTAAGCATTTTTCTCCTATGCATAAGTGTGTCAATAAAAGCATATTTTCAGCAGTCAGTCTAGTTCCGATATTATTTATAGGTCCAGTAATTCATAAAAACAACTTATGGATAACCATATTACTGAAACAGCCATAAAACCATAATTATCATCATCATCAGCTTTTTATTATATCCCACTGCAAGTTATAGTCCTCCTCCATAAAACGCCATGCACTTCGGTCCAGCGTCAGTCCCATGCAGAGAAAAACAAAAAACAACAAACATAAAATCAGCAACCAGGACAGTCCATCTAAACACGCAACTCATACTCACCCTACACATCGTCCGCGCGTAACCTAGAAACGAGTTGGATTTCGAGACGCGCCTGTGTGTGTACCATTCACAACGGTGTTTGTGGAACCAACGTGCGCTTGCGCATACAAACCATTATAACCCTTAACACCATCGAAATAAGGCGCAAAGACTACTTTTTCGGCGGAAAATACCTCCATAACTCGGTTGACATGGCATTGGTCGGTTTTTGTATGATAAAATGGGCGTAGCTGCCATTCGTCGGTTATAGGATGATTTGTGTTAGAACATTAGGATATAGTTATCTCGGTTCGGCCGTGACTTGGACGAAAATTAGTTTTTGTTTGTTCTGTGTGAGTGTCTATTTAGTTCAGTGACAAGTCTGTTGTGTGTACCTACTATTTGTAGATAGTTATATGTACTTGTGACAACAATAGGTGCATTTATATTCGGTGCTTAATTTGGAGATTGAGTTACAATAAGGTTGGTAAATTTTTTAACTGAACTAATGTTGACATATAAAAAAAGCTTAAGCTGAAAAGATGGTATAACATTCATGAAGTAAAAATAATCTGAAACCGTCTGGCTCGGTGGAACAGTTCCAAGACCTACAGTTCCAAGAGTCGTGGGTTCGATTCCCACACGGGACAAATATTTGTGTGACGAAAATCGGTGTTTGACCCGTGTCTGAATTTGTTATGAAATATATTTGTGTATCCAGTGTTGATTCTGATATCCGTAACACAAGTGCTTAAGCTACTTACCACGGGTCAGATCAATGTATGTGAAGTTGTGTAATATTATTTCATGTTTGAAATCAAAATCAAACTATGATTTGATTTTGTTTTGAAACATGAAAATAAAACTTTTAAGGTGCTTTTTGTTCCACAAATCCTGCCGCATAATAATGTGATAATTACAGAATACACACATGATTAACATATATTATATGTATTATAGTATAGTTTGAATAACAGATGCTAACAAATACTTGTCGGAAGTTTATGTACACACTGATTATTATTGTATGACGTTCTTACAGTACCTATATAATTTTATACGCAATTTCTTTACATTATTTCCGCATCGACGCATAATTGCCTGTAATTACTGAACTACACAAATGTCTATAACATGCAAATCTGTTACGTACGTACGCTAGAAAAATACACATTAGTTTTTTTGAACATTTAACACAATAATTGCGACAATAACTGTCTGTTGGGTTGCGCTTTCACGCAAAAACTGTTGAACCGATATAGATGAAATTTGGTACACCGATAGTTTAGAACCAGAGTAAGGACATAGGGTACTTTTAAACCGGTTTTTGTAAAGAGTAGGTAATGTTTTAGGTGATAAAGTAGGCTGACTTGTGGACGAGAAACTAAGGGCAATACAATATGATGATTTATTATGGAATCAGTAGGTACACATTTATTCTTAGCCGTCTTTTTCTTTGTCACATTATCAATTATAATATTCTTGAATGGTATTAGATCTTATCTCGATAGATTTTTATTAATTATTTTATTTTGCTAAAGTTTTCCTTCCCTATTAAAACGATGAATTTTCTTACGCATGTTAAGTATTTAAGGAAAAGATCAGATAAACAGTGATTTATCATTTTCTTGGAAGTAAAAACTATGTCTCTACATCAGATATACAAACGATTTCATTATAAGCCCTTAGGTATTAATATATTCAAACTAAGTTTGGCTATATTTTATAGGCATAACCATTTAAGTCACCCAAAAATATTACCTTTTACACATATTTTACCCAAACTCTACATTGTAGCAATGACGACATCTTTGAAAGCCTAAGAAGGTAAATAACGTCACACCCTTTTTTCCAATTTATTAAGGCAAAGAGATCTAGACCGTACAGCCTAGTCTTTAGTAGTTCCTTAGCTATTGCAGTGGAAGCAATGTCTTCATAGATTTTTATTCTTATACTAGTGGTCCCGACGAATTTCATACCGCCAATACTGATTATTTTTCAATATATTCTCATTGAAACCTTCCCTGGACTACGACGAACATTTAAAACCAAAATTACCTAAATCGGTCCGGGCGTTCTCGAGTTTTAGTCAGACTAACGAATAGCAATTATTTTTTATTTATGAGAGATACGTCACACCACAACGTTTAAAACATTAGCTTAGTAGAAGTACTAATTTTAACAAGAAGATTGAATACAATCACACAAGAACAATCGAATTTCCATTGATTCTAAGATCATCGATTGTTTGTCTATCATTGAATCATTGATAGTATAATGATTAATAGGCACTAATTATCTATTCAACTTCCTTGAATACCTACTTCCGTCGTTACAGAAAACATTGTAGTCTGAAATAACATGAGTAAAAAGTACAAGACTTTTAAAAAATATTGTCAAGAAAAGTTGTATGCTTTTTTTTCTTACGATGATGGCTTGGAGTAATCCTTGTGGTCATCACCAGACTTGCGAGGGAGCGGGAGATGTCTGCGTTATTAAAAATATTTTATGAACTGAAATATTTTAATGCGCAAGTAATTGATAATAATATAATACTTAATAATTTTGAGTCAGTCTCTGACGCCCATAGTACGTACAAGCTCTGCTTAGTTTGGGGTCAGGTGACCGTGTGTGGAAATGTCCCAGATATTCGCTCAGCGGGCTATGGAAAGAGTTATGCTCGGTGTTTCTCTGCGGGATCGAATCAGAAATGAGGCGATCCGTCAGAGAACCAAAGTCATCGACATAGCTCATCGCTTTAGCAAGTTGAAGTGGCAGTGGGCTGGCCACATCAGCCGTAGAACCGACCACCGCTGGGGTAGACGAGTTCTGGAGGGGATACCGCGTCTTGGCAAACGAAGTGTAGGACGCCCGCAAGCCAGGTGGTGTGACGATCTGCGCAGGACGGCTGGTAGGAGCTAGATGCGAGTGGCCGAGGATAGAGAGAAGTGGCGTGCATTTGGAGAGGCCTATGTCCAGCAGTGGACAGGAATGGGCTGATAATGATGACGCGAAATCTTTCACTTTTTTGTTTCTGAGTTTAATTTAAATAATAATATGATAATACACTTAGTTAGAGTCAATATCTCCGCCATTATAATATAGGAGCTATCAACGAACGTGAATGCAATATACTAAAAGGAATTACTAATAACATCGCAGATACATTGAATAAGCAAAATCGAAGTAAAGCTTTAGAAAGATGCGCCTGGATAATTAATTATCTGTTTTGTTAATTAGCAAAATAATATGGACGATACTAAGTGCTGTAAAAGATGTGAATTATAATATAGATTCAACTGTACGAAATATTAGGTAAAATTATAATTTTATCAAAACTTAGATGTGCCAGCGACTTCGTCCGCGTTTTCACCATGTTTTTAATTTTTTTTTTCATATTAATCTAACAAGATGACCTCTCTCCACCTGATGGTAAGCGGTAGTGAGATCCAAATCTGAGGTCGACAGGCACAATAGACCATATTGAGCCTGTCGCACTCACCCTGAAAGCCCGCTTAAAGAGGAGACCACTGCTGCGGCAACAACGAGACAAGGCGTGGAGTCTCGCATTGGTATTGAGCTGTGCGGGTCGGAGTTGGCCAGTCCGCCGGACGGAAGGGCCCCGTTTCTACGGGTCTCCCTGGCCGGCGGGCTGACCCGCTCCGCTTGCACAATACCGCCGTTCAGACTCTACTGGTCCGGCGCTTGCTGCAACAATGGTCCCCCCCTGGCTCCGGTTCGTACAGTGCTGATCCCGGAACGCGACCTGACCGAGAGAGGTCAGAGTCACTTCGCGGGTTTTACGCAACTGTATGGTGGTCACAGCAACCGGTCGACAAAAAACGTCTCCCACCTGAAAAATTTAAATTCGAGATTGGTGCGGCGCGTTCAAACAAACAAACTCTTCAACTTTATAATATTAGTATAGAGTAAAGATTTGTTATTTCAATGCGTTTAAATACATATGAAATCCTTTTATTAAACTGTTCTCATTCTTTTTCCAAATAATAATGATTTATTATGTCATGTTATTGGTGTTTGTTAAAATATGAGGAAGGAAAACTATGTCAGCCGCCATTTTGTAAGCGAAATTTAACATTAAATTCGCTATTTGCTACTTCAAATACCTAAATATGTTTCCTTTTTCCTATTAAGTAGGATATTTCATCACTTGTACCTAATAGGCGATGAGTAACTAGGAAATGCATGACTTAATAGTCAGATCATTTCGAACTTTGGCATCTGAAGAAATATTATTGTAAGTCCTGTATTTTTTACTGTGGTGGTTAATAGTTCAGTTATAGTTGACTGATCTATTAAACTACTACTACTACTACTACTAGTGACCCGCCCTCGCTTCGTTTCGGGTATATTATACACAAAAACCTTCCTATTGAATCCCTCTATCTATTAAAAAACCTCCATCAAAATCCGTTGCGTAGTTTTAAAGATTTAAGCATACTTAAATACAGACAAACGCGGGAAACGACTTTGCTTTATACTATGTAGTGATTAATCGTTCTAATATTAGTAACGCAACAATTTTTTTTTTATGAAGTAACCTCAAAACGCTTATTTCATTTCCAAACGAGCTTTCAAGAATAGGCACTTAAAGATTATACCAAACGACCCTAATTCTATAATAAATAATTTAATATCTGAGACCTTTCCACACACTGTCACCTGACCCCAAACTAAGCAGGGCCTGTACTATAGGCTTAGATATTTATAAATACATACTTAAATACATATTCACACCCAGACACGGAACAAACACCGATGCACATCACACAAACATTTGTCCCGAGTGGATATCGAACCCACTACTCTTGGAACCTCCAGAGTCACTAACCACTGTCCCACAGTCAAATACAAAAACTCAGACAAACCTAAAGAAACGTTGAAACCCAACTCTGAACACGACTTCAGTGTAATCATACATATACAACATATCTAGACATACAGACGCACATGGATGGCTGACCGTGACATACAATTCCAACGTAAGCCACATATCTATATGTATGATGTTTGTATGACTTACACTGTAATGTATTAGTGCGTTTATGCTTGTTAACAAAGATATACGATTTTGTTCTGTTTGTTTGAGAGCGGTCTTTGGATGAGTGGCTGCGAATGGAGCGTGGGTTCAATTCTGTTTAAGAAACTTTATTTACCTAATTAAATTTTGCCAAAGGTTACTCAAGAAACGAGTTAGATACAAATTACCCATATAGGATATTTTACACCATTTATTAATTTTTAATCCCTAAATTTAACCCTAAGTCCCTCAAATGCTCACTATTTTTTTTTCCCATATTACACAACATCACCTACATTGATCTGATCCCGTGGTAAGTAGCTTAAGGACTTGTGTTACGGATGTGAAAATCAACAGTTGATACACAAATATACGTAAATATATTTAATAACACACCCGGACACGGAACAAACACGATGTTCGTCACACAAATATTTGTCCCGGGTGGGAATCGAACCCACGACTCTTGGAACCGTAGGTAGTGGGTTTGAGTCACTAACCACTGTTTCACCGAGCCGGTCAAATTAACATTACTACTATACACTACACCAACTGAAACACATTCAGTTAAAACATGAAAGATTGTCAAAAGATGACATCTGATGAGGAAAAATATAACTATTGAAAATCACATGAATAAAATTGTATCCATAGTATATTAGATAGGTATCCATATATATATCGTTGAGCGTTTGCCGTTTTTGATCTAATTCCTGGTTTAAATGAACCGGTTGGCATTGAGAATTTTAAATTCATGCCATGAGTGGGAAATTCCGATCAGTATTCTTGATAGTAAATTTATGTGAGTGATCACTCATAAATCTGTTGGCCGTCCATATTTTATTTATAGAGGAAATAAGCAGAACTTAGGTATATGTACCTAGATAGGGTAGGATAGGGTAGCGATGGCCGAGTGGTGAAGGTCGTAGCTTAAATGCGAAAGGAAGCTAGTTGAAATCTCGACACCGCACCAATGAATTTTTAAATTTAAAATATATATAATACTAGCACTCCGCCCGCGACTTCGTCCGCGTATAGAGGTTTAACAGGTTAAACATTACTTCTTTGTAGCGCAGTCGGTTAAATAGCCTATATCCTTTCTCAGGCTCTGGACTATATACATACATACATACATAAAATCACGCCTTTTTCCCAGAGGGGTAGGCAGAGATCACTACCAGCGATCCACTTTTCACCTCTGTGGGAAACGTGACGTGACGGGTTGTAGACCACGTCGCCGCCATTCTGTCTTGTGCATTGTTTAAACAAGGTCATTGCGTTCCCACGAGTAGCAAGGATATATGACGGGGGAAGGAAAAGGGGAGGAAGGATACTATCGCCTCGGATGATTTGGACTGAGTCGATAGTAGCTCGAGGAGCCGGGGTCGCTTACCCGTATACCGTTCACCAACCACCGGACAGATAGTTGTGACTGGTATCCCCTGACTTAACTATATTTGTACCAAATTTCATTTAAATCGGTTCAGTACTCTATGCGTGAAAGCGTAACAGACAGGCAGATAGAGTTACTTTCGCATTAGTAAGAAGGATGTACGTTTATTCGTCGCTCTTAGGGTAAAGGAAAAATATCGCGAGGAAATTTTAAACCTGGAAAGAAAATCTGAGGTGTGTGAAGTCGATTAACCCGCACTTTGCCTGCGTGGTTGACTAGGTTCGAATCCCAGACCAAGCCAAAGTATTGGGAGATTTTACCAGGTTTTTATCTATACATTTTTGTTACTTTTCAAATTGGAAAACAAATTATTTCGAATAATTAAGAACCATGATTGTCGAAAAATATACGAGTTAGGTACTTGGCAATCGTTTCAGTATTAGATTGTATATTTTTAAATGAATTTACTGTGACCAATTTGTTTTTTTTTTCAGTGACTATAATCATGTCAGACAACCTAAATTTGTCATCCATCCGCAACTACCTACATTTATCTTCGCATGTAAAATTACAGTCCAATAAAGCTTAAATTGTTAGCTACCCATCTTGTATACAATCACCCATTAATATCGCAGGCAGCTTCATACATATTTATACTGAGAGCCAAAACGCATTCTCCAAACACAATGATCTACGACCATCGCGGTTGATTCACCGATTTTCCATATTTAAGTAGAAAGCTGACCTCTATGGGTCTATGTTTGCGTTGCCTCTCCTCTTTAGATGTTCGTTGATCTTTCTGACCTTTAAGTCTTTATTGAGCTTCGAAATTATTTGATAGAAAGCTGTAAATAGCTAGAATCAACGGTACCCCTGGCGAGTTGTTATGAAATCGACGGCAAAGTATAAACAGTTGTGAATTTTAAAATATTGGCCTACAAGTGAATCATTTTATTCGTTAGGTAAAACATTTGTTAATCTAATCTTGTAGGTAAAACTTCTAAGTGTAAGTCCCTGGTTTTAGGTACTTTTATAAATAAATACTAATCATCATCATCATTAGCCCATATACGTCCCCACTGCTGGGGCACGGGCCTTACCCAAACTAGGGCGACAAGGCCTTATTCAAGTCTTAGTCTTATAAATGTTATGTTCAATTAATTAAGGGTCTGGTTTTCTATTTCCTCGATTCAATGACCGTTTTCCTTCCTGGCCTATGAACTTGAGAAGTCGCCCTCAATGCAATGTGAAATTTATTTTTTTCTCACCGTCAAAGACAAAAAGGTTCCCTTACCGAGTTAACAAAAGAAATTAATTTCTGTGATTCGAAACGCGTCATCATTTCGTTATTGCGTCCGCCATTTTGGAATTTGCGCGCGCTTCCAACTGTCATTAGGCAGTGATGCCAACATTGTAAAATTACAAGCTACGACTGTGCTCAGATATTAAATTATGGGCTCTCTTTGCACCATGTGTGTAGTTATCGGGGACTTAATTGTATCGCTTATAAAGCAATTTGTTGTAAATTTCCTTTTAAAAAGTCTTTGAGGCCTCACTATTTCTATTCTTCCGCCGTTTGCTTGTTGGCTTCTTCATAGGTGTATCCATATACAGCGTGTTAGATATTTGGTGAAGTTTTAATATGGTTAATTACATGGCCTGTCATTGTGATGTAACTTTAGACAGGTATATACTACAAGAAAAGGGTACCTACGAGTTTTCCCCAAAAATATATATTACGAACTAGTAAAAAAAATCTTGTTGATTATCGCAAATTTTACATTATGCTAATTTTATAATTTGATATTTAATTAATATGTTTTTAATAGTAATCATTGTATGTAGACTCTTTATTAAAACAAGCAAGCAATGAATTAATAATTTACTATATTTCTTTCTCCAATCAGAAATCATATTCATATGATACGAAACCATGACGATACAAGTAACTAATTACATTCGAACACACAAACGGACATGTCTATTTATTGCATTTGTACTTACATCAGTCGTTCTTTTAATTACAAAAGTACTTCGTCAGAAATGACAGGGTCTTGTTATGGTCCAACGGGAAAGTAAAATAGGTTTCAATTATTATTTATTTCAGTTGAACAATCGGTTTAAAGGGCAATAGGTCTATTAATCATACTTAATAGGGCTTATAAAAAGTCCAGCAATAACAACTGACTACGTGTTTCGACTCAAACGTCAAAAATTCATCCGTCCGATGTATAATTGTGAAATATATCTTTGCTCATTACGATTTGCAAATTTAAAAAAATGGTTAATGTTAAATATTAAAGTGGTGAATTGTAACACGTAGTATTATGCAATACTGTAATAGCTGTAAAAATTAAGTAGTAGCAGTAAACGTGTTAAGGCTTTCATTGCGTAGTCAAGAAGAAGACAATATTTTATTAATCGACTTAAAATTTTGAAAATATTACACCTTTTATTTTTTGTTATGCAGAACAAAACGCTTCAATTTGGTTCTATTCATACTTCAATTGGTTTCCATTGCATGGTAAGTGCAATTAAAAAAAAACAGTTACCAAGTTATGTAAAAACGAAAAAAAAAACGCTGTAACATTTCCCCAGCAGCCAATAACCGGGTCCAATCCGCGTTAGCTAAATAGCGAAACAATTTCAATGAAAATAGTTTTCCAATAGTTCGGTTGTCACCGGCGGCGTAACCACGCATCGATCAACACAATGCCGGCCTCTATATTAAAATAGTTGGCTCCGTTGCGCAATACCAGAAGTAGGTAGGTACCAGAACACCTGGCCGATAGTCATCCATTCAATTATAGTGTTTATACTTTTTTTTGTGCGAGCCCGCGTCATCGGCTATCGGACTTCCATGGTTGAAGTTTAAAAAATACGCGTTCGATTATTTTAATTTGAATTGGAACACATTTTGAAATAAATATGGCGGATTTATATGGCGACGTATTTGAAAGCTTGATTATTGTTACTTATAAGAAATACAGCTGTAAGTGATTGAAAATAACTTATTTTTTAAGCTATTGCGTAGCTTTTATCGCGGGCTTTGAGCGCGGCTTAGAACCAAGAAATTCCGTAACGAAAAAAACCTCACAATCGTCTAACGTCGTTTCAGTTCGGTAGACTGTGCGAGTGTAGTGGTGACGTGGTGACGAGTGCCACACGTCTTTTTTTTATATCATTACATGATCAATATTCACTTAGGCACAAGTGATTTACTATATGATACACGATAAAATTTTTCAAGTCCAAATTCAATATTAATACGTAATCAACCTAATATCTTTTTTATCAAGTTTGGAAATTTTGAACCTAACCTTTTTGGAAACAATGAAAGAATAAAATGTTATTTACAAAATGATGCTGTTGAACTCCTTTTTTTCTAAACACAGTCAGATCTATAAGTGTGCAACAATCCATCGCTGTCCAATTTATTCCAAGACCGCTTAGGTCTGCAACAATGTATGAAAGTATAAATATTTCTACAACTGTCTGATTTGCGTGTATCCTCACTATAATAGGTTACAAGTATTTGCATACAGTTTACTTGTATGAGCAATCTTGACCACCTGCCGACTAGTCATGTGTTCCATTAAAATGGGTATGTTTAAAAAATGGCACTCGAAACATTTTTAATGAGGCTACAATAATTGCCCAATCTAGATTATGGTTAAATTGAAATTAATATTTTTAGTTTTACTGGTTTGTCTTTGGGGGTGGTTTCAATATGTGCTTAATTTAGGCAAAATGAGTCTTTATGATACAGAAAAAATATGTTTTTGTGGTTTTTTTCTCTTCAATGTTACGCAAAAATTTTATAAAAAAAAATATTTTGTTTAAAATAGCAAAATTATTTTCAAGGCATAAAAATTTGTAGCATTAAAATTTAAAATCATAAAAACATTGTTTATCGTTAAAAAATGTTTACAATCCCTTAAATGAGTAAGTGACAGGAGTCGTGTAGGATTTACAGAACTTCTTTGGATAAAACTAAAAATGTTACCTTTTATAAATACAAGGTCATAGTATACTTCCTCATATATGAAGATATACAGAGATATATACTCACTACCTCGAACCTCAGTCACGCTCGATCGCCCTGAAGACGATCGTGGGAATCGAACCGGGTACCTTCCGCGATGTGAGCAAAAACTAGCTACACACACATTGATTTAATTTTATCGCTATTGGGGAGCGGATTGCTATTTTATTTGCCTAATGAAAGGTGAAGTGCGTTTTTGATTGGATAATGGAATTGTTGTTTTTTGTCATTTTTAAGATTTTGCATCTAGAAATGCTGAAATGGCTTCGGTGAAGCTAAACATACATGCGATCTGTTTTTTGTGTTCCGAGAAATGATTATCATTACTTATTCTTACTTAGAAACAACCATAGGTAATCAACCTTTGACAAAAAACAAAAAAAATGTTTAAAATTGTTACTAAAAAATGTTTTTTTTAGTAACAATTTTAAACAAATATTTGATCACTAAGTAATACGCTAAGTGGTCAAATAAGATTTCATATTAATTTTACGAACTAAAACGCCAACTTCATGTTAAACATTAATTAAATTCCTTACGACGGTAGTAAAAGAACATTTTGTCCAATCTAAACTCTTGTTCTGCCATTTTACAATCATGGCCTTATTTTACTTCAAAATATCGTTATACTCTCCCGGATCTTAGCTTTCACCCATTTTATAGCGCAACTAGCGACCCGCCCTCGCTTCACTTCGGTTACAAAAGGATTTTCCCGCTATTTCCCGTTCCTGTGGGAATTTTGGGAATTCTTAGTGCACGTCTACGGTACCTAAGATACGTCCCTACCAAATTTCAAGTGCCACGTTCAGTCGTTTAGGCTGTGCCTTGATATGGCAGTCAGTCAGCTTTGCTACCAATAAAAATGTCCTTTATTTATCATACCTATATTTTGAATATGCTTAGTAAGTGTATGTCAGATGGGTAGTTTTTTTTATTTATCATAATTGACTAACAACGACTTACCCTAAAAACGACGTTGTAAAGATGTTCATTTATTATCTGATGCAAAAAAATATGTTTATCATAATAGACTAAAATTCTAAATAGACTGTCATTTATGTGTCTAAAGTGTGATTCATAGCATCTTTAACCTATAGACAAAATTTACAACCCCCCATTAATTCCTGTCTATCTCTCTCTATAACTAGTCCACTGTCATCGCACGATGTTCCGAACCCATAAATTAGATACCACACAAAATAATTGTACACTAACTAACGTTATCTACAAACTAGGGCTGCTATTACAGCACAAAAACGGCCGGACTATTACCCACCCATCTGCTGGCCAATAGCCGTACGACAAAAAATAATTATAATTTTAAACCTACCCAGGCCCTTTTTCCTACAAACGCTGACCTTAAAAGGAACCCATTCGATGAGAGATGTATTAAAAATTGAAATAACTACTCGCGTACAACGACCCAGCGATAGAGCGAAGAAAAAAATAACATAAGACGCGCCGAGCGAATTGCAAATGAGATCTTAACTCGATAAATTTAAAGAACTATTTCGAATAAACATTAGCGTAGCAGATGTTGTTCGAAATGAAGATTAGGGGAACTAAGGCATAAAAAGTGGTCAGCCAATCGCGGGGCGCGGTGCGCCTCTATCCCTTTCTCGCGTCGTTGCCTCCGCTCTTTCTAATGCTCATATTTTTTGCCATCTTATTCTAATTCTTCATTCAAATGACTCGAGTTCGATTCCAGGGGCAACGAACCTTTTGCGTTGATACAAAATGAGTTTGACGTAGGTTTTTAGACATGACACGATTTCCTATAAATTATTATACTTACATTTTTAAAATTTTATTCATAAATATATTTATATATACGCTTCAGAAAGACAGTTATTTAATTATTTGACTGTTTTAAATTATCGTATAAAATTTGGCTGTAAAAAAGGCTAACATGTTTCAATGACATCAAATAAAATGAAAATCACTCAAGTGCTAATTACTTGTTATTTTTGGAAAATGTAAGGGCAATGACTTCGCAATATTTGTATTCCGACTTCCACAAGAATAGTACATACCTAATTAATGACAATATAATGGTGCATTTTCATAAGTAGTTGCTTATAAGCGAAGTAAACAATAATAATTATAATTTTATCATAGATTGTGATCGATGGCTTTCATTTTTTCCATGGCTATGCGCGTGGTTGCGTGAGCGAGCCCCGATGGGTATATAGATAAAAATATTCCATGGTAAATTGTTATGAGTAATGTTTTTTGGTCAGTTCATGTTTCATTAACTGTGTTTGCAACATAATTTAATTTAGGCCCAGTTAGCCGTCGTCAAATATACGAGCGCATTGAGTAAATCAATTAACAAATTGATACAGCTCTGTATTTGCGCAGCTAACCACAATTAACAGGCTTCGTGTTGCCAAACAGCTGGCTAGCTGATGTTTGATCAATCTATGCGGCTGCAGACCGCTAGAGGTCGCCTAAGACGCTGCGTTTCCGGTCTATCATTGTCTCTGAGATTTAGAGTCTATCAGATATCATATTTCTGCCGCACCTTTGTTTTTACAGTCACTTGTGGGTAACAGATGAAGTTGCATTGTATTTGGTGTCCTTTAAACGGATTATTGTGGGTTAGTCGTCCAAAGCGATTGTGGCGTAACAAACCAGTTTTTGCACCGGATGCCTCTTTGTGCTGTTCGTTTTCAATAACAAGCCATTAATTTCGTTTGAGAGTAGATACAACATGAGACGTCATTGGAATCATATAGATTTGTATAGCAGAACTAAACTTGTGAGTAGATTTAAAAGTTTCTTCAGGAAACTTTTGAAAAATTAAAAAGCTTAGCCAGTGTTTAAGAGTGAGACCTATTATTAATTTTCATTGGATTTAATGTAACATATTTGTAGATGAATTTTCTTTTTAACCTGTATCATCCCACTGTTGGGCAAAAGTCTCCTCCAAAGCTCTTCACTGCTCTCTATTAAATGCTAGGACTTGCCAATTCTTTGAAAGCTGGACCAGATCGATACACCATTTATCTTGGGCCTTCTTCCGTCTTTAGGTACCAATCAATTATGTGTCAGAAATAAGATACCTGAATCATAAACTTCAATTTGATTATTAACTTGAGAAGCCTTCTGATGTCATGCCATTTAAACGTTTACACGTTCCAATGTTATTCGTATGCTAAATATCATCTTTATGTTTTCACCTCTTAAATACTTCGCAAACAAAATGGTCTTTATATTCTCAAGGTTGGCTCCGCAAACCTGTTTTAAGTACCGGACGCCACATAACATTATCATGGACCAAAGTTGGCATAAAAATGTCTGTTAAACTAATCACGGTCTCTTAAGGGGGTTATTTAATAATGATAATTAGTGGCGAATAATGTCGACAATCCATTGCATATTCGCGATGTGCCAAACAAGAACATAGCTCGTTTCCGCGTTGAATCGCTTTTGTGGGACAAGTGATGAGATTGTTGATAGTTTAGTATCTAACCTCACTGATGGATTTCTTAAAATTCTGCAAGTCTAACTTGCTATATCTTTGGAAGGGCAAGCCAATTTTAGTGTTTTTCACGTTAAAAAAAAACTAAAATATTTTGAGTTTGTCCTCCACATTTTGTAAAGTTGTGCAAACATTTTACGTTGAATACCTGCTCTATGAAACGTGATATTTATGTTATGACAAATGCAGCGTATTTACTCTCGATAATGGTAAAATCCGAATGAACGTCTGTTCATACCATTCATTTTTTCCACTGAATACGATAATGGAAGAAATAAATGGTTTGAGTAGCCATGTCATCATCACTGGACTAGCGGGGGAGCGGTTGGCTCTCACCCAACAACTTAGGGGTCTAAGTTGTTTTGGCGTGAAAGCCCAACAGTCTGAGTTACATTCTCGTTTATAACACTATGGTTATACTATACTAAGGATTTGGAATCGCATCCGTCGATGGTTCGCGCCAAGCCCTAAACATGCACACACAAATGCAAACTGACTCACATCGACCTTGGTACAGTCCAGTCTAATCGCAGTTTTAGCCAATCAGTACTCCGCGCACGCGCACACCATCCTTTGTTTATCGTCGCCGGTTTTGTCACGCCATTTTGCTAAAATGACCTTTTGTTGTCAATTGAAATTATTCCACAACTCTCGGCCGCGTTTAATTGCCGTTTATTGCGTTATTTAATTCAATTACGTCCGCAATGCCAAGGTTTCTACTGTTTTTAATATTTTTCTTTTGTAATTTTCACGCCTATTTTAAATGATTTCTTGATTTTACTGCTGCTGGAATTTAAAAAAAAATAAAATGTTGAAGTTAATTTTTTTTATTGAAATAGTAACCTTGATAATGCAATTGTTTTCAAGGTGTAAGTTTTATGTAATGTATTTGTGGGCTAAAAATAAACATTATTTATTTTAACTGTTGCATAAAACCACACAACATATTCCATCATTAAAATTTTCTTTCTTAATGGGGTTAGCACCGTCACCAGATTGTGAACACTGTGGTGTTATAGAAGACGTTCAGCATATACTGATGGAATGTGTGCGGAACGAACCCATTAGAAGACAACTCCTTGTTAGTTTTAGTAGATTGGTAGATGTAACAGTGCCCTGGCAGAGCCTACCTCAGATGAGGCTATGGCACTGTATAGATTGTTGCATCTAACAATTAACTAAGTTTTGTTTACTATTTTGTATCTTTAATGTAAAGTTTGTACTTGACGGAGCAACATTGTTGATAACCGAAAAAGCCCCTTAAAATAAAGAAAAAAAAACCACACAAGAGCTTTAGGTAGTCAGCCATCTTTTTTGTGATATTCACTTGGAAAAGTCAAGTTTTACCATTATAATAACAGTATTAGTATTATTAGATATGAGCATAATAAATACTGCTGTTTCCGACATCCGTAACATAATTGCTTATGCAACTCACTTCTAAATCGGAACAATGTATGTTATGTTGTGTGAAATGTATTTATTTAATAACATCTTTAAAATACATCTTAACGACTGCAGCAAAAAACGCTCAACATTCCATCTCTTTCATCGCAACAACAGTTCGAGTGCAGAGATTATTCTCGCTTTCAAAACACATTAGTTCGTCCGATTTACTTGGAAGCGACTCTAATGTGTAATTATTTTTTTATTACCCCATCCATGGGAGTTCAACGCCATTCCGCTAATTACAATATTAACATGCGGAGGTCCCGCATCAGTTAGCCGGCTCCGCGGGCAAACGTAGTTTTGTAATCGTTAAAAATTCTGTGAAACGTTAGAAAATTATAGCGCCCGCGGTGACTTGTGGGTGTTTTTTTTTCGGTTTTGTTTTTTTTTCGTCCGTTAATGGCAACGTTTTTTGATGGACACGTCCGTTTCACGTCTTGGATGTAATGATGTGGTTAACTTGAATAAGTATAAAGTAAGCGTTTTATTTTCAATTTGTTGGTTAAAAGATTGACGGTTCCTTCTGATGTACTCAATCAAGAAGGCTATGTTATTTGTTGTTTAAAAAAGAAGAACAGAGCTTTGTATTTTTTTTACTGAAACAGATTAAAGTATTGCCATAAAATTGCACTGATTATTGTGTATTTTTTTACTCGCTAATTGAAATTTAATTTTACCATTATTCCGTGCTTGAATGAAAGTCAACTTTTGTATTCATACTTATGATGAAACATAAATACGGTTTGCTCTTACAGTTTTGTTATGTATTTCCATTGAAAAATAACTCGGTTGGAACATAGTACCGTGACTGGTCCAATGTATTCATTGATCGTGTTATAAACTTCTCACGTCTTATTTCATTCGTCGCAATTTCATAATTGTGATTCTAAATCAAAGACATTACATCTTAGTCATAGGAAAATAATGGCCGACATTTATTAGTAACAGGCTAATAAACAAGGAAATAAATGTTACGCAATATTAAGAGTATATAATTTAAAATTAATAACGACAAAAACAAGTAGTTTTAACTAAATGACGTTCGAAATTGTGGTTTCCTTTGAAAACGTGCGCCTAGGTTAGGTTTTTCCTATCGTGACTAGATTTTGAATAGGTACTAAATAGACATAGGAATTTTTACTTTGAATTGTTCAATTTAGCAAATAAATCTCATTAATAGTTTCCAGATATTTATTCTAATATATTTCTTCATACGAATATTATTTATTTCAATATTCTTTGTTTATTTCATTACATACAAAAGGCTTTATGACTTATGCCATCACGTCATACATGCTTAAATTAATGATAGATAGATAAAACATTTATTCACATTCAAGTTGACACAAACACAAATAAAAACATAACAGCGAGAAAATTAAAATTACATCACATAAATAATATTACAATTGAAGAGGCTAAAATTAATACACATAAAATTTACATAGTATACAGTGACAAAAATGTACATTGCAAAATAAAACACAGGATTAATCATTTTTTGGAATATTTGCTAAAGCGTAAGCAGCAAGAGCAAACAGCTGATTATCAGCTACCACCCATTTAATGAAAATAAACTCGCTCAATAGTTATCGATGAATGAATAAAATAAAATAAAAAACATGACACATTATTTCACTGAGACACACAAAATAATAACTCATTACTATTACAAAACAGAAAATAAAATGGAATAACAAATTTTACTGTCACACAACATATTCCTTTGCATTTTTTTTTATTTCAACTTTGTTCTACTCACTGATGAGCAATAAATGATTGGATTTGAAAAGGTTGCCGATCCCTGCATCGATACACAATGAATATAGTTTTTATTCCCTAGCCTATGCTAATTCACCTTGTTTTATGATTGCAATTCAAATTCTAACGTCGAACACACTTTTTGTTGGCACACATGCGTAAGCAACGGTTGTTCGTTCAGGGTTCTGTGGGGGGATGGAAAAACGGAATGCTAAACTAGAACTAGGAACTGACTAATTGATTGTACATTTGATGAGTGAACCTTTTGTGAACCTTTTACCTAATATAGTTTGATCTATCTATGTATCCCTGTGATGTAGTTATTATCTCAATTTAGTAAGTTACAAAAGTAATTTTGTCGGTAGCTTAAATAATATATTGTTTAACATTCTTTACTTACGTATACAAACAATTATCTTAATTTAATTAAGGACTTCTTAGACAAATTTCATTTTACATAATATTTTATTTTTAAAAATTCTCTTTCACGACTAAAATACACGCGTAAAGTACCTTGATAGTTTACTAAATCACAATAAACTTCTATGTCAAAAAAATGTATTTGTTACTGTACTTACTTAGAAAGTCCACTGTCCTGTATAACACTATGCATTTATATTTTGTACCATATCTACTTCATAGACAGTACCTATAAGATTATTATAATATTCTATCCGGAACCGTTTATACGAAACCAGTTCACGCTTGACCGATCCTAGCCTACCCAACCCTCTGGCAGATGTTACGAGTTGTAAAGATACTATAAAATATATTCTAACGCATACTTTGTACCGCGTATCGGACAATTATCTAAGTACTGGTTAATAAGTAGGAACTAATGCGACGATTTGCAATATCTTGATCGGTGTATAAGTTATAGATTACATGAATGTCTTGATAAAGGACTGTTAAGGTTACAGTTTACATAAATGGTTTGAATAAAAATTGTAATAGGCGTTCAAAGGGTTAAGTTTAAATGTTAACATACACTTATGTTTTGGATAAGTTAAGATTAGGATGCAATAAATGGGTTTAAGCTGAGATACTAATCTGGTATACATAATATACAGTGGTTTTTCTACGAATGTAGAGCTAATTCTACCCCATTATAAAAAAACCTTTTAGAAACATTGATGAATGTTTTTACTCTTCATAATTTAGTTTTGTTTGTTTCTTTGCAAATAGAAAATGGCCTGTAATATTGTGTTTATGTTAAATCTTACAATCCCCTATTTATAGTCCTTTGAAATGTTATATTTTTTTCCTAATAGACTATGATGATGGCTTGGAGTAGCCTTGTCATCATCACCGGAGTTGTGGGTAAGCGGATGGCTTAAAAAAACTTACGAGCCTTTTTGAGAGGAAGCCATTTTATTTTACAAAAGTGTAGAATCAATTACTGTTTCCGTAACACAAGTTCTTAAGCTACTTCGCTACAACATGATCAGATCAATGTATCTCATCATCATCAGCCCATATACGTCCCCACTGCTGCGGCACGGGCTTACCCTAAACTAGAGCGATCAGGCCTTAGTCAACCACGCTAGCCAAGTCTGGGTTGGTCGACTACACAACCTTAGAACCTTTTTCTTTCGAGAGGACTTAGCTGTTATTTTCAGCTTTTGCAGCTTCACCCGACTGGAGGGAGAGCGGAAGGCTCACACCCCTAGATTAGAATTGTATGTGATGTTAGCTCATATTTATTTGTTTAACTAATCAGTCCCCTTCTCAATTCCAGGTCTAGAACGGGTGGCGGAGGAGTTGATGGGTCGTCGGAAATGGAAGTTATGCCAGGACGCGTTATTACCAAAACGGAACGAGCCAGAATCCAGCGACGAATCTATGCCTGCCACCGACCCCCCTCCCGCTCTCAAAATAAAGACCATAGAGCAGATAAACGCCCCAGAGGACGGAGGGCCAAAGGAAGGGGAGGAGAAGCGGGCAGAGACAATCCTGGAGAGTCTGATCAAGAGGCCGGCTACTCAGCCGAAGTTGGAAGTGCCTGAGGAGCCGGCTGATTGGAAGCCTCCTGATAAATGCTACTTCTGCGTCGATGGAGAGAGGGGAGAGACCACTGAGCGGGCAACAGGGGGCGCCACTGTGAGTAGAACAGATTGTTACTCTTAACCATGATACTCTCACACACACAACCCACAACACACCTTAGCATTTTAGAAAACCCAACTGGGTAATATCCTCTTTCTTGTTTAAACTTTTTACCTAACTGTTAATTTAATATATCTTTATTTGTCAACCACTTGTACAAGGTTAATTGCCTAACTTCCGCGGGAGGGCCCTGGTGACCAGTACTACAGGTTTTTCTAAAACCTCCCACAGGCGCCAGTCTCTCACAAGGATATAGGTCACTAACTTGCATTGTATAATTTAGCACTAAGAACACTTGTATCAACTTGTCATATTTTGTGGAGAGAGAAATAAATGATTTTTATTATTATTATTATCATGATAGGGTATCATCATTCTCCTGCCCTTATCCCACGCTAAGTGGGGTCGGCGCAACATAGGGATAGGGTATGTGATGTAGTTTAAGATGCGTGACGGTGAGTTACTTTTTGGGTGGAGCTTTTCCGATGATGCTTTTAGCCAAGCCGACCATTTATTTAGAAGTATTTAAAGCCAAACATCTATTGAAACATAAATACCTCTGTCAGTTTCTTGGGTATCAAAATAATTCTTTCAACAGGGAATTTATCTAATTTTTCGTCTCTGAAGGTGGATGGTGGGTCAATGAGATCCGACAACTACGCAGGACATTATAGTGCACAAATATAAGTGCTCTCCATGTTTTATTAATCTCATAATTTGGTGGCGTATCTACTTGAACAATTTGCAAATTAGGCGTAGGGCAACTGGCTTAACGTACTGTCTGAGCCAAACAATGATGAGTAATTTCTTAACACACTGAATGCCAAACTACTCAATATTGCGTAGGCAATAGTAATACCACAGGACTTACTCGTATATATTCAGCATTCAATCTGAAAAACTCACACGAATTCGGCTTGACCCGTGGCTCGAACTCGGATCCTTCCGGTCCATACACGGCAACAAGGCAGTTATAATCTCTACAAAAAATAGGGCTGTCAAAACCCTCAAAATCGTCACCGCACAAAAATCAACTCCGTCACCCGGTCTCATTAACCCTGCAATGCGAACGGCGACCCGAAACTGAAATCGCGCCCAAAAAACTCGCTGAAACAGTGACGTAATTGAAAATAACGAAGGGGGGCGGGCGGGGCGGTGCGGCCGCTAGCGCCGCCCTAGCGTTTTTGGCAGTAGACCTGGGCGTGTTTATCGACGTTTTTCGGCCAAACTGGGTCACTTGGAAGCCGTTAATCACACGATGATGCCGGAAAGGTTGACTGTCGCGGTGAGGGGGGGGAGAAATGGGGGGTTTTAGGGGGTTTACCAGATAGGCTTGAAGTAGGCCAAATTTTGCTTTGTGGAATGGATTTTGAATGTTGATAATGTCTAATACGCTAGAAAATATAAATGGGTAACGCTGATTTTAGTTAACCGATTACTGATTTCCTTGAATTTTTTTGAAATTTTCTTACAATTAAAAAAGTCCTTTAATAGAATTAACAAAGATACCTACCAACATTGTATCAAAATAAAGCCCTTCACAGAGAGAGCCTTTCATAAAAAGACATAGAAATCAAGTCAGCTACAAACGGGGACCTTTAAAAGAGCCACCTGAATGCTAAACTTATCTCTACCAACTCATTTCCCCACCACTGTTTTAAAAAAACTACCAGAACACATGAATAATTTTAATATTTATGTATCGACATCTAAACAACAACACATCGACTTGTTTATTAAATCTTTAAGGAGTAAGTTAATTTACCTGTCAAAATAAAAGTTCCAACTTTGTAACACTAAAGAATAATTGGCCCCTGCATCCTCACAAAAAAATGTTTTACTAGTCTCACCCATAATAATATTCCGTGCGTACATCCGCACAAAGATACGATCGTCAAAAACCGCTGCAAAACGTACCTTAATCCTTTGGAATAAAGACTCTGTTGTTTGTGAGATTCCCAAAGGAACATCTGTTTGGTTAATCACGACCGATCTGGTTGGAATAGGGATGTGCTGTGGTAATGAGCTACAGAATCGATGGGGATAATCGAGAGGGTTAATAAATCGATGCAATAAAGCATATTATTATGCTCTTTAAACTTCTCTAGTATAAAATTCTTTTCTAATTCAATTTGATATGAAACCACTGAAAAAAACTTCAAACATATGGTTAAAATTAGATGGGATAGAACTTTATTAGATAAGAAATGAATAAAGGTTCTATTGCTATAATTTTAACTGGCACGGTGGCATATATCAAGATATCACACAACATCACATACATTGTTCTGATTCCGAAATAAGTTGCTTAAGCGCTTGTGTTACGGATATCAGTAAAACAGTGGTATACACATTTATTTAATAACACACCCAGACGCGGAACAAACACCGATGTTCGGCTCACAAACAAATATATGTCTGGGGCGGGAATTGAACCCACGACTTTTGGGACCTCAGCCGGTCACTAACCACTGTCCCAACGAGCTAGTAATTGTATAGGGTATCTGTCTATAAGCCTAGAGTCGTTCCCAATCGGGACAAATATTTATTAAACATCGGTGTTTGTTCCGTGTCTGGGTGTGTTATTTATAAATTGAAATTTAAATGTGTATGCTACTGTTGTTTATGGTAACCGTAACACAATTGCTTAAGCTACTTACCGCGGAATCAGATCAATGTATGTGATTATGGTGTCATCATCATCATCATCATCAGCCCATATACGTCCCCACTGCTTGAGCACGGGCCTACCCTAAACTAGGGCGATAAGGCCTTACTCAACCACGCTGTCCAAGTAAGGGTTGGTTGACTACACAACCTAAGAATTTCTTCGTAGGTGTGCAGGTTTCCTCACGATGTTTTCCTTCACCGTTAAAGCGTCGAATAATCTTACATTTGAATTTTCTGATATAGTGTAATATTTATTTATTATTATTTATTACATACTCAAGAAATCGATGCGTAGTTTTGTTGATGATGTAATTTAAGAGTCAGTATTACTGTGATTCTGAATTGATTAGATGCGGGCCTCACCTTCATAAAAAGCATGTGCTTCTGAAACTTCTCAAGTATAAATGCTTTTATTTAATCAATGATGAAGCCACAGAATTTTTTTCATCATCATCATCAGCCCATATAAGTCCCCACTGCTGGGGCACGGGCCTACCCTAAACTAGGGCGATAAGGCCTTACTCAACCACGCTGGCCAAGTGCGGGTTGGTCGACTACACGACCTAAGAATTTCTTCGTAGGTGTGCAGGTTTCCTCACGATGTTTTCCTTCACCGTTAAAGCGTCGAATGATGGTACATATGAATTTCAAATTAGAAAAACACATTGGTACCTGGCGGGTAATTTTTTTTTAACCTAAATAAATGGTTATTTAATAAAATAAATGGGATCTTTAATAAGGAACACAAATGATCGGATCTTAATTCGATAGGAAACGAATAAAGGCTCTATTGGATAAGCAAGGCCTTAGTAATATTTCTCATTCGAAAATCCAAGTGGTAATACAGATATATCAAGTATCTGTAAGGATAGAACTAAGAAGGAATATTTTTTAATCTGTAGTATACTTTATTATTTCATTTTAATAGCTAAGTGAGTAAATATATTTTCTCGATTCAGAATTTATTTGATACTACTAGTGGTCCCTGCGAATTTCATACCGCCAATACTGATTCTTTTTCTATATTTTCTCATTGAAACCTTTCCTGGACTACGACGAACATTTTAAAACCAAAATTACCTAAATCGGTCTGGGCGTTCTCGAGTTTTAGTCAGACTAACGAATAGCTTCTTATAAAACTTATTTATAAGAAGAAGAAGATAAAGTTTTATAGTATATTATAAAAACTTTGCTCTTAAAAAAAACCGCATCATAATCCGTTTTAAAGTTTAAAAGATTCAAGCATACCTGGTACATAGAGACAGAGAGACGCGGGAAGTGGCTTTGCTTTATAATGTAGAGATTTCAAGAAAATAAAATGAAAAAAAACATCTAAATTAGTATAAAAAAAATCAAAATCAAAACTGTCTTTATTTATATAGGCAATTTACATGCACTTATAATCGTCACATTACTAACAATAAGATTCTACATAGTAGGTAACAAAAATAGCACCTACTCATCAGCAACGAATTTCAGTTATCATTTCAATGTTCTCAGATTTTTAGTTAATCTAACCATACCATATCACATGGTTGGTGTGCGATCCCTACTAACATCCCTAAATTCTAGATTATTACCCAACGCAGTACAAAGGCGAATCGCCGGTTACCATATTATTACAATCCCTTTGAAGTGGTGGCAAGAGTAGCGATTAATTATGATAACAAGGAGCATCAAGACCCTGATGATATGCCATGGAGATGATATTGCTTGTATGTTCAACATGTTGCCAATGCACATTTAATATATTACTAATCAATTTGATCGGTCGATCGAGCATTGTACAAAATCTCCTTCTTATCGTATGGTTGATGAACAACCTGGTGTCAGAGTTTTTAAACCGCCCGTAGGCCTCTGACATGGAAATCAAAATGAAAAATTGCCAAATGCGAATCGGACTCGCCTACGATGGGATCAGTACTAATATTGTAAGTAAATCACGTTCTATATGGAATGAAATAAAATGAAGTTATTTATTCTGCAAATAGATTTTCATGAAATACTTTTGCACGTCAAGTTATAAGTAAATTAATCACAAACAATTTTGTGCTTAAAACTAAGAACGACTTTCCAGTCTTTTGTAGCCAGTTAAGTTAATAAGAAAGCTTAGAAAATCCAGAATCTAAAGGTGGTACATGTTTACAATTATGACTATATGAGTTATCTGTCGTTGAGCTTTCGGAGGATACGAGTCCACACCACTAATTTACACCTTTCTTATCAGAAAAGCTCTATATTCGAACGTGCTACATGATTTACACAGAATCTCTCGGCCTTTATACACTCTCATCATCAGCCCTTATACGTCCCCACTGCTGGGGCACGGGCCTACCCTAAACTAGGGCGATAAAGCCTTAGTCGACCACGCTGGCCAGGTACGGGTTGGTCGACTACACAACACAACCTTAGAATTTCTTCGTAGGTGCAGGTTTCCACACGATGTTTTCCTTCACCGTTAAAGCGTCAAATGATGGTACATATGAGTTTCAAATATGAAAAACACATTGGTACCTGGTGGGGTTTGAACTGGCGACCTCTCGCATGGCACGCAACGACCTTAACCACTCGGCCGTCGACGCTTTTTAAAAAGCTTAATACACTCTACCAATATACTTTTTCTATTTTGTTTTTATTTTGTTGTGCTAAAGCTTTCACAAACTGTTTTCAATATTTTTGAAAAGAATACTTCTAATCACTAAAGCTCAGGGATAATTATTACCAAAATTATTTTAAAATGGCCGTCTATGACATAATAGCCTTGCCATTTGTAGGAAGATAACCTGCATAGTTATTATTATATGTTATAGGTCACAATTGACTCAGCGGAAGGCTCGGAGGCTGGACTTTGATTTACTAACAATAGCAGACATTAAAGCTCTGCTCATGAATTACCTTGAACTTTTAAAACAGTTTGGGGATTAGATGCCAAATACAAACTGCCTTCTATCGAATATCAGCTGAATGCTGTAAAGAAGAATAAATATAGGTATATATTTTTTAATTGTGTTTTATTACATTGTACTAAAAAAAGAAAAATACTTAATGGTTATTGAATAAGGTTTTATATTGATTTAATTCGCTAATCTACCTGAAGCTTTTATGTTTTTTGAAAAAATAAAGCATATATACTTACGGTCGAATTGAGAAATCTCCCCCTTTTTGAAGTCGGTTAAAAAAGGCTGAAGCTAACATTTAGTTGATTTAGTCCACCTAATTAATGAAAAATTTATGATTAATACAAGATTAGGAATAGGTACTTTGAATCGTAAAAAAAATTCTTGGTATCCTACGCTTTAACAACTAAAGCCTACGTTACCAAGACAAATTGTGTATCTCGTAATGATGATTCAAAACATCTCATCTTTTCGACTAACATTGAATATCTGTTGTATCATAATACTAGTGGTCCCGGCGAATTTCATACCGCCAATACTGATTCTTTTTCTATTTTTTCTCATTGAAACCTTCCCTGGACTACGACGAACATTTTAAAACCAAAATTACCTAAATCGGTCCGGGCGTTCTCGAGTTTTAGTTTGTCTAACGAACAGCATTCATTTTTATTTATAAGAAGATAAAACAAGAATTTCACAGTTCCCACGGCCTATTAACCTAACTATATAATTCAATGTAATCGACTGTATTAATCATACAAAAATCAAACAGTAATTTCGTTCTTGATATTATAATATCGATTGCCCGTCCATGGCTTGTCAGATTCCGCCCTCGTACTGATATAATATCTACCTGACGTCTGTCGTGGTCATAACGGGTTAATTGGACGTCATTAGTTATTTGTACGTCGAAACGACGAATGTATCAGTCAGGATTTTAACTGATAATTACGGTCGTTGGCATATCGATTACTTGTAATCAAACTTGTTTGGTTAGTTTTGATGACAGTTGAATTATGTCTTTCTGAAAAATTTTATTGCACTCAGATCTTCTTCTTATCGTGTGGTTGATGAACAACCTGGTGTCAGAGTTTAAGCCGCCCGTAGACCTCTGACATGGCTTCACACACCGTAGAAATATCTCTCAGGTGTGCTGGTTTCCTCACGATGTTTTCCTTCACCGTTAAAGCGTCGAATGATGGTACATATGAATTTCAAATTTGAAAAACACATTGGTACCTGGCGGGGTTTGAACTGGCGACCTCTCGCATGGCAAGCAACGACCTTAACCACTCGGCCATCGACGCTTTTTAACACTAAGATAATTTTAATACATTTTATCCGTTACATACATACATTGTATAATATCAATACGTTATATATCTAAAAATATTATTAATTGGATCATCTTGATAATATTTGCTAATGCCTTGTCTCAGGTTCATTCAGGTTATCGTGAACATATTTAATTTAATTATATTTCTGTATTCCACTGTTTTTGCTAAATTCCGTAACACATGTGCTCACGTTGTATTAATTTTAATTATCCATGGTTTAAGGAATAACTTACTAACTTATTAAAAGTATTCTGCCTTCGAAACGAAAAGAAGAAGAAGGAATTACAAGTAATAACACTACTCAGAGTACACAACCCACTTTGACTTTGCCACATTTACTACTACTATTCCTTGATACTACATCGGCTACTTATTTCTATTGTGATTATTTGAACAAACGCATATATTTTCTTTCATTGTGTTCCGTATAAACAATTCAAAGGTACCATCTCACCAATCAACGAGAATAACTGTCGCTAAAATTGCGAACGCCGCCATTACATTTTGAATTCCGGTAAAAAGCGTACTATCACAATTACCGTGCTACGGTTTTTTGTAATAAAGACAATAATTTCGATTTGATTGGTGTGTGGGAATGGGACAATGAATAGACTACTCTGGCGGGCCCATTGTGACGCCGAACTGCTATGGGAATTCTGACAGGCGGTCTGTCATTATGTCATTTTGGGGCGGTTCTGTCAAAAGGAGTGACTGTAACAACTTGCGGGGCATTTGTTCGTGTGTGACTGTTTATGACACTTTAGCTTTGGTGGTACTTATTGTTATGTTTGTTACCATTTAAATAGGTTAATAATATCCGAATATATTTTTCTCTATTGTTGAACGAAAAAAATTGTATTTGTATTTTTTTTGTATCTATTTTTTCTGTGTCATTGTTTGCCATGTGAGACCGTATAGGGTAGGCCCATGCCCCAGCAGTGGGACGTATATAAGCTGATGTAGATTTTTCTGGGAAAGGAGTAAGTATACTACATATTAAGTTTGGAGTGTAGGTATTAAAATTACTTTTTAATTCAATAAAAGTATTAATGACAAGCTTTTATTTTATATTTTTAGTGTAAAAGCTTCCACTAGCTTTTTTCAACATTTAAAAGAGTAGATAAAATACAAACGTGTACTATGTCTTTTGTTTATTTTTTTTATCTTCTTGAAAATGTAATTTGAACGGGGATTCAAATCCACGATCTCTAAGCAACAGAGCAGTGTTCTTATACAAAATATAACTGGCCCTTACCAGTTCATTAATTTTTATTAATTTCCTCCGTGTCTGATATAAAAATGTAATATTAAAATAAGTTTTTTTATAGCTATTTTTTTTTCATAGAATAAAAATTAATAATTTGAAAAAATCAAGAATAACGTCGGCACTAACTAGTTTATTTAATGCATGTCTTATTATGAACCCACTTTAAGTAATTGCCCATGAAATACAACATGATTCTCACAAAAATCCAATTTCATTTTAATAGTTTTCATATCCTACTATCAATTTTATGTTTCACATAATACGTCGAAACAATTAATATGCTAATACAACAGCAATACTTGTTTATATATTTGCCTATAAACCCTAGCAGTGTTGGCTGTAATTACTGCAAAAATATTAAGACTGTCGGTTAGATAATAAATAATTAAACGCACCCCATATCATTAATAACGAGGCATCCGCATCAACATTTCTAATCATTGTCTGTCCATAATAACAGTTTATTGTAAACCCTTTAGCCTACAATAGCAATTATGTAGCATGTCTAAACCAAGCTTAGCTACGTCCAGTGTACGTAGAGCCTTCCGATCTCTTACAATTTGTCTCTACGAAGGGCGCCGCCGCCCCGCCGCCCAGAGGAAAAGCTCAATACAAACTGGCCGCCCGACAAACCATAGTTCCAATTTACGAAACAATGCCTTATCCATTTGCTACGATTCCACGTCAAAGTAGAAAACTCGTATTTTGATTAATACGTAGGAAAGAGATGGGGTGCGTGCGGTCGTCGCTCGCCTCGTTTCGAACCGTATCGTTTGAGTGGTAAGGTCGAATTTTGCTAATGTACACTTTCCCGCTGAAATAGTAAGCGTGTAGGCGTATAGTGTGAAAAGTAGGCAGTGTTTGGACAGCGAGGCCCGTGGAGAGGACGACGGCAACTTTTTTTTAAAAGCTACTTTCAAATTGCGCTTTTGTTTTTGAGTGCGCTCGCCGTTGTTTGGACCCGTTTTAACACTCGCTTTTTGAGCAGGCATGTGACGTCACGAACAAAGCCATTTGAGCTAATTACCTGGTGAGTTGAGTTAGAGGCACGATTGTAGTATTCGTCGCGAATGAGAGTGAAATGGAGTGAAGTATGAAAGCACTGGAATGTTTACGATGACATTAGAATACTTTTTGTGTTTATCTTAAAGAGGCATTGATCTGAAGAATAGTAACTTTTTTAATAGATAATTATGTGGGTATCAAACTTTAAAACTGTAGGAGTATTTTTTAATCGTTGTAAAAACTTGCCATAATTTCAATTGTCCAACAAAAATAAAATTATTAATATCCAGTAAGAAAACTGAAACAAAGTGTTAGTAAAACATATTTTAGTCGAATAAGATTATGCATAACCAGAGCCTAATATAATGTAAAATATAACATGAATACTATTTTGTTTGTGGGTTACAGAGAACGACTTAGTAATTGAACAGACTAATAATACCACTGAATGGCTACTAACTGTACATTTCAGCAATTTCGCCAAAGCATTGATAATTAAAAAGCTTATTAAAGTGGTCGTGTCTAAAAACTCGGTAAACAGAAATTTTATGTACCAATAACAGTGTTTATTGTTAATTAACATTAAATTACAAACCGTGACCCTACTCATTAACATATTATAAGCAAACTGAAACCAATGGCATTGCACTTTCTTTAAATAACAGTTACTTGTATATCTTTACGATGTAAAATTATTGGGTGAAGAAAGTAGAGACCAAATGTAACAACCATTATTATTAAGGATCTATAAAATAATGTTGCACTTTGAAATACATGGTTTGTCATGTTTATGTCTGACTGAAAATTTAAACTGTGAAAAAAAAACACTTTTTTATTTTTTTAAAGTGACCTATGTGATACTATTTCAAATTTAATACTACAGTATTATATTGATTGACTGTTGGAAACAAATGTAGTTGAGCATTTTCTTCACATTAAACACTTAATCATGAAAAATATAAGGAGTACTCCCTACACACATCATTCATTCAAATTACGTCAGTTTGATATCTAGAAAAGAAAATGCAAATTTCGTTTAACGTTAACTCGTTAAACTTATTAATGTGATGCAATTGAATTATTTAGCCACGGTAAAACTATAACGGAAATATAATTACACATAGTGAGTGCGTGAAATTAATTCTTTGTATTTTGTATTTATGTAACACTAGCGGCCGCCCGACTTCGTCCGCGTGGAAATGTGGAAATTAAAATAACCTATAATGTACCTTAAAAATTAGCTATGTACTTATTAGTGAAAGTCCCGTCGAAATTGGTCCAGCCGTTTCGAAGATTAGCGGGAACAATCAGGCAGAGGGACAAAAATGTTTAAGATTATGTTTTTTTTATTGGTACCTGATATAGATCCATACCCATTCAGTGGAAAGTCGTTATTACAAGCTTTTTTTAATGTTACAAACAGACACTTAAATTTTATTTAGTTGTTTAGATGTATTGATAAATGTTTACGAAATTCCAAGTACTTTAACGTTATCATAAATTATCGGTTCTAGGAAATAATAGTACAGACGGTATAAAAATAAGCTTGCTGAGAAAATATCTTGCCTTTTCTGATGAACGTATATTCGTTGGACTCCAATTAAAATTAAAGACAAATATTCCTGGAAACACGTATCGGCAAAAATATATATTTGGAAGCGACCAAGATATAAATAAATAAACAGTAATGTAAAAAAAACTATAAGAATATAACTTCTGTGCTAAACTGACTCTCACATAAAACGGACAGAATACATTTCTCGATTTTAACAGTATATTACTATTCATACTTAATGTTTGTTTAAAGTTTTGTTCATTAACGAATGAAATACTAAAATTCATGCAACAACTTATAATTGGCATTTATTTTGTTATTATTATGGTAACTGCTCAGAGTTATATAGCTGTTTTGTTTTTATCTACATTCATCATACTACAGTTTCCCATTTGTTAACCGTTTGCCGGTTTTTGTTTAGGTTTCTTTATAAGGTAATATAAACGTTATTACAGCATTTCAATCTGGGATTGTGATGGATTTGTATGGTTAATTCCTTTTTTTTTACTTGATTGTGTAAATTGATGCGTGATTGTTGATTAACTCGTTGAATCTTTAATGAAATTGTTATAAATGGCATGGCTACTATTTTTTCCTTGAAACTTATTTTTTTATGGATACTGTTTCAATTGGAGTACAAATAAAAAAAACAATATTTTACAAACGACTCGACACATGACCTATTCTTTTTATAACGATTATTTACTACTTCACTAATTTGCTTCATCTTTTATCGAATAAATGAAACTGAACAATAGCAATACAAATCTAAACAATTCCTGTCCAAAATATTCTCTAGCCAAATTAAAAAAAAAAAAAACAAAAAAGCCTCAATCAAAAAAAAAGTCGACCACCGCGACTCCACTGCCGTCCCTAGCCGATCGGTTAAACAGCATAGGCCGGACAGAAAAGCCTATAGGGGCGGTCCGCAGAGGGTGGAAACCTCGGAAAATTCACGTGCTAGAACCCTCCCCTCGCTGCGAACACGTGCATCCAAATAGCCCAGTGCCCGCGCCTTCCCAATCATTGCCGCTCGCGAAAAAAAAGAAAAATGAGCGCGCGCGTTTGACGTTTCAAAATATCATTTTCGAATACGCGTGAGGCGCCATTATTATTTGTTGTTTTTTTTTTACACTTTTTCTGTGGCTTTTTTTCTGTTCAAGCGGCGGAATGGTTCAAATGAAAACTGACTGCTTTGTAGTTTCGAGTGTGGTTTATTACTTTTTTGTGTGAAATGGAAGGGAACACAGTATGAGCCGATTTCATGGTTAGTTGGCTGCGCTGTTTTCAAACATGGACGTAATGTTGCCACTTCGTTATTACATGAGTTGTTATTTTTGAATGAGGGTTAGCGTGATCGATATTTGATGAGTAGATAGTAGAATTTTTATTTCAGGTTAGTTTTTACTTAGGTATGTCTATAGATGAACTTGTAGTAATTTTATGTTTTTGTTGCTAATCACTTGATTGTAGCAATATAATTATAAAAAATTGGAATTGTTAATTTTGGTTATTATAGTAGATAATTTTAAATTATATTCTGCTTAAGACATGCATGCATAATTGTGTAATATTCCCATTGTAATAATGGGAAGAAAATGCCAACAAAAAATTAAGAATAATGACATAAAAAATGGTTCCAATCTAGGTAACTAGGTACACTCAATTTAAACTCCACTAAACTACACCCACATAAATTAGTAGACTGATATCATATAAAATATGAGTCAAATGTCTGCATCTTAAATTAATGAAGCCAAATAAGTTACTTCCTAACTCAAAAAAAGCCATACATATTTTCATTTACTTATGTTAAAAACATATTTTGGATGATTGAAAGTCTGCAACGAATTATTCGAAGGTAAAGAGAAGATTGCGATGGTATAAAATATAAATATTTTTCAACAATTCGCAGCGTATTATCTAAATCTATCACAATTCAAATATTAATTAGTGAAACGGCAGCAAAAAAAGTAAAAATCTAATTGCCGCATACTTTAAAAGTCAATTATTTAAAACGTCTAACACCTTTCGACCTTATTCAAATCGTTAGGTCTTGTCCGCACCAGCTAAATACACCTTTGCCTGCTGCATACCGAATTAGAAAAAAACAATCGCTCCCGAACGCATTAATAAAAATACTATTCTAAATTCAAACGGCCCATTAACCGGTTCCCACGGCCGCCATGTTGGCTCGTCCTCGGCCGCTATTGGTCGAGGCCACGGTTTAGAATTAGAATGTGTAGACCCCACCATTTGGCGAACGGCAAATTATGTAGTTTTTTACGTTCCAAGTTCAAATGGATCGGCAGCTGTTACGTAGAAACTGGCGCTCTGTCGTCGGCCATAGAGTAAAAAACGCGCAATTAGAAATAATGGACTGTATATTGCCTACGCTACCGGTTTAGATAATGTAATTTGTTAGACCATTTAACTACATGTGAAATTAATTTGAAAGTACCTAGTCTTCTTATTATTAATTTTATAATTTCACACTGTTAACGGTAAAACCAAAAGTGCAAAATTAATAGATCGACATCAGTCATTCCACGAACGAATTGTATGAAAAATGTTAATCTTCCATTTATACAATGTACTTTTAATCCTTTTAGATTTTCAGATTTAATCTGGAAAGCTAATAATAAGTAAGACTGATATTTATATATTTAACTGGCTCGGTGGAACAGTGGCTAGTGACCCAGGTTTACTACCTACGGTTCCAAGAGTCGTGGGTTCGATTCCCACTCGGGACAAATATTTGTGTGACGAACATCGGTGTTTGTTCCGTGTCTGGGTGTATTATTAAATATATTTAAGTATATTTGTGTATCCACTGTTGATTCTGATACCTGTAACACAAGTGCTTAAGCTACTTACCACGGGATCAGATCAATGTATGTGATGTTGTGAAATATTTATATTTATTTATTTAAAAAAAAAAAAAAAAAAATATATGTACTTACAAAAACCTATTCAAATGAAATAAATTGTAAATAAGACAAGCTTAATATAAAAAAGCGACTATTTTTTTTACACACAATTTTATTCACTAACTTTAGTGAAACTCTCTAAATCAATGTAAATTAAATAACATTTTGTAACGCTACTTCAAGAAATACAAAATTCCTTATCTCTATCTACTTACCTCTAATATTCCTAAGCCACAGAAGACAAGTCATTATGCATTTTTTTGTTTTTCTTAATATTTAAAAATAGCTCGACCTAAAGTCTGTTTCGTTAGCATTTGAAACAATAAAAATTGTACCATATATTGCACCTTGACTCTGAAAACAACGCGATTTTCAATTTGTTTTAAAGTAGATCACTGTATGAAAATTCAAATGAATGTTGATATAATTTTTGCCTGCCTTCTGTAATGACGATGTTTTTCTTGATAATTGCCTCTATTAAGGCAGGTTACCGTATTATTTGAATATTCATGAAAATCACCGATTATTGTGACGCTACCTTTAATGTCGGTTTGACATGCAGATTACTACTTTCTGCTTAGAAATTACATACAACGCTTAAATATGTTTAATTTTACATAATGAGTAATAAGTATCATTAATAGTTTGGATTGATAGAATTCTTTATGCACAACTGAACACAACTATTTGAGAGATGAAAGATGGCGTAACAATTTGTTTAATGTTACGTATACAAAGATTAATCTTTTGTTCGCCCGTGTTCTTCAAAAAACTAGCCAATCAAGTAGCAACTTTACATCAAACATTCATTTATAATTAATCTGATTTTCCCCAGAAATTCCCTTTAGACATCTCAACACTATCTACAAACTTTAAAAACTAAAGCATAAAAACAACCAGATAGGTACAATTATTCACACAACAAACATACATTGATCAACCACACAGACTTAATTTTTATGACCTATCATAGAATAGAATAGAATTTATTGATCACATACACACATATTACAAGAAAAAATAAATTTAACATAAAATATACTAGTTAACACAACATAATATATAAAACGAATATTTCACATCAGTGTCACAAGGTACGTGCCTCAGCATAGACTACAGAAGCCTGATCATCACTTTCTCCTTTTTATTTTATTGAAGTATTAACAAGAAGATTTAAGCTAACTGACAAAAGACGATCGTAAGTTAATAAACATCACTACATAGTATAAATTAAAGTCGCTTCCTCTGTCCCTGTATCCCTATGTATGCTCCAATCTTTAAAACTAGGCAACAGATTTTGATGCTGTTTTTTTAATAGATAGAGGGATTCAACATGAAGGGTTTTGTGTAAAATTGAGAGCGGATCACTAGTAATAATGCCAATCAATTTCCACTCAAAAGCTTTATCTAAGAACGTTACTTTAAGCTATAAATAAATGAACATAAATTCAATAACAGACAGACAGACGAAACGACTTATCAAAGTGTATATGTCTAAACAATTCGTTAGTTATTATTCAAGGTGTACATGATTAGCGGATTGTCGAGGCTGCCCGCGTCAGCGACCATTTTGCTATGCTCCTAACGTTATTTATATATCCATACTATAATATTATAAAACTGAAGAGTTTGTTTGTTTTAACGTGCTAATCGCAGGAACTACTGGTTCCTGGTTTTGGAAAATCCTTTTTTTGTTGGATAGACCATTTATTGTCCTTCGATCAATGGGCTTTAGGCTATATAACATCACGGTGCGACTAATAGGACCAAAGAAACGATGGAAATTGCATATAGGTAACATATTATTATCTAAATATATATATAACTCAAAGGTGACTTACTGGCATAGTGATCTATCAACGCACAGCCCAAACCACTGGACGGATCGGGCTGAAATTTGGCAGGCAGGTAGATGTTATGATGTATGCATCCGCTAAGAAAGGATTACCCGAATCGAAGCGAGGCACGTCAGTACTCATAAATATAAAGTATTTCCGAATTTAATTCACTCAAAATAAAACAAAAAAAAAGACGTGTGGCACTCGGGGACTGCCGCGGTATAGCTATTGCATAGCATCGTCCGATTTCGGAGCAGCTCGTCTCGATTCGTGCGAGTTTCGTAGAGTCGTACAATACGTCTAACCGCACGCACACAAACACCGTGCCGAAATCTACCGAACTGAAACGACGTTAGACGATTGTGAGGTTTTTTTCGTTACGGAATTTCTTGGTTCGGTCGCCGCGCTCAAAGCCCGCGATAAAAGCTATGCAATAGCTTAAAAATCACCCGTTCGATACAAATATGACAAGCCACTGTATGATGGCATACCCTACAATTACTTATCAGCAATATCACTCAGTAGGGAAATGCATTTAATACTGCACTAGAACGCTTTAAGTGCAGTACACAACATTACTTGCGTGTATTATGTTGCATTTCCTTAGTTTAAATACATCTTCTCATCTTCATTCTCATCTTCACCAATATAGCCTAGATGTGGTACCAAAGAACTTGGTACCACATCTAGGCTATATTGGTGAAGATGAGGTACCAAAATTTCAGCTAGATGAAATATAATATTGTGTGTCAAAAATGGAATAAAAACCTGCCAAGCGACAGTCGGACTCGCGCACAAAGGGTCCCGTACTAAATTCGTAAAAAAAATTGTTTGGATAATTGATTTTGGGCCCTCCTTAAAATTTATATATTTTTGTTAAAGAGGCCAAATAAATACATCATAAACGTAAAAATGTCTAGCTATCACCGTTCTTGAGATATAGCGTAGTGATGGCCGGACGGACATAGTAGTTTTAGAAATAAGGTCCCTTTGGGGTTTGCGGGTTCAATAAAATACCGTACATTTTGACTTGTCTGGATTAGTGGCTTATTTGGTAGAGTCCCTGTAATAGGGAGAAATATATGTGTTAAAATTTTACATCTGTCCCCCATGATTATAACATTGGAATGTTACTCATCCATTAGAGTATATTTGTGATACCACTTTTGTTTTTAATATTCTTAGCACATGTGCTTCTGATATTAACACAACCAACTGTGGATATATCCCAGATATTTATTTATTTAACTTATCATAGAATCAGAGCTAATTATGTGTTAATGTGTAATAATTTAAAAAGAACAGACTATGTATGGAAAGTTAGAATAAGGTTTATTAAAATTTAATACCGTATTGGAAATACGAGTATGCCGAAATTATACTGTATTGTGGGCCTACTTCCAATAATAATTATCTTATGTGGCGTGTTATGTTAACATAACTGCTATAGCCTCAGCGGAGCGGAGCGGGTCAGCGCCGGCCTGGGAGACCCGTAGAAACGGGGGCCCTTCCGTCCGGCGGACTGGCCAACTCCGACCCGCACAGCTCAATACCAATGCGAGACTCCACGCCTTGTCTCGTTGTTGCCGCAGCAGTGGTCTCCTTTTTCACGGCTTTCAGGGTGAGTGCGACAGGCTCAATATGGTCTATTGTGCCTGTCGACCTCATATTTGGATCTCACTACCGCTTACCATCAGGTGGAGTGAGGTCATATTGTTAGCCTCTGTATAAAAAAAAAAAAAGCCTTGGTAATCATACGTGCGATCGCCCTTTGATCTCCAAATCCCCATCAGTGAATCAGATCTAATTGGTGATCATGACTTCCCATAAAGATAATTGGAGCAAAATTTTCCTAACGATATTTCGCTGAACTAGCTTGATAAATATGATATTACAAGAATCACACCTCTTTCACACTGATGAAATCAATTTATCAGTGTTTCTCTACTAAACAATACATGTACTGTACATAAAAACCTATCATCATCAGCCCATATACGTCCCCACTGCTCGGGCACGGGCCTACCCTAAACTAGGACGACAAGGCCTTAGTCAACCACGTTGGCCAAGTGCGGGTTGGTCGACTACACATCCTTAGAATGTATTCATAGGTCTGCAAGTTTCCTCACGTCGTTTTTCCTTCACCGTTAAAGCGTCGAATGATCGTACATATGAATTTCGAATTTTATAAATTGAAAACACAGTGGTACGTGGCGACCTCTCGCATGTGAAACAACGACCTTAACCACTCGGCCATCGACGGTTTTTGAAACAAGAACGCACCAACTTTCGTTGCGTATTTTTAAAGATTTATTAAGCATACAATAGAAGGCAACTTATACAAAAAAATAACGTTGTTTACGCTGTTTGATGATGTCAAGGCTACACCAAGTTATAATCGTCAATCAGGAAAAAAATAACTATGACATTTCAACCATCGAGATTCAAATTTAAAAAGTATTCTATTATCTATCCTACATTATAAAAACAACCTTTGTTAATCACAAGGAAAGTAGAATTAGAACCAACCAGAAATACAATTACACTTGCATCACAATTTTATTTCCTGTTATATCTTAAGCCTTTGCATAATGGCCATTATCTATTGTCTTTACAACGTACCAAGGAACAATGTCAATGGTAGGATAGTTGATTTGATTATAACATAGATTTGATCTATATTATCATACAACAAAATACAACAAAAATTAAAACCATGCCAAAGTACTTAAAACGATATCTACTCGTACCACATACAATTTCAGTCGTCAGTCAAGAAACGTTAATAACCAATGTTCTCATCATCATCATCATCAGCCCATTCCTGTCCACTGCTGGACATAAGCCTCTCCAAATGCACGCCACTTCTCTCTATCCTCGGCCACTCGCATCCAGCTCCTACCAGCCGTCCTGCGTAGATCGTCACACCACCTGGCCTGCGGGCGTCCTACACTACGTTTGTTACTAATGTTCTATCTCATTAAAATCTATCATCCCTTCTTATCTGTATATCCAATTTTAAATAAAAAATGACATACGTTACACAATATCACATACGTTTACCCTTAATGGGTTTGTCGCAAAATGCTTAAACACTTGTGTTACGAATATCATAAACAACAGTGATTATACACTCATGTTCTAACACTTATACGTTCGTTCGTCTATCACACAAAATATTTGTCCTGAGTGGAAAACGTATGGGTTCGTTTCCCAATTTCAATCAAGTAAATAAAACTTGACTCAAAATTACATACCATATATTATAAATACTATATTATCCCCATAATCCCCATAAGCATGTTATGAAGACAAACATAACATTCCCTGAAACATATCTTTCCGCTGTAACTCCCACATTTTCCGTCCGATTTTTTCCTTTGCCATTCCTCGCCTGAATTGCCCGATCCGAATCGGGCTGTTTTCCTGTCATGTTCAAATTATTTCCCGCCTATTTCAGCGTAGTAGACATAATGAAGTCTCAAGGAAAGATTGCAATCTTTCAAATAAAATGGTCAATAGGAAGTCTTGTTTGTACTAGGTTTATTATTGTCGTTTTAAAACTATGCACTGTGTAATTGAGATGCCAGATTGTAGATTTTATGGGGAAAATTTATGTTATTTTTATTTGAGGACGTCTTTTAACTAACTAATATTAATAAAGTAGGCGTGTAAGTAATATAAAACACTTTTCAATGTCTCTAAAGTGTAAGGATGGGACCTGGGCGTATAGAAGGAAACAACTTCACCTTTCAATAAGTGGACTATATTGTGTATCATATTAAGCTTATGCTAACTTATATACTAATAGGCTCTACATGTATGGATGAGGTGCGCGTCACACACTACAAAAGCTTTCGATCCTACGCTTGATCTCTCATAGGTCACTTAGTAATCGGATTACCACCTTTCGTCACCTTGTTTTTTCCTAACTGAAATACGATGATGGCTTGGAGTAGCCTCGTCATCATCACCGGACTTGCGGGGGAGCGGATGGCACCGAATTGTGAGAATAAAGCAACAAAGAATGCCCCCTTGTTTGCACAATCTTGTGCACTACGTCTCGCGTAGTTGGCTGATCTTTAGTTTATTCGCCATAAACGAAACCGGGTAGTAAACAGGAGTAAACTAAATAAGTAGGCACGTTTTCACTAACCTGACTTATAGCACCCATAAAAAAGCTCCAAAACTCTCATAAGTAAAACTTCAATTGTGGTCTATCGTTCCAAGAAACCTCGAAATAACATTAAAAATGTAAACTGGAAGGGGTAGATAGTAAACTTAGCCCATGTCATGGTGCCTGTTTGCCAGCAACTTGCCCCGTAACTTCGCACATGAATTTTAAAGCATCCCAGTGGTTACTGAGTTCGATGTTTTGCGAAAACCAATTTTCATGTTGTAGGTGCATTTTTTTCTTTTGCCATAATATTGTGTTTAAAGGAAGCTATAATCATTATCTTAACTAACCAGTTTCCGATTCATGAAACTGGATAGACGATGATGCTTCACTCATAATACATAATATGATTACGTTGATATGTAAAAAGTAGACTTATGAAGAAGCTTGTTTTCGTCCGGGTTCGAAATATTGATGACTAAAATAACTCGGTTCGATTGACCCTCTGATTTGGGGGTGAGAGCCATCCGCTCCCCCGCAAGTCCGGTGATGATGACGAGGCCACTCCAAGCCATCATCCTATGTCAGTTAGGAAAAAGAAACGATGGGCTGGTGATCATGATGAGATCGGTAAAGTCTAACTGTTGAGGTATGAATATCTAATATCTACTCTTTTTTTTAAACTTTCGCGTTCCATTACACTGAAATAAGTCTTTATGGGTCTTCACGCGATATTAGGAGTAGCAAAATTACATAGCTACTTACTGCCCGACGTTCCTACCTACGTAGTAAGTAGCTATGTAATTTTGATACTCCTAATATCGCGTGAAGACCCATAAAGACTTATTTCAGTATCTACTCTTTATTAAGAAGAAGAAGAGAAAAAGTTGTCATTATTTCGTCTTTTTCCGAAACGTTGTTTTATTATACTAACAATAGCATGTCTTTGCAGAGTCCGGCTTCGGAGTCAGACAGCAGTTCGGTGTCGGGTGCGAAGAGTCCCGGGGGCGCGCCTCCGTTGCTGCAGCATCTGTTGCAGTTGCAGCTGCAGGCGCAGACCCCCCAGGCCATCGCTCAGGTGAGGGGAGAGGGGGGGAAGGGAATAAATAAATATTGCACAAATAAATATTGCACAACATCACATACATTGATCTGATCCCGTGGTAAGTAGCTTAAGCACTTGTGTTACGGATATCAGAATCAACAGTGGATACACAAATAAACTTAAATATATTTAATAATACACCCAGACACGGAACAAACACCGATGTTCGTCACACAAATATTTGTCCCGAGTGGGAATCGAACCCACGACTCTTGGAACCGTAGGTTATGAACCTGAGTCACTAGCCACTGTTCCACCGAGCCAGTCATGACAGGATGACAGAATGACAGGAGATGAAAAGGTTGAATGAGAGATCAAAAACAGATAGAGTGAATGACAGACAAAAAGTAGGAATAAAAGAAAAGATAGCATGGATAACAGAAGAAAGTTATGATAAAAGAAGGTAGGAAGAACAAATTAAAGAATGGAAGTAATAATTGTATGTATAATTAAGTAAAGAATGGAAGTAATAATTGTATGTATAATTAAGTAAAGAATGGAAGTAATAATTGTATGTATAATTAAGTAAAGAATAGAAGTAATAATTGTATGTATAATTAAATAAAGACATAAATCTAGAAAATAAAAAAGTATGAAAGACAAAAAAGAAAGTTAGAATTAAAACAGTGGAGAGATAGAGTTAAAAACAAAAAGAAAGAGAATGATGGATAGAAAGAAAGGTAAAATTAAATACGGAAAGAAAGGTAGAATAAAAGTCAGAATCAAAGGAATGGTGAAAGAACCGTAGAAATAAAAAAGGGATGAAGGATGAAAAGCATTTATTGAAAACACTGATTTATCAATTTTCGAAATGTCCATTGTAAGGGACGAATTTTATAAATTGTATAAAGGAAACTTATTGATTAAATTTCCTGTATGAGGAGTTTACAAAACTTTGAGATAGCATGATCGCTGCAGCGCTGATATCCTACAGAACCCTTTGCGAAAGAGTTCTCAGACATATTCTGGTTTAGTACCATATACTGACCATAACCGGTAGCCCTAAACTTGACTTGACCATATAGTCGTGTGGCGTCTGCCTGGTTTACGTTCCCACTTTAATTTGAAATCAGCTACTGTTGAAAGAATTTCAATAAATCGTTTTTTCTATGTATTTATATATTTATTCACATTTTGTGCGCAGTTCCAGCAAATGATAGCGGCACTTGCCGCTCTGGGAACGGGACTGGTGCCGCCAGCGCTCTCGCAGGTGTGGCTGATGCAGCGACTGGCGCAGAGCCGCCACGCGCAAGACAGGTGAGTGATGTGCCACGTGAGGCACAAATAGTGGCACGTGCCAATTTTGGCACATGCGTGATGAAGCAACTGGTGTAATGCCACTATTAACTAGTGTAGTGTAAGACAGGTGAGTGATGTGCCACTTGAGCCATAAATGGTTGCGGCATGTGCCATTTTGGGTACAGACTTGATGTAGCGATTGGCGTGAAGTCGTCTCTCGCAAGATGAGTGCCAAATGAGGCACAAACAACTGTGGCACGAGCCGATTAGAATATGATCTAATTTACCGTAGAGTAAGTAGTAACGTGTAAGGCTGGTTAGCACAGTTCCAAATTAGGCACACTTCATAAAGGAATCCGCCACGCTTGGCACTGTACTAATAATGATCTTTGAATTTGAATCGTTTGTATTTAAATTGTGAAAAGTGAATGAAAATAACTAAAAGTAGCGATAACATAACAATATCATCCGAAATCCACTTGAAACATGAGCAGTTTCACGAAATAACACTAATATAACATTGAGCACGTCTAAACATCGATCGATAAATCTGAATTCGTAGCAATCTGTTCTCAACAAATTCGCGAATATTCGCAGATAATGAATTCAACGCAATCAATTATGTCATAGTTAGTGGGTACCTGTTCAAATTTATATTCCACTGTAATGTTACAAGGTTATTAGGTTATTTAAGTTGTATCTTGGTAACATTTGGATTTGGATTCAACACTAAAATCTTGTGCACAAAACGCATTGTGTAATCGTATCGTTATTACGTTAGCAAAACGTGACCACATAATTATTTCCTCAGTGGATTTTTTCAAGAATGTATTATCTTGATTAAAGGAGTGAGAGCCATCCGCTCCCGCGCAATTTCGGTGATGATCACAAGACTACTCCAAGCCATCATCGTAGTCAGGAAAAAAACTGTGTCTCGGCAACGAAACGGTTACTAAAAGATGAAACAACATATGTTCAAAAACCTTATACATACTTTGATGTCAATAGGTGTTTTGTCCTAAAAGATTTTAAATTTAGGCGTTTCCCTAAATAAATGTTCTTGGTCTAGGCTTTAGAATTCTTAAAAGAAGTATACTTTAACTGACAATATAATCATGCATTTGTTAACATTGGCTTAAAGAAGAATATTGTTCGAAAGACTTTTCTAAGGTGATACTCCTAAATATGGAATGGATCCGAAACACAAACGTAAGATCTTAATCCGAGCATATTTCCGAAATCGCTTAATCTTAGTTACATCGCTTCGGATTGGCTTGCAGCGGACACAATCGACACTATAAATAAAGATACATCCTTGAAACGTGAATAGAATAGAATTACACGGAAATATAGTTTAGTACCAAGAACGGGTTTAGGTGGAAATTTTCAGTCGTCTTGGAATTTACTTGTAACTATTATAATATCGCTATTTAAATGGTACAACATAAAGTTCCCCAAATCTTTAATCTGAAATTACTAATAAGTGGACCATCTTTAATGTTAGAAAACTGAAACTGTCCGGGGTATTTACCATGTTGTTTTATTTTAATGAGCTCCCGATATTTCGGCAGTGTTGCAAGCGCCATGATCACGGGTGAACTGTAGGACTGCGAGAATGACGGTAGGTCTAATGTTGTGAAGGGACCTTTTTTAGTTCCATTCCATAGCTGATAGTTAAGTTGAAACTAACAACTTATTATTTTATTTGAGTAGGGTGGGTCACTGACTATAGTATTAAGATCTTTTTTAAAAAATTAAGAGTATTTACCATAACTCCATTCACTACTTATTACCAGGTACTTGGTGCAAAATGATAATTTAGAAACAATATTTCAAATATTTTAAGTAACCAAGGTTGCTTAAAGAACTATATTATCTCTAGAACAAAACCCTATTGATGGGACCATTATCTTTAACATTGACATTTAAAATAACATCGTGAGAAGACCACTGTATAACAATGAAGTGGGAACAACAATATTCAACAAGATTCTACGGTGATTTATGTAACGATAGTATTGAAGGAAATTGTTTATTACAGCGGTTCTCAAATTGTTGGAATCTTTAATGTTATAACATTTTTTATTGCTTTTCTACAGCACTTGCAAGACAATAACATTCTTTTTGTACGTGTATTGGTACTGCAGCTTACAAACATCTGTTTAGTAACCCTTTCTGAATGATTATATTCTTGTACATGTATGGAATGTAACGTAAAACTATGGAAATAACGGGTGTTGCAAGGAATGTATGCTTAAATAAAGTTCGTTGAAGCTTTTGTAATAATATTTTGCAATTTTAGCGTGATTAGGAGATTACCATTGATTTCCATTTAAGACTTCCTAATTTTAATTTAGGATAGACGAGCTAAGATAAAACCAGGCAAGTGTGAGTCAGACTCACAGAAGAAGGGGTCCGTACGCGTCTCGGTTACACCCTTATGGTACAAAACCCTTAAAAAGCATTAAATCAATTAACTTTCTTTGCGTAAGTCGACACTTTGAGAATCACTAGCTATCAGAATCTGGCGCCTTGATATTTCGCCTCAAACGATGGTTCAATGCCATTAGAAGGGTGTTTTGGATGGCCTCGCCTATATCATGGGAATCATCATACATAGCCGATTTGAGTTTCAACTCGTTATAAATAGATTTGATTGATCATTCGATTGTTTGGTAAACGCGGTTACAAAATGAATCATGGGTTTACCTTAATAGTGAGAACGTTTGGTCTCTTAGCCATAAGCAGTAAGATTATCCTATAACATACATAATAGAATCACGCCTTTAGTTATCCCAGAGGGGTAGGCAGAGATCACTTCGCCATGTGCTACGGTCCTGGCACACCATTTTAGCTTCTTCCACATCCATCAACCTCTACATTCATGCTCGTCGATTACGAGTACTTTTGATTTGACCATTCTTCAAGATGTGAACTTTTTGATCATGGAAGATTATTATTTATTCATAACGTAATTTCTTCATGCATGCATTTACATAAAACCTTTTATGTTGGTGCTACTAAATCTTTGTACTACACAAAGTCGCGCCTGGAAACTTTTAAATGTATACCAATGTAGAAAGCGGTCCCCTAGTAGCGTAATTAGGTCATACTACAATCGCTGAATTGTTATTACAAATTTCATAGCGTTAATAGTAAAAATACTATGAACAACAACCAAGGAAAAGGATCAAAGATCATAGCAGAATTTCAAAGAACATGGCAGTGCGAAAAAGTCTTCTCACCCTATTCATTTTAATGCTATTTGGTCTACATCGATATAACATTTGTTCAAAGGAAACACGAAATAAACGAAAAACGCAACAGGCACCAACGGGAAAACACGTATGCCTTTACCACATTAACAACACAAGTTGGATTGTCGCCAGAACGACACGGAACTTACAACGAAGGATAGATACAGTGGTGCATCTTCAAATTTCACAATTGCGTCTGAACATCTTCTATTGCACAATCCGTATTACTTTACTAATAATATTAATTCAAAAGTAAGTTAGTTTGTCTGTCCCGCTTTGCCGCCAAAACGTCTAGAGCCTCAGATAGGACATAAGTAAGCGATGATACGAAGCTTTAACGGTGAAGGAAAAACATCGTGAGGAAACCTATGAAGAAATTCTAAGGTTGTGTAGTCGACCAACCCGCACTTGGCCAGCGTGGTCGACCAAGGCCCTGGTTTAGGGTAGGTCTGTGCCTAAGCTTATATGGGCTGATGATAATGAAACGACTCTACACGGGAAATCTTAAAAGCGAGTACTAAGTAATATATAAACTCGACGTTTGTTAACCAAGATTCACCTTAACCTTAAATTTAACAAACCAGTTCAATTATTGCAGTTATTAGTTTCAATACGCACTTCAAAAGTGACAGGTATATCAAATATCGGAGTACGTAGAAAAAAAACACAGATATTGCATCTTCCTCGCGGCCAATTCTGACTTGATTTCGGTAATTTCTTCCGCTATCCTCCTAGTGACCAAAACTATTTGCATAAGGTCAGTAGGTGAGAGCCATCCGCTCCCCCGCAAGTCCGGTAATGATGACAAGGCTACTCCAAGCCATCATCGTAAGTCAGCTGGGAAAAAAAAAATACGTCATTTTCATTTTAATCCTACAGGCCAGGAGCTAGTGGCAAGGAGTCAGTGGTAAATTGTTCACTGTCGTTCCCTCATCCTGTGCCGGGTTTTCCCACTTCCCCCGGAGCTTTGCAGTTGCTCCCGTCGTTAGCCCCGTATGTGCCGCGCGTACGCAGACACGAATAGCAAATCGATGGATGGACATTCGGCACAGAGCATTCTAATGTCTGGAATCGAGTACTCGATTACAACTAAGTGGGTCACGCAAATATTTCCGAGTATGAAGATGTATCGATAAAAAATTAAAGATACATTGAATATTCACACTGAGTTTGTTTTACTGTTTTGCATGTACATAGTAACTTTGTCAGAAGCCTTGGTGTGTACAATTTTCGCCTTGTCAATTTTAAGAAAGTTGATGACATTATTCTAAAACATAGTAGTTAGCCTGGGAATAGTTAAGTAAATGATAAATTTAATATTCATAGATTGTTATAGATTAAATTAAAATCCAGTGTCTTAATGACCTTGTGTACTTATGAACCTGCTAAAGAAGTATGATCCATATTTAATCGTGCTTAGCTTAAATAAATCTCCAAGGTGTTGCAGTCAAGGTATTAATAGCCTGTTTTAACCATAAATAACATGATTGCATTCATTCCTATGAGGTAAACATAGTATGGATGCTAATCACGAATCCTTGTCAGAAATTGAAATGCTAAAATGGCAAAACCAACCACATTCCACTGCGATAAAGTTAAAAACGAACCGCCATTAGACTCGAGTACACTAGCACGTGATTTGACGATTATTTAACGTCGGCAAAAAAGTGTGAAAGGCCTAGAAAACGCAGGCTTTGAACTAGACAACGCCTAAGTTACATAATGTCGTCCTAATCGCTGACCTAGATGCAAGACGAACAATAAACATGGATTTCAAGCTAAGCCAATTTAAAATTCAAATTGGTCAAAGTATGCTACCTTGCGATACACCTGCTAACGCCTACTTAAACGTGAATGTACTCGGTTCTATTTTAGATTGCATTTGGATCAAGAAAGCTGTTGTGTTAGTGTATAATACGGGAGTTATCATACTAAAAGGGCAGGCTGTATCGAATTATTAATGTTTACGTTGTAATGATCATGTAAATTGGATAATTATAACCTGTTTCGCCCTTTCGTTGTCTGCTTTTTATGGAGCAATATGATGGGCTAATTGGCAAATTGAAGCAATTTTGTATTAAATTTAAGCGTCTGAAATTTGTCTCAAGGTGACTCGTGTTTTTTTGATAACAATTAATAATTAATCAAGTCGTTTCGTGGAGTGAAATTTTACTAATTTTATATTGTAATCGTAGAAATAAACAACGATAATGATAACCGGCAGATTTCAGCTATCAGAATTCTATAATGGATCAGCCAACTGTACTGTAAATATTGTGCACTTTGTGCTCAAACACAGGTGCACTCTGTGGTCCCATTCTTATAGTCAGGTGTATTGGCAATCCAACATGCCCGATGAGAGATCAGTCGCAGGACCAAAGGCTTAACGTGCTTTTTGAATCACATGTATGGGAATCTAAATTTATAAGTGGAGAGTAGCAACACCGGGTCTATATCTACGTAAATTTTGTATTCTTTTAAAAATTTGACTCTTGACGATAAAACGATATCGTTGAAATATAACCACTGTCCGTTAACTTTTTAAATAATAGTAATTCCCTATTCAGACCCTTTTGAGTTGTTATCAACTTCACCTGCTAGTTAATCAGTAGTTACTTACATTTCGGGTCAGTTCTTGAAATCGATAACACACAACGGTTAATAATTAATATGTTACATTATGGTGTTATTATAATAACAATGTAATGTAGACATTTTTGCTTTTGCAAAATAAAATCTAGGTTGAAGAAAAACAAGATGGAATTTGTTATATGATGTTTTCTCATTGTAGTGGGGCAAAATAACTATTACTATTCTTAAACACTATAATGTTAAGGGGAATAAATTAGTTATCACATTCAACATAGGTTCTTACATTATTTAAATGTTAATAGAGACTCAGCACGTAAGATTACAAGAAAAAGTTTTTAGCCGGGCCTTGCATCTAGAAACTAGAAATTGACTAATGATACTTGTATCTACACCGTGAAATTTTAGTTGTTGTTTTCCCGCAGTAAAATGATTCAATCTTAGTAGTACAAAGATTTGTGCAATATTTATTAATCGAATCAATAAATACCGGTTTTACGAAAGAGGCAAACAAAATTCGAAAGCACGATCAAACCGTTTTTATTCCTTAGGGCGTAGAGGTTCTTTAGGTTTAATCATCAATTTCATGCGGTAAGTTTCCTGCTTACGTCAAATCACTTAAAAAAACTATAGCTTCTCAAACCTTCGAGATGGATGAATTGTTTTTTTGAAAAATTGGAAAAAAATGTTTATTTTTTTCCACGAAATAACTAGCATGATTCCATAGTACTACGAAAGGTAAATCGTACTGCAACGGAAAAAAAACCACCAAAATTTCACGGTGTATAGAGTAATAACAATCCACAAAACACAAATCCTCCACAAAAAATTCCGAGCCTAGTAGAAAATCCTAATAGAAATAAGACACAGTGCTCAAGTGCCCACACATTTGTGCACTACAACAAACAGAGGTGCAATCTGGGTGACACACACATGATCCTATTGAAATAGGCAAGCTCTCAACAGAATTATGTTTATGGACACACACTTTTGTGACATGAAACGTCAGACAGCTTGATAGATACACGGCTGCAGGCTAATCCAATATTAGATACACAGCTGCCATACACAGGACTACATCGCTATACCATTCCCCATCGATCATATAATGTACCTACTGAGAGTAGATATTTAGTGTAATATATAGGTAGTCTGGTAGATAAGTCTTATTTATTTTAATGGGGCTTGGTAATTTTAAAAGTTCACATTTTAATGTTCTTTTCTGCTTGTCTGGTTTCAAAATTCAGACGTGGACTGTAGGATTTTAGGTCAAAGCGCGTAGGATAACTTAGAAAGTTTTAAGAATTATATATTTTTTTGTCTATGCCTTATTTGAATCAGTGAAAACAATCCAATGTTCCGTGACCAGGGATTCGTATCTGTGGTCATATAAGTGCCAATTTGCCTTTTCCAGTTTTATTAGGAACTAGTGACCGGCCCTCGCATCGATTATAGGGTATATTATACATAAAAACCTTCCTCTTGAATCCCTCTATCGATTAAAAAAACCATCAAATTCCGTTTCGTAGTTTTAAAGATTTTAGCATACATACAGACAGACGGAGGAAGCGACTTTGCTTTATACTATGTAGTGATAAAACAGTAATTTATGATCAGGCCCCCACTGCCATCCTTAATTTAGGGTACACTGCTCGCCCTAGTTTAGGATAGGCCCGTGCCCCAGCAGTGGGGACGTATATGGGCTGATGATGAGGCCCCCACTGCACTACATACTCCCCTACTATCGCAGTTCTTGGAAGAACTATCACAAGTTTGAAAGTATTTTTTGAATCAAACTGACACTTTAAGCTATTTTAGGTTTCGCTTCGTTCTGAAGCGAACCGGAAGTCGCCGCGACAATCTTTGTTCCGCTCAGCTCTAGTCGCGACAGTGGAAATCTCAGTGGAAATTGACAAAATCTAAGCGAAAGAGCCTGTTTATTCTGCGGTGAATTGTTAAGAAGATAAGGATATGAAACGGAGAGGCTTTCGATTAACGTTTTTTGGTTTCCAATAATGAAACAATTTAGTAATGTGAACCGTGATCCAAAATGCTATAAAAGGTTAAATTATATTTTTCTTCTGGCCATAACGGTGAAATTTTAGCGGTCCTTCCGCCATTCCGTCCATATGATTTAATTTTTCGCGTAAAACATTATTCCTATTACCAGAGTCGGATAATATGTTGCTTTTTTCCCTTCTCATTCTCTAGTTTATCTGTACAACAAATTTCATTTAAATAAGTTTCGCAGTTTTGGCGTGAATGGCAACAGCGTTTGTATTAGTAAAGAATTTTGTTTCAGATATCCGTAATACAAATGCTTAAGCTTCTTATCTCGGAATCAGAAAAAAATTATGTGACCTTATCATACGAATAACAACCCAATAATATCGCTAAACTTACTTCCTCATAGCCAACTTTCAATAGAGTAAAACGAAAAGCTTTTCTTAGCTTTACAGAATCGAGGGAAAGCTCAAACATTTCTCGGAAAAAACAACCCGACGAGTTCTATTGGATTGGTCATTGAGACTAATGGCTCGTTTCCGAGGGCCAGCCGTTCGGTTCCCGGCGGGAATATTTTTCTTTCCTTTTTTTAGGCCAATTCATGTCAAACAATTATCATATAGTTTTACTTTATCTCAAATATTGATTTGTTCTTGAACTGTTGATGTTTTCCACAAGCTATAAAAAACACGCCAAGAAAATCGAAAAAAAAATCATTGTGGACATTTTTCTTGCTCTTATAAATTATCAATACATCATCATGAATTGATTATGATACTAACTCAATTAACAACATAATTTAGGGCAGCACTAACATGGATAATTTTAGCTTTCTGATCTATCAGCTGTTTGCACTCTGAGATGTAGAAGATTTTTTAAATAATTGAATACTAGCTCGAGAATAATTAACATAAATCCATAGGTATCGCGGATCATGTTAATCGTAATCTGCACAGATACGAGAAAAACACTGGAAGATCGAACTACCAATTGCTTCGCAAGGAAGAGAATTTCATTAATAATAATAACCTTTTAATCTAGAGCTCTATGTTTAATCACCAACTCAACAGACTATGCCTAAAATCTATACCTTTATTTGTCCAAAACTGTTTGACAAATTGCCAATTTTATATTTACAGTAGAGCTCAATATACCATTAAAAACAACAAATAATAAAATGCAGTCTGTCTCTCCTGAATTTCAGCCATTTTTGTGGCATTTGCAGTCTCGAAACGACATTTAGCACATGCTAAGTGGAAACTAGGCGACCCATCACAAAAGTTACGTAGAAATGAATCGGCAGCGATCGAATAACTTCATGTCGCCTCAAGGAACGCGACAATAACGTCGCGACGCTTTTGTGGCTCTACAATCGAGCCACTCAATGGCTCAGCCATTCAGGCCGTTTCGTTGTCAGTATCTGTGTCATTCTGTGTTGTGTTATATTGAGTTCTGTGTATCGAAATGTTGGCGTTTGTTTTTGGAGAATTTTACTTATAATGTAGTTCTTATTTTAATGTAGTGAGAAGACTAAATAGATCGCGACTTAAGTCTTTAATTATTAAAGCAACACTCAAAAAAAAGTGAACTAAAAGGTTCTGATCCATAGCTGATTGGCATTGTGTAATGGAAAGCACATCTGGACGCAATTTTCAGAAGGGCGTGAGTTTCGACTGGCTCGGTGGAACAATGGTTAGTGACCCTGGCTGGCAGTTCCAAGAGTCGTGGGTTCGATTCCCACTCGGGACAAATATTTGTGTGATGAACATCGGTGTTTGTTCCGTGTCTAGGTGTGATTATGTATTTAAGTATGTATTTAAAAATATATATGTATGTATATCAGTCTCTGACGCCCATAGTACAAGCTCTGCTTAGTTTGGGGTCAGACGACCGTCTGTGGAAATGATATTTATTATTTATTTATTTTATTCCCCGTGCCCCAGCGACAGAATAATGTTATTTATGTTTAAAACAAACACAAGTAACATATTTGTCGCCTGATAAATTATCTGACAAAGAAGATAAAAAAAATAGTTTCTTCCCCTCGACGGTGCAAAGTCAAAGTTTTTATTGCGTACTAAGTGCATTTGATATACAGGTCTTGTGTGTCAATGGTCAATGTGTGTAATCATGACAGTTTAAAATTATATACAGGTCTTATATAAAGAACATGATCTGAAATATTTAATGACCGTTTTCGAAGCAACTAGTACATTAAGTTACGTAAACATCTAACATCTATCTTCTTGAAATAACATCCGCACAATGACGTCACGATTCAGGCGCTCACCCACAATCTGTAGCTTAGCCTGAAAGCCTGTTTTCGTTCAGTTGGCATGCCCTGAAAAACAGTCGATATTGAAACGGTATTGAGACGATAATGAACCGATATGGATATGAAAGGGGTTGCAAAATGTATACAGGTAAATTTTTTTTATTTATTTATGAGACACCTACAAAAAATGTATTCTAATAAAGGGTCTTACTATTATTTTGTCATATTTTACATAAAACAGGAATGAAAAATGGTCTTCTGTTTATTGCGCAAAACGGTGCTTTTTTTTTCAAATTTAAAAAACACTGTGATACGTGGCGGGGTTTGAACTGGCAACCTCTCGCATGGCAAACAACGACGTTGACCACTCGGCCATCGATGCTTTTTAACCCTATTATAATTTAGTTGCTGTAAAGTACTAGTAAACGTCTCGTAGTTGCGTCTCGGCAAACGTAGTGTAGGACGCCCGCAGGCCAGGTGGTGTGACGATCTGCGCAGGACGGCTGGTAGGAGCTGGATGCGAGTGGCCGCGGATAGAAAGAAGTGGCGTGCATTTGGAGAGGCCTATGTCCAGCAGTGGACAAGTATGGGATGATGATGATGATGATGATGATGATGACTAGTAAATAGTGATCACACTATTATTGAGCTAGGAAATATATCAGTATTTCCTAGCTCGATATCGTTCCAAGATCGCAAGTCAGCATCGGCCCCGTCACCTCAGCGGCGGATAATGTTTCCTATTCATTATTATTGAGGCCTCCGAGCTCAATTCACGCCGAAGATACTGTGACGTCATAGTTCAGCATTTTCCTCTTTACGACAACTGAGATTTCGTTTTGCAAATATATTTTCTTAGGTGGATTTGGTCTTGAATTGTAATTTGAAGGATCCCTAATATCTCGTATTTAGGTAAAAGTATTGAGGATATTTAAAGGCAATTCTCACTTGTTAACATTACAATGGACATTAGATGTTGAACTGGACGCAATTATAAGTAAGTTTAAAATAGTAAATAATTCCATTCATGCCTGGTTGGACCGGGGATAAACATAAACGTTTATAGGTAGTTAGTATAAAGCTCTATCTACAATTACAACATATCTATCGAGGGGTGGGAGCCATCCGCTTCCCCGCAAGTCCGGTGATGATGACGAGGCTACTCCAAGCCATCATCGTATGTCAGTTAGGAAAATAAACAGCTTATCTATGGTAGGTATACTACAGAGAATAGTTTTCAGTAGTACACCTACTATAGACATATTCTAATGTAAGTAAGGAACGTTTAGATTTGCCAAGATGATAGTATGTACTAACGATTCACATTCCTATTGTTTCAATTAAAATTGCACAAAAAGAGTATGTATGATATTTACATTCGAATTTCAAAAACAATTCGACATTGAAAGAATGCACTCGTTAACATTCTAAACAAGTATGAATAATGCTGAACTAACAGACAAAACGTATAGGACACTGGGGACGTTCAAAAACATGCGCCAGAGTACCAGGTCGTCTGAGAACAAACTAAAATTGCGAGCAAACAAAATATGCACATGAAAAATGCTATTGATTTTAATTCTGAATGCACCTATTTGTTGAAAGTTGAAAACTATTTATTGATATTGTGAACAAATACGCGAGATGTTTTTGTTTCTTTACAATTTATGTTAATTGAACGTAATTAATTTGTTTTTTAAAGAAATAGCAAATAAATTTAAAATAACAAGTCTTTAACGACCCAGCTACTAAAGTATGTTTAAGTTATAAGCGATTAAGAAAAACCTTATTTTCAAGCGATTAAGAAATTCAAAAATTATTTGCGAGATCTATCTATTGAAAGTGTCTTGTAGGTTTTATATTTCCTACAAAATCAAACAATTTGAAACTACAATTCTATCAACTTCAGTGGTTTTTTCGACATAATGTAAGTACTAGTTTTCTCCCCGCGAATGCGTTTGGTTATCGCATAAACATTTTTCCACTTCAGCAAAGTAGGTTAGAAACTTAGAAAATAGCCTATAACCTTTGTACTTTCTGTCATTTCATTTAAATAAATTCTGTAGTTTTGGCGTGGTAGCATGACAGACATAGTTAGATGATTTCGCCACCTGTCATATGGCTAACAGGTAATATGCGGGTTAAATTCGACGGCTTTAATAAGCTGTTGGTTGCTGTAATGATTTCGCTCGTCTGGGCGCGATTCCTGGAAGAATGTGTGTCAAATCCCCGGTAAACAGTAGACAATTGTAATTTTTCCGTTTGCCAAAATATTAAAACATAGTTATTTGAGAATTCATAATGTTAGTAAGTAACTTAGGATCTTCTAGAAATCTTCCCGCTTTTCCTAAAACAGGCTCTTAACCGAAAAACAAAAAAAAAAAGACGTGTGGCACTCGGGGACTGCCGCGGTAAAGCTATTGCATAGCATCGTCCGATTTCGGAGCAACTCGTTTCGATTCGTGCGTGTTTCGTAGAGTCGTACAATACGTCTAATCGCACGCACACAACGCCGTGTCGAAGACAGCCGAACTGAAACGACGTTAGACGAGTGGGGAGCGTTAGGTTTTTTTCGTTACGGAATTTCTAGATTCGGTCCCCGCGCTCAAGGCCCGCGATAGAAGCTATGCAATAGCTTAAAAACAAACAACAAAGTGTTCCGTTTTACCTTTTAAAGATCCAGAAATGTTTAAAAACACTTAAGTGTTCACAACAAATCATTTTCTTCGAAAGTGTGACGTCTTTAATCTCCATGGCAAAATAAATAACATGCAAGACTGCCCAAATATACTGCATCTGTGCAAATGACAAGTAAATGCTATCAATTTGTCTCATTATTCGCGTTGACTCAAAATAAAACCTGATTAAACATCTCCTTTATAATTAATATTGAAAAATATGGGTCAATCTGCAATTCTATGAACGGTGATATTTTAAAGTTGTGGGTGAAGTTTCTTTGAATTTATTTTGAAGGAGCAACGTTATGCATTACTGTAATACCTTTTCTGTTATATTTATTTTTTTCTATACATCATCATTTATTTTGTTATTACGTTTATAACAATTTATCTATAAATTCAAAAATGTGAATGTGATAGTATAGCTTTTGGTATACGCGGACAAAGAGAATATAATCACTACGTTTTAAGAGTCGGGACTCACGTACTAGCCAATAGAATCAGTTTAGATGGCATTTCAATACCAACATATAACATTTAAATGTCAAATGGCAGTAGTGCCAATATGACGGACCAAATAGTGCTACAGTATACCAAAGAGAAAATCAGTACATTTTCATCTAAAAAAAAAAGCTTTATACGATTAAAAAAAAAAAGGATGTATTGTCATATTAATGTATTAATAATAAAAGGTTGAAAATAATGTGGACACAAAATAAAACTATGCACACTTATTTTTTATAATCCGGATATTTATTACACGGTTTATTTAGCTCGCCCCGTACGATCTGATCTGAAATTTGGTACACACTTGATTCTGGTCTGGTGATTGATTTTCTATGGGCACATATTATATTAAGTCTTCCTTTCCCACTAAATCACCCACGGCCGGCATCTGAAAATAAGTTAAAAGATTTATTAATGTACTTACTAAACTTTTTTTCCCCTTGGTTTTCACACATTTTTCATTATTTCTTATTAATATAGTTTTTATTTTTCTATGCCCCCAGGCCAGTGTGGTCGGGCCTCATGCAACAAAGTGCTCCCTTAGATTTAATGTGATCTTTACTTATTCTTACAAGTTATCATAACAGTACAACACTAGTACACAATACGAATGAAAATCTATTTTAGCATAATATGTTTGTATTTGGCTTGCTTATCGAGTAATTAATTATCAGAAGGTAAAATGTATTTGATTCTATGCTTACCAGGACTCATCCAAAGGAAATTTTGCCATGAACTTCCTTTTTTCGCAGTGTATACGTTGAACACGATCTCCACAAATTTCACAAGTTAGAGACCGCTTCTTTGGTGCCATTTAATGCAATTAATGCAATAATACCGGAATCTGCTTATAAAAACACGATTTACTGTAAAAAAATTATATTGAAATCTAAGCAAACAAAATGTCGTTCAACATTCATAATAAAATGACAGATCCGACCCAAAGAGAAAATAATCACTCTCCGACCAAAGAGAATATAATCACTATGGATCTGAAAATGAATGAAAGAGAAATCGTACTGAGTGAGCAGGACAGATATATCCGCCATTATTTGCCGCTCAAACTCCATAGTAAACTTTTTTTGTTCGAGCTTTCGCTAGACTGTACGCGGATACCACCAATTAATGTCTCTTTTTGTAGAATGCAGAATAGTCCAACATTTACCGCTTAAAGGTCACTCCAATTTTGGCACGACTCATAGTAGTTATGCACTTGTTCAACCCACATTAACATATTTTTGCTTTTTTGTTTTCGAGAAAAATACGGTGCAGGGAAAACGTTTGATATGGGCATTTTTGACCCGTTTGTTAATTTTTATTATTATCGCGCTTTATATGGCAGGTAAATAATAATGTGATATTTTTTATTTGAAAGTATTCTATTCCATTTTGATTAGGGAAGTCACATTTCTCTATCTTACTCTATTTCATCATCAGCCATGAGCACATATGTCCCCACTGCTGGGGCTATGGCCTGCCCTAAACTAGGGCGATCAAGCCTTAGTCAACCACCCTGGATAGTACAGGTTTTCTCACCATGTTTTCCTTCGCCGTTAAAGCGTCGCGTAAGCGTACATATGAATTTAAGTTTGAAAAAACAGTGGTACGTGGCGGGGTTTGAACTGGCGACCATTCGCATGGCAAGCAACGACCTTAACCACTCGGCCATCGACGCTTTTTTAGGTTAAATGCGGTCGATTTATTCACTAACATTCTATAGCATTAGTTACCTAGTGGCTAAGGTCCAAAATAATGTGGACTCTTTTGTACCAAGTAAGTCGTGGTCCAGGGGGCTAAGTCAAAGTAACAATATCGAAACGATAACGAAGTTCGAAAAGAACAAAATGTATGGGATTGACCACGTGATTTATCGCGTCTAATGTCAATCCCATAAATTTTATTCTTTTCGAACTTCGCTATCGTTTCGATATTGTTACTTTGTCTACGGCACCAGGGGGCCTACCATGAGTTGGCTATCGACACCCACAGATCCACAGATCAGTTAGTAAGTACACTCCAGGTTCCTAACATCATCTAATTTCCTCAGGCTACCTGAATCAGGGGAGAAGCCTCCAGCGCCCTCGTCGCCAACCCTGGCTGAACAGCCCCTGGACCTGAGCGCCAAGTCTACGTCCAGCACCAGCGGCACCCCTCCTCCTGAAGCTAAGATCCTGGACAATAGGTAAGAGCATATACAAATAAATACATCAAATAATCTATTTCGGACCTGAATCCATAGTGTTTGTAATAATAAATCTTAAAAAACTATGTTAGTATACAATTCAGGTGTAGGTAGGACAAACAGTTGAGACCACTACTATCGTGCATAGTGATTATACACGATAGCAGTGTCATATACACTGAAGCTTTACATATTATCAACTAGGGGCCGCCCGCGACTTCGTCCGCGTGGAAATCCTATGATCAATATTAAGAATCAATCCCGCGGGAGCTCCGGGATAAAAAGTAGCCTATATGTTATTCTGGGTCTTCAGCTACCTACATATCAAATTTCATCGTAATCGGTTCAGCAGTATTTGTGTGCAAGAGTAACAAACATCCCTACACTCACAAACTTATTAGTAGGATAAAAATAAAATAAGGCGTCCGACCGATTTCAGCCATGGCGGCCGATCTCAATTGAGATCAACCAAGTGCGCAGGACATATTATAGTGCACAAGTGTGCAAGCAAAAACAAGTGCACCCTTACTCTCATAATTCGGTGAGACGGCAATCCGACATGACCGATGAGGGATCGGGCGCAGGACCACCGGCTTAACGTGCATATTAGTAGGATAACATCATCGCAAATAACGTTTGTAATTTAAACTCATCTCTCTCGGTGGAACAGTGGTTAGTGACTGTGGCTACGGTTACAAGAGTAGTGTATTCGATTCCTGTTCAGGATAAACATTAAAATGTGTGTGACGAACATCGGTGTTTGTTCCGTGTCTGGGTGTGTTATAAATATTTAAGTACATTTGTGTACAACACTGTTGCTTCTAATATCAGTAACACGTGCTAAAGCAACTTATTTCGGAATCAGAACAATGTATGTGATGTTGTATGATATTCATATTTTATAATGTTATCACGGTAAACTGAGTCTCATACTCGTAGATCATCATCATCATCATTCTCCTGCCCTTGTCCCACACTAAGTGTGGTCGGCGCAACATGTATATTTCTTCCACTCGGGCCTGTCATTCGTCATCTCTGCGTCTACTCCTTTCACTCCCATATCATCTCTCACGCAATCCATCCATGTCTTCTTCGGCCTTCCTCTACTATTACGTCCATTGACATTCATACTCATCGCTCTCACACTCGTAGATGTAATAATAAAATGTAGTGCGTGGCGTCAAAAAATACTACGCAGTCTTGCTACTATCTTTAGTGGTCATTTTTTGATGAACAATCTGGGCAATGCCTAATTAACGATTATGCCTTTTACAAGTAATTTGTGAGAGTTACGAAACAAGTTCTATTTGGGTATAAAATTTTCAGTATGTGTGTGTAAGGCGTATTCGTTATTGAAATGAGTAGTGGGCGATTGTAGTAGGAAGACGTAAATTACAGAAATCATATGGATATTCGTTGATGCCACACCGTCTACAGGTCTTGCGTTAGGTAATCTTCTAACTTTATCGCTGGCCTTCAAAAAATTTTAAAACTTTACATTCATTCCTTAGCATAAAGCAAAGTCGCTTCCCGCTCTTTCTTTCTTTATGTATGCTTTAATCTTTAAAAGTACTCAAGGGATTTTAATGTTTTTATAAAAAGATTGGAGGAATGAAGGTGTCTTAAATAAATTTGCTGTACCCGACAGGGTCCATAATTGAATCTTACTTTTAAAGAACATCTTTTGTACATTATGGAATAGCAATAAATATTTTGAGTTTGAGTTTGAGTAACCGTAACCACGAGCGCTGTAAAGAGCTCGAAATGTCGGATCTCTAAACAATGTATAGAATAACAATACACGCGAGTTTAATCCGTAAAACTAGTTTTATTTCAAAAGATTGACGGAAGGTTTTTATGTATAACTAGCTTTCCGCCCGCGACTCCGTCCGCGTAGAGACGTTTAACGGGTAAAACATTACTTCCTTATAGCGCAGTTAAAAAGTAGCCTATAACCGTTCCTAGGCTCTGGACTATATCTGTACCAAATATAATTTAAATCGGTCCAGTACTCTATGCGTGAAAGCGTAACAGACAGACAGAGTTACTTTCGGATTTACAATATTAGTAAGGATGCACCCGAAACGAAGCCGGGGCGAGTCACTAAACAAATATTACAATAGTCATTTTAAAACAACTTGCCACCTTTCCCAAACAAACTCTTACACAACATAGAAACCACCCGAATCCAACTGCCACCATCATTTCGCTCCCGCACAAATGCAATCCTTTTGATCGCCCAAACCCTGCACAGAACCGGCATAACCCAATGGTTATTTGCATCAAATTAAGGGCACCGATCTATCGCCTAATGCATTTACTTGTGGTTCGTTAGATTGCCAATCAACCGGGTTAGTGCCCGCACGCAGGGTAATGCAGTTTGGGAGGCGTCTTTTTGGGTTCATTGGGCCGAGATGAACCTGCATTTGATGATTAAGGGTCGTTGGTTTTGCTGGGACAGAGGCTTTGCTACACTATGTAAAGGGTGGATTAGCAATCTGTAGTTTTTTAGATTAGAGTCGTAATATTTGACTATAAAGCTGCACATTCATTAATATCTAATATGTTCCACTATGGGCTCTAATATGGGAATGGGCTGATGATGATGATGATGTTCGACTGGCTCGAAGCAACAGTTGTTAGTGCCAGGTTCACTATCTACGGTTCCAAGAGTCGTGGATTCGATTCCCACTCGGGACAAATATTTGTGTGACAAACATCGGTGTTTGTTCCGCGTCTGGGTGTGTTATTAAATACATTTAAGTATATTTGTGTATCCACTGTTGATTCTGATATCCGTAACACAAGTGCTTAAGCTACTTACCAAGAAATCATATCAATGTATGTGATGTCGTGTAATATTTATTTATTTATAAATGCTTCTTTACTTTCTAAATAGTAGGTACCATATTCAAATGTACCTTCATCAAATGAATTTGTTAACATATTACATACATGCAGAACTGAGAATCTCATTTTATATATGTTGCGTATGAAATTACATACAAATTTTAGTAGCAAAATGTATTTCATACTCTTGAAATACCGAGCGAACTAAACGTTTCCCTCAGTAGAAGCATCAGGAAACTACCATTAACAATTTTCCATGGGGTCTGTACCACGGGCCATATATTGGCCATAATTCTAAGGCTAGCCTTCCGTACCAAGCTATGCTATTAAACTTGGGAACTATACAATAACATATTTGCAACAAAATGAAGTATTTGTTACAGGTAGTAGTATCATTTTAAATATTGGTATTAATAATAACTAAAACTGTTGCCATAATAGCAATAAGAAATTACGAAGTAACATATTTTATAATTTGTTGCTAATGGCCATAATTGTCGCTACTAGTCGAACAATGACATAAATTACTTTGTTAACAATATTGAATTACGAACACAGGCAAATCTTCTTCTCTTTCTTATAAATAAAAATGAATTGCTGTTCGTTAGTCTGACTAAAACTCGAAAACGCCCGGACCGATTTAGGTAATTTTGGTTTTAAAATGTTCGTCGTAGTCCAGGGAAGGTTTCAATGAGAAAATATAGAAAAAGAATCAGTATTGGCGGTATGAAATTGGCTGGGACCACTAGTTAGGAATATTTTTCGATTACAAATGTTATCGATTACTTGATACTGAGTATTTAACTGGATATTGTTTTTTTGATATTAGTAAAAAAAACTACCTTGACATACCCATCTTCAGTGGAGCAGTGAGAAACGTCTAAGTGATGCTCTATGAAAGTATTTGAAATATATTACTTGTATTTAAAAAGCTACTTATTGATAACGACTTCCGGCTTCTCAACTGGACAAGTATAAATAACATTTTATTCACGACTAGACTAGACTAGTGACCCGCCCTCTCTCGGGTATATTTTCCTAAATCTCACTATCTATTAAAAAAACAGCATCAAAACTATCACCGTTGTCTAGTTTTAAAGATTTAAGAATAACATAAAAATGAATTGCTGTTCGTTAGTCTGACTAAAACTCGAGAATGCCCGGACCGATTTAGGTAATTTTGGTTTTAAAATGTTCGTCGTAGTCCAGGGAAGGTTTCAATGAGAAAATATAGAAAAAGAATCAGTATTGGCGGTATGAAATTGGCTGGGACCACTAGTTAGGAATATTTTTCGATTACAAATGTTATCGATTACTTCATACTGAGTATTTAACTGGATATTGTTTTTTTGATATTACTCTGAATCAGTTAGTAAAAAAAACTACCTTGACATACCCATCTTCAGTGGAGCAGTGAGAAACGTCTAAATGATGCTCTATGAAAGTATTTGAAATGTATTACTTGTATTTAAAAAGCTACTTATTGATAACGACTTCCGGAACAAGGCATTCATAGATTGCACAGAACCGGAGGTTACATTACTGTTCTCAACTGGACAAGTATAACTAACATTTTATTCACGACTAGTGACCCGCCCTCTCTCGGGTATATTTTCCTAAATCTCACTATCTATTAAAAAAACAGCATCAAAACTATCACCGTTGTCTAGTTTTAAAGATTTAAGAATAACCACATAGACGCGGGAAGCGACTTTGCTTTATACTATGTAGTGACGAATACAGGCTAATTATGAATATTTTTCGGTTACAAATGTTATGGATGACTTCAAACTGAGTATTTGATACGGCTACTGGATATCATTTCTCCTATTTTTACCCTTAATATCCATTTGTAAAAAAACTTCCTTGACGTACCCAATTTTTAGTGTAGCAGTGGAAAATGTCTTTGTGATGTCCTGTGAAAGAACTAGTTTTAAATGAATAACTTTTGTGTAAAAATCTACTTATTGATTACGACTTGATTGTCAAGAACTAGATGTTACATTACTGTTCTCAACTGGACAAGTATAACTAACATATTATTATTCCCAATAATAAGCTCCACCACAAATTCGCTTCCAGTATGCCAGTACCACGCAATTTGCAACGGGCGCGTTCATAGGTCACAATCCGACTTCCTCGGAGTCGGGTAACGCAAACAATGGTGCTGTGAACGCACCCATAAAATGGCGAAAACGAAACTTTGATTGGAGGTCGATGGACTTTTGACAGGCAGCGCCATTGGCGCGCTCGCTGATAATCCGAGATTTATTGCTGATGAATATGTTTTGACGAGGTCAACTTACAACCCGCTTTGGGAGGTTCGATATAAAATGTCCTTTATATAATTTATTTCTATCTCCAAAAGTAAGTTACTGAACTTATCCACAAGGATCCATAGAATTTTTCATTATTGAAATTTTGCATTTCAATTTCAATTGCAAACATTCTATCAATAATGAAAAATTATAATATATTACAATAAAGCTGCACATTCATTAATATCTAATATATTCATACACTCCAATATTTTTCTTTAACAATAACCTAATAGAATGTCAACACAAACTTTAAACTACTAAAAGAACGGACCTAAAAATTTGTCCGAAAAAAATCGTAACTCTGTGTTACCTCTGAATCTTTTTTGTTTAGAAATAAGACCTAAGACTACACCCCCTAAGTAATACACAGCTCTTGCTTCCAATTGCACAAATGACGCAATAAAAGTAACTGAAGTGCATTATAATAAATAAAGTGCAAGGGCCGATAACAATGTCGAAGATGCGTCGCCCACGACAAAGAAATGCGATTTCGCCGGCCGTAGGGCCATGCCCTCGAAACTATATTTAGTACAATTTCATCAGCCCAATGATTCAAGGCAAACAGATAGTGTTTTGCAACGACTCCGGCGCACGATACGCGTTCCTTGACATTAACACATGGGCCTTATCGAACGAAGGCAAATGTTTGAGTTTCGTTGCAAGAAAGAGTTTGTGCAGTTTTGAAAACTGTGCAACGCAAACATGATGTCATGCATTGGCATAAGGACTGCCTTTTATTTGATACGAGTCGAAAACTTCTACTACTATGTTCTGTCTCTTTCTTAACATAGACGATCTTCTTCTTCTTATCGTATGGTTGATGAACAACCTGGTGTCAGAGTTTTTAAACCGCCCATAGGCCTCTGACATGGCTTCACACACTGTTGAAAAATTTCTAAGGTGTGCTGGTTTCCTCACGATGTTTTCCTTCACCGTTAAAGCGTCGAATGATAACATAGAAGATGGATGATGAGCAGAGATTTTCCGAATACAAACGTCAAAAAAGGGTTAAAAATCATAGAAGAGTCCAAAACGAATACTTATATTTTGAAATATAATGACAATAGCCATATATTTCAGTGTTATGCTCCTAAAACACACAGTTGATACTATAATAATGCAGTAGACTATAGGAATATCTCAACAACAGTGTTAAGATCAAGTGTAGTACAAAACAATCTAACTTATTGACTCAAGCCGAGCTTAGCCAAAGATGGTTCGAACACAAATTAAGTATAGGTATCTAAGTTGGCCCGTCCGGCAACTTTCACGGTCTGAGTTCAAATTTGAATATCTTAGGTGAAAGGTTGGAATTCCGAATTTATGGCAGACATACGACTTTTATTATACAGGTGAGATTTATTAGATATATGAACTTTTCTAGACTAAGCTTCGATCTCTAAGGAGATCTCCAAAAGTCTTGTCTATGTTTTAAAGTACATATCTACATTGAAAAGGCCTAAAAATGCAACGCGGTGAAGTAAAAAGTACCTTTGAAATCACGATCACTAGAATCGGATCCGTCGACCATGATTTTCCTAATTACTTTAATAAGATGCAGATGTTAGATAACATTTTTTTATTGAAAATTATAATATCTGAAAGTGTGGGTCCTCCATATAGACAAAAGAATTTAATCCTGGGAAGTTTAATTCTGAAACCCACATTTCCACCCATAGGTATGCAAATATTGAACTAAGTTAAAAGTGCACTGTATAATTTGCAAACTTCAGTCATTAAAACTATATAGTTTTAACCGTCTATATAGTCGGTAGCCATTCTATGAATTCTTTAGCAGAGTGAAAACGATATGCAATTAGCAATTTTGGCATTACTTATTAAAAGTTTGAGTGGAAAATTGATGCTACATTCGATTTTATTGGTATTTTACTTTAAATAAGAGAATAGTCTTAATAGGTCAATGCGATAGCGCAAAAGAGTTTACGGTCAAGGTCTGGATCAAAATGTGCATAATTGATACAAAATTGCATAATTCTTTGAGAGAGGTCAATCTATCTCGTTTTGCTTTACAGGTGGACCAATTTCCATTCCTCTCTGGACTCTGCTAGCACCTTTAACTACTTGTATGTCATACCATCAACTTTTTTTTGTATTAGTTGTATATGTTAAAGAGGTCCAATGGAGCATTGCTTGTATTCTAATCTGAAAAAAAACTTGAACCTACATCAGTAAGTTCACAAAAGTTAAACTCTTCTAAAGCCTGAACAATAATATAGACTGAGCAGGCCACATCGAACACAAAATCCTAAACATACTGCACCCTAAAAACAAGAATCAATACACCAAAAACGAAACGGGCACACCTAATAACCGTTTAGCACAGCCCACACACACAGACAACAGAACACCAATATTATTCACAATACCAATCGATAACTGAATAAATTCATTCTCCAGGACTCGATCTGGGTCGCATGACTCCGAAACAAATAAAAATGCAACCGATAGTCCCCAGTGCATCGACCTTGCATACACGCAAACCTGCACCCGACAATGAACTCAACACTCATCAAAATAAAGGGGAGAATCCTTTGCAAATTGCCACGAAAAATAAGAAAGCTAGACCTAAGATGAAGCTAAAGACGTTAGCGACAAGCAAGCAATTTAATGCCTTAAATGTAGACTTCGAAGGTTCGTAATTCATTGGGGTTTGTTCGAAAATAAAACGTAGGGAAAAAGATAAAGACGCATTCATGGTAGCCCGTTATCGGTGAGACGAAGAGTAAATATTTCACATTTCGCTTATCTGAATTAATAGAGGGTTTTGAAATGGTCCGACGGTTGGTTGACCGTACCGAATTGGCGTGATTCATGCGATATTTTTGTAGGTGTGGTCGTTTGCGATTGCATTCGTCACTGACCGATTAAATCGACCTTTTTGTGTTTCCTTGCGTAATACCTATTGTTATTGTTGACGATGGTGTGGCCACATTTTTATAACATTATTTAGGTCAGTATTTTTTTTTATTGATTGTTTTCTTTTCTGGAGAACTCCATTTCATATTGTTTGTTTATAAGAGAGTATTGTGATTCCTCCCCTGACAGTGAAGTGTCATTATCCAGCTCACAAGCAAGTTGTACATCGATGCATTTTAAATACACTCATCAATTGTCAAATAAGTGCTCATATAAGATTCCACCACCTGTTCAGAATTTTACCGAGAAGACTCATAAAAAACTTGATAGTTATTATTTTTAGGCGCAAGTCTGAAAATACGTAATAGTACCGTGGATTTTCCCTTGAGAGTGTATGTATGTCATTGTCTTAGCGCCCTTACACATGTATGAAGCTTATCATAATCAGGTTTCACATTTTCTGGTTATTATAGGAAAGCAGCTTTGCGTCTGAACTTGGTACCCCAACTAGAGAACCACTGATTTGGAACGATTAACTCTATAGAACGGATAACCCTAAACGGAGAACTGTAATGGTGTCTGAAGGTCACGAACATTACTCTCGATTTATGCTCTCTGAGGGAAGGGAGGGATTTTTTTCTGAGGGATATAGTGTGAACAGAGGAGGCAATAACGTTATTTGCTGTATTGGCTCTGTTATGCAAATGTTCGTAATATTTTGATCGGGATCTAAAATGACCCAAATAATGACTGGTATTCGGGGGATAGTTGGTGGATATTTTCTGGGAAAATCAGCGTCAGTTAATGATCTGCTAATACTCGTCCTATACCTTGCTAACGACTTTTATAGAAATGATTGCGAATAATGTGATCTTCAGTGTTTCAAATGATGTATGGCACTATACTTTAAAGTAGTGGTTTAAAATATTTTTAGTCAGCACTTAGCAATATGTGATACATAAAATGTATAATAGCTGAATTTTGTAACTGGGTCGAAATATTGATAAACGTTTTATGGGGCATGCGTTGTGAACAGATCTTCTTATCTTATTATTACCGACACTGGCGTTGACTAATATTTTTTTAAATTCGTTTGTGAGCCTGAATAAGGGAGTGTTCCTAATGTGGTCGATCAGACGACCCGGGGTAGCTATTACCACATCTGGGCTTTTCAGGAGCACGCTTTCCTGTTAGGCAAAAAGATAATCAAGTAATGTTAGAATTAGAATTTCTGTATACTTTTAGTATGTTTCATATAAGAAAAGAATGGTTGCTTTATCTGGTTGGGAATGGTTCTGATTTCCTGGTGTTCAGAATATTGACGCACGATTATTTGTTGCAGGCTGAAGCGAGCAGCGGACGGCGCCGGCAACAGCGCGGCGCGGCGCGCCTACACCGAGGACGAGCTGCAGGCCGCGCTGCGCGACATCCAGTCCGGCCGCCTCGGCACCCGCCGCGCCGCGCTCGTCTACGGCATCCCGCGGTCCACGCTGCGCAACAAGCTCAACAAGACCCCCGCCGACCTGCCCGCCGACTCCGACCCCGACTCCGACCCCGAGCCCCCCGACTCCCCGCCCTCCGTCATCCTCAAAATACCCACCTTCCCACCACCCGACGACAAGTCCCCCTCCCCCGCCACACCCGTCACCACGCCCGTCACACCCATCATCCCTCCACAAACCCCCCTCACCACACCCACCCTCCCGGCCTTCTTCGCCGACCCACCCTCCAACCAGCACATCTTCACCTCCATCAACGACGTCATCGTCCGGTCCATCAGCCAGAAGTACCAGCAGCTCCCCGACCGGCCCCACCAGGCCGACCTGCAGTACATGCGCGCGCCCGACCGCCACGTGTCCGTCATCAAGACGCCCCCGGACAGCCAGCGCGCGTACCCCGTGCCGAGCAACTCGAAGGCGAGCAACAACAACGGGCAGCCCGCCACCGGCGGCAAGGGCACGCGGCCCAAGCGCGGCAAGTACCGGAACTACGACCGCGACAGCCTCGTGGAGGCGGTCAAGGCCGTGCAGCGCGGGGAGATGTCCGTGCACCGCGCCGGCTCCTACTACGGCGTGCCGCACTCCACGCTCGAGTACAAGGTGAAGGAGCGGCACCTGATGCGGCCGCGCAAGCGCGAGCCCAAGCCGCAGCCGGAGGTGAAGCCGCAGCCGCCCAAGCCGCCGCCGCCCAAGCCGCCCGCCAAGCCCTTCACCAACGGGCTGAACGGGCCGGAGCCGTACCCGTCGGGGTACCCGTTCTGGCCGGGCGCGGGGTTCGCGCCGCCCTCGCCGGACCTGTACGCGTCGCACATGATGCGGCGGCTGCGCGAGGAGGCGCCGCCGCCGGCCAACGGGTCGTTCCTGGAGGGCATCATCCGGTCGAGCCTGGAGCGGCCGGGCGCGGCGCTGATGCACCGGCTGGTGCCGGAGGCGCCGGGGCTGCTGGCGCGGCTGGAGGGCCCGCCGGCGCGGCGGCCGCGGCTGGGCTCGTCGGACCGCGCGCTGGCGGCGGACATGCGCGAGGCCGTGCAGCGCCTGCGCGCCGACAAGCTGCGCCCGCGCAACGGGACGCCCACGCCGCCCGCGCCCGCCGACCCGCCCGCCTAGACCCACCCGATTGTGATAATATTATAAAGTACATTCCGAACGGAGAACGCCCGCCGGCGGCCGGGCCTGTCCGATGTGCCTAGCGTCGCTCGACGACGCGTCTTTGACTTTAGTGTGCAATAGAACCCTAAGGATACGAAACTCACGCATGATTCGTGTATACATGTAGTGACAATAATGTTAGTCGCAGGCTTCACTCGGGCCGCCTGCCGGGGCCCACCGCACTCCGGGCTCGCTTCCTCGGGCCCGGACCCTTCACTACGTGGACACTTTAATCACCAAATAACACAATAGTTACCTAAAGTCACAACCAGTTCAACGTAACACAGCTTTACTATGCAAAATCACAATGTAGTGTAGATACCGACGTTTCGAGCCCGCGCCGGGGCCGCGTCGACGGGCGACGATATATCGAACACTTAAAGACCTTATGTACCTATCATTAATATAAAAAATACAAATCACTATTTACATCATTAATGAATTTAACGAAATTATACGTTTTTCGTTCGGCTCAGGGATTCGCTTCGGCGGCCGCGTCGCCCACGCAGATGTCAGGTTGTACAAAAAATTTCCGCGAAACTGAGAAGCCTCGATTTTTGACCTTGTTTTAAGTAAAAGACAACCAAAAGTTAAAGTTAAAAATTAACTATTTAAATAATTTTAAGTAAAAAAAAAACAATGTAACAAATTAATTATAAAGCTAGCTATGAGTGTAAATGTTATCGATTTTTAAGTGAACTATTGCAGATTTTGTGCGGTGTTTTTATAATTAGATAGGTAATATATTGAATGAAATTATTAGCGCTATTTGGCGGGTAGTGCGGTTGTCGTGCCGTCTCTGTCTGTCGCGCGCGCGCGGGCGGGAGCGAGCGAGAGCGGTGCCGGTGGTCTGTTGCGTCGCGAAGCCGGACTAGCGTTCGGACTTGTGTGCAATTATTATTTTGTATAAAATAGTAATTTAACTGTGTCTAAGCTAACACGTGGATTTCCATATTACTGAATGTGATATTTAGATATTACGAATGCGGTTTGTTTAACGAGGGGACTCACCCCATTATATACATACACGTACATACTTTAAATACATCTAGCGAACTTATATATATTTTATGTACTATTATTGTATCTTAAGAAGATATATTCTTATTTTTCATGGTCCAAGTTTTAAATGTTTTATCGACTATACAAAGGTGTGGATAATCATTATTATATTCTTGTCGACTTTAAAAAAAATTAGCCCAAAAATCCTCAAAAAAAAAAATTGATATCTTCAAATTTGTGAAATTTTTTGGTGTTCAATCAAAAGTATATTAATGAAGTACGAGATGAAAAAAAATGTATACGCTCTCCCAGAATAAATTTAGGTAAAAACTATTTGGATATAAAATTATCATACGATACTTATGTAAGTTATGTGTACATGTGCGCCTCATGGAAATTAAGAAGTCTTTGTATTGTGTATGTAATTAAAATATACATATATTATATACAAGTTAATATTAATGTCATACTTTTTCTTCGAAGACCACGAGTGATGAGCGAAATATGAGCATTTCCAGGAGTCTTGCATCGACATTTCGACATGATACCTATAGTGGGCGAAATTCTCTTATTGGACATTTTACGCATACCATACTTGGTCTATATCTAAATCATAATACATATCCGGATGGCGAGATGTCGACAGCATTCTCAAAGAGAAAAAAAAAATAACAAAAATTTTTATATTCAAAATTTTAATCTAGTCGATAGCATGTCTTTCACCTTTATTTCACTGTGCATAATTTTCGACGTCTTTTTAGCATTTAATCCTAAAGAATTATCTATTAAACGTTATGTGCATTTATCTGAGTGATGTCAACTTTTCTATATTGAGCATTTGGACATAGACGTAAGCAAAAAGTGGGAGATTCGGCATTATTCAGGGTCTGGTCTAGGATCTGTCCAACTTGCATCATCTATTATGATCTTGGCGATCTTCTACCCGCCTTACCCTCTAAAACACATGAAAAAATTTCAACTGTAATCAATATTTAAGAAACAAAGAGTAGCATAGTCCGGTCTTCCCTTTTTTGTTTCTTTCTATGATTATGGAGAAATCTTTTTAATCTTCGTGTAAAGGCCCCCATCAGACCGCATTTCGGATTGCGTTTGAAAGTTTGAAAATCGAACAACACTTTTTTAAATACGTACACCAATCTGTGTGTTATGCCTGACATTTGTTGATAGCTTAAAAAAAGTTATTTTTGTGTAAGTTTGTACAGAAATAGGATGGGACAATTTGCAAAAAGAACTTAGATATTAATAAACATTCCGTTTAGAATGTTATTAGTTTTTTTATTATTATTATTATAATATAAAAAAATATTTTTTGCATCGGGAACAAATAATTATGTTGTTTAATCTTATTTTGTAACGTTAGTTAATTTTAAGTGGCTTTATTTTTTAAATAACCCAATATATGATTATAATATTATATTGAGATGTTATACGTCATTGTTTTTGTGCAAAGTGTTTGGGGATCATTCCCGGGTTAAAAGAGAGTTGCGACTGATATGTAGTAGAAAATGCCGAGTGCTCGCACTGGCCGGTCTGTACAAAGGTATACACCGCCTACACTTAAAATGTTATAGTAGCGGCCCCTTCAAGCTTGAAATAATCAACGATGCCTGAAAATACTTGTATGAAATTAAATACGCTACTTATACGCTGAGCCCAAAGCAATTTTCTACGCGGTTGGTTATTTTAAACACATTTTTATTTCAGCAGAACGCTCATTCTCAAAAGCTTCGGTTGATAAAAGACAAAACTGTGTAACATAATGATAATAAAAAAATTCGTATTTAATAAATACTGCCTCTGTTGAAATACCTCATTAAAATAGTGAAAAATTGTAATAAAGAACGGCAAAAACAAAGTTTAATAGAGTTTTGAAAACGAGCGTCTTGCTACAAGCAGGGGCCCTGCGTTATTAGTGAATCATTTTTATTGTATATTGTTCAATCATTTTTCCACATAGTTTAAGCATTTTAGTTGTACTGTAGTGTAATTTTGAATTAATAGGTAGCAGGTAGTAATTCTTTAATATTTTGTTAATTTTTTTCGTAAATATAAAATTCTGCATAAGGGTTAGGTTAGTCTTGAACGGCCACGACTGGTCCAGGAACAAAAAGACAATGAAGGGAAGTTGCATTTTTTAATTAAAAAAAAAGTATAAACTTTAGGATTCCGCGAGATTTGTGAATGTGAGTGCAATCGTATCTCTTGCTTCCGAACGCGCGAAACTGTAGCGCGGCGGCCATTTTGTTTTCAATTTGAATCCGATTTGCGAACGGCCGAATTTGACATATGAATTTTGGTACCGTCGCGCTCAGTTCGCCAAGCGGGGTTTGTAAAAGACAATGCCAGATCTTATTTCTAAGCATATAATGTGAACACAAGTTACTTGTTTGTGTGTCTGTACCTATTCTCTGTAATCTTTCGCGTTGTGGGCACAGGGACGGACAGACGACCGCGGATCCGCAAAGACTGTGCCTACAAGGCGTCTGAACATCTATAAATGTAAGTTCCACTTATTGTCACTATTTTTTTTCCTTTACAACTGTATGTATTTCTAGATGATTAATTTTAAACAATAATTATTGTACTATTACTACAATAATTGACTTATTATTATTGACATTTAGAATTATCGTGGAAGGGTATAGAATACTGAGACAGAAAATAAAAGAATTGCACTACGCAACTCTGAATGTTCAACATTCGTTTCTTTTATAAAATATGTACAAGAAGAAGCATTTAATTTTAGACATATTAATAATGTTATCTTAATTGAAATGGATAGTGTAAATTCAACTTATTTTCATGATGTATTTATTGAAATGTAACGCTTACAACAAAAACATCACACTGCTGGGGAGCATTCCTTCTTATTAACGGATGTTTCTTTGCGACGCCATTTTAACAAATTCATTTAAATTTTCGTTCGTTACTGGTAGAAATTTACTTACATCAGGTAATGGACCAATATTATGAGATAGATACTGTTATCCCTTAATCAACTGAATGGCTCATGTTTTTTTTTTGATAATATATAATCCGCTAACGAAGCTATCAAGATCAAATTATAATATTGTTATTTAATTATTGAGTACAAGTTTTAATGGAATATTTTTTTTCAATATACCTTACTCGCCTCTATATTTTTGTTATTTTGTTCCTTTAGTTTTTATTATTATTGTTTAATTGTCATAACAGATAAATGATTTTGCGTTAATATTAGCGACTCATTAATAACTATTTTATTAATAAATTATGAATATTATTATTATTATTATGTATTTTTCACTTCCTCAGTAAGAAAAGTGATGGTCATAGTTTTATTATTGTTCGTTACACATTGTCGAGTGAAATGGGAAAATTGGCGTTAAAAGTGATTGGCACAGCATATTGTATTAAATCTAGTCAAATTTTAGAACGGGAAAAAATTGAAGAGCTAAGCTATCGGCGATTCGACTGACTTTTTGATAAAAAGTTAAAATAACGTCCAAAAAAAAAGTCGCGTGGCGACACAAAAAAGTTGATTTGAAATTGTGGAATTGTAGACATTGTTTGTAATAAAAAAAACTGTTTCTTACGTATACTGTACTTTAGCATCATTTGAGGTGAAATTTTTTCATATGTAATGTCCTTTATCTGTAAGATCTTTATAACTTACGTTAATGTCTTGAAGTGGCTGGTTAGGCAGGTGTAAGAATGTGCGAGGATATTTAAAACCTGTATACAATAAATTTCTTTCATTTGTTGAATTGCTTTGTTTCATTTTCTATTAATTACCTGCATCTGTCGACTTAGGCAAGTTTTATAAGAAAAATCTAAAACAGGATTTAAAACAGAATATTATCTACACAGATATTATGGACAAAAGTTGTGATAAATTACGATTGTGGTTCCTAAAATCACTTTTTAGTACCTATAATCCAGATTCTGTGTCGGTGGTATTCAGAATATTTAATATGAGGCCAGTGTCATCATCAAATAACTAATTTAAAAAAAATTCTTGTATCTCTAAAGCAGATAACTACCCTGGAACAGTATATTTTAAAATATTATAATCTATTGAAAAAGAAATAACAAAAGAGAAATAAGCCTTTAACTTCTTTATGTTCGGTGCATACCATCATTACCGCATTCACTTAACAATACCACGTGCCTATTACTATAAAAAGTGACCTTGTATTATTATTTATAACTAAATAAATTGACAGCACACGCCCGCCAAATGTCACAACTTCGCAACCGCTGAAAAGATAAACCCAACAAAGGGACAGTAGCAACCACCGTGAGCCGAAAAACCGCAAACAACACACATCCTCAAATACAATAATTCGGCTGGCTGTTCAATTTGTTAATCATTTTTCGTCCCGCCCGCGGCGGACCACTTGGTCCCAAGGCCGTGAGTTTAAAAAATAAAATGAGAACAAAAATCCAAGATGGCGTGGGGCGGTTAAATGCGTACCCGCCAAATAAAAGACGCGGATAGGGCTGGCGAAACTTGCGGTTAATGACCGGGGCACATCAGCAATCAAGTTTTACCAGGTTTGGCGATGAAGGTAAGTTGCAATTAATATTAATTTTTACTTCTGAAATGTTACTCTCTGAAAAACAGCACCATAGAGCAACTTTGTTATTTTAAAAACCAACTTCAAAAAGGAGGAGTTATATAGGTATGTTTTATTATACCAGAGCCGCTCTAAGTTGGCCGATTTGCTACATGTCAGACTGACTGCACTAGTGAGGGACAACGGTAAAATTGCCGAAGTATATAAGTAACAGTTATTTCCACTTTATAACCAAGCAAGGTCTAATTATAACAATTTTTTATTAAAAACATTAATTCACATCCAAAAGATTGAATTTAAGTTCCTTATTTATAAATATATTTATTTTTAAAATACAATACTTATTAAATCCTTCATCCTATTTTTAAAAATACCTGGTGAGTATTACCCACTACGTCACTATGAAAACGTGTCAAACGGCGTAACCTTGTAAAAGCGTAATACAGAGTGGAAATTTTACGTTTTCTTTTTATAATTCAATTATTTTGGGTAATAAAAGACAAATAATTAGATAATTAGGTGCATATGACATTTTGAAATAACGTCTTATTTTTAAAAGTTGTTCTTTATGATTCGCTAAATATGTTCCTCTTAACAAGGATAAATGCAAAATATAATAAAAAAAGTGTCAAATCAGTCTTCTAAGAACGGCTCCGGTATAACAGGAGTAATCTTTTGGCATTTACTTTCACACAATTCAAGTCACATCTTTATTGTGATGTAAGTAGGTATTTAACATATCGCACACCTAGATCAAAACTAAGACAACTCAAAAATGATAAATTTTCAGGAGAAGAAAAAAACGTATATCTCTTTTTTTTGTTACGGAAGGTAAACATATTATTTTTATTCTAGATAATAAATGGCTGGTAAAACATTACTGTGTATATACTGAGCCTAAAAATTAATGCTTTTTATCAATAATTGCCATTTTTTGAGTTGTTATGCTATTGGGCGGTGGTTGCACATAAAAATAATACACCATTTTGACTTGACACAGTTTTATTGAATCATTTTGAGTTGTTTCTTATATAAGTTCAAGAATTATACAAAAAATATTCCAACAAAAGTGCGCTAAAAGAGTATACCACAATAATTTATTAATGATACATTAATAAAATTAGACACAAACGACTAAAAAAGTAAGCTCCAAAATTATATAGAAACAAAAAGTTGAGATATTATTCTTCTCTCATAAAAAAGGCCTTTAAAAGTTGAACAAGAACTAGCTATGTCTCACAATTTCCCGATAAGTTCAGAACAAGCTATTTCTTACTTAACTACTATATAAATATACCGTAACCCGTGTCATCCCACTGCTGGGCAAAGGTCTCCTCCAAACTTGTCCACACAAGACTCAAGGCCTAGACTTGTCAGAAGTCCAAACTCAAGGTTTGGCATAGGGCTATGGAGCGGAGTATTTTAGGTATTAAGTTAGTACACAAAATAAGAAATACCACCATCCGCTCCCAGACTGGTATCGCTGAAGTAGGGGTTAAGACTGCGAAGTTGAAGTGGCAGTTGATAGGCCAAAATCGTTACACAAAGGGTACCGGGAGACGGTTTTCGCCGAAGAGGTAAGCCCAAAAAGAGATGGTGCGACGATTTGGTCCAGCTATCAAGGAATTGGCACTCTCATCTATTACTTATTTATTTACTATACGGACGATTTTTAAGTGCGTGTAAATGCCTATATAAATAAAGGAATTTTGACTTTGACTTAAATAGAAAGTTTACAAGTTCTTAAAGGCACGACAAAACGTTCCTAAAATAAGTATCGACATAAATCTGTGGAAAGCATGTTTTGCTATGAGGCCTCTAGGTTTTACAAACATTAGCTTTCCATGCCGATTCTCTTCATAACCTCATCTTTCCTCTTTCTCTCTTCTTGATAACATTGAAAATCATCTTCATTTGGCCCCCTATGGCCTGGCTTAGTCGTCACACAAGAAGTATTCATGAGAATATTTTCTTAACTTTTTTGTACTTCTACATTAGCAGTTGTGGTTGAGTTTTCTACAGTAGTTGCTGATAAGTTTTTTATATCTTTATTGATAATTTCGACTAAAAAACGGCCTCACTTCATGTTTATCTGAAAATTTATAAAAACATTCGTTGTAAGTTATAATGATTCCCGCAATAGTAGGTTAAGTCAAAAAAAATCTTTTATTGCAAAACGGTAATAGCTTTGTATATAACACTGTATTATAAACAAACAATTCATAATACTGAACCCAATCTTTATGTGTCGTTATGTAAAAAAGCATTTTATCTATAGAAAATCATTAAAATAAATCTGTTTCAACAATAGTAGGACAACTAGTAATTTACATGTTGATCCACCAAAACCAAGTCAAATCAAAATAGTAACTAATTGTTTACATACCTTATTCAACAAAACTGGAACAAGTCTAAATATCCTTTAGAACGTATGGCAGAACAACACCGTTAGGTAAGCAACACCGTTACAACTCTAATTAACTCACTAAATAAGTAAAATTTTTTTCACCAAAACTGTAATAATTCGAAATATCTGCGTTTTCGTTTGAATAATATGTGCATTCTTCATGACTAGTGAAGGCCAACTAATAATATACTTGTTTAGGTGGAAGAGAAGTGACCAACTTTGACTCAACAAAAGTAAGTTAGCGGCACCTAGATATTTATTTTCGAACTATTTATTGAACCTGTCTTCTTGGAAAGTTGCCTACGATTACCTAACATTCGAATACAAGTATAACTCAAAATTTACAAATTTTGAGTTGTCTTAGTATAGATGTAGGTGTGCGATATTTATGTACGCTAATAGCCAAAATAAAAGTTATTGTTATATCAGATCAAGTTAAGATTAAGTAAATGATCAAAATGTATGTAAGTATGGGCCATTTATTCAAATTTGTTAAAAACCAGTCACGCTATGTAAGTGCGTACATAATATATTACATACAGTTATTTATTATGTTTAGTTGACAGGGTTTGCGATACAATCTGGAAGCTTTTTTAACATAAAATGTAACAACAAATTATGATATTGCTTACACACCACCATTTTGCGCGCATTAAAGTTTTACATAAAACTCACATTAAATTATGTAGAGCCATTTACATACAAAAAGACATGATGCCCGTAGTATCATTAATTTAAATTATGCCTTAAATATTATATTCAGTGTGACGGTACCCTAAATTTTATAAAAGGTGTGGTGATATAAACTATGTATAAGCAGATTTGGGTCTGATTAATAAATACGACGTCTTAACATTGTTTCGCTTATTCGATTCTGTGTACCAACCTTTTGCCATTTGTTTACTACTGGCAAAATCATGTATGAATCTTATGTTATAACCTTGTATAGGTTACGTTTGTCACCTGGTGGTGTTTAAATCCAGATTTGGTGGAGGTCATTAGGAATGTGAGCCATCCGCTCTCCCGCAAGTCCGGTGATGATGCCCAGGCTACTCCAAGCCATTATCTTATGTCAGTTAGGGAGAAAAAAAGGGGGAGGTCACAAACTACCAAAAATGAAACATTCAATTAAATAATTGAATAAAAGATTTACGAAGTTCGAAAAAAGCTAATATCAAAGAACTTTCCTGAAACAATATATCGATATAGTTTCTTCAGTATTACTTCAGTATTATTTAACTTATTTGAAATAAAACTAATTTTACGAGACCACGAGCTTAATCCGAAGAATGTGTTCGCGTAAGTATCAGTCAAATATATTACAATGAATATTAAATTATATGTTTAGTCTTTGGCCTTAAAACAAAACATTTATCAACCATCGCCACCCCTAACCATGGAACCAGTTCGCAGCAGTTCAATTCGGTGGTTATTTCAGTTGGAAACGAAAATACTATTTTTGCAACCAAATAAATTGAAACCGTCCGCGTTGCGGCCACAGAACTCGTAAAAAGGGACTCTGAGATGTAATTATATCTTACAATGTTCCCGTCATGTTTATTATCTTTTGATGGCCAAAGGTCTTTAAATTGACGATCAAGCACGCTCGTCTCAAGCCAAGGAGCAATTCTGTTTTAATTTTTGGGACATTTAACCTTGTTAAAACAATGCACAAGGCGGCGACGTGGTCCACAACCCGTCACGTCACGTTTCCCACAGAGGTGAAAAGTAGATCGCTGGAAGTGATCTCTGCCTACCCCTCTGGGAAAAAGGCGTGATTTTATATGACATTTAAAGATCATTGCCTTATCCTATACAATTATTGTTCTTGACATTGATGGAATAACGAAATATAAATACTTAAATAATGCCTGATTTGAGCTCTCATTCATATCTTATCTTACGTGGATTTTATCGTATCAATTGAAGTTAAGAAGAAGCTGAAGAAATGTAAGTTAAGAAAGACTTTGCCCTTGAATGTGAAATCAACCCAATCAGGTCTTACATACAACACAAGATTCGTCTCTGAATGATGTCTGTCTTAAGATATTTATTTACTACTTATGGATAAATTGAATTTAAAAAAAAGTTTATCATCTCTATAATGTACATAAGTACAGACTAGGCAGGTACTAGCAGTAATTACATAAGCGTACCTACCAACTTCCAACCATACCAAATGCTTCATCAAACACTGCACCTAAACATGAACCTCCCAAAAACATAACTAACTAAACACCTTTACATACAGCCTGCACCTAAAACGAAAAAAAAAACATTTTAGAAAAACAAAACTAACCATACGCCTTCACATACAGCCTCGAAATCGAAAAAAAAACATTTCGGCAAGCAAAAGTATCCAGCCTACAACGAGAGAGAGTAAAAAGTAAAATCTCCCCCCCCCCCCCCCTGTATGCGCAGACGCAGCGGAAGAGTAACCGTGACCTTACTCGTGGGCAATTCGGGTGCTGGCTGACGACGCTTTTTGTTCTCGTTGTCCAAAGAGTATGATGCCGATTGGTCAGTCCAGAACTAACTTGCGTGTACAGAGGGCCTACCATGAGTTGGCTATCGAAAACTTACTTACGTTAAAAACCTATCGAGTTGTTTTTTTCATACGGCCGATTTTAGTTCTTCGCGTAACCACCAGCCGTCGCTGTACAAGTTTTTCATAGACATATTTACGTAGGCGATATCGAGCGCGTAAGTTTTAAACTCATGGTAGCCCCACTGTTATTCTAAACATATTATTTAGGGACACGACGTATCGAGCTCTTTACAGCGCTCGTGGTCACGGGCAAGAATAAAGATGACAGTTTTCTTCATAAGAAAGTTTGATCACATTAGAAAACTGTTCACCCGCGATCATGACGCTTGCAACAGTGCCGAAATATCGGGAGCTCATTAAAACAAAACCACATGGTAAATATCCCGGACATTTTAAGTTTTCTAATGTGTGTGACCGTGACACTTTAAAATTATAAATTTAATCACTGAACTAACAACATCTTTGGGTCTTGCAATATGTTGTTGTTTTAGGCGGACCTGTGATATTATGATCTTCACGATAGCATCCCAGGTGGTACACTCCAACCATCTTCGCAGTGAACAACCGACCATGGTTCCTGAGCATGATTACCAGCCTTGGCGGAAGTTCTTTTTTTTTTAATTTTTATATGATGAAGAAGTTCTTTTTACTTATAAAACGCTATTAATGTTGTAGTTAGTGTACGAAAAAAGCGTAATAATGCGCTCGCAAATAAGCTATTCGAAGATCAATGAAATAAAAGTGATTTACGAGTTTTATCAAGCAAGCCGCCATGCAGTCTGATCCGGATGGTTTGACGCATTAAATTCATTGTAGTTGTTAGTAAGTTAGTTAGCATAGAAAAGTGAACAGTCCACGCGTTTCAATGAGTCGGGTTAGTGGCTAGATTTTTACATTAGATATCCCATGATATCATATGTTAAACTGATGGGAAGTGATCTCCTTTACACCAATTTTTAAGTTGACTTATTTCATTATTGAGCAACTAGATCATTACATATTTTCATTTCTGTATTTATCATTTATTCTCCACGTCGACTCCTCTCTGATATAAGGCAAACCGATTTCCTATTTCTTCAGGTTCATCCTTTTGTTTTTATTTTTGGCATCTAATCAAAGGGCCGTGCTATATTAATTTTGTAGCCAACCTTGTGCTTAGAAGTTGAATTTTTTTTCTGGTTCAACCTTTTGGCATCCAATCAAGAGTCTTTGCTGAATCTGCACCCTGCCTAATTCGTTCTTCCAACAACCTTCCAAAACCTTGTATTTTCACTATTGACTACGATAGCCGACTTGGAGTAGCCTCGTCATCATCACCAACCTTATGGGGAACGGATCGCTCCGCAAAAGCTCGTCATTACCGATTTTCCCAGGGGAGCCATCCGCTCCCCTTGGCCTTGTAGACCTTTAGTCTCCTCTGCGCCTGCCCAAATGGTCTTTGCCGCGCAATTCGGATACTTTTTGCCGGCACGCACACTCCCGCGCAAGTGCACACGAACGCATTTTTCGCCGTCCCATTGGACAATGCACCCGCCAGCCAATGCCACTGACCTTGGGAGTGCAGCTGCATGCCGCCATTTCGGCGTCTGAATTTCGACACGTTTTTTTGGACAATTGCCGCGACGTTGGGGTAGGTCCAGATATGAGGTGCAATGCGGGGCTTTATAAATGGTCGCAGGCTGCAGGGGGTAGCTTTGTTAGGTCTTGTGGTGTACCTAACCTATGCTAATTGATTTATGGTTTTGTAGGTAGGGATTTTTAAAAAAACGTAGTTTATTCAACTCAAAATAAAAGATTGTTGTTGTTGTACTTTTTAAATGTTTTTTCTTTTTTATTTTATTCCAGTGGTAATGTATTATAATGTAATGTGATATAAATAATGTTTAATCATCATAGAGCTTGAAGGAAGACAGGAAATTTAATCAAAAGTAGAGTAGATAGAATACTAATTTAAATGCATCATCAAACAAAAGTAGACTAAACAATGTTACCTAAACTTAAACTACATGAACGAGTAGGTATTGTTTATATCAGTGTAGCTATTTATGTGTGACTTACACGCAAAGCTCTGGTAAATTAATAACGATTATTGACTATAACATTAACATTTCAAAAATAATATAGTCAGGGTCTCTCATATAATAATGTCTAAAAATATTAAGGTATGTAATTAATTTACTTTTCATTTGACTGTATTAGAGATTGGCATAATCCGATGGGTCGGATACCTAGATTAAAATATGATATTGAACATTATTATATACAATGATCTATCTATACTATAATAAAAACGTAGAGGCAAAAATTCTTGTACTTTTCTTAGAAACGAAAAAAAATTAGTCAGGGATATGTTTTGAGAGTAGTAGAACACATCCTCATACTTAGAAAAAAAATTGTATCTCTGTCTGTTTGTTTGTTTGTTTCGACTGACCTCCTAAACGGCTGAACCAATTTAAATGAAAGTTTACACGAAGGTATTTTAAATTTCAGAAAAATGCATAGGATACTTGAAATTACTGACAGTTGTCTGGTTCCCGTGGAATATTCAAAAAACCTTAATAAATGACTGTTCTCTGAAACTATTACACCGATTTAAATAAAATTTTGCATGGTGGTAACATACATCCCCGGTCAAGATCTTAAATACTTTTAGTCACAGAAATTCCTGTAGGATAGTTAAAAATCTAACTTTATTAGATCACGTACAAAAATGGTAAAAGTATATCGACCAAAATGAACCTTCTGACTAGGACTATACGGACTACTTTATTGAGCAAAACGCTATAGTAGGGGAGGTCAATAGCTAGATTTGCAGTTACTCGAACAACATGGAATCGGAATAGAAAGGTTACGCTAAATAAGAAAAAAGTTTATTACCCTTTCTTTACAAGTGGGGGGACAGCGTTGAATACAGGAGAGCTACCTGGTAACAATTTGTTTAAAGAAAAAAGTTATTTGACCGTGTCAGTCATTCAAAGTGCATGTTAAATAATCCCTAAAAAGTGTCATTGTGACGATTTGGACCACAAAGTTATAATTAATCTTTGCGTCTGTTGAAAAACACATAATCTTGAGATACTTCAGCGCGTTACATTTTTATGCAGGAGGTTCAAGTTGCTATCGAAGTCCTGCTGTTTAATAACCTGTATCACCTCACTGCTGGGCACATGCTAGGACTTGCCAGTTCTTTGATACATGGACCAGATTTTCATACCACCTTTTCTTGGGTCTTCTTCGGCGAAAATCGTCTCAGGCACGCGATGTGTAACAATTCTGGTCCATCTATTGTTCTTTATCTTCGCACATTTCACATCACATTCCCCGCCCATTGCTGCATCAGTTTTGACCAACAACAATACCAGTACGAGAGTGGATGGTAACATATTTATTTTTCTTTTAACTTAATACCTATGATACTCCGCTTCATAGCTTTTTGAAAAACGTTGAGTTTGGACTTCTGATTTTCGGTGGGGGACCAAGATTGTGTGGAAGTAAGGATAGGATATATTTGCGGTTCAGTGATATAAGAAGATCACCTTTCATGTACCCATTCATGGACCAGAAGCTTTTCCAGGTTTTGTCTGCTCTACGGATTATTTCTTTGTCTTGCCTGTTTTCGAAGGACTGCCTAGCCCAAGTATATACTCCTCTACATATTGCTTTACCTGCCTGTTGACTGCAATCCTATCATTGGTGCTCTTGATCATGACCTTGGTTTTGGATCTATTCATCGTCAGTCTAACCTCAAAGCTTTCTACGCTCAGCTGTTCGAGTATCAACTCAAGTTCTGTAGAGGTATACTTATTTGCTATGAGAAAAAGTCATCTGCAAGCGAAATTTTATCAGCCATCTATCCCCTACACCAATTACTTTTGTTGCCTAAGAATATCATAGTGACCTAAAAGACTTCTTGGAGCGTGCTACTGGAAAGCTTTGAACTTGGTGATAGGGAGTCACCTTTTTTTGTATTTTGAATGTCAGGCGTTCAGTGTGCAGTTTGATATCGACTGTGCTTTCTTGGTAAATGATATGGAGAAGTTTTATGAATGTGGGTTCGACGTTTTGCTGAAGAAGAGAAAGCTAATTGGATTGATGTGGGTGATACCGTCAAAGACTTTTGAATAATCCACAAAGGCCAGGTACAAAAGTTTATTAAATTCGCTAAATTTCTCTTCTATCTGGTTTTCGGTATGGAATGGAGGTGGTCAGTTGTCCAATATTTGCTTGATGGCTTGCATTGCTGGTTTGTATTTTTCTAATTGATAGGCTGTTCGGTATTATCTGAATGTTCATATAGAGGGAAATCGCTATTCTAAGCATATAAAGGGGAATTTATAAACATTCACGTAAAAATATTTTGGATTTTATAAAATTATCGTATATACAGATTGTTACAAATATTATCACATAGATCATTAGAAAATTGGGCATGTGCCCCTTGAATGTTTGTTACTACAACTATCCTATATGATCACGCACCTCCCTCCCTCCCGTATGAAGTGTTCATACTCGGTAGAGGTACATGAAAGGGTGCAAGAAGTCTCCCATATAAAAATCTTACAAGACCGAGTCTGAGTCTGATCAAGACGGCATAACCTTCGTTGGGCTCCCCAACTATCACGTTTTTAGCTGGCAAGTCATGTCAAATTTTAATGCTGTCACATTTGATATGAATATTAATGTTTAGTTCTTGGTTAGTTCAAAAGATGTCACTGTGCTCTATAACTTCGATATATTGCTTCAAATACTAAAAGTAATTAATAAGTTATATTTTATTAAACTTACGTTTTTACGTTGTTATATCATTTTTTTATTACGAATACAATACAATCTTCGAGAAATAAACAAAAAAATAAACAATACGCAAAAGTGGCACATAACAAAGTAGCAAAGCAAATACTGATTAATTCGTCACATGGCGACACACAGCCTTTATAGATACTTAAAGACGTTTTTTGAAGTTATCCTGATATCAAACATAAATTTTATGTACTAACTACGTAGGTATGGTACTTATGCTGTTTGCAACAATTGAAACCTGTTTCTGCCAAATAAGTTACTCTCCTCATCAGACTGGAGCATTGCTTAGACCAAAAAAAAAATATTGGGCAAGTGAATCCTCCTTTAGCTGACCGATTTGTAATGAAAAATGTAACATGTTGTTTATCAACTATTAATCTGCAAAAATTTCAGGTTCTTTCCTGGATATTAATCTTATCAATTACTAAGTTTAATGATCTTTTCTGTTCTAATAGTTTTTATAATTTTTGTAACTTTATTTACTTTAATTGCAATTTCCTACAATCAAAATGCTGGCGAAAGTCACTATTCTACGCAGACGAAGTTGCGGGCACAGCTAGTCTTATATATTTATCTCCTATACTTACCTACCTACCTATAGGTACCCTTTATAGCAACTAACAAGTACTTTACAAATGACAGATGTTTACAAATTTTTAATGCTTATAGACATTTTTAACTGACACATGTTTGCGGTTACGATATGCCTAAGGCGTAAACTTGCAAAGTTATTATTGAAAATATATATATGTCGCAGTCATCTGGTTAAATCAGCGATTTGATTGAATCACTAGCGCGTTCATTGAATGACGACGTTCAATTGAATGACTAAAGGACAACTCGTGAAGTTGTTGAATGTAATGTTCAACATCTTGACTGAACGTCATTTAGCGTAGTCGTTGAATGGGATATAGCTGACTTTGTAATGTTTGATTAGGGTGACCATAAGTTCGCAACTTAAAAGATAACTAACTTTAGATTAAAAAAATGAGGACATGACATAACACACCTTAATATAAATTTTAACAATTTTAAGTCTTAAGATACTTCTTAATGTGTACTTCTAACGTTAGGCTAATAAATTAGAGTGGTCCCCCGGCGTGACAAAATTTAATCAAAAAATTCATACGTACGGTCAACAGCAGGCCAAGATAACCATTTGCAGTTCAAAATTAGCGGTTATGCCTCGCTTTAGTTGGTACTTACGTAGTAGTGTAAAAAGGTATTTTGTGCTTTTTATAGGGTTTAGCATTTTTAACCTTTTGTCATAATAATTGCGTACTTTATTTGGGTCGGGGGTTTTTATATATTAAAAAAACTTCTTTAGCTATAACCATTATTATATTGTACCAAAGTACGAAAAGAAAAAGAAAAGATATCAAAATATCCAGTTATAACCCATAGATGTCCTGGCTTCCTTAGAAATCATGGACACCCTAGCTTTTCGAACATTATTTATAACCTCTAATATTCTTTCGGTAGTCCAAGGTTTTCTTTGGGATCCTGGAAAGGTAATTGTTTTCACGGCAACAAGAACACTTAGTCACATTAGCCCTAATTCTCACAAATACATTAAACAATAATAATCAACTAATCTTTATTTTGTTCTTCGTATTCAGCCAGTTTTGGCAGAAATTTTTCTTTTAAAGTAGCCGGCGGCAGCGTGTTAATCGGAACATCCATGCTGTCTCAATTTTTTTACGAATAAGTCACTTTAAATCTCAATTTCACTCAAAAAATATCAAAATAGTTCTTTTCGAATAGATCTGTACCAGCTGTTTGACGACATTTTTGTTTTGATGAGCAATAACGCCGCAGTGGAAAAAATATGAACTAAATTACAATCACCTGACTGATTTTACGTCCGCTATGTTCAAAGGGCTATGTTTCTATCAGCTAACTTGTTGGACGTTGAGTGAGGATTGTTCATTCAACGTTCGACCTAGTCATTCAATTGAACGTCGTCATTTAATAAACTCGCTAGTGATCCAATCAAATCGCTGATTCAACTAGATGACTGCGACATATATATCGCTATGTTTACTTATTAAAAAGTATACGAATATTTGCAAACTTCAATGATACTCGTAATCGCTCAAGCCTAAAAGTATTTTTTTATGATTTCAGTGGGATAAAATATTATTTAAAGGTATAGGTATAACGTAATTTGTATAACGTAATCTGTAAGTTGACTAAGGCCTTATCGCCCTCGCTGGCGGCGTTGTGGTAGTTGGGCTATGCTAGGAACCATGACGCCGCTAAGGCGATGAGGTACGGCGCGGAGTTTAGTGGGTACACCCCTGGGCATTGCACCTTAGCTCAGGAGTAGCTGCCGGCTTTCCATCTAAACACCGGCAGCCGGGAGTCCCACACACCACCTTGGGTAAACCCCTGCCCAAGGTGACGGTGCATCAAGCATTCTCCGCGTTAAAAAAAAAAAAGGCCTTATCGCCCTAAAGGGTAGGGCCGTGCCCCCGCAGTGGGGACGTGTATGGGCTGATGATGAATCTGTAAGTACCTACCTAAACATATTATTTTGTACTGTACCAAATGAAGCATGAGTCCTGGCTATGTATTTGCACTATAATCTACACCGTGAAATTTAAGTGGTTGTTTACCCGTGGCTGAACGATTTGCCTTTAGTAATACTGTCGAATCATGCAAAACATTCGTTGAAAAAACATTTTTTTTTTCAAATTTTCATAATTATCATTTTTCAACTCGAAGACGAGAGAAGCTAGCGTTCTTTTATAAGATGTGACGTAATCAGGCACTGCTTGCCGCATGAAATCGATGCTTAAAGCTAAAGAAGCTCTCCGCCCTAATATAAGTAATAAAGCGGTTCGAACGTGCTGTCGAGTTTCGGTCGTACCTTTCGTAAAACCGGCATTTATCGATAAAAAAGAACTGAAAAAATATATTGTGCTACTGAGATAGAATCATTTTACTGCGGTAAAACAACCACTTAAACTCCACGGTGTATTTAAAAATATCTTTATAAGGCGTCAAGTCCCATTCTCAAAATATTTGAATACTAACAATATGTGAGTGGTTAAGGTCGTTGCTTGCCATGCGAGAGGTCGCCAGTTCAATCCCCGCCAGGTACCAATGTGTTTTCTAATTTGAAATTCTTATGTACCATCATTCGACTCTTTAACGGTGAAGGAAAATATCGTGAGGAAACCTGCACACGTAAGAAGAAATTCTAAGGATGTGTAGTCGACCAACCCGCACTTGGCCAGCGTGGTCGACTAAGGCCTTATCGCCCTAGTTTAGGGTAGGCCCGTGCCCCAGCAGTGGGGACGTATATGGGCTAATGATGATGATGATGAACAAAATGTGATCGTCCTAAATCTTCTACCAAGTTATCTAGAGTTATCATGGATTGGTGAATATCAATTCGATTCAAGATACAGTAGATTCGTTCTGAAACAACAAAAGATTGCGGGTATCATAACGACCTTCGTGCAAACTCCTCGTACAGTCGCCAGAAGAAGTGCTTAACCCTTTAAAGGTCACAGGCTTATGTATATGTCCATAATGTCCCCTTTTTGCCGAAATTCCCCATTTTGAGACAATTGTCAATAAAGCATCCAAGACGTTGGGATTTGTCATACGTAACGGTAAAATGTTTAAAAAAAGTAAAACCAAAATTATGTTATTTAATTCTTTTGTTCGAAGTATTCTTGAATACGGCAGTGTTGTGTGGCGTCCTCACTATGCCACTAATACGGTGAGGCTAGAGCGTGTACAAAAGAGGTTTTTGTGGCACTTAGCTTTTTCTGAGGGGATACATAAGAAAATAAGGTCATACGAAGATAGACTCAAATATTTCAAGATGATGTCACTAGAAAAAAGACGGGATCTCTTAGATATATTGTTCCTATCTAAATTGCTTTCAAATAAAATCAACTGTCCTCCATTGCTTTCCCTATTTAACCTAAAGGTACCCCGCACTATCCCCCGAAGGCCGATAACTCCGCTCTGCCCTCCTCTTCGCCGCTCAGTCCTGGGTGCTAACTCCGCTGTTCTTCGCCTCTCACGACTCCTTAACCGTCACAGTAGCCAGATTGACATCTTTCATGACTCAGTGGTTAAGATACGCCAAATCATTTGTCGGTCTTAATGATAGTTACCTCCGATGCGTCACTATTCCTACCTACTATTTTAGACTATAAGATACTTGTTGTTAATTAAGTTTATTATTATTATCAATTGTATGTGGTGTTTACTTGTAATAAATTTATGTATTTAGCTTTAAGTCATAATTCCTGTTTAGTGTAAGAATTGATACATAAGTTGTAAGTGAACCTAAATAAATAAAATAAAAATAAAATAAAATGAAATATAGGAAAGATATACGCACATTTGAAATGGTAAATCGTGTAAAAAAACATTTTTTAAACAGATTCGGATGATTTTTTGTGTTTTTGGTAAGTTGTAAAAGTACCAATATATTTTCCCTAATAAGTATCTTATTTCATTAACATGTAATAATGATAGTGTGCCAAAATTTGTTAATGTTACCGGCCAAACCCGATTTCAGGACAAACTAGTTTAGCCTAGGCCAAACTAGTTTGTCCTAAGCCTGTCAGGATAAACCGGTATAGCCTAGTCCAAACTAGTTTGTCCTAAGCCCGTTAGGATAAACCAGTTTAGACTAGGCCAAACTAGTTGATCTTGATATAGATACGCATTATCTAGGATATACTGGCATGGCCTTTTCCATACATTGTAATATGTCAAGAAAGTCAAAATAAATAGATTATCCAAATAAAATCCTCCGCAATAGGAAAAATAATAATTTTTATTATACTATAATCTTATTTCTTGTTTCTTATCAAGATAGGATAAACCGGTATGGCCTTCTGTTTACAAAAATTAAATTTAAAAATTGTGATAGCATGAAAATTAAAGGAGTTATAGTCAAAAACATATTTTATTTTTCTCTACTCCGTAAGTACTCCGGAAATTTCGGCATGTGATTATTTGGAGCAATGTGAGAGTACGCAGTATAATACAGAGACCCAAAACTATTGTATTGTGTATAAATATACATAACTATCTGTGCCCGCGACTTCGTTCGCGTGGACTATGAGATTTTACATCCAAAAGTTTTTGCCCAATAACTCCCGTTACCGTGCGAATTTTACGATATCGCGTTGCAACTAAACTTAAAAAAAAATTCAGGGTTTCAAGGGTTGAAAGGGGGTTAAAACTTGAAAATTATTATAGAAAATATAAAATATTACTTACTCTATATTTACACACTAATGTATTTCTTTGTGTTTTTTCAATTTAGGGGTTGTTTGCAAGGGTTGTAAGATTTTCAAGGGTTGAAATTATTTTAATATGAGGTCATTGTGTTAGAAAACACTTCACGACTTCATCACTCACTATTAGACATGTTTTTTATCGATTAAAGTTTTTCGATTAAGGTTTTGTTTACACCCTTTAAAAATAATAGGCGCAGTTCAGATCATTTTCACTTTTGAAGTTATGGGGTACATAATACTCATATGATTATTTCTTTTCATTATTATTTGTTAAAGCATGATTGTTTGTATTATCATTTATTATCCACTATGATATTTATTATACAGCAATGATGTATTAAAATAGCCAACTACCTCCATACCAAGTTTTATAAAAATCGACAAACACGTAAAAATTCTCCCATACAATTTTCACCCCCCCCCCCCCCCAATGAACCACATGGGGATTGAATTTAAATTTTATGAAAATCGGTTCAGAAGTTTGAGCGTGAAAGAGTAACAAACATCCACACATACATCCATACATCCACACATCCATACTTACAAACTTTCACGTTTATAATATTAGTTAGTTTATAATATTAGTAAGTTTTTAACGACATAATTATTGTAATAATTAAGACATTATTGCTTACATAAAAAAAAAATTTATTTCTTGCCAAATATAGTATGGTTGCACGACTGAAAACTTAACGACGAATCATTATAAGAAGTAAGAAATAAAATTATAGTATATTAAAAATTATAATTTTTCCAATTACGAAGGATTTTATTTGGATGATCTATTTATTTTGACTTTCTTGACATATTACAATGTCTGGAAAAGGCCATACCAGTTTATCCTAGTATCTATATCAAGATCACCTAGTTTGGCCTAGTCTAAACTGGTTTATCCTAACGGGCTTAGGACAAACTAGTTTGGACTAGGCTATACCGGTTTATCCCAATGGGCTTAGGACAAACTAGTTTGGCCTAGGCTAAACTAGTTTGTCCTGAAATCGGGTTTGGCCGGTAACATTAATATCTATCGATAGATGCAAATGAAGAGCTCTACAAGAAATATATAGTTTAGTCAACCACCCAAAATTATTTTAGAATAGAATAGAATAACCGTTTATTTGGTACAGATATCTTATATATTTGGTTACAATTAACTGAAATATCTACCTACGAGTAAATTCCGGTGACAAAATATTTCAATTAAATAACCATTTTACCATTCTGTCGGCAACTGTACTGTTACTAACGGGCTGGTCGCGTGTTCTCAAACCGCCGTATTTGGGGAAAACTGAGATTAAAACAAACACTAGCTCAATATTGTACTTAGGCACTAATTGCCCTAGACACAAACTGGTAACAAAGTAGTGCTTTCGTGAACACAAAATGAAAAACAGCTGCTCTATGGAAATGGTTTAGGGTCTTTGACGGGTGATGTTAAATTTTGTACTATGTACAAGTACACACTTGTGCTAATGTAGTATTTCCTTTTGTTTTATTTAATTTCTGTGTATCAAATTGTATATGGTTCCCGAGATACAAGCTAAGCTTAGTTTGGGCAACCCCTGGAAACAAAGAGAGCTCTATTTAAAATGTACATAAACTATGTTAGATTGTAAGTTTCTTTAATAGTCCAGTCAAAATAGACAAAAATAAGTGCTAGCTTAGACAAAATTCGCATAGAGCTGAAAATTGCCAGAGACGTTAAATACATCATAATAAACGAAATATCAAAAATCCCCATCAATCCTACTTCTGCAAAAAATTTTATTCAAGGTCAAAAGTATTAAATAAAGGATTTTTCCATTTTTCTCGAAAACAGTAAGTATGATCGTAAAAATAGGTCAAACAAAAGTTGTAGATCATACAATTTTCTACAAATATGGTCCAGTCACTTTTTCTTTTCCGACTCACCATTCGCGAGATATCGTGGTTATAATCATTAGAAAATTCATATTTTACATAATATGCATTCATCTGTTGATATCGTTTTTGATCGATATATGACCTGGAATAGGTTCACTAGGGTAACCACGTTAAAACCGCCCAAGTGTGAGAAAAAAAAACATAGGTTTTGTATGAGAACCCACTTTACACGTTGGTTTCATGTTGTTTCTAGTATTAGATGTTATAGAGGCAACTGAGATACATCATTCGTTAAAATTTTAACTGTCTAGCACAATCGCATGGGGGCCTGGAAGCGTTTGAAAATACAACTTTTTCAACTTTGTGCATCGCTATATCTCTGAAATGGTGAATCTTAGGAACAAAGTGTTTGGACATTTTTTATAGATAATTACGTGATAAGTAATTTTGTCGTACATACTTTTATGATTAAACTTACCGTTTCGCTCAAAAGTGCATAAAACTGATATTTGTGACATTTGACCTTGATTATTTTTTTTTGCAGACTTGGGATCGATGGGGACTTTTGACAGATTATTTGTGATAGTGTTTCCAACATTCATGCCAATTTTCAGCTCTATGCGAATTTTTCCTAGGTTAAATGTCTATTTTGACTGGACTATAAGGTATAATAAACACATTTTATTTTATTTTTTTTTATTTTGTTTTTTTTTGTTATATGTTCGTGATTTGACTGTCTTTGTGAATCACGTTTGAATACTGATGATGATGATGATTGCTTCCGACCGATTTCGGACATGGCGACCACTTCGATACTAACGATATGGTATTGGTATCGTCCCTAATATTCTACCTAATTATCTTGAGGGATTGGTGAATGTAGGTTCAGTTTAAGATAACAATAGATTCTTTTAGGGGGGCAAATCAGATTTGGCAATGGGAAAATCTATAAATGTACTAGATAAGATACTTAGGGAGGACAACAGTATCTAGGGGGGGCAACTGTGTAAAACTATTGCTTAAGAAACTTACCTACCTCAGAAATATGACTGGCTCGGTGGAACAGTGGTTAGTGACTCAGGTTCAAAACCTACAGTTCCAAGAGTCGTGGTTTCGATTCCCACTCGGGACAAATATTTGTGTGACGAACATCGGTGTTTGTTCCGTGTCTGGGTGTATTATTAAATATATTTAGTTTTTTTGTGTCACTGTTGATTCTGATTTCCGTAACACAAGTGCTTAAGCTACTTACCACGGGATCAGGTCAATGTATGTGATGTTGTGTAAAAAAAAAATAGACTAATGTATGTGATTTATGTCATATTAATTTCATCATCAGTTCATATACGTCCCTACCGAGAGACAAGAGCCCACACTAAACTAGAGCGAGCAGAGGCCGTATTACAACCTCTTAATTCCAGTCAATTTAAGAATGAGCATCTACTAACTTCGTGTTTCTGGTAAATTTAGTTGTGCGTGATGGTTGGGAATATAGACTGACTAGCTTTCCGCCCGTGACTTCGTCCGCGTAGAGACGTTTAACGGGTAAAACATTACTTCCTTATATCGCAGTCGGTTAAAAAGTAGCCTATAACCTTTCCTAGGCTCTGGACTATATCTGTACTAAATTTCATTTAAATCGGTCCAGTACTCTATGCGTGAAAGCGTTGTTACAGACAGACAGACAGAGTTACTTTTATAATATTAGTAAGGATATAGTAAGGATATAACCCCACCATCAACTATGTACATTTAAAAATAAGTGTCTATATCATCTACCTACCGATGCCCATTATTAAACTGACTGGAATTAATAGGTCCTAAATCAGGAGGACGCCCCAGGCCTAAGTCAATATATTTATGTATGTACTTACTTATAATTCATTCACAGATACGTGTGACTTTAAAGATGCCTTTTCGTCAATCTATCTTAGACCTACCCAAATATGTACCGAAACAAAATATATTCTCCTATTTTTCCCTTCCACCAAGGCGACTACAAAATCTCCCCACCTTGTTAGCATTACCAACAACGGAATTCCACAAACCATAATTCGAAACTACTCAAAGTCAATTTCCACATATTTGTACGTAAAAACTTCGCCGGCAACGAATTGTGGAGCTTTCGACGAAACCGCTCGCACTAATGCCCTCCCCGCATGCAATGATATTACTGTGGCACGTTAATTTTGTGAACTGGTTTAGTGGTCAAAGTCGGTAAAAAGTGGTCTCGTTTTTACTCGAGCCCTCGACTAAGGGATTGTACCATTTCGTAGTTTACTAAGTCATAGGTAGTACAAGTAAGAAGAGGAAACCATTAAAACAACGAAGGTGTCCAAGCGATTTCGGACGTGGCAGCATATCTCAATGCAGAACAGAGAATAGGCGACACGACTAAAAAAATATAATTAGTCCGTTATTTAGATTATTTAAAAATATTGTACTTGTATTTTTTATTTTCTTTCACAAACAAGGAATTATGAACATATAGTGCTTAGAAGTTTCGTATGACGTCACGTTTACGTACAATTTTTGCGTAACTGAGACGTCACAAGCCCCCACTCCGGAAGTTTGATAAGCTATAATTTTGCCATTTTTCAATCAATACGTGTCCCATATTTTTGTATAAACTAACTTACGGACTAAATAGAATAATAAGATTTTGACCCAGTCGTGACGCCTATTGCGCAGGACATATTATAGAGCACTAGTGTGTGCGCGAAGATAAGTGCACACTCTGTTCCTACACTTCCTACTCTTTCAAAGTGCGATGAAATGACTTGTCATCATGGCCAATGCACTAAAATTAGTCTTTATGGGTCTACACGCGATATTAGGAGTAGCAAATTACATAGCTACTTACTACTCGACGTTTCGACTGGGTTACACCAATCGTGGCCTAAGTTATCATGGCCAATGGGAGTTTAAGCGCAGTACCTCTGACTAGTCGTGTATCAGACTCACTCTAATTTCTTTATATGAGTATAAGTTACACAAATGAGGCATGAGGCCTCCCGAAACAAGATTGGCCCAAACCACAATTCAACATTCAAACCCCTTAGTTTATAGCCAGAATGGTCCTAACGTAACTTTAGTAAACAATCACAAGTGACGTTTAAAAAACGATGAGACGATTTTTATTCAATATGCCCGCCCGGAGAGCCCAGAGGCCCAGATCACTGGCTATGTCAATTAGGCCACTCTAGTTCTGGTGGCCTCTAATATGATCAGAACCGCGACGCGTACCCAGTACCTCTCATAGTCATTATTTTTAAGTTTAGTGATGAGTACACTTAGATAAGTCCTGTTTATACCATGATGGTACAGTCCTTTTTCCCGCAGTGCCACCATAAAACTACGCCGGACCCAATGCACTAAATAACTCACTAGTTAAAGGATTAACGTTAAACACACAAACTGTCGAGGGTAATTCTGAAAATTCACCTGATATACCAATGTTTATATAGACCTGACACGAAAGTGGCTCAAACGCGAATACAGAATAGTTGGGCACAATTAGCTGACTACCACCGATGGTGTGGGCACGCGACCACATGGCAGGTGGCGTAGTTTCTGGGTGCCCACTTCTGGAGTTAAGCGACTATTGTCTGGGAAATAGTCGGATGGGTGACCGCCTAAGATATCTGGTCTGGTATCGCGCTCTACTACTTTTGGGCTAGGGTCCAAGGGTTGAGGGGTGAGCGAGGGGACGCAGAGATTTTGAGTAGTAGTAGAGAGTAGAGTATGACTGCCTCGGTGGAACAGAGGTTAGTGACCCTGGCTGGCGGTTCCAAGAGTCGTGGGTTCGATTCCCACTCGGGACAAATATTTGTGTGATGAACATCGGTGTCCGGGTGTGTTATTTATATATTTAAGTGTACGTGTGTATCACTGTCGATTCTGATATCCGTAACACAAATGCTTAAGCTTCTTATCAAGGGTCAGATCGAAGTACGTGATGTGGAATATTTATTATTTATTTAGAGAGACATTTTTTCCAAGTGTGCCAGATAATTGAATCTATTCCTTTCTAAAACCGGTTTTTTTTGTAGTCGTTATCTCTCTCAGGATGACCTCACTCTAACTGATGGTAAGCGGTTGTGAGGTCCACAGGCACAATGGGCCTGTTGACCTCTCCCTCCTAAGATAGATAGCTGTTTTACACCTCACATGAAGAGCCCGGGATTGTACGAGGGAGAGAAAACATGACCTGGAAAGGTGTTCCATGCCTTAATGGCACGGGGCAGAACAGAGGAACTGAACCTATTGGTACGGGCCACCAGTCCTAGCATGGTATGAGGTATAATTTTTTTATATTAGTCAGGAATAGATCGCTAATTAATATGCGATTTGAAGGAAAGGAATGGAGCGTATTCATGATTTGAACTTTTGCAGACCAACCAGAAGTCGAAGTAGACGCCATCGCTTGAAATTGGAAGTAATCATAATCACAGTCACTAAAATCCGATTAAACATTTATAGAAGAATACCAGAAGTATTCTGCAGCGCGTGAATATTCGATTATTTGAAAATATCAGAAATAGAGATAGAGGGATTCATGTCTATACACGAAGCTAAGCAGCGAGGGCGGGCCACTATTATGAAATAAAACTAATTTTACGGATTAGGCTCTCGTGTATTGTTATTCTAAACATATTATTCAGAGACCCGACATTTGAGCTCTTTATAGCGCTCGTGGTCACGGGCAAGCAATTTATTATACTCGCGAGTTTAATCCGTAAAATTAGTTTTATTTCAAAATAGTGGTCTCGGCGAATTTCTTTTTCTATCATTGAAACCTTCCCTGGACTACGACGAACATTTAAAAACCAAAATTACCTAAATCGGTCCGGGCGTTCTCGAGTTTTAGTCAGACTAACGAACGGCAATTCATTTTTATTTATAAGAAGACTAGCGACCCGCCCTCGCTTCGCTTCGGGTATATCTCTATCTCTATATAATATATTTCAACCCCGTAAGGGATTTTACATACAGAAGTTATTTCCCAATAACTCCCGTTCCCATGGGAATTTTGTAATATCGCGTTGGAAGTAAGCATAACGTTCATTAGGGTACCTGCATGCCAAATCTCAATCGTCTATCTATATCGCGGTTTAGATTTTTTCATACAAAAGTTTTTTTCCTATTACTCCCGTTCCCGTGGGAATTTTACAATATCCTTTTGCAACTAAGCTTTTAATTTATTAAGGTACCTGCATGTCAAATTTCAAGCGTCTAACTTATGCGGTTAGTATTTTTCATACAAAAGGATTTTCCCGTTATTTCCCGTTCCCGTGGGAATTTCGGGAAATCCTGTCCTAACGGATGCTTACGTCATAACATCTACCTGCATGCTAAATTTCATCTCGATCCGTCCAGTGGCTGTGACGACTTCGTCCGCGTAGAGATGTTTAACGGCTAAAACATTACTTCTTTATAGCGCAGTCGGTTAAAAAGTAGCCTATAACCGTTTCTAGGCTCTAGACTATGTCTGTACCAAATTTCGTTTAAATCGGTTCAGTACTTTATGCGTGAAAGCGTAACAGACAGACAGACAGACAGACAGACAGACAGAGTTACTTTCGCATTTATAATATTAGTAAGGAAGTAAGGATGTGTAGTGTTCGCGTAAATAATAGAAAATACTAAAATAAAGATAGTTGAAAGAACTGCACTTTCCAAACAGAACCTACGTAGGTATATATCTTCAGGCATACGAACCCTTTTTAATCTCGAAGATTGACTGACGTTTAATGAAAAAATAGAGAATGTTTCATTGTGAAAACGAGTCATCATTATGAATGTTTTCTTTTTGTCCAAAACAAAAGAGACATTTCCAGAGATGCTTCGTTTTCTTGGGGCTATATCTTTTTGCTAGACTCGTTTGCATAATGGACGATAGTTTATAAGTACCTACCTATTTGTACTGCGTGAAAATTAAAATCAAGCTAAGTTAGGTAACTTAGCATGAATTTACGCTTTTTAGTGTACACACATACATAAAATCACACCTTTTCCCCAGAGGGATAGGCAGAGATCACTTCCTGCCATGTGCTACGGTCCTGGCACACCACTTTCGCTTCTTTCACATCCATCAACCTCTTCATACATGCTCCTCGATTACGGGTACTTTTGATTTGACCCTTCTTTAAATATCGTAATCGTATTCGAGTAGGTACCTAAATGCGAATAAAAGATATGAGTTGAAAAAACGATAATGTACTTATTTAATCACACTTGGCTTCCCAGTAAATCCGAAGGGCCGTTACCAGTCGATCTCCAATGAGACAAAAAAAATTGAAAAACTAAATCTTTAACTTTAATTTCCCTATTTTATATCCTACACTGTTGTTGCACAAAATACCTACTAGGATATATATATTCCCTTTCGGATTTAATGTGTTTTTTCTTGATATCCTAGTAGGTGTTCTAGGAAGCAATTACATTAAATAATTTTTAATTTTGATTCCTTTTGAGTAGTAAAAATAAAGTAGGTTAAAATACCAACCTAATACAATGGGATAGTTAAATAAATATTAAATACAAAAAAAAGTTTTAATCATAATTATGTTCTCATGTTTTCTCTCTTCATTAAACAAATCTCTAACACATATAATTACCATTCGGCTTACAAAAATAAAGATATCAGGTACGAATCTGAATATTAAACTTCATGAACTTATTTCAATGTTTGGAAGGCTTTGCGAATGTGAACTACAAAAACGACATCTAACTTAAAAGTTAAGACTTACAGCGCCATCTAGGGTTACTTTTCTGAAACGTTTGACATAAGTATTATGCATTTAATCACTAGATGTCGCTAGCTACGACAAGATTCGTTCCTCATTATTTTCATAAACGCAAATTACTGCTTGAAAATTCGAATAACTGATAATTAAAGTTTCTTCATAGAATCAATATACATCGTAAAAAATAAAAAATAATGTATTTATTTTAATTCTCATGCAATTTGATTATTACTGAACGCAGCCATAATTTTATGCACAAAATGTCAAACACTTGTTGCCAGTAATATAAAACTACCTCGATTAACACGCAAATTCTGTAATGAATTAATAAATAGACATTTTAAAAACATTTAAAAGTTCGTGTGACTATTGGACTAACTTTTCCAAAATTTGGGTCAAATATTATATTCATTATTGTTAGCCAAATGATACAGTTATGAGTTGTAGGTATGTAATGATAATTTTTATAATGACTCACAATCTTTAAACGTAATTTTAATATTTTTAGAGTAAGTCATTCCAATAATACGCAAATAATAAATGCAAACGATTCAGGAGAGGTAAATGCTAATTGAAAGCAACCTTATCATCCTAATCATAATGTTAAATGTTGAAAAGCAGCGACCTAAATAATTAATGGAGTTTATTTATTTTAGACCTCAATAAACAATTTAGTGGTGACCAAAAGAAAATTACACATACCTTTATGAAATTATTAATAATCTTAAATTTCAAGGTGAAATTCAAAGTAATAAAGATAATAAAGAAAGAAATGACGTTTATAGCTAAAATGTTGATATTTCTCTGTCAATATTTTTACTTTTGTAATAACTTTTCATAAGAATTGCCTTATGTTACATGCATTTACAAATATAAGTATTATTATATTAATAATAAACTTGCAATTAATATCGTAGTACTAGCCTGCATCAAGTCAAAATAAATAAATTTATTAGGGAAATACAATTTTTAAATATGACAACCCTAAATTTAGTACCGTACGAAAACTACGCGACGTTGAACCGCTTTTACGTCCGCGCTAACAAAACTCGTTGAAAATGCATACATCAAAATGGTAGAATCTCTGCAAATGTTCTTATTCCTTTTCAAATCGAAATACAGACGAAAATTCTCGTGGTTTTCGCCATTCCTATGTTCAGTCCTCATAGTGTTATTGTTTTGTGATGGTGTACTTTCTAGGTGTAGTGACCATAACTGTATTAATGGTGTTTGTAATAATGATACCTGCGTATGCTACGAGGGTTGGCAGGGTGCTGAGTGTCAGTACTGCGGCGGGAAGGTCAAGTGAGTATCCCAGGACGTGTGTTAAACACGAAAACCTTTTGCGAATTTGTCATGTCACTGACCTATATGACAGGCGCGCCTTGCCATATAAGTTGAAAACAAGTATGATTTTGCGAGAGAAAGCCACCGTAGGATCATCCAATTATGTTATTTGGCTTCTTTAGTTCCTTCTGAGCTCGTAACGAAGGTCGCGGCTGTCTTGAGCGACATTTGAACGAAACTACATGACATTTCATCACTTGTCCTATTCTTTTGTATTTTCACCGATTGCATTGTTGTTCTTTGGCCCGATTTTCATATTGTTGTCTTATTACCTTCTATTATCAATATTGAACATTCATTTTTCAAAATATACTTAGGTAATATTGTATTTTTTAAATGATTGTAAAGAAGGAGCTTCTGAATTTAACTAAATCTTTGAGGTTACAAATTAGTTACCCAGATGCCTGTAGGACAATCTTGATTGTGATTAAATAAGTAAATTGGGACTTGGAGTACCTCTGTTAGCTTTGTTGGGGGTTTGTTACAGAAATAGAACATTGTGATGTGATGTTTTGAATGTAGGTAGTTTACAATGGTGTTTAATTTTGATGTAGTATCACAAGTGTATGAGGAATCCTATTGGAATGTTATACATGTTTTGTTTAAACTTCTTTATTAGTACATATTTTAAAGGTACTTTGGGTACCTTAGCTTAGTTTTCATGTAGATCGAAAGATGAAGGCTTTAATATCATTACGTTTTTGTCTGAAATAACTTTTACTATAAATTACTAGCATTTATAGTAGAACACCACAGAATTTATAGTAGAGCACCTTTTACTAAAAAGGTACATAAAATAATCTGAACAGTTTATTAACCCTTAAAGGCTACAACGGTGTTTTTACACCCGGGTGGCTTAAATTTCTGTCTCTATCTTTTTTCGTTTTTACCGCAGCGCCTTGCAATTTCGTGTATTCTCTTAAGTCGACAGGAGCCCTCGAACGCGCGGGGAAATGGGTTGTGCGCGAGCGCTGGTCCCGAGATACACTCGCAACCCGGTGTTTTTACACCTGTTGTAGTTATAGTGGGCTACTGATTTACATCGTAAGTAATAAACTTTTAATTTTTTATTTTATAATGTGTATAGAATATGTTGTTTAAATGTTTAATATTATATGTATTGTGTTTATTATTATTTATAGGTATAATTTTTAACTGTGTTATTATAATCTAATGCTATTTTTATTTTAGCTTGTGCATCGACTGAGAGACCAACAAATAGAAGATGCACTACTGGCATCGGACGAAGAGTCGGCAGAAGAGGAAGATTCTGTAGAAGTAGACATCTACGAAGAAGATGTACTAAGTGTTGACGAAGATTTCATTGTATTAGAAGCTCCTTTGGATATGTTAGGTTACAAACAGTGACTTTGAAAAAGATCTCATTTTGATTTCAAAAATTTATATGTTTTTTTTCAATTTATAAACATAAGTTCCATGACAAATTAAAGGCTTATCTGAGATCATACAGAATTATAAAGACTGATAAAAATTTATAATAAGTTTGTTTCCTTTTTGCATTTTTTCACGCCCCTTCAAAATTTACCATGATCTTGAGGACCCTTGTTCACACGCAAATTAAATTGTTTTATACTTTGAAAATCTAAACCTTTGAATCAAAATATTAAAGAGCATGATCCATAGTTAAAGCATACAAAATAAAAAATAATAATATATACTCATTTATTTAATTTACTCCAATAATTTAAATCCGGGTGTTTTTTCACCCATTGTAGTCTTAGTAGTATACAAATTCATTGTAGCCTTTAAGGGTTAACTACTAGCTGTGCTAGCAACTTTGTCTGTGTTTTCCTTTGTTTTTTACACACTTTCCATTGTTTCTTTGCTCCTTTTCATCACAGCGTGATGTTATATAGCCTAAAGCCTTCCTAAATGTATGGCCTATCCAATACAAAATAGAGAGAGATTTTTTCGATTCAAACCAGTAGTTCCTGAGATAAGCATGTTCAAACAAACAAACTCTTCAGCTTTGTAATATTGGTATAGATTAGCATAAACCTAAATTACTAAGGAGCAAACTGAATATTATTTTGAGTCAGCCTATAAGATTATAATTTCAAAAGAACTTATACTAAACCTTCTAACTAATCATTGCTTTTAGGAATCTAGTACATCAATTAGATAATGGGAATGTTTTTCTTATTTCTGTTTGCTACTGAGTGTAGGAAAACAATAAAACTTCATAATTGACCGGCTTGGTGGAACAGTGGTTAGTGATTCATGGTCACTATCTACAGTTCTAAGAGTTGTGGGTTCAATTCCAACCCGGAACAAGTATTTATGTGACGAACATCTATGTTTGTTCAGTGTCTGGGTGTGTTATTAAATATATTTATGTATAATTGTGTCCTATCCACTGTAGATTCTGATATTGTAACACAAGTGCTTAAGCTACTTACCACAGGATCAGATCAATGTATGTGATGTATATTTATTTTTTTATTAGATAGTCATCTTTTTGTGAAGTAATCCAAAACATTATCTCTACTTAATTTACCAATTTATATAATTGCCAACATGAGAATCAAAAGTTACTTGTTATTATTATAAAAAATATCTTGCAATAGGCTCTTAATTGTCAGGTTATATTATATGCTCTTCTGTAACATACCAGACCCTACATTGTGGAGTGGCATTTCTAGAAACTATACAGTCACTGAAGTGTTTATTAATCTTATCTGAGCATTAATTTCCAAAGGAGAGTCTTTACTAGGTAAATATGAGTACATAAAAGTATGAGAATCCTACATTACCAATAATTCTTAAGCCTTTTAAAATCAGCAACAAGAACAGAATACACCAGAACTGTCATCTTTAGTCTTGCCCATGACACAAGCACTGAAAAGAGCTTGAAACGTCGGGTTTGTAAATAGTATGTTAAGAATAACAATACAGATGAGTTTAATCTGCAAAATTAGTTTTATTTCAAATCAGCAATAGTAAAATCGCCAGTACTAATTTATGGGATTCACCTTTATCAAAGATGGAAGTATGCTATAGGATATTAATCTACGTTTACAATCATCTACAATGCCAGGCTTATCAACCAGGCCATTTTATGGCATCAATGCAGGCCTTCAGAGTGAGGATGAGAGGTTCATAGATTCTATTATGTCTATAGACCTTATGAGGTGCTATAGTATTCTATACACAATACATAAATAAATAAATATTACAAAACATCACATACATTGATCTGATCCCATGGTAAGTAGCTTAAGCACTTGTGGTACAGATATTACCAACAACTGTGGGTATACAAATACACTTTAATATATTTAATAACACACCCAGACACAGAACAAACACTGATGTTTGTCACACAAATATTTGTTCCGGGTGGTAATTGAACCCACAACTCTTAGAACCGTATTATAGATAGTGACCCACTGTTCCACCAAGCCAGTCAAGACCAAGAGGCACATTACCAAGAGGTTCAGTTTCTCTTTTCTGTCCCATATCATTAAGGCATGGAACACCCTTCCCGTTCATGTTTTCCCTCCCCCCTATTATCCCGGGCTCTTCAGGCGGGGTGTTGAACGGCATTTAAGCAGGCCTTCAGGGTGAGTGTTACAGGTTCAATATGGTCTATTGTGCCTGTCAACATTATATTATGTGGATCTCATACCGCTTAGCATCAGATGGAGTGAGGTAATATCCTGAATGCCCAATATATAAAAAAAGGTTTTGAATGTAGTTAAACTTATTTGAAACTTACGCATGTTCATAGTCACTTGTCATTGTGCTAAGCCATTTCATTCATTCAACATTTGCATAAGTCTAACCACACAACTCTTATTCAGTGTTTGGTCTGATAATTTTCCTGTTTACTTTACAATTTAAACCTAAATGTACAAGTATTAAATTGGCTTTGCTTAATTACCCTACTTTAAATATCAGCATATTATACTTAATTGGATTGAAACTTACAGATCATATTTTGTTTATTATAAGCATAGCTAAAACTTTAATTAAATTGTAATTTGAAGTTTGCAGAATGCATTTGTGGATTGGTTTTTGATCAAGTTTTCAAAGTTTTATAATTTATAGAAAAATATATTTTTACTGAATCAGTAATTTAAATTGGATTAACAAATTCCATGGTACCATGCATTCTTGTACAGTTGTTGACTTGTACAATGATCTCTCTGTCCATCTATCTTTCATACTATGTTCCGTTCAGGGCTGTCCAAACTTGCTGGGACCCAGGGCCAATAAAAAATACTTAATATAGGGGTAATAGGTAGATTTTTTCAATTTAACTTTGATGAAACAAATTCAAACATATCCACCAATTTTGATTGCATGAACGTTAAAAATGATTCTGCAGGCCACATCAATTCAGGCCATGGGCCATGGTTTGGAGTTGGACAGCCCATTTCTAATTTGATTATACTTTGCAAATATGTTCAAACTCAAAATTATCCACCAATTTTGGTTGTGTGTATGAATGTTGAAGAAATGAGTTTGCAACTGCGTGCCACATCAATTCGGGCCATGGGCCATAGTTTGTACAGCCCTGTTCTAATTTAATTATGCATTGCAAATATGTCCAAACAAAACAGTCAACCCATATCCACTGTTTGACAATATAGTGGAATGACAGCACACAATGGAACAGATGGTGAAACAGATAACATTCACAGATATCAGCCATGCACATCAAATCCACATTCAAGAGTGTATTGCGTGGTATTTGTAATATGTGAAATTAATTTTCATGTATTAAATAATTGGTAACATTGTTACGTGTATATTCAATGCTTATATGGTGAAGGAAAACATAGCGAGGAAACCTGCAAAGAAATTCTTAGGTTGTGTGAAGTTGACTAACCCGCAATTGGCCAGCGTGGTTGACTAAGGCCTGATCCCCCTAGCACAGGGTAGGTTTGTGCCCTTGTGTGGGGATGTGTATGGGCTGATGATGATAACAAAATAATTAAAAACATTATGTTATTAGACATATCTAGGAACCAGTACATTTGGAGCAAAAATCTCAATGCTATTGATATGTGCACTCAGCTATGAGCATGCATATTTACTTTCAAAATATCAATAAATAATGGATGGATGGTTGAAAAATAGACTGAATTACTGCTTAAATAAATAATCATAAATATCACACAACATTAATACATTTTACTGATTCTTTACTAAGTTCCTTAAAATATCCATAAACAAGCATGCATGAAGAGATTGATGGATGTGAAAGAAGTGAAAGTGGTGTGCCAGGACCATAGCTCATGGCAGGAAGTGATCTCTGCCTACCCCTCCGGGAGAAATGCGTGATTTTATGTATGTATGTATGTTCCTTAAGTTCTTGTGTTATAGATATATCACGAAAAACAATGGTATTACCATTGGTTATGCACAAATATCAATGTATAAATGGGTGCCAAACACAAATTTGACGGAAGAGACAAACACACAAAAGAGGGGCACCATCCAATGTGCCAGTTAAGTAAAATTGAATGTTTGTGTGTATGTACCTATTAGTAGGTAGTAGGTACCTACCTAGGTAGTAGGTAGGTACCTATATTTTTAGTAGGATATATTTTTCCTGAGATTCACACAGATGAATAGGTTCAATAAAAGTGTTTACCTACTTGTGAACGAATGATGTAATACCATAATTATAGATTATACCGAAGTCCTTCAAACGACGCTTACCAACTACGAAATCAATTGGTCTATAAAAATACCTACGCTAATAATTGTTTATTGGTATACTCAATCAGGCATATTAAAACTGGCAAGATCTATTGATAAGATCAAGGTATTTTCTTTTGAATTGGCAGCTGAATCTACAATATCAATATATTAGTCTTGCCGAGAGATATCATAGAGTAGACAGATGATAGTATTATATAAGTACGCAAAAATTCATATCCATGAAGGTTTGACATAGTTTCGGTCATCTTCTAAAGTCAACATGAAAAAATAGTTCTTTAAATTTAGATTTTGCTATTACTCATTGATCTGTTATTGTTAATTATCCGTACTATGACTTAATTAAACATAAACGTTATACATAAATGGTAACCTAAAAATAAATTAATAAACCATCATCAAAATAAAATGTGATGCTAGGTCTGAGTAGAAAAAACAAATTTGATGATGAGGTTTTTGGATAAGATTAACAAGCCTGTGTTACAAGGCAGAGGGAACGCTTTTGTTTTGTATTATGTTTGTAGTGATATAATTATGCCTATATGGAGAGAGTGTTTATTATTGACTAGCTGTGCCAGCGACTTTGTGCGTGTTTTTCCCGGTTTTTAAACATTTTCCACTGTTTCTTTGCTCCTATTGGTCGCTCCGTAATTTTAGGTAGCCTTCCTCGATAAATGGTCAATCCAACAGAAATATTTTGAATTATAAAATTATATTTTGAATTATAAAAAAATATTTTTTGAATTTGAACCAGTAGTTCCTGAGATTATTGCGATCAAACAAACAAACAAAATCAATCTTAAGCTTTATAATTTTAGTATAGATTGTATATGTAGGATAGCGAGTAGCGGGAGCGGCGCTTTTGAATAAGTGTCTATGATCTTCGCTAGATGGCCTTATATGTACATAAGGAACGCAACAAATAAACAAACACCACCCTTTACATCCAACTCTATCATTCCAGGCTGACAGCACCCACGGGCATAATAACAGACGGTCCGGGCAACTACAGCGTCAGCACTCAGTGCTCGTGGCTGGTGGCGCCGCCGCGGCTCGGGCCGGCGCCGCCGCCGCTGCGCGTGCGCCTCGAGAGCTTCGCGACGGAGTGCGGCTGGGACCACCTATACGTGTACGACGGAGACAGCGTGCGCGCCGAGCGGCTGCTGGCCGTCTTCAGGTAGGAGGCACCTGGCTCAATGTTGATGGGTTTGAGGCTTGTTAAAGGCCCAAAAAATTAGGAATAAGTGTCTTAAAATCGCTACGAGGGTCGTCAACGGGCCGAAAGCTGTCTTAAAGCCATATGGGTGTCATCTTCAGGGATTTTAATGCATAGAAACTCACGGGCACTCTTTGTTTCGTCGTTGTCAAGAATGAGTTGGCATTCTATTGTAATCGGATAGAAATCAGGCAAGCGTGGTTGACTATCATAGACACGACCAACGCACTTGGCCAGCGTGGTTGACTATGGCCTTATCGCCCTAGTTTAGGGTGGCCCCAGCAGTGGGAACGTATATGGGCTGATGATGGGGTCCGGGTACTACAGCGTCAGCACTCAGTGCTCGTGGCTGGTGGCGCCGCCGCGGCTCGGGCCGGCGCCGCCGCCGCTGCGCGTGCGCCTCGAGAGCTTCGCCACGGAGTGCGGCTGGGACCACCTGTACGTGTACGACGGGGACAGCGTGCGCGCCGAGCGGCTGCTGGCCGTCTTCAGGTAGGAGGCACCTGGCTCGATGTTGATGGGTTTGAGGCTAGTTAAAGGCCCAAAAAATTAGGAATAAGTGTCTTAAAATCGATACGAGGGTCGTCAACGGGCCGAAAGCTGTCTTAAAGCCATATGGGTGTCATCCTCAGGGATTTTAATGCATAGAAACTCACGGGCACTCTTTGTTTCATCGTTGTCAAGAATGAGTTGGCATTCTATTGTAATCGGATAGAAATCAGGCAAGCGTGGTTGACTATCATAGACACGACTAACGCACTTGGCCAGCGTGGTTGACTATGGCCTTATCGCCCTAGTTAAGGGAGGCCCCAGCAGTGGGAATGTATATGGGCTGATGATGGGGTCCGGGCAACTAAAGCGTCAGCACTCAGTGCTCGTGGCTGGTGGCGCCGCCGCCGCTGCGCGTGCGCCTCGAGAGCTTCGCCACGGAGTGCGGCTGGGACCACCTGTACGTGTACGACGGGGACAGCGTGCGCGCCGAGCGGCTGCTGGCCGTCTTCAGGTAGGAGCCACCTGGCTCAATGTTGATGGGTTTTGAGGCTAGTTAACGGCCCAAAAAATTGGGAATAAGTGTCTTAAAATCGATATGGGAGTCGTCAACTTGCCAAAAGCTGTTTTAATGCCAAATAGGTGTCATACTCAGGGATTTTAATGCATAGACACTCACGGGCACTCTTTGTTTCATCGTTGTCAAGAGTGAGTTGGCATTCTATTGTAGGTAATCTGAGAGAAATCAGGTAAGGCAGACAAGGTGTGTGGTGGCTATCTACGGTCTGTTTTCTCGTTCAAAATCGAAGATCAGGTGTCTTTAAACCGATACGAGGTAGTCAACAGCCCAAAAGCTGTCCTTATGCCAAATCCACACACGTGTTATGTTAATCTGTTTCGATTTTAAAGGCCAAAAGTTCTCAAAAGTCCTGTTCAACTATAGGACAGTTCTACCCCTGCTACTTCAAACTAAAATAACCCTTATCTCCTTCCAGCGGAGTGCTAGACTCCGGCGAGGGTTGGACGCGGCAGGTGATCGCGCGGTCGGGCAGCGCGCTACTCCATTTCTTCAGCGACGACGCGTACGCCATGGAGGGGTTCAACGTCACGTACGCGGCGTACTCGTGTCCGTCGGACGACCATCGGACTAATTGCTCAAGTGGGTACCAGGGATCATGATACCACATCCACAGCCATAGTTTACTAACATTCTAGGGCATGCCGTACCTTGAAACTCAAACTTTAAAATAACAAAACTTAGGTACAATATGCTTGTTATAGTTTGGGAAAAAATATCTGGTTTTGTTAAACATAGGCGTCTATGTACATTTTCAGTCTTTGGAGTTTATTGAGACTGGCTCGGTGGAACAGTAGTTAGTGATCCTGGCTCGCGGTTCCGAGAGTCGTGGGTTCGATTCCCACTCGGGACAAATATTTGTGTGATGAACATCGGTGTTTGTTCCGTGTCTGGGTGTGATTATGTATTTATAAATATATATGTATGCATATCAGTATCTGACGCCCATAGTACAAGCTTTGCTTAGTTTGGGGTCAGATGACCGTGTGTGGAAATGTCCCAGATGTTTATTTTTGGTACCAATAATGTTGTAATATAATTTAATGTATGTAACCAATAAATATTTTATTCTATTCTACCAATAAAATCGGTTCAGTAATTTTAGCGTTAAAGCGCGGCCGACAGATAAAGTAATATGACATAATTTAACATTGTAATCATTTCAGATCATGGCGAATGTGAGGACGGCACGTGTAGGTGCGAGCCTGACTGGACGGGGATAGCCTGCGATGAACCTTTGTGTCCAGGTATTGTAATTCAATTATTTTTTAAACTATTTTTACTTGTTTATTTGGCTAGTCACTACTTCAAGTAAGTTTGACTTCCTCGTTGGTCTGGTAGCAAGCGCTGCGTGTGAAGTCCCCGGTTCGAATCCGGGGTCGGGCAAAATATGTGTGAGTTTTTCTGTAAAGAAATTCTGGAGTCAGGAAGTTTGCGGTTGCTTGTGCCTCGGAAAGCACATTAAGCCGGTGGTCCTGCGCCCGATGTCTCATCGGTCATGTTGGATTGCCGTCTCACCGAATTATGAGAGTAAGGGAATAGAGAGTGCACTTGTGTTCACACAGAATTAGCAAGTAAGCATATTCAAAAACACACCCAGAATAACACCGAACAAACACCGTTGTTTTCCACACAAATATTTGTCCCGGGTGGGAATCGAATCCACGACTCTTGGAACTTATAGTAGTGAATAAACCTGGGTCACTAACCACTGTTCCACTAGTCAGTCGATTTATAGAATGTCTGTTAATGTAAATTTAAAATATGAAAAAAAAAAATCGAATTCATGATCCCTCCTGAACGGGGACTTAAATCACCGGTCTTCCGATATCGCGTCGGCTGCTCTAACCACTGATCTATCCACCAATGCGATTTTTTTTTCAGATTTTTAGTTTAAATAAGAGCTATAAATAATATAAAAACAAAAAAATATGTCTATTAATGTTTTTTTTCTCATCATCAGACGACTGCAACGCCGCGTACGGCGGGGGCACGTGCACCCCCACCGGCTGCTCGTGCTCGCCCACGCGCTCGGGAGCGGCGTGCGAGCGGCTCGCGAGCGCCGCCGGCTGGCGCTGGGCGTGGCGCGAGCACGACGCGCCCGCCGCGCCCGCGCCCGCCGCCGGACACGCGCTGCTGCGCTATGAAGGAGACCTGCTTAGAGTGGGCGGGGAGACGTTCGCACCCGCCCCCTTTCTATACAGGTACATACATACATCACAGCCTTATTCACCGAGGGGTCACTTTCTACAATGTGCTACGATCCTGGTACACCACTTTCGCTACTTTCACATCCATCGATCTCTTCGTTAGGACGGATATCAGAATCAAAAGTGACCTGCAACTAACTACTCTTTCTAACTGACTACGATGATGGCTCGGAGTAGCTTTGTCATTATCACCGGACTTTCTGGGTAACGGATGGCTCTCACACTAAAAAAAAATACCAGAGAGTACTGCGGCAGGTTGTATAGTCAAGGTAGTCGATGACGCCTCGCCGCCGGACACGCGCTGCTGCGCTACGACGGGGACCTGCTTAGAGTGGGCGGGGAGACGTTCGCACCCGCCCCCTTCCTGTACAGGTGAGTGTCTGTACTGTGATAGTCTGTAGAGACGAGGTAGTAGGTGACGCCTCGCCCGCCGGACACGCGCTGCTGCGCTACGACGGGGACCTGCTGAGAGTGGGCGGGGAGACGTTCGCACCCGCCCCCTTCCTGTACAGGTGAGTGTCTAGTTAATGAGGGTCTGTACTGTGATAGACTGTAGAAACGAGGTAGTAGGTGACGCCTCGCCCGCCGGCCACGCGCTACTGCGCTATGAAGGAGACCTGCTTACAGTGGGCGGGGAGACGTTCGCACCCGCCTCCTTTCTATACAGGTACATACATACATACATAAATTGGCGCTGGGCGTTCCCCGCCCACGCGCCCGCCGCCGGTGAGTGTATAGTTAATGAGGGAGTGTACTGCGGTAGACTGTAGAGGTAGTTGATGACGCCCCGCCCGACGGACACGCCCCGCTCGCCGGCCACGCCCTGCTGCGCTACGAGGGAGACCTGCTTAGAGTGGGCGGGGAGAAGTTTGTACCCGCCCCCTTCCTGTACCGGTGAGTTAATAGTACAAACATCACATACCTCCATCGATCTGGCCCCCTGGTAAGTAGCTTGAGCACTTGCAACGCTTGCAACTTACACTTCCTAACTTACTATGATGAGGGTGGTCGGGGAAACGATCGCAACAAAATACAAACAGGCATAAGGCAGAATGAGTGCGAAAATGGAACAAAAAAAACTTACTGTTTACTTTTGGACTGTGCCTACTGAAGTAGATTTTTGCATTACTTATGTAACAGCACAGCCAGATAGCAGCTATGTACCGAAGCTGTCGAATTTTTCCCGCATAATTTATACACCGTGAAATTTTAGTGCTTGTTTTCCCGTGGCAGAACGATTTGCCTTTAGTAATACTATCGAATCATGCAAATAATTCCTCGAAAAAAAATTTTTTTTTTTTCAAATTTTCAAAATAATAATTTTTCAACTCGAAAACGAGAGAAGCTATCGTTCTTTTAAAAAATGTGACGTAATCAGGTACTGCTTGCCGCATGAAATCGATGCTTAAAGCTGAAGAAGCTCGACGCCCTAAGTCATAAAGCGGTTCGAACGTGCTTTCGAGTTTCGGTTAAACCTTTCGTAAAACCGGCATTCATTGATTTTAACAAAAAAGAACTGCACACATCTTTTGTACTACTAAGATAGAATCATTTTACTGCGGGAAAACAACCACTAAAATTTCACGGTGTATATTGTTCTCTTAATTTTCAGATACAAAATATCAGAGAACCAATGGGAGGTGGTGGAGACAGTTGGGTCTAGTCCGGCGCCCCGGTTCGCGCACTCGGCCGTGGTGAGCGACCACGAGCTCATCGTGTACGGGGGCGTGGTCGCCTCCGACGAGCCAGAGAGGGGGTGAGGATACAGAAAATACCGATATTTTTTTTTTTTTAATATTTCACAACATCACATACATTGATCTGATCCCGAGGTAAGTAGCTTAAGCACTTGTGTTACGGGTATCAGAATCAACAGTGGATACACAAATATACTTAAATATATTTAATAATACACCCAGACACGGAACAAACACCGATGTTCGTCACACAGATATTTGTCCCGAGTGGGAATCGAACCCACGACTCTTGGAACCGTAGGTAGTAAACCTGGGTCACTAGCCACTGTTCCACCGAGCCAGTCAATGCCAAAAAAATTTACGCATGAAGTACGAGTACTAGTATAATATACACATATGTTTTCCCGCGGCAGAACGATTTGCCTTTAGTAATACTATCGAATCATGCAAAATATTACTTGAAAAAAAAAATATTTTTCTAATTTTAAAAATAATAATTTTCCAACTGGAAAACTAGAGAAGCTTTCGTTCTTTTATAAGATGTGACGTATTCAGGTATTGCTTGTTGCATGAAATCAATGCTTAAAGCTAAAGAAGCTCTACGCCCTAAGTAATAAAGTGGTTCGAACGTACTTTAAAGTTTCGGTTATACCTTTCGTAAAACCGGCATTTATTGATTTTAATAAAAAATGACTGCACTAATCTATTGTGCTACTAAAGTAGAATCATTTTGTTGCGGCAAAACAACCACTAAAATTTCACGGTGTATATAATATATTTCTATTACAGAGGCGGCCTAGCAGGCCTAGAAGGTCGCGCGGGCGAAGTCACCAACGAACTGTGGCGGCTCTCCCTGAACACTCCGCAAGCGTCGTGGAGGAACGCGACGCCGGTCAACTGCTCCCCGCATCGGCCGGCGCCGCTCAAGCACTGCGGTAAGTGGATTCAATCCCCCCCAACCCCCCAAGAAGAAGAAGAATATAAAGATACATTTATTTATTTATTTATTCAACAAATAAATAAATAACCCCGGCTCCTCGAGCTACTATCGACTCAATCCAAATCATCCGAGGCGATAGTATCCTTCCTCCCCTTTTCCTTCCCCCGTCGTATATCCTTGCTACTCGTGGGAACGCAATGACCTTGTTAAAACAATGCACAAAGCAGAATGGCGGCGACGTGGTCCACAACCCGTCACGTCACGTTTCCCACTGAGGTGAAAAGTGGATCGCTGGAAGTGATCTCTGCCTACCCCTCTGGGAAAAAGGCGTGATTTTGTTTGTGTGTGTGTTTATTCAACAAATTATTATTATTATCCTATCCTTACAGGCTAACTTAACCTAATGCGATAGAACAGACTACACTTACAATTCAATTAAACTATTTATAAAAAAAAATACAGTATTAAGTTATTATTTACTTATAGCTTATATAATATAATGTACATATTGCGAATTCCCTCAAAGAACACGCAAAAATGTCAATGCTGTCGTGTACTTTATTAATTACTTGTGACCCGCCCTCGCTTCGCTTCGGGTAAATTTTACATACAAACCTTCCTTAAGAATCACTCTATCTATTTAAAAAAACCGCATCAAAATCCGTTGCGTAGTTTTAAAGATCTAAGCATACATACGGACATACAGCGAAAGCGACTTTGTTTTATACTATGTATTGAAGCCCATTGTGCGAACAATGGGCGTTTTAGCCAGTAAGTTGGTTCTGTGTGCGGGCGCAGCCAGCAGGCCCGAGTATAGCTGACAAGTAGAAACATCTTAAAGAAGGTGGATATATTGTGAGCTAATCATCCATAATATTGTAAGATGATACAATGTTGAAACACAACATTTTTGATCATTTTGCCCAGTCATCTTAAAATTTTATAGATGTGTGACTGCTTCATGGAGGTTGGAAAATAAGATGTTTGACATGCTTTATCTATTTTGATAAACGGAAAAAAATTATCGAAATGTAAGTGTTCGAATCCCCGTTCAACAGTAGAGCAATTAATTTTTTTCCGGTTTTTTTTCAAAACATTAAAAAATCTAGTAGTATACTAGCTATGTACGAGCAACGTACATTTAGCCGAATCATCACCATTTCACGCCATTTGACCTTATTGTACAATATCGCACAATCACTCATCACTCATACAAATCAGTTCGCAAACAGCCATCAAGAGCGCCGCGCGTAATCATATTGTATCTTTTGTATCAAGTTATCAGTTAAATATATAATCAAGTCTAAATCATATAGTTTATCATTTATCAAATCATATTGTTTCGGCTAACCCCGAACAAGCTAGATGATATGGGAATGAAGACAGGCCCGAGTGGAGGAAGTATACATGTTGCGCCGACCCCACTGAGCGTGGGACAAGGGCAGGAGAATGATAATGATGATAATGATCTAGTCTGACGGTATCACACACTAATGAACCAACTAAATACAATCTCCCTTTCCAGGTGGGCTCCATGTATCTGGGCATACAGCGGTGCTAGTGAGGATAGGCCCGACTCGGAAACCAGTTATGTTGGTGTTCTTTGGCCACTCGCCACACTATGGATACCTACATACAGTACAGGTAATGTTTATACTCTTTTGGAAATGTTTACATCAATAGAACTTTTAAATTATTTTCGAGATGTCTACAGAAACATAACTTTAAACCGATTACACACATTAGAAAACTGAGTATGTCCGGTATATTTGCCATTTTACAATGTATGTGATGTTGTGTAATATTTATTTATTATTGTGACCCGCAATCGTGGGGCTTGCAACAGTTCCCAAATCTTGGGAACTGGATAGCGTGAACAAAACATTGTAAAAATTTCAAAACTAATTCAGTTTTCTAATCTACAGAAAAAGTGTTGCTTTTGGCTAATAAATTGGTCTGTTTGAACCTTCGTTATTTGAAGACTAATTTATAAGTTAATATTCATGTAAATTCAAATAATACGTTATATTTTGTATTATATGGTCAGATACCAAAATAAAAAAAATTTTAAGCATATTCTGTATTGTAACTGTATTTCTAACGAATAGTTGTATCGGTTCTGTGTGTATATATTTTTTTATATTCTAACATCCAGGATGACATCACACCACCTGATGGTAGGCGGCCGTGAGGTCCAACTATGAGGTCGACAGGCACAATAGACCCTATTGAGCCTGTCGACCTCACCCTGAAGGCCTGCACAAAAACCCGGGGTTACAGGAGGGAGGAAAAACCTGGAGTACGACTTAATGGCAATAATAATCAATTTTAGTACATTTGTGTTTGTTATTGTTTCTGATATCTGTAACACGACAATCTAGTTCCAAGCTGGGACCAAGAGATGGCGCTGTTAGAGTTTTCAAACATGTGATCGTCTGTTTTGGCTTGTGGGGTATTGTGGTGGGATTTGTGAACTGTTGTAAACATAGGAGTCTGTCTCGTATCTGGGGTTACGAGTTACAGTCTACATGGCTCGAAGGAAGATCTTAGTCGGTTACGACGTCTCCTAAAATGTTACGTGATTATTTTATTATACTTTATGTTCATACTCTCCGTAGAGGATATTATTTTATTGATACTTTAAAGAATTCTTGACCAACTGACAACAAAGTGCTTGTTTTTTCCTTTTAGATTTTTTGAGCTGTCGGGTATTTGGTTTTTTAAATTATTTTTTATTAGTATTGTCTATTTTTATTTGCGCGAGCACTACACATTTGAAATAAAACTAATTTTACGGATTAAACTCGCGTGTATTGGTATTCTAAACATTATTTAGAGATCCGACGTTTCGAGCTCTTTACAGCGCTCGTGGTCACGGTTAAGACCAAAGATGACAGGTGTCTTCATAAGTGAGTTTAATTTCTACCGTCATTTGGTGTGATAGTTTGTTCCGATTCACTCATACAGAACTCACAACATTGTTAGGTCTTGCAATATGTTGTTGTTTTTGACGGGCTTGGGATATTATGGTCTTCATGATAGGATCCCAGCAGGTGGTACACTCCAACCATCTTCTCTATTGAAATTAGGATGTTTTTTAATCTCAATAGCTATTATATTATTATTAGCTTATTTTTTATTATAATGTTATCTCCATTGGGTTTAATCACGAGAAAGAGTTACCTTCGAGGCCCTTTCATTTATTTGATAATAATATGGTACACACACAGATTACTGTCATTAGAAAAAAATAGGAAGGTAAGGTGTTAGCTTGTGTGGGGGCACAAGCCCATTATTATTAATTACAGTTTCTTGTCAACTTGTGGGTTTTGTGGGTATACATAGCCATCTATCCCTGTCTTTATTTACACCGTGAAATTGTAGTGGTTGTTTTCCCGTGGCAGAACGATTTGCCTTTAGTAATACTATCGAATTACGCAAATTATTCCTTGAAAAAAAAAATTTTTTTTTCAAATTTTCAAAATAATAATTTTCCAACTCGAAAACGAGAGAAGCTATCGTTGTTTTTTAAGATGTAACGTAATGAGGTACTGCTTGCCGCATGAAATCGATGCTTAAAGCTAAAGAAGCTCTGCGCCCTAAGTGATAAAGTGATTCGAACGTCCTTTCGAGTTTCGGTCAAACCTTTCGTAAAACCAGCATTTATTGATTTTAACAAAAAAGAACTGCACAAATCTATTGTGCTACTAAGGTAGAATCATTTTGCTGCGGGAAAACAACCACTAAAATTTCACGGTGTATATTTATATGTCTATATTCCTTACTATATCTCCAGGAGTACCACATAGACGAGGGTGTGTGGGCGGCCAGCGCCACCACTGGCTGGGCGGCGCGCGCTGGCTTCGGCCACTCCGCCGTGTGGGACGAGCTCTCCGGGAAGGTTTACGTGCACGGCGGGCTCGTGTCAGAGTCCGAAGCCACACAGGTGAGACTATACACCGTGAAATTTGAGTGGTTGTTTTCCCGTAGCAGAACGATTTGCCTTTAGTAATACTATCGAATCATGCAAATAATTCGTAGAAAAAAATTTTTTTTTTTTTCAAATTTTCAAAATATAATTTTCCAACTCGAAAACGAGAAAAGCTATCGTTCTTTTATAAGATGTGACGTAATCAGGTACTGCTTGCCGCATGAAATCGATGCTTAAAGCTGAAGAAGCTCGACACCCTAAGTCATAAAGCGGTTCAAACGTGCTTTCGAGTTTCGGTTAAACCTTTCGTAAAACCGGCATTTATTGATTTTAACAAAAAAGAACTGCACAGATCTATTGTACTACTAAGAGAGAATCATTTTACTGCGGGAAAACAACCACTAAAATTTCACAGTGTAGATAGTCCTAGAAGTCCCATACCGACGTACAGTGCTTTAAAAGGAAGAACAGGCATTGAAAACCAGTGGACACGGCTCTAGACTTGTTTACAGGGCTTCGATAGGGAGAATGGGCATTGAAAAGTATCGGAAACTATCGTAGAATACTATAAAAATGAGTTTCTAAGAGTATTGTTGTTGTAATTCCAACTAATTCAACTTAATCTCAAAAAATAAGTGTCAATTTTGAGAAATTTAATCGCTGCAGCAAGTGAGTCAGTAGCACTATTGATCGACAGCAGAGAAGACTTTGTGGATGTGGAATCATACAGAGCTGATATAACCCCTCCACCGTCATGAAGTGTATTAAGAGCAGCTCTATATCTATCACTTCGGCCACTCCGCCGTGTGGGACGAGCTCTCCGGGAAGGTTTACGTGCACGGCGGACTCGTGTCCGAGTCCGAAGCCACGCAGGTGAGATTAAAAGTCTAGACTAATATGTCAGGGGATACCAGTCACAACTATCTGTCCGGTAGTTGGTGAACGGTATAAGGATAAGCGACCCCGGCTCCTCGAGCTACTATCGACTTAGTCCAAATCATCCGAGGCGATAGTATCCTTCCTCCCCATATATCCTTGCTACTCGTGGGTACGCAATGACCTTGTTAAAACAATGCACAAGGCAGAATGGCGGCGACGTGGTCCACAACCCGTCACGTCACGTTTCCCACAGAGGTGAAAAGTGGATCGCTGGAAGTGATCTCTGCCTACCCCTCTGGGAAAAAGGCGTGATTGTATGTAGAAACAGTAGAAACGGCTCTAGACTAGCGTACAGTGCTTCGAGATGGAGAATGGGCATTGATAAGTGTCTTATAACATCACGACAAACAAGTTTCGTCTCCACATCAACGTATACTGCTACTAGATGATATATGGGCATCGAAAAGCGTCTATAAAAATGAGTTTCTAGGAGTAGTTGTATTTCTCATAAAATCAACGTAATCACAAAAAATAAGTGTCAATGTCATTTTTAAGAACTGCAATCGAAGCAGGAAAATAGTCAGTTTCACTATTGATCGGCAGCAAAGAAAAAAATGTCATTGTGGAATCATACAGAGCTGATATAACCTCTCAACCGTCATGAAGTGTAGTAAGAGCAGCTCTATATCATACACCTCATAATATCGGCTAGGTTACCGCGCAGGTGAGATTAACCTTATTGGATGACAAGAGTGCTTTAACATTACTATATTGCCCGTTCCTTGAAACACTGTAGTACCATAGACGAAAGAGCGCACGCCGGCTTCAGCCACTCCGCTGCAATCAAGCATTCTGTATAATTACAGAAGTATGGTCTATTATTTTTATTTACCACTACAGATTTGAAATAAAACTATACTAACTCGTGGTGGTAACAGGCAAGACTTTCTCTTCAAGTCTTGCCCGTGACCACGAGTGCTGTAAAGAGCGCGAAATGTCGGCGAAATAATATGTTTAAATAACAATACACGCGAGTTAAATCCATAAATTATATCAAATATTATACAGTACTTCATTTTATAAAATAGGCATCATAAAGCATCGGAAACAATCGTAGGATGTTACAAAACAATTGCTGAAGATATCATTGTGGAATCATACAGAGCTGTTATAACTCCTCCATCGGAATGTATGTATGTTTTAAAAAGTTGTGTAGTTAGAGCAGCTCTATATCGTATGCTTCATAATTTTGGTTAGGTTATTCGATGTGCATTGATTTCCTTAAGGCACAGAAAATGTACAAAAATAAAAAGACGTGTGGCACTCGGGGACTGCCGCGGTATAGCTATTGCACAACATCGTCCTATTTCGGAGCAGCTCGTCTCGATTCGTGCGAGTTTCGTAGAGTCGTACAATACGTCTAACCGCACGCACACAAACACCGTGCCGAAGTCTACCGAACTGAAACGACGTTAGACGATTGTGAGGTTTTTTTCGTTAGGGAATTTCTTGGTTCGGTCGTCGCGCTCAAAGCCCGCGATAAAAGCTATGCAATAGCTTAAAAAGATTTATGTTCGCCTTTTTATTTATTTATTTTTATTTATTTATTTTAGGTACACAAAACAGAGCGACAACAATTACAATAAATGCAAACAATCACAAACAACATTGGTAGGCTGTAACTCCAAAAATATGTGTACACAACATAACATTCGTAACATAATATAGGCGCAGCTAAAGCGCTAATTCGTCTAAAAGAAACAGCAAACACAAGCAAGAACATTTATATAAAACAAAAAGACAAACAGAAAAAATAAATATAAAATAAAATAAAATAAAATACATATAATTATAAACTAAAGAGGAAAAAAAAATACATTAGACAGAATCGAGGCATGCCTGTACTAGCCTGCCTATCTCCAATTTCCATTTAACAAGCGAAGAACTGTGGATGTCAGGCACTGCGGGTTGCTTACATACTAGGGCATTGTATTGACGACACATTCTAAGAATAGGATTGTGATGAAATTTTACATGCAAACAGGAACGTAAAAGATAAAGCTGGTTGGATAGTATGTAAATACGTGTTTTTGTCATCAGGCGCCCTCTGCCGCTCTATACGAGTACGATGTAAACAAGAAACTGTGGAAGCCATTGCCGTCCGCTCCCACTCCAAGATATCTTCACACAGCTACTTTCGTGTCGCCGGGTAAGTTTGATATATGTTATTGATGATTTAATGTTGAATTGTTATACAAATACAATACAAATACAAATAGTTTATTTCCAGAAAACATGAGAAATATTAAGCATTACAGTAGGTCCCACACTAGGAAAGGTCCTGTATCGTGGTGTTAGTCAGACTACCGCCAGGTACCAATGTGTTTTCCAAATTTGAAATTCATATGTACCATCATTCGACGCTTTAAAGGTGAAGGAAAACATCGTGAGGAAACCTGCACACCTAAGAAGAAATTCTAAGATTGTGTAGTCGACTAAGGCCTTATCGCCCTAGCTTAGGGTAGGCCCGTGCCCCAGCAGTGGGGACGTATATGGGCTGATTATGATGATGATGTTAGTCAGAAAAAACCTGGCAAGTGCAAGTCGGACTCGCGCACGAAGGGTTCCGTACCAATTATGTAAAAAAAACACGTTTATTGTATATTTTATGTTTTTTAATTTTTAGTTAGTCTGTCTTCAAGCTGTCTCATAAACCGTAATAGCTAAAAAACTAAAAATTTCAAATAGCACTTAAAAATTTAAAATAGGTAATCCTACATTTACATCTAATCGACTGGCCCGATGGAACAGTGCCCTGGCGGTTCCAAGAGGCATGGGTTCGTTTCCCATTCAGGACAAATATTTGTGTGATGGTTATGTTTTTATAAATAACTATGTATGTAGGTATATCAGTCTCCGATGCCTATAGTACAGCTCTGCTCAGTTTGGGGTCAGAGGGCCTACCATGAGTTGGCTATCGAAAACTTACTTACGTTAAAAACCTATCGAGCTGTTTTTTTCATACGGCCGATTTTAGTTCTTCGCGTAACCACCAGCCAGCGCTGTACAAATTTTTCATAGACATATTTACGTAGGCGATATCGAGCGCGTAAGTTTTAAACTCATGGTAGCCCCACTGATGACCGTGTCTGGAAATGTTCCTTACATTTCTTTATTAACTAGCTGACCCAACAGACTTCGTCCTGTCAAAAAACTGTGAAAAAGAAAAGGGCTGTTTTTAGGGTTTTCCCGGAAATTATTCGATTTTTTCTCGCCGTAAGAACCATCCTTGGACTTCAACGAACATTTAAAAAAAAGAATTGGCCGAATTGGTTTAGGCGTTGTTGAGTTATGCGCTTACCAACACATTTTGCGATTCATTTTTATATATAAGATTCTAATAGATAAGTTGTCTCTGTCGTTCGTAGGGGTGATGCTGGTGTTCGGCGGGAACGCGCACAACGACAGCGCGGCCGCGGCCGTGGCCAGCCCCGCCGCCGCGCGCTGCTACTCCGCCGGGGCCCTGCTCTACATAGTCCGGTACGTACTATCGGAGTACTTGGCGGTCGACCACCTATAAGGTGTAAATCGCTTGGCGCTTATACGTCTGTCAGAGCAAGCCCCGCCCAAATTGTGGTTCGAGAGCCTGCAAGAATTTTTCGGTAGGTATATGAGGCAAGCTGAAAACTTGTCCTATACCTTTAATATTATAACTTAACACAAAACCGCAGACCTGGCTGAGTACCGGGGCTAAACCAAACCCCCAATTTTTCTTATTTTAAAATATATTTTATAATCCAAAAAAATATAATTTGTCAGTTCACCTGACAGGTAGAAGTTCCATCGAAATAATTTGTCTTACAACGTGAGTCTTATTTTTTAGTTATAAATAAAAAGATGAAAAATATTTTTGCGGGTTTACTTTAGCCCCGCTACTCACCAGCCAGGTCAGCAGTGTCGTGCTGGGATATAATAGGAGAGGTACAGGATAAGTTTTCAGCTTGCCTCAAATACCTACCAAAAAAATCTTGCTAGCTCTCCTACTATTGGAACGTTTTTGCTTGGATTTTGACAGATTTTCTTTAAGTGCTCTTCTATTGGCCAGTGGGCGGGGCTAATGGCGTTTAAAGAAATCTATTTGAAAAGTGAACTACCGCCAAAATTGCCGACCGTACCTAATGGAAACGTAGGATACAAGGCGTCCGACGCTTCAGCCATGGCGGCAGCCGAGTGCGCTGGACATATTATAGTGCACGAGTGTGCGCACAAACACGAGTGCACTCTCTGGTCCCTTACTCTCATATCGAGCCGATATCACCGGCTTAACGTGCTTACCGAGACACGGGCGTCTCGGTCCTAACGCAGCACTTTGCGTTCATCTAACGTGTAGTAGAAAAAAACACAAGAAAAGACTGTGTGATTCTCTGCCTTATGTTTTAAATTTATACTCTTCCTTTCATAGGAGTATGTATGCCGGTAAAGTGTATATATGTCACCGTAAAATTGTAACTAACGCTAGATTGCAATCTATCTCGCGTGATTGTGAACTGTCGAAAAATTGTGAACCAAACATAATACTTACAATTTAACGTATTATTATTCGTCAGATTGCAATCTATCGAAGTGAAACTGTTATGTTATATGCAATCATACAATTGTCATATTGTGAACTATGCCTATTGTCGACCAATCAGGGACAGCCGTCCGAAGGCTACACTACTCTCTAAAGTCGGTCTCTACTGTAAGGTACCTTACAGTAGACCGTTCTGCTTCCATAGAGTTAGGAATAAAACACAAGTGTCAGTCAAATAAAATAAATGCACTTCAACTCTATGGACACAGAACGGTCAACTGTAAGGCCGACCAATCAGGGACCACCTTCGGACAGTTGACAATTTGACAGTTTCACTTCGATAGATTGTAATCTAACGAATAATAACACGTTAAATTGTAAGCAGTACGTTATGTTCACAATTTTTCGACAGTTCACAATCTCGCGAGATAGATTTCAATCTATCGTTATTTACAATTTTACGGTGACATATACATACAATTATTCCTATAGTTAACGCGCCTATGTTATCCACAGATGCCGCACATGGCACGCTCTAAGCAGTCCCATGGGTGCCGCTCGCGCGGCTCACGCAGCGGCCGCGGTCACTTGGCAACGGCGAGCCGCCGCTCTTATACATGGAGGGTGAGTTCATATTCTGGGGAGGGTAGTCGGTCCCTAGGACACTGAGAGAAGCTATTGGGATTGAAAATCATCGTAATCTCAATAGGGAAGACGGTTGGAGTGTACCACCTGTTTGAGATTCTTATCATGAAGACCATGATGGCTCAGGTCAGCCAATGGTGAGTGTGGGGACAATAGGGTATTTGACTATTATTTTATTTTGATATAGTTGTATGGACCACTCGAACACAAAGACACTGTTGAAAGTATCACTTTGATATTTCGATAACTCGACGAGATATTACAATTTTAATAGCACATTATTTGGGCGAGCTCAAAAACGCTCCATACAAACGTCCACAGGCGTGTGACGTCACACGCCTGTTCCTTGTATGCAGCGCCTAGGAAGTTTGTTCGGTAGGTTCATCTAAAGTTGCGTTTATGGGTATGTTTTCATAATGAAAGATGTTATTAATTGTATCCAATCAAAAACATAAATGTGAAATGGGAGCCAAGTTCAATATTATGATAATTGCCTTGGTTGTTGACTTCAACGACAAAAGAAGTGAGATCTAAATGGGTGCCAAGTTCAATGGTCAACCCTGAAATTTATTTATAAGTAACACTATAACATACCTATTGTTACGACCACGAGAGACCGTGCAAGCGGAATTAGTCTTATCGTCGTATGGATAAGGTCTATATTCGCTTGCACGATACTACGTCACACACTCTGGTCGGTCGGAGCGAGCTCCAGCGAGTTCTAGAAATTTCGATCCCCGCGAGAAGATTCTCGACGCCACGCGAAGAGCTGCGTCCTCACTGGGTATAAAAGCGGGATGTACGACGCGACGGGACAGTTCCGATTTGGAAAGCGAAGCGAATCAGTCTCCTGCGAACTAGAAGTGATCGAGTGCGTTACCTGCGAATAGTTTCAGTGAAATTCAGTGTTTTAGTGTGATTCAGTGTTTTAGTGTAATTTAGTGTTCCGTGTTTAGTGTTGTAATTAAGTGTTTTTAATTGTGTTTTTAAGTGTTTAATTGTGTAATTGTTAGTCGATAAATAAATTAATTGTCTTTTGGTGACTTTTGGCGTATCTTGAATTTAACGTACCCCGTTCCCGCAACAATTGGTGTCAGAAGTGGGATTCAAGATGCCTCTTACACCACGAGAAGACAGTGAGGGTCGAGTAACAAGGAGTCAAACCGCGGCCCTGCAAGAGGGTGAAGGCACTTCAACGGAGGGATCAATTCAAACATCAATTGGGCCTGTGGAGCTTGCAGACTTATTTAAAATGCTGCAGACACAAGCCAGCCGCCAGGAGGAGCAAGCCCGCCGCCAGGAGGAGCAAGCCCGCCGCCAGGAGGAGCAAGCCCGCCGCCAGGAGGAGCAAGCCCGTGAGCAAGCCCGCCGCCAGGAGGAGCAAGCCCGTGAGCTTGCCCGACTTCAGGAAGCACAATTTGCTAAGCTGAGGGAAGAACAAGCCCTTCGCCAGGAAAAGCAAGACCTTCGCCAGGAGGAGCAAGCCCGTCGCCAGGAGGAGCAACTGGTCGAACTCAAGGAAGAGCTAAGCAAGAGTTTGTTGGGGGCTATTGAAAAGAAGCACGAAGTATTAGAAAAGCAGATTGATGCTCTCAAGGATGATGTGCTAAGCGTCAAGACCCAACACGAAGATCGACTGACCCAACACGAAGATCGACTCACCCAACATGAAGATCGATTCACCCAACACGAGGATCGATTGAGCCAGGTGGATGCTGAGATGCGACAGCTGCATACCAAAATGGCAAGAGTGGGGACCCGGGGTGCTACGGTAGTGTCGGATTCTCCGAAAATCGAAGTACCCCACTTCGATGGAACGACGTCTTGGGCAGCATTTTGGTACCAGTTCGAGACGGTGGCTAAAGGAAAGGGGTGGAACGAGGAAGAGTCATTGATAGCTCTGACTCTGGCTCTTCGTGGAGATGCCCTGCTCACGTTGGAAAACCTGCCTTCGGATAACAGAACTTTAGGTGCTCTCCAAAGAGCACTAGAGGGCAGGTACAGCGACAAACACTTGGAACACGCGTATAGAGCACAACTCCGCGACCGACAGCAGAAGCCTGGTGAGAGTCTGCAGCAATGGGCAACGGAAATCGAAAGGCTAGTCAGACGTGCGTACGTGTCATGCCCGACAATGGTGGAATCAATGATCCCGCAAGCTTTCTGTGATGGAATTAGAGACGCAGACGTCAGACACCGTGAAATTGAGCCATCATCAGACCTTACAGGAAGCTCTAGCCCATGCTTTGGAGGTGGAAGCCGTGCGTCAAGACGCTAGAACTCAACGACTTCGGGAGGTTGTGGTGAAGGAAAAACCTTCTTTGGGTCCGATGTGCTATGGCTGCGGCGAGAGGGGCCATATTCGGAGTAGTTGCCCCAAGCGAAGATGGCCACGTAGAACGACAGTAGCGTCCTCTACACAGGTGGACGCAGAAGAGCTGTCGTTAAACTAGAAGAAGCCAGGGCCGTGGGGCGGGCGCTGGCTGGTCAACATCGAGCCCCTACCGTCACTGTTTCACAGATTGGTAATGGGAACAACCTTACAGTGGTTGGACAGCTGAACAGCGTAACGTGTCATTTTACTATTGACACCGGTGCTTCAAGAACAATAGTGCGTCCGGAGCTATTGAAAAGGACTATTGTGTGGAATCAGAGACCATCCGTTCAGCTTCAAACAGCAACAGGCCAGCCAGTTACCGTCTTCGGTGAGACGATGGCGAAGATAACCATTGGAGAACAAACCTTTGAATACGGTGTACTCGTAGCAGACATCACGGACGATTGCATCATCGGATTGGACTTTTTAAGAGACCAGAAGTGTGTGGTAGACGTCGCTAAAGGAGTACTTAGTTTCCCCGAACAAGAAGTATTCCTAGAGGGAGCGAGATCATGCGCAGTTTACTGCCTGAAAAACACGACCCTACCGCCGAGATCTGAAACTCTGGTCAAAGTTAGATTCCCTTACACTGCGTGTCAAGGGCGAAGCGTCGTCATAGAAAACTGCGGCGACCATCCGAGTTGGATCACAGCAAGAACTCTGGCAATGACCGGAAAAGGAGCGCTGGTGCGAGTCATCAATCTTAGCGGAGATGAAGTGCAGCTACGAAGAAACTGTGTCATCGGACGGTGCGATGCAGGCCAATCCATCAGAAGGATGAAAAGGGCCCGGGAACCGGAATCCTGTCAACGAGATGACGTCACACCGCTCCTAGCAAATTGTAAGGACAAGCTCTCCGAGCGGGAACTTCAGCAAGCTAAAAGGTTGTTGCTAGATTTCAACGACATATTTTCGAAGGGTGACCATGATTTGGGAAGGACAGGTCTCGTCAAACACAGAATAGACACGGGAGACGCGCCACCAATAAAGCAGAGGCCTAGACGCCTTCCATTTGCCAAAGAGAAGGAGGTAGCAGACATGGTTGCCGAGATGCAGAAGAACCGCATCATAGAACCTTCAACGAGCCCGTGGTCTTCGCCAGTAGTCCTGGTTAAGAAGAAGGACGGCAGCACCAGGTTTTGTGTAGACTACCGGTTGTTGAATAATGCAACGAAGAAGGACAGCTACCCTCTGCCCCGTATAGACGACACACTGGACATGTTGAGTGGCATGCAGTGGTTCTCAACAGTGGACCTTAAGAGTGGGTACTGGCAAGTTGACATCCATCCAGAAGACAAAGAGAAGACGGCATTTACGACCGGAACTAGGAATGGATTGTGGCAGTTCAACGTCATGCCCTTTGGACTTTGCAATGCTCCGGCGACATTCGAGCGGTTGATGGAAAGAGTACTGGTTGGACTTCTGGGTGACGCATGCCTGGTCTATCTGGATGACATCATTGTCATGGGTCGAAATTTCACAGAGCATGTCAGTAACCTGAGGAAGGTTTTCACCAGAATACGAGAAGCAAACTTGAAACTCAGTCCAAAGAAATGCACGTTTTTCAAGGAAGAAGTCGCCTACTTAGGCCACATTATTTCATCGAAAGGTGTAAGGACTGACCCAGAGAAGATCAAAGCTGTCCAAGAATGGCCTATTCCAGCTAACAAGACCGACGTGAGATCATTTTTGGGTTTATGCGCATACTACCGGCGCTTTGTCAAAAACTTCTCTGATATAGCGAAACCTCTTCATCGGCTCACGGAAGATAAACGAGTATTCGCCTGGGACTTGGAATGTGATCAAGCCTTCGTCAGATTAAAAGAACACCTCTGCACCAGTCCTATACTTGGCTACCCGAACAGAGAAGGAAGGTTTATCGTGGACACTGATGCCAGCAATACTGGCATAGGCGGAGTTCTATCGCAAGAGCAAGGTGAACGGGAAGTGGTGATCGCCTATTTCAGTAAGTCACTTTCAAAACCTGAAAGGAACTACTGTGTGACTCGTAAGGAACTGTTGGCAGTAGTAAAGACTCTACAGCATTTCAACAAGTACCTCGTTGGAAGACAGTTTACCCTGCGGACAGATCATGCTGCGTTAAAATGGCTCTTGCAGTTTAAGAACCCTGAAGGACAAGTGGCGCGGTGGCTAGAGCAACTACAGGAGTACAACTTCACAACAGAACATCGGAGTGGTAGAACGCATTTGAATGCCGATGCCCTATCAAGGAGACCTTGTCCTGTGGCCTGCAGTCATTGTTCTAAGACGGAGACTAAAGAAGAAGTCCGGATGATTACCACCCAGGGACTTGATAATGAATGGAGCGAAGACGCTATCAAAAAGGCTCAAAAAGAGGATAATGACCTGAGGAAAATATTTGAATGGAAAGAAGTAGGTCAAAAACCTTCTTGGAGCCATGTAGCATCATCAAGCCCCATCACGAAAAGTTACTGGGCACAATGGGACAGTTTGGAGATTAAGGATGGAGTACTCTTCAGGAAATGGGAAACACCAAAAGGGGATCAAACGACACTACAGCTGATTGTACCCCGTAAACAAGTTGTTTCGCTACTGAGGTACATACACGATGGGGTATCCGGGGGACATTTAGGCGTGAAGAAGACCCTAGAGAAGCTGAGACAGAGGTTCTACTGGATACACTGTCGGGAGGATGTCGAAGACTGGTGCAAGAAATGTACGACTTGCGCATCAGTAAAGGGCCCACAAACCAGAAGTAAGGGCAAACTCAAGCTGTACAACGTCGGCGCTCCATGGGAAAGAATCGCAGTAGATGTAGCTGGCCCCTTTCCAGAATCCGATGAGGGAAACAAGTACATCATTGTGGTCCAAGATTACTTCACAAAGTGGCCTGAAGTCTTCGCTACGCCTAATCAAGAAGCAAAGACGGTCGCCAAGAAGTTAGTCCACGAGGTAATTTGCCGATTTGGTGTGCCTCTTGAGATACATTCTGACCAAGGAAGAAACTTTGAGTCAGCACTGTTCCAGGAGGTCTGTCAACTGTTGGGTATGCATAAGACCCGTACTACACCAGCACACCCGCAATCCGATGGCATGGTCGAGAGATTCAACCAAACGTTGGAAAACCACTTGGCCAAAGTTGTGGACGAGCATCAACGAGACTGGGACCAGTACATACCGCTTTTCTTGCTGTCCTACCGATCTGCGATCCACGATAGCACCAGCGCAACCCCAGCAATGGTAAACTTCGGTAGAGAAATGCGGCTTCCGGTAGACGCGTTGACTGGGACACCGCCAGAAGCTCCGAAACCAGTAACCGAATATGCGGCTGACCTACAGAAGCGCCTGGATGAAGTACATGCTCTCGTCAGAGACTGCAGTCTAAAAATCCAGCGAAAGAATGAAAACCCGTTACGACCGCAAAGCCAACACCGACGGTTTCGATGAAGGGAGTCTGGTTTGGTTACACAACCCACTCAGGAAGAAGGGCAAATCACCGAAGTTCCAGCCAAGGTGGGAAGGACCATACAAGATCATCACTAGGCTGAACGACTTAACCTATCGGATCAAACAAGGGACAAGAGGCAAGCCGAAAATTGTTCACATTGATCGATTGGCTCGTTACCATGGGTCAAATGATGCTCGGGACGAGCATGACTAAGAAGAGGATAATGTTACGACCACGAGAGACCGTGCAAGCGGAATTAGTCTTATCGTCGTATGGATAAGGTCTATATTCGCTTGCACGATACTACGTCACACACTCTGGTCGGTCGGAGCGAGCTCCAGCGAGTTCTAGAAATTTCGATCCCCGCGAGAAGATTCTCGACGCCACGCGAAGAGCTGCGTCCTCACTGGGTATAAAAGCGGGATGTACGACGCGACGGGACAGTTCCGATTTGGAAAGCGAAGCGAATCAGTCTCCTGCGAACTAGAAGTGATCGAGTGCGTTACCTGCGAATAGTTTCAGTGAAATTCAGTGTTTTAGTGTGATTCAGTGTTTTAGTGTAATTTAGTGTTCCGTGTTTAGTGTTGTAATTAAGTGTTTTTAATTGTGTTTTTAAGTGTTTAATTGTGTAATTGTTAGTCGATAAATAAATTAATTGTCTTTTGGTGACTTTTGGCGTATCTTGAATTAAACGTACCCCGTTCCCGCAACACTATCATATCTTCTTAAAACATAAGATAATGTATGGTGGTAGCCTATGAAGGTCTGTCTTGGCTAGTTTCTATAAACCTACCAACGTATTATTATGTTCGCTCGCTAGTTTCTACCAACAATCCAAATTTTCGACCGACAAATACCAAACTAACCAAGACAACTAACTAGACTACTAACTAACTAACTAAAGAAAACTAGCCAAGACAGACCTTCATAGGCTACCACCATACATTATCTTATGTTTTAAGAAGATATGATAGGTATGTTATAGTGTTACTTATAAATAAATTTCAGGGTTGACCATTGAACTTGGCACCCATTTAGATCTCACTTCTTTTGTCGTTGAAGTCAACAACCAAGGCAATTATCATAATATTGAACTTGGCTCCCATTTCACATTTATGTTTTTGATTGGATATCATTACTTTTTGTAGAAAAGTATATATCATCGTAACGCCGTAGGTCCTTTGAAAAGGACAAATTCAAAACTAAAACTAGACTTTATAAATATAAAACAATTGAATCAGTTACTGTATTTTCCTACGTTTACGGGGTATAACCCTAACTAATAAATATGAAACCCGACTATAAGTACCTACTCTTATTTGTAAATAAGTAAGTATGTATACCTAAATATATACTTAGTGCTCTGCCTTCCCCGGTATATAGGCGTGATTAGGCTCTAATTAGGTATTTATGTTAAGCGTTCATAATAGAACCTAACCGCAGCAGTGGTCTCCTTTTTCACGGCTTTCAGGGTGAGTGCGACAGGCTCAACATGGTCTATTGTGCCTGTCGACCTCATATGTGGATCTCACTACCGCTTACCATCAGGTGGAGTGAGGTCATCTTGTTAGCCTCTTATAAAAATAAAAAAAATAAAAAAAAAAACCTAATTATTAAAAAATTGCCAGTTTTTTATTTTTTCCTTTGTATTCATGTAATTACCTATCTGCATACCAAATTTTAACTCTCTAGGTAATTTGGAACTGGGTTAGAATTTTGATCTGTCAGTCAGTCAATGATAAAAATGAGGATTTTTGGACATTAATATCTAAATAACTGTTTGAGATAAGCTTATGAAATTTAGAACACATATTTATCTCGCAAGTCACAATATATGAGCCAAATTTGATACGTTTATGTGAAATAGTTTTTGATTTATGAGGGGTTCAAAAGTGGTTCCAAATGGTTCGTGTAATATTACACACGGTGCGGCTCGCCAGTTCTGTTTCTTGAACTTGGCTTGACACGCTACCGCGTGTCTAGATTATTTATAAGATGACAACAAAATTTTAAATGATTTTCGCAATTTTGGAAATGGACTTGCCCACCCAACTTTAAATGTCTTCTGCTGCCTCATTTCGCCAAAAATTTTACTTTCGATTTCATTAATAATATTGTTTTACTTAAATGTTACTGATTATCATAAAAATGGCAAACATAACAACCACAGTCAAATACCCTATCCCGGCGGTATCGCACCAACGGCCGATGCTGAGGGACGGGAGCGACTCCGTGTGAGACTCGCGAGGGGCTCTTTGGGGCAATTCGCCGGTGGCGTCGTGGTAGTCAGGATATGCCAGGAACCATAACGCCGACAAGGCGATGGGGTACATCGCGGTGTTTCAGTCGGTACACCTCCTGGACATCGCACTGCATCCAGGAGCAGCGATTGGTATTTACCATCTTCTGGCCAATCGCCGGGAGAGAACCTCCTTTCCTGGTGAAGGTGCGCAACGCATATTTCACCGCGTCACTAAAAAATACGTGTGGCACTCGGGGACTGCCGCAGTAAAGCTATTGCATAGCATTTTGTATCAACTCATGCAACTTTCTCATAAACAGCTGCTTATGTATTCGTCCGATTTTGGTGCAGCTCGTCTCGATTCGTGCGAGTTTCGTAGAGTCGTACAATACGTCTAGTCGCACACACACAACGCCGTGTCGAAGACGGCCGAACTGAAACGACGTTAGCCACACAACCGTGCCGGTCAGAGTGGGGAGCGTGAGGTTTTTTCGTTACGGAATTTCTGGATTCGGTCCCCGCGCTCAAGGCCCGCGATAGAAGCTATGCAATAGCTTAAGAAAGATCATAATGGCTCGTTACAAAATAACAACATATTGCATGACCCAAGGATGTGTGAACAGCGTTTCGCACTAATGTGTCTATTTTGAAAGAGCTAGATATTAAAGTCCGTCTATCCACAATATGCCGGCGACGCATCCTCAGCTACTTTGGCCATATTATCCGACGTCAGAATGAGAACTTGGAGAAACTTATCGTCTGTGCAAATGTGGAGGGCAAACGATCAAGAGGGAGATCTCCATTACGGTGGTCGGATCAGCTAAAGCCGGATAGCTCCCACAAGTTCGAGGAAGTTGTACGTATGGCTGCCGACCGCAACATTTGGAAACGCCTAACGGACCGCTGGATGAAGAATGGTGACCGCGATCTTCAGTCAGACAGACAGAGAGAAGGATGTTGTGAGTTCCGTGTGCGTGAATAGTGATTATAGAATCGTAGAAAACCGAATAAACTTGTCCTTAAATCTGCTCCAAGAACTACACTTTATATGAAAAATTGTCTAAATATGTGTCTCAAAATATACCTACAATCAGATTCCAGAAAACCTAAAAACCTTAGATTCAGCTTTATTTTCAAAAAAATTGTTTCTATGGCTTCTAGATAAAAATGTGTATAGTGTTCATGATCTCATTAATCCATAATTTGTATTTTTTACTTATAATGTAACTATAGTGTTAATGATCCCATTTATCCATAATTCATAATTTGTTTATTTTTTTAGTTATATGAATAGTGTTAATGATCTCACTATTCCATAATTTGTTTGTTTTTTAAGAAAGCACTATGTTTTAAAATTAATATTTACATGCCACATAGATGGCGAAACATGTGCAACAATGTTTAATGTTAAACCTTATTATGTACCGTGTTTCTTGTAAATAAATAAATTATTATTATTTTCAGTCATTTCCAATGCTCGGGACTACAGAGTCCCGGATTTTTGGGAGGCGTGCGTGGGGCCAAAACACGTAGAGGCCATTTAATGACTTGTATGATCTTAATATGTAATGTGGCACCAGCCGACGATTATCCCTGTATACACTATAAAATGCACTTATTATTATTATTATTAAACTTTGTTGTTTTTCCCCCTGTCAGGTTCGACGGGCGGCTCCGCTCGGACGCGCTGCTGTTCGAGACGGGCGCGGCGTGCGATCGCTACGCGGACGAGGTGTCGTGCCTCGCGGCCGCCGCCGGCGCGGCGCGCGCGTGCGCCTGGAGCGCGCGCACCAGGACCTGTGTGCCGGTCAGTGACGTCATGTGATACTAGCTCCGACGGGCGGCTCCGCTCGGACGCGCTGCTGTCGCTACGCGGACGAGGTGTCGTGCCTCGCGGCCGCCGCCGGCGCGGCGCGCGCGTGCGCCTGGAGCGCGCGCACCAGGACCTGTGTGCCGGTCAGTGACGTCATGTGATACTAGCTCCGACGGGCGGCTCCGCTCGGACGCGCTGCCAGTCGCTACGCGGACGAGGTGTCGTGCCTCGCGGCGCGCGCGCGTGCGCCTGGAGCGCGCGCACCAGGACCTGTGTGCCGGTCAGTGACGTCATGTGATACTAGCTCCGACGGGCGGCTCCGCTCGGACGCGCTGCTGTCGCTACGCGGACGAGGTGTCGTGCCTCGCGGCCGCCGCCGGCGCGGCGCGCGCGTGCGCCTGGAGCGCGCGCACCAGGACCTGTGTGCCGGTCAGTGACGTCATGTGATACTAGCTCCGACGGGCGGCTCCGCTCGGACGCGCTGCTGTCGCTACGCGGACGAGGTGTCGTGCCTCGCGGCCGCCGCCGGCGCGGCGCGCGCGTGCGCCTGGAGCGCGCGCACCAGGACCTGTGTGCCGGTCAGTGACGTCATGTGATACTAGCTCCGACGGGCGGCTCCGCTCGGACGCGCTGCCTGTCGCTACGCGGACGAGGTGTCGTGCCTCGCGGCGCGCGCGTGCGCCTGGAGCGCGCGCACCAGGACCTGTGTGCCGGTCAGTGACGTCATGTGATACTAGCTCCGACGGGCGGCTCCGCTCGGACGCGCTGCTGTCGCTACGCGGACGAGGTGTCGTGCCTCGCGGCCGCCGCCGGCGCGGCGCGCGCGTGCGCCTGGAGCGCGCGCACCAGGACCTGTGTGCCGGTCAGTGACGTCATGTGATACTAGCTCCGACGGGCGGCTGCGCTCCGGACGCGCTGCTGTCGCTACGCGGACGAGGGTGTCGTGCCTCGCGGCGCGCGCGCGTGCGCCTGGAGCGCGCGCACCAGGACCTGTGTGCCGGTCAGTGACGTCATGTGATACTAGCTCCGACGGGCGGCTCCGCTCGGACGCGCTGCTGTCGCTACGCGGACGAGGTGTCGTGCCTCGCGGCGCGCGCGTGCGCCTGGAGCGCGCGCACCAGGACCTGTGTGCCGGTCAGTGACGTCATGTGATACTAGCTCCGACGGGCGGCTCCGCTCGGACGCGCTGCTGTCGCTACGCGGACGAGGTGTCGTGCCTCGCGGCCGCCGCCGGCGCGGCGCGCGCGTGCGCCTGGAGCGCGCGCACCAGGACCTGTGTGCCGGTCAGTGACGTCATGTGATACTAGCTCCGACGGGCGGCTCCGCTCGGACGCGCTGCTGTCGCTACGCGGACGAGGTGTCGTGCCTCGCGGCCGCCGCCGGCGCGGCGCGCGCGTGCGCCTGGAGCGCGCGCACCAGGACCTGTGTGCCGGTCAGTGACGTCATGTGATACTAGCTCCGACGGGCGGCTCCGCTCGGACGCGCTGCTGTCGCTACGCGGACGAGGTGTCGTGCCTCGCGGCCGCCGCCGGCGCGGCGCGCGCGTGCGCCTGGAGCGCGCGCACCAGGACCTGTGTGCCGGTCAGTGACGTCATGTGATACTAGCTCCGACGGGCGGCTCCGCTCCGGACGCGCTGCTGTCGCTACGCGGACGAGGGTGTCGTGCCTCGCGGCGCGCGCGTGCGCCTGGAGCGCGCGCACCAGGACCTGTGTGCCGGTCAGTGACGTCATGTGATACTAGCTCCGACGGGCGGCTCCGCTCGGACGCGCTGCTGTCGCTACGCGGACGAGGTGTCGTGCCTCGCGGCCGCCGCCGGCGCGGCGCGCGCGTGCGCCTGGAGCGCGCGCACCAGGACCTGTGTGCCGGTCAGTGACGTCATGTGATACTAGCTCCGACGGGCGGCTCCGCTCGGACGCGCTGCTGTCGCTACGCGGACGAGGTGTCGTGCCTCGCGGCGCGCGCGTGCGCCTGGAGCGCGCGCACCAGGACCTGTGTGCCGGTCAGTGACGTCATGTGATACTAGCTCCGACGGGCGGCTCCGCTCGGACGCGCTGCTGTCGCTACGCGGACGAGGTGTCGTGCCTCGCGGCGCGCGCGTGCGCCTGGAGCGCGCGCACCAGGACCTGTGTGCCGGTCAGTGACGTCATGTGATACTAGCTCCGACGGGCGGCTCCGCTCGGACGCGCTGCTGTCGCTACGCGGACGAGGTGTCGTGCCTCGCGGCCGCCGCCGGCGCGGCGCGCGCGTGCGCCTGGAGCGCGCGCACCAGGACCTGTGTGCCGGTCAGTGACGTCATGTGATACTAGCTCCGACGGGCGGCTCCGCTCGGACGCGCTGCCGTCGCTACGCGGACGAGGTGTCGTGCCTCGCGGCGCGCGCGTGCGCCTGGAGCGCGCGCACCAGGACCTGTGTGCCGGTCAGTGACGTCATGTGATACTAGCTCCGACGGGCGGCTCCGCTCGGACGCGCTGCTGTCGCTACGCGGACGGGGGGTCGTGCCTCGCGGCGCGCGCGTGCGCCTGGAGCGCGCGCACCAGGACCTGTGTGCCGGTCAGTGACGTCATGTGATACTAGCTCCGACGGGCGGCTCCGCTCGGACGCGCTGCTGTCGCTACGCGGACGAGGTGTCGTGCCTCGCGGCGCGCGCGTGCGCCTGGAGCGCGCGCACCAGGACCTGTGTGCCGGTCAGTGACGTCATGTGATACTAGCTCCGACGGGCGGCTCCGCTCGGACGCGCTGCCTGTCGCTACGCGGACGAGGTGTCGTGCCTCGCGGCGCGCGCGTGCGCCTGGAGCGCGCGCACCAGGACCTGTGTGCCGGTCAGTGACGTCATGTGATACTAGCTCCGACGGGCGGCTCCGCTCGGACGCGCTGCTGTCGCTACGCGGACGAGGTGTCGTGCCTCGCGGCCGCCGCCGGCGCGGCGCGCGCGTGCGCCTGGAGCGCGCGCACCAGGACCTGTGTGCCGGTCAGTGACGTCATGTGATACTAGCTCCGACGGGCGGCTCCGCTCGGACGCGCTGCTGTCGCTACGCGGACGAGGTGTCGTGCCTCGCGGCGCGCGCGTGCGCCTGGAGCGCGCGCACCAGGACCTGTGTGCCGGTCAGTGACGTCATGTGATACTAGCTCCGACGGGCGGCTCCGCTCGGACGCGCTGCTGTCGCTACGCGGACGAGGTGTCGTGCCTCGCGGCCGCCGCCGGCGCGGCGCGCGCGTGCGCCTGGAGCGCGCGCACCAGGACCTGTGTGCCGGTCAGTGACGTCATGTGATACTAGCTCCGACGGGCGGCTCCGCTCGGACGCGCTGCTGTCGCTACGCGGACGAGGTGTCGTGCCTCGCGGCCGCCGCCGGCGCGGCGCGCGCGTGCGCCTGGAGCGCGCGCACCAGGACCTGTGTGCCGGTCAGTGACGTCATGTGATACTAGCTCCGACGGGCGGCTCCGCTCGGACGCGCTGCTGTCGCTACGCGGACGAGGGTGTCGTGCCTCGCGGCCGCCGCCGGCGCGGCGCGCGCGTGCGCCTGGAGCGCGCGCACCAGGACCTGTGTGCCGGTCAGTGACGTCATGTGATACTAGCTCCGACGGGCGGCTCCGCTCGGACGCGCTGCTGTCGCTACGCGGACGAGGTGTCGTGCCTCGCGGCCGCCGCCGGCGCGGCGCGCGCGTGCGCCTGGAGCGCGCGCACCAGGACCTGTGTGCCGGTCAGTGACGTCATGTGATACTAGCTCCGACGGGCGGCTCCGCTCGGACGCGCTGCTGTCGCTACGCGGACGAGGTGTCGTGCCTCGCGGCCGCCGCCGGCGCGGCGCGCGCGTGCGCCTGGAGCGCGCGCACCAGGACCTGTGTGCCGGTCAGTGACGTCATGTGATACTAGCTCCGACGGGCGGCTCCGCTCGGACGCGCTGCTGTCGCTACGCGGACGAGGTGTCGTGCCTCGCGGCCGCCGCCGGCGCGGCGCGCGCGTGCGCCTGGAGCGCGCGCACCAGGACCTGTGTGCCGGTCAGTGACGTCATGTGATACTAGCGACCCGCCCGAGCTACGCTTCGGGTACATTATACACTAGCTGTGCTTAGGGTTGCCAACTATACTGTTTTAACAGTATCTGTTATTCCCTCAGTTATACTTTTACTGTTGAAAAATAAAGTATACAAAATACCGTTTTAAGATCGAAATGGAAACACATACTGGACGCTCACACAAATTTATTTTTATTCAATCAAAGATCAGAGGGTGCTCACTGCTCAGAGCAAAGTAGCCAGAGATTTTAAAAAAGATTGTGAATAAGTAAGTTTTGCGAGAATCTCTAAAAATATGTACTGAGAACAATAATTGAAATACAGTTCATTTTCCTAAGATACTGTTTATTATTCTACACCGATCTGAATATAATTTATTTCTTTTGAAATAATTTGGCAATACTAGCTGTGCCAGCTACTTCGACAGCGAGCGAGCCTACAAATACTTAGCACTGAATAGCGAGTTATCACGAAATAAAAAGGTTCTTGTGAGTTGATCTTAAAAGATAGACATATACTCTTACAAACGTATACTTAGATAATTTAAAGTGAAATATTTTTTGATACATTTTTTTGTGTATCTTGCCGTTTTCACGCGCTCGCAACGGAAATCCTTAAAGATTTGTTCACACTTTTCCATTGTTTCTTCGCTCATGTTGGTCGCAGCGTGATGTTATATAGCTTAAAGCCTTACTCGATAAATGATCTTTATTTTTCAATTCGAACCAGTAGTTCCTGAGATACGTGCGATCAAACAAACATCGAGGAAGGCTTTAATCTAAAATCACTTTGCGACCAATAGGAGCAAAGAAACAATGCAAAATGTGTTTTAAAAAACGCTGAACAAGTCGCTGGCACAGCTACAATATACATTTGCAATATACATTTTTAGAATCAACTGCGATTATATAGCACTAAAATATATTAAGTAAACAAGTTATAAATAATAATTCCTCTTCCCCCTCGGACCGCCTGCAGGGCGAACGTGCCCACATAATCTATATTTGTTTAAAACAAAACATAAAATCAAATTTTAAGAAATTTATTCGACGCATAAATTAGGAGCGCAGAAGTCGCAAAGAGATTCATCCATAAGTTGCGCGTCTGTGTGCTATGCTGCTGCGTAACGTCTACAACTCAAGCAACTAACTCAGTCTACGCCCCGCCCGCTGCCCAGGTGAGAGAAACAAATACACGCGTGAGTTATATAACCGTGCTAACTTCATTACGGACAAAGTCGCGTGCGCAACTAGTCAGTGATCGTGAGGCGGCCTTGTCGACTCGCTACCTGTCCCGCTCGAACACACACTCTCGCGCTCACACAGTACGTATCAACATCTCGCAAACTTATAACAGCCTAGTAGAATGAATCCTGACGCAGATATGTCTGTTTGCGACGTGGGCGACAGCAGCGTTGTTTCGCAGGGCGGTGAAACACCGCCCGCCTACGTTTTTGCGCGCGCAAGGTCCGTCACAACAGAGGATTTCACGGCATTTAAGGATGAATGTGCTAACATCGATCTCCAAAATTATAGAAAAAGTCATAAATAAACGAATTACAAAATATCTTTATAAATTTGATTTAATAGCGAAGAATCAATACGGTTTCCAATCAGGTAAATCGACTGTTGATGCTGTTGAGGCCTTAACTTCTGAAGTTGTGGATAGCCTGGATGGAAACCGTAAGTGCCTTACCGTTTTTCTAGACCCGAAAAAAGCTTTTGACACCGTGTCCATCCCAATCCTTGTGAAAAAGTTGGAATATATCGGTTTTAGAGATGTCTCTCTTAAGCTACTTAAGGACTACCTCAGTAACAGGACACAAAGAGTGAAGGTGGGTGAGACAGTAAGTGAGAGGGCAACTATTAACTACGGAGTACCACAGGGCAGTGTACTGGGACCTACCCTGTTCCTGGTCTACCTAAACGACCTTTGCAAGCTAAAAATACGAAACGCCCGTATTTTCTCATATGCGGATGACACTGCAGTGGTTTTCACAAACACAACCTGGAGTTCTGTGAAGGCTGACGCGGAGGCTGGATTGGAATTGATTGCGGCATGGCTCAGAAATAATCTCCTTACATTAAATACCCTAAAAACCAATTACATTACGTTTTCACTTCATGATAGAACTCAACCTGAAACCAATTTTGACATCAGGGTACATAGCTGTAACATCTCCCTTCGTGCTTCAGGCTGTGGTTGTACCTCAATAGCAAGGGTAAATACAGTAAAGTATCTGGGTGTCATCCTTGATCGAAAACTATCATGGCAGTCTCACATCGAACTAGTCTCTTCCAGACTGCGTAAATTGATCTGGATATTCAAAACACTCCGGCACGTGGCCACGAAAAATTTAATGAACCAAATTTACATTGCCCTAGCTCAATCCATTTCGATTTACTGTATAACAGTTTGGGGCGGCGCAGCAAAAACCAAACTTATTGAAGTGGAACGAGCTCAAAGGGCCCTTCTTAAAGTATCCTATTTCAAAAAACGGACTTTTCCAACAAATGATCTATATACCCTAACGGATACTCTCTCAATCAGAAGACTCTTTATTCTACACACCATCTTAAAAAAGCACACAGAAATTAACTTTAACCCTGTCATAACGAAAAGAGAAGAAAGTGTGACGTAATCGCGGTCGTAAAGACCCGCACCAGTTTTGCCCAATCACAATTTAAGTTTCTGTCATCATTTTTATATAATAAATGTAATAAAATTCTAAATATTTACCCCTTGACTCAACGAAATTGCAAACCTAAACTTACCGTCTGGCTAAAATCGCTAGACTACAACGAAACCGAACAACTATTAAAAACTATGTCGTAAAAACACACGATATGTATATATAAACAAATCAATATGTGTATATAAAATATATATATATATATTTTCTAGTTATATGAAAGAATGTATATTATATGTTCTGAAACAAACACACAAACACACACACGCACACACACACACACACACACACACACACACACACACACACACACACACACACACACACACACACACACACACACACACACACAAACACACACCTGCATTCCACCTTTCCATATTCATTTTCAATATGTACTTGTAAATATTATATTTCATCAAAATTCTAGATGTAAGAACGTGTTAAGGAAGAGTGGCTCCCTCTGGCACAGGTGCTCCTTGCACTTAAAAGAGGAAGTCTACCCTACATTTTGTTACTGTAGAAATGTTTTTGTGATGAAATAAATTTTTATTATTATTATTATTTATTATTAATTCAGATTATATTAACATAACATATTCGTTTTTTACAGTTGGAAGAAGTTGGGTGGAAAGAATCATTTGAAGGGAACGTGAAAGCGTGCGACAGTGAACCGGTTTTCGGTAAGTTTTGTTAGCTTTTAATATTTTAGACTGGCTCGGTGGAACAGTGGTTAGCGGCTCTAGCTGGCGGTTCCAATAGTCGTGGGTTCGATTCCCACTCGGGACTAATATTTGTTAGATGAACCTCGATGTTTGTTCCGTGTCTGGGTATGAATACGTATTTAAGTAGGATGTATTTATAAATATCTTTGTTTGTATTTTTTTTTATAATAGGCTAACAAGATGACCTCACTCCAACTGAGTAAGCAGTAGTGATAGCCATGAGATCGATAGGCACATTAGACCATATTCAGCCTGTCGCACTCACCCTGAAGGCCTTCAGGCATGCTTAAATGCCGTGTGACTCCCCGTCTGAATCATAAAAGGACACATGGGATCATAGGAGGGAGAGAAAACATGAGGTAGAAAGGCATTCCTTGCCTTAATGACACGTGGCGGAAAAGAGGAACTAAACCTCCTAGTCCGAGCTACCAGCGCCAGTATTGCATGTGGATGGCAGCGCTGCCCAACACGTTTCGTTCGGGAGTGGAAAGGGGAGGGAGGGACAATTTATATCAGTATCTGACGCCCATAGTACAAGCTCTGCTTAGTTTGGGGTCAGATGACTGTGTATGGAAATGTCCCAGATATTTGTTTATTATTTACTAGCTTTCCGCCCGCGACTTCGTCCGCGTAGATATGTTTAACGGGTAAAACATTACTCTAACGCAGTCGGTTAAAAGTAGCCTATTTCCTTTCTCAGTCTCTGGACTATATCTGCCAAATTTCATTCAAATCGGTTCAGTAAAATGCGTGAAAGCGTAACGAGACAGACAGATAGACAGAGTTACTTTCGCATTTATAATATTTATTTATTTATTCCTCAAATCTTATCCTATCCTTACAGGCTAACTTAACCTAATGCGACAAAACAGACTACACTTACAATTCAATTAAACTATTTATAAAAAATAAAAAAAAATACAATATTATTTGCACAATTATTATTAAACTATAATTATATAATAACTATAATTATAATTATATTAGTAAGGATTTATGTGTTGTTCAACAGACGAACGGCTGTGTATGTCGGCGGAGTCTTGTGCGGCTTGCACGGCGGCCGGCTGCGCCTGGTGCGGCGCCTGCCTCGCCTCCGCGCTCTACTGCACCAAGCGGACCCACCAGGTACACACAGACGGACAGACACACACATACATACACCATCGGCCCATATATCATGTTTCCACTGCTAGAGCGACTATCGAGTTTCTTGCCGGAGTCTTCTCGATAGATACGGCTTTCCGAACCGGTGGTAGAATCTTATTATTACTAATGTGACGATTTATAAGTGCATGCAAATTGCCTATATGAATAAAGACATTTTGATTTTTGATTTTGATTTTTGAAACGGGCCTACTCTAAACTAGGACGATCTCACCAGGTGAGACACATCATACATATACATCATCATCAACACATATGCGCCTGCCTCGCCTCCGCGTTCTACTGCACCAAGCGGACCCACCAGGTACACACAGACAGACACACACACACATACATACATCATCGGCCCATATATCATGTTCCCACTGCTGGGGCACGGGCCTACTCTAAACTAGGACGATCTCACCAGGTGAGACACAGCATACATATACATCATCATCAACCCATATGCCTGCCTCGCCTCCGCGCTCTACTGCACCAAGCGGACCCACCAGGTACACACAGACAGACAGACACACACATACATACACCATCGGCCCATATATCATGCTCCCACTGCTGGGGCACGGGCCTACTCTAAACTAGGACGATCTCACCATGTGAGACACGGATATACATATACATCATCATCAACCCATATGCGCCTGCCTCGCCTCCGCGCTCTACTTGTTCTTATCGTATGGTTGATGAACGAACAACCTGGTGTCAGAGTTTTTAAACCGCCCGCAGGCCTCTGACATGGCTTCACACACCGAAGAAAAGTCTCTCAGGTGTGCTGGTTTCCTCACGATATTTCTTTCACCGTTAAAGCGTCGAATGTGTCGCGCTCTACTGCACCAAGCGGACTCACCAGGTAAACACAGAAAAACAGACACAAACACATACATAGACCATTATCATCCCTGGGCACGAGCTTACCCTAAACTAGGGTGATCTTACCAGGTAACACACAGAGACACATACATACATCATCAGCCCATATGCGCCTGCTTCGCTTCCGCGCTCTACTGCACCAAGAGGACTCACCAGGTACACACACACACACAGACAGACATACATACATACATAATCATCAGCCCATATGCACCTGGCTCGCCTCCGCGCTCTACTCAGACTCTCAGACAGACAGACACACTCACAAACATACATAGACCATTATCAGCCCAGGGCACGAGTCTACGCTAAACTAGGGCGATCTCACTAGGTGAGACACAGACACACATGCATACATTATCGTCAATCCATATACGCCCATATTCGCTATGTGCGCGATGATAGCGCCCCTAGTGGCGACAACTATTCAGGACTTCAGATCTGTCATATCATAGCTAGCTTTAACTAGATGTTTTGATATGTCATATCATAGCGCAACTAGATGTTTTGATAAAGATTTTCGACTAGTTTTTCAACACAAAATAAGTAAAAATTGTATAAAGTGAGTGTGTATATTATACCAAGTGATTTTCTTACTTCACAAATATATGAATATTATTATAAGTACTGAATTTGCATCGTTTACGTTACGTACGTAACGTTTTTACTTACAAATACAAGGGAATTTATGAAATTAAAGCAATTTGACACATGACAGCTCAGAATTATATCACATTTCTGTCACATCGTGCGCTTCGATCGATTTGCCATCCCCCACCACCCACTCCGCACATAGCGAATATCCCCACTGCTTATTTCTTTTAATTATGTAGACGTCAAACCACGCAAGAGTGGGTTGATTGACTACATAATTAGAATTTCTTCGAAGGAATGCAGATTTCTCACTATGACATGTCGTTCCTTCACCGTTAAAGCGTGGAATAATCGTACATATGAATTCCTAATCTGAAACACAGTAGTACGTGGCGGGGTTTGAACTGGCAACCTTCGATGCATATTTGAATGAAGGCATCGCTTAAACGGGCGCTAACATGCTATTTGAATTATATATAATTTAAATCTGTCATGGTTACACACATTAGAAAACTGAAACTGTCCGGGATATTTACCATGTTGTTTTGTTTTAATGAGCTCCGGATATTTCGGCATTGTTGCAAGCGCAACAATCACGGGTGAACTCACCCGGTTCATGGTTCAGTTTTCTAATATTTCAATAACGTATCTCCTGTTAACTTGTCAAACATGTTTATCACCTTCAATATTTCCCCTCCAGATGGCGCTAGCTATGGAGGAGTGTGGTGCAAGCGGCGCTCCGGCGAGAGAGGCGTGCGGGCGCTTCCACTCCTGCGCGGCCTGCGCAGCCCACCAGCATCACCATACCAGGGTACGGGAAGTATACGAGACCAGAGGGGCTACCATGAGTTTAAAACTTACGCGCTCGATATCGCCTACGTAAATATGTCTATGAAAAACTTGTACAGCGCTGCCTGGTGGTTACGCGAAGAACTACAATCGGCCATATGAAAAAAACAACTCGATAGGTTTTTAACGTACGTAAGTTTTCGATAGCCAACTCATGGTAGGCCCTCAGGTCCCAGCTGTGACCTAGGGTTAGCTGATCTGGTGCCGTAGACAAAGTAACAATATCTAAACTATAACGAAGTTCGAAAATAATAAGGCGACCGACTGATTTCTGCCATGGCGGCCGATCACAATTGAGATCAGACAAGTACGCAGTACATATTATAGTGCACAAGTGTGCGCGCGAACACAAGTGCACTCTCTATTCCATTACTTTCATAATCCGGTGAGACGGCAATCCGACATGACCGATGAGTGATCGGGCGCAGGACCAACGGCGCTTTCGTTCAACTGCCAACTTTCTAACTCCGCGCTGAGTAATTTCATTACAGAAAAACCCACACAAATTTTGCCCGACCCCGGACTCAAACCGGGGACCTCTCGGTCCTTACGCAGCGCTTGCTACCAATAGACCAACGAGGCAGTTAAGTTAACGAGGAGAAGTAGGTATACGAGACCAGTAGCGCTACCATGAGTTAGCTATCGAAAACTTACGTACGTTAAAAACCTATCAAATTGTTTTTCATACTGCCGATTTTAGTTCTTAGCGTAACCGCTAGGGGCTCTGTACAAGTTTTTCATAGACAAATTTACATAGGCGATATTATCGAGTCTGTCATTTTTAAACTCATGGTAGCGCTGCAGGTCCTCATTTGTTCCCATTAGCTGTGCCCTAATAGGGTTACCTGGGTCGGGAGTCATGTTAAGTTTGCAAAAATTATACAAGTAAAAAAATCGACTGTGTATTCAAAAGAAAAGACCCAAACCGACCCATTCTAAATCTCGAATATACTAATATTATAAAGAGGAAAGATTTGTATTTTTGTATGTTTGTAATGAAAAAACTAGTGGACCGATTGCAATAATTTTTTCACCATTAGAAAGCTGCATTATTCAGAAGTAACATAAGCTATATTATATTTTTAAAAAAGTTAGGGATCCTTACTAAAACTCCAATAATGTAACCCAAGGTGTAAAAAATAGACCTGAAAAATTCCTTACGTCGCCTGCGCTGCGAAAACTATTGAAGATAGAACAAAACCATTTACTAAGACTTTGCAGAACTCATCATTATCTACAAAAAGTGTCGCGACAGCATATGTCTAAATATTATAGTTATGTCACAGCAAGCGGTTTTTTATTCTAAAAATTTAATTTATATGCCGCCGCTTGAAAGGGCTCTTTATTTGAACCTTGGTATTAATCCTTAAAAAAATAAGTTACTTTATATTCAAGACGGCTTCAATACCTTTTTATAACTTTTTGAATTAATCAATTCGGACATTTAATTCGGAAGATATCACGAGTTTAAAAATGCAAGTATTAGAAAAAAATCGCGTGGTTGCCGCCACCGCGCTCAGCTAGCCAGCATGCGATGTAGGCTCCATGTAAGCGTTTTTAGATATAAAAATAGATTTCTCTTACGGGGTTAAAATATATTACATAGAGATAGAGATATCCCCGAAGCGAAGCGAGGGCGGGTCGCTAGTGTATAATAAAATCGTTAAAATCGAAATATATGTATAAAAGGAGAAACTGACTGACTGACTGACATATCAACGCACAGCCTAAACGGCTAAACATGAAATTTGGAAGAGACGTAGCTTAGTTACCGCAAAGGTGCACTAAGAAAGGAATTCCCGAAATTCCCACGGGAAGGAGAATCAGCGGGAAAATCCTTTTGTATGAAAAATCTAAACGGCTTAAGTTAGACGCTTGAAATTTGCCATGCAGGTACCCTAATGAACGGGAATCCCACGGGAACGGGGGTTATTCGCTATAAAAAAGAACACTAACCAACGCATTTGTCATAATCATAACTGATCGTCACCATTCCATTTTTGTCGACAGTATCCTTTGAATGTTACTTTTTGTTTCAGGGCTCCGAAGAGCTTAATCAAAGACTGTGCTATTGGGACTACGACTCAATTAAATGCAAACCTGCCAACACATCGGACGATATAAGGTAAGTTACCAAAATGATCTGTTTTCCTCCCTCCCGAACGTCTCTCTTCAATATTATGCTCTATCTCAGTCAATCGCTTATTTGAAGAAAGTGACAGGGCATACTTTTAAATTTTGAACCTTATTACGTCGCATTGGGATAGGGGAGGTTGAAATGGATAATTTACACTTTAGTGAAACTGAGTTTTAGTTGCAGAAAACCAGCGTCATTTATTGCTGACTGCTGATGTTAATGTTATTGCTGATTATTCTTAGTTTTAATTAATTTTTCCGTATTTATTGTTATTTTATTGTTCCATTACGCACAATATGTGTTTATGAAGACTTTCTTTCTTTCTAGGAGTGTCGCGTCCGCCGGCCCCTGCAGCGCGCCTTGCTCGACGTTTCAGACTTGTGCAAATTGCACCGCAGAGGAATGCATATGGTGCGCGTCTGCTGGGAGATGCGTTGATAAGGTCAGTTCTACGATAGATAGTAGGAGTCGATAGATAGATAATAGGAGTACAGGAGTATGAGCGGGACAGAGAGGAAGTAGGAATAAAAGTCGGAGTACGGAAACAGAATATGATTGGAAGTTCATGTCAAGGATAAAGTCAGTTGATTGATAGAGAGAAAGAGTAAGAGTATACTGCCTGTCTCCCGTGAGACAGCCAGTCTACTGGTCTATAAAATAGAAGTCTACTACTAGTCTATGAAATAGAAGAGAAAGAGAGTGAGATTGGACGTTGATGCGTTGATAAGATATGTTGCGTGACTTGTGAGTGAGGGGGTACTTTACCCCCGTTTGTTAGTTTCGAAGGTTGCCAATAGATGGCGCTTATTTGAGAAGTGGTGAAGTAGGAGTACAGATGGGAGACCTACTCCCATACCGCGAATAGGAGTGGGACGCAGACAGTAACTGGGAGAGATGAAATAGAAGGGAAGTGAATTAGTAGTAGTAGTAATTAGTTGATAGTAACAGTTACGTGAGTTGTGAGTGAGGGGTAAAGTAGCAGTATAGATGGGGGTCCTACTCCCATCTGTACTTCTACTATACCACTTCACAAGTAAGCGCCATCTATTGGCAACCGTCTAAACTAACAAGCGCCATCTATCTATTGGCAATTTTCGAAACTCACAAGCGCCATTTATTGGAAACCTTCGAAACTAACAAGCGCCATCTATCGGCAACCATCGGTACTAACTCGTCAAAACTCCCACAGAACGCGTACGGCGCGTCGTTCCCCTTGGGCGGGTGCCGCGTGTGGTCCACCAGCGCCGGCGCCGGCGCGTGCGGCGCCGCGCCCGGCTGCAGCGCGCACGTGTCCTGCGACGCCTGCAGGTATGTAGCGGAGAGGAGGGAAGAAGAGGGGAAAAACAGGCAAGACTGTGTTGAAAATAACAAGAGATAGTATTGTCTATTATTTGCGCGAGCACTACATTTGAAATATAAAAATTAATCGCAAAATGTGTTGGTAAGCGCATAACTCAACAACGCCTGAACCAATTTGGCCAATTATTTTTTTTAAATGTTCGTTAAATTCTTAGGAGGGGAGGGAAAACCCTAAAAACAGCCCTTTTCTTTTTCACATACAAACGTTTTCTAACTAAAAAAGGTAGGAACAAAACACTGCCACATAATTTTTTTTATGACAGGACGAAGTCTGTCGGGACAGCTGGTTTAAATTAAACTAATTTTACGGATTAAACTCGCGTGTATTGGTATTCTAAACATTATTTAGAGATCCGACGTTTCGAGCTCTTTACAGCGCTCGTGGTCACGGTTAAGACTTCGAGTGTTCGCGAGTTTAATCCGTAAAATTAGTACATACATACATAAAATCACGCCTTTTTCCCAGAGGGGTAGCCAGAGATCACTTCCAGCGATCCACTTTTATCTACATCTGTGGGAAACGTGACGTGACGGGAAGTGGATCACGTCGCCGCTATTCTGCCTCGTGTATTGTGTTAACAAAGTCATTGCGTTCTCACCAATAGCAAGGATATACGACGGGGGAAGGAAACTATCGCTTCGGATGATTTGGACCGAGTCGATAGTACCTCGAGGAGCCGGGGTCGCTTACCCGTATACCGTTCACCGACCACCGGACAGATATTTGTGACTGGTATCCCCTGACTGTGAAATTAGTTTTATTTCAAATTCATGTGAGCAATAATTTATTGTTATTCTTGTTCTTAAAAAGCTTCGATGGCCGAGTGGTTAAGATCGTTGCTGGTTCGATTTGAAAAAATCTTTTTGCGTTGTATAGACCATTTATCGAGGAAGGCTTTAAGCTATATAACATCACGCTGCGACCAATAGCAGCAAAGATACAATGGAAAATGTGTAAAAAACGGGGGAAACGCCAACGAAGTCGCTGGCACAGCCAGTCAACCATACGATAAGAAGAAGATTTTTGTTCTTGAGTCTTCTTCTTCTTATCGTGTGGTTGATGAACAACCTGGTGTCAGAGTTTAAGCCGCCCGTAGGCCTCTGACATGGCTTCATACACCGTAGAAAAATCTCTCAGGTGTGCTGGTTTCCTCACGATGTTTTCCTTCACCGTTAAAGCGTCGAATGACGGTACATATGAATTTCAAATTTGAAAAACACATTGGTACCTGGCGGGGTTTGAACTGGCGACCTCTCGCATGGCAAGCGACGACCTTAACCAATCGGGCATCGACGTTTTTTAAAAGAAAGAAGAAAAGAAAGAAAGAAAAACATTTATTGACCACATAGAAATAACAAATACAATGAGACATAAATACACAAGACACAAAAACTCAAACTAAGAAATAACACATGGACAAGGACTATAAAGTGGTCAACGAGGTACGGGCCTCAGCATATGCCACATTAGCCCGAAAGCCACTGCAGCGCTGGTATAAAGAACAAGAATAACAATATTTTATTGCACACATGAATTTGAAATAAAACTAATTTCACAGTCAGGCGATACCAGTCGCAACTATCTGTCCGGTGGTCGGTGAACGGTATACGGGTAAGCGACCCCGGCTCCTCGAGCTACTATTCTTGAGTGATTGATTGTGTTTTGGTCGTGCAGGTCGGAGCCGGCGTGCGGGTGGTGCGACGACGGCGCGGGCGGCGGGCGCGGCGCGTGCCTGCCCGGCGGGGCGCGGCGCCCGCACGCGCCGCGCGTCTGCGCGCACCACAGGTACACACGGACGGACGGACAGACGGACGGACGAAGGGACTGGCAGACGGAGAGACAGACGGACGGACGGAGGGACTGGCAGACGGAGAGACAGACGGACGGACGAAGGGACTGGCAGACGGAGAGACAGGCGGACGGACGAAGGGACTGGCAGACGAATGGACAGCCAGCACGTGTCGGGAGTGGAAGGGGGAAGATAGGACTTTTTTAAATAATAGGCTAACAAGATAGTATTGTCTGTTTTTATTTGCGCGAGCACTACACATTTGAAATAAAACTAATTTTACGGATTAAACTCGCGTGTATTGGTATTCTAAACAGTTGTGAGTTCTGTATGCGTGAATCGGAACACACAAAATATCACAACAAATGACGGTAGTAATTAAACTCACTTATGAAGACACCTGTCCTCTTTAGTCTTAACCGTGACCACGAGCGCTGTAAAGAGCTCGAAACGTCGGATCTCTAAATAATGTTTAGAATACCAATACACGCGAGTTTAATCCGTAAAATTAGTTTTATTTCAAAGGCTAACAAGATATTTAGAAAAACGGAAAGTATTCAACTGCCTCACCGCGGCCCGGGGATTCGAACACCCGTCCTTCCGGGAATCGCGCCCGGACGTGCATTACCATCGCACCAGACCAGCAGCTATTAATTGAAGCCGTCGAATTTTTCCCATATATGACCTGTTAGCCACAGGTGGCGCCATCTACCAGTGGCGAAGAGTCCATATAACACGATTCCCATCGGCTTCCCTTCGAAAAATCGAATCCATGGGCCAACGACATTTTTATTTGTTAAATTATTCATTTACTTCATTCAAATTCCTAAAATTGACAAAACGCCTACAAAATTTATAGGCAATGCAAATAACGCCAAATAGAACCCGATAAAAGTCGGCTTACTTCTTCATACAAAAAAAATTCTCCTGTCCTTTTCATTTCTATGAAAAAACGTCATGCTTTGTCTCGTTTTAGCACGCGCAAATGTACTAGGAAATAACTCGATGTCCACCGGGTTGTGATAGAGATAGTTAATTAGAAAACCTACATGTGCAAGCGAGAAAGAACACTCGTGACGTAGATTCCCAAAAACGTTTTTTAATACAATTCATTTATCCCATCAGTGAAAGGCAAAGGCATCTAGCCCGTACAGCCTAGTTCCGAATTACGTTAATCCGTGTGTGCATAATTTTTTTCTGGCTGGTGATTAATTATTATCCGTGGCTTTTTAGTTTTATATCGTGGCTCTGGCCTTGAAAATATTGCTCACAACAATTTACTGTAGGCTAGGCTGTACGGACTCGATCCTTTTGCCTGTCCTTGATGGAATGAATTAGACAGAAAAATAATTTTACATATGGCGGATAGTGCGAATTGGTTGTAAACAACTTGTTTTGTTTTGTCGAATTTTATTTTGTTGTGTTGCTGAAGTGTGTCGAATTTGTATTGTGTATTGTATGTTGTGGTGTCGTCGTCGTGTAGTTGTTCGTTCGTTAGAAATGGTTATCAAAAGATACTTCGTTCTCAAAAGTAAGTTTTGTAAACAATAACATGATTAACTACCTATAATTATACTCGGATTTGTAATTCAAGATCAAAAAATCTACTACAAGGTTGCCACTGCAATAAAATATGTTTACAATAGTAAATTCTGTTTTTTTAAAAAGTCAACCGTATATAACAAATTTATTGGTAATATTAATCCTATGATTTTCAACAGTAATTTGAGTTATTTATATTCCTATAAATGCAAGACTACTTAATAAAAACATTAACATCGGTAATTTTTGGTAACAAATCTGGTATTGTACTTGTAACACTTCAGGGGTTCATAACATTTAGTGCAATATTACACCAAGTTAAGAACAAACTCGGACGCAATAAAAATATTACATACATCATAACTTATCGGGAAAATAGTGCATACCTGGCTTTATGGTTGTTATATCGCCGCTATTTTTATCGGCCATGACACTACAATCTGCTAGGCTCAATACAATTTTGAGAACGTATAGTTTATTTCTAAATATGTGTTGCATTTAATTACTCAATATAAATGAACACTTTCACTTTACGAAACTATTATTTTATTGTTTTAGACAAACACCTTAATTATCAGTAAGTGATATTTAGTTTTATTTAGTAGTATTTATGTATGTAATAACATACATACATAAAATAACGCCTTTTCCGTGATGTTGGTATAAAAAAATAAAGAAGTACCTATGTCGTAACATAGTACAATACAACAACACAAGTACAAATTCGACAACCTTTTCGTAAAAAGGTTGTCGAAACCTGAGATCATCACTTGACAGTGACATAAGTGACGTTACCACTTTTGACAGTGACGTATCTGTCGTAGTTTTTTTGATCTTGAATTACAAATCCGAGTATAGATAGAATTTGATAAACGCAAAAATAGATTTTTAAACGTTTCCATACATCAAATTTACGACAAGTATATGGCATGGCAGGCGCTGGTAAGTTAAATAAAATGTTTTGTTTTTTATGTTTACTTATTCGTTGGGAATAAAGTTCAGTTTGGAGTAGCACAGGTTTTACTGATATGTGTTAATGACCAATAATATGCTTGCAATGCTTAAACTCGGAATGCAGATTTATAAATAATAACATTTGAACTATAGTACATTAACATCAGTGTATATCGTTCATTATTTTGGTGAGCAGTTTTTATACTCCGGCTTCCCTTCTGAAAATATTCACCCTTCGCCACTGCCATCTACTATCTGTGATACACACTGACAGCTGGTGTGATGGTAATGCACGTCTGGGCGCGATTCCCGGAAGGACGGGTGTTCGAATCCCCGGGCCTCGATGAGGCAGGTGAATTTTTTCCGTTTTTCTAAATATTAGAACAGCTAGTGCAAACTTTAGCACTTCAAAAAATTTAATTTCCAGGCTAACAAGATGATCTCACTTCACCTGATAATGAGCGGTAGTGAGATCTACATATGAGGTCGACACAATAGACCATATTGAGCCTGTCGCACTCACCCTGAAGGCCTGTTAAAATACCGTTTTACGCCCCGCCTGAAGAGCCCAGGATCATAGGAGGGAAGGAAAACATGAGCTGGAAGGGCATTCCATGCCTTAATGTTACGAGACGATTGGTCCGAGCCACCAGCGCCTGCATTGTATGTGGATGGAAGCGCTGTCCAGCACTAGAGAACAAGTTAAAATAGCTTTACAGAGCATAAAATCATTATCATATTCCTTCTTCCTACTCTTCCTTCCCTTCTATGATCCCGGGCTTTTCAGGCGGGGCGACGGGCTCTTAAAGCAGGCCTTGGAAGTGCGGCGCTGTGACCGATAAATCAGACAGAGGCACATTGTTGTATCTATTTCCAATGTCAATCCAAATTCATGCAATTTTTAACGAGACAACGTCTTATAAATTGGTTTGCCGAGTGACACTTCAAGAAATTGCGTTACGCTCCGCTCACGTTATGCGCTCACAATGAGAGCGAGTGAGAGGCACGCGTCCCATCCACTCGGGCATGGTTAGCCCGCCTAAGAGCGAGAGAGACAGACATAAAAAGTGAAAGGCACGCGTCCCTTCCACTCGAGCACAGTTAGCCCGCCTAAGAGCGAGAGAGAGATAGGCATACACACCGATTCATGTCTTGCGCTTCTATTTCGCTTAGGCGTTTCATCCTTCTTCCTACTATACGAATGAATATATTCACATTAAAATTATTTTACCACTCAAAGTTGTTGTCACGTAAAACTTTCGCCCGTATTCGCTATGTGCGGAGTGGGTGGTGGGGGACGGCAAATCGATCGAAGCGCACGATGTGACAGAAACGTGATATAATTCTGAGCTTTCATGTGTCAAATTGCTTTAATTTCATAAATTCCCTTGTATTTGTAAGTAAAAACGTTACGTACGTAACGTAAACGATGCAAATTCAATACTTATAATAATATTCATATTTTTGTGAAGTAAGAAAATCACTTGGTTTAATACACACTCACTTTATACAATTTTTATTTATTTTGTGTTGAAAAGCTAGTCGAAAATCTTTATCAAAACATCTAGTTGCTATGATATGACATATCAAAACATCTAGTTGCTATGATATGACAGATCTCAAGTCCTGAATAGTTGTCGCCACTAGGGGCGCTATCATCGCGCACATAGCGAATACCGACTTTACAGGCAACCATTTTTTTTACAAATTGAAATGTAATACGGTCGTTATTCGGTCACCAGGTGGCATTTCACCCGCTGCCCGGCGTGCCAGTGCAACGGGCACGCGGTGTGCGACAGCTCGGCGCGCTGCATCCAGCCGTGCGGTGGAAGAGCCGTCGGCGACCACTGCGAGGCGTGCGCGCCCGGCCACTGGGGCAACCCGCTCAACGGACAGGCGTGCCAGCGTGAGTGCGACACACACATAATCTATACTAATATTATAAAGCTGAAGAGTTTGTTTGTTTGAACGCGCTAATCTCAGAAACTACTGGTTCGAATTGAAAAAATCTTTTTGTGTTGTGTAGCTCATTTATCGAGGAAGGCTTTAGGCTATATTACATCACGCTGCGACCAATAGGAGCAAAGATACAATGTAAAATGTGTAAAAAACGGGGGGAAACGCGAACGAAGTCGCTGGCACCGCTAGTAATATATAAGGCTTCCGACCGATTTCAGCCATGGCGGCCGATCTCAATTGAGATCACCCAAGTGCGCAGGACATATTATAGTGCACAAGTGTGCGCGCAAACACAAGTGCACTCTCTATTCCCTTACTCTCATAATTCGGTGAGACGGCAATCCGACATGACCGATGAGAGATCGGGCGCAGGACCACCGGCTTAACGTGCTTTCCGAGGCACGGGCGTTCAACCGCCAACTTCCTAACTCCGGGCTGAGTAATTTCATTACAGAAAAACTCACACAAATTTTGCCCGACCCCGGATTCGAACCGGGGACCTCTCGGTCCTAACGCAGCACTTGCTACCAATAGACCAACGAGGCAGTTATACACATAATAATAAATAAATAAATATTACACAACATCACATACATTGATCTGATCCCGTGGTAAGTAGCTTAAGCACTTGTGTTACGGAAATCAGGATCAACAGTGGATAGTCAAATAAACTTAAATATATTTCATAATACACCCAGACACGGAACAAACACCGATGTTCGTCACACAAATATTTGTCCCGAGTGGGAATCGAACCCACGACTCTTGGAACCGTAGGTTTTGAACCTGAGTCACTAACCACTGTTCCACCGAGCCAGCCACATGCATATACACCGTGAAATTTTATTGGTTGTTTTCCCGCAGTAAAATGATTCTATCTAAGTAGCACAATAGATTTGTGCAGTTCTTTTTTAATAAAATCAATAAATGCCGGTTTTACGAAAGGTTTAACCGTAACTTGAAAACACGTCCGAACCGCTTTATTACTTAGGGCGTAGAGATTTTTTAGCTTTAAGCATCGATTTCATGCAGCAAGCAGTACCTGATTACGTCACATCTTATAAAAGAACGATAGCTTCTCTCGTTTTCGAGTTGGAAAATTATTATTTTAAAAATTAAATAATATATATTTTTTCAGGGCATAATTTGCATGATTTGATAGTATTACTAAAGGGAAATCGTTCTGCCACGGGAAAACAAATTTCACGGTGTATTGTACTGATTAGAAAACTGAAACTGTCCGGGATATTTACCATATTGTTTTGTTTTAATGAGCGAATGAGCAAGTGCCATGATCACGGGTGACATGGTAAATATCCTGGACACTTACAGTTTTAACGACGTTTAATGTGTGTAACGATGACAGTTTAAAATTATGTATGATTTTAGACTTTCGCGTTCCACTACACTACACTAAATATTTGTCTTTATGGGTCTACACGCGTTATTAGGAGTAGCAAATACATAGCTACTTCGTTCGCTCGCGACCACGATTGGTGTAACCCAGTCGAAACGTCGGGCAGTAAGTAGCTATGTATTTGCTACTCCTAATAACGCGTGTAGACCCTTAAAGACAAATTTTATGTATGTGATGTTGTGCAATATTGAATCGTGGGTTTGGGACGAAGTGAGAAGTAGAAGATTCACATTCACAATGTATTTCTCAAATTCCTTATCGACGTGAAACGGACGGAACATGCTTACCGTTACAAAGCCTTGGTTTAAAAACTGTGTTATACGGGCTCGTACCAAATTGACCTGTCGCAATACTGTTGTTTTATTTATAAAATATGACACACCACACATGCATAAACATAACATCCAAAAATCACTCAGTATAACTAGGTTCTGATAAATGCTTCAGTTACAGGTGAGTACAACTTTAACAATATAAACTTATAACATATAAACAATATAAACTTATAACATATAACATACAACAAAATTATACATAAATCTAAACTTTAACAATATTGAAATAAAACTGAAAAATAATTCAAAATATATTGAATAATAATAAAATTTACTTTCAATTCTTAAGTTGGCTATTTGGAAGTCTCTAACATTGAACACAATGTCTTCTTTTTAAAGGCAACAGAGTCATTAAATATGTCCAGATCTGGTAATCTATGTTTTGATAGCATATCATTGTACTCATCTCACAGCACTTAACTATTAATCTAATCATTATCTATCTCCATTGACAGCGTGCGAATGCAACTCTCAAGCGGTATCGTGCGCGCCAGACACGGGTCGCTGCTACTGCACCACCAAAGGGCTCGCCGGAGACCGCTGCGACAAGTGCGACAATACGAACCACTACCACGCAGATGTGCACAACAAGGGCGCTTGCTACTGTGAGTGTATTTGATTGTTTTTATAATAGGCTAACCAGGTGACCTCACTCCACTTGATGGTAAGGCGGCCGACCTCAATTGAGATCAGCACAGGACATATTATAGTACACAAGTGTGCGCGCGAACAAATCATAATCATTTATTGCATAATGTGGTTACATAGGGTCTTACAAAATATATATAATTCTCACATTACCCTGCAAGGGCACAGCATATTTAACTTAAAACTAAAGATAAAAATTTTTGAAAAGATAACAATTATATAAATTAAGTCTAACTAGTAATTAAATACGAAAAACAAAACGATATTTAAAATTGTAATTATTAACCTACTTATCTGAACAGGCTAAATATTCATTTATACTATAAAAACTCTGTGAAAGAAGAAATTTTTTTGTTTCGTTTTGGAATTTTAATTTGTTATCAATATTTTTCAAGTATGAAGGAAGTTTATTATAAATTTTAATTGACATATAGTAGGCTCCTGAGTGCACCAATTCCAATTTAGAAAATGGAATTTCTAGTTTGTTGTCGTGGCGTCGTCTATGCGGTCTTGAGCGGAAATGTTTAGGTTGTTGGTACTGTTCCAGATTATTTTTAACGTATTTACAAATTTCTAAAATATACATCGATGTTAGTGTAAGGATACCCAATTATTTAAAATAACTCCTGCAGCTTACTCTATTGTTAATGTTGACTAATATTCTTATACATTTTTTTTGCAAAATTAATTATTTCTTTTAAAATAATTCCTTTAAAACAAACGTGCACTCTCTATTCCCTTACTCTCATAATTCGGTGAGACGGCAATCCGACATGACCGATGAGAGACCAAGCGCGAGACCACCGGCTTAACGTGCTTTCCGTGGCACGAGCGTTCAACCACCAACTTCCTAACTCCGGGCTCCGGGAACCGGGGACCTCTCGGTCCTTACGCAGCGCTTGCTACAAATAGACCAACGAGGCAGTTGATGTCGAGTCGAGTTGGCAACCTGATGGTAAGCGGTAGTGAGATCCAAATATGAGGTCGACAAGCACAATAGACCATATCGAGCCTATCGCACTCACCTAAAATGCCGTTTCACGTCATCTTGTTAAAAAAATGCCAATGTACCTACGTGCTTGATCCCAATATTTATATTTTAAAACAAAAATCTCTGCATTAGTAAATTAACCACTTGAAACTTTGTCAACAGACGACCTAGCAGTAGACTACCAATTCACATTCAACCTGTCAAAAAAGGAAGATCGTCACCTGACCGCGATCAACTTCCGGAACGCGCCAGTCAAACCGGATGTGGACGCGGACTTCAGTATCACATGTTCTGCGCACGCGCGAATGAACCTCACCGTGCGGACCAGAGCCGAGCCGGCCGAGCGGACGCTGTTCAGCGACGTGAACTGCACCAACTTCAGATACAAGTTAGTTCCGAGAGCGCTCGGTAGATGGCGCTGATTAAGAATTTTATAGTAACATATATGTTACGCCACATGTGACGTAAGAAGTAAGGTTGAACTGGACCTAGTAGTGTTTAGAATGCCATTATGTCGGAGCTACTGGTAAACTGGGTATGTATAGAGCTTGCTCTTTGTCTCTTTCTCTTGTAATACAACCTTCCAATGTTCAGTGTTAATAGACGGCGCAGTTGGGTAGTATTGGTCTTGCATGCATTGGTGTGTGTCGGACAAGATAAAATCAAATTATCAAAGACGAACTCAAGGGTAATAAAAATCCTAGGATTTTTATTACCCTTGAGTCTGTAAGTCGATTTATGTTATTATTCTTATCTACATGGTTACATAAGAAGTAATGTTGAACTGGACCTAGTATTGTTTAGAATGTCATTATGTCGGAGCTACTGGTTAAATGGGTATGTATGAAGCTTGCTCTCGGTCACTTGTAACGCATACTTCAGTATCACGTGTTCTGCGCACGCGCGAATGAACCTCACCGTGCGGACCAGAGCCGAGCCGGCCGAGCGGACGCTGTTCAGCGACGTGAACTGCACCAACTTCAGATACAAGTTAGTTCCGAGAGCGCTCGGTAGATGGCGCTGATTAATAAGTTTATAGTTGACTAACATTGTTAATAGATGGCGCAATTTAGTAATATTGTGTGTGCATGCTTTGTAGCACACTACAAATCATGCTCACACAATATTACCATGACACACATGTCGAACACGATAAAATCAAATTATCAAAGACGAAAGCTAGGACTTTTATTACCCTTGCAGTCAATTTTTGCCATGTTAATATCATCATAGTTACGTCAAAAGTATTTTGCTACTGTGAGTAGTGCGTAGAATGTTACAAGATGAAGTAATTGACAAATGGGTAAAAGTCGGGTGGAGTTGGTCATTTGATTTGAATGCCTTAACATAGACCTACTTTAATAAAAACAACCAATAGAAAGTATAAATAATCTAAATATTTTAAGCCTGTTATATATATTATGATAAAATATAATATAATATAATAAGTTATAATATAATTTGATATGATATTTATATTTTAGTCTAATGGAATTTCTAAGTACTTTTATTTGTTTTTAAGTTTACATAAAAATACAGCGTCCTCTCTTCAATTTCATTTGCAGTGCCCTAGCAGGGTCTATAATGTATCTATAATTACTACCCCAACACCTTGTAAACACTTATAGAAGCAATAAATTATTGAGTATTGAGTATTGATTTCCGATTTGACTGCGACAAATATCAAAATCTATGCTCATAAGTCATCACTACGCAGTATAAAGCAAAGTCGCTTTCCGCCTATGTCTATGCCTATGTATGCTTACTATACTATGTAGTGATATACCCGAAGCTAAGCTAGGTCGGGTCACTCGTTACATACTAAATTAATCTCTGGCTCGGTGGAACAGTGGTTAGTGACCCAGGTTTACTACCTACGGTTCCAAGAGTCGTGGGTTCGATTCCCACTCGGGACAAATATTTGTGTGACGAACATCGGTGTTTGTTCCGTGTCTGGGTGTATTATTAAATATATTTAAGTATATTAATTTGTGTATCCACTGTTGATTCTGATGCCCGTAACACAAGTGCTTAAGCTACTTACCACGGGATCAGATCAATGTATGTGATGTTGTGGAATATTTATTTATTTATTTAATCTACTTCCACCCACCATACCTCCAACCAGCTCAAAATAGTACAAGCGAATGTATTCTAGAACGTTCCATTACAGGTTCGGAAAGTCGGAGCACGCCTTCGGAGTCGAAGACAACGTCACACTGACCACGTTCTTCGTGTACGTCTACGATTTTCGACCGCCGCTGTGGATACAGATATCGTTCTCGCAATATCCTAAGCTGAATTTGCAGCAATTCTTCATTACGTTTTCGTCGTGTTTTCTTCTGCTATTGTTGGTGGCGGCCGCCTTGTGGAAGATTAAGCAGGTTAGTAGGATTATCACATTTTTTTATTTCTTTGGTGTAAAAAACAATTGCTTAATGCTAGTACAGGGTTATTATCTAAAACACTTGATATAATTATCACCATTATACTCATAGTAGTGTAAAGAGTATGTGAAAGTTTGTAAGTATTGATGTATGGATGTATGTATGTATGGATGTTTGTTACTCTTTCAGCCGACAAAGAATGGGAGACTTTACGTTTATAGATTTTTATATACGTGGTATGGAGAATATTATTTTAATACATTACTACTAAAACCCATTAATACGTTACAAAGTCGCGGGCGGTTAAATGAGAGTATGAAATAATGGAAGAATGTAAAGTGTTTGATAGGGTACATAATAAATGAAATCTTAAAAACTATAGATATATCAGTCTTAGTATTTTCTTTGTTAAGTTATCGGTTACATTTATTTATTTATTTTGCTAGTCACACTACATGTTAGAGTGCTGTTTGTGATCAAGTGGTTGACATCCCAGATTGTTCAAATTGTGTAACGCATTACTTGCCTTCACCCCTCTAGGGTTAGCGCATGATGAGTTAGGGTAGAAATAGAGACCGACATACTTCTACCCTACTTCTAGTCAACCATGCGCACTAGGCCAGGGTGGTCGACTAAGGCTTTTCGCCCTAGTTTAGGGTAGGCTCAGCAATGGGGACGTATTTGGGCCGCCGATGATGATGGAGGAATTAAAGGCCCACTTTTACATTTCAATAACTTCTCTATAATATAGTATGTGTTTAACTGCCTCGTTGGTCCATTGGTAGCAAGCGCTGCGTTAGGACCGAGAGATCCCCGGTTCGAATCCGGGGTCGGGCAAAATTTGTGTGAGTTTTTCTGTAATGAAATTACTCAGCCCGGAGTTAGGAAGTTGGCGGTTGAACGCCCGTGCCTCGGAAAGCACGTTAAGCCGGTGGTCCTGCGCCCGATCTCTCATCGGTCTTGTCGGATTGCCGTCTCACCGAATTATGAGAGTAAGGGAATAGAGAGTGCACAGTTTAATCCGTAAAATTAGTTTTATTTCAAATGTGTAGTGCTCGCGCAAATAAAAATAGACAATACTAAGTGCACTCGTGTTTGCGCGCACACGTGTGCACTATAATATGTCAAGTGCGCAACTTGGCTGATCTCAATTGAGATCGGCCGCCATGGCCGAAATCGGTCGGACGCTTTATATTATGTGGCTATGTTATTTCCAGAGATACGACTTGTACAGAAGAAGGCAGCGCCTATTTGTAGAGATGGAGCAGATGGCGTCCCGGCCCTTCAGCCAGGTCTGCGTCGAGTTGGAGCGCGGCTGGCTAGGCGGAGGTAAGGGATAAATAGACTGTTAGGTGTGTTTTACTAGGGAGACTAACTGTGCCAATGACTTCGTTCGCGTGGACTACAGGATTTTACATGCATTAGGTTTTTGCCGCTAACTCCTGTTCCCTTTGGGAGTTTTACAATCATCATCATCATCTCCGCGTTTTCCCGGTTGCATCCTTGCGGAGCCCGGGGTCCGCTTTCCTACTTCTATCTCTCCACTTCGCGCGGTCTTCGGCATCCTTCACGGAGAGTTTGTTGGCACGCATGTCATCCACTACGACGTCAAGCCAGGCCTTCTTGGGCCTTCCCCTTCTGCCGGGACCTGGCGGTAGCGACATAGCTAGACACTTGTTCCCTACGTAGTTTGCCGGTTTCCGTAAAACATGACCGTACCAACGTAGGCGGCACTCTTGCAATTTGTCAGCGATGTCTCGAACATGAAGGCTGCCGCGAATACAGGAGTTCTTTACGCGATCTGCTCGCGTAACTCCCGACATCCAGCGCAGCATCTTCATCTCCGTGACCCGCAGTTCCTGCTTGTGCCGCTCAAGTACTGGCCATGCTTCACTGCCATATAAGAGAACAGGCCTAATGATGGATTTATAGACCTGTCCCTTCAGCTTAACCGGCATTTTAGGGTCGCAAGTGACGCCGCTCACCTCCCGCCATTTATCCCACGCAGCAGCAATGCGTGCCTTGACGTCGGAGTCGATGTCGCCGTTCGCGTGGAGTACAGATCCCAGATACTTGAACCGGTCCGTGCGCTCGACCGTGTTTTCGCCTATGCGGACGGACATGGGATCTGTAGTGTTGCAGGCCAAGTACTCAGTCTTCGCCACGTTGAGTTTCAGACCCCCGTTCTCAAGCGATTCCTTCCATGTGTTAACACGTCTCACCAGCCGTCCCCTGTCCGAGTCCACCAGCGCGATATCATCAGCATACATAAGTAGCCATGGTGGCTGCTCATGGTGGTCTCTGATGCTGTCTGACAATACGTCTAATATCAGGCTGAAGAGGAACGGACTCAGGACGGAGCCTTGGTGTACTCCGACGGTTATACGGAAGGGCAAAGTGTCGCCAACAGCGGTCCTAACTACAGAATCGGAATCACAGTACATGTCTCTAATGATATCAACATACGTTTCTGGCACTCCCTTGGACCTCAGGGCCCACCAAATCATCGCACGCGGAACACAGTCGAAGGCCTTCTCCATGTCCAGAAATAGGAAGTGGAGAGGCGTGTTCTTCGTCCTGTATTTCTCCATGATGATTCTTAGGGCAAAAACGGGGTCCATAGTCCCGTGACCGGGGCGGAAACCATATTGACATCCAGAGACAGTGCACTCCTGACGGATTCGAGAGTCTACTATCCGCTCGAATAGTTTCATGGTGTGGGAAATGACCTTTATACCGCGATAACTACCGCACTCTTGCACTGATCCCTTGCCCTTGAAGACCGGGGTGATAACACTCAGTCTCCATTGGCAAGGAATCCCGCCGGTGCTGAGTATGCGATTATAAAGGTCAGTTAGGATGCCCACACCACGACCACCCATTGCCTTCCAGGCTTCGATGGGGACTCCATCGGCTCCGACAGCTTTCCGATTCTTCATGCGGCGAAGAGCATTCTCTACTTCTTCAGGCGTTACCGGTGGCACAAGTCCAAGATTTGGAGGGAGGTCCGGTGGCTGCACTTCTCTATGCTGTTTATTTAACAGCTCGTGGAAGTAAGAGCGCCATCTCTCCTTCACCGCGAGGTCCTCGCATAGTAGGTTACCGTGAGGGTCTTTAACACAGCGGCACTTGGAGATATCCTGTGCCGCTTTGACCCTAGAACGTGCCAATCTATAGATAAGCTTCTGCCCCTCAGACGATTCCAGCCTATCGTAGAGCGGTTGTAGGTGGGCTCGCCTGGCTCTGGCAACAGCTTTCTTAGTTGCACGTTTTGCGGACCTGTATGCGTCGCGATCTTCAGGAGAGTTGGACGCTTGCCACTTTTAAAGAGGGCTTTCTTCACCCTAGTCTCCCTCTGGACTGCGTCGTTCCACCACCAAGTCTCCTTGTCAAATTTGCGTCCACCCTTAGACGTGCCAAGCACTGACTTCGCCGCTTCGGTTATGGCTGCCTGAATCCTGTCCCAGTGGTTCTGAACTGGTTCGTTCTCAGCCTCAGCGCACTTGTCGCCGATAGCTGAGACGAACACCTGGGATTTGTCTTCGTCAAGCTGCCACCACCTTATTTGACGCCGACAGCGCTCAAAGCTTTTGGCTTTGGGCTTCACGCAGAGATCCATGACAAGTAGACGGTGTTGTGCAGTGAGACTCTCTCCGGGTATGACCTTGCAGTTGACTACTTTGCCGATGTGGTGCCTCCTAGTGAGTAGGAAGTCGATCTGGGTAGCGTGCCGCCCACTCCTGTAGGTGATTAAATGTTCAGGCCTCTTCTGGAAAAACGTGTTCACAATAGCCAGGTCGGCAGCCGAACACAACTGGAGGATGTTCTCCCCTTCAGTGTTGCGTCTGCCGAACCCATAGCCACCATGTACACGCTCGAACTCCTCAGGCTCCTCACCCACATGACCGTTCAGATCGCCCCCCAGAACGACTCCCTGAGATGGTGGGATTCCACGCACCACCTCTCCAAGTCTATCCCAGAATGAAGTCTTTTCGGTGTCGCTGCAACCAGCCTGTGGAGCGTATGCGCTTATCAAGTGGGTCGTAACCCCTTCGATAAGCACCGTTACGTCCATTAAGCGGTCGCTGTAGCGTTTCACCTCCAACACGTCATCCTGCAACTCCCCGGACAGCACTACCGCAACCCCGTTCTCTCCACTAGGTGCTCCTGTGTAGATCAGCTTGTAGTCATTCCCAATGGCCCGGGATCTGCTGCCTTTCCACCGACAGTGCCGTAACTAGGGCGGTGCCAGCGGTGCCCAGGCACAGGGCGCAGACCCTGGAGGGGCGCAGAAATGACCAGACCAGTATCTAGTTTTGTTTCATGTATGGTAGTTAGAAGGTACATTTTGTTTTATTGCGAATAAGGTGTAGACGCGCCCTCTGTACTATCTAGATCTATATGGCATTTTTCAAGCGAACTTGAAACAACAACACTTGTAAAAGTGGTTAAAAAGGTATTTTACGCCTTATATTCAAAACGAGCTTGTAGATATTCTTGCCTCTGAGGTCAAAAAACAAATTTTAGACGACGTTCGTGCAGCAAAATACCTTTCCATACTTTTTGATTGTACGCCAGAAGTATCGCATCAAGAACAGTGTGGCTACCATGAGTTTAAAACTTACGCACTCGATATCGCCTACGTGAATATGTCTATGAAAAACTTGTACAGCGCCGCTGGTGGTTACGTGAAGAACTAAAATCGGCCATATGAAAAAAACAACTCGATAGGTTTTTAACGTACGTAAGTTTTCGATAGCCAACTCATGGTAGGCCCTCAGATGTCACAAATATTGAGATTCGTAAAAGTATCCGAGCAGAAAGTTACAATCGAAGAACGATTCATAGATTTCATCCAGTCTCATGAAAAATCGGGCGAGGGATTGTCGAAAGAGATTTTAGAGAAATTAGAAGTTGATGGATTGAATATTCAAGATCTTCGTGGCCAAGGCTACGACAATGGTAGTAATATGGCCGGTAAATATAACGGAGTCCAAGCCAAAATAAAAACAAATTAATGAAAATGCTGATTACGTGCCGTGTGCAGCGCATTCTTTGAATTTATCTGGCGTACACGCTGCTAGTGTGACACCTGACATGATCACATTCTTTGGATTAATCCAGTAAATATTTGTGTTTCTTTCGATTTCAACGGTCAGGTGGGAAACTTTAATGAAACACTTAGTTAAATATTTCATTGAAAAAACACGCCGACACTACATGGGGCTCTAAAGCTAGGGCCGTCAAAGCTTTGAACACGCAAAAACCCCAAATCTGGTGTATGATAAAGATTCTACCAATGATTATAATGCGGAAACAATCGCCACAGCTAAAAGTATAATGGATACATAGTATAAAACAAAGTCGCTTTCGCTGTATGTCCGTATGTATGCTTAGATCTTTAAAACTACGCAACGGATTTTGATGCGGTTTTTTTAATAGATAGAGTGATTCTTAAGGAAGGTTTGTATATAAAATTTACCCGTAGCGAAGCGAGGGCGGGTCACTAGTTAATTATAAATTCATATGTACTCTGCAAATTTGGGATTGAAATCTGTTGACAGAGTGAATGTAGCTCTACAGTCTAAAACCATTACTATCGATAAAGCGTCTGAATTAATCAAGGGATTAACAATCCAGATTCAGAATATTCGCGAGACTGTGGACATTGTTTTCGAAAAGGCAAAAATAATTTGTGAAAAATGTGACATTAAAAACAATTTTCCTGAAAAGCGACGAAAGCGAGTAAAAAGACACGATTTAAGTGGAAGTTCAGACGCTGGCTACTACATTACCTACTCAGCAACAAAGTTTCAAAATTCAGATAAATGAAGCAATAGATACAATAATTTCTGTATTAAAATGGCGATTCGAAAAACTACGCGACATACACCACTCTTTAAAACACATAACAACATATTCGCTTGAAGAACTAAAAAAGCATGCATCTGATTTGTGTATCAAATATTCTGCAGATATAAATGCCACAGAATTTTAGGCCGAAATAGAAACTTTGAAGAGTCAAGTTAAACCGACTTTACTTGATTATGCTTTTACGATACTATTTACGACATTATTTGATAAATGTGAATGTCAGTCAAGTATGGGTCTTCTCAAAGCTATAGTGGAACTGGATTTAATGGAAATGTTTCCCAATGTAGTAGTCGCTAGAAAGATATTTTTAACGATGCCAGTGACTGTAGCTTCCTGCGGGAGATCATTCAGTAAGCTCAAATTAATAAAGACGTACCTGCGCTCGATGATGGGCCAAGAAAGATTGTCTGGCCTAGCGATTTTGTCGATTGAACGCGACATAGGACGGCTCCTGTCGTATGACAATGTAATCAAGGACTTCGCAATGAGAAAAGCGCGGAAAGTAAATTTTTGAGTAGGTAGCTGTCCTTTTCTTGTGATTACGGTTTACCTTAGTCTTGGGTCTTTACTATCGAGTACTTTGGGTCATTTCTGTATTTGAGCAAATATTTTTGAATAAACAATTTTTGTCTTAAAGAAATCTACCAAGTACCTACCAATACCTTCGTAAACAAAAAATAGATAGATTTATTTTTATGCACATTTGTCCACTTTATTGTCAGAGCCTGGTTAGAGCATTTTTCAAGGGCGCAGTTTTGAAAGCTCGCACCGGGCGCATAAAAGGCTAGTTACGGCACTGTCCACCGAGTCTCCTGCAGGAACGCCACTGCCACCCTCCGCCTGGTGAGTACGTCGGCCAGCTCTCTCGCGCGCCCGGTGAGCGTGCCCACGTTCCACGTCGCGAAGCGGAGTTTCCGTGGGGTTGGGGCTAACGTCTTTAGCCGCGTCCGTCCCCAACGCGGTAGCCCTCGCCCACTTGCCACAGGAGTCGGGCGAAACTCCTGAGCGCCGTTTTGCGGCGGCGCCCTATCTCTGGCTCTTTTCCTTGCTTTTCTTACCATTTTTAGGGTTCCGTAGCCAAAATGGCAAAAACGGAACCCTTATAGTTTCGTCATGTCCGTCTGTCCGTCTGTCCGTCTGTCCGTCTGTCCGTCTGTCACAGCCGATTTACTCGGAAACTATAAGTACTACAGTGATGAAATTTGATGGGAATATGTGTTGTATGAACCGCTACAAAAATATGACACTAAATAGTAAAAAAAAGAATTGGGGGTGGGGCCCCCCATACATGTAACTGAGGGATGAAATTTTTTTTTCGATGTACATACCCGTGTGGGGTATCAATGGAAAGGTCTTTTAAAATGATATAAAGTTTTCTAAAAAACATTTTTCTTAAAGTGAACGGTTTTTGAGATATCAGCTCTCAAAGTCGTAAAAAGTATGTCCCCCCCCCTCTATTTTTATAACTACGGGGTATAAAATTCTAAAAAAAATAGAGGTGATGCATGCTAATTAACTCTTTCAACGATTTTTGGTTTGATCAAAGTATCTCTTATAGTTTTTGAGATAGGTTGATTTTTATTATATTTGCTGCTACGGAACCCTTTGTGCGCGAGCCCGACTCGCACTTGGCCGGTTTTTAAGTGGCGAGTTTCGCTTTTACGGGAGCGACTGCCGTCCGACCACCCAACCCCGAAGGGAAAGCTGGTGCCAGAGCCTCGTTCGTTGGTCAGCAGGGGTACGCACTTGCACGTGAGGTTGGCTTGGGCCCAAAGATCTTGGTAGGGCCCCATCCCCCCCTGAGTTTTACAATATCTGTTGTAACTAAGCTTTTAGTTTACTAAGGTACCTGCATGCCAAAATTCAAGCGTCTAACTTAGGCGGTTTAGATTTTACATAAAAAAGGATTTCCCCGATAATTTTCGTTCCGTGGGAATTTTCTTAGTGCACCTCTACGGTACCTAAGCTACGTCCCATCCAAATTTCAAGTGCCTATGTTAAGTTGTTTAGGCTGCGCGGTGGTATTATGTCAGTCAGTTTCTCCTTTTATATATTTAGATTTAGGTTCCTATTAGATGGTTTGTTGAGTTGGTAATCATATTGGTTATTATGCAAATTTTTTGGTACATCCGTCATATTGAACTGAGCATAATTTAACGTACAGCATCTTATAAAAATATTGGCTTTCATTGATATGTAGAGAGGCCCCACCTAGGCCTGGTGACTTACACTTGGGCTTAGATCTATTGCTCTTCTATCTATTTTCTATCTTCTATTGTAGACCTTAGTGAATATTAGGTAAGTTAAGGAAATAAACGTAAGATTTTAGACGTTCACGTTTTATTACATTAAATATAAACTTTCTCCATCCCAGTGAGTACAGCCATATTATTCTTAATTAATTAAAGCTTCGGTCTAATGTTTGTAAACCTTCTCTATCCCAGTGGGTACAGGCGTACCAGCGCCCGTAGCCCTGGAGCCATGCAGGGGGGGCCGCGCCGCAGTCCTATCGCTGCTCGTGCGGCTCCCGACGGGCGGCTCGGGGCGCGCGCCCCCGCTGGGGGGACTAGCGGTGGCCTCCGCCCTCGTGACCCTGGGCCAGCACCACGCGCCGCCCGCGCCCGCCAAGCGACCGCTCACCAGGCACCGCTGACCCTGCACAGGTATGAGAGGACAGACAGTAAGAGGATGTAGGGCTCCGGGGGCCTCCGCCCTCGTGACCCTGGGCCAGCACCACGCGCCGCCCGCGCCCGCCAAGCGACCGCTCACCAGGCACCGCTGACCCTGCACAGGTATGAGAGGACAGACAGTAAGAGGATGTAGGGCTCCGGGGGCCTCCGCCCTCGTGACCCTGGGCCAGCACCACGCGCCGCCCGCGCCCGCCAAGCGACCGCTCACCAGGCACCGCTGACCCTGCACAGGTATGAGAGGACAGACAGTAAGAGGATGTAGGGCTCCGGGGGCCTCCGCCCTCGTGACCCTGGGCCAGCACCACGCGCCGCCCGCGCCCGCCAAGCGACCGCTCACCAGGCACCGCTGACCCTGCACAGGTATGAGAGGACAGACAGTAAGAGGATGTAGGGCTCCGGGGGCCTCCGCCCTCGTGACCCTGGGCCAGCACCACGCGCCGCCCGCGCCCGCCAAGCGACCGCTCACCAGGCACCGCTGACCCTGCACAGGTATGAGAGGACAGACAGTAAGAGGATGTAGGGCTCCGGGGGCCTCCGCCCTCGTGACCCTGGGGAGTGGATAAAGAGAGGGGACCAGTTAAAAGGAGAAGAGCCATCTGCTCTCACGCAAGTCCGGTGGTGATGACGAGGCTACTCCGAGCCATAATCGTAAGTCAAATAAGTAAGACAATGAAAATGGTGGGAGGGGGGGGGGGGGGGGTATTAAGAGGGAATAGATAGGTAGGGGGAGAATAAAAGGTCCACCTTATAAGGAAAGGAAATGGGAGCAGAGAAAAGGAGTAGAAATAGAAGGAAAAGCAGATAGACACGAGAGGCGAAAGGAAATGACACAAGTTAGGAGGGGGTACTTTACTATTAAAAGGGGGGGTATTTTACTACTAAAAATTCAACGAGAAGATGTTGTCTAATAGTTTAATATCCTTGACAGGATATCAAATGAAGAATGGGATAACCCATTTTTTTTTCAAAAACCATTCATTAATTTTGTATTAACCGGCCTATTCTCTCTTGTTTCAGAGTAACACCAATGTACATAAGTATAATGTAAGTGCTGTATATAGGATTATATCTAGTGCGTTGCTCAAACCGAAACGTTTGAACTATAATACTCAGTACTATTTCGTTTGTACAGATTATAAAATAACTACTAAACGGCAACAGTTGATGTAGTAAAAAATATAACATTTGGCTGTGGCATTAATATTATTGCAAATTAAATTACTTTATAATTAGTCTACTCGATATCAGAAAGTTAGAAGTAACATACTCGTGTCTCGCAAAACCTGTTAAGCCGTCCTACACCTGATCTCGGTGTAGGACCAACGGCTTAACAGTTCCTCGGTCATGTCGGATTGCCTAAGCTATAATATGTTTTCGAGGAGTTGGCTGATTTTCATAGAGAAATTCGTCACTAATTATTATCACAACATAGTATAAAGCAAAATCGCTTCCCTGAGTTGTATGTATGTATGCTTACATTTTTAAAATTACTCAACGGATTTTGATGGATTTTTTTCCAAGAGGAAGGTTTTTATGTATAACTAGCTGACCCGACAGACTTCATTCTGTCAAAAAAATGTGAAAAAGAAAAGGGCTGTTTTTAGGATTTTCTCGGAAATTATTAGATTTTTTCTCGCCGAAGGAACCATCCTTGAACTTCAACGAACATTTAAAAAAAAGAATTGGCCAAATTGGTTCAGGCGTTGTTGAGTTATGCGCTTACCAACACATTTTGCGATTCATTTTTATATTATAGATATCGATACCGGAAGTATCAATTAAGGTAAGGGACATTTTGGGCAAAATTTGTTATATATATCATTGAAATTGGCTCGTTCAGCTCCATGGACTGGTATACTTGAAATTATGATATCTTTAAAAAAAGGGACCCTAACAGTAAGATTTTTTGATGGGCTAAGCACATTTTAACAGAAAAACACAATGTAAAGGACATGTTTGTGAACGTCGACAAGTTCTTTCCTTTCACTTAATGTAAAAGAAAGAACTTTTATGTACAAGCTCTTGGATCCCTTACATTAAATTTGTATGAGATTTTAATACCTTTACGTTTCTGCATTATTTTTTCACGGCTCCCAAGTAGTGTAAGGCACAAGTAAATAGTTTTTTTTAATGTAAGAGACAAGCGAACTCGAAAATTATAAACTTTTCTTATATTTTGGCTCTATAGCATTATAGAATGCAAAAATCTAAGAAACTTTGCCCTAGGTATCGTCTAAATCCAACCAAACAATTAAAAGATATAAACAGATTACGGAAAAATAAATAGTTTTTTAGCTCTCCTGAAAACTGTGGTTTGTCCCTTACATTAATTGATATTTCCGGTATCGATATACTTGATACGAAGCGAGAGCCGGTCACTTGTATTTAATAAATATATAAAAAGTAAAACATCAAATAATTTCTCATTCGTTTGTCATCAACTGTTGCTGTACTAAAGAACTGTGCCAGAGTAGCGAACATGATATAAAAAGTCTGCCATTATTATTTGATATTTGTATATTTTGGTGGCTAGACAAATTATTTTTTTACATTAGATTAAAAATGCTTGTTCGTCAAAAATGTAGTAAGGATATTTTAAAAAATGACGTAAAAAAAACTGAATGCCAACGCCATCTGTTGGTGTGGAACGTAAAAGTCTCTTTATCGATCTGATATTTTTAAAAAAATGTGCTCATTCTGCAAAGACTAAATTTTCAATGACAGAAACAAAATGAGTGAGATTTGTAATAATGTTGACGGCAAGCATTTTTATAATAAGCCATTAGTTTATTACTGTTGATGAATATGTAAGACATGATCCAAATGTATATTTATTACACTCATGTTATCACTGACTTCCGCTTACAAGGTTGCCAAATTATCATAAAAATCACATTCGAATTGCACTTTTGTAGACTGCAAATATGTCGCTGAAATTATACAAAATAGGAATTTCATAAAACGTCGAATATCTTTTTTTTTTTATTTAATGTCAATTATGACGTATTAATCTCTCTATTTAATTAATGAAAATGTAGTTTTTACAATTCATATAGATTATATTATTTATTTTAATTTTTTTATATACACACGTAGCTATTGGCGTATGCTTGCGGTTCGCTTGTAAAAGCGAATATTGCGATTAAACTAAAGTAAGTGAAAAAAAACTTTATCGTGATTTTCATACATTTACCGCCTTATTCATGAAATTTGTGAAAGTAAGAGGTGTATTCGATTTGCTAATACGTTTAGTCTCTTCGTTTACATTAAAACAGCTAATTTAAAGAAACGACATGAAAATAAGCAATATGTGCTGATTCTAAGATATTACGTGTATAAGGACCTTCTTTCAATTATTACGGATCATATCTGAAAGAAACATAATAAAAGAACTGAAAGCGTTATCTAGAACAAATGCGTTAATTTCATAAAGAAAAGTCCAAATTAAAAAAAAAACGCGAATTGCTGTAGGTTGTTACAATCATGCGTGTAGGTATAATTGCTGTTTTCACCTAACATATTCATTATTGACAACGATATAGCCAAGTAAAAACATCACAAATATTTAGGACAAGAGGTGACGACAAATTTTGTAAACGTAAAAAAAGTGGTCTGTTATTTATATGACAAATAGTTAGTACAGGAAATGGGAGAAATGGGATATAATTTTTTATATCTTATAACTCAAGAAGACTTTTATCTTTGCGAGTTACTTAGTATATCTGATGATGGTGTTCATAAAGGCGAAATACTAAGCCAATAATGTAAAAACTATACAATTACAAACGTAAAATAGCTACTATTTTGGTCATAATCTAATATCGGCTTCTTTAAAAATGGTGAACAATATTTGTCGTCACATCCCGTACTATTAAGATAGCTTTAGCCTATCATTTATACGTAAAATCACTATTACACGGAATAGTTTAGTTGTAAATACGCAGCTTGGACAAGACTATAATAATATAATATTTTTCTTACGACTGATGTGTAAATGGTGTATAAAATTTTATTTTTGTTTTGTATGGTGGCATTTATTATGGATGTTGCGTCGAATCTTTGAAATTAGATGTAAAACTGTTTTTTTTATAAACTTTTTGATGTAAAATCCGCCTAGAGTTTTCAGATTATTTAAACAAGTGTTTTTTTTTTTGGTTCGTTATGATATTTAGTGAGAAAGATTATTAATTCGTAAAACACATCACAAAACAACTCTTTAAGTTTTAAACGATTTTAGATATTTGTAAGCGTTTAAGTGTTTCTTTATAGATGGTTCTCACACTGTGCTATTTCAAGATTTAGATGCAACATCCAATAGTTATTAGTGTAGGTAGTAATTGTATGATAGTCATAATATAAATAAATAGTTCATTATGAAATGCCGTATTTTACAGAATATTCTAAATAAATGATAATTTATAGACGACCGTTAGCTTTATAATACATCGTTTTTTATATTTTTTCTCCGCCAATAACTTTCATGTTGAAATCGATAATTAGATTAACTGCCAAAATTGCTCTTTTACTGAAAAGATGCATAAAGTCCCAATTTTTTATATTTGTAGAGATTTTTTTATAAAGTAATTTTATGAAACAAATGTAAATCGAATAATTTATTATTATGTACAATCTCCGGTGTTGAGATGAATTGTGCGTGGAAAATTGCAGCTTGACAGACTTGATTGACAGACTTTTTTGAAGTTGATTTTGTCCATGTGTTTGACTAAAATTGGAACATAACTTAGTTAATAGCTATTGGGTCTAATTATATTGTGATACGCGTTATTTTGATTCGTATATGATTTATTCACGTACAAACACAGATAGTGTTTCAACAACTGAGGCATAAAGTGCAGAAGCTTAAAGTATTCTTGTCTTACGCTGTTATAAAACAACTTAATCAGACCCAGTATCTATGTACTATCTAAGTAATTCATATAATGCTATTCGGAATTAATGAAGTGATAGAACTTTTTTTGGAATAAATTGATCTGTACCACATTTTTCATTTTGATCTCAGAAAAAAATGTGGTTTTTTTTTCAATATCGTAATTTTGTATTAACATCTAAATTGAATAATTTAGTAAACAAAAGCAATTTTTGTTGTTGTTCTTTTTTTATTTTTCATTTCAAAATGTGCTTGATATTACGTCCTAATTTTAAGCATGAAATAACGCTTATTCAAACATCACAATAATTTAGTTTTCATGGGTCCCGAAACTATGGTAAAATTATTTTATCAATTATATTTTTTTCAAAACTGGTTGAATAAATAGACCAAAAAATCAAATTCTGTTAATTTTTTGGTTTCTTAAATTGATGAATTTGCTTATATTTATTTTGTATTATTCATCTGTTTATGTCATTTATCAGAACATTAATATATTTATTATTATAATTTATACATCACTTAATAAAGACACACTTCACAAGTCGATACAGCTTAAGTAAAAATTAGTTTTTAATATGTTTGCCTAAAAGCTCTGCTTCTACAAAAAGACATTTTATGTAGTGTTGATACTTAAAATACACTTTTCAGTTGTATATTTGCTCATATTGCTATCACCTCATTATTTTATAAGCAACATGTATTCTGTACAATTGCTTAAATATTTTAAATTACAATTATATCTTTAACGTGCATAATAAATTATTCTTCTTAAACCGTATTACATAGATCATCCTGTTATTATGTAATTTGTTTTATACATTTCATGACAATAATTGTAATAATATACTCATATAATTCTGAAACATATAGTTTATGTATCTGTTTTACATACCTATTTAATTAATCCAATATGGTATCTGTTAACATATTTTATGTTTTCATAGTTTAACCGGTCAATTATCTACCTAATCAGTTATATATAATTTAGAATTATCGGACTGTATATCATTTACCCTTGTGAATGATCGAATAGATTTGGATAACATTTAAAGAAGAGAAATCCATACTCACATGGAAAATCTATGATAATGAAATACAAATTTATTTCTTAAACTCGCTTAATTTATAATCTTACCAATTAGTGAAACGATTCGAATATTTTTATTATTTAATGATATATACCGTTGGTATATATGTCATATAAGATGGAGTATATATTGTTATTTACTTATACGGCGAACAGTCGCCAATGATATCTGGATACAGTCTGATCTTAATCTAGGCTGGTATGCTTGGTATGAAATTGTGAATAAATTGTTGTTGAAAAGTGTGAGCAATTTTTAGACAAATAAATAGAAAGCTTTCATAATTTTTCAGTTAAACAGACCAAAAGGTAATAGAAAAATAAAGATGTATTTAGTAGTTGGAGTTTGTAATTATTATACAATAATGGTTTCTTCGTTTTTTTCTTGTATTTTTTTTATTTTTTTCATGTTACATAAAGTTTGTCTTTGATACTAAGTATTTTCTTTAATTAATTTAAAGATAATAAAGTGACAATGCTTTTCGTCTAAAGTTGCTCTCACTTCACAAGACCCGTGCAAAACTGTAAAATATTGTTTCGTCACAGAATACATAACTTCAGATGGTTAGTTTAGAATAAAATTAAATGACATACAATCAAGCGCACATTAGTATAATAAAATTGTCATTTTCATTAAGCAAAATAAAGATATTGAATCTCCTTGTCGTCTCAATTTCGCTAGGGAATTGTACAATTTTTAAATTAAATTTGTCCACAGTCAATTTTACTTTGTGTTCCAAAATGTAGAATATATATATAATATAGAATGGCATCAAAACAACATAAAATCGAACTTTTCCCGGCATTGGGATAATACGTTAAAGAAATGTATTTATTTCCTATATAACAAAAAAAAATATTTACATTTTCTACTACGCGCCGTCTGTTTTAGGTATTTTGTGACAACATACGCATAGTATAAACATAGTGTATCGTGTACTATTGTTGGCATAGTATCGTCACGTCTAGTGAAAACCTACACAGATGGAACACTCAAACAACACTGAAGACAGTTATCTCATGACTAAAGTTATACATGTATAAAAATAGTGATTACCACAAACATTGTTATTTGCTTCATAATATGTCCCTTTAACAGTTTATGACTTATACTTTTATTACTGAATAAAAATAGTATTGTAATGTTTTGTGATGACAAATAGAGAAATAGAAATACTCTTAGTGTGTCGTGTACGTTTGTATTATTTCAAAATACATGTACGATTACATAGTACAGTTTTGCAAACTCAGCGACCTAAATTCGCATGCGCGTCGATTCTTTACATTTTGTTATTATATTATGTTTAAATTAGTTCACGTTCGATTATCACTGTCATCAAATCAAGATTTGTCAAGTCCATTCCTGCATCCACTATCAAGAATAAATGTATGAACAAAAAGTGTTCGTACAATACAAAATGTATAAAATGGCGAGTATTTTGATATTTGTCCGCCTTCAAAAAATGTAAGTCATGAGATAACTAGGATGTTGTTTGCGTATTTCCCTCTATTAGTAGGGTCCGGCAATGTAGTATGTAAGCCTAACGTGATTTAAGCGTTGTAAATATCCTGTCACATAAATTATTGTATTTCATAATAAAATAATCGATCCAGTTCTGTTGTTTCCTTTTTACTCCTGTGCTCTAGAAAAAGGTTATGTTAATCAAGACTCTCGCTCCTATGATCCCGGGCTCTTCAGGCGGGGCGTGAAACGGCATTTAAGCAGGCCTTCAGGGTGAGTGCGACAGGCTCAATATGGTCTATTGTGCCTGTCGACCTCATATGTGGATCTCACTACCGCTTGCAACCAGGTGGAGGTCACTAGGGGTAGCCTATTATAAAAAATTAAGAATTGCAATGTGGATCTCTCGATGGAATGCAGCTTGAGAGGATTCGTCTTTGCCATGAGGGTTACACTAGGTATCTCAAAATAAGACAAACAGACAATAATAAATAAACAATAGCACCTCGCTTAAAAACACAAAAAATCCGACTGTTTATGACTGTTATGTGGGTATCACATGAACCAGAGAACTGGGAAGTCCTAGCCTTGGTTAGAGAGCAGTGGATGGGTGTGAAGGAGACCTATAGTAGTGGGATCATACAGGTAGAGAAAAAACTGAATAATTTTAAATAAAAAAATAATAAATCGCGAAAAAATTTACCTGTTTGGTACTGTGTTGGGTACATAACAAAATACTTTTGAAATAAAACTAATTTTACGGATTAAACATAAAATTAGTTTTATTTCAAATGTGTAGTGCTCGCGCAAATAAAAAAGACAATACTAAAATACCTACTAATTTTTTTTCACAATAGAGTTTATTTGGCATAGATATCTAGATAATAGTGTATGATTTTTAAAAGGTCGTCATTTGAAACCGTAAATGTAGAAGCAGTCTTAGTTATCCCTTGTTGCATGAAAATGAAAATGCTTTATTACTCTCAGAATGTTACTTAGACTAGGTATACATTTGAAGGTTGTACATGTACTTAAACTAGACATGGGTTAATTGCTGCCTAAGAAGTGTCGAGTACTACAGGGGATCCCAAACTAGGCTTAGCCTGTATCTTGGGTAACCAAATTCGAATGTTTTTAATGTAAAGAAGCATGACCCTAAACAGTTCAAAGAAGTTTCTCAAAAAAGTTCTATTTTACTCTGTCATCAATTCGACAACTGCTTGTCACCTCTGTAGGTAATGTTTTTGGTGAATCGCCTACCACAAGTTTTTATTTTATACATTTTTGTGTGAAAGTTATGTAAAGTTATATATTTTGTATCAATTTCATTTATAGCTTTGTGTTTACATTCAGTTTAAATGCAGTGAAGTGTGGTTATTTTGTAAATTAAGAGATATTGAATCATATTAAATCAAGGTAAACCGTTGGATATTTCTATCATATTTTACCTTTTTCATATTTTCTGTTGATTTTATAAGCTAATTGTTATAAGGCTTAGCACCTGGCATCCAGTATTCTGTTACATAAATGGAATGTTCTATCGAATAAATATGGTTATCGAAAATAAGTTATGATTATTAGGAAACTGATGTACAGTCAACAGGTAACTGGTCTCAAGAAGCTTTCACGACATAAGGACGATAAAAATTTTAAAATTATATGTGGAATGAGCATGATCTGCGAAGGTTTAAAATAACATCACGCACATTGTTCCGATTAAGAAGTTGCTTAAGAACTTGTGTTCTGGATATCACAGACAACAACACTTTAATTATATAAATATAACACAGCCATACAAGGAACAAACACTGATGTTCATGATACAAATGTTTGTCCCGAGTGGGAATTATACCTCTCTCTCTCTAGAAACCGAGATAGGGGCAGTATCCAATGCTCCATCGAGCCAATCACTCCTAGCCAGCCTCCTAGCTCAGTCCATCATCATCATCATCAGCCCATATAGGTACGTCTCCACAGTTGGTGGTCTAAACTAGGGTGTTTATTTGAGTTCCTTAAAAATATATGAATATTATATGGATGAATAGATTAATATTAAATGTAGATTAAGTATAAATTTTATATAAATAATAATTTTATGTATAAAATATATTGATGTAAAACATCATGAATGTACCTACTGCCTACCTCATAAAAGGCAAAATATTTGCATGCTATATTGATAGCTAAATAAGTATTAAGCTACTTTTTTTTAACTAGCTGTGCCAGCGACTTCGTTCGCGTTTCCCCCCGTTTTTTACACATTTTCCATTGTATCTTTGCTCCTATTAGTCGCAGCGTGATGTTATATAGCCTAAAGCCTTCCTCGATAAATGGTCTATACAACGCAAAAAGATTTTTTCAAATCGAACTAGTAGTTCCTGAGATTAGCGCATTCAAACAAACAAACAAACTCTTCAGCTTTATAATATTAGTATAGATTAACATCTACACAATACTGTAACCTACCCTATTTACCTACAAGTGAATAAAACAATTTTGATTTTGATCAGGCCAAAGTCAACCACGCTGGCCACGCTGGCCTTATTATAAGATTTACCCTAGCTAGTTACTATTTCTACCACAGAATCAATGGAAACGCTTGTAGCTCTGGTATACATCATCCTCCCCCTAGCAGTCGGTCTAATGGACGACCAGTATTACTGCGCGGTGCGGTATAAAAGGCTATGCAAAGGGAAGGGACGCCATGTTGGATGCCAATTCCCACAAGTAAGTAGAAATAAGGTGTCCGACCGATTTCAATGGAGATCTGCCAAACGCACAGGTCATATTATAGCGCGCATACACAAGTGCACTCTGTTCCCTTACCCCCATAGTTCGGTGAGACGGCAATCCGACATGACCGATGAGAGATCGGGCGCAGGACCACCGGCTTAACGTGCTTTCCGAGGCACGGGCGTGCATCCGTCAACTTCCTGACTCCGGGCTAAGTAATTTCTTAACATAAAAACTCACAAAATTTGCCCGACCACGGACTAGAATTGGGGCCCTCTCGGTCTTAACGCAGCACTTGCTACCAATAGAAGCAATTAAAAAGTAAAAATCGCAATAAGTATGCGCCTACGTCATCAGCCCATACCTATACGTCCCCACTGACAGGCACGAGCCTACCCTACACTAGGGCGATCAGGCCTTAGTCGGGTTGGTCCAACATTTTTACCTTTAAGCAAAGTCGGTTCAAAAGTAGCCTACGTTCTGTTTTAGGCTATTTCATATTCTTGTATCTGTTCTTTACCCGTAATCGACGAGCGTGCATGAAGAGGTTGATGAATGTGGATGAAGCGAAAGTGGTGTGCCAGGACCGTAGCACATCGATACCTTAAATCTCAAATGGCGTAACCACTAAAACGCAACTTTTCAGGAGAGCAAAAAAACGAAAAAAAAAATTTGTTTTTTTATATAACTTTGTCAATTTTAATGCAGTGAAAATGTTTTATATATCAAATTTCTTAGAATTTTGAGATAAAGGCTTCAGTAAGAACTCTTTGCACCTAAATCTTATATTTAACAAACTAGATGTCGGTTACGCTTGTGAAAATATTACGAAAAGGCGTTTACGCTTCATAAAAAAACATGATTTTTAAGAGGTTAAGGTCGTATCTCCCGAAAGTAATTGTCTTTCGTGCTTTAAAATAACTTATTAATGAAAGAAAACGTAAAATTTTCACTCTGTATTACGCTTTTTACAAAGTTACGCCATATGTCACGTTTTCATAGTGATGTAATGGGTAATACTCACCTTGTAAGTTTTATAACAGGATGAAGAATTTTTGTACATGGGAAATTTCACTTATAGTTATACGTAATTCGATTAATTTTGTCATTCGTAACCCCCGCTGCTGTATATTCACCATACATTTATCTATGTATTCAGCCATTTCGGTACTTGTGCGCATAGATTACGTTCCTCCGTGTATTTATTATTTTTTGTGACCGTTACGTTGACTTTAGCGCGTTATTGGTCTATGATTCTGATTTGTGTTTGGACATTGATTTAAAATGCCGAAACATGGAAAAGCAATAAATAGCCAATGACTCCGCAATCTTAATCCCCCCGCGCATCAATACTAACAATAATAATGACAATCATGTGTTCAGCGATTTTGGGTGTAAACGCCTTTCTTTTGTATTGCAATTTCGAAAAATAGCGTGTCTTACGATTTACGCCGGAAAATTATGTCCCTTACACCCTTTTTTTTGACATTTTTTCACGTCACAATAATTTCTAGGGGCGTAACCACCAAGTAAATTAGACTAAGCCTTTTACGACCTGTTTACCTTATGAAAAGTGTTCAAATCTATTAAAAACATTGGGTCGTAATAACCTTTTTTTTACGAATTTGAGGATTTTAAATAAACAGATCGATAGAGAAAAAAAAACTGAATAAAACTGCATTAAAAAGTCATTTTGACCAAATTTTCATTTTGTCGACCGGTTGCTGTTACCACCATACAGTCATTTTGTCGACCGGTTGCTGTTACCACCATACAGTTCAGGTGGGAGACATTTTGTCGACCGGTTGCTGTTACCACCATACAGTTGTGTAAAACCCGCCAAGCGACTCTGACCTCTCTCGGTCAGGTCGCGTTCCGGGATCAGCACTGTACGAACCGGAGCCAGGGGGGACCATTGGTGCGGCAAGCGCCGGACCAGTGGAGTCTTAGCGGCGGTATTGTGCGGGCGGAGCGGGTCGGCCCGGCGGTGCGGGGGCCCTTCCGTCCGGCGGACTGGCCAACTCCGACCCGCACAGCTCAATACCAATGCGAGACTCCACGCCTTGTCTCGTTGTTGCCGCAGCAGTGGTCTCCTTTTTTACGGCTTTCAGGGTGAGTGCGACAGGCTCAATATGGTCTATTGTGCCTGTCGACCTCATATTTGGATCTCACTACCGCTTACCATCAGGTGGAGTGAGGTCATCTTGTTAGCCTCTTTATAAAAAAAAAAAAAAAAATTGGCGGTTACGCCATTTGAGATTTAAGGTAGCGACATGGCAGGAAGTGATCTCTGCCTACCCCTCTGGGGAAAAGGCGTGATTTTATGTGTGTATCTGTTCAAAATGTGTCAGTAAAAAATCTCAACCCAAGCTCATTCCCCATTTGCTTAGAATACCTACTTGAAAGGTAAAAGACAGATGAGTAAATTTTCTTATGTAATTATTAAGTAGGGATGTTTGGCTTTCAGAGTGGACCAGGGATCTCGTGCCGAAACTACAGCCCCATACAATTTCATAACGATTTTAAGAAATTTATTACTCACTACATAAATAGGTAAGATAATTTTATTCATTACTAGCGGCCGCCCATGACTTCGTCTACATGGAAATATGGAAATTATAAAATAGGCTATAATGAACCTTGTAAAATTGGCTTTATATTAGTGAATTCCTAGTCGAAATTGGTCTAACCGTTTCGGAGATTAGCAGGAAAAAATAGACAGACAGACAGACAAAATAGTTTTATGTTGTGTTTTTGATATGTACCCAATATAGATTCAAACCCATTTGGTAAAAAGTCGTCATTGCAATTTTACATACAGACACTTCAATTTTATTGAGTAGTATCTATAGATTGATATTGTCTTGTAGAAGACGGCAGCGAATTGCATCGGGCAACGAGAGAGTGCGCGGCGGGGTGCATCTACCTAAACCAGAAGTCATGATGATGGTGGTGAGTTAACAAGTGTCAATGAAGTCCTGATGAAGATGAGATTGTCATCAAACAGCGATTTTTTTATAATAAGCAAACAAGATGCCTTCACTCCACCTGATGGTAAGCGGTAGTGAGATCCAAATATGAGAGAGGTATGAGGTGATTATGAGCCTCCAAGGAAGAAATGGAAGACATGAAACATCTCTTATGTGAATGTCAGTTATTGGCCAGACACAGGCTCAGACTTCCGAGAACGGCTTATCCAAAACCAGAAGAATAAAGGCACCTCAGACCCATGGACATTATTGCATTAATGCAGTTGATCTTCAGGGAGTAGGTGTATAAAGGTTGGGGTAACACAAAAGATCCCTGAGGGTCGACGTGAAGATGGTGAGACGGTCCCCACTATAAGATAAGATCTAAGATGTGCCCAGTGTCAAATTGTGCAGCTGGTTTAAGAGGTACGGTAGTGCCCCCGCCAAGCTGAGCAAAGAATCGGTAGGTCTACAGATTTTATTTAAAAATTAACAAATTGCTTTTGTAGAATGTTACAGAATCAAATTAAAAAGTTAATTACATTTTCGCCCCTCTATTAAACTGTACATAATAATCGTTGATAAGATGAATAAAAGACGATTAACGAAAGGTATATACAGAGAAAGTATAAATGGAAATGTCGACCAAGAAAGGCCTTTCATGACCAAATAGGTCAAATCAAAAGCACCCATAATCAACGAGCGTGCATGAAGAGGTTGATGGATGTGGAAGAAGCGAAAGTAGTGTGCCAGGACCGTAACACATCCCAGGAAGTGATCTCTGCCTACCCCTTTGGGAAAAAAGCGTGATACTATGTATGACAATTAATACAACCATATTAAATTCGATTGTTTAGGTTAACCAATGCATTCTTATGTACATAATCAGGTATTGTGACATTAACAACCATAGTCAAATACTCTGTTGCCTCTGAGTTCCTTCCGTGTTCCAGGAATGGGACCGGGAATTGGCTGCATTGGCGCAGCGTCTGGCCGATCAATGCAGTTTCGTGCACGACGACTGCAGGGCGACTGGTGAGTAAACCATTAACTAAGTATATACCACACTCTGCCCTTTACACGTAAGATTTGACCTATAGAAGATCATCGATCTGCGAATTTTACGAGAAGTAGAGGTAGCCACCAGACATTTATCTGATCTGCTCATCGCTAATCCTTATACAAACAACTAAAATTTTGGGAAATCCATATCCATCCATAAACTAAGTTGGGAGGTATTATTTTAGTGCAATAAAGAATTATTGAAATTTATTACCAATTCATTCATTTCAAGTACCTAAGGTGGGGTTAACCAATTTTTGATACAGGGCCTCTGCAACGCACTCCATTCCACTGGTGATTTTACACTTGTGGCTATTAACTTCACACTACTCGTAGGTCAGACGAAAGTGCGGCATTTGACAGTCGGGACGTAAGAAAACTGAAACTGTCCGGGATATTTACCATATTGTTTTGTTTTAATGAGCTCCCGATATTTCGGCACTGTTGCAAGCGCCATGATCACGGGTGAACTGTAGGACTGCGAGAATGACGGTAGGTCTAAGGGCAGACATATCGGTCTACCCTCTTTCTCAGTCTTTTATTACGCACGACAGTTTCAGTTTTCTAATGTGTGTAACCATGACAGTTTAAAATTATATTTTAGTCGAGACGTAAGCCTTTCTTACATCCCGCTGACCTAGTCGTAGGCCATTTGACAGTCGGGACTTGTAGGGTAATGAGGCATCCATCCACCTACCCGCCCCTGTTCCAGTATACTACCCGTACGCAGGGCAGACGGTGGGCGAGGTGCGCTGGCGGCGCTCCCGCGAGCCGCACGCGCAGGCGCAGCGCGCGGCGCGACGCGTGCTCGACGCGTGGCGGGGGGAGCGGGACAACGAGACGCTTGTGGCTATTATTGACGCATCCATCCATCTAGCCACCTCTATTCCAGCTAGCAAATTTTTGATACATGATTTTACACTTGTGGTTATTAACTTCTTACATCTTGCTGACCTAGTCGTCGTAGGTCAGACGAAAGTGCGTCATTTGACAGCCCGGAAAGGTTAATGAGGCACCCATCCACCTAGCCACCTCTGTTCCAGTCCGCTACCGTTAGGACAAAAAACTGCTGATTTAATGCAGTGGTGGATGCGCCATTAATAGACACTTGTGGCTATTACTGACGCATCCTTCTATCTAGCCACGTTTGTTCCATTCCGCTACCGTAAGGACAAAAAAACTGCTGATTTAATGCAGTGATGGATGCGTCATTAATAGAATAATAGCCACAAGTGTCTATTATTGTCGCATCCATCCACCCACCCGCCCTGTTCCAGTCCGCTACCCGTACGCGGGGCAGACGGTGGGCGAGGTGCGCTGGCGGCGCTCCCGCGAGCCGCACGCGCAGGCGCAGCGCGCGGCGCGACGCGTGCTCGACGCGTGGTGGGGGGAGCGGCGGCGCGTCCACCCCTCGCAGCTCACGCAGCCCTTCAGGATCACGTCCAGGTAATAATAATAATATAATAAGGCGTCCGACCGACTTCGGTCATGGCGGCCGATCTCAATTGGGTAGTTGCCTATTTTTTAATTTTGATGTAGATGGATGGACCACACAACATTAAAAAAAATGCTTAAAGAATTATTGTCATAACTTTAAAACTCGCCGAGATATTACTGTTTCAATAGCACATCATTTAGGCAAGCTCAAAACGCTCCATACAAAAAGTGACTGAATCGTGACGTCACACTTCAGTTATTTGTATGCAACGCGCCAGAAATTTGTTCGGCAAGTATACTAAATATTGCGTTTATGAAAATGGTCTCAAAGGAAAAGTTGTTATTAATTATGTATTTTGAAATATGGTATTGTTTATTTTAATCTCGCCCACCCAACTTCAAATGTCTATTATTGCCACATTTTGTCAGAAATTTTAATTTCAATTTGACTTTATGTTATTAATCTGCCTATATCTTACTATTAATTGTGAAATCACATGTAAAATTTGACTTAGGAAACTACCCAATTGAGATCAGCCAAGTGCGCAGGACATATTACAGTGCACAAGTGTGCGCGCAAACACAAGTGCACTCTCTATTCCCTTACTCTCATAGTTCGGTGAGACGGCAATCCGACATAGAGATCAGGACCATCGGCTTAACGTGCTTTCCGAGGCACGGGCGTTCAACAAACTTCCCAACTCCGAGGCCGGGCTGAGTAATTTCATTACAGAAAAACTCACACAAATTTGCCCGACCCCGGACTCGAACCGAGGACCTCTCGTTCCTTACGCAGCGCGTAAAATGGTATAAACCCTCAAATTGCCCGGTAGAGACCTAATAAAAATTTACAGAACATCTAAGGTAGCCTCAGCTTTAATGGGACTTTGATGCTTAATTTTTTGGTAACCTGGTATCCTCAGAGGCGCAGTTTGGGGCCACTTCAGCCAGCTAGCGGTGTGGTCTCTCCGGGCGGTCGGCTGCGGCGCCGTCCGCCATGGCACCATCTACCCCCGCATGTTGCTGGTCTGCGACTTTTCTCACACCAACATGCTGGGCCAGCGGACCTTGACTCCGGGAGAGCTGGCCCCCTGTCCTCTACACACAGCCAGGCGGCCAAGGTCGCTGTACCCGCTATTGTGCGCTCCGGTAAGACCTTCTGCTGGTCTACTCTATCAAGTTAATTGGACCGCTATGAATAACTTGGCTTTTAGTTCTAAGCTCATGTGCTACGGTTGTCTTACCTTCTACTACTGGCTCCTTTAAGACACCATTTTCGCTTCTTCTTCTTCTTATCGTATGGTTGATGAACAACCTGGTGTCAGAGTTTAAACCACTCGTAGGCCTCTAACATGGCTTCACACACCGTTGAAAAATCTCTCAGGTGTGCTGGTTTCCTCTCGATGTTTTCCTTCACAGTTAAAGCGTCGAATGATGGTACATATGAATTTGTACATTGGTACCTGGCGGGGTTTGAACTGGCGACCTCTCGCATGGCAAGCAACGACCGAGTTAAAGCGTCGATGGCCGAGTGGATAAGGTCAAGTTAATTGGACCGCTATGAATAACTTAGCTTTTAGTTCTAAGCTCGTGTGCTACGGTTGTCTAACCTACTACTATTGGCTCCTTTAAGACACCATTTTCGCTCACGACAACATTATTTCCTGAGACGTCGGTTCAGACGTCTATCTAATAAAATGAAATAACTTTATTTGCTAGAAATTCAGTTGTTACTTTATACGTATACAGTGATCAGCATATTTCACCAACTTTGGCATGCAAATTTAATTGAAATCAGCACATTAGTTTTGGCGTAAAAGCTTGACAGACAGACAGAGTTACAACTGATCAAAGACTATTGTTCAGCCAATTGAACGTTGTAGATGTATTTAATGAACTTGCAAATTCGTAATATTTATTAGGATCCTGTAAGCTACAGAGATGAAAGAGCAGGGTTTTGGTGCCAAGCCATTTCGCTCATTCTAGCTACATTTAAACCTGTATAAAATTTTAGAATTTCGCGTTCCATTACACTAAATATTTGTCTTTATGGGTCTACGCGCTCAGTTCGCTCGCGACCATGATTGGTGTGACCCAGTCGAAACGTCGGGCAGTAAGTAGCTATGTAATTTGCTACTCCTAATAACGCGTGTAGACCCATAAAGACAAACATTTAAACCTCTTATTAACCAGGTTAGACACAAGCTAAGCACAGAGCAGTACGAGGGTGACCCTGAAGAAGAACCCTCAGACGAAGAATTATCAAACGAAGACCTGTCCCCAGAGGACAACACTGAGATCTCAGTTAGAGACAGGCCCACAACACAACCGGTAGGTAACCTAAAGGCGTCCGACCTATTTCAGCCATGGCGGCCGATCTCAATTAAGATCAGCCATGTGCGCAGGACATATTATAGTGAACAATTGTGCGCGCAAACACAAGTGCACTCTATATTCTCTTACTCTCATAATTCGGTGAGACGGCAATCCGACATGACCGATGAGAGATCGGGCGCAGGACCAACGGCTTAACGTGCTTTCCGAGGCACGGGCGCGCAACCGCCAACTTCCTAACTCCGGGCTGAGTAATTTCATTTCAATATGCAAAAATTCACACAAATTTTGCCTAACCCCGGACTCGAACCGAGGACCTCTAGGTTCTCACGCAGCGCTTGCTACCAATAGACCAACGAGGCAGTTAAGTTAGGTATAACTAACGTAACGTTACATGCGACAGGCTCAATAGGTTCTATTGTGCCTGTCGACCTCAATGTGGATCTCACTACCGCTTACCATTAGGTGGAGTGAGGTCATCTTGTTAGCCTAGCCTATTATTAAAAAAAACTGGCGCTGTTCAACCTATCCAATAAATAGCAAAATTGACCCGTTTTTGCTTTTAGCCAGGGTAGCTCTATAGCTCACGGGTCTATACCGGTTTCATCGAAAACAGCAGCAGAATTATACACATAAAGATTTATCTTGGTCATAACTCATCACCTAGTTAGATCAAAATCAGAATCCATCATAAAAGCAGGTAGATTTTTAACAGGTCTCTTACGATGATTGTAGGCGACGACGCCAGACGATACGCCGACAAGACACGGGCCTGCATGGAGAACGCAGTTGCAAGCCAGCACCAAAGTAGCTCGCACCAACGAGCTGCCTGATGAAGACGAGGCTATGAAGGGCATACTCTTGAGGAGTAGGTAGCTGGTTTACTAACCGGATAAAGTCCATCTGTCTGCATGTCATGCACTTGTCACAGTATTGATGTGGACACAATAAGATATTGGATAGGTCATCATCATTAACCCATATACGTTCCCACTGCTGGGGCACGAGCCTGAACTAGGGCGATAAGGCCGTTGTCAACCACGCTGACCAAGTGCGGATAGGTTGACTACACAATCTAAGAATTCTTCGTAGATTTGCAGGTTTCCTCACGATGTTTTCTTTCACCGTTAAAGCGTCGTACCTTTGAATTTCAACACAGTGGTGTACAACACGTGCCGGGATTTGAACTGGCGACCTCTCGCATGGCAAGCAACGACCGTAACCACTTACCATCGACGCTTTAGCAACGATCACAACCACTCTGCCATCGACCAGACCAGTACCTATTTTAACAGATTTTTTTATATTAGCTTCTGTCAATTATGTGTGTATCTGTGATCAATAAAGCTTCTTTATTCTTCTTTATAAAAAAAGCGTCGATCGAAAAGAAGCGCCGAGTGGTTAAGGTCATTGCTTGCCATGCGAGAGGTCGCCAGTTCAAACCCCGCCAGGTACCAATGTGTTTTTCAAATTTGAAATTCATATGTACCATCATTCGACGCTTTAACGGTGAAGGAAAACATCGTGAGGAAACCAGCACAACTGAGAGATTTTTCTACGGTGTGTGAAGCCATGTCAGAGGCCTACGGGCGGCTTAAACTCTGACACCAGGTTGTTCATCAACCACACGATAAGAAGAAGAAGATTCTTCTTTATTATTTAACTAACCTCTGGTTCCCTAGGAGAGCCGTGCACCAAGAAGACGACCAAACGCATCTTCATGGATGTACTGGACCGGGAGCTGGAGAGCCGGCTGAAGGCCCAGTACAAGTCCATGAAGCTCCACGATTGGCTGTCGCGACCGACCGAGTGAGTGAGGATAATAATGCTTTTTATACCGGAGCCGTTCTTAGATGACTGATTTGACACTTTTTATTTTATATTTTGCATTTATCCTTGTAAGAGGAACATATTTAGCGAATCATAAAGAACAACTTTTAAAAATAAGACGTTATTTCAAAATGTCAAATGCACCTAATTATCTAATTATTTGCCTTTTATTATCTAAAATAATTGAATTATAAAAAGAAAACGTAAAATTTCCACTCTGTATTACGCTTTTACAAGGTTACTCCGTTTGACACGTTTTTCATAGTGACGTAGTGGGTAATACTCACCAGGTATTTTTTTAAAATAGGATGAAGGATTTAACAAGTATTGTATATTTAAAATAAATATATTTTTAAATGAGAAACTTCAATTCAATCTTCTGGATGTGATTGAATGTTTATAATAAAAAATTGTTATAATTAGACCTTGCTTGGTCATAAAGTGGATATAACTGTTACTTATATGCTTCGGCAATTTTACCATTGTCCCTCACTAGTGCAGTCAGTCTGACATGTGTCAAATCAGTCAACTTAGAGCGGCTTTGGTATAACATGCTTTTATTAGGTCGACCTGTATGTAAGTAAGAAACAATGTAATAAAATCTAAGAAAACTAATTTAACCATCTCCTAAAGGTCGTAGAGTTATGAAAATTGGTAGTTGTTATGTGGTACTTTTTGGATATTTCCGCACATGTTCATCTTACCCCGAACTAGGCAGAGCTTGTACTTCGGACGTCAGAGACTGATAAACATACATAGATATTTATAAATACATACTTTAATATATTAACACACCCAGACATGGGATAAACACCAAAGTTGGTCACACTAAAAATACGTCCCGAGTGAGAATCGAACTTCGAACCGCCACTGTTTCACCGAGCCAGTCAACTAAACCTTTTATGCCCCCTCCACACTACTCGCGAAGTTGTACGAAGTTGGATAAATACAATAGTGTAGCCCACTACTAGCACTACGGCTACCTCCTTAACTACTTGGAACAGTGGTTAGTGACCCAGCCTCGTCCCAAGAGTCGTGGGTTCGATTCCCACCCGGGACAAATATTTTGTGTATCCACTGTTGATTCTGTTCGCAAGTGCTTAAGCTACTTACCACGGGATCTGATCAGTGTATGCGATGTTGTGTTGTGTGATATTTATTTAACTTTTCATCGCCGCCGGCGACCAGCATTAGTTGTCGGTTTTTGCGCCTGAGTCAGAGGGCGCCACACTAAGGCACGCTACTCCTAATATCGCGTGTAGAACGATAAAGACTAATATTTTAACATAAATATTTACTTCCCAGTCGTTCCCGTGCCGAGTTCGATGAATACCATATGATGTTCAAGGATAAAAGGATCACTCCCACAGCTAGGACCAAAATGGTGAAGTACTCACGCCCAGACGAAGCCCTAAACATAATACCCAGAAACGACTCCAGTTCCGACGCCCAGCCTGTAAGATCGTGATTGTTAGATACCTTTTTAAGCCAGGTTTTAGTGTGGTACTGTAGCGCTACCATAAGGTTTCAAGTGACAGACTCGACATTGCCTATGTAAATATGTCTATGAAAAACTTGTACAGCGCCCTTAGAGGTAACGCTAAGAACTAAAATCGGCAGTATGAAAAAAACAATTCAATAGTTTTTTAACGTGCGTAAGTTTTCGATAGCTGGAAAACTGAAAGTGTCCGGGATATTTACCATGTTGTTTTGTTTTAATGAGCTCCCGATATTTCGGCACTGTTGCAAGCGCCATGATCACGGGTGAACTGTAGGACTGCGAGAATGACGGTAGGTCTAAGGGCAGACATATCGGTCTACCCTCTTTCTAAGTCTTTTATTACGCACGACACCACTACCCTCGTTCACAATATTGTCACTCCTAATTCGATCCCGACACACTACACTCACGGTATCACTTCTTTCTTCCTCGAAAACACTTTCAGTTTTCTAATGTGTGTAACCATGACAGTTTAAAATTATATTTCGATAGCTAACTCATGGTAGCGCTACTGTAGCGCTACCATGAGTTTAAAAGTTACGGACTCGATACCGCCTAAGTAAATATGTCTATGAAAAACTTGTACAGCGCCTCTGGTGGTTACGCTAAGAACTAAAATCGGTCGTATGAAAAAAAACAACTCGATAGGTTTTTAACGTAAGTAAGTTTTCGATAGCCAACTCATGGTACCGCTACTGGCCATCGATACGGATCGCTTCATACAGACCTATATGTATCTTAAAGGAGCGTTTAAGGCATCGACTTCATACCTTGGGTAGTAAGTCGTTGGTTTAAGGTTATTTTTTTTTGGCACTGACTGACGGAACAAAATATCCGCGCGTATGTGATCCGCTTCATACAATTATATTGGTACCGACAGTCAATGTTATGCTAAAACCAGCCCAAGAGCGAGGCCCCGTGTATTCCCATTGTCCCTATTGGCTATCCCCTTCAATTTATAGTATTTTTCATACTTTAAACTTGTGTCCGACTGAGTTGGAATTTTGTGTTTTGAGTGTATTGACTTGAGTGTGTTGTGAGTGTATTGTTTTACCTACATATGAAAATAAAAAAAACATACCGATTAAATTGCAAGGTATGTATGTACGTAAATATTATATTAAAAATTACCAAAAATGTACCGGTATGTTTTTTCAAATTTTCTGTTCAAGATAATTCTCTTCAATCTTTCATTTTAATTTTAAGTCTGTCACGATCAATATCAGGTTTAATAAGAAATCGGATACTCACCATTTTAACACCAGAAATAAACATAGGCTTGCCGTTTCAAGGCTCAGGCTTCAAAAGACTGGAAAGTCGTTCTTAGGTTTAAGCACAAAATTGTTTAATAAGATCCCACAAAATGTTATTGAATTACCTTTTTATAATTTCAAACTTTTTATTAAGTCGTGTCTTGTGAAAAAAGCATCTATAAAGTAGAAGACTGCTTAAATCATAAAAATCCATGGACATGATGAGCTGCTCGCTTGGACATCAATGAATTATGTAACTTGTGAATTTTAATGTAATATGTGATTAATTTATTTACAACTTGACGTGCAAAAGTATTTCATGAAAATCTATTTGCAGAATAAATATTTAATTTCATATTTCACTTCATTTCATTAACACTTAGTACCACGCCAGTTTCGATAGATTATTAGGCGTTATCCTTTTTTTACATCGCACAAGCGTTATGTTTTCTCGATCCTTTAAGTCTAGCCTCGACATCAAAGTAGATTGAAAGACGGACACCGTCCCGTTGTCTGTCGTTCTGTAATCAAATTATTTTTGCATGCTCTCGCTTGTTACAGATTCGAGAGTACATGTTACGGCTAGTACCCGAAGTGCGGCTACACCTAGTTTTAGCCGTTTAGAACTAGGTGTAGCCGATTGTTTTCGGATAAAACTAGGTCTAGCCTTCATCATGCCGGCTACAAATAGGTCTAGCCATTCCCTGTTGGATAAAACTAGGTCTATCCGATACCGTTTCGGCTAAAACTAGGTTCAGAGAATCCCTGTTGGATAAAACTTAGAGGCGTGTCCCGCCACGTCTTCCGCCCCGCGTCACACTCAGGACTCACAATATCTGCAGCAGCAGCGCGGGGTGGAGGGCGTAGCGAGACGCGCCTCTGCAGGTTGTGAGCGCCAAGTGCTGTTGATCTACTGCAGGTCTACTAGCGAGTGTGACTCATTCATAGCGTCTGTACATAGTTGTAACTGCCTCGTTGGTCTATTGGTAGCAAGCGCTGCGTAAGGACCGAGAGGTCCCCGGTTCGAGTCCGGAGTCGGTCAAAATTTGTGTGAGTTTTTCTGTAATGAAATTACTAAGCCTGGAGTTAGGAAGTTGGCGGTTGAACGCCCGTGCCTCGGAAAGCACGTTAAGCCGGTGGTCCTAGGCCCGATCTCTCATCGGCCATAACATACTGTAGCGCTACCATGAGATCAAAAGTGACAGACTCGATATCACCCATGTAAAAAGTGTCTTTGAAAATGAAAAAATCTACAGCGCCCCTAGCGGTACCGTTAAGAATTAAAATCGGTAGTATGAAAAAACAATTCGATAGGTTTTTTTTAAAGTACGAGTATGTTTTCGATAGCTAACCCATGGTAGGGCTACAGTATGTTATAGCGGTTCACAATTTTACGACAGTTCACAATCTCGCGAGATAGATTATATGCCTACCTAACGGTATTTACAATTTTACGGTGATATTTAATCTACGGTAAAAAAAAACTAGACTAGCACGCAGTGGTGGTATTGAACACGGTAGAACAGACGTAATTTCAAACAAAAATTTTTTTGCCTAACTGACTTACGATGATGGCTTGGAGTAACCTCGTCATTATCACCGGACTTGCGCGGGAGCGGATGGCTCTCAGCCCTAAATAAATTTAAACGACGTTTGCCTGAGGGTGCCCCCTAACGGGGCTCGACCTCGGCTCAGGGCGTTGCTGGGACGGTCCCTAATGCGGACGTAGGTTTGGGGAATGAAACGACCGGCACGTGCCGGTATCGAGTAGTAAGGTCACCAAGCCACCGCCACCGCCACTGCATGCGTCCAGTTTGTACATAACAATACGTTGTTTATAACATAACTAGTGACCCGCCCTCGCTTCGCTTCGGGTAAATTTTACATACAAACCTTCCTTAAGAATCACTCTATCTATTAAAAAAAACCGCATCAAAATCCGTTGCGTAGTTTTAAAGATCTAAGCATACATACGGACATACAGCGAAAGCGACTTTGTTTTATACTATGTATTGATAATGTTATCTGTGATAATACTATAGTAATAAAAATAAATAAGGTGTCCCACCAAATTCGATAAAATTGGGGGTTAGTTGCGTTATTCTCCAGTTGCGAGCTCTCTATCCAAGGCTATCCATAAAGTCGAAGTTTTGCGTCATTGTTTTGTTTTGTTTGGTATTAAAAGTTTTAAAAAAATGGTTGTACATAACTATAATTGTATTTTTTTTCTACTCCAGATGTTGATCGTGAGACACAAATGGCAGCAAACAAGAGATCGTCCGCAAAGGTTAATAAACTACTAAATTAATTTGGGACATCTTGCTGAAAAAGCATCAATGGCTGAGTGGTCGTTGCTTGCCGTGCGAGAGGTAGCCAGTTCAATCTCCACGTACAACTATGTTTTCAAATTTGAAATATAGATGTACTATTACTATATTATTCGAAGCTTTATGGAATAGAAAACATCGTGATAAAGATAAGATAAGATAAGATAAAAACTTTATTTGCTTTAAATGTGGTACAAAAAGGTCTTATAAATAGAAACATGGTTCCATACATTTAACCAGAATCTGGCGTGAAAAAACACCTACGAAGAATTTCGAAGGATAGGGTAGAGGAGACTTCTACCCCTAACTACTGTACTTTCGATCCAAAATTCGATTTTATAATCTGTACTTTAGCGGTAAAAGAGGAGTGAGCAGACTTGACCAGAGCCATCCGCTCTTCCGCACGTCCGATGACGATGACAGACAAGGCAACTCCATTAAAAACCATAATTAATCGTATGGTCAGTCATTAATTTAGCTAGAATAACTAACTTACGAATGTTAATTTATTTATTGACTTAGTCAAGACAGTCAATATACCTACATTTAATAAATTGAGTCACTCATAATATTGAATAACCCACCCACGTTATAGTTTAATTGAAATGCGAATCCTCAGATGTCTTTGCCTTACTTACTTATTTACTCTCGTCTTTGTTACAAGCGAGAGCATTCAAAAATTAATCTCTAAAACGGAACCCTAAGGTGTCCGTCTGTCTACATGAAACACCGGCGAATCAAGACTAATAAGATCGAGAAAACATAACGCTTGCGCGATGTAAAAAAGGGGAAACGCCATCTATCGACGCCAGCATGGCACTTGATCGTGCTCGTATAAATATTCTTCTTAATAGGAGATATTACGCAAAGCTTATTGCAGATGGCGATACTAGCATATTATACGAAAAATTATGTCATTATTGTAAAGTTTTTAATTAAATATTTCTAATTTGATGAACGACATGTTACTGAATTCTATATTTACTTGCAATAAAATTCGGTAGGTATTCTTTACAGCATCAGCCCTCAGACATCTTTATCGAGGGGCACGGGCCTACCCTGAGGGCCTACCATGAGTTGGCTATCGTAAACTTACGTACGTTAAAAACCTATCGAGTTGTTTTTTTCAAATGGCCGATTGTAGTTCTTCGCGTAACCACCAGGCGGCGCTGTACAAGATTTTCATAGACATATTTACGTAGGCGATATCGAGCGCGTAAGTTTTAAACTCATGGTGCTCATGGTAGCCCCACTGATCTAGAGCGATCAGGCTTTAGTCAACCAGATAGCCGGGAGATTAAGGTCATTGCTTGTTATGTTATCTGTGTTACTTGCCATGCGAGAGGTTCAAACCGCGCCACGTACCACTGTCTTTTCAAATTTGAAAATCTTATGTACCTACGATTATTAGGACCGTGCAGCAGTGGGGACGTATATGGGTTGGGATGAGGATGATAATGCTGATGATCAGTTAAAACAATATTTTGGTGCAAATCTTAGCAATAATATTTTTATTTCAGACCTGGAGCGAGTGCCTTATTGAACGTACCAGTAACTGCATACACAAGACGCCCGCCTCTTGTAAGTCTGGTCACCCATCCAAACACTGACCGCGCCCGACGTTGCTTAACTTTGATGATCGGACGAAAACCGGTGTTCTCAACGTGGTATGAACTTTAGGGCAGAGAGCCATCCGCTCCCCCGCAAGTCCGGTGATGTTGACGAGGGTACTCCAAGCCGTATGATCAGTGACGTTAGGAAAAAAATTGTGATATTTATTTTTGAATTCCAGGCAGGCATGAAGCTTGATAAGGAAGACGTGGATCAGCTGTTCCGCGACACGGGGTTCAACCCCAGTTGGATGCGACAACGAATTTGAAGTTCAAAAATATGTAAACGTAATGAGGCAAAAAAAATAAGTTAATGAATGAATTCCGTCTGTTGCTGGTGGATTATGTTTTTAAAGAAAATATTTATTTTTGACGACTCCAGACTTAATTAATAATAATTTATTACAAGTTTATATAATTTTTTGATGAAAATATTGCATTTCAAACATTTACATACCTACTGCTTGTATTTTTGATTATATTTCATGTTACTTTTTAATTGACTTTTTATTGGTGGTTACTGACTGTACACGATTATTCTATTCTATTTAGGTAGCTGTTTACCTAGAGACACAAGTAAAGTTATTTTAAGGTCAACATAATCTTAAAGAGAAAAATAAATATGACTCGTACATATAATTTAATTGTATGACCCCGCAAATTTTAAAAGATACCTACCTACTTACAACACGGACGGTTAGTAACCCGTTTTGTGGGACGCTTTTAATAAAATGCTTTATATCAATTGGATAAGATAATGGAGAATGTTCGTGATGTTAGATAATTAGGTATATTTCCTGTGTTTGATAATCTGAATGGACATGTGTAATTAGTTTCTACATACTACAACCAAAATTGAAAAATTTTTACGTGTCATCGTTTGCACTTCTCATACAATATGAACGTTGTGATATGACGTCACACCACAACATCCAGTAGGTACAATGTAGGTACATCGCAAAAAATATTTCTTCGTAATTTTTACGTTCTAGAATATAAATTCGTTTTACAAATACATTCAACGTGCCAATATATAATGTCCCATTGTGAAATTGAGACACAGAAATAAACTACACTCTGGCTTTTCTAACTTATATGAAACATGGACTTGTAAACGATACCAATTAATTTTTTAACATGTTAAAGTATTTTATCATAAAATTTACCTATAATAAACCTTGCATGATAGAAGAATGAATAAGAAAAATATTGAACTGCCATCCTGACATTTAGAATTGTCATCGAAATTTGTGGATGAAATGTAGTTAAATAGTTACAACGTAATTTTATTACCAAATTCTTGTTTATTTTTAATTACAAATTAGGCTTACCAAAGCAAATTTAAAGTTTCCATCCCATTTATATTTTCGTCGGTTTAAAGATGTGTTGCACGTGCCGCCCCGGATGTTGTGGAAGATTCTTAAGATGGATTTTCTGCTTTACATGCTGCGTAGCGCTATGTCATTTGTGTGATCGTAACTGTTGTAATTGCTGTGAAGATTGCTGTGGAGGTGATACATATCAAACGTAAAACGCCAGTAAAGAGGTAAAATCATGTCAATTTGAGTAAAAGACATGCAAATAAATACTTTTGAATGCATTGATTTGCACATTTATCTGAATAAATCTGATTTACCAGATGACCATCGATACTGGAAGTGGATAAATTCATAAATGAGATCTTACGATAAACGTTAAATTATGCTCAATAGTGAGCAAAGAAGTAGTTTAGGATAAATTCCAGACAGAGCGGTCGAATGACTGCTTATTTGTTGTAAAAATAGATTCGGTATTGCTTTCGTACTAGAGGAAATAATCTTGGAGAGAGTGTATCGGAACATACTTGACGCTGTCATTGTCACTGTCAAATTAAAAAGAAAAAGTTTTGAGGTTATATTTTCGTTCGCCTGCAGGCTGTTCATTTTAAGAAAAATATCTTTTTATCCAATTTAAAATGCCGTTCATGAAAGGAAGAGCACCTATCAGACGCACGCTGAACTACCTAAATGCTGGCCGGCTTGTTCTCAAGGATAAAATCAAAATATTTTCTGTGGCGTACAATATAAGCGGAGAAAATAACAATGGTGCAAAAGAGTTCGTATTTTGGTATTTGCCGCAGATACAATTTAAGAATCCTGACGTTCAAGTAGCCACGTTGAAGAATCTTACTCCGTCTCCTTTCATAAAGTGCTATTTCGAGGATGGCAGGAAGATTTTGGTCGATGTTGACAATAAATCTAAGGATGAAATTTTGGAGCATTTGATTAGTACTGTTGGTAAATCTAAGGAAGTGTTGGAAGCTGAAGCCATAGCGGCGGAGAAGAAGGATAACCCTGCGAACTTTGGTGTTGGGTGTGAACGGCCTTGTATTTGTGAAGTCTACGGGCAGATCCCCTGCCCAGGAGTAGTACCTTTGCCTAAGTTTATGAGAGGAAAGTACAAGAACCCAGCCAATTAAAATTCTAGTGACTTAAGAAGAGTTTGATGCTGTTTGTAGGCATGTAAAGACAATTTTTATCAGTCACCTTAGATATGTCACATTGAAAAATCTAAGAGTTCTGTCCCTTAGTGATGAAACAGTTTAAAGCCTCCATCAGCATTTAAACACATTTGTTTAAGATAATTTTGTAGATAAATTAGCTAATAAATATTGTTATAATAAAACTAGTTTTATAAATTGAATCATAATTTTATTTCATCCTAAATTCTCTTCAACTTAGGTTATAATTACTTAAATGTTCTGGTAGGTATTCTTTTTTTACTAACTGACTTAAGATGTCAGCGACTTAGCTTCATCATCATCACCAGACTGATGGCTTTCACTCCTTATGTTCTGGTACACATTTCTCAGACAATACTAAGCAAAGGAAGAAATTATGAAAAAATATTAACATGCTAGGTAAATCCATTTGTTTCTCTTAATATTATAATTTGGATAGAGTATTTAGGACAACTCTTCATCTCAATGTTATCACTTAATATTTTGTAGGTAGGTACACTAATATGATCTGGTTGTATAAGTCCCGGATAAAGAAATGTGAGTCCTAGGCACAGTATGGATCCAAATTCCAGGACAATTCAGACGTGTGCGTTACCCCAGCAAAATGTTGTCGAAAATCGACATTCTAGTTCATCAGATAATTAGTCGGTTAGCTCCTGCAAATGTCTATGTAGTTTTTGGAATTAGTCCAGTCGTAATTTTCGAGATATTTGAAAAAAACAGATTCTGCTGGGATAACGTTACCCCAGCAGAATGTTTTGCGAATTAATGACTTTTTTTTTAAAAGCTGTAGTTACATAATTAGACTTTTGGACGAAGTAAATGTTTCGATATAATTTGGGTTTCTAAGTTTTAAGGTTGCGAAGATATTCCGTTTTTTGCTGCAGTAACGTTTGGCTGTTTGCTGGATCTTCGAAACGGTAAAGTGTATTGTTCTAATTTTTTATACACAACTTTGCCTTAATTAGTCTGAATTAGTCCAGCAATAAAAATGTTATCTTAATACACCGTTTTCAAGTTATTCACAATGATATAAATTGTCTCTTATAGGCCCTAACTTTCTAAATATGTACTCTAGAGGCTTATTTGAAATCTTATTTTGTAGCTTACAACTAGACACAGGTATGTGTGAAGTTTCATTCGAGTCCATTAAGTAATTAATAAATTATCACGAAATTAAGTTCAGTTTAGGCCCGCATATGCAGCGGGTTTCTTTGGCCGCCGATTATTTGCGTTTCTTAATGTTTTTCTTGCTGGTTTTTTGTAAAGAATTAGACCTTTTTGTAAACTTTAAACTTGCAAAATTTAAGCCGAATCCACTTAATAGTTACAGAGATAAACGAAAAACAGTCAATAAGGTACTCATGATTGCGATAACCCGACCAAGTTTAGATGGTCACAAAAAAGCGGAAATGTAGTACATAATGCAGGCCTACTGAAATATTAAGGACAGTAATTATCATTTTGTTACAGTTGCATACAAAAGTGTTAAAAAAAACAAAAGTTTATTTTTAAATATTTATTTACCATTACTTCATAATGCTTACATACTTAATAAAAAATAAAAAAACTATCCAATAATTAATTGCTTAACATCTAAACAGCTTACGTAATTTAAGGTACAAACAAAATATTATTTAATCTAACTAAAAAAAAAAGTAAGATGGACTCGCCAATGAAGGGTTCCATAGTAGCAAGTAACTAACCTACAAATAGTTCGTTGTACTTTTACTGTTTTACTGATTTTAACTAGCACACACACACGCACAAATATACACACCCACCCAGATTCACACTCGACTGTGATGACAATTGACATTTCAAAACTGTCAGAGTAATTTTATTACATAAATTTATCAAAGAGTTCCTATTTAAATATGTAGTATTTATAGTAAAGGTACTTCCAACTGCAATGTTTCCTCAAGTGCTCAGATTGACACTTGACGTGATGAGTGTTCAGATATTATTGGCTAGTTGTATGTTTAGAAGTTAATGACAAGCATCTGCTTAGATCTTAATGCAGTACTGAATGTTCAGATAATATGAATGGTGACTTGTAGTGTATCGAAGTTATTGACATTTTAAATTGTTCAGATGTATTTGGTTACCTTGTCTGCTACGATATATCTGACGGCGACTGTACCAGATGTCCATTACTCAGTATAAAACTGGATGTTTTTATTTGTTAATTTAATTACAACTGACGTTGCAGTATCTTACACACAACTGCCTCATTGGTCTATAGGTAGCAAGCGTTGCGTGAGGATCGAGAGGTCCCCGGTTCGAATCCGGGGTCGGGCAAAATTTTGTGTGAGTTTTTCTGTAACGAAATTACTCAGCCCGGAGTTAGGAAGTTGGCGGTTGGACGCCCGTGCCTCGGAAAGAACGTTAAGCCGGTGGTCCTGCGCCCGATCTCTCATCGGTCATGTCGGATTGCCGTCTCACAGAATTATGAGAGTAAGGGAATAGAGAGTGCAGTGGTGTTTGCTCGCACACTTGTGCACTATGATATGTCCTGCGCACTTGGCTGATCTCAATTGAGATCGGCCGCCATGATTGAAATCGGTCGGACGCCTTATTTATATCTTACACACAAAGCAGTAGCAATATCAAATAAGAACAAAAAAATCACGAATGCGAAAATTGTCTTTAACTGGGTTGTTTACTATACAAAAACAGTAGGTAATGGTAAAATTTACTGTATTCAATTATGTACGCGTCTGTATAGAAATTGTCAGACTACTATGTCATAGATTTCAGAAGACTAGCACTTTGTACTACGTGCCGCTTTTTTGTGACCATCTGAACTTGGTCGGGTTATCGCAAAAATGAGTACCTTATTGACTCTTTTTCGTTTATCTCTGTAACTATTAAGTGGATTCGGCTTAAATTTTGCAGGTTTAAAGTTTACAAAAAGGTCTAATTCTTTACAAAAAACCAGCAAGAAAAACATTAAGAAACGCAAATAATCGGCGGCCAAAGAAACCCGCTGCATATGCGGGCCCAAACTGAACTTAATTTCGTGATAATTTATTAATTACTTAATGGACTCGAATGAAACTTCACACATACCTGTGTCTAGTTGTAAGCTACAAAATAAGATTTCAAATAAGCCTCTAGAGTACATATTTAGAAAGTTAGGGCCTATAAAAGACAATTTATATCATTGTGAATAACTTGCAAACGGTGTATTAAGATAACATTTTTATTGCTGGACTAATTCAGACTAATTAAGGCAAAGTTGTGTATAAAAAATTAGAACAATACACTTTACCGTTTCGAAGATCCAGCAAACAGCCAAACGTTACTGCAGCAAAAAACGGAATACCTTCGCAACCTTAAAACTTAGAAACCCAAATTATATCGAAACATTTACTTCGTCCAAAAGTCTAATTATGTAACTAAAGCTTTTAAAAAAAAAGTCATTAATTCGCAAAACATTCTGCTGGGGTAACGTTATCCCAGCAGAATCTGTTTTTTTCAAATATCTCGAAAATTACGACTGAACTAATTCCAAAAACTACATAGACATTTGCAGGAGCTAACCGACTAATTATCTGATGAACTAGAATGTCGATTTTCGACAACATTTTGCTGGGGTAACGCACACAATTCAGACTTTCACGTCATATTATGCATACATACATAAAATCACGCCTTTTTCCCAGAGGGGTAGGCAGAGATCACTACCAGCGATCGTGTGTGTGTGCAATGGGTGAGCACCCTCTAAAAATGAGTAAAAACATATTCACCATTTAGTAAAAGGTCTAAACAGTTTGTAAATACAATCATGCAATTTGTAAAACGATAGAACCAAAGATATTTAATTAAATGTGTGCTCACCCAGTTCTCACAAACGGACAGACGTATCGTCGTATGTAATGACTTTACAAATACAAATAATGTGCAACGTTTTAGTAAAAACCTATTAGTCTATAGTGTTTTAATTTCAGTTTCTCAAGATGTATAATAAAAAAATTACAAATGATTGCCTATGCTCACCCAATCCACACGTTATTAAAAGGGCCGATATTCGTGGGAATCAGCAATATAATCGCATTCATAATTCGTTCTGTTTTAGTCAACTATGAACAGGATTTTGTAAAACATAAAACCAACCACTATAACTGTGCGTTCTTGTTTAATAGTATTATGACAGTGCTCACCCAAACCTCTTGTTTCCGTCAAATGAAAAACGTTTATATCTCTTTCTAATTAAATGTAAAACAAAAAGTAAACATGACAAGTTTCAGTAAAAATTTTTACTAAATACTCATGTATTCATAATTTCATATTTATATTTACTTAAGGAAATATACGTAATTCAATGTTTGTATGAAACTCTTTCAGTAGGATGTCCACAAGTTACAAAATAAAGAGACAGTTTCGATGTTATTTTAATATTTATTGCAAATAATCTATTTATCCTAACAATAACATTTTGAAATTGTTGTGTTACATTAAAAAATAATTAATTAAAATTAAATTCTTTACTTTTCTGAGATAAATTTAAAAAACGGAATTCTCCTATACAAAACAAGAATTGTTGTGTTACATTAAAAAATAAATGAACATAGGTATTTAAATTCTTTACTTTTCTGAGAAAAATAAAAATAAACGGAATTCTCCAATACAAAACAAGCAAAAGAAAACAATTCAAAAATAACTACTACTTACTTAAATAAACTTGTAATACCATAAAAACATAAAGGCCCCCGCCACGTAGAGTATTATTTTCAAAATACCGGTCAGGTTTTCTAAATACATAACTGCTTAAATAACTTTGTAATCCCATATAATTATAGGCGCACGGTAGATCCCCTGCCAAATCGAGCAAACCGAAAAGGAAACAAGTAGACTGTCTGTCTGTGTCTGTTTTTTACGGTATTGTTTTTACTGTCAGCGCGAATATAGCTTAAGGCGTGTAATAAGATTTCTTTATCAGTGCTTTCGTTAATTTTGGTACTGTTGTCGTCATAGCAGAAAAAAACCTGCCCTACCTTAACAGGGACTCGAACCCACGATCTTGAGGTTAAACGCCGCACGTACTAGCAATTTATTATACTATCCAGGCGTTATGTCATGTATGTGAATTATTCTGTCACGTTACCCTTTAGCCACGGGTGAGGGCGCCACCAGACAGAACTTAGGCTAAAATACAATATCTTATGTTATAAGAAGATATGATATTATGTTATACTGTTACTATTAATACATTTCAGGACTGACCATTGAACTTGGCACCTATTTAGATCTCACTTCTTTTGTGGTTGAAGGCAACAACCAAGGCATTTATCATAATATTGAACTTGGCTTTCATTTCAAATTTATGTTATTGTTTGGAGTCTCATTACATAATTAAAATCAGAAAGCAATGTATAAGCAAGTTTCATCAAGATTGTCTCGTTATTTTGTATCGTGTGGACACGGTACTCCATAGAATTTCATACAAACAATGAATTACGTATATTTCCTTAAGTAAATATAAATATGAAATTATGAATACATGAGTATTTAGTAAAAATTTTTACTAAAACTTGTCATGTTTACTTTTTGTTTTACATTTAATTAGAAAGAGATATAAACGTTTTTCATTTGACGGAAACAAGAGGTTTGGGTGAGCACTTTCATAATACTATTAAACAAGAACGCACAGTTATAGTGGTTGGTTTTATGTTTTACAAAATCCTGTTCATAGTTGACTAAAACATAACGAATTATGAATGCGATTAAATTGGTGATTCCCACGAATATCGGCCCTTTTAATAACGTGTGGATTGGGTGAGCATAGGCAATCATTTGTAATTTTTTTATTATACATCGTGAGAAACTGAAATTAAAACACTATAGGCTAATAGGTTTTTACTAAAACGTTGCACATTATTTGTATTTGTAAAGTCATTACATACGACGATACGTCTGTCCGTTTGTGAGAACTGGGTGAGCACACATTTAATTAAATATCTTTGGTTCTATCGTTTTACAAATTGTAAGATTGTATTTACAAACTGTTTAGACCTTTTACTAAATGGTGAATATGTTTTTATTCATTTTTAGAGGGTTTCACCTCTGTGGGAAATGTGATGTGACGGGTTGTGGACCATGTCGCCGCCATTCTGCCTTGTGCATTGTTTTATCAAGGTCATTGCGTTCCCACAAGTAGCAAGGATATATGACGGGGGAAGGAAAAGGGGAGGAAGGATACTATCGCCTATTATGGCATATGGCAAACCTAGTTTGAGGTGAGTTGGAAACACAAGCATGCCAAGATTAACTTAACAATGAATAGAGAATTACTATCAGGTTAAAAGCGGTCACACAGCATGGAGAAGTGGAGAAGAAGTTATAAAGAAGTGGGACCACGGCTGGAAGATGCAGTAGAAAGACTCTCTTAAAGATGGACAGGCGATCTGGTCAAGTCCGTGGGAGCACCCAGGAAGGGTTCCATACCACATAGATTGATGTGGAGATCATTGAGGGAGGCCGAGTAGTGGATGTCTTTTGGCTGCTATTGATTGAAGATTGAAAATTAAGTACAGGTATATAACACACATTTTGATATTGCAATCCAGCAAAATAGGATCTTGTTGGGAGTTTATTTCTGGTTTGGTAATAGGATATAAAATTAGGATCTAAATAAAATAATGTTTCAAATTGTGGAAATATTTTTAGTTTAATAATTAGGTAATGTTTCTTCTAAGTTTATTCTCTGTTGATAGTGCCCTGAGCTTTTTTTTATTTTTCGGTTCATTATTGGAACCTTATTTTCCTATTTTTTTTAAATCGTAAAAACCATTTACATCTTAAATCCAAAATATTTCATTGACTCTTGATAGTAGGTAATCAATATTTACTAAAACTTCAGCTTGTTCCAAACTTTATAGTTTTATTTTCAACTTTTAGTATGTAGGTTTAAATAAGCAGGTATACTTTTACAGTGAGTGCTGTGTATCGTTTACTAGGTTTTCATGATTTTCTCTCCATAAAACTGGTATGTGTACCACACACATAGGTACTGCAATAATCTCTGCGTTGCGTATCTTTCATTAAGTTTTCATGATGTTCCTATGGTACTTATTAGCACATCGATCTTCACCTATGTTTTCACGACTTATTCTCCATGAAGTAAGTGCTAAGTTGTGCCGCCATTTTCGCTTACGTTTTCCCGACCTTTTCTCCATTACGTCAGAGCTACGTTGTACAGCAATCTTCGCCTGCACTCTCACGAGTTTTTCACCATGACACCAGTATTAAGTGGTACAGCAATCTTCGCAACAGTCACAGCAATCACAGTCACACATGTGACACAGAGCCACACAGCATGTGAAACAGCACAGCCATCTCAAGAAGCTACCACACCCGCCTGGACAGCATTGGCAGCACATCTCTGAACCCTGGATCCGTCGAACGGCCTTTGCACTGGGTAAGACGTCACAAGACTAGGCCTTCGTAGTCGTACGTTTGAGTCCTTACCAGATTAGATGTTGGTTATGAATGGTCGGTTAGTTAGCATAACGGGATATTCCTTTGCTTGAAAAATAATAATATGCTAGTTCTTGGCACTTCTTGGTCGAATTTGGATTTCTTTACAAGATTTTCGTTAAAAATAGAGAGTTACAGCACTTGGCATGCCAAGCTTGTTCTCCTAACTTCTCGATCCAATGTAATGTTGAGTTGGAGCGCAGGGCATAACAAGAATATTTCTTGCTCACAGAATAGATACACTTGTTCTTGGCACTTCTTGATTGAATCAGGTATTGTGTCCTTACTTACTCCTACTAGATCTTTGTTAAGAATAGTGACTTAGAACGCTAGGCATAATTAGAATACTTATTCCTTTGCTCACCAAGTAGACACGCTTGTTCCTTCCACTTCTTGATAACAAAATTAATTGCTTTTTCTATGAGTTTCACCGCATCTTTTTAGAGTAGTATCGTAGCAAGTTCTTGGAGGTACTTTCTTTTAGGCAATTATAGGTATTGACACAGTATTTCTTTAGAATACCGGACCCATTCACGAAGTTTCCTATTTTAAGATGATTTACCAAGTATCCAATAATCAGTTTTTTTCACCAGCAAATGGTCTAGAAGGTCTACTTGAATTTCTTGATGGTGGTGATGGTTTGATGACTCACAAAATTTGCTATAGGAAAATCCTATGGTGACTGCATTGGAACATGAATTTGGTAACAAATTAAAAGAATTTGGAGTTTAATTATCTGGTTATTTAGGTCTACATTTTACATTCAAATTATTCTGTTGTTGATAGATTTTAAATTGAGATGATAGAGTTGATTGAGAATTTTGATGTCAATTTAAAATGTCAGCTTGGCGATTATTGACTTCTTTTTTTCATCATTCAATATTCTACCAAGGTTTAATTAGCTATCGATAAATCTTATGTCGGTATAAGTATTATACAGGGTGTCCCAAAAAGTAGTATCAAGCGGAAGTCCTGAGATAGAACACCCCGTGGGGCATCCGAAACACCCCCATGTATGTTCCGCGATTTTTTATAGTTTTCGAGTTATGATTTTTTTTCTAAACTTTTCAGAATAATTGACCTAACCGACTAAAAATATTCTAAAGAAAAAAGTATTTGACTTTTTTGAGAAATTCTTTTTGCAAATCAATTTTCATGAGTTTTTCTTTGATGCCTAAAATATTTGTCTCAGTAACTTATACGGAAGTTTACAAAATTATGGTACAAACTGAAAAATTACGTTCTGTAAATAATGTCTTATAATTTCAACTTTAAATTTAAAATATTAGGAGGTAGCTGCATGGCTCCCAAGTAACTTTAAAAACTGCGCCAGATTCTCAGCTTCTTTTTGGGACACCCTGTATAGGTACTTGAAAACCCATTAACATTTCTTAAATAAATATATTTGTATTTATTAAAACTTTTGCCACTGCTTAATCAGTTATCGTAACTGTAAACTGATTTGTTTCTGATAAAATAAGTTTCCTGACATTTTGAAATAGTAAAACCAGTATTGTGTATTGCCTAGTCATAATCATAGGTGACCAAATTATTTTACTGCTCTAATTTTATTCAAGAGAGGTTTCCGGTTCGAGTAGGTACGGGCAAAATCTGTGTGAATCTTTCTGTAATGAAATTACCTACACAGCCCCGAGTTAGGAAGTTGGCGGATGGCACGCCTGTGCCCAACTCCATATTACAGTAAGAGAACAGAGAGTGCACTTGTGTTTGCGCGTAACTTGTGCACATAATATGTCCTGCGCACTTGGATGATCTCAATTGAGATCCGCCGCCATGTCCGAAATCGGTCGGACGCCTATTATTGTTTTTAATTATTCAAAGACAGGGAACCAATGGCCGTTGTGGTACATTCTCTAGAATTGCAATAGTCCGACCATGGACAGACAGATGATGACTAAAACCTATTTAGAACGTACGTCCGTCATATTTAGGCTAAGCTGACGGTTCAACTTGACATCAACTGTTAAAGATTTATAATGTAAATACCTACTTAGCTACAAGTTACACAAGTTTTATTACCAAATTCTTGTATCATAGAAGTTATACCACTGGTTATAATCCAATTAAAATTTCAAATGTCCGAAGTACCTATATTATTTGTTATTTTAGCTTTTTGTACTGGAGTTATCAAGAAGTTCAACTTAACCTAAGTATCGACTGAACCATTCTGCGCTACGATCTGATTTACTGATGAAATAAATAAGATTACCTACATATTATAATGTAATTAGGTATTCTGAAACTGAAGATATTTGTAAATGGATCGTGTATTCTGAAGAAATACTGTGTCTACCCGCCTAAAGTTATTTGACAGGAAGTTCGTTCAAGAATTTGCTACGAGACTCCACTGCCAAAGACAAGAATCAGCTACATCTAAATGGAAAAGTTGCTCTGAAACTTATAAGACTAGTTTCTGGATAAAAATTACTTTTTAACAAGAAGTGTGAAGTACATAGATACGCATGTAGTGAGCAAAGACATATTTCCGTGAAGCCTAATTTTATATAACTCATTATTCTTACACGTAAAGATCTCGTCACCAAAGACTCGATACCTAACTATTTTGCAGTCCTAAATTTTCTATTGTGACTTCAGATATGTGTTGTTGTTGTCCCGCTGGCTGTTGTGGCAGCTTCCTACGATGTATATGTTGTGTGACATGTTGTGTAGCCCTTTGTCATTTGTGTGACTGTACTTTATGCGACTGTTGTGAAGATATCGGAGATTAACTCATACGTAACCTAGTTTTAGAGACAAGTTTATGGAATTTGATCAAATATTTCAAAACTATTGTTTGATTTTGTTGTGTTTAAATGCTACAATAAAGTCTAAGAAACTCTATTTTATTAACTGTTTATTTTTCTACCTACGTATTTATATGTATAAATACATTCTATTAGGTACTAGACCAGGTGGAGATAGAAGTAAATAAATAAAAAGATATTATGTTGTCATACATTACGCTCAATTGTTAGCGAGAAATTTTGTTGAATTCTAAACATTTTGTTAGTGACAACTTTTTTTAAAATATTACATTAACATTTCAAAATTAATTAAGTCATTTTTGCTGCTTAACTGGGAGGCTGCTAAACTGACTGCGTGATAGTCCAGTCATTTAAGCTAAAATTAGGTAAGAATCTCGGAATTCGAGATACCCAGCTGTAAGTCTGTAAATATTTATATATTGACACCCTAAAAGTGGTCTCAAAACCTACATATGGTAGGGTGTACGCAACTATTAAATTTTCGATGTCAAATGTCACAAATATCAGTTTTATGAACTTTTGAGCGAAACGGCAAGTTTTATCATCAAAGTGTGTAGGAAAAAATTGCTTATCATCTAATTATCTATAAAAATTGTCTCTACGTTTTATTCCTAAGATTCACCATTTCAGAGATACCGCGATGCAAATAGTTGAAAAAGTTGTATTTTCAAAAGCTTCCAGACCCCCGTGCGATTGTGCTAGACAGTTAAAATTTTCACAACTGATGTATTTCAGTAGCCTCTATAACATCTAATACTAGAAAAAGCTTAAAACCTAAATGTTTAAGTGGGTTCTTATACAAAACTATGTTTTTTTTTCTCACACTTGGCCGGTTTTTAACGTGGTTACCCCAGTAAACCTATTCCAGACGACACCTTTTATACGTGAAGAACACGTTGTTTATATGGAAGCCTAATTAAATAATTGTTTTATGTTGTTTTTAGTACTATACATATACGTTTCAGTACATTTAAACTACTTATTATGGGTCAAAAAGTACGAAATAACCAATTATTAGAATTTCTGTTTGAAGTATAACTGAAAAAAAATACATTTTAAAAATGTTAACTGTCCATCTAACTCGATTATGAACGTGAAGATCCATATTAACCAAATTTAATTTAATGAAACTCAGAAATCTTAAATCTTCTGAATACTGAAAACAACACAAAACAATTATTTAACTAGGCTTCCTTATAAACAACGTGTTCTTCATGTATAAAAGGTGTCGTCTGGAATAGGTTTACTGGGGTAACCACGTTAAAAACCGGCCAAGTGTAAGAAAAAAAAACCATAGTTTTTGTATGAGAACCCACTAAAACATTGGTTTTAAGCTTTTTCTAGTATTAGATGTTATAGAGACTACTAAAATACATCATTCGTGAAAATTTTAACTGTCTAGCACAATTGCACGTGGGCCTGGAAGCTTTTGAAAATACAACTTTTTCAACTATTTGCATCGCTGTATCTCTGAAATGGTGAATCTTAGAAATAAAACGTACAGACAATTTTTATAGATAAATAGAAGATAAGTAATTTTCTCCTACACACTTTTATGATAAAACTTCCCGTTTCGCTCAAAAGTTCATAAAACTGATATTTGTGACATTTGACCTTGAAAATTTAATAGTTGCGTACACCCTACAATATGTAGGTTTTGAGAACACTTTTAGGGTGTCAATATCTAAGTATTTACAGACTTACAGCTGGGTATCTCGAATTCCGAGATTTTTTCCTAATTTGACTGGACTATGAAATAAATCCAAGTTGAAACATATTTGTGTGAATAATTTTGTGAATAAATTAAGCTTCAATAAATATGTAATATAGAAAAAAAAACTATAGGAATTGAATCATCATTTAATGTGATTCAAAATTATCTTGTTAGTAAGAATTAAATATCCACACATCATCACATCACTTCACTAAATGATTGAAACAGTTTCACAGACACTATGATGTAAATTTTGCACAACACTTAATATTAACTTAACATCTGGCATAGTTTACATAGTTAGACAATTTACAAGGTTTTATCTTATCTATCTCTTTTCATCCAATTCCTTTATACATTGAGCAACCAAAATCATTAGCCACCTATTTATGTAAGTACTGTCCAAAACCAATGAAACATTTCGGCATGGTTGATGACTAAGCACCTGTAAAGTTTGTTAGAAGAACATTGGCCGCGATAGCCTAAGATCGTGGGTTAAATTCCCAATCCATGGCATGAATGGTCTTCCAATTTTATAAATATGATGTGCCTTTTTAAAGCTGGTACTCCACCAAAGCGAGATGAGCAGAGAAGCCATGTTTTTTTGAACAACCAATAGAATAGGCGAGAAGAATAAAAAAATATAATTAGTCCGTTATTTAGATGATTTAAAAATATTGTACTCGTATTTTTTATTTTGTTTCACAAACAAGAAATTATGAAGATATAGTGCTTAGAAGTTTCGTATGACGTCACGATTAGGTACAATTTTTGCGTAACTGTGACGTCACAAGCCCCCACTCCAGAAGTTTGATAAGCTATAATTTTGTCATTTTTCAATCAATTGAAGAACAAAAAAATACGTGCCCCATATTTTTGTATAAACTAACTTACGGACTAAATAGAATAATAAGATTTTGACCCAGTCGTCGCGCCTATTGTGTTATTGACACATCTCTACGCACAGCTTTAGTGAAGATCGCTGTGCGGTGATGTATAATATTTGTATGCCAAAATGGTCGATAGATATGGAGATGTGAGTGGAGAGAAAAAGACATTACCGCTTTGATGGAGTTCCCTGAGCTAAACCTCTTTTCGTAGAGCACACAGATGGGTAGAGTTCCGACCCAAGGATTAAAACTTAAGACCCTTAACAGAATAAGCCATCAACGCAGCAGCAATGTACTGCATGTTGTTATACGCTTTGAAGGTCCGGGCGTTGCAGTGGTTGAACAGGTCATCATCAACCTCTTGCCCTCGAGGGCAAGTGTGGAAGAATATCCAACCGGTTGGTGTGCATTTCTCTATTTCCTGTAAAATAGGAGACATTTTAATTTGTTTCAGTAGCGGACAAAATGAGATACTGATTAAGATGGCGATGAGAATATGGAGCAACCCTGAAACGACTGTAAATCGTGCTTAGTGGTTGTAATCTTCAGCGTCAGATCTACGCTAAGAGCATGGAATGCCCTTCCAGCTCATGTTTTCCCTCCCTCCCATGATCCCTGCTCTTCAGGCGGGGCGTGAAACAGCATTTAAGCAGGCCTTCAGGGTGAGTGCGACAGGCTCAATACGATCTATTGTGCCTGTCGACCTCATATTTGGATCTCACTACCGCTTACCATCAGGTGGAGAGAGGTCATCATGTTAGCCTTATATATAAAAAAAAAATATTTTTTTGAACCGGGGCAATAGCCTGATAGTTAAACTCCCTCCTGATAAGTTTCAATCTTTAAGATTCGTTATTTGATATTTCTTATCCTTGTTGCGTTGTTTTGGCGCCCCATTAAACTGCCGCCCAGGGCTGGTGCCCCGGTTTTTCCCCCCATTGTGTCTTTACTCACCTTTATGATTTAGGGTTGAGAGACACCCGCTCCCCCGCAAGTCCACCACCAGCCACGTGTCATTAAGACATGGAATGCTCATGTTTTTCCTCCCTCCTATGATCCCGGGCCTTCAGGCGGGGCGTGAAACGGCATTTAAGCAGGCCTCCAAGGTGAGTGCAACAGGCTCAATATGGCCTAATGTGCCATCAGGTGGAGCCACAACCGCTTACCCTCAGGTGGAGTGAGGTCTTGTTAGTCTATTATAAAAAAAAAACCGGTGACGATGACGAAGCTACTCCAAGCCAGAGAAAAAAAAAACTCACTTTCAAGCTGATCCTGTAGTCCTGCTTGGCGTGATCCTTGTTCTCGCTGGTCGGGCCGGAGATGACGACGCAGGAGTTGCACAGCACCTGCTGTGTGGAGGAGCACTCTCGGGCCTCCGTGCGGGACTGCGCCGTCAGGTCCTCGCTAGCTTTGTGCAGCAACGGGCACACGCCTGTCTGTAGGAGACAAGATGGCGCCCTCTGATTCACTGGCTTGGTGGAACAGTGGTTGTTGAATCGTGGGTTCGATTCCCACTCTGGTTCTGCGTCAGGGTGTGTTATCAAATATATGTAAGGTTTGTTACCTAACCTAAGCTATCTACTAGGTTTGACAAGGCCGCCATCTTGGAATGAACAAAGCGCTTAGGCGCTTACAGCCCTTCTACCGGTAGTCAATGAAACAATTCCGCGATATGATCGATTAAGATTGATTATTTCATGAAATAGCAGTGCGTCCAGCTGGCCCTATCGTCAAACGATTTCTTATCATTGATCTGGCCTGGGCACATGCCAATACCCAATGGACAGTGAAATAATTCATAAAATGCCAAACCCATTGAAATAGTGAAATATTTCATTAACATACATATATACAATCACGCCTTTTTCCCAGAGGGGTAGGCAGAGATCACTTTCAGCGATCCACTTTTCACCTCTGTGGGAAACGTGACGTGACGGGTTGTGAACCACGTCGCCGCCATTCTGCCTTGTGCATTGTTTTAACAAGGTCGTTGCGTCCCAAGAGAAGCAAGGATATATGACGGGGGAAGGAAAAGGGGAGGAAGGATACTATCGCCTCGGATGATTTGGACTGAGTCGATAGTAGCTCGAGGAGCCGGGGTCGCTTACCCGTATACCGTTCACCAACCACCGGACAGATAGTTGTGACTGGTATCCCCTGACTTAAATATTTAATTAAATACGTACCATAATATATAATAATACATACATAATAAATTAATATTTCATTAAATACGAACCATTACATTAAATGGCCGATCATTTAATGAAATGCGCAATTCTACGATGCTACTGCATCGTAAAATTCATCATTCATTCAATTCATCATTCGGAGCCTCAGTCCTTAGATATCAACACTATTCTGCATCCAGAACAAGGCCGTTACTACTGTTAGGTCTTCAAGGAATACCACAGAGGTTCTTACCTTTTGGCAGCAGCATTTAAACCTAATGTTGGCTTTAAGCATTGGGCAGAGCAGCAGGTAGGAGTTGAGGACCGGGTGCGGGGCGCCGATGTACGACACATTGATTCCCTTCATAGTTCCGAATTCCTCCTGCAACAATGAACTACATAGTTAGTTTTTTTCCTAATTGACTTACGATGATTGGCTTGGAGTAGCCTCGTTGTCATCACTAGTTAGTGCTATCGTTATTAAGTAATATAATGTAACTATGCAAAAGGAACTCTATTTCTTACGCAATCAAGTCTACGCTACTGAGCCAATAGAACTGGAATGATGTTTTATGTGATAAATGAATCCATACGGACAGAGATTAAGGAATGATATCACAGAGGATCTAGCGTATGCGGTTACTGAGGTACGTAGGCGACCCTGTGTATCGGGTTGCTCCGTCACCCCCCTTGGGCTTGAGCGGAGCGGAGTTGTGAGCGAAGGCAGGTACTATTTCCACTGCCAATAGGCGATGAGGTGCACCCCGGAGTTTTTTGTCGATACACCGCCTAGGCATTGCATTCCTTCCAGGAGTCGCGGGTAGCATTTACAATTGCTGCGATTTCCTGTCCATTGCCATGCAATTGTAGCGATTCTGGCATGTCTATCTTAATTGTTGGGTGGCTGGACTCACACTCGCCTACCGATGGGCTTGGTTTTGTCTTATCATAGCTATAGGATCCTAATAATCATTAGTACACAGTTCACTGTCCGCCTAATGGGACCGTGCTATTCATCATCAGTATCAGCATATATACGTCCCCACTGCTGAGACACGGGTCTACCATAAACAAGAGCGATAAGGCCTTAGTCAACCACGCGCCAAGTGCGGATTGGTTGACTACACGACCTAAGAATTTCTTCGTAGCACCCCTACGAAGAAATTCTCATCAGGTTTCCTCACGATGTTTTCCATCACCGATTAAGTGTCGAATAATCGTACATATGAATTTAAAAGTGGTACGTGGCTTGGTTTGAATTGGTGATCTCTCGCATGGCAAGCAACAACCTGAACCACTCGGCCATAGACGCTGACCGTGTCTTTAACGATGTGGTACTCACAAGACTAACTGCCTCATTTGTCTATTGGTAGCAAGTGCTGCGTTAGGACCGAGAGGTCCCCGGTTCGAGTCCGGGGTCGGGCAAAATTTGTGTGAGTTTTTCTGTAATGAAATTACTCAGCCCGGAGTAAGGAAGTTGGCGGTTGAACGCCCGTACCTCGGAAAGCACGTTAAGCCGGTGGTCCTGCGCCCGATCTCTCATCGGTCATGTCGGATTGCCGTCTCACCGAATTATGAGAGTAAGGAAATAGAGAGTGCACTTGTGTTTGCGCGTACACTTGTGCACTATAATGTCCTGCGCACTTGGCTGATCTCAATTGACATCAGCCGCCATGGCTGAAATCGGTCGGACGCCTTATTATTATTACTCACAAGAACAGCCATGACGGTGGCCAGAGCCTGTATGCTGGCGTGCGTGCGCGAGCGCATGCATAGCACCGGCACCGTGGACTGCTCCGCGAACCGCATCACGCACGTGTGAGTGGCTGTCGCCACGAAGATCACGTCCGTCATCATCGAGAACACTCTGCAACAGAGAAGAACACTGGCTGATGGACTAGGAACGTCCATCAGTCAGTTCTAGACCAGGGGGATTCCGTGCTAGATGGAGCTGCCTTTCCCCTTCTTCGGTACAGCCTCTCAAGCCAGTATCTGTAACTAGCAATGTCAGCGGCTTCGTCCACATTTTCCCCCGTTTTTTACACTACCTTGCTACTTCGGATTTAGGGGTGAAATTACGCTCTCTGGCGTGATGATGAAAAGGACACCAGACCCTAAACTAAGCAGAATGGGCGTCAGAGGCTGATATACATATACACCGTGAAATTTTAGTGGTTGTTTTCCCGTGGCAGAACGATTTGCCTTTAGTAATACTATCGTATCATGCAAATAATTCATTGAAAAAAAAATTGAAAGTGCTCTAAATCAAATTTAGGTTTATTTTCCCCTTTATATAGAATGTTCTCTAAATATAATTCTCTGTCTAAGTCCACTTCCATCGATATTTATTCTGATACCTTGCACAAATTTAAATATAAATGCTTGGTCAATCCCTGAGTGGTTGAACCAACTTGTTGATTATTTTTATATAATATGTTTCATTAGAAATTTCGTTAGTATTAAAACTAAAACCACTTCTTGTATTTTAAACTAGATAAAATTTAAAATGTCTGTTGTCTGAAATGCATGTAGTTGTCACCTATAATTAAGTTTGCGTTTATCTAAATGTTCATCTGGTCATGTTACTTATATTATATTGTTAATGTAATCTTTGTAGATTTTATGGATATAGTATAAATATAAGGTTATAATGAAATGAAACGACCGTTTGTGACTTCAAAACCATAAAAACTGAGTTTAATTATGTTCACCTACGTAATATATATTACACACAAACATAGGTAATATTGTAGGAATAGGGAATCGTGCAGTTACACAGCCATACGTAATCATTGCGCTTCCGATTACAATATCAAGGCAATGCGCAGCCGTATACTGTGTACCTACACCATCCCCCTTCCAAAAAAAAAAAAATCAATAACAATAACAGTAACATTAAAACATATACACTACGACTCGGATTACCTATACGGCGGCAGCGTAAACGGTCGGCGCGGGAGCGGACTGCTGTGGTGGCAAAGTCCGTTTGGATTCGGCCTGCTTCTGCACCCACGACTTGGCACCACTCTTACACCGGCGCCATAGAAAATACATTAGTGCCAGGACTAGCACCACTACCACCGCGGCGAGCAACCAACCTATCCACTCGATCCGACTATATACATTGTTGGTTACGGTTTGGACGACCGCGACAGTGTTGCTAGTGTCCTCCCGTTTAGTCTGCGCCAAACCCATGTTGTCGTGATAGTTAGCAATTTCTTAGCGAAATGACAGTTTTTCTCTAAAAATACACTCTTTAAGTAGGTATATATATAAGGCGTCCGACCGATTTCAGCCATGGCGGCCGATCTCAATTGAGATCAGCCAAGTGCGCAGGACATATTATAGTGCACAAGTGTACGCGCAAACACAAGTGCACTCTATTCCCTTACTCTCATAATTCGGTGAGACGGCAATCCGACATGACCGATGAGAGATCGGGCGCAGGACCACCGGCTTAACGTGCTTTCCGAGGCACGGGCGTTCAACCGCCAACTTCCTAACTCCGGGCTGAGTAATTTCATTACAGAAAAACTCACACAAATTTTGCCCGACCCCGGACTCGAACCGGGGACCTCTCGGTCCTAACGCAGCACTTGCTACCAATAGACCAACGAGGCAGTCAGTCAGCAGTCAGTCTGCAGAGGCAGCAGTCTTAACGAGGTAGTTAAGTAGGTATACTTATTACAAAACAGCTTACATAAAATATAGCGAAACGCATAGTAACCAGTTCTCTCACCCATTAAGTAATGCTGAAGTATGCTAAACACAAGTAGCTTCACTTCTAGATAATAAAATTAATGTACAGTTTATCGTGCGAAAGATATAATATAATGTCAATAATTACTTTTTCATAACAAAATTGTACAAACTGAGTTAAAATGCAATCAAAATAAAATGTAAACACTGTAAAACGTAGAAATAGTGTATAAAAATGTGTATAAATTGCAATATTCAAATATGTAAAATATAAAAATTTGTAATCTGGAATCGAACATAAGACATACAACAATATGATCACTAATCCTAAAGGTCGATGAGTCGCCTGCCCGGATAGTGTCTATTAAGCAAAACGTACTGGCGCTTTGATAACGCGGCCACTTCGCGTCGTTTTATGAATTAAAACTTTGCTGGAAGTGTCTGCGCTATTTGAATGGCCTGTACTAGTACCATTGCTATCGCAAAAATTAAAATCATCACTGTTAGACATAGTCGAGTCCGCGTCACTACTCAGGTCATCATCGTCAATAATGTACGCCGGTTTCAGTCGATCAATCGAAACCGTGGTTTCTCTGTTCCCTACCCGAATGACAAACGTTTTTTCTCTCCTGCTTATGACTCTATAAGGGCCATCATAAGGAGGTTGAAGGGATTTGCGCATTACGTCATTTCTTAGGAAAACAAATTTAGAACTTTCTAGATCATTTGGTATAAACAAACGTTTTGAATTATTATGACTTGGTGGCCTTGCTTTTAATTTGACTATGTAATCGCGAAGTCTTTGCAAATATTCCGAATCAGTTCCTGTAAATGTAACATCTTCGAAAAAGTCACCTGGCAATCGTAACGACTTGCCGTATGTTAACTCGGCTGCGCTCACGCCACTGTCGCTTCTAGTCGCGGCGCGCAGACCTAACAACACTACCGGTAATTCGTCTACCCAAGACGTGTTGCATTTCAAGCGTGCCATAAGAGCCACTTTTAGTGCCCTATGCCACCGCTCAACCATGCCGTTACTTTGTGGATGATAAGGTGTCGTGCGCAATTTGTGAATGCCCAGATATTTCATTAACCGACTGAAAAGATCACTTTCGAATTGTCTACCCTGGTCGCTTGTCAACTTAGCAGGGCATCCAAAACGAGAAATCCAACCCTCAAATACTACTCTTGCTACAGTCTCAGAAGTAATGTTTTGAACGGGATAGGCTTCAGGCCAACCGGTACTACGATCGATCATCGTTACGCAATACCTATGACCATCACTTGAAGTTGGTAACGGGCCTACTATATCTATGTGTAAATGTTGGAAACGTTCAGGTCTCTCAAACTGTCCTACACCAGATAAGGTATGCCTTGTAACCTTTGCCCTTTGACACTTTATGCAAGATCTAGCCCATTTCGCAACGTCCCTATCCATATCCGGCCAGAAAAACTTTTGTTTAGTTAAATTCTTACTAATTTTTATGCCGGGATGACTTAGATCATGTATGGAATGGAATGCTATTTGTCTAAAATTTTTAGGTAAATACGGTCTAACTTTATTTGATGAGAATTCACAATAAATAGGTTTCTCACAGTACGGTACAAACATTTGCTTAAACTGCAACTTACTATCCGACACCGCCAATGCTCGTTGCAGGTATTCATCGTTAGGTTGTTGTTCCGCAATTTCTGCGTAATCCAAAACCGTAGGACAGCTTATCGCCTCTATACGTGACAAGGCGTCGGCTACAACATTTTGCTGCCCACTAACATATTGGATATGGATATCCGTGGAAAATTCGCTAATGTAAGAAAGATGTCTAATTCGCCTAGGGCTTTCCTTGTCAGTTCCGATTTTGGTAAATGCATACACTAAGGGCTTATGATCTGTATAAATTGTCAAAACGCGACCTTCCAGCAAACTTTTAAAGTGTCTGATAGCCATATATATCGCCAACAATTCGCGATCATACGTAGAATATTTCATTTCTGTTTGAGACAATTTCTTTGAAAAGTAACCCAGTGGTTGCCAAACTTTATTCACCTTTTGCTGTAAGACTGCTCCAACACTAGTATTTGAGGCGTCTGACATTAGTGCTAACTCAATATCTGGCAATGGATAGAAAAGTGTAGCGGCGCTTTTCAAGCTCTCCTTACACTTTCTAAATGCCTCGTCGGCCTTATCAGTCCAAGCTATAATAGTTTTGTCCCTCTTTTTCGCGTTGTGTAAATACGAATTGAGCTCTGATTGAAATTCGACCGCTCTAGGAATATGTGCTCTGTAAAAATTCAACATACCTAGGAATCGACGAAGTTGTTCGACGTTTTCAGGCCTCGGAAAATTTGCAATAACTTCCACCTTACTGTCAAGTGGTCGTACGCCGTCCGCTGATACCTCAAAACCTAAAAAGTCAAGTTTAGATTGTCCGAACACGCATTTCGATACATTGATTGTCACACCGTACTCATTAAATCGTCGAAATACTGTGTCTAGATGTTTTTTATGCTGCGTGACGTCAGCACTGGCTAAAATGACGTCATCTATATAACAGAACAAGAAGTCTAACCCTTGGAGAACGACTGTATCCATGAATCTTTGGAATGTTTGAGCTGCGTTACGTAACCCGAAGGTCATGCGCGGGAACTCAAACAGTCCGAAAGGTGTAATGATCGCTGTCTTCTCAATATCGTCCTGTGCAACCGGAATGAAATGATAAGCCCGGTTTAAATCTAACCGGGTAAATACCTTTTTATTACCTAACACATACTTAAAATCCTGTAACCTTGGAATAGGGTATCGATCAGGCTTAGTGACTGAATTTAATCTCCTGTAGTCCCCACACGGGCGGATACCCCCATCCTTTTTTGGTACCACATGTAATGGGCTTGCCCAAGGACTCTTAGATGGTCTACAGATGCCTAGTTCTAACATTAGATTAAATTCCTCTTTACCCGTTTATACCTATCCGGCGGTAAAGGTCTAGCCTTAGCGTAAACAGGCGGTCCTGACGTCTCAATGTAATGAAATACGGAGTGTTTCGGCGTCTGTTTATATGAAACTGGTCTAGTCAAATCCGGATAATTAAGTAATAACTCATGCCATACATTAGTACTATCCACCGTCCGTACAGATGACTCACCGCTGTCCTTAACAATCGCAGCGAGAACGTTCAAGTGTGTAATTTGATCTCTTAATCTCCGCGCGTTTAAATCAACAAGCAGCTTATAATGGGCTAAAAAATCGGCTCCGATTATGGGCTGCTTAACTTCCGCAACGATAAAAGTCCACCTGAACGCTCTCCTTAGATTTATATCTAACACCAAAGTACGTACCCCAAAAGTCCTTATCTCAGAACCGTTTGCCGCGTAAAGTCTATATTCGTCACTCGCGATGGGAACGGATACGCACTTCTTTTTCACGGGTATGACACTCACACTCGCGCCAGTATCCACTAAAAACACCATACCACTGCTTCTGTCAGTCACACACAGGCGGTTGTTAAGGAGTCCGATACCGACCTCCGCCTCCGGCTGTATCGCTACTAGTTTCCCGGAGTGGGAGTGGGAGTGGGAGACTTCGCCCTTTTCCAATTACAGGGCTCGACGCATTTCGATGCTTTGACCCCGTACCGAAAATGATAAAAACACAGCCACGTCGGATCCTTCCTGGATCTGCTGGCATCTCGCTGCCGTGACCTTGACCGACCCGCTTGCCTCCTTGATCCTGGACCTTGCTGCCGCTGCCTGGGCCTCACCCTCCGCATTTCCGCAACCTCCAGCCTCAATTTGGCAATTTCGCCGATTAAGCTGCTGGTACCCGAAGCTATCTCGGAAATCTCCGGTGGCCTTGTGGCTTCCGTGACCTTGTCTGCCACCTCCGCCAGTCTATCCAAGTCGCTCACCTCAGTCACTGCCAACACTGCTTGCACTGCCGAAGGTAAGTGACTGTTCCACATGATCTTCAGCGTGGCATCAGGTATCTTGTTCCTTGCCAGGTCCTTCATGCGCCGAAGAAGCTGAGATGGCTTCTGGTTGCCCAACTCCATCTCCCCGAGCAGTTTCTGAAACTGCCGGGTCTCGGACTCTTCAAACACCTGGAGAAGCCTCGCTTTCAGGGTTTCGTACCTGTTAGCGTCTGGTGGAGATAGCAACAGATCACTGACCTGCTGGATAGCCGCCTTGCTTAGTTTGGTCACGACCAGGTTCTGCTTGGCTTTGTCTCCGAGCTTCTGATTCTCCACCACTGCCTCAAACTGAACGAACCAGAGTCTCGGCTGGTCCGCCCAAAAATCTGGTACTCGCGAAGATACCGTGATGGTCGCCAAGGCACCCTCGTCCTTGCTGCTGCCCTCTGCATCCTCCGACTTCCGCGCTGGCGGCGCAGGTTGGCCTTGCGCGTGCGGGTTTGATACGGGTATTGATGCAGGACGGCCATATGCAAAGAAGTGGAGAGAAGAATAATAAATAGCTGGAAGAGATACTGGAGTCTGAAGGAGATCATGAAGGACAAGACACTTCATATTAAGCTAAAGACGAAATTGTTCAATACCTGCGTACTGCCAGTCTTAACGTACGGAAGCCAAACATGGGCTCTAGCAGAAAAAACCACAAGAAAACTAGAAACATGCCAACATGCCATGGAAAGGAGTATGCTGAACGTAAAGAGATCGGACCGAATAAAAAACCATACCATCAGGAAACAGACAAATATTATAGATATTACATCCAAAATCAGAAGACTCAAATGGCAATGGGCGGGGCATATGATAAGAGGCGAAGATAAATGGAGTAAAATTGTGACACGATGGTACCCTAGAGAAGGTAAAAGAAAAAGAGGCAGACCAGAAAAAAATGGGATGATGACATCCGAAAAGTGGCAGGCGTAGCCTGGAATAGGGTGGCCCAAGATAGACGAGAATGGAAAAGGTTGGAGGAGGCCTTTGCCGATTGGCAAACAGACCTACAAAAAGTAAAGAAATACTAGAAAACAGATTTAGATTAGTTAAACAAAAAAAATTTTTATGTATATTTAGTTCTTAAAACATTGTAAATAGATACTAAGTTGGTCTGAATAAAGGGCTTATTATTATTATTATTTCGGGTCTATCTTATTTTCTCAGTTTTACAACCGGTATTTTAGAAGTTAGGAACGGGCTATGCCAAGTACCTAGACTTCTTTATATTTATTGGCTAGTTGGGTAGTTGAAAAAACGGCGTACTATGTTGCATGTGTCCAGTATTACAGATTTTTGTAGTTGTATGTATAGAGAGCTATTGAGTTCTATTGCTTGTATTGCTGTGTGTAGTGACTTAGGTATGAGACCAGTGGATGATATGATGATTGGGATTATTTTTACGGTGTGTTGGTGCCACATTTGTTTGATTTCGTCGGAGAGAGCTATATATTTTTGAATTTTTTCGTTGTGTTTTTTCGTGAGGTTTTCTGTGTTTGGTATGGATATATCGATGAGGTATGTTGTTTTTAATGATTTTATTGTAAGTGTGATGTCGGGTCTGTTACAGTTAATTGTTCTGTCTGTTATGATATCGCGGTCCCAGTATAGTTTAATTTCTTGGTTTTCAAGTACACTCTTTGGTTCATATATGTAGTAAGGGGTGTATGTATTTATTAATTTATATTTTAACGCTATTTGTTGATGTACCTGTTTCGCTACATTGTTGTGCCTATGTGTGTACTCTTTATTAGCTAGTGTCTTGCATCCTCCTGTTATATGGTCTATTGTTTCCCTACTCTGATTACATAATCTGCAAGTGTCGTTTACTATAGTACTGTCTTTTATTATATATTTGGCGTAGTTACGGGTCCTGATAATCTGGTCCTGGATGGCGAGCATAAATCCTTATGATTCAGCAAATATGTTTCCTTTACTTAGCCAGCTATTAGATGCATCCTTGTCTATGAATTCTTGATCTAGATTATGTGCGTGCTTACCATGTAGTGACTTTTGTTTCCATTGTTGGATTTGGGTTTCCTGTTTTGTAAGTTTTATATTTGGGTCAAATTGTGGGTTGTTTAATTGTAGAGGTGTACCTGATGTAGTTATTGTAGTGAGTGCTTTATGTATTGGGCTGTGTATGGATTTGTCTAAAAAGTATGCACGTAGGTTATTAATTTGGGAATAATTAAGGTTCTTAATATCTATAGCACCTCTTCCACCTAGTTTCCGAGGTAGAGTGAAGCGTTCCTTTGCTGAATGTATGTGGTGTATATTATGTTTGTAAGCTGCAGTTCTAGTCATTATGTTCAGTGAATCTAAATCTGTATCAGTCCAGTTAATAATTCCGAATGAGTACGTGAGGATTGGGACGGCATATGTATTGAGGGCTTTAATCATGTTTCTGGCAGACAGGTGAGTTTTAAATATCTTGTGTATTCTACCCTTGTACTTTTTCTTCAGTTCTTCTTTAATTTCACTATGGTTTTTTCTGGTATTCTGTAAATATCCTAAATATTTGTATGTATCGTTTATATCCATATTTTCTATTATATTTTCTTCTCTTTCTAGTGTATATGAATCTGTTTCTTTGTGTTTTCTCTTTAGTATGCAGTTTATCTTACATTTCTCGATGCCGAATTTCATTCTGATATCATCACTAAATGATTCTGTTAACTTTAGCAGTGTATCTAATTCTTTTCTGGATGCCGCGTATAGCTTGATATCGTCCATGTATAGAAGGTGGGTGATTTTAGTACTATTGCTTTTGTCTATTGTATAGCCGTAGCCTGTTTTATTCAAGATTCGTGATAAAGGGTTTATTGCCAAGCAAAACCATAAAGGGCTTAGAGAGTCACCCTGAAAGATTCCTCTTGAGATATTTATGGTTTCAGATATAAGATTGTCTTTTTTAGTTTTAATATTTAATTTTGTGCTCCATTTGGTCATTATGTGTGTAAGGAATGCTATTAACTGGGTATCTATTTTATATATTTTAAGGATTTCCTGAAGCCATGAGTGGGGGACGCTATCAAACGCTTTTTGGTAATCTATGTATGCAAAATGAAGATTTTTGTGTTTCTGCCTGACTTGATTGTGAATCTCTGTATCTATCACCAGTTGTTCTTTGCAGCCTCTCGAACCTTTACGGCATCCTTTTTGCTCTTCTGGAATGATTTCGTGTTTAGTTATGTGGGCGTTTATTTTGTAAGTTATGATGGATGTCAGTAGCTTATATATTGTGGGCAGACATGTAATAGGTCTGTATTTTGAGGGGTTAGTTGTATCGGGGTCTTTTGGTTTCAAGTATGTAATACCTTGTGTAAGAAAGGTTGGTGTATTATTTGGCGTGAGTATTAAACTGTTGAGTATATTTGCAAGAGGTTCGTGAGTAGATGTGAAATATTTTAACCAATAATTTTGAATTCTATCTGGTCCAGGCGCTTTCCAGTTCATAAGTTTTCGAGTTGCATCTGTTACATCTTCTGGTTCAATCATAAACGGGGCCATAATCGGCACGTGTTCAAAAGTATTTGCTTCTTCTTTTATCCAAGCGGGCTCATAACTGTGCTCCATAGGTTCAGACCAAATATTATTCCAGAATTGTGTTACTTCATTTATGTCTGGGGCGTTTGTTATTGTTTGTTCTTTATTGAAGTTTCTGTAGAACATTTTTTGGTTTGTTTCAAAGGTTTTGTTATCCTTACGCCTTTGGTTTGATCTTCTATATCTTCGTAGTCTTTTAGATAGCGCCTGTAATTTTTGTTTCTTCACATCTAATATGTCTTCTACTTCTACTTTATTTTTGTTATGTATTTTTAATTTATGAATTTTATTGTGTGATAGTTTTCCTTGCATATGTTGTGTTATTTGTCCTATTTCTTTTCGTAGTATTGTGATTTTAGATTCTAGTCTTCGTTCCCAAGGTGGTTTGTTATTATTTCTGTTGTTGTTTTTTGTTTTGTTTGTTATTATTTGGTTATTGTTAAGAATATTGCTAGCCAACATTGCGGCAGAGTAAATTATTTCATGTATTTCTTGTAATGTTGTTATATCGTGTTCTTGGATGTATTTTTTGATGGTTTTATTTATGTTGCTTATTATTTTTCCGGTATTATGGGTAATATATATTTTCGGTATTGAGGGTCTTTGAGTGGGGTCAGTATCTTTGTAGATGTTGAGTGTATCTTTAAATGACTGTTCTACATCTGTTAAGTTATCATTTATATTATTAGAATCTATATTTGGTATATCATAACGGCATTGATCTGAGGGGTTGGGGGCACTATTTTCATTTGTTGGGTTTAAAGTTAAGCTATTTTCAAAATTTTCGTCTGCTGGTGATGTGTGTACGTTTGGTGAAATGTGTGTTTGTGTGTAATTGGATTGATTGATATATGTTTGAGCGATTTGTATAGCGTTACATTGCTGTGTACCTGTTATATCATCATCATTTTGGTATTGTATGGTATTTTTTATGATTTCTCTTTCTGCAGGTGATATTCTGTTGTTTCTATGTATAACTCGTATTTGATCTGATAGGCGTTGTTCTGTTATGAAATGTAATTCAGGGTAAGCTTCTATAAACTTATTATAGACTAATGGACGGTAGCAAGTGAGATCCGTCTCATTATTTGTAACCACGTAGTAACAACGAAGTAACGTTCTGTTAATTTCATCCGTCCATTTCATTCGTTGTCTACTACGTCCAGCTAGGGTGGTTGCAGGACATATCTCCTGCAAAACACTTCTTGGCTGTTGGGTTCGGTTAACTGCTGAAGCTATGAGTTGGTCAGCTTCTGTGGTGCCGGTGTCTGTTAATTGTTCGACCGTTGCCCGCCGGCGCGGCAGACGGCCTCTGGCGGTTCGCATGCTGCCGCGTCCAGCGCCAGCTCCAGACGCGCCCCGGCGACCCCCGGGCCGCGGCATATGACTCGCCCTCCGTGAATTACTGCACGATGAAGCTGTTGAAGATGGTGAAGTTATCGAATTCTCAAACGAGTGGGGCGATGAGCCAATTGATGAGAATAGACTATGTGTTGATGATACCGGTGATGACGGAGGGGAGTTGTTATCGGCTGAAGTACATTCGGGTTCTTGCCCGACGAGGGCCCGCCTGCTCAGCTCCTCGCCGCCGACGGCTTGCATACTGTGACATCCAGCGTCGGCTCCAGATGTGCCCCGGCGATCACCCCCGGGAAGCGGCATTGAATAAACTTTCTTATTACGAAGCTCCATATTTATGGGTTTACCATAGCCTTGTTGGTCATCCGTGTAGTTATTGTATTACGGATGTCCGCCCCCCACGAAGCTTAGATGGTCAAGCGTGGACGTAAGGTTGGATTTTTGGGGAGCTTATTATTATTATTATTATTATTATTATTATTGATGCAGGTGGTTGAACCGGATACATGGTGGTGCAAATATGTCGTTTCACAAACTGATAGTGTTCTTTATTTTGGGGTCACCAATGTAGATTTTATGGATATAGTATAAATATAAGGTTATAATGAAATGAAACGACCGTTTGTGACTTCAAAACCATAAAAACTGAGTTTAATTATGTTCACCTACGTAATATATATTACACACAAACATAGGTAATATTGTAGGAATAGGGAATCGTGCAGTTACACAGCCATACGTAATCATTGCGCTTCCGATTACAATATCAAGGCAATGCGCAGCCGTATACTGTGTACCTACAATCTTGTTGGTGATCTTAAATAAATAAATAAATAAATAAATAAATAAAAACATTTTTTTTCAAATTTTTAAAATAATAATTTTCCAACTCGAAAACAAGAGAAGCTCTCGTTCTTTTATAAGTCGTGACGTAATCAGGTACTTCTTGCTGCATGAAATCGATGCTTAAAGCTAAAGAAGCTCTACGCCCTAAGTAATACGAGTAAAGCGGTTCGAACGTGCTTTCGAATTTCAGTGAAACCTTTCGTAAAACCGGCATTTATTGATTTTAATAAAAAAGAACCGCACAAATCTATTGTGCTACTAAGTTAGAATCATTTTACTGCGGGAAACAACCACTAAAATTTCACGGTGTATAGATATTTATAAATATATATTCACACCTACTAGACACGAAACAAACACCGATGTTCATCACACAAATATTTGTCCCGAGTGGGAATCGAACCCTCGACTCATGGAACCGCCAGGCAGGTTCACCAAGCCAGTCAAAAAATATCCTTACTTCCCATAGTAATCCTTCTCCCAAACCACGTGGTCGATGATGTTGACGTCATAAGCACCCAAGAGCGTGGCAGCCTTCGACACAGCCATGTTCAGGATCGGCTCGTTCACTTCTTGAAGGATCATCACCTTTGAGTTCGCTAGGATATCCTGGAAAGTAAATTGAAATGTGCTTTTTTAATCAAATGACATCTTAAAGCGTTGTCACCCTGAAGTACTGATGAAATGATCAATTAGACGGTGTATTCATCACAGCAACAAGTTTTTCAGGTTACTAACATTTTGAATGTCTACATCTCACCATTCTTATACTTACATTTTGATTTGACCTTGCCTGAGGGGCTACTCTTGCCATCAGAAGAATTACGTTAAAAGGACGGGGCATATATAGCAGAATCTTTCAGGATTGTGATATTTTGCAATTAACCAATTTGATTAATGACTTTGCCCGACCCCGGACTCGAACCGGGACCTCTCTCGGTCCTAATGCAGGCAACGAGGCAGAGAGTGGGTGTTTTATTTAAGTACAGTAAGTATATTATCCGTCTACCTAAGAACCCTAAGGGGTACAGACATAAGCGTCTGTCCCGTTGTTTATTATGAAACTTCCGTACCAGTCGTTTGTTGTGTGTGTCTACGTGTCGGCATTTCAAGTTCATAGCGCTGTTAAGTATGTCCATCACCATCTGTGCTGTCCACTGCTTGAAGCAGATCAGGTGTCTTGGCTTCTTGTGTCTATTAAAAATAAAAGGAAGACATGACGTTACATGGTTAGATATGGTGTGTTGACAACATTTCTCTAGGGGTCAGAGCCATCCGCTCCCCGCAAGTCCGGTGATGACGACAAAGGCTGCTCCAGGCCCTCATCGTAGGCAAATAGGATAAAATAATAATATTTTACTACGCAGATCTACTGCGATACTACATATTTAGGGTGCCGTATCCGAAGATTTCCAACTGATCCTATTACTGAGCCTCCATTGTCTTGTCTGTCTGTCTGTCACAGTTCATTGCTAGCTTATTGCAGAGCTAGTAGTAGAAGAGCTGGCAAGAATTTTTGGGTAGGTGTTTGTGGCAAGCTGAAAACTTGTCCAATATATTTTATCCCAACACGAAACAGTAGACCTGCCTGGTGAGTAGCGGGGCTAAATCAAACCCCCAAAATTTTTTTAACTTGCCTCAAATACCTTCCCAAAAATTCTTGCCAATAACTGACCATAGCAAAGTGCCACGGGCTTCGACCTATAAAGGAGCCCCAGTCTAAGATGCCACGTGCCCAGGAATAGCAACTCCTTATGAGATTTTGGAGTTGCAATTTTTTAGGGCCCCGTCAATAGAATTTGCCACGGGCCCAGATGGTATAGTAACTCCACTGACACAGTTATCCCTTTAATAGATTCATCATCATCATCAGTCATTATAAGTCCCCACTGCTGGGGCACTACCCTAAACTAGGGCGATAAGGCCTTATTTAATCACCCCGGCCAAGAGCGGGTTGGTCGACTAAATAACCTTCAAATTTCTTCGTAGGTGTGCAGGTTTCGTCACGATGTTTTCCTTCACCGTTAAAGCGTCCAATAATCGTCCATATAAATACTGTAGGTAAATTCTAATGCCCTAAGATCAAAGATAGACATACACCAAAGGATCTGGTTGATTACAAAGCCTATTTTCAGTGTATCTTCATAGAGCTAAAACACCGTTACTTTTGGGTTAACATTGACTAGATTTTAGGCAATTTCTAGACAGTATCGGACATATTAATAGCAAATAACTTACTGCTGAAGACATTGTTGATATCTAACTTGATTTAGTAGCGGATAATTTCTCCACAAATATCCAAAAAACTTCATTTTGAGATTAAATGTTTACTAAGAATTTTTAATCATGATGGTACAAATTGTTTGTTTACAATACTGACATGACACGTGAGTGATTGTAAATGTCATAAGCTAGACGATTTGTCGCATTTTTTTTATAAAGAGTTTTTAAGGACTTGTTATTAAACTAGCGTACCGCCAGAGGCTATCCAAGTGGAGTGGTGGTGGTGTTATCGCTTAAAATACTTCCATAAAATAAGGTATCCTTTCTCAGACTCTAGAACAACTGTGTATCAAATTTCATTTAAATGGGTTCTGTAGTTTGAGTGTGAAAGCTTGAGAGATAGACAGAGTTTCGCATTTATAACATTGGTAAGGATATCTGAAAGTATAGTTAACTTTTGTGAAACAATATGTCATGTGCAGTATCTTTACGCCACATCTGTACCGACACATTTATTATTATGTAAACAAAAAGTAGTCTGAATACGAAGAATTTTATGTTACTAAATAGGAAGAAACTACGTCACTGTATAAATTACATACTTAGTTATAGGTAAGTATTATGTCTGTCTCTCCTCGTCTTTAGTATTTATCAGTTGTTTGCAAAACAAAGAAGTTGAATTGGTTATAAAACGGTTAAGGTTACTCGATACGGTGCTAAATATAACACAACGAATTTCCAATTCCAATAACTACTGTTTTGTGAGTAAAATGTGATTTAGAAAGTAGTAGGTTCCAATAAAATTGTTGTTAAAATGTTCGGGATACCATCGGCGCCGCGATTGAGGCAGCTTATTATAGTCATTACAGGTAGGTGAAGTGACTGATTTTACTGATGTTGATATTACTGATAGATCAAAAGAAGGGAACTTAAATTTACCTCAAAAAGTCGGTAGTTCAAAATTTTGGTCATACTTTTTTAATACGTTTATTTGCTTAGATTGAAAAGTCATTAATTATTTCATACAGTTGGAACCTGTATGTATTATGTGAAAGAAACATATTTATGTAAGTAGGAAATGTTTCTCATCCTCTACATCAAAAAATTTGTTTAGTTAAATATAATTCTTGCACGCCAAAAGTGTGAAACTGATTTAAATAAAATTTGGCACATGGTTAGTCTAGGACCTGAGAAAGCATAAAGGAGACTTTTTAACCGATCGGGCTACGACGGAGTAACGTTTTACGCTTTAAATGTTTCAAAGGGAATCTCGGGCGAAATGCTATATTATACAGGTTGTATTCAAAATGATGATTTGTAATATTTTACACAATTTAGAAAAGAAATCATATCTCGAGGACTATAAAAAATTGTGGAACATACATGGGGGTGTTTCGGATGCCCCACGGGGTGTTCTATCTCAGGACTTCCGCTTGACACAATTTTTTGGGACAACCTGTATATTACCTACCTATCATATATCTTACACCTTTGGGTGGATGAATGTTTAATTAAAGATACTCTCTAACATCATTATCAAGGTATTTTTCAAGGTTAGTATTTCCGCTATATTTCCGCATAAATTGGTATTTTGAGTATAAATGAGCTAATGTAAATCATTTAATCGATGAGAATAATAATGTGTCCGACCGATTCCGGCCCTGGCGGCCGACTTCAATGGAGATTAGCCAACTTGCAGGATAAAGATTACATAGCAAACAAAGAATAACACATGGGCTACAACTAATAAATCTATATTGTATAGATATATAGAAGGTACCCTTATGTCCATGTCCTTCTCCATACTCGTAACTTAACTGTATCTATTTATATTGTGCGTTCAACTCTTTATCGACTCAATAAAGTATTCAATAAAATAAATCATGAAGATTTATTTAATTGAGTAGATAAAGCGTAAAGAAGAAGCAAACAAACGGTTTCGCATTTAAGAATATTAATAAAAATGGGACTAGCGTTCAGCCCGCGACACCGCCCGCGTGGAATCATTTGATGTTCATCTGATGATCATGATGATGATAAATGTAACTCTGTCAGTCAAAAAGCAGCTCTCAGCTAGTTTCTCAGGTTAACAACTGTGCGTAGTGTAAATAAAATTGGTTGCAGATTGTCGACACCATGTTAACTGCATGTTATCGCTTTCATCATCAGCCCATGTAAATCCCCAACTTGGGGCACGACCCTACCCTAAATGAGGGCGATAAAGCCTTAGTCAACCACGCTGGCCAAGTGCGGGTTGGTTGACTACACAACTTAAGAATTTCTTCGTAGGTGTGCAGGTTTCCTCACGATGCTTTCCTTCACCGTTAAAGATTCGAATAACATGTATTTCAAATTTGAAGAACTCAGTAGCTCGTGGCGTGGCGGTGTTTGAACTGGCGCCCTCTCGCATGGCAAGCATAACCACTCTGCCATCAACGCTTTAATCCACCGCATAAATCTTTTTATAGTTAACTTGGAGGTATTCGCCTTCGGTTTGTCACTGGGCTGGTCGTCTCCAGTGCTGGTGAAGCTGAAGAGTCAGGAGACGTTCCTGACAGAACCGCTGACAGAGACAAATGCTTCCTGGATCGTGGCGGCTGGATTTCTCAGTAGTATATTTGGTAAATGTTTTTTTTATAATAGGCTAGAAAGATGACCTCACTCCACCCGATAGTAAGCGGTAATGAGATCAACATTGATGTCGACAGGCACAATAGACCATTTTAAGGATACATTACTATTTCGTGCCTGGGGCACGGGCCTACCATAGGGCGATAAGGCCTTAGTTAACCACGCCGGCCGGCTTAAATCTTATCAAGGTATCACGTGCTTATACTTTGACTGGCTCGGTGGAACAGTGGTCAGCGACCCAGGTTCACTACCTGAGGTTCCAAGAGTCGTGCGTGGGTTCGATTCCCACCCGGGACAAATATTTGTGTGACGAACATCAGTGTTTGATCCGAGTTTGGGTGTGTTATTAAATTTTAAGTATGTATGGGTATTCACTGCTGATTCTGATATCCGTAACACAAGTGCTTAATCTGTTTACACGGGATCAGTTCAATGTATGTGATGTTGTGTAATATTTTTTAACTCCTCCGGCAAAGTGGCTTATACCTTATCAAAATGTCTTGTCACATATATGTTAATAATTATAGAATTGCTTCCTATTTTCAGTGGCATTCCTCCCGGCACTATTAATGGATCGAATAGGCAGAAAGCTCTGTATAATCCTATGCTACGTGCCACATGTGATAGGCTGTGTACTATTCCTAGTGGCTACAAAGGTGTGGGTTCTGATCCTGGGCAGAGTGTTCGTCGGAATCAGTTTGTCCTTATGTCTGAGTGTTCCTCCGATGTACTCCGCTGAAATTGCGAGTGTAAGTAATATAACTATTCACCAATTATAAGAATAGGTACATAGTCCAATTTAGGGTCAAGTAATCATCCAACATGTTGTGCCCTTTTGAGGTACTTAATAAACCCCAATTATACCAAGGATTTTTGTATTAACATATGGGTAAATCAATAACATAAATGAAATCGAAATTAAAATTTCTTACGAAATGAGACAACAATAGGCATTTGAAGTTAGGTGGGAAAGTCCATTTGTAAAGTGCGAAAATTCAATTAAAATACTATGCCATCTTATAAATTACATTTCATTGCAAGTATTTATTGTTTACGCTGTTGGTTTTCAATAAATAAATAAATAAATATGCATACAGTATATCGAGCGGTGACGTCATAGCTCGCTACGATATTTGTATGAAGCGTTTTGTGCTCGCCCAAATGATGTGCTATTGAAACATGTTTCAATAGCACATCTTCTTTTAACATCACCTTTGCAATTGTGTGGTCCATTCATCTAAATAAAAATAAAAAAATAGGAAACTACCGTATACCTACTATCTATTCCTATCACTGCTAATTTACTGATGCATAAGATGTATATATGACATATTTTATGATAACTTTTGTTCTTATTAATGTATATTACCTGCTACCTGCCCCCTCTGGATTCTGTTGTTTTGGATTTCATAGTTTTGCATTCAGTGTGTTAATAATAATGTACCCCGTCAAAAACTATTTTCACTTTTAAATTTCAGAAAGACAATCGCGGAGCCCTGGGTACACTGTTCCAAGTGTTCTGCTGTGCTGGTATCCTTGTCATGTTGGGGATAGGTCCCTTCATCTCCTATAGTGCCCTTAACATAATGTACACCGCCATAGTGGCTGTGACCGCGTTGACAAGCCTCTTCTTACCAGAGAGCCCTTATTATCTGCATTCTAAAGGTAAATTTGTTATTTTTTTTAAATAATTTCTTAAAGTGGTACTATACCAGAGCCGCTCTAAGTTGGCCGATTTGCTACATGTCAGACTGACTGCACTAGTCTTTGAGTATAAAGCCACTGGAGATGCCTTACACGGGCGACCCCCTCCGGCAAAGTACATTGGTCAACTGTTCAAACACGTTTAATAAAACTACTTGTCGCTGCACCACCGCCATTTTGCATTGATCCCTGTCGCGTGACGTTACTCTTGAAAAATGGTTAGTTGTGCAGTATTCTCATGTAAAAGGCGATCGAGAGCTCAAATTCGCAACAAGAGCGCGTTTAGTATCATATCTAAGTGTTTTTATTAACTTTTAAACGTGTATTTAAGAAGAATTGCCATTTAAATAAAAAAGTCGTTGCGATACGTAAACGACAGAAAAAAATAAACAAGAATACAGTGGTACGGGGGCTAGTGATGTCACAAAGTAAAAAAGCGACTCGACATTTGAATGAATCATTCACTCCCTGCAGTTAGTTGTATAATCCGTTTTTTACTTTAATTTTGAATTAAATAAAAGGTCTAAACATATGTTATATTTAAATCTTGTAAGATGAATTAGAAAAATTACTTTTCTTTCCTCTGGTCATACGATATTGAAATTTAGTCTGAAAATGAAAAGAAATTCTGTGACTCCCTTAGAGATATTTTTAAAGACATAGATATTTTAACCGTATCCTCTCAGTACATTTTGGACTGTATCTTATATGTTTACAAGAACATACAATCATTTAATATCGGATCCTCACCATTTTAACACCAGTAATAAACATAAGTTTGCCGTTTCAAGGCTCAGGCTTCAAAAGACTGGAAAGTCGTTCTTGGGTTTAAGCACAAAATTGTTTAATAAGATCCCACAAAATGTTATTGAATTACAATAATCAGTACAAGATAGTTCAGTTCATTCACCAAACTGATTTTATTTTATTCTTTGTGTCATCACTATTTTTTTCGTATGTGTGTTGCGTAGTTACGTGAAAACTTTGTTTGTGTGCGTGTATTGTTTGAAGTGTTGAACATTTTTGTAGTGTGCGTTTATCGTTACAGCAAAATTTGTGTCTGTTGAGTTATTAATTTTTTGGTGGTGTGCTGTACGTGTTTACCTCGCCCCCCGCTAAAAGTGGCGGTTTGTTAGAAGCGTTGACGTTATGGCATCTCCAGTGGCTTTATACTCAAAGGCACTAGTGAGGGACAACGGTAAAATTGCCGAAGTATATAAGTAACAGTTATTTCCACTTTATAACCAAGCAAGGTCTAATTATAACAAATTTTTATTAAAAACATTAATTCACATCCAAAAGATTGAATTTAAGTTCCTTATTTATAAATATATTTATTTTTAAAATACAATACTTATTAAATCCTTCATCCTATTTTTAAAAATACCTGGTGAGTATTACCCACTACGTCACTATGAAAACGTGTCAAACGGCGTAACCTTGTAAAAGCGTAATACAGAGTGGAAATTTTACGTTTTCTTTTTATAATTCAATTATTTTAGGTAATAAAAGACAAATAACTAGATAATTATACCGGAGCCGTTCTTAGAAGACTGATTTGACACTTTTTATTTTATATTTTGCATTTATCCTTGTTAAGAGGAACATATTTACGCGAATCATAAAGAACAACTTTTAAAAATAATGCGTTATTTCAAAATTTCAAATGCACATAATTATATAATTATTTGTCTTTTATTACCTAAAATAATTGAATTATAAAAAGAAAACGTAAAATTTCCACTCTGTATTACGCTTTTACAAGGTTACGCCGTTTGACACGTTTTCATAGTGACGTAGTGGGTAATACTCACCAGGTATTTTTTTAAAATAGGATGAAGGATTTAATAAGTATTGTATTTTAAAAATAAATATATTTATAAATAAGGAACTTAAATTCAATCTTTTGGATGTGAATTAATGTTTTTAATAAAAAAATGTTATAATTAGACCTTGCTTGGTTATAAAGTGGAAATAACTGTTACTTATATACTTCGGCAATTTTACCGTTGTCCCTCACTAGTGCAGTCAGTCTGACATGTAGCAAATCGGCCAACTTAGAGCGGCTTTGGTATAGTGACTCTAAGACTGTATAAAAACCTTCCTCTAGAATCCCTCTAACTATTATCTTCTTCTTTCTTATAAATAAAAATGAATTGCTGTTCGTTAGTCTGACTAAAACTCGAGAACGCCCGGACCGATTTAAGTAATTTTGGTTTTCAAATGTTCGTCGTAGTCCAGGGAAGGATTCAATGAGAAAATATAGAAAAAGAATCAGTATTGGCGGTATGAAATTCATCGGGACCACTAGTTATGTATAAAAAGCCCCCATCAAAATCCGTTGCGTAGTTATAAAGAATTTAGTGTACATACATACATACAGACGCGGGAAGCAACTTTAGCCAGAGAACACTTTCTACCATGTGCCTTCCCACCATTTACTCGCTTTGTCTTCATCCAACAATATCTTCATACATGCTCGTCCATTACGGGTACTTTTAGTTTGACCTTTGGTGTCAAAATCGGATCTAAATATTCCTTTTTTCAGGGCGAAACGAAGAGGCAATGGAAATTCTCACTCGTCTGAGGGGCTCAGTTGCTGCCGCCAAAGAAGAGATAGAACAGTACAAATTGGCTGAAATCGATCAGAAAATCGATAAATCTATGTTTAAGGATCAGGTGTTTTTGAAAACTACTGCGATTGTAGTAGTTTTTGGATCATTAGGCCATGTATCAGGTAATTTTGACTGGCTCGGTGGAACAGTGGTTACACTATATAGGGCGATAAAGCCTTAGTCAACCACACTGGCCGAGTGCGGGTTGATTGACTACACAGCCTTTTTTTTTTTTTTTTTTTTTTTTTTTTTTCGCGGAGAATGCTTGATGCACCTTCACCTTGGGCAGGGTTTACCCAAGGTGGTGTGTAGGACTCCCGGCTGCCGGTGCTGAGATGGTAAGACCGGCAGCTGCTCCTGGGCTAAGGTGCAATGCCCAGGGGTGTACCCACTAAACTCCGCGGCATACCTCATCGCCTATTGGCGGTGTCGTGGTACCTGGCAGAGCCTCCACTCACGACACCACCGGCGGACAGCCTCCACGGGCTCCCTCAAGCCTCCCCGAGGGGGGGCGACGGGGCGACCCGGTACGCAAGGTCGCCCCCGTCCCTCAACGACGGCGTCCCTCAACGACGACGACAAAATGACGCGCATATTCGCGCCTTCTGCGCTGTGGTGGCGCGGAGGGGTCGTTTTCACGCTCCCTCTCCGCCGCCTCCTTTTGAGCCATGACGGACTCGCAGAAGGAGGCGGCTGCCGCCCACACATCAATATCCTCCACCATCCCCCGGAGAAGTTGGGGGAGGGAGGTTACCGGGCCGGCCACAGATGTTAGGGCCGACCTCTCTTCGAACCACGACGGACACTGAAAAAGAGTGTGGTCCGCCGTGTCTTTATATGCGCCGCACTCGCGACCAACACATCACGGGCTCCACGAACGAAATCCCCACGCTCACTCGTAGTTGGCCGAAAGCCCAGCTCCAGCTGCTCCTTCAGCCACTCGTAGCTAGTGGCCTCAAGCTGCGCTTCTAGCTCCCAAGGCGGCGTGCCTGCCAAGGCACAGGCCGCTGAGAAACCGACAGTGCGGTAGGCACGCGCCACCCGACATGCTATGGCTCGCTGGGGCCTACGGAGTAGGGCGGAGTTCCCCCTGATTTTGAGAGAGTCCGCCCAGATGGGAGCTCCGTAGAGGGCCATGCTCCGGAGTATACCGGCGTAAAGATACCGGCATCTGGCCCTGGGCCCCCCCAGATTTGGGAGGAGCCACCCCAGCGAGTCCGCCGCCTTGAGGAGGCGCGGCGACAGCCCACTAAAGTGTGGGACAAACTGCCACCGCGCATCCAGGATCAGCCCCAGATACTTCATTTGGCGCTGGATCGCCACTCGGACTCCCCCAACCAAGATCTACGAGTTGGGGGGAGGTCCCTTCCGAGGCCTATGGAAATAGACGGCCTCGGTCTTCTCCAGCGCCAAACGCAGGCCCAATGAATTGATGCGCTGTGCGATCAGTGCGCTCGCCTCCGTTGCCCTTCGCGCCGCCTCTTCGAATGTCTTCCCCCGGGCAGTGACAAGCGTGTCGTCAGCGTAACATATCACGCCCATGCCCGGGAGTCGACGGCCACGTAAGACCCAATTGAACCCGATGTTCCACAGGAGGGGTCCCAGGACCGACCCCTGCGGAACACCGGACTCCACAACGCGACTATTCGTTGCGCCCGACTTGTCTGTGTACAAGATCCTCCTATTGGAGAGATAGCTTTCCAACAGGGCCCTTAGATGCTTCCAAACTTCCGGGAACCTCCCGACCGTGAGACACCGATCGAAGAGGCCCCGGAAAGACTGCTCTAGCTCCGAACACGCCAGAGCGACTACGCGGGCGGGAACACCGTCCGGACCTGGGGCGGTCTTCTTCGCCCGGAGAGGGAGGACGGCCGACTCAAACTCCTCTGGAGTGAGCGGCATTACAGTCTCCAACTCCGGGACAGCCCTCAACCGTGAGGCCATCCGTGGCGGCACAAAGTCGGGGTCTTTAGGTGGAAAGAGACCCCGAACCACCTCTTCCAGCAGCGACGGCTGGAGTGTCTCCGTGACTGGGGGACCGATTGGGCGCAGCTGATTTCGCGCAGCCCTATACGGTCTCCCCCATGGATCGTCATTGAGACTCTCCAGCATCTCGGCGCGTGCGGCGTCCTTCGCCTCGCCGATGGCCTTCTTGAGGGCGCTCTGCGCCTCTCGGTAGGCCTCGTGAAGACGGACCTCTTCTCCAGGGTCCCTTCTACTGCGGCGGCGGTACCGCTGGTACGCCCGGCGGGCCGTAAAGGAAGCCGCGCGTAGGGCACCTAGTTCGCTCGACCACCAGTAGACGGCGCGGCGTGGAGTCGGTCGACGTGCCCGAGGCATGGACGAGTTACATACCTCGGTGAGCGCCTCGCGTAGTCGCGAGGCCGACACGTCGACATCCACACCCAGTGCCGTAACTAGGGCGGTGCCAGCGGTGCCCAGGCACAGGGCGCAGACCTTGGAGGGGCGCAGAAATGACCAGACCAGTATCTAGTTTTGTTTCATGCATGGTAGTTAGTAGGTACATTTTGTTTTCTGGCGAATATGTTGTAGACGCGCCCTCTGTACTATCTATATCTATATGGCATTTTTCAAGCGATCTTGAAACAACAACACTTGTAACGGTGGTTAAAAAGGTATTTTACGCCTTATATTCAAAACGAGCTTGTAGATATTCTTGCCTCTGAGGTCAAAAAACAAATTTTAGACGACTGGACCAAGATCCCAGGGCCGCCAGACCTACGTCATTTTAGCAAAGCTAGAATTTCCATGACTTATAGTCTAGTATGTACTTAGGAGAGTACGCGTACTCACTTGCTCGAAAGCGGGGCCGTTTCACAGGTAGCGCGAACTAAAGGTGTCCCAAAACAGAGGCAAACTACGTCATTTTAGCAAGCCTAAATTTGACGTTTATAACTACGTGTTACTATTTCCAGACTAATTGTAAGCTGCCAGACCAATCCAATGGGCCAATTATTCTGCCAGACACCTCAAAGGTTCCCTGTGAGTGCAAGCTTGAGGGCGTATCGACGCACAGCCTAAACGGCTAAAGTTAGGCACTTGAAATTTGGAAGAGGCGTAGCTTAGATACCGTAGAGGTGCACTAAGAAAGGAATTCCCGAAATTCTCACGGGAACGGGAATAATCGGGAAAATCCTTTTGTATGAAAAATTCAAACCCCTTAAGTAAGACGCTTGAAATTTGGCATGCAGGTACCTTGGTAAACTTAAGGCTTAGTTGCAACAGGATATTGCATTTTTTTTACTGGGAAGGGAATTAGCGGGAAAAATCTTTTGTATGAGAAAATCGAAACTGCATAAGATAGATGATTGAAATTTGGCATGCAGGTACCCTAATGAACGTAAAGCTTACTTGCAACGCGATATTTCAAAATTCTTACGAGTACTTTGTGTCATTTCTGTATTTGAGCAAATATTTTTAAATAAACAATTTTTATCTTAAAGAAATCTACTAATAGTCCAGTCATTTAAGCTTCCAGCTGTAAGTCTGTAAATACTTGGATATTGACACCCTAAAGGTGGTCTCAAAACCTACATATGGTAGGGTGTACTCAACTATTAAATTTTCAAGGTCAAATGTCACAAATAGCAGTTTTAAGCACTTTTGAGCGAAACGGGAAGTTTTATCTTATCGTCTATTTATCTATAAAAATTGTCTTTACGTTTTATTCCTAAGATTCACCATTTCAGAGATACAGCGATGCAAATAGTTGAAAATGTTGTATTTTCAAAAGCTTCCAGGCCCACGTGCGATTGTGCTAGACAGTTAAAATTTTCACGGATGATGTATTTTAGTAGCCTCTAAAACATCTTATACTAGAAAAAGCTTAAAACCAATGTTTAAGTGGGTTCTCATACAAAACTTGTGTTTTTTTTTTCTTACACTTGGCCGGTTTTTAACGTGGTTACCTCAGTAAACCTATTCCAGACGACACCTTTTATACATGAAGAACACATATAGATAAATAGAAGATAAGTAATTTTTTCCTACACACTTTTATGATAAAACTTCCCGTTTCGCTCAAAAGTTCATAAAACTGATATTTGTGACATTTGACCTTGAAAATTTAATAGTTGCGTACACCCTACAATATGTAGGTTTTGAGACAACTTTTAGGACGTCAATATACAAGTATTTACAGACTTACAGCTGGGTATCTCTCCGAGATTTTTACCTAATTTGACTGGACTATAAGTACTTTCGTAAACAAAAAATAGATAGATTTATTTTTATGCACATTTGTCCACTTTATTGTCAGAGCCTGATTAGAGCATTTTTCAAGGGCGCAGTTTTGAAAGCTCGCACCGGGCGCATAAAAGGCTAGTTACGGCACTGTCCACACCGTCCACCGGGGGAGCAAACCACCCCTGTACAAAGGCGGCTTCCTTCGCGATTCCGCGATCCAGCCGCGATAGGGCCCAACGAGGAAATCGTTGGACTGTGGCCGTTGCGACGTCAGAACTTTGGGGGAGGACCTCCCACCGGATGAACCGGTGGTCTGAGAGCGTCTCCCCCAAGTCGACCCTCCAATTCGACACGCGTGCGGCGAGGGCAGGGGTCGCAAACGAAACGTCGACTACAGACCCTCCATGGTGCCGCACGCATGTTTGGACCGTTCCACGGTTCAACAGCGACAGACCAGACGATGCGGCCCATTCCGATAGGAACCTCCCGCGCACATTACATCTATTGGCGGGATTGCCCCAGGACGCCGATTTGGCATTGAAATCCCCCGCCAAGATGACTTGGCGTCCCCTAGCACGACCCAGGACCCCCGACAAAGTGTCGAGAAAGTCGACAAAGTCCTGGTAGGGGCGCGATGGCGAAAAATAGACCCCCAAGATGTAGAGGGGGCCCCACAGTACACCCACGAATCCGCTCCCCCTTTCGAGCAGCGTCAGGGAGGGCGAGTCGGTCGAGGGACGAATCCCGACAGCCACCAGGCCGTCCCGGTCACCGACCCAGTGAGGCGGCACCATGTACGGCTCGGAGACGACGACAACGTGTGCCAACCACTCCGCCATGACCTGGAACAATAGGTCCTGGGCCGAGCGGCAGTGGTTGACATTGGCCAAGATAAAAGTGGCTGGTATGCTACACATTGTCCGTCGTCTCTACACCCTCCATGGCTGCCGCCGTATCGGCCTCGGGGGCCACCGGCACAGCTTCGGCATTAGGCCGGGATACCGGCCTCAGCTTTCCCTTCCGTTTGGGGGGGTTACATTTCTTCCCCCCCATGTTGTGGTCCGATGGACGGCCACTCTCCGCACAGACGGCGCAGCGCGGCTTCCCGTTACAAGAGGAGGCCTTGTGGCCGTCCTTCCCGCAGCGGAAGCACAGATTTCTCCGCTCATTATTCGAGGGGCACATCGCCCTCGTGTGTCCCAGTCCAAAGCACCGGAAGCAGCGGAGAGGTCCCTCCTCGATGGCCCTGACCGGCACCGAGCTAAACCCGATCAAGAGGCGGCCTCCGTCTAGAACCCTCTTTGCTGCCATAATCGGGCACTGAAGACGAATAGCCCCCATCCCGCCTCGGCCCCTCGAAATGTTTCCGGCCCTTACCAACTCCGCCGGACAACCACCAACTGCAGACACCTTCTCCACCACCTCAGACCTGGACACAGAGTCATCCAGGTCCAAGATGAGGAGGCCTGCCATCTTGACTACACAGCCTAATAATTTCTTCGTAAGTGTGCAGGTTTCCTCACGATGTTTTTCTTCACCGTTACAGCGTCAAATAATGGTACATATGAATTTTCAAATTTGAAATACACAGTGGTACGTGTCGGAATTTGAACTATGTCGACCTCTCGCATGGCTTGCCACGACCTTAACGGCCATCGACGCTCAAATTATTAATCCTACTTTATCTTTACAGGAGCATCAGCCTTAACCTACTACCTTCAGTCGATCCTGGAGTCTACGAAGACCAACATCAACTCGGACGTAGGCTCAGCCGTCATTGGTTCTATGAAACTGCTGGCTTGTTTCTTCACAGCCTCCATCACAGATAGGTTTGGAAGGAAACCTATTCTTCTCTGGACTTGGTTCGGGAAAGCTGTTGGAATGGTAACTACCTTTTTGTGTAAGGTATTATCAGGCTTTATGTAACTACTAGCTTTCCGCCCCCGACTTCGTCCGAGACGTTTTACGGGTAAAACATTACTTCCTTATAGCGCAGTCGGTTAAAAAGTAGCCTATAACCTTTCCTAGGCTCTGGAATATATCTGTACCAAATTTCATTTAAATCGGTCCAGTACTCTATGCGTGAAAGCGAGACAGACAGACAGACAGACAGACAGAGTTACTTTCGGATTTATCAATACATAGTATTGTTGCGGGAACGGGGTACGTTAAATTCAAGATACGCCAAAAGTCACCAAAAGACAATTAATTTATTTATCGACTAACAATTACACAATTTAACACTTAAAAACACAATTAAAAACACTTAATAAGAACACTAAACACGGAACACTAAATTACTCTAAAGCACTGAATCACACTAAAACACTGAATTTCACTGAAACTATTCGCAGGTAACGCACTCGATCACTTCTAGTTCGCAGGAGACTGATTCGCTTCGCTTTCCAAATCGGAACTGTCCCGTCGCGTCGTACATCCCGCTTTTATACCCAGAGACGCAGCTCTTCGCGTGGCGTCGAGAATATTCTCGCGGGGATCGAAATTTCTAGAACTCGCTGGAGCTTGCTCCGACCGACCAGAGTGTGTGACGTAGTATCGTGCAAGCGAATATAGACCTTATCCATACGACGATAAGACTAATTTCGCTTGCACGGTCTCTCAAGGTCGTGATATTATTATTACTCTAGAACACGCTAGAGCTCGCTACAACCTACCAGAGTGTGTAGCGTAGTATCGTGCAAGCGAATATAGACCTTATCCATACGACGATAAGACTAATTCCGCTTGCACGGTCTCTCGTGGTCGTAACAGTATAAAACAAAGTCGCTTTCGCTGTATGTCCGTATGTATGCTTAGATCTTTAAAACTACGCAACGGATTTTGATGCGGTTTTTTTTAATAGATAGAGTGATTCTTAAGGAAGGTTTGTATGTAAAATTTACCCGAAGCGACGCGAGGGCGGGTCACTAGTAATATTATAAAATATAGTAAGGATGTGTGCTAAATAAAACTTCTTTCTATTCTATTCTATTCCTTCGGTCATAATCGGATTATCTGTTGGCACAAGTTTCAGATGCCTTTCGAAACACGAGTAAAAAATTTGTATTTCTTCAGATCAATGGTTTCTGAGAACCCATCCCATGTATTTGAACAGACTCTAGCCCATTCTCATTTGCCAATTGGGAAAAGAGGAATATGTTTCGTTCTCAAACAATCAGAATAAGAAATAAAGTAGCAGGGGTAGAATTAAAATAAAATTGAGCTTTGTCTTTCAGGTTGGCCTTGGAACTTATTTCTACGCAAGAACTGATCAAATGAGCGCTTTCGTGAACTACATACCGATTTTATGCATCATCCTAGTTATTTTCTGTCATAATGCAGGTACTGTACATAATAATTCTTCATGGGTTTAACTATCATTACACTCCACGAACTTCTAAAACTATTTACCTGATTGCCAAAGAAAAGGGTGTGATGTTTCAAACATTGTTCCAGGACAAAACTCCCTCTACTACGTAGTCTCAGCAGAAATGTTCGAAGGCCCATATAGAGCTACAGGCGTGTCCTGTGCCACGTTCCTTGCTACCATCTTCAACTTCCTATTGGCCATGTATCTGTCGCAGATGATCAACTTCCTCGGTCCATCAGCCGCTTATTGGACCTTCGGCGGTATCTCAGCTGCAACTGTTGTGTTCGTCAAGGCATTCCTTCCGGAAACTAAAGGGAAGACCTTCGCTGAAATACAGCAGGATATGGGAAGGAAAAGATGATTGATGAGATGTTTAGGCTGCTTTTTAGAGTTGCGTTGACCGTCAGCGCTGAAGGTCCAGTATGCATAGAGATAAAGGGACCGGATACAAAAATCTATCGGCTCCGAAGTTCATCGCGACTCTAAAACCAGCCTTATTAGTTACGTACTTTTTTGTAAATTATTAATGAAATAAATATTTATTTACTTTTACTTTCATTTGTGAAATGGTTACCTTCTGAATTAAGAAGGACTAATTCAATTCAATTCAATACACATTCTTAACAGGAAATTGTGAAAATAATGTAATTACTGAATGACAAATGATGAGTAAAGTCTTCTTTGTTAAGTTCTTTGTTTTGTTCAAAATCTAACTCACTTACGTCTAAGCACCCTGTGGAGACCTGAAAATAATATGAAATAACTGATAAAACTATTTATTTTCTTTTACGGTTATCATCATAGTTAATTATTTTTTTGTTATCTTGTTTCATTTATAAGTGCACTATTTATAACTTTTGATACTATGTTTTACTATGGCCAATAAGGGATGTAGAAAAAGCCAGATTGCGCACCAAAGGTTCCGTATTAACTCCTATGTGAATATTTTGTCGCAGAAACTGTTTTGTGATGGAAAACTAATTTATATTTTTTTTTACAGCAGCAAAGATAAGTACACATACGATTAGAAATCTGAATTCCAGGAATTTTGTGATATTTACAATGTTTAACAAATTTATCGAGTTCCTGATATTTCGCTATGATCATGGGTCAAAACTTAATGTGTGTAACCATGATAGTTTAAAGTTCCTCAACTTGATAGTCACATAGGCGTTCCCAAGATGTGAACAGACAGACCGACCGAAAGACTACAAAGACTGACCCTTTAACGGTTCCATTTCTTACTTTTGAGGCACATACATACATACAATCACGCCTTTTTCCCAGAGGGGTAGGCAGAGATCTCTTCCAGCGATCCACTTTTCACCTCTGTGGGAAACGTGACGTGACGGGTTGTGGACCACGTCGCCGCCATTCTGCCTTGTGCATTATTTTAACAAGGTCATTGCGTTCCCACGAGTAGTAAGGATATATAACGGGGGAAGGGAAAGGGCGGAGGGATTTAGTCAGGGGATACCAGTCACAACTATCTGTCCGGTGGTTGGTGAATGGTATACGGGTAAGCGACCCCGGCTCCTCGAGCTACGATCGACTCAGTCCAAATCATCCGAGGCGGTATTATCCTTCCTCCCCTTTTGAGGCACGGGACCCTAAAAAGATACCCAAAGTATTTTAGTTTCTTTATGTGAGTGTTATTTTCTTGTTACTAAACATATGACCTTAATTAATTATTTTCATTCAGATAAAACCGAGGTAGACAGGCATTGAAAGGTAATTTATACGAAACAGACAAACGAGACGATGACAACTGAAAGTGAATACATTTGTATTTGTATTACATAGACAACTGTGGTATTTCTCGAGAGTTGCAGTAATTAACAAGTGTAATTAATAACATACTAATTTATGCATTAACCACCTTGCTGAAATAGTTCTTACGACGACACTAAGTTAGTTTTTCTTTTAAATAGGTAAAGCAAGTACCTAAACGAAACTAATACAGCATTTTGTAGTAGTATTTTTTAAAAATGTGTAGTAAGACTTACTTGAAAGTAGTTCAAATCCGTCTTGAAATTTGTTAACTGGTGACCCGCTCTTGCTTCGTTTCGCGTGAATTTTTCATAAAAAACTTTCCCTTGAATCCTCTATTATCCTCATCAAAATCCCTTTCGTAGTTTTGAGGATTTAGGCATATGTACACATAGGGATATAGGGTTCAGAGAAAGCGACTTTGTTTTATAATATGTAGTGAATATGCAAACAAAAGTGAAGTCAAACTCTTGTGAAGTAAATAGTCATATTTAACCTAAAATGTTTGTGCTCTCTCCGGTTTTGAAGCAATGGATCGTTGTGACGGCTGGTAAGTACTTTTCATGTAAATTCCCAAATACTTTTACAGTTTCTTTAGTCTTATTTCATGCTATGAAGGACTCAGGGTCTGAACCGCCCTCACAAAAGGGTTTGAAGCCAGAAGCCACTGAGTTTTGGGAACGAGTGGAGTTGAAAGTGAATTTAACATTTTGGCACTTACTTCAGCAGATCGTCAAAGTCGTTTATAATCGAGCACCATATTTAAGCAATTCAAAGAAAGCCCTAATTATAAACTTATTTTCAAACATTTTGTAAGGGAACAAAAACCAACATGCTACTTTCTGTCCCATTTACCTACACAAAATGGTGGAAAAAGGTAACCTAAGTAGGTTTCCTTTTTCCACGATTACTAGACAACTTTTATTACTTAAGTAAAAGTTTAGGTAATTTTTATAAATAAAAGTATCATCTACAAACAAAATAACATATCTAAAGTACCCAGGGCACAATAACTTCAGTAAAAGTTTATAAGTAATAGGTAATTTTTATAAATAAAAGTATCATCTACAAACAAAATAACATATCTGAAGCCCCCAGGGCACAAGTCCACACTCTTTGACAGTTTATTTTTTATTTTTAGTCAACTTGAACTCACTCGCCACCGGCTTGGCTATCAACTGGCCTTCTCCTATGCTGGTTAAGCTAACAGACAAGGACTCCACAGTATTGAACAAACCTATCATTCTGGATGAAGTCACCTGGGTAGTCTCCGTAGCACAGATTGTGCAGGTGCCATGTAAGTAGTTAAATTTACGTTACATAACATCACATTCACTAATCAAACCATATTCTGCCAAATAATTATTGATTTTTACCTTTGATCTTTATTTAGCCAGGGACCATGTTATTTCTTGCTACTTCTTGTTCATTTAGCACTTATAATACCACATTTTAACATATTATTATAGTTACATTAACCCTTACATTTCCAGGTGCTTTTTTAGTCCCAATTTTTGTCAACCGGATGGGCAGAAGAAATACTCTTCTCTTATCCTTCATGCCCAAGATGGCTGGCTGCGTCCTCGTTATTTTCGCCAAAGAGGTATGGCATCTCATCCTCGCCAGGATACTGGAAGGAATCTCTATGTGTTCCGCTTGTATTGCTGTTTCGACGTATACTGCGGAAATAGCCGATGTGAGTATTCCTATGGCACACTATTTTCACCACTGTGATATTTTGAATTGTAGATATTAACAGAAATTATCCGATGCTAAGAAATTATCAGCTAGAAGTTGCTATCTTCCCTTCACTCGCAGATAATCTTTCTGGGAACAAATGAATTAAGAAAGGGTTTTCATACGATCTAAGACATGCTTGGGTTTGCGAAGAAATTGTCAGACAATTTTGTCTTAAAATCAGAGGCCAGATTTAAACTTTGGTAAGACTACTGACCCAAAAATAATTTAGCCTTTTCTGAAACTTGGAAATGTCGAACAGAAAATAAAACAATACTTGTTCATATGCATTCACTCAGCATTTATCGAGGATCCTATTTACTATGTGAGGTCATCGTGGATGTGAGGTAAAGTGTTCCACAAACAATAACCAATACCTCCTTGGGCAAATAAACTGATAATTCAATACCTTTTTTTTTCAGAAAACCCTTCGAGGTACCCTCGGTTCCCTGACACAGATCTTCATTTCCCTTGGGGTGGTGGCTATGATGACTCTGGGTCCGTTCTTATCATATTTCACGATGAACGTGGCATATTTAGCGTTGGTCGTTGTGTGCCTGATAACGGTGTTACCTTTGCCCGAGACTCCGTATTTCATGTATTCTAAAGGTATTTTTGTACATCATAATTTAACCTACTGCCTAAGAAATGCTTTTAAAGGGATTTACGCGATATAAGGAGTAGCAAATATATAGCTACTTGCTGCCCGTCGTTTCGGCTGGGTTACACCAATCATGGTCGCGAGCGAACCATTTGACACTCCCAATTTCTCGTGAAGACTCTTAAATCCCAATTTTTAAGGTAACGGAACGCGAAAGTCTAAAATCTGTATACAATATTTTTTTTAGGAAAACATAAAGAGTCGGAAGATCTCCTGAACACAATAAGAAGATGTGATGAGGAGACCAGAGAAGAGCTCTGCATGTACGAAGAGTTGATGGGTGTTAAGCAGTCCAGCTTCTGCCAAATTGTCAGGAAGAGTTCCTTGAAAGCGTTCGGGATTACGTGCTTTATAGGAGTCTTTTCACAGCTATCAGGTAGGAAAATCCAACTCTATCACTTTCTTAATTTTGCTATAGCAGTTTTGGAAATCGAATCCTTTTTCAACCCGATTTTTAAAGGTCAGCTTAGTTCCTTATTCCTATATTGTCTTTCTGACATTTTGATTCAGACCATTCGAGAACTGGAAAGAGCCAGTTACATAGAAATTCCGAATCCGAATGTCAAAAATACGTTTGTGAATTATGGATCAACTTAATGAATTGTTAACTTCAAAGAAAACCAATCGAATGTTAGATTCTTAAGTCAGACTTCAGATGGACAGTCTTAGTAACTTGAAATCGTTTATTTTCAGGTTTCAACGTTTTGTCGTTATACTTTCAAACGGTGATGGAATCCACGAAGACGGTCAGTTCAGAAATGGCATCCGTCATCTTCGGCTTGGTCCAGTTGTTCTCCTGCATCGTACCTCTGTTCCTGACCGATAGGATTGGCAGGAAGCCAATACTCTGTTTTACCATGCTACTGATAGGTTTGGGAATGGTGAGCGTCAATTTTCCTAACATATTTATTCCATACTAGTGGTCCCGGCGAATTTCATACCGCCTATACTATAAACCTTCCCTGGACTATCACGAACATTTTAAAACCAAAATTACCTAAATTGGTCCGGGCGTTCTCAAGTTTTAGTCAGACTAACGAACAGCAATTCATTTTTATTTATAAGAAAGAAGAAGATGTGAAAATAGTGTGGTCAAAGTAGGTTTAAGCATTACCTTTAAAGACTTAGGAGTCCTGGTTATGTTTTTCTAAAAGAAAGAAACAAAGGGTGGATGGCGATGAAACCTGTGCCTCGGCAAGCACGTTGGTCCTGTGTGTGGTATCCCATCAGTAATTTCGGATTTTCATCTCACCGAACCATGAGATCTGCTAGAATGCACCTATGATGCCGCACATACTTGCGAAGTGCAATGTAGTTGGCTAATCTTCATTGGAGTTTGCCTGACTGACCACGTTGAAAGCTTGGAGTAGCCTTTGTTATCAGCTCCCGGCTCTCTTTGCTCACCATAATCAACGGCTTAACGCATCTTCCTGGTCTCATTCCAGGCAGTACTTGGCGGATTCTTCTGGTGGAAGGAGACCGGACACACGATCAGCTCGTATCTGAACTACTTGCCACTAGCAGCCGCTATAATTATCAACTTTGGATATTCAGCTGGTATGTTGTTTTGTGGAAATTCTTCGTTGTTTAAAAACGCCTTTTTGTATTATCTTCGTTCTCAGCTTAATAACTCAGAAGCAATAGGTACTGCTTCTTGGGCTGGCTCATTCAGTTAACTCAAATTGCGCAGCAGGTATTATGTGAATTCTTGCTTTCCACAAACTAGTTATATCATCCTACTTATCTCTAAATTCCAGGCTTTGGCTCCATCGTGTTCGTTCTCATCCCTGAGCTCTTTGAGGGTCCATCTCGCGGCCTCGGCGCTGCCACCGTCATCTCCGCCATGGCTGCCACAGTGTTCCTCCTCCTCAAATGCTATGGAGAGATGACAGCTGGTCTGGGAACAGCTGGCACGTATTGGCTCTTCAGTGGATGCTGTGTTGTGTTCAGTCTGTTTATTGCAGTGGCTGTGCCGGAGACTAAGGGGAAGTTGTTCAGAGATATTCAGACTGATTTGGGGAAAGGCCAGTAAGAAGTGAAAGAGTCTGAGGGACAAGTTAAAAATGTAATACGAATATCCAAAGTCAAAGGAAGTTTAGGAGGAAGTCTTAACTGAAAAGTCTAGAGTTTAAGTTTCAAGCCCATGCCTTAAGTTTATGTAGCTAGGTATAAAATTAGTTTTATTTCAAATAGGTATAAAGTAATTTGAAGTTAGCCTGGAGTCAAAGTTTTAAGTCAAAGTCGAAATTTAAATCATCTACTAAGTCTTTAGTATTAGAGGAAGATCCCAGAGCTGCCAGACATCACTTATTTTCTAATGGACAAAATATATACGATTGAGTAGTGGTGGGGTGTACTATCATCATATGACTAGTTGCTACCTTGACCAGACGGCCATTTTTCAGATATCAACCAATCAAGGTACATAGAAACACTGCTCACCTCACTTAAATTCTGATGGCTGATTTTAACATATATTTCACACAATATCATTAAAAATCAGGTTTCATTACTCCCAGACACATGCGGTCGGCGGTTTTACCTTACAGACGCTTTAAAGCTATGAAAAAAATTATTAAGTTTACTTATTTTCTGATGCTTGATTTTTATATATGTTATTCAAACAACTATTTTAAAACGTTTTGCAAGCGGACAGACCGATCCAAGGGGCCAAACATTCATCAGACCCAACTGTTTTAGAATTTTTTTTTTTATTGAATTTAGTTAAGTTTTTCTAATAAAATAGTTTATAAGGTGCAATTCTATAATTATTGCGGTCAGATGAGCACTTTTCAGTTGTTTGAATAACATATATAAAAATCAAGCATCAGAAAATAAGTAAACTTAATAAATTTTTTCATAGCTTTAAAGTGTCTGTAAGGTAAAACCGCCGACCGCATGTGACTGGGATTAATGAATCCTGATTTTTAATGATATTGTGTGAAATATATGTTAAAATCAGCCATCAGCATTTAAGTGAGGTGAGCAGTGTTTCTATGTACCTTGATTGGTTGATATCTGAAAAATGGCCGTCTGGTCAAGGTAGCAACTAGTCATATGATGATAGTACACCCCACCACTACTCAATCGTATACATTTTGTCCATTAGAAAATAAGTGATGTCTGGCAGCTCTGGGATCTTGGACCATATAGAGTTAAAAATATATAGGGGAATTTATTTAATAAAGAAATAAAACAACCGTTAGAATTAAACATTATTTTCTTTCATATCCGAAAAATCTTATTATTTAACTTATAAGTAAGTAAACTAAGATATTTAACTGGAACATTGAGTGAGCATAGCTGTATTGGTAATGAGTAAACTATTAAATATCACAATTTCAAGTACCTATCATGATTTTCTTTTCCATGAGCCGTTCTGATGCATTGCAAGAATATGTTCGTATTCTTTATATAGGAATTCATAAAAATGCCTCTACCTAACCGCATCTTACAGAGTGCATTTTTAACCGACTTCAAAAAAAGGAGGAGGTTCTCAATTCGTCTGTATGTATAATATTTTTTTTTTTTTTTTTTTTTTTTTTTTTTTTTTATGTATGTTCACCGATATTTCCGTCAATTATAAACGGATTTCAAAAATTTTTTTTTGGTTGGATAGGGTTCACTTCCGAGGTGGTCCCATTTCCACCAGTCTCGGATCTGATCATGGGATCCTGGAGAAATCGAGGGCAACCTTCAAATTTTATAGGGACATGTACCGCGTTTTGCATATTATCTGAAGTCATATTGGCATTTGCTTCTGGCAATCATAATCTTATGATGCTGAGCTGATGATGGAAGGTCAACTCCTTAGTAGTTATGAGTAAAAGAATATTTTTTTCAATACTGTATACATATTGAGACTAACTAGTTATAATATCAGTAGCATTACAGGTGAGCTAAACTATTAGGTTGACCAGTCTAGGATCTGATGATGGGATCCAGGAGTAATCGAGGGCAACCCTCAAATTTTATAGGCACATGTACCGCGTTTTACATATTTTCTGAAGTTATATTGGCATTTACTTCTGGCAATCATAATGTTATGATGCTGAGCTGATGATGGAAGGTCAACTCCTTAATAGTTGGGAGTAAAGGGATAATTCTTTCAAATCTGTGTACATATTGATACTACTAGTTATAATATCAGTAGTATTATAGGTGAGCTGAACTAATAGGGTGTAAAAAAAAGTGTAACACTAAAAAGGATGAAAAAAAAATTGTAAACAAAAAAAAACCGCCTTCAAAAACCCGACTCACTAAAAATTACAAAATAATATAATACGAACATTAATCTGGGTATGAATTTGATATGTTGTTGAAGGCGGTGCCAATTAAATTTTTGAGGAAAACTGCATGAAATATAAACGGCACCGCCTTCAACAACATATCAAATTCATACCCAGATTAATGTTCGTATTATATTATTTTGTAATTTTTAACCGACTTCAAAAAAAGGAGGAGGTTCTCAATTCGTCTGTATGTATAATTTTTTTTTTTTTTTTTTTTTTTTTTTTTTTTTTTTTTTTATGTATGTTCACCGATAATATCGTCAATTATAGACGGATTTCAAAAATTTTTTTTTGGCTGGATAGAGTTCACTTCCGAGGTGGTCCCATTTTCACCAATCTTGGATCTGATCATGGGATCCTGGAGAAATCGAGGGCAACCTTCAAATTTTATAGGGACATGTACCGCGTTTTGCATATTATCTGAAGTCATATTGGCATTTGCTTCTGGCCATCATAATCTTATGATGCTGAGCTGATGATGGAAGGTCAACTCCTTAATAGTTATGAGTAAAAGGATAATTCTTTCAATACTGTATACATATTAAGACTACTAGTTATAATATCACTAGCATTACAGGTGAGCTAAACTATTAGGTTGACCAGTCTAGGATCTGATGATGGGATCCAGGAGAAATCGAGGGCAACCTTCAAATTTCATAGGCACATGTACCGCGTTTTACATATTTTCTGAAGTTATATTGGCATTGCTTCTTGCAATCATAATGTTATGATGCTGAGCTGATGATGGAAGGTCAACTCCTTAATTGTTTGGAGTAAAAGGATAATTCTTTCAATACTGTATACATATTAAGTCTACTAGTTATAATATCAGTAGTATTACAGGTGAGCTGAACTAATAGGGTGAAAAAAAAATGTAACACTAAAAAGTATGAAAAAAATTGTAAACAAAAAAAAACCGCCTTCAAAAACCCGACTCCCTAAAAATTACAAAATAATATAATACGAACATTTATAATCATGTGGGTATGAATTTTATATGTTTTGGCGGTGCCAATCAAAATTTTGAAAGAAAACGAAGCACTCTGTGCTTGTCTGTATGAAAAATAAACGGCACCGCCTTCAACAACATATAAAATTCATACCCACATGATTATAAATGTTCGTATTATATTATTTTGTAATTTTTAGTGAGTCGGGTTTTTGAAGGCGGTTTTTTTTTTGTTTACAATTTTTTTCATTCTGTGAACTTAGATGCGAGCTATGCAGATAGGTGGATACCTATCTTAAAACAGTATCCAGCACACTTTATAGGGTTCCGAACCTAAAAGGTATAAACGGGACCCTATTACTAAGCCTCCGTCGTCCGTCTGTCCGTCTGTCTGTCTCCAAGCTGTATCTCATAAACCGTGATAGCTAGGAAGGTGAAATTTTCACAAATGATGTATTTCCGTTGCCGCTATAACAAAAAATTAAAAAGATAATATATAAAGGGGGTCCCTATACAATACTTAAACGTGTTTTTATACACAATAGGCGAGACGACCAAAAAAATATAATTAGTCCGCTATTTAGATTATTTAATAATATTGTACTCGTATTTTTTATTTTGTTTCACAAACAAGAAATTATGAAAATATAGTGCTTAGAAGTTTCGTATGACGTCACGTTATGGTACAATTTTTGCCTAACCGTGACTTCACAAGCCCCCACTCCAGAAGTTCGATAAGCTATAATTTTGTCATTTTTCAATCAATTGAAAAACAATAAAATATGTGTTCCATATTTTTGTATAAACTAACTCACGGACTAAATAGAATAATAGAATTTTGACCCAGTCGTCACGCCTATTGGTACAGGACCCTTCGTATGCGAGTCGGACATGCACTTCGCCAGTTTTGTAATATTGAGTAGGTATCATTTATCTAATTCCTAGAGCTAAGGTCGCTGGTGGTTAACCCTTAGCCTTTTCTGTATCGACGACTTCATGGCTTTTTGCACCCAAAGAGTCTTGAATTTCAGCGAACGTTTTACCTGGAATAAATTATGTTTTGATCATTAAGTTTTGATGCGACGATGGCCGAGTGGTTAAGGTCGTTCCTTGCCATGCGAGTGGTCGCCAGTTCAAACCCCGCCACGTAGGTACCACAGTGTTTTGAAATTCATACGATGCTTTACGACGAAAACATCTTAAGGAAACTCAGCAATTCTTAGGTTGTGTAGTCGACCAACCCGCACTTGGCCAGCGTGGTTGACTAAAGCCTTATCGCTCTAGTTTAGGGTAGGTCCATGCCCCAGTGGGGACGTATATGGGCTGATGATTATAATGATGATGTCAGTTTTGAAAAGTATGCAAAGATTTTGTAAGTTGATTAGTAAAAACTAAAGTAATCCAAAATATCACATTTGAAAAAACCAAACACCAAAATAAAAAATAGACGAGAATGGCCGAGCATTTGGGTAGTCCACGAATGGACTGCGATGGGCTCCCTGTTTTCTCGTGGTCCCAGGATTTTGTCCCATTAGTGGGACCACAAGGGAGAACTGTTTCTCGTAATCCGATTGTTTTGTACCTACATCCTGTATAATAATATGATAGTTTCGTGTTTACAAAAAAAATACAATGATAGTAAAAATATCAACTTTATATTATTCAAGTATATTTTATCTCAACTTTTTTCCAAAAAAAATATTCATTCATCATTAACACTTCACAATACACTCTAAGAAGTGTATCTATGCAGGAAAAATATATAGGTATGTATCTACAGGGGGATAAAATAATTTACTTGATTTAGAAATGGGACTACAAGAAACAGTTCTTTCTCTTGTCGTCCCATTAATGTGACACAATCCTGGGACCACGAGAAGACAGAGGGATGGGCTGGTGATGATGATGACAAAAAAAGCAATACTAACCCTTAGTCTCTGGCACACAGAAGAGTATAAACAAGCACAGCAGCAAACAGTTCACGCTGAACAGCCAGTACGTCACCGCCGGCCCTAGGGCTTCGGTCAGCAGGGCGAAGTACTTCGTGGTGAGGAACACGAAGCCCGTTGAGAGGGGACTGCTCAGCGCTAGCCCGAAGGCCCGCGTTGGACCGGAGAATAGTTCCGCTGAGAGCGCCCATACTACCGAGCCTAGGCCTGAGGAGAAAATACAAGTCTTAATTTAAGGAGTGTCAGCCATACGCTCACCCGCAAGTCCGGTGACGATGACAAGGCTACTCCAAGCCATCATCGCCAAAAAAAGAGGATCATAAACCATACAGTTGCATCATGTATTTTACAGATGTTTTAAATGTTTGTTGGACATGAACGCTGATAACTTATTTGAGAAGACTGCTATCAGCGTACTTCACTACATAGTATAAAACAAAGTCGCCTTTTCTGTCCCTATATCTCTTAGTGCGCTTAAATCTTTAAAACTACGCAACGGATTTTGATGCGGTTTTTTCCAATAGATAGAGTGATTCAAGATCAAGGTTTTTATGTAAAATTTACCCGAAGCAAAGCGAGGGCGGGTCACTAGTAAAATTATAAATAAATAAATATTACACAAAATCACGTAGTAAGTCGCTTAAGCACTCAGAGACCATATTGAGCCTGTCGACTTTAAATGCCGTTACACGCCCCCCCTTAAGAGCCCGGGATCATAGGAGGGAGGGAAAACATGACGTGACATATGAGGTTGTCAAGCACAATAGAAACTATTAGGCTAAAGTAATCGTACCTGCACTGTAGCAATAGACGACCAGGATCAGAGAGACGAGAGGCAGGTAGTTTAGGAGCCCTGTGATCTGATCAGTTTCTGCCTTGATCTTGAAGAACGTTCCTAAGCCGATCTGTAATTTTGGACAAAATAATAATTATTATCAGTCCAAATATATGTTCCGTCGACCTGACTTAGCGTGGGATAAGGGCAGGAGAATGATGATCAGTCCACACCGACCTGGCCTAAGCCAGAAATTTTCCACAAAATGTAACTGCTAGGAACAGACTATGTAGACACTTTACAAGCAAGCTAGTCATATTTACAGTCTAGTTTGAACTGTAGTGATTCTGTTTGAGTCGACGTAATTAAGAACTAGCCATGTTTTCGTCTGCATGAAGCCGTTTATCGCTTTAAACAAACAATACTGCCTTAAAGTGAAGTCGGTCTATGAGTACTCTATGCCCTTTCTCAGTGCCAAGATGGTGTACCAAATAGCAATAAAATCCCATCAAAACTTTTGACGTACCACACACAGACAGACGGTCAGGCTGACAATGTAACTTTAATTTTTGATGTACCTAAGTATTTGCTTGAAAGTAAGGTCCCAAAACTCACCATTCCAAAGGTCATACCACTCAGAGTGACAGCAAGGATGGGCTTCCTCCCAAATTTGTCAGTAACGAGGGTAGTGCAGAGACTGGCGGTCAGCTGAATGAGGCCGATGATCACTGACGCTGTCTCTGGACGCACACTGGTCTGCGTTGACTCCAGGACCGTTTGGAGGTAGAATGTGACTGCGTTGAAGCCTACCAATTGGCTTCCGATTCCTGGAAGATAGAAAGATTGTAAGTAGATTAAAGATGAAATGGTTGGCGAAATGTTGGATGGTGAATGGGGATTGAAAATTGTCACCAAAGAGATCAAATTTATAAAGGATTTGATATGATTTTACTTTACAAACTTTACCGTCGGAGTACACCAAGGCTCCGTCCTGAGTCCGTTTCTCTTCAGCCTGATATTAGACGTATTGTCAGACAGCATCAGAGACCAACATGAGCAGCCACCATGGCTACTTATGTATGCTGATGATATCGCGCTGGTGGACTCGGACAGGGGACGGCTGGTGAGACGTGTTAACACATGGAAGGAATCGCTTGAGAACGGGGGTCTGAAACTCAACGTGGCGAAGACAGAGTACTTGGCCTGCAACACTACAGATCCCATGTCCGTCCGCATAGGCGAAGACACGGTCGAGCGCACGGACCGGTTCAAGTATCTGGGATCTGTACTCCACGCGAACGGCGACATCGACTCCGACGTCAAGGCACGCATTGCTGCTGCGTGGGATAAATGGCGGGAGGTGAGCGGCGTCATTTGCGACCCTAAAATGCCGGTTAAGCTTAAGGGACAGGTCTATAAATCCATCATTAGGCCTGTTCTCTTATATGGCAGTAAAGCATGGCCAGTACTTGAGCGGCACAAGCAAGAACTGCGGGTCACGGAGATGAAGATGCTGCGCTGGATGTCGGGAGTTACGCGAGCAGATCGCGTAAAAAACTCCCGTATTCGCGGCAGCCTTCATGTCCGAGACATCGCTGATAAATTGCAAGAGTGCCGCCTACGTTGGTACGGACATGTTTTACGAAAACCGGCAAACTACGTAGGGAACAAGTGTCTCGCAATGTCGCTACCGCCGGGTCCCGGCAGAAGGGGAAGGCCCAAGAAGGCCTGGCTTGACGTCGTAGTGGATGACATGCGTGCCAACAAACTCTCCGCGAAGGATGCTGAAGACCGTGCGAGGTGGAGAGTTAGGAGCAGGAAAGCGGACCCTGGGCTCCGCAAGGATGCAACCGGGAGAACGCTGAGATGATGATGATGATGATATGATTTGACTTTGTCGACAGGGGAAGACCAAGAATATGCAGGTCAAATCTTAAAGAGAGGTCAAATCAAATGAGAGATGGATGTGGAAGAAGCGAAAGTGGTGTACCAGTACCGTAGCACATGTCAGGAAGTGATCTCTGTCTACCCCTCTGGGAAAAAGGCGGGATATTATGTATGTATGTGTACTTGCCTAAAACAGAGACGATCCCAATGGCCCTACGGAACGTCCTGCTCTTGAACATGTCTCGCCTGCTGACGTCTCCATCTGCCTTGCTAAGGGCATACTCCTTGATTTCCTCAGCAGCCACGGTCTCGGATCCTCTGAGGAACGTCAAGACTGACACAGCATCTGCTGTCTGTCCTGGAGATTGAAGGAAAATAATTAAGGATCCAGACGACTAGCTAATAATAATAGCTAGCTGGCGCTAATAATAATACCATATTAAACTGTTAGCAACTTTGCACTGCGTTATAAGGTATAGTGGGGAGCAAATCGGATTAAAAATGTGTTCCACCGAGCCAGAATTGACAATGGGGATAAAAACTTATTAAGCTACCTATTTAACAAACTGTGTCTTTTAGCCCTTTAAGAGTGATCTTAAAAGGGAAGATCTTCCACCGAGCTGGGTGATCGTGCTCGGGGACCATTGTCCGTTACCATCTTGGTTTTTCGTATATACTTAGTAGCCATCTTATTACTCGCTATAAAGTTATTCTGGCCACTGCCAGAATAACTTTAATAGCGAGTAGTAGTCTTCTATACTAATAACGGGTGTTTGTGATAGTAGTATGGTGATTTTGTGTAAGCGCCATCTGTTGGTTGCTGTGCGAAGTTCTATGTCGGATGTCGCCAGTATACAACAAACAAAAGTACTTACCCTTGGTATACAAGAAGTAAGGACTCTCAGGCAGGAACAGCAGAGGGGCGAAGGTCACCACCATCAGGGTGGTGTAGATGGCGTTCAGGGTGACGTACGAGATGAAGGGTCCCATGCATAGCATCATCACTATGCCCAAGGAGCACATGATCTGCAGGATTGTGCCTAAAGCGCCTCGGATTTTCGTCTGGAAAATGTGTTTACCATATTGTTTTCAGATATGTACGACAGAGTATGTACTTTAGTGCGGACCACTGATCTGATAGATATGATTTAGTTGGGTGTGTGTATATCACTATTTCTGTAGCAGTTGTTAGTCTGAATAATATCGAATTTCATTTTAATACGAGAAGTTACAATAACTTTATTGATTCGATTGTTTCGATTATCTTTGAAATTTTTTTTCTCATGAGTTAGTTGAGAGTCACTGCAGCACTACACATTCCTACACATGTACCAATCATTCATTCGCAAGTTATGGGATATTTGAAAAAATTGAAAAATGTACCAGAGAACACTTCCAGTCATGTGCTGCGATCCTGGTACACCACTTTCGCTTCTTTCACATCCTTCAATCTCTTCATGCATTCTCGTTGATTACGGGTACTTTTAATTTGACCCTTCTTCAAAATCAAATGTAGGTACCTATATCAAATTTATTTCTACTCACGCTAGCAATCTCCGATGCGTACACCGGTATCACGTTAAAGATGAAGGTGTCCGACACTCCGCTGATGGCTCTGCCGACGAGTAGCATCCAGGGTTCCGTAGCGAAGGTGAAGATGGCACCCACTATGACCTTTGGAGCTGCAGCCAGGAGAACGCATGGCTTCCTTCCAAGACGATCCAGAAGGATAGCCGGGAGGAAGTTGGCTGGTGGTGGAAGATAGAGCAGGAATGTTATTAGGGTTTGTAAGACGTTGTTAGTTCAACTTAATATACAGGGTGTAACAGGGGGGGTGGATCATCGTAAGTCAATCGATGGGGGACTTCAATACCTATCGATATAACCCCCATGTATGTTCAGCGATTTTCAATAGTTCCAAAGTTATTGAGATTTTTGTGAAATTTTTATAAGAAGCCAGAATTCAGTATAAAAGTCTTCACTGTAGCTTAACTACTGGACCTGCTTGCATGTTTTTTTTTCTAGAAATAGTTCAATAGCGGGTCTTCATAATTACGATACCGATTTGAGTCATAACCTTATCATATTGGAGTAAAAAAATAATTCTTTACAAAAGTTTTACGAATCGAATTGTGTCTACCAACTTTCAAAGCCTCCAGTGAAAAAAAATTACCTGTGTTTTTTTTCTAGAGCTTATTTTAAAAACTACCTACATTCATGGATAGTATACCCTGAAAATTTCATACCGCTACTACCAGAGCATCATAACGAAAATTGAACGCGAATGGCACAGGTGCCATAAATCAGTGTTTTTATTTTTCATAAAAACTTTAATTAAAAAACTAAATTGATATGTTTCACCAAATTTATGCTATGTTAGTAACATTAGTAGCAGTCATTTTACAGAATTGCAAATTAAAGGGGTGAAAATAAGACAAAGAAAATTTACATAATTTTTGTTAATTATTTTTTTTTACAGTAAGTGTTCATAATGGGCTCCATTATTGGCTATGCATAAACGAGTACGACACCTTTTTACAAAGGTTTTTCGGATGTTGCAAAATGCTACTACTACATTTTGCCTTGTTACAATTTGGGCCCCTGAAAAATTTTACAAAAAAGAAGCATTCCACAACCTCCAAAAAAGCTTTTTAAGAAGGTCTAAGCTATGCATAGCCAATAATAATGCCCATTATGAACACTTACTATAAAAAAAAATATTAACAAAAATTATGTAAATTTTCTTTGTCTGATTTTCACCCCTTTAATTTGCAATTCTGTAAAATGACTGCTACTAATGTTACTAACATAGCATAAATTTGGTGAAACATATCGATTTATTTTTTAAATTAAAGTTTTTCATGAAAAATAAAAACACTGATTTATGGCACCTGTGCCATTCGCGTTCAATTTTCGTTATGATGGTCTGGTAGTAGCGGTATGAAATTTTCAGGGTATACTATCCATGAATGTAGGTAGTTTTTAAAATAAGTTCTAGAAAAAAAACACAGGCACTTTTTTTTCACTGGAGGCTTTGAAAGTTGGTAGACACAATTCGATTCGTAAAACTTTTGTGAAGAATTATTTTTTTACTCCAATCTGATAAGGTTATGACTCAAATCGGTATCGTAATTATGAAGACCCACTATTTAACTATTTCTAGAAAAAAAATTATGCAAGCAGGTCCAGTAGTTAAGCTACAGTGAAGACTTTTATACTGAATTCCGGCTTCTTACAAAAATTTCACAAAAATCTCAATAACTTTGGAACTATTGAAAATCGCTGAACATACATGGGGGTTATATCGATAGGTATTCAAGTCCCCCATCGATTGACTTACGATGATCCACCCCTCCTGTTACACCCTGTATAATTTTAAACTATCATGCTCATTCAACAAAACAACATGGTAAATATCCCGAACAATGTCAGTTTTCTAATTTGTTCAACTTAGTCAAGAAGTTGGCGAGTAAACACCAGAGCCTCTGAAAAAACGTTCGAATAGAGGTCCTGCGCCTGATCTCTCGTCGGTCGTGTCTCTCCAAAGTTCATTGATCTCTGAGAACGAAGGAACATGGTGTCCACCAGTGGCGTAACTACAGGGTGGCAAGTCGGCAAAATGCCACGGGCCCCCACCCGGTAGGGGGCCCCAGCCGAAAGGGGTCCCCGGTCATAGGAGAGTCTCATCTGCCAACCCACATACACATTAAGATAAATAAAAAGAACGAGGGGTGTACGGGGCCCCAACCGATGAATTTTGCCACGGACTTCAACGGGTATAGTTACGCCACTGGTTACCACGGCCGAAATCGGTCCGACAGGCCACAGACTTGATCCATTCCTTATAGATGGGACCTTATAAATGGGACTGTTGATAATTAGGTACAAAAAGAGTTGTCGGAATATGGCACTAAATGATTCAGCGGTAACAAAGCTATTTAAGTTTTATTAGTTTCAAACATCTTTAGCTTAGCCACTTTACGTGTCAAAGGTAAATATGTAACTAAATAGAAGGAAGACAGATTAAAGGGCATTAACTTATACTTAGCAGAGGTTATGGCCCGATAAGCATGTCGTTAAGTAACTAATCAGTTGACCGTAATATAAATAGAAGTTACCTCTCTGATCGATAAATAATTGGGTTAAAAATTGTAAATAGATGATAGTGAGGATATTTGTAAACATTATTAAATACCTATTCATTATAGGCTTTTGGAAGTGATTGGAGATTTTAGATTAATTCGTCATCATAATCAACCTATCACAGTCCACAGCTGGACATAGGCCTGCCCAAATGCTTGACACTCCCGTCTATACTCGCATCCATACTATAAAATAATAGTATAGAGTCTAGTGCCTGAAAAAGAGTATGCTACATTTTGAATCGTTGCAAGCTAAAGGGATTAATCTATTTTGCCCCACCATGTGTCCCCATTAAAGGAAAAAGGAGATGTCTAAACCTCTTGCTGATAAGAAGGTAGTGACCTTCCTATAAGAGATTATGCTAATAGGAAATAGTGCAGTTTTTTAGGCAAATTTTTTTGGAGCCTTTGTTTATGGAAATATTACCAGGTCAACCAACCAGTGGCCCAAAGAGTAAATGAGGGCCACAAAGGTAATGCATATGGCATTGCATTTGGACGCCAGTTGCCATTGGAGCGAATTGGAGTGGCAAAGTGGAATAACCCAGAAGCTAGTCACTCCTAACATAAAAAATAACATTTTTAACACCCTCACCGAACACTCCAACCAGGAACCCGATGGACACGATCCATGACCCCTCCTCCTCAGTGATGGGCCTGGACAGAACTGGTTCGGAGTCACTCCTTAGCTTCACCAGCACGGGAGATGGCCAGGCCAGCCCGAGACCGGTGCATAGTACGCTCAGGTTTACTGCAATGGGAGATAGTATTTTTTTAAGGGACTAGCTAATATAAACATAAATTTAATCTATACTAATATTATAAAGCTGAAGAGTTTGTTTGTTTGTTTGAACGCGCTAATCTCAGGAACTACTGGTTCGATTTGCAAAAATCTTTTTGCGTTGTATAGACCATTTATCGAGGAAGGCTTTAGGCTATATAACATCACGCTGCGACCAATAGGAGCAAAGATACAATGGAAAATGTGTAAAAAACGGGGGAAACGCGAACAAAGTCGCTGGCACAGCTAGTAATAAATATTTCACAACATCACAAACATTGATCTGAGCTTAGAAAACTGAAGGTGTCCGGGATATTTACCATGTTGTTTTTTTTTAATGAGCTCCGAGCGCCATGATCACGGGTAAACCAGTCAGTTCACCCGTGATCATGGCGCTTGCAACAGTGCCGAAATATCGGGAGCTCATTAAAACAAAACAACATTGAAACGGACGGCGTACCGCAACTGGGCCAGGGCTCATGCACTTGGGGATCCTAATATTGCCTCGATTAAAGCAGCCTACAACAAAGCCACCAAGGCCACCAAAAGGGCATACAACAGAGCAGATGCCCAGCGAGTTGCACGTGTTGGCCAGGACCTTATTAGGCATCCCACGGGTAGCCGCTCCTTTTGGCGCCTGGCTAAACATGTGCAATCCAACTTCTGTCTGCCTTCGCTGCCCCCGCTGAAATATCCTGACGGTTCGCTAGCTCATCAACCGCAGGAGAAGGCAGATCTGCTTGCCAATCTTTTTGCGGCCAATTCCTGCATCGATGACGGTGGAGCACAGCCGCCTAAAATTCCACATTGCGGTGCACATATGCCTGAGATCCGAATCAGGCAATGTGATGTACGTGCTGAGTTGCAGTCACTTGATGTAAGGAAAGCTAGTGGCCCGGACGGTATTCCAGCGTTAGTACTCCAAATTTGCGCAGCGGAGTTGTCTCCAGTACTCACACGCCTGTACCGCCTCTCTTATAGCTCGGGCATCGTGCCCCGGGCTTGGAAGGAGGCGAATGTTCAACCTGTACCCAAAAAAGGGGACAGGTCCGATCCTGCCAACTACCGGCCCATAGCTATAACCTCAGTACTGGGTAAGGTGTTTGAGCGGATAATTAACGCCCAGCTCATCCGCTACCTAGAGGATCACTCGCTGCTGCATGACCGTCAATACGGTTTTAGACCAAAACGGTCCACGGGTGATCTTCTAGCGTACGTTTCGCACCTCTGGGGGAGGCTATGGAGAAGCATGGCGAATCTATGGCAGTTAGCCTTGATATCGCTAAAGCGTTTGACCGTGTATGGCATCGTTCGCTTCTCTCCAAGCTCCCGGCATACGGTCTGCCACCTCGCTTGTGCGAATGGGTTGCGGGATTTTTGGAGGGGCGCAGGATTCGTGTCCTTTGTGACGGACGCACTTCTTGTTTCCACCCAATAAATTCCGGTGTACCTCAAGGTTCCGTTTTGTCGCCGACATTGTTTCTGCTGCATATCAATGACATGTTGTCACTAGGCAACATTCATTGCTATGCGGATGACAGCACTGTCCACGCACGTTATTTCGGAAGACCTGGGGTAAAGCAGACCGAAACCGAGGAAAAGAGGAACCTTCTTGTCGCCGAGCTTGACGGGGTCTTGGACCGCATTTCCGAATGGGGCTCATGCAATCTTGTCGAGTTCAATGCCAAGAAGACACAGGTGTGTGTTTTTCTAGTAAAGTGTCTCCTTTCCTTTCCCATCCTACTCTTCAGAGCACCCCCTTACCAATACAGGATAGCCTTAGCATCCTTGGCATGGATGTTCGCCGCGACCTAAACCAGCGGGATTACATCGAGAGCGTCATTAGAACAGCCTCCCGCAAACTGGGGATCCTGAACAGAGTGCGGCGATTTTTCACACCGGTGCAACTCTGCCTTCTTTATAAGGCACAAGTTCGCCCATGTGTGGAATATTGCTGTCACCTCTGGGATGGCTCCGCAAAATACTTGCTCGACGCCCTCGATAGGTTGCAGCGACGTGCTATCCGTATTGTCGGTGATGTAGAGGTGTCCGAGATCTTAGAGCCTCTCCAGCTACGTAGAGACATTGCCGGTCTAAGTGTTCTCTACCGTCTCTATAATGGGGAATGCTCTGAAGAGCTATTCCAGCTAGTCCCTCCCTCCCCTTTCCACTCCCGAACGACACGTGCTGGACAGCGCTGCCATCCACATACAATGCAGGCGCTGGTGGCTCGGACAAAGAGGTTTAGCTCCTCATTTCTGCCCCGTGCCATTAAGGCATGGAATGCTTTCAGCTCATGTTTTCCCTCCCTCCTATGATCCCGGGCTCTTCAGGCGGGGCGTGAAACGGCATTTAAGCAGGCCTTCAGGGTGAGTGCGACAGGCTCAATACGATCTATTGTGCCTGTCGACCTCATATTTGGATCTCACTACCGCTTACCATCAGGTGGAGTGAGGTCATCTTGTTAGCCTTTTTATAAAAAAAAAAAAAAAAAAAAACATGGTAAATATCCCGGACACTTTCAGTTTTCTAATGTGTGTAACCATGACAGTTTAAAACTATCTGATCCCATGGTAGTAAGTAGCTTAAGAACTTGTGCTGCGGATATCAGAATCAACAGTGGATACACAAATATACTTAAATATTTTTATAACACACCCAGGCACGGAAAAAACACCGATGTTCGTCACACAAATATTTGTCCCGGGTGAGAATCGAACCCACGACTCTTGGAACCGTAAGTAGTGAACCTGGGCTACTAACCACTGTTCTACCGAGCCAGCCAGTGATATGGCGGGGAGTTAGCTGGTCCACCCTAAACAATGTGGTCAGCCCTACTAAGTATCTTATCCAGTATATTTATCGATTACTATCTAGCAAAATTTGTGTCCCCCCTGGCCTAGAACCGAAAATCTGATTATGATACATGGTTACTTAATGCCGACGTTTCGATTCTATGAGTAGAATGATTGCGATAGTAACCTGTCCTGTAACTAGACCTAGGTGTATGAACTATTTCGTATAATTAATAGGACCTTGAGTCATAAACTAACTTGGTACGGTAACAATAGACGTATTTCTACACTTGACATTGTGCGATATATATCACAAGTGTTTAAGCGCCTTAATCGGAATAAATCAATGTTAATGATTTTTATCTAACTGATAGACAATTTTGTAACATTTTAATATGATAATTGTACCATCTAACATAGTTTTTATAGTGTAATAATTCAGTATCTAAAGTATGTAAATTAGCTGTCATAACTTCCAAGAACGTCGCATATACAAGTCTTTTACAAGCGTGATAGAATGTATGTTGTATGACATATGTATGTGTTGCATAATTATCAATTTGTCAAGGAATAAACCGCCACAAAAGTGGACACAATGGTCGATTGTAAAATTGCTGAGTTCCGGCCGTTGGCTCAATAGGTACACAACTGAATGATGAGATGGAATAGCTACCTATTCATAAAAAAAATAACAGCGACTCAAATATATAAGTGACTATTTAACACAGATTACTAAGCCAAATACGTTGGTCACATAATTTTGGCGCGTCCCTGTATGATAATCATTATTTGATGGTATTCATTTACGCAACTCAATAATGAGATGGAATAGCCACCTACTCATAGAAAAATAAACAGCGACTCAAATATATAAGTGACTTTTTATCACAGATTACTAAGCCAAAAGATTTTTCTATTTGCGCTATAACTAAGGCATACAATAAATAATGTTATTTACTTATGTTTTGTGATTTGGAACATCTGGGGGCTTAGACTTAGAAAGTAACAATATCGAAACGATAACGAAGTTCGAAAAGAACAAAAAGTATCGGACTCACCACGTGATTTATCGCGTCTAATGTCAAAGTTCGTTATCGTTTCGATATTGTTACTTTGTCTACGGCATCTGTAGTTAATATTTGCTTCTGACTTTACATAAGTACTACCAAGTACTCTTAGTATTCAAACCAACTGGTAAAAATCGAATCCATTACCTTCTTTCCTTGGTTAGATATCAAATAATGCAACAGGTAAAAGGCAATAGGTAGGTATAGTAGACTTTTAGCTTCATAATGCACGATTTAGTATTTGATAGATACAATGTAGACTGGTTTGGTGGAACAGTGTTTAGTGACTGACCACTGTTCCACACTTACGGTTCCAAGAGTAGTGGGTTCGATTCCGACCCGGGGCATATATTTGTGAGACGAATATCGGTCTCTGTTCCATGTCTGGGTGTGTTATTAAATATGTATAATATTGTATATAAAGTATATTTGGTATCCACTGTTGATTTGATACATTCTGATATCCGTAACACAAGTGCTTAAGCTACTTACCACGGGATCAGATCAAGTAGTCGCATGTGTTGTTGTGTAATATTTAATGTACATATTGAACGATGAAGTAATGTCGTATAACATATTACTTATATGATTAAATGTCAATACTATACATACTTCTATGGGCTTTGGAAGTAATTCGTCAAATATAGACATGGAAATCGGTATATTAAATTCAATACAATTACAGTTGAACAAATAAGAATTTTACATAACTAAGAATATACCAATTCAAATATAAAATGGATAATATATAAGTGAAAAGCATATTGTGACAGATGTGTATTCAATAAAATATTGTATGTACGGACTTCCTATCCGTATTAACATATTTAAACAGTATAAAGTTAATAAAGCAATAATTGTTATCTAGAACTATGTTCCATAAGCCCAAAATATTTTCATTTGTAGAAGGTAATTTGTTTTATTTAAGCCATTGTTCTTCGAAATTGAACACAAACCAATTGTAACAGTGTTTTAAAAAAAAGATCGTCTGGTAGGTCAGTCAGTATTATCAAATCAAATCATCATTTATTTGCTTACTAAGTGTACATCATACAAAGGTGGAATATAGAAAAAGGCACTTACAACTTAGTCACCGTGTAGGTATTGCAAATATTATTACATATTATTAATTAATCATAAATTATTATTAACATTGTTACATAAAAATTCTTGAATAGAGTAATAACATTTTTGAGTCAGTTTATTATGTTTTTGAGTCAGTAATTATGTTACTTATCTTTGATCGAACTGGTAGGTGTATACCGAGGTACGCAGTAGGTACCTACTGACTACCTCGTTGGTCCATTGGAAGCAAGCCCTGCGTAAGGACATTAAAGTCCCCGTGGGGCAAAAATCGTGATTTTTTTAATGATGTAGGTATTTCCATATGGATAAATACGCCATCAAAATTACAATCTAGTCTTAAAAGACTAATAAGTAATGCATGTTTAACTTAAGCTGCTAAAATAAATGTGTGTCTAAGAATGTGTCCATTAGCACTTTTCTTATTGTCTCTATTAAGGGGAAGACACTTTGTTCTTGTGTTCATAATGAGTGGCACACACTTCAGTTTTCGTCACTGATTTACACTAACTCAAAAGGTTTTGTCCTTTTGAGTCTCTAAATAAAATAAATCTCTAAAGTCTCTGAATAAAAAACCGTAAATGAAAATTTTATACAAAAAAAAACCTGATATTGGCCCCTGCGGCATCAGAGACTCTAGGCCACCGGTCTTTGTTTACTTAGTCAAGATTTACTTAATTTGAAATGGGTTATGTATTAGAGCAGTGGTTCTTAAACGGTAGTCCCTGGGAGTAGGGTTGCCATCCGTCCGGTTTCCCCCGGATTTGTGTCCGGGGAAAACCCGGACCCGGATGTTTGCAGTCTTTGGAGATGTTTTTGGAGGTGTCCGGGGAAGAAACCTTATTTCGTTCGACCGTCCGATAATTTTGCCGTGTTTATCGGGCGTCATCGGCGTGTCACACACGACATTTTAGCAAGTGGTCCCCCATTTCTAAAAGTTTAAGAACCACTGTATTAAGGCATTGAACGCGCTTTTTGCTCTTCGCAGTTTCTTGGAACGTTTGCATCATTGGAATTTACAAGTTGCCGAAATCAATATTTGTTATGTGAGTGATAGGAAACTACACATGAATCCGTATGAGGTAAGTAGATATTCCGTAGTATTCCCGTTGCAATTTTGAGTTAATTGTGTGTTTTTATATTTGATTTTTTATACAAGTTCAGGCCTAACTAAAAAAACCATCACATAGAATTAAGTATTATTCAATTTTGTTGCAAAATTTCGGGAGTTCAGCGAGTGCATACACATTACACATACATACATACATACTTAGAATATTTTTTTATTTATATATATTTTTAACTAGCTGTGCCAGCGACATCGTCCGCGTTTTCCCCGATTTTTACACCTTTTACCATTGTTTCTCTGCTCCTATTGGTCGCAGCATGAAGTTTTATAGCCTAAAGCCTTCCTCGATAAATGGTCTATTACAACACAAAAAGATTTTTTCAATTCGAACCAGTAGTTTCTGAGATTAGCGTTCAATCAAATAAACAAACTCTTCAGCTTCAGCTATAGATATAGTAACATCCCTGGCCATCCCCTGTCGACATTTCCATTTATACTTTTACTTTAGGTTACACACTGATTAACTTTTAAAACGCTTGAGACTGCATTTTGTTTTTGCTGACTGTATATAAGTGCCTACTTGTTTGATACGCGATGTTATGGCGTGATGACCATGAGTCTATGACCTCTATCGTTTTTATGAGTATAATTACGTCAGCAATCGTATTGTTAAGCAGTCATAATGACCTGTGTTATGTATTTGTGACTAAGTAAATAAAGTTAGTATCTAACTTTAAAAATAAGGTACTAGGTTGCATATTGGTAAGTACGTTGGAAAAGAATAAGTCGTTTAACTATTGTACTTACTTATTGTTTATTTTTTTATTATGGTACAAACAGATTACTGTCATTACAGTAGGGCTACCATGAGTTTAAAACTTACGCACTCGATATCGCCTACGTAAATATGTCTATGAAAAACTTGTATGAAAAAAAACAACTCGATAGGTTTTTAACGTACGTAAGTTTTCGATAGCCAACTCATGGTAGGCCCTCAGGAATAGGTAGGTTAGAACCACCTACACAGTTAGGGCAATGTCTAGGTAGTCCTAGGTATAATATTAGGTAGATTTGTCTCATTGTCTGGCTCGGTTGAACAGTGTTTAGTGACCGTTAGGGAATATTTGTGTGCAGTAGCGCTACCGTTTGAGTTTGAGTTTAAAAGTTACGGACTCTATATCACCTACGTAAATATGTCTATGAAAAACTTGTACAGCGCCCCTGGTGGTTACGCTAAAAACTACAATAGGTCGTAATGAAATAACAACTCGATAGGTTTTTAACGTACTTAAGTTTTCGATAGCCACCTCATGGTACCGCTACAGAACATCGATTTTTGTTATGTGTATGTGTGTGTTCCATATACATATTTAAGTAAACAAGAACCGGAAGAATATATGTGATGCTGTATGATAATTAAGTATTATTATTTAAAGTGTCAACATACTTATGTAGATCATCACTTCACAACATCACATCGCTTTTGTTCGACATAATAATCAGGAAAATCCTTAGAATAGTGACCTTTTCCTTGAGATCTAGGCATACACTGTAACGCAATGGTATGTGATAAGCATTCAGATAATCTACAGAGAGGACTTTTCCGCATTCAGATAAAATAACAAAAGAAGAAAGCATCTATAAGTATATGCGTTCCGCACATAAAGAGTAAAAACGGGACCCTCTTACTAAGATTTCGCTGTCAATCCTTCTGTCCACCAGAGTGTATCTCAAGAACGGTGATAGCTAGACAGTTGAAATGTTTACAGATGATGGTTTTTTACAATATCTCCACGACCGGTTGGATGTGTTTTCGGACGATTTGAGTCAACTAGCAATAGTTCTTTTATATATAATATGTTATGTGACATGATCTCATTATAGTATAATTAAATAATAATAATATGTATATTAGTAGATAAGTAAAGAAATAGATATAAGTGTGTGTATATATGTTATAGGCAATGTGTATAATGCAGGCATTCTATACAATGCCTAGGAAATGTATAGAATGCCGAGGTTGCTTAGGCAATGTATGATATGATACTCAATGTTTGAAGTATTTCACACTTTAACTAGGAAATGTATAGAATACCCAGGCATTGTATAGAATGCCGGTTGAAGCTTAGGTAATGTATTTAATCGATTTGTCTTCTCCGTAATTTGGTTAGTTAGATAGGTAGGTACCTATCTGATCTTTTGAGAGCTTATCCTAATTTTAACTGTCACAAGCAGATAGCGCTGATTAAACATATTGCATTTTATCGGTTGGTATGCCGTGTTTTTTGCGTATTGAGCGTTGACAACATAGGAGTTCTGGAACAAACTAGTTTGGCCTAAGCTAAACTAGTTTTTCCGTTACAGATAGCTATATATGGGTGGTTTAAAAAAATTTAACACAAATAGAACTCTTTTTTTAACTCAGTCTAGGGTGCCAGGAAGTCCTGAGTTCGCAAGTACTACATAGTTTATCCAAGGCCAAACGAGTTCGTCCTGAAATCGGGTTTGTCCGGTAACATCTAAATATAAGGAGAAACTGACTGACTGATTGACTGACTGACTGACATAGACGCGCAGCCTAAACGGCTTAACGTCTCGTAACTTGAAATTTGGAAATGACGTAGCTAAGGTGCCGTAGTAGAGGTGCAATAAGAAATGAATTCCCGAAATTCTTGTGGGAACGGGAATTAGCGGGAAAAAGCTTTTAATATGAAAAATCTAAACCACTTAAGTTAGATGCTTTAAATTTGGCATGCAGGTACCATAGTAAACTTAACTTAACCATAGTAAGCTTAGTTGGAACAGGATATTGAAAAACTCTTACGGGAACGGGAGTTAGCAGTAAAAAACTTTTGTATGAAAAAATCTAAACCGCGAAAGAAAAATGATTGAAATTTGGCATGCAAGTACCTTAATAAAAGAAAAACTTACTTGCAACGCGATATTGAAAAAATCTCACGGTAATAGGAGTAATTGGGAAAAACCTTTTATATGTAATATCTGTAGTTCACGCGAACGAAGTCGCGGGCACAGCTAGTGTATGTTTATGATCAACAAATTGCAACTACATATCACTGTTCTTGAGTTAAAGCCTGGTGACAGATGGACGGATTGACCATTTATGGGTTAATGGACGGACTCAAAACCAATGGCTACGTAACCCCTCTACGCAAAGCAATAACATATTATTCAAAATATACCGAGGTTAAGGTGATTAACTCTTTCTGAATAATAAATAAATAAAAATGTTTAAGGTCCTACCCGTGGTCGTTCATTATACACATTACCTGATGCACTTCGGGCATTTTATACAATACCTAGGCAATGTGTGAAATTAATCGTATTATACACATTGCCTGAACGTTTTAGGCATTGTATAGAATACCTAGGTAATCTATACAATACCGGATTATACACATTGCCTATAACATATACATAATATAAGTGGGCCATGCTATTGTTTCTTTAAAAAAACTACTAATCTGAATGAGAGTGAAAAAGGACACAGGGTTCCTTAAGGCTCCCCGCTCACGTCCGATAATCGGTGACCGTCGTCTTGTCGGAGAGATCTTATTTCAATGGAGCAACGCACGGGTCCTACAAAAAGTCGGTAGAATACTTTCATACACATTCAAATCGGTCCGACTATCGGACCGATAAAAAGCGGACAACCTAATCGAGTTCCTAATATTGTTGTCACATGTCACCCGAAGTCGCGGGCCGAAAGCTAGTAGGTAGGTAGGTATGTGCATAATTAAATTTAGTGGAGTTGCACGTAACAACTATGCATAAATTTTTCAAAAAGCACGTTTTTGCTATTATTACTTAGTTTGTGAGTACATGTACCTACGTACCTACTTATTATTATCAAATAGATGTTCAAATAAATCTTGCGTAAAAATCATACACCTAATAAGTAAACTTTACACATTGGCCACATTGCGGTTAGGAAAACCCAAAAGTAGGTATTTAGGCACCCAAATTGCGGACTGTCAACGTTGTTATTCTTTACATCTATGAAATGAAGAGTTGATGATGATATTTATTATTCAAGTTATACTTATTCTTACTTTAATGTTTAATATTCACGTCTTACTAAAAATTAATAAGTAAATAACACGGTAGGTACTTTTTTGGGTAGGTAGGTACATATTCAATAACAGAACTTTTCTTCAATGTTTAATTTATCGGAATCTATTGTAATAAACATGGTTGTAAGTGTAACTTTAAGTACCTAAGTATAAAAGTTAAAGTTACTTTTCATTATGTTTATTCTAATAGATATTATGATAAAACATATATTTACATGTCGTCAATCTCTAAATCCAAGTACCTATGTACCTAAGTAATTTATTGTTATGTATGAAAGTAATTTTTATTTGTTTATTTACCAACAATGACAACCGCATATTGTCTCAACAGAGGGTTATCAAAAACTTTCAACATATTCTTAACACCTCCACCACTCACACTTCACTTGTTTATAGAAAAAAAGTCAAACGTCAGATCCATAAACAAACACTAAAAATTTGTTTTATTTCAAAACACTATCAAATAAAGTTTCTTTTTTAAAACACAACAATTCACCAGCAAAAGCAATCAAGTTCTGAGATCCCCACTAACTTTACCACGTACCTACACCAACAATCTCTTGGCCGATTCGTAGTATTTGCTAAAAGTTCAACTAGCAACCTTAAAATATTGGAACATAGAGTTGAAATATGTTTAACAAACATACTCAACTGAGCGCTTGAATGGACTTACCATGTTTGTCATTCTAAATTCAAAGTTTTTTCTATACAGTTCAATGTTATATCCATTGCTGTCTTTCAAACAATTATTAAAAAAATGCTCTGCAAATGATTCGATGTACGTAAAACCTTATGTAAAATGACGAATTGCATTACGGCTCGTCAAAACCGGTATCTAAGTTGCGAAATTCGCAGGTTTGGTGCTATGGTGTATCGCAATGGGATTGTGAATCAAATAAATCAATGTGCATTGCATTTGTATGTAAAAAGATAGATAATGATAACATATCTGTGGCTTAAATTTTAATTAGGTACACTGATTTGTTTCTGTCGATTAGGGTTTAAGATTTATTGGGATCAATCAAACGTATTTATCTAACATAGGTAGATAAGTGGTTACCGCCTGGCCTTAACTTATTTCTAGGGTTCCGTATCCAAGATTAAAAACGTCCGGACGGACGGACGGACAGCAAATTTGTCACCAGATATGACTTTGCTCTCACCGGGCTGTTTTATCTCAAAAATAGCTAGACAGTTGTTTTTTTAATTCCGCTATAACTAAAAATAAAATAAATATTTAAGGGGCTCCCATACAAAAAACGTGATATATTAACAATTTTGGTAAGGAATCCTTCGTGCGCTTGGTGTTTTATGGTTTAGCCTATCAGTTAAGTATCCATAGGTATACTAAGAAGAGGAAATAGTTGATTGGTTATTTATTATTTGCAATGTATGTACTTTGTAACTGAACTCGTAACTCAACATATCAGTTAAATGCCAAAAATGTTATAATATTATCATAATATTAAATATAGCGCAGTTATATTTATACCTGCGCTGTGCATTTGCACACCTGTAGGTACAACATACCATATTTCTAGCAAATAAATATTATTTCTATTTCCATTTCTAAGTAAACTCCTTTTAAACAGCTATGTACTCTAGAAAAAGAGTAATAGGTATATGATATACATAAAATGATATACATAATTATTTTACCATCAAACTGTTTACCAGTGCTAGAACTGAGCTAGCTCGCAATTCCGTCCGCTTGAAGTCGTTTACCGAAGGCGCAAACCGTTACTCCCTTCATTAAATCGAAATACATATTCACACCCAGACACGGAAAAACACTGATATTCATCACACAAATATTTTTCCCAGGTGAGAATCGAACCCACGACTCATGGAACCGCCAGCCAAAGTCACTAACCACTGTTCCGCCGAGCCAGTCAAAAAAGTTAGTTACTTGATAGCACGAATCAAACTTTTGAACGAATTTAGGAAGGTTATTTATCGTCCTAGTTTGGGATAGGCGTATATGGCCTGAAAATGATGAAGAGTAGTTTGATTTCACGATTTCATATTATAGTGCATGTCTTTGCGTAGTTACGTAAATTCTTCGTTAAAAAAAAAATCTGACACTTCTGACAGTAACTGTCAGTGAATTTGGTTGACGTCTCATTCTCGTTTGTTTTGGTCGAGTTTTGTACAAATTTTGTATTTGTTTGTTGTGATTTTCGTGCTATTATTGAATACTGCTTAGTTTTAAGGAGAACTCTTTGTAAACCATAATTACTTTAACAATGGACGACGATGATTATTGGAATACAAGTGAAACTAAAGCACAGGCCTTTAGTTTTGATGATGATGTTGTGAGTTCCTGGTTATTATCTTATAACTTGGCTAGTTTAATACTGTATACTAAAATATAACACAGAGAGATAAAGCAGACTGTTATTTAACAATATTCGTATACTAATTTGATTTCTTTTTAGAAAACATAAGTTTTTAAGTCACCTTCACCTTTTTAATTTTGAATGTATAATTTTATGAATTTATTCATTCAGTATTTAACAATAAACTGCTTTATTTGAGTATCATATGAATGATAAATAAATAAATAAAATAAAGTAAAATTATATGCATAAAAATTTTAACAATCTTGTTGCCGGGGCTTCCCAAAAGGTTGTCATAATATACTAATAAATAATCTCATCTGAGGAATAAAATTCATGTCAGATGATTGGTTCCTTGATACCTCATGACAAGCACTTTATTTTTGACAATATAATGTAGTTTGCCACCAATTGAAACCAATTGAAACCAATTGAATATGTAAACCTTTCAGCTGACACCACAGGAAATATTGGCGATTGGCCAGCAACCACAAGCTGGCAAAAGGGATGACAGCATCTTCAACAATTCAGCTGTGAACAACAAAACATTACTGCCTCTGAATAGTCTAGTTTCCAATAAAGTCTTAGATCTGAGTGAGTTTTTAAGTTAATATTATTATAAATAAATAAATGTCTGGGACATTTCCACACACAGTCATCTGACCCCAAACTAAGCAGAGCTTGCACTATGGGTGTCAGAGACTGATATACATACATACATATTTATAAATACATACTTAAATACATAACCAAACACAACAGATTTTGGTGGAATTTTTAATAGATTGGGATTCAATAGGAAGGTTTTTATGTACACCTAAAGCGAATCTAGGGCGGGTCACGAGTAAAAAATAAAATCCAATTTTATTGCCAAAATGATAATTAAGTAATTTTATTGTGGTTATCACTTAATTGGTTTGTACAATTTCCACATAAAATTTGCAGTAATCCTGGCACAATCCGGCAAAGACCCCTCCAAGGAGACAAAGCCTGACTCCGAGCAGACGGTAGCGGGAACGCTGAAGAGGCTAGTCCTGGGCAGACCCTGCTCCCTCCATGCGCACCGAAGTCTGAAGAGCAAGACTGAACTGTTGGATGGAGCTATTGCTATCGGAGACGGGAATGCTATATTGACGGTCCGTGTTTTCACAAAACTTTCAATTTATTCTGTTTCTGTTTATAATTTTAATTTTAACCTGTATTTATGTTGAGCAGAAGCAAATATTGATTCGAAGTCATCAATCATTTTATTATTATTCTCAAAATTTATTACAAATTATAAAATACTGATGAATAAGTACTAAAGCAACAAATTACAACACCAAGCAGCAACTTGAAATGTAATAAAACCCTCAAGATTATTTTAGAATCATCAACTCTCTTGAAAGTTTAAGCAGAAATACAATGTTTTGTTTATAATTTCAGTACTTTGTAAGATCTAGTGTATATTTTCAATTATTTCCAGGTGGTGTTGTTCCTCATACAAACTTTGAATAGGAAGTTAGTATATGAGCTCCTGAAAGATCGACCTACAGCGCTCAACCATTACATTAGTTTTCTACAGAATGAAGGGAAGATCACTGAATTGACTGATTTGCTTGCGTAAGTAATGGCATTTGTTTGAATTGTATATTAACTTTATTAAAGTGTTAGTCCGGTCAATTTAGACATTCGAAGTTACATAAATTCCCACCAAGCTGAAAATCGGTAAGATTGCTTAAAATATCATTAAAAACAAAATTTGAAAGTTCCCCATCTTTCCCCTGTAAGGAAAAAATGTTATTCAAGGTCAAAGGTAAAAAAAATGAGTTTTTCGTGATTTTTAGCAAAACGGTAAGTTTTATCATAAAAATATGTATGACAAAATTACTTATCATCTAATTATCTATAAAAATTGTCTTTACACTTTGTTCCTAAGATTCACCATTTCAGAGATACAGCGATGCACAAAGTTGAAATGTTGTATTTTCAAATGCTTCCAGGCCCCCGTGCTATTGTGCTAGACAGATAAAATTTTTACGAATGATGGATTTCAGTTGCCTCTATTATCGCTAATACTAAATACAACATAAAACCATCACTTAAGGTGGGCTCTCATACTAACGCTTTTTTTATTTGCTCGCACTTGGACGGTTTTTATCGTGGTTACCCTAGTAAACCTATCCCACATTAACGTGGTGACCGTGGCTTAACCTGGCTACCACGTTGTAAACCCGCCAAATGCGAGCAAATAAAAAAACCTTTCGTAGAGAAAAGAAAAAGAGCCCACCTTGAGTGATAGTTTAATGTTGTATTTAGTATTAGATGTTATAGAGCCAACTGAAATACATCATTCGTGAAAATTTTAACTGTCTAGCACAATCGCACGGGGGCCTGGCAGCATTTGAAAATACAACTTTTTCAACTTTGTGCATCGCTTTATCTCTGAAATGGTGAATCTTAGGAATAAAGTGTAAGACAATTTTTATAGATAATTAGGTGATAAGTAATTTTGTCATACATACTTTTATGATAAAACTTACCGTTTCGCTCAAAAGTGCATAAAACTGATATTTGTGACATTTGACCATGAATATTTTTTTTTGCACACGTCGGATCGATGGGGACTTTTGACATATCATTTGTAATGACGTATTCAAATCCTGCACAAAAATCCAGCTTGTTGGGAATTAATGCAACCTTACCCATAATTTAGATGCTAATTTGACTGGACTATGTGTGGAAGTACTTGTATATGGAAGTACTTATTTTGTTTCTTATTTCTTTTCAGAATGCTTAGGAGAAGTCCTGAAGCTGCAGTAAGTATATTTTTCCAACATGTATGAATAACAAAAGTAATCATAAAATCTTAATTCGAGTGATCTCCTAGCTAGGCGATAGTGTTAACAGGGCCGGACTTAGGAAAGAGAAAAACAAAGTCTTAGATAAATTTGAAGTGTTTTATTTGATTAGACAGATTATATAACATTTTCAGTTTTCACATTAAAGATTTATAATCAAGTAGTATGCCTAATGGTGCCCCCATTGTTAAATTAATTAAAAAGGATAACAAAATACGAAAGTTGAATGCCTTTGCAGTCAACTAGAAACCACCACTACTACCAATCTGTATATGGTGTCTATATTTGGGACATCCCAATTGGATGTCTATTACATACAATCATCTGCTAGGTCATTTTAATATCTAGAACTTGTTTAAAATGGAGAATGTTAATGATTTTAGGTAATAAGATAACTTTAAGTATTTGATAATCTGAATCGACATGAATACAAACAAAATGAATGTTGTGATTTGACGTCACATCACAACAGCAAGTACGTTACGTACGTACCTACATTGTAAAAAAAATGTTTTGTTCTTTCACTTAAACTTAATATAAATTCGTCTTACAAATATATTCATCATGCCAATCTACTGTGCGTGTCTCATTTTCACACAACCACAGACACAGTACCATTCTCCATTCTCTGCCAGATATACCAGTTCCAACAATACGTAAAGAGTGAAGGCAGCAACATGGACGGTCTGCTCAGGAAGCTGGCCAACTTGCTCGCCAACCATCTGAACGAGCCTGGGGCAGACTCGCATCAGGGGAAAATGGTCGCCGATTATGTTAAACTATTAGGTGAGATAGTTATTGTATATTATTTAATACTAGCTTTCCGCCCGCGACTCCGTCCGCGTAGAGACGTTTAACGGGTAACTTCCTTATAGCGCAGTCGGTTAAAAAGTAGCCTATAACCTTTCCTAGGCTCTGGACTATATCTGTACCAAATTTCATTTAAATCGGTCCAGTACTCTATGCGTGAAAGCGTAACAAACAGACATACAAACAGAGTTACTTTCGGATTTATAATATTAGTATGGATGTTCTGTTCAAGTGAGCAAGTAACTAATTCTTATTGTTTCTAATTTGCGCGAACACTATACATCTATATTAATATTATTAAGCTAAAGGGTTTATTTGTTTGAACGCGCTTATCTCAGAAACTACTGGTTTGAATTGAAACAATATTTTCGTGTCATCAAGATCATTCACCGAGGAAGGCATTCACGGAGCGACCAATAGGAGCAAAGAAACAATGGAAAATGTGTAAAAAACGGGAGGAAACGCGGACAAAGTCGCCGGCACAGCTAGTTTGAAATAAAACTCTCGTGTATTGCTATTCTTAACATATTAATAAAAATAATAATAATAAATATCTGGGACATTTCCACACACGGTCATCTGACCCCAAACTAAGCAGAGCTTGTACTATGGGCGTCAGAGACTGATATACATACATAGATATTTTTAAATACATACTTAAATATATAATCACACCCAGACACGGAACAAACACCGATGTTCATCACACAAATATTTGTCCCGAGTGGGAATCGAACCCACGACTCTTGGAACTGCCAGCCAGGGTCGCTAACCACTGTTCCACCGAGCCAGTCAGTCGATCATATTAGAGTAGCAATAAACGAGAGCCGACGTTTAGAGCTGACAGAGTCTGAACACGAGCGCTGTAAGGAGTTCGAAACGTCGGGTCTCTAAATAATATGCTTGGAATAGCAATACACGCGAGTTTAATCAGTATACTTAGACTTATTTCAAGTATTAGGTAAAAAATTGTTTCCATTGAAATATTTCAATTTGAAAAACACATTGGTACCTGGCGGGGTTTGAACTGGCGACCTCTCGCATGGCAAGCAACGACCGTAACCACTCGGCCATCGACGCTTTTTTACCATCATTCGACGCTTTAACGGTGAAGGAAAACATCAATTTCAATGGTTTTTCAATGGTGTGTAAAGCCATGTCAGAGGCCTACGGGCGGTTTAAAACTCTTGACACCATCTGTTTATCAACCATACGATAAGAAGAAGAAGAGAAGATTGAAATATTCATATTGTTTGTAAGTATTGTTTTAAATCTTCAGAATGGCAGAAGTTCGCGAACAAACAGGAGTTGTTCAACAAATCGGCTCTACACTGCTTGGCTTTCTGTTGCGCGCAGCACTGGACCGACACAGCCGGGAACATGATGTCGCCCATGACAGTGTGCCAGCGACAACAGGTGACGTAATACTTAGGGGGCACGGCAGTGCACCCGCCAAGTCGAGCAAACAAATCAAACTTTTGGATTTTTATTTATTTAAGGCTTTCCGCCCGCGACTTCGTTCGCGTAGAGACGTTTAACGGGTAAAACATTACTTCCTTATAGCGCAGTCGGTTATAAAGTAGCCTATAACCTTTTCTAGGCTCTGGACTATATCTGTACCAAATTTCATTTAAATCTGTCCATTACTCTATGCGTGAAAGCGTAACAGACAGACAGACAGACAGACAGAGTTACTTTCGGATTTATAATATTAGTAAGGATTTTAGACTTTGGCGTTCCGTTACACTAAATATTAGTCCTTATGAGTCTACACGAGATATTCGGAGTAGCAAATACATAGCTACTTACTACCCGACGTTTCGACTGGGTTACACCAATCATGGTCGCGAGCGAACTGGCGGCGCCCGTCTTCGTCTGCCACAGCGGTTGTGAATTTCTTGATCCACCCCCGAACCAGCACTAATGTCATTTGTACACAGGTTGATCTCCATTGAGATCGGCCGCCATGGCCGAAATCGGTCAGACCCCTTATAGTACAACTAACTTTCCGCCCGCGACTTCGTCCGGGTGGAAACCCTATTCCCGCGGGAACTCCGGGATAAAAAGTAGCCTATGTGTTAGTTTGGATCTTCAGCTACCTGCATGCCAAATTTCACCGTTATCGGTTCAGTAGTATTTGCTTGAAAGAGTAACAAACATCCATCCACACATAAAAACTTTCACGTTTATAATATTAGTAGGATATTAACGAAACATGCAAAGTTTAACTAGTACAAACATTTAAAATTTTTGTGATGAACATTGTTTTTGATCTCAATGCATTATTGATGACATATATATCATGGAATTAGGACAATGTTTGTCAAAGTTGTCCGATACTTGTTTATTTTGTAAAAAAATTCAAAAATCATGATTGCTCAGTGAATAATATCTATTCTTTAAAAGTTTTCATGAATGCTTCGTTTCAGATTCCACCGCTACAGTATGACTGGGTTGTTCTGAATGTCCATGCGAAAGCCAACAAATGGGATATTGTTGAATCTCTATTTACTAAAAAGGTAAGCGTTTTTGTTATGCTGTTGTTGTTGTATAATGTAGAGTTTGCACTGTTTAACGGTCTACGTAAAGAAAAAGCAAATAAATTGTTATTAATTGTGCTTCAATAATGATGATGCACGATAGGTATCTAATATTGAAATAATACTTTATAGAGGTTTTTTAAATTCATTATCTTTTACCATATGCATCTTTATTTTGAACTAGCTGTGCCAGCGACTTCGTTCGCGTTTCCCACCGTTTTTTTCACATTTTCCATTGTATCTTTGCTGCTATTGGTCACAGCGTGATGTTATATAGCCTAAAGCCTTCCTCGATAAATGGTCTATACAACACAAAAAGATTTTTTCAATTCGAACCAGTAGTTCCTAAGATTAGCGCGTTCAAACAAACAAACAAACAAACTCTTCAGCTTTATAATATTAGTATAGATAACATTGCAAGCAAGCATTCTTATATATCTCATTTTTCAATAATCTCATTAATTTATGCCAAGCACATAGATTGGTAAATAATAATGTACAATGAATTAAAAGATTTCATGCAAATTAACGTCATATTTTATATTATTACTAGCTGTGCCAGCGACTTCGTTCGCGTTTCCCCCGTTTTTTACACATTTTCCATTGTATCTTTGCTCCTACTGGTCGCAGCGTGATGTTATATAGCCTAAAGCCTTCCTCGATAAATGGTCTATACAACGCATAAAGATTTTTTCAAATCGAACCAGTAGTTAATCTATACTAATATTATAAAGCTGAAGAGTTTGTTTGTTTGTTTGTTTGTTTGTTTGAACGCGCTAATCTCAGGAACCGCTGGTCCGATTTAAAAAATTCTTTCACTGTTGGATAGTCCATTTATCGAGGAAGGTTATAGGCTATATTACATTTTCAAAAAAAGTAGGGATCCGTACGAAAAACCCAAATTTGTCACCCAAGATGTAATTTTTACAATTTGTTTTGACAGGACGAAGTCTGTTGGGTCAGCTATTGTTCATAAAATTACACATAGATGGCATCGTGCTTTGTACAGCATGCCATAAATGCTGTCAAGTTTGACATAACATGAGCACCTACGTGATAAGTTTTTTGGTAGTTCAAAAGATGGCACTGTGCTCTACGTATTACTTCGATATTATATTGTGGAAAAGTTTGTATGTAGGTATACCATACGTCAAATATGTGAAGTTTGTCTTTTGGAATTGATAAATTTGGAGTGCCATTAAATTACGTAAATTACTAGAAGGGTTCTGAAACGACAACATGTATCGAAAATATTCTAATTGTCACCTTTTTTCTATTTTAATTTAAAAAAATAGTGTCATCTAATTGACATATTTTTAAGCTGTCAAAATTAACGAGAGCATTCAAATTTCCATAATTGCCGAATTGAAGAAGGTTGGTTGTCAAAAAATACATTGATATTAATACTCAAGGGTTTGGTATCAGAAAAAAGTATGAGATGATCACAATGCGATTAATACATTGTATGCACCAACCGGGTATTAAATATTCAATCAAATTGAACAAATTCAATATTGAGTTCAAAAAATTATATGAAAATCAATATAAAAGTATAGCATATTTAATTTGGTAAAGCATAAAATTCGAAAAGAGAAAATGAGGGGTTTGCCAGGGATTAAGAAAGAACATGATTCAAGCACACAGTAAAAGCGTCGAATAATCGTACATAGCTATGAATTTAAAATTTGAAAAACACAGTGGTACGTGGCAGGGTTTGAAGTGGCGACCTCTTGCATAGCAAGCAAATACCTAAACCACTCGGCCATGGACGCTTTTTTCCTCTCTAACTATAAACTGCTACCTGGCTTTGGAATAGGACGTCCTTTATTTCACATTGATCGATGAACAATTAGGATTACTTGAAGATGATCTATTCAATATGAGGAAGCTGTTCACTATAAACATAGATTTTAGGATTTCGTACGTCGAAAAGAATAACCGAACCCCTTATATAGGATCCGTTTATCATCGTCAATTTTTGTCAAGGAGAAAATATCAAACTGAAAGTTACATCAAATACTCAGGTCTACTGTCCCTTCGCCTGAGCCAACACAATCAAAAGAAACATTCATTTATGCTGCCAATTTTTGACACTCGCAAAGGGAACTACTATCTGCGAAGTACTCAGATTCTCAAAATTTAGAATAAAGCAACGTCAAGTACAGAGAATTGCGTAAACTTTAAAAATAAATTGCGTTGTGCGAATCCGTCTTGCACTTGGACTTTTCTTTTTTTTTTCTTTTCTTGGGTTCTATTCCCACTCAACACAAATATTTCTGCGATGAATATCGATGTTTGTTCCGTGTCTGGTTGTGCAATAAATTTTTTTTAATGTATACCACTGTTCTGATAAAAACAAGTGCTAAAGCTTCTTACCACAGGATCAGATCAATAAATGTGATGTTGTGTAATATACTTATTTATTACTACACGATAAACAACAGATGATGATGATGATAAAAACTAAAATAATTTTGTTTTAAATTTTTCTTCCGGTTGACTAACTTCTTAAGTGGCAGAAAAGATTTTGACGGGACTACGACTTTTAAGTTAAAAAAAAATCAAAATCCTGTAGTTCACGCGAACGAACTTATTTATTACTACACGATAAACAACAGATGATGATGATGATAAAAACCAAAATAATTTTGTTTTAAATGTTTCTTCCGGTTGAAGACTAACTTCTTAAGTGGCAGAAAAGATTTTGTTGACTACGACTACTTTTAAGTTAAAAAAAAAATCAAAATCCTGTAGTTCACGCGAACGAAGTCGCGGGCACAGCTAGTTCATAATAAAGATACATCTGGCAAAAGATAAAAAATGAAAAATCCTCTCAATCCTCATTGCTAAGAATGACTGATACTTATATGAACATGTTTTCATTTCCAGGATTGGTTAGGCCGTACCACGGTTTCATCTCACATCCCGATAGAGACTCTCCTAGCTCGTCTGAGTGAGTTGCATGCGAGTAAACAGCTGTTGTCGACTTGCGTCAACAAAATCGCCTCGTCAGACGATCGGCTGAGATTGGCTCAGACTTACAAGGTTAGTCACTGTTTCTGTGAAATAATGAAAAGACTATTTTTTTTTAGTCCGACGAACTAATGTATTTGGGAAATTATTGGAAGCATATTTTTTTATTTTATTAATTAACAAAAAATACTGTGATCAATGATATAATAACCTATAGATAAATGTTACCTTCATAGTAATCTATGCAGTATATTTCTATTTTTGATAATTCACTGACATATGAAACACAAGATTCGTAAAAGCACGCAAATGAAAGAGATAGCTATATCACAAGGTGCCGAATTTGGGCACCTAACTTAAAGTAAATACATAATACTAATGTTGCAACTAGATTTTCTTCTAGCTCATTCAGAAGTAGAAACAATAGTTTATTGTTATGAGTTGTGTTTTAGTTATGCATTGAAAAACATACCTAACATTACAAAGGCTGACGTATATAGATAAATCACGTTGCTAATATATTATTTATCAACACAGCTGTGACGATGATAAATAAAAAATAAAACGTAACATTTTATACATACCTGTTCGAGATTTACTTTTGAATTAGTCATTTTGATAAATAAATCGAACAAGCTGAACTCTGACTCACCAAAAGTTTGTGAAATTAGCTTCCATTCAGTTGATCCAAATCAACGAGAGCCATCGCGTAGAAGACACTATGAAGGCAAGACGTGGATATGAGATCTAACGGCTACGTGATTGGTGAATATTGACATGTCTGTCAATCATCATCATCATCAGCCCATATACGTCCCCACTGCTGGGGCACGGGCCTGCCCTAAACTAGGGCGATAAGGCCTTAGTCGACCACGATGGCCAAGTGCGGGTTGGTCGACTACACAACCTTAGAATTTCTTCTTAGGTGTGCAGGTTTCCTCACGATGTTTTCCTTCAACGTTAAAGCGTCGAATGATGGTACATATGAATTTCAAATTTGAAAAACACATTGGTACCTGGCGGGGTTTGAACTGGCGACCTCTCGCATGGCAAGCAACGAGCTTAACCACTCGGCCATCGACGCTTTGTCATCGATGTCTGTTAATGTCACGTCAAAAATAACCAATCATGCTGCAGTTTGACCTCACGCCTACGTAAAGCTATCTAGTGTATTTCTCATATTATTATGCGGAAATCCTCGTAGTATATTTAGATATGGTTATTCACTGATCCATTGCTGGGGACAGAGCCATCCGCTCTCCCGCAAGTCCGGTGATGATGACGAGGCTACTCCAAGCCATCATCGTATATCAGATAGGAAAAAAGATGTTCTATTGATTTCAGATACACCCAGTGGTAATCGAGACCCTAGCCAAGCAGAAAGATAGAATAGCGTTGACCAACTATAAGATGACTTTGAACCCGCAATCAGAAGTGTACATTTTGGCCGAGAATACTCTAAGGGACAATGTAAGTATCAAGTTATAGTCATTTTTCAGGTGGGAGACGTTTTGTCGACCGGTTGCTGTTACCACCATACAGTTGCGTAAAACCCGCCAAGTGACTCTGGCCTCTCTCGGTCAGGTCGCGTTCCGGGATCAGCACTGTACGAACCGGAGCCAGGGGGGACCATTGTTGCGGCAAGCGCCGGACCAGTGGAGTCTTAGCGGCGGTATTGTGCGGGCGGAGCGGGTCAGCCCGCCGGTGCGGGGGCCCTTCCGTTCGGCGGACTGGCCAACTCGAACCCGCACAGCTCAATACCAATGCGAGACTCCACGCCTTGTCTCGTTGTTGCCGCAGCAGTGGTCTCCTCTTTAAGCGGGCTTTCAGGGTGAGTGCGACAGGCTCAATATGGTCTATTGTGCCTGTCGACCTCATATTTGGATCTCACTTCCGCTTTCCATCAGGTGGAGTGAGGTCATCTTGCTAACTTATTATAAAAAAAAAATAGACTAAGAAATTGGGCGAAGAAACATCCACAGTTTATATTACCCTTGTGACTCGCACTCACAGTTATAAGTATTAAACATAAACCTTCCTCTAGAATCCCTCTATCTATTGAAAAGACCCCATCAATATCCGCTGCGTAGTTTCAAAGATTTAAGCATACATAGAGACAGACAGACGCGAGGAGCGAGTTTGCCCATTGCGTTTACTATGAAGTGAAGTCTTAAATCTCTAAAGGCCATACTCAGGCTGTTTTAATATCGACGACCGACTATTTAACCCTTTTTGAATTACTGTTAACCTTAAAGGGTTAACCATGTAAACATGGTAATGACAAACCATGTAAATATGGTAATAACAAACATAGGTATTGCCATCATAATTTAAACCGTACTCCTTAAAAATAAGGTCCAAAATATATGAAATTTTGAAAATAGTATACTGATTAAAGCTCTCAATTATGTTGTCTAATGGCGCTACTGTAGTGTGAGGTCTAGACAATAGAGAGAACCATAGAGTAAGCGTGCGATGACGTGTTTTGTTATAATAAAGACATATACCTACCCTTTTTCTTAGGGCCACGTTTAAAGCATAGCAGAAATATTCATATTGATTCTTAACTAATTATAAATTATTTGTCATAAACTGTTTCGTTGAAAAGTGATTTTTATTTTTTATCGCATTGATAAAAGGTGAAAACCTTATTTTAAAGACTAATAAGGTTATGTTATTTGAAGTGACAAAATAATTTTATTTAGTTGATAAGTAAATAATGATGTTGAATACTGCAGTTGAATAAATATGAATGAATTGACGTGTTTTTAAAGAGTCTGTAACATATCACTCAGAATTGTCATGCAAAACTAAATAAATACCTGGTACTTATACAAAATAATTAAGCCAGAAAAATAATTATAAATACATACCGCATTTTCACACTTTATTAGGTATAGATTTTCTGATATGGAAATATGTATTAAAAATGTGGTTTCTATGTAACTAGTGACCCGTCCTCGCTTCGCTAAAGGTATATTATACATGTATAGATAAAATCTTCCTCTTAAATTCTTCTACTTATTAAAAAAAACGCATCAAAATCCGTTGTGTAGTTTTAAAGATTTAAGCATACATAGGGATAGACAGACGCGGGAAGCGACTTTGCTTTATACTATGTAATATGTATGTGTTTTTTTAATAGATAAAGGGATTCAAGAAGAATGTTTTTATCTTTACTTATATATATTTATATACTTATTTGTTTTTTTTTGAACGCGGTAATTGCAGGAACTCGGTACAAATGGTCTATCCAACACAAGAGATTTTTTCAATTTGAACCAACTTTATAGTATAGATAAATTGCGGATCGGACACGTCTTTTTTTGTGCAGTTAGACATCCTACCAATGACCTAGGTACCAGCATACGTACATTACTGTACACGGACTGTTACCTCGTTGTTTAAAAATAAATAAATAAACATTTCCACACACGGTCATCTGACCCCAAACTAGGCGGAGCTTGCTTGTACTGTGGGCGTCAGAGGCTGATATATACATTATATTATATTTAAAACTACATACTTAAATACATAATCAAACATAATGTTTCCGTACTGCTTAAAAAATAGTAAAATTACCCTTTTATAATAAACTAGCTTTCCGCCCGCGACTCCGTCCGCCGTAGAGATGTTTAACGGGTAAAACATTACTTCTTTATAGAGCAGTCGGTTAAAACGTAGCCTATATCCTTTTCTAGGCTCTGGACTATATCTGTACCAAATTTCTTTTAAATCGGTTCAGTACTCTATGCGTGAACGTGTAACAGACAGACAGACAGACAGAGTTACTTTCGCATTTATAATATTAGTAAGGATTTACATCCGTATTTAGCGAATTTCAATATAAATCAGTGTTTTTTTTTGTTTCAGTCCATCAAATGGAAGAACTAACCTGTTTTTTGTCGGCCCAACACTTAAGGATATTTATCATACATTCTCACATCTCATATAAAGGTATTTGAATAAGAATCTCAAGACACAACAAATGCATTATTTAAAAACCAGGTACTGAAAATGTTATAATGTGAAATAATTTAAATATGTAAGCCTCATTAATATTTATTATTATATTGTTTTAATGTTTAAGACGATGGCAAGACTTATATTTACTCATGAAATAAAAACTTATTATAATTTAAAAGGGTTTTTGTTTTCATTTGCGTTTATTAAAATGTGACAGATCTTTATTATCAGACTAGTTTTCCGCCCGCGACTTCGTCGTTCGTCGTAGAGACGTTTAACGGGTAAAACATTACTTTCTTATAGCGCAGTCGGTTAAAAAGTAGCCTTTAACCTTTTCTAGGCTCTGGACTATTATCTGTACCAAATTTCATTTAAATCGGTCCAGTACTTTATGCGTGAAAGCGTAACAGACAGACAGACAGAGTTACTTTCGGATTTATAATATTAGTATAGATGTGAATGATAGTAGTAGATGTGAAATATTGTGAATAATTTAAATAGTTTTTAGATTTTCAAAGAATGTCAGAGTTTTTAAAAGAGTGAGAGCCATCCGCTCCCCCGCAAGTCCGTTGATGATGACTAGGCTACTGCTAGCCATCATCGTAGTCAATTCGGGAAAAAAGGGGGTAGGTTGTTAACCACGGAAAATGGCATTCCCTAGTAGGAAAGTCGGTAAAAGCAGCCTATGCCCTATACAGAACCTAAAGTATTTCCTACATCATCAGCCCATATACGTCACCACTGCTGAGGCACGGACCTACCCTAAACTAGGGCGATAAGGCCTTAGTCAACCATGGTGTACAAATGTGTGTAGGTGGACTACACAACCTCATAATTTCATCGTAGATGTGCAGGGTTACCAAATTTATTAATTTAAATTAGTGTGGTTTTAGCATGAAACTGTGACGGACAGACATACATTCAAAGTTATATAATATTAGTAGAGATTTAAGTCATTGTGTTTAAATCCCACTGAAACCAAAATACAGTTTTTACTGTTGATCAACTTAGATTTATTACTACCAGAGATAATAACAGAAATATTTATTTCCATACTTTAGTGTTAACTGGTAACAAAAACTATATATTATCGTGATTATCTCTACCTAGATAATCCTTTAATATATTTTAGTATCTTATCAGTCATGTATTTTAGTATCTCGTATTTAAAATGTATGCTTTAATGCTTATTTATCTTAGGATACGTTCAGATTTATACAATGCAATGATAATGTACTGAAGGTTAATACATATTTTTTATCAAATCACAACTTTAACGACTTTACTACTACTACTTACTATAAACTATTTGGCACCAGAGGGCCTACCATGAGTTGGCTATTTTATTTTATTTTATTTATTAGGACAACCAACAAGACATACACTACAAAAAAACTGATGCCTAAAACTATTTCGTACTTATGCTAAGTGCTGACTTAATTATAGAACTACTACTATAGACTACTACTATTAGACTATTAGACTATTAGAGATTACTATCGAAAACTTACTTACGTTAAAAACCTATCGAGTTGTTTTTTTCATACGGCCGATTTTAGTTCTTCGCGTAACCACCAGCCGGCGCTGTACAAGTTTTTCATAGACATATTTACGTAGGCGATATCGAGCGCGTAAGTTTTAAACTCATGGTAGCACCACAGTATATAAAAAGTAGGTAGGTATATCATATTCGGCTAACACAGTGTATAAATAATATTGTCTTTTATTTGCGCGAACACTACATACTATATTGACATAAAACGAATTTTAAGGATAAAGCAGTGGGGCTACCATGAGTTTAAAACTTACGCGCTCGATATCGACTACGTAAATAAGTCTATGAAAAACATGTACAGCGCCGCCTGGTGGTTACGCGAAGAACTACAATCGGCCATATGAAAAAAACAACTCGATAGGTTTTTAACGTACGTAAGTTTACGATAGCCAACTCATGGTAGGCCCTCTGGTGTGTATTGTTTTCTAAACATTTAGGTATTTAGAGACACGACGTATCGAGCTCTTTACAGCGCTCGTGGTCACGGGCAAGACTAAAGATGACAGTTGTCTTTTAAGCGCTGTAAATAACTCTACGCTTTGAAATCAATGCCGTTAACATTTTAGTTGACTCCTAACTGCCATCATATGATAAAAAAAGATACAAAAAACACGCAAACGAAAGAGATATAGCATCACAAGGTAGGGTCACCTTTCTGCCTCTTGTTTAATAATACTAGTATCAGTGCTGTTATGTTGCTGACACTTATATTTCCCTCTCGTATAGGTATATATATTATCTACTTAAATTTTGTTTTTACGAGGGTTTAGTGATGACAAAATAAAGCAAGTTTATTATTAAACTTGCTTTATTTTGTCATCACTCATCAACATCATTTTATTATTGAAATGAACTTTATTACCAAAGCTTAAGGTTGGTATCTAATTGTAGAGCACATCAGAGATTGCCTAACAATGCCCAATTTTATCGTTATCAGTAAAAGAATTAGGCTTAGCAAACAGCAAACCCTACTTTTGTCAGATTGGTTAAAAACTCTTTGGTGAATCTTATTTTGCTATATTATTCTTGATTTCACTAGCAGAATTTCTTAAACCGAGATCTGTAGCGCTACCATGAGTTTAAAAGTGACAGACTCGATATCGCCTATGTAAATATGGCTGTGAAAAACTTGTACAGCGCCCCTTGCGGTAACGCTAAGAACTAAAATCGGTAGTATGAACAAAACAATTCGATAGGTTTTTAACGTACTTACATACGTAAGTTTTCGATAGCTAACTCATGGTACCGGTAGGTACTGCAAGTATATCTCAGTGAAAGCCGACCCATTTGCTGTGCCGCTGTTTCTTAGGCTAAGAGTAGTGAGTTCGATCCCACCCGGGACAAATATTAGTTTCATAAGTACTTGCTTTGAATTTATCCCGAGGACGTTACCAAAGTAGTAAATTAAAAATTTTAGGTGCTAAAGCTTGCTCCACTGTAGATCGGGGATTCAAACACCCGTCCTTCCAGGAATCGCGCCCAGAATGCGAACCATTACACGAACCAACAATTATTGAAGCCGTCGAATTTTTCCCGCATTTTACCTGTTAGCTACAGGGGGCGCCAGCGTGTGTTAGTGATATACAGTAACGTCCGTAGATATTTCATTGCAGAAATGCAAACTACAGAATTGATGATACATTTTCATTTAGGTAATGTAAATAACGTTATTTGGAGTTAGGAATGTGATATTTTATAAAGTACTAGCTGTGCCAGCGACTTCGTTCGCGTTTCGCCCCGTTTTTTACACATTTTCCACTGTATCTTTGCTCCTATTGGTCGCAGCGTGATGTTATATAGCCTAAAGCTTTCCTCAATAAATGGTCTATACAACGCAAAAAGATTTTTTCAAATCGAACCAGTGGTTCCTGAGATTAGCGCGTTCAAACAAACAAACAAACAAACAAACTCTTCAGCTTTATAATATTAGTATAGATATGTGTCAGAGCCTTAGAAAACCTCATTTGGGCATAGGCAGTTCAAGGCAAGGTCCAACGTAGTTCTAGTCAGTGAGTCACATCATAGCAAGTTCTAGACCTTCCATTTCCGCAACTCGCATAGTAAAATGATTTACCTACCTATACCTATATACACTACAGGGTGTCCCAAAAAGTAGTGTCAAGCTGAAGTCTTGAGATAGAACACCCCGTGGGGCATCCGAAACACCCCCTGATGTTTTTTTCTAACCTTTAGAGAATAATTAACCTAGCCGACTAAAAAATAAAAAAAAAAAAGTATTTGACTTTTTTGAGAAATTCATTTTGCAAATCAATTTTCATGAGTTCTTCTTTAATGCTTAAAATATTTGTCTTCATAACTTAGATGGAAGTTTATCAAAATGACGATCAGGACTTCCGCTTGACACTATTTTTGGGACGTCCTGTATAAGGCGTCCGACCGATTTCGGCCATAGCGGCCGATCTCAATCGCAAAAGTGTACGCGCAAACACAAGTGGACTCTGTTCCTCTACCCCCATAGTTCGGTGAGTCGGCAATCCGACATGACCGTTAAGAGATCGGGTGCAGTACCACCAGCTTAACGTGCTTTCCGAGGCACGGGCGTGCATCCGCCAACTTCCTGACAATACAATCAATATTATAAGATCCGAATATCGAGAATAGATAGAGTAAACTTGGTGGAAATTTCAGTTTCAAGTTATATTTCCTCGGTAAGATATTTGATATTTGTTCATTTAACTTGATTGGAGATAAGATTACATCTTTTGTTACACCTGTCTACAGGTATAGTCGGAATGTTACCTTATGTTAACAATAACTTTGTGAGTTTCGAGAATTATGGGCAGTAGGTTATAATGTTTCATTTCCTTGAACATGTGTAAGTAGGTAGGTATTTACAAGTTATGGCGTAGCAACAAAGTGAAACAATACACTTGAAAGTTTCAGTGCTTTCTAAAGAATATTTACATAGTTATACAATACAATACAAATAAATATTGTATTGTATTATATTAAGCTTAGTAATGACTTAATGAGGGTGTTCGCGTATAAGAACTTCACTAGATGGCAATACGTAGGCGTGAGGTCTAACTGCTTCGTGATTGGTGAATATTGACATGTCTGTCAATGTCACGTCAAAAATAACCAATCACGCTGCAGTTGGACCTCACGCCTACGTATTGCCATCTAGTGAAGTTCTTATACGCGAGCACCCTCATTGTAACACGAAACTTTTAATTATGAAACAGAAGAGGGAGTGAGCACTGATTACTGTACTACAGGCATGTACCTGACACGGGAATCAGGGTTTCGTCATTACTTTGTACAATGTTTTATGAAAATAAAGTTTATTTATTATTATTAGATATATTCACTTTAGGTAGGTACCTATTACGACAAAATACACGTATCTTCTTAGGTTAAGAATATTCTAAAATTGTATAAAGTTCCCATTGACTAATTTATTTTCACTTCCAATTTTGTAAAGGCGTACCCAATTAATCTATGAATAATATTACTACTTCATATGTACTACTTTAACTGCCTCGTTGGTCTATTGGTAGCAAGTGCTGCGTTAGGACCGAGAGGTCCCCGGTTCGAGTCCGGGGTCGGGCAAAATTTGTGTGAGTTTTTCTGTAATGAAATTACTCAGCCCGGAGTTAGGAAGTTGGCGGTAGAACGCCCGTGCCTCGGAAAGCACGTTAAGCCGGTGGTCCTGCGCCCGATCTCTCATCGGTCATGTCGGATTGCCGTCTCACCGAATTATGGGAGTAAGGGAATAGAGAGTGCACTTGTGTTTGCGCGTACACTTGTGCACTATAATATGTCCTGCGCACTTGGTTGATCTCAATTGAGATCGGCCGCCATGGCTGAAATCGGTCGGACGCTTTATATATTATTATATATGTACTACTAGGATAGGTACCTAGTAGTCGTAGTAATAGTACTACGAGGTACTAAGTAGTAAAAGTGCTTCCTTAAGTATGTACGTGTAATCATAATAAAAGAAATAAAACGGCAAAACTTCAAGTTGCAAATTACATTATATTTAGTATAAATAAGCCTTAAAACAGTATCGATTGTCTATAGTTAAATTAGTAGGATCAATCCCCTTCACCGCAGCAGCATCCATCGTCAACTTCATACCCGCACATCCTAGCCAGAAACACGCACAAAGTCACACACAACAGACATCTCAGAATCTTCCCGCACGACCCGCAATCGCAGGAACAGGAACAACACATTTTCCTGCGGCCGCCGCAACTCAAAAATGCAACTCGATCGCAAAAGCGCAACTTTCGCGCAAACAAGAATTCACGATATATTGCTTGCACAAGTTTCCGTTCCCCGTATACTAGTTGCAACTTTTATTTTTCTTGTTAATTGCTTCAAGATGGCTAAGTATACAACCTAACGGTCAGTAATGAGCAATCGTACTGAAGGAAAACATGTTTACCTGTTGACTGTATTTAGTCAAGCGATAAATGCGTTTGAAGATAACGATATGTTTTCCTCAATAGAAAACATGCTATATTCCCTTGATATTATGTTCTATGTTGGCTTACGTAGATGTTTTGTGTGACTATCGCATTATCTAGGTCTCAATGACAAAAGTGTGACGTACTTTTTGACTCAGTGCTAGGAAAATGTATGATTAATGCTAGTAGATTTGGAAATATTAATCTTAATAGTCCAATTATTAGAAATGATGATGAATTATATCAAAAATAGGATATGTTGAAGTAATTATTTTATTTGATACCATATTTTGGGGTCCATTATAAAATTCTGTCCCGTAACATATAAGGTAGTGCCCATTCAAAAAACAATAGTCTGGGTGTGGTCCGCGATTTTTGCATAATAATACCCATTTGAAACCTATGTACTTAGGTGCAGACTATTTTGTTGGGTAACTACATATATTTTGTTGGGTATTATTTATCGTAAACTAAGGCGGTAAGGCCTTCGAAGAATAGAATAGATAAACATATACATGCTTCTTGGGATTCTGCATTAGGTTTCAAATAGCCTTCGCCCACGCAACTAAAACAGGAGGACAATAATATCTGTATTCTGGACAACATTCGAATTGTTTACTATTCGGACTATAGACCAAGATGGCCGTCGTAAAACAGTCTATGGAATTTTAAGAGTAAGATATTTGTGTTTCTTTTCTACAATTATCAGATTCTATAAAAATGTCCAGCAGCTATCATTCAACCGGCTTATCATATCGACCATTATTGGATGATGTTGGGTTTGCATGCTATTACATAATTTAAGACGGTAGATATACTTAGTTACATCCGGTTTCTAATAAATGCGTTATCACTTATCAGAGATGTACCCACTAAAAAGTAGTATTTCCGAGAAATAGATAACGTTCATCATGAGTAAATGATAAATGAATTATCTTATCCGAATGTTTAGATAAATTATGCTTGAAAGAAATCGTAACAAAAAGGACGTGGTATCAACATAAATGGATAACTTATCTCTCACTTGCGATTGATTCTGAAACGCTTCGCCAACCTTCGATTGCTCCATGAACGTTGGGCAACAGAATCTTTGGCCCAGATAAAAAGAAATTAAGGAAGAAAAAATACTTATTTATTTGGAATCTTAAACATATGAAATTACAAAATAATGAGATTAGACGAGTTCAAGAGTGGAGACCGCGTCTCGGCTAATGCAGTGTAGGACGCCCTCAGGCCAGGTGGAGTGACGATCTGCGCGGGACGGCTGGTAGGAGCTGGATGCGAGTAGCCGAGGATAGACTGAAGTGGCGTGCATTTAGGCAGGCCTATGTCCAGAAATGAACAGAAATATGCTGATGGTGATGATGATGATGACATATTATTTGGAATACCTAATTTCATTTCGATTTTCATATTATCAGAAGGTTTAAAAAAACCTTTATCATAAAGACCAACCATCTAAAAAATAAAAACCAAAAAAAAAAAATACATAAAAACTTTTAATAAGCGTAAGAAAAATACTTGCAAATCTTTAAATTATTCTAGTACGTGGAAATAAAATCTAAGGCCCTTTAACAATCTCTCACTGCGTGCATTCTCAAATGATAAAAATGCAACCTTATTATCATTTAGTGTAGCTATAAGGTGTCCGACCGATTTCGGCCATGGCGGCCGATCTCAATTGAGATTAGCCAAGTGCGCAGGACATATTATAGTGCACAAGTGTACGCGCAAACACAAGTGCACTCTCTATTCCCTCACTCTCATAATTCGGTGAGACGGCAATCCGACATGACCGATGAGAGATCGGGCGCAGGACCACCGGCTTAACGTGCTTTCCGAGGCACGGGCGTTCAACCGCCAACTTCCTAACTCCGGGCTGAGTAATTTCATTACAGAAAAACTCACACAAATTTTGCCCGACCCCGGACTCGAATCGGGGACCTCTCGATCCTAACGCAGCACTTGCTACCAATAGACCAACGAGGCAGTTAGCTATACATTATTAGTAAATAACTATTGAGCTTAGCAATTCGTTTCAAATATCTAAACTGGTCTCGATTAAGATAATGTAATATTTGATAGACATTAGATAAAGTAAGTATTATGATAGGAAATACCTATAGGCACCTACGATATTAGACGGATGTGTTATCGATAAATATTATCGATATTGTGTAATGTTATCTACATGTATGTATACCACTATCGATACTGAACCGGTCCGTTTCATTTTTTATTCTGCCATGAGCCCTACCCCTCTGGGTAAGTGCGTGATTTTATATATGTATGAGTGAGTATACCATTATGATTTGATTTATTGAGAGATTCGAGTATTTTAATTTATTGTGGTTTTTAAACATGTAATTACTTTTCTAATTTAAAAAAATCGCATTCATGACCCCGCCCGGACGGGGACTTTAAAATATTTCAATGTACATAAAACAACAAATAAGCCAAGTGCAACCATTCTGTATAACATTTCTGTAAAAAATGTTTGAGATCCGATAGTGTTTGATCACTACCGGCAGGGGCGCCACTCGTGGCTAACTGGTAAACGTGATGGGAAAATTCGCATTGGTGACTTAACACCTGGATAGCTCAGTTGTTAGAACAGCAGACGCGATTTCTGAAGACCGGTTGTTCATGTTCAGGCGGGGTTTTTTTAAATTTAAAATTTATGTTACAACTTTAAATAACACCAGGTCAACAAATAAAAATATGTATGTATGTGTATGTACAACGCTAAAACACAAAACAGTACCAAAGTAATCGTGAAAGTCACTGACTAAAACAACTGATTAAAATTTGTGGGCACCCGGACTAAAGTATGCAAACAAGCCAGAGTTGTCCAACGCATGCGTGTCACGCGTATCTGTTACCGGCACGTCACGTGATATTCCCGCCACGTGAACTCTAGTACTCCGCTAAAGGTCGACTAGGGATGAGCGTTTTCAACTTTCGTTATTGCGCCACGTGATTAGGGGAAAGCTTCTTGGGAACTTTTTGGAGTGTTCCACTCTGTTCCTGGGCATGTTACGACTTTCAATGTTCTCTTTGCCTAATACTTGGCTTTGGTGGGTGGGCAGTCTCAATACGTTGGTAAATCTTATTTATTTACTAGTACTTATCTTGGAAAAAGTATTGTACTTCGTAAGTGCCTCTTTAGTGATGTGTGAAATGATTACGACAATCTGTGCCAAAAGTAACTAATAATCGGTTATTATAATATGAGAGATAATTGAAAGAATGGTTCGGTTCGGTTGGTCGATGGCCGAGTGGTTAATGTTGTTGCTTGCCATGCGAGAGGTCGCCAGTTCAAACCCGCCAGTTACCAATGTGTTTTTCAAATTTGAAATTCATATGTACCATCATTCGACGCTTTAACGGTGAAGGAAAACATCGTGAGGAAACCTGCACGCCTATGAAGAAATTCTAAGGTTGTGTAGTCGACCAACCCGCACTTGGCCAGCGTGGTCGACTAAGGCCTTATCGCCCTAGTTTAGGGTAGGTCCGTGCCCCAGCAGTGGGGACGTATATGGGCTGATGATGATTATATAAATGTATAAATTTAGCCTTTAAGTTGTATACAAAAATTTTTTGCGGTGGAGGTTAAATTTTTCTATATATTCAAAACAGCCAGTGCTAGCCTTAAAATATGTATTAAATTAAGCTATATAAATTAAATTCATGCCTTTTTCACAGTTTACAAAGTTCGTAATTGTTTCAGTACAAACAGTAAACTGAATTTTTGTAAACTCGCGTAATATATTCTCTAGGGGAAAAAATATTTTTCCTTCTGACAACAACCTTAAAAATATGTAAATATCTTCCTGTTCGGATACCTACATCGATGGTTGAACTGAAAACAACATAACTTAACACAATCTGATCAATCATAGATCGGACGCAAACAAATATTTTTGTTAGGGAAGAAAACAGTCTGGATATCTTTTCATTGTTTTTCAGGCTATGGTTTCGGGATCTCTAATGAAAAAGCGGATTGCTAAGATTGCGTCTAGGACTAGAATAATACTAACGTTAAATATACACATTTAATTTCAACTGTCGATTAAAAAATATTGTCAGTACAGTCACTTAAAAAACTTAGATTTGCCAAAGTTCAAAATCGAATTAAAAAATGGCTCCAAGCCAATACATATTAAACTCTGAATGGGTAATTTGATGTAAGTTTTAAATAAGTAGGTTAGATTTTATTATAATAATTAGTTTTATGTTATAGCAATACGTGTTATAGTTGTAAGTAAAATAGCATGCCCGATACGGGTAAACTGTTTTCGAATACGAGCTCTTTGCAGCTCTCGTCGTCAGTCTTGCCCGTGACCACGAGCGCTGTAAAGAGCTTGAAACGTCGGGTCTCAAAATAAATGTTTATAATGTAACGTGTATGGTTACACGCGACTTCACTCGTTAGGTTAATTTACAAAATTTTCAGTCAAACGTCGAAACAGAAAATCGAATCGTCAGAATATCACCTGAATAACTAGCTATGTATTTGATACTGTACCAAATTACGAATAAAGTCTCAGTGTTATCTTCATCATCAGCCCATATACGTCCCCACTGCTGGGGCACGACGGGCCTACCCTAAACTAGGGCGATAAGGCCTTAGTCGACCACGCTGGCCAAGTGCGGGTTGGTCGACTACACAACCTCAAATGCGTCGATGGCCGAGTGGTTAAGGTCGTTGCTTGCCATGCGAGAGGTCGCCAGTTCAAACCCCGCCAGGTACCAATGTGTTTTTCAAATTTGAAATTCATAGGTAGGTATGTATCATCATTCGACGCTTTAACGGTGAAGGAAAACATCGTGAGGAAACCTGCACACTTACAAAGTCTCAGTGTATGGATATTAAATTGTAATGGAACGAAAAATTCCTATTCCGTACGGACCGCTAGAGACCAAGAAGGACCATTTACTACATTTTAATTGACTTCTTTTAAACAAGTAATGTTCAACGCGATAAATAACTTCACCAATCTGTGGTTTGTTGCCTTGTCATCATCACCGGACTTGCGGGAGAGCGGATGGCTCACACCCCTAAATCATTTTCTACCCTGACATGCGATGGTGGCTTGGAGTAGCCTTGTCATCATCACCGGGCTTGCGGGGGAGCGGATGGCTCTCACCCCTAAAGCGTTTTCTACCCTGACATACGATGGAGGCTTGGAGTAGCCTCGGCATCATCATCGGACTTGCGGGGGAGCGGATGGCTCTCACCCCTTTAGCATTTTCTACCCTGACAAGCGATGGAGGCTTGGAGTAGCCTTGTCATCATCACCGGGCTTGCGGGGGAGCGGATGGCTCTCACCCCTAAAGCATTTTTTACCCTGACATACGATGGAGGCTTGGAGTAGCCTCGGCATCATCACCGGACTTGCGGGGGAGCGGATGGCTCTCACCCCTAAAGCGTTTTCTACCCTGACGTACGATGGAGGCTTGGAGTAGCCTCGGCATCATCACCGGACTTGCGGGGGAGCGGATGGCTCTCACCCCTAAAGCGTTTTCTACCCTGACGTACGATGGAGGCTTGGAGTAGCCTCGGCATCATCACCGGACTTGCGGGGGAGCGGATGGCTCTCACTCCTAAAGCGTTTTCTACCCTGACATACGATGGAGGCTTGGAGTAGCCTCATCATCATCATCGGACTTGCGGGGGAGCGGATAGCTCTCACCCCTAAAGCATTTTCTACCCTGACATACCATGGAGGCTTGGAGTAGCCTCGGCATCATCACCGGACTTGCGGGGGAGCGGATGGCTCTAACTCCTAAAGCGTTTTCTATCCTGACTTACGACGGTGGCTTGGAGTAGCTTTGTCATCATCGCCGGACTTGCGGGGGAGCGGATGGCTCTCACCTCTAAACCACCCCGTAGTCACGGGCGGAAAGCTTTATAATATGAACTTATTTGCCCTTTATCTTCCATTGAGTGCCAAAACGTTAATCCTAAATGGTTCCCTCCGTACATTGAACCTGATCGTCTGTGTGAACAGCCACTGACGTGAAACAACAAGTTACCGCTAACTAAACATACGAATATTCGCACGTAAACAATAATATTTTACCCGCATAACTCGTATAGGAGTTTAGTCAGGGCCTTACTGTAGGTAGGTACAATTTTATCGTTCATCAAATTTGATGATTTTTTGGGTTCCGTATCTAAAAGGTAAAAACGGGACCCTATTACTAAGCCTCCGCCGTCCGTCTGTCCGTCTGTCTGTCTCCAAGCTGTATCTCATAAACCGTGACAGCTAGAATGCTGAAAATTTTCACAAATGATGTATTTTCGTTGCCGCTGTAATAAATACAAAAAATTATAAAAGATGAAATATTAAGGGGGGTCCCATACAATAAATGTGTTTTAAACATAATTGGTAAGTAATCCTTTGTGCGCGAGTCCGACTTGCACTTGGTCGGTTTTTTTTATATTGATGATTTAATACTTTCGCTTTTTCCATAACATTAAATAACCTAATTAACGAACCTAATTGTAGACCCAAAATCAGGTCTACACGCCATGAAATATCTACTTGCTGCCCGACGTTTCGGCTGGATTGGACCAGTCATGATGGTGGTCGAATTATTCGTACCTATTTGCTACGAATTTAATCACGTGTAAATCATAATAAGTAGTAGGTATATAGTTAGTAACTAATGTCAAAGACCTGATTATAAATATATCCTACATTATTACTCATTTGTTTGATTGCTCTAGCCACAAGGGAAATATCATCGAAAATACAATATTTATAGCCAATTAACGCCTGCTAAAAGAACATTCACCTATCGTTTATCAAACAACATTGATAGTATTTTGTCCACAGGTGTGTTAACCACCAAATGATCTTTTTTAAAATATCGATGACTTCACTCCACATGATGTCGGTCGACAAGAGACCCTATTGAGCCTGTCGCCTCATCCTGTAGGCATGCATTAATGCCGTTCCACGCCCCGCCTGAAGAGCCCGGGATTATAGAAAGAAGGAAAGGCTTAGTGTCTTCACGGCACTTCTATAATCATGAGCTTGCAGGAAATTTCATGATTTATTTTTTCAGTTAGCTACGGAATTTACTACGGAAGAGTTGGATCTCCTAGCACATGTGACTATGCGCTTAAAAGGAGATCCAATCATATAAAACTCTATGTAGATTAATTTATTACTAGATAAATATGCCAGCAACTTTGTCCGCGTTTTCCCCCGTTTTTTTACACATTTTCTAAGTATTGTTTCTTTGCTCCTACTGGTCGCAGAGAGATGTTATATGTATGTATAGCCTAAATTCTCCTCGACAAATGGCCTATCTAACACAGAATTTTCTCAACTTGACCTGGTAGTTCCTGTGATTAGCGCGTTCAAACAAACAAACTCTTCAGCTTTATAATATTAGAATAGATTATTATTATTAGTTAGCAAATCCTTTACTTCCCCTTGTTACGTCTCTGGGTTTACCCCCGCCATTGTCGATAGATTCCTTTGTTTACTCTAGTAGTTGAAAGTGTCGAAACTACTAAGGTATTTCAAGTAAAGTAATTCGTGTGGATATTCTGCGTAGAAGCGTTGAATTAATCAATGGAGCGTAAACGTGACTGAAGAATGTCTAATAACTATTTACAACCGTTTATCGAACTATTGTTAAGTTTTGACTTCTATTTAGTAAAGAGAAGCTCAGAGAAACCACTTTTAACAATTAAAAACGTTTATTCACCGAGAAAATTACATAGGCAGTACACGGAAAAATAAGAGAGAGTGAAAAGATACAAATATCATGGTCAAGTCAATATGACAAGAAATACCATAGCAAAGGAACTGCGTTTTAAAATGCCTAACATTAGATAACATGGAAATTTAGAAGATTTTAGACTTCCGCGTTCCATTACCCTAAATATTAGTCTTTATGGGTTTAACTCTACACGCGATATTAGGAGTACGTAGAAATTACATAGCTGCTTACTGCCCGACGTTTCGACTGGATTACACCAATCATGGTCGCGAGCGACTTCTATTTAGAAATTTAGAAGAATCTAAATTAAAAGTGAGATTTGTATTCGGCATTTTTCTAATCGTTTTGTACATAGAAGTTTTGCGAAATAATATTTGTATATCGTTCTAGTCTTCAACCGTTAGTATTTACCAGTAAGATATATAAATTGTATAACTTTTTGCAGACTATTAAGCAACGGTTGGGACTAATACTTAAATCCATATTAATAAAAATATAAAATATAAGGCGTCCGACCGATTTCAGCCATGGCGGCCGATCTCAATTGAGATCAGTCAAGTGCGCAAGACATATTATAGTGCACAAGTGTACGCGCAAACACAAGTGCACTCTCATAATTCGACATGACCGATGAGAGATCGGGCGCAGGACCACCGGCTTAACGTGCTTTCCGAGGCACGGGCGTTCAACCGCCAACTTCCTAACTCCGGGCTGAGAAATTTCATTACAGAAAAACTCGCACAAATTTTGCCCGACCCCGGATTTGAACCGAGGACCTCTCGGTCCTAACGCAGCGCTTGCTACCAATAGACCAACGAGGCAGTATAAGGAACCAAATCCATATAAGGAACTAGTGATCCACCCTCGCTTCACTTCGGGTGAATTTTACATAAAAATATTCCCCTTGATTCTTGCTATCTATTAAGAAACCGCATCAAAATGCGAAGTTTTCAAGATTTAAGCATACATAGGGATGAATGAAGGGACAAAGAAAGCTGCTTTATACTATTTAGTGATAATGCTTGGAAAAAACCCTCAACGGGAAATCAAACTGGGTTAATAATATAGGCATCGCTGCGTTTCTGCATACTAAATTAATTTTATATGAGCGAGACTAGTGTTGCGCCCACCCCAATTGTTTGAATATTATACGCCTAATCACTATTATTGATTTTTTATTCATATGAAATACTTTTTAATTATAATACAGTTTTAACGATCCTTATAGTCTTTGGAAGTAACATAAAATTGTCAAATAGGTTGATCAAGTTAAATAAATAAATATCACACAACGTCAATTTGAAATTCATATGAACCATCATTCGACGCTTTAACGGTGAAGGAAAACATCGTGAGGAAACCTGCACACCTAAGAAGAAATTCTAAGGACGTGTAGTCGACCAACCCGCACTTGGCCAGCGTGGTCGACTAAGGCCTTATCGCCCTAGTTTAGGGTAGGCCCGTGCCCCAGCAGTGGGGACGTATATGGGCTGATGATGATGATGACACAACGTCAGATAATTACAATATACATAGATGTGATTCCGTGTCGCTGAAGCACTTATGTTACAGATATCAGAAACAAGTGGTATACACAAATATACTTAAAGGTGAGAACTATTTGCTTCCCCGCAAGTCCGGTGATGATGACAACGCTACTATAAGCCATCATCAACCCATAAACGCTCCCACTGTTATGGTACAAGCCTACCCTAAACTAGGGCGATCAGGTTTTAGTCAACCACCCTGGTCAATTGCGAGTTTGTCGACTCCACACAACATCTGAATTTTATCCGACGTGCGTATAGTAGTTAGAAAAAAAATATTAAGGCGTCCGACCGATTTCAGCCATGGCGGCCGATCTCAATTGAGATCAGCCAAGTGCGCAGGACATATTATAGTGCACAAGAGGGCGCGCAAACACAAGTGCATTCTCTATTCTATTAATCTCATAATTCGGTGAGATGGTAATCCGACATGACCGATGAGAGATCGGACGCAGGACCACCGGCATTTTGTTTTCCGGCAGGGACTCATCGCTGATGGCCGTCTGAGGCCTGTTCCGAAGCACAGGCGTTCAACCGCCAATTTCCTAACTCCGGGCTGAGTAATTTCATTACACCAAACTCACAAAAATTTTGGCCGACCCCGGGCTCAAAACGGGGACCTCTCGGTCCTTACGCAGGTAGCAATCGACCAATAGACTAACGAGGCAGTTAAGGAAATAAAAAGACGTCTGGCACTCGGGGACTGCCGCGGTATAGCTATTGCATAGCAATTTCCGATTTCGGAGCAGCTCGTCTCGATTCGTGCGAGTTTCGTAGAGTCGTACAATACGTCTAACCGCACGCACACAAACACCGTGCCGAAGTCTCCCGAACTGAAACGACGTTAGACGATTGTGAGGTTTTTTTCGATACGGAATTTCTTGGTTCGGTCGCCGCGCTCAAAGCCCGCGATAAAAGCTATGCAATAGCTTAATACAAATATACTTAAATAGCTATAGCAAACAGTTCTGTTGCTGACAGTGCGTCACATTGACATGGTTGGCTTCTAAAGCATAATGAGCGATCCCAACCTTATTTACCGGTACGGGGTATCAAATCAATCACCGTAGTCGAGTCATGTTTACCGGAATTCTGTTTACGGAAGTTCTGTTTACAACTGCCGAAATCTCTGAACAGGCAGTGCAATCCAATCTGCACTGTAAACAGCACGTGTATCGGGATGTTGGTTAGTTTCACACTTGTATATAATGGATGTATATGCCTAGGTAGTAGGTACCTACTATGTTTAGGTAGGTCATCTTGAAGCGTAAGAAATATCTACAACTAATGTATGGAAGTCATTGCCGTTTACGGTTGTAAAATTTTTTTACAAAAATGAATATTGCCAGAAAGAGACAAAAATTAAAAGTTTTTTTTTAGTTTAAGTTTAATTTCAAAAAAATTTTTTTTTGCCAAAAATTAAAAAGATATATTAAAAATAAAAAGATATATTAAAATAAAAAGATACATATTTTAATCATTATTTTACAAACTTGTCAAAATTCTTATTATTTTATGTTAGATCTTTCCAGTTTCGATCTACCAGATTAACAAAATCCGCAGAACCTTAAAGGAAATTAGCAAAAAATCTTTCATAACTTTATATCATTATCGATTTTCCGAATATTATTCCCATCACTAAACCTACCAAATGTGAAGTGTCCCGAACCGTATTTAATAGGCTGCGGTGTGTGTCCAACTATTATAGCGTTTAATGTTAATTATGCGCTAATGAGCCCATTAATACGTATTAAATTATACCAAAAATATGTAAACATTCCTAAAGATGGTTGTAATGGTTTTGTTACATCAAATAACTGTTAATTGGACGCATACAATTTATTGGGACTTTTTTATTATTTCACGACACACAATGAAAGAAAAAAATCAATGATAAGAAATGCATATCGCTACCTTAAATCTCAAATGGCGTGACCGCCAATTTGGTCAAAATGACTTTTTAATGCAGTTTTTTTTTCTCTATCGATCTGTATATTTAAAATCCTCAAATTCGCAAAAAAAAGGTTATTACGACCCAATGTTTTTTATAGATTTGAACACTTTTCATAAGGTAAACAGGTCGTAAAAGGCTTAGTCTAATTTACTTGGTGGTTACGCCCCTAGAAATTATTTTGAAGTGAAAAAAATGTCAAAAAAAAAGGGTGTAAGGGACATAATTGTCCGGCGTAACTCATAAGACACGCTATTTTTCGAAATTGCAATACAAAAGAATTGCGTTTACACCCAAAATCGCTAAACACATGATTGTCATTATTATTGTTAGTATTGATGCGCGGGGGGATTAAGATTGCGGAGACATTGGCTATTTATTGCTATTCCTTGTTTCGGCATTTTAAATCAATGTCCAAACACAAATCAGAATCAAAGACCAATAACGCGCCAAAGTCAACGTAACGGTCACAAAAAATAATAAATACACGTAGGAACGTAATCTATGCGCACAAGTACGCAAATGGCAGCGGGGGTTACGAAAGACAAAATTAATCGAATTACGTATAACTATAAGTGAAATTTCCCATGTACAAAAATTCTTCATCCTGTTATAAAACTTACAAGGTGAGTATTACCCATTACATCACTATGAAAACGTGACATATGGCGTAACTTTGTAAAAAGCGTAATACAGAGTGGAAATTTTACGTTTTCTTTCATTATTAAGTTATTTTAAAGCACAAAAGACAATTACTTTCGGGAGATACGACCCTCACCTCTTAAAAATCATGTTTTTTTATGAGGCGTAAACGCCTTTTCGTAATATTTTCACAAGCGTAACCGACTTCTAGTTTGTTTAATATAAGATTTAGGTGCAAAGAGTTCTTACTGAAGCCTTTATCTCAAAATTCCAAGAAATTTGATGTATTAAACATTTTCACTGCATTAAAATTGACAAAGTTATATAAAAAAAAAAACGTTTTTTTTCGTTTTTTTACTCTCCTGAAAAGTTGCGTTTTGGTGGTTACGCCATTTGAGATTTAAGGTATCGATATATTTACTTTATTTTTTAATAGGTCTGCCCGCGACTCCGTCCGCGTTGGAGCAAGAATTTAAATAGCCTATCCTGTGTCCCAGATGTCTATGTGTTTTTATACCGAATTTCATCAAATTCGGATAATTGGTTGAAGAGTTATGGAGGAACATACATACATACACACATACAGAAAAAAATCTAAAAATCGTGAAATTAGTATCAGTATCATATATTGAGCCTATAAACACAATATCTCTGAAAACAAACTAACTTACTCCATGACCGACCCTTACAGATTTATTATTAGTATTAGTATAGATTTTATTTTGAAGTCTAGGATAGGCAGGCTGACTCTCTCCACCTAAGCGACAGTGAGATCGATAGGCGCAATAGAACCTATTAGACTCGATGCCCTCACACTGAAAATCTGCAGAAATGCCGTTTCACGCACCTAGCGGTTCAGGTCGTTGCTGGCCATGCCGGAGGTGAAACCAGTTGAAACCCGGCCACGTACCACTGAGGTTTCCAAATTTGAAATTCATAATATGTACGATTTTTCGACGCTTTAACGGTGCAGGAAATCATTGTGAGGAAACCTGCACACCTACGAAGAAATTCTGAGGTTGTGTAGTCAACCAACCAGCACTTGGCCAGCGTGGTTGACTAAGGCCTTATCGCCCTAGTTTAGGGTAGGTCCGTGCCGAGCAATGGGGACGAAAATGGGCTGATGATGATGATGACATGAGTTGGGAAGGCATTCCATGACCTAAAGGCACGGGCAGAAATGAATAACTAAACTTCTTGTCCACCAGTGTATGGTATGCGGATAATATATTAATATCTCGACCATTTTACCGGTATACCGGCAGTTTATGAGGGATAAGATTTCCCAGTCTCCGTCTGCCCTAGGGGAGACCGAGGGGAGTTGAAACAATTTTGACATTTTGTCTCATACATCAAAAGCTATTGACAGTATGATGATGATATTAGTACCAATCGCTAGGTAATTTATTAAACTTGCGGATAACTAACATAAAGAAATTGTAAGCGTCAAATATAGTAGTGAAAAAACGATTTTACCGAAACATGTCAACTTGTTTCGCTCCCATACCGAGATTTGAGATGAAACAGGGGTCGAGGAGAGTTGGAAACATTTGGTTTAAAATAAATATTAAGGAGCTATTCAATTAAAACGTTGATATAATTTAGAAGTATTTATTGTAATAAAAACTTTTAAAAACTCAAAAGAATTTTTTATCAATATTTTGTACTGATATTAATAACAGTTAAATGTAGGTAACTGCAATTGTAATAAAAATAATCAAATCCTAAAGAGTTAATTAGAGCTGGAATGAGACTAAGGACTACTGGAAGTTGCTTATAAAGGTCGATCAGTAACCTGACTGGGGAAGATAATTAGCGTCCTACGCAATTATTTCAGTATTTTCTGGCCTAGATCCAGTATGGATCTGTAAGGTAAAATTTAAAACGAGGAGAGATGAAACAGCCTGTTTCAAATCTCCTCAGTAAGAAAAAACCTCCCATTTTTTATTTAATCAATTCTAGAAAATCAAATACACAGAAACCATTTGTACCACATATATATTATAAATCTTTAGTTAATAAGCTTTCGTAAAATGCATAACTTTAACCAAAATACAAAACCGTTATCAAAATATAGGTACCATAAAAATACGTTAAAAATTTACTTTTCACGATTTTTGTCATATGGCACGTAGAACTCCACAACCGCGGGTCTTACGTGTCGGACGCAAACTGACACGTCTGCGGGTGGTAGGATATAGATGAATAGCGACATTGCCAACTGTCTAACTGTTTTGAGTTCCAAGAAATCGGTACTGTTTCAACTCACCTTTGTTTCAAATCCCCTCGGTCTCCCCTACTTTTCTGTGCTCAATCAAGCAAAAATAAAACTAGTCAGACCTGTCGAAATGAATCGGCTAAAAATCGAGATCACTTCCCAAAATAAAATAAAAAATGCGGAAAATCTCCAAAATCCAATGATTAATTACATATCTACTTTCGTACCTACTGCTTCTTGTTTACATTAGAAAAGATGTAAGATGATTTACAACATGGCTATTTCGATTTTCCGACCCCATATTTCATAGTGACAGCCCAAAAATTGTCTACAACCTTCAGGGAAATCAAGTTTTTTTTGTCTTTCCTTTAGGGATCCGAACGTTAAATGGAAAAACGGTGCGGTAAAAGTGGTTCTGTAGGAAAACTTACGCTACGTTTTCCGCTTGTGTGATATGAGTCAAGATTGTTTTTCTCGGGATCGCGTAGAGATATCAAATTGAAATTAAAAAGCTTGTTTGTGGCCTTCGCTGTAAAAAATCAAGCTCCTTTTAGAATCTAAAGATATGGCCATGTGGGTCTCATTATAAACAACTAGCTTTCCGCCCGCGACTCCGTCCGCGTAGAGAGGTTTATCGGATAAAACATAACTTCTTTATAGCGCAGTCAGTTAAAAAATAGCCTATGTCCTGTCTCAGGTTCTGGACTATATTTGTACCAAATTTAATTTAAATTGGTTCAGTACTCTATGCGTGAAAGCGTAACAGACAGACAGACAGACAAAGTTACTTTCGCATTCATAATATTAGTAAGGATTTGCAGACGCCTACATTGATGGGTTTAAAAGAACCCATTTGGTAAGAATAGTATGGATTCGTACGGAACCCTCGGTAAGTGAGTCCGCCTCGCACTTAACCGTGTTTTTTTTTGCCCCGGAAGGGATAGTAGATTAGTGGACACGTTAACTTAATGTGCAGGGATTTACTGAAGCTATTTCTGATCGAACCCCTGGCTTTAAAAATAAGGACAAATGAGAGGTATTTATGTGGACTTAAAGGGATTAATAGGTTTGGAGTTTCATTAATTAGGCTCCTTCAGGTGCAGCCACCCTTAAATATTTATATTATTTTTTTTAGTATTTGTTTTTTTAGACATCTGAAATAGACCATAGACAAATAATGGACAGTCTAGCTATCTCGGTTCTTAAGATACAGACGGACAGACAGACATGCAGCGAAGTTTTTTCTAATAGCCAACAGGTAAAAACAGGATCCGACTTTAGGGCGTCATCCGCTCCCCCACAAGTCCGGTGATGATGATGACGAGGCTACTCCAAGCCATCATCGTATATCAGTTAGCCAAAAAAACCGTTAAGTTAACGGTTTAATTTTATTCGCACTGATAACTAGAAAATAAATAAATAGTTACAACTTACCAATCAACCTACGTAGGTGGTCCCAGTCATTATTATTTCTGATGGTAGTTCCGCCATTCTGAAGTGGCGGCCATCTTGGATTTCAATTTAGTATAGGACATTGTATTCTACTTGTTGAGCTCTTTTATTTGATACTATACTGATTATTTTGATGGGATTAATAAAACCTAAGTTATCCGCCATTTTGTAGCGGCAGCCATCTTGTATTTACAATATTTTGGATTTTATTTTATTGTATTGTCAACAGAATTAAAAGTGTGTACCGAATTTCAGATCAATATGACAACAGAAAGGTACAACAAATCAAATTCTAATTTTTACCCACACAAACAAACATACAAATACCGTACGGGTCGAGCTAAATAAAACCGTTTAAAAAAAGGAACCGACAGGACGGCAGACTAAAAAGAAGCAGTCCTGCAGAGCTGCTTTGAATAACTTACACGTTATCCTTACTATTCCTTACTAATATTATAATTCCTTACTAATCCTTACTATATAATATTATAAATCTGAAAGTAACTCTGTCTGTCTGTCTGTCTGCCTGTTACGCTTTCACGCATAGAGTACTGGACCAATTTGAATGAAATTTGGTACAGATATAGTCCAGAGCCTTGAAAAGGTTATAGGCTTCTTTTTGACCGACTGCGCTATAAGGAAGTAATGTTTTACCCGTTAAACGTCTCTACGCGGACGAAGTCGCGGGTGGAAAGCAAGTAAAATATATAATGTTAATGTTAAAATAGTACAAAAGCTTTTGTACTAACTAACAACAACTTTATTAAGTAAAGTTGTCTACAAAAGCTATCAACGCCAAAAGTCTCTAAATAAATCTTAAACAGTGCCGGACTTAGGCAACACAGGGCCCGTAGAAAATTATCTCTAGGGGACAAGGCCCCTTAACATTGTAACCCCCCACATAATACTCAGGTATCGCACATACTTCCTGGAATGACATTATCAAACTAAGTACGTGCATAGCCCAAGCGTGAAATTGATTTTAATTATTTTTATAATATAACACATCACATAGATTGATCTGATCCCGTGGTAAGTAGCTTAAGCACTTGTGTTACGATGTTCGTTACACAAATATTTGTCCCGGGTGAGAATCGAATCCACGACTATTCCACCGAGCCAGTCATAATACTCAGGTATGGCACTGCTTCCTTGAATGAAAATTATCAAACTAAGTACATGCATAGCCTAAGTGTTAGATTGTTTTTTTAGGGTTCTGTACCCAAAGGGATGAAACAGAATCCTATTACTGGTACTTTGCTGTCCGTCCGTCCGTCCGTTCGTCCGTCTGTGACCAGGTTGTCTCCAGAACGGTGATAGTTGGACAGTTGAAGTCTTCACAGATGACGTATACACCGTGAAATTTTAGTGGTTGTTTTCCCGTGGCAGAACGATTTGCCTTTAGTAATACTATCGAATCATGCAAATTATTCCTCGAAAAAAAAAATTTTTTTTTTCCCTTTTTCAGAATAATAATTTTCCAACTCGAAAACGAGAGAAGCTATCGTTGTTTTTGAAGATGTGACGTATTCAGGTACTGCTTGCCGCATGAAATCGATGCTTAAAGCTAAAGAAACTCTACACCCTAAGTCATAAAGCGGTTCGAACGTACTTTCGAGTTACGGTTAAACCTTTCGTAAAACCGGCATTTATTGATTTTACCAAAAAATAACTGCACACATCTTTTGTACTACTAAGATAGAATCATTTTACTGCGGGAAAACAACCACTAAAATTTCACGGTGTATAAATTGCTGCTATTACTTACTACAAAAAACAAACAAAATTAGATATTTAAGAGAGAATCCCATAGAAAAAACTAGACCTTTTAATAATATTGATACGGAACATTTCGTGTACGAGTCCGACTCGCATTTCCAGATTTATTGTAATTACTTTAAGACAAGCTCTGCTATACACCGTGAAATTTTAGTGGTTGTTTTCCCGTGGCAGAACGATTTGCCTTTAGTAATACTATCGAATCATACAAATAATTCCTCGAAAAAAAAAAAATTTTTTTTCAACGCTTCAAAATAATAATTTTCCAACTCGAAAACAAGAGAAGCTATCGTTCTTTGAAGATGTGACGTAATCAGGTACTGCTTACCGCATCAAAATCAAAATCAAAATCAAAAATGTCTTTATTTATATAGGCAATTTACATGCACTTATAAATCGTCACATTACTAATAATAAGATTCTACCACCGGTTCGGAACGCCGATTCTACCGAGAAGACTCCGGCAAGAAACTCGATAGTTACTCTTTTTAAGCGACAATCATGTTACAAATTGTAAATGAGCCAAGTCATACAGTCTGGGTGTGCCATAGCAAAAAGTACCATATTCTATATTTACTAGTTTTAAAAATAACGATAATTAAAATTTAAGGAAAAAAAAACAGCAATGATAACAATGTTCAGAATACTATAACAAATCCAGCCTGCATGATAAAGCTTACATAGGTAGAATTTTAATAATTACAGCCATTGCCTTATAAAAAATTTACTAATATAATAATAATTAGAACAATAGTTCATGGTAAATGTCAAAATTAATAATAAATTAATAACAATATAATGTCATCATATTTAATGTCAAAAATTTAATTCATAAGAAAAACAAAGAAAAGAAATCATAATTAATGTCCAAAAATTAATTTAAACTATTAGTCCATGCATTTTTATCATTGATATAATCTTCTACTTTATAGTAGCCTTTTTTAAGAAGACCATTCTTAATACATGTTTTAAATTGCTGTATAGGTAGTTTAGTAACACAATCAGGTAATTTATTGAAAATTTTTACACCTAGTCCAACAAAGGAGCTATTAACTTTACTTAGTCTAAAATGTGATATAGCAAGTTTATGTTTATTTCTTGTATTGAATTGGTGATTATCAGATTTTTTAGGAATGTATTGTATATTTTTATACACATACATTAAGCAGTCAAGAATGTATTGGGAGGCCACTGTGAGAATATTATACTCTTTGAACCGATCTCTAAGAGAATCACGCCGTTTGAGGTTATATATGGCTCTTACTGCTCTTTTTTGCAATACAAATATACTATGGATATCAGCAGCTGATCCCCATAAAAGCAAACCATAGGACATAACGCTGTGAAAGTAACTGAAATAAACTAATCTTGCCGTTTCAACATCAGTTAATTGTCGAATTTTTCTAACAGCATATGCTGCAGAGCTAAGTCTTCCTGCCAGGGTACCAATAAGGGGTCCCCATTGCAATTTAGAATCTAGAGTGATTCCAAGGAACACCGTTGAGTTTAGGACTTCAATGGGTTCATTGTTCATTTTGATTATGGTACTGACTTGTCTTACATTGGGAATTGAAAACTTGACACATTTGGTTTTATTGGCATTCAACATTAGATTGTTAGTATTAAACCAGTGCAGGACTCGTGAGAGAGCTTTGTTTACGTCGTCAACATTTTCTTGCTGTCTGTCCATCTTAAATAGAAGTGATGTATCATCTGCAAACAAAACTATCTCACATGTGTCTTTGGTAAAGAAAGGGAGATCGTTAATGTAAATGATAAATAATAGAGGCCCCAATATCGAGCCCTGGGGCACTCCCATAACTAATGGGGCGCCAGAAGAACTAGTCCCGTTTACATTTACTTTTGGGTTCTGCCTGTTAGGTATGATTTAATTAGACTAAGTGCGTTACCCGAGATGCCATAATGGCGTAATTTGAGTAGCAGGGTTTGATGATTAACACAATCAAACGCCTTAGATAGGTCGCAGAAAATGCCTATGGCATCCTGCTTACTTTCCCATGCATCAAAAATATGTTTAATAAGAGCTACTCCAGCATCTGTTGTGGATTTCCCTTTAGTGAATCCATATTGATTTTTATGTAATAAATTGTTTAAATTAAAATGGCTTAGCAGTTGACTAAATACAACTTTTTCAAAAATTTTACTAAATGCTGGTAGTAAGGATATAGGTCTGAAATTAGATGGGTCACTATCATCACCTGATTTGAACAAAGGAATGATTTTGCTTAACTTCATTAAATCGGGAAAACAGCCTTCATTAACACATTTGTTGAATGTTTTTGCTAAAAGTGGAGCAACTGTATATATTATATTTTTTAGTATGTCCACTGAGAGTCCCCATAAGTCCTCTGACTTTTTTAAGTTAAGTTCTTTAAAGGTTTTCACAACTACTTGCGCATTTATGTAGTCAAAATTGAAGGAAGACGCGCATTCACTTACATGAGTCTTTAAAAGCGATTGAGCAAGAATCGGACTAGAAGACAAACTACTTGTCGTTGTAACAGCTATATTTGAGAAATATAATTGAAATGCATTAGCTATATCAGCATCAGAATCTAATATTACATCATTTACTTTAAGAGAAATCTTGTGATTTTGAGTATTGTTTTTGCAAGTCTCTTTATTTATGATTTGCCAGGTGGCCTTACTTTTGTTAGTAGCATTGTGTATTTTATTTTTCAAATAGAGTGATTAGCTACTGCACACGATTTTTTAAAAATTTTAGAATAGTTTCTAATATAATCTGTAAGGGCCGGGTCTTTAGAGTTGGCTTTGAGATCATATAGTTCAAAAAGTCTCCGTCTACTTGTATATATCCCTGTTGTAGCCCAATTACTAAATTGTATTTTAGAGCTATTAATTTTAATTTCTTTTTTGGTAAATATTTCGTTAAACTCTTTTTCTACAGCATTAAACAATTTGTTATATAACTGATTACTGTTAAGGTTTGCTTGATAGTCCATTACAGAAACTTTATAGCTAATATTATTTTTAAATTTTTCTATTCGACTTGTAGTTATTGGTCTGCATGTTGTGACAGATGGCATAGGAGTCCAGTGATGCTCAAAAGCTGCCATTTGACCACAGTGGTCAGAGTTAATAAAATTAACTATAGATTTATTTTCTACATGACAATTACAAAAAATATTATCTATACATGTGGCCGAGTTAGGGGTGATGCGAGTTGGTTCATTAAAAATGGGAGATAAATTAAACGATTTAAAAAGATTTATGAACCTTAGGGAGTTCAGCGAATTTTCTAGGATATTTATATTAAAATCCCCACATACAATCACCTGTTTATTGCTGGCACATGCTTTCCTTAAAGCTTCCTCCATAGGGGCCTCAAATAGGAAATAATTAGCTAATGGTGGCCTATATACACAAATTATAATACATTGTTCTATTTCAACACAAGACAGCTCAATTGTCCTTTCCAGGGACAATGAGACAATGTCTCGACGCTCTTTATATTTGAGCGATTTTAATAAAATGAGTGACCCTTCTCTTATAAGAGATCTTCTAGTAAAAGAACTACTCAGTATATAATCATTAATACTAATAATTAATTCATGTTGTCTCAACCAATGTTCAGTGAGACATAACACATGGACATTCTTTTCATTTAAAAACAATTCTAATTCTAATTCTTTGCCAGATAGACCCTGTATATTTTGGTGAATAATAATAAGATTGTTAGGTTTTTCCTTTGTCATGGAATGGCTAGAGACGTCCTCTATTGTCTTATAATTAAATTTAAATTATTTGGAACGAATTCCAAAGTCTTAATAAATAAATTATTTATATTATATGCTAACAATGCTGTTAGCTGTTTTTTAATTTTTGTAGGCAAATAAAAGGTTTTACCAGTCAACAAAAACTTATTATCTATAAATTTGTTTGTGTCAAAAAACACAAATTTGTCGCTATGACTATATGATAAATTATACATTTGTGTATTCAATATGTGAATACTGTTATTTTGTTCATATGTGTAACATTTTGAGAATGGAATGGCACACATTATCACCTTTTTAACATTTAGTGCCAGAAGTTTAGAAAAAGCTAATAGTATATCTTTTTTACAAAGATTTTGGCCATTACCTATCATAAGTATAATTATGGAGTTATCATTATAATTTGAATTCTCAATATATTTTATAATTTGGTTCAATGACCTATTTGGGTAACAATTGTTTATGACACTATAGTTTAATTGATTACTCAATAATGTACCAAAACCAACCCCTAATTGGTCTGAGAAAAGTAATACACTGTCTCTTTGTTTTCTTTTATTATTATTAGAGACTGATGTGGTTATGACACTGTCTACTTTGACATTTTCCTCACAAATAATTGACTGGTCAGATGGACCCGAGTCTAATACACAACTATTTTGTTGAATGAGCACATTTGCTGCTAATATGTGCTCGTGGATTTGTGCCTGAGCAGACTTATATTTGTCAGTCAAACTTTCAAGATTGTTGTGCAACCGTGAAATATTTGTATTCAACTCAGCTGTGTCAATGTCATACTTACATCTACATTCATCTAATTTTTTACTATATAATTCTAGGCTATCTATCAAATCTGCCCGTTGTTTCCTCAAGAATGAAAAGCATGAAATCGATGCTTAAAGCTGAAGAAGCTCGACACCCTAAGTCATAAAGCGGTTCGAACATGCTTTCGAGTTTCGGTTAAACCTTTCGTAAAACCGGCATTTATTGATTTTAACAAATAAAAACTGCACAAATCTATTGTACTACTAAGATAGAATAATTTTACTGCGGGTAAAAACCCACTAAAATTTCACGGTGTATGGCTAATTAGGCACTGATTTTATATGACAATGGGTAATAATTTTAATTAGTGACTTTCCCTCGTGACTTTAGCTATACTTAATTCCCTGCAATGAACCAACTCGGAAATCAAAATTGATTACAAAACAATTTCCCATAGAAGTCGAGATTTCTCCCACTTTTGCCAACCAAATTACCGGCTATCTTTGTTCCCGGAACGCGAAGTAAACAAATTAATTAAGATTAAAGGGAAATAATAAATTGACAATGTCATACTTTATAGGAGTTAATGATTGAATGAACTTTGAGGAACAAACATATTTTGACACGTGGATAACTATCAACATATACATAGGCATATGCTGAGGCCTGTACCTCGTTGACCACTCATAAAGTCCTTACATATGTGTTCTATTTCTTTGTGTGCGTTTTGTGTCTTGTGTATGTATCTATGTGTCATTGTTACCTCAAGTCGTGGTCAATAAATGTTTTTCTTTCTTTATTTCTATCGCTTCCGGCGAAATTTGCAATGTTTTAGGAAGTAGTACTACCATAATTTATTTTATTTGGTAGATTGTTCGAGTTTATGAAGTTGGCAGTACCTACGAAAAATAATAAATTTATCCATGTATTCCCCATAAGAGCTCATACGTTGTTCTGATTCCGAAAGAACTTAATAGTCCAGTCAAAATAGACATTTAACCTAGGAAAAATTCGCATAGAGCTGAAAATTGGCATGAATGTTGGGAACACTATTACAAATAATCTGTCAAAAGTCCCCATCGATCCTACGTCTGCAAAAAAAAAAAATCAAGGTCAAATGTCACAAATATCAGTTTTGTGCACTTTTGAGCGAAACGGTAAGTTTAATCATAAAAGTATGTATGACAAAATTACTTATCACGTAATTATCTATAAAAAGTGTCTGAACACTTTGTTCCTAAGATTCACCATTTCAGAGATATAGCGATGCACAAAGTTGAAAAAGTTGTATTTTCAAACGCTTCCAGGCCCCCATGCGATTGTGCTAGACAGTTAAAATTTTAACCTCTATAACATCTAATACTAGAAATTACATGAAACCAACGTGTAAAGTGGGTTATCATACAAAACCTATGTTTTTTTTTCTCACCCTTGGGCGGTTTTTAACGTGGTTACCCTAGTGAACCTATTCCAGGTCATATATCGATCAAAAACGATATCAACAGATGAATGCATATTATGTAAAATATGAATTTTCTAATGATTAAAACCACGATATCTCGCGAATGGTGAGTCGGAAAAGAAAAAAAGACTGGACCATTTTTGTAGAAAATTGTATGATCTACCACTTTTGTTTGACCTATTTTTACGATAATACTTACGTTTTTCGAGAAAAATGGAAAAATCCTTAATTTTATACTTTTGACCTTGAATAAATTTTTTTGCAGAAGTAGGATTGATGGGGATTTTTGATATTTCGTTTATTATTATGTATTTAACGTCTCTGGCAATTTTCAGCTCTATGCGAATTTTGTCTAAGTTAGCACTTATTTTTGTCTATTTTGACTGGACTATAAGCATTTGTATACGGATTGCGGAATTTACAGCAATTGATGCTGAGAGAGAGATTCGCCTTATTTATTTATTTATTTATTATTAGGACAGCCAACAAGAAAAACACTGGTACAGATTAATAAAAGTGAATAAAAACAACATAAACTTAGAGCTAAGTGCTAATCTTACTTAGAGGTTGCCACGGCATGCAATGTGGACTACAATTCAGTTATATATATATTTAAGATGATAATAACAATTTATATATGTATAAGATATCTATATGACTTAGATGGGGAAAACTCCTATATGTAAATACTATGTATCATCATCATCATCATCAGCCCATAAACGCTCCTACTGCTGGAGTACGGGACTACCCTAAAATCAGGCCTTATTCAACCACGCTGGCCAACTGCGGGTTGGTCGACTGCACGACCTTAGAAACCTTACTTTGACCATCTTTGTAAGTGTTCCTCACGTTTTCCTCAGGTTTCCTCCTTCACCGTTGAAGAGTCAAATACTGTTTGTATTATAGCAATAGCCTTTCGTATATATTTTTTTCAAAATTTGATATTTCAAACACTTTAAATAGGTCAGTTAAACACTACATTACACAGGTCTACTCTATAAAAATAGTTAAATCAGATAAGTGCGTCTTTTAGTTTAACCGCAATAATGCCTTTGTAGTAAAGTCAAACAAAATTGGTGTCAGTTGGAAACAACATTGTTTTAAACTATGTATTCACTGGATCGGATTAGAATACTCTAATTATACGAAAAATTCTCGTATATTCATATTCATACGAATACACGAGATACAAAGATTGTCTAACCGTCCTGGGTTCGATTATTTAGTCACATAGAGTATTTCCCTCAACACTTATAACAAAATATCGTCCCTAAACTTTCGTCTCACGCGGCTACGCGGCGCCAGCCGATGCATCAATGATTCAATAGGTATGCATTTTCCCCGGGAGCTTTCAAAAGCGATTCAAAACCTCTACCGCTTTGTTCGAAGCCATTTCTTTAGACTTGCATCGTGAAAACCGGAATTTGGCGCCGGATGCTTTTGCTACAACGTGGTTTGGGCGGCCATCTTTGATTTTTTTGGAGAGATGATCCAGTGTGGATGTACGAGTAGGTATGTTGGATTGCTGTTTCCTCGGACTAAGGAAAAAGAGGAAGCTATGTTTGTTTTTGTACACAATTGTTTTGGATGCAAATAGATAGTAGTAGTAGTAAAAAATTACTTGTGTGTCATCATTACTCTCGTACGTTACATGTATTGAAAACGCCCATTTGCGGATGTTTCCCACAAAAACAGCAATTATTTTCCATTTTTTAACCGACTTCAAAAAAAGGAGGAGGTTCTCAATTCGTCTGTATGTATAATATTTTTTTTTTTTTTTTTTTATGTATGTTCACCGATATTTTCGTCAATTATAGACGGATTTTTTTTTTTTGGTTGGATAGAGTTCACTTCCGAGGTGGTCCCATTTTCACCAGTCTCGGATCTGATGATGGGATCCAGGAGAAATCGAGGGCAACCTTCAAATTTTATAGGGACATGTACCGCGTTTTGCATATTATCTGAAGTCATATTGGCATTTGCTTCTGGCTATCATAATTTTATGATGCTGAGCTGATGATGGAAGGTCAACTCCTTAATAGTTATGAGTAAAAGAATAATTATTTCAATACTGTATACATATTAAGACTACTAGTTATAATATCAGTAGCATTACAGGTGAGCTAAACTATTAGGTTGACCAGTCTAGGATCTGATGATGGGATCCAGGAGAAATCGAGGGCAACCCTCAAATTTTATAGGCACATGTACCGCGTTTTACATATTTTCTGAAGTTATATTGGCATTTGCTTCTGGCAATCATAATGTTATGATGCTGAGCTGATGATGGAAGGTCAACTCCTTAATAATTGGGAGTAAAAGGATAGTTCTTTCAAATCTGTGTACATATTGATACTACTAGTTATAATATCAGTAGAATTATAGGTGAGCTGAACTAATAGGGTGTAAAAAAATTTTACACTAAAAAGGATGAAAAAAAATTGTAAACAAAAAAAAACCGCCTTCAAAAACCCGACTCACTAAAAATTACAAAATAATATAATACGAACATTAATCTAGGTATGAATTTGATATGTTGTTGAAGGCGGTGCCACTTAAATTTTTGAGGAAAACTGCATGAAATATAAACGGCACCGCCTTAGATTAATGTTCGTATTATATTATTTTGTAATTTTTAGTGAGTCGGGTTTTTGAAGGCGGTTTTTTTTTTGTTTACAATTTTTATTATTTATATTAAGGAATTACAATGTTTCGATAACAATAGCTGAAGGCAGACAGAAATAATTGACAAGTATATTGACAAGTATATAGATCAAAAAAATTGTAAACAAAAAAAAAACCGCCTTCAAAAACCCGACTCACTAAAAATTACAAAATAATATAATACGAACATTAATCTAAGGCGGTGCCGTTTATATTTCATGCAGTTTTCCTCAAAAATTTAAGTGGCACCGCCTTCAACAACATATCAAATTCATACCCAGATTAATGTTCGTATTATATTATTTTGTAATTTTTAGTGAGTCGGGTTTTTGAAGGCGGTTTTTTTTTTGTTTACAATTTTTTGAATTTTTCTTTTATGCTTATTTACTACGTGTTTTATTACGAATTGTTATACTTTAGTGAATCCACCCATCTTGATGTTATACCAACGTGTACATAAAATTCAAAAAATATTTTTCAGAATTTTTCATATGCAATTGTAAAATAAAGCCTTAACAGTAAAATTTCCAAACGATATCCCAAATAGAATCGATTGAAAACACCAAACGCAATTTTCGACTGCAACAGAATAAAAATGTCGACGTGGCGGGAAAAGGCAACCGCAGCCATTTTGTTTTTGTTTATTTGGCGTTAAAATTTGGCTTTTCAATCGTGCCAGTGGCTCCGATCAAAAATGCATGGCTAATCAAATTCACTGCATCGTACCACTGCACTGGCGGGAATAGCGATGGCATTTTGAGGTTTTATTCTAACATCCGGCGACTTTGAAACCGGATGTATTGGAAATGCTCTAACCACAGACGGTTTACCTATGAGATTTTTTTTTATTTGATCACTTTGACACACACACACACACACAGTGTATATGTTATGGACCAAGTGATTAATGCGAGCATTATTAATAATGCCCGAGCATTATGTATAATGTCTAGCCCTATCGGGCCAAGTGATTAATTATTATTTCAACTTCATTATTTGTCATTATGCGCGGTCATTATTATATAGCTATGTGATAATTGGGCAATATGATAATTTTGCGTAATTTGAGAAAAATAATTGTCGTTTGGGGTTTAAAAATAATTTAACAATAAAAGAAAACGTAAATTTCCACTCTGTATAACGCTTTTTACAAAGTTACGCTGTTTGACACGTTTTCATAGTGTCGTAATGGGTAATACCTACTCACTGCGTAATTTTTAGAATAGGATGAATAATTTTTGTATATGGGAAACTTCACTTATATTTTTACGTAATTCGATTATTTTATAATTCGTAACCCCCCGCTGCTGTGTATTGACCATACATTTATCTATGTATTCAGCCATTTTCGTACATGTGTGCATAGATTAAGTTCCTCCGTGTATTTATTATTTTTTGTGACCGTTACGTTTGTCGCGTTATTGGACGTTGATTTTGCTTTGTGTTTGGACTTTGATTTAAAATGCCGAAACGAGGAAAAACAATAAATAGCCAATGTCTCCGTAATCTTAATCACCCCGCGCATCAATGCTAAAATAATGACACTCATGTGTTCAGCGATTTAGGGTGTAAACGCCTTTATTTATATTGCAATTTTGAATAATAGCGTGTCTTACGAGTTACGCCGCCAAATTATGTCCATTACCCCCTTTTGTTATGACATTTTTTTCACAACACATTATTTTTAGAGGCTAACTACTTTTATATTAAACTATTGTATATCAAATGATAAGATTAATTAAAGTTTTTTCTACATAATAAGTTTGTATTACTTTGCCCAAAAGGTGATAAACATTATGTATAATGCCCGGTCAAAGTGATTATTTGAATAATTATTATTGAATTGCACTCTCATATTGGGCATTTTTCATATGGACCGGGCAGTATGAATAATGCCCAATTTATCATTTGGTCCATAACATATACAAAAGACGTACACAAATGATCAGCCAATTAAAAATAATATTAATTTTGTCGGTGATACCACACCATTTACTAATGTAGAGAAAAAAAAATGGAAACAAGGAATTTGAACGATGTTGTAACAATAAAAAGAACTTAACACTTATGAGTTTTCATTAATATTTTTTAGGGTGCTATAAAACAGGAATTAAAATGTTACGTAGGAAAATAAATGTTATAAGGACAATTAAATATTTGGATTAATTTCTATAGAATTTTTTTTAGCAATTGTACCTACAGAGCAACCAGGCTTCTGATATATTCTGTAAAATACCGAATTGTGCAGATTGGCGGCATTTGGTTATTTACTACACCGTTTTTAATTAACTTTTGGCGCAGTGGGTAACAAGACTAACTGGCCATTGGGTTTGATTTAAGAGCAAGCTTTTTATTTAAATACAACTACGACAAAGCTTCCTGTACAAAGCTCTTTTGGCTGGACTTTGTTGCTTCAGAAGGTCACTTCACAAAAGTATCATTTTCGTCATCATCATTAGCTCATATATGTCCCCACTGTTGGGGCACGGGCCCACCCTAAACAAGAGCGATCAAGCTTTTTTGTGGGACTCCCGGCTGCCGATGCTGAGATGGAAAACTGGCAGCTGCTCTAAGCTGGGCTAAGGTGCAATGCCCAGGGGTGTACCCACTAAACTCCGCGGCGTACCTCATCGCTTTAGCGGCTTCATGATTCCTAGCATAGCCCAACTACCATAACGCCGCCAGCAGAGCGATCAAGCCTTATTCAACTACTCTGTGCAAGTGCGGGTTGCTCGACTACGCAACCTTATAATTTCTTCGTAGATGTGCAGGTTTCCTCACGATGTTTTCCTTCACCGTTAAAGCGTCGAATAATCGCAAAAGTGTAACTTCTGCAAATAAAGACATTGTAAGAAATGCACGATTTTTTTAAAAAAAACCTATCTTTTCATCCGCGACTCTGATAGTAGAATATTACTCTCTTATAGCAAAATCGGTTAAAAAAGGCTAGACGCTTTTTATACCGAATTTTATTTAAATCGGTTCAGTAGTTGATCAGATTGACGTTATTTGAAACCCAAACCGATCGCTTAGTCGTGCAGAGAGAAGAATACATATGCGATTTTAGATACTCGCGTTCCATTTAATTAAAAACTAATGTATTATACTATGTGGGTGGTTCTAGACGCGATAAAGTACACAGTAGTTATATCTGAAAATACAACACAAAATATGAGGATTTTTACCTCTTTTGTTCAGGAAAATCAACCTTTATTTCCTTATTTCTTTCATTCACTCGTGATTACCAAACTTACACCATGAATGGTGGTAAGTTTACCCAAGCATGCGAAAGATGGGCAGAAAAGGCTTTAAAAAATACGTCCATTTCAGCAATAGCCATTCTATTGTTGTCGTGTGATTTACTGCTTTTGTTTTATTTTCAGTTGCCGATTGAACGAAACATTTCGCGGTTAGAAATTTGGCGCAATCTGTTTCACACATACGGAAATTGTACTTTTAGTGTTCCGTACCACAAAAGGAGAAATGGAACCTTCATAGGATAACATTGTTGTCTGTTTGTCTTTTTGTTATGAGCATTTTCGCAGAATCGTGAGAAGTTTAGAGGTATAAATGCTGTAGTTTGGTTTTGTACACTATTATGCACTAGACAATTAAGACTATCTTCTTATCTTATCTTAACGCGGGGACCGTATAACCGGTTCACGTCGACCCTCAGGGATCTTTTGTGTTTCCCCTACCTTAATACACCTACTCCCTGAAGATCAAATGCATTAATGCAATAACGTCCTTGGGTCTGAGGTGCCTGTATTCTTCTGGTTTCGGATAAGCCGTTCCCAGAAGTCTGAGCCTGTGTCTGGCCAGTGAGTGACATTCACATAAAATATGCTTCATGTCTTCCATTTCTTCCTTGCATGCTCTACAATCGCTGTTTGAAGACAGTCTCATTTTCATCAGTAATGAGTTGGTGATGTAGTGCCCTGTTAGCGCTCCCATGAGTAGACGACTTTGAAGTCTGCTTCCACCCATCATGGTTTTGTACCACGTTTTTGGATTGTCTCCAATAAAGCTCTTGGAGTGAACCATACCTGGTCTATTCTTCCAATGCTTCCAACGCTCATTATCAACATGTTCCTTAAATGCCATGTTGATGGTGCTTAACGCTAGCCCAACAAATGGCTCTGGTCCAATATGATTTGCTTCTGAGCCTCTTCTCGCAAGTTCATCTGCCTTTTCATTTCCCTTATACCCTTCATGGCCTGGTATCCATATTAGTCTCACCTTGTTTTGCCTCCCTAGGTTATTAAGTACCGTTATGGCATTGGCGACAAGTTTAGAGTCTAATTTGGGGTTTCTTAATGCCCTAAGGGCCGCTTGACTGTCACTGAGAATGTATATAGTTTGATTCTTGACCTTTAGTTCTATGTTCTTCTCTGCACATGAGATTATTGCATAAACCTCTGCTTGAAAAACCGTTGTCATGCCCCCCATGCTTTGACTTTCCTCAACATGCTTGCTGTAGATACCGGAACCAGTGCCTGACACCATTTTGGATCCGTCGGTATACCATATCAAGCTGTTGCTCTCAGGGCAGGGCGGATTCACCTTCCAGCTGTCCCTCGTCGGTATGTTTACCTTGTATTTCCTATTGAATATGTATTTTGGAATCGTTTTATCACAACCCATTTCCAAAATTCTGGACAGATAACTATTGTCATCCCATTTTGTGTGTCTTGTCTGATGTTTTCTAGGGCTCCAAGTTCCTGCAATACGTAGTCGCTGGAGCGCCTTCCTAGCTTCAGCTTCGATCACCAGGTGCAATGGCGGAAGATTTAACAGTACTTCCATTGTTGCCGTTGGGGTAGTTCTGAAGGCCCCTGATATGGCTAGACACGCGGCAATTAAGACTAAGTTTATATACGGATTAAACGCGCGTGTTTAAGTATTCTAAACATCTAATGGAGAATGTTCATGATTTTAGATAATTAGGTATCTTTGAAGTGTTTGATAATCTGAATCGACATGTGTAATTAGTTTCGACATACAACCAAAATTGAAAAAGTTATACGTGTTTAAAGTTCTGATCGTTTGCACTTTTCATACAAAATGAACGTTGTGATATGACGTCACACCACAACATCCAGTACATTGCAAAAAATATTTTTTCGTAGTTTTACGATTAATATAAATTAGTTTTACAAGTGCATTCAACGTGCCAATATATAATATCCCTTTGTGAAATTGAGACACAGTAAAAATCTCCATTGAGAGACTTGACGTTTCGAGCTCTTTACAGCGCTCGTGTTAGTATTGCCTCTCTTGCCTAGCCTTGCTTCTAAATAATATTCGCTACCTTAAATCTCAAATGGCGTAACCGCCAATTTGGTCAAAATGACTTTTTAATGCAGTTTTATTCAGTTTTTTTTTCTCTATCGATCTGTATATTTAAAATCCTCAAATTCGCAAAAAAAAGGTTATTACGACCCAATGTTTTTTATAGATTTGAACACTTTTCATAAGGTAAACAGGTCGTAAAAGGCTTTGTCTAATTTACTTGGTGTTTACGCCCCTAGAAATTATTGTGACGTGAAAAAAATGTCTAAAAAAAGGGTGTAAGTGACATAATTTTCTGGCGTAACTCGTAAGACACGCTATTTTTCGAAATTGCAATACAAAAGAAAGGCGTTTACACCCAACATCGCTGAACACATGATTGTCATTATTATTGTTAGTATTGATGCGCGGGGGGATTAAGAATGCGAAGACATTGGCTATTTATTGCTTTTCCTTGTTTCGGCATTTTAAATCAATGTCCAAACACAAATCAGGATCAAAGACCAATAACGCGCCAAAGTCAACGTAACGGTCACAAAAAATAATAAATACACCGAGGAACGTAATCTATGCGCACAAGTACGCAAATGGCTGAATACATAGATAAATGTATGGTGAATACACATCAGCGGGGGTTTCAAATGACAAAATTAATCGATTTAGATACGTAAAAATCTTAGTGAAGTTTCCCATATTCCAAAATTTTTCATCCAATTCTAAAAATTACGCGTTGAGTCACTATGAAAAAGTGTCAAACGGCGTAACTTTGTAAAAGCGTAATACAGAGTGAATATTTTACGTTTTCTTTTATTATTAAATGAGTTTAAAGCACAAGAAACATTTTTTTATTGGAGATACGACCTTCACCTCTTAAAAATCTTGATTTTTATGGGGCGTAAACGCCTTTTTGTAATATTTTCACAAGTCGTAACCGACTTCTAGTTTCTTAAATATAAGATTTAAGTACAAAGAGTTCCTACTGAAGCCTTTATCTCAAAATTCTAAGAAATTTGATGTATAAAACATTTTCATTGTATTAAAATTGATAAAGTTATGAATTAAATAAACATTTTTTTTTTGTTTTTCTGCTCTCCTGAAAAGTAGTGTTTTGGTGGTTACGCCATTTGAGATTTAAAGTATCGATTGTTTAGAATAGCAACACACGCGGGTTTAATCCGTAAAATTAGTTAAATTAAAACTAGTGATCCCGACGAATTTCATACCGCCAATTCTGATTCTTTTTCTATATTTTCTCATTGAAACCTTCTCTGGAATACGACGAACATTTTAAAACCAAAATTAGCTAAATCGGTCCGGGCGTTCTTGAGTTTTAGTTATAAGAACTCCTCCTTTTTCATAAAATTTCAAAACTTAAAGGCGCATAAAATTTACGGTAAAAAATTCCATAAATTATGACGTGGCAAACGTGGTTTACTTTTTTTTTTCCTTTAAACTTTTTCTTTTTTATTTTTCTTCAGTCGTGTTGAACGTGGCACATAGAGGAGCGTTCAGTTTCATACTTTTTATTATTTTTTTTATTGTTTCTTTTAAACTTACGTGTTTGTAATTTATTCCTTTTTTCTGTTGTCCTTGTTTTTCTTGTTTCAATCCTTTTGTTACTATGTTATATGTTGTTTTAGTCGTTGTGTATACCTATTATATTTATATGTAATTTTAAATGTGTGTATTATTATTATTTATTGTTTTATTATTTATGATAGTATTATTATTATTTTTTAAACTTAGTATATTATGTCACTCGGGGTACGGCCAGAATACCAGCGCTGCAGCTGCCCTCAGGCTGATGTAGCACATGCTGAGGCCTGTACCTCGTTGACCACATCCTGTTCTTATCTGTTCGTGTTAATTCTTTGTACTTCTTTTGTCTGTCTATGTATATGTGTGTTTTTGCTTAAGTTTTGTGTTTTGTTTTCATATAATCTGTTGTATACCTATTTGTGTATGTTATGTGGTCAATAAACGTTTATTATTATTATTATTTTTAGGGTGCGATTTATAATCCTCGAAATACTATATCTCGGTATTTTTACGAATAGCTCACGGGCCTTAGCCAAGTGAGCCATCGTTTCAGACTACTCTGGTTGGGATGAGGAGTCGTCCTGTAGGAACCTGCGGACTATGCGGCAGGTGTTAAGAATTGCGGCCTTTTGCATCGTAATGTATGTGTTCTCTGGTAAATTAATGGTCTTTAACGCGGTAAGTAGGTGTTTAGGGACGACGCCAGTGCTGGAGATCACCAGCGGCACAATGTACACTTTATTAATCTTCCAAATTTTTATTATTTCATCTTTAAGCTCTTATTATTATTATTATTAAGAAAGAAGAAAGAAGATGTGTAGTGTTCGCGCAAATAATAGACAATACCATAGACAATTAGGCTTGGTTGATGATGAGAAAAGATAACAGATTTTTTTTGGCCGACTATGCTTTAAAAAAATTATGTTTTATGCACTACTTTTCACGCGGGTAAGGTAAATTTATATTTCTAAAGTCTGTCCGGAACCTTCATAGTAAGTGTCGTAATCATTCTTAACCTGATTATTTTCTCGTCTTGTTGGTAGCTTGAGCCATTTGCCATTTGTAACGATCGTGCTTTTAAATTTCGTATCTGAAAATAACAAGAGCGAACTCACGTGACTTGAATTCAATGTTCAATTAATCATAATATGGGTCACAATCAAACAAAGTCTTATATAATTTTAAACTGTCATGGTTACACACATTAGAAAACTGAAAGTGTCCGGGATATTTACCATGTTGTTTTGTTTTAATGAGCTCCCGATATTTCGGCACTGTTGCAAGCGCCATGATCACGGGTGAACTGTAGGACTACGAGAATGACGGTAAATATCGGGAGCTCATTAAAACATAAAACATGGTAAATATCCTGGACACTTTCAGTATTCTAAAGTCTTAGACAAATCATTTAGTTTTTGGTCAAGGGGTTACATTTTAAGTTAGATGGATGTTTGTTTATTTTACTGTTGGTTATTTGAGAATCAAACAATAATTTTACATTTTACTTAAATTTGAAACACCTAGTTAGGAAATTCGTTTGCCAAATAACCGAAGTTGTTTCAGCAAGATTGTTAAAAGATTGTTTTTTTAAGCGTTCAGTTCTCACTCCACCTGATGGTAAGCGGTAGTGAGATTCGCATATGAGGTCGTCAGGCACAATAGAACCCTATTGAACATCACTGTAAAGCCCTCGGGTATGGTAGTTTTCAAGTATCACGATATTTAAGCAGGCCGTCAGGTTGAGTGCGACAGGCTCAATATGGTCTATTGTGCCTGTCGACCTCATATGTGGCTCTCACTACCGCTTACCATCAGGTTTTTCAGGTGGGAGACATTTTGTCGACCGGTTGCTGTTACCACCATACAGTTGTGTAAAACCCGCCAAGTGACTCTGACCTCTCTTGGTCAGGTCGCGTTCCGGGATCAGCACTGTACGAACCGGAGCCAGGGGGGACCATTGTTGCGGCAAGCGCCGGACCAGTGGAGTCTAAGCGGCGGTATTGTGCGGGCGAAGCGGGTCAGCCCGCCGGCCTGGGAGACCCGTAGAAACGGGGGCCCTTCCGTCCGGCGGACTGGCCAACTCCGACCCGCACAGCTCAATACCAATGCGAGACTCCACGCCTTGTTTCGTTGTTGCCGCAGCAGTGGTCTCCTTTTTCACGGCTTTCAGGGTGAGTGCGACAGGCTCAATATGGTCTATTGTGCCTGTCGACCTCATATTTGGATCTCACTACCGCTTACCATCAGGTGGAGTGAGGTCATCTTGTTAGCCTCGTTATAAAAAAAAAAAAAAAAGGTGGAGTGAGGTCATCCTGTTAGCTATTTATATAAAAAAAGAAGTACAATTATAATGAGTAATAAATTATTTATTTATTGGCTAACCTATCAATAAGTCGGTTAGGAGGACATTATAATAAGCAGCCAGCTTCACCCATAAACATTGAGATCGGCAAGAGTGTACCTAATACAAAAGGTTATTTATAGCTCTCTATTAATTCCTGCTAAACACGCATTTGGCTGGATTTCAAAACGGTGGCGTAACCACTGAAAGCACAAATCGGGAAATTTATGAAATGTCTAGCTAACACACCGACTATTTTATTTATTCAAGAAACAAACAGCTTTTGTATTACTTAAAAATAGTTTTAACTTAAATATTTCTCTAGCCAAAACAGTTTCCAACGTTGATTATAAACATCATTTGCAAAGATTATATTTTACTATACATAATACATTGGAAAAAGATGGATCTTATGATTGAAGAGAAACAATGCATGTTACTAATTACAATCTAACGATATTATTTTGTATAAAAGAACCACATAATATATTACCTAAGATAAAGGTTTTTTCATGAGTACAATTGTTTATTTATAAGTAACTAACTTGCAACAAGAGACTACTAACTACGGAAGTAAAACATTACTATTTTATAGCGCAGTTGGTCAAAAAGTAGCTTATGCTTTTTCACCTAAGTACCAAAAAATATAGTTAGACTCTAACAGGTAAGCTGAGAGAATTACTTCTGCTTTAATATTATTACGAGTAATACTTACAAAAAAAGTTACAATAAAAAAATCACTATTTCACCCCGAACCCCTTACGGGTTAGTTAGATTAAGTGAGGCAGTTAACAACATTAACCGGTGAGGAAAATTTATCGAGTTAGATCATAACTCGGGCTATCGAGTTGCCTTTTTTAACGCGGTAAACACTGTGTATGATTCGAGTAATCTACACATCCATAAACGCACATTTTTATCATCATTTTCATCAGCCTATATTCGTCCCAACTGCTGGGGCTCGGGCTTATACTAAACTAGGGTGATAAGGCCTTAGTCAACCACGCTGACCAAGTGCGGGTTAGTTGACTTCACAACCTCAAAATTTCTTCGTAGGTGTGCAAGTTTCCTCACAATGTTTTCCTTCAACGTTAAAGCGTCGAACAATCGTACATATGAATTATAAATTTGAAAGACGCAGTGGTACGTGGTGGGGTTTGAACTGGCGACCTCTCGCATGGCAAGCAACGACCTTAACCACTCGGCCGTCAACGCTTTCTAAGTGTAAGGGTCATTTAGTCACCATTAAAATAAAATCGGTACCCTAAAATATGAGCGCTTTCGCTTATGCCATGCAAATGATATTCCACCATCCAAATGAATGGTTGCAGTCTAACGTTGCACACATTTAGTCTGCACCCGTGTTAGATCAACGTCATACAACACGTCCCCGTAATCTATGACGCATTCGAATAGTCACGTACGTCAACATGACGTAAAAAAATGTAAAGCTTCAAACATTGCAGCCTACGATACATACAGGGTGAATATTTTGTCTGTAGCTTACATAGAAACATACCTATGTTTCTTTGTAATGTAAGTTTGTAAGCGAACAACCAGTCTTGACTAGAGCTACATAAATATGTACATAGGTTTGTTGGTTCAAGTCTCTGTTCAGTCATGAATATAATTTGTTATTTATTACAAATACAAATAGTTTATTTCCAGAAAACATGTGAAATATTGAGCATTACAGTAGGTCCCTACCATGAGTTTACAAGTTACGGACTCGATATCGCCTACGTAAATATGTCTATGAAAAACTTGTATAGCGCCTCTGGTGGTTACGCTAAGAACTAAAATCGGTCGTATGAAAAAAAACAACTCGATAGGTTTTTAACGTACGTAAGTTTTCGATAGCCAACTCATAGTACCGCTACTGGTATAAGTAACAAAACCAGGAGAGCGGCAGATTACATTTAAAACAAAAATTAAATCAATACCAATTATTTGAAAACTGTGCTTACACTTATAATAATAATATAGTTAAAATCTGTGTAATTGTGTATAACTATCTTTTGCTTCAGGATATTTTTATGCCATATTTACCTGTATGAATGTCATCTCTGTATTTTTATTGTATACTTGTCTGTCTGTGGTTATAATAAAGATATATTATTATTATTATTATTATTATTATTATTAAAAAAAAGGTTTTGGGATATGAGAAACTACAATGGAAATAGAAATAGACTTTAATTAATAAAAAATCGACCAAACAGACACGGAACAAATACCGATATGACGATATTGGTCAAACACATATATGTCCCGGGTGATTAATTAGACACACTTACATTCATTAATTGACATTTTATTAATAGTTTTTGTTTTCCATTAGGTAGGTGTATAATTTTCAAAACTCGGACTATCGTTAAAATAGATCGGTCGTCGGGTTTTTGTTAAGTGTCCAGTTATTTCCCGTTAAGGTAGCAAGGAAAAGTAAGTAGGTTACATGAATAAGTAAATCTAATGAAACGCCGTCCGTCTGTCCGTCTGTCTGTCTCCAAGCTGTACATCATAAATCGTGATAGCTAGAATGCTGAAATTTTCACAAACGATGTATTTCCGTTCCCACTATAACAAAAAATACAATACCTAAAAATAAAAAATATTGGGGGGTCCCCATACAATAAACGTGTTTTTTTTTTACATAATTGGTACGGAACACTCCGTACGTATCCGACTTGCACTTGACCGGTTTTTTTACTCCAACTAACCTCGATGATGGCTGGAGTAGCCTGATATCATCACTGGACTTGCGGGGAAGCGGATGGCTCTCACCCTAAACATGTATTGGTACTAATGGTCTATTACCATCGATAAAAATAATCGGTTAGTATATTTAGAAACTTTGACATTTTATCTAGAATCTCCTACAAATACCCAAATTAGATTCGTCACTGTAACATCATTAATATACCTTGAATAAATAGTGGAAAGAAATTTCCGAATGGGCGAGGCCAAATCTGGGTCGCATTGCTCGAAATACGTCGTACATCATATTGCACAGCACTATTGGTATAATGGTGGCTTTATAAAGAAATTTACCATAAGGAAATAAGTCTTGTTATGGGGAATAACAAATAATTTTGCCACATAGCTTAGCTCAGAATATAGTGTGGGAAACCATATATATTTTTCCATTCGATATCCACTAAAATTTTCTAAAGACATCTAATCCCCTGCAAGTTCGATTTGCCGATTATATAATAATTGATTATACACCGTGAAATATTAGTGGTTGTTTTCCCGTGGCAGAACGATTTGCCTTTAGTAATACTATCGATACATGCAAATTATTCCTTGAAAAATATTTTTTTTTCTTAAATTTTCAAAATATTTTTTTTCCAACTCGGAAACGAGAGAAGCTTTCGTTGTTTTTTAAGGTGAAGTAATCAGATACTGCTTGCCGCATGAAATTGTTGGTTAAAGCTAAAGAAGCTCTACGCCCTAAGTAATAAAGTGGCTCGAACGTACTTTCGAGTTTCGGTTATACCTTTCGTAAAACCGGCATTTATTGATTTTAATAAAAAATAACTGCACTAATCTATTGTGCTACTAAGGTAGAATCATTTTGCTACGGGAAAAAACCACTAAAATTTCACGGTGTATAAAAGATTATATAGTATTCCAAATTAAATCATACAAATTTACACTTATCCATACGCATGTTAAAAATAGGAATAATACGCAAAACAAAGTTTTTTGGATTTTTTGTGTATGCGTTTGTGCAAAGTACGCTCTAATCTCAAAAAAATTCCGTCCATGTAGGTTAAATAACATCCGTAGTATCACGTAGAACTTGCTGTGCATTTGTAGGGTATATTTTAAAATTTAAATTTTTTGGATATTGCCTAAAGTCTCTTTTCGACGCGGACAAAGTCGCTGGCACAGCTAGTTTAATCAAGCAACGCTTGAGCAACGAAAAAGCTCTCTTAAACTGTAATATTGTATCATCTTTTTAATATACGGCCGTCAGATTACTTATTTAATACTATCTTTCCGCCCGTGACTTCGTCCGCGTAGAGACGTTTAACGGGTAAAACATTACTTCCTTTCCTAGGCTCTGGACTATATCAGTACCAAATTTCATTTAAAACGGTCTAGTACTCTATGCGTGAAAGCGTAACAGACAGACAGACAGAGTTACTTTCGCATTTATAATATAAGTAAGGATTATTTTAGCCTGAGTCTATTGTGTCACACATGTGGAATAGGTATTTACTTGTATTTTTGAGTCATATTTTGCTCGTGTTTATTTGTGTGGGAAAATAATCTCTTTCTGCAAGACAAGGAACCTACATCAAGGGATGTGGTGGGTTGGACAGACACTGAGCACCGTAATTGGTTGAATCCGATCTGATAAACACGTCAGTTCATGACCTCTTAGGTTGAACGAAACATGTATTGAATGTTGTTATATGATTATTCGACATTCTGGTATAAAGGAAATAGAATTAATATATAATTTTAAAATGTTCCCTTTTCCTTCCCCCGTCATATATCCTTGCTACTCGTGGGAACGCAATGACCTTGTTAAAACAATGCACAAGGCAGAATGGCGGCGACGTGGTCCACAACCCGTCACGTCACGTTTACCACAGAGGTGAAAAGTGGATCGCTGGAAGTGATCTCTGCCTACCCCTCTGGGAAAAAGGCGTGATTGTATGTATTGTATCTACACGCGTTAGAAAACTGACAATGTCCAGGATATTTACCCGGACATTTTCAGTTATATTTTTTCAATGAGCTCCCAATATTTTGGCACTGTTGCATATCATTAGCTCATTGAAACAAAACAACATGGCAAATATCCCGGCCAGTTCCAGTTTTCTAATACAATTTATTCATATATTACAAGCACTTAAACTTCATTGATAACAATACTATACCAAAGCCGCTCTAAGTTGGCCGATTTGACACTTTTTATTTTATATTTTGCATTTATCCTTGTTAAGAGGAACATATTTAGCGAATCATAAAGAACAACTTTTAAAAATAAGACGTTATTTCAAAATGTCAAATGCACCTAATTATCTAATTATTTGTCTTTTATTACTTAAAATAATTGAATTATAAAACGAAAACGTACAATTTCCACTCTGTATTACGCTTTTACAAGGTTACGCCGTTTGACACGTTTTCATAGTGACGTAATGGGTAATACTCACTAGGTATTTTTTAGAAATAGGATGAAGGATTTAATAATTATTGTTTTTAATAATAATTTTAAATAAGAAACTTCAATTCAATCTTCTGGATGTGAATAAATGTTTTTAATAACAAATTGTTATAATAGGGTATTTGACTATTTTTTTATTTTGATATAGTTGGATGGACCACTCGAACACAAAGACACTGTTGAAAGTATCACTTTGATATCTGGATAACTCAACGAGATATTACAATTTTAATTGCACATTAATTGGTCGAGCTCAAAAATGCTCCATACAAACGTCGACTGGCGTGTGACGTCACACGCTAGTTTGTTGTATGCAGCGCCTAAGAAGTTTGTTCGGTAGGTTCATCAAAAGTTGCGTTTATTGATATGTTTTCATAATGAAAGATGTGACTAATTCTGTTATTAATAAGATGAAAAAGAAATTTTAAATGATTTTCGCAATTTTGGAATGGACTTGCCCACCCAACTTTAAATTGTTTTTTGTAGTCTCATTTCGCTAAAAACTTAAGTTTAGTTTTCATTAATAATATTGATTTACATGAATCTTACTGATTTTCATAAAAATGGCAAGCATAACAACCACAGTCGAATACCCTATTAGACCTTGCTTGGTTATAAGTGGAAATAACTGTTACTTATATACTTCGGCAATTTTACCGTCGTCCCTCACTAGTGCAGTCAGTCAGACATGTGTCAAATCGGCCAACTTAGAGCGGCTCTGGTATAGTACGGACAAATTTGATTAAAGTAAACCTAATGAGAGAACAAATAATAAAAACGTCTATTTTAAGTTAATGAACAGTTTCAGCCTTCATAACTTACAAATAAGGCTTAGTTTTTAGTAAAGTATTTTCCATAACATTCCTCTACACTTAATGAAAGGTGTGTTGGCATTTCCGCGTATTGAATAGGCGTGTTTCGTAGAATTTTGTAATCATTGTAAAATGGAAAGCGTAAAAATGACCGAATGAAATGCTAGGTGACATGTGTTTGAATTTGATTAATTACCTGTCTAGTAAAGTAGTGACTTTGCTTACGTAATATAGGGATGAGAGCCATCTTTTTTTATTGTCACACCAAGAATCCTTCTTGGTGTGACAATAAAAAAAGACTCGGGGACTGCCGCGGTATAGCTATTGCATAGCATCGTCCGATTTCGGAGCAGCTCGTCTCGATTCGTGCGAGTTTCGCAGAGTCGTACAATACGTCTAACCGCACGCACACAAACACTGTGCCGAAGTCTACCGAACTGAAACGACGTTAGACGATTGTGAGGTTTTTTTCGTTACGGAATTTCTTGGTTCGGTCGCCGCGCTCAAACCCCGCGATAAAAGCTATGCAATAGCTTAATAAAAAAATGTACAAACTAATTTAACTTAATTTGTACAATGATATGTACAAATTAAGTATAAAATGTTTTTCACACCCGACATGGTCTGTAATTACTCCAGACAGTTTAATTATTAGAAGTGTCTATCTGGCAAATCTAATAAGGTTTAAAGTGATTCAAGTTTATGATAGCTTTTAACAAATGCAATGCACTGGTAAAATCTTTGTATTTATTTGAATTACCTTTAAAACGATTAGAGCAATAGTAATAAAATGACAATTAATTGCTATATAGACAATGTGAGAAGCATGTTTGTCGCAAAATTATAGGATCAGCTGAGTACATAAAAATACATTGATAGCCTATTTCTATCTTTTGTATTCAGACGTTAAATCGACGATAAATCAACGCATTGTATTAAACAATTAACATTATCTATTTTAAAGGAACTAATAAATCAATCTGCTACGTCGCGTTACGACTGTTCGTAGTTCGTAGTCAGAGCATATATCTCGTAGTTGCTCGCTACGCAGTATCGTAGCCGTCCGTAGCATTTTCGATTCTGTCAAGTCGTCCTTCCGCCTTATGTAGGCAGAATCACAAAATTACATACATTAAAAGACCTTCATTACTATTATGTTCATATAATTATTTTTTATAAAAAGTCACACAATTTATGGATGAAGTAAATTGAAAAGATACATTATAATTTTTTTCCTATATATATGAATAAAGGTAGATCGATAATAGAAATAATAATTAATACCTCTAAAATGCTCCTTAGCTATTTTGTGTTTTTAAATCATGTCTTTACCATATTTTTCTGCTCTGATATCACTAAAAATTTGAATGAAAAACCATAAAATGTGTTTCTTCTTATTTAAATGAAAACTCTATATGTACTTCTAAAACACCCAGAAGTCACCGCCAATATGCAAACATCACAAGACCGGAGGCCTAGAACCTTGGCCTCCGATTTTCAGTAGCATTCCCTCCCAGCCTCAGAGGTACTTCAACTACGCTCGCCAGTCCTCCGAAAGCGTTAGACAGAGGCGCACGGCCCTCAGCTGTTAAGTGACGCAACAACTTGACCGTTTTTGTGGAAGTTTTTTTGTGCAAAAAGTTTTTTTATCGATGTGAATGTGAACTGTTCTTGGCTACAAAGGCAGGTGAGGCTGGTTTTTGTTTTTTTTTATCTTTTTGCGGTAATAAAAAAATAATTAGGAATTAAATTTGAATTTAATATTTTTTGCCTGTGATTTGCCACGTTTGTGGTGCTGTTGCCAGCAGTAATTTTAAGTTAAGAAACAATCAATTAAGATATCGCCGATAATTGTTCTAAGGTATTTAAGTGCTGGTTTGCCGATAAAGTATTTTATGAATCAAAACTTCCGTGTAAATTTTGAATCAAGAGTCACTTAACCCATTCTTGGTTGCTGTGCCAATTTGGGAACACTTAATTTTTGAGGGTATGTGAAAAAAGTATTGACTTTAGTTAATAAATTCTATCATTATTATATAAATAAAAGTGTAATAATTACATACAACAATAAAAAAAATTGTTACATAAGATAGATTTTTGGAATTTTCAAATTGAATTTAGCTATTAAAGTACCTGTTGAGGTAAGTGGCTGTTTGTAATTATTATATTTTACACATCAAGTAAATTATCATGAATGGTTATAATTATTCAAATAAAATAAATAGCCTATCTTATGAACACATTTAAAAAATCTTCAATATATTTTTTACCATTTTATAGTACCTAAAATATTACTGTGCCAATTTGGGTACACTGGCCACAAGTGAACTAGGATTTTACTTTTTGCAAATTATTGAAATGAACCACCAACGATGCTATATTGTTATAGTAACAACTATTACAGATTAGAGGAGTAGTAAATAACATCCTTGAAGATGATGATGACAGCTCGGAGTATATTTTGGCTATAATTCCTCCAGAATCTTCTTTTGTTACTGACGAAGAAAGGATTTTGATGATGTTTCAGCTACAAAAAGTGGGTTGATTCTTACCACTGGTTATTATTTTTTCTTTGACATTTATTGTGACAAATCAAGTAAGTCTGGAGCAAAGCCATAAGGCACAACAGTTGTAAATATGGTGCAAAAAGTGAACACTAACCCAGCTAAACAGCTTTTTTGATAACTTCTCAATGAATCATTCAGAAAGTATCAAATAGTAATATTTGAGAGATCTACTGAATTATTGATTTACGTCTATAGGCTACTGTCCTACCGGTAGCATGGTATTATTTGTGACAATTGACTAAATAATGTCCATTACCAAATGCGAAGGAAATGATGAAAAAATTCAAAGCAGAGTTTGAATACAGATTCGATATTTTGGATTGCTGAAAATACAACACTAATTGTATGAATGACTTTTTTATGATTCATATGAACTAATAGGGATTGATTGTGGGTAAATATGGTGTCCAGAAAAAAAAAACACGAAAGAATGATATGGAAATTCTCTACTGGTTCCATAAAGCTAACTAAGGTATGTGTGACACGATCAACTCTTTGGTGCCGATTACTTTCTAAAAAAGCTTCCAAATCACGTTAGTTGTGTTATTTGTCTATAAGGAGCCGAAATACTTGAAAAAAAAAGGAAAAAATCACTTAGGAATGAGAAGACATGGTTTACAGAATAATACTCACAGGTGGCCACTGTGCCAATTTGGGCACACCCCTATAATTTCAAAATTATATATTTATTTTATCTTTTTTAACATTTCCTCACTTATTTGTGTTCCCAACTATAATTAAATAAAGAAAATTCTAAATTTATTTTTTCCGTTTTGGTTTGACCATTAATGGGTTAAACTATCAATATTTAATATAATTTAATTCTATTCTATTTAGATACCTACCCAGTCAGTTTACTGACTTAATATCTTTAGGTATTAAATTTTATAAAAATAATTAAGTTTTAATCAAACTTACTAAAAAATCATTCTTATAAATAAAAAAAAATTATCCCAGATTTCTGTGAGTCTGAAAAAAAATTGGTTAGAGTTTCATAAACACGTTTACGTGTTTTTTTACTCTATTTATAGAATCTGGTTTGAAATTGATAAAAAATATAAATTAATTCTATCGGATATTTTATATAAATAAATTAGGTGCGTTCTTGGAAGTTGCATTTTATTTTACATGGATGACTGTGAACTGTGAAAATGTACAAAATATTTATTAATATTCCGGTATTAATTAATGAACTTGAACTTCCTGAAAAATTTAAAACCATGCTACTTCTCGGCTAACTAAAGTTTAAGAGTGATAATTTTTCATTTAATTATTTTCTTCGTTATACAAAACTTAAAAAGCTCACTTGCCAATCCGAGCAATCAATGAATTCTATGATATTTATACCTTAATAGGCTATGCGCACTCCATTGGATTTTTTTAATGATTCATGAATAATCATCATCACCAGCCCATCCATATACTTTCTACTGTTAGGGCACGGGCCTACCCTAAGCTAGGGCGGTAAGGCTCTAGTCAACCACACAGGCCAAGTGCGGGTTGGTCGCCTGCACAACCATAGAGCTCTTTACTTTTATGAATAACTTTGTAAAACTAAATAGGCACTTAAGCACAGTATTCATGTATTTAGAGCTACGTCTACAAAATATTAATTTATCTCCAAATTTAACACTCGTTCCATGAATGGTTTAGTAAAGCACACGTGTGAAGTAATTCTAAGATTTTAAGATTCTAAGATAAGATTCTAAGATTAAGTCGACCATCCAGCACTTTGCCTGCGCGTGACTGGCTCAGGCCTTATCGCCCTAATTAGAGAAGATTCGATTAAAAAAAAAAGAATGGTTTCGTTTTTGTGATCAGTATAAAGTCTTCAGGAATGTGTAAATTTAATTAATTAAATATTAATTAATTAATCCGATTCATCAATTGAATAAACATGCAACTATAAAACTTTTAAATCGAACCAAGGATTTTATGACGATAAATTTATTTCGAAGTAAATTATTTAAAGCTAATTTATTTGTGTAGTAAGTTGAGCGTGTCAATTAATTAAAAACTAATTATGTACGCTTGGTATATCGTTCAATTTATTCTATTCACGGTTTAAGCTTTTCGCGGTAAGTTTAACGTTAAGTACTTAAGTACCTAACAGTATATTTTTAAATTATTAATTTACTATTTGTATATTAAGACGATTAAATAATTGGAGTTTATTGGGTTTTTTATTGGCTTTAGCGGTAAATAATTAAATAACTAGTATTGAAAAATTATTTCCTTCCTGCTAATGAGTAACAATTCTTTTAACAAAGTATTTTTATTTCACAAAATATTGTATTTTATTTACGAACCAAGTTTTTCTTTACATATGGTTTATAAGTTTGATTTTTTTTCCTAACTTACACACGATGATGGCTTGGAGTAGCCTCGTCATCATCACCGGACTTGCGGGAGAGCGGATGGGTTTCACTCCTAATTTGAAATTCAATTTGGTGAACACCGAAATGAAATGTTTTACAACATTTTAGAAGTGAACATGTATCATAACTTGTTGTTAGAATTGTTCCAAGTATATAAAGTATACATGGATGGGTGAAAAAATGGCTTCTGATTCAGACAAGTTAAAGCTACCATTTCAGTGCTGAAGTATAATAAAATCGTGTCAAATCTTGTGAAAAAGAACATTTGGGCACTGCGTGACAAATGACAATTAACCAATGGTTTCAGAGACTTTTTTAGATAATGGTGAATAAGGATTTACTGAATGTCTTTAGTAGGTCGTGTTGGAAAAGTTAAGGAAAAGGTAGATAGTACCTACCTTTTTGCTTCCGCCCGTGGCAACGACTGTATAATCCGTCATTTATAGCGTGAAACATTGATTTCTTTTGGTGTTGTCTGTTAAAAAGTTTATCAGTTCTAGGTTATCCCTTCACGTATTTAGTTTTCTATTTAAGGTGTGCTTTAGTTTATAACTGACAGTGTTTGCAAGAAGGGATTAGGCAAATTGAATTCCTAGTCTGCTTATTGATTGCCTTTGCCGTATTAAGACTAGGTCCCACTTTACTTAGGTTCACGATCTATATTGATTGTTGATTTTTTTTTAATATAAAAATTACATAATGACATATTAACGATTAGACGACGCTTTAACGGTGAAGGAAAACATCGTGAAGAAACCTGCACACTTATGAAGAAATTCAGAGGTTGTGTAGTCAACCAACCCGCGCCGAATAATCGTGCATATGAATTTAAAATTTGAAAACACAGTGGTACGTTGCGGGGTTTGAACTGGCAACCTCTCGCATTGCAAGCAACGACCTTAACCACTCGGCTATCGACACTTGTTTAACTCAACAGTGTGGTGTAACTCTAGAAACGATCCCACATTAATGGTAAACTATATCAGGATTCCCACAATTTGCCGAATGAAGTCCGAAGTTATAATTGGGTAGATAGCAGTAATTAGTTCACGCAAAGATTATGGTTGTGACAATGTACCTACGTTAGGGTTTAAATGGCGCTTTACATGAGATTTTAGGACTTATATGCGAGCAGATGTTTAATTAAAAACAGGTATACCCAAATGAAAGTATCGTACAATGCCTTTTCGTAATGAAGGCTTGATTATGTTAGGTTGTTAACTGTTTGGTGTTAAAGGGTTTTCTTTGGTGTTTGTTGCGTGACGTTATACTAAATATTAGTCTTTATGGGTCTACACGCGTTATTAGGAGTAGCAAATACATAGCTACTTACTGCCCGACGTTTCGACTGGGTTATACCAATCGTGGTCGCGAGCGAACTGGCGCCGCCCGTCTTCGTCTGCCACAGCGGGTGTGAATTTCTTGATCCACCCCCGAACAAGCACTAATGTCATTTGTACAGCTACCCACATTTGTCCGACACACAACACTCACTGTATGCGGGTTCATATTAGACGTAACTTTCCGTGGTATGCACTTACTAATCACTGGGTTCCATGCCGATGATAACTTGAATCCATCTTCCTTATTGAAGTTCCTGTGTGTGTGACGTTACACTGATACTTAGCCTTACCTGCCTCGTTGGTCTATTGGTAGCAAGTGCTGCGTTAGGACCGAGAGGTCCCTGGTTCGAGTCCGGGGCCGGGCAAAATTTGTGTGAGTTTTTCTGTAATGAAATTACTCAGCCCGGAGTTAGGAAGTTGGCGGTTGAACGCCCGTGCCTCGGAAAGCACGTTAAGCCGGTGGTCCTGCGCCCGATCTCTCATCGGTCATGACGGATTGCCATCTCACCGAATTATGAGAGTAAGGGAATAGAGAGTGCACTTGTGTTTGCACGCACTCTTGTGCTCTATAATATGTCCTGCGCACTTGGCTGATCTCAATCGAGATCGGCCGCCATGGCTGATATCGGTCGGACGCCTTACTTAGCCTTTAAAGTTTAACGATATAGTATATTTAATTAAAATAATGTGTCATCATCATCATCTTCAGTAGAAGGGACGGGCCTACCCTTAGTCAACCAGGCTGACCTAGTGCGGATTGGTCGACTAAACTACCTTAGAATTTCTTCGTAGGTTTACGATGTATTCCTTCATCGTTAAAGCGTCGAATAATCTTACATATGAATTTAAAATTTGAAAACACAGTGAAAGAAGTTTGAACTGGCGACCTCTCTCATGGTAAGCAACGACCTTATCCACTCGGCTATCGAATTACGGTTTATTGAATAATGTGTATTGAGAGTCAATAGCTGTTGAATCCCTAGACTAGAAAGTCACTTTAATTTCTACATGTTTTTTATTGATACTTACCTACTTACATGTTACGAAAAAACATTAACTCAACATGTGTGCACAATGAATGATTATAAATTTTACATTTTCCGATAAAACCGACCCAAAATGAGTCCACAACAATAAATCTCACCATTCATCATTTTAAGCCTACAGCAAAATCGAATTCCACAGTCGGCCATTTTATTTTCGCCGATAATTTGGCTACTTTCAATAAACATTATCTTTAATCCACGGTTCGTATTCTCAAACGCCAAACAATGGGGGTCCTATTCACGCCTTCGGAGACTCTTTGAAAGAAGGATACTAAATCACTGTAAGAGAAATCCCAAATTACAGGTGGATTCGGGATACTTAGGGTTCCTCAAAGGGAATTTTATTTATATAGTGAAAGTTACAGTTTTCTTCGTATCGTATGGTTGATGAACAACCTGGTGTCAGAGTTTAAACCGCCCGTAGGCCTCAGACATGGCTCCACACCGTTGAAAAATTTCTAAGGTGTGCTGGTTTCCTCACGATGTTTTCCTTCACCGTTAAAGCGTCGAATGATGGTACATATGAATTTCAAATTTTGAAAAACACATTGGTACCTGGCGGGGTTTGAACTGGCGACCTCTCGCATGGCAAGCAACGACCTTAACCACTCGACCTTCGACGCCTTTTGAAAGTTACAGTCAAAAGTTTTTATTGTGAACTGTAACACATTTAGGTGTATTGTCGGTGATGTGTGTGAAACATGACTCTCTTATAACGAAGTAGGTTAAAGAGTAGGCTATGTTCTATTTCGGTATATTTAATTTTAATTTTATTGCGTGATAGGCGTAATTCGACAAGTGCTTAAGCTACTTACGACGGAATCAGATCGATGTATGTGCTGTTGTGAAATATTTATTTATTTAATTTAATTCGACAGATTTAGCGTGAAGCTTGGCAGACTAAGTTCCGTTTGCTTTTTTAATAGTTAAGAAGTAAGGATTTCATGGAAAATAAAATAGCAATAATTGGTTAATGCACACCTACAAAGACATTCTAAGGTTGTGTAGTCTACCACCCCCTCTTGGCTAGCGTGGCCTGTGGGGCTACCATGAGTTTAAAACTTACGCGCTCGATATCGCCTGCGTAAATATGTCTATGAAAAACATGTACAGCGCCGGCTGGTGGTTACGCGAAGAACTACAATCGGCCATATGAAAAAAACAACTCGATAGGTTTTTAACGTACGTAAGTTTACGATAGCCAACTCATGGTAGGCCCTCTGATCGCCATAGTTTACGGTGGGCCTGTGTCCCAGCAGTGGGGACGTATATGGGCCGACGATGATGATGATGATGAAGATGAATAATTTATTGAAATAGGTACAGTACAAGTATTATTAAACAGAGACATACATAAAGAGAATGTATTAAACAAGTGGAAGTTTTCTCTGGTTTTCACCCAGACACGGAACAAACACCTATGTTCGTCACACAAATATTTGTCCCGTGTGGGAATCGAACCCACGACTCTTGGAACCGTATGCCACTAATTCCACCGAGCCAGTCAGCACTTTGTCCTGTATTTTCCAAAACTTATTTGTAGTACAATTGAATAAATTAACTGTACTGTATATAGTATCACCTTGTTGTCCGTTTGTGTGTCCATCTTTTTATATTAGTAGTGCGAGGTACTCAGTTGAAATTGTTACTATAAGCTTATTTGTATCTATGTCAGAGCTCTAATAAAATCAAGTTTCTGCAACGCTACCTACCCAAAGATACGGGAATTTCGCTGGCATGACTCCCATATTACTATGTTAGAGTATGTTACGGGAAGTTAATGGAAAAATCCAATAAGAGCCAATTTGTTGTTCCTTCGTAGAAGAAGTTCGATTACAATAACTTAATTTTCGTACAAGTTTGTACGAATTTAAGACGTTCTATTACCGTTAATATGGGTTTTTGAGTGCCTCATTGGTCTATTTGTAGCACGGTTAGAACGGAGAGGTCCCAGGTTCGAGTCCGGTCGGGCGAAATTTGTGTCCTGAAATGAGCACGAAGTCAGGAAGTTTGCGGTTATGCGGCCGTGCCTCAGAAAGCACGTTAAGCCAGCGATATTGGCAGACTGGCTCGGTGGAACAGTGGTTAGTGACCCTGGCTGGCGGTTCCAAGAGTCGTGGGTTCGATTCCCACTCGGGACAAATATTTGTGTGATGAACATCGGTGTTTGTTCCGTGTCTGGGTATGATTATGTATTTAAGTATGTATTTAAAAATATATATGCAATCTTAATATCAACTTAAAGGCGCATAAAATTTACGGTAAAAAATTCCATAAATTATGACGTGGCAAACGTGGTTTACTTTTTTTTTCTTTCTTTAAACTTTTTCTTTTTTATTTTTCTTCAGTCGTGTTGAACGTGGCACATAGAGGAGCGTTCAGTCTCATACTTTTTATTATTATTTTTTTTTTTTTTTTTTTTGTTTCTTTTAAACTTACGTGTTTGTAATTTGTAATTTATTCCTTTTTTCTGTTGTCCTTGTTTTTCTTGTTTCAATCCTTTTGTTACTATGTTATATGTTGTTTTAGTCGTTGTGTATATTATATTTATATGTAATTTTAAATGTGTGTATTATTATTATTTATTGTTTTATTATTTATGATAGTATTATTATTTTTTTTTTTTTAAACTTAGTATATTATGTCACTCGGGGTACGGCCAGAATACCAGCGCTGCAGCTGCCCTCAGGCTGATGTAGCACATGCTGAGGCCTGTACCTCGTTGACCACATCCTGTCCTTATCTGTTCGTGTTAATTCTTTGTACTTCTTTTGTCTGTCTATGTATATGTGTGTTTTTGCTTAAGTTTTGTGTTTTGTTTTCATATAATCTGTTGTATACCTATTTGTGTATGTTATGTGGTCAATAAACGTTTATTATTATTATTATATTATTATTATTATTATATGTATGGATATCAGTCTCTGACGCCCATAGTACAAGTTCTGCTTAGTTTGGGGTCAGATGACCGTGTGTGAAAATGTCCCAGATATTTATTTATTATTTATTTATTTATATTTATTTCGCCCGATTTCGATCTCCGAACTATGAGAGTAAAAAACAAGAGAGTGCACTTGTACACTATAATATGTCGTACGTAGTAGGCTGTTCTCCATTGAGATATATATTCATAATATGGGCCTTCATACAATAAAACATTAGCAAATACATAGCTACTTACAGCACGATGTTTAACTGAGTTCAGCTACCTACTATTCATCATCATCATCATCATCAGCCCATATACGCCCCCACTGCTGGGGCACGGGCCTACCCTAAACTATGGCGATAAGGCCTTAGTCGACCACGCTGGCCAAGTGCGGGTTGGTCGACTACACAACCTTAGAATTTCTTCGTAGGTGTGCAGGTTTCCTCACGATGTTTTCCTTCATCGTTAAAGCGTCGAATGATGGTACATATGAACCTACTATTACATCTTACTATTTGAATTGTTTTTAAGGAAAACACTTAATAAATAATATAAAAATTTTGTACGAAACCTTTTTACGTTACCAACTCAAACTTGACAGGAATTTTTATTGAATAAATTTGCTTAAATCGTGGGATAATGGTTTTTCCATACAAATCGGCCAATTTGAATGACCTGAGGCTTATTGTGATGAAGGTACTATCTAAATTCACCTTCACAAGTGCGGTTTCAAATATAAATGTGATTTTTGGAGGCTGGAGAGACATTTCAGGAAATGGGGCTGTAGTATTCGGTACCTGATTTGATGGAAATTTGCTTTCATTGCATAACCCTAGTATTGTGTCATGTTATTATTGTATTTAACTTGAATGGGTTTTATGAGTTGGCAGTTTTTTAGTTTCGTTTTGAACTTAAGCGGCTTAAAAACTGATTTTATGCAGATTCACAATGATGATGCAAATGAAGAAGATGTAGAAAATATGAATGTTACAATCCAATCGCGAAAATTAAATTTTATCGTTTTACCGTATAAAATAAAAGATATGTGAACGAAGTCTTAAACAGAAACATTTTTAGAATACTTCTTAATGGAATAGATAAATCGTTTGTTTCATCATTATCAATGAGCTAAAAGATGTCCACTGCTGGACATAGGCCTAGGTTTTGAACCGATCGCATCCAGTGAACACCTAACGTCTTTGACCTGTTCATCAGTCCATCTTATAGGGAGCCTTCCTAAGCTGCGTCTTGCGATCCTTGGGCCATCATCGTCATCATCATGATAATGAGTTAGGTAGGTACAGACGGTACAGTCAACAGTATGTTAGGGATACCACTCCCACAGCTCCATTTTGACGCTTATACCCTCGACATAAAGACGGTATAAAGAACAAAGTTTTAGGTAGACTGTACGAAGTAACCTACCCCATATTGTTGGAAGGTAAAACTGACGGGCCTTTTATTAGCTGCCCGTGACGTAATATTATTGAACGAGGTTTCGGAATGACCGCAGTTTGCGTACAAACACTCGTTTACTTTGCCTCCCCGTAATTTTGCGTAAATTACGCGTCGCGTGTTACGTATTACGCGGCGAGTCTAAACATCATGAGGGTACCTGCACTTACAGATAATTTTGTGTATGCGTAATAGTAATTGGATTTTGGTGCGGTCATTCTTAATTCTATTATGAAAGTAAGCAGGAAAATTGAGTGAAATAGATGATTTACTGAATCACTAGCGTTCCATCCGCGACTTTGTCTGCGGTAAATAGTTTGTGAGTAATAAGATAAATATATCTTACTTATAGCGCAGTCGGCTAGTAAATATTAGTCAGTTTTTCAAAAGCGTACAAAAACACAAACAATGGAATATATTTTAAATAAATAACACCGAATCTGCCAAAGCCAGCCATACGCTATGCAGAAATATTTCATAACAGCCCTGCATATTTTGTAATGTATTATAATAACATTTCCATAATATACCTACACACATAAAGATATAGTAATATTCCGCGTAAATACGGCTTTTTTCAAGTGACAATCTGTTACGTGATCTGATTTGCAAGTTACGTAATTCCGTGATATTCGTTGTGGGAATACCTAATAAATATCATCATTCAGTTTTTACCGTATCATGATTTATTTAATACGGTTATGTGGGCTTTTAAGCCGGCTAGTAGTTATTAAACGTACACTTGTCGTGAATATTATTTAAATAGTACCATTTTCTCTTACACAACCTCAGAATTATGTAAATTAATTCTTTAACCAGTATAATATTTTCACATGTTATTACTTTTGCACCTTATAGCAAGTGTATAAGGTTGAATTTGTGGTGGCAATATTGTGACCACTACGATTTAAAGGGTTAAATATGTAGTTTCTGCCCGCTACTTCTACTTAAGGTTTTATGTAAGGCACTATCACATATTAAGTACCATGAGCTTTTTAGTTTGTAATTCATAATAGGCGAGACGACTAAAAAAATATAATTAATCCGTTATTTAGATTATATAAAAATATTGTACTCGTATTTTTTATTTTGTTAGAAATTATGAAGATGTAGCGCTTAGAATTTTCGTATGACGTCACGTTATGGTACATTTTTTACCTAGCCTTGACGTCACAAGCCCTCAATGCAGAAGTATGATAAGCAATAATTTTGTCATTTTTCGATCAATTTAAAAAAAAAATGTGTCCCGTATTTTTGTATAAACTAACATACGGACTAAATAGAATAATAAGATTTTGACACAGTCGTCACGCCTAATGGACTCACTTATCTTAACCAAATGATTAGGTTTTGTTAGAATTATTTAGTAAATGGTTTATGTGAAGTGTGCACAAAATCGGTTGAATAGTTTTTTTTTTATTTATTTATTTTATTTTATTTTATTTATTTGGACAACCAACAAGATCATACACCTTAATAGCTAGAGAACTACAACATGGTAAGGATACAAGAGTTGGTGCGGCCTTAATGACAGGTTGCCACGGAAAGCACAAACAAGAGTAGTTGGGAGCATAAGGCATCCCTTAACTTAAAAATAATATAATATTATTAATAGGTGAGAAATATTAAGTATAAAGAAAACATAATTTAAGTACATAGACATTATGTGTTACAGTATTTTATAGAGCTTAACTTATTTTTAAATTTAGGTTGACTATCAAAGAATATGTCGATATTGTTATTTTTACTAATACTGTTATAATCAGCTTGAACCCTGTTAATGGGGGAAAATAGGCCAAGGTTAGTTTTAGAATGTTTAGGTTTAAACAGCGAGTACCTAGAGAGACGTGGAAGATTATGTGTGATTGTTATGTTAAGTTTTTGTAGCAGTTGGGGACAATTAATGGTTCCATTGATTAACTTGTGAAGGAATGACAAATTTAAATTAATACGGCGATTTTTAAGTGATTTTAATTTGAAGTGAGTTAAGCGATCTGAGTAGCTGTTAAGTTTTCGACATAATTTATATTTATATGATATATGATATAAAAATCTTTTTTGAACACGTTCAATTTTATTGGAGTGGACTTCATAATGGGGGTGCCAAACTGCGCAACAATATTTCAGAAGAGATCTAACTAGACTTTCGTATAATCTGATGATGCACGATAAGTTTTTAAAGGTTTTGGTGTTTCTGATAATAAAACCAAGGCATTTTAATGATTTATTTACGATATGGTCATAATGTTCCTTAAAATTTAATTGCTTATCGACAATAACGCCAAGGTCTCGAACGGATGCAACATCTCGAATACGATTGCCAGATATTGTGTAACCTCCCGGTAATTCACTGTGCTTTCTAGTAAAATGAATATGGCAGCATTTTTCTGCATTCAAGACCATCTTATTATTGTCACACCAGTGAACCAATCTGTTTAAATCGGCTTGACGAAGCGTTTTATCATTAATACTCCTAATTGGTCTCACTAACTTTAGATCATCTGCGTAAAGATATGGTTGGCTATATTTGAAGCAAGTATATAAATAATACCCAGACACGGAACAAGTACCGATGTACCAAGTACCATCACACATTTGTTCCCAATTCCACCAACGAGTCTTAGCGCATGAGACAGGGGTTCTATCCAAATTGCCATCGAGTCAGTCATATTAAAAAAAAACTTCTGACGCTTGAATGGACTATGAAACAGTACCAACTATATAAAGATGCTTAGCTTAACAATCATCTAATAAAAAATTGATATTACACTATAACTCATACATTGATCTGATCCCATGGTACGTAGCTTAAGCACTTGTATTACAGATTTTAGAATCAACATTGGATACACAAATATACTCAAATATATTTGATTAGATACCCAGACAAGGAACTAACACCGATGTTCGTCACACAACTATTTGTCCCGGGTGTAAATTGAACCCACGACCCTTGGAACCGTAGCTATTGTACGTTTGTCACTAACCACTAATCCACCGAGCCAGCCTCTGATCTAATGTATGCTAAGCGAGGCTTAACGGTATGCAGTTCACGACTGCAAGTCAACAGGTGATGGAATATGCAATGATGCATCAAGCTTTGTTCCGCTGCAACGCAACTGCATGAGCCGAAGCAACGGATTTCGTTGCAAGTTTAATGATTACACTGGAATTGTGTTAGAGTGAAAGTATAGAAGGGTTGTTATGTCTATCTATAATCAGTTTCGAAACTAGACTTCAATGCACCCGGTGCGAGCTTTAAGCTAGCTAGCTAGCTTAGAAATAAGACTAGATACAGGTATGCTTATTTCTGCGCCCCTCCAGGATCTGGGCCCTGTGCCTGGGCACCGCTGGCACCGCCCTAGTTACGGCACTGTCTATAATACTAAATTTAATTCATTCTATTTGTATCCATGTATTGAAATTGATGGAAACTTCTGCAAAATTGCAATTTAATTTCATCCGACTTTACTAAACTTCAATAAATACGGGACCCTAAAAACCAAAGTCCTTTAACTATTCCACCGAGCAGCGTAATATATGTGGTCCGATAATTTTGCGTAATTTACGCAAATATTATTTCTCTCTTTCCAAGGGCAATTTGTCAACAAAATATTTACTTTACGCCTGAAGGAAATGTCGTGGCTTTAACATTGGACATTTACCTGAACATATTTTCATGGAACCATACATACATATATATGTTACGGTAAAAGTGGATAGAGTGGTTATTATGTATAATTACCGGTAACTATGCATAATTACTAGTGTTCGTGGTAAAGGTGGTGAAAACTATCGAATTAATTACATTTTCCGGTAATTATATAAAATTACCATACCCTTTGTGTAAATGTGGTAAATAATAAAATAAAACTGACTTGACTGGCTCGGTGAAACAATGGTTTTGTTTGTGACCCAGCCTGGCGATTCCAAGAGTCGGTGGGTTCGATTCCCACTCGGGACAAATATTTGTGTGATCAATATCGGTGTTTGTTCCGTGTCTAGGAGTGATTTACATAATCACTCCTAGTTAAGTATGTATTTATAAATAACTTTTCTGAAAACATTTAGAAGTGCACTCGGATATGCTGAGTGCTTGGCAAGAAAGGCTCGCAATAGTCCCGTCGGGTAGGCGGACCTTGGACGCCCTAGGTCCGCTCTTAAAACAATGGCTGGAGAGGCCAGGCGGCTTTTTATCATATCGCCTGGCGCAGGTACTCACTGGACACGGTTGTTTCGGTCGATTCCTGCACCGGATACAGACGGAGGAGACTCCAATTTGTCAGTCGTGCGGTTTGGCCGAGGACACGGTGGAGCACACATTATCGGTGTGCCCATCGTGGACTGCGGCCAGAACGATCTTAACCGTAGTAGTTGGAGCGGACCTCTCGCTGCCTCGTATCATAAAGGGCATGCTCGAGAGGGAAACCGCTTGGAAAGCCGTCGCCTCCTTTTGCGAAGACGTCATGTCACAGAAGGAGGCGGCCGAGCGGGAGCGGGAAAACCATCCCTCCGCTCCCCCTCAAAGAAGAAGAAGGAGGACCGGGCGTGCGCGGCGAGCTTTCGCCCGCGCTATAGCGCCAGAGTCCAGCGGTGGCCAGCCGGCGACGGGTGTGGGGACACTCCCGTCGGCATTGCACCACCGGCCGCCGCTGAGGGACGGAGGATCCCGTGTACCGGGTCCCCCGTCAGCCACCCACTAAGGGGGGTGGGATCTGCAGGGCCTGTTACGGGCAACGCCGGTAGCGTCGTGGCAGTACAAGACTGGCTTCAGAGTCCCATGACGCCGCCTTTCGGCTAGGAGGTACACCCCGGTGTTTTAGTCGGTAGACCCCCTGGGCATTGCACACCGCCCAGGAGCCGCAGCTGGCATTTACCACCTTTTCGCCAGCCGTTGGGGAGTCCGACACACCGCCTGGAGAGAACCCCCTCTCCGGGTGACGGTGCATAACGCATTTCACCGGGATAAAAAAAAAAAAAAATAATTCCTAAGGGATCGGGAGTTACTGGGAAAAAACTTTTGTATTTAAAATCCTGTAGTCCACGCGAACGAAGTCACGGGCACAGCCAGTTATAAAATAAACCAGTCAAGTATTTAGAAACCGAACTTCATGTTTGTTTTTTAAAAAAAATATTATCTTATATTTCAGTGGAACTCTTAAAATTCTATCCCGTCAATATATTGTTGCCGGTTTGAGATTTGTGACTTTTGGAATTGCAGAGTACTTGTGATATTTGTCAGCAATGTCAACATTTACCACAGTCGAGCGGGATTTTTATATAATTACCGGTAAATTTGAATATTTCACTACATTTACCATGTGCGTCGGGAATTATCTATATTTACCGGTGATTATAGATAATTACCGATTGCTCACATTGACCGTAACATATATAAAATCACGCCATTTTCCCAGAGGGGTAGGCAGAGATCACTTCCTGCCAAGTGCTACGGTCCTGGCAAACCACTTTCGCTTCATCCACATCCATCAACCTCTTCATGCATGCTCGGCAATTACGGGTACTTTTGATTTGACCTCTCTTTAAGATTTTTTTCATGGAATCCATCGGTGTAAATGCAGTTTGAATGTTGACTTCGTATTTTGTGGCTACGGCTGCCTACTCATTATTTATTTTATTCTCGAAGTAAATTAAATATTTAAACTGGAAAATCATCGACTATTGAAATAAGTATATTATTATTAGTATAGTGAAATTAGTATCAGTATCATATATATATATACAGGCCTTTACATCTATAATTAGATGATTTATGTAGCATCTCGCGGTCTATCACGGCAGCTGCGCTCGTGGCTGTACAAGCCGATGCGAGACTGGATTTTACGCCCGCATTTGCAGCAGGAGAACTGAGCGCTGCTGGGGTTGGGGGTTTTGGAGTGACGGTTGACACGTTTTATTTCAAGTTTGTGTAACCAGGCTTCGTCGTGTTTTTTGACGCCTTCCGATATTGTTCCTCGCCAACTCAAACGATCCGAGGCGAGTTCCTCCCAACTTGCTGTCGGAATGTGAAAGGTGTTCATGTGCCAAAAGACCTATTGGCAGACCCATGTTACGTTGGAAAGACTGCACAAAGTATCATATATATCAACACAATATCTCTGAAAACAAACTAACTTACTCCATGACCGACCCTTACAGATTTATTATTAGTATAGATAAGGTGTGCACATAATGACGTTCATAAAACAAATTTTAGAATCGGAATTCCATTTTTTTAAGAACTTCTTAGAATTTATGTAAATTCTGGAAGTTATGATTTAAGCTGCTTAAATAATATTTATTATAATCATCATCATCAGCATATAATATACGTTCCCACTGCTGGGGCACGGGACTACCCTAAACTAGGGCGATAAGGCCTTAGTCAATATTTATTATATTTTATATTTATTTATACGGTATGATGATGATGATACGACATGATTTTTGGTTGATTCTTGCCACTACACATCATACTGATATGAAAGTTTATCGGTGTCACATATATTTATTTGGGAATTAGCAGTATCGTGTATATTTTATCAGTATTTGTGTATTATCATTATGGAGGACATGTTATCAGGTCTGTAATCTTGTATGGATTAAAAGGAAATAGAGAAGTTTGGTCCTTGACCCAATATTCATAGACAAAAGAGAAAAGAGCTAAATATTCACAACAATACACACATTATTCTTATTCCGCGTAAAGTAGCTAGGTACCTACAGCAGTGTTATGGATATCGGAAACAACAGGGGAATATAAAATATACTTAATACATAAATAACATACTTTAGACACGGAACAAACGGAATAATGTTCATCACACAAATATTTGTCCCGGGTGAGTATCGAAACATGATTTTCACGCGTGAGAGGTCTCTCACAATAATTGGAACTAGAAAATAGTTCTGAGTGGTTAAGTCATTGGATTTTCATTTAATTTATTTATTCGGTTTCTTCGGTAATTGATACACTGTTTGTACGGTATTTATTGACTTTATCTATGTGTATAATATAGGGCGGTAAACAATGCATGCAAATGCTACTTACTTTTATTTTTTGTATATATTATGGTACATCTACACCGCTTAATGTTTTTGTAGCAACAGAATAAAACATTATTAAATGAGGCAACATTCTTCAACTTTTGAGACTACTTGTTACTCAGTAGTATAGTCTTGTTGCTGTCAAATGTTGCAGGACAGGTAGGCAGAGATTACTTCCTGCCATGTGCTGCGATCCTGGCACACCTCTTTCGCTTCTTTCACATCCAGAGTGCGACAGACTCAATATGTTATATTGTGCCTGTCGACCTCATATTTGGATCTCACTACCGCTTACCATCAGGTGGAGTGAGGTCATCTTGTTAGCTCATTATAAAAAAAAATACATCACCACACAAAGTCATCTGATCCCAAACTAAGCAGAGATTGTACATGGCTGTCAGGGACTGAAATACATACAAACATAGATATTTGTAAATCCGACTCTTGAAACTGTAGCCACTGTTCCACTTAGTATGTCTTCTGTCAAATAAATTATAGTATAATTTGTACATGGTAATTTGAGAAGGTTAAGTTGTGCCAGTTTAACCGTTACAATATTACCTCGGGTTACATAAACTGCCCTCTTCAAATCTAATTTAGCGATCTGCTTACATAATTAACACCAAGTCAAGAAGGAATTAATTTAGCATACTTAATTAGTTCAGTAAATCCAGGTTTCTCAGTAGTGTTGTCTAAAATCGATTCTGCGAGATAATTCGTGCCTTTTTTTAACCCGGTTAAATATGTTGCGCACCTTCACCCTGAGAGGGGGTTCTTTCCGGGTGGTGTGTCGGACTCCCCAGCGACTGGCGAAGACATGGTAAATGCCAGCCGCGACTCCTGGGCGGACTGCAATACCCAGGTGGTATACCGACTAAAACACCGAGGTGTAACTCTTCGCCTATTGGCGGTGTCGTGGTACCTGGCATAGCCTTCACTCAGAACACTAGACCAGAAAAATAGTGCCTCAGCTAACTTTGAAAAACAACTAATTTATTGTGATATAAATAAATGTTTGTTCATTTGCATTGATAAAAATAATTATATGTTGTTACAATTAGTTAAAAAGATGTTTTTTTAAAAAGACACGAATGAATCAACGTATATCCCAGACGAAAGCTGTTATTTTACGACCTATCCTTTTTAAGTATAGCTCTTAATTCATTCTTAATTGAAGGAAGAAAGAAAGAATATTATTCAGTTAAATGAAAATTTCATAACACACATATTATAAAAAAAAGAAACATTAACTAAATGCCAGGATTTTGTTCATGTCCGTGTTAAATCTATGGTTTATAAAATAAGGACTCGAAAGACTCGAATTATTAACAACCCTAGTTCTTGCTAAATCTTCGGCCGGCGGGTCTTTATAATTCATTGTTCTAAGATAGTTGTGGGCAAAGCTGCCATATTATAATTTTATTCTATTCATTCGGGTCAGGCAAGGGTCGCCATGCGATTTCTATTTACATAGACTTTTTTTATAAGATGGGTGTTTGTTTAAACCTAAAATAACTTTGTTACTCGACTCGACGAAGAAGTTGTTGTGGTTTTTAGCACTTACGGTGAAAGAAATACATAGTGAGGAAATCTGGACACCTGGGAAGAACGCGTTTTCTCCGTTTTTTACACATTTTCCATTGTTTCTTTGCTCCTATTGGTCGCAGTGTGATGTTATATATTTTATAGCCTAAAGCCTTTCTCGATAAATGGTATATCGAACACAAAACTACGGGTACTAATTTTTCAATTCGTATCAGTAGTTCCTAAGATTAGCGCGTTCAAACCAACAAACTCTTTAGCTTTATAATATTAGTATAGATAGATACAGATTGTATTATCATTTCCTTCAGTGTTTTTTTCCTTCATATAACGGAAACGATTACCATGATTCTGGATAAGCAAGGCCAGTGATTACATTTGAGGGACTGGCGCCCGACTTCCGCGATCAAATAGGGAAACCATGCCAATTATTGGATTAATCATAATAATAATTATTAGTATGTTGCTTCCTTTGGGATTAACTCAGGGAGAGGTCTTCCCGGTCCTTTTAAATGGCTTGCGTGGGAACACATTGATTATTGGCTCGTGTTATTTTTTTTCTTAATAATTCAAATAAATAAGGTGTCCGATCGACTTCGGTCATACCTACAGGTGATAGATACCTGTGGTCGTATGTTGATCCATTCTCATAGTTTAGTTAGATCAGAGACGTAACTAGGGTGGCGTTAGCTGTGTTCAGGCATAGGCCAGGACCTTATTTTTATCGCAGTGTAATGCGTTTATCACCATCACTGGTAGAGGAGTTCCTCCCAGTGGTGTGTCGGACTCGTCCCCAGCGATTGGCGAAGCGATGGTGAATGCTTGGCTCCTGGGCGGGGTGCAATGCCCAGGGGGTTTACTGACTGAAACACCAGGGTGTACCGTATGGAGGTGTCATGGGACTCTGACCTAGTCTTCTACTGCCATGAATAGGGCTGGACTCCGGAAGTGTGTCTAGTTTTATTACCAAAAGCGCAGATTTGAAAGCTCACACTGGCCGCACAAAATGCTAGTTACGAACCTGGATGAGACGTTAATATGACATGACCGATGATCACGCATAGGACCACTGGCTTAACATGCTTTTCGTGGCACGGACACCCGTTTACTTGCTGACTCAAGCCTGAGTAATTTATTTGTTTTATATGTAAACAAAGATAGTAAGTTTTGAACATTGAACATTTAATCATTTGTCACTTACTAGAGACCCGCCCTCGCTTCACTTCGGGTGAATTTTACTTAAAACCTACCTCTTAAATCCCTCTATCGTATGAAGTGTTACTCGTTTCGTTATTCATCATTTCCATTTTTAATTGCGAGCGACTGTGATAGTGTAGCCCAGTCGACATTTCGGGCAGTAAGTAGTTATGCATTTGCTATTGTTTGTATCGATTGAGGTTATTAAGTTTAAGTATTATCGTAATGGAACGTGAAAGTCTTAAATCAGATAAAACATTATAAATTTGTATCCTGTAAGAAACAAAATGATTGCGACCCTAACTGCTGAAGTCAACCAGAATAATAAGTTTTCATTATGTATGTATTAGGTAGTAGTCCGTGGGTATTATCCCGACTGAATTCAAAGGAACTTGGCTTGTAGGTCGGCAGTAAATGGCAATGTCTCAGACAATGTCACCTTGTCTTTTGGATGTTTGTACATAATATGCATAGATTTTTGGTTAAAATTCCATTACCTATCATTGCGCTTTCATTAAGGCTTTATGTATAGAGTATTTTCTTACTATACAAAATAATAATTAGGCATCCGACCGATATCGGCCAAGCTGTTTTTTAAAAACTGTGAGATCCTAAAGTAGGTCATACTTGACTTGGCCAGTTTTAATTACATCGTCTATATTTTATATTTTAAGGTATCAAAATTTACCTGCCCCAGAAAAAGGGTTGAAATAGCGGAATGATGATGCGGGTCGTAATGGGCTCAAAATCAACGTCATGATTCTAGCTATATTTGATTAGGATGGGCTGTTTTTGTAGCATCCATTTTAAACGTTGTGCATTTAGGATTCTCTAGCTCCTCCAGTTTTAGATATAAAGACAAAACTATTTCATAAAAGTACATATCTACTTGTTGGGTGACGTAAGTTAAGAAGTCTATCTTTCACTAGAAGGATGTTTTTTTTACAGAATGTGAAATTAATGATTATATTTCAATCAGATATTAATTCAACAACACATACACTACTAGACTACTACCTTATCTATAATGATCGTAGCACATGGCATGAAATGATCTTTGCTTACCCCTCTGGCAAAAAGGCGTGATTTTATGTATGTAGGTATGTATATAAAAGTGAGTTGGAGAAAAACATTGGAATGACAGCTTTTCTTACCAAGGCGGCCTTAACTATGAAATAGTCGAGTTCTAGAGAAAAGATATGGTGCTTGAAAATGCCTACAAAAACAAAGACATTCAGACGAAATGATAACATCTCTATATAATTTTAAACTGTCATGGTTACACACATTAGAAAACTGAAAGTGTCCGGGTGAACTCACCCGTGATCATGGCGCTTGCAACAGTGCCGAAATATCGGGAGCTCATTAAAACAAAACAACATGGTAAATATCCCGGACAGTTACAGTTTTCTAATGATAACATCTCCTTTGCGAAGTCGGTTAAAAAGTCTGCGACAGCACATTTTTCACTTTTATATTTAAATTACAAAAAGTTGTTTTTAATGGTTAACAAAAAATAAGGCGTCCGATTCCGAAATCAGCCACGTACGTCGTACGTAGGACATATTATAGTGCACAAGTGTGCGCGCAAACACAAGTGCACTCTTTATTCCCTTACTCTCATAGTTCGGTGAGACAGCAATCCAATATGACCGATGAGAGATCGGGCGCAGGACCACCGGTTTAACATGCTTTCAGAGGCACGGGCGTTCAACCGCCAACTTCCTTACTCCGAGCTGAGTAATTTCATAACAGAAAAACTCAAACAAATTTTGCGCGACCCCGGACTCGAACCGGGGACCTCTCGGTCCTTACGCAGCGCTTGCTACCAATAGACCAACGAGGTATGTATAACATACCAAAAGCGAAGCGGGGCTAGATCAATATAATACAAAACTTACCTACGTAAAACTAAATAAAAGTTTGTATTATGTTACATAGAATTTTTAACTAGGAAACATGAGTGAAAAAGTTAGTTCACTTTCTACTACAATTTAAGTGGGAAGTACCGTTTTACACAAGTTAAAATTTTGTCGGAACATTAGTGCTAGCATACGACAAATTTTCTGTAAATTGTCAGCAAAGTGGCGAGTGAAATCTACATTTGTGGATTTCGGTACAGGGACTGATAGCTAGAAAAGTAGTTTCTAGCCATCAGTCATCCCATTAAAGTTTAATACTTTTGCGCTTCAGTATATTAAAACTATATTCTATGGGTCTCTACTCGAATAAAAAGAGTAGCAGACACATTACATCTGTTCAGTAGTTTAAGTGTGAGCCAAACTCTAGCCAAGAGACCCATGAAAAATTTCAGGCTCCTAGAACTTACAGATTCATTTTATATTTTGAAGGAAGCATAAAGCACAATATAATTATATCACTAATGACTGATAATACACCGTGAAATTTTAGTGGTTGTTTTCCCGTGGCAGAACGATTTGCCTTTAGTAATACTATCGAATTATGCAAATTACTCCGCGAAAAAAAAATTTTTTTTTTGATATTTTAAAAATAATAATTTTCTATCTCGAAAACGAGAGAAGATATCGTTCTTTTATAAGATGTGACGTAATCAAGTACTGCTTGCCGCATGAAATCGATGCTTAAAGCTAAAGAAGCTCTACACCCTAAGTCATAAAGTGGTTCGAACGTAATTTCGAGTTAAGGTTAAACCTTTCGTAAAACCGGCATTTATTGATTTTAACAAAAAATAACTGCACACATCTTTTGTACTACTGAGATAGAATCATTTTACTGCGGGAAAACAACCACTAAAATTTCACGGTGTATATTAGCCAAAACAATTTTCTCAAATTATGAAGGCGTTTTAATAAAGAGTAAAAAAGCGTCGATGGCCGAGTGGTTAAGGTCGTTGCTCAAAGTTCAAACCCCGCCAGGTACCAATGTGTATTTCAAATTTGAAATTCATATGTACCACTTTAACGGTGAAGGAAAACATCATGAGGAACCTGCACACCTAAGAAGGAATTCTAAGGTTGTGTAGTCGACCAATCCGCACTTGGCCTGCGTGGTCTACTAAGGCCTTTTCAGTTCAGGGTAGGCCCGTGCCCCAGCAGTGGGGACTTATATGGGCTGATGATGATGATGATGAATAAAGAGTAAGTCCAATCACTTTTGAACAAAAAAATGACATTCAGACGAATTAATAACCTGCTCCTTTTTGAAGTCGGTTAAAAATCAGTAGCAGAGCAGTCTCTCATAAACGATTTGTCCGCTATCGTCAAGTCCGATAGAAATAATTAAGAAGAAGTGCCTGAAAGAATGTGAAACATAATTTACAACTTTGACGCCTATGAAACAGAAAAAAGTTTTCGGTATCCACTTAAAAGAAAATTTATCACGAATGAGCGTTGAATTTCTTTACACAATAGAGATGGGTAACTCAGTGATTTTGTTGTGAGTTAACTCAAAAACTGAAATGCTGAGTAGGCTTCTATCTTTTTGTTATTTATGTTTTAGTAAATATTTTATTTTGTGCAACTTGCCTTTGTTGTTACATATTTTTTTTTTTAATGTTGCCCAATGAGTTTATTCAAATTTAAGGCATCAATAAAAGAGTTCGAAACTCTTTTATTGATTTTTGATATGGCAAGCAGAGTTTGAATCTTAAATATAACAAGTCTTCGTTTTCTTAACAACAATTCTTTAACGAAGAAAAGAGATAATATTTTCGTTAGGAAAGATAATATAATGGAATTTATATAGATAAAACCTGAAACTGGACTGGACGAGATTTTTCTGAAAAAATACTAGATATTTCTACATTAGGTTTACTTTTGGAAATAGTGCCTCACGACACAACACTTGGAAACTCAGAGAGTAATGAGTTAGGTAACTCAATGAGTTAAACAGTTCTGCGTTACCCGTCTCTATGGTAAAATAAGAAACCGGAAAATGAAGTCCGAACCGGCAAAGTTGGCGGATTCTGGGAAAATAATTGCCAGAAAAATTTGATCGCCCCGCGTTTTTGGGAACATTCCGAGTGTAAATGTTCGGATGAATTCTGGCAACGTTGATATTTTAAGAATGCATTGTTATCAGTTTCTACTCAGCCATATATTTGTGTGGTTGACTTTTATGAATTCAAGGCGTGAATAGAATAATGTATGTAGGTATTGGGTTGGAATTGTGATTATTTTAAAACAGGTGCTTTCTGATAATAAGTTTTCGCTTCGCAAGCATGTTAAAGCTTACTTAAAACTTTTTAATTGGTGAAGATCATGCAGAGTATTATAATGTCTATTTTAATTTACGAAAAATAACTGTTTTTCTATAATATGCTCATCATAAGTTTTAAAAATAACAAATCTTTAGTTTTTTAAATCCCCGCTATGTATATTTAATACTATTATGATCGTTAATTTATTTTAGAAAATCTATTATGGACATGTTTTTATAAGGCAAAGCATGTAGACCCAAAATTATCGGTTGAAAAAAAAAGAATTTTCATAAATAAGATAACACTATTGTTTTGGATATTTTAGATCAAAGGACAAAGGATTAAATAAGAATCTGTTTCTGACATTAGCATAGGTTAGAAAGAGAAACACAATTATATAAAACATTTTGTAAAGAGGTACCTATTTTCAATTATTCAATTTAGGTATACTTAATATTAAAATAAATTATTTATTTAGAGAAATTAATATCTAAAATATTGTACTCTCATAGGTATCCCAAAGGAACGGTTGGGTATCCCCTTTTGAAATTTGTGTACAGAATCTGTATCTAAATATCTGTACTACAGATATTTAGATAAGCACTAGAGACGTAATTAAAAATGCCCCAGACCTAACAAATAGAATTTGTGTTTGTTATTATTACATAAACATTTCTTTGGAATAGAAGCAAGTACAAACAATCAGATACAGACAGACAATTTTATTTTATGAAATGAAATGAAATATATTGCACATAATATAGCGTGCACACTCAAGACATCTAGTTTTTTATAAAATTTTAATTTATTTACTGTTTTGAATGGAAAATTAAGTTTCACGTACATATTTAAAAGTTAAAGTAATAACTAAAAGCCGTGTTTATTTTTGTTAGACTGCTATCTAGTACATAAAGCACTTTTTTATTTTTAATCTTATGTTATCTGTGGCACCGATAGAGCCTACGGTTCGCAAAGCCAGCGCAATAACTTAGTGGTCTGTCTATGTGTATGTACTATACAAATACGAGTTCTATTGATAAATAAATCCTTACTAATATTGTATATCCGAAAGTAACTCTATCTGTCTGTTACGCTTTCACGCATCGGTCCAGTACTCTGGACCGATTTAAATGAAATTTGGTACAGATATAGTTCAGAGCCTAGGAAAGGTTATAGGCTACTTTTTAACCGACTGCGCTATAAGGAAGTAATGTTTTACCCGTTAAACGTCTCTACGCGGACGGAGTCGCGGGCGGAAAGCTAGTAAATTATATTTTTGTATTTTTTGGAAATAATCACATTATCATGAAAATGATGATCATTATAATCCCATATAAGTACGTCCCCACTGCTGGGACACGGGCCTACCCCAAACTAGGACGGTCAGGCCTTAGTCAACCATTCTGGCCAAGTGCGGTTTGGTCGACTACATAACCTTAAAATTTCTTCGTAGGTGTGCAGATTTCCTCAATATGTTTTCCACCATAAGCTTTGAATAATTGTACATATTAATTTCAAATTTGAAAACACAGTGGTATGTACATGTCAATACTCATATAGAATGAAAAATTTCCTGGAGCTCTACCTATCGCCACGTATGTTCGAACTGGTGAGTGTTGTTTGAAAATTTAAATCAGTTCGTTAACCAACTGTCGCCTGAGTGAAATAAAAAGCTTCTCTAGCTTGAAAACCGCATTCTCGAGACATCTAGAATTTATGGAGTGTCTGCGAGATTTATCTATTGTTTTCTATCTACTACGACTGGCTACAATGTTGCCTACATAAATCGGTTAAGAAAAGCTCTCAGCACAATTGGATTATTACCAAAACAGAAGTTAAGTTTTTAGACTTTCGCGTTCCATTACACTAAATATTAGTCTTTAATGGGTCTACACGCGTTATTAGGAGTAGTAAATTACATAGCTACTTACTGCCCGACGTTTCGACTGGGTTACACCAATCGTGGTCGCGAGCAAACTTGATTGTTGTAACCCATTCGAAAATGTAATTTGCTACTCCTAATAACACGTGTAGACCCATAAAAGACTAATATTTAGAAGTTAAGTTATCGTTACTTTGTGAAAGATGGCCATGATTGTGTGTGTATTGTACTGATTACTGTATCGTTGGTCTATCGGAAGCAAGTACTGCTTAAAGGCCGAGTAGTCCCTGGTTCGAGTCCGGAGTCAGGTTAAAATTTGGTGAGTTAAGAATTACCCAGTTCGGTCAGGAAGATGGCTTATGCACGGCCGTCTCTCGGAAAACATGTTAAGCCTTGATCTTCCTACGCCTGATCTCTCATCGGTCATGTCGGATTACCGTCTCTCCAAACTATGAGAGTGAGGGAATAGATAGTACTTTTTGATCTCCAATGAAGTCAGCTAGCAAGTATTTTGCAGAGCCATGACCATCCCAGAGGTGTCAGCAATATTCCATACATGGGCGAACTAGTGCCTTATACAAAAGGCAGAGTTGCACCACCGGGGTGAGAAATCGCCGCACTCTGTTCAGGATTGCGGTAGGCTGTTCTGACTACCATTTTATTTGGGATATTTTGGGACATTTTTACTTACGACCATTTGACCCCATATAATTATAAATAAATATTCAAATACACTCACATCCAGACACGGAACAAACAGAACTGGTCATTACATTAATGTTTCTTGGAAGGGAATCGAACTCATGACTTGGAACCGTAACCACTGTTCCACCGAGTCAGTAAAACAGTAGGTAGATGCGTAGGCATTGAATTTTGTTTGCGGAGCGTAACCATCTATTTCCGATCGTGAATTGAGGGAGGTTGACTTTTCAACTTTACAATATCCCAATGTGGGAGGAAGTTGAAAATAGAATAGGTGCCGCGTTTATATTTAACTAGTTTACCCAACGATTGTACACGTGATCTTGAGGTTATAATTATCTTTACATAATTAACACATTAAATGGTTGATTCTTAAAATACAAATGATAATCACTACATAGTAAAATGCAAAGTCGCTGTCGCACTGTCTGTATGTAGGGTTGATTAGACAACCTCAGAATTACTTCTTAGGGGTGCAGGTTTCCTCACGATGTTTTCCTTCACCGTTAAAGCGTCGAATAATCGTACATATGAATTTCAAATTTGAATAACACAGTTGTACATGGCGGGGTTTGAACTGGCGACCTCTCGCATGCCAATCACCGACTTTAACAATTCGGCCATCAACCCTTTTTATACACACTTTTCCACACTAACTCAGTGTGAAATCGTTTTTCACACGGACGCAATCAAAAGCGAAAAGTAGTACACAACACCTATCAATCTATGCCAGAAATAACGCGAAATACAGCGGACATTTCGCCTTCAAATACACGAACAAAAACTATTCAATACCTTTTCAACTACACTCGAGCTTGAAAAATCCGCATACCAGTGCAATATACTTTTTGTTCCAGCAATATCGGTGTATAGGCTTTTTGAAAAGAGTGTTAGCGAGAATATCCGAACCCTGATATTTCCGGGTACCGACAGAAGGTCTAGGCCTATAGTACCTGTCTATATTGTATCGATGTTAAATTATGGTTTATTGAAGTTTGAAGGTACTGATCTTGAGACTATTTCTTAAAAAAATATTAATTTTAATATATACGACTGTATGACTTGGCTCATTTACAATTTGTAACATGATTGTCGTTAAAAAGAGCAACTATCGAGTTTCTTGCCGGAGTCTTCTCGGTAGAATCGGCGTTCCGAACCGGTGGTAGAATCTTATTATTAGTAATGTGACGATTTATAAGTGCATGTAAATTGCCTTTATAAATAAAGACATTTGATTTTGATTTTGACTATAGAATTGCCTCGCCTTCTTACCGGTTCTATAAAATTATCAATGTTTATCTACTTATGTACCCCATTATACCTTGTAAAATTAGCGATATTATATTAAACTGGTGCATCTGTTTCGGAGATTAGCGAGAACAGACAGACAGACAAAAGGGTTTTTAATTGAGTTGTTGTTATTCTTGCCAGATATGAATTCATACCCATTTAGCAAAAATCGTTTGTTTTATATTACAAACAGCATTGTGTCCGGAAGTTTAATAGAAATCTATCGGTTTTCTATTATTCGGCATAGCGAAGGAAATGGCTGAAATCCTTCTGAAATAAATCCATAAGACAATCTATAAATCAAGGGTGGAATCTTTTAGGCTTTCTTTCTACCGCGGGGGTAGGCTTTTCATTTAATCGTTTTATCTTTTATTGTAAGCCCTTAGGAATTTAAGACTCTTACATTATTATCATTATTTGATTTATGAAGGTGTTTTAGAATACCACAAGAACTAAATTGTAATTTAAGTCAAATATAATTATATAAAAAATATTAACACTTGTAACGCTTTAAGCACTTATTATCATAAGTATCTTTAACTATAAGTTTGATGCCTATGATAGACGATCTTTTTTACCTACTTTAGAATGTAGGGAGAGACAAATGAAACGTTTGTAAATTATTAAAGTTTGATAGCCAAATAAAGAAATTGTATGATTAAAATAAACGCTAATATGGTAGCTAAGAAAGTAGTGCCTAGTTTGAAATTTTGAATGTTGTATTCTTTTAGAATTTAGGTTACTTAGGCTTTTGAAGGGATATCAAAACATTTTTACCTAAAAATTCCCCTTAAGAAGTCAAATTGTTTTTCAAATATGTATGAATAAAATAAAATAAACATTCTAACTAAGTTAATCGACGGTGAAAACACATACAAATTTGAAGTATAATTATACCGGAAGTATACAATTACACGCATCTTAATCCTGGGTTCCCCTTCCATAACTCACTGGAAGAATTCCCGTGGGTTCCCCCATCTTAATTTATTAAGGAGTGACAGTGTTTAAGATTAAACCCTGTTCATTATTTTGAGGTGAGCGTTATACGTTAAGCCGTTGGTCCCACGCCTGATCTCTCATCGGTCATGTTGGATGCTGACTCACTGACCTAAGTTAGAAATAAAGTGACCTCTTTTTCCAGCTAAAAGAATTAGAACTGGGTATGAATATGTCCGAATATTCAATATGTTTTTTTTATATGATATAACGCTCTGAATTTCGATAAATCAAAATATACCTTAATTTGCCATGAAAAGTAAGTTACATACCTATTTAGCTTAAAAAGTATGTAGCTCAAAGCTTTTCTCGATATATTTTTCAATTCAAACCAGCAGTTCCTGAGAATAGCGCGTTCAAACAAACAAACAACTTAGTCTATAATACTATAGTATAGATATCGTGATTGACGTTATCGGTATACCAAATTGAGACATAGTTGAACTTATAGTTTCGCTTTGTCTTAAGGCTTTGTACCCGGCGGAACTCATAAACAACCATCCGATTAAGATACATCATACTGTAGTGTAATGGATAACAACCTTTTTTCCCCACATTGGACAAACGAGCTACGAAATTGGGTAATCTTTTTCCATCGAGAGGCCATTTGCTTCCATTTTACTCAGTTTCCAGTCACTTGTCTGCTGGAGAACAATAAATATACTTTCTACGTGACGTCATGACTGGGAATTATTGGACACTTTGCTGGTCTTGGGGAAAACATGTTTGTTTTAGGGTTGAGAATTATCTTATCTTTTTAGGGTTCCATACTTAGAAGGTAAAAACGGGACCCTGTTCCTCTGCCGTCCGTCCGTCCGTCTGTCTGACTCAAGCTGTATCTCATAAAAGTTTTGCATTGTACCTCATTATTTTAATTGTTCATGTTACTTAGATATATAATTGAAATGTAAAAGCTACTGGATGTCCAAATAAATAAATAAATAAATAAATAAACCGCGATAGCTAGAAAGCTGTAATCATCACAAACGATGATTACACAATGAAACTACTAAAACTAACTAAAAATTAAAAAAGAAAATATTAAGGGGGGTCCCCATACAATACATTTGTTTTGTTTCACATAATTGGTACTTGGCTAGTTTTCTAACCCTTAAAAGGAATAAATATGGAATCTGATATCCGTAACACAAGTGTTTATCCAATTTTCTTCGGAATTGGAACAATGCATGTGATTTTGATTGTTATATATTTTTATTTAAACTTGCATAAATTATGTTTTATTTCAACACCATTATGGTTTCTAACCTATTAAGTATCCTAGCCCCTAAGCTATTAGTTGACCTAGTACTATTAAGGCCTTATCGCCCTAATTAAAATTTTGTAGACAAATGAACGACCTACAACGTTGTTCAACCTTCTTTTTGCAATACACTAAATGGCGGTATGAGAATAATCATCATCATCATCATTATCATCAGCCCATATACGTCCCCACTGCTGAGGCACGGGCCTACCCTAAACCAGGGCGATAAGGCCTTAGTCAACCACGCTGGCCAAGTGCGGAATAATGCGAAAAGCTAATATTTCGGACTGTGCTTTTCTATATATTTTGCACAAATAAAATCGCTGGGATTTCGATATTTCATCTGTAATAAAAACTGATGCCCATTAGTTTTCAGCTCGGTTCGATTTTTTGTACATTTAAAAGCTATTTTGTACGCACTATTAGGGTTCAGAAAAATACCAATAAAATCTTGATTAAACGATAAGAGTAGATCTCTCTTAGATTAGATAAGTTACGATTATAAAAACGTGAAATAATCATTAAGATTAGAATCATGAAGTCGTCATTTTAATAATTAATTATTTTGATTAAAAAAAAATCAGATAAAATAAATAAAAATATAAAGACAATAAAAGTCCAGATTGAAAGACGAACGTACAAAAATGTGTTCTTAAAACGGAAAAGTAAAAAAGAAGTGCTTGAAAAAGCTCTGTTTCCGCCCGGGATCGAACCGGGGACCTTGTGCGTGTGAAGCACACGTGATAACCGCTACACTACGGAAACGTTGTTATGGTCGACGAAATTGGTACATACTACTTTCAGGCCTTCAGGGTGCATTGTGCCTGCGGACCTCACATGTGGATCTCTACCGCTTACCATCAGGTGGAGTGAGGTCATCTTGTTAGCCTATTATAAAAAAAAAAGGTTTCTACTCACTTTTCCATTTGCGTGGACCTTTTATCGGGTAGAACATTACTCTCTTTTACGCAGTCGTACAGTATTAGTAGGTATAAAGAAGTATCAGGCTGTATAGTATCTGTGTAACAAACTTGATTTCAGTGAACCGACTAAAATAAAATTTGGTGCAGTGTTAGTTAAGGCACAGATAACGTAACTATGTTAAGGTGCGAAGGCGCGATTGGTTAATTTTCTAATTGAAATATTAGGTGTATTTGTTGTACCTATCCTTTACTTACGAAATTATTGAATCATCCATTTCCGGATTTTAAAGAATGTCTTGGGAAGTCATCATTAAGTGCAAGATCTTACAATTAAGCAGTTTTAACCGAGTATACATGAAAAATAATAGGAAGTATCTTTTTCTTTACTAGGTAAATAATTATCAAAAAACGATTGAAAAAACCTCTTTTTTGTAATGTATGTGTGTGTTTTTGTAAGTGTAACTGAATAAATACTTTTCTTTCTTTCTTTCTTTCTAAAGAAGTAATTATTCTTACTAATATTATAAATGCGAAAGTAACTCTGTCTGTCTGTCTGTTACGCTTTCACGCATAGAGTACTGAACCAATTTAAACGAAATTTGGTGCAGATATAGTCCAGAGCCTAGAAAAGGATATAGGTTACTTTTTAACAGACTGCGCTATAAAGAAGTAATGTTTTACCCGTTAAACATCTCTACGCGGACGGAGTCGCGGGCGGAAAGCTAGTTTAGTATAAGATCTAACAATAAAGCATTTTAAAGCGATTTTACATTTAAAAGAGGGTACATTCTTTTTCCGCTATGGTGTGGTTTCCAAAAAGTATTCGTTACATTAAGATAGCAGGGGTCTTTTAGGAACTCGAACCGAATTGCGGAAAAGGAAGGACTCGGTGTTTAAAAATATTTGTTTAAGAGAAAACAATTTTCCTTAAGCTTACTGCGTCAAGCAAAATTGATGTCGGCATAACGTTGGCTATCATTTCGCGATGAAATATTCGTTTCGGACAAATGTGTACGGAACTAAATCGGGTCGATGTTACATAATTGCTGGCGGTTCCAAGAGTCGTGGGTTCGATTCCCACTCGGGGCAAATATTTGTGTGATGAACATCGGTGTTTGTTCCGTGTCTGGGTGTGATTATGTATTTAAGTATGTATTTAAAAATATATATGTATGTATATCAGTCTCTGACACCCATAGTACAAGCTCTGCTTAGTTTGGGGTCAGATGACCGTGTGTGGAAATGTCCCAGATATTTATTTATTTATTTAAAATGCTACTTTGATGTGAAATATGTGGGTTGGCTAGGAAGATGGATCACGGGTGAACTGTAGGACTGCGAGAATCACCGTCATTCTCGCAGTCCTACAGTTCACCCGTGATCATGGCGCTTGCAACAGTGCCGAAATATCGGGAGCTCATTAAAACAAAGAGTGGATACCGCGTCTCGGCAAACGTAGTGTAGGACGCCCGCAGGCCAGGTGGTGTGACGATCTGCGCAGGACGGCTGGTAGGAGCTGGATGCGAGTGGCCGCGGAGAGAGAGAAGTGGCGTGCATTTGGGGAGGCCTATGTCCAGCAGTGGACTGTAATGGGCTGATGATGATGATGATGATTAAAACAAAACAACATGGTAAATATCCCGGACAGTTACAGTTTTGTAATGTGTGTAACTATGACAATTTAAAATTATATATTAGTCAATGTAGTTTACGCACTGTACCTAGTGTATTGCTTTATTGAAGGTCGCTGGCTGACACCGCAGCGTAAACATCTACTCCCGGACCTCTGATCATTTTTAATGTAAAAGTGTTGTTTTTTAACCGCTTTTCTAACTGAAACTTATCACCAAATGTGCGTAATTGAACAGTGAATACAGTGATATAATAAAAGTGTCAATTCATCATAATTAAATACGATAATTTTTAAAATCTACATCCAAGTGGCGAGATATAACGGACAGAATTACAACAAACGGTCAAAACGCGTAAGTGACGCGGATTGCACGGCGCTTAAGCCCTTTTGGTCGCGATCTTTCGAAGAGCCGCTTTAACGCGAAGAAGCAAGAACAGCGCTGTACAGCTACTGCGCGTCTAGTGGAGTTAAGTACAGTTACAGTGCAGAAAGCGCTTTCAGATACGTTTGCAAGCGTCTCTCGTTTTGTTTTTGTTTGTTTTATTTTTAGTTTGAAATAATACAAAATCATGAGTAACGGCAAGGAAATGGTTATGAAATGTAGTGGCTGCCAAACAATCATAAAGGGGCGGCAATACTTAAAATGTAGTATATGCTCACATTGCTACGACCCTGAGTGTGCTAATGTGTCAGATACTCGCTTTTGCGGCACTATAACACCGGAGTTTAAATTAACATGGAAATGCCCTCTATGTAAAAACAAAGAACCCAAACGCGACAACACCAATACGCCTGTGCGTACTTTGAAGACCGACGACAGTAAGACCGACAATATCACTATCCGTAACACTCGAAACGCAAAGAAACAAGTTAATCAAGAACAACTGAATGATTCTTGTGACACAGGCGAGATAAGGAAGGACCTAAAAATATCCTAGAAGAGTTACGTGGAATGCGTTCCGAAATGAACGACTTTAGGATTATCATAGAACGTTTGACCACTGATGTAGCTAGCAACAGTCAACGAATTGATGGGTTATCTGCGAGAATGGACGTTCTTGAGCAACGTCAGACGGCCGCCACCGAATCAGCGGAATCTTCGTTCCTACAAAATACGATTTCTGAGTTGAAACAGGACCTAAATGATAGAGAACAGGAAATGTTGTTAAATGACGTAGAATTGGCAGGAATTCCAGAGGATAAGAGTGAAAGCGTAATGCATATCATCCTGTCCGCGGCGCAAAAACTGGGAATTACTTTGGATGAACGGGATATAGTCAGTGCGGAGCGTGTGGGGCCAGTTCGAGCGTCGGAGCGCGGCGCGCAGGCGCAGGCCGCGCGCCCGCGCCCGCTCGTCGTGCGGCTGGCGCGGCGGGCGCTGCGCGGGCAGCTGCTGGCGGCGGCGCGCGTGCGGCGCAACATCGATACTGAAGGCATCATCTTGTCTAGTTCGCCGAAGCCATTCTATGTTAATGAGAGGCTGACTAGGTACAACCGTCAATTATTTCATAAAGCTCGCGAAGCCTCTTCTAAGGCCAAATGGAACTACGTTTGGACTAGAGACGGAAAGATCTTTGCCCGGCGTGAAAACGGGTCTCCACGACATCGTCTAAAGTCCGAGCTGGATTTGGGTAGGGTTTTTGAACAGGAATAAGTTAGGACAAGAAAGCTATTCTGTTGTTTTAATATTTAATTATTCAGTTGTTTGCCTATTAGTATTTCATGTTATTGTGTTAAATTTTTATTCTTTCTTTTCTTTTACGAATGTTAATAATTATTTTATTTATTATCGTGTGCGTGTGTTACACTTCAAATTTTATTCACAAAAGCTACTTCTAAAAATACATTACATTACAAACATCACCGGATTAAGTAAAAATATAAATGGCTAACAATAAAATCAAACGTTTGAGATTAGGGCTTCTAAATGCTCGGTCGTTGAATACCGGTCAGGATGAGCTATTGGTAGCGTTTGAACTTTACAAACCTGACGTATTGGCGGTAAATGAGACGTGGTTGTCAGAACATGTAGAGTGTCTCGCTCCAACCATTCCGGATTATACTTTTGTTCATAAAGCGCGTAAGCAGGGGAGAGGTGGTGGCGTCGGTTTTTATATCAGGCGTGGTGTTGAATTCCGAGTGCGGACACACCCGCTATCGCATTTAGAACAATTATGGCTAGAGCTGCGGTTAAAAGGGACGAGAATGGCATTGGGAACCGCTTATAGACCAGAGAGTGTAACTCTACAAATGGCATGTGACTCCTTAAGTGAATCAATTAATACATTTTCAAATCTTGACAACATATGTTTATTAGGAGACCTTAACATTGATTTGTTAAAGGGGGACACAGCTCGCGCTAAGGACCTTATGTCATTTTGCAGTCAACATAATATGATACAAATAGTAACCGAAGCTACGAGAGTGACCGATGATGCGGAGACTCTTTTAGACGTAATTTTGACTAACGAAACATTAAAATGTAATAGCGTTGCTGTTGTACACAATAGGTGTCTGAGTGACCATGCTATGGTATTGGCTGACTTTAACATTTCAAAACCGAAAATAGTGAAACGAATTTATATATCAAGGGACCTAAGAAATATCAATCTTCCAGTATTTGACAGTGAACTCAAATCCATCGAATGGCAGTATATATTGGCATATAATGATATAAATAATATGTTGAAAGCTTTTAACAAGTGTATTACGGATTTATTTGACAAACATGCACCGCTGAAACGAAAATATGTTAAAACTCCTTCAAAGCCATGGATCACTGACATGATCAAGTTTATGATTCGCTTGCGAAACGTTTCATTAGTTAAAGCTCAAAAAGAAAAAACTAAAAGTGCTGAAGACTACTATCGCAGTCTCAGGAACCTAGTTAATTCAGCAATAGAAAGAGAGAAAAAAGCCTATCTTGACCATTTTCTTAACAGCAATATTAATAAACCTAAAGCACTTTGGGCAAACATTAGAAAAATGTCATTGAATAATACTCAATCAAAATTAATACCTGAACATCTAAATAATCCTGATAAAATAAATGAACACTTTTTGAAATTACCAGATAATGTAAATGTTAATTTAAACTTGTTGGAGGTATCATCAGATTCAGCAGTTACGATTAGGCATAAAGATGGGTTTAGATTGATAAACACAACAGCTGAAGAAGTGAGAAAAATAATATACAATATTAAAAACAAATGCAGCAGGGGATGATAACATTACAATAGAGATGATTAAACTTACCTTAGAGTATACATTACCTATAATAGTGGCCATAATCAACAAATCTATAGAAACACATACTTACCCAACATGCTGGAAAACTGCTATCGTTAGACCAATACCTAAGAAGAGCTCTGTAGATAATCTTAGCGATCTCCGTCCAATATCGATTTTACCTGTTCTTTCAAAAATATTAGAGACAGTTGTTCTCAGACAAATGGAGGTTTATTTAGAACAAAGTAATATCATACCAAAATTTCAATCAGGTTTTCGAAGAGGTCATGGAACTGAAACTGCTTTACTGCATGTAACTGATGAACTCACAGAGGCTTCAGATAGAGGGCTGTGTAGTATTTTAGTACTGCTCGATTACTCACGAGCATTTGACTGTTTACATCCTGATCTATTACTGGCCAAACTTTCACAATACGGGTTTTCGGATGATACGTGTCTATGGTTCAAAACCTTTTTAAACGATAGATCGCAAAGGGTTGTAACGGAGTCAGAGAATGGCGAAAAAACTCATCTAAAATTGGAAAGCTTTCAAGAGGAGTGCCGCAAGGTTCGATCCTGAGTCCTCTCCTATTTTCGATCTTCACAGCAGACTTACCTTCAACCATGCTTACATGTAAATACCATTTATATGCAGACGACACCCAATTGTATCATTCCTTCGAGAGTAACAATATTAATCAAGCAGTAAAGCAAATCAATCAAGATCTAGATAGAATATACAAGTGGTCACAAAACAATTGTTTAGTTTTAAATCCTGCCAAATCTAAATACATAATATGTGGTACAAAGGGTCAAATTAAGAAGGTTGAGGATAGCGATGAAAAAATAATAATAAATGATACAATAGTAGAGCAGGCTACGTTCGCTAGAAACCTAGGACTAATCTTGGACGGAGAGCAAAAATATGAAAAACATATCAACGATAAAATTAAAAATGCTTTCTTCAAATTAAAGTTATTATATAAAATAAGACCCTACATTAAAGAAGAATTAAAAATACGGTTGATAGATACTCTTGTGTTGTCCCCATTTAACTATTGTGACTCGGTTTATGGTACACGATTAAATCAAAACTCTGAAAAAGCGATACAACGAGTACAGAATGCGTGTATTAGGTTTTGTTTTCGAGTTCCGAGGAGAGCTTATATCACTCCGTTCATGAACGATAAAGGAATACTTAACATGAGCGCGAGGCGTGAGCTGCATTATGCCTGTCTTACTCAAAGAGTCATAAGGTCTGAAAGTCCAGAATACTTGTTTGAGAAACTGTCGTGGAAAAGAGATCTTAACAGAACAACTCTTCGTTCAGTCGAGTCAAACCTACTTCGAATACCGCCTCACAAAACAGTACGGTACAGAGGAGGTTTCAAATTTAAAACCGCGAAGATTTGGAATGATCTGCCTCCACCGCTAAGAACTAAAATATCACCTGGTAGTTTCAAGATTAGGTATAAGGCAGCTTTACTAAAAAGACAAATCGCTGTTGAAAATTTGAGACATTCTTACCGCAAAATGATAGCCCTCAAAGATTTTTTTCATCATTAAAGGAGCTTTCTACTCACCTTTATATTACCTAAGAAGTAGCAAAACACACACACTCAATCTCTCTCTCTCACACACACACACACACACACACACTCACACACACACACACTCACACACGCACAAAACACAGTACACTTGCAAATAAGCACAATACTTTCACATACACACGCACACTTATACAGTCATACTTTGTTCATACCTGTTTATGTAGATTTTTTTATAAGATTATATTTGTAAATGTCAGCCAAGCTCACTAATTTAGCTCTCTCATACCATCCCTGAGAGCCGGGGGAAGTTGAAAACCAGCGCGGGCGCGGGGCCCCTCCCCGCGACCGCACAAGCTGAACCTCCTCCGTTTGTCTTGAAATTTGTGTCTTAATAATGTATGTGTAAATTGTAAATGTTTTATTTTTTTGAGACAATAAATGACTTTTTTTTTTTTTTTTTTTTTTTTTAAATTCATGTATGTTTATTCTACGCTCTTACGGTGAAGGAAAAACATAGTGAGGAAGCTTGCACACCTGGGAAGAATTTAGGTGTTTGAAGTCGACAAACCCGCACTTGGCCAGCGTGGTTGACTAAGGCCTTATCGCCCTAGTTTAGGGTAGGCTCAGCAGTGGGGATAGATATAGATAGGCTGATAATAATTCGCATTGTTTAAAGGATGCTGTGGATCGATTCAATTCATAGTTGCGTTTTAGAAAGACATTATATCAATGACAATAATGTCTATGACATAAAAAGCGTCGATAGCCGAGTGGCTAAAGTCGTTGCTTGCCATCCGAGAGGTCGCCAGTACAAACCCCGCCAGGTACTAATGTGTTTTTCAAATTTGAAATTCATATGCACCATCATTCGACGCTTTAACGGCGAAGGAAAACATTGTGAGGAAACCAGCACACCTGAGAAATTTTTCAACGGTGTGTGAAGCCATGTCAGAGGCCTACGGGCGGTTTAAACACACCAGATTGTTCATCAACCATACGATAAGAAGAAGAATGACATAAACATGACCCGTCTTTAAGTGAAGTCGGTTAATAATCACTTAGTCAGAACAATTACTTTATCATGTGGTAGAATTATATCTAAAGTTGTATTGACAATTTTAAGGTCATGTAAAATTACAACTTGAATAAATCACTTTTGACTTTTAACTACTTTCATAATGAAGTAACTAATCATACACTTGTGTTTGTGCGCACACTTGTGTACTATTATAATATGCTCTGCGCAGTTGGCTGGTCTCGAATGAGATTGGCCACCAAATAGGTCGGACAACTTATTTATACCCTCGTATGTAAATGTCAATGATGCAATGGACTGATCCCTTTGTAATCGGCCTACTTATACTCGTGATTCGATGGAGCATTTTGAGATAATGCTTTAATGTGTCCATTGTAAATTTGGGAGATTAACGGATCTATCAATTTGTTCCAATTTGCACTTTGGGACAAAATGGAGTCACGTTGAAATTGTCTTTTAGCAACTAGATACTAAACAGATCATGTTTTAATGAACCCACAGATAGTTTGAGTTATAGCTGCTACGAATACATGTTTTGAATGAAAAATACGATAGAAAAATAGCTTGTAACTGTATTGATTACTAGCTGTCCCACCGGTTTCAAACCAGGAGTGCCTGAGATTAGCGCGTTCAAACATACACACAAATAAAATCTATTGCTGGTGGGAACTGCATAGTAAAACTATTAAAAATGTACTAAACTCACTATACCTACCCTTGGCGCAAGAGACAGGGGCAATATCCAACACACCATAGGGCCAGTCAGGATAAGGTCAGATTATACCTCACAATAGCGATATATAAAAACGCTTCAATGGCCGAGTTGTTAAGGTCGTTGCTTACTCGTACATGCGAGAGGTCGCCAATTCAATCCCCGCCACGTACCCCAGTGTATTTCAGAGTTGAAATTCAAATGTACGATTATTCGTCGCTTTAACGGTGAAGGAAGACATCGTGAGGAAACCTGCACACCTAAGAAGAAATTCTAAGGTTGTGTAGTCGACCAACCCGCACTTAGCCAGTGTGGTTGACTAAGGCCGGATCGCTAGTTTAGGGTAGGCTCGTGCCCCAGCAGTGGGGACGTATACCTATGAGTTGATGTTGATTATGATAACAATCAACAGATGTAAGTCTACGTTACCACCTTCCCAACCCATAGCCCATCTTTGTTTATACCCACATTTAAGTCTGTGTCATGTAATGGAGGGTAATCTGCCAAGAACCATCAACGGTTATGGGGTGGGTGAATTAAGGAATGGGGCCGTAGAATGCCTTTAATCTTTCACGCCCCAAATAGCTCAGGTGGGAAATATTAGTGGGAATGTTGCTATTTCGTGCTTGGTTTAAATGTCATGTGGTATCAAACTAACTGAACTCTGACATTATTCGCGGATGTTTTAATGTTTTGTGTAAACTATCAATGTACTAATCTATACTAATATTGTAAAGCTGAAGAGTTTGTTTGTTTGAACGCGCTTATCTCAGGAACTACTGGTTCGGTTCTGATATGATAAATTAATTTTTGTGAAAAAAGAAAAAAATATCTATACTTTTTAAACAAACTCAAGAAGTTGTAAAACGAAAAACTAAAATTTATTTAAAACCAACTCAGAAAAATTATAATCCGGTATCTATCGAAAAGTGCAATAAAGATTAGAATAACAACTAGTATCAGGATTAAAATATCTATTGACTTTTACAACCTTTGAGATAAAAAAAATATTTACCTGTATTATATTTATCGCAAACGTTGTAACAATATGTTATCAAAACAAAATGTAAATTGGAAAACAATATTAATAAAAAAAAGACGTGTGGCACTCGGGGACTGCCGCGGTATAGCTATTGCATAGCATCGTCCGATTTCGGAGCAGCTCGTCTCGATTCGTGCGAGTTTCGTGGAGTCGTACAATACGTCTAACCACACGCACACAAACACCGTGCCGAAGTCTACCGAACTGAAACGACGTTAGACGATTGTGAGGCTTTTTTCGTTACGGAATTTCTTGGTTCGGTCGCCGCGCTCAAAGCCCGCGATAAAAGCTATGCAATAGCTTAATAATCCCTGGTTCTTCAGGCGGGTTGAGTGCGACAGCCTCAATATAGTCTAATGTGCCTGTCGACCTTATATTTGGATCTCACTACCGCAAACTATCAGGTGGAGTGAGGTCATATTGTTTGCCTTTTATAAAAAAATTAAAATAAAGTTGCCTGAAAGATCGGACCCTGTTCTTCAAACTACATTTTAGCCCGAAATATAATTAGATATAAAGATACTTATAAACATATATATTTTGTAAATGACGTGGACTTAGAAGGCTCAGTATTATACGCCAGTAACTTTGAAAGCAACCTACAATATGTTATCGTACGTCTGAAAGGCGAATCTTGGGAACCCGGCAGCGGAATTTATGGGTCTTTAAGACCCTTAAGGGCACTGCTTGGAAAAGTGTAAATCGACCCCAAGGCGTATTTCAATGTGTTGGATTCTCCAATAAACTGTATGTAATTAAATTTGTTTTATTCTCACTTTTTAATTACTCTACAAACTCACTAAACCTCTGACCACAGTCTACCTTCAATTAAATATTAGTCTTTATGGGTCTACACGCGTTATTAGGAGTAGCAAATACATAGCTACTTACTGCCCAACGAATGCTAGCTATGTATTTGCTACTCCTAATAACGCGTGTAGACCCATGTAGACTAATATTTAGTGTAATGGAACGCGAAAGTCTAAAATCATACATACCTTCAATTAATCAATACCATTTTCTTCTTTGACAGTTGATAAAACCGCAATCATGAAATTAGTCATTAACACTTCTTTTAATTGAACAGACCAAAGAAATCAGCTAATAATTATTTCGATAATATTAAAATAAACCTAAGAATTATATTAAATATCAAACAAATGGCAAAAGACGCATAAATAATTTGAGAATGATTTTTGATACCCAAAATAATATTAATGTAATAGTAACTCTGTTTGTCTGCCTGTCTGTCTGTTTCAATTTAAAGCCTTAATTACCGAACTAATTTAAATGAAATGCAAAGGATACGGGCAATTTTTTAACCCAAAATAAATAACTGCACGCAGTCGCGTGTGAAAAGTAGTTAATGAGTTTTAATTGACTGCCTTGTGTTGATTTAGAAATTTGGTATAGTAATAGTAAGTATCTGTATGCAAATAAATAGAGTATTTATAGACAGGCTACAAAGTTGTTTAAGGGTCCGACTTTTCTTTTCGAGGTGGGGCCCTAAAAATAAGTTTGGGAACCTATGTCTCACGTAAGGGCTTTCGAATTATTATTTATTTACAAGGTTAAAATGAAACCATTCACTTACCGCGGTAGACATTATCTTAGGTTAAAAAACGGTATCAGGGGTCCGCTTTTGATAAGAATTTTAACTTGTTCTTATGAAGTAAATAAATTAACAATTTATTTGAGGAGAAAACGTGTGAAATCGAAAATATGTACCTACTTCCATTTTTGGTACCATAAAGCAGCTAATTAGCTTAAAATATTTTTTTATTTTAAATCCAAAATGAAGAACATTATTAAGCTATTGCATAGCTTTTATCGCGGGCTTTGAGCGCGGCGACCGAACCAAGAAATTCCGTAACGAAAAAAACCTCACAATCGTCTAACGTCGTTTCAGTTCGGTATACTTCGGCACGGTGTTTGTGCGTGCGGTTAGACGTATTGTACGACTCTAAGAAACTCGCACGAATCGAGATGAGTTGCTCCGAAATCGGACGATGCTATGCAATAGCTATACCGCGGCAGTCCCCGAGTGCCACACGTCTTTTTTTTTAATAACTCGTGTCATCCCACTGCTGGACAAAGGATGCCTTCAAACCTGTCCACTGCTCTCTATCTAAAGGTAGATAAGCTAGGACTTGCCAGTTGTTTGTGAGCTGGACTAAATCGTCACACCATCTGATATTGAGCCTTCCTCTTCGACGAAAGGCGTATAATAAATTGACTAGCTATGCCAGCGACTCCGTCCGCGTTTTCTCCCGTATATTACACATTTTCTATTATTTCTTTACTCCTATTGGTCGCAGCGTGATGTTATACAGCCTAAAGGCTCGATAAATGGCATATCCTTTAATCGAGGAAGGCTTTTAAGGCTATAAAAGAATTATTGAAGAAAATTGCTATTGAAGAGTTTTTCAATTCGAACCAGTAGTTCCTAAGATTAGCGCGTTCAAACAAACAAACAAACTCTTCAGCTTTATAAATATAAACATATAAATATTATATTTAAAATAATATTAAGTATAGATTTATCTTCTTATTATTTATATCTATGTACAATATCTTCTTCTTATAAATAAAAATGAATTGCCGTTCGGTAGTCTGACTAAAACTCGAGAACGCCCGGACCGATTTAGGTAATTTTGGTTTTAAAATGTTCGTCGTAGTCCAGGGAAGGTTTCAATGAGAATATATAGAAAAAGAATCAGTATTGGCGGTATGAAATTCGCCGGGACCACTAGTCAGTAATAAATTGGTATTCACCCTTATTTAACACGGAGATTGCGTGACATACCGTCATCTTGGGTAGGGATTTATCCAATATGGTGTGTGGGATTGTCGGCTGCCGGGTTAAAGATGGAAAATGATCTTTCCCTAAGGAATTATTATGAGAGAAAGTGAAATACCCAGGGGTATACCCATTAAACTCTGAGGTATGTACTTGTACATCCCTTTACACGTATTTTAAGGTATTTTTACAAGCTATTTAGTACGAAACCAGATCATTGGCCATTGCATGTGGTATTGTCTATCATCCATTTGTGTATTTTAAAGTCATAATTCGAGTCAGATACTTCATATAGATTTTATTTTCTAACTGACTACAATGATGGCTTGGCGTAGCTCTGTCATCATCATCGCACTTAAAAGGGAGCGGGTGGTTCTCATCCCTAATTATAAATAAATAAATATTTCACAACATCACATACATCCATCAGATCCCGTGGTCTTAAGCACTTACGGATTTCAGAAACATTACACAAATAAACTGAAATATATAAACGCCCAAACGCCGATGTACAACACAAAAATATTTGTCCCAAGTGGGAATCGAACCCACGACTCTTGAAACCGCCAGCCAGGGTCACTAACAACTGTTCCACCCAGCCAGTCATATCAATTGTTATGATACGTGCACCGGTGCACTTCCTCAAATCGTTAAATTAATTCAAAACAAATGACTGCATTTATGGTATGTTCTGTTTTTGAGATCGGTTACTCAAGAAAAACACATACTATTAATCAAGAAAGCAATGTTGGAATAACGTAACATGTTTCACGGTGTTGTGTTTTCCCGTGAACACGGTGTTGTGTTTTCCCTCGAACACGGTGTGAGATGAATCGACACATTATTTTCCCTTGTCGGCTTACCTTCAAGGTGTAATAGACACCTCAAAGTGCTCTCTCTCCGGGACACCATTAGTGAAATTAGCATAACTTTAAACTGCCATGTTAATAAAATTTTTAATAAAACTGTGTTCTTTTATTAACCGACTTCAAAAAAAGAAGGAGGTCCTCCATTGGTCTGTATTTTTCAAATTCGCCTTCAAACACATCATATTCATACCCAGTTAATTATAAATGTTCGTGTTATATTGTTTTGTAATTTTTGGTGTGTCGGGTTTTTGAAGGCGGTTTTTCTTTTTATGTTAATTTTTTTTCGTAGATACTATTTAAGTAATTCATTCTTTGGCGGTTAAAGTTTGCATGTAAATGAAGTAAAGTGCTCTTTTCAACCGACTTCATTTCTAACTAAATAAATAAATCAAAAATCTCGTAATGGTGTCAGTGGGTATCTTTTTTACACACAAAAAAGGCACGCATCATTATGGGTTTTATTAATTATGATATCAACTCTGTTATAGTATTAAGCAATATTATGCAATTATTTGTACTCATCAACAAGAAAAAATACAAAAAAAAAACTCCGTTTGTTTGTCTGAATATAGAGTGAGACGAAATCTGTGGAGTGAGAAAGGATAACAACTAATTTTTATACCAGAGCCGCTCTAAGTTGGCCGATTTGGCACATGTCAGACTGACTGCACTAGTGAGGGTCAACGGTAAAATTGCCGAAGTATATAAGTAACAGTTATTTCCACTTTATAACCAAGCAAGGTCTAATTACAACAATTTTTTATTAGGAACATTTATTCACATACAGAAGTTTGAATTGATGTTTCTTATTTAAAAATATATTTATTTTTAAAATAAAATACTTATTAAATCCTTCATCCTATTTAAAAAAATACCTGGTAAGTATTACCCATTACGTCACTATGAAAACGTGTCAAACGGCGTAACCTCGTAAAAGCGTAATACAGAGTGGAAATTTTACGTTTCCTTTTTATAATTCAATTATATTAAGTAATAAAAGACAAATAATTAGATAATTAGGTGCATTTGACATTTTGAAATAATGTCTTATTTTTAAAAGTTGATCTTTATGATTCGCTAAATATGTTCCTCTTAACAAGAATAAATGCAAAATATAAAATAAAAAGTGTCAAATCGGCCAACTTAGAGCGGCTTTGGTATAACCGACTCAAGATATAAGAGAGCAATGTTTTACGCGATTAAGAACTGCAGGTGAACGGATTCATGGAAACAGGGCTAGTACCGATATTATGTACCAATTTCGTCCACAATGATATCGTTTCCGTAGTGTAGTGGTTATCACGTGTGCTTCACACGCACAAGGTCCCCGGTTCGATCCCGGGCGGAAACACTAAGTGAGATGTCAGTGACCTTTTGTTTTGATTACGATCACTTTTTTGTCCGTCTGTCGATATAGCTACAATTTTGTCGTGACTAAAATTCAAAATCAAACACTGTCATCTTTTCTATACTGATTTAAAAAATATATACACCGTTAAATGTTAGTGGTTGTTTTCCCGCAGTAAAATGATTCTATCTTAGTAGCACAATAGATTTGTGCAGTTCTTTTTTATTGAAATCAATATATGCCGGTTTTACGAAGGGTAACCAAAACTCGAAAGCACGTTCGAACCGCTTTATTACTTAGGGCGTAGAGCTTCTTTAGCTTTAAGCATCGATTTCATGCGGCAAGCAGCACCTGATTACGTCACATATTATAAAAGAACGATAGCTTCTCTCGTATAAGAGTTGGAAAATTATAATTTTGAAAAAAAAAAAAATTAAGTTATAATTTACATGATTTGATAGCATTACTGAAGGAAAATCGTTCTGCCACCGGAAAACAACCACTATAATTTCACGGTGTATATGTATTTCGGTACCTTACTAGTCGAGTCCAATCAAAAAAGTGTTAATTTAGAGTCACTGGTGTAAGGCAAGTAACATTTTTATTGCATGTTAGAATAACCGAAAAGGTATCATTTATTTGACTAGTATAATTTATAAATAAATAAATATTAAATATTTCACAACATCACATACATCGATCTGATCCCGTGGTAAGTAGCTTAAGCACTTGAGTTACGGAAATCAGAAACGACAGTGGATACACAAATATACTTAAATATATTTAATAACACACCCAGACACGGAACAAACACCGATGTTCGTCACACAAATATTTGTCCCGAGTGGGAATCGAACCCACGACTCTTGGAACCGTGGGTAGTGAACCTGGGTCACTAACCACTGTTCCACCGAGCCAGTCAATTTACCTACATTGTTTGTAAGAAAACACATAACTGACTCGCGAGCTTCCACTTCCTTTTACATAAGTCTTTTTATGAATAGGCATTAAATCCGATTAATAAATGACAGAAACCGTAATCCCTTATTGCCCTTAGCTTGGAGCATCAACGTGGGAGATTATCCCTCTTCTGAGAAAATTTCCTCAATTCGCGTGATTTTACACGTTTTATCAATATGGCTTACGATTGAGCAATGCTTTCCTGCAACGTTTTGCACTTTAAAAGTATCATCATCATCATCAGCCCATATACGTCCCCACTGCTGGAGCACGGGTCTTAACTAAACTAGGGTGGAAAGGCCTTAGTCAACCACGCTGGCCAAGTGCGGGTTGGTCGACTACACAACCTTAGAATTTCTTCGTAGATGTGCGCAGGTTTCCTCACGGTGTTTTCCTTCATCTTGTAGGCGTCAAATAATTGTACATATGAATATTAAACCTATGTGAACTTAATAGGTATCATATGGTGTAATCTCCCTTAAAACCTCCAATCGAGAAATTTTTAATCGTATCGTAATAATAGGGATGACGACTGGGTCAAATATGATTCTGTATAGCTGTTGGCTGTTTTCCCGTGGCAGAACGATTTGCCTTTAGTAATAGTATTTCTAAAGACTATTGAACCATGGAAATTATTCCTTAAAAAGCATTTTTTTTCATAATAATAATTCTTTTTTAAGATTTGACGTAATCAGGTACTGCTTGCCGCATGAGCACTAAGTAAGTTGGAAAGGCGTAGTCACACGTTCCATACAACCTAACCTAACCTAACCTACCTACCGTAGCACTTTGACAACGTGTGACTGCGGTTTTCCAAACATGAAAACCTATCTCTACATAGTGAATATTGCATACTTCAAAATAGTATTGTATGACATTATTGTCAATTTTCAACATAAGCATTTTGGTAGAGTCTACTGTGTCCATTTACTTGGAACTACATAAGCAACTTTGTTCAGTTCAGTGTTCTAAAAGTCTTGTTTTATACTTTTTCAGCGTCGTTTTTTACTGTGGGAAAACAACCACTAAAATTCCACGGTATATAGTGGCGTGTGACATCACTCCTTGCTGAAAATTGAATCCAATCAAAAACATAAATGTGAAATGAGAGCCAAGTTCAATATTATGATAATTGCCTTGGTTGTTGACTTCAACGACAAAAGAAGTGAGATCTAAATGGGTGCCAAGTTCAATGGTCAACCCTGAAATTTATTTATAAGTAACACTATAACATACCTATCATATCTTCTTATAACATAAGATAATGTATGGTGGTAGCCTATGAAGGTCTGTCTTGGCTAGTTTCTATAAACCTACCAACGTATTATTATGTTCGCTCGTTAGTTTCTACCAACCAACAATCCAAATTTTCGGAATTATAAAATAAATACCGACAAATACCAAACTAACCAAGACAACTAACTAGACTACTAACTAACTAACTAAAGAAAACTAGCCAAGACAGACCTTCATAGGCTACCACCATACATTATCTTATGTTATAAGAAGATATGATAGGTATGTTATAGTGTTACTTATAAATAAATTTCAGGGTTGACCATTGAACTTGGCACCCATTTAGATCTCACTTCTTTTGTCGTTGAAGTCAACAACCAAGGCAATTATCATAATATTGAACTTGGCTCTCATTTCACATTTATGTTTTTGATTGGATATCATTACTTTTTGTAGAAAAGTATATATCATCGTAACGCCGTAGGTCCTTTGAAAAGGACAAATTCAAAACTAAAACTAGACTTTTTAAATATAAAACAATTGAATCAGTTACTGTATTTTCCTACGTTTACGGGGTATAACCCTAAGTAATAAATATGAAAACCGACTATAAGTACCTACTCTTAATTGTAAATAAGTAAGTATGTATACCTAAATATATACTTAGTGCTCTGCCTTCCCCGGTATATAGGCGTGATTAGGCACTAATTAGGTATTTATGTTAAGCGTTCATAATAGAACCTAACCGCAGCAGTGGTCTCCTTTTTCACGGCTTTCAGGGTGAGTGCGACAGGCTCAACATGGTCTATTGTGCCTGTCGACCTCATATGTAGATCTCACTACCGCTTACCATCAGATGGAGTGAGGTCATCTTGTTAGCCTCTTATAAAAATAAAAAAAATAAAAAAAAAAACCTAATTATTAAAAAATTGCCAGTTTTTTATTTTTTCCTTTGTATTCATGTAATTACCTATCTGCATACCAAATTTTAACTCTCTAGGTAATTTGGAACTGGGTTAGAATTTTGATCTGTCAGTCAGTCAATGATAAAAATGAGGATTTTTGGACATTAATATCTGAATAACTGTTTGAGATAAGCTTATGAAATTTAGAACACATATTTATCTCGCAAGTCACAATATATGAGCCAAATTTGATACGTTTATGTGAAATAGTTTTTGATTTATGAGGGGTTCAAAAGTGGTTCCAAATGGTTCGTGTAATATTACACACGGTGCGGCTCGCCAGTTCTGTTTCTTGAACTTGGCTTGACACGCTACCGCGTGTCTAGAACATAGAGATGTCATCCGAAACTCCTAAGCACTAGTTATATTGTTGTTCGTGTAATAAAAACAAAAGTATACAATATTTTCTAATAACGGAATGACAGTTTTTTTAAGTCGTAGGTTAATTCAAAAATAGTGGTTTTATTGTGAACTAAATAACATATCACTACAAAGTGTAAAGCAAAGTCGTTCTCCGCGTCTGTATATGCTTAAATCTTTAAATTTTTGATTGATTGATTTTGATGGTTTTTTAATAGATAGAGAAATTCAAACAATGTACCCAAAGCAAAGCGTGGGCGGGTCACTAGTATTAAAAACTTAAAGATAGGTACATCTTAGGATTAGTATAAATGACCAGGGATTAGAATACAAATGAACAGATTAAAAGAAAAGCCTAAGACTAAAATTTTCACTGATACATTTAGTGTCTTTGTGAAATAAAGCCCTAAGGTCAACTCAGTAAAAGGGACGTCACTTGGCACATTATTAAGTCTAGGCACGTAAAAGACCTTTCAAGGAAAATGAATTACATAAGGGGTTAATAGCCCAGTACAATAATATACACCGTGAAATTTGATTAGTTCTTTTCCCGTAGCAGAACGATTTAACTTTAGTAGTATTCTATAATAACGCTCAAATTTTTATAATGTTAAAAAAAATAATTATAAAATAAAATTTGAAAGCGTGAGAAGTGATAGTTCTTTTAACTGATGTGACGTAATCAGGTACTGCTTGCCGCATGAAATTGATGATTAAAGCTCTACACCCTAAGTAATAAAGCGGTTCGAGCGTGCTTTCGACTTTCGTTTGTGCCTTTCGTAAAACCCGTATTTATTGGTTTGATAAAAAAAAATGGTCTTGCCAGACTGACAGACGGGCAACAAAGTGATCCTATAAGGGTTCCGTTTTTTCCTTTTGAGGTACGGAACCCTAAAAACTACTTTACCATAAAGATTTAATCATTTTACTGTGGGAAATAACCACGAAAATTTCACGGTGTATATTAGCAACAAGGTAAACCCTTCTTTATAATGTTAGGTTAAGGGCTGAGATAATTTTGTTATTGAGAAAACTCAGCTATGATGAAAATAATGACGTATTAAAACATCTATACTATAATAAAAACGTAGAGGCAAAAATTCTTGTACTTTTCTTAGAAACGCAAAAAAAACGGCCAGGGATATGTTTTGAGAGTAGTAGAACACATCCCCATACTTAGAAAAAAAATTGTATCTCTGTCTGTTTGTTTGTTTGTTTCGACTGACCTCCTAAACGGCTGAACCAATTTAAATGAAAGTTAACACGAAGGTATTTTAAATTCCGGAAAAATGCATAGGATACTTGAAATCACTGACAGTTAACTGGTTCCTGTGGGATATTCAAAAAACCTAAATAAATGACTGATCTCTGAAACTATTACACCGATTTAAATGAAATTTTGCATGGTGGTACCATGCATCCCCGGTCAAGATCTTAAATACTTTTAGTCACAGAAATTCCTGTAGGATAGTTAAAAATCTAACTTTATTAGATCACGTACAAAAATGGTAAAAGTATATCGACCAAAATAAACCTTCTGACTAGGACTATACGGACTACATTATTGAGCAAAACGTCATAGTACGGGAGGTAAATAGATAGATTTGCAGTTACTCGAACGACATGGAATCTGAATAGAATGATTACGCTAAATAAGAAAAAAGTTTATTACACTTTCTTTATAAAGTGGAGGGACAGCGTTAATATAGGAGGGCTACCTGGTAACAAGCTGTTGAAAGAAAAAAGTTATTTGAACGTGTCAGTCATTCAAAGTGCATGTTAAATAATCCCTAAAAAGTGTCATTGTAACGATTTGGACCAGAAAGTTATCTTTGTGTCTATTGAAAAACACATAATCGTGAGATACTTCAGCGCGTTACATTTTTATGCAGGAGGTTCAAGTTCATATCAAAATCCTACTGTATAATAATCTGTCATATTTTTTCTTAACCTGTATCTTCTCACTGCTGGGCAAAGTATCCTTTAAACTCATCTACTGCTCTCTGTTCAATGCTAGGACTTGCCAGTTCTTTTAAACATGGACAATATCGGCATACCACCTTTTCTTGGGTCTTTCTCTTCGACGAAAATCGTATTCAGACAAGCGATGTGTAACGATTCTGGTCCATCTATCGTTCTTTATCCTGCAGACATTCCCAGCCCATAGCCACTTCAGTTTTGACTAAAAACAACAACAGTAGTTATTTTATTTTATCTTTTAACCTAATACCTATGATACTCCACTCCATAGCTCTTTGAAAAACCTTGAGTTTAAACTTCTGATTTTCGGTGAGGGACCATGATTCTGCCCCATATGTTAGGATAGGCAGTATGAAAATGTCGATGAGTTTATGGTTCAGTGATATAAAAGGTCACCCTTCATATACCCATTCATAGACCAAAAGCTTTTCCAGGCGTTGTCTGCTCTACGGAGTATTTATTTGTCCTGCCTGTTTTCGAAGGAGGCTGCCTAGCCCAAGTTTATACTCCTCTATATATGTTTTACCTGGCTGTTGACTGCTATCCTATCATTGGTGCTGTTGGTACCGATCTTCGTTTTGGATCTATTTATCGTCAGTCGAACCTCAAAGCTTTCTGCGCTCAGTTGTTCGAGCATCAACTCGAGTTCTGTCGAGGTATACTTATTTGCGATGAGGAAAATGTCATCTGCAAAGCGAAAGTTTTTCAGTCATCTATCCCCTACACCAATTCCTTTTGTTGCCTAATAATATTATAGTGACCTGAAGACTTCTTGGAGCGTTCTACTGAAAAGCTTTGGTGATAGGGAGTCACCCTGTTTAACTCTTTTTTTTATTTTGAATGTCAGGCGTTCAGTGTGCAGTTTGATATCGGCTGTGCTTTGTTGGTAAATGATTTGGAGAATTTTTCTGTATGTGGGTTCGACGTTTTGCTGAAGAAGAGAAAGCTAATTGGGTTGATGTGGGTGATACCGTCAAAGACTTTTGAAATATCCACGAAGACCAGGTACAAAAGTTTATTACATTCGCTAAATTTCTCTTTTATCTGGTTTTCGGTATGGAGGTGGTCAGTTGTCCTATATTTGCTTGCTGGCTTGCATTGCTGGTTTGTGTTTTTCCAATTGATAGGCTGTTCGGTATTATCTGAATGTTCATATAGAGGGATATCGCTATTCTAAGCATATAAAGGGGAATTTATAAACATTCACGTAAAAATGTTGGATATTATAAAATTCCATTTAAAAATCTTACAAGACAGAGTCAGTCAGTCTGTGTCTGATCAAGACTGCAAATCCCCCGTTGGGCTCCCCAACTATCACGTTTTTAGCTGGCAAGTCATGTCAAATATTGTCAGATTTGATATGACATGAGTGTTTAGTTCTTGGTGAGTTCAAGAGATGTCACTGTGCTTTATTACTTCGCAATATTGCTTCAAATACTAAAAGTAATTAATAAGTTTAATTTTATTAAACTTGCGTTTTAATGTTATTATCTCATTGTTTCATTACGAGTACAATACAATCTACGAGAAATAAAGTAGCGAAGCAAATACTAATATAATTCGTCACATGGCGACACACAGCCTTTATAGATACTTTTAAGGCAGTGAATCGGTAGTTTGTATTTTTTACCCTTTGAAGTCATCCTGATATCAAACATCAGTTTTGTGTACTAACTACCTACATAGGTACAGTATGCTCTTTGCAACCATTGAAACCTGTTTCTGTCAAATAAAATAAATTTTTAACGTGGTTTTATAGTTCTAAAATGTGAAAAATATTTTGTGAGTCCTAGCTACCACTCTCCTCATCTGGCTAGAGCATTGCTTGGACAAAAAAAAATATTGGGCGAGTGAATCTTCTTTTAGTTGGCCGATTTGTAATGAAAAATGTAGTATGTTGTTTATCACCTATTAATCAAAAATTTTAGGTTCTTTCCTGGATATTAATCTAATCAATTACTAAGTTTAATTATATTTTTTTTCTTATTGTTTTTATAATTTATGTGGCTTTATTTATTTTACCTGTAATTACTTTAAAAAATGCTTCCTAAAATCAAAATGATGGCGAAAGTTACTATTCCACGCAGACGAAGTTGCGGGCACAGCTAGTTTAAAAATAAATTTATGGATGGGTGTACATTGTACATTATGTTGTAACCCTTTCACGCATAAACTAATGAATGGATTTAGGTGAAACTTCACAATAATATAGTTTACTACAGATATAAAAATAATAACTAATTTCACTCGTACAAACTCGACGGCCGCTAGTTATATGTAAAGTATTATTTAAATTTTGAAGGTACGAGTACTGTAAAGTACTTAACGTAAACTCATTTTAGTTAAAAACTTAATGTTCTGTAATTATTTCAAGAGACTGCCTGAAGACTATGTTGTACCCAAGTAACCTATTTGCTACCCCATCCAAAGTGCATAAACCGTTTCTACCTATTACTTTATAGCATTTAATGTACTGTGTGCAATAAAAAAACTAAAATATATTATTATAAAAAATGGATAAACATTATTCTTCAAGAGAACGCTCTTAAAAATTTTGTATTATTAATATAGGGTTCGATTCCCACTCAGAACAAATATTTTTGTGATGCACATCTGATCACTGTTGATTCTGATATCCGTAACACAAGTGCTTAGGCCGCCATCGCGTGGTAAGTAACCACGGGATCAGATCAATGTATGTGATGTTGTGTAATGTTTATTTATAATTTAAATTTTCTGTTTCTTTTCCTTCTCTTTAAAGTTTAATTTATCTACCTAAGAAATAGCCTACAGACAGACATAAATCTTAGTAAGAATGCTCTATCTAAACTGTAGCCAAAAAACTAGTATAAACGGAACTAGTAATCCACACCACACCCAGCCCTTTTTCTTTCAGCCAAATGTCTTTGCGGGTATTGAAACATTTGCTTCCGGAAAAGCACTCTATTTCCGGAACACGTAATAAAACCATTTCTTGATCGTGACAAAGCAAGAAGTGACGTCACACAAATAGAGAGATGGATAGAGCCACGTTATTGGTTAGTCGTGGAGGCAATATCTTACTAAAACCCAATGTTGTTATGTTGTTTGTATTGTTAATGTATACTTCCCTTTCTTGTCTTGAGATGTGATGGCTAACTGGCTTCTGAGCAAACATATTGATATGGATCAGGGATCCCTGGAAGAATATCTACTAATATTATAAATGTGAAAGTGTATGAAGCGTGAAGAGGTGACATCTATCCAGGTGATAAATTTTCTTTAAATTTTGTATAATTTGTTAAACTAAGAGTAAAGAGAATAAGGACATGGGGTTTTATACCAGTATTGGATTTGCAAAATGGAAGCTTGCTTGTATTATTGATCCCATAATTTCTCAAACACTTTTTCAACTCTCTTATTTTGTAACAGTTACTTAATAACATTTGTTTTTAATTAAACTGTCATAATAATCATCCAATTTTCCTTAAATAGGTATTATGTACTTCCTTAATATTTCTATTAGCCTTAGATCTTGTCTAGTTTGTACAGCCTTGGTATATACTTAGCGTGACCTAATAAATATAACAGGTTACTAAAACCTGCGTATCTACAATCAAAACCCTCTTTCTCTTCCTAAAATGGTGGAGTAAAAAGAAATCAAAGTAAGTATTTTACAAGACACAAGTCAAAATGTGACGCCTCTATCGACAACCGAAGAAATAAGGTGTTATCCCAGTGAAAGGGTGAAATTTATACAATTCACTCCACTTAATAAGAAATAGGGTCCTCCGGGAGATGTCTTTGTTTCAAATTCCTTTGTTCTGTGAAGATTTTTTCGCCCAAAAATACCTTTACCTTTAGGGACGGTTACGAATTTGATATGCCCCTTAGCACTTAGATATGAGGCCTGTAAAATGATACGTGAATTTGGTGCGATGTACTTTAGGGTCAATATTTAATGGAATGCAGTATGTTTGAAAACTGTAACTGTCCGGGATATTTACCATGTTGTTTTGTTTTAATGAGCTCCCGATATTTCGGCACTGTTGCAAGCGCCATGATCACGGGCGAAATATCGGGAGCTCATTAAAACAAAACAACATGGTAAATATCCCGGACAGTTACAGTTTTCTAATGTGTGTAACCATGACAGTTTAAAATTATATATTGCAGTATGTTTGTTTAATTTATGTTTGTTTATACATATTTATGAATAAATGCTTCGTTGGTACTTCGGCTACTCTGCTCCTATTGATTGTAGCGTTATGAAAAGTATATTATAACCTGCAGGAATATGAAGAATAATAATTGATAACATCTGTCGAGTAGTTTTTGTTTCTATAAGGAACATACAGAGAGACAGCTAAAAATTTTACTGATTGCATTTTTGGCATCAGTATCGATCACTCATCACCTGATAGTTATTTTGAAAATAATATTAAATATACAGAATTGACCATTCTACAGATTTATTTTAAGTAAAGATATAGATAAGGAATAATATTTATATTATCAGTAGAGTTTATTCTTCGGTAATAATATTTACAAATCTTTACATATATTACAAATAACTAAGTAAAATTAAACTAACTAAATAAATTACATTGCTATAAATAAAAATATGCCTCAGATCGCTGTCCATAGGCATAGTGCCCAAGATATTTATATTTGAATGTTAGCAGTAAACATTATAGTGTGTTTAATTTACAAATCCATACTGTTGATGCGGCCAGCAGATGATCTGCCATAAAATATCCGAAATAGTCAAAGATTTTCTGAAGATTAAATATTCCTTCGTTGATGACATAAAATTCTTTATTCAGATTTGATTTCAGTGATTTTCATTTCATTTATATATAAGTTCAGCGGTTGTATTGTAACTCAGTTTAAGAATGGACATCGGATAAGGCTTAGGCCGCACTACGGTTTTTTCCCGCAAGCGGTAAATCGTGAAACCGCAAAATCGCCCGAGACGCACACACTTCGGTTAAAAACCGCGAAACTGGCCACGATTTTCACTAAAATTTTGGCGCGGTTTTCCCGCAAACAATTCTGTAACAAAACGCGGTTTTAAAATCAGTCTCAGAAAAAAACCGTCAGTGCGGCCGCTTCCATTAGTTTCTTTTACTCATAAAATCAGGTGGTGAAAATCCGCGGCGGTTTATAGTCCAGTCAAATTAGCTCTTAAAACGGCCAATCTGCGGAAAAATTACTAGTTAGCTGAATTTTGGTACACACCTTCATTACGGCATTGTAATGAAGGTGTGAAAAATCGACATTGATATCGTGCCGGCGTAAGAAGTTATAGGGGTCAAAAGGTCGCGAAAATCAGTTTTTCGCGAATATCTCGCGATCTATTGCTTATAGGTTAATTAAGGTTATTAAAAAAAATATTTGTTATAAAATTATCTACAAAAAATGATTCTTGCATTTTTTTGTAGAATCAAAAGTTTTCGAAGGAGAGCGCCGAGAAAGATTGATTTTCGCGACCTGTTGACCCCTATAACTTCTTACGCCGGCACGATATCAATGTCGATTTTTCACACCTTCATTACAATGCCGTAATGAAGGTGTGTACCAAAATTCAGCTAACTAGTAATTTTTCCGCAGATGAAACCTAATTTGACTGGACTATTAGCCGTAGTGCGGCCTAAGCCTAACTTCGTGTTTCTGGTTAGTTGAACGCTATGGTTGTGGAATCATGGAGACTGATATAACCCCTCTAAAATCTATGTAAATTTAAAAAAATGTAGTAATAACAGCTCTTTATCATAATAATCTTCTGATGCCCGTTTTAAAACTGATTGGAATTAAGAGGTCATGATACGCCCCCTGGCATATGGCCAGTCAGATATCTCAATCGGCTTTGGGGACTTTCGTGAGCGAAAATATGGCTTTTATCAGATTCCTTTTACTTCAAAAGCTTTTATTTAACTTCCCTTAAAAGTCAGTCCTGAAATCTTGCAATAAATGCCAGTTTCAGTAAAGCGACCTATCAAAACTTTTTTATTATTATGGCATGTTGGCAAAGCCTGTCTGAAGCTTTTATTTAACATTTATTTGTTATTGAAATCAAAATTTCAGCCACAACTGAAACTATCGAGCGAATTTAAGAGATGTGTAGTTTTTATAAAGGTGGCTTCTGCCTTATGGATCTGTCGACCTAGCAAAGTATGTAAACCTTTAGAAAACGCATGAAAAACAATACCTGCTATTTCTCTTCGGAACAACAAACTTCAGTCTTATAGTTTTAAAAATATATACATCGTAAAACGTTCAACTTCACTCTCGAAGGCTATAAACTACTCTGAGAAATGCAGGAGCGGCCATCTTGGTGATAAAACTTTTCCTTAGGGTGCAGTACCTAGGATATTGCAAAGTAGATGCAATGGAAATTGTGTATATGTGACTTTGATTTATATACTTCGCGTCACTAACTTATTGACTGGCTTGATGGCGCGTTGGATTGGCAAAGGCTGTTGCGCCAAGAGTTTAGGGTTCAACTTTCCACAGTTGTATTTCTTTTGTCACAACAAAGTAAAACCAATATTTTAGGGGCTTCCTTATAACAAACGTTACGTGTGATTTTTTTTTATTAAATTGGTACGGAACCCTTGGTGTGCGAGTCTGACTCGCCAGCCAGTTTTTCTGGCTAAAGATCTTTATTTTCTTAAAAGAATTAAACATTCACTAGCATGAGATTTTCTATAAACTACATAAATCATCATCAGCCCATATACGTCTCCACTGCTGGGGCACGGGCCTACCCTAAACAACGGCGATAAGGCCTTTGTCGACCACGCTGGCCAAGTGCGGGTGTGTCGACTACACCTTAGAGTTTCTTTGTAGGTGTGCAGGTTTCCTCACGGTGTTTTCCTTCACCGTTAAAGCGTCGAATGATGGTACATATGAATTTCAAATTTGAATAAACCATTGGTACCTGGCGGGGTTTGAACTGGCAACATCTCGCATGATATATAAAATGAGAATTAAAAAAAAACAAAACAATCACAGAACAAAAGTAACAAACGTTTTTTTACCTATTACATCAAAAGTGGAAACTTAGCCAGCCTCTTGGGCACGATGCATAGAAAGCGATCTGGGACATATTTTTTTATTTATAAAAATTTGGTAAGGTTAGGTTAATTATCCTTTTAAATATTTTCTCCAGAATAAAAACACTATTGTATATTAAAAATGAAAAAAGTTTCGAATAAATCCGTTGTGATAGTTATTTTCAAAAAGTCGAATCGGCTACAACTGCCTTTAACATTTCGCGTTCCTCTCAAATTAAATTCCGATTCATGAGAAATGTTTTCACAGGATTTCTCACTTCTCCGTTTCAATAAATAAAAATACAGAAGGGAAAAATTTGAATACAAAAATGAAACTTGAGTCGATGAGGCAAGTTAATATTTTATGAAATCGTAAAACTCTCATAAAAAAGATACGACGCTGCATTGGATGAGATTATGGCGAAGGAATATTTTAAAACTGTATTACCATAAATAAAATATCTCTGAATTTAGGTGTTTTTTTTGCATCCAGGTTGCCAGTTTGTTTTGATAATTGTTTGGCAGAGTTGGTATTGTTTGTTTTTTTTTATTTTATAATGATCGGGAGAGTTGGTAGGTATCCAATGTTTTTTTTAATATAATTTTTACGTGTTTGGCTTCTAAGTTATACAGGAAAAATATACTTACTTACTAATATTAGAAATGTGAAACTCTATCAGCAGTATCACACCAAATTGAACCGATTTAACCATTAAGCAGGCACAGCATGGTCATTTTTTTATTGGTATGTAATATATTTAAGTATATTTATGTATCCACGGTTGATTCTGATATCCTTAACACGAGTGCTTAAGCTACTTACCAAGGGATCAGATCAATGTAAGTTTATGTGATGTTTTGTAATATTTATGTTTATTAATTTATTTTATGAAGCTCATAATGAAGTAACTCATAGAAAAACGAAGGCAGTTAAGAATTTAATGCTCACATGAGCTTTTCGCGGAAATCCACCCGGATGGCAAGACATGGGTGATTTTTCCCCCTTTATCCCACTTTTCCTACATTGATCTCCGGCAATGGCACTTTATTGGCTAATCCAATCCCCATTTCACTTAAGGTTGGATTGAATTGAAATGCTACTATAATATATTTTACAAAAATTAAGACTATTTTCCTCTTCAGGATTATTTTCCTTTAAGTACCTATGATGTTAGTTTAGAAATGCTGGTGTTGCGCCAAAGATTTAAAAAGATTAGATAAGATTTTGCGATAATCATAAAAGAGACTCCTTATTATATTGTATTTCTATAGATGAAACTCGCGTTAACCTTTTATTGACCTCTTCCAGTCCCAATCTTTAAATAATTTTGAAAATTTTATTTTATTTAATAATTTAAGAAATGTACTCAAATTAAGATAAGATTCTTATCAAACAGCGATTGTAGTTGAGCCTGAAAGGAAGATATGGAAGACATGAAACATCTCTTATGTGAATGTCACTCACTGGCCAGACACAGGCTCAGACTTCCGGAAACGGCTTATCCGAAACCAGAAGAATACAGGCACCTCAGACCCAAAGACATTATTGAATTAATGCACTTGAACTTCAGGGAGTTGGTGTATAAAGGTAGGGGTCACACAAAAGAAACGATCGCCACTATAAGATAAGACAATACTATGAATATCCATCATCTTAAACATCGGGTTGTAAATTAGATCGATATTCGTGTCACAAATACGCACTGTACTGACTATCTCTCCCCCCCCTTCCCTCTCTCTCTAAGAGAGTACATTTTGTGTAATTCTGTTGTAACATTTCACACGTCGAGTTGCGGTCACATAACACATTCCGTGTAGAGACGAATTATATTACGTTAATTAAAGTAAAGTGCGACGCGAAAGGGTAATGTGAAGCGAGATTAACTTGGAGTTGTGCATTTATATGCAACTTTTTTACTTTTGACTGTGCAGTTCACTTGAATTTCCATGGCTTATTTTTTCATAGCTAGATTGGCGCAGCGACCCTCTCTCCCCTTTCCACTCTCGAACGACACATGCTGGGCAGCGCTGCCATCTACATACATTTTAGGCGCTGGTGGCTCGGACCAAGAGGTTTAATTCCTCTTTTCTGCCACGTATCATTAAGGCATGGAATACCCTTTCAGCTCATGTTTTCCCTCCCTCCGATGATCCCGGGCTCTTCAGGAGGGCGTGAAACGGCATTTAAGCAGGCCTTCAGGGTGAGTGCGACAGGCTCAATATAGTCTGTTGTGACTGTCAACCTCATATTTGATCTGCGCGAGCTCCATGCGGACAACTGGCCAGAAGTGGCGCAGGATCGGATCCTTATTATCGGAGGCAAAGACTCGTTTTGGGTCATTTTTTTATTTTTATAATAGGCAAACAAGATGACCTCACTCCACCCGATGGTAAGTGGTAGTGAGATCCAAATATGAGGTTGTTTATTATTTTAAAAAGACAACATAAAATTTATTATTCTTATCCTTTTCTTACTCTTGTTCTAATTACATTTACATAATTAAACAAAAATAGGTTTGCTAATTGATATTCTTCCCGTGAGACGTAATGTTTTTGCATACGACGTTAACAAAGCGAATATGCAAGGCACGTAGGAGTTTAAAACACTTCACCCCTTTGTTGACAGAGGCTTAACAGAAATGTGATGCCATAACACATAATATAGCTTATTCTTAACGTACGTATATATAAATGTATATACTTCTCTACTAATATTATAAAGCTAAAGAGTTTGTTTGTTTGAACGCGCTAATCTCAGGGAGTACTGGTTAGAATTGAACAATTCTTTTTTTTGGATAGACCATTTATCAATGAAGGCTATACACCGTGAAATTTTAGTGGTTGTTTTCCCGTGGCAAAACGGTTTGCCTTCAGTAATACTAGCGAATCATGCAAATAATTTCCCGAAAAAAAAATTTTTTTTTTCAAATTTTCAGAATATTAATTTTCCAACTCGAAAACGAGAGAAGCTATCATTCTTTTAGAAGATGTGACGTAATCAGGTACTGCTTGCCGCATGAAATGATGCTTAAAGCTCAAGAAGCTCGACGCCCTAAGTCATAAAGTGGTTCGAACGTGCTTTCGAGTTTCGGTTAAACCTTTCGTAAAACTGGCATTTATTGATTTTAACAAAAAAGAACTGCACAAATCTATTGTACTACTTAGATAGAATCATATTACTCCGGGAAACAACCACTAAAATTTCACGATGTATAACATCATGCTGCAACCAGTAGAAGCAAAGGAAAAATGTAAACATGTAAAAAACGGGGGAAATCGCGGATGAAGTCGCTGGCACAGCTAGTATATGTGTTGTCACACTCATGTGACTCATGTGGGACTCATCCGATACTCATATAGTTTCAAGCGGAAATGCGAGTGAGGTAATAAGAATGTTAAAGGTAAGATTGTGATTAAAGGAAATGTGGTAACCGTGTTGGTTGATGCAAAACCATGCAAGGTATACCTAGCATGTCATGAGAGTGACTAAGAACAGTAATCTTGATATTCTGGTTACGTTATTTTCTTAGCAAAATAAGTGTAACATTTATCTCATTACTATTTTTTAGCACACACCAATTTCTTGCTATTCTTGATTCAAGCATTCTAAAAGTACTTATAAGGTAGACTGCTGTCGTCATTAGTCTTGCCCGTGACCACGAACGCTGTAAAGGGCTCGAAACGTCGGGTTTTTAAATAACATGTTTAGAATAACAATACACGCGAGTTTAATCCGTCTATAAGGTACTTATATTTTTATGATTATGTAATGAGTGCAAACAAAAATACGTACGAAGCAACACCTATATCGGTTTGTTCCGTGGAGAATAATCATTATCAGTGTAAAAAGTAATTTTTCAAAGCAGTGTTTATACATTTTGCACAGCTACTAAACCCTAGTTCCTTGTGGTGTGACCGAAATTTTATTCTGGAGAGTAAATACGGAGAAATAAGCAAAACAAGTATAAAAATCTTACTTAACGGCTTTTATCACTGACCTACGACAACTCGCCGAGCGCCCGCTTCTCTGACTCACCGTGCACCGGCTGCCAACCGTCGCTCGCATAGTGTTGTGCGGCTGCTTCTACACTACGGGATGTCACCGAGGAAGGCTGCGTGTGCGGGATGCCGTGCAGTGGTGAGTGAAAATGGCCCATACATGAAATGCACCAAATGTAGGCAGATTTTCGATATTCTATGCGCTGGTATTGATGCATCTGCGTTTGGTGCGCTTTCGGTGGAGTATAGAAGATCATGGATATGCATGGAATGTCGCAGCAGGCTTCCAAAGACTGATAATTCGAGCACTCCTGTGCGCCATCACCACAATCAGGATATGCATACTAGTAATTATACAGACACTCCTGACAATGTGACACTGAGGACTACGGCTCGATTGGCTCATAGCCAAAATACTGAGCTGAACGATAGCTTGCTCGACATTAAGAGCTCTGTTTTAGATGAACTGAAAAAAATTCAAATGGATTTTGAAACACAATTGGCAAAAACAATTGAACATCTGCTTGTTGACCAGTTCATTGCCTTTAAATCAGAGTTCTTGGATAAGATAAATTTATTGACCCAAAAAATTATTGATTTGGAGGAGCAGTATAAATGCAAAAACGATAGGGTTACTAAGTCTTTGCCCACAATAGTTGCCCCAAGTACTACCGGTCTCTCTAACACAGACGCTAAAACTGAGCTACCACAAGTTAGCAATTTATCTATGCCACGTCAAAAGAAAATAAGGCAACAGCCAAAACAAAGGATGGGGCAGGAGAAGAAGCTGCTTAATGAGGCAAGGCTACCTGATACACAAGATAAGTCTTACTCGAATTCAGATGCCATCACTAACGGATTGAGTGCTCCAGCTACCACTATGAATTCCAGAGACACAATAGATAATAATGGATGGACGGAAGTAAAGTCACGGCAGAGTCGTGCTTCTCTGCGTGGTGTGCTTCGGGGTACAGCAGCTGCGGGAACTACGACGCTGCGTGCAGCTGACAGATGGAAATACCTACATCTGTACTATGTACATGAGGGCACTACCGTGGAAGAAGTGCGTACCCATCTAGCTTCTATATGTGGTGAAGACGTGTGTACAGTTGAACTATTGAAGTCACGTGGACGGTATGCGTCTTTCAAGCTGGGTGTTCCGTACAAAAAGGCGGAAATTGTGATGTCTACTCATTACTGGGCAGAAGATATATGTGTCAAACCATGGCGCCAGAATTTTCGTCTCAAAGAAAATAGCACATAAACAACGTTGGCAGGCCAGGAACATATCAATGTGCTATCAAAATGTGCGTGGTCTGCGCTCAAAGACTAGTGTGTTCCATAATAGTGTAACTCAAGCCAAGTTCGATATTATAGCTCTAACTGAGACGTTCCTGACGTCTTCGGTAGCAGATGGTGAACTTTTTCCTCCTGGTTACGTGGTAGTTCGTAAGGATCGCGTTGGTGATACTGGTTGGGGAGGAGTCTTGTTAGCAGTTCGTGATTGCTTCTTGGTCAGGATAATAACTGACATTGAAGGCCTGACATCTGACAAGGAGGTAGTATTTGCAATTGTTAACTTCAAATTTGCTTCCATTTTATGTTGTGTTGTGTACTTGCCGCCAAATTACAAGGATGAACAATATCTTAGTATTTTGACATGTATTGAGAATGCAATATGCTCTTATCCCACTATGAGTACAGTGGTTCTTGGAGACTTTAATTTGAATTCCTGTAGTGTCAATGTAAGAACGCAGTTTCAGTTATTTTGTGAGTTTTGTAACCTTAAGCAATACAATAAAGTACAGAATAGGTATGGTGGAATATTGGACCTCGTGCTGAGCAATTATGGATGTGATCAGATTTCAGTGTCCCTTGGACTTGACCCCCTAGTACCAATTGACCAGTACCACCTCTCTTGAGATCATGATTAAGTTTTCATGCATTCTCCCACCCCCCCTGTCGACGCGACCTGAGTCTTCCACTCAGGCGCCAGGAATTAAACCAGACTGGAACTGGCGTAAAGCGAACTTTCAGGAATTATATATAGCACTCGCTGGTCTAGATTGGTCAGATATATTGAACGCGGCTGATGTGGACCTAGCTGTTAACTTATTTTATACAAAACTGTCTGAGGTTATCAGCTCCTGCGTACCAAAAAAACGGAGTGTAAATTCTAATAACCGTTACTCTTATCCCAAATGGTACACAGCTGAGATAATACGTAATATTAAAACTAAATACTTCCATTTAAAAAGATATAAGTTAGAAGGTAAACAATTCAATCTCGAATTATTTAAATATTATAGGTGGCGTGTTAAAATTTTAATTGACAATGCGTACAAGCAGCATATTACAAAAGTTCAAAGTAATATTACCGATAACCCGGCTAAATTTTGGGAATACGTCAAGCGAAAAAAAGAAGATAGGCACCCAGTCAACACCTACATTTTTGAAGGTGCTGAGGTAACGGGTCAGGCTGCCGCTGATGCTTTTGCTGCATACTTTGAATCAGTCTTTCAAAATAAAATACCACTACTGGATTCTGCTGAGGCGATGCGGGCCACACATCACTATGCGGATGCTACGTTAATCTCAGTCACTACAATCGACAAATCCGATCTGGAAGCAGGTGTTAGACGCTTAAAGGCCAATTCTTCGGTAGGCCCTGATGGTATACCAGTATTTTTGGCCAAAGATTGTATATCGGTTTTGCATATACCTCTCCTATATCTATTTAATTTAGCACTTAAACAGGCAAAATACCCAAACTGTTGGAAGACATCGCGGGTAACACCAGTTCCGAAGGGAGACCATGGGATGGATGTCTCATCTTTCCGGCCCATTGCGGTCCTCCCAGTATTTGCTAAAATCTTTGAATCCGTATTAAATCACCGCATTAGTAAACAAATTAATCATCTACTGCACGATAGTCAGCATGGTTTTCGTAGAGCCCGTTCGACTACTACAAACCTTGTTAAACATGTAGACTACATACATGCTGAGATGGATGTCGGTCGACAGGTGGACTCCGCGTATTTTGATTTCAGGAAAGCCTTTGACTTAGTAGATAATGATATTCTACTTGGAAAGTTAGCTATAATGGGGTTTGTGCCTCGGCTCCTGCATTTTTTTGCCAGCTATCTTGAAGGTCGACGTCAGTTTGTTAGAGTGGACGGCTACGCATCTCATGACTACTACACGAGGTCAGGAGTTAGTCAGGGAAGTACACTGGGGCCTACGCTGTTCTTGATTTTCATTAACGACCTCCCAGAGTGTATCAACTGCAGTGAGTGTCTTCTATTTGCAGACGACCTTAAGTTATCGTTAGGTATAGGTAACTTGGGCGATATTAAGGCACTACAAATGGATATAGATGCGGTACATCAGTGGAGTTTACTTAATCGTCTGCCTTTTAACAACAATAAATGTAAAACAATTACATTCTCCCGTAAACGATACCCAATAATTAATAATTATACATTTTCTGACGCTCCATTGGATAGAGTAAATGACATTCGTGACCTAGGCCTTATGCTGGATTCAAAGTTAGATTTCCATTCTCATGTACTAATGATCTGTAAAAAGGCTAGCAAGATGTTAGGTTTTGTGATAAGGACTGCTGGTGACTTTAGTGACCATGGGATAGCAAATGTATTATACAGCGCGTTTGTTCGTAGTAAGCTCGAGTATGGCGCCATCATTTGGGATCTCTATGAAGACAAATATGTTCTCATGGTTGAAAAAATTCAACGGAAATTTGCACGCTGGTTATACAAGAGAAGATATGGGTACTATCCTTATCTTTATCCTTCTATGTTCGTCCAAGGCATGGTAAATATGGATTCTCTTAAGACTAGACGAGTAATGTTAACTTTGATACATTTCTTATCAATAGTACATCATAAATTAGATAGTCCACATGTACTAGACAGATTGAGTCTTTTGGTTCCCAGTTGTGTACCCCGGGATAGTGCGGGATTGGTAGCACCGCGTCGCCGCCCTAGGCTCCTAGCCCGGCCACTCGCGCGCACCGAGCGCGCAGCGCACGCGCCTACTACCCGCGCTTTGCGTCTGATCGGGGACATACTCGCTCAGCACGACGGTATTGATTTATTTGCTGACCGCTTAGAGCAAATTATTGACAAATTTTATGAATATTTGACAAAATGATTCTGACATTGCTATGACTTTGACATTAAATTATATTTGTTATTTAATTGTAATGTTTGTGTAATTGTGTGTGTTATGTTTATTAATTAATTGAATTCTTATCCAATATTATTTTGACATTATATTTTACAGTTTTATGATAAATATCGAATGTTATTAAATAATGTTTAATACTTTGACTATGTATGTTCTGGACATGTAATAATAATATTTTGACAATGCTTAATTTAAGTTTCATGTATTATGTTTAAACACACTGGCGTGTTGGGCAACTGTAAGCCAGCGTGTAATTTAATAAAATAAATAAATAAATAAATAAATAAATAATGTCTGTTTGAGAGAAATCTTTTACATTGGGTTTTAATATTAATGGATATCTACTTGTCATTCCATCCGTATCTTTGTATCAATTAAGATAATTCAAACCATAATTAAAAGGCCTAATTGTAAACCATGACATGACTTTGGAAATTTTCGATTCAGCGCTAACCAACCTTCAAAATGTTATCAAAAGCTTAATTTAGTCGAACCCTGTTCCTGTTTATAACGTTCTGACATGTCTTTGATGATGTTTCCTTACGTAACTTGCAAACTTGTACCATAGTATAACGAAAAGGAGTAGGTTGCCTCTTACGGTACTCGACATTTTTCATTTTGATATAGTTTGATGGACCACTCGAACACAAAGGCACTGTTGAAGTATCACTTTGATATCTCGATAAGTCGACGAGATATTACAGTTTTAATAGCACTTTATTAGAGCGAGGGTTAAAACGCTCCGTATAATCGTCTACAAAATTATGACGTCACATGCCTATATTTTTTATGCAGCGCCTAGGAAGTTTGTTCGGCAGGTTCATCAAAAGTTGCGTTTGTGGATATGGTTTCACAATGAAACATGTTACTAATTCTGTTATTTATAAGATGTCAACGACATTTTAAACGATTTTTGCACTTTATAAATGAACCCACCGAACTTTAAATGTATTTTGCTGTCTCATTTCACCAACAATTTTAATTTTGCTATCATTAATCATATTTATTTACTTAAATCTTACTGCTAATCATAAAAATGGCAAGCACCACAACCACAGTCAAATACCCTATTACACAACAAGCCTGGTTTTTATGTGATTGCGTAAGTTAAAACATCGGTAAAGGAAGGTTAGGTAAAGGAAGGTTTTTATGTATAATATTTTATATTTACCTGAAGCAAGGGCATGTCACTAGTAGCTAATAATAATAAAGCTAAATATCGATTCGGGTTAAGTTATCCTATATTTGAAATTGAATTTCTAGATATAATGTAACTTAGGTTTGGCGTAGAATGAACCGATTGTTCTAGTACCTTCGCTCAAGTTTCATGAGTTAGTGTAGGTCAGTGGTTCCCAAACATTTATGGATCAACTCTTTACATTAAAACTACAAACTATTGGTGTCATCATCATCATTTGAGTCATATGTTGTCCACAGCTAAACATAGGCCTCTCTAATACTTTTGAAATATATATATTTTTTTATAATAGGCTAACAAGATGACCTCACTCCACCTGATGGTAAGTGAGAAGTAAGCGGTAGTGAGATCCACATATGAGGTCGACAGGCACAATATACCATATTGAGCCTGTCGCACTCACTCACCCAGAAGGCCAGTTTTAAATGCCGTTTCAAGCCTGAAGAACCCGGAATCATAGGAGGGAGGGAAAGGCATTCTTTTCATATATTATATGTATTTTAATAATAATTAAGTCTCTTCTGTTCCATTAGCTTAGGTAAGCCCGTAAAGATAAAAGTAGAATTTGGAAATAAATAAATAACTTATTTATCAGATGTGTAATATTTCGACTTTTCCCTTCAATGACATGTCATATTGCCTACATTTGCTTTTGGACCCACTACCGCCTCTGCGAAAGCTTTAAAGACCACTAGGGGGCGCTATAGTTTATGTTGAGAACCTACGGCCCAGGCGAACTAAACTCTTGTTATCATTGGCAATATTTGCCCCTTCAAGGAGTTAGTACATAGTTTTGTTTTACTAATGAAGTAATGTAGACAACTTAGAGATTCGAGGCGTTTCAATGTGTTCATTTAAGTAGATAATTTTGTTTAACTTACACATTAAAACAACACTAAGTTTTAAACAAGTTTATTGTTTGTTGATTTTCAGTCGCTGTTTTATTAAGTACGTTTGTTTTTGCTTGTTTTTTTTGAGGTATCATGAGTAGTAATGTTTATAAATCCAATTACGTGTGTATCACAGTAGTTGTTAAGTCCTCTGCCTCGGAAAGCACGTTAAGCCGGTGGTCCTGTGCCCGATCTCTCATCGGTCATGTCGGATTGCCGTCTCACCGAATTATGAGAGCAAGGGAATAGAGAGTGCACTTGTGTTTGCGCGCACACTTGTGCACTATAATATGTCCTGCGCACTTAGCTGATCTCAATTGAGATCGGCCGCCATGGCTGAAATCGGTCGGACGCCTTATTATAGTTGTTAAGTTGCTTTTATGGCTGACATACCACATTGGTTGATTATGTACGAGTGTATGTATGTATATCAGTCCCTGATGCCCATGGTAAAAACTCTGCTTAGTTTGGGGTCAGATGACCCAGATATTTATTTATTTATGTATGTATGTTCCACTCTAGAACCTCAACAGCTGATCTAATTCAGGTGATATATAAGAGCAAACGCTCCACATGGAACGGGCTCATACAAAATTCCATCTACAGGGAATTACTAAGCTAGCCTACTCTGTCACTCTTGCCCGACTGCCAAAGAGAATAGACAAATATTTTTTTTGTATATATACTTAAAACAAGGATTTTCCAAGCAATTGTGTGTACCTACTATTAAAATTTGACTAAAGTAAATTAAAGTAATAACAGATTTTGCAAGCTGAATTTTACATTTTCATGTATGTTTTGGAATCTTTTTCCATGGTTCAAGATCATTGTTGTCATAATTTGAAGTTACATTAAGTACAACAACTTTGGAATGATATTTCCGCTTCTTGGATAAAATATATTTTATCATACTTGTGTCAGAAATAACATTAGTAAGAAATCTAAGCACGTATCAAACATAAGCTTCCATACTCGCTAGACGTTTTCGCATTTACCGTCTTTTACAAGCAACGAGTCGCTAAATTGAATATTGATATCGTTATTAAACAGAATCGGGAATACAAAACTATGATGTAGATAACGCGAAGGCAAGTTGGCTACTTTTAGCAACTCTCTTTTTCTTGGGTGCTGTAAAACTTTGCCTTTGTAAACTGTTAAGACTGGTAGGTACTTTAAAAGTTATTAAAATAAGTACTAGCTTTGCTAAGGACTTCGTCCGCGTGAAAATGATACTTCAGGCTGTATTTCTGAATCTATCTACCACGTAAGAACGGTCAGCAGTGTTTTTTTAAATTACTTATTTTTTATGTTTTCATTCTTAGTCCCACAGGCAGTCACTATGGAACAATGGTTAGTGACCCTGGCTAAGTGGCTACGGTTCCAAGAGTGGGTTCGATTCCCGCCCAGGTTAAATGTTTGTATGACCAACATCGGTGTTTTTATGGATAAACTACTGTTTTTTCTTTCCGTAATACAAGAGCTTAAGCAACTTATTTCGGTATCTGAACAATGTAAATATGTGATGTTGTGTGATATATGTATACTTAGGTATACTAGCTTGAGACGTATAACTGGTAAAACCTTATTTCTTTATAGCGCAGTCAATTAAAAATTATAATTTACGCCATCTCAGGCTCTAGCTAGACTGCCCATGTACCTAATTTCATTATAATCAGTTCAGTAGTTTTGACGTGATTGCGTAACAGACAGACAGAGTTACTTTCGCATTTACAATGTTAGTAAGGATTTTTTGTAATTGTTACGGACTAATTCGGGCGACGATGGGGCAATGTTGAATAACTACAGCAGGGGTGATGATGTGAAATTTCTAGCGTGAACAAAAACGTGAAAATAGTGGTTCCGTAACGACCCGAAAGCTTATATAAACATTTTTCCCATTCCATCTTTGTCGGTTATATAATACCAACAGCTGCGCAATTGTTTTGCGTAAGCGAAGCGTTTTAAATGAAAATAGTTGTTTTATAAGTTTTGCAAACGTTTAACTTAATAGCAATATTCACAGAAAGCTCGTTGAGAGTGGGAATCAACTTTAAAAGTAGGTATTTTAGAAAGAAAATAAAGAAGAAAATTCAATGATATGGTAAGTATAAACAGAATTGCAGTCGCAGGCATGCGCAAAGAGATAATAATTTATCATATAGAAGCACTTAATTTCATGCCTCCGACTGCAATTCTGTTTATTCTTACCTTATCATTGAATTTTTATCTTGTTTCAGTCTTTTCAGTTGATTTTTAATTGTAGTTATCCACGCAGGCGGGTTTTCTGTTTTTTAAATTATTATTTTATTTATGTCTTTTTAGTATGATACCAATAATAATTTTATATTTCACCTACCTAAGAACACTCGGGCTATTAAGACAAATCTAACGATACCTCAAATGTGAAAATCCATTCAACGGTTCTAGAGATACAAGGTAATAAAGAATATTACATACATACAAGATACGCGCTAAACACATAACCCTCCTGGCAGTCAGGTAAAAAAAGAAACATTTTTTGATGATGACACGTATCTACACAAATACATAATAAAACAAACAGACGTACAGCTAAAATTATCAATAGGTTCTGCCTTAGAATGTGCTGTAGCGTACAATAAAATACAAATTTAAAATATAATATAAATTCAATGACAAAAAGAAACATTACACTGGAGAAGAAGTAATAGCCTAATTATCAATCATATTTGATTACAATTAACAATAATGTATATGTTACAGTCAAAACTCATAACCGGTCAAAATCACTTTCGACTGCTAAAATCAGACAAAAGTGGTTTTGACCGACACCCTTAGTTAAAACAACTACTGCGAAAATCAGTCAATAGTAATATTATTAGTGCACTCTCTGTTCCCTTACTCTCATACTCATAGTTCGGTGAGGAGCCAATCCGACATGATAAGAGATCGGGCGCAAGACCACCGGCTTAACGTGCTTTCCGAGGAACGGGCATGCAACCGCCAACTTTCTAACCCCGGGCTGAGTAATTAATTTACAGAAAAACACACAAAAATTTTGCCCGACCCCGGACTCGAACCGGGGACCCAACGGTCATTACGCAGCGCTTGCTACCAATAGACCGACAAGGCAGTTCAGAAAACAAAGTAGGTTAATAGAATAATTATCCCGGTACATCTCACTAGTATAAAGTCTTTGTAATTTCATTATTTCAGCAATTTCCAGTACTTGATTCGCAAGTTTTAAATGTCAAATTGGCCTTATGAAAAGGCTTTAGAAAACTGGAACAGCCCTCCACTCCATTGATAGGTAGCAACCTGTTAAATTAATACAAAGTTTCACAAAGGAAATCTCGAAAAGCGTACAACAATGATGAGAGAGAGCCTCGATCCGAAGTGGCCTCAGAATTGGCCAAGAAATAAATAAAATTACAATTCCTGGGTCAACAAGTCGTCTAATAACAACTTCGGCACCGAATCGATTTTCCTTAGTAGCCAATTGTTTCCCAAGAACCAGACGTATTGGTTTAACTTGAGGAATTCAATGGATTCGGCGATGTATTGTTTTTTATCAGTTCCCGAGGATTTGTATGGAGGAGCTGGGTTCGCAGAAAAAGTGTTAGATCACTTTGAAATCTTTGAGAACGAGGTTTATGATTTGAGATTGTAATTTTGCTTCCTGCGAAAAAGCATAACGAATAATTCAATTGATTGATTGATTTGATTGAAAAAAGATGTCGTGACATCAGAAAAGTAAATCGAAGGAAGAGATTCTCAATTCGATTGAATGTTTTATTTAGTTTTAAAAAATAAATCTAAGATTACGGATAAAAACAGTGTAAGAAATAAATGTCGACTGATTTGTAACATAAGTGCTAAGCTACTTATCTCGGAACTAGGTTAATACTTGAATCTGATACTTAAATTTAAATAATTAATAACAACTAGTGGTCCCGGCGAATTTTATACCGCCAATACTGATTCTTTTTCTATATTCCCTGGACTACGACGAACATTTTAAAATCAAAATTACCTAAATCGGTTCTGGCGTTCTCGAGTTTTAGTCCAGTCCATTATAGCAAGTTCACCTCGGAATTCGAGATACCCAGCTGTAAATTTGTAAATACTTGGATATTGACACCCTAAAAGTGGTCTCAAAACCTACATAATGGTAGGGTGTACGCAACAATTAAATGGTAGGGTGTACCATAATATGTAGGTTTTGAGACCAACTTTAGGGTGTCAATATCCAAGTATTTACAGACTTACAGCTGGGTATCTCGAATTCCGAGATTCTTACCTAATTTAAGCTTAAATGACTGGACTATTTTAGTCAGACTAACGACTATTACGACTGTTAAGACTACAGAAATTCATTTTTATTTATAAGAAGATAAATAAAATCAAAACTGGAACAATCAATTACTTGCAAATCACAGCCTACAAACTACCACTTCCGTTACACAGCCAAACTTACCGGAAGTAGGTTTATGCTTATGCATGACAGTCTCTGATTGGTTGATTTATGGTTACTGTCACGTCGTTGTTGATTTATTGCGAGACTGCAAGTGCTAAATTATAAAGTTTCCCTAATAGTAGCAAGTAAGTTTGTAATATTCAGCAAGATATTATTCTGTAAATACAGCGTGAAACTTGAGTGGTTGTTTTCCCGTGGCAGAATGATTTGCCTTTAGTAATACTATCGAAACATGCAAATTATTCCTTGAAAAAAAATTTTTTTTTTTCAAATTTTCAAAATAATATTTTTCCAACTTGAAAACGAGAGAAGCTATCTTTCTCTTATAAGATGTGACGTAATTAGTACTGCTTGCTGCATAAAATCGATGCTTAAGCTAAAAAAGCTCTACGCCCTAAGTCATAAAGCGGTTCGAACGTGCTTTCGAGTTTCGGTTAAACCTTTCGTATAACCGGCATTTATTGATTTTAATAAAAAAGAACTGCACAAATACATTGTGCTACTAAAGTAGAATCATTTTACTGCGGGAGAACAACCACTAAAATTTCATGGTGTATATCTACGTCGAGGTTTAAATATCTCAGTTTAAGTATTGAAAACCTTACATTGAAATAAACTTCCCATTCATAACTTTTTTCAATTAAAAAATTCTATTAGGGCTTTGAATAAAATTATAAAACAAAAAAAAAATATGAAATCGGTTGCCTTATGAATTATCTGAGTACGTACACATTCACAAATGTTACATAAACTAAGGGTTTATAATATCTACGTGATCAAAATATTGTTCTTGATATGAAATTTGGTTTATGTAACTTAATATACCTATGCTATGCATACTTATGCATTAACGTATTTATCGTCATCAGCCCATATGCGTTCCCACTGCTGGGGCACGGGCCTACCCTAAACTAGGGCGATCAGGCCGCGAGTCTACCACGCTGGCCAAGTGCGGGTTGGTCGACTACACAACCTAAGAATTTTTGTAGGTGTGCAGGTTTCCTCACGATGTTTTCCTTCACCGTTAAAGCGTCGATTAATCGTATCGAAAACACATTGGTACGTGACGGGGTTTGAACCGGCTACTTCTCGCTTGGAAAGTGACCGCCTGAAACACTCGTCCATCAAAATCTAGATTTTACCTAAAATAAATTTCCCTCAATATGAGGACTTTATATTTATTCATAATGCGTACTAAAATCCTTTAACATGTACTACATATATCAAAGTACTTCCGTACGCTCGTAATTCCGATCTCATATATAACTCATAGCCTATAAATAATCTGACGTATCGGAATCGCTTGACAAAGCCCCCATTGTACCGTTGATCCCCTTTGCAAAATATGACGTGTATTTATGAAAACATAACTCGTTTATATCCGTATTCCGCTTATGTATTTCCTCTTTTATACTGACACCCGTCACGCAACATTTAAGACATCATACTTGGAGGGGAAAATTTGGTTTTTGGATAACTTGAACGGAAACTTTAGCTTACTTGGACACAAATAATACTAATAATCTTTATTATAATCACACAGACAGACAAGTTTACAGTATAAATAAAGAAATGATATTCATACAAGTAAATATGGCATAATGTATCTAATGTGTGAAACTAACCCTTGACTCTATCTTTTTGAAGTAGTTTAGATATTACGTAAATAATATAGATAAAAGCGTCGATGACCGAGTGGTTGAGGTCGTTGCTTGCCATGCGAGAGGTAGCCAGTTCAAACCCCGCCATTTACAACTGTGAAATTTCACAGTTTACCACTTTTTGTGTGGAATTTTAAATTGAAACCTGCGAAGTAATTCTGTGGTTTTGTGTGAGTCGAGCAACCCGCACTTGGCCTGCATAGTTGACTAAAGCCTGATTGAAACCCCTAGTTTAGGGTAGCTGTATATGGGCTGATGATGTTGACGTCTTAAAAAAGGACGATTCACTTAAGATATAAGAACGATGACGGCCAAATCCTTACTTAATATCCTTACTATATTACTCTGTCTGTCTGTCTGTCTGTCTGTCTGTCTGTTACGCTTTCACGCATAAAGTACTGAACCGATTTAAACGAAATTTGGTACAGATATAGTCCAGAGCCTAGAAACGGTTATAGGCTACTTTTTAACCGACTGCGCTATAAAGAAGTAATGTTTTACCCGTTAAACATCTCATCGCAGACGAAGTCGTCACAGCCACTGGACGGATGGAGATGAAATTTAGCATACAGGTAGATGTTATGATTTAGGCATCCGTTAAAAAAGGATTTCCCGAAATTCCCACGGGAACGGGAATTAACGGGAAATTCCTTTTGTATGAAAAATACGAACCGCATAAGTTAGACGCTTGAAATTTGGCATGCAGGTACCTTAATTAATTAAAAGCTTAATTGCAACTGGATTTTGTAAAATTCCCACGGGAACGAGAGTAATAGGGAAAAAACTTTTGTATGAAAAAATCTAAACCGCGTAAGATAGATGATTGAGATTTGGCATGCAAGTACTCTAATGAACGCAAAGCTTACTTCCAACGCGATATTACAAAATTCCCATGGGAACGGGAGTAATTGGGAAACAACTTCTGTATGTAAAATCCCTTACTAGGTTGAAATATATTATATAGAGATAGAGATATACCCGAAGCGAAGCGAGGGCGGGTCGCTAGTATCCTTACTAATATTATAAATGCGAAAGTAACTCTGTCTGTCTGTCTGTCTGTCTGTCTGTCTGTTACGCTTTCACGCATAAAGTACTGAACCGATTTAAACGAAATTTGGTACAGATATAGTCCAGAGCCTAGAAACGGTTATAGGCTACTTTTTAACCGACTGCGCTATAAAGAAGTAATGTTTTACCCGTTAAACATCTCATCGCAGACGAAGTCGTCACAGCCACTGGACGGATGGAGATGAAATTTAGCATACAGGTAGATGTTATGATTTAGGCATCCGTTAAAAAAGGATTTCCCGAAATTCCCACGGGAACGGGAATTAACGGGAAATTCCTTTTGTATGAAAAATACGAACCGCATAAGTTAGACGCTTGAAATTTGGCATGCAGGTACCTTAATTAATTAAAAGCTTAATTGCAACTGGATTTTGTAAAATTCCCACGGGAACGAGAGTAATAGGGAAAAAACTTTTGTATGAAAAAATCTAAACCGCGTAAGATAGATGATTGAGATTTGGCATGCAAGTACTCTAATGAACGCAAAGCTTACTTCCAACGCGATATTACAAAATTCCCATGGGAACGGGAGTAATTGGGAAACAACTTCTGTATGTAAAATCCCTTACTAGGTTGAAATATATTATATAGAGATAGAGATATACCCGAAGCGAAGCGAGGGCGGGTCGCTAGTAATATTATAAATCCGAAAGTAACTCTGTCTGTCTGTCTGTCTGTTACGCTTTCACGCATAGAGTACTGGTCCGATTTAAATGAAATTTGGTACAGATATAGTCCAGAGCCTAAGGAAGGTTATAGGCTTCTTTTTAACCGACTGCGCTATAAGGAAGTAATGTTTTACCCGTTAAACGTCTCTACGCGGACGAAATCGCGGGCGGAAAGTTAGTACTTATATAAAATGTAATATTATGCAAATATATTTACAAGAAATACATTTGCACGTCATAACCACAACTAATGTTAAGAACTACTCTTATAAAGAACAGTAAACTTTAAAAGGAAATGAAAAGTACAGAAGAGACGAATAAAATATTTGGCAGTTCAAACGCTTTAAATTAAAAAAGAACAAAATGGTATTTTGTATTTAAGGAAACTAAGAAATTGTAAAAATAGGCATACTTTTATGTTGTTCTAAATAGCTCAATATGTTAATTTAAGGTTAGAAAACTTGCATTTTAGTCTCTTCCGGTTTTGTTGAAAAAAGTTGTGAATTCTTTTGATACGATACCGTAGGTTATATCATGTCTCTTCTCACTTCCGCCGAGATTCAAAAGACTCGATTTCCTGTTGTTTCGCTTAAATATAAAACTGCAGGCCTTCATTCTCGGGGCTTTTAAGCTTTAAAAATGGCCCGCGCTTTAACGCTTTTTCAAATCGATTTGAAACAAAATTTTTATATAAAATATACCGCCATTTTCACAGGGGAGTTTGGTATCATGTTAATTTTCAGTCGATAAGAAATAAATTTAATGTTTATTTTTCACGACTAATGGATTTTGCTTTTAAAGTATAGTTTGGTGTATAATTAGATTAATTTCATCGTCATCATCATCATCAACCATTAATTATATCCCACTGCATGTATTAAATTTAGTTTCAGTTTATTTGTTTGTTTGAACGCGCTAATCAGGAACTGGTTCGATATGAAAAAACATTTTTGTGTTGGAGAGACCATTTACCAAGGAAGCCTTTAGGCTATACTACGTCACGCTGCAACCAATGGTAGCAAAATGTGTGAAATACCGGGGAAAACGCGGACGAAGTCGCTGGCACATCTAGTGTACAATAAATTCATTATTATTCATCTTGAAGCTAAGCCTGTTTGCTCCTTATTAAAGCGTACCTACTTCTGCCTCAAACTTCCTTTTCAATTTTACGATTCGCGCAAGCCATGAATATCCTTAAGCCGCATAAATAAGAATTTTGCTAAGCCATTGAAAGTTAAATTCATTATTCAATTTTAACACCGTTTAGTTTGTAAATTGGCTTTATTAGTGAAATTATTTGCGTATTCTTGCCACGGTGAGTAATGCTCTACCATTTACAAATGCTTTGTTGATCGTCAAGATAGATCATTTGAGTTATGAGTCTGGATAATAATTCTTGTCGCGCGTCTTAAAAAAAGCGTCGATGGCCGAGTGGTTAAGGTCGTTGCTTGCTATGCGAGAGGTCGCCAGTTCAAACCCCGCAGGTACCAATGTGTTTTTCAAATTTGAAATTCATATGTACCATTATTCGACGCTTTAACGGTGAAGGAAAACATCGTGAGGAAACCAGCACACCTGAGATATTTTTCAACGGGGTGTGAAGCCATGTCAGAGGCCTACGGGCGGCTTAAACTCTGACACCAGGTTGTTCATCAACCACGCGATAAGAAGAAGAAGATAATTCTTGTAATTAGGAACCCTTACTGATGTTACAATTTCAAAAATATCTTTGCTTGCAGGCTTTGGCATCTAATTTAAACGGTTGTATGTAGAGTATATTGTGAGATAGGACATATGCTACTGTTTCATGGTTTACGCGACAATAATTTTATTCTTGAAATTGCTCGGTGAAACTGTGGCTAGTGACCCATGTTCAATACCTACGGTTCTAAGAGTCGTGGGTTCGATTCTCGCACGGTACAAATATTTGTGTGACGAACATCGGTGTTTGTTCCGTGCCTGAGTGTGTTATTAAATAAATAAAAATCTGTAGTGTAGCATCTATATGTAGTGAATGAAGAGAAAGCTTAGATTTGTGGCATAATTAGTCAAATATTCTACGAGCTTTATTCTTCAAAAATAATTAAGCTATTGCATAGCTTTTATCACGGGCTATGAGCGCGGCGACCGAACCAAGAAATTCCGTAACGAAAAAACCTCACATTCGTCTAACATCGTTTCAGTTCGGTAGACTTCGGCACGGTGTTTGTGTGCGTGCGGTTAGACGTATTGTACGACTCTACGAAACTAGCACGAATCGAGACGAGCTGCTCCAAAATCGGACGATGCTATGCAATAGCTATACCGCGGCAGTCCCCGAGTGCCACACGTCTTTTTTACTGTCGTTAATCAAATCACGTTCTCATAGATCAATGCTATCAAATCACATTAGAAGGAACTACGACGATAAAATATCTACTCGTAAACATTATCGGGAGATTTGCTAGCATCGATACTAGATCATTTGGTATAATGTTAGACAAATGGATGGGCCATAAATATCCTCCATGGTTTACCCTCGGACTAAGCGTGACTTTCCATGTTAGTGTTTGACACGACTCGGTGTGAATAATGATTATGTAAGCTTAGGAATATGATAGCGTTGGATTATGAAATATTATTGGGTCTAACATAAATAAGGCGTCCGACCGATTTCAGCCATGGCGGCCGATCTCAATTGGGATCAGCCAAGTGCGCAGGACATATTATAGTGCACAAGTGTACGCGCAAACACAAGTGCACTCTCTATTCCCATAATTCGGTGAGACGCCAATCCGACATGACCGATGAGAGATCGGGCGCAGGACCACCGGCTTAACGTGCTTTCCGAGGCACGGGCGTTCAACCGCCAACTTCCTAACTCCGGGCTGAGTAATTTCATTACAGAAAAACTCACACAAATTTTGCCCGACCCCGAACTCGAACCGGGGACCTCTCGGTCCTAACGCAGCACTTGCTACCAATAGGCCAACGAGGCAGTCAACATAAAACAACTGTACCAAATAGTAACTAACTGTACCAATAAAATGTCAAAGAGTGTTAAGGGAGAGTGAATTTTTTTTTTTTTTTTTTTTTTTTTTTTTTTTTTTTTTTTTTATAATAGGCAAACAAGATGACCACACTCCGCCTGATGGTAAGCGGTAGTGAGATCCAAATATGAGGTCGACAGGCACAATAGATCATATTGCGCCTGTCGCACTCACCCTGAAGGCCTGCTTAAATGCCGTTTCACGCCCCGCCTGAAGAGCCCGGGATCATAGGAGGGAGGAGGAGCTCTTCTAGCACAGGTGCTTCCTCACTCAAAAGAAAAGGTCAACCCTTGTCTATGTTAATGTAGAATATTGGTAATGAAATAAATATTTATTATTATTAAAAAAAAGAAATAGTAGTCATATTAGAATGGAGGGATTTTTTCAAGCAGCACGTAATGGATGAATTAATTCGATTCCTTTAAGGTGTCCTTTATTATGTGAATAGTATTACATTTAATGTTTTTTTATACTGATTTCATTATTTTTAATTACATCAATTGTCATAATACTTGGCGCCTATTTAGATCTCCATAATTTTATCAATTTCAAATTATGTGTGTGTGTTTGAGAATTCCTCTTTTGATGCAAAATAGAAGAACAGGTAAGTAAGTATAATTTCAAAATGCAATTTAATGTGAAAATCAATTACGCGCCCAAGTCATTAACCAAGCTTTATAAAAGCACTTTTTCATTCGCAGCAAGAATGAACTTACATACATTTGTACCAAGAAAGTTTTTGTTGGCGATAAATTTTCATTGGCTACAAAAGGCGTTCGGACAAAAGGAACAGAAAAACCCGACACTAATTTTAACAAAAAGAGTACGATTGTACGGTCATTATCGTTAACTTCAGGGGTCCGTTGGTTGGGGTCTTTTTGCCGGCCCACAGGTTAAGGAAAACATCGTGAAACCTGCTAAGTCAGGGAAATCGGAGTGGGTAATGATTTGAAATTGGGTTGCGGGGGTCAGAGGGAAATCGCTGCAAGGTGGTTTTGTATTTCCGCCTGTGAATTAATGTATGTATGGACGAGTATGTTAAACGTTAATCTCTGTCGGTAATGTCGTCTGGGCATTTGTGATATACTTAGAATTAATTTAACCTTTAACGTCACGGGCGGGGTCTGGAGACCCCACGCGCTGTTTTTTAATGGTATTTTTGGTAATTGGCAAGTTACGATCACATGTTTTCGGCTAATCTCAGTGCAACCCGAGAGCTTTCGGCAAGTGGACTTTTGTCGCTGTTCTATTAAGGTAAGTTACATTTTTGCTTATGTGGGGATACCTGCAGACCCCACCCGTGATGTTACGTAGTAAGTTTTTACACTTTGTTCATGTTTTGATTTATTTATTTTTATGAATTGGTGTTGTATAAATGAAAGAATAAGTTGCCGAATGACCGAAAATCAAATTGCGCAAATATTACTAGTCCAGTCAAATTAGGAAAAAATCTCGGAATTCGAGATACCCAGCTGTAAGTCTGTAAATACTTGTATATTGACGTCCTAAAAATTGTCTCAAAACCTACATATTGTAGGGTGTACGCAACTATTAAATTTTCGAGGTCAAATGTCACAAATATCAGTTTTATGAACTTTTGAGCAAAACGGGAAGTTTTATCATAAAAGTGTGTAGGAGAAAATTACTTATCTTCTATTTATCTATAAAAAATGTCTGTACGTTTTATTCCTAAGATTCACCATTTCAGAGATACAGCGATGCAAATATTTGAAAAAGTTGTATTTTCAAAGGCTTCCAGGCCCACGTGCGATTGTGCTAGACAGTTAAAATTTTCACAACTGATGTATTTCAGTAGCCTCTATAACATCTAATACTAGAAAAAGCTTAAAACCAATGTTTAAGTGGGTTCTCATACAAAAACTATGGTATTTTTTTTCTCACACTTGGCCGGTTTTTAACGTAGTTACCCCAGTAAACCTATTCCAGACGACACCTTTTATACATGAAGAACACGTTGTTTACAAGGAAGCCTAGTTAAATAATTGTTTTGTGTTGTTTTCAGTATTCAGAAGATTCAAGATTTCTGCGTTTCATTAAATTAAATTTGGTTAATATGGATCTTCACGTTCATAATAGAGTTAGATGGACAGTTAACATTTTTAAAATGTATTTTTTATCAGTTATACTTCAAACAGAAATTCTAATAATTGGTTATTTCGTACTTTTTGACCCATAATAAGCAGTTTAAATGTACTGAAACGTATAATACGTAATAATACTAAAAACCACATAAATCAATTATTTAACTAGGCTTCCTTATAAACAACGTGTTCTTCATGTATAAAAGGTGTCGTCTGGAATAGGTTTACTGGGGTAACCACGTTAAAAACCGGCCAAGTGTGAGAAAAAAAAACCATAGTTTTTGTATGAGAACCCACTTAAACATTAGTTTTAAGCTTTTTCTAGTATTAGATGTTATAGAGGCTACTAAAATACATCAGTTGTGAAAATTTTAACTATCTAGCACAATCGCACAGGGGTCTGGAAGCTTTTGAAAATACAACTATTTCAACTATTTGCATCGCTGTATCTCTGAAATGGTGAATCTTAGGAATAAAACGTAGAGACAATTTTTATAGATAATTAGATGATAAGCAATTTTCTCCTACACACTTTTATGATAAAACTTCCCGTTTCGCTCAAAAGTTCATAAAACTGATATTTGTGACATTTGACATTGAAAATTTAATAGTTGCGTACACCCTACCATATGTAGGTTTTGAGACCACTTTTAGGGTGTCAATATCTAAGTATTTACAGACTTACAGCTGGGTATCTCGAATTCCGAGATTCTTACCTAATTTAAGCTTAAATGACTGGACTATACAGGATTCTAGTGGCTCTAAAAGCGAAAGTATAGGAGAAACGAGTCAAGAGAACATTTTGGAGGAGTCGGGCGATATAAGTGATCGTGAATAAATATATAATGAATATAATTCGGCCTCTAACCCTGGATAAGAAAAAGTAGTATTGTCTATAAGTTTTGCAATAAAACTATTTGCAAGTTTCATTCAGTAGCAATTATTTATTGTTTATCATGCCCACGAAAAGAATAATTTATGTCGTTATTTAGCATAGTACTTTTCAAGTATTGTTATTTTTTTTCCATAATGTTTATTTTGTAATTTTCTCTTATTTACTTGTTTCTTGATTCGTATTTTATAAAAAAAAACTGTAATTTAGTCAGAAGATGACTCTTTTGTACAATTTTAATACATTAAACATGTGCCGTAAAATTTCTTTGTACGAGACCGTTAATTTGATAAACATGTTCCTTACTGCCTAACAACTGATTGTTTTTTGATTAATAAATACTTTTCGTAAATATTATAATGTCTTTTCTTTTAATCTAAAACGGTTTTCAACAATTATTTAAAAAACCTGAATATATATGTAAATTTATATTGGGGATACTTCTAGACCCCACGCGTGATGTTACGTTACCAGAAACAACGCGTGTACTTAAAGGTTAATTGTGTTTGTAGTTTCGGTTTTCTTTTTATTTATTTTAGTTCTAATTCTGTTTCTGGTTTCTGTATTGTGTTATTTTACTATTGATTTTCTTTTAATTTCCGATATTGTATGTATGTGTGTCTCTTGGTACAAATAAACAATTATTCTATTCTATTCTATCTCTTAGAACGCAGGCGGCTCAAAAGAAATCGTTTTGATTCAGGAGTTTTTAGGACTAGTATTTAGAATTAATAGTGTTTCATTTTTCTCTCTTTTTTCATTACACATATTATTATTCACTTTTTGATTAGCAATTGTACTATACAGTGTGTGTGTGTGTACCATATTACAAATATGAAAATACTTTAAAAAGCTCTCAACACTGTCATATAAAACCCGAGAATTAAAAAAAAGTTTCGACGTATGTCCTGTTTTATAAATCCCCAAATTTATAAAAAGTGTATAAGTATCTTCGTTAAACGAACCGTTATTCAGTGCTGCCGGTGCACGCTTGGCCGTTTTTTGTTAAGAATACAGAAGCCGTGGAAATGTGTGTTAAAATGAGGTCAGACGCTTGCAATCAAAGAAACACGTAACTTTCTCTAGAAAAGCATTTATTGCGCTAGTTACTTAACAGAACAATAATGGTTAACCAACTTTTGTTTATTGAAAATGTTAATTAACTTGGGTCAATTCAAATGAGTACAATTAATCAAAGTGCAGATTACTGCCTATATAATTACACGCAGTTTATTAATGACATACAAATATCAGCAATTAAGTTCGGAATTTGTGTGAGAGTTTTAAATTTGGTTTATCGACTCGAGTTAATAATTTAAAAACGTACTCTATCTGCAAATCAGTGGTTAAATATCGAATTACCGTTTCAGTATTTGACAGGAAGAAAAATCTCTGCCAAAAAAAAAAAACTAAACTGACCTATCATTTTATTTCAGAAAATGACATCACAAACCGCCAGAGACAACCGATCGTAGTCCCATGATCTCTCTACCGGATATAGAAGTGATAGACACCATAATAAAATGGAACACAACACTCCAAACAGAATTCATTATAGAAAGCACAGAAGAAAACATAAATACAACAGGAACGCAGTACCACGTCATAAATTTGGACACTTTGACGGATTGTGACAAACGAGTGAACGTGACAAAAGACAACTTGACAGAAGTGTGTGAAGTGCAAACGAACTACGACAGTATAGAGATAAGTGTAGTGATAGTGTTGTGTCTACTAATTGTGGTGACGGTGATAGGTAACACTTTGATAATATCCGCCGTGGTGACCACTAAGCGGCTGAGGACAGTGACCAATTGTTTTGTTACTAGTTTGGCGGTTGCCGACTTGTTGGTTGGCATTTTCGTGATGCCGCCGGCCATTGCTGTACATATTACTGGTAAGTTTGTATCATCTTTTTACCTGGCTATGGCGATGTAAAATGGAAGGTTATGGTTCTGACTAGTACAAAGTATTTAGGGTTCCGTAGGCGTTGTTTTTTTGTGTTACTTGGTACAGTCAGCCAAGAAAGTGGTCTACCACTTTTGACAAAAGTTTCTGCGAGGTGTAACGATCGCTAAGGTTGACTTTTCACTGACACAATCTTATTGCCAGGGAAAATTGACCTTGTTGTTTCATGACGTTCAAAGGAATCTTAACCGTAGGGTGGTAGACCACATTTTTGGCTGACTGTACTTTTGGTTTGGTGACAGTGATAGAGAAGACTTTAATAATATTTGAAGGCGGACTTGTCATTTGTCATTTTTGCTGTAACTATTCCGTACCCCCAAAGAGTGTCAATAGACTCGTATTAGTTATACGTCAGTTGTATATATGTATGTATGTCTGTCCGTCGGTCAGTCGCAGGTCTCTAGCTCTTCAACCGTAATAGGTAACCGCTGACATTATCACCGATTATAGTATTTCTGTTGTAGCTGTAACAAATGTGTCACACAGGGGACTTTGCTAGATAGATAGAAAGACTTTTAGGATGATCACACCTAATGGTAAGCGGTCGTAGGTTCACGTATGTGCTCGATAAACACAATAGGCACTATTGATCCTATCGCACTCACCCTGAAGGCCTGCTAAGATGCCGTTTCACGCCCCGCCTGAAAAGCCCTAGGTTATATAAAATAAAACCTTAAGGTTTTGAGAAAAGTTGTCAGAACCGACATTATGCACGAAATTATCTTAGCCCAGAAAAGGGATAGAAATATAGCTGTCAGTGGTATAGGAAGAGAAAGAAGTGTTTTTCTTTGCTACCCAATAAATTGCCCAATCTACACATCCGCCCATATACTTCTGAGCTCTAGATATATGCCTCATGTAGGGAAAATATGAGCTGGAAGGGCGTTCCTATGGCTCGGGACAGTAAAGAGGAACTGAATCTCTTATTACGGGCTACCATACAGGTGTATGCTATATGGATAGTAACGCTGACCAGCACGTGTTGACTAAAACCAGTATAAAATAAATATAACGTAATTTCTTCAATATGATGGTACGGAACCCTTTATCCGCGAGTCTGACTCGTGCTTGGCCGATTTTTAATTAAAATATAATGACATTTTTTTTGTGTGAGTAATGTGAGTCTGTCCATCCCCGCGAAGTTAAGGCACTTATTAAATCTTTAAACAAAGTTGGTGGACATACTTTGTTGAGAAGGTTTACATTAGGACCACAAAATTCAGACCTATGTTAGCATCTTGGTACCATATAAACAGATTTCGCCAAGTTTATATAATAACAAGTAATAATCCAGAGTATTATAACCTTGTTGTGTAATATAGGGCATTTGTATTAGAAACGTGAGTAAGGGTCGACAGGTACTTAAATGTTATTACTGTCATCGATCTTGTCTATATCTCCTTGATACAAGGCATTAGTGAAATATATGTGTTAGACTACTCATCTTTCAAAATTATAGCGCAATTTGAGGCTCCTGAAAATAGAAAAATTTGCTACAGAGTTAAACAAATCGATTTTTAGAATTATGATAATGGTAACATTAAGAAACTTACATGAGAATACCGTAAATCGATATTCAAAGATTTTTCCGTAACGTAGGCATAATGTAAGACTATTTAGGTATATCGCAAATACATACTAATTAAAATAGAATAGAATAGAATAACGGTTTATTTGGTACAATTATCTTAAAATATGGTAAAAACTGTCTTAAACTCAAATAAATAATTTCTATTGACTAAAAACCGTAAAGTGAAAATGGTTGTTGCGCAACTTTAAGTCGATATAGATTCTACACGGGCAGTCGAAACGAAAAACGTAAAAAAAATTGGTCTTGCGATATCATTTTATTTGATATTTTATTTTTATTCAATTGTGCATTAGTGTTTGAAACTAACACTCAATTTTACCATCTTCGAAGTAAAATACGTACTCATAAATACGTGACACTATGAATGACGATCGCAATATCCAGTAATTAAAATAATAAGATCTCTTTTAATATCCTCGCTAAAGCAGACGAAATGACAGTGAGGAATGTGTTTAATGACCACAATACGTACGAGTTAGAATTTCTTTCATTAAGTTTTTTATTAGGTACTTTCATTAACTGCCTCGTTGGTCTGTTAGTAGCAAGCGCTGCGTAAAGACCGAGAGGACCCAGGTTCGAGTCCGGGGTCGGGCATTATTTGTGTGAATTTTTCTGTGAAGGAATTATTCAGCCTGAAGTAAGGATGTTGGCGGTTGCACACCCGTGCCTCAGAAAGCACGTTAAGCCGGTGGTCCTGCGCTCGACCTTGCATATGTCACGTCGGATAGCCGTCTCACCGAACTCTGAGAGTAAGGGATTAGAGAGTGCACATGTATTTGCGCGCATACTAGTGCACTATGATATGTCCAGCGCACATGGCTGATCCCAATTGAGATCGGCCGCCATGGCTGAAATCGGTTAAATGCCTTATATCAGGTACTTATCTGCGTTTTGTAAACGGCGTAAGGCTGCCCGGGTACAGTCGACTTTTTGTACGGCCGATAGATTACCCGATTTTTCTTCCGATGATTTTGTTTGATTTATACAACCGTTTTTTCGTAGGACGCGTGCGTCACTCCATTTAATTGCAAACATTTAAAAGCGTCGATGGCCGAGTGGTTAAGGTCGTTGCTCGCCATGCGAGAGGTCGCCAGTTCAAACCCCGCCAGGTACCAATGTGTTTATCAAATTTGAAATTCATATGTACCATCATTCGACGATTTAACGGTGAAGGAAAACATCGTGAGGAAACCAGCACACCTGAGAAAATTTTTAAACGGTGTGTGAAGCCATGTCAGAGGCCTACAGGCGGTTTAAAAACTCCTGACTGACACCAGGTTGTTCATCAACCATACGATAAGAAGAAGATTGCAAACAGTATATTCCGGTGACCGAGATATTATGAAAGAATAAGATGAGAAATCATTTGGAAAATTCTACTACAATACATAAAAGATCTAATCCGCTTTCAATTGAGAATTTCATTCACAATTTTAGAAGCCTTTTCTAGTTTACAAAGATGGCCACTTGACACAGTGCAATACAATTCACTTGACTTCAATGGCTCTTTCGACGATTTATCGCTTTTATATTGGAAGGTGCTTTATGATTTAATAGAATAGAATAGAATAGAATAATACTTACTAATATGCAATGAATTATGTTGTAGCAAGTTGTACGTTAGACATAGGCCTCCCCAAATGCACGCCACTTCCCTCTCTGCATTTGGGGAGGCCTATGTCCAGCAGTGGACAGGAATGGGCTGATGATGATGATGATGAAGTTGTACGTTGACTGGCTCGGTGGAACAGTGATTAGTGACCCAGAATCACTACCCGGGACAAGTATTTGTGTAATACGAACATCGGTGTTTGTTCCGTGTCTGGATGTCTTATTAAATACACCGTGAAATTTTAGTGGTTGTTTTCCCGTGACAGAACGATTTGCCTTTAGTAATACTATCGAATCATGCAAATTATTCCATGAAAAAAAAAAATGTTTTCTCAAATTTTCAAAATATAAATTTTCCAACACGAAAACGAGAGAAGCTATCGTTGTTTTATAAGATGTGACGTATTCAGGTGCTGCTTGCCGCATGAAATCGATGCTTAAAGCTAAAGAAGCTCTACGCCCTAAGTAATAAAGCGGTTCGAACGTGCTTTCGAGTTTCGGTTGTACCTTGCGTAAGAAACGGCATTTACTGATTTTAATAAAAAAGAACTGCACAAATCTATTGTGCTACTAAGATAGAATCATTTTGCTGCGGGAAAACAACCACTAAAATTTCACGGTGTATTTAAGTATATTTGTGTCTCCATTGTTGTTTCTGATATCCGTAACACAAGTGCTTAAGCTACTTACCGTGGGATCAGATCAATGTATGTGATGTCGTGTATTATTATTTTTATTTATTGGTGTCCTCTGCTATTTTCTACGACTCTGTTCGTGTTAATCTTTGACTCTCCATTTTACGGGGGTGTCGAAAAACGTCCAAGTTATAAATAACTAAACAAATTTTAAAGTATTTAGGCCTGGTTGTTACGGCTGTCAATTTAAATCAATCAATCACTCAGTCACTTAACCGTAACACTTGCATGTTAAACGAAATCTCTCAAAGTAGGTCAGGATACAGTACGAATGTACTTCTAAAACTTCGCGCGAAGTTTTTTGAATCTATACATACACCGTGAAATTTTATTGGTTGTTTTCCCGCAGCAAAATGATTTTACCTTAGTAGCACAAAAGATTTGTGCAGTTCTTTTTTATTAAAATCAATAAATGCGGGTTTTACGAAACTCGATAGTACTTTCGAACCACTTTATTACCTAGGGCGTAGAGCTTCTTTAGCTTTAAGCATCGATTTCATGCGGCAAGCAGTACCTGATTACGTCACATCTTAAAAACAACGATAGCTTCTCTCGTTTTCGAGTTGGAAAATTATTATTTTGAAAATTTGAAAAAAATTTTTTTTGTTCGAAGTAATAATTCGCATAATTCGATAATATTACTAAAGGCAAATAATTCTGCCACGGGAAAACAACGACTCAAATTTCACGGTATAAAATATGTCTATGTGTGTCTATGTGTTTACTGTGATATAAAATGTTATAGGTATGATACCTTTATCATCTATTACCAAAACTTTAAACTATCAAGTTTACACACATTATAAAACTGAATATATCCGGGAGCTCATGCAAACAAAGCAACATGGTAAATATCCCGGACATATCCAGTTTCTAGTATTCAGATTTTTGGATCTTTTGTCTGTGCGTTTGTAAATGCTAATCTCAGAAATGGGTTATCCGAACTGGTAGTAGTTTTCAGTTTTGTATTTTAGTAAGTTCCATTAAAAATGTAGTGTTGGTTTTATAGTAACAGAGCCCACGACCAAAATTTTTGTCTCATAGCAATACGGCCAAAACCGCATCAAATCGATAGATAAGATTATTCCGAAAATACCAATATCAGACATTTTCCGCGTAGCGTTTGATCTGACCGAATTTTCAAAATTGTCAAAGAATTTTACCGAACTGCATCATAGCAATATGTCTGATTTGCAGATTGTAGTTAAATGATGATTCTGAGATACCGGAAACATATTTTTCAGACGTTAGTGGTGTAGCGCAAACCCGTAAAATCACTAAAAAGATTAAAAATGAGACAAAAAAAATGTCTCATAGCAATACGTCTGAAAATCTTTTTTATTAGTAAATTTTGGTTATTTGATGCGAACAAAACAATTTTCAGACGGAAATGTGGACGCATAAAATTTTGAGACCGTTTTGAAAATGTTAACAAATTTTACCGATCGGTATCATAGCAATATGTCTGAAAATTGCTAGACATGATAGAATAAGTTGTCCACATGTGCAAAAAATTTATATCAGACAAATGAAGTGTAGCATCTTTTCTATCAGACAACTGTTCGATACTCAGATATCATTTAAGAATCGTATTGAGCTATCTTGAATGAAACCAATGAATAATAGTAAGAAAGGGGCAGGGGCGTAACAAGCGATGAGGCTGTTGAAATTAAATACTGATTGATTTGATAGTTTTGGTTTTATTTAAAGCACACTTGTTATTTTCGTTTTAGCATATACTCCATATGCTACACTTAAAGTGTCTGAAAACAGGTTTTTGGTAATCAAGGCAGCAAAACGAAAAGTTAAAAAAAAATTATCCGTATTGCTATGATACAAGTCGGCTAAATTTGTTGACATTTTCAAAAATGCGCTCAGGCTATGTGCTACGCACAAAATGTCTGAAAACAAACTTTTTCGTAATACAATTATAAAATCTATGTACATTATCACTATCAGACGTATTGCTATAATACCGACTGCCTTTTTTTTTTGACACAGCAGAAATGGCCTCCCACGCAGTTGCTACACTTTCGACCGTTACTATATACCTAGTCGGGTTCAGAATCATACAATCTAAAGATTTTATAGGGTTTTTGCCGTATTGCTATGAGACATGGTTTTGGTCGTGAGCTCTGTTACTATTAGGTCAATCGATAAATAAAAAAAGTATGTCATTCAAAGAATCACGCTTAACTTGATGGGCGTTTGTAGGCGCAAGAATTATATTTTAAAAAGTAGCTGTGCCCGCGTCTCCGTTCGCGTTGGAGCTAGAATTTAAATAGCCTATCCTGTGTCCCAGATGTCTATGTGTTTTTATACCAAATTTCATCAAATTCGGATAATTGGTTTAAGAGTTATGGAGGAATATACATTATACATACATACACACATACAGAAAAAAAATCTAAAAATCGTGTAATTGGAATCAGTAAGTATCATATATTGAGCCTACAAACACAATATCTCTGAAAACAAACTAACTTACTCCATGACCGACTCTTACAGATTTATTATTAGTATTAGTATAGATGACTTTTTCACGCGGATGAAGTCGCTGGTACAGTTAGTAGACAAATATTTTCCCACCTCTATTTAATATCTACCGGGGGAGATCTCATCAATATCTCCCGGGACAAACAAATTACCAATCACTCCGAAATACTTCTTCGAGATTAAGAGGGATATAAAACCTTTTCCGTAGCTAATAAATAACAAAGGAGTAAAAGGAGACATAAGTACGCTGATTATACCATGGTTGTTTCTAGGTAATTTTTGATACTATGCGTTCGGTAAATTGATAAATAATGTAATAAAGCAAAGCATAAAGCATGTAATGTATAAATGTTTGTGTGTTTATTTCAACGCGCTAATCTCAGGAACTACTGGTTCTATTTGAAAAAAAATATTTCAATAAATATAATTTTGTATTGGATAGGACCATTAATCAGGAAGGCTTTACGCTAAAACGTCCCGCTGCGACCGATAGGAGTGAAGAAACAATGGAAAATGTGTAAAACATGGGGTAAAACGCGGACGAAGTGGCTGGCAGCTTGTAACTTACAAGTATAAATCCTCTTTACTAACGCACGATTAAATGCGTGTTTATAGTAAAGAAACTAACATATCGCAAGTGAAAAAAGCGATTTAGCCACCACTCTATGTTTTATGGCCAATAACAAAAGATTTAAGAGCCTTTCAACGACTTGGTACTACCGGCAACGCTGGCGGTAGTACACTTTTCAAATAGATTTCTTTAAACGCCAATAGCCCCGCCCACTGGCCAATAGAAGAGCACTTAAAGAAAATCTGTCAAAATCCAAGCAAAAACGTTCCAATAGTAGGAGAGCTAGCAACAATTTTTTGGTAGGTATTTGAGGCAAGCTGAAAACTTATCCTGAACCTCTCCTATTATATCCCAGCACGACACTGCAGACCTGGCTGGTGAGTAGCGGGGCTAAAGCAAACCCCCAAAAATATTTTTCATCTTTTTATTTATAACTAAAAAATAAGACTCACGTTGTAAGACAAATTATTTCGATGGAACTTGTCAGGTGAACTGACAAAGTATATTTTTTTGGATTATAAAATATATTTTAAAATAAGAAAAATTGGGGGTTTGGTTTAGCCCCGGTACTCAGCCAGGTCTGCGGTTTTGTGTTGAGTTATAATATTAAAGGTATAGGATAAGTTTTCAGCTTGCCTCATATACCTACCGAAAAATTCTTGCAGGCTCTCGGACCACAATTTGGGCGGGGCTTGCTTTGCGTATAAGCGCCAAGCGATTTTCACCTTATAGGTGGTCGACCGCCAAATACTCCGATAGTACATCGTATATTTGAGATCATGTAGCCTTGAATCCCGCAAAAAGAATGTATAAATTTTGCAGAAAATATTTTACTTACATATCGGAAAATATTTTTATATGACATAAGATTTTGATGTCTGGTATAATATTTATGCATATTCCTTATTATTTCCGCGTGAAGTCCTTAATTTATTTTAATTCATTAATACCTACCAGATAAGTTGCATCATCATCATCATCATCAATTGGTTCGATCATCTTCATCATCATTTTACTGTTCTATTCGCATGCTAAGTCAGGTCGGCGCAACATGTCTTTTCCTTTCACTCGGGTCTATCATTCGTCAGCTCTGTGTCTTCTCCTTTCACTCCCATATCATCTCTCACGCAATCCATCCACGTCTTCTTTGGCCTTTCTCTACCACCACAATCATTCACATTCATACTCATAACTCTTCTAGTCATGTGGCTTTCTTCCCTCCTCATAACATGCCCGTACCAGGTCAACCTACCTGATAGGTTATACCAAACATATATTCACGTCTTTAATAAACAATAACGCTTATCTAGAGCAGAAGAATATTCTCAAATAAACTCCATTACAGGCAAAAAGTATACTGAAAGGACCTTTTTAATAAATGATTGATGATGCCTCTCAAAAGCTTGGTTTTATTAACTTGGCTTTTTTATCTCCATTTACTCACAATGAAGAGCCATCGATGTCACGTTTTTATGAAGGTTTAAAGGTCGGAACAGGTTCTGAGCCTAGATTTTTTTCCAGTGGCCCCACTCAATGGGATGCGGCCGTGAGGTCGACATATGAGGTCGACAGGCACAATATAATCTAAGCTCAGAACCTGTTCAAAATCTCTTTATTTTCTGATCGGCTATTAATACAACATTCTAAGATATAAAGAAATCGCGTGTATGTAATTCAGAAAGTATATTTCCAAACTTCAGCTAAACTCATAAATAACATAATTCTTGCAAGAGGAACTTGTTTGAAGAATAATGAATATTCATACATTTTACTGAAAAAGTCCAATTTTGAAACTTTGCTAAGCTCAACGTTTTTCAGTGGAAAACTGTTGAGATATGAATTATTTGCAAATCGTACAACAATATTTATGATGATTGTGTTTAATTAAAATTAAACTACAGCACTTATTTACTTAATTACTTAAACTTAGGTATATTTTTATTAAAAGCAAAACGAATTTATTTAGTGTTTACATTTACTTTGATGAAGAAAAAAATTGCTAATTTTATTCGCTAAAGGGTTACATTTTAGGATTCTGTTGTAAAATGGTCTCATGAAAAGCGTCGTTGGCTAAGTGGTTAAGAGCGTTCCTTTCCAAGCGAGAGGTCGCCAGTTCAAATCCACGTAGCAAGTTTTTCAATTTTGAATTTCATAAATGTACGATTATTCGACGCTTAACCGTGAAAGAAAACATCGTGAGGTAACCTGCACACCTGCCAAGAAATTCTTAGGTTGTGTAGTCAACCAACCCGCACTTTGCCAGCGTGGTTGACTAAGGCCTTATCACCTTCGTGGCAGTAGAAGACTAGGTCAGAGTCCCATGACGCCACCATAAGGCGATGAGGTACACCGCGGTGTTTTAGTCGGTAAGCCTCCTGGGCATTGCACCCCGCCCAGGAGCCGCGGCTGGCATTTACCACCTTTTCGCCAGCCGCTGGGGAGTCCGACACACCACTGGGAGAGATCCCCCTCTCCCAGTGAAGGTGCGAAAAGCATTTCACCGCGTTAAAAAAAAAAAAGGCCTTATCACCTTCTTTAGGTTAGGCCCGTGCCCCATCAGAGGGGACGTATATGTTGCTGATTATTAAAATAAAAATTCTAGACTTTCCACATACAACAATGTTCTCAAAGTTTACGACTTAGTGGTACGCTCGTAATTTATGTAGATAGGTATCATTATGACGTGTTGTAGCGAGTTACTAATGAAAATGGCACCAACAATGTGGTGAGAATATTTTGCTGCTAAAAATTCTACCTTTATTAGGACTACTTGCTCTGTCTATAAATACTTACTACATACTAGCTGTACCAGAGACTTCGTCCGCATGGAAATGGGAAGTAAGGCAGCCTTTTAATATACCCGCACGTATGGACCGGTTGAAATGAAACAATCACTAAATTTTAATTGGAGCTTACTATGTATTATATATCAATGAAAACCAAATCTAAATCGGATAAGCTGTTTCTAAGATTAGCGTGCACAGACGCTGAGACAAATATACGAAAACTCTAAAAATCATTGTTATACACCGTGAAATTTTAGTGGTTGTTTTCCAGTGGCAGAACGATTTGCCTTTAGTAATACTATCGATTCATGCAAAAAATTCCTCGAAAGTAAAAATTTTTTTTTTCAAATTTTCAAAATAATAATTTTCCAACTCGAAAACGAGAGAAGCTATCGTTATTTTATAAGATGTGACGTAATCCGGTACTGCTTGCCGCATGAAATCGATGCTTAAATCTGAAGAAGCTCGACACCCTAAGTCATAAAGCGGTTCGAATGTGCTTTCGAGTTTAGGTTAAACCTTTCGTAAAACCGGCATTTATCGATTTTAACAAAAAAGAACTGCACAAATCTATTGTACTAGTAAGATAGAATCATTTTACTGCGGGAAAACAACCACTAAAATTTCACGGTGTATATATATATATATTTTACAGATACCGATCCATTACATTTTTATTGTATGTATGTATAGATTTTATATTATACTCACTTACTTCGTACAATTAGTATACCAATAGTATGGTTGTATTTTTTTATAAATAAATAAATATTGCACAACATCACATACATTGATCTGATCCCGTGGTAAGTAGCTTAAGCACTTGTGTTACGGATATCAGAATCAACAGTGGATATGTCGCAGTCGTATTGTATAATCCGCTGTATTACATTACGGCTAGCCGTTATCAAAAACAGGGCCGTTATGTATTACGGCGGATCAACGATTAGCCGGATTGTCATTACGATTTACATTTTGGCGACTCACGATCAGCCGTATTGCACTATATTCAATATTTTAGGGTGACTACGTCATGTGATAACAAAATAAAACAGGGTTTAATTGAAAATCAATTTTCTCAAAATACTCGGTATGTAATAGGTTTGTACTTTGTGTTGCGTAGGTGTGAAAGTATAATACATAATATAAAAACTAAAGTTTTTTTAAGTAATTAAGAATTAGAAACTAAGTAAGTAATACACTTAATATTTGGGTTTAGTATTTTCGAGTACTTATTTAGAACACATAATTCAAAATCTTTGGTAAGTTGCGTTTTGATTCGCAGGTTGAGCATAGGAAGACAAATATTTCAATGGCCTTTTTTGAAAAAAAAAAGTTTGTTTTGTCTCGCCCGACGTGGCTAATTTCTTTATGAATTTCCATCAGAGTATCGAAATATTGCTCCATGGGTAATACGCGAATGCTATGGTCCTCAGGATTATTTTTCTTCAAGATAAGATAATCTTCACCAGCAACATTCATGAGGTCATATTTTTGCACTAATAATACTGTGTAGAATTCCGCCGAATACTAGAATCCATAGCCACTTTAGCGGTTTTGATATGCAATATAACCTCTAAAACTCGTTTTTTGTCCTTTCACACTCAGACGAATAGAAACAGTTCAATTGCACGTCAAATTTATTCTTAAAGTCACTATTTACACTCGTATTTGTTTATTTTTTTTAAAACGACTGTTAAAATAATATTTTTGCAAAACATTTTCTGTATTGGAGGCCATTGTTGTTGTTATGATAGGCAGCGCCGCGAGCGCTAAACATAGGAACTAAAAACTGTCAAAGAGGTGGTTAACGACCCGCTCTTTGACATTACGGCTAGCCGCATTAAAGAACGTTTAGCGCCGAATACATCCCGGCGGAATTTCATTCAGCCTTATTTAATCCGGCTAATCGTTGATCCGCCGTAATACATAACGGCCCTGTTTTTGATAACGGCTAGCTGTAATGTAATACGGCGGATTATACAATCCGACTGCGACAGATACACAAATAAACTTAAATACCTATCTATACTAATATTATAAAGCTGAAGAGTTTGTTTGTTTGTTTGAACGCGCTAATCTCAGGAACTACTGGTTCGATTTGAAAAAATCTTATCGCGTTGTATAGACCATTTATCGAGGAAGGTTTTAGGCTATATAACATCATGCTGCGACCAATAGGAGCAAAGATACAATCGAAAATGTGTAAAAAACGGGGGAAACGCGAACGAAGTCGCTGGCACAGCTAGTATTTAATAATACTTCCAGACACGGAACAAACACCGATGTTCGTCACACAAATATTTGTCCCGAGTGGGAATCGAACCCACGAATCTTGGAACCGTAGGTTATGAACCTGAGTCACTGGCCACTGTTCCACCGAGTTGTATTAACTTTACATTTTGTATATTAATGATACAATAACATAACCAAATTAATTGTTCGGTCTTTTGAAAATCTTAACCGTGCCCTAATTCTACGAACGTGTTAATTATTCATTGTTTAGTGTTATGTTATGGTATGTTACGGTCAAAACTCAAAGTCGGTCAAAACCAATTTTGACTGTAAAAATCAAGCATTTGATGTTTTGACCGATGCCCATAGGCATTGCCTGCTAACTACCAAATTCAGTCAAAAGTTAATGAGTTGATTCTGTATAAATAATAATTGAATAAAATTTTGTACAATAAACATATTATTATCATTCAAAAAAGTAGTAGAATAGTAGTCGAAACCATTTTCGACTAACCGACACAGTAAATTTTTTTTTCATCTAGGTACCTACATCATTGGTAAAAATTGATTAAGATCGGTTATGAATTTGACTGTAACATTATACAAATCTAAGATAAACAAGCCGTACGAATAATCCGACAACTTTCAACCAATATTATTAAGGCAGAGATGTACCAGGCAGAGAATTACCATTGTTAAACTTGAGCGAGTAGAGCTAGAAATGTCTTCTTTGAAAAATTAATGAAATCTTTTTATTTTATCACTGCTCATGATATAAAAATATTAGACACGTGACAAACACAGATGATTTTTGTCATACAAAAAAAAATCTGATTGGGATTCGAACCTGAAACTCTAGCGCAAGATACAGGGACAATACCAAAATGTACCATTAAGTTGCTACCATACAGTGGAAAAGTATCATACAGAAAAAGCGTCGATGGCCGAGTGGTTAAGGTCGTTGCTTGCCATGCGAGAGGTCGCCAGTTCAAACTCCGCCAGGTACCAATGTATTTTCAAATTTGAAATTCATATGTACCATCATTCGACGCTTTAACGGTGAAGGAAAACATCGTGAGGAAACCTGCACACTTAAGAAGAAATTCTAAGGTTATGTAGTCGACCTACCCGCACTTGGCCAGCGTGGTCGACTAGGGCCTTATCGCCCTAGTTTAGGGTAGGCCCGTGCCCCAGCAGTGGGGACGTATATGGGCTGATGATGATGATGATGATACAGTGGAACGGAAATCTTAGTTAAAGCTCGCAGCTATTGGGAGCGTGCACGACGGAGCCTCATTTTGTGGGCGTTTCTGTCGTTAAATCTTATGGAGTTAAATTAGTTCCAACGGCCGCCGCTAGCAACAACGGACATCTCATAAGATTACATGCGTTTTTGACAATCAGCGCCATTTTTCCCTTCACTCACTTTGCACGGTCCCAATACCTCACGCTAGTCAGAACGCTTTGTTTAACATAACTAATTATAACTATACGCCTCACTTATAACATTTATCGTCAGTCATTAATTCAGTTTGCGGAGCTAAAGATTGTCATTTTATAATTAGTGCCTTATTGAGATACATGGAGACGACGGAACTGCTTCATTAATTAATATAACTTCTTATCAGGTTAAAGGATGATGTTTCAAATTATTAAGCCACATATTTCCAAAAAATAATATTTTGTAACTTTTGACTACAATCCATCCACAATTTAGAGGAAAAGCATTTACGGCACATTTCGATAAGTTACCTTTTTAATGGATTATTCAAGTAATTATTTTTTGTTTAAGAAAATAATTCTGTTCTTCAACCATAAGTTTCAAGTCTACCTCAAGTTTTTATGAATCATATAATTATTATTCATTGAAATAAGTTGAAAATGAAATAACGCGAGTGTATTTTTTAAATTCTAAATTCTAAATAACAAAAGATTTCAACCGCTTTAGTAAATCATTTTTCTTGTAATCAAACTTTCAGAAATTAATTTTGTAAACTTAAAAAAGATATCGGTTTATTTGAACTTTGCTTCGAAAGCTCGATCTCAGCAAAAAAATCAAGCCTTTGACCTCAAAAATACCGTGTTTCAGTAATTATTCGCGCTAATGACTGTGGCTTGATGAGTTTTCAAGTCCAAATCAATGGTTTTTTTTTAATTTTTTGCTTGCTTTGTTAGTTTTTGTTTTTCTTTATTTGTTTATCAACATTTTGAATTTAGAACTTATATTTGGCGAGCTTCTTTCATGTTGCTTGGATTTTGTTTCAATGTGTTTTTTTGTTTAATTTAATTCATCTGGAGATGATTATTTAGGGTTGCATAAATTTTGATTATTGCATGTTTTAGTGCCCTCTATTGTCAGGAGAAGGGTCTTATGAAAAAAAAAAGAAAATATGGAAAGTTATGAAATGATATAAGGTTCACTTGTAAAGAATAAAAATTTCGTTGTGTGTTGTTAACTTAACAAAGAATACTTCAAACTCTCTCTCAGTCCCTACACACTGTTCGGGATCCCCACTTGAAAATAATAACGTCAAAATATTCGTACACATTTATTTTGGACAGTTGTATTCGACTTTCGAACTCTTTACCACTTCTATTATCCCTTGCGAGATTTTTTTTGAAATCGTGTTTTGAGAAACCATTAATTGCTAGTGAAGTGGACTGTATAGTGGGTAAAGATGATATTAACACGGAGTTATGAACACTTTTTTATTAGTTATATTAAGGAATCACAATGTTTCGATAACAATAGCTGAAGGCAGACAGAAATAATTGACAAGTATATTGACAAGTATATAGATCAAAAATATGAACATAGACCGAATAAAAAAGGTGCCAACTAAGCCAGTAACCGTTTTTATTTGCAGTATTTTTGAGTTCGTCAACAGTTGAGCCTTATAAGCGCTCTGGTGCCGTAGACAAAGTAACAATATCGAAACGATAACGAAGTTCGAAAGTAATAAAATGTATGGGATTGCCATTAGATGCGATAAATCACGTGGTCAATCCCATACATTTGTTCTTTTCGAACTTCGTTATCGTTTCGATATTGTTACTTTGTCTAAGCCCCCTGAAGCAAGTACTGTTTTTAAGTACTTATAACTATTGTTGCAAATGAACAACGGTGTTTGTTCCGTGTCTGGGTGTGATTATGTATTTAAAAATATATATCTATGTATATCAGTCTCTGACGCCCGTCGCCCATAGTACAAGCTCTGCTTAGTTTGGGGTCAGATGACCGTGTGTGGAAATGTCCCAGATATTATTATTTATTTATTTATTTCAATAAACGGTGTTCATCCAAAAACGATGTAAAAAGTGGTCTAAAATCATTTTTTTCATGAAATGATTAAATAAAAGTAACACGGAGAAATAGTACCCTTGAATTTACAACGGAGAAGTAGTAACATTTTCGCTTACAATTTCCTAACACATCTTCCTCTCTCCAGGTAAATGGGAGCTGGGTTGGATCCTCTGCGACATCTGGATCAGCTTGGACATCCTCCTCTGCACAGCTTCCATCCTCTCCCTCTGTGCGATCAGCGTGGACCGGTACCTGGCGGTCACCAGACCCTTAACGTACTCCAGAAGAAGAAGGTCCAAGAAGTTGGCATTGACGATGATCTTCTTCGTCTGGATTGCCGCTGGGGCCATCACTTGCCCGCCGATGTTTGGGTGGTGAGTTGAAACCTTAGAATACTGAAAATGTCCGGGATATTTACAATCCGGGATGTTTTAATGAGCTCCCGATATTTCGGCACGTTGCAAGCGCCATGATTATATCGGGAGCTTATTCAAACAAAAGAAGTGGTAAATATCCCGGAAATTTTCAGTTATCTAATGTGTGTAACCATGACAGTTTAAAATTATGTATGGATTGGAAACCTGTTAATAATTGGGTGATGGTTTGACTAGTTCGGTGGAACAGTGGTTAGTGATCCTCGCTACGGTTCCAAGAGTAGTGGGTTCGATTCCCACCAGCGATAAAAATTGTGTTTTTTCTGTGTCTTGGAGTATTTAAGTATAAATTTTTAAATTCCTTCTTATCTTTTTATGTATCGTAATAATTTTGATCCCGTATAATTTTTTTGGTAGTAAAAAATACAATAGCAGAAATAATTATGCCTGTAGTTAATATAAGTCCGCTGACAGATGTAATAACTGCAGTCATGAATACATTTATCTCGAAATCAGATTAATATTAAAATATTTTCGCATATTAATGTGTTAAAATATTTACGAATTGTGTCGATGGCCGAGTGGTTAAGGTAATGACCTGACTGACTGTAATGAATGACCATGGCTTGTCATGTTGCCAATTCAAACCGCCACGTTTTTTTTTTTTTTTTTTTTTATAAAGAGGCTAACAAGATGACCTCACTCCACCTGATGGTAAGCGGTAGTGAGATCCAAATATGAGGTCGACAGGCACAATAGACCATATTGAGCCTGTCGCACTCACCCTGAAAGCCGTGAAAAAGGAGACCACTGCTGCGGCAACAACGAGACAAAGCGTGGAGTCTCGCATTGGTATTGAGCTGTGCGGGTCGGAGTTGGCCAGTCCGCCGGACGGAAGGGCCCCCGTGTCTACGTAACACTGTTTTTTTTCAAATCTTCGACGCTTTGACGGTGTAGGAAAATATCGTGAGGAAACCGAGTCTGGAACTGGACTCCGACATTCGTTTCTTCACCGAACTGCTAACCGACAGAACATTTCGTATATCGCCGCTTCGCCAACAGAACCTTTCGCCTGCGTACGATTCATCGACAGCACCGCTCGTCATCAGACCTATCGCCTTCGAACGATTCACTAAGCGATTCGTCGTCAATTAACTATTCCTCTTGAAAAATATTCAAATAAAATATTTGCAGATTTTTAAAATTTAGCACTAGGGATACATAAATTAATATTAACTTACTAACTTTACTGTACTTTTTCTTCATAAACAAGAACAACAACCGTACAATTTACTTCTTTATACTTGTGTAAATTACAGAAATATGTTCTTCTGCATACCTAACAAAATTAGGAGCATACATACATACTCGTACATAGATACAGGTCAATCCGAGAACCTCCTTTTTGAAATCTCAAAACATTTATATTGAACAAATTACTATTCAAATCATCGAAATTATAATAAAAATATATATAAAATTTACTGCTTTCTAAATTTTAAAAAACTGCATATACGTTATTTGAATATCTGCAAATAACTTTATTTGAATATTTTTCAAGAGGAATAGTTAATTGACGACGAATCGCTTAGTGAATCGTTCGAAGGCGATAGGTCTGATGACGAGCGGTGCTGTCGACGAATCGTACGCTGGCGAAAGGTTCTGTTGGCGAAGCGGCGATATACGAAATGTTCTGTCGGTTAGCAGTTCGGTGAAGAAACGAATGTCGGAGTCCAGTTCCACCTGCACACTTACGAAGAAATTCTATGGTTAAGTAGTCAACCAACCCGCACTTGGCCAGCGTGGTTGATTCAGACCTTATCATCCTAGTTTAGTGTAGGGTAGCCCCAGTAGTGGGGACGTATATGGGCTGATGATGATGATGGAAATATTTTACTAATATAAAAAATGCAAAAGGGAATCTGTCGACGCCACTCCCGAAATGATTTTTGGTATAATAGTCCAGTACCTTTTCAGCCTTACCATCCCAACTTTCAAAACCGAACTATCGGCGTTGATCTCCTAACCGAAACCGAAACGACTTAATAATATTTACTCTCCTTTCCCCACAGGTACGAACCAGACCACAACCAAGGGGGTGTCTGTAGATACAACCAGAACCCTGGCTACGTGGTCTTCTCGGCTATGGGGTCGTTCTTCCTGCCCATGGCTGTCATGGTTTACGTCTATGCAAGGATATCCTGTGTCGTGGCGAGGAGGCATCAGCAGCTGGCCAGCACTGCTACCAAGTGTAGCAAGGTGAGGAAATACATAAAATGGCTCGGTGGAACAGTGGTTGTTACCAAGGCTCACTACTGACGGTTACAAGTCGTGGGTTCGAGTCCCACCCGGCACAAATATTTGTGTGAGGAATATCGGTGTTTTTTCCGTGTCTGGGTGTGTTATTAAATATGTGTACACTGATAATTTGATCAACCATAGATTTCGTTTTTATTGAATAGGTTTTAAGAAGACACTTAATGTACCATTCCTATAATATGTAGTGATACATCCCGCCCTCGCTTCGCTTTGAGTATAATATATGACATTATAACATAATATAAAAATGAATCCCTATTTCCCTTGGTCACGGCATCACGCATGAACAGTTGAACCGATTTCGCTAATTATTTTTTTTTGTTGTGTTTGCTATTGTTGGGAAAAGGTTGTTATGAACGAAAAATGTTACATTGAGGCAAAACGAAGCTCAAAAGGATATGTAACGATTGCCGGAGCCACGTTCTACACACATATCACTAAAATCGTGTGTCCATACAGGGTGAAATATTAGTCGGTATCCAAACTCGACGTACGAATCGGCTGCGGAAATTACGATGTAGATGACTATGCTGAATGCTCTAGTCTCATTATAAATTGATTATGAGAGTAAGGGAACAGAGAGTGCACTTGTGTTTGCGCGCACACTTGTGCACTATAATAAGTTCTGCGCACTTTGCTGATCTCAATTTATATCGGCCACCATAGCCAAAATTGGTCGGATGTCTTATCATTATTTTACACACAGCGCAGACACATAATAGTAAATATATTCGTGCCAAAACAAATACAAAGTATTCCGCTTCTCCTGGAAATTGCAACTATACAAAATATAATGGCTTCCTTAACAATAACATTGGTTCCGTGAATGTGCTACTTCCGCTCCTAATGATGTACAAATTAGCCCAAAAAGTCTGGTAAGTGCAACAGGAACCGCCAACTGAGCGGCTGGCATTAAAAGATTGTGAAGCATAAAATAGAGGGCTAATTTTGGGATGATGTTGTTGTTTTGGCACACAATTTTAATGACCCTTTAAAGTTTTACTGTGACTGGTTTAGATAGCATAACCTAATTATATTCTGAGTAGTTTTCTTTTGAATATTTTTTATTTAAATAGCATTTAGCGTTAGTCGGGTTGTCAGCTATTTTAAATATAAATATTTCACAACATCACATACATTGATCTGATCCCGTGGTAAGTAGCTTAAGCACTTGTGTTACGGGTATCAGAATCAACAGTGGATACACAAAGATACTTAAATATATTTAATAATACACCCAGACACGGAACAAACACCGATGTTCGTCACACAAATATTTGTCCCGAGTGGGAATCGAACCCACGACTCTTGGAACCGTAGGTAGTAAACCTGGGTCACTAACCACTGTTCCACCGAGCCAGTCAAAAGTCTATTATAGGTAACGATCTATTTTAGAACGGATTTATGAATGTTTGAGTATAGTTAGGAACGATTTTGCATACACCCACGATGATGTAACAAAACTTAAACACTTAGGATTCATAAAGTTAAAACAAAATTTATTTCTTTAAACATTAAAATAAGCACTAAAGTTGAAATATTTGAACATAAAGGAAGTATGTTTGTAATTGTAAGACTGAAAGTGCCCATTTTATTTTCTCTGCGGAAGAAATTTTCATGATAAATGGTTGTAGTTCTTGAAATAGTTTTCCAAGTAATACTCACGTTGCCTCCACCCGTTAAGTGTCTGCTATTATTCTTTCCGTTGTTATGAAACATTAAAAATGTTTTACATAACAACATATAGGACACGTTATACACCGTGAAATTTTAGTGGTTGTTTTCCCGCAGTAAAATGATTCTATCTTAGTAGTACAATAGATTTGTGCAGTTCTTTTTTGTTAAAATCAATAAATGCCGGTTTTACGAAAGGTTTAACAGAAACTCGAAAGCACGTTCGAACCGCTTTATGACTTAGAGTGTTGAGCTTCTTCAGCTTTAAGCATCGATTTCATGGGGCAAGCAGTACCTGATTACGTCACATCTTATAAAATAACGATAGCTAATCTCGTTTTCGAAAATTTAAAAAAAAACATTTTTTTTTCGTGGAATTATTTGCATGATTCGATAGTATTACTAAAATCAAATCGTTCTGCCACGGGAAAACAACCACTAAAATTTCACGGTGTATATTGTGTCAGGAAGTTTTCTCAACAATGCTACTCTTAGATTCCGGAAACAATTGAAATGAAAAGTTTTTGGCTGAGGTGGTGGTTAGTGACGGTAATTTCAACAATCGGTTCGATTCCTACCTGCGACAAACATTCATGTTATAAACATTTGTGTTTGATCTGTATCTGGGTGTGAATAAATATTCTATTTATTTATAAATATCCATGTATCAGTCTCTGATAGACCTGTAGTACAAACTCAGCTTTGTTTGGGGTCAGATGGCCGTGTGTGAATAAGTACCAAATATTTCTTAAAACTAATCAAAACTATTTTGTTACAGAAAGGAAAACTATCCTGCATCCGGACCGAATCGGACTCCGGATCGGACAAGTTGTCTCTCCGACAGAGCGCTTCGAAACAACCCTCGAAGGCATCAAACCAGCAGAGCGAATGCTCGTCCCAAGGAGACCACAAATGTCCCTGCTGCTTCCGAGCAGAGAAGAAAACCAGACAATCCAAAATGTACAAAGGGAAAGAGAAAGAGTCCCGATTTTACAACGAAGTAACATTCAAAGCCAATTTCAAGTACAAAAATACAACCCGACATAGAACGCATTCAATGAAAGAACACGTTGAGAATAATAGAGTATCTTCTCTTAGAAGAGAAACTAAAACAGCTCAAACGTTAAGCTTGGTCGTAGGTGGCTTCGTGGCTTGTTGGCTGCCTTTCTTCTTGTACTACCTCTTGACCCCTTTCATACCTTCTAGTTATGTGAATCCAGTGCTAATGTACATATTGACTTGGCTAGGATGGTTCAATTCAGCCATAAATCCATTTATTTACGCATTCTATTCGCCGGACTTTAGGCTCGCGTTTTGGCGGCTCACGATAAGGAAATGTAAGAGGAACAAGCGTTAGTTACAGTGAAATTAATTGTAGTATTAAATATTGGACTCAACTAATTACTTCTTGTTGAGTTTCTAATGTTCATTCAATAAGAGAAGGACTTTTTCCCAAAAAAAGCATTACAGAAAGAAAATTGTAAATATGATTTGAAATCATACACATAAAACACATACAGGCGAATTGAGAATTGAATTGAGAAACCCCCTCCCTTACGCTGGTATATAAAATTCATGTCCATTTTTAAGCCTTTTTTGTTATTAAGGAGTTTATTATATTATATACAACTGTACAAGGAGTTCCCTTGGAAAAAGCTGTAGAAGACAATTAAAAAGATACCTAACTAACTGTGCACTTGACGTCAAAAATTACCAATCACACTGTAATCTTACCGTATTTAGCAGAGATTACATCTTCAAGATTTCCTTCCTAGCATCCCCCATTTCCGTGGGTAGAAATGTAATTCCTGCTTTTCGCTCCCAGCTTTTGTTAGACAATCCAAAATTCAAAATCGTCGCCATTTCGTTCGCGCTACGATATTGTAGAGGTATATGGAATACCGGCGAATATTTTACTCTCTCTTGTCTAAATTATTGTCTCTGAATGCAAATTACACGTTTCAAGGCGTAATTGTTCTTGTTTATGTTTGTCGGAAGACAAATATCTGTTTGTGGGTGTTTATTTATCGGTGAAATTCGTCTTGTAAATTAAATGTTTCCGGTACAATGAGTTTATTGTGGCATTATCTGCGGTGTGGTGTTGAGTTATTAACGTTTGGCTGAAAACGTACACATTACGTTTATGCGTATAGGACTGGCTGTTGATTTATGTTCATCATTATTATCACCAACTTCATTAACTGTGTATTTTGTATAGAGCCACTTCCAACAGATTTTTTGTACTTTCACAAGTGTTGTTCTAGCAATGTAGAGTTCCTTCTATATTATCTTCTTCACTAAAATCAAGCCCTTTTTTTCTTATGTTTAGAATAGTGTTTCTAATCTTCCTATAAGTCTTGCCCAAAACCCCTTAAATTATCATGACACAAACATTCGCACAAATTTTATACATCTGTAGCTATTGAAAATTGAAACGAACATACAAGAATAAATATGGATATCGCTGTTACTAGATTTGCACAAAATAATAGTAAATGTACAATGACAGGTACTAAATAACTGAACGGCATATCAAATTTATAGTCCAGTCAAATTAGGAAAAAATCTCGGAATTCGAGATACCCAGCTGTAAGTCTGTAAATACTTAGATATTGACACCCTAAAAGTTGTCTCAAAACCTACATATTGTAGGGTGTACGCAACTATAAAATTTTCAAGGTCAAATGTCACAAATATCAGTTTTATGAACTTTTAAGCAAAACGGGACGTTTTATCATAAAAGTGTGTAGGAGAAAATTACTTATCTTCTATTTATCTATAAAAATTGTCTGTACGTTTTATTCCTAAGATTCACCATTTCAGAGATACAGCGATGCAAATATTTGAAAAAGTTGTATTTTCAAAAGCTTCCAGGCCCACTTGCGATTGTGCTAGACAGTTAAAATTTTCACGAATGATGTATTTCAGTAGCCTCTATAACATCTTATACTAGAAAAAGCTTAAAACCAATGTTTAAGTGGGTTCTCATACAAAAATTGTGTTTTTTTTTCTTACACTTGGCCGGTTTTTAACGTGGTTACCCCAGTAAACCTATTCCAGACGACACCTTTTATACATGAAGAACACGTTGTTTATAAGGAAGCCTAGTTAAATAATTGTTTTGTGTTGTTTTCAGTATTCAGAAGATTTAAGATTTCTGCGTTTTTGACCCATAATAAGCAGTTTAAATGTACTGAAACGTATATGTATAGTACTAAAAACAACATAAAACAATTATTTAACTAGGCTTCCATATAAACAACGTGTTCTTCACGTATAAAAGGTGTCGTCTAAAATAGGTTTACTGGGGTAACCACGTTAAAAACCGGCCAAGTGTGAGAAAAAAAAATCCATAGTTTTTGTATGAGAACCCACTTAAACATTGGTTTTAAGCTTTTTCTAGTATTAGATGTTATAGAGACTACTGAAATACATCAGTCGTGAAAATTTTAACTGTCTAGCACAATCGCACGGGGGTCTGAAAGCTTTTTAAAATACAACTTTTTCAACTATTTGCATCGCTGTATCTCTGAAATGGTGAATCTTAGGAATAAAACGTACAGACAATTTTTATAGATAATTAGATGATAAGCAATTTTCTCCTACACACTTTTATGATAAAACTTCCCGTTTCGCTCAAAAGTTTATAAAACTGATATTTGTGACATTTGACCATGAAAATTTTATAGTTGCGTACACCCTACCATATGTAGGTTTTGAGACCACTTTTAGGGTGTCAATATCTAAGTATTTACAAACTTACAGCTGGGTATCTCGAATTCCGAGATTCTTACCTAATTTAAGCTTAAATGACTGGACTATTAAGAGTAGTTATTTCAAATAATGTCGGCAATTTATCCATAGTCTTTGCTAAATCTATTAGAGTAATTAATGCTATTGATTTCAACACCGACACTGTTAATAAAATCATAGTAAATTAGAACAAAATAATCACATCCATTGCATTACCCGATTGCTCATTATGTTAAAAGATATTACTTTTTGTTAATTGTAGTTTTTCGATGAAATCGAGATGTTAACAAACCGAACGATGATTCTAGTCATAACTAGTTGTAAGTCTACAAATATATTTTATAATAGTTAAATAAAGTATACGTATAGTGGTCAGATAGGACTGCAAATTTGTGATAATTATGGAAATAAATGAGATCGTTCTTGAATACATTGTTTTATTGAATGAACCCTAATGATAAATTAAAATAAATAAATACTAGGGCATTGCCATAAATGCCACTGGCTAGGTGGAACAGTGGTTAGTGACACAGTTTCACTACCTTGAGGTTTCAAGAAGTCGTGGGTTCGATTTCCACTCGGAACAAATATTTGTGTGACGAATATCTGTAGTGTCTGTGAAGGGAAACATTGTAAGGAAACCTGCACACCTGGGAATCAATTTTGAGCTCGGTAAACGTAAGAGAGGACATCCTCTCATCAGATGAGTAGGTGATATAAAGAAAGCCGCCGGAGGTCTCTGGATGAGACTGGCGCAGGACCGAAGTGCATGGAGTTCTACGAAGGAAGCCTATACCCTGCAGTGGGATATTATCAAAGTCTGATGATGATCATAATGATGAAGTCGCCAAGGTGGTTGACAAGGCCTCGCCTTAGTTTAGGGTAGGCTCGTGGCCGTCTATGGGGACTTATGTGGGCTAATGATGATTGGTAAATGTGCAAAAGATAAAAAATTGCAAAGAAACTCTTACATGAAAATGCTTCAAAATTCTGAGCCGAAACGAGCGTAACTTTGTGAATTTCACGACCCAATTTTTAGATGTAAAATTAATGTGGAACGGTAATTTGGGGTAATTTTCAGCAATTGAAATTTTTATGTGTGGATTAAGCTGGTATTTTATGAACTCATATGCATTTACATTATTACCCACATCCAAAAATTACACTGGTTTATTTTAGAGTTTATTGTTAAGTTATTAAACTGTTATTAGTGTTTGTACTAATTTTTAAGCAAAGATGCACAATAAAAATATTCTTATTCTTATTTAATAATAGAAATGTCATACAACAGAATCAAATAGTCGCAAATATTATTAGTACACTAATACAAGAGTTTGTTTGTTTGTTTAAACACACTTATCTTACTAAATTATTAAATGATCTGTGTTTTGGGTTGATCATTTATCGATGAAGGCTTTAGACTATATTACATCATATCATAGTAGCGAAGGAACCGTGGTAAAATTTTATTTTCCACGCAAATGAAGTCGCTCGCACAGCTAGGAATCTATAAACCGTTTTATATTATTTAAAACACATAACTTACAGTATCCATTCAGAGGCAAACAGGCAAGTGCCTTATGTTTTGGAAGTAAAAAGATTAAACATGATTGAATTACGTTTCTGAGAATAAGCTTTTGAATGTCGAGCGATTTCATGGATTTACCGTCTGAGCAGTTGTTTTAGTACCCCACCAGTTCTGCGGAAAACGGTACTTTTTCTGTGTGGAAATCCAGGAAAAGTAATATATCGCAAAATTACTTTAGAAATGTTGTAATGAACCTTGCATACAGGGTTGATTGCCTTTGAATAATTGGATCAAATACTACCAAAAAATAATGGATTATGTTACAATTACAGATTTTATTTCGTTCAAATTTTCCTCCATTGCACATGAAAACAAAGTCTGTCTGTCTGTTACGCTTTCACGCATAGAGTACTGGACCGATTTAAATGAAATTTGGTACAGATATGGTACAGAGCCTAGAAAAGGTTATAGGCTACTTTTTAACCGACTGCGCTATAAGGAAGTAATGTTTACCCGTTAAACGTCTCTACGCGGACGAAGTCGCGGGCGGATAGCTAGTACAATATAATTTAAGCGCTCTTTTCACTATAATCGATCTTTTCCATATATTAGTAATCAAAATTAGCTGAATTTAGGACAAAATGCAATATATTATTTATATGGTATTGTATGTTGTGTAATATATTATTTTTATTAATTAAAATATCATAAAAATATTTAAAATTTTGAGTATACTAAAAGATCGCGATTCAATTTTTTTTTCTTGTGATAGAACAATACATGTCTAGCATACGGGCTTGCCCCTATATTACTGCTGGAGACCTAATTCTTCTTGCCAAAATTAATGATTCCAGGTAAGACCCAAACTTTTTTTGGTTCAGCTGAAAAATGCGCTCCAGTGGAACTCCCAACAATAGTTCATTAGCTCTTTTCTACACGAGTAAGCTTTTAATAGCTGGCCTGATTCGCGATACAAGATGAGTTCAAAGACTATGTATATGTCTTACAGCTTTCCGCCCACGACTCGACCCTGTGTAGTCGTTTAACGTCTAAAACATGACTCCCTTTTAGCCAAGACGGTGATAAAGATTCATAAATAATATATTTTTCAGTCTGTAAAATATGTTTGGTAGGTACGCAGATAGAATAAATACTGATAGTACTGATGACTGCCTTGTTGGTCTGTTCGTAGCAAGTGTTGCGTCAAAACCGAGAGGTCTCCGGTTCGAGTCCGGACTCGGGCAAAATTAGTGTGTGTTTTTTCGTTCAGAAATTACTGAGCCCGAAGTCAGGAAGTTAGCGGATGCACGCCCGTGCTTCGGAAAGCAAGTTAAGCCGGTGGTCCTGCGCCCGATCTCTCATCGGTCATGTCGGATTGCCGTCTCAGCTATGAGAGTAAAGAAACAGGGAGTGCATTTTGTGTGCACTATAATTATGTTCTGTGCACTTGGCTGATCTCAATTGAGATCAGCCGTCATGGCCGAAATCGGCCTTATTATTAAATACTGATAAAGTACATCCTTACTAATATTATAAATGCGAAAGTAACTCTGTCTGTCTGTTACGCTTTCACGCATAGAGTACTGAACCGATTTAAACGAAATTTGGTACAGATATAGTCCAGAGCCTAGGAAAGAATATAGGCTACTTTTTAACCGACTGCGCTCTAAAGAATGTTTTGAAATGAAGTAATCCGTTAAACGTCACTACGCGTACGAAGTCGCGGGCGGAAAGCTAGTTGTATATTTGCTACTTTTGAACGAAATCGCTATAAGATAAGATAAACTACTTTAGGCGGTCGAAGTCAGGAGGTCAAAGTCGAAATCTCGTGCAGAAATCTAGTTATACATTATCACATACTAAGTCACCCTTGACTTTATTTGATGAGCATAAAATATCTATAGCTTTGAAGATCAAAGGACCGGAACGTCCAAAAACTCAATTAGGCGCCGAAATTTGTACCAATGTCGGAAGAGCCACATATCTTTTGGTACAAGCCAGGAACATTCGGTATTCTTGGCTGGCTCGGTGGAACAGTTGTTAGTGACCCAGGTTTACTACCTACGGTTCCAAGAGTCGTGGGTTCGATTCCCACTCGGGACAAATATTTGTGTGACGAACATCGGTGTTTGTTCCGTGTCTGTCTGGGTGTATTATTAAATATATTTAAGTATATTTGTGTTGTACTGGCGATTCTGATACCCGTAACACAAGTGTTTAAGCTACTTACCTCGGGATCAGATCAATGTATGTGAAGTTGTGCAATATTCATTTATTGTTGGGGATTCAAGTAGAAAAAGGAAATAAAACAACGATAATGTGCTATAACGCGAGTGCGAGCCCATGATTGGTATAATTTAGAACATAAACACATCCAGACACGGAACAAATACTTATGTTCATCACACACAATATTTAACCCCGAGTGGGAATCGAACCCACGACTCTTGGAACCGCCGGCTAGGATCACTGTTCCACCGAGCCAGTCAAAATACATACTTCAATACATATTAACAACAAGACACGGAACAAACACAAATGTTCATCACATGAATAATTGTCCCGGGTTGGCGTCGAACCCACGACTCTTGGAACAGCCAGGGTCACTAACCACTCCATCAAGCCAGTCAAAAGTAGCCAATTACTCGCTTCAGTTTTATCACATTAAGGAGCATTCAATTATTCTAAATATTAGTCTTTATGGGTCTACACGCGTTATTAGGAGTAGCAAATTACATAGCTAAATATATGATTTTAAACTGTCATGGTCACACACATTAGAAAACTGAGTTCATCCGTGATCATGGCGCTTGCAACAGTGCCGAAATATCGGGAGCTCATTAAAACAAAACAACATGGTAAATATCCCGGACAGTTTCAGTTTTCTAAATTACATAGCTACTTACTGCCCGACGTTTCGAATGGGTTGCACCAATCATGGTCGCGAGCGATGGTCTAGCTATGTAATTTGCTACTCCTAATAACGCGTGTAGACCCATAAGGACTAATATTTAGTGTAATTGAACGCTTCTTCTTCTTATCGTATCATATCAAATTTGAAATTCATATGATGGTACATATGAATTTCAAATTTGAAAAACACATTGGTACCTGACGGGGTTAGAACTGGCGACCTCTCGCATGGCAAGCAACGACCTTAACCACTCGGCCATCGACGCTTTTAATGCAACGCGAAAGTCTAAAATCTTACATTCAATTATTGTTTTATCTATTTATGTATCTCATTGGGTCGGAAAAGTTAGATAAATAATGATTGGTCGCTTTTGAATTGTCACACAACTTATCTGACGCGAGTGTAAGATTATTTAGCTTCTGTGTGTGACAGGACAAGACAAAAATGTGTCATATAATCCACTTTCAAAGGGTGTCCCTATAGTCATACAATTGAAGATGTACTTTCTTTGTGAAGTCACTACTTCTATATTACCTGACATCTATATTGAAATTGAAGGTTTCTACCAGAAGGATAGACAATGAAATAACAGAGTATCCTACAGAATTTGGCCACGTCAGCCGGTCAATAGAGATCAGACATGTGTGCTGGACATATTATTATAATGTATGTGTATGTGCAAACACAAGTACAAGAACTTCTTGTTACTTTACTCTCATAGTTCGGTAAAACGGCAATCCGACATGACCGATGAGAGATCGGGCGCAAGACCACCGGCTTAACGTACTTTCCGAGGAACAGGCCTACGTCAACTTCTTGAGTAAGTAACTCTCACAAATTTGGCGTCATCCGGGATTCAAACCTCGGCACTGACGCCGCTTGCAACCAAAAGTCAATTAATGAGTTATAATATCCTTTTTAGGTACTTATTTCGGAATATTAAAATAATTATGAGGTTGACTTTGCCTGTGGCAGCCAATCTCAATGGAAATTAAGTTAATAAAAAAAATTAAGCCTTTTTCTACTTTGCATCTATAAATTAGGGTATACCTATGAAACTTTTGAAGGAATACATTTTTTGGATGAAATTCCATCCAAATAATTGTTTTCTCTTATAAAATGCCTATTAATGGTTTTATGTCCATGAATAATGTAAATAGCAACATATTTTAATAAAGCCACTGTACCAGATAATGCCAGTATCTAATACAAGTAAAATTAATAAAACAAATCAAATTTGCCGCGAATAACGCAGCTTTGACAAAGCCAAATTGAATTTTGTCGAGGTCAAAAACACTTTGGGCAAAAGTACGAGTGATCTTGAACCCTATGTAATCCGAGGCATAATAGATTTTCGCTGCCATTGATCAATAGCGATACGTTTCAAAATTGAATGACGCATAATTGCCACTTCGCTGGTACCTTCCGCTTGTTCAAGTAAACTTGAAAAACATAATGAAAGGCTTCCTTAATGGGGCCCTGAGTACCGGACTCACGTCCCTATAACAATAGAGGTCAGTGGCAATCTGAATATGTCTGGGATATTTATCGTGTTTTCTTATGTGAGGCTACCAACGTAGCGTCGATGGCCGAGTGGTTAAGGTCATTGCTTGCCATGCGAGAGGTCGCCAGTTCAAACCCCGCCACGTACCACTGTGTTATTTCAAATTTCAAATTCATATGTACGATTATTCGACGCTTTAACGGCGAAGGAAAAACATGGTGAGGAAACCTGCACACCTACGAAGAAATTCTCAGGTTGTGTAGTCAACCAACCCGCACTTGGCCAGCGTGGTTGACTAAGGCCTGATCGCCCTAGTTTAGGGTAGGCCCGTGCCCCAGCAGTGCGCACGTATATGGGCTGATGACTACGATGATGAAACTAATGAAATAAAATAAATAAATATCTGGGGCATTTCCACACATGTTTATCTGAACCCAATGACAAGTGGAGCTTGTCATTTGGGCGTCAGAGACGGATATACATACATAGATATTAAATACGTTATTTTATTGTTCTTGTAACTATCAAATTGTAAATAGTTGATTGACATTATGTTAAGTAACTTTTTACATTGGCTCGATGGAACATTGGTTAGTGACTAGGGTCCACCTACGGTTCCAAGAGTTGTGGGTTTGATTCCCACCCGGGACAAATATTTGTATGAACATCGATGTTTGTTCCGTGACTGGGTGTGTTATTAAATGTATTTAAGTATATTGTTGTTTCTAATATCCATAAACCAAGTGCTTATGTTTACCACAGAATCAATGTATGTGATGTTGTTATTTATTTATCAAGCAGAAAAAAAAGCTAAAATTATACTATATCGACCAATTCACATTATATAAATCTCATATAAGTTCAAAGCGATATGCCTTTCACATTACAGGCCCCGTCGAATATTCACAATCGAAGTTTTACAGCGTAACTTTATTTAGAGAGGAGAATTGCGATCATATCGATGAAACCAAAGTCAAAGTCTTTCATGATATCGATGAAACCAAAGTCAAAGTCTTTCATCATATCGATGAAACCAAAGTTAAAGTAAAGATTTTATTGCGAACTTAAGTGTTGTTACAGGTGTTACTATTAAAACAGGATCTTAATACTTAGTTACCCTTTTCGAGTAATGCAATATGAGGGCTAAAATTAAACAAAAATAATTTGAAACTTATCCTGTTATATACTAGGTACATACTAGGATAAGTTTAATGTAATGCACTGCATTTTTTTTAACAATAAACGTTCAGGATGAGTCTTTTTTAAAGCGGTGAAATGCCTTATGCACCTTCACTGGGAAAGGGGGTTCCCTCCCAGTGGTGTGTCGGACTCCCCAGCAACTGACGGTAAGATGGTAAATGCCAGTCGCGGCTCCTGGGCTTGGTCTACCGACTAAAACACCGCGGTGTACCTCATCGCCTTGGCGGTATCATGGTGCTCTGGCTAAGCCCTTAAGCCACGACGCCACCGGCGGACGTTCAGGATGAGCTTACTCCAGCTGGTGCTAAGTAGCCGAAAGGTCTACAATGAGGTCGATAGGCAGTCTGCAAATTTTAAAAATGTCTATATTTTAAAATTTAGTGTTGTAAAAATACTGTTACAGATTTCTCAGAATCAACTAAACACTTTTGGTTATTAAAAAGTAGTTATCAATAAAGTTTAATTAATAAGGCTTCTCATACAAAGTAACCAAATGAATTGTTTTGTAAATTAACAAGCTTACAAGTGAAAACAAAGCTTCATTAGGGCTTAACAAAGAAGTCTGCATACATTAAAAAGAGGTCAAGTGCGAGTCTGTCCCGCGCCCTGAAGGTTCCGTACAAAGTATGTTAATTGTAATTGATGATTTACTGATGACTGAATGTAAATGATCTTTCACTGCTGGTGCACGGGTCTACCCTAAAAATGGGAGAAAAGGCCTTGTGACCACGCTAGTGCGGGTTGGTTGACTACACAATCTAAGATTCTTCGTAGGTATGCAGGTTTCTTCAAGATGTTTTCCTTCACCGTTAAGGCATCGAAAATAAATTTTAAATTCATATTATTAATTTAAAATTTGAAAAAAATAGTGGTACGTGGCGGGGTTTGAACTGGCGACCTCTTGCATGGCAAGAAACGACCTCAAAACAAATCTTTAGCAGCTAATAAAATCCTATATTAGGCGCTCAGTGATCTCACTCCACCTGATGGTAAGTTATGTTAACCACATATAAGGTAGAGACAGAAATCATATAACCTATTTAGCTTGTTGCTCTTACCATGAATGTCTGCATAGTATTACTCGTCACCTTAAGAGTCCAAAATCCCTATGATTTAATAAAAACGTAACAAGGGTCAGTTGAAATTAGTTGTTTGGAATTACATACACTCCCACAAAGCCCCTTCTGGTGGTATGATAGGTCCAAAATAATAAAATTCAAAGGTACATCTTAAAATTACCTACAAAAATAGTTTAGATCATTGTTTTTCTATGTCATAGAGAAATAGAGTACCGAGTCAAAAATCTTTCTTGACAGGCGGGAGGTCATTTAAGTGGGTTTTTCCTATTGGGATACGGAACCCGAAAAATGACTAGTGAATTGAGCTTTGAAACTGTGCTCCAACTAAACAAGGGCTTAAAATGTTTCAGTCCATTTGCATCAGTGTAAATAAAATGTTTTGTATTTTTGTTATTTTTAAAGTTGTAAGTGCATTTTTTGCATTTGATTAAAATGATTTTATTTCACACTAGTGACTCGCTCTCGCTTCGCTTCGAATAAAATTTACATTGAAAAAAATTCCTTTTGATCTATTAAAAACATGCGGATAGAAATACATAGCGTAGTTTTAAAGAATTAAGCATACTACGTAGGCATATAATGATGTGCTAAGAACTGTGATACTAACATAGACATAAATCTTATATATAAAATTCTCGTGTCACAGTTTTCGTTCTTGTAGGTACTCCTACCAAACGGCTTGACAGATTCTCATGAAATTTTGTGAGCATATTGTGTAGGTCAGAGAATCGGCCAACATCTATTTTTCATACCCCTGAGTGTTAAGGATTGTCCACGCGGACGAAGCCATGGGCACAGCTAGTAAATAAATAAATAAATATCTGAGATATTTCCCCCACACGATCATCTGACCCCAAACTAAGCAGAGCTTGTACTAAAAGGGAATTTTGACAAAATCTGATGAAGGGCTCTAGGTAACGAAAAACATCAAATATAATTCAATATACTTGCTTTACTTGTAAACGTTTAAGTGCTAGAGCTTGCACGGACCGCGATATTGGTCTACTTTTCCACTTTTACAAAAACATTACATTATTATACTCTAATTTGCTATGATATTGTAGATTGTATAGAGTGCTAGGAACCATTTTTGTAATGGATAAGATGAGTAGAGAAATTACCAAAATATTTTTCAAGCATCATAATAATATCTATTGCCAGAAAAAATATCGTTGTAACATAAAGGACATCACTATCAATCTAAGTATAATGCACTCCAACTAAATCGGGATTAGCCATTTGATTTCACACCGATCCAATAAACGGGTTATACATAATTAGAAATTTTACGTGTCACAGGGTCGGGTTCATATTAAATACCTTTTTGGTAGGATTTTTGGCGATATTTTTAAGTGTTTTGTAAAAAATGGTTCTGCTTTAACGCCGTAGGAAAACGTCGTGAGGAAACCGGCACACCAAAGCAGTAATTCTATGGTCTTGTTGTCAACCAACCCGCACTTGGCCAGCGTGTTTGACTAAGGCCTTACCGCCCTGTTTTAAGGGTAGGCTCGTGCCCCAGCAGTGGGGACGTTTGTGAGCTGATGATGTTCTGATTTTGACTTGCATATACTCGTAAAATTTGCGTTCCGTGAGAAAGAGTCGTTTATAACCGTATTACTCTCGTAAAACGCAGTCGCTTAAGAAGTGGATCTTTTGTTAGTTTCTGGACTATCTATGTACCAACTTTAACTTAAATGGGTTCAGTACCTAGTTATGGCGTAAAAGCTCAACAACATACAAAATTACGTTTGCATTGATATATATTTAAATTATAGCCAGTATAATCTACTCTTAGCAAAATGCTTAATTTATCAGTTCTTGTGACTCAATTACGCAGTGAACGTTTTATCTCATTACTGTGATAGTAGCAAAATTACTTAACAAACTTTTTAAGTTAACAACTTACCCTAATTGTCTTCCGACACAGTTTCCGGAAATAATACTAATTGGTCCTCGGAACTACTTCTGTTCCGCCATAAATCAAAAGTTTAAGAGAATTTTTTGTTTTTTCTGCAAACCCCATTTTTCACCTTTGACCTTAAAATAGTTCTGACTTAAGTGAGAAGGTTGTGGCGGGTTAAATATTTTTGAATACATATACATATTATGGTGAGTTAATTTGACTTGAGTATTTGACCAAGCATTTAACAGTTTTCACTAGTTAAAGATCTTTTTTTCTCAAACAAATTAAACATTAATTACATGAGAATTTATATAAATTTCATTAAATATAGAACTTGATTGCGCAATTATTGTTAATATATAAAACCAAACACTTAAATTGGTAGATAATTATAACATCACAAATAAATGTCCATACAATTACACAACAAAACAAGATATAATTAAAATTAATGTTGTCAAAGGAATATTATAAAAGTAATAAAGTATTTTTTTATGCGTGTGTGTGTCTGTGTTTCGTCCTCGTTTTAAAGAACTGGCAAGACTTAGCCTTACATAGATATTAGTGGATTGGTTTGGAGGATACCATTGTCCAGCAATGGCATGATGACACATGATAAAAAATACAAACTACAACTACTAGAAAAAAACTAGAAAACTTATTGTTTCAAACTCATTATTTGATCTGAACTCAACCTCTCAAGATGGCCGACCCAGACAAGTCTGGGAGCTTTTCTCTCGCCGATGATTGTTCGTTATTAGGTATTTGATAAACGCCACCACTTTGAAATTAGACAACATGATGTCCCCGTAATTTTAGAAAAGAGATTTCAACTTTACCAACAAAACTTATCGGAAGGAGAAATTTGCTAAGCTAAAATGAATATAGTAGACAAGCGAAATGTTCTGTATGTTTTCCCATATCTGTTTATTTAATAGTAGCTTTCCGCCCGCGACTTCGTCCGCGGAGAGACGTTTAACGGGTAAAACAACACTTCCTTATTGCGCAGTCGGTTAAAAAGTAGCCTATAACCTTTTCTAGGCTCTGGACTACATCTGTACCAAATTTCATTTAAATCGGACCAGTACTCTTTGCGTGAAAGCGTAACAGACAGACAGACAGACAGAGTTACTTTCGCATTTATAATATTGGTAAGGATTATTATATTATTAATATTATCAGTCATTGCCAAATTCTCGGGACAACAGAGTCCCGGATTTTTGGAAGGCGTGCGTGGGGCCAAAGCCAACACGTAGAGGCCCTTTAATGACTTGTATGCTATTTATTATATTACTAGTAAGGAAGTAAGGATAGTAAGGATGTGTAAAAACTCATATTATAATGTTTTGTGTCTATTCATATGAATTTCATTTATTACGGCAATTTACTCCTCCGATAAAGAAGGATTACAAAGCAATAACCTGTATTTGTAGAAAATAATAAATAAACTTACGGATTTCTTTATTAGTATCAATTCATGCAGTACCTATTAGGTATAGGTAAATATCTAAATATCTCATATAAATAAAAAATAAAACTGTAAACGTTTCAAAAGTAAATTTGTTTTATTTGTTTGTAAGTTAGTTGAAATTAAATAAAATAAATTTCTTTTACTAGCTGTGCCAGCGTCTTTATCCGCGTTTTCCTCCGTTATTTAAACATTTTCCATCGTTTTTCTTTGATGCAATATAGCCTTAGATTTTGAAATTTGAAGTTATAAGCTTAAAATTTCAAAATATAAGCGATAAATGTTCTATCCTTGTCTGGGTGTGATTATGTATTTAAGTATGTATTTATAAATATAATATGTATGTATATCAGTCTCTGACGCCCATAGTACAAGCTCTGCTTAGTTTGGGGTCAGATGACCGTGTGTGGAAATGTCCCAGATATTTATATTTATTTATCCAACACAAACATATTTTTAACCAGTTAATTAGAACCAATATTTCCAGAGACTAGCGCGTCCAAACAAAGTCAAAAGGTACAAAAAATATTATAAATTTTTTGGTGTGGATACAAAACTATGAGTTCATTTTATTCAAACACTACATTCGTCATTGATCATTTGAATTGCTACATTTAACAGTATAATTTTTTGAGTCCAGTAAATTTCACTGTACAATAAGTATTTTCAGTAGCAGTAGTAAAGAACCACTAATGTTAAAAATTAGGTTTTCCATACCATGTTTCTTCATTACTTCAGTTCTCTGTAGTTGGAAGATGAATTTGCCTCTTATTTTTATATTGGGCAAACACAAAAGCTTGCCAGCGCCTAAATTTAAATTGTTTGGATATTATGTACCCACACATTATTTGTTAAGTTTGCTTTTGAATGATTTGAAATAAAATAAAAGATATGAGAGCCCTGTGAACACAACTTTTGTTTTATTTTTACTCTTATTATTTGACTACTATGAAGCAAAGAAACTAATTATCTGATATCCGTAACACAAGTGCTTAAACTACGCTTGCCGTGGAATCATATCAACAAATGTGATGTTGTGTAATTAAAAATAATCTGAAAAACTCAACTACTTTTAATGGCAAGCTGAAAGAGTTAGAATACCGCGATAGTACAGTTTTTTATTTGTTTTGTCTGTCCTTTCAGGTATAGTTAGGCGTAATTACATTACCTATATATAAAAGTAACAAATTTTGTAGGGAAAATATAAACATTTGCCTTTCAAATTTTTGTTACTTTGTATATTGTATAAATGTATTCAACATGTAGTAGGTAGGTACTACAATTAAAATGCATCAGTTTTGGGAAAAAAACACATTATTGGCGCTAGCTTCGCTACGACCTCATCGCAAGACATTTATTCAAATGAGCAAAAGTAACCAGTACCACGGATCCGTTTCATTTTCCAGAACGTCGGGTCGTGTTGAAAAATTTAAAGTGATATTAAGTGCATTGTTACTTAAATAAAAATAAACAGCATTCTTGTTTTGTAACGATTGATGGTAGAAAATTCAAAGGAGACTGCAAACATTCATGGAAAGTGGACACAAGTTTCAAACCAACAACTAATTAAAAAACAAAAATAAGCAGGTCGCACACGCAACAAGCATTTTTTTCTCGATCAAAATTATGTTTTTTTAAAATGACAGATTAATAAGTTAACTACTTAATCATAGATAGTAAAAATAGTAATTTTAAACATTTTATATCAAATTCACAATCCTCACAATATTCAGTAAAATATCAAATTATAACAAAAATAATGGTCCTCCGTGCCCTACCAACCAACCTTCAACTCTCCTTTGACCGTTTTTTCTGACACATTTACAGACACATAAATTGTTGAAGTAACGATGTTCCCGGGCCGCCACATGATTGATTGAGAGAGCGACAAACTGTCGCAAACATAACCTCTCTTTTTGTAATAAGGGGGAATATGAAAATGTAATGGTAAAAAAACTTGGTACGTACTTGGAATGATAAATTTACTTTATTCACTCTCCACATTCAAAAGTGAACTTTTTTTCCCTAACTGCTTCTTTGATTGCCATCTCACCGAACTATGAAAGAGAGGGTGCACTTGTGTTAGCGCCAACTTGTGCATTATAAATATCCTGCGCAGGGCATAAATCTCCTTAACTTATTTAGAGATCGATCGAAAAAGATCGACTGTCTAGGCTGAAATCGGTCAGACCCCTTACTTACGGCATCATCATTAGTCCATATACGTCCCCACTGTTGGGGCACGGGCCTACCTTAAACTAGGGTGATCAGGCTTTAGTCAACCACACTGGCATTAGAATTACTTCGTAGATAAAGGCATACACTTACGGCATACTAATCGTCAGAGAACCAAAGTCATCGACATAGCTCATCGCATTAGCAAGGTGAAGTGGCAGTGGGCTGGCCACATCAGCCGTAGAACCGACAACCGTTCGGGTTCTGGAGTGGATAGCGCGTCTCGGCAAACGTAGTGTAGGACGCCCGCAGGCCACGTGGTGTGACGCTCTGCACAGGACGGCTGGTAGGAGCTGGATGCGAGTGGCCGAGGATAGAGAGAAGTGGCGTGCATTTGGAGAGGCCTATGTCCAGCAGTGGACAGAAATGGGCTGATGATGATGATACAAATCGATTAATAGTCAAAATATAATGATACAAAACTTTTTATTTAATTTATGGAACGACATTGAACATCACAAACTCATGTTTCAGTTGAAGATTTTTTGTACACATATATATGCAATTTTTTTAAGGATGTATATTTGTCTTCTCATCCTCATCATTATAATAAGCCCATATACGTCCACTTCTGGGGCATGGGCCTACCCTGAATTAGGGCAATAAGGCGTTAGTCAACCACGCTGGCCAAGAGCGTCGACTACACATACACCTTTAGAATTTCATCGTATGTGTGCAGGTTTGCTCACGATGTTTTTCTTCCCGTATAAGCGTCGAATAATCGTACATACGAATTTCAAAGTTACTTAACTACTGGATGGATTTAAAGTAAAAACAACAAATAAAAATACTGGATGGATTTTTATGAAGCTTCATAATACACATTCGTACCGATATATTGTACTGCTAAAAGTAACTATTCCACGCGGACGAAGTCGCGGGCAACTTATAAACAATTCCATCAACGTTACATTAAAAACGGAAAAGTACTTACAATTTAGCCTTTTTCTTTTTAAATTAGAAGCTAAGGAATAGATAGAAATGGGTTTAGTTCCAAATAGCCGTAAGATGTAATCTTCTCTCGGAGCGCGTTAACTGAATTTGTTTTAGGGATCCCTAAATCGATAGAATAAAAAAAAAATTTATTAAAACTTTACAACTTCAGTCTAATTGATGCAGACACATCAGAACCCTCGATTATGTAAGTAAGTACCTAGTAGGTATATTTAAAAACGTCGATGGCCGAGTGGTTATGGTCGTTGCTTGCCATGCGAGAGGTCGCCAGTTAGCTACGTGCGACTGTGTTTTTCAAATATTCATATGTTCTTAAGCTTTAACGGTGATGGGAAACATCGTGAGGAAGTCTGTACACCTACGAAGAAATTCTTAGGTTGTGTAGTCGACCAACCCACATTTAGCCAGCGTGATTGACACGCGGCCTGATCGTCCTAGTTTAGGGTACGCCCGTGCCCCAGCAGTGGGGACGTATATGGGCTGATGATGATCAAAATAATGCCTTGTTAGTTAATGCCATACTTTACAACCATACTCTGCTAAGTCAGACGTGTAATTTTAATTAATCATTGTTGTTTTTCTGGAAATCATTGTTTTTTACCCATATCTTTTATTATTTAGTTTGGTGCTTAAGATGTAAATATACTAATTTTGAAAATGAAAAAACATATAGTTAAGTCCGTTTATATCTAATAAATATTTTTATTATAAATTGTATTTGTATGATAATAAAGCAACTAAGTTATTGTTCCGATTTAATTTTACAGTAACGCCTTGTGTCTAACCATATTTTTTAGCTTTGCTCAGAGTCAGGTCAGCACTTTAGTTTTACAGATAAATTCAAGAACACTAACATTTAGATAATTTCAAGATAAACAATTTTTATAATAACGTTTATTAACCTCCGAGATATTTGCGATAAACAGATTTTTGTGACGTTCTCACCTTCATAATTTTTTACCCGGCATGGTACCAAAGTCGATTTCCACATTTTCATTACAAAGCCGTAATGAAAGTGTGAACAAAAATTCAGCTCACTTCGATTTTCTTCCGGAGATTGGGGTTTCAAATGCCTTCTTCTTCTTCTTATCGTATGGTTGATGAACAACCTGGTGTCAGAGTTTTTAAGCCGCCCGTAGGCCTCTGACATGGCTTCACACACCGTTGAAAAATTTCTCAGGTGTGCTGGTTTCCTCACGATGTTTTCGTTCACCGTTAAAGCGTCGAATGATGGTACATATGAATTTCAAATTTGAAAAACACATTGGTACCTGGCGGGGTTTGAACTGGCGACCTCTCGCATGGCAAGCAACGACCTTAACCACTCGGCCATCGACACTTTTAAAATGCCTTAAATGACTAGACTTGTTCCGTAAGTACGGAACCCCGCAACATTAGTACAGTACTTCCTTTGCACATTTCACTCCCTAAACCAACCACGTTCGGCTCTCAGCTCCGGATTTATTCCCATTCGTCGTGACTAACGTTATTGCAAGCTCAACACGCCTTCTCGAATTAAACGATGATTTACGATAACATTTTAAAGTATTACGGCTCTTTTTATCAATGAGGGTTAACGCGAATGAGAAATTCAGGGCTATACGTAGGCGTGCGGTCCAACTGCAGCATGATTGGTGAATATTGACATGTCTGTCAATGTCACGTCAAAAATAACCAATCATGCTGCAGTTGGACCTCACGCCTACGTATTGCCATCTAGTGAATTAGCGTTACCCTCATTTCACTTTTTATAGGCTAAAAAATGACATTACCTTAAAAATTTACTGGCTTCCCCACCCGGGACTTGTGTGATAAACGTCGGTGTTTGTTCCGTGTCTGGGTGTGATTATTAATATCAGTCTCTGAATTTTTTAATCAGTTTAGTGACGTTCTGGGATAGGAGTCGATCTTTACCTTTTGTATACCTATAGGTATGTACAATAAGAAAGGAATATTTATGGAATTGTAGAAAGAAAAGTAACATTTTGAGTAGGTGTCAATTAAATTTAAAATGAGCAAAAACATTACTCTGTATGAACGGAGACTCAAACTGAGTTATTGCGGAAGCATTGCTCTTACTAGCTATTGAGCATTTAGACAGTCAGTAATATAGTAACAGCTAAAACTAGGTACATTAAATTATTATCATAGGCCTCTTAATACACAATGATTTAAATTAAATAACACACCCAGACACTAGTTGTCCCGAGTAAAAATCGAACTCACTACTCTAAGCGCATGAGATACGGGCACTATGGAATGCGCCATCCAGCTAGCTAGTCGATCAACCTTGATAAGTTTTCTTGTAGGCCATCTCTGAAACTGTTCCCAAAGTAACGGAATATTTTATACTATCACACAATTTCTTGTAACCTTACGTATCAGAAACAAATGTTACCGCTCTAATAACATTATAAGTACGTACGTACATCATCCATCAATTTCGCTTACTCAATATTTGGTAGGTAGTAGATACGTAAATAAAATACGCTATTGCCTAAACTCGATTCTTACTGCGTATGTTCGTCTAAGATATGAAAGTAAAGAAAGAAAGAAGACCTTTATTGATCAGAAAACAATAATAAAACAAACATACACAAATATAATTATGACTGGCTCGGTGGTTAGTGACCCTGCCTGGCGGTTCCAAGAGTCGTGGGCTCGATTCCCACTCGGGACAAATATTTGTGTGATGAACATCAAAGTTTGTTACGTATCTGGGTGTACTATTTATGTATTTAAGTTTATTTATATAAACCACTTTGTGTTGTTTCTAATATTCTTAATATAGGTGCTTAAAACTACATACCACGAAATCAGGTCAATGTATGTGATGTTCTGTGATATTTAAGTGCACACTCTACTCTACTTCCTCTCAGTTTCTCATAGTTCGGTGAAACGGCAATCCAACATGACCGATGAGAGATCAGGCGCAGGACCCTCGGCTTAACTTGCTTTAAGAGACACGGACGAGCAACTCCGAACTTACTAACTGTTAGTAATTTGTACAAAAAAACTTACACTTTGGCCCGACTCATTGTTTTCCATTTTAACATAAAGATTTCCCATACATTTTTAAACGTAATAGTTTTTCTTCAGAATTGAATAAATAAATAAATATTACACAATATATGATACAGTGATCTGATCCCGCGGTATGTAGCTTAAGCACTTGTGTTACGAATATCAGAATCAACTATGGATACACAAATAGACTTTAATATATTTAATACCTCACCCAGATACGGAACAAACACCGATGTATGTCACACAAAAAATGTCCCGGGTGGAAATCGAACCCACGACTCTTGGAGCCTTAGGTAGAGAACCTGTTCCACTAACCTCTGTCCCACCGAGTCAGTTATAAGGCACTAGCTTTCCGCCCGCGACTTCGTCCGCGTAGAGATGTAAAAGCATTACTTCTTTATAGCGCAATCGGTTTAAAAGTAGCCTATGTCCTTTCTCAGGCTCTGGACTTTATCTGTACCAAATTTTGTTTAAATCGGTTCAGTACTTTATGCGTGAAAGCGTAACAGAGTTACTTTCGCATTTATAATATTAGTAAGGAAGTAAGGATAAGACCAGGCATCGTCCCATTCCTTACGTTATTTCCATTACTGTAAGTTCAGACAAATAACCCCATGTAAGAAATAGCTAGGGTTCCGTTCACCGATTCGCCCGACGGAACCCAGCCAATATATTCATGTCACGTAGCTTCCTGCCGTAAATGACATCTAGTATGCTCCATTTAGCCATTTCAATGTAGCCTGAAAAAGATTTATACTTACAAAGCATTTGTTTGCTAATACACTTTATGATGTGAATATTTTGGCGTGAAATCTCGTTTATGACGTTTTGTAGAGGAGTTGGTTCAGTGGCAAAACTCGTGTCGTTCCAATGCTGGTTATAATAATATGTGAGTTTTGATTTTCTGATGGAATGATGGAAATGACGTTGTATAATAACCTGATGCCTCGCAAAGCTCGTTCACGTGTTGGTCCATTTCCAGATTCCTGTTTGAAAAATCATTGGCAATCTGGCAATCTAGACTTTTAGCCAATCGAACAATTCGATACATATAATAACCTAAATAGTATAGACAAAGAGGTAGCCGTAATTAATGTCATTGGTTTGCTAGCATGATGTAACGCGATAAGAAGCAAACTTTATACTTATATCAGGAAAAGATTGAAGGAAATACTGAATTTTTTTTTTATAAGAAGCACTAGATATATTGAAAACAAGGTTATGACAATTATGCATAACGATCTAAAAGAGAAATAGTAGAAACTCTATTTAAAAATAAGTAAAGTACCTTGATTAATTCCGGAGTTCGAAATCTATTAAGTCAAAACTAAGAAGAGTGCATTTAATCAAAAAGATAAAATACCTACTAACAACTCAATTAGTATCCTTAAGCACTTTACTTAATTGATTACAAGTTCCACAATTCACGGTGACCTCCCGGACTATACGAATAATATGAAACGGAGATAACGATAATAAACATTAATAGAAGCACGAAACAGAAATGACGCTATCTGTTCATGAAACATTTAACAGTCCTAACGATTACGCCACAATGGGAGGAACCTTAACGATTGTTTTTATTTTATAATCGGAGTACAAAAAAATTAATTTATTTGAGGTGCTTAAAATGACGCCACACCCTTTAGGAATAGCTAATAATACTACATACATACATTCATAATATCACACCTTTTTCCCAGAGGAGTAGGCAGAGATTACTTCCAGCGATCCACTTTTCACCTCTGTGGGAAACGTGACGTGACGGGTTGTGGACCACGTCACCGCCATTCTGCCTTGTGCATTGTTTTAATAAGGTCATTGCGTTCCCACGAGTAGCAAGGATATATGACGGGGGAAGGAAAAGGGGAGGAAGGATACTATCGCCTCGGATGATTTGGACTGAGTCGATAGTAGCTCGAGGACTCGGGGTCACTTACCAGTATACCGTTCACCAACCACCGGACAGACAGTTGTGACTGGTATCCCCTGTCATCAGTCAGGATGAAGATCCTGACTGATTTAGTATTATTAATCCTGGATCCTGATTCTGGATTAATGATACTAAATCATTCATAAATAATAATAATAACGTTACTTACAATTATTTATGGATAAAAAGCGTCGATGGTGGTTAAGGTCGTTGCTTGCCATGCGAGACGACACCAGTTCAAACCCCACCAATTCGACGCTTTAACGGGGAAGGAAAAAATCGTGAGGAAACCTGCACACCTACGAAGAAATCCTCAGGTTGTGTAGTCAACCAACCCGCACTTGGCGTGGTTGACGAAGGCCTTACCACCCTAAGGGTAGGCCCGTGCCCCAGCAGTGGGGACGTATATGGGCTGATGATGATGATGATTCTTTTTTAATGAAATGTCAAATTATTTCGCAATATACTCGCCGTATTATAAACATTAGTATCATTATTATTGTTTTTATATCATTATCATTATTATTGTTAAAATGGTGCACCAATAATAATATGTATACTTAATCACTGAGGAAACCGGACTATCATTTAAAATTATCTTTTTCAGGAATATTTCAAGTACCTAAAATAATGTTGATCACTGCTCCACAACTGTACTGTATCAAATTACCGATTTATTTCCACAGCGCGCCTAATGGGTAATGAAAACAACAATCGATTTAAAATGGTAGCATTTAAAGTGCTATTGGAATTTCAAACAAAGGGAAAACAATTTAATATTATTTGGGTCACCATAATGAGGCAAAGGATAACTGAATCTTTTTTTTTCAGTGTGATAATATATTTGTACTTACTTGATGTAAAAAACTTAATATTTACTTGGCTTTGAACACGTCATGTATGATTTATATGACACAAATATTTGTCCTGAGTTAGAATCGAACCCACGACTCTTGGCTAACCAAAATGCCATAGTACCAGTTAAAATATACAAACGTCCTGTGACCAACCAAATCCTTAAAGTAAATAAAAGAAGATTTTTTTTTTTAACTGACTAACGAACTACTAACTAACTAACTAATGGCTTGGAGGAGCCTTGTCATCATCACCGGGCTTGCGGGGGAGCGGATGGCTCTCACCCCTAAAAAGTAGAACAACAAAACGAGCTTGCACAACATACCGGATTGCTCATATGAATGTCAACCATTACCTTTTAGACGTGTTAGTTAAATAAATTACGATTTCATTTATTAAAGGTCCAATTTGCCTCCATCTCGTTTTGCACTTTATTGTGAACAAAATTAAATTGCGTTTCTGCCCCTTGAGAAATTACGGCCGGCTCTCGGGCTATTTGATATAACACGTAAACAAACACTGCAGTTACAATATTTGTACCAACAATCCACTTTACTTATAAGACGAATTTATACGTATGTAAGAAATATTTTTAATGAATACATAAAAAAGTTAATAATGGAAGTAATGAGTAAAACTGGCAAATTTAAACTGTTCAGAATACAATAAGCCCGATGACAGCTTCCATTAATACGTATTTTCATCATCAACCCACATAAGTCCCCACTGCTGGGGTACGGGCCTACCCTAAATTACAGCGATTAGGCCTTAATGTACCACTCTGGCCAAGTGCGCGTTCGTAATACACAACCTTAGAATTTATTCATAGGTGTGCAGGTTACCTCACGATGTTTTCATTCACCTTTAAAGCGTCGAATAGTTGTACCTACTTATTAATTTCAAATTTGAAACACTGTGGTATACCAGAGACTTCTCGCATGACAAGCAGCGACCCTAACCACTCGGCCATCGACGCTTTAAATTAATTACGCAATGACGCAATTAACATAATACACACCTAGCAACAAATGTTCTTAATAGCATCTCAAAGCTCTTAGACCCATCAAGGTAAACCATAGCGGTTCCATGATTCGCCCCATAAAACCAAGATTGCCGTAATTTTTTTAACGACCACCACCCACTTGCGAATGAATTGAAGCCGTATTGCAAAAACTTAAGGACCATAAATGCGTGGCTCGTCTCTAATGTTTGCTAAGTATAATCGAACTCACTGAACTAGCCGTAGGTAAGTTTATTTTTCTAATTCACCTAAACACTTCGATTTGACGCTCATAATTTGTGTTTTTCGATTTGAAAAGGAAAAAACTAAAAAGGTATATTTTTGAGCCCAGCAAAGTGACAAATGACAAAGTGCCAAGTTCTATTAAGCTATTGCATAGCTTTTATCGCGGGCTTTGAGTGCGGCGACCGAACCAAGAAATTCCGTAACGAAAAAACCTCACAATCGTCTAACGTCGTTTCAGTTCGGTAGACTTCGGCACGGTGTTTGTGTGCGTGCGGTTAGACGTATTGTACGACTCTACGAAACTCGCACGAATCGAGACGAGCTGCTCCGAAATCGGACAATGCTATGCAATAGCTATACCGCGGCAGTCCCCGAGTGCCACACGTCTTTTTTTTAATGAGGTGTCAGAAATGGTCCACTGCTTTTTTTAAGTTTTCCTAATTGACTTACTTACTATGATGGCTTAGAGTAGCCTGGTAAATCGAACTCTCTTATCTTGGAACCGTAGGTAGTGAACCTTAAACCACTGTTCCACCGAGCCAATCATGCTAGCCCAGAGATGGGTCTAATGTCAACTCTAAAGCCACGCCAGTCAAATCTCAGTAGCAACGATTTGAAACTTTCAAGATAACCCGAACTAAATATTTTAAAAGCGATTTGAGAGTCGACTCGCGATCGCGACTGATAGAGACCCAATCGAAACCTCCAGCAGTAAGTAGCTATGAATCTACTGCTTTATTTAAAGTCGCTTTAAGACTTTAGGGTTCCTTAAAGTAGGGTAACCCTATTATTGGTATTATGTATCTTTTATTTCTCTATGGATGTGAGTTTTTTTTATTACAGAATAAGTATTAGATATGTCTACGCATCATAAGCTTATATTACATTATATTTATTAATTTGTCAAAAATATTAACATACTAGCGGCCGCCCGCGACTTTGTACGGGTATTAATGGGTTTTAGTAGCAATGATGTATTAAAATAGCCAGCTACCTCCATACCACGTATATAAAAATCTATAACGTAAAAGTTCTCCCATACCAATTTTCACCCCCCCAATGACCGCAATGGGGGTTGAATAAAAAACTCTGTCTCTCCGGAGTGCCAGCTACCTCCATACCAAGTTTTATAAAAATCGACAAACACTTAAAAATTCTCCCATACTAATTTTCACCCCCCCAATGAACCAAATGGGGGTTGAATTTAAAAAAAAAATAGCGCTGGTGTCTTTCCGGAGTGCTAGCTTCCTCCATACCAAGTTTTATGAAAATCGATAGACACGTTAAAATTCTCCCATACCAATTTTCACCCCCCAATGAACCACATGAGGGTTGAATTAAAAAAAAAAAGTAGCCTATATGTTATTCCAGAGTGCCAGCTACCATCATACCAAATTTCATGAAAATCGGTTCAGAAGTTTGAGCGTGAAAGAGTAACAAACATCCATACATCCATACATCCATACTTACAAACTTTCACATTTATAATATTAGTACGGATTATAAAAATAACTAAGTTTCTCTCTGATTGACTTCGTTGTCTGTCTGTCTGTCTTAACGTCCGATCTTCACCTCAGACAGTTTGAAGTTTTCTCGAATGTTTTGAGCGTCTAACTTCAATTGACAAGAAATAAAAATAAAACAATGTTCAAGGGAGCTACAAAAATTTTAATTTTCCCTTTTTTATTCGATATCACTTTTATGGCACCTGGTAGACACTGAAATATTCGAAAAGTTAAGTTTGTTTTATGGTTTTTGTTTGATTAATTTGACTGTAAGTATACCTAGTGAAATTTTGTTTTGGCATGGAACCTTTCGTACTACTCGTATATGAGTCCGACTTACCCTTGACCGGTTTTTTTTAAATATTTAAATGTAATAATTCATGACGACTTTTAGTCTACAATTTCAAATTCGGAGGTACCAACCGTACTTTTGAAAAGCACTCAAACGGTTTCCAATATGTAAATGGTTGCTTTAAAGATAAACTGTGTGTGGGTGCTACGGAGAATGCTCTATAAATAGGTAACTCATTGATTAAATATCTTCTCAGAAATACAGTATTATGAACGCCAAGCTAACTCTGTGTTTCTGTGGCCCAAAATATTGAACCGATTTACATTAAATAAGTACTCAAAAAATCAATCTATAGCCTGACAAAATAAAGAAGACTATTTTTATTTGTGGTTTATAATGTTATTAAAGATATTTGTAAATTTAAAATTTGGAGATAGTTTATTTTGATTCGAAGGTGTTTCAAGTCCCCTTTCAGGCGGGGTCATGTCAATGCGATTTTTTTAAAATTTCAAATACCTAAAGAAGATTAAAATAGTCTTCTAATGTACGAGATCATAATAACGAAACCGTTTAAAAAGTACTAATGTTGTAAAACATCGTGAGGAAACCTGCACACCTAAGAAGAAATTCTATGGTTGTATAGTCGACTTGCCCTCACCCGCACTTGGCCAGCGTGGTCGACTAAGGCCTTATCGCCCTAGTTTAGGGTAGGCCCGTGCCCCAACAGTGGGGACGTATATGGGCTGATGATGACGATGAATGTTGTAAAAAAGTAATGTACAACTTAACACGATTACCGAAATCACGCCGACAAATTAATAACATTTATATACAAATAATTATTCCATGACGAATTCATCAAAATTTTTGGTGTGTTTATTGCATTGTGCAATAGTTTCATTTCGAGCAAAGCCTTCAAACTTGGTCCTAAAATAATAATCACACAAAATACGGCGCAAAAACCTATCTCGTAGTTAACGTTTCGCAATGAGTTTTTTCGTGAAACGTATTTTTGTGACGTAAACTGACGAACTCGAAACTCGAAATCCGAGTTCGTACGTTTCGAACTAACGATTCGTCACGTGCCATTTGTTCGAAACTAAAAATTGAAATCGTTAACGAAGTTTTTGACGGAAACGTTGGTGTTGTGCGGAACGAAAATATTTTTAGAGATGACGTGTCGAAACATTGTGAATGTGATTTTTAAACTAGCTTTAAATAAGTAAAATAAATATCTGGGACATTTCTACACAGGGTAATCTGACCCCAAACTAAGCAGAGCTTGTACTATGGGCGTCAGAGACTGATGTACATATATTTATATTTATTAATACATACTCAATTACATAATCAAACTATTATAAATATTTGTCCAAACAAGGAACAAACTATTATAAATATTTGTCCCGAGTGGGAATCGAACCCACGACTCTTGGAACCGCCAGCCTGGGTCACTAACCACTGTTCCACTGAGCCAGAGATTTGCGGGGAGAGAATATAAAAACAATATATTTATGAGTATGCTACAATTTTTGAAACTACGAAATCGTTGTAGGTATGCTGCTAAGCAGTTTATTATTCCTCCAAGGCATTTTTGCCCTAGTTTAGGGTAGGCCCGTGCCCCGGCAGTGGGGACGTATATGTACGGTGCATTATGTAGATTAAAGAGGAAAGTTTGTGTGGTAAGACTTTTTAAATATTATTAATAGGCCCATATAATAAATATTTAGGTTGGAAGTAAATACCCATTATTTTAAAAAATCACATTAATAACTTTAACGGAAACAAAAGGGTCGTAAAACACTCATATCGGAGGGTAGTTTATCAAAATATTAAAAGTGTGTCCATCGGCACCGCGATAAATCAGTGTATCATTTACCAATTTCCTCATAAATCCGTCGATTTCACCTGCGAAAAGGCTATTTCATGTAAAAATATACCGTTCTTATCTTTGCAATTAAAATTAAATAACAAGTTATTATTACCTAATGCTTCCAATTTTAAACATTTGCATAATATTATTGTACCTATAAAAACCTTGTTACATATTTAAAAAACAAAAGAATCATCATCAGATGTCTTATCCGAACTAATGCTTGGTGCTTTAGTTCGGATAATAATGTTTGTCTTATTATAAAGAAAATAATGGACGTACAAACTTTAATAAACAACACACCCAGACTTAAAACTAATCTATACTTCTTCTTCTTCTTCTTCAGCATATTTGTGTCCACTGCTGGACGTATGCCTCTTGTAGGGACTTCCACTCAGGTCTTGAAGCGGCGGTTCTGCACCAGGTCGGCCCTGCCGTCTTTTTAATATCGTCCGACCATCTGGCTGCTGGTTTGCCAACGTTCCGTCTGCCGATGCGGGGCCGCCAGAGTAGAACTCTCTGACTCCATCTATCGTCAACTCTGCGATAGATATGTCCAGCCCACTGCCACTTTAGGCGCGCAATTCTTAGACTTATGCGTGTTAATCTATACTAATATCTGTAATACTGGTTCAAATTGATTTCGCGAGAAAGGCTTAAGGCTTCACATCACGCTTCGACCAATAGGAGCAAAGCAACAATGGAAATGGTGTAAAAAAAAATGGGGTGAAACGGGGACGCAGTCGCTGGCAAATCTATACATAATATTCGTCTTCCAAATATTTCTCCTGGATTGCGGACGAACCCCAAATTCCTAAAGTGAGAAGGGAGGGCGCTACTAAAATGCGATCCAGTCAACAGTAGCGCTACCATGAGTTTAAAAGTTACGGATTCGATATCGCCTACGTAAATATGTCTATGAAAAACTTGTACAGCGCCCCTGGTGGTTACGGTTACGCTAAGAACTAAAATCGGTCGATAGGTTTTTAACGTACGTAAGTTTTCGATAGCCAACTCATGATGAGTAACTATAACGACTAACTATGCAAAATGTCTGTTTCTTTAAGTACATTCTACTGTTACCATCTTGCAGCTTCCATTTGGTTGCTTTACTCACGTTACAATCCTTTAAAGCAAGATCTTAGAGCTTAAAGTCAAGATTTGTTCCAGTGAAAGCGTAACTATTTATACTAGGGGCTCTGCGGGTCTCAAAAGTAAAATCAGAACCCTTGTAGGATATGGGTTCAGAAGGTCTCTAAAGTAAAATCAGAACCCTTTCAGGATAGAAAACCAGACGATTTCAAAAGTAAAATCAGAGCCCTTGTAGGATTGGGACTCTGACGGTTTCAAAAGTAAGATCGGAACCCTTTTGGGATAGGGACTTAGACGGTCTCAAAAGTAAAATCAGAATCCTTTTAGGATGTGGACTAACAAGGTCTCAAAAGTAAAATCAGAACCCTTGTAGGATAGGGACTCAAAAGGTCTCAAATGTTAAATCCCTTGTAGGATCACGTCTTGTCTTAGGTGTGTGTCTCAGCGTCTGTCTGTGTCCCTGTTTATGATTCCTTCTGTCTGTTACAACTCTTAGGGCTATTACAATGTGGAATATATAATTTAAAACTTTCATGGTTACACACATTAGACCTACCGTCATTCTCGCAGTCCTACAGTTCACCCGTGATCATGGCGCTTGCAACAGTGCCGAAATATCGGGCTAATGAGCTATTAAAACAAAACAACATGGTAAATATTTCGGACAGTTTCAGTTTTACAATGTGGAATATTTTTTTATTTGAAGTGTTTGTTTAATTTGATAGAATTCTTGTTGCATTTACCCAAATCATTCGAGTATGATATTATTGATCGGCCCTCGCCCTCCTAAATACTCGCTGTTCCAGTTTTTTCTGTAATGATAGAGTTATTTAGGAAACTAGCGAAACAGCGCGATAACAAGTAATGGACGACAATCCTTCCACATCTCGACCTCAAACAAACCATGAGACGATATAAAGCTTTTGTGCAAACGTGACCTTTCTTACTCACAGGTAAGAATGCAGTAGACTCTACTACATTGTAATAAAGCTTACTTTCGAGTGGCTAGTAACAGAATCTGCATCTTTGAGACACATTTGCATTCGGAGGTGTTTGAATAACAATTTCGGAGTGTACGGAGGAAGCTTAATTTGAAAGTTGGTAGGTTATCAGCGGTTTGGCTACTGCATTCGGTAATGTTTATGGATTATACCTTGACGTAAAACTGATTTTAATAATGATGAATGAAGAACGGATTTAAATATGTCCGGAATATTAACCGTTTCCCTATTTTATAGAGTTTAAGATATTTTTGCACTGTTTCAATTGCCATGATCACGGCTCAACTGACCTCTGATCATCGTAAAGAGCTTGATAAATCTGGTTTCTTAAAAATGATGATGAAAGAAAGAAAGACAAAAAAATTTTTATTTATCTTTGTGAGAATGTGCATTTTCACACAGATACAAAAATATAAATACATAATAACTTGTGCCAAAAAGCCTTTCACTCAGCATTATGCCGTGGCCCTACGGAACCACGACGCTGATTTTCAGCCCGGCGGTAGGCGATTAGTGCTTTGTTATGGGCGAATTACATTTGTAAGACTAGTCAGTCAATGTTCGCGCATATATTGTTATACTACCTAGAGAACATCATGTATTTTTTCCATAATAATGGAATCGTTGCTATCGTTAAGTAATCGTCTTGTATAATAAAACAAGTCCACACATTTAACTTACTTTAACATTTAAAGTGGAGCTAAAAAAATACGATTTTTTTTATTTTGATGCCCTATTTGAGGACTTTACTCCACAGTAGCGGCACTTGACTCAGAAAAGAAACAATAAGTAATTAACAGTGAATCCCTTTATTATCATTAAAAATCTAGGTATACCTCACCCGAAAGGTAAGTAGCGAGGTAAATAAAGTCAGGCATTAGAACCAATTTTGTAAAGCCCCAACTACTCGTTTAACCCACAATCCAAACTGGTCGGGATTCAAATCGATTGCAGTTATTCTCGGTTAGGCTAATGTCACCACACGTTAAAGAAATCATGAGACTGGACTTTTTTGCTTCTATTAATTTTAAAAAGTTATTTTTGTGCACATTGGTAAATGTAAATAAAGATTTGAGTAACAACTGTGCAGGATAAATTAGTAATATATATTGATTACAAATGTGTTGCACAAATGCATGCAATCGTTGACTTTTTTAAACACAATTAAAAACAGTAATAAAAAATACACTAAATTAGTGAACAATGTACTTTACTGATTTTCCAAATTTCACTATTCTACCTTCTCTCCTTCCCGAGAAAAAGGTTTGATATATACAGACATACAGACGAATAACAAAGTGATCCTGAAACTATACCGGGACCGATTTTCCTTTTAAGATCAGGCTAGCTAAAAAAACAGTTTCCATCGTGTGTGGAAATGTCCCAGATATTTATTTACATATTATCAGGTAATGTAGGACTGTCCCAACGGACTTCTGATGTGTGGTGACACTACTTAAGCCTTTATTTCAGTTTGGCTGAGAAACTTCCACTGTTACTTACACTTGGTGCTGTATCTAACGAGCACTGTTTTATTTAAAGAGTCGCATAGATTTACGGCTTCTAGTTTCTAGGGGACGATAGGACTTTAACCAATTTTAAATGCAGTTAGACAAGCCATTTGAAGATTTATAATCCGATACGTCGTTTGATTGCTACTTCAAAAAGTCGTAAAGTTTAAAAAATAAAAGATATTTTTTTTATTATAGAGTGACAAAACCCATTTTTTCAATATGTATAAGTGTTAATTCTAAGGTCTTAGAACAGTATTTAATAGACTTATACTTAGAGCAGTATAATTTAACAGAATATTTTTATTAGGTACATATAAATATTTTTAAATAGGATTAGATAGGCACCTTCAATCAAACTTCAAAAATTGAAAAAATTAAACTTCAAAAATTGTGCTATCATTATTTGATTTTAAATCTTAGTAAAAAATTGATAATACGCAATTTTCTGCGAGCAACTTCATATTTTTGCTCCAGAAAACTCAGACATTGATATTCAAAATCCAAATATCACAAAATGGGAGCATTCTAGTTGTGAATGGAAATAAAATCTAAAATAGATGGCTTCGATTCCAGTGACAAAAGTTATTTATTCGTGAAGCGAAAATTGCTCGGCTCCAATGTGAGCAGGATTGCCAACTTCAAAATAAAGTTAAACTGAAAACATAAAAGGTCACAGGGTAAATGCCTAGTATAAATGAGAATAATAAGGCGTAAGACCGATTTCAGCGATGGCGGCCGATCTCAATTGAGAACAGCCAAGTGCGCAGGATTATAGTGCTCAAGTGTGCGCGCAAACACAAGTGCACTCTCTATTCCCTTACTCTCATAATTCGGTGAGACGGCAATCCGACATGACCGATGAGAGATCGGGTGCAGGACCACCGGCTTAACGTGTTTTCCGAGGCACGGGCGTTCAACCGCCAACTTCCTAACTCCGGACTGAGTAATTTCATTACAGAAAAACTTACACCAATTTTGCACGACCCCGGACTCGAACCGGGGACCTCTCGATCCTAACGCAGCACTTGCTACCACTAGACCAACGAGGCAGTTATAAATGAGAATATCACTACATTTTATAAAGTAAAGTCACTTCCGTCTGTCTGTCTCTATATATATTTCAGCCCGATCCGTCCAGTGGTTTGGATTGTGCGTTACTTGATAGATCACTATGTCATCTTTGAGATTATTTATTTAGATAGATAGATCGTTTTGAAAATTTCAGTTATACTATTTTTTTAATCGATTTGTTCGCATCATCGATTCATTTCACACACTACAAATAGGACAGGAGGAGGAATGAGAGGTTAACATAGTTATATATTTTTTAAATATACAAATACAAATAGTTTATTTCCAGAAAACATGTGAAATATTGAGCATTACAGTAGGTCCCACACTAGGAAAGGTCCTGTATAAGTGGACACCTAGTATAAGGAACAAAACCAGGAGAGCGATAGATTACATTTGATTTGAAGGTGCGTTTAAATAAAAGAAAGAGTAAGAATTACAATTTAACGAATGCTTGGCAACCCTAGGTGTTACAGAATAGGCTAGGCCTTCGGGGACTATTTTCGATACGTTATTTCTAGTTTCATCCAGAATCTGAGTTCTATTATTCCGATAACATTCAGAACCTTTAAAATAACAGTTGAATTTTCATGTGCCTTTGGGGAAGGCTTTTTTACACACAACTATAAGGTTTTATCTTTATCCATATGATAAAATAACGTGAGCGATATGACAATAAGCTTTGCTTGTCAGCAGTACCTAATAACCTATACACGGTTATCTATACTAATAATAAATCTGTAAGAGTCGGTCATGGAGTAAGTTAGTTTGTTTTCGGAGATTTGTTTATAGGCTCAATATACTATGATACTGTTACTAATTTCACGATTTTTAGATTTTTTTTCTGTATGTGTGTATGTATGTATGTTCCTCCATAACTCTGAAACAAATTATCCGAATTTGATGAAATTTGGTATAAAACCACGTAGACATCTGGGACACAGATTAGCTATTTAAATTCTAGCTTTAACGCGAACGGAGTCGCGGACACAGCTAGTACCTAAATATATTTCAAACAAACGAATAATAAAAAGCGTCGATGGCCGAATGGTTCAGGTCATTCCTTTCCATATGAGAGGTCGCCAGTTCAAACCACGTAGCGTATTGTGTTTTTCAAATTTGAAATTCATATGCACGATTATTCTACACTTTAACGGTAAAGGAAAACATCGTGAGGAAACCTGCATACCTACGAAGAAATTGTTAGGGTGGTTGACTAAGGCCTTATCACCCTATATACGCTGATGATGATGATGATATTTACAACTAACACCGATGTTTACAACACAAAAGATGTCTTTTACATGGAATATTTTGGGTGAGAAACATCAAATAGGAATAGACTCCACGACTCGTAGAGATTTAAACTTGAAACAAACGGGGTGAGCTAAATAAAACCGTTTAACAAAGATATGTATATATCCATACATATATTATGTGCGCATGGACAGGGTATTTAACCAATGATCTAAGTCTAATCTAAGGCAATAGCAGTCCAATGTTCTAACTTTCTCTCATCATCATCATCAGCCCATATACGTCCCCATTGATGGAGCTCGAGCCTCCCCAAAACCAGGGTAATAAGGCCTTAGTCAACCACGCTGGCCAAGTGCAGGTTGGTGGACTACACAACCTCAGATTTTCTTAATAGCTTTTAACGATGAAAGAAACCATCGTAAGGAAACCTGAGTGCACACCATTATCACTAACTTGTCAGAAACTAAAAAATGAAAACCGATATGTCATTACCTGCTATTTCCTTTCCGTTTGACTCAAACCACATTCAATTTCAATCTTTTCTCAGTAATCGCTACACTAATAGCATAGCCGGGCCTTTGAAGAGAGATTCGAGCTACATACAAACAATGATCCATATCAGTGGCATGCCTGAAGAATAATTGCTTTGCATACTATCGACGTTTAATTATTAAGACTCCCTTGTGAAGCGGGATTGTGCGGTTTTGACATAGGCACGGAACACATCACTTTTGTACAAAGCTGGGACTACATTGGCGGTGTATATTCCTTCACTCTTTTATAAATATTACTCAACATCACATACACTGATCTGATCCCGTGGTAAGTAGGAAGCACTTACAGTTATCAGAATCAACAGTGGATACACATACATACATACATAAAATCACGCCTTTTTCCCAGAGGGGTCGGCAGAGACCAATAGTACTTAAATATATTTAATGTTTCATACAACATCACATACATCGATCTAGTCATGGGGTAAGTAGCTTAAGTGGTATTACAGATATCAGAATCCAGGGCAGATACAGGAATATACTAAATAAATATATTAAAAAACACGCACAGATACGGGACAAATATCGACGTTCGTCACTCAAATATTTGGGAATCGATTCCCAAATATGTGGGAGCCCACGACTCACGACTCAACGAATCTTGTTGCAGTTTTTTTTTTATTAGATAGAGAGAGAGTGAATCAAGAGGAAGGTTTTTATGTAAAATTTACCCGAAGCGAAGCAAGGGTAGGTCTTCTTCTTATCGTATGATTGATGAACAACCTGGTGTCAGAGTTTAAACCGCCCGTAGGCCTCTGACATGGCTTCATACACCGTTGAAAAATCTCTCAGGTGTGCTGGTTTCCTCACGATGTTTTCCTTCACCTTTAAAGCGTCGAATGATGGTACATATGAATTTCAAATTTGAAAAACACATTGGTATCTGGCGGGGTTTGAACTGGCGACCTCTCGCATGGCGAGCAACGACCATAACCACTCGGCCAAGAGTACTTGTGTTCTATAAGATGTAGACTGACAGAGACACAAGTAAAAAACTTCTCTGTAGTCCCTGATGTAGCTAAAGGCTAAGGATACGGAGAGAAAGGTCACTTCAGTTGACATGCAGCTATTAATCAAGATAGTTGATGCGGTGAACACAAGCAAATAAACTACTTCCTGCTTAACGAATTGTAATATCTACTAATGTGAACATACTACATAAGCATCAATAAGGTTCATACAAAGGTTTGATTAATCATCATACCAGGAAGGACCCTTAATGATCTCCAAGACGATTAGTTGGTAGCGTTGACCTTTTACAAAGTGATTCTTAAAGCATCTCTGACTGGTTTGTTTTCTCATTGAGTAGTGCCTCTTTCTTTTGACCTGGGGAAGGAGGTTCGATTCCCATCGGGGACAAATATTGTGCGATTTTTTTCGTATCATATTTAAATAAATAAATATTTCACAAAATCACATACATTGATCTGATCCCGTGGTAAGTAGCTTAAGCACTTGTGTTACAGGTATGAGAATCAACAGTGGATACACAAATGTACATAGATATATTTAATAATACACCCAGACACGGAACAAACACCGATGTTCGTCACACAAATATTTGTCCCGAGTGGGAATCGAACCCACGACTCTTGGAGCCGTAGGTAGTAAACCTGGGTCACTAGCTACTGTTCCACCGAGCCAGTCAAAATATTTGGTTGTGTACTTCTAAATTTCAATTTATATTTTAATTTATTTGTAGCGACCCAAACTCGTTTTGCTTTAGGTTTATTAAACACCAGTAGTGCCAGCTACTTCGTCCGCGTTTTACCCCGTTTTCAACACATTTTTTATTGTTTCTTTGCTCCTATTGTCACAGCGGATGTTATAGCCAAAAGCTTTCCTCCATAAATGGACTATCCAATACAAAAATATTTTTTTCAATTCAAACCACTTTATAATATAAGTATGGATACCTTCCTCTTAAATTACTCTACCTCATTGATTGTGTGGAACTTTTTAATCAAGTAAATTTTATAGTGCCTAGGAATCCTAAAAGTAGAGATTCACGAGTACTTTAAACGTTCCACACTGATAGATGCAACACTATTGCTGGGACACGTGCCCCTATCACAAATTTATTAACCACTTTTAATGATAATTTTAATAGCCTCGATATATGTTCTCTCAATTCCTATAATTTTAAAAAAATTGCCCTAGATAAACTCCAGCCCTAAATAACAATAATATTAAGTCTTACTTTTGTAACAATTACTTTATACCTGTAGTCTCTTTTTGTTTGTTTTTTTTTCCTCACTTGTCGTACCTGTATCTTTATCAGCTAAAAATGTGTTCATATCAATCTGCGGATAACGGTGTTGGTTACACATTTAAGATTCTTTTGAATAAGTTAATATGTAGTTACTTACATGTAATGTGTATCTGTTTGTTATTCTTAATAAATAAAAATAAAATAAAATAAAATAAAATACCTCTTCGAAATAAGTCGCATCAAAATCCTTTGCATAATGTTGGAGATTTAAGCATCTGAACAGACAGACGGTGGGAAAAAGTTTATTTTATTGTACGTATTAATAGCTGCTGTTTCTGTTATCCGTAACACAAGTCCAGCCTTTATGACGTTATATGCTATTTTTTTTAGAAAACTGGAAATGTTCGGGATATTTACCATGTTGTATTGTTTTAATGAGCTCCCGATATTTCGGCACTGTGCAAGCGCCATGATCACGGGGGAACTTTTAATAAAGTATTTTTTTGCATTTCATCCAGTCTCTGGCCGCTCAAGAATCACGTTTGATACAAAAGTACAATTTGATGATACTCGGAAAAGCTACGGAACCGCCAAATACATTTCCTGCCAAATTCTCGTTGGTGTGTCCATGCCTAAACCACAAAGATCCACATATGTATCGTGATTTCTCTACGTTCTCGTCTTTATTGTATGGAAGAACAACTGTGATATTTTAAGACACAATTTGCTACTGACAACAGGAAATAGGTTGGTTAAGTTTGGGTTTGAAGAAGAAGTTTTCGGGAATGGAGCGTAGTTCATGTTTTTTAGAGATAAATACGGCATTATGTCCGTCACACAAATATTTATCCCGACTGAGAATCGAACCCATGATTTTTGGAACCGTAGAAGGTAGCCTGGGCCACTAAACACTCTTCCACCGAGCCAATCAATTAAACTGATCAAAGTATTGGGACCGTGCAAAGTAGGTGGGAGAAATGGCGCTGATTGTCAAAAACGCATGTAATCTTATGAGATGTCCGTTGTTGCTAGCGGCGGCCGTTGGTACTAATTTTACTCCATAAGATTTAACGAAAGAAACGCCACCAAAATAAGGGGCAGCACCGTCGTGCACGCTCCTAATAATAAAACGCACAAAGAATAATAAAACTCTCTCACTCGAATGATTCCGTAACATTATATTTTCTTCTATTTAACCAGTCGATTCGATTAAAATTTGAAAAAGCACGATTCTTTTTTGCAAATAATATTTCAACTGTCTTACAGATGGAGAGACTAGCGAAGAAAATAAGACTTCCGTTTATCACGCTACTAGTGCGGGACCCCAAAATCAAAACCAGGATTTCTATGTTTACCATCTTCAACAAGTCATAAATGTTTACCAAAACTGGGTCAGGTATCAATCAAAGTACCAGAAAGTATGACGTGGCTGACAGACACAAATGACTTCCATAACAGCGTGTTCACACCTAGCGACTTTTGGACGATTTCACGGCAAGGCGATATCGCCACGAGCTCGCAGCGTGCACGCGCGCACTCTCTGGGATACATACATAAAATCACGCCTTTTTCCCGTAGGGGTAGACAGAGATCACTTCCAGCGATCCACTTTTTACCTCTGTGGGAAACGTGACGTGACGGGTTGCGGACCACGTCACCGCCATTCTGCCTTATGCATTGTTTTAACAAGGTCATTTCGTTCCCACGAGTAGCAAGGATATGACGGGGGAAGGAAAAGGGGAGGAAGGATACTATGGCCTCAGATGTTTGGACTGAGTCGATAGTAGCTCGAGGAGCCGGGGTCGCTTACCCGTATACCATTCACTAACCACCGGATAGATAGTTGTAACTGGTATCCCCTGACTGAACTCTCTCTCTGGGCTCTCTGGGATATCACTGCGATAAAATAAACGCCGCGAGCTCGCCGCGATCACGTCGCGATCTCGCCGCGATCACGCCGCGTGCTGCGTTCTTATTTCCAACATGAACGAACCTGCGATGTAGAATGCAGCGCATGCGCTAAGCGGGTAGGTTGGATGAGGCGTAACCGCGGCGATATCGCCTCGCCCTGAAATCGCCCGGCACGCCCGGCACAGCTGGTCCACAAGTTAAAAGTCGCTCAGCGGGCTATGGAAAGAGCTATGCTCGGTGTTTCTCTGCGGGATCGAATTGGAAATGAGGCGATCCGTCAGAGAACCAAAGTCATCGACATAGCTCATCGCATTAGCAAGCTGAAGTGGCAGTGGGCTGGCCACATCAGCCTTAGAACCGACAACCGCTGGGGTAGACGAGTTCTGGAGTGGATACCGCGTCTCGGCAAACGTAGTGTAGGACGCCCGCAGGCCAGGTGGTGTGACGATCTGCGCAGGACGGCTGGTAGGAGCTGGATGCGAGTGGCCGAGTATAGAAAGAAGTGGCGTGCATTTGGAGAGGCCTATGTCCAGCAGTGGACAAGTATGGGCTGATGATGTGAAATCGCCCAAAAATCGCTAGGTGTGAACAGGCACTAAGAAGGATTATTATTGTTGACTGTCAAAGTTTTAGCTCAGAGATCGATCTCACTTACCGCTTTCCGGAGTGAAATGCATTTTCCGTTGTGGCAAACGGAAAAATATGGAGATCAAGTTGAAAGTTCTTCGCTCGAGCTAATTTATATTCGCTTCTCAATTCGGTTTATCGGCAGTTTTTGGGGGTCACAAAGTTTTGGATTGATTTTTACAGAACCGTACCACAAAATTGATCTCTAAAAAATGTAAATGATTGATTTTAATGACCCATTAATCATACTATGATGAAACCAACATACATCGCTTTCGAACGTTACTTTAGTAGATAAGGTTACAATAATACACCGTGTAATTTTAGTGATGGTGTTCCCACAGTAAAATGATTCTGTCTTAGTAGTAAAAGAGATTGGTGCAGTTTTTTTTAACAAAACTCAAAAACAAATCGAGAAAAAAGTTTTATTTCGTTCAAGAAATAATTAGCATGGCTCGATAGTACCTACTACTAAATGTAAATCGTTCTGCTACGGGAAAACAACCACTTAAATATCACGGTGTATAGAAGCACGATTACGTTGTACCCCTGTCTTTTGCGCTAAGATTTATAATAACTAAGCCAACGACTATACAAATTATTTTTTAAACACAAATCGAAATAAAACAATCAAACTGTGTCCCCATAATTGTATTTATACCTTTTACAATCCACTGTCCCTTACAAAGCTGAAAAATCTCAACACAGGTAAACTCGAATGTCGTTAATCACTCTCAACCCAGGTACTGCTGAAGGGCTTATCGGAGAACAAATGGATCCCTCTGACCTGGCCTATCCGGCCCTTGACTGAAATTTAATGGAAAGTTAACCTGTCACTGGTTAGAGAACTGCGGTATCTTTTGTAGCGATAAACCGGTTCGAACTGGTTGATTAAGATGACTTGATATCGGATTTGGTAGGGTTCTGCCGCTTGCGCCGAGTGTAGCGAGTTTGATTCCCACCCGGGACAAATATTTGTGTGATGAAATTGGGTCATTGTTTCGTTTGTATAAGTATGGGGTTTATTTGTGGATACCACAGTAGTAACAGATATTCGTAACAATACTTATTTATTTATTATTATGGCATACACAACAGGTTACAATAATAAATTAATTTGAATAAAAACATTAAAATGTTACAAACCTAGATTATGACCCAAAAACGTGTACACACAGCATGGTTAATCAATAGCGCGTAATCTTATATTACATTCTTATAATAAACCAATGGAAATGGAAAGATATTGTGAGAAAATTAAGGATAGCTCAGTTGAGGACACTTTTTACTTTATGCCTAAACATATTTATTAACAAAAATATCCAACTCATCGTGTTCTCGTAACATCTCATTATACTCGCGACACATCCGAACTATGGGGTTATAGTAAGAAGTATTGTTCTTGTACGTTTTTAGTGCAAAAAGCTTCTGTCTATTTCGCAAAAAGAAACGGGTGTTAAAATTAACCATTCTAATGAGGTTGGGGGTATCAAACTTAAGCGTAAATACGTGCTTAAGCTAACTTAAAGCTACAAATATTTTACGATAGCAGTGTTTATCAGATATTTTTTAAGAGTCGCGGGCGAAAAGATATCTAATTATACATAGTCGAATTATATGTATTACTACTCGTTTAATATATTTCGAGTATATGGGTTTCACCCCAAACGTCCTCATACAACCCTACCGCCCACTCGACTCGTAAGTGTCACAAAAACTTACCAAATAATGGTCTAATAAATTCGGAGCGCAAAAGAAAATCATTGTTCTTCTGTAATAATGAACGATTGCCATGATAATACTCACGTTATTTATCTAATTCGGCCAAATGGTTTATTCCGATCTCACCCGGTCGTAGTTTTGGTAGTAATTTGAAAGAATAAATGATATTTATTGCAAAATATTAATACATGACTGGCTCGGTGGAACAGTGGTTAGTGACCCAGGTTTACTACCTACGGTTCCAAGAGTCGTGTGTTCGATTCCCACTCGGGACGAATATTTGTGTGACGAACATCGGTGTTTGTTCCGTGTCTGGCTGTATTATTAAATATATTTAAGTATATTTGTACCCGATAACACAAGTGCTTAAGCTACTTATCACGGGATCAGATTAATTTATGTGATGTTGTGAAATATTTATTTCTTTCTTTCTTTATTTATTATTTAATTACTTACATATGTGGAATCACGCCTTTTTCCTAGAGAGTGCGGAGAGAGAGGGTAATGCAGAAATCACTCCCTGCCATATGCTACGGTCCTGGCACACCACTTTATTAAAATTCATCATTCATCATCAGCCCATATACGTCCCCACTGCTGGGGCACGGGCCTACCCTAAACTAGGGCGAGAATGCCTTAGTCGACCACGCTGGCCAAGTGCGGGTTGGTCGACTACACAACCTTAGAATTTCTACGTAGGTGTGCAGGTTCCCTAACGATATTTTCCTTCACAGTTAAAGCGTCGAATGATGGCAAATATGACTTTCAAATATGAAAAACACATTGGTACCTGGCGGGGTTTTGAACTAGCGACCTCTCGCAAGCTACAACCTTAACCGCTTGGCCATCAACGCTTTTCTTTAAATTAAATCTATTTCATCAAATTCCTAACCTAACCTGACGACCGAGTTAGGTTTTCGAGTTCATCATCATCATCAACCCATTTCTGTCCACTGCTGGACATAGGCCAAATGCACGCCACTTCTCTCTACATTCTATTTCCTTACTTAAGCTAAGTGGCGTCCAATACAGTGGCATTATAAAATATTTTGTTCTTTATGTATCTTATATGAACTGTATCTTAGTATACCTTTAGTGCATACTTTATGTGTATATGCTGAGGCCCGTATCTCGTTGACCACTCATATAGTCCTTGCATATTATGTGTTCTATTTCTTTGTGTGCGTTTTGTGTCTTGTGTATGTATCTATGTGTCATTGTTACCTCAAGTCGTGGTCAATAAATGTTTTTATTTCTTTCTTTCTTTCTTAGTGCGAAATAAATGTATTTTCCTTCTATCTTTTCTTTCTTTACATTATTCCGGTATTACAGATATCAGAAACGACAGTGGTGCACACAAATAAACTGAAATTTATCAATTACACACCCAGATACGGAACAAACACCAATTAATCCCACAAATATATTGTGTTCCGAGCGGGAATCGAACCCACGACTCCTGTCGTAAGATACAAGGGCACTTTTCAATGCGCCTTCAAGCCAGTCAGTCAAGTCAGTTGTCAAATTAGCTAAAATATTTTTTCCTTTCTTTTTCTTTTTGTTTACTTTCCCCACCATATTTCACTAGGGCAGTGACAGATGCTTTGTGGAGGAGGCATTAATTATCTTTCCGTATTCCCTGCTAAGAAATAATTTTAAGCTATTGCATAGCTTTTATCGCGGCTTTGAGCGCGGCGACCGAACCAAGAAATTCCTTAACGAAAAAAACCTCTCAATCGTCTAACGTCGTTTCAGTTCGGTAGACTTCGGCACGGTGTTTGTGTGCGTGCGGTTAGACGTATTGTACGACTCTACGAAACTCGCACGAATCGAGACGAGCTGCTCCGAAATCGGACGATGCTATGCAATAGCTATACCGCGGCAGTACCCGAGTGCCACACGTCTTTTTTTTTAAATTTCACACAACATCACAATATATTTTGTGTATCAACTGTTGATTCTGATACAACATAAGTGCTTAAACTACTAACCCCGGGATCAGATCAATGTATGTGAGTGATGTTGTGTAATATTAAAAAGCGTCGATGGCCGAGTGGTTAAGGTCGTTGCTTGCCATGCGAGAGGTCGTCAGTTCAAACTCCGCCAGGTACCAATGTGTTTTTCAAATTTGAAATTCATATGTACCATCATTCGACGCTTTAACGGTGAACGAAAACATCGTGAGGAAACCAGCACACCTGAGAGATTTTTCAACGGTGTGTGAAGCCATGTCAGAGGCCTACGGGCGGTTTAAACTCTGACACCTAGGTTGTTCATCAACCATACGATGAGAGGAAGAAGTTATTAAAAAAAATCCACAATCATTTGCTTTTTAATCCAAAATTAAACAAGATATAGTGTTTTGCCATGAATAATGCCTCATGTACCCTTTATAAAGAGCTACCATTCCCACAATCTTATAACCTCACACACAGTGAGCTCTATTAGAAGTAATAAGATGTTATTATTCGGCATAAACATAATTTTCACTACGTTATTAGATTCGTGAGAGTTTTCTATTAAATGTTGTATGTAATTTTCTAGGCGCGTTAGCTCAAGACTGTATTCATTCATAATAAGTAGAGCCTTATCTATATAACAAAATAAAATTGGAGTGTCTGTTTGTTATATTAAATAACGACTTTTTACGAAATGGGTACAAAATGTTTGTCGGGTATCAATATCAATAACACAATTAAAAACATTATTGTCTCTCTGTCTATCTGTGTATTTATTCTCGCTGGACTAATATATAAGCTAAGGATAAACGGCTGGACCAATTTTGACGGGAGTTCAAATAATAAATAGCCAATTTAAAATAAAGGCTTTATTAACAAATCATTGCTTCCAAAACCATTTATACGCGGACAAAGTCATGGGCGGCAACTAGTGACATAGATATATATTATTTATCTTATTTTAATTATGAATTAACGCCCGCTATGCTTTTTGTAGGTTACTTAGACGTAGCTTTACAAATAAGTAGTCTGATCATTTTGGTTTCAGTTTATAAATAGGTTAGTAAGTAGGTAGGTTTTTGTTATTTTAATTCCGTTTAGCTTAGTCGAGTTTAGAAGCCTGATGTTTAGTGTACATTAGCATTTGGTCGCACTCATCTGAAGGCCTGCTTAAACGCCTGAAGTGCCCTGGACCATAGGAGGGAGGGAAAACACGAGCAGGAAGGGCATTTCATGCCTTGTAAGCGTCGATGTCCGAGTGGTTAAGGTCGTTGCTTGCCATGCGAGAGGTCGCCAGCTCAAACCCCGCCAGGAACCAATGTGTCTTTCAAATTTGAAATTCATATGTACCATCATTCGACGCTAATGGTGTAGGAAAACATCGTAAGGAAACCAGCACACCTGAGAGATTTTTCAACGATTTGTGAAGCCATGTCAGAGGCCTACGGGCGGTTTAAACTCTGACACCAGGTTGTTCATCAACCATACGATGAGAAGAAGATTCCATGCCTTGATGGAGGCAGAAAAAAAAAGAAAATGAACCTCTTTCGAGCCACCAGCGCCTGCATTATATGTGGATGGCTGCGCTGTCATCCACATACAATCCAGCACGCTCCCAGAACGGTAAATAATTTGAAAGACAGTTCATCTTGTACCCTAGTCTTAACCTAGTATGTCTAAAATTGGTGCTGACCTAGAATTGAACACGTATCGAGCGAGCACCGAATTTCTTCGGTTCGTAAAAACGGGGTTTTGTTGACGAAAGAACTGTATGAACTCAACGGGTGTTTACATAGGGCCCCTATAGCTTTACATTTTTACGGCACACTCGGTAGCATTTTGTCTCGCTATATGAAGAGAATTGAATGTGGCGATACGAAAGAAAGAAAGATATTTGCTTACGTTATTTGTGGTTAATATCTTTATTTTTTCTTTGTACTTGGACAAAAATGATTGCTAATATCACAAAACCAAAATTGACTGTCTGGTTGCGCTTTCACGTGAAAGCTGCTGACTGCTGAAACTGATTTAAATAAAGTTGTGTATAGGTTTTTGTTTATTAGTCAAGAATATTTTTCAAGAAATAATTTGTTAAATAAACTGAGTCGCTGGTGAAAAACTTAGAACTAACAATTTAGGACTGTATTGGACAGTACTACTCATTGAACAGCACACTTTTAGCTCTAAATATCATCGTTTATTCATCAGTTATGCGAGTCATAGAATTAAGGAAAAAAAACAATAATAACTTCATCATCATCATGATTAGCCCATATACGTCCCCTACCCGCAAAATTCTACCCTAAACTAGGGCGATCAGGCCTTAGTCAACCACCCTGGCCAAGTGCGGGTTGGTCGACTTCACACAACCTCAAAACATCTTCCAAGGTTTCCTCACGATGTTTTTCCTTTACCGTAAAAGCGTCGAATAAACGTACATACTATACAATATCTGCAACAGTTATTCTTCTTAAATGCCATCAATGTTACTCCAACACAAATGAATGGTTAGATCGATCGTAAAACAACGAAAAGACAGAACAGCCCTCAAAACCAAGTTCAGATGAAATACGATTTAACTCCCAAAGTAAATTCAAAACTCGACACATCAGACTGAGACAGTATTGTGAAATGAGGGGGAAACAGCGTAATAAGAAAATTTGCGATGGCGGAGAGTCACGGCATAGAAGAAAACAAGATACAGAATGTTATTCGAAAGTTGTTTTACGGTTTGAACTGACGGTGCGATTTTTTCCCGCGTCCGCGGCGGTTGCGAGCCCGTGGCTTCCGTAGAATAAAGAATCTAAATAAATATTTAAACTGTGACTAACTGACTGGTGACTGACTGACATAATAATCTATCAACGCACAACCCAAACCACTGGATGGATCGGGCTGAAATTTGGCATGCAAGTAGATGTTACGATGGAGGCATCAGTTAAGAAAGGAATTCCTAAAATTCCCACGGGGACTGCAATTAGTAAAAACTTTTGTTCGAAGAAATCTAAACCACGTAAGACAGAAAACTGAAATTAGGCATACGGGTACCCTTATAAACGTAAAGCTTAGTTGCACTAGGATATTGAAAAATTCCCACATGAACGGTATTTATTGGGTTTAAATTTTTGTATGTAAAATCCTATAGCTAATGCGAACGAAGTCGAAGCAGGACAGTTACTTTTGAATACTTATCAAGTCCAAAACATATTTTTTTTTTTTTTTATAAAGAGGCTAACAAGATGACCTCACTCCACCTGATGGTAAGCGGTAGTGAGATCCAAATATGAGGTCGACAGGCACAATAGACCATATTGAGCCTGTCGCACTCACCCTGAAAGCCGTGAAAAAGGAGACCACAGCTGCGGCAACAACGAGACAAGGCGTGGAGTCTCGCATTGGTATTGAGCTGTGCGAGTCGGAGTTGGCCAGTCCGGCGGGCTGACCCGCTCCGCCCGCACAATACCGCCGCTATGACTCCACTGGTCCGGCGTTTGCCGCAACAATGGTCCCCCCTGGCTCCGGTTCGTACAGTGCTGATCCCGGAACGCGACCTGACCAAGAGAGGTCAGAGTCACTTGGCGGGTTTTACACAACTGTATGGTGGTAACAGCAACCGGTCGACAAAATGTCTCCCACCTGAGATTTTATTCAAAATTCACGACGTGGTTTTGGGGGTTGAATAGCGGGCAAGGAAATCGCGGGCCGCAGTAAACGCAGCCTTTGCGGTAGATTGACGTGAACTCAGTTAAATAAATAAATAAATATTTCACAACATCACATAAATTAGTCTGATCCCATGGTATGTAGCTTAAGCACTTGTGATACAGATATCAGAATCAACAGGATACACAACGCACACAATAACACACCCAGTACGGAACAAACACCGATGTTCGTCACACTAATATTTGCCCTGGGTGGGAATCGAACCCACGACTCTTGGAACGGTAATCAGTGATTCTGGGTCACTAACCACTATTCGACTCAGCCAGTCAGTCAGCTCTCAACTTTATACTGCCAGTCTTGCAAACGCTCGTCTTGCTCTTTTCTTGGCTTGTCGTGATAGTCAGCTGTTATGAACGATATACACCGTGAAATTTTAGTGGTTGTTTTCCCGTGGCAGAACGATTTGCCTTTAGTAATACTATCGAATCATGCAAATTATACCACGAAAAAAAAATTTTTTTTTTCAAATTTTCAAAATAATTACTTTTCAACTCGAAAACGAGAGAAGCTATCGTTCTTTTATAAGATGTGACGTAATCAGGTACTGCTTGCCACTTGAAATCGATGATTAAAGTTATAGAAGCTCGAGACCCTAAGTCATAAAGCGGTTCGAACGTGCTTTCGAGTTTCGGTTAAACCTTTCGTAACACCGGCATTTATTGGTTTTAACAAAAAAGAACTGCACAAATCAATTGTGCTACTGATATAGAATCATTTTACTGCGGGAAAACAACCACTAAAATTTCACGGTGTATAACCTCGCGACATAGACCGTGAGGTCTCGTGTGATCTATACAACTAAATAAAATTGAAGTGTCTGTTTGTATTATTAAAACGACCTTTAACAAAATAACGCCCTTAAAAAATACTTATAACAAAAATACAATTAAAAACATGTTTGTCTGTCTCTTTGTTCTCGCTAATCTCCGAAACGGCTGCACCAATTTTGACGGGACTTTCACTAATAAATAGCTCATTTTATAACGCTAAGCTTATTTAAATAAACCAGTTTGAAAAAACCGCAATCCATCGCGGGCGTGGGAGTAAACCGCGCCGTGAGTTCTGACCATTAAAATGGTGTAGAATGAATTCTGAGGAATGAAGCTTTCAAATGTGACGTGAAAGCTCGGTCGAGGTACTTTTTGAACAATTACGCTTGATTGGCAAACATATAAGGTATAAACTTTGGGAGGTAATTATCTATAGATTAGTCTCAACGTTAAGTAAAGTACATATAATTATTTTTAAGTAAAGTACATATACATTGCAGTAAAGTACATATAATAAACTTTCTAAAACTTAAAAAGTAATAAATATACTTAAAAAAAAAGGCGTTCATAATTATTTTTAAAAGTAAATTAAAAACTTTTTGGCACGATGACTCTAATAGACTAATTTCGTAACCATAACTCTTAATTGATACAAATTTCATTACCTGAGATAACTTTACTAAACTTTATATGTTATTAGTATTCGATATATATTCATAGGTACCAATTCATTAAGAACACGTTATTTTAATATTACAGACACTTCGATTTTATTTAGTGTACGTAGGTACTAAGCAAGTTTGTAGGTAATATTACGAGACTATTTCGCGCTTAAAAATGTCTCATCTTTCTTAAAGGCTTTACTAATACTTGCCCTGGGAAAACTCTTTTGCACTTCTGTGGCCTTTAATATTTTTTTACTGATTTCCATTTCAAAGTCATTATTTAAAGGAATTATAATCGTGAATACATTTCGTGTCGTATTTGTGCACGAAAGGTTCCGTACTATCAATTAGGTAAAACAATATAATATAACTAGTTCGCCCTAGCTTCGCTTCGCAAATATTTTACAAAAAAACCGAATCCCTCTATCTATTTATAGATCCCTCTATCTATAAAAAAAACCATCAACATCCGCTGCGTAGTTTTGAAGATTAACATACATACATACAGACTCGTGAAGCAACTTTGCTTTATACTATGTAGTGATAGTACGAAAATAAAAATGGCAAAGGTTGACCCGAATGAAATAATAAAAACATAATAATTAAATTCTGAATTCAGTATATTTTTTTTTATAGTAAGCTAACAAGATGACCTCACTCCACCTGATGGTAAGCGGTAGTGAGATCCAAATATGAGGTCGACAGGCACAATAGACCATATTGAGCCTGTCGCACTCACCCTGAAAGCCCGCTTAAAGAGGAGACAACTGCTGCGGCAACAACGAGACAAGGCGTGGAGTCTCGCATTGGTATTGAGCTGTGCGGGTCGGAGTTGGCCAGTCGCAACATAAATTGTATAAATATCAACTGTCTAGCTATAACAGTTCTTGAGATACAGCCTGATTTCAAACAGACGGACAGACAGCAAATTCTTCGTAATAGGGACCCTTATTTACCCGCTGAATACGGAACCCTAATCAAGGAGCTCTGTAATAATAACTTGATTTAATTAACGAAATTGGTCGTTAGCGTTTTACGTTTTCCTTCAAGTATTTGCATTTTCAACCCATTTATATGGGCACTAGCAGGGAAAGAGAAAGTAGGGAAATGTAATTGTGATATTAATAAATCATGAGCATTCTAGTGGGGCAAGGCTACTTTCATATTAATATTGTAAATGAGAAAATCTTTCTGTCTATCTGCCTGTCCCGTTTTCATACAAAAATGGCTTCGTGACTGAATTTGCTTTAAGGGTAGTTTTATCGACTGGCTCGATGGAACAGTGGTTAGAGACCAAGGCTGGCGGTTCCAAGAGTCGTGGGTTCGATTCTCACTCGGGACAAATGGGACTCGGGTCGTTCCATACAAAAAATTACATAAAAGTGACGTCACTTTTATGATATTTGTATGGAACACGTCAGAAATTTGTTCGGCAAGTACAAAAAATATTGCCTTTATGAAAATGATTTCATAGCAAAAGGTGTCATTAATTCTGTAATTTGAAACATGGTAAGTATTTAATTGTTTATGTTAATTATTTTTGAGATTTAATAATGGTCTCGCCCACCCAACCTTTAATGACTTTGTTGTTTCAATTATCAAAAATAAACTGACACACCTTTACAAATAGTTGTAACATAATTCCCCCTAGTAAACGTGAGATCTCATGGAAAATCAAACCCTGTCACCTTCCCTATTTCATCTGCATTAAAAAAAAAGTTATATTCGTCAACAAAGTTTAATTATGTAATTAGTTTCACCGTTTAAGCAGAAAGCCTGCGTTTGTAGAACACGCTATTAGGTATCTTATTTAGACATAAATATATCAACATACAAAACACTAATCAGTCTAACCATTAACAAAATTAGTTAACGGAGCAATATATTTGATTACTTCCACTCAGGTACGGATGTAAAGTATGCCGGATTTGCTTTATAGCAATGAGATTGGATGCAGAGCGATATAATCCGTGTGCACGTCCGGTTTGAGAGTATAGTGATGTGTGTAGACTTGGGATGAACCGGTTTTGTTTATTTTTGTTACTGAGTGCCGGGGCGAGTGCTAGCGTTGTTAAAGTAAACTTTGAACTGGTCAAGCGCGAGCTGGATTCGCGCTCGCAGGGTCAGACTTTCAGGATATCATCGACTACTTGAAATGCTTGTTTCCGTTATAAGTATCGAATAACATATACCAAAAAATTTATTTGTACTTAGTATTTTTAGTTAAAACAAATAAATATTTATTACTGTACCATACATTAACCATGTAAAAAATAGGTGCTAGTGATGGTTTTGATACCGAGCAAGAAGGGGCAAAACCACTTTGTTTGATTTTGATTTATTGTTTTTAATGCTATTAAAGCTCAATGTAAATTTAAAATTTAAAAATAATCACACAAACACTATGTTTTATTTATCGAACCCCTCATAGTCATCATCAGCCCATATCCGTCACCACCACTACTGCAGCAGTATCCTAAACTGATCAGGCTTTAGTCGCCCACACTGGCCAAGTGCGGGTTGGTCGACTACACAATCTCAGAATTTCTTCATAGATGTGCAGGTTTCCTCACGATATTTTCCCCTCACTATTAAAGCGTCGAATAATCGGACACCTTCTATATTTGGTAATGTTTATTTTAGTGGCAACAGATATACACATTTTATGTAGAAAATCAATTATCTAGCTTCTGTTGTTTTTTAAATATAGTCTGGAAACCGACAGAGGGACAGACTGCAAAGACTTAGTAAGGGTGAGAGCCATCCGCTCCCCCGCAAGTCCGGTGATGATGACGAGGCTACTCCAAGCCATCATCGTATAAAGACTAAGTAATATACTCCCGCTTTTCCTCTTCGGATACAGAACAGACGTGTGGCACTCGGAGACTGCCGCGATAAAGCTATTGCATAGCATCGTCCGATTTCGGAGCAGCTCGTTTCGATTCGTGCGAGTTTCGTAGAGTCGTACAATACGTCATATCGCACGCACAAACACCGTGCCAAAGTCTACCGAACTGAAACGACGTTAGACGATTGTGAGGTATTTTTCGTTACGGAATTTCTTGGTTCGGTCGCCGCGCTCAAAGACCGCGATAAAAGCTATGCAATAGCTTAAAAGCTAATAAATCTTGGCTGAGGACACGCTCACTGCGTGGCTAAATGCTCGTAGAAAGATAAATAAATATAAATATACATTGATCTGATCGCGTGGTAGTTAACTTAAGCAAGTATGTTACAGATGTCAGAATCAACAGTGGATACAAAAATATACTAAAATATATAACAACAAGGCGTCCGACCGATTTCAGCCATCCCAGCGGCCTATCTCAACTGAGATCAGCTAAGTGCGCAGGACATATTAATATAATATAAATATAATATGAATATTTCACAACATCACATACATTGATCTGATCCCGTGGTAAGTAGCTTAAGCACTTGTGTTACGGGTATCAGAATCAACAGTATTAATATTATAGTGCACAAGTGTGTGCGCAAACACAAGTGCACTCTCTATTCCCTCACTCTCAAAATTCGGTGAGACGGCAATCCGACATGACCGATGAGAGATAGGGCGCAGGACCACCGGCTTTACTTGCTTTCCGAGGCACGGGCGTTCAACCGCCAACTTCCTAACTCCGGGCTGAGTAATTTCATTTCAGAAAAACTCACACAAATTTTGCCCGACCCCGGACGCGAAACCGGGACCCCTCGATCCTTACGCAGACTAACTAACGCTAACTCTACTTTACTAAAATATATAATAATATACTTAAACACGAAACAAACACCGATGTTCATCACACAAATATTTGTCCCGGGTGGGAATCGATCCCATGGCTCTTGGAACCGTAGGTAGTGACTCCGAGTCACTAACCGCTGCTTGGGGCACGGGCCTACCCTAAACTAGGGTGATCAGGCCTTAGTCGACCACGCGGGCCAAGTGTGGGTTGGTCGACTACACAACCTTAGTATTTCTTCGTAGGTGTACGTACAGGTTACCTCACTATGAATTTCCTTTTCCGTCAAAGCGTCGAATAATCGTACATATGAATTTAAAATATGAAAAACACATTGGAACGGTGATTGGATAATAATTACATATTTGTTGGATATAAATATATCATCATCATCATCAGCCCATTCCTGTCCACTGCTGGACATAGGCCTCCCCAGATGCACGCCACTTCTCTCTATCCTCGGCCACTCGCATCCAGCTCCTACCAGCCGTCCCGCGCAGATCGTCACACCGCCTGGCCTGCGGGCGTCCTACACTACGTTTACCGAGACGCGAGATAACTTAATTATGTAAATATATATCCTTACTAATATTATAAAAGTGAAAGTTTGTATGTATGGATGTATGTATGGAGGTTTGTTACTCTTTCACGCTCAAACTTCTGAACCGATTTTCATGAAATTTGGTATGATGGTAGCTGGCACTCTGGAATAACATATAGGCTGCTTTTTTTAAAATTCAACCCCCATAGGGTTCATTGGGGGGGATGAAAATTTGTATGGGAGAATTTTTACTTTTGTCGATTTTTATAAAACGTGGTGCCATACCACGTTTTACCTCCATAGGTAGCTGGCTATTTTAATACATCATTGCTAGTAAAGCTCATTAATACGCGGACAAAGTCGCGGGCGGCCGCTAGTATTTACATAATTAAGTTATATAACTTACGTATAATCGGTTTTAACAACTAGTTACATAAAACGCCGTAAGTCCCATCACTAGCCGGTAGATCAGGTTCGTATCGGATTTAAATCGGGCACGTATCCGGTTTAGATGGAGCGACCCATTTAATTAGTTTCAGGTAAGTGATTAAACTGAACTACTGTAATAATAATACAAAGTTTGTTGAATTCAATTACAATATACTTATCTATGATCTGCCACTGATATAAGCAATAATGTAAAGTGCCTGGTTATGGATGGATTTTAATTATAGTGTATCAAACAGAAAAGATATTTCAGATATTCGCTACATGAGTGCTTAAGCGACTATCTCCGGGTTTAAGTCAAGTTATAGAATATTTTGACTGGCTCGGTGGAACAGTGGTTAGTGACCCAGGTTCACTACCTACGGTTCCAAGAGTCGTGGGTTCGATTCCCACTCGGGACAAATATTTGTGTGACGAACATCGGTGTTTGTTCCGTGTCTGGGTGTGTTATTAAATCTATTTAAGTATATTTGTGTAACCACTGTCGTTTCTGATTTCCGTAACACAAGTGCTTTACCTAGCTACTTACCACGGGATCAGATCAATGATGCACGTATCAGAACCTAGTTATAATGAGTGATTTTTGGATGTTATGTTTATGCATGTATTGTTGGTGTGTCATATATAAATAAATAAATAAATAAATAAATAAATGTATGTGATGTTGTGAAATATAATTATACCGCGCCAACCTCTTAAATGGCTAAGTCGATTTTGACGGGCCTATTATAAGGAGTAACTTAGCCTTAGTTTTATGTAAGAAAAAATAATTTTAAAATCCTGTAGTCCACGTGAACGAAGTCACGAGATAGCATAAATATAAACCCAACACACAAATATCATGTGAAGTTGTGTAATATTTATTACAAGTTAGGTTAGGTTAGTAAAAAGCAAACACAGTAGACCACTGTATCAATTAAATATAGTTTTATAAAAAATGTTTTCTTTACCTGCAGTTTATCTTAAAAATTTTGTTAATACTTAGATCTACGAGCGAATGAATAATGGCTGATACTCTCATATCAAGCCTCTATTCAATAAAAATGTAATCTATCTCAAAACTCAAAGTCAATACCAGCTCAATAAACCGATATAAAGTCTAAACCGCAAGTGACATAAATCCTCTCTCCAATCTCTAAAATTAAACCTCAGATATCTCCAGGGTCCAATATTACGTATCTAAAAAACGTCTGCTGAATCCCTTTTGTTCTAGCCAATTTTATATTCCGTTTTCACTCCGTTTTCCGTTGAGATTTGGAATCAATTTTATCGGTTTTCAAGTGTAACGATTCATAGGACATACATACATAAAATCACGCCTCTTTCTCAGAGGGGTAGGCAGAGATCACTTCCAGCGATCCACTTTTCACCTCTGAGGGAAACGTGACGTGACGGGTTGTGGACCACGTCGCCGCCATTCTGCCTCGTGCATTGTTTTAACAAGGCCATTGCGTTCCCACGAGTAGCAAGAAGTTCATAGGACACGTCACTATTTTAATTTTTAGATTGTGATAACAAAAACTAAAGACAAAAATTAATTGGAATAAAATTACGTTGACACTAAATTATTTCAATAATATTAATAGCCCTCGAACTTGGTAATTTTGTCTAATGGGGGCTAAGGTTTAATTTACAAATTAGGTATCTAATTTATTTATATGTTGCAAGGATTTTATAACGTTAACATTGTGTAATACAAGGTTATGTTAAAGGTTTTGGAGCTGTGTAAGATGCAATAAAATTAAACCTTCTGTCCGGCGGACTGGCCAACTCCGACCCGCTCAGCTCAATACCAATGCGAGACTCTACGCCTTGTCTCGTTGTTGCCGCAGCAGTAGTCTCCTCTTTAAGCGGGCTTTCAGGGTGAGTGCGACAGGCACAATATGGTCTATTGTGCCTGTCGAACTCATATTTGGATCCCACTACCGCTTACCATCAGGTGGAGTGAGGTCATCTTGTTAGCTTATTATAAAAAAAAATAGGTATTTTTTTAAAAATATGTTTTCTTCTTCTTCTTATCGTATGGTTGATGAACAAACCTGGTGTCAGAGTTTTTAAACCGCCCGTAGGCCTCCGACATGGCTTCACACACCGTAGAAAAATCTCTTAGGTGTGCTGGTTTCCTCACGATGTTTTCCTTCACCGTTAAAAAAACATGAATTTAAAATTTGAAAAACACATTGGTACCTGGCGGTGTTTGAACTGGCGACCTCTCGCATGGCAAGCAGCGAAAAAGCGTCGATGGCCGAGTGGTTAAAATATGTTTTAGAAGAATGTATTTTTTTTTTAATTTGTCTAGTAGTTTGAGCCTTTTTCTTAAATATGCAGTCCAAAACTTGTGTACAGTCGTTTTTCTTTTTAAAGATAATGAGTGCTTTTTGTAAGTATTTATTATTATAACAACATTTACATTTCCCAAGTCACGAACTAAGTAGTTGAACAGTAAAATAGCGGGTTCAAAGTGAGTAATATCGTCGGAAGAAACTATCGTGTCTGCAAAGAGCATCGTAGCAATTCCATATTCTATTCTTTCTTTTGTCACACCGAAAGTACAGTTACCGACAAAAGTTTAAATGGAACATTGGTAATAAATCGAAAGCCCGTCGAAATTGGACAAGGAAGTAAATTGAATTAAATAAAAAGGTAGGTAAGGTGGTCTTCTATCCACTCTGCTTTTCAGAGTGGTTAGAAGACGCATGGTCTGTCTTGATTAGTTATTGAGTAACTGATTTTTACTTATTTCTTTTGTTATCACTCTGAATTCGCAGAAAAGAAAAGGAATGAGGATATATATTATGTCACCGAAAAATTGTAAATAACGCTAGATTGCAATTTATCTCACGAGATTGTGAACTGTCGAAATATTGTGAACCATAACATACTGCTTACAATTTAACGTATTATTATTCGTCAGATTGCAATCTATCGAAGTTAAACTGTTAAAATCTAACGAATAATAACACGTTAAATTTTAAGCAGTATGTTATGGTTCGAAATTTTTCGACAGTATCTCGCGAGATAGATTGCAATCTAGCGTTAGCTACAATTTTACGGTGACATACATTTTAATTTACAGCGATCGTGTTAAGTATTCGAGGCGTAGGTTTCAATATCGTTAATTATGCAAGATATGCGTGTTTCATTATTTCTAACGTACAATTATTTCGAATATGTAGTATTCACGATAATGACCCTGAAGATACTAATCGAAAACGAAAATACTCTAGCCATATACTAAAAGCAGCCAACAAAACTACTACTTAGCAAAAAATATTATACTAGTATAATGAGTGTTTAATGTTCTTATAAATTACTTACATTTATTTGCTAAAAATAAAACACAGTCTTTATTATTATCAAAGTCGAAAAACATATCCAATACTCAATGCTCAAAAGTTGATTGCTTCTATAGGTAAGTGTTTAAAAGGTTTTAGGGTAATTATTATAGGTACATTGTAGACCCTCCATGCACATATAAATAGTAAATACACAAATATTATTCTATGACCATCGGTTCAGAATGCCAATTCCACCGAGGAGATACCGGCAAGAATCTTGATGACCGACTGTACTAGCTGAAACCAATTTTATCTCTCCTCACGAATTTTCCGATTAAATGTGACACGACGCTTTTATCGAAAAGACTCCAAGAGCTTTTGATGCTTTTTTTGGTCAAAAAGTGTCGATTACAATTTTTGTATTCACCTTTGTTTTCTTCAAAGCACCAATCGGTTATCTCAAAGAACTGATAAACATGATTTTTTCAGTAAAATTGATTAGGTTTGCATTACTGATTAATTGAGAAAGTTGCAAGAAGAGATTTTGATACATAATTATTTATAGTTCTGGCAAGTCTTATTTCCATTTGCAATATCTTATTCACATTCATGGAATGTAACATTCAACCTTCTTGAATAACCTTAGCCGCATTAATAATAGATGATTTCCAAAAAACTTTGCGACACAAACATGTCAGGGTGACTGACATAAAATGTCACCGTATGTGGTTTTCAGACCAAAAATGCCGACTTAAACACTAATTTCCAACTGAATCCATGCCCAATGCCTAGAAAGTCAGCCTGTCGTACTCCAAGATGCCCAAAGGTCAAAAATCCTTGCAAGATATGCCTGGGCTCGGTCACGCAGAAGAATGGCTTGCAGTGTTGTGGCGCGTGTGAGAGCTGGGTCCACTATGGATGCCTAAACTACACACCTGGACGAATCAAGGACATCAAGGCAGGTATAATCCAAGTGACGTGCCCATGTCCAGACTGCAAGACCTCATTACCGAAGGAATTCCGGACGGACGAACCGTTCAGCTGCACCAACATGGAATGTCCAGCGAACAAGCCACCAGCCTGTGGGAACATGCAGTGTCCGATAAACAACACCATGAGAGGAGGGCTAGAGAAGATGCTGCAGACTTCGTGTCCTCTAGGCACGTGTGGGAAGGACTGCAAACAGCACAGCAGTCCCAATCTTGCTGGTATGGGTGCCATGCCTCCTCAAGCGTGTGCGCCGCCTAAGCAGACGGCCTTCGGTGGGATCCAGATGCCAATGGGTTCGTCTTCGGATGCTTGCATCGACTTCACCAAGTGCCCGACTGGGTGCCAGGCTCCGGCTCCACAATCGGCGCCTGCGGGCCCTGGCATGCCAGCAATGGTGGCCATGGAACAGATGTGCAATACTGTTGGTCTTCTCTCGAAGCAGATTCAGGAAATCATGACGAAGATGCAGCAAGCCACGGCCGGTGGGGGGAGTGGGGGCTGTGGCCAGCACGGGTGTCCCACTAAGGGGCCGAAGTCGATGTGTCCCAAGCCCTGTTTTTGCCCAACCAACCCGGGACAGTAGTTTTGTATTGTCACAGCAGCAATCTCATGTATACAAGTTAACATAATACAAGTATAAATTGTACATTTTCTAATTCTCCATACAATCCAATAAAATCCTAACCTTTTTATTTTTTGCATCCGGTATGAATGTGGTATTAATTTCAATCCCATAAATACTACTCGTATTTAATGAAGATTTTGTTGGTAAATAATTTTCTTCCATAGTAACGAATCCTGGGGTGACACCCTTCATATAGATTTTGTAAAGGTGTTACATTAATGTTGGGATTATACCTACTGCAATTGTTTTAGCATTAAATTAATAAAAAACATTTTGGCACATTTTAAGTTGGTATTTAACAGCTGTGTTGGTTATAATTTTTTATTGGAACAACAAGTATCTGTGCATTTCCTATTTCATTTACACATCGAATTGTTTGGTAAAAGAAGGATACATAGGCAAGAACTAAGAGGTATCGTAAGAATTAACCATGTATTAATTGGGTTGCAAACTTGCAACCATTCGATTATTTGACTGGCTCGGTGGAACAGTGGTTAGTGACCCAGGTTTATTAACTACGGTTCCAAGAGTCGTGGGTTCGATTCCCACTCGGGACAAATATTTGTGTGACGAACATCGGTATTTGTTCCGTGTCTGGGTGTATTATTAAATATATTTAAGTTTATTTGTGTATCCACTGTTGATTCTGATATCTGTAACACAAGTGCTTAAGCTACTTACCACGGGATCAGATCAATGTATGTGATGTTGTGAAATATTTATTTTATTTATTTATTTATAATACACAAGCTCAGTTTACAGGTAGGTATAGAAGTACGTTAAGCACATAAATAAGTTTTAAACATTATAACAACACTAAATATTAGTCTTTATGGGTCTACACGCGTTATTAGGAGTAGTAAGTTACATATCTACTAAGCTATAAGACTAAAATTTCACGGTGTATAAGTTTTAAGCTTCATAACTACACACCAATGCGCCAATTATTAGACCATACCCACCTACAGTTGTACATGTATATAGTATCCATTCTTGTTGAAATCAACATGATAGCTTGAAGTAGCGATTGGTAGTAGGGAACCGACATTTCCCCGGTCGTAAAAGCTCTACGTGACTGTCCCTAGCCCTTCATTCCCTAAGGACTCTCGTATTGGTCACTCTTTGTCTTTCATCAGCTTATTTATTAACTAACGTTATGTATGTCTTGACCTCATACATCATAGGGTAAAGTTGTGCATGCATTTTAGATATGATTTTTTGGGTTAATGGGAAAAGATTGCCTTTTGGTTTCAGTGGAACGACTTGGTAGGGCAAAGAGGATTGCCTATTTTTGTAGATTAAAAACTGCCTGTTATAGAAAGGTTATCTCTGTTTCCACAATCTTAAATTTGGGAGACGTTATTCTGATATATCTTACTGATAAGAGATCAGGAGCGGGATCACCGGCTTAACCTGTTTTTAACCACGGGCGTGCATCCGCCAACTCTCTCATTCTGTACTCCATTCTGTTCAGAAGAAATATATTGCTTAATTTTTTAAAAGGATTTAGCGATACCCGGGAACACAGGAGTATAAAAAGCTGCCCTATATATGTCTAGGCATTAGCCTGGAAATGTAACATTTTTTCATAACTTAACCCTAAAAGAAAATTACCCTGCCGGCCTCCAACTCTTTCAGGAAAAAAGAGCTAAGTTTTCTCCGGGGTCGAAATGGCCCCAGATCGGGTATCCGCGACCCTTGGAATAGCCCTCACTTAGTTTCGGCCTAGCATAAGTCGCTATATTGTCTGACACCGCTAGACCATGTGTGACGCATTTTTAAGAATAAGTTTTGAGAATTGACACACTTGAAGATATGCGGAAAAGAAAACTGGATATATTCAGAATATTTACCAGTGGACGGAAGTGGGCTGATGATGATGATGATTTACCATGTTGTTTTATTTAAATAAGCTCAAAAACTTCAATCGTGAAGATGGGTTTCAATAGTCAAATGCATACAGAGATGCATTCATGTAAAAAATGTGTCTTATGAATAAAGAAGTGCCGCTGCGTGAAACATTACTGCCATACAGCGGAATTAGTTAAAGAATAGCATTTGTACTTCCTCTGTTTCTACACCACCTCTGTTCCAAATTTAATTTAAATCGGTTCAGTAGTTTTACCGATACAAAGTTACTTTTGCATTTGTTTAAAAATGTGCCAACATGTTTAAAATATCTGGGACATTTCCACACATGGTCATCTGACCCCAAACTAAGCAGTGCTTGTGCTATGCGCGTTAGAGACAGATATTTTTTTTAAATACGTACTTAAATACATAACCACACCCAGACACGGAACAAACACCGATGTTAATCAAACAAATATTTGTTCCGAGTGGTAATCGAACCCACGACTCTTAAAACGGCCAGGCAGGGTCACCAATCACTGTTCCACCGAGCCAGTTTTAAATTTTCATCGTGTATCGCTCAGTGTACACGAACCTTTAGAAAGGCGAAGTATGTTTTTTGTACCCTTTATAGTTCACATTACAACCCCATTTCAAGAAACGCCTTGAATCTTTAAATGTACAGTGTCAATGCTTAACTTAACCCTGACACTTTTTATCGAGGGTCATTTAAACCGTTTAATGTAGAAAATGTATGATTGCAGAAATTCATACATTTAAAATCTTATCATATTGAAATTAACTCAGATTCAAAGTATTATAATAATACCCTCCGTGATTATTAATTTTCTTTTAGGATAATAAATTTAAAGAGCAGACAATCAGTCTTTATTTAATTAAAAATAAAGAAAGATAATCTTCCGAATTAAGCTGTTAAGCTTTGTAAAACTCTTAACAGGACAACCGACCCAATTTTTTCATCCCTAACTGGGATTTAAGATTAGGACTAATCGGTAAATAAACGTATAAGCTTTCTTCTAATAGACAAACAAAGTAGTCAATTAATATGATAAATAATAATTAATATAGCACTACATCAGGAACAATGGTCTTATTCGAATCAAATTAAAAATGATAATAAAAAATATCACACAACATCACATAGACATACACCGTTCCGATCCAAATTATGTGCAGGACCACCGGCTTAACGTGCTTTCCGAGGCACGGGCGTGCAGCCGCCAACTTCCGAACTCCAGACTGAGTAATTTAATTACAGAAAAACTCACACATATTTTGGCCCACCCCGGACTCGAACCGGGGACCTTACGCAGTGCACGCTACCAATAGACCAACGAGGCAGTTAAGGCGGCGCAGTAGTGGTGAGGTGGCGGCATCGTCAGCTAGACCGCTAATACACAAAAATCATATTAATAAGATACATGCTCAGACTAGAAAAAAATACAAATGTTCTTTCATCATCAGCCCATATACGTCCCCACTGCTGGGGCACGGGCCTACCCTAAGCTAGGGCGTTAAAGCCTTAGTCGACCACGCTGGCCAAGTGCGGGTTGGTCGACTACACAATCTTAGAATTTCTTCTAAGGTATGCAGGTTTCCTCACGATGTTTTCCTTCACCGTTAAAGCGTCGAATGATTGTAAATATGAATTTCAAATTTGAAAAACACCTGGCACCTGGCGGGGTTTGAACTGGCGACCTCTCGCATGGCAAGCAACGACCTTAACCACTCGGCCATCGACGCTTTTTGGTCTTTAAAAAATATTAATTTAGAACCTAAGATTCTTAACTCCAAAGACAGGACCACTAACAAATGCACGATTAAGCCAGTGAAATAACATTCATTTATTGTACGTTTTCAAGACATTAGGATTATTTTCATCAACTATTCAGACTTAACTTAAATTTTTCATTGCCTACTTTCAAGTCCCATTTAGGCTGCCTTAAAGAGATATTTACTTAATAGGATTACTTAGTGCTTTAGTAGTGTACTTGATAAGTTATTAAATCCATTTCATACTGAGCTTGTTGTTCATACAGCAGTGGGGCGGATTATTTTAATGATAGCGCCACACAAAAGGCAGTGTTTGCTTTACACAAAGTTACACATGAACATATAAATGTATGAGATAGTTCTCATAGCCTTTTTGTTGGTATTCGATAAGCATTATTGTGGCACTGTAAGTGTACATTGGCAACCAGTAAAAAAAGTAGTTTTGTTTGTTTAGTACCTTTGTTTTTGGAAAAAAAAATGGCATAGGATATTAGAGTACCTACCTCACATCTTTCTGGAAATAAGGGAATAAATCAATATATTTTGAAAAGAAAAGCAAGAGTCTGACTCGCTCATCTACCTTTTTTTTCTTAACTGACATACGATCATGGCTTGGAATAGCCTCGTCATCATCACCGGAATTGCGGGGGAGCGGATGGCTCTCACCCCTAACACATTAACCATTTTTATGAATAGTTTCAAGCATCAAGTAAGAAGCAATGCCCTAGTTTAGGGTAGGCCCATGCCCCTGCAGCAAGAAAATATATTGGCTGATGATGAAATATCAAACCTAAGTGACTAGTGAGCAAACATTATAAGTAAACAATGTCTTGTTAGCTTATAATGTTCTTGGCTTCCAGCACTTTTAAACAAATAGTAGTATCTTTAGATCTAAATTCTAAATCTGTAGCACGAATTTAGCGCTATCTATGTCTTACGACTGGGTTTTAAGCTATTGCATAGCTTTGATCGCGGGCTTTGAGCGCGGCGACCGAACTAAGAAATTCCGTAACGAAAAAACCTCACAATCGTCTAACGTCGTTTCAGTTCGGTAGACTTCGGCACGGTGTTTGTGTGCGTGCGGTTAGACGTATTGTACGACTCTACGAAACTCGCACGAATCGAAACGAGCTGCTCCGAAATCGGACGATGCTATGCAATAGCTTTACCGCGGCAGTCTCCGAGTGCCACACGTCTTTTTTTAAAACTTACTATTCATTCCTTACTTAGCTGTGTAATTTTTTTAAATAAATATAATATAATTTATACTAAACTAAACTATGTAAGACTTTAGACTTTCGCGTTCCATTACACTAAATATTAGTCTTTATGGGTCTACACGCGATATTAGGAGTAGCAATTACATAAACAAAACTACTCTAACTCCATTTCTCCATTGTTAGATCTAAAATCTCTGTTTATATGTAGATAAACGGAATGAGTTCCACCAATTGACTTTTCGTCTTCACGAATACGAAATGAGCCGAAAATATGGCGAAAAAACGCCGCCCCAAGTTCACAAGAGCGAAATTATGTTTGTCAAACTTCGTCCGCGTTTAGGCCTACGTGTGTTTGCATGGAGTATTTCAAGTTTTGCGGAAGTTTCATATTATTCGGTTGATTAGAATAAATCTGAATCTGAGATGTTTGGGGATTCGTGAACTGTTTCTGTTGTTTCTTTTGTAAGGCCAAATCTCCAAAATACCACTATTATACCACATAATGTACTTGATTCCCGTCACTAAGTTGCCTCAGCGTTTGTGTTACGAAATTCGGAATCAATAGTGGTATGTTCAAATGTACTGAATTGTAATACCATGACACACTAGCATCTTCTTCTTCTTCTCTTATAAATAAAAATGAATTGCTGTTCGTTAGTCTGACTAAAACTCGAGAACGCCCGGACCGATTTAGGTAATTTTGGTTTTAAAATGTTCGTCGTAGTGCAGGGAAGGTTTCAATGAGAAAATATAGAAAAAATAATCAGTATTGGCAGTATGAAATTCGCCGGGACCACTAGTAAGGAATAAATACAAATTGTCAAACATATTATTGTATTATTTATTTATTTATATTTATTTATATATTTTTTAGTCCACATATAACTCTATTTATTTATCATCAACAACATCGACATACAGATCATCATTTGTGAAAAAAAACCTAGGTCATTAAAATAGGGGATACCAGTCACAACTATCTGTCCGGTGGTTGGTGAACGGTATACGGGTAAGCGACCCCGGCTCCTCGAGCTACTTCAATAGTAGCTCGAGGAGCCGGGGTCGCTTTTCGGGGGTCAAGTTCGCTCAGTCCATATCATCCGAGGCGATAGTATCCTTCCTCCCCTTTTCCTTCCCCCGTCATATATCCTTGCTGCTCGTGGGAACGCAATGACCTTGTTAAAACAATGCACAAGCCAGAGTGGCGGCGACGTGGTCCACAACCCGTCACGTCACGTTTCCCACAGAGGTGAAAAGTGGATCACTGGAAGTGATCTCTGCCTACCCCTCTGGGAAAAAGGCGTGATTTTATGTATGTACTAGTGGCCGCCCGCGACTTTGTCCGCGTATTAATGGGTTTTAGTGGCAATGATGTATTAAAATAGCCTACATGCCTTGTAAAATTTGTTATTTATTAGAGAAAGTTCCGTCAACGTTCTCCCATAGTACGTCCCCCCCCCCCCAATAACATCCATGGGGGTCGTATTTTGAAAAAAAAAAAGTAAGCTGGTGTCTCTCCGGAGTGCCGGCTACCTCCATGCCAAGTTTTATAAAAATCGACGAAGACGTAAAAATTCTCCCATACTAATTTTCACTCCACCAATGACCGCCATGGGGGCTGAATCAAAAAATAAAAAATGCGTTGGTGTCTCTCCGGAGTGCCAGCTACCTCCATACCAAGTTTTATAACAATCGACAAACACGTAACAATTCTCCCATACTAATTTTCAATGTCATTAATATCCAAGCCGAATAAATCATATCTCCTGCTGGTATTTCCAATCACGTCTAGGTACTAATCGATAGTATCCAGTGGTTATTTTCAGCTCATTAAAATACCGTTGAGAAAGTTTCATTGGAGCTTTTTAGCTCGCCACTTCGAGGTTCAGAAATTTCCAAACCAAATATCTAACTTCTTTGTAAAAGCTTCTATTTAAGCCCTAACTTTTTACTCGCGATTCTTAAACTATTTAAAACTAGACTGCCACTTCTTTTTCTCTCTTTTTTTATTTTTTCTGACGACTTTATTAAATAAAGTTAAGTATAAATTTTATAGTTGTACCAGTTGGGTAATCGTATTTTTTAACTTCCCATTTACCTCCTCACTGCTGGGGCACAGCCTACCCTAAACTACGCCCTAGTTTAGGGTATCAGGGCGCGAACAACCACACGAACGAATTTATATTTAAAACGTGATAGTAAAAACATTTTTTTTTATAATGTACTGCTGTTGCGGTGTAACGTCATAGCGCTACGGTGATTTTGTATGAAAGTGTAAACGGTCAGAACTTTAAACACGTATATCTTTTTTTTTTTTTTTAAATGTTGGTTGTATGTCGAAACGAATTACACATATCGATTCGATTTATCAAAGACTTCAAAGCTGCATAATTACCTAAAATCATGAACATTCTCCATTGTACGTAGCCTGGTTTATAATTTAGCATGATTTTGAATCCTTTTGCTTTTGTCATAGAAACTATTACACAAGTGCGCAGTAAGGGAATTCATCATCATCATCATCTCAGCGTTCTCCCGGTTGCATCCTTGCGGAGCCCGGGGTCCGCTTTCCTGCTCCTAACTCTCCACCTCGCACGGTCTTCAGCATCCTTCGCGGAGAGTTTGTTGGCACGCATGTCATCCACTACGACGTCAAGCCAGGCCTTCTTGGGCCTTCCCCTTCTGCCGGGACCCGGCGGTAGCGACATTGCGAGACACTTGTTCCCTACGTAGTTTGCTGGTTTTCGTAAAGCATGTCCGTACCAACGTAGGCGGCACTCTTGCAATTTATCAGCGATGTCTCGGACATGAAGGCTGCCGCGAATACGGGAGTTTTTTACGCGATCTGCTCGCGTAACTCCCGACATCCAGCGCAGCATCTTCATCTCCGTGACCCGCAGTTCTTGCTTGTGCCGCTCAAGTACTGGCCATGCTTCACTGCCATATAAGAGAACAGGCCTAATGATGGATTTATAGACCTGTCCCTTCAGCTTAACCGGCATTTTAGGGTCGCAAATGACGCCGCTCACCTCCCGCCATTTATCCCACGCAGCAGCAATGCGTGCCTTGACGTCCGAGTCGATGTCGCCGTTCGCGTGGAGTACAGATCCCAGATACTTGAACCGGTCCGTGCGCTCGACCGTGTCTTCGCCTATGCGGACGGACATGGGATCTGTAGTGTTGCAGGCCAAGTACTCTGTCTTCGCCACGTTGAGTTTCAGACCCCCGTTCTCAAGCGATTCCTTCCATGTGTTAACACGTCTCACCAGCCGTCCCCCAGTAAGGGAATTATTTTATGTTTAAAGTATTTTATTTGAGCACATGAAAGTTAATCAAAACAAAGACATTTTGCAACATGTGTGTGTAGGCAGAAAAGTCATTCTCAAGCCACATTAGTCTGAATTACTAGACAATTTTAGACTCCATTACAAAATTTAGACACCAGATTCACTACCCACGCGAATTTAGACTTTATTACTCATGTTTAAAGCCTAATTATGCTTGTCCGAACCAGAACGCCGTTTCTTATCTGAATCTTCGGGAGTATAGACATTTATCTTGATAGCTTAATTAGCTTGAAGCTTAATGGGAAGCTGCGATTAACTGGATTAATTTGATTAACAGAATTAACGTAGGCTTGCGTTGAGTCATGGCTCTGAGCCAAAAGGCAGATTCAATGGCGTGGAGTTTGTTAATGAAGGTATTACTGCGACATTTTTGTTTAAAAAGGCTAAAGAGATGACCACACTTCACCCGATGGTAAGCGGTAGTGAGATCCACCTTCCATGAGAAGGTCGATAGGCACAATAGACCATATTGAGCCTGTCGCACTCACCCTGAAGGCCTGCTGAAATGCCATTTCACGCCCCGCCTCAAGCGCCCGGTATCATAGCTCAAAATAAAAGGAAACCATGAGCTGGAAGGGCGTTCCATGCCTTAATGACACGTGGCAGAAAAGAGGAACTAAACCTCTTAGTCCGAGCCACCAGTGCCTGCATTGTATGTGGATCAAATAAAAAATCAAAAATGTCTTTATTCATATAGGCAATTACATGCACTTATAAATCGTCATATTACTAATAATAAGATTCTACCACCGGTTCGGAACGCCGATTCTACCGAGAAGACTCCGGCAAGAAACTCGATAGTTGCTCTTTTTAACGACAATCATGTTACAAAATGTAAATGAGCCAAGTCATACAGTCTGGGTGTGCCATAGCAAAAAGTACCAGTTCAATATTTACTACCTTAAAAAATAACGGTAAATAAAATAAAAAGCAACAGAGCAAAGATAATAATGTTCAGAATACCATAACAAATCCAGTCTGCATGAAAAAGCTTACATAGGTAGAATTTTATTAATTACAGCCATTGCCTTATTAAAAATAAGATTAATATAATAATAGGAACAAAAAGTTCATGATAAATGTCAAAATTAATAACAATAGAATGTCATCATATTTAATGTCAAAAACTTAATTCATAAGAAAAAAACAAATCATAATTAATGTCAAAAATTTAATTTAAACTATTAGTCCATGCATATTTATCATTGAGATAATCTTCTACTTTATAGTAGCCTTTTTTAAGAAGACCATTCTTAATACATGATTTGAATTGCTGTATAGGTAGTTTAGTAACACAATCAGGTAATTTATTGAACATTTTTACACCTAGTCCAACAAAGGAGCTATTAACTTTACTTAGTCTAAAATGTGAAATAGCAAGTTTATGTTTATTTCTTGTATTGAATTGGTGACTATCAGATTTTTTAGGAATGTATTGTATATTTTTATACACATACATTAAGCAGTCAAGAATGTATTGGGAGGCCACTGTGAGAATATTATACTCTTTGAACCGATCTCTGAGAGAATCACGTCGTTTGAGATTATATATGGCTCTTACTGCTCTTTTTTGCAATACAAATATACTATAGATATCAGCAGCTGATAGCAAACCATAAAAGCAAACCATAGGACAAAACGCTGTGAAAGTAACTGAAATAAACTAATCTTGCCGTATCAACATCAGTTAATTGTCGAATTTTTCTAACAGCATATGCCGCAGAGCTAAGTCTTCCTGCCAGGGTACCAATATGGGGTCCCCATTGCAATTTAGAATCTAGAGTGATTCCAAGGAACACCGTTGAGTTTAGGACTTCAATGGGTTCATTGTTCATTTTGATAATGGTGCTGACTTGTCTTACATTTGGCATTGAAAACTTGACACATTTAGTTTTTTTGGCATTCAACATTAGATTGTTAGTAGTAAACCAGTGCAGAACTCGTGAGAGAGCCTTGTTTACGTCGTCAACATTTTCTTGCTGTCTGTCCATCTTAAATAGAAGTGATGTATCATCTGCAAACAAAACTATCTCACATGTGTCTTTGGTAAAGAAAGGGAGATCGTTAATATAAATGATAAATAATAGAGGGCCCAATATCGAGCCCTGTGGCACTCCCATAACTAATGGGGCGCCAGAAGAACTAGTCCCATTTACATTAACTTTTTGGGTCCTGCCTGTCAGGTATGATTGAATTAGACTAAGTGCGTTACCCGAAATGCCATAATGGCGTAATTTAAGTAGCAGGGTTTGATGGTTAACACAATCAAACGCCTTGGATAGGTCGCAGAAAATGCCTATGGCATCCTGCTTATTTTCCCATGTATCAAAAATATGTTTAACAAGAGCTACTCCAGCATCTGTTGTGGATTTCCCTTTAGAGAATCCATATTGATTGCTATGTAATAAATTGTTTAAATTAAAATGGCTTAGCAGTTGACTAAATACAACTTTTTCAAAAATTTTACTAAATGCTGGTAGTAAGGATATAGGTCTGAAATTAGATGGGTCACTATCATCACCTGATTTAAACAAAGGAATGATTTTGCTTAACTTCATCAAATCAGGAAAACAGCCCTCATTAACACATTTGTTGAATGTTTTTGCTAAAAGTGGAGCAACTGTGTATATTATATTTTTTAGTATGTCCACTGAGAGTCCCCATAAGTCCTCTGACTTTTTTAAGTTAAGTTCTTTAAAGGTTTTCACAACTACTTGCGCATTGATGTAGTCAAACTTGAAGGAAGACGCGCATTCACTTACATGAGTCTTTAAAAGCGATTGAGCAAGAATCGGACTAGAAGACAAACTACTTGTCGTTGTAACAGCTATATTTGAGAAATATGATTGAAATGCATTAGCTATATCAGCGTCAGAATCTAATATTACATCATCTACTTTAAGAGAAATCTTGTGATTTTGAGTATTGTTTTTACAAGTCTCTTTATTAATGATTTGCCAGATGGCCTTGCTTTTGTTAGTAGCATTGTTTATTTTATTTTCAGATAGAGCGATTTAGCTACTGCACACGATTTTTTAAAAATTTTAGAATAGTTTCTAATATAATCTGTAAGGGCCGGGTCTTTAGAGTTGGCTTTGAGATCATACAGTTCAAAAAGTCTCCGTCTACTTGTATATATCCCTGTTGTAGCCCAATTACTAAATTTTATTTTAGAGTTATTAATTTTAATTTCTTTTTTGGTAAATATTCCGTTAAACTCTTTTTCTACAACATTAAACAATTTCTTATATAACTCATTACTGTTAAGGTTTGCTTGAAAGTCCATTACAGAAACTTTATAGCTAATATTATTTTTAAACTTTTCTATTCGACTTGTAGTTATTGGTCTGCATGTTATGATAGATGGCATTGGAGTCCAATGATGCTCAAAAGCTGCCATTTGACCACAGTGGTCAGAGTTAATAAAATTAACTATAGATTTATTTTCTACAGAACAGTTACAAAAAATATTATCTATACATGTGGCCGAGGTAGGAGTGATGCGAGTTGGTTCATTAAAAATGTGAGATAAATTAAACGATTTAAAAAGATTTATGAACCTTAAGGAGTTCAACGAATTTTCTAGGATATTTATATTAAAGTCCCCACATACAATCACCTGTTTATTGCTGGCACATGCTTTCCTTAAAGCTTCCTCCATAGGGGCCTCAAATAGGAAATAATTAGCTAATGGTGGCCTATATACACAAATTATAATATATTGTTCTATTTCAACACAAGACAGCTCAATTGTCCTTTCCATGGACAATGAGACAATGTCTCGACGCTCTTTATATTTAAGGGATTTTTTTAATAGAATGAGTGACCCCCCTCTTATTAGAGATCTTCTAGTAAAAGAACTACTTAGTATATAATCATTAATACTAATAATTAATTCATGTTGTCTCAACCAATGTTCAGGATGGTAGCGCTGTCCAGCAAGTGTCGTTCGGGAGTGGAAAGGGGAGGGATGGACTAGTTGAAATAGCTCATCAGAGCATTCCACATTATAGAGACATGGTGTGAGTAATTAGTTCCTAATTACTCACACCATGTCTCTATAATACTATCATAGTCAGCCCTTAGGAAGTGAATAGAGAGAATTAGACAGGCTCGGTGGAATAGTGGTTAGGGAACCAGAATCACTACCTCTGATTCCAAGAGGCGTGGGTTCGATTCCCACCCGATAGGTATATTTGTGTGACTAAAATCGGTGTACGTTCCGTGTCTGGGTATGTTATAAATATATTTGTGAACCCACTGTTGATTATAATATCCGTGAGTACTTGAGCTACTTACCACGAGATCAGATCAATGTATGTGACGTTGTGTAAATATTTATGAAGAAAAAAGAGAAAGATTTTCACGACCGGGCCAAGAGAGCCTACCACCCTATTCACAATGTGTCAGAATCGGAATCGAAATTATAAATATAGTGGATATTTTGGCGCGTGGATGACATTGACAGAGGGGCGTGGGTAAGACATTAAGGTGTAAGGAATTGTTCAAAATCTTGTCTCCATATTCCGCAATTTAATTTCAACCTGGGAAATTTTTGGACGATAGGATTTATACTTGATATTAGTGTCATAGTTTAAACATGGCTCTCACCCCTACGATGATGGCTTGGAGTAGACTTGTCATCATCACCGGATATTCGGGGGAGCGGATGAAAAAAAAAACAAAGTTGCACTTGTACCCAGTTTTTTTTATTTTGTTTTATTTTATTTGAGGAAAGTGTTCAGATTAAAACTACTTACGAGATACATTTAACACGAGAAATAAAAGCTAGACGTAAAAATCCACGTTTAAAATAGATAGTGATGTAAAATAATACTTGTTAAATTTTTTAATAAAAAATTTACTTAAGAAAGTAATTATTTTTAAGCAGCAACATTTAATCAAGTTTAGGCTATAAAGACAAACGCTAACTTGCAAATACTTAGAGCTTAATCAATTAGAAAGCTCACAAATCACTTGCAGGGACAATTTCTCGGATAAATCTAAAGTAAAATTAGTTAGGGCGTTACGCGAATTGCTACTAACGATTAAGGAACTTTGGCGACCCCGTTTAGGCGATTAAAGACTTAAGAGTTTATACTGATAGTATATGCCTCTGTTAGTTTCTGTGGTTCACTCTAATAATTTTGTGGGTTAAACATAATGAGACCCTTTTTTGGCCCGAACGGGACATCTGCATTAAGGCTTGTTGCGTTTTTCGAGGCCATATTAGCCTCTTTGTCCGAAAATAGAACAATTTGATGTTTGATTATAGGTCTTGTTTTTTTTTAGACAATAGTTTTGCTAATACGGGACAGTCCCTTTAAAAACGGAACGTCTGGTCGACACCAGGACACATTACTTCTGAACGGGACCCTAAATAAGTCTCAAGCCTTTACAAACTTAAAGCAAGGTATAAGATTATGTTGGGCGAAAATAGAAAGTAGACTACAAAAAAGTAAGTAGACTGGCTCGGTAGAGTCGAGGGTTTGACCATTCGGGGCAAATACCTATTCAAGTGAGGAAAATCTACGTTCGGTTCGTGTCTGGGTGTGAATATGTACCTATTTATGAATATCTGTGTACAACCCGACTTAACTATGCACCTTGCTCTGTGATGGAAATCGGATGGTACGGTTCGCAAAAATAATTACAAGCACCTCCCGCGTTTTGACGCCAAAACTACCGAATCGATTTCAATGAAATTTGTTACACGTTTTGAAGCCCTAATAAGGACTGTAGGCTTATTTTTAATCAACTACGTTCCATTACACTAAGTATTAGACTGTATGAGTCTACACGCGACATTAGGAGTAGCAAATACATAGCTACTCACTGTCAGACTTTTCGACTGGGTGACACCAACCATGGTTGCGAGCGAACTGATTGGTGTAGACCCATAAAAACTAATATTTAAAAGAGTGATTGTTTATGCGAACGACTCTACATTCTTAAGTCACGGGCGGAAAGCAACATATTCTTCATACAAAAGCAAGATATTCTAGAAAACCCTAGGGCTAGAATATCTTGCGTTTATCACCTATATTCTAGGGCTAAGAAATATGATGGGCCAAAGTCCAAGACTGATTTTGTCAGGCCGGTCACGTGCTGTGTTTCATTCGCTTTCGCAAATGATTGATTTGGGCAAAGGGTAGTGCAATCGGCCAAGTTCGTGTAATTGAATGTAGTTTATTTTGCAATATCAAGTTTGATTTGACGTTGGTTATTTTATATAAACATGTTTTATTGCTTGTATTGTGTAATGAAATAAATAATTGAATATTACAATTACTGATTTTAATTCGTGCGTTAAATTGCTAAATAACTTGTGATTCGTTAACAGGAACGAATGGTATGAACAAAATTAATAAGTTGCTGTCTAAAAGGTAAATTTACACGCGGCATATTCAAAAATAGCTTGACCTTAAGCTAATTTTGTACTTAATCTAGTCACACATAAAGTTCCGATGTTTACAAACAATTGGTTTTGAACCAATATCCAAACTATTGGTATCAAAAATCAGTAGAGTCAGAACTGCCATAAACATTTTAAGTTTCTTCAACTTGAGTTGAAATGTTAATGGTATGGAGAACAACAACAATGAGTTTAACTATAATAATAAACATATTATAGGTACCTACAACTCCTAATAATAAACAAATTCCAAACTTGGCCCTCCTCTGCCGGCCCTATAAATAATCCGAAACTAGAAAACGTATCTGTAGCAGACGCGTGATTTGAATGGGCTATCAGTTCGTGATCCAATCCTCGCTCTCACGGGATTCCCCGGATAATGTAACACGTTACCACGTAGGTATTTACCTCTTTGGCTGGATATAGATTTTCGGAAATTCCTACCTTATTTATTTTCTGGATTAATACATTTTTATTAATATGCTTCTACCTAGAATCTCAATGTTCTGAGGGTTCCGGAGTAAAATTGCAAAACCTTATAGATTCATCATTTCTGTCTGTTTGTCTGTACAGGCAGTTACTTTCTAGAAGGACTAACCTGTATGTTATGGTTTTTTAATTGTTCAAACAGATAAATCAACTGAATAATCTCCTGAAATCTCCAAATACTACAATGAATGTTATATCTGAACTTCAATGAAAGCTTAAAGATGAACAATCTGAAACAATTTAATTTTGTTATTGGTCCGCACTAAAATTGTGCACTAATACAAGATTATACCTTAATTTTTTGAATGTACAATATTATAAAGGCAAACACTGCATGCATATACTTGGCCAGTTTTTTTTTATATCTACCATGTAACCCATAATCACAAGTCTTTGCTCTACAATAGCAGTTTACAAAGTTGTGCCTTACATTTCAATACCTAACCGATAAAGTTACGGCATACAGGCTCTTTCTGTTTAAACTCTAAATAGCTTAAATGTTATCTTGGCAAAAACTCAGGTCAGTCTTAACTATGCGATGCGACCATGGCCATCCGCAATGAAAGTTGGGAATGATCCAAAAGTACCCGGTAGAAATAAATGGACATTGGACAGGTCGACAGAAATGCATTCTGGCCACTTCCTTTTTAAAAGTAAAGAGTTTATTTGAAAACTTTTTTGAGTAAATAAATACAATATATAAGCGTCAATGGCCGAGTGGTTAATGTCGCTGCTTGCCATCCCAGGTTGTCAGTTCAAACCCCGCCACGTACCACTGTGTTTTCAATTTTGGAATTCATATGTACGATTATTCGACGCTTTAACGGTGAAGGAAAACAATGTGAGGAAACCTGCATTCCTTCGAAGAAATTCTAAAGTTGTTAGTAGACCAACCCGCACTTGGCCATCTAGGCCTTATCGCCCTAGTTTAAGTGAGGCCCGTACCCCAGCTGTGGTGACGTATACGGGCTGATGATGATAATATTAGCTGATGTGGGATCCAGAAAATGTAATGAGTAAATTGTAACTCAACAACACACTATCATTATAGTTTAAACAACAATCCGAATTTCTAGGAAACTTTGAATAGCTCAGTAATTATACGGACTAAATTAATAACAGATAGATTAAAGCTAGGTCCTAAATTGATAAGCAAGAGCTCTAGAATAGGGCTTCATATTCCACCACATGTTAGGTAATTTACTAAGCAAGTATTATTGTAATAATTGCGATATTTGGAGAGACTTACTGTAAGATATATTATATTTATAATCATACTAGCTTTCCACCCGCGACTTCGTCCGCGTAGAGACGTTTAACGGGTAAAACATTACTTCCTTATAGCGCAGTCGGTTAAAAAGTAGCCTATAACCTTTTCTAGGCTCTGGGCTATATCTGTACCAAATTTCATTTCAATCGGTCCAGTACTCTATGCGTGAAAGCGTAACAGACAGACAGACAGACAGAGTTACTTTCGGATTTATAATATTAGTAAGGATATATTCATACTTTAACGAGGTCATAATAATAAAGTTTGTTGCTTTTTTATAAATGACTAACAGGATGACCTCACTCCACCTGATGGTGAGCGGTAGTGAGATCCACATACATATGAGGTCGACAGGCACAATAGACCGTATTGAGCTTGTCACAGTTACCCTGAAGGCCTGCTTAAATGCCGTTTCACGCCACGCCTGAAGAGCCCGGGATCATAGGGGGGAGGGAAAACATGAGCTGGAAGGGCATTCCATGCCTTAATGACACGGGGCACAAAATGGAACTAAACCTCTTGGTCCGAGCTACCATTTCTTCTCTACTACTTTCAAATCTATACATATATTCAAAATGTAAGGGATCGCTGTCTATGCGTGGATGATATAAGAAAAAAAAATGTTTATCACAGAAACGTCCGCGTAAAATGTTTTTTTTCGCAGACAAAGTCGCTGGCACAGCTAGTCGTAACTAAAAATATAATCTAGGTGCAGGTACAGGCAATCGATAAGTAATTAATCTTAAAACCTGTAATTAAAATCAACTATGAAAAATAATGTTATCCATTGTGAGTACTACGCAGGACAACTTTTTCAAGGTTCCGTACGAGAAAGGTAAAAACGGAACCCTAGTTCTAACACTTTTCTGTCTGTCTGTTTTTCTGTCTTTAAACAGGTTGTATCTCAATAATCGCGATAGCTAGACGGTTATAATTTTCTAAAACGATATTCAGTTACCACTATGACCCCTTAACAAAATAAACGCTTAAGCGAAGCACCTTTACAACAAATTTATTTTTATAATTTATACACCGTGAAGATTTAGTGATCGTTTTGTTTTAAAAGAGTTACTATATCTTGGAAAGAAAGAAAGAAAAACATTTATTGACCACGACATAGAGGTTGCAATGACACATAGCGCCGTCCCCGGAGAATAAAATGATAACTACAGAAATGCAACTTTTCAGGAAAAATAAAAAACACATTTTTGTCTTTTGCTCCTTAAATACTGGACATAGGCTTATGATTGATAACTTTAAACAAAGGTAATTTTTAGTACTATATAAATGATTTAGTGGTACGTGCCTAAATATTAAAATATGGATAATATTCGAGAAATAAAATATTAGTGAAAGTAAGTAATTATTTTTACCCGACTACGGCAAAGCAAAAGGAGGGTTATGATTTTGACAGGCTATGTATGTATGTATGTATGTATGTATGTATGTATGTTCATCTGTTTCCACATAACTTCTAAATTGCTTGTCAGAATTCGACAAATGACATATCATTAGAAGCGTCTTAATTGTCCGCTGGTTATAGGCTATATAGGGTTTCACAAAATCTAATGTGGCGCCCACTAGCGGACAAAACATACAGAGTAAAAAAATAAAGTTAAGATAAATACGCCGTGTTTGGTATCATTGGAAAGCGCTTTACTTGTACATTTTAAATATATATATTACTAGCATTTGCATGTGACTTTACGTATATTCATGGACTGATTGCATGCATATAGTTCACATCTTTTCGTTCATAGCTTCTTTACTACGTCCCCTTAAAATATAAAACATGTTGGTTCATCAATTTAACTTTTGATAATATTATGCGCCACAAATACACTTTAACACCAAAATAGTACAAATAATAAAAAGTTAAAAACTAAAACCCAACTACGACAAAAAACGACGCTGAAAAAGTATAAAACAAGACTTTTAGAACACTGAACTGACTGAATTGACAATAATGTCATACAATACTATTTTGAAGTATGCAATATTTACTATGTAGAGATAAGTTTTCATGTTTGGAAAGGCGTAGTCACACGTTCCATACACAAGTACCTACCTACCGTAGCACTTTGACAACGTGTGACTGCGGTTTTCCAAACATGAAAACTTATCTCTACATAGTAAATATTGCATACTTCAAAATAGTATTGTATGACATTATTGTCAATTCAGTCAGTTCAGTGTTCTAAAAGTCTTGTTTTATACTTTTTCAGCGTCGTTTTTTGTCGTAGTTGGGTTTTAGTTTTTAACTTTTTATTATTTGTACTATTTTTTAGTCTGTAATATCCATTATCATTTTATTCTCCGTTTTGCCAGACTCAAGTCAAATATGGCACTCGTTACTTATCATTTTATTCTACTGAGTTTTAGAGTACACATAATTATGATAACACTTTTCTATCATTTTATTCTCGTACATATTGTATTCTTTTTTTTCTATAAAAGACTTTAATTTGGTGTCTTAACAAACCTGTTACATGTTAATCAACATTAGTTTTATTTAATTAAGTTAAATTATTTGTATTTAAAATTTACTTTAGAACCTATGTTTTGATTTTCAATCCTGAATCGCAGCAAATACAAAAAAATAGGTTTTCGGTGTTAGAACTAAGTTTTAGAAATCATATTTTGTCATTTAAATGCAAAAACCTTTAAATAACTTGTATGTTAATGTTATGTGGCACCAGCCGACGATTACCCCTGTATACACTATACTGCCTCGTTGGTCTATTGGTAGCAAGTGCTGCGTTAGGACCGAGAGGTCCCCGATTGAGTCCGGGGTCAGACAAAATTTGTGTGAGTTTTCTTTGTAATGATAATATTCAGCCCGGAGTTAGGAAGTTGGCGGTTGAACGCCCGTGTCTCGGAAAGCACGTTAAGCCGGTGGTCCTGCGCCCGATCTCGCATCGGTCATGTCGGATTGCTGTCTCACCGAATTATGAGAGTGAGGGAACAGAGAGTGCATTTGTGTTTGCGCGGACACTTGTGCTCTATAATATGTCCTGCGTCCTTGGCTGATCTCAATTGAGATCGGCCGCCGTGGCTGAAATCGGTCGGACGCCTTATTATATTATATTTACTATAAAATGTAGCCAAGGACAGCCCCCGGTCAGTGTAGGACTATGGAATAGCGTGTAAGAACAAAGAATCTGGGCTGTTGGGTTGAGTGTTAGTGGACTGGGTAACCGAGACTAGGCTCGGGAAGGACAATGGTACTTGCCCCGATCTATGTTCATTAACACGAATAAAATGGGCTGGTGGTAACACGCCATACACTGTCGTGGGCCCCCCATTGGTCGCACATGCAAGGCACGAAGCAGGAGCGACGGGGAGAATCATTAGTGTGAGCGGTTCTTAGTGGCGAAAGGTGTACACCGCTTTCTACCCAGTAGCGCAACGCCACTATGCCAACTCGTGACGTATGCATCTTTCACTTCCACCCTGCGAGCATGTAGCTCTGACGCCCAACTCTTTCCGGCCGGCTAAGGCAAGTCAGAGGTGAGAGGGGCCTGGTCGACTCTTAGAGGCACGGGTCCCAAGGGGTGTCAATCCCATTCAGCCCGCCACAAGCTGCCCTGAGGATACTGGTTGCACTGGTAGAGTGTCGTTACCTTTCATGGTGCGAAAATCAGCGACTCCCACCAGGAGGCGGTGGGATTGTCTCATCCTTACGCCTTTATTTTACCATTATTATCATACCGAAGAAATGAACAATGTTATGTAAATCGCGTAATATAATTTTAATTTCTTCTTCAACTTCTTCTTCCTCTCTAAAAATCGATTAATCAATCTTTTATTTATCTTATAAAATCAGTTCTTTGTTTACGGACGTGGAGAAGTTAAATAAGATTGATTAATCGTGATTATCTTCCTCATCATCTCTTTTGCTACTGGAACACGCTGCGCTACGGTCATAATTAGTCAAGGACTCGTAAAAACCGTGGTAGTAACATGGAATATCATCTGCACCTGCAGAGGCACATTAGGTCATCATAGTAAGTTGTGCTTATTGAAATTTACTCGGTGTATAACGTTTGGCGTTCGAGTACATATTCAGGAGAACTTGGGCTTGGTATCTGGCTGGTACCCCGCCTACTTCTTATTCTACTAAATTCGGAATCAAAGTTTTCATCATCAGCTCATGTACCTCAACACTGCTGGGGCACGGCCTACCCTATGTGGGCGATAAGGCCTTAGTCCACCACATTGGCCAAGAGCAAGTTGGTTGACTACACAACCTAAGAATTTCTTCGTAGGTGTGCAGATTTCCTTCACCGTTAAAGCGTCGAATAATCGTACAATGAATTTCAAATTCGAAAAATACAGTGGTACGTGACGGGATTTGAACTGGCGACCTCTCGCATGGCAAGCAACAACGAATGTGAAAAATTTACTTTCATAATTTTAGTCCACGATAATTTTTGGGCATCCTCATTTTTGAACCAGTTCTTATTATTTATTAACCCCATTATATTGTAAAACTCTATTTGCGAAACACTCTCACAAACTCTCTATTTATATCCAACTTTTTATACCAAACTTGCTCCTCTCCGACTTGCTCTTCTCCAACTTGCTCCTCTCCAATTTGCTTCCCTACAACTTGCTCCTCTCCAACTTGCTCTTCTCCAACTTGCTCTTCTCCAACTTGCTCTTCTCCAACTTGCTCCCTTTCAACTTGCTCCCTTTCAACTTGCTCCCCTCCAACTTGCTCCTCTCCGACTTGCTCTTCTCCAACTTGCTCCTCTCCAATTTGCTTCCCTCCTACTTGCACCTCTCCAACTTGCTACTATCCAACTTTCACCTCTCCAACTTAATCCCCTCCAACTTGATCCTTTCCAACTTGCTCCACTTCAACTTGCTCTTTTCCAACTTGTTCCTCTCCATCTTGTTCTTTCTTACCGACTTGAAAAAAGGAGGAGGTTCTCAATTCGTCTGTATTTTTTGATGCTTGTTACCTCATAACGTTCACCTGGGTAAACCGATTTGGATGATTATTTTTTTATTTGAAAGCTGGGGCTTTCCGTTTGATCCCCTAGACAATTTGGTCAACTCCTTAAAAGAAAGAAGTAAAAGGATAATTATTTCAAATCTGTATGCCTATTCAGACTTCCTATCCTTCCAGTTCATGTTTTCCATCCCTCCTATGATCCCGGGCTCTTCAGGCGGGGCGTGAAACGGCATTTAAGCAGGCCTTCAGGGTGAGTGCGACAGGCTCAATACGATCTATTGTGCCTGTCGACCTCATATTTGGATCTCACTACCGCTTACCATCAGGTGGAGTGAGGTCATCTTGTTAACCTTTTATTAAAAAAAAAACTACTAGTTATAATATGAGTAGTATTTCAGGTGAGCTGAACAAAAAAATTAGGGTGCAAAAAATTTAACACTCAAAAGTATGAAAAAATAAACCTTTCTTCAAAACCCGACACACTAAAAATTACAAAATAATAGTTAATAATACGAACATATATAACTATCTGGGTAGGAATATGATATGTTTAAGAAGGATTTTTTTTCCAACTTGTTCTTTCCAACCATAATGTTCCTCTCCCACTTGTTGATATTAAGTCTTATCCTTCAAACTATAAAGGTCATTTTGGTTACTCAACTTTACACTTAGCGATCGGTGCGTTTTGAACGAGAATAAAATGATAACTGCGTTTATCATTATCTAGTTGAAATATTTTTACGAGAATATAATTATATGACTGTTTGTCATACTAACAAGTAAGAGTACATTTCGATAATGTTATATTAAAATTTTATTCTCGTAATTTATGGCATGTGTTAAATCTATGAATACTATTATAACATTTTGTAACTTCGTGAAATAACTCCATAAAAATCCCAAAAAAATTAGGCAGATGTATTAGCATCCACAGATCCAGAAAATGGCATAACACTAAAACTAAGATACTGGCTGTTATCATTTTATTCTGCGGGGGCGGCGATAGATACATACACAAGACACAAAACGCACACAAAGAAATAAAACACATATCTTTCGAGTAGGATGATTAATTTTAGGAAAATTAAAAAAAAACATATTTTTTAACATAGTACTACTGAAGGTAAATCGTTCTGCTATAATCTTCTATGGGAAAACATCCACTCAAATTTCACGGTGTTTATAGTAATACGGAACCCATCGTTCACGAGCTCAAATTGCACTTGGCCAATTTTTGGCTGAAATTTAATTTTCATCTACTAAGGTCAGTATAACAAGATGTATTGTATTTGTAACTTATTTAGCAAGAGTGCGATTGCTTGTATAGAAATTAGAAATAAAAAAGTATATAGTAAAGTTTAGATAACATCAAACAAAAGTTTATTGATATAGACAAACCGTGTAGCCCAATTACTCTTAAGTATTGTTTACTCTTATATTCTATTGCCTACAATTATAGATACTTTTCTTCTTAGAAAAAGCGGTGAAACAAAACTATATCTAATATTTTGACTTGACCTGTCTATCGGAATGAGCTTCTGACTAGCACTAGAAGAAATTACTTTTACCAAGAAAGACGTCTAGAAAGACCAAAATAGGTAAAACTTAAGTTTTTTTTTTCGATTTGGTCAGAATGCTTACAGACAAATCAAAGACAGTTAAATCAAACTGACCTTAAATAAAAACTTCCAATGATTGACTTTCTTCACGTGTATACTTTCTTTTTTTCTTATCTATTTCTATATCTATTCTGGACTATAACTTCTTCCCTAGTGTAAAGCTTTTGTTCCTGTTTTTATTTTTGTCTTTATCTTTATGTATTTTATTTTTAAGGTATTGCATAGCTTTTATAGCGGGCTTTGAGCGCGGCGACCAAACCAAGAAATTCCGTAACGAAAAAGACCTCACAATCGTCTAACGTCGTTTCAGTTCGGTAGACTTTGGCATGGTGTTTGTGTGCGTGCGGTTAGACGTATTTTACGACTCTACGAAACTCGCACGAATCGAGACGAGCTGCTCCGAAATTGGACGATGCTATGCAATAGCTATACCGCGGCAGTCTTCAAGTGCCACACGTCTTTTTGTTTTAATATTTTTTTCTATGTTCATGGTTGTTAAATTTAATCAATCAAAGGTTCTGCCAGAATATCAGCGCTGTAGCGTCCTAGCAGGCGCTGCAGCACATGCTGAGGCAGAACCTGTTGATCACAATTATGTATGTGTGTTTGTGTGTTAACTCGTGCTATTGTATGTGATCAATAAATGTTTTTCTTTCTTTCTTTCAATCTAAAAAAATAATTGATAAAAAAAAATCGGTCAAGTGCGAGTCGGACTAGCGCACGAAGAGTTCTAAACCAAAATTGTAATAAAAAAATGGTTTTGTTGACAGAATGTTTGCTTAATGTGATTTTTAACCCCAGACGCAAAAAGAGGAGTGTAATAAGTTTGACGTATCTGTCTGTCTGTCTGCCTGTGGCATCAAGGCTCCCGAACGGATGAACCGATTTCAATTTAGTTTTTTTATTGTGGCAATAGAAATACAAACACCGTTCTTAAGGTGCACCCTGGTGACAGACTATAACGGGTGAGAGCCATCCAGTCCCCCGCAAGTCCGGTGATGATGACGAGGCTACTCCAAGCCATCATCGTATCACAGTTAGGAAAACGAAAAAAGGTGACAGACCGACGGACGGACAGGCGGACAGAGAAGCCTCAGTAATCGGTTTTTACCCCCTGGGTACAGAACCCTAAAAAGTAAATAAACGTAACATTACTCTGTAATATCAAACATCTAATCAACCGCAATCATGAGCTAATCAAATTATATTATAATCACAATACAAATAGTTAATGTTGTAATTACAGGAACTGAAATGTTAATTAATCGAAATTGTTTACGCTCCAGTACTGAGCAAACTATTCACGTAAATAATAAATAACTAATTCATAACTAGTATTGTCTATTATAACACTGCACATTTGTTATAAAACTAATTTTACGGATTGAACTCGCGTGTATTGTTAATCCAAACATGTAATTCAGAGATCCGACGTTTCGAGCTCTTTACAGCGCTCGTGACCACGGGAAAGACTCTATATTTGTAATTAATAATTGCACATTAATAAATGAATGAATGAATGAATATAAAATGAAATAAAATTTATAATTTTTTTATTTAAATTAATATGCAACATGTCTGGGTGTGTTATTGAATATATTTGAGAATTAGTAATTCCCTCTTCCCGGTATCAAATTAATGAACATGATGTTGCCTGATCATTTCATATTAAAAAAATGATTATTTAAAATATTAAAAAGCGTCGATGGCCGAGTGGTTAAGGTCGTTGCTTGCCATGCGAGAGGTCGCCAGTTCAAACCCCGCCAGATGGCGGGCAGTCCATGGCAGGGTGTTTTTCAAATTTGAAATTTATATGTATCATTCGACGCTTTAACGATTTTTAAATTTTTCAACGGTGTGCGAAGCCATGTCAGAGGCCTATGTGCGGTTTAAAAACTCTGACAACAGGTTGTTCATCAACCTTTACGATAAGATGAAGAAGATTTTATATGTCAGGGAGAATTCGGTCATTATTATTATTATGCATGCACTCGTTTCATACATACCATTCACTTAAGTAAGGTGCTAATAGTAATTAAAATTCATAAATTCTCTTTGCAAATTCTTGGCGAAAACCGCAGCATAAATTATACACTGCGACATACCACTGAATGTCTCTAATTAACAATTTAAATCAACAAAATGTGTTATGTGTGCAAGCATACTTTGGAAGTGCTTTCATAATGTTGATGTGAATATTTTTATTAATATCAAAGACATAACATTCTCACATAACAACATATATAATGGAGGCTTTCGCGTATGAGAAATCCACTAGATGGGAAGAAGTAGATATGAAGTCTAACTGCTACGTTATTGGTGAATATTGACATGTCTCATCAGAAATAACCAATCAGGCTGCAGTTAGACTTCACGCCTACGTAAGACCATCTAATGAATTTCTCACACTGTTTTACCTACTCTGTATATGTATTAACCATGGTTTAAGCTAGACTGTACCATTTTACCAGTTGCTGATGATGCTGAGACAATGTTTGATGATGATGATCATCATCAAACAACGTCTGGAGAGCCTGCAAGAAAGAAACAGAAAACGATCAGCGCTTGATTACTGTTAAGATCATAGAGAGACGCCTGGCAGTGGACGTCTTTCAGCACATATGTGAACGATGATGATGATTACGATTAAGTATAAGGAAGAAGAACGATGATGTTGATTACGATTAAGTATAAGGAAGAAAATATCGTTTACCGCCGACCATAGAGTCATTTCTCGTCAAAATAACATGCTTTAGACCCAAACGCCAAATTTCTTTTAGGATTTGTTGGTGTTGTTGTATTGAAGTTTGAACAAAACATATTTTACGTATTATCAGTGAGCAAGTCAGCTAACATTTTTTTTTCTTTACATAAAAAAAAAGAAAATTTCTCCATTCATAAAACATAATCAAGCACACCTTCCCGCTCATTACATTCGTATACTTAGGAACTCAACAAACGTATACCGACGGAACCTTTTCTGAGTAAAGTATATAAAAAAAACCGTTTTCTTTATAAAAACCTGCGCAATATAACCAGTATTTCTCGGCCTAAGTAAATAAAGTAGGAAAAACGGAGGCAAGACGGTGACAGGTGACAAATTATGTTTGGGAACTGCGTACCTTATATTACTAGCTAGTTTTTACCACGTATAGTAGATAACACTGTGTTACTATAGTTAACAATGAGTTAGATAATCACGTGAGTATGTAAAAGAGACCCGATTTTGGATGGGTGCAATTATGGTTCTTTACCAAAATGGGTATCGGAACTTATGTAGGTACGATCTTTTTATAATTGACGTTAAGGATAACCTAGAAAAAATTTAAATATCTGGGACATTTCCACACACGGTCATGTGACCCCAAACTAAGCAGAGCTTGTACTATGGGCGTCAGAGACTGATATACATACATATAATATATTTATAAATGAAATACATACTTAAATACGTCATAATCACACCCAGACACGGAACGATCACCGATGTTCATAACACAAATATTTGTCCCCAATGGAAATCGAACTCTTTAGGTCGACAGACACAATAGCAAAACTTCAGGGTGATGGCCACAGTGAGCCCTAGTTTTGCTCAGATGCCGTTTCACGCCTGAAGAGGGGATCATAGGATGGAGTTAACACATGGGTTGGAAGGGCATTCCATGACATAATGGCACGGGGCAGGAAAGAGGAACTAAACCTTATGGACCCTTGATTTTTTCTAACTGACATACGATGAATGATGGTATGGAGTAACCTCGTCATCATCATAGGACTTGCGGGGGAGCGGATGACTCTCACCCCTAATGGGCCACGCGTGTCCATATGGATGTTTATTATGTACGGAAGGGGAATATTTCAAGTTAAAATATGAAAACAGTTAATTTCAAAGTTGATGTTTACAGAGAGTTCGCATTAAAGAAAAGAACATTGCACTCAAAATTATAATTTTCAATGTGACATCTTTGCATATCTGAGGAAAATAGAAATTGAAATACAGACAAAAAAGCAGTCCCATTACGGAACCCGGAATATATTTCCTTAGAATGACGTCGGAACGGTAAAAAGTCACAAGAAGCATTATTAAAATTTGCTCTAATGTAGAAACAATTTAGACTAAACACATCTTTGTAGCCGAGTGTACAAAGTTATCTCAGAAAATCCGCTCTGCTTAGTAATTGGCTTATAGTACTGTGATAAGCAGAAGCGATTGGAAAGATAAATAGATCAAAAATTTTTTAAGCTATTGCATAGCTTTTATCGCGGGCTTTGAGCGCGGCGACCTAACCAAGAAATGTAAGAAACGAAAAAAACCTTACAATCGTCTAACGTCGTTTCAGTTCGGTAGACTTCGGCACGGTGTTTGTGTGCGTGCGGTTAGACGTATTGTACGACTCTACGAAACTCGCACGAATCGAGACGAGCTGCTCCGAAATCGGACGATGTTATGCAATAGCTATACCGCGGCAGTCCCCGAGTGCCACACGTCTTTTTTTTCTTTCTTTTTTCTTTCTGTATCCAATTGAGAAACCTGATAGAATCAGGTACTAATAATTAGCAGGGCTCAATTAAAGCGGACTTTCCATCTGACTTTATTAGGGTAACATAACTATTTTCTTACTTCAAAATGAAACTACGAAACCCACTTGGATGGACACTTACCACTTACTTATCGATCTGTCAAAACACTTATGTTTTCAAGATTTGAACTATTTGCATGTCGAAATTAATATCGAATATCAATGTCAATGTGAATTGAAAAAAAGATATTAAATCCATTTTTGCATGCATTTTGCAACTCAATCAACACTAAAAGGGTTCTTCCCGTAGAGTGAGCTGGCGTTAGGTGTGGATCACTTATTTATAGAAATTTATTTATTTAGATTATTTAAATCATAGATTCGATAAGAGGCGCTATACATAATATATACTTTGTACAGGGTTCTGTTGCAGCTATACCAGAGCCGCTCTAAGTTGACCGATTTGACACTTTTTATTTTATATTTTGCATTTATCCTTGTTAAGAGGAACATATTTAGCGAATCATAAAGAACAACTTTTAAAAATAAGACGTTATTTCAAAATGTCAAATGCACCTAATTATCTAATTATTTGTCTTTTATTACTTAAAATAATTCAATTATAAAAAGAAACCAAAAATTTCCACTCTGTATTACGCTTTTTCAAGGTTATGCCGTTTGACACGTTTTCATAGTGACGTAATGGGTAATACTCACCAGGTATTTTTTTTTTAAATACGATGAAGGATTTAATAAGTATTGTGTTTAAAAATAAATATATTTTTAAATAAGAAACTTCAATTCAATCTTCTGGATGTGAATAAATGTTTTTAATAAAAATTTGTTATAATTAGACCTTGCTTGGTTATAAAGTGGTAATAACTGTTACTTATATACTTCGGCAATTTTACCGTTGTCCCTCACTAGTGCAGTCAGTCTGACATGTGTCAAATCAGTAAACTTAGAGCGGCTCTGGTATAAAAACCACTTTTCTAGTTGACCCTGCAATTTTTTCGTCTTTTTCTATGATCTCTTACTCCTACTTTTTAGGCTTCTGTAACGGGAACGGGACCCTATTACTAAGACTTCGCTGTTTGTCAGTCCGTCTCCACTGTATCACCAATATAGTTAAAATTTTCACATTTATGTTGCCGCTTAATAACAAATACTAAAACCAAAATAATACTAATAAATTAATTGAGACAAAAAACATGTTATTTTTTACAATATTGGTATAGAACTCTTCGTGCTCATGTCCGACTCACAAATGGCCAGTTTTTCTTTAACTGAAAACTTCTTTAGCGGCGCTGGGCACTTTTATGGGTAAAAACATACAAACTCGCGTCATATCGAAATTGAAAAAGCGTAATATCGTCCGTGTATGTTTATGTACAGCGTGACACGCGTATCCAAGGATGGTTACAGCTGATGGCTTGACTGTTGTGTTATAACCACACTGTTGTGTATTCGTATATGTGAATTATTTCAATTATGGAAATTGAACAAAGTGCAAATACTAATAGTACTTTTGTACTTATAATTCAACAGAACGTTTATATTCAAGTTTTCACTTTCGCCGGCACCCCTCGGATTGCAATTTTTGTTTTTCCGCTTCCGCCCTCTCTAAGGTGTGGCCTTAAATGAGTGAGGCAATAAGGCGCTCGCACGAGGCGTAACCAGTGACAGTCGACGTGAAAATGAAACTTTGGAGGCGCAGGGTTGCCAGCTTTCAGATATATTTTTTTATAACTTTTTATGGTACGGATCTCAGTTAAATACTGAAGTTGTCAACATAATAACAAAAAAATAACAAAAATTAAAGATTGGGTTATTTTGCATTCAAAATTTTTTTTTAAATTATTAGCACGGAAATCTTGGTGCGACCAAGCGAGAGACTGAAAATAGTTCACTTAGAAAAATCTATCTAAGTCTTTACTTAGAAAAAATACTGTCCACAACGCCGTTCGCGCGCGGGTAAAACATTACTCTCTTATCGCGCAGTCGGTTAAAAGTAGTCTATATCCTGCTTTAAACTTTACACTAGATCGATGTGCGTGTATGCAGTATTTTTATGACTGGCTCGGTGGAACAGTGTTCAGGGAATCTGGCTGCGGTTTCAAGAGTTATGCGTTCGATTTTCACTCAGGACAAAATTTGTGTGATGGACAATGGTCCTATTTCCGTTTCTAGGTAAATAACTAAGTCGCTTTCTCAGTCACTTTATCCCTATATATGCTTAAATTTTTAAAACTACGCACTGAATTTGATGCGGTTTTTTATAATAGATACAGTGATTCAAGAGGACAATGTTTTTATGTACATTCACCCAATGTGGTGTTGTGAAATATAATTATTTTTATTTATTTCGTAACTGAGCCCCAAATTTCATAGTACTTTTGGTATGAAACCGCGACAGACAGAAAGCATTAAAGCATTCAGAAAAAGTAAGTACACTCGAGTGACAACCCTGATCTTTAATATTCATCTAGTCGCGAACCTTTACGCAAGACGAATAGGGGTTTCGGGCAAAATTTTTATTTTAAACATTTCTCCTTTTTTATTTTATTTCTTTTTTACAGCTTCATTTTATTTTCGCGCTCCCCTTGTTAAGATTTCATCAAAGGCTTTACGGATGAATGTAGGCTTAACGCATTATTATTGCCACATTAATGCTTTTGCAGGGAAAGTTTTATAAGAATAACTCTTTTATTTTTTGTGTTCGATTCACATGATAATTAATATTATTCCAATATCGTTCTTTCTTATTTTGCGCGCACGACATTCCAGCATTTTAGCGCGATCACAAAGGGATGATGAAATATTTGTTTAATACTAGCTTATGCCCGTCTTTGCCCGCGTCAATTTCCCAAGACAATAGTTGTTATTTCCCATGCTGATTCAAAATACATTCAGCGAGAAAGTTTTATTTTAAACTATAATTACAAAATACTGGTTAAACTTAATATTTTACTTTTTTTAATAAATCGCGAAAGTTTTCAAGATGAAAGATAATCTTTTTTCGTGTCCATACTCTTAACTTATTATATGCGAAATCACTACAGCTGTATTTACACTTTAAAAACTTTAAAATTGAGACTAAGAAAAATATACAAATATTATGTTTAAAAATATATTTAACTGGCTCGGTGCGGTGGAGCATTGCTTAGTGACGCTGACTGCCCGCCCCAAAAGTCCTGGGTTCGAGTCCCAAATGAGACAAATATTTGATGAACATCGGTGTTTGTTCCGTGTCTGGGTGTGATTGTGTATTAATAAATAACTAGCTTTCCGCCCACGACTTCGTCCGCGTAGTTAACGGGTAAAATATTACTTCCTTATAGCGCAGTCGGTTAAAAAGTAGCCTATAACCTTTCCTAGGCTCTGGACTATATCTGTGCCAAATTTCATTTAAATCGGTCCAGTACCTACTCTATGCGTGAAAGCGTAACAGACAGACAGACAGAGTTACTTTCGGATTTAAAATATTATAAGGATGTATGTATGGGTCTCTGACTCCCATAGTACAAGCTCAGCTTCCTTTGGGGTTAGATGACCGTGTGTGGAAATGATAAACCAAATACCGTCTAAATATTTCCACATTGCCAAGAGATTAGACAGATCGAATGTCTCCCGAACTAAAAGTTTTCAGTGGAACCCAAAATATACTGTCTCCGCTTTTTAAATAGTCAAAGTTCAGACTCAGAATTTTATTGTATTATTCTAGATAGAAACGTAGACAGAGCTATATTTATTTTAGACTCTGTATAGGTCAAGTAAATTCACGCTAAAAGCATACTGTAACTGGAACTTATAAATAAACTAGCTTTCCGCCCGCGACTTTGTCCGCGTAGTGACGTTTAACGGGTAAAACATTACTTTCTTATAGCGCAGTCGGTTAAAAAGTAGCCCCTATAACCTTTCCTAGGCTCTGGACTATATCTGTACCAAATTTCATTTAAATCGGTCCAGTACTCTATGCGTGAAAGCGTAAAAGACAGACAGACAGAGTTACTTCGGATTTATAATATTAGTAAGCATAAGGATAGTAAGGATAAGGAGTTGGACCGATTACGGCTATGGCCACCGATCTCAATTGAGATCAGCCAAGTGCGCAGACATATTATAGTGCACAATTGTACGCGCAAACTTAAGCGCACTCTCTGTTCCCTTACCCTCATAGTTCGGTAAGACGGCAAAATGACCGATGAGAGATCAGGCGCGGGGCCACCGGCTTAACGTACTTTGCGAGGCTCGGGCATGCATCCGCCAACTTCCTGACTCTGGGCTGAGTAATTTCTTTACAGAAAAACTCACACAAATTTTGCCCGACCCCGGACTCGAAGCGGAGACCTCTTGGTCCTACCGCAGCACTTGCTACCAATAGACCAACGAGACAGTCGTTAACAATCTGTACGTTAACACCACTCGGTTCACAATAAAACCTTTGAATTTGACTTTGAACTTACCCAAAGCTGCACCCCAAAGCTTCACACATACCAAACTCAAACGCACTCCATTCTACAACTCTGATTGGCAATCAAACTTGAAAACGACTTTTATCCTAGCCAATCCCGGCTGCGGAGGCTATGCTAATCCATCCGGTTGGCTAATTGCGAAACTTGGCAGTTCGAACACACCTTGTATTCGGGACAGTTTTCCGGAATGAGATTTAACGCGTATGAGAAATTCACTAGATGGCATTACGTAGGCGTGAGCATGATTGGTCAATATTGACATGTCTGTCAATGTCACGTCAAAAATAACCGTTATTTCAGTTCGCTCGCGACCATGATTGGTGCAACCCAGTCGAAACGTCGGGCAGTAAGTAGCTATGTAATTTGCTACTCCTAATAACGCGTGTAGACCCATGAAGACTAATATTTAGTGCAATGGAACGCGAAAGTCTAAAATCTTACAACCATTATTTTCTTTCCAGTCAGAAAGAAGATCATACAGTAACATTATGTTACCAAATGAAAATGTTGTTACTGAATGGTCTTAAGGTCTTTTGTTAATAGAACATTGAAGATAAGCTAGACTTCGACATAATCCTACCCCCGACTTTATTAAGTTCTTGGGATAATCCTAGAATTTTATTTAGCTCGTCGAAAACAAAGATTAAGATAGAAATGTATTTATATTTACTTTGTACGTGCAAGATAATTAAAGGTTCATTGGATACTAGCGACCGCCCGCGTCTTTGTACGCTTGAAGCTGTTTTTTTGTTGACTGGCTCGGTGGTTAGTGACCCTGGCTGGCGGTTCCAAGAGTCGTGGGTTCGATTCCCACTCGGGACAAATATTTGTGTGATGAACATCGGTGTTTGTTCCGTGTCTGGGTGTGATTATGTATTTAAGTATTTATTAATAAACTAGCTGTGCCCGCAACTTCGTCTGCGTAGAATAGTAACTTTTGCCTGCATTTTTAATTTCAGGACGCATTTTTTAAAAGAAATTACAGGAAAAATAAATAAAGCTAAATAAATTATAAAAACTATTACATAAATAAAATATAATTAAACCTAGTAATTGATAAGATTAATATATGTTACCGGCCAAACCCGATTTCAGGACAAACTAGTTTAGCCTAGGCCAAACTAGTTTGTCCTAAGCCCGTTAGGATAAACCGGTATAGCCTAGTCCAAACTAGTTTGTCCTAAGCCCGTTAGGATAAACCAGTTTAGACTAGGCCAAACTAGTTGATCTTGATATTGATACGCATTATCTAGGATAAACTGGTATGGCCTTTTCCAGACATTGTAATATGTCAAGAAAGTCAAAATAAATAGACTATCCAAATAAAATCCTTCGTAATTGGAAAAATTATAATTTTTATTATACTGTAATCTTATTTCTTACTTCTTATAATGATTCGTCGTTAAGTTTTCATTCGTGCAATCATACTATATTTGGCAAGAAATAAATGTTTTTTTTTTATGTAAACAATAATGTCTTAATTATTACAATTATTATGTCGTTAAAAATTATTCTTACTAATATTATAAACGTGAAAATTTTGTAAGTATGGATGTATGGATGTGTGGATGTATGGATGTATCTTTCACGCTCAAACTTCTCTGATTTTCATGAAATTTTGTATGCTGGTGGCTGGCACTCTAGAATAACATATAGGCTTTCTTTTTAATTTCATTCATGGGGGGGGGGGGGGGGGGGTTGAAAATTAGTATGGGAAAACTTTTACGTTTATAGATTTTTATAAAACGTGGTATGGGTAGCTGGCTATTTTAATACATCATTGCTACTTAAACCCATTAATACGCGGACAAAGTCGCGGGCGGCCGCTAGTGGATAATAAATGATAATACAAACAATCATAATATAATAATAATAATAAAATCATTTAATTCTCTCTCCACAATAATAATAGGACAAGTGGATACAAGTGTTCTTAGTTCTAAGTTATACTATGCAAGTTAGTGGCCTAATCATACTTTAACAAATAATAATAAAAAGAAATAATCATATGAGTATTATGTACCCCATAACTTCAAAAGTGAAAATGATCTGAACTGCGCCTAATATTTTTAAAGGGTGTAAACAAAACCTTAATCGAAAAACTTTAATCGATAAAAAACATGTCCAATAGTAAGTGATGAAGTCGTGAAGTGTTTTCTAACACAATGACCTCATATTAAAATAATTTCATACCTTGAAAATCTTACAATCCTTGCAAACAACCCCTAAATTGAAAAAACACAAAGAAATACATTAGTGTGTAAATATAGAGTAAGTAATCTTTTATATTTTCTATAATAATTTTCAAGTTTTAACCCCCTTTCAACCCTTGAAACCCTGAATTTTTTTTTAAGTTTACTTGCAACGCGATATTGAAAAATTCGCACGGGAACGGGAGTTATTGAGCAAAAACTTTTGGATGTAAAATCTCATAGTCCACGCAAACGAAGTCGCGGGCACAGATAGTTATGTATATTTATACACAATACAATAGATTTGGGTCTCTTTATTATACTGCGTACTCTCACATTGCTCCAAATAATCACATGCCGAAATTTTCAGTTACGGAGTAGAGAAAAATAAAATATGTTTTTGACTATAACTCCTTTAATTTTCATGCTATCACAATTTTTAAATTTAATTTTTGTGAACAGAAGGCCATACCGGTTTATCCTATCTTTATAAGAGACAAGAAATAAGATTATAGTATAATAAAAATTATTATTTTTCCTATTGCGGAGGATTTTATTTGGATAATCTATTTATTTTGACTTTCTTGACATATTACAATGTATGGAAAAGGCCATACCAGTATATCCTAGATAATGCGTATCTATATCAAGATCAACTAGTTTGGCCTAGTCTAAACTGGTTTATCCTAACGGGCTTAGGACAAACTAGTTTGGACTAGGCTATACCGGTTTATCCTGACGGGCTTAGGACAAACTAGTTTGGCCTAGGCTAAACTAGTTTGTCCTGAAATCGGGTTTGGCCGGTAACATATACATTAAAGAACCTGAAATTGTTTACAGATTAATAGGTGATAAAAAACATAATATTACATTTTTCATTACAAATCGGCCAACTAAAAGATAATTCAGGAGCTTGATGCGAGTGGCCGAGGATAGAGAGAAGTGGCGTGCATTTGGAGAGGCCTATGTCCAACAGTGGACAGGTATGGGCTAATGATGATGTGACGAATTAATCAGTATTTGCTTTGCTACTTTGTTATGTGCCACTTTTGCGCATTGTTTTTGTATATTTCTCGTATATTGTATTGTATTCGAATTGAAACAATGAGATAATAACGTAAAGCGCAAGTTTAACAAATATAACTTATGAATTACTTTAAGTATTTGAAGCAATATTGCGAAATAATACTGCATAGTGACATCTCTTTAACTAACCAAGAACTAAACACTCATGTCATATCAAATCTGAAACCATTTGACATGCCTTGCCAGCTAAGAAAGTGATAGTTGGGGAGCCCAACGGGAGTTTTTGAGGTCTTGATCAGACTCAGACTGTCTTGTAAGATTTTTAAATGGGAGACTCCTTGCACCCTTTCATGTACCTCTACCGGATATGTACACTTCATACGGAAGGGAGAGGTTGCGTGATCTTAAATAGGATAGTTGATAATGCTAATTACAAAGACATTGTTAAAAGAATTGGGCAGGATTATAAAAAACTAATAATCTCCGACGGTTTCCATGAGGATATGACTATAGAATCGCGCCTGTAACAACAATTACTAAAACCTTTGACACAATAAAAATACAAGGGGCACTTGACCAGTTTTCTAATGATCTGTGTGATTTTATTAGTTACGATCTTTATATACGATAACTTTCTTTAATTTTACAATGTCCAACATTTTGACGTGAATGTTTATAAATTTCCCTTTATTTGCTTAGAATAGTGATATCCCTCTATAATAAACATTCAGATAATATCGAACAGTCTATCAATTGGAACAAAACAAACCACCAATGCAAGCCAGCAAGCAAATATCGGACAACTGACCACCTCCATACCGAAAACCAGGTAATAGAGAAATGTAGCGAATTCAAAAAACCTTTGAACCTGGCCTTTGTGGATTATTCAAAGGTTTCGACGGTATCACCCACATCAACCCATTTAGCTTTCTCTTCTACAGCAAAACATCGAACCCACATATAGAAAAACTTCTCCAAATCATTTACCATCAAAGCGCAGCCGATATCAAACTGCACACTGAAGGCCTGACATTCAAAATACAAAAAAGAGTTAAACAGGGTGACTCCCTATCACCAAAGCTGTAGCACGCTCCAAGAAGTCTTCAGGTCACTATGATATTCTTAGGCAACGAAAGGAATTGTTGTAGACTCTACACCAATTCCTAAAGTACTGACTGATAAACTTTCGCTTTGCAGATGACATTTTCCTAGTCGAAATACGTATACATTGACAGAACTTGAGTTCATGCTCTAACAACTGAGCGCAAAAAGCGTTGACGTTAGACTGACGATGAATAGATCAAGACCAAAACCAAGGTCATGACCAACAGCAACACTGGTTTGGTGGATTGCAGTCAACAGACAGGTAAAGCAATATGTAGAGGAGTATATACTTGGGCTAGGCAGTCTCCTTCGAAATCAGGCAGGACAAAGAAATAATCCGTAGAGCAGACTACGCCTGGAAAAGCTTCTGGTCCATGAATGGGTATATGAAGGGTGATCTTCTTATATCACTGAACCGCAAACTCATCGACGTTTTAATACTGCCTATCCTAATACATCTTAGTCCCTCACCGAAAATCAGAAGTCCAAACTCAAGGTATTAAGTTAAAATAAAATATACCACCATCCACTCCCGTACTGGTATTTTTGTTGGTCAAAACTGATTGCTACAATGGGCGGGGAATGTGATATGAAATGTGCGAGGATAAAGAACAATAGATGAACCAGAATTGTTACACATCGCGTGCCTGAAGACGATGCCGAAGAAGACCCAAGAAAAGGTGGTATGACGATCAGGTCCATGTATCAAAGAACTGGCAAGTCCTAGCATTAGACAGAAAGCAGTACGATGGCCCCACCGAATAAACGTGCAAGTGTACAGGAGAGAATAAAAACGTTTAATCCTTACTATCTCGGGTATTATTATAGGTAGGTAAAAACAATGTATAATGAAATTAAAGATAAAAAAATAATCTTTTAGCTGATATAATTTATTTTAAGGAATAGTCGTTAATTTAGTCAATAATCAAGAAAATCCATATTATACAATTACTCGAGTGAAATTAGTGTAGTCATTTGACTGTTATAGATCATTACACGTTTATTCGCAATTGTTTGCACGCTTGTATTACAGAAATATTTGGTGATCTATGGATGGTAATAAAAATTACATTTATATTCGTGTCATTAAGTTAGTTTTACAATGTGTTATGCATATTAACATTATGAATTCACGCTATGTAATATTAAAATGTTGCATAATCTTTGGAGGGAAAATAAACAAAACTTCTGTTTTTATATATAATTTTTATTTATTATCATAATAATAACAATAAAACTATTTTTTATAATTATCAGCCTTTGACATTGATAGATAAATTTCTCATTACTATAGAAATTGAGCAAAAATCAATAAAAAAACAAACGGCTTATCTTATAAGCATTTTGAGAACTAAATAAATTCCAACATAATCTTTAATGAAATTGTCGTCATCTCAGCCCATTGCTGACCAAAAACCCAGCGATTTTCACCAGGTCGTCGGTCCATCTGGTAGGTGGTCGTCCCACACTGCGCTTTCCAGTACGTGGCCTCCACTCCAGGACATCTCGGCCCAAACGACCGTCCAATCTTCGTGCTATGTGGCCGGCCCATTGCCACTTCAGTTTGCTAATCTGGTGGGTTATGTCAGCAAGTTTGGTTCTTCTACGGATCTCCTCATTTCTGATTCGATCACGTAGAGAAATGCCGAGCATAGCCCTCTCCATAGCTCTCTGCGCGACATTGAGCCTTCTAAAAAGATCTTGTGTGAAGCACCACGTCTCAGCGCCGTAAGTCATCACAGGTAACACCAATGTGGTTGTACAAATGTACACCTTTGTCTTGAGACACTGAGGTATTTTGGACGAGAACACGTTGTGCAGTTTCCCAAACGCTGCCCAGCCGATTTGCATCGGCCTGCTGACGTCTCTCTCTAAAGTTGATTTTCTTAAACGGATTGCCTGTCCGAGGTAGATATATTCGTCCACAATTTCGAGAGTAAAGTTCCCAACAGTTTGTACGGTGGGTGCAACATTAAACATATTTTTTGTTTTATCCATGTTCATTCTAAGACCCACTTGTTGGGAAACTTTATCGAGGTCATCGAGCATTTGTCCTAGATCTTCCAGCGACTCGGCCATGACTACGATGTCATCAGCAAATCGAAGGTGAGTGATGTATTTCGCCATGCCAATAATATTGATACCAAGTCCTTGCCATTCCAGCAGCTTGAAGGAATCCTCCAGAGCAGCAGTAAACAGTTTCGGAGATATGACAACTACCTTTCGTACTCCTCTTTGTAAGGGGATTTCCTTCGTGCGATTTTCCTGTACTCGGACTGACATGGTGGCGCTGTTATACAAACACTTCAACACTTCAATGTACCGATAATCTACATGGCATCGCTGTGGGGATCTAAAAACCGCCCAAATTTCGACGGAATCGAAGGCTTTTTCATAGTCCACGAACGCTAAGCATAGTGGCCGATTATACTCCTCCGTCTTCTGTATAATCTGCCGCAGCGTATGTAAGTGCTCTATGGTACTAAAGCCTTTTCGGAAACCGGCTTGTTCGGAAGGCTGGAAGTCATCAAGCCTGCAATCGAGACGATTCGTGATGACTCTAGAGAACAGCTTGTAGACATGGCTTAGCAGTGTTATGGGCCGGTAGTAGACGCGTCTCTTGCAAACACTTTGGAGCCTTGGTTCCGCTTAATTGTCTCCTTAATACGCTGGGTATTAAAGGAGCGTAAATTATGTCGCAGAGACTTCCTAATCAGTCTATTCAGCTGCCTATATGACTCAGCTTCATCCGAAGTTCAGCGTCAAAACACGTCGACTAGCCTGATGAGGATAAGGTGTCGGTTATGGTCGGATAGTTTTTGAGGTCTTTTTTTACGGTGGCTTTTGAAAAACTTGGACCGTACCGTATTAACAGTTTCAGTTTACAGCCTGCTATTTATACACCGTGAAATTTTAGTGGTTGTTTTCCCGCAGTAAAATGATTTTATCTTAGTAGTACAAAAGATGTGTGCAGTTCTTTTTTGGTAAAATCAATAAATGCCGGTTTTACGAAAGGTTTAACCGTAACTCGAAAGCACGTTCGAGCCGCTTTATGACTTAGGGTGTAGAGCTTCTTTAGCTTTAAGCATCGATTTCATGCGGCAAGCAGTACCTGAATACGTCACATCTTCAAAAACAACAATAGCTTCTCTCGTTTTCGAGTTGGAAAATTATTATACTGAAAAATCGAAAAAAAAAAATTGTTTTTTCGCCTAATAATTTGCATGATTCGATAGTATTACTAAAGGCAAATCGTTCTGCCACGGGAAAACAACCACTAAAATTTCACGGTGTATCTTCCACTGATGAACAGCTGTCCAGCCATTGAAAGCGATTCGACAGTTTAAGCTGAAAGTTCTCGGGGTTTTGGATATGTGCCTTCGATGGTCGGAGCGTAGACTTCACCAGACGCGTTCTTTCCAGTTTGACGTTGATATTCAATGTGCCTCTAACGATACGGTGATCACTTCCGGTTTTAATCCTGTTGATCACAGAGACGTCGTTGAAATGACGTCTCCTAATGGTCATGATGTAGTCTATCTCATTTTTAGTTCAGCCGTTCGGACCCAACCAGGTCTATTTTCTGTGCGGCGACTTTCGGAAGAATGAATTCTTCACAAAAAGTCCTTCTTTCTCCATAAAGTCAGCTAGCATCTGTCCCCTGAGATTCCCACTTCCATATCCAAATCGTCCCACTTTCAGCTCACCATCGCTTTTACGGCCCAGCTTTGCATTGAAGTCTCCCATTACAACAGTGAAATCGATGGCCCCACCGAATAAACGTGCAAGTGAAAAACGTCAATTTTACAGGAGAGAATAAAAACGTTTAATCCTTACTATCTCGGGTATTATTATAGGTAGGTTAAAACAATGTGTAATGAAATTAAAGATAAAAAAATAATCTTTTAGCTGATATAATTTATTTTAAGGAATAGTCGTTAATTTAGTCAATAATCAAGAAAATCCATATTATACAATTACTCGAGTGAAATTAGTGTAGTCAGTTGACTGTTATAGATCATTACACGTTTATTCGTGTGAATTTAAACGATGTTGATGAACGTAACGCAATGATACACTATTATTCTAGGGAAATCACGCGTCTTTTGATGGCGGCTGCAATTGTTTGCACGCTTGTATTACAGAAATATTTGGTGATCTATGGATGGTAATAAAAATTACATTTATATTCGTGTCATTAAGTTAGTTTTACAATGTGTTATGCATATTAACATTATGAATTCACGCTATGTAATATTAAAATGTTGCATAATCTTTAAAGGGAAAATAAACAAAACTTCTGTTTTTATATTTTATTTTTATTTATTATCATAATAATAACAATAATGGAAAACTATTTTTTATATCAGCCTTTGCCATTCATAGAGATATTTCTCATTACTATAGAAATTGAGCAAAAATCAACAAAAAAACAAACGGATTATCTTATAAGCATTTTGAGAACTAAATAAATTCCAACATAATCTTTAATGAAATTGTCGTCATCTCAGCCCATTGCTGCCCACTGCTGAGCATAGGCCTCTTCCGAAGCTTTTCAACAAAACCCAGCGATTTTCACCAGGTCGTCGGTCCATCTGGTAGGTGGTCGTCCCACACTGCGCTTTCCAGTACGTGGCCTCCACTCCAGGACATTTCGGCCCAAACGACCGTCCAATCTTCGTGCTATGTGGCCGGCCCATTGCCACTTCAGTTTGCTAATCTGGTGGGTTATGTCAGCAAGTTTGGTTCTTCCACGGATCTTTTCACTTCTGATTCGATCACGTAGAGAAATGCCGAGCATAGCCCTCTCCATAGCTCTCTGCGCGACATTAAGCCTTCTAAAAAGATCTTTTGTGAAGCACCACGTCTCAGCGCCGTAAGTCATCACAGGTAACACACATTGGTTGTACACCTTTGTCTTGAGACACTGAGGTATTTTGGACGAGAACACGTTGTGCAGTTTCCCAAACGCTGCCCAGCCGATTTGCATCGGCCTGCTGACCTCTCTCTCTAAAGTTGATTTTCCTAAACCTGCCTGCCTGCCTGTCCGAGGTAGATATATCCACACACAATTTCGAGAGTAAAGTTTGTACGGTGGGTGCAACATTAAACATATTTTTTGTTTTATCCATGTTTATTCTAAGACCCACTTGTTGGGAAACTTTATCGAGGTCATCGAGCATTTGTCCTAGATCTTCCAGCGACTCGGCCATGACTACGATGTCATCAGCAAATCGAAGGTGAGTGATGTATTTCGCCATGCCAATAATATTGATACCAAGTCCTTGCCATTCCAGCAGCTTGAAGGAATCCTCCAGAGCAGCAGTAAACAGTTTCGGAGATATGACAACTACCTTTCGTACTCCTCTTTGTAAGGGGATTTCCTTCGTGCGATTTTCCTGTACTCGGACTGACATGGTGGCGCTGTTATGCAAACACTTCAACACTTCAATATACCGATAATCTACATGGCATCGCTGTGGGGATCTAAAAACCGCCCAAACGACGGAATCGAAGGCTTTTTCATAGTCCACGAACGCTAAGCATAGTGGCCGATTATACTCCTCCGTCTTCTGTATAATCTGCCGCAGCGTATGTAAGTGCTCTATGGTACTAAAGCCTTTTCGGAAACCGGCTTGTTCGGAAGGCTGGAAGTCATCAAGCCTGCAATCGAGACGATTCGTGATGACTCTAGAGAACAGCTTGTAGACATGGCTTAGCAGTGTTATGGGCCGGTAGTTCTTCAGTAAGGTTTTGTCACCTTTTTTGAAGAACAAGACCACAACACCCCTGTTCCATGCTTCTGGCGTTTTGCCGTCGAGCGGGGAGAAATAAAAGAGCTTCTGAGGGACTTTTAGTATCGGTGTTCCACCCGCTTTCAGAAGCTCTGTAGTGATACCATCCTCACCCGGTGTCTTGTTTTTCTTAAGTTGTTTGAGAGCCATTCTTATCTCGTACAGGCTGATGTCCGGGATGTCTTCGGTATAGTGTCGGGTTAGCTTGGCTCTGGGGTCTGTCGCCACAATAGCTGGCTCAGCACAGACCGAGGTATATAACTGCCCATAGAACCTCTCTATCTCCCGTAGCACCTCTGACTTGTTTGACGTCACGCGTCTATCTTCAGTCTTCAGCTTTGTCAGTTGGCTTTGCCCAATAGACGCGTCTCTTGCAAACACTTTGGAGCCTTGGTTCCGCTTAATTGTCTCCTTAATACGCTGTGTATTAAAGGAGCGTAAATTATGTCACAGAGACTTCCTAATCAGTCTATTCAGCTGGCTATATGACTCAGCTTCATCCGAAGTATTCAGCGTCAAAACACGTCGACTAGCCTGATGAGGATAAGGTGTCGGGTATGGTCGGATAGTTTTTGAGGTCTTTTTTTACGGTGGCTTTTGAAAAACTTGGACCGTACCGTATGAACAGTTTCAGTTTACAGCCTGCTATTTATATCTTCCACTGATGAACAGCTGTCCAGCCATTGTTCAAGTTCGACAGTTCAAGCTGAAAGTTCTCGGGGTTTTGGATATGTGCCTTCGATGGTCGGAGCGTAGACTTCACCAGACGCGTTCTTTCCAGTTTGACGTTGATATTCAATGTGCCTCTAACGATACGGTGATCACTTCCGGTTTTAATCCTGTTGATCACAGAGACGTCGTTGAAATGACGTCTCCTAATGTTCATGATGTAGTCTATCTCATTTTTAGTTCAGCTGTTCGGACCCAACCAGGTCTATTTTCTGTGCGGCGACTTTCGGAAGAATGAATTCTTCACAAAAAGTCCTTCTTTCTCCATAAAGTCAGCTAGCATCTGTCCCCTGAGATTCCGATGTTCATATCCAAATCGTCCCACTTTCAGCTCACCATCGCTTCTACGGCCCAGCTTTTCATTGAAGTCTCCCATTACAACAGTGAAATGTGTTTTGGAGTTATGTATGGCCCCTACTAATGTCCTCATACATAGCTTCCACTTCAACACTTGGTATTCTTACGCCATAACCACACGGCTGGTGCTTGATTTATAGCAATAAATTATAAAATTTATCTATTATTACCCTGCGAGACCCGATTGCAAATATTGATTGTCGTTTATATTTGGTTAAGGCACTTTTACACTACTTTTTATTTTGTTAAGAATAATGGAATACTGGTGCTCGATTTATAGCAATAAATTATAAAACTTATCTATTATGGTAAGAAACAATGCAAAATTATTTGCTAAGTTACTTCTCGTGCAAGACACATTACTCAAAAAAGCACCAAAAAAATATACACGAATAAACGTGCAAACGCATATTGCCTATACTTAACAACAAAGAACAAACAATATCAAACTTTTTGCTGTTTATACACGTTTATTCTTGTGAAACAGAGAAAGTATGAAGCATGTAATAGTCACTTAAAATAATATTCTTGTGACAAAAAAATATATTATTTCCGTGGAAAAAAGGTTTATAATGCAATTACAGGCTTGTTTATGATCAAAAAATTCTAAAAAAAATTGGGGAGGTAGAGGAGGGGCTAATGTAACGAAATACCAAAAAAAAAATTTTTTGTGCAATGGCTATTACACGTTTATTCGGTGGGGCCATCGAAATGTGTTTTGGAGTTATGTATGGCCCCAACTAATGTCCTCATACATAGCTTCCACTTCAACACTTGGTATTCTTACGCCGTAACCACACGGCTGGTGCTTGATTTATAGCAATAAATTATAAAACTTATCTATTATTACCCTGCGAGACCCGATTGCAAATATTGATTGTCGTTTATATTTGGTTAAGGCACTTTTACTCTACTTTTTATTGTGTTAAGAATAATGGAATACTGGTGCTCGATTTATAGCAATAAATTATAAAACTTATCTATTATGGTAAGAAACAATGCAAAATTATTTGCTAAGTTACTTCTCGTGCAAGACACATTACTCAATAAAGCACCAAAAAAATATACACGAATAAACGTGCAAACGCATATTGCCTATACTTAACAACAAAGAACAAACAATATCAAACGTTTTGCTGTTTATACACGTTTATTCTTGTGAAACAGAGAAAGTATGAAGCATGTAAGAGTCACTTAAAATAATATTCTTGTGACAAAAAAATATATTATTTCCGTGGAAAAAAGGTTTTTAATGCAATTACAGGCTTGTTTGTGATCAAAAAATTCAAAAAAAAATTGGGGAGGTAGAGGAGAGGCTAATGTAACGAAATACCAAAAAAAAATTTTTTTGTGCAATGGCTATTACACGTTTATTCGGTGGGGCCATCGGTAGATGAGTTTGAAGGATACTTTGCCCAGCAGTGAGGTGATACAGGTTAAGAAAAAAAATTACAGATTATTATACAGCAGGACTTCGATATCAACTTGAACCTCCTGCATAAAAATGTAACGCGCTGAATTATCTCAAGATTATGTGTATTTCAACACACAAAGATTAATTATAACTTTGTGGTCCAAATCGTTACAATGTCACTTTTTAGGGATTATTTAACATGCACTTTGAATGACTGCCACGGTCAAATAACTTTTTTCTTTCAACAGCTTGTTACCAGGTAGCCCTCCTGTATTAATCGCTGACCCCCCACTTATAAAGAAAGTGTAATATACTTTTCGTAATCTTTCTATTCCGATTCCATGTCGTTCGAGTAACTGCAAATCTAGCCATTTACCTCCCCTACTATGACGTTTTGCTCAATAAAGTAGTCCGTATAGTCCTAGTCAGAAGGTTTATTTTGGTCGATATACTTTTACCATTTTTGTACGTGATGTAATAAAGTTAGATTTTTAACTACCCTACAGGAATTTCTGTGACTAAAAGTATTTAAGATCTTGACCGGGGATGTAAGGTACCACCATGCAAAATTTCATTTAAATCGGTGTAATAGTTTCAGAGATCAGTCATTTATTTAGGTTTTTTGAATATCCCACGGGAACCAGTTAACTGTCAGTGATTTAAAGTATCCTATGCATTTTTCCGGAATTTAAAATACCTTCGTGTAAACTTTCATTTAAATTGGTTCAGCCGTTTAGGAGGTCAGTCGAAACAAACAAACAAACAGACAGAGATGCAAATTTTTTTAAGTATGGGGATGTGTTCTACTGCTCTCAAAACATATCCCTGACTTGATTTTTTTGCGTTTTTCAAAAAAGTATAAGAATTTTTACCTCTACGTTTTTATTATAGTATAGATAGATAGATATAAATGTAGTTATGTTTGACGCCCATAGTACAAGCTCTGCTTAGTTTGGGGTCAGATGACCGTGTGTGGAAATTTCCCAGATATCTTTTTTTTATTTTTTTTTCTTAGTTAAAACTAGTAGGTACTTAATCTATATACATATACTTAATGAAAATGTAAGGATCGCTTTCTGTACGATAAATGACAAAAATATTATAGTATGTATACCTTTATCAACGCAGCATTACCCAAAACAATGATTATTGGATTTTTTGTCCGTTTGTGCGTTTGTGCGCGCTAATAACAAAAAAAACGGCTTATCCGATCTAGATGTGGTTTCCAGTAATATAGTGTGGTAAGCTCCACTTATGCCTTCAGGGTGAGTGCGACAGGCTCAATAGGGTCTATTGTGCCTGTCGACCTCAATATGGATCTCACTACCGCTTACCATCAGGTGGAGTAAGGTGATCTCGTTAGCTTTTTAGGTTACACAATATATTTAAACAATATTGCGTCGAGGGTTAACAACACTACGTAAAGTCGCCTTTGCGTATAGGAGTAATGTTGCTTTTTAAAATATTTCATCTGATTTATATACTTATATTGCTCATTCTTTGAATTAAGCGATATGTTTTTTTGAAGGTACTAATTGAATGCTACTAGGAAATATGATTGTCTGGACTGAAAGACTCAAAACAAAAAAGGGTCCTGCTGGCATGATAAAATGTTTGTCGGTTTATTTCTAATAAACTGATAACTTTTTTAAACAAAAACAAAGATATTCTAAAGGTACTAATTCATCGCTATACAGTGACATACACTACAGGTCTGCAGACCTTCAAACCACCGAGGGTCCTGCTGGAAATAAGGTCAATTTTTTGGTTAAACTGTTAAGGTACTAATTTTTTCCTCACACAATTCGGAAGGTACTATTTATTACGGATCTGAAAGTTTGGTTCCTATTCGAATCAGGCGAAGGGTCCTGCTGGATATACGGACATGAATTGCTTGATAAATAAAAATAAAATTTATGTTCATTATCTATAGATTGTTTTAAGCTGTGTATAGCAAGCAAATATATCAAGAAGCTGTATAGATAGCATTTGAAGAATTTATTACTTTTGATAACGTGCTATCAAATCTATATATATAAAAGGAAGTCGTGTTAGTTACACCACTTATAACTCGAGATCGGCAGAACAGATTTGGCTGAAAATTGGTAGGGAGGTAGCTTAGAGCCAGGAGAAGGACATAGGATACTTTTTATCCCGTTTTACAGAGTTCCCGTGGGACTTGACATGAAACGTCAGTCATTATGTTAAACATTATTCCATTTATGAAGTCTTTTTTGACATTTCGAAGAACGTAACTCTGCACGTTTCATTTAAATGCAATGTAATATCTTTTTTTGTGTTTGGTCGTAAATCGTCATTTGAAAAATTTACAATTGTACAAAAACACTCTACAATTAATTCACAAGCAAAATTAACTTATTGTTTTTGATCAAACTATTGTTTCTAAATCTGAACTTCAAAATATATTAATATTTTTTTGCGCGAATGCAGTTACGTACAATGGTTTATGTTTTACTTTTAAACATAGTGACGTGCCTCAAGTATTAAGTTAGTTAAACCGATCATTCGCGAATGAAAATTAATCTGGCGGCAATGGGGCTGCTTCATTGACGAGTTTTTTACACGAGAGTATAATTGTTATGGTCTTTTAAAATCAGTGTAAATTTTTAAAAACTTGACTATAATTATTCACGTCATTATATAACTATATAATTATTATACTAAACATGCAATCGTGTATTTCTTTTTTCGACAAAAAACAAAATTGGAAGTTTTGCATGTCTCATATTGTTCTTTCGACAATTTCTATTAACCTTAGTTTTTGAAAGTTAATTCGATTAAAATAAGTTACAAATCGAGAATCGTTGCCACTGAGTATCGATTTCTAAGGGGTACTTCCCTGGTAGTGTTAAATTCACATCTGTCAAAAAAGCTTCATAATTGGAATAGAGTATCGTTGTCCAATCATGTCAAATACTGTAACAACTATTCATGTGTGCGTCCAAAAAAATTTTTTTTTGTAAAATGACTCAAAACTTCAGGTAATTTTATATTTAGGTATTTGTTTTGGACAATAATTTGTGTAAGTTATTTGTTTGAGTTTTTATTTCCGAAAATAATACCTCAGATTATTTTAAGGGTCTTGAATCGACAAATTTTTGCAAATATATTTTATGGGAAATTCAGCAAAAGAAGTGATCAGCGTTTGAACAACAATTTGGTGAAGATCGATTGTCGAACAACTTCACACATTTTTCCATCGACCGACACAATAGGGTAGTTTTCTAAGTCAAATTTTGCATGCGATTTCACAATTAATAGTAGTAAGATATAGGTAAATTAATAACATTAGTCAAATCGAAATTAAAATTTCTTAGGATTTGAGACAATAATAGACATTTGAAGTTGGATGGGAAAGTCCATTTCAAAAGTGCGAATCTACAAATCGCTGCTTTGAAAGAATACTGTGGTAACTCAAAATGAGTGAATTTTTCAGTAGAGCACTTTGAAGTTTTTTTAAATTTTCAAATGCCATAATTTTTTATTTATTGCGCAAATGTTGGCGAGACTTGAATTAAAACATTAGAAATATATTGAAAAATATATCAAATAAAGGTTTTTCAGAAAAAAATACTTGTTCGGTACTCAAAATTCAAAACAACTACTAAGTCTCAGACTTACAACAAAATAACATAGACATAATTTTGAAGATTACTGCCACATTACAAAAAGTACTAGAAAAAAATTAGGTTATTTTAAATAACAGAGGTGTTTTTCGAAATAATACAAAATATTTATTATATTCTTCTCAGTGATACTGATACATTTTGAGTTGTGACATCTTAGCTTAATTTATTTTTAAATAAATAGTGTGACGATACCAATTCGGTCATTGTTTTATAAAAATGCTTGCTGTGTTAAACATGTTTTATGGAAAAATAAAGTATTAACTGGTTTTAAAGCAAGTAATGAACATACTAAAATAAGAAAAATAGAAGTTGAACATCTTTTACAATAGCTAACACTTAAGTATTAAGTAACTTTAACGGTGAAGGAAAACATCGTGAGGAAACCTGCACGCCTATGAAGAAATTCTAAGGTTGTGTAGTCGACCAACCCGCACTTGGCCAGGGTGGTAAACTAAGGCCTTATCGCCCTCGTTTAGGGTAGGCCCGTGCCCCAGCAGTGGGGACGTATATGGGCTGATGATGATGATGAAGTATTAAGTAATTGTTGTAGCTTAGAATCTTACTTAAAATAAGGAGAATCTCATAAATTCTAACTAAACACAAAGCTTAGAATTTATGAGATTCCTAATTTTAAGTTGATAAAAGTTACAGATAAAAGATACCTCATACAAGTCTCTCTTTTTTAACAGCCTTTTTAAAAAGTTAGTTTAGTTTCTAATGATTTGAGATTATAATAAACAGATCACATAACGCATTACTAATACGCAAAAAAAATGTGTCATATTATAATTACCTATGATTTCTGCGAAGACCTAATTAAAGTTTACCGTTAAACGTTACGCTGATGATTATGATGATGATACAAATATTAGATGGAAGTGTGTGGTTACTGAAAGAAATAATTATTATAATCTTTCTTCCAGTAACCATAACGCCGTACTGTAAAAAACCTTACAGATTCTCATAGACTAATGTCTATGGGAATCTGTAATTGGAATTGGTTTTTTAATTGTTACTCATTAGAGTAAGAATTTGGAATTGTATTCCTAGGTAGTAAACATAATAATCCTCGTTTCTTCTTTTTACTCTTGTTTTTGTATCATCATCAACATCATCAGCCTACTTTTATCCACTGCTAGACAAGGCCTCCCCAAATGCACGCTACTTCTGACGTTCTTCGGCTACTCGCATCTAGCTCCTACAAGCCGTCCTGCGACAACCTGGCCTGAGGGCGTCATACACTAAGTTTGCCGAGACGCGTTCTCCGCTCTAGAACTCGTTTACCCCGGCGGTTGTCGGTTCTACGGATAATGTGCCCAACCCACTGCCACTTCAGCTTGCTTAACGATGAGCTAAGTTGATGACTTTCGTTCTCTGTCGGATCGCCTCATTTTTGATTCGATCCCGCATAGTTAAACCGAGCATAGCTCTTTCAATAGCTCGCTGAGCGATTTACAACTTGTGGACCAGGCGTGCCGTCAGTTTCCACGTTTCTCCATACGCCATGACTAGTAGGATGCACTGATTACAACTTTCATCTTCAGGCTTTGTGGGATTGACGATAAGAAGACTCGGCGTAGTTTCCCAAATGCTGCCTTACCCAGCTGAATTCTTCTATTCACCTTGTCCTCAAAGTTGTTTCGATCCAACTGCATAGAGGACGGTGCCGTGAATCGCAATCAGTCCCAGTAGTACATGTTCATTGAACATGACCTTGGTTTTGTCCAAGTTCATCCGTAGGCCGATGCATGTAGAAGAATCAGCCAGGTCATTCAGCGTCTGTTGTACATTAATGTACATCCTGCAGCGTCTCTGCCCGAACGACGATGTAATTTGCAAATCGCAGGTGAGAGATTAATTTACTATTTAAGTTAATAAGCTACGTCCTTTCCATTTTAGCGTCTTGAACAAATCCTCCATTGTATTTGTGAACAACTTTGGGGAGTTGACATCCCCTTGTCTCACTCCTCGATGCAATGGTATGGGTTTTGTTTTCTGATTCTGTACTTGTACGGACATGGTCGTGGCTAGGTAGAGACATCTCATTACCTGAATGTATCGTCAATCTACTTGGTATTACTGCAGGGACTCCAGAGCTGACCAGATTTCAACCGAGTCAAAGGCTTTTTAATAGTCCACAAATGCTAGGCACAGGGTCTGATTATACTCCTCAGTCCTCTGTATAATCTTCCACAGTGTGAATGCGGTCTATGGTGCCGTATCCGCTCCGATATATCCAAGCTGTTCCAGTGTTGTTGTATTCGCCGAGTCTTCGCTGAAGACAGTTCGTGATTACTTTAGAAAATAGCTTGTAGATGTGGCTTAAAAGGGAAATGGGTCGATAGTTCTTCAAAAAGGTTCTGTCACCTTTTCTGAAGAACTGGATGACCACTCTCTTACTTCACGCCTCCGGAGATTGCCCTTCGAACAGAACAGCGTTAAATAGCCTTAGAGGACGAGATTAATAGAAGAATTCAGCTGGGTTGGGTTTGCAGGGTGGCAGTATTTGAAAAACTACACCGAGTCTTGTTATCGTCAATCCCACAAAGCCTGAAGACGAAAGTCTTTAATCAGTGCGTCCTACCCGTAGGTATTGAGCCAAAACGTGGACATTGATGGCACGGCTGGTCCACAAGTGCAAAATCGCGGGCTATGGAAAGAGCTATTCTTGGTGTTTCTCTACGGAATCGAATCAGATATGAGGCGATCTGGCAGAGAACGAATGTGATCGACATAGCTCATCGCATCAGCAAGCTGGCAGTGGGCTGGACACATTAGCCGTGGAACCGACAACCGCTGGGGTAGCTTCCTAGTATGGAGCTAAGTAGTAACTACTTGCTTAGCTTTTTATAAAAAGTTAATAGTTAAAAATAATAGAAGATTCCTACTGGAACATTAGGTTCTTTATGCTCATTACAATTAGTTAGGTAAGTGTCTGACATTTAAAAAAATAAATGCGTTTTCAAGTTACTTTTTATCTGAAATACTGTGTCAAGTACTAAAATATGACAGATTGTTTATCAGATAAAGTCTTAATACGAAAAACACATTCACAGTCACGAAAGATTTTTATCTAGAAAAACGTCCTAATTTCAATTGTGCAAATACTATCCTCCCTATCTGTTATAAAAAACAGTAATATCTAATTTTATTACATTCAAGTTATACTTACTTTTTGCAGAACAATGCTGTTATTCCAAATAATACTTTGTTCATGAGAAGTGTCTAAACGTTCCTGTAGATTATTTTAAATAATAGTGTCACATCCCGAAATAACACAGTGTCACAGTGAAAATCTGTATTATTTTGTAATATGACCAAATTCCAGAAAGGTAACCGAGTGTTTACTTCAAAAGACAAGTTGTAACTGGTGATACAACGATGTATAAAAAAAATGGCGGCCGAAATGACCAATAGGAAACAGTCTTTCGATGGCGCCACGCGAGCAATTGTTGTTATAGAAACACGATCTTTACTGAGTATATAAAACAGATCATTTTACGTTGAATGGTGTTGAAAACTCAATTTTGTAGTATTTGGCAATAATACGCTATTCTTCCAAAGCAGCGAAATGCTATGTCATCGTATAAAATACAAAAATCTATATTAAGCTGTGAACTAAATTTGATTCACAAACACTTATTAGCAAACAGAAAACTTCTTAGTCTTTAAAACAAAACAAACTTTATCAAAAACTTTAATACATTTATTGTTGGCGCGGTAAAATTACCACAGATCACTAAATACGCTATGCAAAGTATGTTGCGTTCTGAAATTTAACTCATAGTTTTTGCCATTATCCTTATATACCTTGAAAGTAGGCAAAAAACTGGTTCGAATAAATTTTGTTACGCCTAATGAAGTCATTTGAAAGCAATTATTGTATTGCTGGATATGAGTAAAAATATGAGATTAGTAAAGTTCTCAGTTATGGCGAGACCAGGGAAATAAGGATTAAATTTGATATGGAAGATATTATGGATTCCAGTTCAAATTGAATAGATACTTACTCATACGGCATACCTAAGATGGGACGACTGTCAACTATAAAAAGCAAAATAAAGTAGTGCATCAAAGCTACGTTAAGGCGGTACGAAGTTCGCCGGGTCAACTAGTAACCTATAAACACATCCACAAATGATATAACAATGAAGATACACTATCTGAACCGTAAATCAATTAATAATTATAATCAATTCCTTACAAGTGTTAAATTCGAGCTACTGAAGCAAGTTTCCGTAGTGTAGCGGTTATCACGTGTGCTTCACACGCACAAGGCCCCCGGTTCGATCCCGGGCGGAAACAGATGATATTTTTTTTTATTGCAAAAAAGGATCTAGTGCCATAATGTCTTGCAGCCTAATTCTTTAGATTTTCTTTATCATATTTTTTTTTAATTCTTTTTTTTTACTACTATTTGCCTGAACACTACATCAAACATCCTCGTGGTCTATTGTTGGTTTCCTAATGTTTACATTGAAATTTATTTAATTGTTAACACGCTAAATTAGTTTACAAATTTAGTCCAAAAACATTTCTCTCATAAAATAACAAGTTGTCATAAATAATATTTTATTACTAGTTGACCCGGCGAACTTCGTACCGCCTTAACGTAGCTTTGATGCACTACTTTATTTTGCTTTTTATAGTTGACAGTCGTCCCATCTTAGGTATGCCGTATGAGTAAGTATCTATTCAATTTGAACTGGAATCCATAATATCTTCCATATCAAATTTAATCCTTATTTCCCTGGTCTCGCCATAACTGAGAACTTTACTAATCTCATATTTTTACTCATATCCAGCAATACAATAATTGCTTTCAAATGACTTCATTAGGCGTAACAAAATTTATTCGAACCAGTTTTTTGCCTACTTTCAAGGTATATAAGGATAATGGCAAAAACTATGAGTTAAATTTCAGAACGCAACATACTTTGCATAGCGTATTTAGTGATCTGTGGTAATTTTACCGCGCCAACAATAAATGTATTAAAGTTTTTGATAAAGTTTGTTTTGTTTTAAAGACTAAGAAGTTTTCTGTTTGCTAATAAGTGTTTGTGAATCAAATTTAGTTCACAGCTTAATATAGATTTTTGTATTTTATACGATGACATAGCATTTGTAGATTCGCACTTTTGAAATGGACTTTCCCATCCAACTTCAAATGTCTATTATTGTCTCAAATCCTAAGAAATTTTAATTTCGATTTGACTAATGTTATTCATCATCATCTCAGCGTTCTCCCGGTTGCATCCTTGCGGAGCCCGGGGTCCGCTTTCCTGCTCCTAACTCTCCACCTCGCACGATCTTCAGCATCCTTCGCGGAGAGTTTGTTGGCACGCATGTCATCCACTACGACGTCAAGCCAGGCCTTCTTGGGCCTTCCCCTTCTGCCGGGACCCGGCGGTAGCGACATTGCGAGACACTTGTTCCCTACGTAGTTTGCCGGTTTCCGTAAAACATGTCCGTACCAACGTAGGCGGCACTCTTGCAATTTATCAGCGATGTCTCGGACATGAAGGCTGCCGCGAATACGGGAGTTCTTTACGCGATCTGCTCGCGTAACTCCCGACATCCAGCGCAGCATCTTCATCTCCGTGACCCGCAGTTCTTGCTTGTGCCGCTCAAGTACTGGCCATGCTTCACTGCCATATAAGAGAACAGGCCTAATGATGGATTTATAGACCTGTCCCTTCAGCTTAACCGGCATTTTAGGGTCGCAAATGACGCCGCTCACCTCCCGCCATTTATCCCACGCAGCAGCAATGCGTGCCTTGACGTCGGAGTCGATGTCGCCGTTCGCGTGGAGTACAGATCCCAGATACTTGAACCGGTCCGTGCGCTCGACCGTGTCTTCGCCTATGCGGACGGACATGGGATCTGTAGTGTTGCAGGCCAAGTACTCTGTCTTCGCCACGTTGAGTTTCAGACCCCCGTTCTCAAGCGATTCCTTCCATGTGTTAACACGTCTCACCAGCCGTCCCCTGTCCGAGTCCACCAGCGCGATATCATCAGCATACATAAGTAGCCATGGTGGCTGCTCATGTTGGTCTCTGATGCTGTCTGACAATACGTCTAATATCAGGCTGAAGAGAAACGGACTCAGGACGGAGCCTTGATGTACTCCGACGGTTATACGGAAGGGCAAAGTGTCGCCAACAGCGGTCCTAACTACAGAATCGGAATCACAGTACATGTCTCTAATGATATCAACATACGTTTCTGGCACTCCCTTGGACCTCAGGGCCCACCAAATCATCTCACGCGGAACACAGTCGAAGGCCTTCTCCATGTCCAGAAATAGGAAGTGGAGAGGCGTGTTCTTCGTCCTGTATTTTTCCATGATGATTCTTAGGCAAACACGGGGTCCATAGTCCCGTGACCGGGGCGGAAACCATATTGACATCCAGAGACAGTGCACTCCTGACGGATTCGAGAGTCCACTATCCGCTCGAATAGTTTCATGGTGTGGGACATGACCTTTATACCGCGATAACTACCGCACTCCTGCACTGATCCCTTGCCCTTGAAGACCGGGGTGATAACACTTAGTCTCCATTGGCGAGGAATCCCGCCGGTGCTTAGTATGCGGTTATAAAGGTTAGTTAGGATGCCCACACCACGACCACCCATTGCCTTCCAGGCTTCGATGGGGACTCCATCGGCTCCGACAGCTTTCCGATTCTTCATGCGGCGAAGAGCCTTCTCTACTTCTTCAGGCGTTACCGGTGGCACAAGTCCTTGATTCGGAGGGAGGTCCGGTGGCTGCACCTCTCTATGCTGTTTGTTTAACAGCTCGTGGAAGTAAGAGCGCCATCTCTCCTTCACCGCGAGGTCCTCGCATAGTAGGTTACCGTGAGAGTCTTTAACACAGCGGGACTTGTAGATATCCTGTGCCGCTTTGACCCTCGAACGTGCCAATCTATAGATAAGCTTCTGCCCCTCAGACGATTCCAGCCTATCGTAGAGCGGTTGTAGGTGGGCTCGCCTGGCTCTGGCAACAGCTTTCTTAGTAGCACGTTTTGCGGACCTGTATGCGTCGCGATCTTCGGGAGAGTTGGACGCTTGCCACTTTTTAAAGAGGGTTTTCTTCACCCTCGTCTCCCTCTGGACTGTGTCGTTCCACCACCAAGTCTCCTTGTCAAATTTGCGTCCACCCTTAGACGTGCCAAGCACTGACTTCGCCGCTTCGGTTATGGTTGCCTGAATCCTGTCCCAGTGGTTCTGAACTGGTTCGTTCTCAGCCTCAGCGCACTTGTCGCCGATAGCTGAGACGAACACCTGGGATTTGTCATCGTCAAGCCGCCACCACCTTATTTGACGCCGACAGCGCTCAAAGCTTTTGGCTTTGGGCTTCACGCAGAGATCCATGACAAGTAGACGGTGTTGTGCTGTGAGACTCTCTCCGGGTATGACCTTGCAGTTGACTACTTTGCCGATGTGGTGCCTCCTAGTGAGTAGGAAGTCGATCTGGGTAGCGTGCCGCCCACTCCTGTAGGTGATTAAATGTTCAGGCCTCTTCTGGAAAAACGTATTCACAATAGCCAGGTCGGCAGCCGAACACAACTGGAGGATGTTCTCCCCTTCAGCGTTGCGTCTGCCGAACCCATAGCCACCATGAACACGCTCGAACTCCTCAGGCTCCTCACCCACATGACCGTTCAGATCGCCCCCCAGAACGACTCCCTGAGATGGTGGGATTCCACGCAGCACCTCTCCAAGTCTATCCCAGAATGAAGTCTTTTCGGTGTCGCTGCAACCAGCCTGTGGAGCGTATGCGCTTATCAAGTGGGTCGTAACCCCTTCGATAAGCACCGTTACGTCCATTAAGCGGTCGCTGTAGCGTTTCACCTCCAACACGTCATCCTGCAACTCCCCGGACAGCACTACCGCAACCCCGTTCTCTCCACTAGGTGCTCCTGTGTAGATCAGCTTGTAGTCATTCCCAATGGCCCGGGATCTGCTGCCTTTCCACCGAGTCTCCTGCAGGAACGCCACTGCCACCCTCCGCCTGGTGAGTACGTCGGCCAGCTCTCTCGCGCGTCCGGTGAGCGTGCCCACGTTCCACGTCGCGAAGCGGAGTTTCCGTGGGGTTGGGGCTAACGTCTTTAGCCGCGTCCGTCCCCAACGCGGTAGCCCTCGCCCACTTGCCACAGGAGTCGGGCGAAACTCCTGCGCGCCGTTTTGCGGCGGCGCCCTATTCCTGGCACTTTTCTTGATTTTTCTTTCCATTTTAAAGTGGCGTGTTCACTTTTACGGGAGCGACTGCCGTCCGACCACCCAACCCCGGGGGGAAAGCTGGTGCCAGAGCCTCGTTCGTTGGTCAGCAGGGGTACGTTCTTGCACGTGAGGTTGGCTTGGGCCCAAAGATCTTGGTAGGGCCCCATCCCCCCTAATTTTGACTAATGTTATTAATTTACCTATATCTTACTACTATTAATTGTGAAATCGCATGCAAAATTTGACTTAGAAAACTACCCTATTGTGTCGGTCGATGGAAAAATGTGTGAAGTTGTTCGACAATCGATCTTCACCAAATTGTTGTTCAAACGCTGATCACTTCTTTTGCTGAATTTCCCATAAAATATATTTGCAAAAATTTGTCGATTCAAGACCCTTAAAATAATCTGAGGTATTATTTTCGGAAATAAAAACTCAAACAAATAACTTACACAAATTATTGTCCAAAACAAATACCTAAATATAAAATTACCTGAAGTTTTGAGTCATTTTACAAAAAAAAATTTTTTGGACGCACACATGAATAGTTGTTACAGTATTTGACATGATTGGACAACGATACTCTATTCCAATTATGAAGCTTTTTTGACAGATGTGAATTTAACACTACCAGGGAAGTACCCCTTAGAAATCGATACTCAGTGGCAACGATTCTCGATTTGTAATTAATTTTAATCGAATTAACTTTCAAAAACTAAGGTTAATAGAAATTGTCGGAAGAACAATATAAGACATGCAAAACTTCCAATCTTGTTTTTTGTCGAAAAAATAAATACACGATTGCTTGTTTAGTATGATAATTATATAGTTATATAATGACGTGAATAATTATAGTCAAGTTTTTAAAAAATTACACTGAGTTTAAAAGACCATAACAGTTATACTCTCGTGTAAAAAACTCGTCAATGAAGCAGCCCCATTGCCGCCAGTTTCATTTTCATTCGCGAATGATCGGTTTAACTAACTTAATACTTGAGGCACGTCTCTATGTTTAAAAGTAAAACATAAACCATAGTACGTAACTGCATTCGCGCAAAAAAATATTATTATATTTTGAAGTTCAGATTTAGAAACAATAGTTTGATCAAAAACAATAAGTTAATTTTGCTTGTGAATTAATTGTAGAGTGTTTTTGTACAATTGTAAATTTTTCAAATGACGATTTACGACCAAACACAAAAAAAGATATTACATTGCATTTAAATGAAACGTGCAGAGTTACGTTCTTCGAAATGTCAAAAAAGACTTCATAAATGGAATAATGTTTAACATAATGACTGACGTTTCATGTCAAGTCCCACGGGAACTCTGTAAAACGGGATAAAAAGTATCCTATGTCCTTCTCCTGGCTCTAAGCTACCTCCCTACCAATTTTCAGCCAAATCTGTTCTGCCGATCTCGAGTTATAAGTGGTGTAACTAACACGACTTCCTTTTATATATATAGATAAGTAAAAAACATTACATTTGTATTTTCTACCTTATCCATGCTTTAAAACTGTTAATTCTAAATAACATTTCAAATCTTATATCTTCTATCTTCTTATAAATAAAAATGAATTGCCGTTCGTTAGTCTGACTAAAACTCGAGAACGCCCGGACCGATTTAGGTAATTTTGGTTTTAAAATGTACGTGATAGTCCAGGGAACGTTTATAGTATTGGCGGTATGAAATTCGCCGGGACCACTAGTTAAAAGTAAAAAACATTACATTTGTATTTTCTACCTTATCCTTTGCTGTGAAACTGTTAATTCCAATTTTGTTTTAAAATTTCCTATAAAAAAAATCACCAGAAATTCGTCATTGTCATCTGATCCAACTAATAGTCAGATTTGTCAGCGCTGAAAGTCAGTTTGCAGTCAGCACGAATCTAAAACTAGCCTAAAACTAGTCCCATTTTTCATTTTTGTATTATTTTTTAAGTCTTCCTGTGACCACAATCCCTATAAAGATCTCAAAACTTGGCTCTCTAAAGGTTTAAATTCAAATAATACGCGTGTATGTTTAATTCGTTTTATTCAATAAGAAATAACTATAAAAACACAATCGGTCATAAAAAATAAGAGAGCAATACCTCCATATTTTAGATTTCCATCCAGTCACCCCTTCACTATTGCTGTAAACTTTACGCAACTATCATTTTCCACCTGATAGCTATACTAAACAAACGCGCCATAAAAGTGTCATCATCTTATCTAACTAACAGGCGTTATTCTCCAGACGAGCGATGACTTTGCACAGCAAATCCTTGATCTGTGATGACAAGTGGCCGACGGTACTGCACAGTTCGTGCAGAGTGGACAGTAGCGCCCTCTCCTCTTGTTTGCATGGCGACATCAGTTTGGAGTCAGAACTGGCCATTTTGCAGTCACCGGCATTGGGCTTTGTTTCTAAGAAAAATAAAGAAAAAAGTAAAGTAGAGTTAGTTTAGGGAAAAAGCATCAATGGCCGCGGGGTTAAGGTCGTTACTTGTCATCGGAAAGGCCGCCAGTTCAAACCCCGCCACGTACCACTGTGTTTTCAACTTTGAATTTTGTACCAAATAAACTTTCTTTCCGTTCTAGCTAGAATTCAATTACTACATTCCTCACTTATGTCAAAAACTTTTAAGAAGAAAAACCTTAACTAGTACATACATACATACATAAAATCACGCCTTTTTCCCAGAGGGGTAGGCAGAGATCACTTTTAGCGATCCACTTTTCACCTCTGTGGGAAACGTGACGTGACGGGTTGTGGACCACGTCGCCGCCATTCTGCCTTGTGCATTGTTTTAACAAGGTCATTGCGTTCCCACGAGTAGCAAGGATAACTTAACTAGTGAACTGAATTTAATCATGAAATGAATAAATTTGGTTAGAAATAATAATATGCAAGCACTGAAAATAAATAACATTTAACTGACTTTTCTATTATGAAATTATGTTAGCTCTACTACGCACGCACTACTGGTAGTTGCTAGCTATAAGTATTTTATCACATATTCATTTAACGTTATTTAGATAAAAATGTTATCGAAAATCTCATTACTTTCATATAAATACCTTGTATTTTTATTACTGAGTTTCTAATAAAAAAAATATCGAATTGTTTGTTTACAAAACCAATCTTCGTTATTTGTTAGAATCGGTCAAGTAAGATCGTTGAACCGATCTTATTGCGTTCATTTGACATTGGATGATATAACTACAAAACAATGAATTCTTAAAACAACTGTTTAATTATTTAGAAAATAAAGAAAAAGCCCATTTAAATCGGATATTTCAATTAACGAACTGCTCGTTACCAAGTAATCTGAAGTAGGCATAATATTTCATCATTATCTAAATGGTACAACTATATAGATATGTTTTGTTATGTTATACTTAGAAGCTCGATCGATCACTTTATAGCTTCAAAAAAAACACGACACATCCAAACAATATAAAATAAGGCGTCCGACCGATTTCGGCCATGGCGGCCGATCTCAATTGAGATCAACCAAGTGCGCAGGACATATTATATTGCACAAGTGTGCGCGCAAACACAAGTGCAATCTCTATTCCCTTACTCTCATAATTCGGTGATACGGCAATCCGACATGACCAATGAGAGATCGGGCGCAGGACCACCGGCTTAACGTGCTTTCCGAGGCACGGGCGATCAACCGCCGAACAACTTCCTAACTCCGGGCTGAGTAATTTCATTACAGAAAAACTCACACAAATTTTGCCCGACCCCGAACTCGAACCGGGGACCTTTCGGTCCTAACGCAACACTGGCTACCAATAGACCAACGAGACTAGCACAGAACCTCCACGTAGCCAGTCCGACTCATACTTGGCCTGTTTTTCCCATCTTAAATAACTTTAAAATGTCATGGACACAAAAGGTGTGATTTTATGTATGTATGTATGAACACAAATTAGAAAATTGAATATTTTCGGGACATCGACCATGTTTCCTTATTTCATCGAGTTCGCAATATTTCGGCACTATTACAAGCGCCAACTATCATAATCAAAGCTCAATATTCCGGATATATTCCTGACCAATACCAAAAATCTAATACCACCAGTTCTACGCATACGAATAACGAGTACAAAAAAATGTTGGTATTCGTTCGTTCGTTTCGTTTTAGTATTAGAAAGGTATAGATTATACGAGTATTGCGAACATATTCAGTTTTCCTTTTGGCTGAACTCTTTTAATAATAATAATTTATTATATAGAAGCACTTAATTTACCAACCTTATCATTGAATTTTTATCTTGTTTCAGTCTTTTCAGTTGATTTTTAATCCTAGTTATCCATGCAGGCGGGTTTATTTTAATTATTATTTTATTTATGTCTTTTTAGTATGGTTCCAATAATAATTTTATATTTCACCTACCTTAGAACACTCGGGCTATTAAGACAAATCTAACGATACCTCAAATGTAAAAATCCATTCAACGGTTCTAGAGATAGAAAGGTAATAAAGAATATTACATACATACAAGATACTCGCTAAACACATAACCCTCCTGGCAGTCGGGTAAAAAAATAACAATACCTGCAGGACAGTCAGACGACCTGTCAGATTCGAGTCCTTCTCCGCTCAATTCAGTGCATGACGAAGCTTTCATTGACTTCGGCGAATCCACCGGGTCGGACGACGATTCTGTTGACAGTATCTTCAGCTTCGAAGCCATTCCGGGACATTCGTTTAGGCAGCATGAAGGAGGCGGTAATGATTCGAGACACAAAGGTATCGGAGAGGGACACTTCCTCTGAACCTGGTCGCAGTCTATTGGGGACGCACCGCGGGACACGATTTTCTTGTTGACCTCAACCACTTCTGGACACTGTGTTCTGATGTTTGAGGGACACTTCTCGTTGTTGCATATGAAAGGTGGATCGGTGAGATGCTCTTTCATGCTTTTAGGGATATTGCAGTTAGGGCAGGGACAAGTCACAGTGATGATGCCAGCTTTTATATCATGGATCCTTCCTGGTGTGTAGTTTAGGCAGGTAAAGTGAGCCCATTTTTTGCAAGCCCCCTTACATTGTAATCCGTTCTTGGTGGAGACTTCCTGGAGACACACTTTACAAGGGTTTTTTACTTTTATACACTTTTTCATGGTAGTGATCTGCTTAGGTGAGGTTGGATATAGACATGGTAAGGTTTATGCGGATTGAGGAACCTACATTGCAGTTTTGAGGTAAATCAGCCAGCAAATCGATACCAAATTTTGATGGTAAGGATGACATCGTACCAGAAAAAGAGTGACGTCTTCCAAATTAGTTTCTCAAAATGGCGTCTTTATTACTTAATGTCTGACGGATGGAAGTTGTAAATGAGTTTGGTTATGAATAATACAACGAAGTAACCGTCCTATTTGCATGAAGTAACACCCTTTTACCTAAAGCTTTGAATGGGTCATGATACCTAACTTACATTACTGAAGTAAAAAAATATTTTATTCTGTTCCTGGCATATTCTTGATTTCATTCTCAATGGAAACCTACTATACCAGAGCCGCTCTAAGTTGGCCGATTTGACACTTTTTATTTTATATTTTGCATTTATCCTTGTTAAGCGGAACATATTTAGCGAATCATAAAAAACAACTTTTAAAAATAAGACGTTAATTCAAAATGTCAAATGCACCTAATTATCTAATTATTTGTCTTTTATTACTAAAAATAATTGAATTATAAAAAGAAAACGAAAAATTTCCAATCTGTATTACGCTTTTACATGGTTACGCCGTTTGACACGTTTTCATAGTGACGTAATGGGTAATACTCACCAGGTATTTTTTAGAAATAGGATGAAGGATTTAATAAGTATTGTAATTTTTAAATAAGAAACTTCAATTCAATCTTCTGGATGTGAATAAATGTTTTTAATAAAAAAATGTTATAATAGGGTATTTGATATTTTTTTTATTTTGATATAGTTTGATGGACCACTCGAACACAAAGACACTGTTGAAAGTATCACTTTGATATCTGGATAACTCTACGAGATATTACAATTTTAATTGCACATTATTTGGGCGAGCTCAAAAACGCTCCATACAAACGTCGATTGGCGTGTGACGTCACACGTTAGTTTGTTGTATGCAGCGCCTAAGAAGATTGTTTTCATAATGAAAGATGTGACTAATTCTGTTATTAATAAGATGACAAAGGAATTTTAAATGATTTTCGCAATTTTGAAATGGACTTGCCCACCCAACTTTAAATGTCTTTTGTAGTCTCATTTCGCCAAAAATTTAAATTTCGATTTCATTAATAATATTGATTTACATAAATCTTACTGATTTTCATAAAAGTACCCTATTAGACCTTGCTTGGTTATAAAGTGGAAATAACTGTTACTTATATACTTCGGCCATTTTACCGTTGTCCCTCACTAGTGCAGTCAGTGTGACATGTGTCAAATCGGCCAACTTAGAGCGGCTCTGATATATACCCTTTCATCAGCTTACACAAAATTATGATACAGATATAGTAGGTATTGTTCAATTTAGTAATTGTATTAACCGACTTTAAAATAATCAGTATATTGCAGTTTTTTTCCATAAGTTTAAATTTTTAACAGTTTAGAGCAAAATTTGCAATTACGGAAACCAAACGAATACAAAAGTGGGTTTTTAACTGTTGGCAATAGGGTTATCGTTTATGTACTTTAAAACATAATATTTATTTTGCATAAATCTCTATTTTGTTTTTTGCTTGTTTTGTATATAACAAAACAAGCTAGCTGTCCGGCCATGACTCTGAACATTTATTTATTTTTATCTAGTTCATTAGCTCATAGCATAACTAAACACTTTATTTTAATATTTGGGATATATCCACAAACAAGGCAATCTGAATCCGGTGATCATGACAAGGCTACTACAGCAGTTAGAAAGGAATCATTTTATTTTGACTGACCCGGTAGCACAGTGATTAGCGGCCCAGGTCCTCTACATACGGTTCCAAAAGTCGTGGGGTCGATTCCCGCCCAGGACGAATGTTTGTGTGATGAACATCGGTGTTTGTTCCGTGTCTGTTGATGCTGATGTTTGTACCACAAGTGCTTAAGCTACTCATCACGGGATCAGATCAATGTATTTGATGATGTGTAATATTTATTTTATTTTATTTAATACTACTCGACAACCCTAACAAGAAACCTTGTAGGGTGAATAAGGCGAGGTAACCATTACGTGGTTTCTACGATGAATAAAAAAGCGCGTAGGTTTTATTAATTATTTTTAAACTGATTGGAGTTACGTCGGGCCAAGCGACGGACTCTTTGCGTTACGCCACAGACTTATGCATTTATTTTACTCACTTAGTTCACAATTATTACTTTGAATACTTTGAGGCTCATTTTTTTAACAATAAATCGTAAAATATCCGTACAATACAACTGATAAATTTACTGTACTAATCAAACTCAAACTGGAAGTACTTATTTCTTTTCAAAAGATGTTGCTTAAAAAGTAAGATTGAAAGTCTTATGAAATCTGCAAAATATATTAATGTAATACTTAGAAACATGCTTGAGCATGCAATAAACAAATAAAGAAAATCTTTTTATACGCATAGCACTCACATTTTGTATAACTTGGAATCACACAAATATTACTTATATATTTTGATTATTTTTCTTTTTAATTTTATTTTATCATTTCATTTTTATTATCTTTTTTTAAGAATTATTTTCTTTAAAAGTTTGTGGCGCAGAGGCTTTTATATACTGATTTTGGCACCTAATAAGAATAATATTTTTTTCTAAAAATAATGTAAGTTCAAAAGGACAATCTTAATTGAATGGACTACAGTTGATTGAAAGATTGAAATTTTAGAAAAAAAATACTCCAGAATATGGCCGAGAAGCCAATGATGTAAAACATAAATGCCAACGTAAAAAGCTAAACAATGACAGCAAAATCGCAAGGCACTTGATGTACCTATATTATGTAACCACCTACTTTAATATAAATATTGTATGTTCAAAAATAAGAGAATAAGTACAATTTGCTTGGGTGATGCTATAATAATTTTAAGCTATTAACAAATTTATAAAATATTCAAATCTAAAATATAATAGATATAGAAATTTTCAGTAGTGCCCATAAAATTAAGTGAAGTGATTCAACTTACTGCGAATCAAAAACAATATACATGACAATATACATACAATAAAGTCGCTTTCTCTGTCCGTATGTATTCTTAAATCATTGCAACTACTCAACGGATTTTGATGCGTTTGTTTTGATGTGTTTTAAGGAAGGTTTCTATATAAAATTCACCCGAAGCGAAGCAAGGGCGGACTAGTATGATATATAACAGAAGTTCAAGAAAATACATGTGTAATTTGACATATACCTGTGTTCAACACTTACAAAATGTGTGACTATGTTTGAAATAACTAAGTCAATAAGTAAGAAACGCGTGAGTCAAGCGCAGGACATTAATTATGGTGATGATGATGATCAAATGATGAAACATTTGAAAATAGAGAAGCACAGATAAATGAAAACTCCAAATGTGCTGTTGCAATTTCTTCGGCAGTTTGAGATGCATTTTTTGTTTCACGTTTTGTGCATACATGTTTCACCTGTGCGGTATTGAATGTGATTGCAATTGTTGCCGTTGCAGCGAATACTGTGGGAATGAAAGGGATAGCAATAAAGGGTATTCCAGCTCCAACCAAGATTGCTGGCAATAGCTCAGGGAAATACATAGAGAAGACGCAGTTATTGTATTTGACTGGCTCGGTGGAACAGTGGTGGAACCCATGGTCACTATCTACGATTCCAATATAATCGTGGGTTCTAGTCCTACCTGGGACAAACATTTGTGACGAACATCGGAGTTGTTCCGTGTCTGGGTGTGTTATTAAATATTTTTGAATATATTGTTGTATCCACAGTTGATTCTGATTTATTATTATTGTACACTGTGTGCATTTTTTACTAAATCCTGACGTCACGTCAACGTCATTAAAAAAAATTGAGTAATTTCTTAACAGAAAAACTCACACAAATGTTATTTTTATTTGTTGTTTTTGTGTTAAAGCTGAATGTAAATTTAAAATTTGAAAATATTCGCATTCTGAGTCTTCGCCTGAACGGGGACTTGAACCACAGGTCTTCCGATATTGCGTCGGGTGATCTAACCACTGAGCTATCCAGATGTTTAGTCAAGTTTCTAGTCCCCGTTCTGGCGGGGTCTCAGAATGCGATTTTTTTCCAAATTTTAAATTCACACAAGTGATGCCCAAACCCAGCCTCGAACCGGGGACCTCTCAGTCGGTACGCAGCTTTTCCTATCAATAGACCGACGAGTTTGTGAATGAACGGATCTACATAACAAAAGTGACAAAAGAACAGACTGTCTTTATTAATTAAAGGAAACCTTCTATTTCAAAGTCCTAATAATATCTTTGGTAAAGTTCAATAAATCAATACGTACTCTTGATTGGGTACTTTTCGGTTTTAATCTCACAGTTTTTATAAAATACTAGCGGCCGCTAACGACTTTGTCCGCGTGGAAATTAAATAGTCTTTAATGTACCTTGTAAAATTTGCTATGTATTAGTAAAACTCCCGTTGAAATTGGCCCAGCCGTTTCGGACATTAGAGGAAACAGACAGACAGACAGACAAAAATGATCTTGGTTATGTTTTTGTTATTGGTACCCGATATGGATTCATACCCATTTACTAAAAAGTCAGTATTTTAATATTACAAACAGACACTTTAATTTTATTTAGTTGTATGGATTCTGAAATACTTTTTGTCTTAACTTTTAGATTAATGTTTCTTTAGTATAGAACTTCGATATACCTAGTAGAAGATATTGATGAGATCCTATCTTCTTTGGAAGACCTTTTTGTTGTGGGTATTTACTGTAAATTGATTATATTATGAGCCCGTCAAAGTTCCCTTATAACATATTATCTAATTTAGTTTCTTGATTGAAGTTCTCCTTAAATTTATTTTAAAGATGGATTGACTGTCCAATACGTACTCATCTATGAACTTGATGATTTTGCCAATATATGTCACTTGAGCCTACTCTTTTAACTTAAATTTTATTTAATTACTAGCTTTGCCCGCGACTTAGCCCGCGTGGAATATATATAGTTCAAGCAGCATTTTTGAATGTGCCTTCAAAAGCCCTGCAGGCGCTCAATGGTACATGATTACGACATGAAAATGGTTCTTGTGAGTAAACCTTAAAAGATAAACATATATTTGATTTTTTTTATATACTTTGATTAATAATTTATGTTTATATTGAACCGTTTTCGCAGCGTACGCAACGGAAGCCTAAAGATGAATAATTTTCCTCATTTTTTACATATATCTCACTATTTATTCGTTTCACAGGTAATGGTCGCAAAAAGACGTTAAAGCGCCTAAAGCCTCTCAATAAATGGTCTATCCAGCACAAAAAATATCTTTCAATTCGAACTAGTAATTCCTGAGATTAGCTCGTTCAAACAAACAAACAAACGCTCTAGCTTTATACTGGCTAATAATCCAGATTGCCGGTAATTATCAATGAAGAACCCAGCGATGGACCAACACGGTAATAATGCTTTTCGAGGTAGGTATCGGGGTATTTTACAACGTCATTTCTTTATATATTTTTTTAATATAAAGTAGATATAGATAATTTATAAACATTGTTATTTGTTGTTTAATAACCTATCTAATTAACCTTATCAATCAAAATTACACAAATTTTACATTAAACATTATTACATTACATAACATAACGAGGCCACTCCATCAGTTTTAATAACGGATTATACTGAACGGCCTAAATCCTAGCGAAATTGATGACGTCATTCGTCAATGCCCTGTAGCCGCTAATTAATATCCAGGCTAATTTATTCTAGTCCTATCGAGTTACCCTTTAATAAGGGACTGGATTGATCTGTACGGTATTCATTGGGAATCTCAACAGCTTTCTTAAGAGGCCTGAGTGGTCCAAAATTGAATAACGTTATTAATATTATATTGTTCATCCATACTAATATTATAAAGCTGTAGAGTTTGTTCGTTTGAACGCGCTAATCTCAGGAACTACTGGTTAGAATTAAAAAAATATTTTGACCATTTATCGAGGAAGACTTTATAACATCATGCTGTCAAAAGCAGCATGGTGAAAATGTGAAAAAACGGGGGAAATCACGGACGAAGTAGCCGGCGCAGCTAGTATTTTTAATGTTTACGGTGCAAGGTATATATATGAACTTAATAGTTATTGATAGTAAATTATATTATTATTAATACTAAATTGTTATTATTAATAGAAAATTATTTGCGGCGTTTCACAAGTATTAATGCTAGCATCTCTCCCGTGACTCCGTCCTTATAAAACATCACTTTTAACGGTATCGCTTTTAACTTACTTTCGTATTTATGATATTTTGTACATACGTTTTGTTGAGACGTGACCAGATGTGATATGAATTCATTTAATATTAAATCCATCGTGTCATATACATAGCGTCTATAAAATGGATGATTGTAATAAATATAATTCTTTTAAATGTTTTATGAAATAGAATAGAATACAAATCATTTATTGACCACATACATAACGTATACAAGTACACAGCTTATTACAATATTAAGTACTTCAAAACTCATGCAAAAACACGCATATAACAAACAAAAGAAGAACAAAAATCAACACAAACAGACAAGGACTAAATGTGGTCAACGAGGTACAAGCCAATTGAATGAATTGCTACTCGTAGTATTCATTATATTAGTGTTACGGGTATTAGAAACCACATTTTTGCTAAAATAGCGTAAATAACACATCCAAACCCAGTATTATTTTGGCAAGAGCGAAAATTATTCAAATTCCCCTTAACTCCCGTCTTGTTTTTCTGTAGACATCTTCTTCATAGACTGGCACGATATTGAAGCGAAAAATCCTCTTTCTGAAAAAGCCCTTATTATCTCTTCAAAAGATAATAGTTTGGCGAACAAAGGCATGTTGTTTCTGCTGAAAAAATCTTGACGTTTCCCAGAGTAAAGAGTGTACCTATTGTCCTATTTTAGGAGAAATAAGATCTTTATGATATCGATGAAGCTTGTACATTTATCGAGAAGATGAATAGTGTTTAAAATAATATGTTACATGTATAAACTACAACTTTAAAGCCTTTATTACACATACATATGTACATTCTTAAAATCATGCCTTTTTCCCAGAGGGGTAGGCAGATATCACTTCCAGGGATCCACTTTTCACCTCTGTGGGAAACGTGACGTGACGGGTTGTGCACCACGTTGCCGCCATTCTGCCTTGTGCATAGCAAGCTATTTTATTTTATACAATACAATCATTAATATTTTGAGAGACTACGTACGTACAAATATTAATAATGCATTTTCAATCATAAAATCTTAATTGAATCCTGAAAGGTTTTTTTTTATCTTATATCCATAACGGGTTATGAAAAAGTTATGATTTATTTTAAGAGCGAGGCCCCACTAATGCTTTGTGCTACGTTGCGCTGCGTTGCGCTGCGTTGCGCTGTGTTGCGTCATCAGGCGTGACGTTTCAACGGATCGACGGCCCAAAGACAAAGCACGGGGGTGGTTATGGGCTAGCTGCGACGGCGTATCTATCCATTGCGAAAGATGAATGTTGATGCAACACAAGTGTGGCATACCATGCTTTGTTCCATTGCGATGACGCGACGCAACTTAGCGCAACGAACAAGTGGAGCCTCACTCTAAAATGGATAAACATGAACAAGATAGGAATATATATTGAGTGGAAATGCTTTAGTGCAGCGGTCGAACACCGGGCCGCCAAATAGGTTATAATGCATCACACATGTACATGAATACGATCTAATTACTATAATAAGGATCTCCTATCTACTATAGCTTCAGGATCCAACCTTTAGACTACTTGCTGACCCCTGCTCCTCTATGCCTTAAGCTTGTGATCCTTGGTTTGACACCTCAGATGTCATGTCAGAATGACGCATCTATAGTGCAGTATTATAACCGTGCATGTAGGCAGTAAGCGGCTTTGCATAATTTGAATTCAGTAATTCCGTATCTACATACTAACTTGATGTGACTTTAATATACCGCACATTGACTGGCTCGGTGGAACATTGGCTAGTGACCCAGGTTTACTACCTGCGGTTCTAAGAGTCGTGGGTTCGATTCCCATCCGGGACAAATATTTGTGTGATGAACATCGGTATTTGTTCCGTGTCTGGGTGTGTTATTAAATATATTTAAGTTTGTTTGTGTATCCACTGTTGATTCTGATATCTTTAACACAAGTGCCCTACTTACCACGGAATCAGATCAATGTATGTGATGTTGTGTAATATTTATATTTATTTATTTCTTTTTTATTAATTTATTGTAGGTAGGTTTTATTGGCTCTATTGCACATTGGATAGTGCCACTTTCTCATGCGCTAAAAGTCGTAGGTTCGATTCCCACTCGGGTCCAATTTGTATAATGAGCATCGGTGTTTGCTTCGTACCTTGGTGTGTATAACACATAATTTAATTTGCTTAGCTTTGCTTACTTCACTGTTGTTTCTGTTATTCGTAACACAAATGCTTAAACTACTTACCACAGAATCGGGCCAATGTGTTGTGTTATATTTGAAAAAAAAAACTATGTAAAAAAAGGCTAGGTAAAAAAGTAGGCACACAGATGTTACATCAAGTACCTATTTCAAGATTTTAGACTTTCGCGTTCCATTACACTAAAATTAGTCTTTAGCGAGTTCGCGACCACGATTGGTATAACCCAGTCGAAACGTCGGGCAGTAAGTAGCTATGTAATTTGCTACTCCTAATATCGCGTGTAGACCTATAAAGACTAATTTTAAAGTATTTCAAGATTTTGAAATATAGCTACTTATAAAGGTTTAAATCGCTTTACGGTATACAAAGACTAGACTGTGACTGTGTACCTAGTCAGTCAGTTAGGGATAATTCGGACACATTTGAAACACATTGAATTTGGGTCGAGTCACTTAGCAACTTCGCCGCTAATCCCAAGGGATGGGCGGTCAAGGTACAGTTTAATTCTTGTTTATAGGGTTCCGTATACTGCTCGAAACCTTTTATTGACATTAATTTCCACCCGTGACTTCGTCCGCCTGAAGTTGTTTGACGCGTAAAACAGACCTAGTTTAGGGTAGACCCGTGCCCCAGCAGTTCGGACGTATATGGGCTGATGATGATGATGAGTAGGTACAACAGGTTTGTGTTTTTTTTATTCAATTCAATTCGACTGACTCGATGAAACAGTTCACTACGGTTCCAAGAGTCATGGGTTCGATTTCCATCCGGGACAAATATTTGTGTGATGAACATGGTGTTTTCCGTGTTTGGATGTGTTGTCGCCGCGGATGTTTTCTAGTTTATTCCTTGGTCTAATTTACGTTGCTGTGTTAAAAAAAAGTAAAAGTTGATAATTAGTAGTTCAATAGTTCATAATAATCAAAAATATATGTTAATTAATAGTACATTAAAACGGTAAATTTATAATAGGAATATAATTGTTGTATAAAGTCATTTATCTCATCAAAATTATATGATAATTATTTAAGGATAGTGTAATGACCACTCTAGTGTCGAACCGCCGCCACGCCATTGGTTCCCGCCAAAAGTGACTGGGACTAATGGTGGGGCGAACCCAACGTGGTCACATAATTTTTATAAGTTGTGAGTGATATTTTGTGAGTGCTTCAAGTAACATCGAGTTACGTATAGTGTGTGTGTCGTGTCGGTAGATACGTGATAGTGTTAGTTTTTGATAGTATAAAGTGTAATAAACGGCTAAGTATTTTCTTATAAGTGTAAGTGTTGATTTAAATACAGTTTTCGTAATAATTTAGTTGTGTTATTTGAGTGTTAATGTGTTTTCTTCTAATATCAGAAGTGGGATAAAGGCAATGCCGCGTCGTAGCCGAAAAAGAAAGAGGCGTCCTTCGCCTTCAAGCTCGAGCTCGACGGAGAGCTCGAGTTCATCATCATCGTCGAGTTCTTATGGACATGAACGGAGGAAGTCGAGACGCACCAGGCGTGTGTCTCCCACAGTAAGCCAGAATATTGTGTTATCATCCGTGATACCTGAGTTTGACCCACTAATAGACGATATTCAAATGTGGATAAATGTTGTGGAAGCTAATGCTCGCGCTTTCGGGTGGTCTGACCGTGTTTTACAATATCAAGCTTTACAAAAATTACGTAATACGTCTAAGACGTGGTATGATTCACTGCAAAAAAATAAAACAAGTTGGACCGTCTGGAAGTGGAAGGATTGGCGTAATACTCTGTTAGATACCTTTCAAATTAAGCGTAACATGTTTAGTTTGCTAAAAGAATTGGTTCAAACCAAACCCACAGATGGGCAGTCTTTATACGAATTTTATTTTCAACAAAAGGGTAAAATTGATAAAATGAGACTTTCTTTTTCCGAACAAGATATAATTTCTATAATTGTTGGAGCCATTGGTGACAAAAATATTAGCACAGCGGCGGAAGCCGGTAATTTCAAATATTGCGATGATCTGGCTTCATTTCTACATGGTAAAATTCATAATGAACTTGAAATTAAACCTAGTCATAAACAGGGTAGCAGTTCTTATAGCAAACATTTAAATCGCTTGGTTAACAACCAATTAGATAAAAAACCGGAAAGTACTTTGAACCCTTCTTCAAGTTTTACATTTTTACCGCCCAGTAATGCAAATATTACATGTTTTCGTTGCGGTGAACCGGGTCATAAAAGACTAATTGTAATCAAAAGGATAATGTTAAATGTAATTCGTGTAACAGATTAGGTCATTTAGAGCTCGCATGTAGGTCTAAGCCTAGGACTAAGGTAGAAAAGGATAATGAGGTCAAATTTATTACTGAACCAACTTCAAAGGACAAGTTTCACAAAGTTGTTAAATTAAATGGATGTGAACGACGCGCTTTCATTGACATGGGAAGTAGTTGTTCATTGATAACTAGTGCTTTAGCACGAGATTTGAATCTTGCTTCATTTGAGTTAAGTGAGCCTATTTTGCTAACGGGATTTAAAATTGATTCTTGCTCCCAGGTCACTAATGCAGTACAGGTTAGCATTCAAATTGACACAGCAAAACTAGATATTACATTATACATTTTCGACGAATTGTCAGGTTGTTCAATTTTAATTGGGAGGAACTTTACTGAAGATAAAAGAATTATGTATGCGCGCATAGGGAATAATTTATCCTTTAGTCCAATAAATAATGATGAGGTAGCCGTAATAGAATCATCAGCACAAATATATAATACTGATTCTATTGACCACATTCTTCTGTTGAATAAAATTTTTAAAGTATACCCTGATGTTGTATCGAGAGATTTACAATCACTAGGTCAAACATCGTGCGTTGAACTAGATATTGAAGTCACTACCAGTAAACCTGTTTGTCATCGACCGTATCGTATGTCGGAATCAGAAAAAATTAGCTACACGTGAAATAATTAATGACCTTTTAAACAACAATATTATACAAGAAAGTAATTCTCCGTATGCGAGTCCAGTTTTATTGGTTGACAAGGCATCTGGTGAGAAACGCATGTGTGTTGATTATAGATCTCTCAATAAAATCACTGTAAAAGAAAAATATCCAATGCCCATCGTAGAAGAGCTTATAGATAAACTTAGGGGTTGTAAGTGCTTTACATCACTAGATTTAAAAGCGGTTATTATCAAATTAACGTTAGTAAAATTCAATACCCAAAACAGCTTTTGTGACCCCTGACGGTCATTATGAGTTTAAAAGGATGCCTTTTGGCTTATGTAACGCTCCGTCGGTATTTCAACGTCTTATGAACACTGTTTTGGGAAACATGCGTTTCGATAAAGTTATTTGCTATATGGACGACCTTTTAATAGCTACAGGTACAATTGATGATAATATTAGGCAATTAGAAGAAGTTTTAAAGGTATTAAAAGAAAATGGTTTGACAATAAATTTAGAAAAATGTCATTTCTTTCAAAGCTCTGTGATTTTTCTCGGATATAATATTTCCGAAGAGGGTGTTCGTCCGGGTAAAAAGAAACTAAAATCTGTAGAGGAATATCCAGAACCGAAAAATGTACATCAAGTAAGACAGTTTTTAGGTCTCATTAACTATTTCCGAAAATTTATTAGAAACTGTGCTCTGATTTCAAAACCTTTAGTCAAATTGCTAAAAAGATGCTGTGTGGGAATGGGATCAGGAACAAATACAGTCATTCAGAAAATTAAAACACGAATTATTACATAACGCTTTATTAACAATTTTTGACCCCAAACTACCAACTATTTTGTACACTGACGCCAGTCGCGATGGAGTAGGTTGTATCTTGACGCAAATTACTGAAAATGGTGAAAAACCAATTCATTTTTATAGTCGACAAACTACAAATGAGGAAAAGAAATATCATTCTTTTGAATTGGAATTTTTAGCTATTGTAGTTGGTTTGCAAAAATTTCGTCACTACTTACTGGGAGTACCATTCAAAATTTATACGGATTGTAATGCTGTAAAATACACTATAAATAAACAAGAAATTAATACTAGAATTGGCAGATGGGTATTAATGACGCAAGAATTCACTTTTGAGATTGTTCACAAGCCCGGAACGCAAATGCAGCATGTAGATGCATTAAGTAGGAATCCGGTTTGTGAAGGTTCCAATTCCATATGTAATGAAAGCGTGTTGGCGGTAACAGAGGGTGATTGGTTACTCTCTGTTCAATTACAAGACCTTAGTATTTGTGCAATTAGAGAAATATTAGAGTCAGGTGAAGCCGAGCTAAACAAAAACGTTTAATGATTATGAGTTATTAGGAGGTAAAGTGTATCGTCGGACAGAGTATGGTAGAAGATGGGTAGTTCCTAAGAAATGTGTGTGGCAAGTAATAAGGGCTAATCATGACGATATAGGCCATTTTGCCGTGGATAAATCAATTGAAAGAATTAGATCGCTTTATTGGTTCCCTAAAATGAAAAAAGTTGTAAACCAAATATATAAAGAATTGTCTTCATTGTATTTATTCAAAAAATATCCACGGTAAAAAGGAAGGAATGCTTTTTCTATACCAAAATATGCTAGACCTTTCCATACGTTACATATAGACCATCTGGGGCCATTTGTAAAGACTACACTGAAAAATACTTACTTACTTGTCACGGTTGATTCTTTCACGAAATTTGTTTTTATATCTCCAGTTCGAAATACGAAAAGCCAAATTGTAATAAATGAATTAGACAAAATTTTCAAAATTTTTGGTAATCCTAGACGGCTTGTATGTGACGCTGGAAGTGCATTTACATCTAAATTGTTCGTAAAATACTGTCAGGACAAAAATATAAGACAACATGTAATTGCAACCGCTGTACCTCGTTCTAATGGCCAAGTGGAACGATTTAATCGCACTATCCTCGATGCACTCAGAACCATGGGTGCTAGTTCTGATTACAATAAATGGGATATGCATATTGCAAGCATTCAACAAGGCATTAATAGTACCATCAACAAAACCACATCAACCACACCTAGTGAAGTGTTCTTTGGGTACCGTATTCAAACAGATTCTGATCAACTGATAAATGAGGAGGATGAAACATTTGTTGATGTTACTACTTTGAGAAATGCTGTCAACAACAGGCTTCAAGCTAATGCGGTAAACCAAAAACGCATTTTCGACGCTAAACGAAAGGTTTCTAAAACTTACGATATCAACGACTTGGTAGTTATTAAAATCCCAAGCCATTCAAATGATGGACAAAGCACTAAATTGTTGCCGCTGTTCAAAGGCCCTTTTCAGGTAACCGAAATATTGGGCCACGATCGCTATAAAGTTAAAGACATGAGAGGCGCTGAAAGAACCAGTAAACGATATGAAGGAACCACGTGTGCTGAAAATATGAAACCCTGGATAAGACTGGACGATTTGGACGAGAATGATTTGGAAATGGCCTAATGTTGTCAGGTAAATGTATCACCCATATATCCTTTTATAACATGTAACTTTGATTTTATGAAAAATGATGAAGTATTATTTTTAGTCTAGTGCATTATGCTTCGAACTTGTATTATGGTAGTTAGACATAACCCTCTAGTAACGGCATTTATTCGTGTAAAATAAATACGTTACAATTGAAGTTGAGATTCGGGTGATATGCAACTAGGGTTGGCCAAAGGCATCGCCTAGGGAAAACTACGAATCTTAACAAATTTAAACTGACCGTTGATGGAACAGTTTTAATGCAGTCTGAGTACCATGTACAAGTAGTTCAAATTCCTTTTGACAAAACTAGACCGACTGTTTAGATGTTCATTCCGTTGGTCTCCATTTACTAACCGTTGATGGAATAGTATTTTGGAGATCAGTAGTAGAAAACCCTGAAAGTATTAATTTAAACAATTTATAAAAGCTGTCACTTTGTTCTCAGCAACTGCACCAGACATGGACGCTATCCAGGGACGGATGCGTGCGCAGGACGGCCGAATGTTGTCGCCGCGGATGTTTTCTAGTTTATTCCTTGGTCTAATTTACGTTGCTGTGTTAAAAAAAAGTAAAAGTTGATAATTAGTAGTTCAATAGTTCATAATAATCAAAAATATATGTTAATTAATAGTACATTAAAACGGTAAATTTATAATAGGAATATAATTGTTGTATAAAGTCATTTATCTCATCAAAATTATATGATAATTATTTAAGGATAGTGTAATGACCACTCTAGTGTCGAACCGCCGCCACGCCATTGGTTCCCGCCAAAAGTGACTGGGACTAATGGTGGGGCGAACCCAACGTGGTCACATAATTTTTATAAGTTGTGAGTGATATTTTGTGAGTGCTTCAAGTAACATCGAGTTACGTATAGTGTGTGTGTCGTGTCGGTAGATACGTGATAGTGTTAGTTTTTGATAGTATAAAGTGTAATAAACGGCTAAGTATTTTCTTATAAGTGTAAGTGTTGATTTAAATACAGTTTTCGTAATAATTTAGTTGTGTTATTTGAGTGTTAATGTGTTTTCTTCTAATAGATGTGTTATTAAATATTTTAATTTTTTGTGAATTCACTGTTGATTCTGATATCCATAACACTATCGACGGTCCCTACGTATAAAGCGACATGTCAAAAACATAGGTTTACAGGAGAGCGTGATAAAGGTTCAAATCTCTCTACAAATTTTGGTATGAACAATTTTAATAATATTTTTACTCCAAAGTTTTATTAGTTTGAGGAAGTTTGTAACGGTATTGGTACATATTTAATTTTTATCGATTTTCTTGATAAAACTGACAGTTGACCGTTTTTACTTTGTTATCAAAATGAAAAAATACAAGACAAATCTAAGATATCTGTATATACTTGGGTAATACCAACTCAATAAATTAAATTATTTTTCAAGTCAATGTTTAATGAAATGAAAATATAAATTACTGTCATTATTTTCAAAACCATACCTTAAAAATCTTTAGATAGCTATCCTTAAGTATAAACTATACATTAATGGACACATGTCTGTTTTTACGTTGCTAGTGTTTAATACGGCACAAGTATAGAGCCAAACGTAAAAAAAGACAAGTCCATAATAAAATTAATACTGAGACACCGGTTTATAAATAAAATCTTATTTTAGTCTCAGTATTAATTAATTATTTAAAGTACAAGTTTTTATATTAAAGAGTTATTTTTTTAAGTGAAAATCATCTAACAAATTAACTTTTTTTATATTTATTTGTAGTCTCATCGTAAATTTCAGTTCCTCTTATCATTAATAATTATTAAGTAATTTCAGTATGTGAAACAAAAAATAATCACAGCTTTATTCAGACGGAGCGCTGCACACCTTTGTGAACTGTCAGAAAGGGTCCAAAAAGGCACATCTGGCGGTTCAAAGGGGAGTGTTGATCCCGACACTAATGTACAAGCGGAAGTTGGGTATGGCAGAAGAAGCACGACAGTAGGATAAACGCAGTGGAGATGCGAGCACTTAGAAGTATGCTAGGAGTGAAACTGAGTGATAGAATTAGAAATGAAATAATCAGAGAACGTTGTGGTGTGAAAGAAGATGTAGTGACTAAGGTTGAGAAAGGTATGCTAAGATGGTTTGGTCATGTTGAGAGGATGAATGAGAGACGATTAACGAAAGGCAAACATAGAAGAAGCATAAATGGAAATGTCGAAGGTCAAGAAAGACCTTCCATGACCAAATAGGCCAAAGTTTGAAGAAGGGTCAAGTACCCGTAATCTACAAGCATGCATGAAGAGATTGATAGATGTGAAAGAAGCGAAAGTGGTGTGCCAGGACCGTAGCACATGGCAGGAAGTGATCTCTGCCTACCCCTCTGGGAAAAAGGCGTGATTTTATGTATGTATGTATGTATTTATTCAAACTATAATAATAATAATAAAGATGATTATTATTCTTACAATTATTGTCTCATCGTGAACCACAGTTTCTCTTATCATTAACAATTATTAAGTAATTTCAGTATGTGTAACAAAAAAGAATCACAGGTTTATTCTACTAATTGTATGTAGTGTTGTTCTAAAAGGAATACAATTTTTATAAATAAAGCACATAGAGGTAATCAATTTCTAATCTTCTTCATCCTGCCTGACCTTTCTCTTCTTTACCATGATTAAGATTCTTATAGAAAATATGATACTTTTTTGGAATAATCATTGTATCACATAAATGTTTTAAGTCTTTGTATTTTACTTCAGTGATAGGAATTGCCTCTTTGTATAATTTCTCTAGAATCAGATTTTCCTTCTTCTATACTCCCCTAGTATTTTTTATGTTATGTTCGCAGTTTAGAGTTCTATAGCTTTCTTCGGAGAAGTTGTATTTAAATTTAACAATGTCTGGGTGAGCCCCTTCAATTTTTACTTCTCTTATTTTATTCCAAAAAAATTTATCAGAACTTGTATCTTTTTACCACATGAACACGAATCGACACGTTTTTTGGGGAATCTCCCGTAAATAACGTTATGTTTGACATGACCGCGCTCGCTAGATTTGGCGCGCATTTTAAAACAGAGTACAAAAGGATATGTATAGATATCCGCATCTACGACATTGCTTCTTTGTAATTATCACACTTGTTCTCTTATACGTTCCTTAAATTGGCAAAAGTATTAATATTTAGAAAAAAAATTATATATGGGCGTATGCGTAAAGATAAATCATTGCGAAAAATGCAATAAAAAAAAAACCACTTTTTTTACATGTCCTTATATACGTAGGGACCGTCGTAGTGCTTTAAGCTACTTAACACGGGATAGAAAAAAAAACAAAAGACAAAGAGAAATACCAAATGATAGTACCAATAGATTTACGAAAGCGGATATAAACGATATACGTGACGAAAACAAAGTTTTTCGAAAGACGAACACAAAAACGGAGAATTTAAACGAACACTTAACTGTAACGTACCCGTACGTTACCGTTTTCAGCCATGGTATTCGATCTAAATGGAGATCTGCATAGGACATAATTTGACTTTAACATTATGTTTATTTTTACAAACTGTTTGAACCATACAATGCCATTGCCGAGTTCAGCTATGATCGGGGCGCAAATTTAACTGTTATCTTACCTACAATATTTTTTGTAGGTATAAGCCTGGATTTGTGTTCTGTTGCTGTACCAAATAAATAAATAAATAAATAATTCCCTCAGTCCCATAGACATAATTTGGCTGAAGAAATTCCCTGAACTATATTCGATCCACTGGTGGAGCATATTAGAAGATAGAAGTATCACAGGATCCATCGAGACCATTGGTGGATCATAGTGAACTTGGGCGTGCTATTCAATCCACTGGTGGATCGAAATAGTGGATCTTATGGGACTGAGGGACATAATTTGTAGGGCACTAGAGTTCACTCTATTCTCACCCTCACAGTATTCGGTAGAACGATAATCTATCATGACCAATAAGAGATCAGGTGCAGGACCACCGGCTTAACGTACTTTCCGAGGCGCACGTGTGCATCCTCTAACTTCCTAACTCTGAGCGGAATATATCTTAGCAGAAGAACTCACTATTTAAAATTTGACACAAACGGGAATGGTACCCTGGACCTCTTATTAAAGCTTAGCGCCAATATCACATAAACAAATATCAGACAAAATCAAATACATTACTTTGACTACTAAGTAAGTTGCTTAAGCACTTGCGTTACGGATATGAGAATTAAACATACATAACAGAACAAATATACTAAAATATATTTAATAACACACCCAGACCAAATTACCCAGTCACATAAATATTTGTCCCGGGTGGGAATCGAACCCACGACTCTTAGAATCCAGGGTCACTAACAACTGTTCCACCGAGCCATTCCAACCAATATAACGATACAGTTAGTAAAGCTCATAAAATACTGCCTTTTGGCACATTTACGCCTAAATCAAACACTATTTTGTATCAAAGTCCAGACTAAGCTAAGGTTTCTGTTTACCAGCTTTTATTACTACTATTAAACCTATTTATACCTTATTTATAGTGTTTAATGTACTTTATGGGTACTAAAGAGTAGCTATCATACAATTTCCGTTCAAAATTATACGACTCAGATATTCGTAGCGTACCATATTAAATAAATAAGGGCGTCCGACCGATTTCAGCCATGGCGGCCGATATCAATTGAGATCAGCCAAGTGCGCAGGACATATTATAGTGCACAAGTGTGCGCGCAAACACAAGTGCACTCTCCATTCCCTTACTCTCATAATTCGGTGAGACGGCAATCCGACATGACCGATGAGAGATCGGGCGCAGGACCGCCGGCTTTACGTGCTTTCCGAGGCACGGGCGTTCAACCGCCAACTTCCTAACTCCGGGCTGAGTAATTTCATTACAGAAAAACTCACACAAATTTTGCCCGACCCCGGACTCGAAGCGGGGACCTCTCGGTTCTAACGCAGCACTTGCTACCAATAGACCAACGAGGCAGTTAAACCATAATATTTTTAATAATATTATTATGTACCTACTTACTGGCTATCTTTACAACTACGTATACAACTAAATAAAATTGTAGTGCCTGTTTGTAATATAAAAATGACGTCTTTTACTAATTTACTAAGTATCTATATCGGGTACCAATAAAAAAACACTCATTAAAATTTTTTTTTCGTTTGTCATACCGAAGCCTGTTTATTTTCGATTATCTCTGAAACGGCTGCACCAATTTAGAAGTGACTTACACTAAAAAATTGCTAATTTTACAAGGTACATTATAGGCTATTTGAATTAATAAATACTGCCAAAGGTTACTAATCCACACGGACGAAGTCGGAAGCCGCCGCTTGTTATCCATAATACATAGAAAAAGAAAACAAAGGTCTAGTTAAAAATCTAACATTTCTACGGTTTCATTATTAATTCACCTGCAGCAATATTGCACATTCAATTTTAATGCATTTCTGATGCTTCTAAAACAATCGCGTTGAAACTTTCTCGACCGCCGCTCAAGCCTCACAGTTTTGTAATTGACTTTCGTAATTATGCCATGGAACGGGAAGCTAATGATTGCATTTCAGCACTGTTAGTTTAAGTTAGGTAGAGGATGGAAATGTAAATAATACGCCTTTGTTTAGTTACTAGGCGACGTTATGGAAACATTGCCTTATTGCATAGCCTCATATTGCATTACCCGACAAGGGTAACTAAGTATTAAGGTTTTAGACTTTCGCGTTCCATTATACTAAAATATGTCTTTATGGGTCTACACGCGATATTAGGAGTAGCAAATTACATGAGTTCGCTCGCGACCACGATTGGTGTAACCCAGTCGAAACGTCGGGCAGTAAGTAGCTATGTAATTTGCTACTCCTAATATCGCGTGTAGACCCATAAAGACATATTTAAGTATTTAAGATCCTGTATAACAATAACACCTGTAACAACACTTAGTTCGCAATAAAAACTTTGACTAACTTTGACATTGTAAGTTAATATTTATAACCTGTTATTTATGGCATCTCATTCATTTATAGCATCTCAATGAGGATAAACGCGTATGAGAAATTCACTAGATTGCAATACGTAGGCGTCAGGTCCGACTGCAGCATGATTGGTTATTTTTGACGTGACATTGACCGACATGTCAATATTCACCAATCATGCTGCAGTCGGACAAGCGTTAACCCTCATTTAGATGAGCCTATTTATAATAGTGCACAAAGGTAGGTACTCTTTGTACTCTTACACTCATAGTTCGGTGAGACGGCAATCCGACATGACCGATGACAGATCGGTCGCAGGACCACCGGCTTAATATGCTTTTTGAGGTGGCGCTGCCGCCGACATGCTGACTTTGGGCTGAGTAATTTCTTAACAGAAAAACTCACACCGATTTCGCACGACCGCGGACTCGAAAAGGGGACCTCTCGGTCCTTACTTGCTAGTAATAGACCAAAGAGGAAATCAAAATACACCGTGAAATTTTAGTGGTGGTTTTCCCGCAGTAAAATGATTCTATCTTAGTACAATAGATTAGTGCAGTTCTTTTTTATTAAAATCAATAAATGCCGGTTTTACGAAAGGTTTAACCGAAACTCGAAAGCACGTTCGAACCGCTTTATTACTTAGGGCGTAGAGATTTTTTAGCTTTAAGCATCGATTTCATGCGGCAAGCAGTACCTGATTATGGTCCAAGATCCCAAAGCTGCCAGACGTCACTTATTTTCTAATGGACAAAATATATACGAATGAGTAGTGGTGGGGTGTACTATCATCATATGACTATTTGCTACCTTGTCCATTAGAAAATAAGTGACGTCTGGCAGCTCTGGGATCTTCCTCTATTACGTCACATCTAATAGAAGAACGATAGCTTCTCTCGTTTTCGAGTTGGAATATTATAATTTTGAAAATGAAAATTTGCATTATTCGATAGTATTGCTAAAGGCAAATAGTTTTGCCACGGGTAAACAACCACAAAAATTTGACGGTATATAACGTGAAAGATATCTGTTTCTAGGCTAACATCTGTGACATAAGTAAACGATTTATGCTCCATTTAACAGGATGGTCCCTCAACTGAACTAAGATGTGGGTCCTTGCCCTTCAGTCTCACGCCCCTACCTTATCCGACACCTGCGTCTAACTTAAACTAAGATATTATGGACATAAGTTATCTCCACTTGATTTATCTTGCTTGGGTGTATTATCATTTCTATAAATCTTTTAGCTAGTCTGTTTATTTATAAAAATAATAATCGTATACGTGTCACAGTTTTCGTTCCCGTACTCCTCCCAAACGGCTTGACCGATTCTCATGAAATTTTGTGAGCATATTGTGTAGGGCTGAGAATCTGCCAACATCTTTTTTTCATACCCCAGAGTTATTTGAGATAAGGATTGTCCACGCGGTCGAAGTCGCGGGCACAGCTAGTAAATAAATAAATATTACACAAAATCACATACATTGATCTGATTCCGTGGTAAGTACTTAGCTTAAGCACAAGTTACTGATATCAGAATCAACAGAGGATACATAAATATATTTAATAACACACCCAGACACGGAGCAAACACCGATGTTCGTCACACAAATATTTGTCCCAGATGGGAATCGAACCTACGACTCTGACTTACCACTGTTCCACCGAGCCAGTCACAGTATTAAAATATGTGCCAGTAGTTGTAGTTACGATTTGGGATGAATATGACTGTATTAATAGATTTTCCGTTTGCGATTCGCGCGGATAAAATCCGCGTGGGGTCTTTTATGGTATAAAATATTGCCTATAAAGAAGTTGGTTGAAAAGCATTTTTTTGCACATTCAAATATCATTAAATCAGTTCAGATATTTTGGTGTAGATGCCACTACAGGCAGACAATATGCAGAGCGTCTTTTGCACTTCACTACATAGTATAAAATAAATCCACTTCTCGTGTCTGTCTGTTTAAATCTATGTATGCTTAAATCTTTAAAACTACGCAATGGATTTTTAGTAGTTTTTTTTAATAGAAAGATAGATTCAAGGAAAAGGACGATAAGGCCTTACCACCCTGGTCAAGTGCGAATTAGTTTACTACACAACCTAAGAATTTCTTTGAAGGTGTGCAGGTTTCTTCCTTCCTTCACCGATAAAACGTCAAATTTGAAAAACACAGTGATACGTGGCGGTGGTAACTGGCGACCTCTATTATGACAAGCAACGACTTGAAACACTCGGCAATCGACTCCTACATACATACAATCACGCCTTTTTCCCAGAGGGGTAGACAGAGATCACTTCTAGCGATCCACTTTTCACCTCTGTGGGAAACATGACGTGACGGGTTGTGGACCACATCGCCGCCATTCTGCCTTGTGCATTGTTTTAACAAGGTCATTGCGTTCCCACGAGTAGCAAGGATATAAGACGGGGGAAGGAAAAGGGGAGGAAGGATACTATCGCCTCGGATGATTTGGACTGAGTCGATAGTAGCTCGAGGAGCCGGGGTCGCTTACCCGTATACCCTTCACCAACCACCGGACAGATAGTTGTGACTGGTATCCCCTGACTGTTCGACTCCTAATGCTTATGATATTTTTTTAATCCGAATACAGTTTTGTTTTAGTCTGAGAACATTTCAAAACTGTGAGACCTTTGCATAATAGAACAAGGTCACAAAACTGATATAAACTTGATTTATAACTTGTGAATATTCGTCCACTGAAAGTAAAATATTTATACTAAACTCCAAAGATACGCTTAAAATCAGCACTTTAACGAGGTTGTGATAATCCCGTTTTTATGTCACCCTCTAGACTCATGGGAAGAGTTATGGCGACCGCCATAAAATATCGGGATATATTCATAAGCTCCAACCATTGTGCCAAAAAGTCCCAATCAACTCTATGTCGAAATTACCGCTTTTATGCCACTCTGGTTTACGGTCAGGGGTTGCATTTTACGAGTCCTGTATCATAAAACTTTATAAATTTAGTTATTTATTTATTAAGTAGACACCAAACAATATTTCATCCGGTAAAAGAAATGCTTGGAGATAATAAATAATTTCGTGTGAACATACACCGGGAAATTTTAGTAATTGTTTTCCCGCAGTAAAATAAGTCTATCTTAGAAGCACAATAGATTAGATTTGTGCAATTCTTTTTTATTTAAATTAATAAATGCCGGTTTTACGAAAGGAATAACCGAAACTCGAAAGCACGTTCGAACCGCTTAATTACATAGGGCGTAGAGCTTTTTTAACCGACTTCAAAAAAAGGAGGAGGTTCTCAATTCGTCTGTATGTATAATTTTTTTTTTTTTTTTATGTATGTTCACCGATATTTTCGTCAATTATAGACGGATTTCAAAAATTTTTTTTTGGTTGGGTAGAGTTCACTTCCGAGGTGGTCCCATTTTCACCAGTCTTGGATCTGATGATGGGATCCTGGAGAAATCGAGGGCAACCTTCAAATTTTATAGGGACATGTACCGCGTTTTGCATATTATCTGAAGTCATATTGGCATTTGCTTCTGGCTATCATAATTTTATGATGCTGAGCTGATGATGGAAGGTCAACACCTTAATAGTTATGAGTAAAAGAATAATCATTTTAATACTGTATACATATTAAGACTACTAGTTATAATATCAGTAGCATTACAGGTGAGCTAAACTATAAGGTTGACCGGTCTAGGATCTGATGATGGGATCCAGGAGAAATCGAGGGCAACCCTCAAATTTTATAGGCTCATGCACCGCGTTTTACATATTTTCTGAAGTTATATTGGCATTTGCTTCTGGCAATCATAATGTTATGATGCTGAGCTGATGATGGAAGGTCAACTCCTTAATAGTTGGGAGTAAAGGGATTATAATTTCAAATCTGTGTACATATTGATACTACTGGTTAAAATATCAGTAGAATTATAGGTGAGCTTAACTAATAGGGTGTAAAAAAAATTAACACTAAAAAGGATGAAAAAAAATTGTAAACAAAAAAAAAACCGCCTTCAAAAACACGACTCACTAAAAATTACAAAATAATATAATACGAACATTAATCTGGGTATGAATTTGATATGTTGTTGAAGGCGGTGCCGTTTATATTTCACGCAGTTTTCCTCAAAAATTTAATTGGCACCGCCTTCAACAACATATCAAATTCATACCCAGATTAATGTTCGTATTATACAGGGTGTCCCAAAAAGTAGTGTCAAGCGGAAGTCCTGAGATAGAACACCCCGTGGGGCATCCGAAACACCCCCATGTATGTTCCGCGATTTTTTATAGTTTTCGAGTTATGATTATTTTTCTTAAATTTTGAGAACAACTGACCTAACCGACTAAAAATATTGTAGAGAAAAAAGTATTCTACTTTTTTGAGTAATTCTTTTTGCAAATCAATTTTCATGAGTTTTTCTTTAATGCCTAAAATATTTGTCTCCATAACTTATATGGAAAATATCAAAATTATGGTACAAACTGAAAAGTTACGTGCTGTAAATAATGTCTTACAATTTCAACGTTAAATTTAAAATATAAGGAGGTAGCTGCATGGCTCCTAAATAACTTTAAAAACTGCGCTAGACTCTCACCTTTCATAATCATTAATAAAAAATGGTACTTAATGGGCTACTTTTGCTGAAATCGGACTTCAAAGACAGAGAGGTGGAAAAATCATAAAATTTTCCATTTGAATACGAAGTATTATTTGGACATTTTATTATTTCTAAAGTCAATAAGATTGTTAACAATCAAAATTATACCAGAAATGCTAAGAAATAACCACTTGAAAGTTGAATTTGTGATACTTAAAAATTTAATTAAGTTTAAAAATGGGAACTTTATTAAAAAAAAAGTTATCGTTTTTGATTATTTATTGTAAAAAATTTATAAGTAAAAGTTTATTAAAGTCCATAAAGAAAGTAAAGTTCGTCAAGTTCGTCGTAACAAAGGTATTGCATGTGAAAACAGTGTTAGCACAATGAAGCTTAAATTAAACAAAAAAAAGCATCCAAATGTTTCCATCTGAGTGCTCCTGTATTAAATTTAGGTTTGTTAACAAACTGACTAACTTTCGGAATAATAAAATGTCTAAATAATGCTTGTTCATCAAATAGCAAATTTTATGATTTTTCCACCTCTCTGTCTTTGAAGTCCGATTTCAGAAAAAGTAGCCCATTAAGTACCATTTTTTATTAATGATTATGAAAGGTGAGAGTCTAGCGCAGTTTTTAAAGTTATTTAGGAGCCATGCAACTACCTCCTAATATTTTAAATTTAACGTTGAAATTGTAAGACATTATTTACAGTACGTAACTTTTCAGTTTGTACCATAATTTTGATATTTTCCATATAAGTTATGGAGACAAAATATTTTAGGCATTAAAGAAAAACTCATGAAAATTGATTTGCAAAAAGAATTACTCAAAAAAGTGGAATAATTTTTTCTCTACAATATTTTTAGTCGGTTAGGTCAGTTGTTCTCAAAATTTAAGAAAAATAATCATAACTCGAAAACTATAAAAAATCGCGGAACATACATGGGGGTGTTTCGGATGCCCCACGGGGTGTTCTATCTCAGGACTTCCGCTTGACACTACTTTTTGGGACACCCTGTATTATTTTGTAATTTTTAGTGAGTCGTGTTTTTGAAGGCGGTTTTTTTTTTGTTTACAATTTTTTTAGCTTTAAGCGTCGATTTCATGCGACAAGCATTACCTGATAACACATCTCATCACAGTCACATCTCATAAAAGAACGATAGCTTCTCTCGTTTTCCAGTTAAAAAGTAATCTATTGAAAATTTGAAAAAAGAAAAAAAATCTCAAGGAATAATTTGCATGATTCGATAGTGTTACTAAAGGCAAATCGTTCTGCCACGGGAAAACAACCACTTAAATTTCACGGTTTTTACTCAGAAACAGGCTGCCACAAAAGACTAAAATATTTTTTTAATGACAAAACAAGAAAAATATGCATTCCACCAGATTCATGTGACGTCATTTCATGGTAAAATTTTTGCCTTAAAATGACATCGCACGATCCAATTCCAGGAGTGATGAGTAGTCATAGTCCCTATAAAAATGTGGTCTTTAAAAAGGAAAACAAAAATATTTCAATTACGATAACATGTTAAAAATTAGATTATTTATATATCGAGACCGGAAACATGCTGATTTGTCCTTACGCATGAAGGAGGACGGGTAGAAAATATCCACCGACCAATAACGACCAGACGTATGTCGTAAGAAAGCTCTTTTCATGACTTTCATTAATTATTATGGGGGCTAGTCTCTGCGCTGTGGGAAAAAAAACTAAACTGAAACCTTTGCATGAAAAAAAATTGGTAACTCTAGATTCTAAAAAGCAGTTTATTTCATTTTGTGTATGCATACTCGCTCTACGATTAAGTATAATGTAGCGTCGTAATGATAAGTAGTAGTTGGACTGTGCCAGGAACCATGACGTCGCCAAGGCCATTGAGGTACATCGCGGTGTTTTAGTCGGTAGACCCCCTGGGCATTGCACTTCGCCCAGGAGCAGCGGCTGGCATTTACCATCTTCTCGCCAGCCGCCGGGGAGTCCGACACACCACCGGAAGAGAACCCCCTCTCCCGGTGAAGGTATGTAACGCATTTCACCGCGACAAAAAAAAAAGTAGGTCATAAGAAAAAGATAAATTTATATATAGAAAAATAGTTGAATATCGTCAAAGATGGTCATGGAGAGCTTTCCAATTAAATACGAGTAAATCTGTTTGTTATTGGTCCTGGATACCCATACATCTGCCCGTCCTGCTTTGGTGGCTTCTCCATAGAAACTACACCAATCAAGACATTTCCCATTATTGTAATTATAATGGAGCCAAGTACATTTACCTACAGCGGGATTATAATTTGTCGTTAGTCTGGAAGTTTGTTTAATCGTACTGAAAGGCAACGAACTCACTTTGCAGAATAAACAGAGGCGGTCTCTTTCGCACGGTGTGGTGTTCGAGAAATGTGACCACAGTATACAGTAGCGCTACCATGAGTTTAAAAGTTACGGACTCGATATCGCCTACGTAAATATGTCTATGAAAAACTCGTACAGCGCCCCTGGTGGTCACGCTAAGAACTAAAATCGGTCGTATGAAAACAACTCGATAGGTTTTTAACATAGGAAACTTACGTACGTTAAGTTTTCGATAGCCAACTCATGGTACCGCTACTGGTATTTCTTATCCTTACTTAACTTTCTAGTATAGGTTATATTAGTATAGGTTAAAAAGCGTCGATGGCCCAGTGGTTACGATCGTTGATTGCCATACAAGAGGTCGCCAGTTCAAACCCCGCCAGGTACCAATGTATTCAAAATTTTAAATTCATATGTACCCTCTTTCGACGCTTTAACGGTGAAGGAAAACATCATGAGTTAACCTGTACACCTACGAAGAAATTCTAAGTTTGTGTAGTTGACCAACCCGCGTGGCCAGCGTGGTCGACTAAGCCCTTATCGTCTTAGTTTAGGGTAGGCCCGTGCCCCAGCAGTGGGGACGTATATGGGCTTATGATGATGATGATGATGATAGGTTATTAAACAACTGGCCAAATGCTAGTCAGACTCACGCACCTGGCTGGCAATGCTCCGTGCCAAATTACGTAATACATATTAAGGTTTTAGGAAATTACCAATTATTAGTGAAAACTTTGTTTCAAGCAAAATTTTAATTTCAGGCTTTGGTTTTGATTCCTTTGGCAAGTAGGTAGTCCGGAGTTTATTTTTTTATAATAGGCAAACAAGATGACCTCACTCCACCTGATGGTAAGCGGTAGTGAGATCCAAATATGAGGTCGACAGGCACAATACATTATATTGAGCCTGTCGCACTCACCCTGAAGGCCTGCTTAAATGCTGTTTCCGTTTTTTAAAGATCCCGGGATCAAAGGAGGGAGGGAAAACATGAACATGAGTTACCAAATTTCCGACTAATTTTCCAGATAAGTGCGTCGATGATATAGGACGACGCTTTTCCAAAACAAAAACTACCACTTCCCTGACTAACATGACCTTCTGTCACTAGCTACACTGTGTCAAAGGTCAAAGACATATCATTAGGTGTAAATGAAACACAAGCCCTCCATTCAAGGTACGAGAAATGGGGTGAAAATGACGGAAATGCCCTCACTACGGAAGGTATCCCTCTTCGCTCCCGAGTTTCCGACAGGAATGGGAAAGAATAACAGGAAGATTAGTTTAGTGTAACTGATGTTTGAATGGTGGTATGTACGTGTGCATATTTCCTGTTGATTTTTCCGATCGAGTTGGCTGTTCGCGGAACAGAGGTTGGCGGTTCCAAGAGTCGTGGGTTCGATTCGCACTCGGGACAAATATTTGTGTGATGAAAATCGGTGTATTTAATAAAACTAAATTTGTCCGGTATACTTACCATGTACCAAAACAAAACGTTTTAATATCAGTACCGGTGCCCAAAAATCGGGAGCTCATTAAACCAAATCAACATGGTTAATATCCCGGACATTGAGTTTGCTGAAGTGTAACCATCACTGTTAAGAATCATGACTATTCTATAGTCATATCTACGTCTTGCCATCTATCGGATATCTCGTAAGCGAAATCCCTCTCTCTGCGGTTTCTCTGCGGGATCGAATCAGAAATGAGGCGATCCGTCAGAGAACCAAAGTCATCGACATAGCTCATCGCATTAGTAAACTGAAGTGGCAGTGGGCTGGCCACATCAGCCGTAGAACCGACGACCGATGGGGTAGACGAGTTCTGGAGTGGATACCGCGTCTCGGCAAACGTAGTGTAGGACGCCCGCAGGCCAGGTGGTGTGACGATCTGCGCAGGACGGCTGGTAGGAGCTGGATGCGAGTGGCCGAGGACAGAGAGAAGTGGCGTGCATTTGGGGAGGCCTATGTCCAGCAGTGGACTGTAATGGGCTGATGATGATGATGATGATGATGAAATCCCTCATTCTTCTCTTCTTCTTATCGTGTGGTTGATGAACAACCTGGTGTCAGAGTTCAACCCGCCCATAGGCCTCTGAAATGGCTTCACACACCGTTGAAAAATCTCTCAGGTGTGCTGGTTCCTCCCGATGTTTTCCTTCACCGTTAAAGCGTCGAATGATGGTACATATGAATGTCAAATTTGAAAAACACATTGGTACCTGGCAGGGTTTGAACTGGCGACCTCTCGCATGGCAAGCAACGACCTTAACCACTCGGCCATCGACGCTTTTTAATCCCTCATTGACAAGTAGGTGTACTAAATGGAATACCAATTCCAACACATAACAGTGGATTCCAGAGGTATCGGCATTTTCCACGTGTTTTAGTTGGTATTGTTTCTCATCTGCTAGGTAAGTGGCCAGATTGGAAAATTCCAAATCAGTGAACTGAGACTTTGATAGTTCTGACACACTGTCTCGAAAAATATAAAAATAAATCGTCCGACCGTTTTTGGCGATGGCTACCGATCGATTTGATCAGATCAGCCAAGTGCGTAGGACATTTATAGTGCGCAAGTATGCGTGTAAACACAAGTGCACTCTCTGTTTCTTTACTCTCATAGTTTGGTGACACGGTAATCCGATGAAAGATCGGGCGCAGGACAGGCTTATCGTGCTTTCCGAGGCACGGGCGTTCAACCGCCAACCTCCTAACTGCGGGCTGAGTAATTTCTTTACAGAAATAGTCACAAAAAAATTGCTGGACTCTTTTTTTTAAATATGTATCGTAAAATAGAGTCGTTAAGGTATTTTAAAATATTTTCCGAGATTTTATGCTGAAAAAAAAACCGACCCTCTTTCCAAATTTCGGATTCTTTTACGTTACAAAATGTACGAATGCATTTGAATTACAATAAGTTTAGTTTGCAAATTATTTTACAATGTCAAAGGGTCACAATTACGAGTAATTCGACAACATAATAATTGATCTTACTCGTATATATGGTTGGTAACTGCCTCGTTGGTCTATTGGTAGCAAGTGCTGCGTTAGGACCGAGAGGTCCCCGGTTCGAGTCCGGGGTCGGGCAAAATTTGTGTGAGTTTTTCTGTAATGAAATTACTCAGCCCGGAGTTAGGAAGTTGGCGGTTGAACGCCCGTGCCTCGGAAAGCACGTTAAGCCGGTGGTCCTGCGCCCGATCTCTCATCGGTCATGTCGGATTGCCGTCTCACCAAATTATGAGAGTAAGGGAATAGAGAGTGCACTTGTGTTTGCGCGCACACTTGTGCACTATAATATGTCCTGCGCAATTGGCTGATCTCAATTGAGATCGGCCGCCATGGCTGAAATCGGTCGGACGCCTTTTTATTTATGGTTGGTAAATGGACAGAACCTTTCGTGATATTATTAATAAAATTACGTTAAAAACATGATTCTTTTGAAGTTTTAATGTATTGGTTTACAAAATCGCTCTTAAAACTTAGTGCCTGTATTCCCGAAAACGCAAAACCAAAACCACACCAAGTTTTATCACCGGGAAACATTCCAGCTATTCAATTGTACACTCTAATTGAATAGTTACACAAACCATGTTACCGTAAACTTGTGATTTGTAGCCCGCATTCACGCTTTGCCGCAATAGGAAAATAACATGAAAGAACAACGGGAAAGGCGAATAAACAGGGCTGTCAAAATTGTATATGGATGTTTATTTTTGTGCATTTCATATATAGATAGTGTATAGGATGGTTACAGTGCGTGGGTTCAGTGTAATAAGCCCACGCTAATATAGGGCAAACTATCTTCTGCAAGGTTCCACACAGATATGTTTAAATAAAAAAAAACAGATAAAAACACATGTTAATGATGATCTGATATGATATGATACTGATCCCGCGGTAAGTAGCATAAGCAGTAATTGTTCTACGAATATTAATTTGAATCATATGATTATATGAGTGGAATATAAAAACATAAAAATAACACTCCCAGAAACGAAATAAACTCCGATATTTATCACACAAATGTATGACCATAAATATACTACCATTCGCCTAAGAAGTCCGTCAAAAGTATATTTTGTGTTGTTTCTGATAGCAAGTAAACTTGATCATCATCAGCCCATATACGTTTTCACTGCTGGGGCACGGGCCTATCCTAAATTAGGGCGACGCGACTAAGGCCTTACCTTAGTCAACCACGCTTGCCAGTGCGGGTTGGGTGACTACACACACAACCTTAGAATTTCTACGTAGGTGTGCAGGTTTCCTCACGATGTTTTCCTTCACCGTTAAAGCGTTGCCAATATTGTTTCCACGACTATTAACTTCATAATTTTTAATGATTATAAAATACTGGCCACAAATATAAGATTTGAACCCAAGAAGTTAAAGACGATAGTTTATAGTGTTTTAAATATTTTCTAACACGGTATACGTTTTGACGGCCCTGGCATAGATGAAACAACGCAATTTATTCCTATCTAGAACGGAAAACTGGATACATTCAGCAGCACCGAATTCGTTGAAAGCGACAGAGTCTCCAAATTTTCCCAGAATAAACAAGATGGCCTTTTTGGTTTTGTAAATAAACACAGCGACGTCATAAATCATCAATGGAGGTTTTCTTGTATGAGAACTAACAGACTATATGGCAATAAGTGGGTGTGAGATCCATAACAGCGTGATTGTTTATTTTTGACGTGAAAAAAGCGTCGATGGCCGAGTGGTTAAGGTCGTTGCTTGCCATGCGAGAGGTCGCCAGTTCAAACCCCGCCAGGTACCAAAATGTTTTTCAAATTTGTAATTCATATGTACCATCATTCGACGCTTTAACGGTGAAGGAAAAACATCGTGAGGAAACCTGCACACCTGAGAAGAAATTCTAAGGTTGTGTAGTCGACCAACCCGCACTTGGCCAGCGTGGTCGACTAAGGCCTTATCGCCCTAGTTTAGGGTAGGCCCGTGCCCCAGCAGTGGGGACGTATATGGGCTGATGATGATGATGATGATGACGTGAAATTGACAGACATGTGAATATTCGCCGATCACGTAGCAAGTAGACTCCATATCTACGTCTTGCCGTCTAGTGGATTTCTCATACCCGAAAACCCCCGTTATGAATCATCATCATCATCATTAACTCATCCCTGTCCACTCTTGGACAAAGGCCTTTTCATTATGACTGCTTAGTACGAGTAGATACTACAACTGGACAAAGTATTGCAGAGTTTATTGAGCCACTTTAAATGAAAAATTAGGTCTGATGTATGATAAAAATGCCCACTAGCTGTTTCATAATCAGAAACTCAATATTCTTTCTTATACTAACTTCTGCCCCATTCTCACTGCCTTGTAGAATTAAAAAACTTTCTTGAATATAAAACTGGATTGTCGCCCGCCACTTTGACTACAGAGAGTCATTTGCCGTAAAAAAAAAACTCTCTCATAGTGAAATAGGTTAAAAACTAGTATAATATGTGTATTGACTGGCTCGGTGAAACAGTGTTTAGTGAACCTGGCTAGCGGTTCCAAGAGTCGTGGGTTCGATTTCCACAACAAATATTTGTGTGATCAACACCTGTGTTATTAATTATTAAAGTTTATTTGTTTATTTGTGTTTCTGATATCCGTAACACAAGTGATTAAGCTACTCACCCCGGGATTAGATGAATGTATGTCATGTTGTGAAATATTTTTTTTTATCATTTTTTATTTATGTAACCATTTATTTTCTTTTCGACACCAATATTGTACCCAATTTCATATAAATCGGTTTAGTCGTTTTGACGTGAAAGCGCAATAGGTGAAAAGGGAGTTATATAAGCATTTAATACTACAAGGGCCTAAGAAATTAAAGATCTGAGGTACAAACTTAAGTCATTTACTAATTTATGTCCAAATCGTCGTTCAGTACTTAGACTTGATTAATTACCGTAACCCTGTTTTGTCCTCTTAAACCTTAGTCTAGATTTACCTTTGTGGATCCACAGTTGTAGATTCACTAATGCCCTTTTTGGTAAATGGCTTGTTACCGTCAAACTACTTGGGTCTTAGTTTTAGTTTTCCGCCGAATTGATGAATATTTAATGAGCTAAGGCATTGTTTGTCGTTAAGATTTGCTTGGGTAACTAGGTTCGGAGCGCGTAAATGAAATATAGTTTGCTATTCGATGGGTTAAATACTTAAGATCGGAAATCTTGGGTATTAACTCATGAATTCATAGTTTAAACGATGAAGTAAAGTAGGCTTTGTATTAATCTTCAGGCTGTTTCTGTTAGACAATATCACATACTTGGAAATCTTGTGAATCAACTCATGAATTCATAGTTTAAACCATATTGTAAAGTAAGCCTGTTTCTGAAATCAACTAGACAATTTAGAAAAGAATAGAATAGAATAATTGTTTATTTGGTAATTTCAGACAACATCACATATACTAAAATTAGTCAATATGGGTCTACACGCGGTATTAGGAGTAGCAAATTACATAGCTACTTACTGCCCGACGTTTCGACTGGGTTACACCAATCTTGGTCGCGACCGAACTCGAACGAAACGTTGGGCAGTAAGTAGCTATGTAATTTGCTACTCCTAATATCGCGTGTAGACCCATAAAGGCTAATTTTGGTGTAATGGAACGCAACATCAAACATTCAACAATATAAAAAATAATTAAATACCTATAAATGTAAATAAAATACCAAGACGCGATCAATATCAAAGATATTATATAAATTAGCAACATCCATTTATTTCCGCGAAATCCTTGCCTACCTTATCATTGGTTTATTTATGCAGCCGCAAACAAAATCATTCATTCCACGGATTTAGACCAATCCCAAATCGCGCGAAGATACACTAGTAATCACTATTACACGTAATAACGGGTGATTTATACAAAATACTGTAATCTGGTGTGAGGTATTGGAACGGATTACCTCCCGGCGAAATATAACAAGTCCAGAAGACTTGAGCCCTCGAACGTAGATGATTCTATAGAGAACTTCCTCGATGCTATAGGCTTAGGAGTGTCAAGAAAGACTGGACGGGGTGGAAGTGGTGGCAATAAAACTTTTGTTGTTGCTGTAAATTTTAGGGCTGTGACGTTTTTATTGAAGCCTGTACCTTCAGCTCAGCCTATGGTTAGGGATGAGTTCTTGAAAGAGTTATAGACAAAATTCAATGGTTGATGGGAATGGTGAGAATCGTTCAGGTGCGGAATGTTGATGGGTATATTCATCCTTTCTTATTAAAATTGGAGACATGCACTATCTTTGCACTGGAAGATACATGTGGTATAAACAGTAGTATCATAAAAAACTTTATAGTATTTCTGCCAAAATCTATGCCTATTATAAAGAGGTCTCCTCTCTCTTAAAATGTCATCTGCAAACCGGAGATTTGTAATGTTAAGCGGGTCCATAAAGATCTCTAGCCAGCGTGGTTGACTGAGGCCTTATAGCCCTAGTTTAGCATAGACCCGTGGCCCAGCAATGAATGAAGCTCACTTGATTTGCATGCGAGCATTTGCCTGCTACTTACATTTAAGTATCTCATAATACCATTGTAACGCCCACATACTCTACGTTTATTACTGTATTTCAATGCAAATAAATAATTTTGTATTTTGTGTACGATATATTTGTGTGTATGAGAGGATACCGCATCTCGTCAAACATAGTGTGCGACGCCTTCAGTCCAGGTAGAGTCTACGCAGGAAGGCTGGTGGAAGTTGGATGCGAGTAGCCGGAAATAAACGGAAGTGGCGAGCATCTGGGGAAGTCCATGTCCAGCAGTGGACTGCTATAGGCATGATGATACGCTTTGATCTCTACTTAATATTTAGTAACCGCTAAACCTGTTCTAAATGCACACAATAATTTAACATACAAAATTAGTATGGATAATCGTGGCTATGCTAGTGCACCTAAAGCTTCAACTAATACATTAGCAATTACTGTAATGGTAGCTAAGCCGCTGTAAAGCCTATCACTAAAATTAATGCTTCTGTACGGAATCCCAAATACACCGTGAAATTTGAGTGGTTGTTTTCCCGTGGCAAAACGATTAGTATATAAAGTGGTTCGAAAGTACTTTCGAGTTTCGGTTAAACCTTTCGTAAAACCGGCATTTATTGATTTTAATTAAAAATAACTGCACAAATTTTAATCTATTCTGCTACTAAGGTAGAATCATTTTGCTGCGGGAAAACAACCACTAAAATTTCACGGTGTATAGTTTGTGTTATTATTCTAGCCACCATTTTTATTTTGTGACTTGGATTTGAAAGTGCAAATATTTGATGAGATATATTATTGACCATTTAAAATAAGAAGGAATTTCTCAATTCGTCTAGATAAGTAGTCATTCTAGCTGAACACTGCAATAATACAATGTTTCAGAGCCTAGGCTCGGATAAGTCATCCAGCGATGGTTTGATTTCACGTCACAGACAGTCCAAATCTTGCTTGTCGTCATCCAATTTTGGCGTTCATTTCACAACTGTCAATTGTTTGTCTTTGTCGCGTCTACACATGATAACGCAAGCCAGTATGAAACGTGAGCGTTATGATATAAAAGCCAAAATACACTGCACGCGGACCAAACAATTGAATCTGTAGATATGTTCTGTTATTTAGGTCAAATGAAACGAATATTCAACTGCAAAATGTTCCGTGTTCGCATTGTCTTAATTAAGGGGAAGCTTGGCCAAGGAATTGTTTCAGAAGTTATTTTTGGCGTGTAAATTCACGGAAGGATCTCCGTTTACTTTCATAATATTGCAATGGGATGCTGTAAGCGGAATTTCATTATTTATTTATTCAAAAGCGAATGAGATAGACAACTAATTGCAAATATTCCACGAGTATGAAAATTATGTATGTTTATTATGTTTTTTTTACTTAACCTGTATCATCCCACTGCTGGGCAAAGGTCTCCTCCAAAGCTGTCCAATATGTTATTAGTATGTTTTATAGATTAATTAATTTAATTTCACTCATTCTATTCTAGAAGTATAAGATGAACTATATTTCTGTGTTGTATAAACATTGAATTTATTTGTTTTAAATGAAAATCAATAAATGTAAGTGTAAATAAATCTTCTTTTCATGTTTAATTCAGTGAATGCTCCGAAAAAATCTCCGTATTTTTCAACTTAGTTTAAAACTCGGATATTACAGATCGCATTTATAAATTTTTAGCATTTGTTTAAATTTTACTTTTGATTTACCTTAATTATCATTAAATACTTCAAAAAAAATTTAACACATCGAAAGTTTTGCTAGTTTACAAATAAATTTATTTATTTATTAAATAAAGCTTAGCGTGGGATAAGGGCAGGAGAATGATGATGATGAAAGCTTACCAACTAAATACATATTAGAAATACACAAATCTTCCTTTTGTTAAGCATTTAATTTCTGTTTAACTTATTATTATTATTATTTAGTAGTTTTAAAATGATTATGATGTTACTGTGGATTTCTTCTCTAGACAATCATAGTGAAAGACACTTACGCCAACTCATAAAATAAAAGATTTAAGATACAAGTTTCAAATTGTGTCCCCTTAAACAATGTTTATGGGTATGCGGGCATCTAATCACCATTCATCTTGACATTGACTAGCGAGAGACAAACCCAAACACTGCGATGTACAAGGCAAGACTAATTGATGTGTTCTATTACAAACCGACCACAATCATACAGTTGGTTAATAGACATCAAAGTGATAAAACTAGTTCCTTGGTTTCACGTTAGGCGTTTGATTGTATTTTCCATATACACTTACAGTTAATAATTATAATAATATAGTATTATTAGAACAATTAATTATAACATATAATTACATTTTCACAATCGCAATAATAAACATTTACAATAATTATACCTGTTTGAAACCTAACCTGAATTGATCAAAGAGTCCCACAAGGAACTATTTAAGGTCCCAAGTTGTGATCTTAGTTCAAATTGTGATATGATTAAAAATAAAGAATAGCTACGTGAAAACATGTACGTGCCAAAAGTACAAGTGTACATTAGAATCTTTTTATTATTTATATTAAGTTTAGTGCATGTACTGAGTAAGGATTTAAGTGAAAGTGAGAGATCTACTAGGGCGTCATTTGTTCAAAACTTGTTAAATAAACGCAAGTTTTTAGAAGGGAAGATAAGGCTCGTTGGAGGTCCTAGCGAATTTGAAGGTAAGTTTCATAGAAACCTTTTTCAACCGTTGTTACATAAACCCACTGAAAATATCTAATATCCAACTTTTCGACTGGTGAAATCCAGTGGAAACGTCGGGAAGTAGCTATTGTGTTTGCTAATCTTTTTTATCGCTTGTAGACCTATAAATATAATTTACAAATCTAATATGGTTCGTACTACCTTGACATTACTAAATTTGACAATTTTGATATTTCAATGAATTTTTGTCTCAAAGGCTTTTTTAAAATAGAATAAACTTTTACAATGGTTATACTTTTGTACTTACAATCTAACAATATTTGTCACAGTTACGGATGTACTAGGTACAAAAAGTCACAAAGTCAAAACAAAATACGTGATTTCCCTGTAAATTTATTTACTATTCGTGTGATTCGGTCAAATCCCGTTCCGTGTCACATGGAATCCTATAAATAATGGTCTGGTTAGCATGAATCGGTTACATAAATATTCCTGCCCTATTTCTGTATTTTTCCTGGGACATGCTCGAACAAATACGTCGATAAATTACAGCAAAGTGTCTTCATCTTACCACCGGGGTAGCCTAGATTTTCTTAGCGATTTATGGCATTGAAGATTTTATGATTAGAATATTTGCACCTTCTATCATTGAGAGAATAATAGACTTTAGTTATTTATAGATCAACTATTTTATTTGTATTATACTACAGTCTCACGAACAAATAGCCTTAATAATAGGTTGATACAATTATTTAAGGGGTCTTGCTAAATCTTTATGTTTACGAAACCTTCGTTTTCCACAGTAGCCTTCTCAAAGGGCACGCACATGAAATTATGATAAAGATCTTTTTTGTGATATCGTTACCTAAAATCGACACATAGTCGGGACTGATTTCAGCATGTGTCTTCTTGAAAAAAGTCTTTCGAAATGAAGGCTAAGAAGCCCTTCAATCAGACAATGTTTTATTATAATAGTGTTCTCTTCTGCTTCTTGTGTAAAAAAAACGAGCATAAACATTGATGATAATTCAACAGGCATTTTGACTTCATGCTTCGATATTAATTAGATATTCATTGTCTTCTCCAACTTTGATGTACAAAAGTTATACAGAATTAAAAAAAAACTAACGTTACTTTGTATAAAGTTTTATTTATTTTGCGAGCACATTGTGACATTACGACATGGCGTTATAATACAATTGAAACAAAATATTTGTATAAATTTAAAAGACCTAATTCAGTATTAATAATATCTATCTATCTCCGGTTCGGCATGCCAATTAATCTTGAAGTCTCCGGCATGAAAATAGGTATTTATTTTTCAGCCAAGTTTGACTATGATATAGTTAAAAAACGTATTAATTTACTATTAATATGCCCTTGAGAACGGGAGTGCACTTCATTAAATGCTGAGACCTTGTTCATCAATATCCAAACAAGAATCTATGTCAATAATAGTTCCAAGGTAAGCGTCCTCTGTGATATGGATGTATGTGTATAAACTTCAGAATAATATAACTTACTTATGTGAACAGTTATACAGGATGTCCCAAAAAATAGTGTCAAGCAGAAGTCCTGAGATAGAACACCCTGTGTGGCATTCGAAACACCCCCTGATGATTTTTTTTTTCTAAACTTTTGAAAATAATTGACCTAGCCGATATATATTAGTGTATATCATCCAAAACCAACCTGCACTTGGCCACCGTGGTTGACTAAGACCAGTGGGGCTACCATGAGTTTAAAACTTACACGCTCGATATCGCCTACGTATGTCTATGAAAAACTTGTACAGCGCCGGCTGGTGGTTATGCGAAGAACTAAAATCGGCCGTATGAAAAAAACAACTCGATAGGTTTTTAACGTAAGTAAGTTTTCGATAGCTAGCTCATGGTAGGCCCTCTGTACGCCCTAGTTTATCCCCCGTACCCCAATAGAGAGACGTCATTAAATAAGCTGATGAATTTGATGATGATTATCCAAAATTTAACGATAATCTAACGATATTCATCGCAAGTTTCAACTTCGATTTCGTACGCTGAAAATTGGAAGATTGTCGAATGCTCAATACCTTCAAGTCGCCACTTAGCAACGATCGGCTTTGCGGACTAATGCGGTCACAATAGCAGAAATCCCAAACTTTCTACCACTTGTAAGGCTATTTTCTTTAGTGAGCTCAATTATCGAACTGAAGTTAATTTGCAAACTATATTGTGCGTGAATTCTAAGTAATGGCAATCAAAAGGGCGTAGTAACAAGGTAACGGCTTGTTAGTTTGCGCCAAATGTCAGAAACATGTTTGGCGGTCATTCCCTGTAACTAATACCATTCATGAGTGTTGTTACAATGGGCTTTGAATTCCTTCAAGGATATGGGTATAACTGAACAAGAAATCTAAGTATATATTTATAACTGAAAATTTACAATATCTATATCAGTAGGTAGACTATTCTTCTACTTATTAATTAATGGCTTGGTGACACGATGACAGTATCTTTCGCAATATCTTGGATCCCTCATCCGGGACAAAAATTGTGTGAAAATCAGTGTTTGTCACGTCTCTCGGTGTGTTTCATTTATTTAAGTTTTGGTGATTTAGCTTTTTACCTCGGGATCAGACCAATGTATGTGATCAATGTTAATCTAATGTCAAAAAACTGGTTCGCAATGATTGCCATGTTGTTCTATAATATTTAACGAGATCTAGAGTGGAGACCGCGTCTCGGCAAACGTAGTGTTGGACGCCCTCAGGCCAGGTGTAGTGACGATCTGCGCGGGACGGCTGGTAGGAGCTGGATGCAAGTAGCCGAAGAACGACAGAAGTGGCGTTCATTTGGGGAGGCCTATGTCCAGCAGTGGACAGGTATGGGCTGATGATGATGATGATAATGATGGTAATGCTTTATTGTTGCCAGGCAACGTGTACATCTACCACGCTGGCCGATGGGGAGCCGTCTGTGACGACTCATGGGATGACGCTGCTGCTGCAGTGGTTTGCAAGAAGTTCAACAAGACCGGAACAGCTACTCATGGCGCTCAGTATGGCGAAGCTAATAGTAAGTTTAGTATCGATACAGTGATAAAAAGCTTTTTTGGTGAACCTGTGATGTTAATTTATTCTCTATGAACTTAGTGATTATAACCGTTGTTTTCAGGTTTTCAGTCCAAATTTAGGTACCATGCACGTACCAAAGTATTTTCAAATTTAAAATGTATGCTTATTCAGTGGTTGAGAAAAAAAACATGAGTAAACCTGCACACCAGTGAATTAATTATTAATTAATTTAACCTGCACTTGTTGGCTAAGGCCTGATCGTCCTACAGGGCGGCCTATTCTAGAATAGGACTCCTACTCTAGAATAGACAGCCCCTCGATGGGGTCGTATATGGGCTAGAAAAAAAAGATGAAACTGCTGACAAGGGTTGTACTCATATTTCTGTAGCTAAACTCCGTACAGCGGCAGAGTAAACAAGACGAGTTCAATGCTGTAACACGCAGCGTAGCATAGAGATCCTATATAACGAGTATATTTAACGCGTAGCACACGGTCAGCATTTCCCCTGCTACGGTGCTACGACCTGCTACGGAGCTACGAAAATAAAACTAAAATTTGATTGTATTAAACTTCTAACGAATAAAATTTAACATTGAAGCTGCAATACGAGGACTTTTAGAACGGGTTTCGAACGCTGCAGTGTCACTTTAACCGCTTTTAAACGACAAAAACAGTACTTTACCTTAATAAACCAGTTTCTTAATGTTGTCTAATGGCTAAAACAGAAACCTAAGTTTCTGTACTAACTAAAAAGTTCAGTTGATCATTAATAACCTTATTTATCAGTTATCATCTTTATGCAAAGTAATATTATGACTAGTCTGATTTTTTTTCCTAACCTTCCAAACTGATTAAAATGATGGCTTGGAGTAGCTTTGTCGTCATCATCAGACTTGCGGGGGAGTGGATAGCTTTCACTTTATATCTTGTCTGTCACCTAGGAAGATTCTGGATGGATGACGTTGTTTGCGAAGGTGATGAGCAATCACTTCCTCATTGCATCTTCTCCGGATGGGGATCATCAGACTGCGAGCCCAGCGAAGCAGCTGGAGTCATTTGTGAAGACAGGACCGAAGCCCCGGCTGCCTTGGTCAAGGTTGAGAAGAAAAAGATCCATGATGTGCTGGATTTGAGGAGTTCTAGTCTGAGACTGGTTGGCGGAAGGGGGAACCAAGAAGGGAGAGTCGAGGTGAGTGGTGGAATTTAAACCAGTATTAGCATGCAAGGACAAAGTCACAACAATCTACAGTCAAAATAATGTGATATTAGTATGAAGATGGTATATAACAGCGTGTTCACACCTAGCGATTTCGATCGCGGCTATATCTCCGCGATTAAATAATCGCCGCGAGCTCGCCGCGATCACGCCGCGATATCGCCGTGATTTCGCGACGGTTACGCCTCATCCAACCTACCCGCTTAGCGCATGCGCCGCATTCTACAGCGCAGGTCCGTTCATGTTGGAAATATGAACGCAGCACGCGGTGAAATTGCGGCGAAACCGCGGCGAGATCGCGGCGAGCTCGCGGCGATATCGCCGCGATCGAAATCGCCCAAAAATCGCTAGGTGTGAACAGGCACTAAGCGCCATCCGTTGGTTGCTATGTGAACGTGATAGTCGGATATCGCCACTATTTCTTGTTCTGCATAAAATAACATCCTGAATTTCCAGATCTATCACAAAGGCTCCTGGGGCAGCATCTGCCCAGACGGCTGGACTCTATACGAGGCCTCTGCTGTCTGTCGCCATTTAGCCCTAGGCTTTGCCCAACAAGCCCTTCAGACAGATTTCTTCGGGAGCTCCAAGATAGTTCTGAGCGGAGTCCAGTGCCAAGGGAATGAGAGTAACCTGTTCATGTGTGACCATCAGGAGTATGGAGATGTGGTCTGCCCTGGTAAAGTTGGTGAGATCACTTTTTATGACTTCTTTATCTTCTTCATCACATAAAAACATGTTTCAGAAGAACACATCTAAAACAGTTAGGTAAAAGTAACATGGAAAAAATAAACTTTTTTAATGTTTTTAAATTCAATGTAATAAAAATTCCCATTGTGATCTAAGCATTTTCTTTATACTTTTCTAGATAACTGGTTTATTTAAAAATGTCTCAGCATGAATGAATTTCACATTACCTACTTACGATTATAGACTTACATTTACACTACTGCCTAACGATTTTTAACTGTAAGAGTTAGATTACGTTAAAAAACGTTGGGCAGTAAGTAGCTATATTATATAGTATTTGCCACTGTTTTTATTGTGTGTATATATAGTGTATAGTTTTTTTACGAATTTTGGGTCAAGCTGATGCAGAAAAAAGTTATTTTGTGAAGCAAATAATAAGTGACACGTACGAACTAAAATAAAGATTGAAAAGAGCTAATAAAACTACACCACGTTTATTCTTCCAGGTTTCGTAGCAGCGGTATCCTGCACTCAAGAGTTGGCCGATTTGGCTTTAGACACATCAGCCTTAGAGTTGACGTCACACCTTCAAGATGTACCTATGTACCAACTACAGTGTGCTATGGAAGAGAACTGCTTGAGCAAGTCAGCTTATGAGGTGATATTTTTTACATTGAAGATCCTTCACACTTTACATAAGTTACAGATAAAAATACAAAGGGAAAATGCAAGTGTGGACTGGAGCCTGTACTAAGGCTGCCCTGTATTTCAGGACTCTGAAGATCGAGGAGTGGCTACCACTAGTGTTTAGGAAATTTTGATAATAATATTCAATTAGACCAACTTTGACGTGTCTTAAATTCTTATCACAAGTCCATCATTTTAATTTTGTGATTTATTGCTTGAAATATGAATTTTTATTATTATTTTAACACACCAACACATAACAAAACAAGTTCCATTAAGAAATTGGGTAACAGTAACACTTTGATTCACTTACTGGCCGGACATAGGCTCAGACTTCTGGGAATGGCCTATCCGAACCCAGAAGGATACTGGCACCTCAAACGCAGGAACATTATTGCACTTATATACTTAATCTTAAGGGAGTAGGTGTATAGTAGAGGGAATAACACAAAAGATCCCTAAGGGTCTTAACGAAACGTTCAGACGGTCCCCGCTACAGCATAAGAACACTTTTAATTAATTGAATTATTCCCCAGTGATTCATTATGTTTTTAATTTTCATTTTGGCAATCCAAATAAAACCTTTCTTCGATCGAATATAGATAATTAAAAACTGAAGATGGAATCAATGATTCATATTTTTTGTCCATCATCATTTATCATTCTCCTGCCCTTGTCCCACGCTAAGTAGGGTCGGCGCAACATGTATACTTCTTCCACTCGGGCCTGTCATTCGTCAACTCTGTGTCTACTCCTTTCACTCCCATATCATCTCTCACGCAATCCATCCATGTCTTCTTCGGCCTTTCTCTACTATTACGTCCATTGACGTTCATACTCATCACTCTTCTAGTCACATGGCTTTCTTCCCTCCTGATAACAAGCCTGCTCATTATTTTTCTTGTTCATTGCAGATAAAAGAACACAACCCTGATTGGCAGTTTGAGACGCGAAGGCTGCTTAGGTTCACAGCATCGTCTCTCAATGTCGGCAACGATGACTTCCGGCCGTACCTTCCGAAGCATCTGTGGCAGTGGCATCTGTGCCATATGTACGTATATTGCCATACTAGCGGCCGTCGGCGACTTCGTCCGCGTTGTGAAGTAACTTTTGGCAGCAACGATTTATTAAAACAGCCTACCTATAATATACTTTGTAAAATTTGCTATTTATTAACGGGACTTTCCCGTTGAAATTGGGCCCAGCTGTTTCGGAGATTAGCGGGAACAAACACACTGACAAAATAAAATTAAATTGTATTTTTGTTATTGGTAGGTACCCGAAAAAGATTCATAATTTAGTAAAAAGTCGTCATTTTAATCTTACAAACAGACACTACACGATTGTTTTATTTAGTTGTATAGACTAGCAGCCGTCCGAGACTCCGTATAAGTGGAGCTATTCTATTCTATATCTGCATGAGTTAAACTGTGGTATTTACCTATTTTGATAATATATCAGCCATATTATTGTAAAGTTCCATTTAAATCCGTTCAATAGTTTTTGCGTGAATAAGTGGCAACCGTACATACACCCACTCTTGAAAACTTTCGCATTTATAATATTCCAAAAGCAAAAACACACCTACACAAACTTTAGTAGCGAAAATAATTCTGCTGCGATTAAAATACTGTAGTTTAAGGAAACTCAGCCTGGAGTCAGGAAGTTGGCGGTTGCACGCCCGTGCCTCAGAAAACACGTTAAGCCGGTGGTCCTGCGCTCGATCTCTCATCGGTAATGTCGGAACCCCGTCACACCGAACTATGAGAGTAAGGGAACAGAGAGTGCACTTGTGTTGGCGCGCACACTTGTGCACTATAATATGTCCTGCACACTTGGCTGATCTCAATTGAGATGTGACGTCACTTAATTTTCACATTTTTGCAATGTTTTTGGGTTAGGTTTGTAATATGGATTTATCAATCACAGATTAGGGCGATTTCAGACCTGTAGTTACCAGTTTACTAGTTACAAAATACGGAAAACAAATATTAAAGGCTGAATTCAATTTGATGACTATAGCAAAATTCTCGGCTCGGTGGAACATTTGTTAGTGAGCCAGGTTCACTACCTACGGTTCCAAGAGTCGTGGGTTCGATTCCCATCTGCGACAAATATTTGTGTGACGTAAATCAGTATTTGTTCCGCGTCTGGGTGTGTTATTAAATATATTTGAGTAACCACGGTCGTTTCTGATTTACGTAACACAATGCCTACGCTACTTACCACGGAATCAGATCAATGTATGTGATGCTGTGTAATATTTATTTATTATTTATTTTGACTGACTCGGTGGAACAGTGGTTGTAATGTAACTTATAGACTATGTTAGTAGGTTAGTGCGATACATTAAAATTTATTTAAAATTTTAAAATTTAAAATTTATTCCTCATTACCTCCAGTTGGCAGATTCATGGACCCCTTTTCACATGTAGATCAATGAATCTGCCAACCAGGGTTGAATCTATACTATTACCTACCATCTTAAGGACTATGTTTGTGCTCTGTCTCACCCTATTCACCAATGAGGCAACCTTTTTCCGCATAAGTGCATAGAAGTCATCCACACTGGCGTCAGCAAACATACCCGACGCACTACAGTAGCGTGGGAGCCTGAACATAGCCCTGAAGATGTTGTTGTATTGGACACGTAGGGCATGGTAGGATTTCTGTGTAAAGCTGGCCCACAGGCTACTCGTGTACATTGACTGACAGTAGGCCTTAAAAAGCGTGATTTTAACTTCGGCTGTACATCGAGCAAACCTATGTGCCAACATATTACCACGCACCGAAAGTGCCCTACGCTCCCTCTTAATATCCAGGTCATCACTCAAATTTTCTGTGAGTATATGACCCAAGTACTTAAACTGTGTGACACGGTTCAAAGTCACAGCGTTCAGTGTAAGTGGTGGTATTGTAGATGGTCCTTTACTGTTAGATTTAAACAACATGAACTCACTTTTTTCGCATTATACTTTAAACCGTGCGACAGAGCATAAGTCTCACAAATTCTCAACAACTTTCTAACCCCCAATTGAAGGACTCAGCAACACCATATCATCTGCGTAGCTTAGATTATTAACACACACATCATCAACAAAGCATCCCACATGTGTGCTGCTGAGCTCCACAATGAGGTTATTTACATAAATGTTAAAAGACGAGGTGAGGTCAGACCCCCCTGTCTTACCCCACATTGCATATAATACTCATCAGAGTATGAATTTCCCCACCTCACAACATTCACCTGATTGCTGTACCAGTAAGAAAATATCCCAATAATGTCAGGAGACACACCAGCATCCTGTAGTTTTGTCCACAACTTACTATACGAAACCATATCAAAGGCCTTGGACAAATCCAGGAAGCATGCATAAACAGGAGTTTTCCTTTTCACATAATAGTTGACCGTGTGCTTTAAAGCTAATATGGCACTCTCTGTAGAGAGCCCTGCCCGAAATCCGAATTGGGTGTCTTGCAGCGATGGCATCACTGCATCAAGCTGCTTATCCAGCAATCCATCCAAAACCTTTGCTATGATTGTGGCCAAGGAGATTGGCCTATAATTTAATTTATCTGATGTGTCACCAGTGGGATTCTTCACAATTGGTACCACTATTGTTCTCATCAAATCTTTAGGCAAATAAGAATGTCTTATGCACAAAGTAAACAGCATAGCCAATAATCTATAAAGATGAGGTCCGGCGTGCTGCAAGTGCTCGATGCTAAGTCCGTCATGACCAGGTGACTTCCCTCGTTTCATATTCTTTACAATCTTTGATACATCCTTGGCAGAGAATCTAATAGGCTGCTGACCACAGCCAAACTTAGCATCTTGCTCCGACAGCAAACCAGGTTGCACTGTAAAATTGTCCTTAAAAATATTGGCTATTTTTTGTTGATCACTAACCCCATCAACACTAACAGGAAGTCTTATTTTACTATTCAACTTCTTAGTCCCCTTCCAAAACTTATTAAACTTTTTTGCCGAGTGCTGTGAAGCAAGGACATCCATTTTAATTTGTTCCTGATTATTAATACAGTATTTTAAGCGTGATTTAAATATTTTCCTACTCTCACACATTTTTTCAAAGATAGGACCACTGCTTGGCTTTCCATAGTAAATATAATGCTGAAAATCCGCTCTAGCCTGTTGATGTGCTTCTTTCACATGCTTATTCCAACCATGAACTATTTTAAATTTTACTGGCTGCACTGGCTTCTTACAACTTGCTATGGATGCTAGACTGAGAGCATGGACAATGTCATGATAAAGTTTCTCAAGCACTTGTCCATGCTCTGAGTTGTTACACATCCCATCCGCACAATTACTTAGTTCACCAGGAAAATCAATGCACCTTAGACTATTATTACATAGTTGGTAATATTCATCAATTTCATCTGCTTCTCTCATACCCCATACATTATCTTTACTCATAGAATTATTACTAATTTCCATCTTAGACTTAATGACCCCTAGGTTACATGTTATTTCCAGTGGAAAATGATCAGACCAATACACATCATAATGTACCGTAGCACTTCGCACTAACTGCCATGCTGACTTTGTAACCAAACAATGATCCAACCAGCTTTTACAACCATTAGCCTCACTAAGAAATGTATATACATCTGAAGAGATGCCTAGTTTTAGAATATCGGCACACACCCAGTCGTTGTCTGAACAAAATTCCAAAAGTTCACTACCAAACAAGGCTGTTGGATGAGCATTCAGATCTCCTAAGATAAATACCTGTTCTACACTGTTGTCCTGAATTACCGCACTAATCTCTCCTAGAACATGGGCAAATTCGGGGAGGTTTGACTGACAGTCTGTTGGCATATATACACTAAGGAACATAACCTCACGATTTTCACTTATTCTCGCTCTTATTGCCACAATGCGATCACTCGCGCACTTCACAACCGCAACACTAGTAAATACACTTTTTCGCCATAGTAGCGCAACGCCCCCATAGGGCCTGCCGCGCTGGACGCCAACCGTCGGGTCCATGGATGTCTTCGCCGTGTAACCAAAGTCTTCATTTATGTCTCCAAGTAAAGATAAGTCATGCGAGTACAGCCAAGTTTCTTGCAGGACCAACACATCTGTTTGTTTACATAAACTTCTCACACATTCAATACATTTCTTGACGTTTTTACAGTTAAATGTTATTAATCTGGTTTGTTCCATTAACAATTTGGTTGTTTGCACATGGTACACTCTTCACTGGCACCCTCCGCGAGGCATTTTGTCTAAATTGTATAAATTTTCTAAAAGAAATCCCGTCAGGCCATAAGCTGTCATTCAAGAATGTTTCAATGTTGTTTTTTGACACAAACATTTTGAAGGAATTGTATGACCTCTCCCTTTTCATAGTTATTTTCTCAGGGATAACCTTTTCTTGCGTTTTTTCCAGGATATAATCACGAATGTCCTTTTCCGATGTCTTTTTGTCAACGTTCGAAATAAATAGGGGAATCTTTATTTGAGCCGCCATGAAGTTAGCTCCTGGCTGACTTACCGCCTTTCCTTTCTTACTTTCAAATCTATTTCTATGTCTTTTTCGTTGCACAACTGTCCACTCCTCCTCCTTCTGCTTACTTTCCCGGAAATCTCCGCCTTTGCTTACTATCTCCGCCAAACTTGAGTTTGAACGCGTAGTATTTCTTTTGATTTCATTTTGATTTGTCACTTTGCACTGCTGTTGTGGTGGTGACCGCAACGCATGTGCGAGCGAGACAGAGGTATCCTCTATATTGCCCGTGCGGGAGTGAGACTGCTCACCCCGCTCGCATACGTCATCGCAGCCGCTGCCACAGCTAATAACGCCCGTCACAGATATTTCTCCGTTGTCGGTATTTGACAAATGAGACAGACCTACCGGCCCACTATCACAGAAATATGCACCTCTCTTTTCTGTGTTTACATAATTAGGACATTCTGTTAAAGATGAGTATTTCAGATGTGCCATCTCATTTCGTACCTCCTGCAGTTGATCAGCACTCACATAATCACTTTTAACCTTCTCAATATCACTTCTTAACAGCACTATATCCTTCAACAATTTCGTTACATCGACGTGGTCAAAAGATACTGGCGGTAATTTTTGTAAATCCCGAGCCACAAAAATAGGGATTAGATCCGGATCTATTTCCTTGAAAAGAGAGATGATGTCTTCCAGATCTCGTTGTTTCTTTCCATCCTTTCTTCGAGATTTTAGCCGTTGAGATGTCGTAACGGATTCAAAAAGCAATTTCTTGGCTTCTTGTACCTCCGATTCCGAAAAGGCGGAAACACACACACGAATCTAGACACGCGGCAGCGTGTCAAGCCAAGTTCAAGAAACAGAACTGGCGGACCGCACCGTGTGTAATATTACACGAACCATTTGGAACCACTTTTGAACCCCTCATAAATCAAAAACTATTTGACATAAACGTATCAAATTTGGCTCATATATTGTGACTTGCGAGATAAATATGTGTTCTAAATTTCATAAGCTTATCTCAAACAGTTATTTAGATATGAATGTCCAAAAATCCTCATTTTTATCATTGACTGACTGACAGATCAAAATTCTAACCCAGTTCCAAATGTCCTAGAGAGTTAAAATTTGGTATGCAGATAGGTAATTACATGAATACAAAGGAAAAAATAAAAAACTGGCAATTTTTTAATAATTAGGTTTTTTTTTTTATTTTTTTTATTTTTATAAGAGGCTAACAAGATGACCTCACTCCACCTGATGGTAAGCGGTAGTGAGATCCACATATGAGGTCGACAGGCACAATAGACCATGTTGAGCCTGTCGCACTCACCCTGAAAGCCGTGAAAAAGGAGACCACTGCTGCGGTTAGGTTCTATTATAAACGCTTAACATAAATACCTAATTAGTGCCTAATCACGCCTATACACCGGGGAAGGCAGAGCACTAAGTATATATTTAGGTATACATACTTACTTATTTACAATTAAGAGTAGGTACTTATAGTCGGTTTTCATATTTATTACTTAGGGTTATACCCCGTAAACGTAGGAAAATACAGTAACTGATTCAATTGTTTTATATTTATGAAGTCTAGTTTTAGTTTTGAATTTGTCCTTTTCAAAGGACCTACGGCGTTACGATGATATATACTTTTCTACAAAAAGTAATGATATCCAATCAAAAACATAAATATGAAATGAGAGCCAAGTTCAATATTATGATAATTGCCTTGGTTGTTGACTTCAACGACAAAAGAAGTGAGATCTAAATGGGTGCCAAGTTCAATGGTCAACCCTGAAATTTATTTATAAGTAACACTATAACATACCTATCATATCTTCTTATAACATAAGATAATGTATGGTGGTAGCCTATGAAGGTCTGTCTTGGCTAGTTTTCTTTAGTTAGTTAGTTAGTAGTCTAGTTAGTTGTCTTAGTTAGTTTGGTATTTCTCGGTCGAAAATTTGGATTGTTGGTAGAAACTAGCGAGCGAACATAATAATACGTTGGTAGGTTTATAGAAACTAGCCAAGACAGACCTTCATAGGCCACCACCATACATTATCTTATGTTATAAGAAGATATGATAGGTATGTTATAGTGTTACTTATAAATAAATTTCAGGGTTGACCATTGAACTTGGCACCCATTTAGATCTCACTTCTTTTGTCGTTGAAGTCAACAACCAAGGCAATTATCATAATATTGAACTTGGCTCTCATTTCATATTTATGTTTTTGATTGGATTATGGATTCTGTATCCATCACATCATGTTTGTTTTGTATAAATGCTAGCACTTCGCAAATGATTATATTACAACTTGAACACTTTAGCTTGTTAAGCTCCATACTTGTCACGTTACACGCTCGCTCGTCACCGCTGCGCAAGCGCGACTGAGAGATTATGTATTTGAGTATGTATTTATAAATATATATGTATGTATATCAGTCTCTGACGCCCATAGTACAAGCTCTGCTTAGACTGCTTAGTTTGGGGTCAGATGACCGTGTGTGGAAATGTCCCAGATATTTTTTTATTTATTTATATAATTCCACATAAAACAGGCACTACCACAGCATGGAGGTGTTCGCTACCTTCGATGTCCTCAACGCCACCGGCCATCGAGTTGCTGAGGGACACAAAGCCTCCTTCTGTCTGGAGGACAACACCTGCATGCCAGGGATAGAGAGGCGATACTCCTGCAAGAACTACGGGGACCAAGGTAGCTCTATGCGTCATCATCATCAGCCCATATACGTCCCCACTGCTGGTGCACGGGCTTACCCTAAACTAGGGCGATAAGGCCTTAGTCAACCACGCTGGCCTAGTGCGGGTTGGTCGACTACACAACCTTAGAATTTCTTCGTAGGTGTGCAGGTTTCCTCACGATGTTTTCCTTCACCGTTAAAGTGAGACCGTTAAAGTGAGAGAGAAATGTTATTTTTTGTTAATTATTTGTTCAATCGCAAACTCAAATTATCAACTACGCAGTTGATCAATTGTAATACACATTACACATTATTTTATTTGCAGGAGTTTCAGTGAATTGTTCAGATATATACCAGTATAACATCGACTGTCAATGGGTGGACGTGACAGATGTGCAACCAGGAGATTACACTTTCAAAGTAAGTCCTCAGTTTGCCACTACTACTAGTTTAACATACATAAATATATCTGGCAGTCTGGCTGATTTCGACAGTGACTGCCGATAAACATATTATCAGATTATAATATGTCTTGCGCAGTTAGGTTATCTTCATTGAAATCTGCTATAATTTATAGTGCACAAGAATGCGCACAAATAAAGTAAGTACACTTAGCATTCTGTACTCCATCACTCTCAAGGGCCAATGATAATTTAGACTCCTAACTCAGGCTGGGTAATTTCGAAAAAAAGATACCTACCTTAAATACGAAAGCCAGCAGTATTTTAAAAAATAATATTTCTGTCTGTCTGTCTGTCTGTCAGTCTGATATGAATGTATCTACCGGTATGTACCGGTGGTAGAATCTTATTATTACTAATGTGACGATTTATAAGTGCATGTAAATTGTCTATATAAATAACGACATTTTGATTTTTTGATCTGATACTTTAAAATTTAGTCTTTGGAGCGAATTCGCTCGCGACCACGATTTGTGTAACCCAGTCGAAACGTCGGGCAGTAAGTAGCTATGTAATTTGCTACTCCTAATATCGCGTGTAGACCCATAAAGACTAATTAAAGTGTAATGGAACGCGAAAATCTAAAATATCTGATACTTTGTTTTTACTACCAATAAACTCTTCTTCGTAGGCAATAAACATTGTATTTTTAAAATCCATCCATAAAACAAAGCCTTAGGCTAGGCAAAAGTGAAATCTAATCAGTAATTTCCAGATACACCAATATTACGTGTTGATGGATCATCCTGTAGAAAAGACGGCGCTCTGGCATATGCTACATTAATCAATCAGAAAAATCTATTTTTGTTGCTGAGATTTTAGTTCTGAACACACAATATATTCTAGTCTGAATTAGGATTTAGACATGTAATTTTTTTATTTAAATTAAATAAGTATTAGGGGATTTATTTTTCTTCAACCTAAATCTGATAATTTAGATTAGACTATTAGACCAATTTCAATTTATTTTCACCCTTAAACTGCTAAATCACCAAGAATCTTACAAAAAAGAAAGAGTTTTAAATTGACAAAAATGTAAAACTGCAATATAATATTGTTGATACAAAAAAATCTGGAACATTTCTCCACACGGTCATCTGAACCCAAACTAAGCAGAGTGTGTTCTATAGGTACTGATACACATACAAAGATTATTATAAATACATACTTAAAAACATAGACACGGAAAAAACGCTGATGTTCATCACACAAATATTTGTCCTGAGTGGGAATCGAACCCACGATTCGTCGAACCTTAGCCAGGATCACTAAGAACTTTTCCACTGAGCCAGTCCAAAAAAAAAATAAGGCGTCTGACCGATTTCAGCCATGGTGGCCGATCTCAATTGAGATCAACCAAGTGCGCAAACATAAGTGCACTCTCTATTCCCTAACTCTCATAATTCGGTGAGACGGCAATCTGACATGACCGATGAGAGCAGGCGCAGGACCAACGGCTTAACGTGCTTTCCGAGGCACGGGCGTTCAACCGCCAACTCCCTAACTCCGGGATGAGTAATTTAATTACATAAAAACGCACACAAATTTTGCCTGACCTCGGACTCGAGCCGGGGACCTCTCGGTCCTTACGCAGCGCTTGCTACCAACCAGTAGACCAACGAGGCAGTTGGCAGTAAAAAAAAATACTTGAGTGGGGATGTGACTTGCCAACTTTTTTTCCAGGTGGCTGTAAATCCTCACGCAAGAGTGGCAGAACAGCAGTTCCATAACAATGCTGCAACGTGCTCCCTTCGCCTGTCCGACTCCTATGCAAGAGTGTATGGGTGTACACTAGGAAGGCCCTAAATAGGGAAGAGTCAAGTGCGAGTCGTACTCTCTTTAGGGTTCCTGACAAACCTGTATGTGAATTATTTGAACACCTCTTCGCTCTTTCGACTTCGATCTTTTTATGAGAAATAAAATATTTGTATTTTATTTGTGAAATATCTTTATAATCTAGATTTTTTGTTTTTTTTCCCTATACCTACTGTATCTCGTAAAATCTAAAAGTTATTTTGAATTCGCCGTATTACGTCAATACTCCAATAATTTATATTTGATTTTAATCACCGGTTCGAAATGCCAATTCTACCGAAGAAGAGTTCAGCATGAAAATGAATAGTGACTCTTAGTATAAAAAAATGTTATTAGCTAAGTGACACAGTTATGATTTATTATAGTAAAATAATTTAAACTACATTTTTACTGATAAAAGTAAGGCAAACTCGAAAAAGTAAATATTAATTTAATGTAGGTTTCAAAGAAAAAGATATATTTGCAAAAATTACGAAATTATAATGTAAGATATTGTACAGTTAACATCACAAGTGCAATTCATTGGCTGTCAAAAGAGTAGGTACAGCTTTTTTACTGATGCCAAATAAAATTATTCCGTCGAAATGTGAAGTTACTCTGGTTTTTGAAGTCGGTTAAAAATTACAGGTATAGAATTTGAATAAAACTACATGTTTTGACTACGTTGTTTTATTTAAACTTAATTGTACTATCACAATGTTATTGTAGATAATTAAAAACTAGAAAATGAGCAAATTTCAAGTCTGTATGTTTTTACAAAATAATGTACCTAGATATATTGTTAGTAAACACAACCTTTGAACATTACAGAAAATAACACAAGGGCTGATTATATTTTTATAACGATTTGTACTTATTAGATCGATAGAAAAAAAAACGTATTGAAATAAATTGTCTTTTAGTTATTATTCACTATTTCAGTTAGTATAAGGAATTCATAGCCGTTGTAAAACAACAAAAAACTGTTAAACAAACATACTGGTATAGACGATGATCTATGAATGCAAGAATCAACCAATTGGCACACATTTGTGAGAAATTTTATACCACCAAAGTATTTTTTGGTAGTGGCAGTCTTCACTTAACTCGTAACTTACCCACAAATTTAATATTTTATCTCAAACACGAAGCAAGTATCAGAAAGGGACTAACTGTTATTCGGAATTAGAACCTGACGTCAATCTTATCATCATCATGACCATCATCATGACCATCATCAGCCCATATACGTCTCCACTGCTGTGGAACGAGCCCTCCTTAAACTAGGGCAATAAGGCCTTAGTCAAACACGCTGGCCAAGTGCGGGTTGGTTGGCCCAACCTTAGAATAGGTGTGTAGGTTTCTTCACTATGTTTTCCTTCACCGTCAAAGCGTCGAATTATCTTATCTGTCCTTATAAAATAGCATTGCCTTTTATTATAATAACGAAATTATTCCTCTCTGTACATCCTTCGCTTCGTGATCTAGAATAGCCGTCTCTGTTCAACCACAATTGATTAGAAAGAGACAGATTTGTTCATGAAAGGGTCCCCTAATATCTAAAACAAACCTAAACCAATTAACTAGGGTACATTTAACACTCCAAAATATGAACTTTATTTATTTAATTCAACACATAAAATAATATAATTCCTACCTGTTAAGGTAGCTTTTTTATATTTCTGTATATGTCTAGAAGAATATTTCGTTAACTACTTATTTACACCACCGCCATAGAATAAAACACATTAATTTTGTACGTGGACACAAATCTGACAATATTAAAATCTGATATCAAATACGAATGTCATATTATAAAGTTCATATTTCGTTACAAAAATTGTTCATATTATTGAGAAAGAGCATAAATACTTACATATACTTAAAGAATATCCTAACCCTACTCTAATACCTCGTAATGACAATGACGAAAATTATTATGCTATTCATGAGAAAAGGTATCATTAAAAAAAATTAATACATACAACCTTTATCGAAACATGAAGAATTCTACTGGTCAGTTACGTGGGTACTACTTACTTAAATAGTTTGTCATCGAAACACACAATTGCTTTGAAAATTATTTCTAAAAAGTCTAAAAAACATATTATTACTATTAATTCTGTAGGCCACAATTTTTTTTACAATTTTTCAAGAAGAAGGTAATGATCATTTTTTTCCCCGCACGGAAAGCAAAACTGAACCTCCTCATATAAAAACGTCTGAATGTTGACATATTGTGTAAAGAAATGTATAAAAAATTCGTGGTTTCATGTAACAAAAATCAAAATGTCACAATTTGCTTCTGTTAGTGAAAATATAGGTACTTTGTCAATAACAGCTGTATTTTGTTTTCGCATTTATAAAAGCCATGCTCGATATCAAAAATCTCTTTTATAATTTAGTTATCTCATAAAATCGTATCAAATGGTAGGATAACATCTTTGTTTTAGCATTTAATGGCGATTAAAGGACATTTCCGAATCGGAAAAGGTAAAGTGGCTCTTTCGTTCATTGAATGGTTTTAGACGTTTCATTTATATTGGACTATAAGCATTTGATGTCAGTAATTTATAAAACAAAATACATTTACAAAAACATATAGATAATAAAGGATAAATGTCATCGATAGAAATTGAGGTAACTGCTACATTCTAAGTTGTCTTGGCACCCATTTTCACTAATTATATAAATAATAAAACACTATTTTGTTCAACTGGGCAACCAGCCATTAGTAGGTATACACTAATATTATATACTTTGACAATCATTTACATTGATACTACATAAATACATTTAAAAATGACATAAATCAAATTGCGACATCGAAAAAAACAAGCATATTAATTATTTCATGAAATTTTTGCGTATCAAAAACAATTATCAGAAATAAAAAAATAGCTTGATAAGCACAAAACACAGACCTGTAATAGTAGGTAACTTATTAAGTATAACTTTACAAAAAAAATAAGAAATAAGATAAATTAACTTTTGTTATTACTTAATACCCCTAACTACCTTACCCCTTCTTGAACTTCAAGAGCAGTATACTGGCTGTTAAGTGCATGAGTATCCACACAGCTGTGACGATGAAGCCGAGGTATACTGTCGGCATGTCGATACTCCATCCTCTTTGGACCATGGCTCGGAATGACTCGGTCGAAGTCGAGAGGGGAAGGAGGTAGCTCACAAACCTTAGGATCTTGTGCATTCCTGTATGGGGAGAAATATATATAATTACTACATATACATACATACATAGTACAAGCACCCATGACGGAACTTTCATTCAATAAATATATAATTGCTAACTACAACAAAAACAAATTTTAGGTTATAAATAGTCCTAGGTATAAAAATACTTTTAGATAATTTCTTTGAAATTGAAATATTTAAAAAAATTTAAACTAACTCCAAGGAACTGATAAATGGATGATTATTTTTCTGTTTCGAATAATTAAAAATATCACTAGTGCAAGAGTTAGCATTTACCCAAAAATATTCAATTTATTGAATTAAGTTGTGTAGTGGGGTAATTTTATCCCCTTAAAGTAAGGTACGCGATTTTACAGTAAATCAACCAAATGATACAACATTTTGTATAGTTTCCCATTCAGTGACTACGTAACCACACTATTGTACCTAAGTACAGTTAGCAAAAATAGCTATCCTTACATATTTATTAAAGCTACCTCGCTTAGCCATTTACTTTCAAGACCATAAGGCTCTGGCTTGGCTTAAATTTTATTATTCAAATGATTAATAAGTAAACAACACAATTTAAAGAAAGAAAGAGGACACATTTATTGATCCCATGTACAAATTTACAATAAAGAATTTTAATAGAATTGGAGTGATCAAATAGTTCTGCCTTAGCAATTTAGCATGTGCTGTAGGTTAGCGGCAGCTAGGTTGCCATAACGTAGCTTAATAGTGAAAAATTATATCATAAAATCGCAAAATCACTAATTATGTGATAAGGTGAAGGCTTGTATTTTATTCTTTTTAATATAATCAGAACACATTACATACCCTCAATAGGCCAGATGCAGCCACTCAACATCATCATAGGCAAGAATGATCCTAGGGCCATGTACGTGGCTGCCCTGTCTGTATCACACAGCGTTGCCACCACAAAACCTGGAAAAACATTTCATACAGAAACAGGAAGAAACATTAACTTATTGCAGGTTAACCGGTAACTGCCTCGTTGGTCTATTGGAAGCAAGCGCTGCGTAAGGACCAAGGGGTCCCTGTTTCGAGTCCCGGGTCCGGGTATTTGCTACTCCTAATAACGCGTGTAGACCCATAAAGACTAATATTTAGTGCAAGGGAACGCGAAAGTCTAAAATCTAACGAATATGTGTGATACTCATTGACTTTTAAAGAATAGCGACGAATGGCCAAGACCAAATCGAAGATACATACATACATACATACATAAAATCACGCCTTTATCCCAGAGGGGTAGGCAGAGATCACTTCCAGCGATCCACTTTTCACCTCTGTGGGAAACGTGACGTGACGGGTTGTGGACCACGTCGCCGCCATTCTGCCTTGTGCATTGTTTTAACAAGGTCATTGCGTTCCCTCGAGTAGCAAGGATATATGACGGGGGAAGGAAAAGGAGAGGAAGGATACTATCGCCTCGGATGATTTGGACTGAGTCGATAGTAGCTCGAAGAGCCGGGGTCGCTTACCCGTATACCGTTCACCAACCACCGGACAGATAGTTGTGACTGGTATCCCCTGACTGAAAGATCAAATCGAAGATTGCCTTACCAAAGGTCATTCCGCAGAAGCCGTTGAGGAGAGTCAGTACGGTCACCCATCCGATTGGTCCATTCTGACTGAGCTGGAAGCCAGCGAAGCCCATGACCAGCACGATGCCTGTCTGGACCAGCATCACCACGATTTGGACCACCAGTTGAGAGAATAAGATCTCGGTACCTGCAAAGATGGAACGAGCATTGGATATAGATCGATAGTATTTTTTTTTCTTTTGTGATATTTCTTCAGATCAGCTTGCATCACTTTTGCAAGCGCCAAGTATAGATTTAACTTTATTAAAAAAAATGTTTCAAAAATTTTTTTTGTGTAAAAATTTATCATGTTAGAAACACACCCAGACACGGAACAAATACCGATGTTCGTCACACAAATATTTGTCCCGAGTGGGAATCGAACCCACGACTCTTGGAACGGTAGGTAGTGAGCCTGGGTCACTAACCACTGGTCCACCGAGCCAGTCATTAGATATAGATCGATGATAGTATCAATAAATTTAGCCAAGTTTTTATCAATGTTTATCACTAATGTGTATATTTATTTATTTTTTCGAACCAATCACGATTTAGTATCAATGCTCATTCTATTTCATATTAATTCAATAACGATTTAATATTAATTTAATCAAGATTATCTGGTAGGGAGAAAACCATTCATTCAGTTTAATATCTTGTACTTAAATTTTATTTTTGTATTAATGTTATATAAAAAAAAAGAAAAACAAGTACAATCTTAATAAAATAGTAAGTAGATCTTTAACTAATTACAACATACTATCTTAAAAAATGCTAAAAAAAAAGTTGCAAATATGTATATCTATATCTGTATAATGTACATACTCGTATAATATGTATCTACTATTAATAAACTATTTTCTTAAAAGACCGTGCTTACAAACGATAGTAAAATAAATTATTTTGAAAAAACATCCAACTTGTTTTGTTGTTGACTGTACCAACGAAACTATTTTCAACTAACCTCCTTACTTCTAATTTCGCTAAATAAATGTGAGTGAACATATTAAAGTATATTGTAACTGTAAGCTTATTTACTTTAATGGCGATCATAAATATGTAGAGGAATATACGTAGAGTATAATATATCTTTATGAACTCAGCGGATTTGCGGGAAGTTATTGTATGCAGTCGGGTTTACCACAACTCGTAAGTTTAAATATAATCTGCTTAAGCACACAAGGCAGGAATTATGTAAAAGAACACTCGATTTGTTTTGTAATGAAATGTAATTTTATCATATTGTATGTTAACTGTTGTTATTTTGAAACGAAAATATTATCACTACATAGTATAAAACAAAGTCGCCTTTTCTGCCCCTATATCCCTATGTGCGCTTAAATCTTTAAAACTACGCAACGGATTTTGATGCGTTTTTTTCCAATAGATAGAGTGATTCAAGAGCAAGGTTTTTATGTAAATTTACCCGAAGCGAAGCGAGGGCGGGTCACTAGTATGTATAAAACTCGCGTAAAATAAAGTTCTAATTTTCATTCATTAATTTTGTCTAAAATGATTAAGTTTTAGCAAAAATATTGTTTAACGTTTTGTCAAACAGTATTTTCCTTTTTTTTTCTTAATGACATACGATGTTAACTTGCAGTAGCCTCGTCATCATCACTGGACTCGCGGGGGAGCGGATGGCTCTCAACTCTAGGATGGCCCTAACCCCTGACTTAAATTTCATTAGGTTGGAATCTTGAGCAGGGTTGCTAGTAAGTTTAACCATTTATTTTTCTTTCTCTTTGAAGAGGAAATAAAGATAGAGCTGTAATCTCACCAGTGATTCCAGAGACCAGTGATCGTTCCAGGATACCCTCGTTTCTTTCAGCTAGAAGAGCACCAGAGGTCAGCGCCACAGCCAAGAAGTAGATGATACTGTAAAAAAAGGAATAAGGTATAGATTTAGATAAATACATCGGTCATTTTAAAAGGAACCATTTTGATTTAGCCCTTAAGCTCCACCGACGGGCTCGGTGAAACAGTGTGAATCCACTGTCATTTCTGATATCCGTAATACAGGTGCTTAACCTACTTAACACGGAATCATATCATTATGTTATGTTGTGAAAAAGAAAAAAATATATAAACCTGTAAAAACATTGATAAAAATGAAGATAACCACCACATTCACCGTATTTTATAAACAATTTGGGTAATATATCTATCTATACTCGTACTAATGTATTTCATTCTTGTAATAACAATGGTAAGTATCCCCATATACCTATTAGTACCTATATGTTCGTAGTTTCCAGACTTTGTAATTATGAATTACATTTTAGTATTATGTAAGCAAATAAATATACAAACACTCTTAACCCTTAATCAAATACAGCATATAGAATTTTTTCATTGGTTTTCGCCGGTATTACAACTGGATAAGGTTCAAAATCTGGTGGGAATTATTTTCTCTGTGAGCGATTAAGGGTTAAATAAATATAACCCTCCTTCTAACATCATCATCATCATCATGAGCCTATTCCTGTCCACTCCTGGACACAGGCCTCCCCAAATTCACGCCACTTCTGTCTGTCTTCGGCCACTCGTTCTTTGTTCGTACGCCTTAGGCTGACTATTTAGGGTAAAAAGTTCAACACTTACGTCAAAATGACACCAGGACCGGCGAAGTCAGTCAAGTTCGGTACCCTCAAACCGTACAGCGGATCGTTGAACTGTAACAAATAAGCATAACATTAGGTTATGGTACAAACAAGCATTAAATAAATATCTCAATTAATAAAAACAAAATAAAGGACATTTCCACACATCCTATGGGCGTCAGAGACTGATATACATACATATATATTTATATATACATATGTACTTAAATACATAATCACACCCAGACACGGAACAAACACCGATGTTCATCACACAAATATTTGTACCGAGTGGGAATCGAAACCACGACTTGGAACCGCCAGCCAGGGTCACTAACCACTGTTCCACCGAGCCAGTCATTACATTAGGTTATAGTAGGTACAAATAAGCATAACATTAGGTTATGGTACAGTCTTGCACATTAAGTGTACCTAGGTTACCAATCGAACTATAAATTAGCTACAACGTTGTACTATATACGTTTTTATTTCTCGACTGGCTCGGTGGAACAGTCGTTAGTGAGTTGGCGGTAATAGGAGTCGTGGGTTCGATTCCCACTCGGGACAATATGAAACTTTTGCATTAATGAATAAATTTAATAAACATAAATAAGTACCTAACTAATAAATGTATTTTTATAACTGTCTATTTTTTCATATTTCCAAAACGTACTATAATAGTTCGCCGAAGATATATGTGTTATTATTGCGACTTTAAGGTGGCTACCCTAGGCGAAACACAGACAGACTATACACCGTGAAATTTTAGTGGTTGTTTTCCCGCAGTAAAATGATTCTATCTTAGTAGGACAAAAGGTGTGTGCAGTTCTTTTTTGGTAAAATCAATAAATGCCGGTTTTACGAAAGGTTTACCCGTAACTCGAAAGCACGTTCGAACCGCTTTATGACTTAGGGTGTAGAGCTTCTTTAGCTTTAAGCATCGATTTCATGCGGCAAGCAGTACCTGAATACGTCACATCTTCAAAAACAACGATAGCTTCTCTCGTTTTCGACTTAGAAAATTATTATTTTGAAAATTTGAAAAAAAAAAATTTTTTTTCGCGGTATAATTTGCATGATTCGATAGTATTACTAAAGGCAAATCGTTCTGCCACGGGAAAACAACCACTAAAATTTCACGGTGTATGTATTTTTTCATATTTCCAAAACGTACTTTAATAGTTCGCCGAAGATGTATGTGTTATTATTGCGACTTTAAGGTGGCTACCCTAGGCGTAACACAGACAGACTATATTAATGCTTACTACCACGCAATAAGGTCGGCACAAAGTCCAATTGTTATATCTCACGAGCTGCTGACTGTACATCAATAGAAGGGTAATTTCCATTGCAATAAAATGAATGTTCGAATAGAAAGTTTAACATCGGAGAAGGTTAAATGCCTCAAACGTTAAGTTGGTACAAAGGTTTCAACTGGCAGGCACTTTACATTACTTAAGTATACTTATTTCAGCCAAATTAGAGACAAAACGTTTAACTTTTACCATAGTTGATATTCATTCATTATGATCACGTAGGTACTACAGTGTTTTATTGAAAAGATATTCAGTTTACTATTTATGATTAGACACACTTGTGTTGCCAACTTAGTCAATTCATGGAATATGCCTATTTTAAATTACTATAATAACATACTTAACCTCGTACAAACTTAACTTAAAGGTAGAATTTATGAACCCAGTAAGCGTGAAGCAATTATCATTTATGTTAGGTTATACATATTAAAATAGTTTAGCATATAGCTCACTTAATTACTAGTATAGTGATAGATTTTAGAAAATAAGAGAGAACTCTTTCGCTGCAAAAAATAAGTGACAGAATAATAGGTATATTTTAACTCTAAAGGTTTTCCAGTTTACTGTGCTTATATCAAAGAAAATAAACAATGTAAATATGAAATTTTACGAGTATAACCTCTGGAGAAATTAGATTCAACCGGCCATAGCAAATAGTATATGTGTCCTTACTGAAAACCTTGAGTAATATTTGGAGTAGGCGATTTTTATACGGTCTTGACTTGGCAAACATTACGAGACTATAGACTGTTTCAATAACAACGTGATACTGTAACAGGTAATTGTATCTGTTTCTTAAAGCCATCATAATCAGCCATATACGTCAATGAATTTCTTCAACCTCTTCAAGAGAGAATCGTTCTATCTATATCTCTATCTAGTTCTTAAAGAGGTTGGTTCGCACGCGATTAAAATTCATTCGTGCGAAACGCCTACTAAACAAATAAAATTTTTGAAAGCGGACGTTTCGCACGTTCGGGCGAATGAATTTCGTGCGAATCGACTACTAAGCCAAACCAAGAAATCACATCAAACCCAAACACGGAACAAACACCGATGTTCATCGCACAAATATTTGCTCCGAATCGAATCCGGGAATCGAACCCCCGACTCTTGTTCCACCAAACCAGTCAAATTACACAATCGTAAAAAATGATATCACTTATTCTTGAAAGTAACACTAGTATTCTCGCACATGGTACAACACTATTTCTTGGCCTGCGCCCCTCAACCCTGAGTGTGCATTTCCAAAGGCAAGCAAACAAGGAATATTTTCGGACTCTGCACAATTTTGGTCGTAGTTTTAATAGAAATAGGAGTAAACTAACAAATATGAGAGCTTATTGTTAACTCTACTTTTGTGACTCGGTTATCTTTGCTTACTTAACATGACCTTTGATATAATGGTTGTTGACCACTGCATGTTTCTCGGGTATTAAGCATGTTTTCATAAAATTTTAAAAGGGTTATGTAAAAGGCCTCCGTCCCAATTAAAAAAAAATAAATATTGCACAACATCACATACATTGATCTGATCCCGTGGTAAGTAGCTTAAGCACTTGTGTTACGGATATCAGAATCAACAGTGGATATGTTATGGACCAAGTGATTAATGCGAGCATTATTAATAATGCCCGAGCATTATGTATAATGTCTAGCCTTATCGGGCCAAGTGATAAATTATTATTTCAACTTCATTATTTATCAGAATGCGCGGGCATTATTATATGGCTATGTGATAATTGGGCAATATGATAATTGTGCGTAATTTGAGGTAAATAATTGTCTTTTGTGCTTTAAAATAATTTAATAATAAAAGAAAACGTAAAATTTCCACCCTGTATTACGCTTTTTACAAAGTTACGCCGTTTGACACGTTTTCATAGTGACGTAATGGGTAATACTCACTGCGTAATTTTTAGAATAGGATGAATAATTATTGTACATGGGAAACTTCACTTATATTTTTACGTAATTCGATTAATTTTATCATTCGTAACCCCTGCTGGAGTGTATTGACCATCATTTATCTATGTATTCAGCCATTTTCGTACATGTGCGCATAGATTACGTTCCTACGTGTATTTATTATTTTTTGTGACCGTTACGTTAACTTTGACGCGTTATTGGACGTTGATTTTGCTTTGTGTTTGGACTTTGATTTAAAATGCCGAAACGAGGAAAAACAATAAATAGCCAATGTCTCCGTAATCTTGATCTCCCCGCGCATCAATACTAACTATAATAATGACTTCGATTTTGGGTGTAAACGCCTTTATTTATATTGCAATTTTGAATAATAGTGTGTCTTACGAGTTACGCCGCCAAATTATGTCCATTACCCCCTTTTGTTATGACATTTTTTTCACGCCACAATATTTTTTAGAGGCGTAACTACATTTTATATTAAACTATTGTATATCAAATGATAATAATGATTAAAGTTTTTTCTACATAAAATGTTTGTATTACTTTGCCCAAAAGGTGATAAACACTATGTATAATGCCCGGTCAAAGTGATTATTTGAATAATTATTATTGAATTGCACTCTCATATTGGGCATTTTTCATATGGACCGGGCAGTATGAATAATGCCCATTTTATCATTTGGTCCATAACAGATACACAAATATACTTAAATATATTTAATAATACACCCAGACACGGAACAAACACCGATGTTCGTCACACAAATATTTGTCCCGAGTGGGAATCGAACCCACAACTCTTGGAACCGTAGGTAGTAAACCTGGGTCACTAACCACTGTTCCACCGAGCCAGTCACAATTGATGTTACCATCTGATTGAATTTTTATAGAGATAAGATTTTCATAGATATACTAAATGTAGGTATGGTATCTTGGGAAAGATCTAAAGGTTTAAAAGTTACTTACCAGCACTGGAATGGACAGGGTCCTCTTAGGCAGATCGCAGGAAACTGACATATCCTCAGTAGCCTCCATGAAAGACTCGCTGATGTCCCTCATCATCATCCACTCGATCTGCTTGTCTGCAAACGAACAAAACAATATGTTTGAGGATGTAGACCTTCTTTAGCCTTTACGCGGCAAGCACTACCTGATTACGTCACATCTCTTAAAAGAAAAAAAGATGTCTTGCTTCAGAAAAAGTTGTTTATTATTCTCAAGAAATAACTAGCATGGTTCAATACTACTACTTTAGGCAAATCATTCTGCTGCGGGAAAACGAGCATAAACATTTCACAGTGTATTTATGTAATCCAAAACATTAATATTGTCATCATTAAGAGCTTAAATAGATAACCACTGCTGAGGCACGGGCCTACCCTAAACTAGAGCGATCTTGCCTTAGTCAACCACATAGGCCAAGTAGGGTAGGTCGACTATACAACCTTAGAATTTCTTCACAAGTGTGCAGGTAACCTCACGATGTTTTTCCTATACCGTCAAAACGTCTACAAATGGTAATTTAAATTTGAAAACACATGACGTATGTGGGAGGGTTTGAACTGGCGCCCTCTCGCATGGCAAGCAACGACCTTAACTCGCCATCGACGCTTTTAATATAAGATGCCCGACCGATATTGGCGATAACATCTAATATCAATAGAGGTGTATACAATAAGTTAAATTACTAGACACAGGTAGCATACCCAAGAAATAGAAACAACGAACAAAACATGACTACCAGCTGATTTCTATTTGAGATTAGTTGCACTAGCCGAAATACGAAGACATTACCTAAAACCAGTATTTGAAAGTATTCTAAGATTTTGGTATTCACTGTATTTTAAAGTCATTTTAATAAGCACTGCGGTATGCAGATAATCTATAATATAAAAATGAATCGCAAAATGTGTTGGTAAGCGCATAACTCAACAACGCCTGAACCAATTTGGCCAATTCTTTTTTTAACAATGTTCGTTGAAGTACAAGGATGGTTCTTACGGCGAGAAAAAATCTAATAATTGCCGGGAAAACCCTAAAAACAGCCCTTTTCTTTTTCACATTTTTTTGACAGGACGAATTCTGTCAGGTCAGCTAGTATCTATATATAGATATAAGCGTGTATTCATCTTCTTTCCATATAATTAAAAGGAAATCACGACCTCCTCAAATCTTAATTCGCAGCTAAGTAGGTCAGAAAAATAATTATCACAAATCTCAATGGTACCGATTGGCGAACCGAAATTCATTTCCGACCCCGGTTTTGTGTATTACGGCGATAAATTCCCAAAAAGGGTCTGGAAAGGAAAATGTTGCTAACTAATGACAAGTAATCTGAAGCAGCCAATGCCAGATAGGAGCATGTTGATTGACTGTTCAATCACGATGGGATAGATGGCGACACAATGTTAAGAAGGGCAGTGAGAGGCAGTTACCCTAACTTTAATGATACGAGTATCTAATTTTTTTTAATAGAAAGGATTTTGAATGTTTGACATTAAGTTTTAAATTGAAATCTAGGTTTCAAATCTTAAACATCTTTCCAATTTTACAACATTTTATAAAAGTTATATTAGGTATCAATAATCAAAATAATGTTGGTAATTATTTGATTTTATCGTTTTTAATATACTTACCAGTTCAAGTGCAAATACTCAAGGAATGAAAAAATTATACCGCCTATCGTTGACTCTTTAGTCAACTCATTGAAAAAAAAAAACACTTTTAATTAATAATAATTTTACAGAACGAACCCAAAAAGAATATTTTCTCTAATAAACCGTAAAACACAATTTGATCTATGTTAGAAAAGTTATTTCATGACTGTGCACTATTTTAGTTAAATAAACTACTTTTCTATCAATTCCAATACTGTGACCAAAAAAATAAAAAAAAATCCCAAAAACAAAGTCTTCTCTAGCAGAAGATAAAATAATCTTATGACGTTCAAACTTTGACACAAACTTACTAACAGCCTTCAAAATTAGGCGATAATCATAGGCAAAATGTACCAGAACCATGTTATACACATAATTAATAGTTACAATGTGGCAATCTACCCAGTTATTAAGCATGGCTATTGATTATATTTACCAAAGGGTAGCCATTTTGTATGACGTTTAATCCCCTAACTCACCAGTAGCGCTACCATGAGTTTAAAACTTACGGACTCGATATCGCCTACGTAAATAATAAGTCTATGAAAAACTTGTACAGCGCCCCTGGTGGTTACGCTAAGAACTAAAATCGGTCGTATGAAAACAACTCGATAGGTTTTTAACGTACGTAAGTTTTCGACAGCCAACTCATGGTACCGCTACAGGAAACCATAACGACGTCGGGCGTTACGAATCGGAGTTTTTTTTTTAAGATAACCTCACTACTGATGGTAAGCAGTAGTGAGATCCCCATATGAGGTCAATAGATCTTATTGATAGTAACAGAGCCCACGACCAAAATTTTTGTCTCATAGCAATACGGCCAAAACCGCATCAAATCGATAGATAAGATTATTCTGAACTCGAAAATACCAATATCAGACATTTTCCGCGTAGCGTTTGATCTGACCGAATTTTCAAAATTGTCAAAGAATTTTACCGAACTGCATCATAGCAATATGTCTGATTTGCAGACTGTAGTTAAATGATGATTCTGAGATACCGGAAACATATTTTTCAGACGTTAGTGGTGTAGCGCAAACCCGTAAAATCACTTAAAAGATTAAAAATGAGACAAAAAAAATGTCTCATAGCAATACGTCTGAAAATCTTTTTTATTAGTAAATTTTGGTTATTTGATGCGAACAAAACAATTTTCAGACGGAAATGTGGACGCATAAAATTTTGAGACCGTTTTGAAAATGTTAACAAATTTTACCGATCGGTATCATAGCAATATGTCTGAAAATTGCTAGACATGATAGAATAAGTTGTCCACATGTGCAAAAAATTTATATCAGACAAATGAAGTGTAGCATCTTTTCTATCAGACAACTTTTCGATACTCAGATATCATTTAAGAATCGTATTGAGGTATCTTGAATGAAACCAATGAATAATAGTAAGAAAGGGGCAGGGGCGTAACAAGCGATGAGGCTGTTGAAATTAAATACTGATTGATTTGATAGTTTTGGTTTTATTTAAAGCACACTTGTTATTTTCGTTTTAGCATATACTCCATATGCTACACTTAAAGTATCTGAAAACAGGTTTTTGGTAATCAAGGCAGCAAAACGAAAAGTTAAAAAAAAAATTATCCGTATTGCTATGATACAGGTCGGCTAAATTTGTTGACATTTTCAAAAATGCGCTCAGGCTATGTGCTACGCACAAAATGTCTGAAAACAAACTTTTTCGTAATACAATTATAAAATCTATGTACATTATCACTATCAGACGTATTGCTATAATACCGACTGCCTTTTTTTTTTGACACAGCAGAAATGGCCTCCCACGCAGTTGCTACACTTTCGACCGTTACTATATACCTAGTCGGGTTCAGAATCATACAATCTAAAGATTTTATAGGGTTTTTGCCGTATTGCTATGAGACATGGTTTTGGTCGTGGGCTCTGTTACTATGAGTCTGTCGCACTCACCCTGAAGCCCGGGATATATAGGAGGGAGGGAATAAACGAGCTGGAACGGCATTGCATGCTCTATATCGTCGGCTTAGAGTGTAAACCTGTCAAATCCATTTTTTTACTTTAATACGTTATTTATACCATTCGAAAGTGTGAAAATAAATTATACACAATCTAATCGTCTCTCCTGAAAATGTACCTGATATGGAGTTAGCAGGTTTACACTCTAAGCCGAAGATATGTATTATCATCATCATCATTAGGCTATAGGTTTGTCCACTACTGTATATAGACCTACCCACGTATATTTGAGTGTTAATTAAGAGGACGCCAAGGTTATAAACTACATACATTTATTGACTTAACGCTACAAGGCTCTGGCATCCATACTCCCCTAATTTTAACATAACTTACATAAGTTGACTTAAGGTGCAAAAAAAATAAATAAACAAAACCAAATAGACTGACGCAGTTACCCAAAATCATTTTTGGGTAACTGCGTCATCATTGGCCTCCGATAATAAGCTCCTTCATAAGGTCCAAAAATTAATGGAACATTTTAATGTAATCTACTTTATAAAGGGTTTTATGTTTTCGCCAAAATAGTGTCCCAATGAGATAGAAGACTCGTGGAAATTTGATAGTTCGCAACATGGCTTGCGGATAGATTCTGTTGACATGGCTTCACAAATAGGTCTACTCTTACCCATGTATTATTTACGGGTTAAACTTCTTGTTATATCTATTATTAGATATCTAACCCTTATTAGATATCTAACCCTTCAATCCATGAATCTATGCTTAAAGCTCATAACAAATATTATACCATGACGTAATACGAGATCGTGAAAACTTCTTTAGAACATTTATTTCCTGTGTATTTTAAGTGAATTGTTAAAAAAATTTTGTTTCCCAAACAAATAAAATATAATAACGAAAAAGTAAGTTCAATTTTCCAACCAACATAAATAAATATCATGAGAAAAAATTCTGAGCTTCCCGAGAATTGTGACCCTGATATGAATATCCTACGTTATAGTACAATTAATTGAAATTATTTTATGGTACTACGTACATAATGGGCAAAAATACAACAATATTACAACTTCTGCAAAATGTTTTTACAAAAACAACAATTATTTTTATGCAATAACCAACTTTTCTAACAAATATTCGTGTGTTTTCGCAACACTTAAAGCATTTAGCCCCCTAATTCAAGTTTTAATGAAACATCCAAACTCACAAACTCAGTTACCTCACAGCTTTTCTTTAAAAGACTTTCTAATGAGAAAGAAAACATTTTACCGTAAAAAAGTCCCTAAAAGTGTCCCTGAATTATCAACATAGGCCCTCATTCCACATTCAAGTCAAAGTAAAATAACTATTTCAAAGTTATTCGGAATAAATTCCACGGGGGTTGTATCTGCTAATTTCCTATCGCGTCGTTGTTGGGGGAGAATGGACCTTATGTGGTTGGCGTTAGATCGGTTTTTGTGGGTGGTGGTGGTAATAAAAAATCATCAGAGGCCTGATCATTGCGATCGGTCCACTGCTGTTCTAATTTGTATGCAAATGTACGCGCAGGACAGTGATGTGCCATTTCGATATAAGAATCGGGACAAATTATTTGTTGACTGACAAAATATTGACTGGCTCGGTGGAACAGTGGTTAGTGACCCTGGCTGGCGGTTCCAAGAGTCGTCGGTTCGATTCTCACTCGAGACAAATATTTGTGTGATGAACATCGGTGTTTGTTCCGTGTCTGGGTGTGATTATGTATTTAAGTATGTATTTAAAAATATATATGTATGTATATCAGTTTCTGACGCCCATAGTACAAGCTCTGCTTAGTTTGGGGTCAGATGGCCGTGTGTGGAAATGACCCAGATATTTATTTATTTATTTATTAAAATTTATGGTCACAGTAAAAATAACTTCCTTCTTAATCGGTATATCAGCATTTTAAGACTTTTGTAGAAAATTATACCTAATTAATCTGTTTTCGAAACTAAAGTAAAAGATGATGAGTCGAGCTGAGATAGATGAGCAATCAGAAAGCTTTCTTGACCGAATAAAGAGTGACTCAACGGAATACATTATATTATTATCAATACACTTTTATTAGGTGCCACTATGTAACCTTACAGCCACTATGTAACATCCGTAAGACAAAACTGTTTTGGATCTTGGATGTTATCTGTGCAGAGATAAGATATAAAATCCAAAACACATAAATAAAATAGAAAAAACACAATTTGTTATTTTTACTTTCTTCACTAAACATGTTGTATTTTAAACTCGGATATGTGTAACATTAATTCTAAAGCTACATATATTTCTTCAAAATCTGAACAATGTACATACATCACAAATTCATCGCTATCAAATCAAAACCTCACTCGCGCACTCCCGAAAATATGGGACGCGTCCCGCAAAACAGGGACAAACAGCAACACTCCGAGGGCTTTAGCTATCAAGGGCGGTAATTTACAGCGTACACAGATGAACCGATTTGAGGGAAGGGCGTGCATTAAAAAGATATGATGAAGCTTGAGGGCCCTTTTCATCTGCAAACGAGTTTCGGAAAAGTTTACCATCATAATAGGCGGTGGCGGAAAAAATTAAACTGAACATAATTTTTGGATAACTAAATTTGTCGCCATCTTTGAATTGGGGAAGGAAGCTCGTGGAGTGCAAATTGTTTGGATATTCTTTGCTACTTGCTGTGAATTTGTTTCGACCTCGGATTATATGGGACGAGGGACAAATGTCCCATCATTTTGCAATCACAATAGTCGAACTAAACACAATATGTTCAAAACAGCAAAATCAAAGATGCAGACAAAACTAGTTGTGTTACAGATTTTGTGATACTTGTAGTGAAGTGATCTCTGCCTACCCCTCTGGGAAAAAGGCGCGATTTTATGTATGTATGTAGTGAAATACCAATTAAATCGTTGGGTAAGAGGGTGTGCTAAATCTATTTATATTCCTTTTTACGTACTAACTGGAAGATGTTGTATCTGTTTACAAAGGAGCTTAAAAGTTCTTCCCAGAAAAATTGTGTATGTCTTTAAAGCTTGCATTTTAACGAGTATAATGATGTCGTAACACAAGCATTATGCATACGGAAAAGGCGTAACTATCGCGTTTCATATCTTCCCGGAAGAATCGGCATTCCGAACAGTGGAATTATATTATCGCTGTGTGGACGATTTGTAAGTGCATGTATAATGCATGTGAATAATTTCTTTTTTGATTGGCTCTTATCTAGTGCAATGGATCTCTGATAATCTAGAGGCTTACCGAGGTAGTCCAGTCAAATTAGGTTTCATCTGCGGAAAAATTACTAGTGAGCTGAATTTTGGTACACACCTTTATTACGGCATTGTAATGAAGGTGTGAAAAATCGACATTCATATCGTGCCGGCTTAAAAAGTTATAGGGGTCAAAAGGTCGCGAAAATCAGTTTTTCGCGAATATCTTGCGATCTATTGCTTGTAGGTTAATTGAGGTCATTAGAAAAATTATTTGTTATAAAATTATCTACAAAAAATGTCTTTTGCATTTTTTGTAGAATTGAAAGTTTTCGGAGGAGAGCGCCGAGAAAGCACTCACATACGGTATTGTATACCAAGGCGTACGTACGCCCTATGCTTTTCATTGATATTTGTAAGCGTGTTGTTAGTAAAATCTACTACATACAGACATATAGCATTAGTAATACTAGTACAGAAAGTTTTCCTTTTGGAAAAGGAAAACTGAAAATCATGAAGATGTTTAAAAAAGATTTGTAATTGTACAAAAAATTGCAGCGGTAGAAAAATATGTCCTAGCATTGACAATGCATCTCGAGAGCAATTTTCTTGTTGGAATATTTCTGCAAAATTGTTTTAAATCAGATCTTTTTCAAACATCTTCATGATTTTCAGTTTTCTCTTTTCCAAAAAGGAAAACTTTCTGTATAGTATTACTAATGCTATATGTCTGTATGTAGTAGATTTTACTAACAACACGCTTACAAATATCAATGAAAAGCATAGGGCGTACGCCTTGTATGCAATACCGTATGCTTTCTCGGCGCTCCTCCGAAAACTTTCAATTCTACAAAAAATGCAAAAGCACATTTTGTAGATAATTTTATAACAAATAATTTTTCTAATGACCTCAATTAACCTACAAGCAATAGATCGCAAGATATTCGCGAAAAACTGATTTTCGCGACCTTTTGACCCCTATAACTTTTTAAGCCGGCACGATATGAATGTCGATTTTTCACACCTTCATTACAATGCCGTAATAAAGGTGTGTACCAAAATTCAGCTCACTAGTAATTTTTCCGCAGATTGGTGTTTAAAAGAGCTAATTTGACTGGACTAAGGTGTTAGGCCGCAGAGGATGGTATTATTATAGAAGGTATTATTGAACATGAATTTTGTTTTACACCATTTTTGATTTTCATTACGTTTAACTATAAATTACGCACCACTGTGTTTTCAAATTGAAATTCATGTGATCGATTATTTGAAGCGTTACTAAAGGAAAACATCGTGAGGAACATGTACGTACACCTACGAAGAAGTTCTACACAACCTTTGCAGTCAATCAACCCGCACTTGGCCAGCGTCAACGGTTGACTATGTTCTGATCGCTCTAGTTTAGTAGGCCCGTGCCCTAGCTGTGGAGACGCATACGGGCTAAAGATGATCATGAAAGCTATAAAGACAGCCAGCTCACCTCCATTGTCCAAATGCATGTGTACGTCAGAGTTGGTGATGGTGGCATCATCAGCGTTCCTGTTGTCCATCATTCGTTCCTGGAGACTCCTAGAGAAGTTAGAAGCGAAGGTCATCACGACACGAGCTTTGCCCATCCGGGCTTCCTTCAAAGCTTCTTCGGTGTTGGAGTAGTACACCTGTGGGTGGTAGAAAACTTTTTGGTAAAAGACAAAAACATTAAAAAAAAAGAAGGTTGTTTATTTTGACTAAGGTATGTTTGTTTGTAATGCACCTGTCTCCTACACCAAGTCGTGGACACGATTCCCACTCGGTGGGCGGCGATGAAGATCGGTCTTTACTTCGTGTCAGGGTTTCATATTTATATTTCTGGGTATACCACTGTCATTTTTGCGATATTCGTAACACAAGTCCTTCAATCACGCACAGATACACTCCTACTTAATACGAGTTCAGTACAATGTATGAGTTGATGTTGTAATATTTATTGATTGAACGAATTTTGATCACCTTTCTAAGTACCACTCTACTTAGGTACTAACGAAATCAAAATTCAAACTACAGATCAGTGATTGGATTATCATAGTTTACAATTAATTCAAGCTTCTCCAACAGTAGTTAAGATTGCTACATTTAAGATTTTCCCCAAGAAATCTTGGAACTAGTTAATAATAATAACATCTCCGGTAAAACATTTCATATTCCCCAGCCGCTCTCTCCTAAGTGGAACTAATTAAGGCAATGGATCGAAAAAGGAAGATTTACACCCTTTCTTCCAACTAGATGGATTCTACGAAATGGATAGCTAACTTACACTAACGTTATACCCTCCACTGAAGAACGTTTTTAATCTTTGAAATTGACAATGGATGAGAGATTGGCCGGAGAAAAATGTTTTTCTAAGATTGATGCGAATGTACGGTAAGGTTTACAGACTCGATTTTAAAATTTTGGTTTACAAAAGAAGGTATTAGGATTACTACTATACCTACTATTCTATGTTCTGCTAGTATCAAAATGGTATTAGCTGAATAAGAGAAAACTGCAACTGAATAATTTGCTTTATTAGCTGATGATATTCCAAATAAAATAAATGAGGTTAAGATAGAAGCTGAAATCTTAAAACGATACAATCTCATGTTCTTTCTCTTTTATTGTTATTGTTATTACGAGTCTTTTTTATTTCATTTGTCCTAGGAGATGACCCAGCATGAGCTCGTTTTTCTGAGCCATCTAAATACAACAAAACCAAAAAATTTGGAAAAACCAAACCAACTTACCAAATTATTCTGCCTCTTCGACAAGAAATCCAAGTATCGACAACTGAAGTTCGCTATATCCCATTCGTAAGTCTCTCTGTTCTGTGGACAGTCTTTGGAGTAGGGGCAGAGGACGTTGGTGGAGTTGTTTTCGTAGTTCACAACGGCGATGGGCAGTTCCTCAGGGTAGTGGCCAATGGCGATACAGAAGAGGAACATCTGAGTCACGGGAAGGACGACGATGAAGCAAAGCAATCTGGAAGAAAAATAAAGATGTAGCATCGATACAAGAACGAAACCACTGGAGCATGAGAAAAAAAAATCTTAACAAGAAAAAAAGGATGAAAAAATATAGAAATAAATATGAAACAAAGAAAGACAGAATGAAAACCATTAGGTAACCTAAACCCTAAACCTAAATTAACCACACAAAAATACCTATATAGTTAAATTCCAAGGATTCTTCTACACCATTTATTTCTTTAGGAAATATGCCAAATATATATTAAGGAAACAAGTAGAGGTAGATAAACGTGGTTGTGATCTAAATTATAAGTTATTTTGACTATTAAACACTATTATTGTCATCTTTTTTTTCTGTTTCGTGTTTATACATGTTGAATATTTTCTAATATTAGTATCGAGCAAAAATCTGCACTTTCATAATATCGCTCAAATGTTTATTATCTTCTGATTTGGTTGCTACAACGTCCACAAATATCATCTGTGATATGCTTACCCAATATTCCTCAACAAACTGCTCGCATTCTTCCAGATCAGAGCCTTCATATGGTTCCACTTCATTGGCTTGTACTTGTCAAACGTCTTCTGTGGCTGGGCGGGGTTGATGGTCATCTCCATCGGAGGTACAGGATCCACGGTCACTCGCCCTCTGCTGCTCATTGACACGTTGTCACCAAACTCTCCAGAGATCTCACCCACTTCCGCCTCTTCGGCGTCTATTGCTGCTGGGTTCTGGAATAAAAGACAAGAATGTTCCATGAAGAACTTACTTACAAACTTAATTAACTTACTCAATCTTATCTGATATAAATGTTGTTCATATATTTATTTATTTAATGCTCTCCATAGTTACAAAATCTTAGTTTAAATGAAAACATTAAGCCAGTAGTAGAATCACCACAACTGGGGAAGTGTTCGACTTCGCCTATGAATTAACACAAACAGGTATGGAACAAACATATTTTTTGCCTCGTGAATATAACATTGAGATCAATTGAAAAATTAGTTCTGCACCCAAAAAAGTCAGATCCCAAAATTTAAGAAGATTGATAAAAATGGTTTACTGACCGCCAAAGCAGGTATTTCCACTTTGTCAACGACATCTGCCAAGATGCTGGATCTTCTTCTCTTCCCTCTGTTCTGGATGACGGCCAGCTTCAGGAACACGTCTTCTAGATTCTCAGCCTGGTAGCGACGGATCAGCTCTGATGGAGACTCCTCAGCCAAGAAGCGACCTCCACGCATCAGACCAATCTGGAGAGATGGACAGTTTTTATGTAGATTATCTTGATGAATTTCAAAAGGATAAGAAGTAGATTAATTGTGAATAGGAATTTAGAAATTTTGCGACAAATAAATCCAAATATTAACTACTGATTTTTAAACATGGATTTTCTCTTTATTTTATACTCATAGATTGATTATAAAAGCCTTTAGGTACCAAATTTTTTGATAATTTACGAAAATACAAGTTTATCTCACGAAACGATATCACTCATTTTGGTCGTAGATAATTTGTTAGTAAACAACACTATCAAAATAATAAAAAAATTGGTTATACTTGTAAGATTTTTAGTGCGCCATTAAGAAAATCAGACGTCCCCTTAAATTATGTCTATGAACGGAAAGTTTAGTCCAACCAAGTGGACATCGGAAACCTTTTGTGAACTTACTTATTCTGGAAACTTGGAGAGAAATAGTGGAACAATTCCAATCCAGTTCGTTGGATCTCAATAAGTAATAAAGCGGCCAAGTGTGCAAAATATTGTTATCTGATTTGTGTAGTTTTTCTATATTTTGTTTTCTTTTTACCACCGCCAATATAACTGTCTATCAAGTATAGCCGTCAACTATATTCAATTTCCAAAAAAGAGATGAACTCTTTCCTTTGTGAGCATAAGTTTAATAAAACTTTCATAATAACTAATGTTGTAAGAATATTTTAATATAACTTTTTTGTAAGTTTTTTTTATTACAGAATTAGATTACTAAAATGTTGACTATGTTGTACAAATAATAAATACTGCAAATTAAAATACCAAATCTAAACCCGAGTTCAACACACTTATATCTACATACAGCTACAAAATAATGATATGTTCAAAATACTTTTCAGCAACATTTCTTGAATACTTACGACATTGGCTTGTTTTGTTTCATCGATGTAATGAGTTGTGATGATGACGGTAGTTTGTCCCCCTTTCGTGATCTGTACCAAATGATCCCAAATGCTGAAACAAAGAAAAATATCAAAGTGAGTCGAATTTACGTTATGTTGTAACCTACATACAACCTTCGGCTTTAATTTTGACAAAATGTTAGTATAAGTCGAAACTGCACTCTCAGCCAAATATCGTCTGTAGGTTGCTATAGCTATTTGCAAGAAAATGTAAATACTGTTTATTAAACTATACTAAGCAATGTTAAAACCGTTCTATCTTAATGAAACCTGGGCGATAGAGTAGAATCTAATTAACACAATACAAATATGAATCTGAGTAGTGACTAACAGAAAGACATACCAATAAGACATTAACTTTTCTATCAATCTCTAACTTGGCACACACTAGATAATGATCAGGAGCAGGTCCAACGGCTTAACTAATTCCTCATTCCAGGTCTTGTCCTGACTGTCCTTGGGTATGTTACATTGGTCAATCACTATTTTCTGTATAATTTTATTTATAATAGGATTTACCTCTGTCTCAAAACTGGGTCCACTCCAACTGTGGGCTCGTCCAAGATCAGCAAATCAGGGTTGTGAAGAAGTGCAGCAGCGAAGGAGACACGTCGCATCTGACCTCCTGATAGATTTTTGACAGGCCTGAAATTCATATGGCATCATCAGAATAGTAAAATTTATAACAAGGTTGATCTGCAACAAGAAAAACAAATCGCTGTATTACTCGTAGTTTTTTATGTGGACTTTCATAAGACATTGTTTTTCGGGTGTTTCGGTTGTTTATTATTAATAATGTATTTGTTTGTTTTCACTCTGGCTTCTTATCGTCTCACATCAATATTGGTTGGTTTGAAGGCGATTTTATACCAGGAGTCGTAGGTACGATTCCCACCCGGGGCAAAAATGTTTGATGAGGATTTGTTCTATTTCCGTTTTGTGTGCCTATCTATATAGATACGATAAACACAAATATACAGTGGGGCTACCATGAGTTGAACTTACGCGCTCGATATCGCCTACGTAAATATGTCTATGAAAAACTTGTACAGCGCCGCTGGTGGTTACGCGAAGAACTAAAATCGGCCGTATGAAAAAAACAACTCGATAGGTTTTTAACGTACGTAAGTTTTTATCCTACTCTCATGTCCTGGTAGGCCCTATGATACATATACATGTATCTGTTTATTTGTGTTTACCGCTTTGTTTTCTGACATCCATGCTTGTAAATGAATAACTTATTACAAAATCAGAGTAATGTATGTTATTTAATGACAGATTTTTTATTAATCCATCTATGTATGTATATATATTATGTAGGTGTGTACCACTTTGATTTCTGATATCCGTGCCTAAGTGCTTAGGTAACTTAGTTCGGAGTCAGATCAATATGTATGTTTTTTTAGAAACAAGCCAGTACCTGTCAGGGTCAGGAAGCTGCAGGAAGTCCACCATGAAGGTGGACCGCTGTTTGATCTCCTCGGTGGTCATGCCGGCGATCCAGCCGAAGTATATCATCGTCTCCCGGATGGTGAACTCTCCAAACAGAGCTATCTCCTGCAACAATAAAAAACATACAGTCACACCTTTGTCCCAGAGGTGACTTCTTGTTATATGCTACGGTCCTGGCACACGACTTTCGCTTCTTCCACATCCATGAATCTCTTCATGCATGCTCGTCAATAACGGGTACTTCTAATTTGACCTTGACAATAAATAAATATTTTGTTATAACAACTTATATCATCATATTCATCATCATCATCATCATCGGCCCTTAAACGACTCGAATGGAACGCTTTGCCTAAAATATGATTATTATTTTTGGTTTTTTAAAAAGACTCTAAGAACGAACGAACTCTCTCTGGTCCAAATATCAGGTCGACAGGTACATCTATTACCTCAAACTGATGGCCTGCTTGGATGCTTAGATTATTAATTTAAGATCTAAATCGTTGGCTCAGATATTAGAGAGTTGATTGAGAATTAATTTAACTAAGTATTTTACCAAAACTTTCGACTTAAAGTTTCCATTAATATAAAATACTAGTGACCCGCCCTCGCCTTGCTTCGGGTATGTCTCCCAGACATAAGACTGAGCTAGATCGATTTCTCGTCCCCGAAAACCCCCACATATCAAATTTCAGCGAAATATCTATGGTCGTTTCTGAGATCACATGCTATTGCAAGCAATCAGCGCCATCTGCCGGGCAGCACACGTATGTACGTACAGCAGAATTATATATATTAAGATTTTAAGGTGGTGAGAATGCCCAATTTCGCCTTTGATTTTGATATTGTTACTATTTATTAATAGAATATTATGTAAATAGTCATGGTAGAACATTTTCAGGGCATGTTATTTTCAAAGTTTACCTATCTTTATCTTAAGAACTCCGTCAAGTTGCGAGCACCTTTAATAAAATATTGTGAAAATACTTTTTTGCCCAAATCTCCCCATAACAATTACGTTTCCCGTGTGAAGGGCCCATGTCAAACGTGCCTGTCACCATATGCCGCCATATTTCTTGATCGTGACTCGAAAGGGAATTTCGTTATTTATGCCATGGATATTTCCATTTGATATATTATGTATTGCTTACTTAACGAAGTATTTTTTTAACGTGCCTATATTAAACATTTGATTACATTTTACATAATAGGACCCAAAGCTGGAATTCCTATATTATTTTTGGATCATCTTCATCATCAGCATATATTCGTCGAACTGCTGGGGCATACCCTCAACTAGGGCAATAAGGCCTTTGCCAACCACCCTGGCCAAATGCAGGTTGGTCGACTACACAACCTTAGATCTTCGTAGGTGTGAAGGTTTCCTCACGATGTTTTCCTTCACCGTTAAAGTGTCAAATGCGAAATCGGGTGGGACCACTGGCTTAACGTGCTTTCCGAGGCACGGGCGTGCATCCTCTAACTTCCTGACTCCAGGCTGAGTAATGACTTAACAGAAAACTCACACAAATTTTGCCCGACCCCGTACTCGAACCGGGGACCTCTCGGTCCTAACGCAGCACTAGCTATAAAATAGACCAACGAGGCAGTGTGAGAGCCATCTGCTCCCTCCGGTGATGATGACAAGGCTACTCCAAGCCATCATCGTAAGTCAGTTAGGGATAAAAATCAAACCTACCTAACTAGTAAGTAGATAAACAAATTTCCTTCCCCCATCATATATCCTTGCTACTCGTGGAAACGCAATGACCTTGTTAAAACAATGCACAAGGCAGAATGGCGGCGACGTGGTCCACAACCCGTCACGTCACGTTTCCCACAGAGGTGAAAAGTGGATCGCTGAAAGTGATCTCTGCCTACGCCTCTGGGAAAAAGGCGTGATTTTATGTATGTATGTATAAACAAATTAATTTTTTATCCATTTCTCATTTGCATACTTTAACAAGATATCACGTAACATATTCACACATGAATAACCAAAAGTTTTTGTTAGCTCTATTGGCTTGGTTCTCATCGCGTCGCTTCACGTCAATGATCGTCAACGTAGTCATTATTTAAATGACTTGTAATTTGCAATTGCACATTTGTCCTGCGTTTTTATGTCTGCATGTGGAATTATGGTCGAGGTTAAGAAGAAAATATAGTTTTTATACCCTCAATTTGCTATTAAATGTCTTGACTTGCTTCATGGTGCATTGTGGCCTTGTCTCACCCAGGAATCATGGATTCGATTCCTACTCAACACAAAAATGTGTGTGAAGAGAAACGGTTTTTGTTTTGTGTCTGGGGGTGCTATTTATCTACTAAAGTTTATTTGTGTGTGTGTAGTTTACCAGTGCTGTTTCCGATATCCGCAATTGAGGCTGAACGCTATACGCTCTAAAAAAAGTGTTGATGGCCGAGTGGTTTAGGTCGTTGCATGCCATGTGAGAGGTCGCCAGTTCAAACCCCGACACGTATCTTTGTGTGTTTTTCAAATTGGAAATTCAAATGTACGATTATTCGACGCTTTAACGGTGAAGGAAATCATCGTGAGGAAACCTGTACACCTACGAAGAAATTTTTAGGTTGTGTAGTCAACCAACCCGCACTGGGCCAGCGTGGTTGACTCAGGCCTTATCGCCATAGTTTAGGGTAGGCCCGTGCCCCAGCAGTGGGGACGTATATGGGCTGATGATGATGCTGTACGCTCCCCCGCAAGTCCGGTGACAAGACTGCTCCAAGCAAGCCAAGTTATGAACAAAAACAACAAATCCGTACACGTGCTTAAACTACACTCGAAATCTCTGAGCTGAATCTTCTTCTTATAAATAAAAATGAATTGCTGTTCGTTAGTCTGACTAAAACTCGAGAACGCCCGGACCGATTTAGGTAATTTTGGTTTTAAAATGTTCATCGTTGTCCAGGGAAGGTTTCAATGATAGAAAAATAATCAGTACTGGCGGTATGAAATTCGCCGGGACCACTAGTTTCTGAATAAAAATCATGCGTTATTGTGAGACAATATTATGAATACCTATCCCAGATGAGATTCAAAACGAAGTACCCATTACCAAAAGCCATAACAAGCCTGTGTTAGACCCAGTCAATTTATGATTGAGTGTTTGTCGAGTATACATCTATCTATAGTAGGTTTAAACCCAAAGAAGAGGGGATTACAATGATTCCCACATTTTATAGACCATTAACCGCTCAAAAAGGCCCGGAGTAATCCAGGCTAAAGAAAATACTCGTAGCTTCGCCGTCCAGGGTCGTAGCATTTCCTATTGTTGCCACTTCCGGATGTATGTAGGCTGTATTGTCTACGTCACTTCCTCTTGTGTGTTTCGGAGAGGTTCGGAAACCCTTGGACTATTATGTTATGACAAAGACATATCATCTTAGACATAGGTAATACGTATACTCCGCAAATCTTTGTAGTAAGATATTCTGGAAAAAATAACTGCTTATCTGCATATATTTTCTAAATATTCAAAACTGTTTGTGCAAATGTTACAACTTGTAATGACAATTAAGTTTTGGCAAACTATTTCGGGTCAATTAAACCTACATATTCGAGTGCTATGAGGCGAACGAATTAAGTATTTCATCATCATCATCATCATCATCAGCCCATTTCTATCCACTGCTGGACATAGGCCTCCCCTTATGCACGCCTCTTCTAACTTCGGCTATTCGCATCCAGATTAAGTAATTGCACAGACATTATTACGTGCACTTAATATTTACATCCCGAAGTCCTAAGCTATTGAAGAAATCTACCATCATAGTAATAAAAGTCTCAGACCAATCAAATACAAATAATTTATTACCATTAAAAATTTTACATCGCTTTTTTAAACATCTGATCCCCACATTAGGCTGAGCCTGTCCCATGGGGACAAAGTTGGATAACACAGGTGAGATTGACGACACTTAAACAAATATACAGTATGAAATATCTTACACACTAAAAGCAGATATCTATACTAATATTATAAAGCTGAAGAGTTTGTTTGTTTGTTTGTTTGAACGCGCTAATCTCAGGAACTACTGGTTCGATTTGAAAAAATCTTTTTGCGTTGTATAGACCATTTATTGAGGAAGGCTTTAGGCTATATAACATCACGCTGCGACCAATAGGAGCAAAGATACAGTGGGAAATGTGTGAAAAACGGGGGAAACGCGAACGAAGTCGCTGGCACAGCTAGTTTAAGATAAAATGAATGTGCACTTTGCATTCGTTCACCTTTTGATTTTCTTTTCAAACTTTCCACATTTTATACCACCATATCTTTATTGACTTATCGATTCAAGTCCTTTATATACCTTAATAATCTTTCAATATAACTAAATAGCCCACACAAAGTTGCCCACTCAGAATCCTATTTAATGAAATTCTCGATAAAATGCTCATTCACGTCTGAAAAGTGTATTTATTTATAAAACAAATATCCGGCCACATAAGTATACACGTGTAGAAGACAGGTTTAATCAACGATTATTAGACAAGGGATGAAAATATTATGAAGTATTATTATCAATATCATTCTATACTTATTTATAATGCCTATGACATGTGACATACTGTTGAAATAAAACTTTTTAAAGCTGATATTTGAGATTATCTCATCGCTCCAGCATGAATAAATTGATACTTTATTGCACACAAATAGCATTACATTAAAAAAAACACAATTGCTGGTGAGAACATACTTAAATAAGTATTTTGATGATGTTGAACTGTCACAGTTAATTTATATTTTACAGTGTTGATGATTGTTTTATTTCTACAAAAAAAAAGACGTGTGGCACTCGGGGGCTGCCGCGGTATAGCTATTGCATAGCATCGTCCGATTTCGGAGCAGCTCGTCTCGATTCGTGCGAGTTTCGTAGAGTCGTACAATACGTCCGCACGCACGCACGCACACAAACACCGTGCCGAAGTCTACCGAACTGAAACGACGTTAGACGATTGTGAGGTTTTTTTCGTTACGGAATTTCTTGGTTCGGTCGCCGCGCTCAAAGCCCGCGATAAAAGCTATGCAATAGCTTAAAAGCCTTAGCCTTAATGACATGGTCATGAAAATCAGTTGATGCTTATGCATAAACATGGATTCTTTTTTAACAGCAGCAAGAAATAAAAATAATACTACTTTTTCGCAAGAAGTCTTTTTAATTCAATCCTATCTCTTTGCTAAGAAATCTTTGAACTAACTAGGTATGTCATTGATGCACCATCATGCAGTTATGCAACGCAACGGTGTCATACTATGACAATAAAACAAATTATACTGCATGTGCATATCATAAAAATATTGTCAAGTGTAAGTCAGACCTACAACGATGGTTCTTAAATATTTAATTTCAAACTTTCAGTGAACAATTACGAATGAAGAACAATTCGATTGTTTATTCGTTTCTTAAAATTATAATCATAATTATAAGATCGCCTAAATTGTAATCTTTTATTATTGTTACACTAATTCTGTCAATTGTTAAGATTTTATGCGGCATAAAGTAACGTATACCTTTCCATCTATAAATTTTTATTTCTCTTTAATCTTAAAGTTAAAGAACGAAAAGCTTTCACGAAAGGCAAAGGGCTGATGATGAAAACGGAGCAGGGGAGAATTTCAGAATCGCTTTATTGGATTTTTTTATTTTTTTCATACATAAAACTTCTTTATTATCCTTTCAAGGAATCCTAAACGTTTAACAGATTTATGGTGCATTGCCGTAATGGCGACTCATCATTGCTGATTGCTTGCAAGAAGCATAAATAAATGCATTTTACAAATTGCATAGTTTACCTAGATTATTTCCGTTATAAGATTTATTAAATTTGTTTGTTTTGCGGAGTTTGATACAGGAAATATTCGTAAATAGTGACATTTAATGGTATTTTATATGAATATCTATTTACACTAAAATATGTCTTTATGGGTCTACACGCGATATTAGGAGTAGCAAATTACATAGCTACTTACTGCCCGACGTTTCGACTGGGTTACACCATAAAGACATATTTTAGTGTAATGGAACGCGAAAGTCTAAAATCTTGAATATCTATTTATTTTAGGAAGACTAGGGTTAACATTTTTAACATAGGATAATAATACTAAAAAAAAAATCTAGAAGAGATTTAATTATTTAAAGGCCCACAGAATTTATACGAAACTCACGTAACTAGTAAGGTATATTAGAAGAATAATTATAAGATTAATTTGCTTTAGATGAACTAGTTAACAATTTAAGAGGGAGAGATTTGAAAAATAGGAAACACGTGTTCGTACTCGTGTGTTCGCTCTTGAAAAAAAGAAAAAAACAGCGGAAGTTAATAACAGTTTCTGAATCAAACATAGTTTCAAGTTAAGAGAAAACTGTATGACAAAAGTAATTTTGACTCATTTGACCATAATAATCATAAAACGTATCTACGAGTATACTAATATCATAAACGTGATCAGTTTGTTTGTTTATCAAGCCGCTTGTCCTATTACAATATGTCTTACAGTGTTTGATAGTCCACTTAAAGTTGAAAGCATTAGACTATAACTATTGTTTAATTAAAAAAACAAACGAGTTTTCATCATCATCATCAGTCCATATACGTCCCCACTGCTGGGGCACGGGCCTACCCTTAACTAGTGCGATCAAGCCTTAGTCGACAACGCTGACCAAATGCGGGTTGGTCCAATACACAACCTAAAAATTTCTTCGTTGGTGTGCAGGTTTCCTCAAGATGTTTTTCTTCACCGTTAAAACGTCGAATAATCTAACATATGAATTTGAAATTCGAAAAACACAGTGGTACGTGGTTGGGTTTGAACTGGCGACCTCTCGCATGGCAAGCAACGACCTTACCCACTCGGACATCGACGCTTTTTACGCAAGAGAAACGAAAGGAGATTTCCGTATTCGAAAGTATGTAGAGCAATTTTTTGTATAATAATATAATGGGTCGTATGATTTAGTTGAAACTCTCAAAGAAACCTTCAATCTAGCTTTTAATCAAGTTCACAACAGCCTGCAGGATCAAAGGCTATAGCTTAGCAGGTTTATGCAGCGCTGGCAGATGGGAAGCAGGTAAATGTGCAATTTGCTTATAAACCAGCACTTAGGGACCCTCTGTTCTTCGTGTGACCATGCTCTGGTGGTTTATAGGACTTTTTTGTTCTAGAAATGTTTAACCGCTGGACAACGGCGTCTCTCATATTCCGACTTAACAAACTTTGTAACAATTTTATTTTTTAACTGAATATGTAAAAAAAAAATATCGGCTAAATTTTCCTCATAAATTAAATGTTGTTCTCTTTATCTTACTATGAGGATAATGGTGTTGGTTGAATAATTATATCAAGTGTTTTAGACAATAAGCCTGTAGTAGCATCAAGCAATATTATGCAATTGTTTGTTATCCTGAAGAAATAAAAAGGGGCCTCTCCCAATTCTCTTCACATAAGACAACCATCAACATAATAATATAGTGGAAAATTTAGTATATCTTTTAAAATTTGTGAGGTACTGGCTCTACATGACATCTGATATGTTTTTAATCCGCGCTCATGTTGGCACGAAATCAAAATAAAACATATTATTTTAATGTATTTGGGCGATATTTAAAATAGGTACCACACTATAAATCTCACTTTTTTTTATCCAAAGAGTCCTGTGTTTTACTAAGTGTTTTGGTCACACTAATATTGGACCATCTGCTTGGGTATTTCACTGAAATTTACTAGTCAGGTTTTGTATCCATACTTTACGGTTTTAACAGTAGCTTTCATAAAAGAGCTGGGCTTTCAATTTTGGTTAGGTGTGGAATATTCAATATATTATATTAGTTTCACATACAACTGGCACTATACTTTATCTAATATTTGATATTTTAAGCAACTCTTGAATTCAAAAGTCTATTGGAGTGTTTTATTTAGAACCTACTTAATCAGCGCTCAAAAAATATTCTATTCTATTCTAAACTAGCTGTGCTCGCGACTCCGTTCGCATTGGAGCTAGAATTTACATAGCCTATCCTGTGTCCCAGATGTCGACGAGAGTGGGGACGTATATGGTCTGACGATGATACAAACATACACACACATACAGAAAAAAAATCTAAAAATTGTGAAATTAGTATCAGTATCATATACGAGTATTGGGCCTATAAACACAATATCTCTGAAAAAAAAACTAACTTACTCCATTACCGACCTTTACAGATTTATTATTAGTATAGATATCTAATCATCGTTTCAGTATTTAGTATAACTAAAGATTCAGTGAAAACCTACAAAAATAAATCACCTGTAATCAAACCAAAGTCACCCTTACACCACTATAATTAATGGTGTAAATTGGTCGCAAGATTAATGAATAGTACCATCAAGGTTTTGGCTAAAATAATACATATTTAGCATTCAGAGTGGCGGCCATTATAGCGTTAAATGTACTTTATAGGTCGATAAAATAACCGCCTTAGGACTGGATGTCGCGATTCAGAAATATATTGTGTAATTTAATTGTTATTACGTAATTGATTAAATATGGGGCACATAAGTCCAGCCAGAATGTCAACTTGCTTATTATTTTTGGGGATTTCAGTATTTTTTCCCTAACTGACATACGATGATGGCTTGAAGTAGCCTTGTCATCATCACCGGACCTGCGGGGTAGCGGATGGCTAGTTTGATAGTCGATGGACTTTAAATAGATTTTTATAAAGCGTATTTTGTAACCGGCACAATTGGGGACAATAAACATTATTGAGTCTATCGCACTCACCCTGAAGACCTACTCAAATGCCGCCCTGCTTGAAGAGCCCGGGATAATAAGAGGGAAGGAAAAAATATATTACTACTTTTCATTTCAATACGTACCTATTTATCTAATAATCTTTAGATTTACCTTTGATATATTGTTTTAGTTATTTTTGTTGTCTCTAAATAAACGTTTCCTTTCTTTTTTCTATAATCTTGATAGTTTTTCATGACAGTTAAGTAGATAAGATTCCTCTTACCTGAGGCATATACCCGATCCTAGGTCCTGGCACGCCGCTGCCTGGGGTTCCAGGTTTTCCCCCCAGGACCCAGATGTCTCCAGAATTCAGTCTTCGTCTACCCACGATACAGGACAGTAGGGTCGTCTTCCCACATCCTGATGCACCGAGTAGACCGTATCTGTAAAAGTGTTCAACACATTCAATAATCTGAAAGTCAAAATATAATGTTTCCGACCGATTTTGGCAGCGGCTACGTCAGACACTCATGTTAATGGAAACCTGTCAGCTGCCTTTATAATGGCAGTTGGTTGGAGACAGCCATATGCTCCTCTGAAAGGTCTCCAAGGCTACTTTAAGCCATCATCGTAGTCAATTTAGTATAAAAATGTGTACAGTGGAACACCCAATTGAACTTCACTACTACTAGTATAAAGCAAAGTCTCTTCCCGCGTCTGTCTGTAACTAATCACCTATGATCTTCGCTCAAATATATGTCTCGGTTTGGGATCGAACCCACGGGTCATGGCGCAGGAGGCAAGGGTACTATCAAATGTGCAATCAAGCCAATCAAATTAAATCTCTAAAGGTATTAAATTGTGAACTCATGGTATGGCAAACAACTCAGTCTATCAATCAATAATTATAGCTATCAATCAATAAGTCGCATCAACACTTAATCAATTTCTTTATCATCCAACATTTGCTATCAAAAAGACATGATTTCCACTCCATTAAATCAACAAGAAAAAATAACGCCAAAAATGTCTCGACTTTTTGATTCAGAGCATAATTCAACATTTCTTCTCAAAGTGTGCATGTTTTTATAACTCGCAAACGGCCATTAACAAAAAGCGGATAGATAAATAAACGTTATAAAAATTTTCAACGTTACAACGGACAAGGAAATCCCTTTAAATAATTGCTAAATGGGCCGGAATGTTTTAGGAAGGATAATTTGTAATTACTCCGGTGGCTCGAGAGTATTCCTGAAAGATTTTTGTGGGAATTTGAATGGTGACTTGTATATTTTTTGCTTTGACCCCCGCAAGTCAAATCGAAACACGTGGAAGTTTTACCGAGCCGTTATTAAAGGTGACTAGGTAAAAGGTTATAACAATGGGGGGTTTTAGTGATTGGTTTTATTATTGCGGATTTATTATATCTATTCTAATATTAATAATCTATACTCTTTACTAATATTTGAAGAGTTCGTTTGAACGCTTATCTCAGGAAATACTGGTTCGAATTGAATTTTTTCTATTTTTTTTTAAACCAACTGCAAGCAGGGAGAAGTGCCTCATTTCGTCTTGGTATTTAAAATTACATGTTCAATGTCTATACAAAATTGTTCTCCTTAATACATTTAACAAGTTAAGCTGTTGGTCCTGCGACTGTATCATATAAATCTTTGTATTTTATTTAGGCGCTACACTGGAATCTACATACATACAATACTTACTCGTACTACACAAAATAACAAAATAATTAGACTGGTCCTGTCTTGCTGGCCGCAGTGGGGTAAATACTTACTTACATAGTACATATAGGTATAGTAAGTATAGTATCGATATACACTTACATAGCGCCTTTCGGAACAGTCATATTCAATCCGTCCAAGATGATATTAGGGTTCTTGGAACTCCCATATTTCTTGTAGGCGTTTCTGACACACACTGCCTGCTCTCGCCTAGAGGCCACGGTGGAAAGCTGGGACTTCAGATCCCTCCTCTTGTCCGTCAGACCCTGGGCAATAGCGCTGATGGTGGCAGGCTCCCCCCTCACATCTTCCATTGATATAGTTGCCCCTTCGTTGTCGTAAGCCGGCATTTTGCTGTAACAAAGAAGGCGTTTTTGAGCAAGCGTTGGACATAATGATCAACATAATTATGTCGGATATAATAAGTTGAACTTATGTTAAATACACCGTGAAATTTTAGTGGTTGTTTTCCCGCAGTAAAATGATTCTATCTTAGTAGTACAAAAGATGTGTGCAGTTCTTTTTTGGTAAAATCAATAAATGCCGGTTTAACGAAAGGTTTAACCGAAACTCGAAAGCACGTTCGAGCCGCTTTATGACTTAGGGTGTAGAGCTTCTTTAGCTTTAAGCATCGATTTCATGTGGCAAGTAGTACCTGAATACGTCACATCTTCAAAAACAACGATAGCTTCTCTCGTTTTCGAGTTGGAAAATTAATATTCTGAAAAATCGAAAAAAAAAATTTTTTTTTTCGACGAATAATTGGCATGATTCGATAGTATTACTAAAGGCAAATCGTTCTGCCACGGGAAAACAACCACTAAAATTTCACGGTGTATAACGAAACATTGTAAAACTATGGAAAGAGAAAACTATCTAACAAAAAGAAAACAAACATGTATAATAAGTTAAGTATAGTGAGTATAAAAAGTTTAATGTTCTCTCGAAATAATCGGCTCGACGAGATATACTATTTATAAGCTCGTTGCAAAGTCTCATTGATAGCGTTTGTGTAACTTAATCTACGCTTAGCATTGTCACTCGTATGGTGTATTTCACAAATATCAGCGAATTTATCTACTCGTTAGATATGGAAGAAGTCCTAGCAACTGTATCCCACCAGAAACATTTAAATGAAATAAATTGTTTGTAAGTTAACAAATCTGAAATTTCATTTGATGATTTGATGATTGATTTGATTAGGAGACTGAAAATGTCCGGGATATTTACCATGTTGTTTTACCCGTGACCGACCATGGCGCTTGCCACAATGCCGAAATATCGGGAGCTTATTAAAATGGTACAAAATGGTAAATATCCCGGACATTTTCGGATTTCTAAAGTCACAAACTCTATCTCGACCTTCATTTAAAATATTATTAGGCTAAGATACCAATGCCTACGTCGTACTTAGGTACAAACTATAATAGGCAAATAATCCCATAGGAGATAGGCAGATCTACATTCTGAAGTAAATGGGCTAGATCGAACTTAGTGATAATAATTATGGACAACAACAAACCAACTTGAATATAACTATATCCATTTGAATTCACATCCACATCTTAATGTATAATTCTACTACGCCTTAGCATTACTTTAATTCAGGGTTAAAAGTCTAATATTGTCTTAGCCATTAAAATGATATTTCCTAAGCACGTTTTTGCGAAGATAAACTTTTTATGACCTAGCTTTTTAAATATACCAAAGTCCATTTAAAATGAGAGACTGTTGGATGATACTTAGCAATACTTAACCTTGCAATCTTAACATTGCAAGGTTGCATATCACCATCCGTATTACAAGGAACACGTAGACAAACGTTAAGCCATTGGTCCTGAACCTGATCTCTCATCGGACATGTCGGATTGCCGTCTTACTAAACTATCAGAGTTAGGGAGCAGAGAGTGCACTTATTTTTGTGCACACGCTTTTTTACTATAATTTATCCTGCGTTGTTGGCTGTACTGAGATCGCTCGCCATGGCAAAAATCGGCCGGAAACTAAATAATCCGATGATTATTTATTTTTGGTTTTACGATTCATTCTTAATTAACGGAAAGAGCTCCAATGAAACAAATCTAAGATCATCAATCATGCAAGATATGACCAGTTGTTATTTTTAAAAATAACAGTGCCATACCTGTTGGTTCTAAAAATATACACATAGGTCACTGTACTCGGATATTGGAAAAACCTGACGCATAAGGCTTGAATTAAAAGAGCTAAATGAGCGAGACCTAAGCCATGTGTTTATTTAGTTCCACAGCTTAAGAGAAAAAAATCCTGATCAAGTGGGAGTCGGACTCACACTTTTAAAGTACCAATAGATTTTAAAAAACAACTGGTTCGGTGGAACAGTGTTTTACCGACCCTGGCTGGCGGTTCCAAGAGTCGTGTGTTATATTCCCATTAGGGACAAATATTTGTGTAATGAACATCGGTAATTGTTCCGTGTCTGGGTGTGTTATTAAATATATTTAAGTGTATTTGTGTATCCACTGTTGATTCTGATATCCGTAACACAAGTGCTTAAGCTACTTACCACGGGATCAGATCAATGTATGTGATGTTGTGTAACATTTATTTACGGAACTCTACGTACAAAGAAAGTAATAAAGTACTTTGAATACAGTAAATTATTCGACTGTTACTGTGTTTAAGGTCACGTAGGACCGTTTCGTATTTACGTATAATTGTTGTTTACGCATATATTAACGAATATCAATATCTTATATACGGATGTTATTATTCAAAAGTTGTTTATTTCCGTAAATATCCAGTTCTATGAATCTGAATAAAATTAAATGACAAAGGCCTTTAGACCTATAGGCTGTTTTATTATGAAGAACGTCACTGTCTCTCAAATTTATACCACAATGTATTAATATGTAATGATATGAAATATAATTCAAAAACTAATGTATATTTGCTATTCACATCAATACACAATAACTTAAATAACTTACACATCACCCAACAAAATAGGAAGAGAAATAGTGAAAAATTTTTACTTAACATAAATTATTTTATAATAATTGCTTATCCTTACTAATATTATAAATCCGAAAGTAACTCTGTCTGTCTGTCTGTTACGCTTTCACGCATAGAGTACTGAACCGATTTAAATTAAATTTGGTACAGAGCCTAAGAATTGACATAGGCTACTTTTTACCGACTGCGCTATAAAGAAGTAATGTTTTACCCGTTAAACGTCTCTACGCGGACGAAGTCGTGGGCGCAAAGCTAGTAGGTAATACATTTTCTAATATACTTAGTAGGTAATTTTATGTTAAGAGAATTTACAAGTAGGTACTTGCTCATATTTGAACCGCCGACCTCCGTATTAGATGCCAAGGATCTCAACCATTAAGACACAATACTAACGATATACTAATGCTAACAAAAAGTTTAACGATTTATTATCAAGTAACTGTCATTTTACATTATCCATCCATTATAGACAAACAAAAGAACAAAGCATTATTATTAGGTATTACACAAACACATATTTCTTGTAGAAACTAGGTAAAAAGTATCGTAACAAAAGATATTCTGTTTTAGAATTGTATCATCATCAACCACTCAAGTCTCAAGTGAGAGGCTCGAACCTACCCTAATATAGGCGCCTCGTTGGTCTATTGGTAGCAAGCGCTGCGTAAGGACCGAGAGGTCCCCGGTTCGAGTCCGGGGTCGGGCAAATTTGTGTGAGTTTTTCTGTAATGAAATTTCTCAGCCCGGAGTTAGGAAGTTGGCGGTTGAACGCCCGTGCCTCGGAAAGCACGTTAACCCGTCAGAAGGCGCGCCTAATTTTCATACACGAGGAGGCGCGCGTGAGCAAAGTGCTCACACTATCGCAAATGTTCATATTTTTATAGAATTTATATTTATTGGCTTATAATGTATGTAAATTAATAAAACAAGGTTTAGTTAATAAGAAAATGAGTATTTTTATCAAAACTATTAAACATTAATGCAACTTCTATACCAAAAAACAAAACAACATATTATTATGAAAAAAATTTGGTAGGTTTCATGTAAATAACAATAAAATCTTTTCAAATTACTATAACCCAAAAAAAATTTCATGAATTTGATTACTATTAATGTGCTTCTCAAAACACGCTGATTACATGTGTCTAGCATGTTCGGTGCAAAGTAATTGCTTGTGCGAAGTACATGCTTTTTTGACCTTCTATTTTTACGTCTAGGACATATCGCACAGAGAATCATTTTGGTCCGTTTCGTCCGAATGACAGAACTATCACTTTCTATTGTGTCAACACAATATTGTTCTCCATTTTCAAGGTCCTAATCCAAAACGTCACTAGAGACTTCTTCCAACAAGGAACTAATTTGTACTTGCATTCGACCGTCTATATTATAAGTGTGATGTAGCTAGAAATAAAATAATAATAATAAAATTATTGCTAAAAAGTTTTCACATGATTATCAACGCAAATAAATGAAACAAATGTAAAAATATTGAAGAAATTACAACTACACTCATTTAAACCACAAAAATAAATACTTACACAGATGGGCGCGTAATGAGCAAATTGCCGCACAATGGTACACGGCCTCCAATAAGGCTTCGCTGCTCAGTCGCAACGGAACTGATCGCCACGAAAATTGCATCAGGGGAAAGGGGATGAAAAGTTAGGAAGGTACCTAGGTTCTTAAAACGGTAGTGCGAGGGTAAGACCATAAATGGTTCAGTTAAATTTTTGTGTGAGCAAATTGCTCATAGCGCGCCTTCTCACGGGTTAAGCCGGTGGTCCTGCGCCCGATCTCTCATCGGTCATGTCGGATTCCCGTCTCACCGAATTATGATAGTAAGGGAATAGAGAATGCACTTGTGTTTGCGCGCACACTTGTGCGCTATAATATGTCCTGCGCACTTGGCTGATCTCAATTGAGATCAGCCGCCATGGCTGGAATCAGTCGGACGCCTTAATATAAGCGATAAGGTTATAGTCAACCACGCTGGCCAAGTGCGGGATAGCCGACTTCACTCCATCCTTAAAACTTCTACTTAGCCGTGCAAGTTTGCTGGATTTTAGACTTTAAGCAGGCCTTCAAGGTGAGTGCAACAGGCTCAATATGATCTATTGTGCCTGTCGATCTCATATGTGGATCTCACTACCGCTTACCATCAGGTGGAGTGAGGTCATCTGGTTAGCCCATCATAAAAAAAAATTAAAAAGTAAACGTAAATGATTTTCAAGCCAAACTTTTAGTACATGTCGCCTAGTGTATAAAGAAATCCATCATAAACCTGCAAATCTGTGAACAAATTCTAATGTTGTCGGAAATTGGTCAACCCGCACTTGGCCAGCTTGGTTGACCAAGGCCTGAACGTCGGACAGGCTCGAGAGGCTTAATGGGGTTGTATTAGTTTAATCAGATATGGACAATCTCTGGATTAAAACAATGATGCTCCATCACTTAAAAAACTTACTCCTACATATTAAAATCTAACATAATCCCGTACGATTTCAAAACTAAGCACAGTCTGTAGAAGAACATTTATTGAACCTACTACACCTACGCAAAAGGTAGCTAACATTTACAATTGAGCCATCAGGCCTTCCTAATTCCTACAAAGTTAATGTCAAAAGATCTATGTTTATAAAGGCTTTTTTCCTAACACTTGGCAATCTCCTGAATACTGTAAGAATATTAAATCCCTTTAAATATTATAAACGCAAAGGTGATTCTGTCTGTCAGTAACGCTGTCAAGCCTATAATATAAGCCAAATTAAATTCACTGATGTTGGCATCAAGACTGCTAAGTTCAAGTGGTAGTGGGCAGAGCATGTGTAAGGGATTAAAGAAGACAGATGGGCCAAAATCGTTACACAATGGGTACAGGAAGACGGTTTTCGCCGAAGAGCAAGGCCCAAGAAAAGATGGCATGACGATTTGGTCCAGCTATCAAGGAATTGGCAAGCCCAAGCCTTAAATAGAGAGCTGTGGCCAAGTTTGGAGGAGTCCTTTTTCCAGAAGTGGGATGACACGGGTTAGTAAAAAAAAATGAAAGACAATATCACCTATGAATATATACAGACTCACCTACAATTTTCTTGAAACTCTTTGAGGAAACACGATTTGTTTACTCATGTCATTTTCAGCGAGTCACCGTGATATAACAAACACGTGTTGGAACCATGGAGTTAGGTACACACCTAGGTATTAACTTTAAATCACCGACTAGACTTGTCAGTACAGTCTTGACATTGACCCCCGGGTCTCCAGCTTTACAAATGACGTTCAATGTTGAACAAAACAATAGTTACACCGAAGGCTTTTACGCAAGGAAAATTGTGTTCTGTAAAATGTATTTTTTTTAAATATTTTGTGCGAAAACGTATGCTAGGCTCATTTTTTGATGCTTTGTATTGATTTAGGACATACGATAAGATAGATATCATAGCTGCATTTTTAGAAGTAATTTTAATTATAAATGACAATCACCCGGGCACTTTTAGTTTTTACCCGACTACGGCAAAGCAAAAGGAGGGTTATGATTTTGACAGGCTATGTATGTATGTATGTATGTTCATCTGTTTCCACATAACTTCTAAATTGCTTGTCAGAATTCGACAAATGACATATCATTAGAAGCGTCTTAATTGTCCGCTGGTTATAGGCTATATAGGGTTTCACAAAATCTAATGTGGCGCCCACTAGCGGACAAAACATACAGAGTAAAAAAATAAAGTTAAGATAAATACGCCGTGTTTGGTATCATTGGAAAGCGCTTTACTTGTACATTTTAAATATATATATATTACTAGCATTTGCATGTGACTTTACGTATATTCATGGACTGATTGCATATAGTTCACATCTTTTCGTTCATAGCTTCTTTACTACTTACTAACACCAAAATAGTACAAATAATAAAAAGTTAAAAACTAAAACCCAACTACGACAAAAAACGACGCTGAAAAAGTATAAAACAAGACTTTTAGAACATACAATACTATTTTGAAGTATGCAATATTTACTATGTAGAGATAAGTTTTCATGTTTGGAAAGGCGTAGTCACACGTTCCATACACAAGTACCTACCTACCGTAGCACTTTGACAACGTGTGACTGCGGTTTTCCAAACATGAAAACTTATCTCTACATAGTAAATATTGCATACTTCAAAATAGTATTGTATGTTCTAAAAGTCTTGTTTTATACTTTTTCAGCGTCGTTTTTTTTACAATGTGTGTAACCATGACAGTTTAAAATTAATCATAATGAGGGTTTTCGCGTATAAGAACTTCTCTAGATGGCAATACGCAGGCGTGAGGTCCAACTGCAGCGTGATTGGTTATTTTTGACGTGACATTGACAGACATGTCAATATTCACCAATCACAAAGCAGTTAGACCTCATATCTACGTCTTGCCATCTAGTGGATATTTTATACGCGAACACCCTCATTAACCACAATCCACATCAAATTGACTTAGGCTAAATCAGTCTAGTTTAGGGTAAGCCCCAACATATGGCTGATGATGCAATCACATTTCTAAATATCTCTGTTACACTTTCATACGTAAATATTAATAAAACAAATAATCAACTTAAGCGAAAAAAATAAAATTTTGGTAGAGATTGTCTAGAATCTGAGAAATTAGGTACGTCTTTACCAGGTGTTCTTTTAGATAGTAATGTTTTTTACGGTAAACGACATCATATGTAGAGTCCTCGCGGCCAGAAGCTAGAACTCTATAAAATTAGTAGCAATACGTCTAAGAGACATAAAACAAGTACTGCAATAAATATAAGTAGCATAAACAACTATCTCATTATGATGTAACCTTCACTAGACTACTCTCAGGTTTTCCCCGTACATGCCCATATGCGTTCACATAAAAAAAAGAAATTCTTTAATTTTTTACTCTACAATCATTTCGAAGGTGACTTTTCATCATCGGCCGCATATTTATCGTGAGCGCAAATTATTATGATTGTTAAGTTGAAACCTTCACAAAATTGTAGGGATCCGTATTTTTTTTTCGAAAAGTATTGAAATAATTCACTCGGCTATTTTCTAGTTGATTTGTTTGCTTTCATTCTGTTGAAAAAACTTGATAAAATTAAAAAAGAACGAAGTTCGAACTTTGTCTCAATACGATTGTCAGTGCCAAAAGTTGTAGAAGTTGTAATATTAAGGAAAAATATTGAAATATAATAATTGAATAGTCTAGGCTCTATCCTTACTAATCTTCATCATCATCATCTTCAGCCTTTTATTATATCCCACTGCAGGGTATAGGCCTCCTCCGTAGAACGCCATGCACACCGGTCCTGCGCCAGTCTTATCCAGAGACCTCCCGCGGCTTTCTTTGTATCACTTGCCCACCTGGTCGGAGGCCGTCTTCTTTTGCGTTTACCGAATCTGGGCCACCATTCTGTTAGCGCTTTGCTCCACCTGCCGTCACCGCGTCTTGCCAGGTGCCCCGCCCATTGCCATTTTAATGCTACTAATCTTAGAAATGAAAAAATAACTCTGTCTGACTGTGTATCGCGCTTTCATAGCAAAACTAGCATACCATATTTAAAAAGAATTCGATATACAGATAGAGAGTAAAAATTACATAAGCTACTTATTAAATCACTTCACCAATTAGAGCATGTTTTTTAAACAATACCGAATTCAAACGAATGAATTTGCGGGCGGAGAGGAACTAATTATATGAAAGCATGGTGAGAGCCATCCGCTCCCCCACAAGTCCGGTGATGATGACGATGCTACTCCAAGCCATCATCGTATTTCAGGTAGCAAAAAAAACATGACGTTTTGGGTTTTGCATCCGCCAATGGAGCCCCAAACCATTGCAAATTACAACTACTTATTGTATTCATTTATGCAACGCGAACATTTATTCATGCCAAGGGTGTCATCTGCCACAAAGTTCATTGTCAGAATTAATCACAATTTCATTCATCAAAAGTCAAAGTCATTTTTTCCCAATATCTTTTTAAAACTATTTTAGCACATCGCATTATGCATCTTCTTTTGATGTTCTGTTTATTTTCGTCAATTAACGCCCGGAAGTAAGCTTTTAAACAATTTTAACATGTCCTTCCTCTACTATATAGGTAGGTACTGGCAATTTTTTTTTCTGGAAACAGGAAGTCAGAAAGATGGCAACGACACTTACCAGCCACGGCCAGAATACCAGCGCTGCAGTGGCTTTCGGGCTAATGTGGCATATGCTGAGGCCCGTACCTCGTTGACCACTTTATAGTCCTTGTCCATGTGTTATTTCTTAGTTTGAGTTTTTGTGTCTTGTGTATTTATGTCTCATTGTATTTGTTATTTCTATGTCGTGGTCAATAAATGTTTTTCTTTCTTTTCTTTCTTTCTTTCTTTACTAGCTTCGCCCGCTACTTCGCTACCTTAAAGGTAGTAGTTTGTTGCTTAAAACATTTCCCTCACAATGTTCTAATGAACATAATTTAAAAATGGACAAACACATGCATTCAAAAAATGTTATACAGGGTGTCCCAAAAAGTAGTGTCAAGCGGAAGTCCTGAGATAGAACACCTCGTGGGGCATCCGAAACACCCCCATGTATGTTCCGCGATTTTTTATAGTTTTCGAGAAATTATTATTTTTCTAAAATTTTGAGAACAACTGACCTAACCGACTAAAAATATTATAGAGAAAAAAGTATTTGACTTTTTTGAGTAATTCTTTTTGCAAATCAATTTTCATGAGTTTTTCTTTAATACCTAAAATATTGGTCTCCATAACTTATATGGATAATATCAAATTTATGGTACAAACTGAAAAGTTACGTTCTGTAAATAATGTCTTACAATTTCTACGTTAAATTTAAAATATTAGGAGGTAGCTGCATGGCTCCTAAGTAACTTTAAAAACTGCGCTAGACTCTCAGCTTTCATAATCATTAATAAAAACTGGTACTTAATGGGCTACTTTTGCTGAAATCGGACTTCAAAGACAGAGAGGTGGAAAAATCATAAAATTTGCCATTTGAATTCGAAGTATTATTTGGACATTTTATTATTTCTAAAGTTAATAAGATTCTTAACAATCAAAATTATACCAGAAATGCTAAGAAATAACCACTTGAAAGTTTAATTTGTGATACTTAAAAAATTAATTAAGTTTAAAAATGGGAACTTTATTAAAAAAAAAGTTATCGTTTTTGATTATTTATTGTAAAAAGTTTATAAGTAAAAGATTTTTAAAGTCCGTAAAGAATACAAAGTTCGTCAAGTTCGTCGTAACAAAGGTATTGCATGTGAAAACAGTGTTAGCGCAATGAAACTTAAATTAAACAAAAAAAAATCATCTAAATATTTGCATCTGAGTGCTCCTGTATTAAATTTAAGTTTGTTAACAAACTGACTAACTTTTGGAATAATAAAATGTCCAAATAATACTTCGTATTCAAATGGCTAATTTTATGATTTTTCCACCTCTCTGTCTTTGTAGTCCGATTTCAGCAAAAGTAGCCCATTAAGTACCAGTTTTTATTAATGATTATGAAAGCTGAGAGTCTAGCGCAGTTTTTAAAGTTATTTAGGAGCCATGCAACTACCTCCTAATATTTTAAATTTAACTTAGAAATTGTAAGACATTATTTACAGAACGTAATTTTTCAGTTTGTACCATAATTTTGATGATTTTCATATAAGTTATGGAGACAAATATTTTATTCATTAAAGAAAAACTCATGAAAATTGATTTGCAAAAAGAATTACTCAAAAAAGTCAAATACTTTTTTCTCTACAATATTTTTAGCCGGTTAGGTCAGTTGTTCTCAAAATTTTAGAAAAATAATCATAACTCGAAAACTATAAAAAATCGCGGAACATACATGGGGGTGTTTCGGATGCCTTACGGGGTGTTCTATCTCAGGACTTCCGCTTGACACTACTTTTTGGGACACCCTGTATATAGGTGCGACCTCTATTTGTGAAATGAATTCAGAAGGAAACTTCCCTTCCCAGGTATGACATAACACTTAAATTACTTCGTGATAGAAACTAAGTATAATTTAAACTTGAAAGCTGAATTTGTTCGGTACATTTACCATGTGTTTTTTTTTATATCTAGTATCCAGTATTTTTTTAACTGATCCGTGATCATGGCGCTTGCAACAGTGTCCAAAAACCAGAATACCTACATAGCCTGGACACATAACATTTTCTGGTGTGTTGCAAGACGAATTATACTTACCGACTTTAAAAAAAGTGGCGCTTAGTATAACTTAAGTACATTATTCTAAGTAGTTTAATTCTACTAATTTGAACATAAGCAATTATTTAAAGATGGAAAGTTACTTTGCTTAATGACAGTGGTAACTTGAATGCCTTAATCAAGCTATAATTGACCTGGTTAAGTAATGCTATGTCCAGTACTTATGTTATTGGAGGTCAGCTTGTTACTCACTAGATTTTAATGTCAATTTTTAAAGAGTTCATTTCAGCCTCTTAAAATATCTAGGCCAGGATTTTATTTAAAATTTCCACCAAGGACTCATAAATATTTATGTAAAAAAATGTGTTGTTTATTTAAAATTTGATAAATTTACATTTATGCCCGGCTGAACGGGGACTCGAACCTTCGATCTTGAGGTGACGTGCCTCACGTACTACCAGGATAATATCCAGGCTTTACGTAATTTATGTGAATTTTTCCGTCACTTTACCTGTTAGCATCGAGTGGCGCCCCCACCAATTAAGTATTATTTATTCATTAAACTGGTCCTTTATTTTCCCTATGAATACCAAAAACTTGATACAATTACTTCCAAATGACGTACTTTTCATATAATTTGGAACGCACCAAAACTCACACAATAGATAAAATTAAGACAATCAGTTGCAAATTAGATGGCTCTTCCGTTTGCGAATCGGTACGGACAGACAGACTCTCCGCGAAGTATTTAGACCGTAGCTTCTATTATAATACTTGCGCAATACAATTTTACCGTATACAATAACACCTACTAACATAGAGAACCAGTAACACTGATTCAAAGATGTTATATAAGGAATATCTCTTACAAAAACAACTTTTAAGTAAACAAAATCTTCTTATAAATAAAAATGAATTGCTGTTCGTGAGTCTGACTAAAACTCGAGAACGCCCGGACCGTACATACATACAATCACGCCTTTTTCCCAGAGGGGTAGGCAGAGATCACTTCCTGCCATGTGCTACGGTCCTGGCACACCACTTTCGCTTCATCCACATTCATCAACCTCTTCATGCACGCTCGTCGATTACGGGTACTTTTGATTTGACCTTTCTTTAAGATTTGACCTATTTTGTCATAAAAGGTCTTTCTTGGTCTTCCCCTGTCCGCCCGGACCGATTTAGGTAATTTTGCTTTTAAAATGTTCGTCGTAGTCCAGGGAAGGTTTCAATGAGAAAATATAGAAAAATAATCAGTATTGGCGGTATGAAATTCGCCGGGACCACTAGTGAGAAATATATTTTAGGTATTGGTCACAATGTTCTAACTTATCGTAGGAATGTGTCAAACATAATCTGGGTGGCAAAGGTCTAGTAAGGCTTAGACATAGATAGAAAACAGTGGACAGGTTTGGAGGGTACCTTTACCCAGCAGTGGGATGACAAACACCACATTACGTTAAAATTTTCCATTGCTAATAAGTTTGTTTCACATTTGAACGTAGTGAGATAGTATCAACTAGTATCAAGGTCTATTTAGTCTTAAGTTATGTAAACTTTCATTATATAAAATACCCATTAAGTTCAACTTATAATGGTCATAGCGGCCCACTTAATTGCCTTACAAAATGGCTTCCTCAAAAATAAAAACACTCCATTATATTGTGTTCCAAAGGATACCTACAGGGTTTACGAGACCCTTTCGAACAAAAGATACAGAACAAAAGCCTCCGGAATCAACTTATCACAAGTATTAAATTCTACACATAAATCTAGCAGTCTGAAGTAATTCTATTTCACAATTAATATAAGTTGGGCCAACGTCGGAAGTTTTGAATTTGAAATTCATTATTATATCGGCCCGAGTTGGGTCAATTTTCAATTCCTGCAATTCGAGGGAATCGGGCAATATAGGATCTTATAGTTGGATAACTAATAATTCGAATAAGTAAAGTATCATCATCATCATCCATCGTCACACCTACCATCTTGTTGACATTGGAGTGGCTGGAAATCAGCGCTGGCAAGGATCTCGGTCTCATATCAACACAATCTGAGCCACTTCCATTTGCTCAACACTTGTATTTTTTTCCTATTTGTATTTGTTGGCACAAATTTTTATGTAAAATTTTCATGTGATCAATAAACTGATCTTATTCTTATTCATATTTTTTATTCTTATTATCAGCCCATATGTGTCCCGACTGCTAGGGCACGGGCCTATCCTAAACTAGGGCGATCAGGCCTTAGTTAACCACGCTGGCCCAGTGCGGGTTGGTCTACTACACAACCTTAGAATTTCTTCGTAGATATGCAGGTTTCCTCACGATGTTTTCCTTCACCGTTAAAGCACCAAAAAGACAGTGATACGTTGCGGGGTTTAAACTGGCGATCTCTCGCACGGCAAGCAATGGCCTTAACCACTCGGCCATCGACAGTTTTTAAAAGTATGTTTGTTTATACTCGTATATAATTTGATTCTGAAATCCGTTACACTCAACACTCATACTCAACACTCACACTCAACACTCACACTCAACACTCACTCATCAATGTGTGTGACGTTGTGTAATATACATATTTATTTGTTGTTTTTGTAAATTGATAATCGGCTTGATATCACAGCAGGTAGTACCCCTGTTCCTTGAAGAACTCTGAAAATTACTAAACACCTTCGAAGACTTATTAATATTATAATTATATTTCCTTTAGTTCTTTAGTAAATCCAATTTTCTCAGCCATTGCTATTGTAATATTGCAGTTTGCTAACTACTCGCAGCTTGTCAATTAAATATTTACTTAAACGTGATTAACATCCTTGCGATTACGCAAAAAGTCTCAAGTGTATACATTGATGACCGTTTTTATGTCCACACGTCAAGCCAGTAAAAAATATTAGCAATCCTTAGTACCTAATGAGAAAGGCTATAAGAAGAAGTAGACTAAATTATTAAGTCTAAAACCACTGTCAAGGAGGCCATTCACTAAGTATATAGATATAAATAAATAAATAAGTAAATATGAGGGCTGCCAAGACCGTAGCACATGGCAGGAAGTGATCTCTGCCTACCCCTCTGGGAAAAAGGCGTGATTTTATGTATGTATGTATGTATTAATAAATATTACACAACATCACATACATTGATCTGATCCTGTGGTAAGTAGCTAAAGAACTTGTGTTATGGATATCAGAATCAACACAAATATACTTAATTATATTTAATAATACACCCAGACACGGAACAAGCACCGATGTTCGTCACACAAATATTTTTCCCCAGTAGAAAACGAACCAGGTTTCAGGTTTTCAGGTGGGAGACATTTTGTCGACCGGTTGCTGTTACCACCATACAGTTGTGTTAAACCCGCCAAGTGACTCTGACCTCTCTTGGTCAGGTCGCGTTCCGGGATCAGCACTGTACGAACCGGAGCCAGGGGGGACCATTGTTGCGGCAAGCGCCGGACCAGTGGAGTCTTAGCGGCGGTATTGTGCGGGCGGAGCGGGTCAGCCTGCCGGCCTGGGAGACCCGTAGAAACGGGGGCCCTTCCGTTCGGCGGACTGGCCAACTCCGACCCACACAGCTCAATACCAATGCGAGACTCCACGCCTTGTCTCGTTGTTGCCGCAGCAGTGGTCTCCTTTTTCACGGCTTTCAGGGTGAGTGCGACAGGCTCAATATGGTCTATTGTGCCTGTCGACCTCATATTTGGATCTCACTACCGCTTACCATCAGGTGGAGTGAGGTCATCTTGTTAGCCTCTTTATAAAAAAAAAAAAAAAAGAATCCACGACTCTTAGAACCGTAGGTAGTGAACCTGGGTCACTAACCACTGTTCCACCGAGCCAGTCAAGCAATTAAAATGGTACCCTAAGTAACCTCTTCAGATTTCTGGGTTAAACCCTGGTTCAAGTCTATGATTTATAGCCGTTAATAATACTACAGTAATTACAGATCTTGATTGCTGCCGAGTTTTTCATTGAATTGAAGTATGTACTTGGTATTACCGCAAACGTAGTTCTACTACTCCAATTTGCTATAAAAAATGTTTCATCCATTGATTATTACGAGCCTTAGTGTTTGTAAACACTTCTATCAGAAAGACAGAAGCTATTTTATATACGTATATAAAATAGCTTCTGTCTTCTACTTAAACTTCTCAAAGATTTTCTCTCAGGGACACTCAATAACCTATTATATACCTTTTAGTGTTCTAGACTCTATCAATACCAAAATTAATTAAAAATAGGTGGCGTATATCCTACTAAATCATGCTACCCAACGTTTTAAAAACGGTTTTTTAATTAATATATAGAGGAGTTCAAGAGGAAAGTTGTTATCTTCTTCTTATCGTATGGTTGATGAACAACCTGGTGTCAGAGTTTTTAAACTGCCCGTAGGCCTCTGACATGGCTTCACACACCGTTGAAAAATGTCTCAGGTGTGCTGGTTTCCTCACAATGTTTTCCTTCACCGTTAAACCGTCAAATTTGAAAAACACATTGGTACCTGGCGGGGGTCACTCCCCGAGGGCCACGTTCCCGGAGGGCCACGTCCCGGAGGGCCACGAATTTCCCTTTCCTTTCCATTGGCCATTCGTGGCCCTCCGGGACGTGACCCTCCGGGAACGTGGCCCTCGGGGAGTGACCCGAACTGGCGACCTCTCGCATGGCAAGCAACGACCTTAACCACTCGGCCATCGACGCTTTTATATGTATTGTAGTGTATTGACAAGCACGAACTTGTCTCGTGCGCATACGTCACGCGCGGCGGAAAAGGACGATACAGTCAGTGTCCGACCGGCCCGCTACGGGGGCAGTGATGGTGCGTTGTCGAGCCAATATTAGGCGTGCTTAGTCAGTGGTATAGTGCAATACGCAGGACACTACATGTGGCGACGAGGACAAACGTAAGTACAATCATTAAAATCATAAAAAGAAAGGAAGAGGAAGAGCTATGTGACAAAATAAAGTGCACAAGATATCATAGTAGACATCTACATTACATCGGTCCGGTTGTTTCAAACGTTAGTTATTGCTAGATACCAATACCGGTGCATAGCTTACAATTGTAGAATATTTTAAGAACATTTTGCTATGATAAAAATAACAGCGGGTAGTTATGCACTCGCTACTGATCCTGCAAATTGCCATTTGCGTATTTCGTAACGGTATAGTTACCAGATGAAATGACTTTTACATTGAATTATTGTAACATAGCATTACTTGAATATGAAAATATATAAATGACCGTATTGGATATGCGTTCTGATGTTGAAATGTTTAATTTGTTATGTAAATAGGTACCTACGTTCCTTATTCGATTATATTCCTATGCTGCTAAGTATAGGAGGTAGGTATCGTAGGGTACCTACGATTAATGCTTGGTTGCCTCTGAACGTAGCAAAAAATAAAATACTATTTGAATAAGTTGACCATTCAATTGGTATCTTCAGGACTCACGTATACTTAAATGTATTTATTCCATTAATTGATGGGAAAAGACTTTCTATGACTATTGATATACCTATAAATATTTACATATCTAAAGCAGTTAAAATTGAACTGATTGAAATTGATGTAATTGAAATGAAAATAAGTAGTTGTCTTTCAATGTGTTTACTTATTATTAGTTAACGTAATGAAAAACACCTCGGTCGGCCGGCCGACCGGCTCAGGAATGCTGACCTTTTGTTCTTTTGTTGCTTCTACAGATAATTCTTATATTTTCAATAGATTTAATATGATGGAACCACAATAAAGGTAAGCAGACAAGAACCTGATCATTAAATTGAGTTTGGTATTATGAACATTTTTCATAATATTGTTTAAACAATATTATACCTATACTTATCATACTGTTATGAAGCTGAAGAGTTTGTTTGTTTGTTTGAGCGTGCTATCCTCGGGAGCTACTGGTTCGGATTGAGAAAATTTTGTTGTGTCGGATAGATTATTTATCAAGGAAATGAAATGAAATTAATGGAAAATGTCTAAAAACGCAAAAACAGATGATATTGATCTGAATCATTGAATTGATTATTCTAGATTGCTAGTCAAAGCGGATAAAAGTAATCCGATCATTCAATTGATATGAAATAGACAATATTATGTTAAATAAAAACACACAAGCAGATGATATAGATCTGAATCATTAAATTGATTATTACATATTGCCCCATTTCACAATACCCCGTTAATATTGTTACATAGTGCCCCATGTGCAAACTCCTTATTATGCAATGATATTTTTGTACACAATTATACATCGGGGTGCTATTTTCATAAAATAAAAGAAAAATACTTTTCACACATTGTTAACGTTACCAAGAGACATATACGTAAACAAGGTGTATGTTAGTTATTTAGTAACCTTTTTCACTTTAAATTGAACTTTTAGTTGTTATTAAATGTACTTGAACTTTAAGGATGCACACACTACAGCGCTGGTGCTAGTTGCATATGTTCAAAATAGTCTTCTTCAATATTGTACATACAATGATAGCTACCTTATAATCACAAATACTAATAACAACTTAAATAATTAATAATAAATATGGAGACTTTGTACAGTTGTAAACAACTTTATAATATAAAGTTTGTTATTGGGGATAGGTGACAAATTTGAGCAGATTTATACTCGCTGAGTTTCTGGTTATTAAATTAACATACTTAGTGTATGCAAACAAATGTTTGTACATCGTTGGTAATAATAGTGTTACAATTTAACATGGTATGATTTATCTTATCTGGCGATAAATATTTAATCGTATATAAACCCGTTTGTAACAATGTGCTGAATACATAAGCTACATAAAATATGAAGCATTTTAATAAAAGGAGGACTCGCTGCCGATTACGATACAAGATTAATCCTAGTAGAAAGCAGACATTCAAAGACTGTTAACTGCGAGTATATTTATTTACTATGACCATTAACGACCTAATTGCAACAGTCAATTGTATCTTTTACTTTTGGAAAAAAAAAAATATTATTATTATCAGTGATTGCATCACGAGACTACTGAGTCTTTGATTATTATTATTATAATATCAGGTCTTTCCTATCTTCTCGGTCTTATGACCGATATTACAGAAATTAGGAAAAAGCGTTGCTAAGTACCTAAACTTATTTATTAGCTGGAATAACAGTGAACTAGATTATATGTGTTTTATAAATTACACATTGTTCAGAACTCACCTTGTTTAAAAACTTAATATTTATGTATAACGTTGTGTTGATGGTGTAGCTTGCTCAAAATAAATATTAACCATTTAATTGACTCAATTGTTATGGTTCAAAAGTGCTTACGGAAGAACCTTTATGAAATAAATTCAATAGAAAATAAGAGCAGTCTTTGATGTGTCATGCTAGGGAAACAATAATAAATCGCTGAATGATAACTTGTTGGAAGGGCCAACGTTGCAGAAAGAGCTAAGGTACACGGTTTTGCGTTGGAGAGTTAAACCTTTATGCTTGACAGTAGATATTATCAAAATGTATCGACAGATACAAGTTAATAACGTTGATACTGACGAGGGGATACTGTGGAAAGAGGATACGAGTGCTGAAATTAATTATTATATAATACCGAGACACCTTTGGCGTAACTTCCTCCCCATACATTGCAGCAGTCAGCTTGTGACGAAGGCGAACATTATCCGCTAGGCGCTGAAAAGTTTGTTACCTATTTTTATAATATGGATGATCTAATATCAAGGTTTGAGAGCAAGGAGACACAGGAACACAGGACACAGGAACAGATGAATGAGCTATTAGCCAAAGGAGGATTTGAACTTCAGAATTGGACAAGTAATTGTCAGGAATTATTAAAAGAAATTAAAGATATAGAAAGAGAGGGAAGTCAGGATAAGGTTAAGGAAACTCAATATATTATTATCTAGGAAAGGAAACAGCGACAGAGCGCATTAAAAAATAGGTGTTGGAATAAATCAAGTAGAAATTATATAATTCCCCAAATTCGATAGATCGAAGATATCTTAATCGATATTGCGATTGATGAAACTGTTGGACCTGTAGCTTAACCATGCCGGTGAATAATCAATTCTTCTTAAGGAAAAAGTCAAAAATAATAAAATCAAGAAACTACTTGATAGTGACATGATTGAGCCAGCAAAGTAGTAGTAAGTAGCCATCTAAATGGGTTCCAAATATGGTTCCCATTATTAGATTGGAAATATTGTGGTCAAAAGCCGTCCATTAAATTGGAAAAACTGTGATCTTAAGATGTCCATTAAATTGGAAAAACTGTGATCTTAAGATGTCCATTAAATTGGAAATATTGTGGTCATAAGCCGTCCATTAAATTGGAAAAACTGTGATCTTAAGATGTCCATTAAATTGGAAATATTTTGGTCATAAGCCGTCCATTAAATTGGAAAAACTGTGATCTTTAGATGTCCATTAAATTGGAAATATTGTGTTCATAAGCCGTCCGTTAAATTGGAAAAACTGTGATCTTAAGATGTCCATTAAATTGGAAATATTGTGAATATGATCTTGTGATCTTAAAAAAAAAAAAACTGTGAAATTGTGAAGTAACAACTAGAAGTCTACGGGGAAAAAATGGGAGATTCTATTCCCTATCTGGACGGAAGCAGAGCAAATCTGGTCATTTAATTGACAAGGAAGATATATAACTTAATAAAACGAAAATTAAATACTGAATTTAAGTTGGGTATTGTATGATGCCAGCAAATTGGGTAAAAAACCCAGCTGGACCATTCAATTGGTTGGTTTCAAAATGCCTCACAAATATCCACAAATGTGCCAGTAGTAATACAACCTGGGCGTATGATGGGAGTAAAACGCGCATTACAGGCGACTTCTGAGGTTGCTGTTGATGTGCTTGACTCCTTCTTGCCGTTCTTTCTAAAGGTTGTTCGATGTTCAATCGAGATTACCACTTAGGAGATTACTATAGGATATGCGTAGAGCTTGATATTGATTATTAGGATCAAGAACTTGCAGTGTTTCTAGTGAGGAGACGAAGTATTGGTGGTAGAAGAAGTATGTCAAGTATTTCTGAGAATGCATAAGTGAAGTTAGCGTAGAGCGCGTATGCGCATTCTGCGCGTGTCGGACATGGATGGCTTTATATACCACTCAGCGCCCATTTGGACGGCGTCTGGTAGACCATAGAGGTAAATGGCGTATCATGGCATTAAGCATAACCAATGCCATGAGTAAAAGCATCAAACATTTAGAAAGACTTATGAATTTATAATGTCATAATTCATTGCCCACGGTGGTATACTAAACCTAAAACTGGACACGATAACTGACATTCATTTTGGATCATCTTATAATATCAGGTCAACTCATATAAGAATTGAACATTATATCAGGCCAGCTGCCAATGAACTGTCACTACTGATCAACAGCACACTGACCGAAACTGAATCATCTTTAAAATCAAGGCAAAAATAAAAAAATATAACATATTTTTCATTTTTGAAATCAAAAGTCCATTGATTGCAAGAGACTACTTCGAGATACAATATACAGCCTGTTTCGGAATATATAGCCATGAATATCCAGAAAGACTCATTTCTGACTAAAGATCACTCTGATCTACAAGCATGCAATCAATATGATGACAACGCGATCTAAAGTCCATTACAACAGCCAATATATTACGTCAGATCAGTCTCTGTGTAAAAGATGACGTGTCTAAACAATAGGTTAGTGACCATAATGAAGTGCCAACCTATATGGTCACAACTATACGTAACAAAAACACACCTTTACTCGTGATGCGAATCATGCACAGTACGTATCATATGCGGGAATCAAGTTACAGCGGAACAATTAAATGGAGATGACATTATCAACCTTGAAGAATGCATTACAAGTATAAAGCATAAAACCTTTACATATTTTCTCATAAACTCCAATGAAAACAGATAAACACAGAGGCATTGTACTGAAAATAGAGATCCCTACTATAAATCATATGATGGAATTAGAACTTCTCATTATTAGCGAAACAAAGATGATTAAAGAAGAATTTAACAATCACACCCAAGTTCAAACAGATTTGAAGGGAATAGGATCTCAAATAGATCAAAGGATTTTTCATCTCATGATGTCACAATACGTGCTGATAAACACCGTTATCATACGTGCAGCCACGCCATTGCACTAATCCGGCTCGAAAGACCATGAAGATTAACTGTGCTTTCCGTACAACTTTATCATCCAAAGTTGTAGAGAAAATATTGATTTATTGATACGTTATTGCTTATTACCAGGTGATGTACACGCGATGATTGCGCTAAATGTTAGCTGAGTTAGGAGAATGATATTGGAGCGATTTGGGTGAATGTTGCTGGATGGACATTATGTACATGTGTTACACCGTACAGAAAAAAAAGAGAAGGTAAAAAGGATGTATAGCGGAATAAAAACTCCACGGAATGTTGTTTTGAACTAATGGATAAAGTGTATGTTAAGAACACAGCCAAAGAAACTAAGCTGGCGTTTATTTATGACCATGTACCTCATACGGTAGAAAAAGCAATAGCCGACGATGTATTTATAATAAACTAAACAACACTGTGAGAAGAAGTGAAGTAAAACTAGAGAAAGAGAAATACTCTGTGAGTCCACTTCAATTTAACAAATAGATAATTTGTTTGTGAACTAAATTATTATTTTCAAATATCTAACTAATACTTCATTGCATGTTTTTATGACACATCTTCTAAATTAAAACAAGAAAGGGATGTAGTGTATTGACAAGCACGAACTTGTCTCGTGCGCATACGTCACGCGCGGCGGAAAAGGACGATACAGTCAGTGTCCGACCGGCCCGCTACGGGGGCAGTGATGGTGCGTTGTCGAGCCAATATTAGGCGTGCTTAGTCAGTGGTATAGTGCAATACGCAGGACACTACATGTATAAATACCCGAAGCGTAGCGGGGCGGGTCACTAGTCATTCATAAAAGCTTGTTATTAATAATATCCAATATAGCACGCTTCATTTCCAATCGCTAATACTGAAACGGTAGACTTATTGAAATTAATTTCTATTTTTCAGACCGAGGATTTAATACAAAATTCTTATTAAAAGTTTTCTCAAAGAAAGCCATAAGTAAAAAGTAATAAGAAAATGCAAGAAACAAGTTCTAATTGAACTTAAGTTTGGCCGCAACTTCTTTAAGTAATTAAGTAAGTACTTAAGTGTTGAAGTTCATATACCTATTAATGGAAATATTATGTGAATATAGGACTTTGCCACGTGACAAAACTTATTTATTTTCACGATAAAATTTAATTATACTTTATACTCATTTTATAAAGCTGAAGAGTTTGTTTGTTTGTGTGGACGCAATAATCTCAGGAACCGCTGGTTCGAATTGAAATATTATTTTTGTGTCGAATAGACCATTTATCGAGGAAAGCTTATATGATGATATAATAATATAGTTTAACTAAAGCTTTTATATACCATCATATATAACATCACGTTGCGTTCACTAGGAGCAAAGAAATAATGGAAATGAGTAACAAACAATGATTATATTTTACGCAATATAAGGCGGAATATACACCGTGAAATTTGATTGGTTGTTTTCCCGTGGCAGGACGATTTGCCTTTAGTAATACTATCGAATCATGCAAATTATATCTTGAAAAAAAAAATATTTTTTCCAATTTTCAAAATAATAATTTTCCAACTCGAAAACGAGAGAAGCTATCGTTGTTTATCGGACTCCCCAGCGGCTGGCGAAGAGATGGTTAATGCCAGCCGCGACTCCTGGGCGGGGTGCAATGCCCAGGGTATACCGACTAAAGAAGCCCTAGGACCTAAGTAATAAAGTGGTTCGAAAGTACTTTCGAGTTTCGGTTATACCTTTCGTAAACCCGGCATTTATTGATATAATAAAGCCTAGAAACCTGCACACATCTATTGTTATCCGACATCACTATAAGGCGATTATGTTTTACGCAATATAAGGTGATTCCACGTAGATGGAGTAACGGGCAGAATATAGAGTAAAACTCATCGCAATATCCAAAATTCTTCTAACATTACCCCAATTTTGTAACAGTATGTGAGCTCACAAATACTCAAACTTACATTATTCAAATACGACCCTAAATCGAAGAGGATAGACAAGCCTTTAGGGACGATAGTTGTTTAAAACTCCCAAATCTTTACTTTTCTTAGACGATTTAGAAATTCAAAGTTTGTCGGGCATAATAAATAGACATCTTAATATGGTCTAAGTCTGACCCCTTAACGGTCAAGTAGTCTCACTCAGAAATAAGATTAAAGAACAGAGAATGGTGCTATGTTTGCGCACAAACTAGTGCTGTATATGTCCTGTTCCTAGGTGATCTCCATTGAAATTATAGGACAGTAAAAAAACAGCCCAATTAGGACGCTGGCAGATAAATAAGAAGTGACAGATTTGTCTTATGACAAGTCTGGTAAGAAACAATATTTTAACAGCTTGTAGTAAACCACCTTTTAAATCAATAGTCATCACTATTTACGTCTTTAGAGTTTAATTAGATTCTATCTCTATTCTATTTCTATCCCAAGATTTGTTTTGCCCCATGGAACATTTCGGGTGTGCCCCAAGGAGTTTTTGCAAATGGATTTCTATGCTATCCCAAGTCTAGACTTCTTGTCCTTGGGACTTTATCAAATGCGTTCGCAGGACAGGTAAAAGGTCGTCCACACTGAGTGGTCATTAATTGGAGTAGAATCTTAACGACATCCCATTAAACTAATGTTAATTGACACAATTTGTATTTCTGAGTAATTAAATTGTGTCATTGTTACAACGGAACCGTGTACTAATTGTACATCCGTTTGTTAGCCGGCAAATGGCAGAATTAAGGAGGCATTTGGTCCCCTTAGACACTAGCAGGAGGACCTGACATTCTCACATGTTGGCGATAACCGACAAAAAGAATACTACACACAACCAGCAGATGGCGCTTACAAACCTATTATTCTGTTCCTACATTGTTATTAGACCAAGGTCCCCGAACACGATCACCCAGCTCAGTAGAAAAGCTTTTTCTTTGAGAAGATTTTCTTTGAGAATCACTCCTAAACACTTAAAACATTGCTGATTACCGTTCATCACATGGATATGTTTGGCGTTAACTGCCTCGTTGGTCTATCGGTAGTAAGCGCTACGTAAGGACCGAGAGGTACCCGGTTCAAGTCCGTGGTCGGGCAAAATTTGTGTGAGTTTTTCTGGTAAGATTACTCAGCCCTGAGTTAGGAAGTTGGCGGTTGCACGCTCATGTCCCGGAAAGAACGTTAAGCCGGTGGTCCTGAGCCTGATCTCTCATCGGTCATGATGAAAACTATGAGAGTAAGAGAATAGAAAGTGCACTTGTGTTTGCGCACACTTGTGCACTATAATATGTCCTTCGCACTTGGCTGATCTCAATTGAGATAGGCCGCCATGGCCAAAATCGCTCTGACGCCTTATAATGTTAAACCATTCTAGTAGAGTTGCGATACATAGGATGTATTCTTTTAATGCTAATCTAACATAACCTACTTATCTAATTGCGCAGCAAACTCTAAAAATGTTTGATGTGTATTAAAAATAAATATTGACGATGTCATAAAAATAATACAATATATCTTTACAACTTTGACACGCTATAGCGATCATCTCCTCATCACAATTATGTTATTTATTTTCTAAGAACCCGTACGTTGCACAAACCGACCTTGTATTAGTTTGAACTGACTCAGCTAATAGGCAGTGAGAGTCTAACTCAGTCGAAAGACTCAAACGTGACGTTTCATCGAAACCGGCTGAGTGACGTCTGATGACATTTGTCTGTCAGCATAATATATGACAATCACTATACCTAAAATAATCTCTACGAAGTATAAAGGAATGTCGCTTCTGCGTCTGTCTGCATTTATGTATGTATGCTGAAATCCTTAAAACTACGCAACGGATTCTGATGGGGTTTTTTAAGAGATAGAGGGATTCAAGAGGAAGGTTTCTATGTACAATATAACCGAAGCTAATAATAATATATAACTATTATTTGTCAACAACGTTACGCACAAAGGCTTAGCATCTTTTGGGAACAGTTTAAGATTACCCAAAATAATATGAAAACGATTCAGTATTGTTTGAAAAACGTAAATAATTTATTAAATATTTTGGATCTCTTCAACTTTATTGATTATTTACATTTACTTATCGCGTATTTAGTGTTATATTACATAGGAGATAATAGGTAGAGTCTCCTTCTAGAGAAATTGTATCTAAATGAAATCGTCCAAAATTCCTTGATGCTATTGTTGATCTTATTGTTATGTATTTTTTTTCTTGTGTAAAATAGATGTCCTCCATCGTAAGACCGTTATGGGGAGGAAATTATAACAACACCATCAATATGGCCTCAAAGATGGCGGCCCTATCAATAATAATCACGGCCATTCTAGCCATATTCGTACGTGATTCTCATACAAATCTATTCTGTGACAATGCAACAATAACTGTTAAATTACTTTTATACTAATTGTGTGTATACAAACACAAGTGCACCCTCTACTCCTTCACTTGCATAGTATGATGAGACGGTAATTTCATGATAGAGAGATCAGTCAGTTAGTACATATGTTAATTGGCCATTTCATGAAATGATTGGCCATTTCATGAAATGGTTGCATTTCATGAAATATTTCACTGTCCATTGGCCATATCATGATGTGGCCAGGTCAGATCAATGATAAGAAATCGTTTCACGATTGGGCCAACTAGATGCACTGCCATTTCATGAAACGATCAATCTCAATCGATCATATCGTGGAATTGTTTCGTTGACTTTACCGGTAGAGTGCCAGAGTTGCCATACCAGTTAAGCACTTTGTGCAAATATGCTAAATTTGCACAATGTTCTAAATTTTCTTTCTGTTTAGCATATTATTTTATCTTTTATTTTAGTATCCTAAAGTGCATATTTTTTACCAAAAAATTATTTTAGCATATAAAATACATTTTTTATAACAATAAAAAAAATCATTAAATGCACCTTTTTATTTTGAAAGTATGTACAGCCCGCCGGCCAGTAGACCCGTAGAAACGCGGGCCCTTCAGTCCGGCGGACTGGCCAACTCCGACCCGCACAGCTCTATACCAATGTGATCAACGCCTTGTCTCGTTGTTGCCGCAGCGGTGGTCTCCTCTTTAAGCGGGCTTTCAGGGTGAGTGTGACAGGCTCAATATGGTCTATTGTGCCTGTCGACCTCATATTTGGATCTCACTACCGCTTACCATCAGGTGGAGTGAGGTCATCTTGTTAGCTCATTATAAAAAAAAAAAAAATATATAACAACTAAAAATAAACAAATACGTATCAAAATTGATCTGGTTTTCATGAAATATTTTATAGTCGCCCTCTTTTTACGATATGGTCAAACGTGGGTGGCCAAATCGTTAAACGTTTATCGTTTAATGATTTGGTCACCATTGATTGGCCACTTCATGAAACGTGAACACTTCATGAAATGGCCAACCATTTCATGAAATGATCAATTCATCGATTTGGCCACGACACATACACTTCCATGGGGGTTAAATAACTTCTGACTGGCTCTGTAGAATAGTAGTAAGTGACCCAGGTTCACTATCAACAGTTCCAGGAGTCGTGGGTTCAATTCCCACCCGGGACAAATATTCGTGTGACAAAAATTGGCGTTTGTTCCGTGTCTGGTGTGTTATTAAATATATTTAAGATAATTGTGTACCCACGGTTGTTTTTGATATCCGTAACACAAGTTCTTAAGCTACTTATCACGGGATCAGATCAATGTATGAGATGTTGTGTATTATTGATTTATATTCAGGGGTGAGAGCCATCCGCTCCCCCGCAAGTCCGGTGATGATGACAAGGCTACTCCATGCCATCATCGTAAGTCAGTTAGGAAAAAAAATATTTATATTTACTATAGCTAACATTAAGGAATATTGCATAGAGAACAAAAGAAGATGAAAGAAACGTTTTATAATACTAATTGACGAAAACATCAAAACATCAAAAGTGGTACCGGGGGCCTCTAAAACGAGCTTGACCTAATACTGCCATAAAAGTATCTTAGCTATTGCCCAATCGTCTGAGATATAGAGACGTCATTCGCTAAATTAAACGCGCAAAGTGAAGGTGAATACGCGTCATAATCACGTATGTGCTTCGGGTGTGGACTTTGAACAAACAAACTCAAACATGGAGAGTCACGTTTATAGATTTACTCAAAACACCTCTGCGTATTTGCCCTGATTTGGACTGACGCGTCCAAGTTTGAACTTAAATTAAATTTATAATGTCGCTTGCCTCAGCTTTGTGTAAGGCTTATTGACGTTAAGGCGTAATGAGCAGCTCGATGGCACGCGTTCGATTCAAAATCAAAATCAAAATGTTTTTAAGCTATTGCATAGCTTTTATCGCGGGCTTTGAGCGCGGCGACCGAACCAAGAAATTCCGTAACGAAAAAAACCTCACAATCGTCTAACGTCGTTTCAGTTCGGTAGACTTCGGCACGGTGTTTGTGTGCGTGCGGTTAGACGTATTGTACGACTTTGCGAAACTCGCACGAATCGAGACGAGCTGCTCCGAAATCGGAAGATGCTATGCAATAGCTATACCGCGGCAGTCCCCGAGTGCCACACGTCTTTTTATTTATTTAGGCTCACTATGAGGACTATACGGGCATAAGGGTATGTTATGAGGAGGGAAGAAAGCCATGTGATGTGATGAGTATGTATTTCAATGGACGTAATAGTAAAGGAAGACCGAAGAAGAAATAGATGGATTTCGTGAAAGATAATATGGGCGTGAAAGGAGTAGACGCAGAGCTGACGAATTATAGGCCCGAGTGGAAGAAATAATCATGTTGCGCCGACCCCAATTAGCGTGGGACAAGGGCAGGAAAATGATGAATTTACTTATAAATCGCGCCAATCATACAAATTCTATATGAGTCAACTTAAGATGGAATTAAAATCTTTACTTCTTTTATAAATGCGAAAGTAACTCTGTCTGTTACACAATCACACATAGAGTACTGAACCGATTTAAATGAAATTTGGTACAGATACATTTCAGAGCCTGAGAAAGGTCATTAGTTACCTTTTAACCGACTGCGCTATGAATAACTTATGGTTTACCCGTTAAACGTCTCTACGGACGGAGTCGCGGGTGGAAAGCTAGTAAAATATATGCCTAAGCCACGGGGCACAGTAATTCTCTACTAGGTCTTTACATTATCCCGTCAACTTCGTTTGCGTTAGCACGTTTTAAATAAATGTCTAAATGTCTGATGTCGTGGCTGCTGTAGAAGGGAAACAAAACATAGCCCAATAAAAGATACACATCTATTCTTATAAACTTTAATAACAACACCTAATTTTGGACTTCCTCCGTAGGGAACCCTCCTTCTTCATAGTTGGTCGAATAAGAGTTTTTCAATTTGGCTTTCCTACCTTAAGCACCCGTAACCCCATAATATATAATTCAATTTCCAATTTGTTTCTCCGTTTAAAAGTACAAGACCAAGTTTTCCTTCACTGTTAATAACAATACGTGGGTCCATGACAAAGTCATCAAATAATAATTCCCTACAGAAGATATTAATTTAATGCTTTACCGAGTTCGAGAAATACAGACGGAACATTAAGGTTTCTATATATAGAACTAAGTAACACAGCATATGAACTTGACCTTAACTTATGACGTTGGTCGTAGGTACTTAGATCGCAAATTACAGACTGTAAATTCATTTTCTTGTTGCAAACATAATACCTTTTGTTTGCCAATAAATATATTTTATGTTGAGGATTTTTCAAGGTTATGAATGATTTTTTTTAACAAAATGGGATTTATAAATCCCTGATCTGATTACGTAGAAAGTAGCTCAAGCATTTGTGTAACGCATATAAGAATCAACAGTGGATACACAAATTATATACTTTAATATATTTAATAGCACACCCAAACACGGAACAAACACCGATGTTCGTCACACAAATATTTGTCCCGGGCGCGAATCGAACACACGACTCTGGGAACCGTAGGCAGTGATGCTGGCTCACTAACCACTGTTCCACCATGCCAGTAATTATTATTATTTTTGACTGCCTCGTTGGTCTATTGGTGGCAAGCGCTGCGTTAGGACCGAGAGGTCCCCGGTTCGAGTCCGGGGTCGGGCAAAATTTGTGTGAGTTTTTCTGTAATGAAATTACTCAGCCCGGAGTTAGGAAGTTGGCGGTTGAACGCCCGTACCTCGGAAAGCACGTTAAGCCGGTGGTCCTGCGCCCGATCTCTCATCGGTCATGTCGGATTGCCGTCTCACCGAACTATGACAGTAAGGGAATAGAGAGTGCACTTGTGTTTGCGCGCTCACTTGTGCACTATAATATGTCCTGCGCACTTGGCCGATCTCAATTGAGATCGGCCGCCATGGCTGAAATCGGTCGGACGCCTTATTTATTTTAATTATTATTTCACATGATTGAAATCTTAAATTGTACCTATTTATAATAATATATCTAGATATGTAAGTTGTAGTTTTAATGGATAATCGTTTGTCGATACCTAAGCAACTCATCAATCGGAATTATGTTAGGCTTGTTTGAAAATGACTCTTTACAATGTTGTTGAGGAAGAGTTCCATGGACACTTGGCTAGTGCGTCAGGGTCCAAGGTTCGAGGTTGACAATATTCGATCTTGAACTAAACTTGTGAGTGAATGTAAATTTTAAATGAACGTATCTTAAATGATGATATTGATATGCTAACGAGGAACATTTTTTACTTTAAATTTAAAAATATTTTTCTGGTTCTTTCTTAAAAGACAATAATCATACTGTGTATACTGCTTAGGAATACTGTCTAGGCTATGTTCAATTGTCACAACCTACCTATTCCTGTAATGACAGTAATCTATTGAAATTGGTCCAGCCGTTTCGAGATTCGACGAAAACCAACACACAGACAGACAGAAATGTTTAAAATTGTATTTCTGTTATTGGTGTCAGATTCAGATTCATACTTATTTATTAAAAAGTCCTTATTACAATATAACAAACAGATACTTCGTATTTATTTAGTTGTTAGCAAACGAAAGATCTAAACTTCCAATTACCAAATTGTATTAATTCTAGCATAAACCATTTTCAGTGTTTGAACGTGAAAATTACCGTTTCAGAAACCGCATTTCAAGACATAGGATACCAGAATGCATCGTGATTGCATTTCTGCGAATGCAACATATTTGTGGGAGTGTGCACGCTTGAGCTCACCCTTTGTCTTATTAAGGCTTGATTGTATTGCTAATTGCAGTCACCTTAATGAGTCGTGGGTATAAGCTAATAAGCTGTCACCAAGTTCATGGCAACAGGTGTTATTAACAGGTCACGTTGGAAACCTTTTTCAAATGATAAATTGTTGTTCACTGGCTTGATAGAGCATTGGATAGGGTCACTTGTCTCTTGGCCGAGAGACGTGGGTTCGATGCCCAGTCGGGTATAATATTTCTGTGTGATGAACGTCGGTGCTTGTTCTGTGTATGTTGTTTATGTATTTAAGTATATTTGTGTATACCACTGTTCTTTCTAGTATCTGTAATATTAATCCGAAGTCAGTAGCCTAAGCACTTACTATTTTTTTTTAAGAAAAGGACAATGTATGTGATGTGATGTGATATTTATATTTATTTATCTTACTTAAAGCACCCGACTCATAAAAAGTAACTCACAAACGCGTAAAAAGTTCTTTAGACGTTTGATTTTAATTAAAATAAAGTAACTAAATATTAATATATCGTCCTATTTTAAATCTCAAACTTTTTCTATCCTGTTATTTCTCTTTTATTGATTTTTTCAACAAAGTTTTTCTATTATACTAAGAATTAAGCAAAATCAAACAAAAAAAAATTAAGCTACTTTTCACGGGATCAGGTCAATGTATGTGAGGCTGTGTAATATTTATTTACTTAATTCAACTACTATAACGAATACTACCACCATGTCTAAATCCTTCACAAACCGTGAAATCTAAAACGAGGAAGATTTCTAACTAAATCATAGTACATAATATTATTATGCTGGACCTTGAGGTACAATGTAAAAATCTAAACTTCGATCCTCATAGAATATGCTAATAAACAAGTTACCAAAAAAACACATGAAGAAAACCGGTAAATCACGAAACAAGTTACAGGTAAGGACATTAACCATTTATTAGACGAATGTTACGAAAGCAAACCTTAATCAATATCCTACTAATATTATAAAAGAATGTCTGTTTCTCTGTCATAAAAAACCTACTGAACGGATTTGATGAAATACAAATTAAAAAAGAATCCAACTTGTTGACAAAATATGTCTAAAACCTAGAGGCTGTGAAAATAAAAACGAATTTGAAGAAGTGGTCAAGGTACCATATATCTTTTCTGAATTTCTAGGACTACCTGTGAACTAAATTTCATTTGAAACGGTTCAGTAGTTTTGTAATTTAAGACTAACAGACTGAGTTACCTACGTTCGCATTTTATAATATTAGTAAGGATATATTGATAACGGAGAAGGAAAATGTCGTGAGGAAACTTGCACACCTACGAAGAAATTCTAAGGTTGTGTAGTGACCAACCCGCACTTGGCCAGTGTGGCTGACTAAGGCCTGGTCGCCCTAGTTTAGGGTAGGCCCGTGCTCCAGAAATGGGGAAGTATATGGGCTTATGATAATGGCGATTAAGGCTATTTATTACATACATTAAAGTGTAGAGTACAGGTGCACTCTATATTCTTATATTATCATAGTTTATTGTGAAGGCAATCCGTGATGATCGATGATATATCGGGCACAAATATCCCGTTGAAATAGATATTATTAGGTAATTCATATTTAATGATATCCGGTAAAACAAATGCTAGTTAATATGTCGTCATAGTAATAAAATCTTATCGATATTCAAATTCAAAGAATCCATTTATATCAGTCATTATTTTTAAAGAATTAAAGAAAAAAAAACGCTTTATCATTATTAATAATCGTTAGTTCGATGATACAACAAATTTATACACCGTGAAATTTGAGTGGTTTTTTTTCCCGTGGCAGAACGATTGCCTTTAGTAATACTATCGATACATGCAAACTAATCCTTGAAAAAAAAATTTTTTTTAGAATTTTCAAAATAATAATTTTCCAACTCGAAAACAAGAAGAGCTATCGTTGTTTTTTAAGATGTGACGTATTCAGGTACTGCTTGCCGCATGAAATCGATGCTTAAAGCTAAAGAAGCTCTACGCCCTAAGTTATAAAGTGGTTCGAACGTACTTTACAGTTTCGGTTATACCTTTTGTAAAACCGGCATTTATTGATTTTATTAAATTATATTTCGTCGCTTTATTCTTTGATATAAATTCAATACAATGTAGTCCCTTTATCCTACAGGCAACATTCGCACGTATTTAGAGTATCTCAATCGATTAAAAAACAAGTTCACTCGCTGTCACTGTCAGTGCGCCCCGCGCCCAACCGCTCGTTCCTTTTTCGTGCGCGGCAACGAACAACGACGCACCGTTTAAGCTCAGAATGCCAACTTCTCAAAATGCCAACCGTTCGCAAAATGCCAACTTCGCAGAATGCCAACTTCTCGAAATGCCAACTTCTCAAAATGCCAACTTCTCAAAATGCCAACTTCTCGAAATGTCAACTTCTCAAAATGCCAATTTCTCGAAATGCCAACTTCGCGAAATGCCAACTTCTCAAAATGCCAACTTACAACTATGAGCAGTCAATGATACCACAAATAATAAAAAAATATTTTTAATTTTTTTTAAATAATAAATAATAAAAATAATTATTAATAATTATTTTTATGAATAAAAATTTAATTTTAATTAATTTGCATTGCTTTGTAATAAAACAAATACACCAATAATATATTCATAATAAAATAATGAATTTTCATAGTAAATGGCGCATGTTAAAGAAAAATATTATTGCCATACACTAATAATGATGTTTAAAGTGTACAGTGACCGTACCTGGTTTATCTGATTTTGACAATGATTTTAACGGAAGAGCATCCGACGCGATATCGGAAGGTCCGGTGGTTCAAGTCCCCGCTCAGGCGGGGTCATGAATGATTTTTTTTTAATTTTTTTTTAAATTTTAAAATTTACATTTAGCTTTAATAGCATTAAAAACAACAAATAAAAATGATTTTAACAGTTTTATAGGTGTACATACATTATTCAATCGACATAACGTTATATGTGAGTTTGATGTGAATGAAAAATAATTATTTTTATTATTCATAAAAATAATTAATAATAATTATTTTTATTATTTATTATTTTAAAATAATTTTAAAAAAATATTTTTTAATTTTTTGTGGTATCATTGACTGCTCCTGCATCCATTATTATAGTTGTAAGTTGGCATTTCGAGAAGTTGGCATTTTGAGAAGTTGACATTTCGAGAAGTTGGCATTTCGAGAAGTTGGCATTTTGAGAAGTTGGCATTTCGAGAAGTTGGCATTCTGCGAAGTTGGCTTTTTGCGAACGGTTGGCATTTTGAGAAGTTGGCATTCTGAGCATAAACGGCGCGAACGCACGCGCCTCTTCAAAATTCCGAAGCGCGGTGCAAAAGTGAAACGTTACAAAAGGTAAATACGTAAAAAGAACAAGAACGAAATACGAATCTTGTTTTCGGGTAATAGAATCATCGGAAGTGGACACGAGGCGATAACAGACCAGGTACTAACGGGTGAAAAATCCCCAATATTTACCTACCTACATACGCTTAATCTTTTCTCACCACAACACATTTATTACAGTTCAATTAGAGCTGTAATTATTACTCATACAGGTTATTTAAAAATCCAATAAAAATAGGCATAAGTATAGTATATTGTGCGTGAAAAGTTTGTTTTAAGATAAAGTTAATGAAATAACTAGCTTACGATATTTGTAACAGATAAAAATTGCTATTTTTACAAGTATAATGTAGTGCATGATTGCTATCACAACCTATTTATAAAGTTTCTCAGTCTTAGCTAATTACCATGTTTATTGAGGAATGAAGTATATTTCCATAAAAATAGAGTGCATTATCCTTGTAAGATAGACATACTTTAATAGCACCTGGCACAGGTAAATAAAACAAAAATGTGACTATCACACTATTTCAGACAGTCGTCTGAGGCAAGATGCATTATAGTCTTCTTCTTCTTATCGTATGGTTGATGAACAACCTGGTGTCAGAGTTTTTAAGCCGCCCGTAGGCCTCTGACATGGCTTCACACACCGTTGAAAAATCTCTCAGGTGTGCTGGTTTCCTCACGACATTTTCCTAAGCAGTGTACATAGTATGATGAAATGGCTAATTTTATGATTTTTCCACCTCTCTGTCTTTGTAGTCCGATTTCAGCAGAAGTAGCCCATTAAGTACCAGTTTTTATTTATGATTATGAAAGCTGAGAGTCTAGCGCAGTTTTTAAAGTTACTTAGAAGCCATGCAGCTACCTTTTAATATTTTAAATTTAACGTTGAAATTGTAAGACATTATTTACAGAACGTAACTTTTCAGTTTGTACCATAACTTTAATAATTTCCATATAAGTTATGGAGACAAATATTTTAGGCATTAAAGAAAAACTCATGAAAATTGATTTGCAAAAAGAATGAGTGTAAAAAGTCAAATGCTTTTTTCTCTATAATATTTTTAATCGGTTAGGTCAGTTGTTCTCAAAATTTTAGAAAAATAATCATAACTCGAAAACTATAAAAAATCGCGGAACATACATGGGGGTGTTTCGGATGCCCCACGGGGTGTTCTATCTCAGGACTTCCGCTTGACACTACTTTTTGGGACACCCTGTATAATGCGAAGGTTGTCCATCATCAGATTAGGTATAGCCGAAAGTTTTCCACTGCTGGACCTATGTGTGCCTAATTATTTTTATAGTTCACGAGATCAAATCTATCTACTTATTCACAACTAAACCAATCGGCCCAGTAAAAAACACCAATAAAAGGTTTTTTTTTATACTCGCAAAAATCGGGCCAGGTAAAGTTAACTTTATTTGATAATCTGGTAGTTTGTACGCTATGGATAAGAAAAAACATAATTGCAACTTTAATTTTAAGCTAACATAAGTACATTGAGATTAAGCAAAAAAAACATCTTGAGTTTGAAGACATACCCAATTACTCAATAACGTTACCACAAATTATTGTAAACGTACCATGTGACCGCAAGTAAACAAAGAAATAAGTGAACATAAAACAGTAATTATGATTATTTTATACGCGTTAAAAATTCACGCATCATTAGTGGATATCTCAATTTCAACAAAAACCCAGCACTCTCAAATCACGTTTTCAACATTGTCGTGTAACTAACATTACCTATTCATGAAGCGAAATAAAAAAGTGTCAAAATTACCATCTTTCCGTGACTCGTCACCCTGCTTAACTCTGTAACTTTACGCTATTAAGCTTATGTCTTTGAAGAATAGTAAAAATGTGGAATTTTTATGTACTTAGGTATATATTTAAAGTAATTTACGTCCAGGATAACCTTACCTACCTGGTAGTAAGCAGCCGGTAGGTCCACATATGAAGTAGACAGACACAATGACTATACAATATAAAACAAAGTCGTTACCCGCGTCTGTCTGTCCTACGTATGCTTAAATCTCGGTATTTTTCATAGATAGAGGGATTTAAGAGGAAGGTTTATATGTATAACTAGCTGTGCCCGCGACTTTGTTCGCGTGAGTAACAGGATTTTACATACAAAAGTTTTTTTCTAATAACTGTCATTCCCGTGGCAATTTTGCAATATCCTGTTGCAACGAAGCTTTGAGTTTAATAAAGTACCGGCATGTCAAATTTCTAGCGTCTAACTTAAGCAGTTTAGATTTTACATACAAAAGGATTTTCCCACTAATTTCCGTTCCCTTGGAAATTACTTTCTTAGCGTAACTAACATCTACCTGTATGCCAAATTTCAGCCGGATCCATCCAGTAGTTTAGGCTGTGCGTTGTCACTATGTCAGACTGTCAGTCACCTTTGAGTTATATATATATTTAGATATACCCGAAGAGAAGCGAAGACGGGTCACTAGTAACAACTATTTTAAAGAAGATGTCCGACAGATTTTGTCTATGGCGGCAGATCTCAATAGAAATCAGCCAACTGCACAAAACATAGTGCACAAGTGTGCACGCACAAGTACATTCTTTATTCCTTCACAATCACGGACACTGCCGCCATGGTCCTATACAAATGACATGCAAACCATAACTTATATTTATTTATTAAATAAAACGTTCTCATTAAATGTATTCATATGCAAAAAGGTGTATAAACATCGACCTTGCCCACAAGTGGTTCGCATACACTAGCCATATAGAAGCTTCCTTTATGTTACACACTTGGCAAATTTTATGTGTCAACAATGAGACATGCTAGTTTCTACAAAGACTTGAGTAAAGTCATCGACAAGATAGTCATCGGCATATACTCACACCGCGAGATTTTCAGTATTATTTTGTTTATTAGAATAACTATATACATTTAGGTTAGGTTGTGTAGTCGACCAACCCGCACTTGGCCAGTGTGGTCGACTAAGGCCTTATCGCCCTAGTTTAGGGTAGGCCCGTGCCCCAGCAGTGGGGACGTATATGGGCTGATGATGATAATGATGATGATACATCTAGCACATAGACAAATAACTTGAAATAGGAAGAAGAGAAAACATGAGTAGAAATAACTACATTTTAAGTATAAATAAATAAAACACGAAACATAAATCAAAAATTTTAATTTTTGTACGCACCTATTTACATAAGACAAGCCAAGGACATTATATTATGTAAATTTCAAGTTTGTCTATGGATGTTTCAAGTATCTACATCTCTAATAATTACTCACAGAAAGTTAAAATAAAATAAAAATAAAATGTAAAAGGAAAAGACAAAAATACCTCTGTCTCTCTGTTGGATTTTCAAAACTACGACTATCTATAAATAATACACCACACGGGAAAAATGGTAACAGATTTTTTTCTTTCGGTGTTTATCATACAAATAATTGTCCCGACCAGGATTTGAACCCATGACTTTTGGAGCAAGAGACAGGGGCACTATCATAGAGCCAGTATTAATACGGAACCCTACATGCAAGAATTCAAAACTGCGACATGATATTTGCAAGAGTTTTTTCAAGTATTACAATATGTATGTAGTATGAAATGTATATGTATAAATCCTAAGGTACTTCAGAAAAATAAGTGTATTGGGACAGTAAGTTTCTAAAACTATTTTTTTTTTAACTCAGAATGATCAATTGAATATATAATACAAATGATAAATCTACGATAAAATGTCAAAAAAATAAAAAACTTTTATAAGGAGATATTTATAAACACTTGCCACACTTGACACACCATATTAATCCAACTAGGTATTACCTATTTCGAGTAAATTCTCAGAACCGTTATCCAAAGTCGCAAAAATAAGCGACACGGTAAGAATAAAAGATTTCCATAACCCGTATATTCCATATATTCCATTCAACAAAACCTGTTTTATTATTAGCCTTCAAAGGGTCTTTATATGCGTCATAAAGCCAGACTTGAGTGTATGTTATGACGCGATATCCGTGAAATAAAACATCGTGAAGGAAAACATCGGGAGGAAACTTTCACACCTACGAAGAAATTCTAAGGTTGTGTAGTCGACCAACCCGCACTTGGCCAGTGTGGTTGACTAAGGCTTGATCGCCCTAGTTTAGGGTAGGTCCGTGCCCCAGCAGCGGCGACATATATGAGCTGATGATGATCCGTTAAATATTCCATTTCAGACCAATAAAATTAAATATGTACATATTATTATTACATACGTATGTATTTTTCACATCAATTGAGACGACAAGCAAGATTATAATTTACAAATTACTTCAGAAATACTGAAGCGAATATTATAATTTAACTTTAAATATAACAAAATAAAAAAAAATATTAGATCACATTAATTGATCTGATCTCGTGGTAAAAAGCTAATTAGATCAATTTTATTACGAAAATCAGAACACCAACAGGAATATAGAAATATACCTGTATCTATAAATATTACACCACACGGGAAAAATGGTAACAGATTTTTTTCTTTCCGTGTTTATCCCACAAATATTTGTCCCGACCGGGTTTTGAACCCATGACTTTTAGCACAAGAGACAGGGGCACTATCATAGAGCCAGTATTAGTACGGAACCCTACATGCAAGAATTCGACTCGAACTTGGCTGTTGGTATTGAAAAGTCTATACAGCTGGATCTATATATCTCTGGCAACATTTGTTTACGTCATTACATAGATTTATTTCAATTTGTATATTTTGTTAATTTATTCCGTAACACATAATTTACTATTTGTCCATCGAACGGTCATAATAAATTAATCTTTGGCCTTGCAATTAAACATGTTTTTATACATATATCAACCAATCATTAGTTTTAGTGTTCCTTGCCCGTTAATAATATTATTAACGATGCATGTCTTTAGGAAAGTAATTTATCAGAAAAAAAAAAAAAGAATTATATTAAAAGAAGCAATAAAAGTATTTATTGTTTCTATGTCTTATATTTTTACCTAGTATACTTACCAGGTGAACCTAGTAAGTACATTGCTTTATTCTATTTTTTTTCAAATTAAAAGACACAGGATGTCTTCACGCCTTTTTTTATAAATGGCTTACAAGATCGTACTACTACTCACTCCGCCTGATGGTAAGCGGTCTTGAAGTCCACATATGAGGCCGACAGGCACAATAGACCCTATTGAGCCTATCCACCTCATTTTGAAGGCTTGCTTAGATTCCGTTCCACGCCCCGCCTAAAGAGTCCAGCATTATATGGGGGAGGGAATACATGAGCTGGAAGGGCGTTCCATGCCTTAGTGGCACTGGGTAGAAAAGAGGAACTGAATCACTTGGTACGCCATCAGTCCCAGTATGGTATGTGCATGGCAACGCTGACCATCTGTTGTTGTTAGGGAGTGGAATGGGGAGGGAATGTTACTGTTACTTAACTAGGGACTAGTTGGAAAGTTTCCAAACGAATTTATGGCATAGAAATAAATCGATTCGGTCTATAATTGCGAAAAATTCCTGAGAATATAGCAATAAAAAATACATGAACAGGAAATCCCAAACCAAGTATTATTGTAGACCCAAAAATTTTAGGTCTCAAACCAAACGAGGGCATAATGTCAAGGGTCTACCCTAAATGACAATTTACTGAATCGACGCTATACGTCAATATGGCATGATTGCGGTAGAAAGTTGTTAATCCTGTATTACATAGTCGGCCCATGCAAAAATGTCAATGCCAATACGCGGACACATCGATACACACTTATATAGATAAGGTTCACCTTGATTAGGAGTTGTTATGAGTATTTGGGTATAAGTGACATTATGAAGGTTTTACTTAAGTATACTATAAAAGCTTAAACTGTATGCTATACTTTACCTACTGCACTGTAAGGGGCAGCAAATAAATGTGTTATCTGACTCTGGCCACGACTGACTGGCTCGGTGGAACAGTGGTTAGTGACCCTGACTGGCGGTTCCAAGAGTCCTGTTTTTGATTCCCACTCGGGACAAATATTTGTGTGACAACCATAGGTGTTTGTTCCGTATCTGGGTATGATTACGTATTTAAATATGTATTTAGAAATATATATGTATGTATATCAGTCTCTGACGCCCATAGTACAAGCTCTACTTAGTTTGGAGTCAGATGACCGTGTAGAAAATGTCACCAATATTTATTTATTTAATTATCAATTGGAAGACGTCTTTATGAAAGTTTTATGCCATACCCATTCGGTTTAAGAAGTGTACGATGACCTGAATGCTATTTAATAACAATAATCTCGTTTTTTTTCATCCCTATTAATCCCTAATACATTTAAAGATATAGCAAGTAACTTTGAGATGATATCAAGAAAAATCTCTTAGTGTCAACAGTTGACTGGTTTTTTCTATAGGGGTGAGAGCCATCCACTCCCGCAAGTCCGGTGATGATGTCAATGACAAGGCTACTCCAAGCCATCATCGAAGTCAGTTAGAACAAGAACACTTTTTGCTGCGGGAAAAGATAACATATAGTTTTTATGCATTAATCCTTCCCCTAGTGGATCAGAAACGATCAAAATCTTTGCTTGTAACTATTACTAACTATGTACAATAGTATGTTTAATGTTAATAAAAACAAACATACATATTTATATGACTAATGTTAGGTACGCGCCCTTTCTCACGTAGTTAACCCACTTTGTAATCTACATTACATAATATCCATTAAAATAACTCATCTATTCAAACCACTAACTTTAATTATGAATACCTACACTACAGTTAACTAATTGGAGAACAGGTCATAAAGTAAGCAATTAAGTAAATGCCATTTGAATAACAATGCTTTCGAACAGATTTCGGGTATGGCGGCATATAGAAATAATGGCTAGTACATTTTTTTTTTATTATAGGCTAACAAGATGACCTCACTCCACCTGTTGGTAAGCTGTAGTGAGATGCACATATGAGATCGACAGTCTCACCCTGAATGCCTGCTTAAATGCCGTTTCACACCCCACCTGAAGAGGCCGAGATCATAGGAGGGAGGAAAAACATGAGCCGGAATGGCATTCCATGCCTTAATGACACGGGGCAGGAAAGAGGAACTAGTTATATCATTATTTTTAGCCCATCAGTTATAAATAAATAAATATTACACAATATCATACACATTTGATCCCGTAGTAAGTAGCTTGAGCACTTGTGTTACGATATCAGAATCAGAATTAACAGTGGATGCATAGCTAGTATTTAAATATATTTAATAACACACCCAGACACGGAACAAACACCGATGTTCGCCACACAAATATTTGTACCGGGTGGGGATAGAACCGACGACTCTTGGATCCTTAGCAAAAGTCAATAACCACTGTTCCACCGAATTAGCTTTGAAAATGTTTACTCGTAGAGTCAGTGGAAGTAAACTATCGTTTCGATATTCGACCATCAGTCAAAATGTCATTGAACTTTCGAGAAGACAAACAATTGCCGAATACGAACTTAAGAAATAGCTCGAGCTTAAAGTTCACCCACATGATTTGTGGTCGGAATAATCCGACATATGACGTCAATAGCTTCTAAAGACGAGAACAGGCAAACGAATGTTCGTCATTACGTATGTGACTTGTTAAAACATCTTGAAAGTTGTTTATAATATTCTTATTAATATCATAAAATGCGAACTCTGTCTTTCTGACGCACTTACGAGCCAAAAATAGTAAACCGACTTAAGTGAAATTTGGCGCACAGATAATCAAGAGCCGGAGAAAGGATATAAGAAACTTTTAAGCCTACTGCGTTATAAGGGAGTATGTACATATATTATATATAAATTTAATAAATCATGGACGTAGTCGGGAGCAGTAATGATATTAATAAAAAATGCCTACCAAATTCAAGATTAATTGCTTTTTTATTGGAATGTGTAGTAGAACAATATTACACATTCCAATAAAAAAACAATTAGTCCTCATGTTTACACCTTTATTTTCCTGTGTCGTGTCGGAAGCAAAGTTTATTCAACTCAAACAACAAACCATGTATAAGTATAAGCTTAACTACCCTAGTATAAGGGAATGGCCTCTTAGCATTTCGACTATTATATTATATTAACTTTAAATATGGATTCGCCTGCATTAATTCCTAGGGTCACAGCTCCTTACACAGCTCTACCTAGTGTATTGCACATTTTGCTAGCTTAGCTTATAACACCTATAAACGAATACATCAATGTGTTAGCGTAGAAAGGTACCCTATGTTCTTCTCCATACTCTTAACTATGTATATGAGAAATTTCAAGAAGGTTTATAGAGTAGATAAAGCCTGAAGAAGTAACAAACAAACCAACATATTTTAGCGTTTGTAATATTAGTTAGGCTTCCGAGCCTTAGTCACGTAAAAGATCTGAATCTGGAAAAGTTTTATAATTCACTCCGTTAGAGCAGGAAAATAATAAAAACACGTCAAGATCATATTTTTGTCAGATAAGAAAATGTAGCGTGATTCAAGATGTGGTCAACAACCAAATTAGTTCAGGTCACGCATGTCAAAAGAAAAAACGGAATCATTTAACTGTTTGGCATTGTCTCTGAAATTATTATAAATTGATAAAATGTCTCACATTATCAGATTAACATCATCATCATTCTCCTGCCCTTGTCCCACGCTAAGTGGGGTCGGCGCAACATGTGTACTTCTTTCACTCGGGCCTGTCATCCGTTAGCTCTTAGTCTACTCCTTTCACTCCCATATCATCTCTCACGCAATCCAATATCACATAATTTATTCTATTTCCCAACTAAGTAGCTTATGTTATGACTGGCTCGGTGGAACAGTGGTTAGTGACCCAGGTTTACTACCTACGGTTCCAAGAGTCGTGGGTTCGATTCCCACTCGGGACAAATATTTGTGTGACGAACATCGGTGTTTGTTCCGTGTCTGGGTGTATTATTTAATATATTTAAGTATATTTGTGTATCCACTGTTAATTCTGATACCCGTAACACAAGTGCTTAAGCTACTTACCTCGGGATCAGATCAATGTATGTGAAGTTGTGCAATATTTATATTTATTTATTTATGTTGTATTTATCAAGCGCTGACACGGAACAAACACCGATGTGCAACATACAAGTATCTTTCCCTGGTAGAGACGTACTAACTACCTTTCATTCTTTTTCTTTCTGGCTCTGCATTTTTAACTACACTACCTGAACTTTATAAAAGCGCTCTGAAATTTTTGCATTTGAAATATTTAATTGGACTTGAAACTTTTAAATACTTGGAAACCGAATGTAATTTAGGTACGGCGGAAACTTAAGTTCTCCCTAATTTAAGTTTTGTAAGAGCTAACATTCACATCTAGACACGCGGTAGCGTGTGAAGCCAAGGTTCAACAAACAGAACTGGCGAGCCGCACCGTGTGTAATATTACACGAACCATTTGGAACCACTTTTGAACCCCTCATAAATCAAAAACTATTTCACATAAACGTATCAAATTTGGCTCATATATTGTGACTTGCAAGATAAATATGTGTTCTAAATTTCATAAGCTTATCTCAAACAGTTATTGAGATATTAATGTCCAAAAATCCTCATTTTTATCATTGACTGACTGACAGATCAAAATTCTAACCCAGTTCCAAATGACCTAGAGAGTTGAAATTTGGTATGCAGATAGGTAATTACATGAATACAAAGGAAAAAATAAAAAACTGGCAATTTTTTAATAATTACGTTAGGTTCTATTATGAACGCTTAACATAAATACCTAAATAGTGCCTAATAACGCCTATATACCGGGAAAGGCAGAGCACTAAGTATATATTTAGGTATACTTACTTATTTACAATTAAGAGTAGGTACTTATAGTCGGTTTTCATATTTATTACTTAGGGTAGGTACCTACATAAAGTCTAGTTTTAGTTTTGAATTTGTCCTTTTCAAAAGACCCACGGCGTTACGATGATATATACTTTTCTACAAAAAGTAATGATATCCAATCAAAAACATAAATGTGAAATGAGAGCCAAGTTCAATATTGCCTTGGTTGTTGACTTCAGCGACAAAAGAAGTGAGATCTAAATGGGTGCCAAGTTCAATGGTCAAGCCAGAAATTTATTTATAAGTAACACTATAACATACCTATCATATCTTCTTATAACATAAGATAATGTATGGTGGTAGCCTATGAAGGTCTGTCTTGGCTAGTTTTCATATATGAATTATAGCCGTCGCAAGTTCTAAGCCTACAAGTATTTGTCGGTTTTTATTTTATAATTCCGAAAATTTGGATTGTTGGTAGAAACTAGCAAGCGAACATAATAATACGTTGGTAGGTTTATAGAAACTAGCCAAGACAGACCTTCATAGGCTACCACCATACATTATCTTATGTTATAAGAAGATATGATAGGTATGTTATAGTGTTACTTATAAATAAATTTCTGGGTTGACCATTGAACTTGGCACCCATTTAGATCTCACTTCTTTTGTCGCTGAAGTCAACAACCAAGGCAATATTGAACTTGGCTCTCATTTCACATTTATGTTTTTGATTGGATACGTACTTAAGAAATACTTCTTAAGTACGTATGTGAATCTCTGAGGGTCTAGAAATACTTCTAGACCCTTTTATGAATATTCCATATTCTTACACTCCCACTCTCTCTACACAATCTCTCTAAAAAAAAGTCCAAGTTAGCCGACTTTTTTATCATGTTTTTTATGAAAACCTCTTCTTCTTTTTTCGGTATACTTTCGAGGTTCGTCATTTCCACCAAGTCAGGATAATATGATGATGAGGTCTCAGGGCAATCAAGAGGAACTAGAGGGCATTTTTTTAATACCACAGATAAAAATCGAGTGTCACACCTGCTGCCATCAAATCAGAAACTAAAGTTTTAAAAAGCCAACATCAACACTACATTATTATCTTTGTACAGTCAACAGCTCGTCAGACATAACACTTTGGATTTTGTACCGTCCTTATGTCCTTGGCATAAGCGTCAATATCGAACTGTAGCAATATTCCGCCTACATACTGTCTACTGTACTGTAAGCATAGTTTTTTTTTTCTCAGAAACTAGCGTATCACATAAATTGGAAAGTACCTTACGCAGTTTATCTCAATTATGACATAACACGAGGCGTTCGACCTTGAGTTACTTAAAAATATGAATCAGCGTTTTCGTCTCAGCTTGCTTCAAGTTAAGACAATGTTACGTGATGTTACACGCAACAACTTGGTCTACATAACATTGGTCATTGTGGTCAATTCTATTAGCGAGTAAGTCAATAAAATCTCGCTGAACTGTAGGAATGGGGACAGAGAGTGCACTTGTGTTTGAGTGCACCTGTGCACTATTTTTTGCGCGCTTATTGATCTTCATTGATAGCCGCCGAAATTGGTTGAATACCTACTTTAATAATAAACACTTTAATAAAAAAAGTTGTAAATTTGAAGTTGTAAAGTTAAAAATATTTCCAGATTCGGACATGGTAATAACAGATCTTCTGTAACAAAAAATCCTCTGGTAATTCTCATATACAATAATTAATAATTTTCGAAATGTCTTATTTTATTTTTTAACTCTACTATTAACTCTACAATCAGTTTAAAATGCCAAAACATATACAATTTTAAGGCCAACTATAATATCGTGGGTAAATTTAATTTAATAATTATAACTATGTAAATTGCTCATTACAAACTAAGTTACGAAATTGTTAAACGTAACATAGAGATTGATATCAAAATTTATACATTTTGTGGTAATTTCGGAGCCAAGTTCTGTATTATATTAACTCTTAAGATGATTCTTATAATATGCATTGCTGATGATTCTATGTTGCAACGATTCGCAACCGAACAACGAATGAATAGTTCTTTGTATGCAATTCACATTTACTTCGCGTTAAGAATTTTAGGTCACGGTAATATTATGTTAACCCAATTTAAGTAGATAATTTGCAATATTGCATTCTAACTAAGTTAAATAAAAGGTTATACAGGAATAATGATAAACATATTTGTATATTTATATACTAAAACTTCAGCACCATTCAATCGCTTTAAATGTTAATCTCTAGAAAAGTCGAATACAAGTAACCATGGTCCTTCTGAATCTGTAGACTATCTGTGTACCAAATTCTATTTAAATCGGAGCAGAAGCCTTAGCATCAAAAGCAGCAGGCAAGCAGACAAACAATTACGTTTGTATTTATAATATTAAGTAAGAATTGTCAAAATTAAGTATGATATCAAGTCAAAATCAAGACCTCAAATTCTGAAATGGCGTCGTTTTTGAGCGGCAATAAACCAAACCTAATGCTAGCTCTTGTAGCTCAGTTTGGACTAAGTTTAGAGGTATACATACATGCCATACTGTTCTGCACTAGAAAAATAAGGTTTAAGTTATGGCCAATTGAACAAAAATAAATAAATATCAGGGACATTTCCACACACGGTCATCTAACCCCAAACTAAGCAAAGCTTGTACTATGGGCGCCAGATACTGATATACATACATATATATTTTTTAAATACATACTTAAATACATCATCACACCCAGACACGGAACAAACACAGATGTTCATCACACAAATAATTGTCCCGAGTGGGAATCGAACCCACGACTTTTGGAACCACCAGCCAGGGTCACTAACCACTGTTCCACCGAGCCAGTCAAAAATACAACACCACTGTCGGATACGAATCCGACATTGCCCTTCGGATTGACTTATTGGTCTAAAAAGGTCGGATGGACGACAATCGTTTTATTTTTTTTATAACAAGCGGATTCCCGCGACTTCGTCTACGTGGAATAGGAGGTAACTTTAGACATCAATAATTTCTTATACTTTGTTAAATTTGCTATTTATTAGTGAAATTTTCATCCAAATTGGTCTAGCCGTTACGGAGATAAACAGAGAGACAGACAAAAAAAACATTGTATTTTTTCATACCCATTTAGAAAAAGTTGTTATTTTAATATAACAAACCGACACTTCAATTTTATTTAGTGGTATAGGTGAGGAGATTTGTTAATTACAGTAGCAATGCCCTGGAGGTTTGCATCTCTCATCTGTAAAGTTTTCTGAGATTATATTTAAAGAAGAACTAATCGAGAGAAACCAATTCTCAATAATGTGCTAATCTACTTAAGTAATTTTGGTTTATGATCATCAAAAGGTGGGCGATTCCATTTTGAATATTGTTGATTATTTGTATAATTCTACGATTAATAGCCAAGTTAGTAAACGTTGTGTAACATTATCATAGAAACAGCATTTAATATGGCTGCCAAATATAGTTGTTAGTTCTTACCTTTATAATTTATAATGTTGTGTATTTATAAGGTATATTATATAAGAATTTTACTAGGTCTATACCCTATTTATTACGTGTTTTGTATTGTATGTGTACTGCAAGTTTTTCAATTATAAGTAGGTAAATAAATGAAATAAATTATGATTGAAATTAATTATTATAATGGAGCTTGATGAAGAAAAAAGTTGTGTAGTTAAGTATTAGACGGTCGCAGATTCATTGGACTTTCGTACTTTTTTTTTAAAACCGAGATATTTCGTAATGTGTCAATTTGCCGCAAATACTTTTCGGTTGCCCTATAAAGGCTTTGAAGGTGGTAAGATCATTGCTCCATTATGATTCATTTTTACTTTGCTAAATATTTTTTTATTTAGGTAAAAATAAATAATTCTTAGGGTACATGCCCTACACATTTCGTGACTGGACGGACCTTAGAGGATGTTTCACACAATCTTTTTCTGAAAAAATTACCATCCTACATACTTCTAAAACAGATTAATTATGTGCTTATTATTTTATTACTTATGTATCTGCAGGATAAATTGTTCATTTGCATAATTAGGTATGTACTTATTATAAACCATTCTATTTTTGGCATGTTTCTTATTTTGGTTTTAAAGTCCTCAGATTAAATATTTGTAAGTAAATTTAAAAACATATCAACCTTCAGAGGTGTCCAAATAGACATTTAAGTTATAATTTACGAACTGAAAAGTAATAAACACGCATAAATACTTACTTGATTATTATTTCTCAATGCCGGAAATCACTTAAAACCACTCAATTCAAAAAAAGGATCCACACCGGCCACTGCACAAATTAAAAAAAAACACGACGTTCAATTTTTAAAAAGAAATCACGTTCGTTATTCGAATTTCGCGCCAAAACAGTTATGCGCGTGCGCACGAATACCGCGCACAAGTAACACTGAACTTGGTGTGATGTGCAAACGCAATCCGACTTGCCTTCGAACCAGAATCCGAACTAATATCGACCTTATGTATAATAGTTTAAGGTTTATTATACTCCGAAGGCCACCTCGGTAATTAATGAACTTAAATTGCTAATCATAGGATTGTTTCTATCATTTTCTTTGGCGTGTTTTCCAACAGCCTTCTTGCTGCCTTGAGCCATGGTTCGGATGCAAACATGACTATGATTTGTCATTTCGCTTCGTATCAAAGGTTTTCTCATCGATATGAGAAGTCGTGGAGATATACCACGTTATATGGATAGTTACTAAGTAAAAAATACAACTGACAGGAAAACGTTTTTCAAACTTGTCATCTATTTTTGAAAATATCGAAAGCTAAACCCTATAAATGGTTACATGAATTTGATTAGACCACTAATCCAATGTAATTTATTTTTCATAAAGAACATCAAAATAACAACTATTTTGATGTTCTTTATGATTATATTATAATATTAATACATTATATATTTTTTTTGGTATATTGGAAAATTATAAATTTAGCAGACTAGGTTGTCCATGCCAGAGATCCTTGAAATATATATTTTTTTAAATTAAAAAACAATAAAGCTTCAAATTAAACTTTTGAAATGCCCTTTCTTATTAAAATAAAAGCCTGTTTTGCCGATTTGTCTACACTTTAATTTAAATTATTATCCTTAAAAAATTTGCTTAAAATTAAGCTCCGCCTTTGTCAACCAGTTAATTTCGTGAGATTAGCCAATTATGCAGGAGATATACAAAAAACTCCCTGTTCATAATAATAAGGCCCGAATTTGCAACGTTTATATAAGATACCAGATACCAGTAATGCTGAATAATAAATAATTTCTAGAATAAGCTAGCTAACTCTTTTTTTTTAAGATTTTGAAATCAGAAAAAATTAAAATAAATTTATGCGTAATCTTCTTTATGAAAGAGAATATTAAGATTTGTTTCTTAACCCGACATCATTTAAAACAATTTGTTATCTAGTAATTAGACACAGGAAAAATCTTCACAAAAATATCATACTCACTTATTTTTTTTTCATTTAATTGCTATTATTATAGTAAATCTATAAATAGTACCTACAATTTGATAATATTATTTTCCTTATCATAATCACTGCGAAGACGTTTTTCTACTTTTTAGATTGTTATTTGTATTTTTATCTGTATGTTTGATGATGTAACAGAATGTAAAGTATACTAGTGTTAAAACATGATATTCACTTCACGAATTGCTTAAACAATAAATTTCATCTTATTAAACCACAAACGAAACATTTTTTAACTAAGTAAGCACAGCTTGTACTATGATATACATACATCTATATTTATGAATGCAAACTTAAATACATTATGACACAGAACAAACACAAACGTACATCAAATAAATGTTAGTGCCGGGGGATAGAACCCAGGACTCTTGAAACCGTAATCAGGTTCACTAACCACAGTTCCAACGAGGTTGTAAATGATTGGTTTTAGTAATCATCTAAAATCTGTAACTATTAACAATCATATTCCTGAACGAGTACGTTCAGTATCAATGTAGGCTATGGTGCATTCTTAGTTTCTTCACTCTCAAATTAACAGAGTCAAGACCAAGATCTCGCCAAGCGGCTGATCGAGATCTCAGGTGACCGGAGGGCGGGCTTGTTCCTGGGTCAGCGGATAAGCCTCGCCATCCAAAGAGGAAACTCGGCCAGCCTCTTGGGCACGATGCCTATGGGAAGCAATCTGGGGCATATTTTTCATTTATAAGCATGTATTAATTTAGTTCGTTTAGGTTAATTTTGCTTAAGTATCATTGCTACTAAGACCATTAATACGCAGATAAAGTCGCGGGCGGCCGCTAGTTTGTAATATGTATATGTAAAGATTTGTAAATATTTACTTTGAACAAATAAAAAATTTACTGCATCACAGTCAAAGTTTTTATTGCGATCTGCAAATGCACTAGTACTTACAGGTCTTACTGCACTTCATATTTATTTAAATTAGTTCTAAGATGACAGATTAAAAATCATTGGACAATTTAATTTCTTGACACAAATTGGCCCAACCTGGGATTCGAATCGTGGACCTCTCTGTTCATACGCGGCCCTTTCCACTAATAGAACAACAATGCATGATCAATTATCCATAATATAAATCCATAAAAATAAAAAGTAATCGTTAAATGTGCTGTCAAGCGCTAATTTCGAGAACAGCTGAGCTGGCCCTGTAGACAAAGTAACACAATCGAAACGATAACGAAGTTCGAAAAGAATAAAATGTATGGGATTTCAATTAGACGCGATAAATCACGTGGTCAATCCCATACATTTTGTTCTTTTCGAACTTCGTTATCGTTTCGATATTGTTACTTTGTCTAAGCCCCCTGATCTCGCCAATTCTTTTTTTTTTTGTTGTGCCGATAATTTGTAAGGAGAAGCTTTTTAATGAGAGACGCAAAAAAAAAACAATAAGTTTTGGCTGGCTTGGTGGAACAGTAGTAGTACAGTAGTGACATAGATTCTCTACCCACGGTTCCAAGAGTCGTCGGTTCGATTACTGACCGGGATAAATATTTGTGTGACGAAAATCGGTGTTTGTTTCGTTTCTAGGTGTGTTATAAAATATATTTACGTATATTTGTGTATCCACTGATTCTGATATCCGTAACACAAGTGCTTAAGGTACTTACCACGGGATCAGATCAATGTATGTGATGTTGTGTAATATTTATTTATTTATTGGCGGTTTAAAGTTCCACGGGGCCCACTATTATTAAATTAAAAAATAAAGGCATATTACATACATATCAATCCCCAGGCGAAGACGTAAGAACTTAGTGGCTAGTCATTTAAACAAACAACGAGGTACTTGCCTTCCGGTCCGGAGGTTTGCAATTTCTTGCTCAAACGGGCAGTGGGTTCGATTCCATGTCGCAACAAGTCACGTAAGCATACCCTTTACCCAACATGAATGCGGTGGAAATTATATAGGGGTTTCTAGAACTTGACAGGTCTATAACCTCTATATTATCATGTTTTCTCCGTTTGTGTATTTGTTTTTCGGATGTTTTTTTTTTCAGTAAAGGGTTAAAAAGGATTCAGACGACGACACTTAATAAATTATACTAAATCAAAGCACTTTTAAAGTAGTTAGTGTTTACGAGCGCCAAATTATGAGTTATGTTTTCTACAATTTGACTTAAATCACAATGAAATACTAGCTGTGCCGGCGACTTCGTCCGCGTGGAAAAGAGACTTTGGGCAGCATTTTTAATAAGTCTGGTTTTCTTATGTGTGTCACCATGACAGTTTAAAGTTAGATAAACAGACAATTCCAAAAATCATTTATTTATTTTGGTGCTATTGCGTTAATAAAGGTCACTTTAGGTTAAAGGTTTCAGAGACCTCACGCTACGCTGTCTTCCCTACCAGGCAATCATAGACGATAATTACCTGTCTACTACATTATTTCTTTATTTACGTCTAATAACAAGACCTGTTTGGTGGAGTGACTAAGAAATATTGCGGGGGTCGCCAACGGCATGACTCATAGGCGTTTCTAACAAACTCAGTAGTAATAAATATTTGTTCATAATATCAGCGTCTAAGCAATTTTTCTTAAGAAAGAGGATCCGGATCTAGCCTCGGGTTTACCCTAAGATCTAGAAGGGAAAGGCCTAGCAACCTTGCCAACTATGAGGCCCCCTTTTAAGAACTCTGTAGGTTTTTCTTTCTAACTGACATACGAGTGTGGCTTGGAGTAGCCTCGTCATCATCACCGGGCTTGCAGGGGAGCGGATGGCCCTCACCCTTACTTATTTTATAATACTTTTCCGTCCGTGTAAAGTTGTTTATCTTGCAAATCATTACTCCCTTCTAGCAAGTCGAATAAAAAAGAGCCTGTCCTTTCTTAGACTATCTGAGTACCAAATATCAATTAAATCAGTTCAGTGTCGAAATTCCAGTCAGTTTAAAAATTAGCATATGATAGAGCTGTTTACTATACTACCTTGTTTACTACACTACTTTTTTAAATTTACATAGATGATGGAAGGGTTATATCATTCTACAAACATATAGCGCACAACTAAGTGTACCAGAAAAACGAAGTTAATCGATGCCCATTCTTAAACTGACTGGAATTAAGAGGCCGTAATACGCCCCGAAGATTATTTTCCTTCACAGTCCGTGATACAACTTGGTCACTGTGTGTGACAGACTGACATTGGAAACTTAGTAATAGAGACCCATTTATACTTTGGATTCGACACTATAAATTGGCACAATTTCAATCTAACCAGACTTCGAACCCAGACACTTCCGGTTTCACAAACAAGCCACCAACAAACAATCGGACACACATTACTCCAATGTAAACAACTTTTACGTAGATCGAGTAAAAAACCCTTTGGAAATGTTCCATACAAAGGTGACCATTCAAGGTTTAATGGTATTTAATATTCTGTGGTATTAAGTATTATAAGCTACAACCCACTCACTGTGATGTGACGTCAAACTGACGTCACACGATTGCACGCAAATGGGGAAAATCCAAACGTTTCTGTAAGGTCTTTCACCGTTGATATTATTTACTGGCAGACACAAAGATCAGGCTGAGAAAAAAACATATTTTTTTTATAATAGGCTAACAAGATAACCTATCTCCACCTGATGGTAAGCGGTAGTGAGATCCACATATGAGGTCGACAGGTACTATACACCATATTGAGCCTGTCGCACTCACCCTGAAGGCTGCTTAAATCATCATAGGTGGTAGGCAAAACATGAGTTGGAAGGACATTCCATTCCTTAATGACACGGGACAGAAAAGAGGAAGTGAACCTCTTATATACATTATTATTACTTTAAGTCAGCGATGATTGAAAGTTGCCTCCTTAGCGAACCTTTGCGTTGCTACTCTATATTTTTTGAGGACTGTGACAAACTTATACAAAACTAAATTTATATAAAATTAAGACTAAATAACTTTAAACAAACAACGTCAAACAAAATTATGAGATCCAATTAGGCCTCCGAAAGGTGTTTTACGTATTAAAGTACTTTAGACTTAGAGTTTGTATTTGCGTACCCGGCGTTCTACCAAATACCTACTATGCATGTAAGTTTGTGATTTTTCTTTTATTTTTCCCCAATCGGCAATAAGCAACACAAATTTTGTAGGGAATGTGTCTTTACAATTGAAACAATTAAAAACAAAACATACGATTTCATACTTTCATATTCCTTTACGTTAAAAACTAAATATTAGTAGAGATTCGCGACCATGACTGGTGTAGTCCAATCGAAACGTAGGGCTGTAGTATTTGTGTATTTGCTATTTATAACGCATGTAGACCCATAAAGATAGTTTTTAGAATCAAAATACATCCATCGAAGATATGACGGGATTAAGACTTTGTCAAGAAAAGTGAATATCGTATATTTTTTAGTAGGAACTCAACATTGTCATCAAACAGCGATTGTAGAGCCTGCATGGAAGAAATGGAAGTAATAAAACATCTCTTATGTGGATGTCACTCACTGACCAGACACAGGCTGAGACTTCTGGGAACGGCTTATCCGAAACCAGAAGAACACATGCACCTCAGATCCACGGACATTATTACATCAATGCATTTGATCTTCAAAGATAAAGTGTATAAAGGTAAGAGTAACACAAAAGATCCCAGAGGGTCGACGTGACCCGGTTAGGCTATCCCCTCTACAAGATAGATAGAACTTATCCCGGTACTACGTTGAAGCTACGAGTAGTAGGCCAACATTTGTCAGGACCCGGATTCAAACCAACTGACCTACGCCTACGCACACAAATCACTAAGCATAACAAATTTCTTTGACAGCGCCATCTATTTACAACAGCAACTGTTACGTTGCCATTCTATAGCACACGTGAAGACACATAGATGGTCATAACTTAGTATTTCGTATAATATATAGGTGGCGCTATATTAGTTTATTGAACTGACTATAGATGTCGCTCAAAGGCTTTGTCTAGTAATAAGGTTTTCCGGTCTATCATAGAATCCATGATCCATACTGATGTATAAATTAGACTATTTTTAACGACTAAGTCACTTGTGGAAAAGCTGAAATTCATGTTCTTTTTTTCGCGGATTATGGTACAGTTAGCGAAAATAAATCTAAGGAGGCTTTTAGGGTTAAAAGATTGGCTCTACATGGGACCTGATTTACTTAACTTCACAACTTGGTAACGTGTGTATAAGGGTTTTTTTTTCTGACACTACGATGATTGTAGCTTTGTCATCATCACCGGCCTTGCAGGGGAGCGAATGACTCCCTCCCTATGTGTACATAAAAGACTCAAGACTTGCATTTAGCCATTTTCTTGCTAAAGAAAATCAATCTTAAATTTGAAAAAATCCGCATTTTTTCAAATTTTAAATTTACATTGGGCTTAATAGCATTAAAAACAACAAATAAGATTGTATATTAAAGGAACGCCTTAAAGGAGATTTTTCCAGCGGGATAGAAGGTTTAAGGTCTTTCTTTAGATGTTTCTTATGGACGAAGTCGCTGGCAAAAAGCTAGTATAGGTAATATTATAATAACACAAAATAAACTAAAGCTCTCCAAGAAATTTTACTTGAACGGGCCAGAAAGGGCAGTGCCCTATCACCTTGTTTTTGTTATAACTTTGTGTCTAAACGCTTTTATTGCTGTTTTGACATTATGTACTTTAAATTAACATACATCATTGTTTCTCTTTGCAGATTAAGATCAAATGTCAATTGGTATTCGAAGCGTGTATGTAAATTTGTATTATTTCGCGATTTTCTAACAATTAGCTCGTATTAAACTAATAAGGAACGTTTATCTCTACATAATTAGCGTATTTGTTACATTTCAAACCTTTTTTGATGTATTTAAGTATTGATGATAGTTCCTACTAGCCTTCTTTCACAAAGCGTCTGAAATTGATTTTGGAAACCATGTTTCTATCTTTTTTTTATCAAAACTAGAAGAGCGACAGTGACGGAGTAGATTTTACTAATCCTAAAAAGAGGCAAGTGCACTGTAAAAGTTACTTTGTCTGTTTGTCTATCTGTTCCCTGGTCATCATCTTCTTTGACTGGCTCGGTGGAACAGTGGTTAGTGACCCAGGTTCACTACCTACGGTTCCAAGAGTCGTGGGTTCGATTTCCACTCGGGACAAATATTTGTGTGACGAACATCGGTGTTTGTTCCGTTTATGGGTGTCTTATTAAATATATTTAAGTATATTTGTGTATCCACTGTCGTTTCTGATTTCCGTAACACAAGTGCTTAAGCTACTTACCACGGGATCAGTGGGGCTACCATGAGTTTAAAACTTACGCGCTCGATATCGCCTACGTAAATATGTCTATGAAAAACTTGTACAGCGCCGCCTGGTGGTTACGCGAAGAACTACAATCGGCCATATGAAAAAAACAACTCGATTGGTTTTTAACGTACGTAAGTTTACGATAGCCAACTCATGGTAGGCCCTCTGATCGATCTTGTGAAATATTTATTTATTATTTTTATCTTCATCAGCCCATTATACGTCCCCACTGCTGGGGCACGGGGCCTACCCTAAACTATAAAGGGCGATAAGGCCTAAGTCCACCACGCTGGCCAAGTGCTGGTCGGTTGACTACACAACCTAAGAATTTCTTCTTAGGTGTGCAGGCTTCCTCACGATGTTTTCCTTCACCGTTAAAGTGTCGAATATAATGTTAAGCTGAAGAGTTTGTTTGTTAGTTTGTTTGAACGCGCTAATCTCAGGAACTACAAGTTTAAAAAATATTTTTATGTTCAAAACATGTCAACTGACTAGACATCATGGCGCTTGCAATAACGAAGCCGAAATATCGTTGGCTAATTAAAATAAAAAAACATGGTAAATATCCCGGACATTTAAGTTTTTCCAAAAATATACTTCATAATTTAGATATTCTAGTGTAATAGAACACACTTAATATTAGTCTTTATGGGTGTACGCGCGATATTAGGAGTAGTAAATAGTATGTGGATGAAGCGAAAGTGGTGTGCCAGGACCGTAGCACATGGCAGAAAGTGATCTCTACCCAACCCTCTGGGAAAAAGGGCGTGATTTTATGTACGTATGTATGTACACCGAAACACATTTTTTTTAAATAATCAGTTTTCAAATACTTTTACATATAACGTAGAGAATTGTCACCCAATCATCTTAATTTGAATAGAGTAATAACTACAGTCTTGCGTACCGGGCCTCCCAGGCGGGTCAGTGGCTGTTATATAATTACGGTTTTCGCAACGCACCGCAACCGTTCGCGGTTCGATCTCTTGACATTATCAAAAATCATTTGTGAAGATGGACAGGTTTATCAACGACTACTGCGAAACAAACATTTATTAGGTCTGCTAAGACATAATGTAGAGAGATATACAATACATATTCTTTTTACGTGAAAATACTACTAAACATACACATTTGAATTAAGTAAACAAAAGTAATTGTTTTACTAGATGTTTGACATTCATATGCTGCTAGCTTGACCTGTCTCGTTGGTCTATCGAGTACGGGGTCGGGCAAAATTTATGTGAGTTTTTCTGTTCCTAAAATTATTCAGCCCGGAGTTAGGAAGTTGACGGATGCACGGAAGTTGACGGATGCACGGATTTCACGGCCCGTGCCTCAGAAAGCGCGTTAAGCCGGTGGTCCTGCGCCCGATCTCTCATCGGTCATGTCGGATTGCTGTCTGCAGGCAGTGCACTTTTGTTTGCGCGTTCACTGCTGCGTTCAGTTGGCTGATCTCCATTGAGATCGGCCGCCATAGCCGAAAATGGTAGCAGTGTTGGTGGTATTAATAGCTGCTTGGCGTATTTGATATGGATAGAGCCCTTGTTTCTTGCGCCAAGACTCGTGGGTTCGATTCCCACTCGGGACACATATCTATTTGTCTGATGATCATCGGTGTTTATTCCGTATCTATGAGTGTCATTTGTATATTTAAGTATTATTGCGTATACCACTGTTATTTCTGATATCAGTATAACAAGTGCTAACTACGAAATAAGAACCACGTATATGATGCTGTGTGAAATTTTTGTATCTTCTTCTTCTTATCGTATGGTTGATGAACAACCTGGTGTCAAGAGTTTTTAAACCGCCCGTGGGCCTCTGATATGGCTTCACACACCGTAGAAAAATCTCTCAGGTGTGCTGGTTTCCTCACGATTTTTTCCTTCACCGTTAAAGCGTCGAATGATGGTACATATGAATTTCAAATTTGAAAAACACATTGGTACCTGGCGGGGTTTGAACTGGCGACCTCTCGCATGGCAAGCAACGACCTTAACCACTCGGCCATCGACAATTTTTGTATGTTAAATACATAATATCACTTTTTGAATGGGCTTTTTACAGCACTCGTGATCACGAGAAACTGAAGAGGACGATGACATAATACCTAATCATGACGTTCTTTGTATATTTGTAATCAAATCGTGGTTTTCTTATTATTGTCCATTCAGGGATTGGTGGCCTGTAACAAGAGGATCAGTTCCTCTTTTCTACCCCGTGCCATTAAAGCATGGAACGCCCTTCCAGCTCATGTTTTCCCTCCCTCATATAATCCCGGGCTCTTCAGGCGAAGCGTGAAACGGCATCTAAGCAGGCCTTCAGGGTGAGGGCGACAGGATCAATAGGGTCTATTGTGACCATCGACCTCATATGTGGACCTCACTACCGCTTACCATCAAGTGGAGTGAGGTCATTCTGTGAGTCTTTTTATACATATACTTAAATACATTATTATGCTAGAGTTATCATCCATACAATTGGTTTTGTTTTGAAGAAGTATTGTAAGTATTTACCACCTAAAGAAATAATAACATAAATAATTCCATTGTTTAAAATAATTGACAAAGTATCCAATAATTTTAAACTTAGTATTTTTTTAATGTCTGACTTTCAAGGTAACCTAACTCCACCTGATAGTAAGCACTCCACTATGAGGTCCACATATGAGGTCAAAAGGCACAATAAAACACACAAGTTAAAAGTCGCTCAGCGGGCTATGGAAAGAGCTATGCTCGGTGTTTCTCTGCGGGATCGAATCAGAAATGAAGCGATCCGTCAGAGAACCAAAGTCATCGAAATAGCTCATCGCATTAGCAAGCTGAAGTGACAGTGGGCTGGCCACATCAGCCGTAGAACCGACAACCGCTGGGGAAGACGAGTTCTGGAGTGGAGACCGTGTCTCGGCAAACGTAGTGTAGGACGCCCGCAGGCCAGGTGGTGTGACGATCTGCGCAGGACGGCTGGTAGGAGCTGGATGCGAGCGGCCGAGGAGAGAGAGAAGTGGCGTGCATTTGGAGAGGCCTATGCCCAGCAGTGGACAGGAATGGGCTGATGATGATGATGATGATGAGGCACAATAAACCCTGTATAATCAAATTGTTTGCTTGGTCTATCGTTAAAAGTACTAGATAAGATACTTAGAAGGTCCACATATGAGGTCAACATTCACAATTTATGTTTTATTCAATTAATTAAACACATAGTTTAACATTCATAATGTATTATAAGAATGATGACGACATACTATTTAACAGTATAATTAAACAATTAGCCACAGTTCAAATGAAATAATTACTTGCTCTTCTCAGTATAAACTAATTAAAATATTTTAATTAATACGTTCAATTATTAATGAGACAAACGTTGTAGCATTACGAGGTGTTATTACAATTTTTGTTGTAATTTTGTTAACAAATATTCTAGAATATTTTTTTATTAAATTTTTAAATTTTGCGTGATACCGTATAAATATTATTATTACGTAATATCATGCTATGTATTTTGGAACACACTGACTATAAAGAGAAATACTGTACCTACAGTGTAGTCAACATAAAAATCAATGAATATTTTTAGCTGAAAAAAAATTACCTAACCTGGAAAAATAATGCAAAATATTTTTAATACTTAAACACACGTTTTGTTGATATTAGTATATTAATTATACAAGCTGACGGACAAACGACATGACTATTATCGAATGATAAACAATGCGTCCATGTTATGGCGGTGGCCGCGATCCGACTCAGAGAAAGGGGTCTCATTCGTGACGTCATCGATGCAGACTTAGTGCTCTGACAGACAGAAGCGATGACAGTACCTAGTAATTTAATACGCTATTGATAATTTCCCAGCTAGGCACAGGCACAACTAGGCTGTACGGGTTAGATTCCTTTGCCTTTGTCTGATGAGATAAAATGAATAAAAAAATCTAAAAGTAGCGCAAAGATAAAATATGTAATAAGATGACATTAGAGGAATGTATGTATAATATTCCAGCTGATGAAAAGATCAAAGTATAAACGCAAAAACAATGTTCTTGTGCTCTGGTATGATAATATGGAATGTCAATACACATTGCTAGCAAAAACGTAATTATAATTAGTGCAAACAGTATGTGATACCTATTATCTTTTACTACAGTTATAGGCTCAGGTATACTAAAGTAAGTAAGAAGTAGGTAACTCTGCTTTGTAATACCAGTGAAATAATAAATATTTATTTGATGGTTTACTGAAGTAAGCAAGAAGTAGGTAACTCTATTTTGTAATAACAGTGAAATAATAAATATTTGTTTGCTAAAATGTAAATAAGTTATTTGTTTTTAGATAGAGTCAGACAGCAAATTTTAAGGTTTTGTTAACTCTAAAAGAGAAAAAAGGAGAAAAAGAATTTATCAGAAAAAATATACACAGTCGGTTTATCGTTTTTGTGTATGTAAAGTGTATCTTCCTGGATTATGTATGACAAAGTTCATAAATACGTAGGTACACGACATCTTGAGCGGTTAATTTACTAGATAAACACATATTTTCCGCAGTACGGCATTATTTACAGAAGCGTTAGGTATCCACGGTCCACTTGGTATTCTAGACCAATGATTGCTTACCATTGTTTATTTAAAAGTCAAACAATCATTAAGCCACATGAAAATCAAATAAATGCCATTTGTCCACTCTCAGAGTTCTTAGGACGACGCGCCATTGCGGGAGAGAGCGTTCCGACGTCCAACTGGCAGTCGAGAATTGACCGCGCGACGGATGAGTAGTTAGAGGAAAAAGAAAAAGTTCTATTTTCGAACGTCCGTCAAATCGCGCGCCCTTTTCCTTCAATTGTTTTTTATTTTTTATTCGCAAAGAGTTTTTGTTGTTGTGATTTTCGGTGATAAATAGAAACTGCTATTTTGTTTGTGCGTGTGTGCTGTACAAAAAGTAAAAGGAGGTGAAACGCTTAAATTTCGGTGAGTGTTTGTCATGCGTTCTCGTTTTTTTTTTTCATTCCAATTCTTTTTTTTAGGTCAATACATAAAGCTTTTTTTAAAGTATTTTTTTTAAATCTGAAGTCGCACAATAAAATAGTCTTACTGCCCTATTTTGTATGATACTACTTAAAGTTATGTGGCGAAATATTTAAGTAGGTAACCGAGTCAACGTACTATAGCATTGATGTCTTTTTTATCTTTTTGCTTGCAACAATCTGCACGCTTGCCTAGCCGCGAAGTTTTATGGGTTTACTTATAAAGAATGAGTAGCAAATTTTATCGACTAACACATTTCAATTAAGATCTAGTAATAAATTTTTTATAATTTATGGCACATAATTTTTAGTTTATTGAATGTTCTTATTAGGCGTGGTTTTCTATTAAATTTAAATTTCAATACTTAAAAATTACCTATTGCCTGAACTTATAATGGATCAATTTGTTTTTAACAGTTATTTAACTTTTTAAAATATGCAAGGAACATTATTATAACCATGTTGTTTGATGTGTGGCAAAATTGTTAACAAGGAATAAATGTTACCAAAAATTTTATGTTAGACATTAGACATAAGAAGAGATGTTAAAAGTATTTTTAATATATTTAATCCAATTTCTAATATGCGTTCCAATTAAAAAAGGCTTTAACGTAAAACATGGAGACTTTTAAAATCATTTAATTTATGTACAAGATACATATTTTATTTTCACATCATGGTAAATTACTTAATAATTGACCTAGTTATATAAATATGCATTCTCATATTGTACAGCTGCGTCCGTATACCTCTAAGGGAAATAGTAGGCCTTGACCATCAAAAATGCCTCTTTTTAACTAAATTACATCCTAATAAACCTGATATCCCATAAATTCACCTCTTACGGATTGCTGGACATTGTGAGTGTGGAGTTGAATGATTTCAAATTTGTTAATTTAAAACTTTGAATTATTTTAAATTAATTCCACGCCTAAAGTTAAGTCAAATAATTTCTGAACTCTAAGAAATTCGTTTAGAAAAGAAAAATAAAAATCGTTCTCGATTTTTATTTCTCTTTTCTATTTTTCTCAATTTAATTAAGCTATCTTTTTAACACCATTATGAATAGTATCTGTGTAAAATTATACAGAATGAAGAAGTGTAAGTCTTTTTTTCCCTGCATACCATCTTAATCACAAACATTAGGCAAGATATGAGATTGTATAAACTGAGGCTAGCTCGTCGCTTATGCAATTCCGAACACTGTATTATTACTACTCTAAACCATTCGATTTCTGACAAAAAAAAATCAAAAAATACATTGAATCGAACTTACTACAACTATAGTTATGTTATCTGTACTACAACTGTTAAACTAAAATTAAATGTATGAGTTTGCAAGTAGGTAAATGTTAAAGTTGACTTTGTAACGGTGCCAAAATTATGTAAATTATTACAATGATCACTCCCCAACTCTATATAACAGTGAATTGAGCAATCGTGTACGAAATATAATTACAAATATAGTAGAATAAACTTAAACTTAACAATATAATAGTTGGAATCATTTATTGTTATTGGCTGATGATGTAAATATAATAATAGTACAGGCCGGTATGATTTTTAGTCCCAAAGACCATAAAAAAAGTTTTGAACTATCAAAAAAACAGGTAAAAAAATTTCAAAAATAAAAGGACAAGAAAATATTAACTGTAAAACATCTGAAAATTGACATGTTTGAATGAATATTATTGGAGATTTAGAGCTATGTAAGACAAAAAATCAAAAAAATAAAAATCTAACAATTTTCTCTGAAATTCTAAACCAAGTTATAGTAAATCACGTCAAATTGCCCACTCATGACATTCACAGCTATGGAAATATTCGAAAACTGCAGATTTCATTGAGAAATCGATCGTGATTCGACTAAAAAATGCGCACGCAATGCTGTCTTTATGTTTTGTCATATCTACTTAAGCTAAGTTTAGTGTGCGGTTTTACTAACGTGACCAGACGGCCCGTTTTCAAGCGGATATTCTCCTGTTTTGAACTAATGTGTCCCGTTGTCCCCATGGAATACAAAAATTAGCAAAAACTTTTCCCCATTTTCGGCTAATGTATATGGAGTTTTAGCAAACTTCTAAAGCTTGCACTAGCTGTAATAATATTTAGAAAAACGGGGAGGACGGGTGTTCGAATCCCCGGGCCGCAGTGAGGCAGTTGATTTTTCTCCGTTTTTCTATATATTGTCTACATAATTACATATGTCTAAAAACAAGACTACAAAATAAAAATAAGGTTTTAATAATTTTACCATTATTTGTAGGTTTTTAAATATAATTTCTTCTTTGATAGTACTCAGATATTATTTAATAAATCAGAAACAATACCTACAAGTATACCTTTCAGCTAAATTTTAATCGTTTACCCATTTGAAAAACCCTGACTCTGCAGTCTAGTGATTAAAAATAACTTAGGTATAGACTCTAAAGAGTTGTTTTTCCTGCACCAAGATATCCCAAACAAATATTACAATCTACAGAACTTGTAAGCAAACCAAACGACCGATTTTAAGACAAAGATAGACTTTTGGTTTGCTAACTATATTTTTAAAACATTACCACCATATATCGAAGTCGGTACCAAATTTTGTTTTAAAATCGGTTCAGTAGGTGCGTGAAATCCAGACAGAGAGATGGATATTATTATAGTAAGGCTTTGATATATTAAATTAAACATCGCTATTTAAGATCGCCAAACACCCAATTGGGTTTCTACAAGAGAGGAAACATTTTCTTGTTCCAACTTTTTAATTCAGAGTCGCCTCCAATCCGTTACAGCCTTAAAAGTCAGGAAGCCGTCTATCAAAACACCTCGTTTTCCGTATTCTTCATCACGTAATGACCCCAGTTCCTCTCCCATTGTCCATTGTTCACTGTTGTTAATAAACTTAGCCAATCATAATGAGTTGAAGTGCAGTGATGTAGCAGGGAAGGTATTTAAGTTAACTGAGCAGAGTTAAGTTGTGAATATTCTAAGTAGGTATTCAATTTAAGTTAGAAACAATTCCTTAACAACATCAGATACATTGAAAACTATACCTTAAGGGTCTTCACGCGATAAATAGAGTAGAAAATGCATAGTTACTTACTGCCCGACGTTATTTTCAAATGAGACGCGATTGTTTAATCATATATCATATACATCGATCTTATTCCATGCTAAATTTCTTAAGCACCTGTGTTACGGATATCAGAAAAACCAGTGGTGTACATTAATTTACAAAAATAAGGTCCGTCCGATTGCAGCCATGGCGGCCGATCTTAGTTTTTTTTTTTAATTATGGTAAACAAGTGTGCGCGCAAAGACAAGTGCACTCTCTATTCCCTTACTCTCATAATTCAGTGAGACGGCAATCCGACGTGACTAATGAGAGAACGGACGCAGGACCACCGGCTTCCCGTCCTTTCCGAGGCGTTCAACCGCCAACTTCCTAACTTAATCCATTCATTCATTCATTTCATTACAGAAAAACTCAGACAAATTTTGCTCGACCCCAGACTCGAACCAGGGACCTCTCGGTTCTTACACAGCGCTTGCTACCGATAGACCAACGAGGCTGTTAAAGTTTAGAAATTGCTTAGCTCAGGGTCAGAAAGTTGACGGGTGCACGCCCGTGTCTCGGAAAACACATATTGTGTTGGTGGTCCTGCGCCCGATCTCTCATCGGTCATGTCAAATTGTCGTCTCATCGAACTTTGAGAGTTGGAGAATAGAGAGTGCTTTTATGATTGCGTGCATATGCATTATAAATGTCCGGCGCAGTTGGCTGATCTCCATAAAATATCGGCTTCCATGGCCGAAACCGGTCGGACGCCTTATTTTTAAATGATAGATTATGGTTTGGTTACCATATCTGAACCAGTTACTAAACCATATCTGTGTTAGTAAGGATTCTTTGAACAAAGGGTGTACAAGCCTCAAATGTAGATAGATCACTCTTAGCGTTATGAATAGAGTTACAAACTTAGCTAACAGGTGTCATCAAAATCCTTTGTCCTTATTTTATCCGTTACCAACTTTAGTGTTGTATGTTACATGTAAAATATAAAAAAAAACCGAGCGTGAGTCGGATCTATGAACCAAAGGTTCCGCATACTCATACAAGTATCAATGATAGAGTTTCCAGAAGTAATACGAGTATAATCGTTTTGGTTTGTTTTAAACTCGATAATATTTGCAGTCACTCATTTCTAGTTCTTCATAATAGTATATTACTTATCTACGTTATTAATAGATAAATAATGACGTGATTAACTGGGTTTTCCCTTTTAACAGCGGAATCCTAAAATCGTCCAGCACAAGACTCATTCCATTCTAAACACGTTGGTTCCTTACTTAGATTAATCATGAATGATTTACTTGGACTACTGTTGATGATAATTGCAAGATGATTGTATTGTGTTAGCCGCTTCCATTCCGCCATTATTATGCTATAAAGCTTATTTATTGCACCGATTCTGTCGTAATAATCGTGGAATATTTATGGATACTATAAAAGAGTTCATTATCAGCATTTTCCATTAGTTTATGTGGTTTTTATTGATACTTCGCGATAAAAAGAACATGCTCATATTAAATAAACATATTTAGACATAGGAAAAATCTAAATAGAAGTAAAATTGTTAGATGCTTTTCCGTTGTTTTTTTTATGTTATGCCATTGAGTATAATGAAATGGCCTTTGTTAAAGTTTCTCTATTCGTGGACCTTGACCAAGTAACACTTTCCCAATCAATCAATTCAATTATACTGAGTGTACAGTGTCGTAAATGCAGAAATTACATTTTATTGTTATACTTGTTAGGAAAAATCGTCATCATCAGCCCATATACGTCCCCAATGCTGGGGCACGGGCCTACCTGAATCTAGGGCGATAAAGCCTTAGTCAGACGTTAGGAAAAATATCAAAAAAATAGATTTTTAGTAAATTATCAATTTGCTGCTGTTAGTATTTTATCAACTTGCCAATAATTGACAGAAACGCTCTATTTCTATAAAATAAAAACAAAAAAACGTTTCTGAGATTCCTAAAATGACAAATTGATCTTCAATATATGTGAATCTGAAAATAGTGACGGCAGGACGAATTTAATATACTTATATTTTTATATTATAACATACCCTAGACGATTAGTGTAAATGACACAAAACCATTGGATGAATGACGAAACAAATGACAATATGACGCACGAAAAAACAGATTAGTAGCCCGCTAATAGTAGACGTAATATTTTCACTCATTTGGAAATCATTTTTTAATGGACGGATAAACCTATATGCGAGGTAAACAGAAACAAATAAACCTATTAGCTTTTCGATAAATCCTGTTCTTAATTACGTTTTAATTATGGTACACTATAACGTCGATGGACGAGTGGCTAAAGCTGTTACTTTCCGCGAAGTAGCCAGTTCAAACCCGACACGTAGATGTGTTTTCAAATTTGATATTCATTTGTTCGTTTATTCACTTTTACGGTGAAGGAAAACATTCTAAGAAAACCTGCACACCTGCGAAGAAATTCTGAGGTTGTGTGAAGTCGACCAACTCGCACTTAGCCAAGGTTGACTAAGGCCTGATCGCCCTAGTTTAGGGTAGGCTCCAGCAGTGGGGATGTATGTCGTATATGGGCCGATGATGATGAAATACTTAACTAATATTAGATAACGGATTAAGGGATTCAAAGGGAAGGTTTTTATGTAAAATTCACCCGAATTGAAGCGAGGGCGGGTCACCAGTAATTATAGTACATCGGCTTATAGTTAAGTTCTAAGTTGGCAGTTAGTATAATGTAGGGACATAGGTAGGTATGTTATATACAGGTGCCTATAGTTCACATAAACACGCTAAATCTAAAATTCACCCGAATTGAAGCGAGGGCGGGTCACCAGTAATTATAGTACATCGGCTTATCTATGGCGCTATGGCGTTTAGATGATTCTCTAAGTTGGCAGTTAGTATAATATAAGGGCATAGGTACGTTATACACCGTGAAATTTTAGTGGTTGTTTTCCCGTGGCAGAACGATTTGCCTTTAGTAATACTATCGAATCATGCAAATTATTCATCGGAAAAAAAAAATTTTTTTTTCGTTTTTTCAGAATAATAATTTTCCAACTCGAAAACGAGAGAAGCTATCGTTGTTTTTGAAGATGTGACGTATTCAGGTACTGCTTGCCGCATGAAATCGATGCTTAAAGCTAAAGAAGCTCTACACCCTAAGTCATAAAGCGGTTCGAACGTGCTTTCGAGTTACGGTTAAACCTTTCGTAAAACCGGCATTTATTGATTTTACCAAAAAAGAACTGCACACATCTTTTGTACTACTAAGATAGAATCATTTTACTGCGGGAAACAACCACTAAAATTTCACGGTGTATACAGGTACCTATAGTTCACATAAACACGCTAATTACAAAGGTATTAATTCGAATTCACATACTAACAAAAAGTCGGAACAAACAACATGTTTTATATAAAACTAGCTGTGCCCGCGACTTCGTTCGCGTGGACTACAGGATTTAACATATAAAAGTTTATCCTGCTAACTCTCGTTCCCGTAAGAATTTTTCAATATCCTGTTCCAACTAAGCTTTAAGTTTACTATGGTACCTGCATGCCAAATTTACAGCATCTAACTTCAGCGGTTTAGATTTTTCATACAAAAGGATTTTCCCGATTATTCCCGTTCCCGTGAGAATTTCGAGAATTCCTTTCTTAGTGCACCTCTACGGTACCTAAGCTACGTCCAGTCCAAATTTCAAGTGCCTACGTTTAGCCGTTTAGGCTGTGCGTCGATATGTCAGTCAGTCAGTCAGTCAGTTTCTCCTTTTATATATTTAGATAAGAACCCGGCTTGGCTCGGGTAAGATGTGATTCATAATAAACATCGAGGAGCAAAATATAGGTAAATATTTCCGTAGTCATCGGTTCTTCAAGGAATACTAAAGGATTAAACAGGACATAGATTCTTTCATTGAGTTTAATAAATCTAGTGAATAAAAATTGCAAAAGTTTTTATACAATAAATTTTTAACATTTAAAATTAAGGAACATCAATCAACAAAACAAATTGCAATGAGTACTAATCCTAGAATTTGGCAAAGGTCCTTATAAAATTATATTATCTATTCTTCATCAGTATCTGTTATCGCCCTGAAAGAGTATATCATAAAAAATGTGTCAAAAACAATGTTTCCGCGAAACGTCAATGACTGAAGAAAAATAGTTTTGATAATATTCACTCAATTCCGGCAAGATGGTGACTGTGATTCGTCTGTCAACACATTTTGAATTTAGCAAAATACTCGACAATCCGAATTTTGCGGATATATGTTGTCGACTCGAAATCATTATTTTTGATGTTTTATTATTCATGTAAGGTTTTAATCGAGTCTACCGTACCCCTTGACGAAATTATTAATATAGAAGATTACTTTGGAGCAAACATCTAAATCATTAAAACGATTGTTATGGGTAAACTATAAAAGGTAGACATATGCTTTCGCGGACATTTTTAAAGATAATGTTAAGATGAACAATTCATCCATAGAGCATTTTTGTATAACTTTAACTATATGCTCAGCGCACGCCACGGAAGGCCTCAGAAACGATACTTTCCCCCGTTTTTGAAACATTTTCGGTTACTGCTCCACAACTATAGGACCTAGCGTGATATTATATAGCCTATGTAACTTCTGAATAATGCAGCTTTCTAATGGTGAAAAAAATATTGCAATCGGTCCAGTAGTTTTTGAGTTTATTCATTACAAACATACAAAAACACAAATCTTTCCTCTTTATAATATTAGTATAGATCTCAAAACAACTTGAAGGCTTTTGAGTAATATGAATTATTAATGTGTTCCCTGGCGTGAACAATTAGCACTAATTTGTTAATTATAACGCTAAATACTTACGAAGTACGTCATTCTTAGTTTAGTTACAAATGTGAATGTGTCAATTCTTAAAAATAATAAATTTCAAAAGTCTTTTTATTTTTGCACGGTTCGTCACACATGATATTATGGACTTAAAGACCTTTTATTTTGAATCTGTCATAAAGGTTTAGGAAAATAAAAAAGTTGCAGAGTGCCTTCACATAGGCTTTTTTACGGTTTCGTACCCAGACTTTGCTATAGATCTGGCCTCACCAGACTATCCTCAAAAACTGCAATAGCTAGACAGGTGATATTTCAAAAACGATATTGTATTTCTGTGGCCACTTTAACGATAAATCGAAAAAAGAACAATATAAAAAAAAAATTAGAGATGCTCCTATACAACAAATACTACGTTTTTTAATTTTACCTTGTCTACGGTACAAAATCCTTCGTGCGAGTCCGATTCGCACTTAGCCGGTTTTTTAATTTTTCAGATTAGTTTACTTAGAATTCCCAACATGATTTGTTCAACGCCATCTTGCGAGCGGTTTCGTAAACTTCCTTGACAACAGTTATGTTGGTCACGTAATGCGTAACATGTGTAACATAGATTTAAGGTGTACTTGAGATCATGTGAACGCTTCTTTGATAAGCAGCGTTAATTATTAATTATGACAACGTTTTTGACAACACGGAAGCCAATTAGGTGCCTTGGACTACGTTTTTTCTAAGATGGTTAAAACAATAGCCTTTATAGTTTTTGGGTCTTAATAAGTCTTCAATAAGTTACGCGATGTCTTGAGGGTGAAGCATGGTCGTTGAAGATCTGACCTGGTGTTCACCCGTAGTCATGGCGCTTGCAACAGTGCCGAAATATCTCATTAAAACAAATCAACATGGTAAATATCCGGGACAGTTACAGTTTTCTAATGTGTGTAACCATGACAGTTTAAAATTTGTTAAATTCATATAATAATATCTAACCATATGACGATTCAAATTATAAAAAACTGAAAATTAGGTGATTAATTTATTTACAATAGCCACAACTAGCAGGCCTTAATATTTATAAATTTGTACAGGGGTTCTTTACATCTCAACGCCCCTGAAAAAACATATGTCAAAGATTAATTCGTTCGATGTTTTTTAAACCTGAGTCAACCAATAGGTAAAATGGGTCTCTTCCAAACCTGTCCACTGCACTTTATCTAAGTCTTACGGGATCTAAATAAAGAAAGGCGTGTATAGGCTAAGGCTCTTCAAGCGGTATCTTTGCAGGACAGGCCTTCGGGGTAAGTGCGACAGGCTTAATAGGGTCTATTGTGTTTGCTGACCTCATATAGGACCTACCATCAGGAGGAGAGAGGTCAACCTAAAAGCTTTAAATAAAATAATAAAAAAAACTTACAATATTTATAGGTCAAGAATGTCTGAATAATTTGGCAAAATTATTGGTATGAAGGTACGGTAGCCTAGATCCAGAAAGAAGATATAGCATACGTTTCCGTGCGATCTGATATAAAATAACTGCACACAGCAAGTCAAGATGGCAAGCTGGTTATACGAACTAAACAGATCAGTAACGCCACCAAATCTCATAGCAATTCACAGGTGATGACTCGTTGCCAAACGGTGAGGTATGTAGGTCGAATCGGAATGGGCATAACCTCCCATTAGCTATGTTGCGCGTCGCATAGCGTATGCTGCGCGTGCGCCGGTGAAATTAACCTTGACGGACGATATGCGGACCACGTGCGGTATTGCAATCTACCCTTGGTGCATTCCCCTGTAGATCGTAGCATAAACATCTACATATACATACCCTAGAAGACCCGACAGACGTCGTCTTGCATATAAACATGCGCTTCCCCAGACTGAGCTAGATATCTAATTTTAGCGAAATCGTTAAAGTCGTTTCCGAGATTACATTCCGGGCTGTTTTGTGTACATACATTTTCCCAGAGGGGTAGGCAGAGATCACTTCCAACGATCCACTTTTAACCTCTGTGGGAAACGTGACGTGACGGGTTGTGGACCACGTCGCCGCCATTCTGCCTGCATTGTTTTAACAAGGTCACTGCGTTCCCACGAGTAGAAAGGATATATGACGGGGGAAGGAAAAGGGGAGGAAGGATACTATCACCTCGGATGATTTGGACTCAGTCGATAGTAGCTCGAAGAGCCGGGGTCGCTTACCCGTATACCGTTCACCAACCACCGGACAGATAGTTGTGACTGGTATCCCCTGACTGTGTTTTGTGTATGTAAACCATTCAGTGTGGCTACCATGACTTTAAAACTTACGCACTCGATATCGCCTACGTTAATATGTCTATGAAAAACTTGTACAGCGCCGCTGATGGTTACGCGTAGAACTAAAATCGGCCATATGAAAAAAACAACTCGATAGGTTTTTAACGTACGTAAGTTTTCGATAGCCAACTCACGGTAGGCCCTCAGGACACCACTCAAACGCATACAGAAAAAATCATTTAACATAGATGTGGTTTTCAGTAATATATTATGGTAAGCTCATTAAAAAAATGTTATACTAATTTAAAAAATAACATCTAACTTGTTGGACGTTTGTGTGCATACCTATTTAAAATTGTTGCCTAAAGTATTCTCTTTTCTACGTGGACGAAGTCAAAGCTAGTAATTAATTATTTACATTAGCTGGACTGCTCTCCTGATCAGACCGCAAGCAATTTGACCTTTTTTATCAAAGGATCATCCCTCACACTTCACTTCACACCATAAGCCAAGGTTATCAGGACATTGCCCATTTTACTTAACAATCTGTCACTGATTGGTCCACAATGTACCAGGTACTAATCAATTAAGACTTTGGTCACGTCCTGTATAACACTCGAAGAATAAGATATTCAAAGAAATTAATCATCTTAATTGTAAACCACTACCTGCCCCAATGGTCCCTACCATATAAGTTACTGACGTTTGAGTCTTAGCCCGTTCCCGGCATATACACCGTGAAATTTTAGTGTTTGTTTTCCCGTGGCAGAACGATAAGCCTTTAGTAATACAATCGAATAATGCAAATTATTCCTTGAAAAAAAAATTTTTTTTTAATTTTTAAAATAATTATTTTCAACTCGAGAACGAGAGAAGTTATCGTTGTTTTTTAAGATATGACTTAATCAGGTACTGCTTTCCGCATGAAATCGATGCTTAAAGCTAAAGAAGCTCTACGCACTAAGTAAAAAAGTGGTTCGAACGTACTTTTGAGTTTCGGTTATACCTTTCGTAAAACCGGCATTAATTGATTTTAATAAAAAAATAACTGCACAAATCTATTGTGCTACTAAGGTAGAATCATTTTTCTGCGGGAAAACCACCACTAAAATTTCACAGTGTATAATACATACAATTGATAAATAAGATGTCCGTGCGCCATGGTAGCCGATCGCAATGGGGATCAGCCGACTGCGACGGTAGTGCAAAAGTGTGAGTAAACACATGTGCACTCTCATTCTCATAGCTCAGTGAGATGGCAATCTGATATGACCCATGAGAGATAAGGTGCAGAACCAACGACTCACATGCTTACCGAGCCATGCATAAGCCAACTTCCTGACTCCAAGATAAGTAATTTGTTAACAGAAAAACTCATACAAATTGGACACGCTCAGACTCGAACCGGAGAGCTCTCGATATTCACGCGACGCTTGATCTTGATACCAATAGACTAATTATCCAATAGATGAGTATAAAACAATACACTATCATACAAAGAAATTGATACCGATGCTACGTTAAAGTCACAACTACAAGTTAACTGAAAACAGTACCCATCTTCGTACGGAAACGAATAAGTAAGACAAGCGAATACAATACAATACAATTATGCAAGCGATCACTTCTGCGAACGAAGACGAGAGAATACATGAACATACTATTGTCTCGTATTTTATAAGAACAATCTTTTATAAATCATCATCATCTTTTTCTCGAAAGACGTCCCTTTAGAGACCAAAACCAGATATTATACTTGTGTATACTGTTCTCATCATAAAAAAAGCGTCGATGGCCGAGTGGTTAAGGTCGGTGCTTGCCATGCGAGAGGTCGCCAGTTCAAACCCCGCCAGGTACCAATGTGTTTTTCAAATTTGAAATTCATAAGTACCATCATTCGACGCTTTAACGGTGAAGGAAAACATCGTGAGGAAACCAGCACACCTGAGAAATTTTTCAACGGTGTGTAAAGCCATGTCAGAGGCCTACGGGCGGCTTAAAAACTCTGACACCAGGTTGTTCATCAACCATACGATAAGAAGAAGGAGAAGAAGAAGAAGACTGTTCTCATTTCTGATATCTGTAAAACAACACAAATGCTTATGTAAATCAGATCAGATCAATGTTGGTTTAGAATGTCGTGTGATATTTATTTATATAATTCTATTTGTATAGACAATTCTGCTTTACGTATGTATGTCACTGAAATCTTCCTATACGACTGGACCGATATGGATGATTTTCGTATGCATTTGGATTACTCCCTGGATGGTTAAGATTTACAAATCAGCCCTCTAGATGGCGCTGCAGTCGGACAGCGTCTGTCGGGTCCGCTAGTATATAGTACATATTATGTGTATTTAGTTCCCCTTCTGCTTTGTCTTCCGTCCGAGATGCACGTAAATGATCCTACGCATTACGCACTTCCTGTTTCCGCGTCGTCTGGAGTTCCGCCACGTTTCACTCTAGAAAAAACGTAATTAGGATGATTCTATCTCACTAGAAGCGCCGCTAGTTGAACAGTGAGAGCAAACAAAGCTAGGAGCCTTCTATTTTGAAGGGAATCTTCTAACCGAGATCTAAAAATCGGTATAAATATTACACTACATCACATACATTGATCTGATCCCGTGGTAAGTAGCTTTAGCACTTGTGTTACGGAAATCAGAATCAACAGTGAATGCTTCTTCTCGGTCTTTTTATTGGGTTCAATAAACAGGGATCACACAAAAGTTGTAAAAAAATATTCAAGTACATAATATACATCAATGTTCAATAGATAACGAAGAAGTGTCTAATATACAGATCTTCTTCATGCAGATTCATATTATCTTACTTTGATGAGATAATGTGTTTTGCTTTAATTACTATAGACACGCTAACATATATGATAAGTATACACAATATATGAATGGAAAATACCACTAAGTATATCTTTTTTATGGATTACTCAGGAGATAATTCGAAAATTCACACGTAGATAAGTTTAAGCGGTGTTTTTGCAAGATCACTTTTGGTGAAAGTGGCCGATGCGTGGTAGCGACATGTTTTGTTGCGATAATATCTGCCTGCAGATTGTTGGAACTGACTTCCGTACAATTGAAGCTAACTTCGGTCATTCTTTGTAACAACGAACTATGCATCCATTGTATGCTTTCTACGCAAGCTTTTATGAATTTCTTTCTTTTATTTCTCTACAAATTATCATTTTTTATATTATTGACTCATGTTTTCCTTCCCTCCAATAATTTGGGCTCTTCAGGCGGAGCGTGAAACGGCATTTAAGCAGGCCTTCAGGGTGACTGCAACAAGCTCAATAGGGTCTATCGTACCTGTCGACCTAATTTGTCGAAATAACGACCGCTTACCATCAAGTGGAGTGAGATCATTCTTGAAGTACTTTTTATGACAAAAAAAAGGTACCATTAAACTACCGCTATGATTTCCGAGCTTGTATCTCAAAAGCTAAAATTCCCCAGAATGAATCATAAATACATTATGCAAGACGATGAGCCAAAGTTGTACATAGTTCTGTGCTCGTAGACATTTCGACCGCATTCACGCAAAACCCGCTACTGAATACAGATTGTACAATTTGAATCCCAAATTTTTGAGGACGGCCGTTCAACAGTCCTTCGAACATCTCAAGGTCAAAAGGCAAAGACTTCACGCTTAAGATCTAGAGGATACAAAATTATTCAGTCTGTGTAATAAGATAAGTGAAGTGCTGGAAATAATATTAATAACTAGTTGTCCCGGCGAATTTCATACCGCCAATTCTGATTCTTTTTCTATATTTTCTCATTGAAACCTTCCCTGGACTACGACGAACATTTTAAAACCAAAATTACCTAAATCGGTCCGGGCGTTCTCGAGTTTTAGTCAGACTAACGAACAGCAATTCATTTTTATTTATAAGAAGATAGGTGATTAGCAGACAATAAAAGTCCCTAAATTATAAATGAGAAAAAGTGATTCAGTTTAATAATTGCATCAATTAATCAGTTATTAGTGTGTAGTGCAATTTATTTATTTATCAATCAAGTAATTAGGGTGTCACTAGTGTAATTTACTAGACTAATCGACTGATTCAGTTAAGAAGTCAGTCAACGTACTCTACTTTAGCAGTCAACTAGTCAGCCAGTGTAATATAACAATCGTGATCAGTGTAATTTTACTTGCCAACCAGTGAGTGTGTCACCGCAAAAAAAAACAGTATCATTCATTCAGGCAGATACCGAGGTACGTAACAAAATGGTTCATTAATTAAATATAAACTATACATCATATAATTAACCACCAAATGTGTACAAACCACTCGTGAAGTGAAAAGAAAAAAAAGCCAGTAATGTTGTCAAGTCAGCCGGTCTCGTAACTATTCCGTATATTTGTGTAATCTATGTGCTCCGGCTAGCGTAACACTCACCTAGAAGATTATAGCTGACCGCGAGTGGTTCCGAAGGGTGTGTATACTTGCATTACTTGTCTAGTGGTCATAGAGACGTAGTTTATGTTGTGCATCGATAAAAGTATACATCCACGTATTCGATATCTTTTATCGATTTTTCCTGACTGACTACGATGACGGTAGGGGAGTGGATGACTCCAACACCTGAATTATCGATGCTCGAGGCATCAAAAACTATTCAGTCAGTATATTCATTTATTGTAGCATACATGAAAAAACAAAATGTTCATTGCATGAATGTGAAAATTCTACTCTATTCTAATATCTTCTAAAATACATCACAAATTTTACTGACTTTAAAAATCCATTCCATTTAGTCATTAATAATACCATTAATGACTAATGCATCAATTAGTATGTGTGTTCGTGTGTAACAAGTGTTATAGTCTGATCACTTGACTAATGCAATTATTAATTAGTCATTCATACTGTTAATGTACCGTATCAGTCAATAAGTCAGTCAGTGTAATCAAATGCAGTAGTCAATAAGTCATTGTAACGCACTGTAACGTAACAGTTACTGAGATTATAACTGACCTAACTGACCTACTCTCAAAGGAATACTGGCTTTACTGGTTCTGTTGATCATAGAGACGTGGTAGTATGTATCGATGATAGTGACGTCACAAAGTGGACCAACCGGTTAAAAATTAACCTCCTGCAAATTAATGCGCATTAATCTGAAATTACGTAACAAATTATAGCTGACTTGAAATTCTAGAGATCCTGTCATTTTGGTTAATTTAATAAGATAACAACTAAAATAATGCCCTTAATACTTTGTCTTTTTCTATTAAACTATAAATTCTGCAAATACGGAAATAAGATTAATTATCTACATTTAGACACATTTCCCAGCTTCCTTGAACAATTAATCAAATTTTACTTAGACTAATCAAAAATACATATATATTACAAATCCTTCTTTATGTATGTGAATAATAAATAACTCAATAACTAGGATGGTGCATAGACCTAAAATGAATCTTAAAGATGATAAATAATTTAATGAATATCGATAAAACGGTCGATATTCTCACCCCATCCTTATTGCGCACGCACGGAGAAATGAGGTTTATATGTCAGTTCACATCTCATCGCTCTCCCTAGACATAGTGGCACTTGTCGCTTTCATTTGTAACAACATAATATATGGAGATACAGTACATAAAATGTTTAAGGTCGTTGCTACCCTGCCACGTACCACTGTGTTTTGCAAAGTTAAAATTTATATGTACGATTATTCGGCGACCTAGGAAGAAATTCTAAAGTTGTGTAGGCAACCAACCTGCACTAGGTCAGCATAGTTGACTAAGGTATTATCGCTCTAGTTTAGGGTAAGCCCATGCCCCAGTAGTGGGGACTTATATGGGCTGATGATGATGATGGATGACGATGATATAATAAAGGAAAATAGTAATATTGTTCAATAGGGTCTAAGGTGCCTGTCGACCTCTTATGTGGACCTCACTACCGCTTACCGTCAGGTTGTGTGAGGTCATGTTGAAAGTACTGTCCAACTAAAAAAAAAATATGTGCTACTTGACCAGAATGGAGGCGAATTTGATAGCGCTCCTGTCTCTAGCGCCTAGATTCGTGTGTTCGATTCCCACTCGAAACAGTGTTTCATTTTATTTAAAATAGAAAAGAATATAATAATTGATCAGCACATAATATATTTTTAAATATAATATTTTATTTCTTTTTATTTCTTATATGCATATAGCCCGTATAGGAACAAACCTTATGGTTCACTCTCATAGTTCGATGAGGCTCATAGTACCTACAGATAGTCATATGAATAGTACAGACTACAGTACCATGGAGCCACTAACATTATATGTACTAATATGTATTATAGGTAATACTCGTATCTTCTGAGCAAATTGGATATACAGTGGATCTCATGTACACACTTCAGAATCAGTGACTAAGACACGAATGCATCAATTATGTAGAAACTTCTCGAGAACATGAACAAACCATAGCTAATCACGCTTAGGTATCTTTAAAACCTAATCACCTCATATTTGGATAATTTCGAAGCATGCCATTACTGCTTTGGCTAATAGTTTTACGATAAACACTAGGGTCACGCAGGTCTCCATAGACTTAAGTTAAATAAACAGGACTCGACCCTGAGTGATTTTAGATTGTATACCAAGAAGGTTTATTAGGTTTGAAATACTTATAATTTATGCACAACGTAGGTACGTACTAAATTATACATGGTATTTTGTAATTACTGTGGCCTATTAAGCGTCACAAATGGGGTAAAAAGGTGTTATAAAAATGTTATTTTTCTATTCGAGCATATAGTCTTAAAATGTAGCTGAACCTGAAGCTGATATTTCAAACAATTTGTTCCGAATTCAAAGAAATGTCAATGTTGATCAAATCACATTATAATGTTATTCTATTGAAGTCGGCGCTAACGCGTTGATGTCTTTCATACCAATCCATTTTCAGATTATGTATTCCATTCACTATTGATATTATTAAATACTAAAAAATTGTTTGACAGTCGCGAATATAAAAATTATTTTATCTTTAATGTCGGTGCTAACGCGTTGAAGTTTTTTATACTACTCCATTTCGAAAAACATGTTTTCTGTACACTTAATTCAAAACATAAGTAGCTGCAAATTAATATTACTCAATACCGATTTTAGTAGAGTTAGTTCATTGTAAACACCTCTCGTATTTATTACCTAAACCTTCAACTAGCAAAATGGATATTATATTGTAGGTAGGTAATTTATAATTAAATAGTAAATGTCCAATCGTAAAATAATTAAAAACATTTATTGGCTTATAGGAATTTGCTAATTGGAATTATTTGTCGAATATTCGACATAAATTCCGATGAGATAGGCAGAGTTGGTCAACTATTTCGAAATATGATGATCAAATTTTAGGTAACTGACAAAATAAGAATCCTCAAGCCAAATCCTATTTACTAATATTAATATTTTTTTATAAGCTTTCTGTCAGCGACTCTGTAAATAAAAAAGTAACAGTAATTACTATAACTTTACTTTTTCATTTATAAACCGAATTGAGAAAACACAAATAGTAAATGTTAAGTTGATCTAACCGCAATGCATTATTTAAACGCATTAAAATTCTTTCTCAGTTTAGCGTACTCAAAAGAATAAAGACAAAAAGTGTTAAACTTTCTGTTATGTGTAAGGGACTCAATTTGTTATATGTAGCGCTGTTTGACCCCTCGTTTTACTTCGTGTATATTTTACATAATATCTCTTCATAATAAAAAAAAAAATATTTATTACAAGTAAATCTATACAAATTAGTTGCCGGGGCTTCCCTTAAAGTAGTCGAAAGATACTTGTGTAGGGAAAAACACTTGTGTAGGGAAATAATATTAGTATAGATAAACCTACCTTTTTAAATAGATACCGGAGCTAATTCCATTGCTAGTAGTGATTCTATACTACAAAAATAGGTAAAAAAGGATTAAGCAACTTACTTACTCCGACATCAGAACTATGTACTGTATGTGATGTTGTGTGATATTTATTTGTTATTGATTATTATTATTTGTACTCCCATATCCCATTTACTATTTTTACTGATGAGAGCCATCTACTGCCCCGCAAGTCCGGTGATGATGACGAGGCTATTCAGAGCCATCATCGTATGTCTGTAAGGAAAAAAGACGTGTGGCACTCGGGGACTGCCGCGGTATAGCTATTGCATAGCATCGTCCGATTTCGGAGCAGCTCGTCTCGATTCGTGCGAGTTTCGTAGAGTCGTACAATACGTCTAACCGCACACAAACACCGTGCCGAAGTCTACCGAACTGAAACGACGTTAGACGATTGTGAGGTTTTTTTCGTTACGGAATTTCTTGGTTCGGTCGCCGCGCTCAAAGCCCGCGATAAAAGCTATGCAATAGCTTAAAAATCTTGACTGACTCGCCTTTTAGATAGCGTGAGGCGCATATTACCACAATATAACTCAATAGTTAAAATAACGCATTGTATACAATTGGGCTAAGAAGTTATCAAATTAGTAATTCGTGATGTCACCTCGATGATTGCTTTTCACCACTTAAACTATGCTATTGCATGTTGACACGAGTTTAAACATTCATTGGCATTAATCACCAACCTTTATTCTCCAACCATTTGCTAGTTATTCATCGCATTCCAAAAAAACTCATTATATTCTAGTAACGTGCAATTGATATATCTCAGTGGCATCAGTATTCTATACCCTCCAGTGTCACGTTTTGTGATTCAACGAAGTACTCTTAAGAATCCATAATTATAATATTCTCCCCATGATTTTGGTTACCTGTGAGGAAATCTGAAGATTTGACCAGCGTAGTCGATTAGTCTCGGATATTTGGCCTTGGAAGACAAATTGACTGTGGTCCTGTGCATGATTTATTTAATAGTATTAGATTTCTTATCATGTGATTACAAAACCAGAGAGTGCGCCTTGGTTTGTGCATATATAAATATAAGGCGTCTGACCGATTTCAGCCATGGCGGCCGATCTCAATTGAGATCAGCCAAGTGTGCAGGACATATTATAGTGCACAAGTATACGCGCAAACACAAGTGCACTCTCTATACCCTTACTCTCATAATTCGGTGAGACGGCAATCCGACATGACCGATGAGAGATCGGGCGCAGGACCACCGGCTAATCGTGCTTTCCGAGTCACGGGCGTTCAACCGCCAACTTCCTAACTCCGGGCTGAGTTATTTCATCACAGAAAAACTCACACAAATTTTGCCCGACCCCGGATTCGAACCGGGGACCTCTCGGTCGGCGCTTGCTACCAATAGACCGACGAGGCAGTTAAAGTTTGTTCATACATATACTTGTGCACTGTATCAACTGCAGTCACTCTGCTTACTCTTACAAAATGATGTGTAAGTGTGCAATTAGATGTTGTGCATTTTTAAAACACAAATTATCCAATGATACGTTCTAGTAGCCTTGTTCTACTTACTAAATAGATCAATAATCTAATAATTATCTGAATAGGTACTTAGTATGCGCGTGCGGTGACTTGGCTTACAATAGGGGATCCCGCTATTGCGTGACGTAATAGGCCGTAGACATTTATATTGAAAGGTGAATACGATTTGGTAGAGATAAAACATAACGTAGTATTTGAATTCATCATAGAATATTTTCGAGAAATTATAGTAAAGCAGTATAGTTGTTTGAATGACGAAGCAATCGCAAAGAGATGTATCATTTAAAATGTTTTATCACACATCATCACATTGCCAATTAATTAAACTACTAAATATTTAGAAAGACGGAAAAATTTCAACTGCCTCACCGCGGCCCGGGGACTCGAACACCCGTCCTTCTAGGAATCGCGCCCAGACGTGCATTACCAACACACCAGACCAGCAGCTATTAATTGAAGCCGTCGAATTTATCCCGTATATGACCTGTTAGCCACAGGTTTTAAATTTACAAAAAATACTTAACATCCCCATTTTTTACTTTTACAAACTTTTAATATACAGCCACACAATAATGACGAATCAAAAGACACCTAGTTAGACAAAATCTCACGGAATCTTTTCGTTCAGGCAGCTTAGTTAGAAAGAAAGGACATACATACATAAACTCAAATAAAAACAATATCCTTTATTCTTCGGCTGACTGAAATAGATATATACCGAGACACGGAACAAATACAAATTATGCTCATAACACGATATTGGTTATGACAGATGAACTTTACACGGTGTCGACTTTCACTAACAGTTAGTTGCGATGATCTTATTGTTACGCTGATTATGGGATACCGAGCGTAACCAGGGGCCTGAACAGGTCTTTAGAAGGCCAAACAAATTGTGGACACGTGAGTTTATAGATAAATCTACAGTAGGTGATAGACTGGTTGACATTCATCTTTTGGGCCCTAGACTGAACAGTTTATCTGTTTTGTAGGTAATATATTGTTTTACATTCTCTTTTTGGGCCCTGGATTGTTCAAGCTTGCCTTATTTTTATTATAGTATTCGTTTTTTTCTTTTTCTCTTCTCTACTGTGACATACGTAAAATGTATGACATGGCAAATTTTCGACAATGTTATGTGTTAATCGGTTAAAAAGAGTAACTATCGAGTTTCTTGCCGATGGTAGCATCAGCGTTCCGAACCGTGGTAAAATCATTATTCAATTACTTACTTATTTACTGTACCAACGATTTATAAGTGCATGTAAATATAAATAAAGAAATTTAGATTTTGACTTCATTCGATATTTGTTTTATTTTCTTCTTTGTTTCTTAAAAATTGTGTCTATAATGAAAATTGTATGTGTATGAAAAAATATCAATTTCATAAGGGCAATTGATATGCACTTATAAATCTTCAATATTGTACTAAGACAGTTATAATATGATGAATGATGATCCCACCACATGGTTCGGAGTGCATATTGTATTGTTCATTCACATTTCTTATTTAAAAAAAAACATTGCTAAACAGTCTCGGTTATCAAAAAGTAATTTTTAATAATAAGCTCAATTTTATTTGAAATTTATTATCGGTTTGACAGCTATCAGAAAGTAACTTAATTTACTTGACAGACATCTCTATTTAGTACATTGTATAATGCCAATCGATGTATGATGTAGCAGCGAGCATACAAACGATTCAATGTCGAAGCAGTATTACGTGTCTCTACGTAACAATTTATGATTTATAACGAAAGATTTTGAAAGAATTCTTTAAAATAATCTATAACTCTAACCAAATATACAGGTAGTAATTTCAAGTTGGCATTAATTTCAATTAACATCAAAAGTCAACTTAAGTAGTTTAAAATCATAACCTCTATACACTAGATCTATGGCTGTGCCCTGTATCTATAAGCACATAATAATAATAAGGCGTCCTCCCGATTTGAGTCCGGGCTGAGTACTCTCTTTACAAAAAAACTCACACAAATTATACCCGAACCCGGATTCGAACAGGGGACCTCTCAGTCGCAGCTCTAGCTACCAATAGACCAATGAGCGGTTTATTTTATACTATTGTACGCACAGTGTCTTGCTTGCACTTGCTCTATGACTTTGTAACATTTGAGAATAGACAGACTGGTTAATAACTTTAAGGCGAATTATACCTACTCTACTAGTTCAGTGGTGCAGTTCAATCTTTGACTGAAAAGCAGACCTCCAAGCACATACTCGATAATAGAAACCCCGTATATCACTCCGTCGTCTCCAACAATTACCCAATCATCCGAATAAACACAACTCGACGAAACGTAAGAGTCTCACAATCGGATCGGAGATTCCGCGGTTCCGTGTCCAATATACCGAAGGTCGTTCAGTGTCCAGTTGCATTGGGCCCGGGGTCGATGACATAACCGCCGCGGCGTGTTCCGGCCATCCGACACGTAACGCGTTGCGTCAATGCGCCGATGCGCGGCTCCATTGCGCCTACGTACGGTTTTGACGCAAACAAAGTTAGCTGGTAGTTACTTTACGCACGGTTTGGATTTGATTCGATTATGTGTTTTATTTCTTCTTCTTCGTTGCTTAAAATTGTGTGTATGACGATAATTGTACAAAAAGCTATGGCCGAGTGGTTAAGATCGTTGCTTGCCATGCGAAAGGTCGCCAGTTTAAACTCAGCCACGTACCACTGTATTTTTCAATTTTGAAATTCATATGTATCGTACATATGAATTTCAAAATTAAAATAATATTAAATATTCGACGCTGAAGGAAAACATTTTGAGGAAACCTGCACTCCTACGAAGAAATTCTTAGATCATGTAGTCTATTAACCCGCACTTGGCCAGCGTGGCTGACTAAAGCCTTATCACCCTAGTTAGGGTAGGCCTTAGTCAGCCACGCCAGGTATTTCTTCCATAATCAGTTTGTTTATTTTTGTATTTAATTTTATTTATTTGTGCATGAGCAGCTTAGCTTATTTCAGTTCGTAATTCTAAATTAATATTTAATGTGAGCCTATAGTACAAGCTGTGCTTAGTTTGGGGTCTGGTGCCGTACGTGAAAATGTCCCAATTTAAAAAAAATTAACTTTCCAAATTTAACGACAAGATTAGATTTGATTTGTGAGTAGCCAAGTGAGATCGTATGATTGGCTATTGATATAGCATCAAAAACAACATAATAATTGTATTAGGTTAGCCTGTATTATGTATGTATGTTTTAAATAAATAAATAAAATAAATTAAATTAAATTCAAATTATACACAGTAAAAATAAATCTGTCACATATTTAAGTTCTAAGAAATGTGTAAACTTTTTGGCGTAAAGTAAACATTTTCTTTTCAACGTTAATCTCACACCGTAGATCAATGGACATGCGCACTATCTCACTCGCACATCCGCGCTGCGCTTACGCATGTTGAAACAGCTCAGTGGGCCAGCGGGCAGGTTTGGTGTCTTCGACCATGCTCTGACCCACTTCTGCCGGCCCCACTTGTGGCCACATTTCGCTAATGACGCCCATAAATCTGAATTTGCGTATAATCGGAATGTGGCGGGCGGACCACGGACAAAGGTCTGGTTATCACAAATTATATTGTTAAATGGTTTTATTTTATAATACTCGTATGCATAGTTGACACCCGTCCCGATTTTTCCGGGACCGTCCCGTTTACGAAAACATTGTCCAGACGGCCTATTAATTTTGTCCCGATTTTCGACAATATGCGATAGTTCTTTCAGATCAGATATGTCCCGATTTTTTTCCCTAAAGGCGGCAACCCTGCAATACTATGGGTGGTCTTCATATAATAAAAAACAGTAACAAATACTACTTACTGCTGCTATTTTTTAAACACAACATTTTAAAGCTGCAAGATTTTACGAACACTGTCACTGCACAAATATGTTAATATAAACTACGTGGATAGTTAAATAAGATTATTAAAAAAAACTATCCTAGTCACGCAAAAATTTGACACTTTAGTCTTCGGGACACGAAACAACTTGTACTTACTCTTCATTAATGAAATTTTAATAACCGGAAGTTTCAGAAAGAATGTTAAATCTAGAATCCAGATTTGGTCCACAATTTAGTGAATTTAACTGCCTACGTATGTAAATTGAAAAACAAACCTTGAAAATTATACCGCAAGTTTTTCAGTTCAAACATAAAGTGCTTCATTACCATAAGTGTGTAACCTTCAGATTTTCATTTGCATTACAAAAAAAGACATTATCTTTTTACCAACTCATTCATGAGTTCTGACGAGTGGCCTTGAATAGATCACTAGTGTTGTGAGCGATTAGTGATGTGTCCGAGATTGGACCAGTCACTCCCTAATTAAGTGACCGAACGGATAATTTGATACACATCACTTCCCTTCAGCTTCTAATTTTGTAATTGGCCCTTACATAGTCGTCATTTCTAATTGCCAGTTTCCGCTACTGAAAAGCGTGACATAAACTCGAACATGTAATACGATAGACATTGGAACCGATGTTTAAAGCAGTTAATGACGAAGACACTACAGTGTCTTCATTTAACATCAATAATGTGGGTCTTACAAGATCCACATTATTGATTACATAAAAGAATTCCTCATTCGTTTTCATTTATAGCATCAATCGTTTAAGACAGTTTTTAAAAAAATATTTGTAACATATAAGCTTTTCTAGAATGTCGTAATAAACAATTTGAAGATACGAAGAAGACAGATTGTGTTTTTTATGTTTGGTATCAACCCATCCATAGAAGTATTATCTACTACGTTAGTACTTATTATTTCTATGAATCCAACTGTTTATTTACTCCACTTTTTGCTACTACATACATGTTTCTACTTAAATTGGGTTCAAGAAGCCAAAGCTATTATTGTGCCATTTATTTTTTGCAAAACAGCAATTATATAACCACATACACCACAATAATGACTTCCTAAAATCCGTTATTAACTCAAAAAACTGTTTGTCCACAGACTAAAAACCAAAATGGCCGCCAACTAGTTTCCCGCGCGGTGTTCCAAGATGGCGTCGCGGGCCGCTGTGGTCGTTGAGAGGGCCTGCAAGCACTATGGCCGCCCCGACAAACCCGATTACAAGCCTGTCTTGGTCCACCTGGATATGACTGTTGAGAGAGGCATTATGTAAGTATGGTCACAATCCCAGAACTTTTTTCTTCTAACTGACTATGTACAATGATGACTTGGATTTGCCTTGACATCATCACCGGACTTTCGGGGGAGGAGATGCCTCTAATGTGTGATAAAACCTTTGATTGAATAAGCGCTCAGTATGCTCGAAAAAGCGAGGGAGTAAGAAGCGACCCACGACTAGAGTTAGCAACTATGTACTGTTTAAAGCAGTCTTTATCGTTCTGCTCTTCATCACTGCTTCGTATGATATACACCGTGAAATTTTAGTGGTTGTTTTCCCGCAGTAAAATGATTCTATCTTAGTAGTACAATAGATTTGTGCAGTTCTTTTTTTGTTAAAATCAACAAATGCCGGTTTTACGAAAGGTTTAACCGAAACTCGAAAGCACGTTCGAACCGCTTTATGACTTAGGGTGTTGAGCTTCTTCAGCTTTAAGCATCAATTTTATACGGCAAGCAGTACCTGATTACGTCACATCTTATAAAAGAACGATATCTTGTGTCGTTTTCGAGTTGGAAAATTATTATTTTGAAAATTAAAAAAAAATTTTTTTTTTTCGACGAATTAATTGCATGATTCGATAGTATTACTAAAGGCAAATCGTTCTGCCACGGGAAAACAACCACTAAAATTTCACGGTGTATAAATATCATAATTTAGGCTGTGCAAAAAGTAGTCGGAATTGTTGGAATTTTTTTTTCTGAATTTCTGTATGTTTTAAAATTGGCAAACCTACCTCCGGATGTTCTTCAATTTCTACATGCAGATCAACTTATTTGGTATCATTATTTTGATCCTACCTTATTAATTGGGAAATTGGAATTAAAAAAACTGTATATGTCCAGGATATTTAACATGTTGTTTTATTCTAATGGGCTCCCAATATCCATGACTGTGTGTGTAATAAAGTTTAAAATTATAATTTGTATTTAATTATCTTTCCCCAGATACGGTCTCCTAGGTCCCTCAGGATGTGGCAAAACGACTCTATTATCTTGCATTGTGGGAAGACGGAAATTGGACAGCGGGAATGTATGGGTCCTGGGAGGGAAACCAGGAGAGAAGGGCAGCGGAGTACCTGGACCAAGAGTGGGATACATGCCTCAGGTTAGTTTGTGAAGAAACGCTTGGCTATAATTTTCAACCATTTATATTAGCTGGATCTAACTAAAACTAAAGTGCTAGCGTGCTTTGTGCAACTACAGTTGCGAGTAATCGCATATGTATTGTAAAGAGCAATTTTTTTTTAATGGAGACAATAATGGGCGTGGCCCTATTCGTCGAACTGTAAGCGGCTAACTTGATCTAAACTGATCGGCAAACGAGGGTATTGGCTGCCAAGTGCTTGTTAATTAGCCACGCAAAGAATAACAGCGGTCGAAACGTCGCAAACTGTGTACATTATCCGCATGGAGGACAATCCATTTAAAATGTGTTGGGAAGCCAAATTGGCTCGGTGGAACAGTGGTTAGCAACCCTAGCTGGCGGTTCCGAGAGTCGTGGGTTCTATTCCCACTCATCGGTGTTTGTTCCGTGTCTGGGTGTGAATATGTACATCAGTCTCTGACGCCCATAGTACAAGCTCTGCTTAGTTTGGGGTCAGATGACCGCATGTGGAAATGTCCCAGATATTTATTTTAAAAAAATGGAAGCAATCTGTTAGCCACTCACTGTGAGCGTACCTTAGGCATGCCTTAAATTTGTGTTATGGAAGTTGCAGAACTTTTACAGAACCTTGTGTCAATAGACTAAAGAGAATAGTAGTATGTTTTTTTACTTAACCCGTATCATCCCACTGCTGGGCAAAGGTCTCCTACAAACCTATCCACCGCTCTCTATCCAAGGCCAGCACTTCCCAGCTCCTTGATATCTGGGCCAACTCATCACACCATCTTTTTTGGGCCTTCCCCTTCGGCGAAAGCCGTCCCCAGGTACCCATATTTGCAAACTATCTTAAAAATTCATAATAAACGGTAAAATAATTGAGAGGGTCTAACTCTTAATACTATTTCAGGACATAGCCTTAGTAGGAGAATTCACAGTGCGCGACGCTATCTACTACTTCGGACGGATATACGGGATGAAAACGGACAAGCTAAAAGAGAGATTCGACTTCCTCTCCTCTCTCCTAGAGCTGTCTCACGAGGGGAGGCTGATCAAGTCCCTCTCTGGAGGGCAGCAGAGGAGGGTCTCCCTGGCTGCAGCGTTGGTGCATGAACCTGAGCTGCTGATTCTAGATGAACCTACTGTCGGGCTTGATCCGGTGCTGAGGGAAAGGTTAGTAAAGTAAATTAGTTCTAAAGATTTCATAAACGTTTTCATTTTCCGAAAAATCAATGTAGTCTAGTGAAAAGAATGCCCTAAAATCATACAATTTCGTCTTCCCTTCTATGATAAATTTTAAAGTAACTCCAAGTGTATCTGTCACGCTAAAACTACTGAATTGATTTTCATGACATTTGTTGCACAGATAGTCTTAAAATAGACCGAAAAGGCCAGAGGCTACTTATTACCCGACTGCGCTTAATCGGAATATTTTTTACGCGATAAAGTATTCGCGGTAGAAGTCACGAGCGGAATGCTAGTATTTTCATATAAGTTCAAAATTATGTTCAAATATTGTTTATTTTACCCGCAAACTTTAACCCTGATAAAGGTCGTATGTTATGTAATTGTATTCTTGTACATTTTAGTCACAGTTTAACAACGATCTAAAATTCTATCGCTTTATTATAATACTGAGATAAAAAAATACAGATCAAATCATGAGGTATAACATGTTCAATAAATCATAAGCTATTTGGTTAAGTAAATAATTCGACTATAGAACATGAGCCATATTTGTGGTTAGCAAACATTGCCGTAGCAACAAACGCTGGAACTGTGTTTTGGAATTACTATGAATGGTTTAGATTTCATGAATTCATAATTAAAAAAAAAATTAACGTAATGTGTTTTTATGTGTAAACTATGATAAGATCGACCGCACCAAAATTAGATAGGTATATCATAAGAAACTTTTCCACTTGACTTAAACATTTTTATTTTACGCAAGATTAAGTTTGTATTACCAATTTTCATTCTCCCGTTAATCATACTAACAACAAAATACACATGTGAAGTAATCACTTCCTTTATAAATACCAAAATATCACCAGATTATTCCGTCATCAAACTGTGACAAGTACAGGATCCTTGGCCTCGGAAGGCAATAAGAAAAGCCAATAAAACTGACCCCTTACGGTAAATACTTTAGCGGGTAAACACCAGCAAGGCACTTGTGATCATACATGATCAAATAATACGTGTTACTTGCACGAGGCCTGTATACAGGGGAATTGTTGTATGTACATATTTTTGTGAGGCAATGCTTGTTTTATACAAGGAGATAGGTTCATCATCATCATCATCATCATCAGCCCATATACGTCCACACTGTTGGAGTACAAACTATGGCGATAACCACGCTGGCCAAATGTGGGTTGGTTGACTACACAAACTTAGAATTTCTTCGTAGGTGTGCAGGTTTCCTCACGATGGGTTTCACCGTCAAAGCGTCGAATAATCGCACATATGAATATTTATTATTATCTATTATTTACGTATGAATATTGATTACAATATAATACGCACTACTATAAACTTAATGTATTTAATTATTATTTTCTTGACCAACTATCTTTACGCAGCGCTCACTACCAATAGACTAACGAGGCAGTCAAATATCCATTTTGCTGATAGAAAATTGAAATCTACATTCAAAGATAATCAAACCTACTATGGGAATGTAAACCAACCCTTTAAACAACGAGGATCTAAATACGAACATTATTGATTGATGAAGTATTGATACCAAAGTACCCACATTTGGATGTATGATTATGGAAAAGCAATATTCTATGAGGTATTAAGCAAATCGAACAATTTTCCTGCTTCCAATTGTTGCCAAATTAAGTTTCAGAGATCCGAAATAATGATACATAATATGAAATGGCTGCAATTCGACGTCTTGCAATAAAGCAACAGAACTCTGTCATTATTTGTCAATCGCTTGAGAAACGCGCACTTTTTGCTTTTTTTATTTATTTGATCGACTGTAGGTACCGGCTTGTTAGACTGAGTAGCATTGGAATGTAATAATTACATACTCTTTTAGGGTTATGTTAACGGCTTACATAGAAGTTCAAGTCAAGGCTAAGAGTCTTAATGTACCCACGGAACCCATCGTGTGATATCGACTCGTAATTTTCCAAACTTACTTTAATAAAGTAGCTGTAAAATGTTGCATTTTGTCATCAAAGAATCATCATGTATGTGATGTTATATGATATAAAAAACTTCATAAATAATAAATCGGTGTTTGAGGTACGTATCTAATTTTATTTAAAAAATAATTGAGGTAAACTTATTTGTAGTACAGGATACATTTAGTACGGGCATGTTATGATGAGGGAAGAAAGCCATGTGACTAGAAGAGTGATGAGTATGAATGTCAATGAACGTAATAGTAGAGGAACGCCGGAGAAGACATGGATGGATTGCGTGAGAGATGATATGGGAGTGAAAGGAGTAGACACAGAGCTGACGAATGACAGGCCCGAGTGGAAGAAGTAGCGCCGACCCCACTTAGCGTGGGACCAAGGGCAGGAGAATGATGATACATTTATTATAGTAAATCTGGTAATTACGAGTACAAAAGATGAAATTATCGGTGAATGGCAATGATACTGTAGATACAGCAAGTCTAAGGCAAGCGCCACACTAGGCGGAATCTCCGTTGCGGATCATACGCCAATACATATAAATTGTAGCGACCGATCTTCCGCGTGGTGTGCCCGCTATCATCACAAATATATCCGTTTTTTACACATGTTCTGTTGCTTCTTTGCTCCAACTGATCGCACCGTGAAGTTATATATTTGCTGTAGATGGCTGCTGTCATCTATTTATAAGGCCTTCGCAGAATACCAGTGGCCGTGACGGCATTGTGCGCCGCCATGTCCTTATACTGAGCGGAGACCTTTTTGGTATTGAATTAGTATTTAAAAAAATATTTTGTATTGTTTTGTTTAAATCTCTATTTTAATTTAAGTTCACTCAGTTGTTAATTTAATTTCATACCAAATAAATAATTTCTTTCTTTCTTTCTTTCTTTCTTTCTTTCTTTCTTTCTTTCTTTCTTTCTTTCTTTCTTTCTATAGATATAACTTAAAGCCTTCCCCGAGATATGGTATATCTAACAAAAAAATATTTTTTCAAGACGAACCTGATTTAACAGCTTACATTACTTACGTATTAGTGTTTTAAGACTACATTGTAATTTTGATGGCGTATTTATCCATAAGGAAATACACCATAAAGGAAAAAAAGACGAACCAATAATTCCTGAGATTAGTCAAACAAACAAACTCATCAGCTTTATAATATTAGTATAGATAAAACCGCAAACCATAAACGTCGCGGACGCGGCAAAAAAACGCGCTGTGTGTTCTGACCCTTATTTGTTACATAACTATGGCATGCTATTTGCCATTCGTTGATGATGAGCACCCACTTTACATAGTTTCCGTGACTAAACCGCCATGGATAGGAGAACGATGTTAGAACAATTATTTCGATTTGTAGGACGTGACTGGCGTCTCTTAGCTGGCTATGAGACAGGATGTTTCTATTACTAGTTTATTAATAAATATAAAAAATCTCTAATTCACGCCCCCTTATTTATTTTGATAAATGTCCAAATATTTATCTTAATAGGAAAACGCGTCGATGGCCGAGTGTTTAAGGTCGTTGCTTGCCATGCGAGAGGTCGCCAGTTCAAACCTCGCCAGGTACCAATGTGCTTTTCAAATTTGAAATTCATATGTACCATCATTCGACGCTTTAACGGTGAAGGAAAACATCGTGAGGAAACCAGCACACCTGAGAGATTTTTCTACGGTGTGTGAAGCCATGTCAGAGGCCTACGGGCGGTATAAAAATTCTGTCACCAGGTTGTTCATCAACCATACGATAAGAAGAAGAATAGGCAAAAACCCGCTAGCAGTGGCATTTGACATTTTGAGGACCTCAGTCGACACAAGCGCCACTAGCGGCCAATTTACACGCGATAGCCCCCATTGGCCCCATAGTCATTAGTTTATTTTTGTCCCAGACTAGCACAGAATAAAACACCTATTATAACGATCGGCTGTCGAGTAAGAGCGATCACAAGTGAATTTGTGCGTGTGCATTTTTTGCACCATTGTTTGAGCTGTTAACTGAGTCAGTATACCGTGTGACGAGTTTTTTCACATCAGTTTACATAACAAATGTAGAAAGTCTAAAATGTTTTGAGATCATTATTTGAACAAGTAGATGTGTAATTTTTTATCCATTTTCTAGATGACCTCACTCCACCTGATGGTAAGCGGTAGTGAGATCCACATATGAGGTCGAGAGACACAACAGACCATTTGAGCTTGTTGCACTCACCCTGAAGGCCTGCATTTACAAGTATTCTTATAGAAGGAGAACAATTTGGTTGGATATACGCTTTAAATACTGACTTTTTTAGTAAAACACTCAAAGAAATATCTCAAAAAATATATCTGAAAGGGAAAAAATATATCTAAATTTAAAAAAGCCTCGAATAATTCCCCTTAAATAAAGTCAAAAATAATACTTACCTGCTGGGTACTTTCTTTACATTCATATAAATTCTGTCGCTCAAATAGGTATGTACTTTAAGATAGGTACCTCATATTTGCTTGCTTCATTTATTTGTTAGTAATTCAACAAAGACATGAGACATATCAAAAATAAATTATCGGAAAAAAATTATAGACAATATTGTCTGCTTTTCATCTTTTTATATTATAACATAACTCTTTTTATATAGGTTTTAGTTAAAGTAAATAAGGCATCATCTTATTACGCTTTGCCATTGGGCATTTCGTTCTGGTCATCCTATTACATAACCTTTATATAAATCAGCCAGTTCTAAGGCTGTGATTAAATCGAATCTAACAATGCTAATAGGACAATTAACTTCAGCTTGCCTTGTGACGCAGAAGGTTTCGAAATACAACAATTATTGTCCACTAGAATAATATTATGGCTTCGAAACAATAGATCGAAGGACGGACAAGTCTTGTTATACATAGGAAGTAGACTAGGGGTCAGTTAGGGTGTATTTAAAGACTGACATGGAAAAAAATAATCGTGCTTCTAGGCAAACCTAATCAAACAAGTACCTTGAAATTAATTATTCAAGGAACTAGGGTCCACGTTGAGTAATTAATTTGATATGTTTCTACCCGCAACGTAAGAATATATTAACAACAATATCAATCGTAAGAACCAATGTAAATATGCCATTACTACACAAATATTGCTATATTTTAGCAACGAGGCAATGTAGTGTAGCTTATAATTCATTCATATGATAAATGGAAAATCGACTTGGTTGACACAATTTTTCCGAAATGGCGAATTAACGATAGAAATGGTTAAACACACACATAAATATACATGTGTATGTAGGTAATATATTTGAATGTAAAGATAATGTTAAATAATTAAATGCCTAAAATACAGTTAAAGTTAAACTAAAACTCTGAATGGGTTTTGGAGAAATTCAACTGGATTGAACTACCTACGTATTGCCTACCCAATCCACAAACCTATCTAATGATCTTGTCAATCATAAGTGTTAGATTAGTTTAGTATCCTTCATACTTGATACAATAGTTGATTACGTCATTAATCAAAATTCTACCTTCACATCAATTGTCATTGTCAAAGGAGATTGACAATGCATTTGCGCACGTAGACACACCCAAAAAATATCTTACCAAATACATACATTCAAAATGTACCTTTATAAGCCTTATTTCGAAGAGTTAGAGTTTCATTTCGCGTATCATCTTCGTGATAGGACGAAAGCTATCTAATTAGCAATCATTGGACAGGAAAAGTGATTCACACCATGTGTTTTACATACTAAAAGGGTCCGAGCGTTGACCGTTTACAATTAAGGGTACAGAATATACTAGGCTCTAGAGCTCTGTCTATTGTTACCCAGAACTTAATCTATGCTTTGATTTGAACCAACCTGATAATGGTAGCCAAGTCGAAGCTATTGAATTGTATGTTACACCAAAAACGGCTGGCTAATATCCAAATTAGTTTAAATTCAGGTGGGAGACATTTTGTCGACCGGTTGCTGTTACCACCATACAGTTGTGTAAAACCCGCCAAGTGACTCTGACCTCTCTTGGTCAGGTCGCGTTCCGGGATCAGCACTGTACGAACCGGAGCCAGGGGGGACCATTGTTGCGGCAAGCGCCGGACCAGTGGAGTCTTAGCGGCGGTATTGTGCGGGCGGAGCGGGTCAGCCCGCCGGCCTGGGAGACCCGTAGAAACGGGGGCCCTTCCGTTCGGCGGACTGGCCAACTCCGACCCACACAGCTCAATACCAATGCGAGACTCCACGCCTTGTCTCGTTGTTGCCGCAGCAGTGGTCTCCTTTTTCACGGCTTTCAGGGTGAGTGCGACAGGCTCAATATGGTCTATTGTGCCTGTCGACCTCATATTTGGATCTCACTACCGCTTACCATCAGGTGGAGTGAGGTCATCTTGTTAGCCTCTTTATAAAAAAAAAAAAAAAATTGTATGACGTTGGTTTTTCGAAATAAAATCTGGTAGGTCTTTTGAAAATACCTAATATCTATTGACCCTAATCCAATAAAATGTCATTACTAGCGGCCGCCCACGACCTCGCCTGTGTGGAAATAATTATGGCAACAATGATTGATTTAAATAGCCTTTAATGTAATATAAGCTATTTATAAGTGTGAATCCCGTCAAAATTGGTCCAGCGTTTCGGAGATCAGCTCAAAAATGTTTTTGTTATCGGTATTCGGTATATATTCCTACGCATTTAGTAAACACTCGTTATTTTGATATTACAAACAGACACTTCAATATTTTTAAGTTGTATAGATTAATTAAATAGTGTACAAGACAATTTTGGAAAATTTACTAAGTAGGAACGGTAAAATAGACGTTTCAAGAACTGCTTTTCATCTTTTTCAGAATATGGGAGTTCCTGGCAGAGCTAGCGAGGGGGGGAACCACAGTGATAATCACAACACATTACATCGACGAGACGAAACAAGCACACAAGGTTGGTGTATTTTGAATCAATTTTAGTTTCTGAACTCGACGTCCGAAGCTTTTTTTTCCTAACTGATTAACAATGATGGCTTGGAGTAGCCTTGTCATCCTCACCGGACTTGCGGGGGAGCGGATGGCTCTCACCCCTAACCCGGAAGCACAAATATTTAGTTGTTATTAAGTACCTATTTAAAATGATGATCAAGTAAAAGTATTGTCTATTATTTGCGCTAATAAACATCTTCTTATAAATAAATAGGAATTACTGTTCGTTAGTCTGACTAAAACTCGAGAACGCCTGGACCGATTTAGGTAATTTTGGTTTTAAAATGTTCGTGACAGTCCAGGGAAGGTTTATAGTATTGGCGGTATGAAATTCGCCGGGACCACTAGTTTGAAATAAAACTCATTTTACGGATTAAACTCGCGTGTAGTAAGACATGCTTGCCCGTGGCCACGAGTATTGTAAAGGGCTCGAGACGTCGTCGGGTCTCTAAATAATAAATCAGACATCGCCTTATTGTCTAAGTTAGTAGAGAAGAGAAGGAAGAATGCTTTGGAATTCTTTCTTCAGACATCAGACGTAGACTAAGTGTCTAAGTTAGTGGAGAAGTGAAGGAAGATGGCTTTGGAATTCTTTCATCAGACATCCAGGAGTGGTCTAAGTGACTAAGAGGTCAGGTGTCTCAATCAGTTTGAAAAAGATGGATCTCTAGATGGAATCAAATCAAAATACTAAACCCGCCAATGTCTTCCCACATAGCATAAAACGGTATTCATGGACGGATAATTATGTCTGTCCGTTTTACACACAGACAGGGTCATACAAAATTATACTTATCATATTGTTTCGATGTCTTCAGTTACGACACCGTAAAACATTTCAGGAAAACAATAAATACCTTGCCGCAAGTTACATTGCAGATTCTTGAGCAGCCAAGTGCGAAGTGTTGCAACGACTTGGGACACCGATCGTTGTGTTTAACGATACCTCTGAAGGTCAGCTGAAATCAGCTGTGAGACAAAAACGCATCTAATTACATACATACATAAAATCACGCCTTTTCCCAGAGGGGTAGTCAGAGATCACTTCTTGCCATGCGCTACGGTCCTGGCACACCACTTTCGCTCATCCACATCCGTCAACCTCTTCATGCATGCACGTCGATTACGGGCATTTTTGATTTGACCTCTTTTTAAGATTTGACCTATTTGGTCATGAAAGGTCTTTCTTGGTCTAAAAAATAACGAGCGTACATATAAGCGTACCTAAGTATTCCTGAAAATCAGTGTTATTATATTAAAAATAATGTACATTGTATAAAACATAATAAATTACATTAAACTTACTGTATGCGTTCATGTAATACTTCTCACTCGCTCGCCTTTAGCAGCTGTCCCCTCGCCTGTCAAGGTCTTATGCTGTTCAAAACCGCCTGGCATTGTACATATTTACTCTGAGAAGTCTATTGAAAAACATATAAAAATTTCAGGATAAAGTTTATTTTACCTCATCAACTGTGCGTTTTCTAATTGACCTGTCGTATACTTCTGCATATTGTAATCGCCTGTCAATTATTTTTTTAAGATGTACAATAAAAAAAACTTTATTCTATTAAATTTTCAAACTTACAGAAACAAGTTTCGAAATCCCATTTACTTAACAGTTTGTAAAATAAAGGGGCTGATGACGTGCAGGGCTGACGCCTGCCAGGTCATGGCTATTGCTCTTAGCATGCCATAAACCGTCAGTATACAAATTTCTAACCTTACAGGAAGACCGTTACTCCCAGGGTCACTAGCTCTCCAGCTATGAGTCCCTTTGCTTATCTCTACTTTTGTCTTCAGATCGGCCTTCTTCGAGACGGTCAGCTGCTAGCCGAGGACTCTCCAGAGGCGTTGCTACGGAGGTTCGACTGCGACACCCTGGAGGATGCCTTCTTGAAGCTAGCGCTGCGGCAGCACGATCTGCCACGACGGAGACCTAGTGAGGACACTCTTATACCTGCACCTAAGAGCATACACTTGTCTACCTTTGTTTATACACCGTGAAGTTTTAGTTGGTTAGTGGTTGTTTTCCCGCAGTAAAATGATTATATCTTAGTAGTAAAATAGATTTATTCAGTTTCTTTTTTTTTTTTTAAATCAATAAATACCGGTTTTACGAAAGGGATAAACGAAACAAGAAATCACGCTCGAACTGCTTTATTACTTAGGGGGAAGATCTTCTTTGGCAATCAGTACCTGATTACGTCACATCTCTTAAAAGAGCGAACTTCTCACGCTTGCGAGTTGGATATTTTTTTTTAATTGAAAAAAAAATTTTAAAAAAATAACTGGCATGATTCGTTCGTACTACTAAAGGCAAATCGTTCTGCTACGGGAAAACAACCACTAAATTTTCTCGGTGTAGATGACACTAAATGCTCAAGAAGGTTTGTCAGAGGCTGATAAGTTAACATGGCGTCCTGAAAACTGCAGGAGCCCTCGCAACGACCCTCTACCTGATTGTGGACGAGTGACTTTGCTTCCCCCAATTCCTTTGTGCTACTCTCAGTAGGTCACCAGGTCACCAGATTTGCAATGACCAAATTGAAAGTCCTTGAACAGATTTTGTACCCAGGGTAGGTTGGTCAATGCAAAGAAAACAGGCTTAAAGAGAGATTCACCGAAGCAATAGATCTGGCCTGCGAATGTGGATTCTTGCCATAGACCATGTCTCACTCCACATGTCCCAAATCCCTTAAAAGTGATTTGAGTAAATACCGATAGTTTCTAAAGACAAATTGAGTTGCCAACTCTATAATGAATCGTTTTTTGTATCACCAGCTCTGTCAGCGGCGTCTCCAGATGTAATCCCGGAGAGCAGCCTTGCCAACGGCGTGGACAGCCGCTACCAGTCCCGGGAAGACTTCAACGTCGTCTCCAGTAGTACTGACGTAAGTAAAACCTTTACAAATGCTACTCTATCAATCAGGGGTGAGAGCCAACTGCTCCCCCGCAAGTCCGGTGAGGATGACAAGGCTACTCCGAGCCATCATCGTATGTCAGTTAGGATAAAAACTTGCTCTATGTACTAAAAAAACTGCCTGTCCACCGAAGAAGAAAGACTGCAGAATGGATAAACTAAGAAACATAAACGTAGTGACTAATAGGATACAAGGAACCGAGATTTTGAGAAAACCTTTTGTATAAAGCTTCTCCATTTCTCCGCTTCGCCGCCTCCTTCCTTACCTGTGGATAGGTAGCGTTATAGACTCTTACCAAGTTCTTTAGCTAAGAATGTGTACCACGATCCACCAATTCAAGTGATAAAGGATATAAATTAAAACATATTTACCTGAATTCGTCCCATCCACCAGATTCTTTGAATTATAGCTTAATTCCTAGATTTGAATATCGACAACAAACGAAACTATTTATATACGTTTGCACAACGATAATGGCTATAGAAACCATTTTCGATACAATTCAAAATAGTTTCGTAGGTTAGCTTTGATTTTACTAGCTGCTTACATGTCTGATTTATTACTCCTATTAACAAAATATGATGTTCTTCTACTTCTACACTATATCCAAATACATAATTATGCAAATACTGGTATTTTTAGATAATAATACAGAGCAAATATAATTTTATCATTGTTTTTCAGATTTTAACCACAAAAGAGAATCCAAAAGACTGTAGAGGTAAATCGAAGGCTAGGTACAAGGCGGTGTTCATCAAGAGTGTCCAGCAATTCTCCAGACATCCTGGGTAAGTAAATGTTCATCCTAATTTATATTTACTGCCTTCACATTACATGCCCATGATTGTATCAGAAGGGCGTTTTGATAGGGTTTTTCATAGATTGTTTTACGTAGAAGGTTTTTTTGTAAAATACATAGTAACTTAATTTTTTCTATACCGTTTCTATACCGATAATAAGATATCTAAGAATTATGACTGAGTGAGACTGAGTGTACCTCGAAAGACAGTCAAGCTAGAATAGTCCCGAACGTGCCTAATGAAATACTTGGAAAAAAGAAGTACCGACGCAGTAAATTTTTTTTTAATTCCTTAAATAATAATTGAATTTTCTTCTTCAGGGGCCTGGTATTCTCCATCTTGTTCCCCATCATTCAGATAGTGGCGTTCTTCTCTGCCATCGGACACAACCCCAGAGGACTGAGCATCGCCGTGGTCAACGAAGAAACCGCCTACTCACCGCGTAAATAATTTTCATATTCACTAGATGGCGACACTTATACTTTTGTGCCACATAAAAAAACTGTTAGGTAGGTAGGGTAACTGTCAGGTAGTATAATATTTTAGTGATAATCATACTATTTTATTCGCGTAGGTTAAAATAGCAATGTAACCACAAAACGTAGTAATTCTTCCTCTTTCTTTCAATACATTAGAATGTTTCAAACATATGTTGACCAAGAGGTGAAATAACCGTAAATTATTATGATGAATATTTCCTATGAATCTTCTGCCCCTATATGTCCTATATATTATTTGAAGGGGAATTTAAGTATTGATCTATTATCAATAAGAGCTCGAAACGTCTCGAAATAATTATTATCAAAATTACTTTTTACGCCCGTAAAATAAGTTTTATTTCAAAGGATCTTATTAAAAACACATTTGTATGTTACAGTCGGTCTAGATATATGTAAAAATAGCAGCCTACAACCTATAGTAAGGATAGAAGAAGAAGACACGTGCCAACAATACATGCTGAGCTGCTGGTTCTTGGAAGAAATGGAGAAAAAGGAATTGTTTCAGGTATTGTCCTTCAAAACTTTTACTACTTGTACTCAAAATATGCAAAAACGAAACGATATTAACCACTTATTTAATTCAAATAACCTTAGTCGCTTTTCTAAATGTATTCAAAATGGGGAAATATTGCAATGTTAGGCTGTTTAAATTGCTACTGAGGCTAAAAGCGTCGCTTGCGAAATGTTCCAGATGTCCCAGAGACAATCTGCCTTAGTTTCATAAAATCGTTACCAAGCTAGAGTTCTGGGTCGATTTAGGTTAAACATGTAAATCCCGCCTTTTTCCCAGAGGGGAAGGCAGAGATAACTTCCTGCCATGTGCTACGGTCCTGGCACACCACTTTCGCTTCATTCACATCCATCAACCTCTTTATGCACGCTCGTCGATTACGGGTACTTTTGATTTGACCTTTCTTCATGATGTGATCTTTCTTGGTCTTCCCCTGTCGACATTTTCATTTATAATTTTAGGTCATTAATAACATTAGGTTTAGTAGCACTAAAAAAACCGTTACTTGGCAGGTTCCATACAACACTACAGAGGAAGCGAAGCAAGCAGTGGCTAAAGGCAAGCTGTACGGAGCCCTGCACTTCAGCAGAAACTTCAGCGAAGCCCTAGGGGCGCGGGTCCGGGAGGGGGAGGTGGACGACCTCACGGTGGATGATAGCAGCATCAGCGTGTGGGTGGACGCTAGCAGTGAGTACTTGGGGACGAAGCGAGGGGATAGCGTTAGGGGATGAAGCTGTTTTCATTTTTATATTATAGCAATCGATTACTGATTACTCATTACTGATTTGCACACGAGAATTTACAAGTTCATTTGTCATGGCAAACGCCCAAAGTATAAATTAAATAACCTCACACACATTGGTCCCAATCTGAAGGAAGCTTAAGCACTTGTGTGATGGACACCAAAAACAACAAATATAATAACAATTCTATAACACTTTTTTTCCTAACTTACACACGATGATGGCTTGGAGTAGCCTCGTCATCATCACCGGACTTGCGGAGTTTCTTCGAAAGTTTGCGAACTGTTTCGAAGTTCGATTTATTGTTTCAGATCACCAAATAACGAATTTCATAAAGAATCAACTTCACAAAACATATAGCAGCTTCACCAAAAGAGCGATGAAGGCTTGCGGCAGGAATGAGGATTTGGCACAGGTAAGCTATTTCTATCAAAAGGACAGTGTGAGACAAAAGCAGCCCCTTACCTCTACTCATTGTTAATGACAAACCTTCTTCCATACAAAATATTAATTACAATATTCTCTTTGTACTTGCTCACAGAAATAGGACGCTTCTAAAAGTCACTCCATATATTTATCTTACTTTATCACACAATTATCTCTCTCTCTTACATTATTTTTAATTAATATAAAGCTAAACAAAACATTTCTTAAACTCTATTGAAAAGGTGCGTAGGTACTGTTATCAAAGCAGTCATATTAAAAACGCATCTTACTAATTTCATTCACACAGTTAATGGCTTTCCGCCAAATACATTTAAAAAATTTATCTCTATAATTATCACTCATTCTTTTATGTCATAATTATAATATATTATTGTACGCCTGCAAAAATATCTATATGCTTATTACTTATGTATACTTATAATAGTTTTACATAAATGACCGGCCACAGATTCAACATCAATATGTATTATTATTATACGTTTTCATTATGTAAAGTTTCAGATAATATCTACCTGTATACACATTGTATATAAGAAGGTAACATTAAAATATTGTATTATATTATTTTCTTATGTATTTAACTAACATTTAAGTATTTTTATGTCTCATTATTATCTATCTATCTAGCGATTATAGATGGTTACCTAAATACTGGAACATTTACACATCATAAGGTAAAGTAACAATTGTAAACAGTGGCGTAACTATACCCGTTGAAGTCCGTGGCAAAATTCATCGGTTGGGGCCCCGTGCACCTCCCGTTCTTTTTTTTTATCTTAATGTGTATATGAGTTGGCAGATGAGATTCTCTTATGACCGGGGACCCCTTTCGGCTGGGGCCCCCTACCGAGTGGGGGCCCGTGGCATTTTGCCGACTTGCCACCCTGTAGTTACGCCACTGATTGTAAAGCTACTTACATTCATGACTTCCGCTCCTTAAAAGTTGTGGTGCGCCATCCAGCCAACTCATATTTCTTGACAAAAGCTTTCGTCCCTTAGTTTATTGGTTTTAGAATTACGTCCCAGAAAATGATGCGTTTAGTGGGCCTAAAAGCTCTTGTAAGAAGGAAAAATAATTTTCGTATTCTAGATAGATTTTCACTTGCAAACACCTAACGGCGATGTACGATAAGAAATGCTTTTCACTATATGTCAAGTGATTAAAGTACAAAACTTGGTGGAAATTATCAAGGAATATTTAATTATAAGGACCCTTTCAAATCTGACAAACAACTTATGCATTGGTCAGATAACCAAAACCCATATCAAGGTGGCCAAAATGAAGGTACCAACATTATGTACCTAGTTTAATTTTCCATTTGCCAATCTAACTATGTAGCTATAGTTATGTTATCTGTGATGTAGCTTACATTTCCAGGGCATATGTAAATTAACACCGAATATAGTTTTGGATTTGATGAGACTATGCTATGTATATGATTTGCTAATATGGGTTTCTTCTATGTAATACTTTCAGATGCCGGTTCGGTTTCGGGACCCGATCTACGGAAAGAGCGACGCTCAGATGGTCTGGTTCATGGCGCCAGGGATCATGATCACGTAAGGATTTATTACACTTGCTATTCAACGCTAGATATTATCTTAGTAGTTTCCTGTATTGTTATCCGTTAGCATCCTGTATTCTCAATCTGTCGCCCACGTTAAGCTGTTTATAGGACCGGTAGTTGGGACGATTTTTCTTCCGATTCATTACTGATATCGTGACCATATTTACCTTCGTCTTTTTGGAGTACTTGTTCGATTGCAGTAAGTACGTTCTATTTTTGTCCTACATAAAATCGGTCACTGTTATATCGGACGAGGGCAGTCTAAGAATTTCTTACATATAAGCAACATTTGTTGCCGAGATATTATTATGTACTTAACGAAATACAGTCAACGCTAGCTGTCGACATGTGCCGACGTTTAAACTATATCGACTCAGTCACGTTGGCGGCTAGCAAATTTTTTATAGTCGGTCACCTGTCGGCCTTCCTGCAGCAAGAAGTTGACACGCCGATGGCAACGTGTGAACAGCTTGCTGCCAACAGAGGTGACGGCGACTACAGCCTTTGATGTTATAAACGAACTGCCAGTTTTTTTTCTAACTAACTACGAAGATGGTTTAATGGCTCTCACCCCTAAAAAGTTATATTTCCCGTGTGTTAGACAGCTAACATCAACTACTTACGTCGAAGCTAAAAGACATAGTTTTATGAGCTTACTTGTTCAAGTTTTTGTATCTCCCCACAGCATCATCTTCTTCCTGCCAGCGGTGGTGACCTCAACCTTGATGATCGGGGACCGCCTGGAAGGCGTGTGGGAACGCAGTGCAGTCGCCGGGGTCAAGCCGAAGGAAATGCTTAACGTGCACATAGCATTGCAGGCCGCTATCATCGTTCTGCAGGTGAGACACGAATCTAAGAAATATAATTACTTATAGGGATTTTTTTTTCTTACTGACTTACGATGATGTTTTGGAGTAGCCTCGTCATCATCACTGGATGGCTCTCACCCCCAATACTTGTACTGCTAAATCTCGCATTTTACCTACGAATCTTAGAAATATAAATACTTTTTTCGGCTTTTTTTTTCTAACTGGCTTACGATGATGGCTTGGAGTAGCCTCGTCATCATCACCGGATGGCTCTTACCTCCAATACTTGTACGGCTAAAACATATGGCATTTGGACCAATTTGAAATCCGTGTCAGAAAACTGGTCCTTCGAGTAGGATAATGAAGGATATATGTTTGACAAAGAAGTCACTGTTTCATTGGTTTCTACCCGTGACAAATATTTGTGTGATGAACATCGGTCTTTGTTGTGTGTCTTCTTGTATATTCCGATGTTGTATAATAATGTTTTAATAAATAAAAAAACAAAGGACAATGTATAAACAACACGAAACTACTATAAAATAAGTTGAACTGAGAAATTTGTTATGCAAATTTATCGCAGTCATAAATACATGACTGATGAAACATTATATTAAACCTTCCATTTCAGACTGCAGAGATGATGGCCCTATCATTCCTGGGGTACGGCATGCCCACCGAAGGGTCCGTGCTGACGTGCGCAGTCCTACTCTTCCTGCAAGGAGTCTGCGGCATGTGCTACGGTTTCCTGCTCTCTATATACTGTTCTAGCTACACTATGTCCTTCTTCGTGGCTACCGGCAGTTTCTACCCTATGATTCTGTTGTGCGGTAAGTTGAATTTGATATTACATTACCTGCATTAATTTGATATCCATGACCATTTCTTCATAGTGGCAGTACCTATATTTCTTTAATATCAGTAATCGAATCTGTGGACACATGTCCACTGATTAACCCATTGGTTATTCCACTAATCCCCATTGGACATCCCCATCAATGGGGAAAAATGAACTTTTGTGAACTAAAACTTCACTTTTCCCACATTGACGGGGATGTCCTATGTCATACTTACCACGGGATCAGATCAATGTATGTGAAGGGATGATGTTGTGTAATATTTGTTTATTATTAACCGATTTCATAAAAAGGAGGAGGTTCTCAATAGGTCTGTTTTTTTTAAATGTTTGTTACCTCACAACTTCCGCCTGGGTGAACCGATTTGGACGTTTTATGTTTCATTTGAAAGCTGGTGCTTCCCGTTTGATCTCATAGCAATTTGGTCCAGTTCTGACAATGGCATCCATGAATGATAGAAGGTTAACTCCTTAATAGTTAGGATTTAAAGGATAATTCTTTCAAAACGGTATGCATATTCAGACTACTAGTTATAATATCAAATGGAACACTAAAAAGTATGTAAAAAAAATTCAAACAAAAAGTAAAAACCGCCTTTAAAAACCCGACAAACTAAAAATTATCTGTGTAGGAATTTCAAATCCTATACAGATAATTTTAAATGTTCGTGTTATATTATTTTGTAATTTCTAGTTTGTCGGGTTTTTGAAGGCGGTTTTTTTATGATTTGATTTGTGCCTATTTGTGATTACCATTGTATATTCAACCCACAGGTATCCTCTGGCCTCTAGAGGGCATGTCAACAGGACTCCGGTACATCGCTCTGGCTCTTCCCTTCACGATACCTTCCAAGTCCCTCAGAGACATCATGGAGAAGGGTTCCTCCTTCACCGACCCTTCGGTCTACTACGGCTTCCTAGTGACCCTGGCTTGGATCGTGGTCACCTTAGGACTGTGCTTCTTGAGGCTTAAACTGAAGAAGTCATAGGCTCAAACAGGGCCGCGCCGACCCTCGGCAGCGCCTGTGTGCGGAACCTATGAAGCGCCTTTTTTTAACGAATCATCATGAAAAACGAATAAAAAAATTTAATTGTTAATTTAGACTGAAATCAATAACATATTTTTTTTGACAGGCCAGGGATATTATTGTCTTCCTTCATGAAAATAATTTAGGTGGCAGTGGCGGCGCGGCGCCCCTATTGTCTTGGCGCCTGTGTGCGCCGCACACTTCGCACATAGGGGCGGCGCGGCCCTGGGCTCAAACTGAAGAAGACATAGGCTCAAACTAAGAAGTTGATGGGAAAAAAAATGTGGAAAAAGGACTTACAGTAGGAATTTTCCTGCAACAGGGTTCTAAATGAAGCTGATTGAAATTTATTGGGAGATTTTAAGAATGTGACTAGCTGTAATCATGGACAATTGTGAGATAGTGGTAAAGCTATGCGATTTGTAATTCCCCTTTAATTTGAGATAGATTTAAAAAAATATATGAGTGAGAAGAACGACTAGTTCTCGAAGGAATAATGGCCTTTTTGGAGAACAGGGTAGTCATTATGACACTCTTAGTATCTGGTACCTACTACTTACTAATCCTTGGAATGTACCAGGACTTTATATGGGAAGTCTAGGATAGCTGTTGCTAACTAACGGCCCAGTCTTTGAAACTTCATTGACTAAATAAAGACGTAGAGCTTCGTTAAGATGCCAGATATAATTGTGGTCTTGACAAATTCCTTTGATTGGATTTTTAAATGTGCCAATTGGTGCAACTTCCATGCGTACTTTGTAATAAGTTAGTGAGTGTATAAAATCGATTATGTACTTTAATTTAGAATTTTATTTAATGTTACCAATCACGAAGGTTGTCAAAGCATCGCACGGGGATGTAAAATGGGATATATATGAGGATCATCATATATCCCTCCACACCATTATATCATCACTATGTAAGGGTATGGAAAGACATTATTTTAAGTTAATCAACCTAAACTCGGACTTTCGGGTAGCTTGTATATAGCAAATGTAAACTAAGTTGTGGTTTAGGACTTGTCTCTCTGTGTAGCTATTTGTAAGGCTACATCTTTACATTCATTTGGGAGAGATAATAGAATAAACCGGTTTCTGGTGCTAAATATACTAAAATACGTACAGAATATTTTGTTTGGTGGTGAAAACCAAAAATATAACAGACGAATTCAATCACAATTTTGTAAATTAAATCAATCAAACTGGTCGTAATTTGTGTATAATAATAAATTTTGATAACTGGCCGTATATTACTGCTAGTACGGTTATTGAATCAATCAATGTATCTGAAAAATATGAATTCACCGGGGAACCTAAAAAAACCATATCGTAAATTAAGAATTGTTTAGTTAGAATTTCAAATTTTAAAGATAGATTTTATAATACTTTACTCCCCAAATTGTTAAGAAACCAAAATAATCTTTATTTCGAAGTTAAGTCAAATATTATTTAGGTCGGTGTGACTTCATATTTTAGCATTTTTGTGTAAGTAAAAGTTTATATTTTTCCAATGATGGCCACAGCCAACTTGTTTAGCAGTTTTACTATGTAGATAAACAATATTGCCGTAACTTAAGTAAGTATATCGTGATAACAAATTATGTGATTTGTGTGGGTATTTATAAAATAAACGATTTTCATGAAAATTTTAATTTTATTTTCTTCTAATAGTGCAGTCATTGCAATACGGTTTTTACTGTGGTTTTTTTATTTAGTCTCATATTACCCTTAACTTCAAAAGTGAAAATGATCTGAATTTCTAACACAATTCTCATATTATAATAATTTTCAACCCCTTGAATATCTTACAATATTTTATATTCTCTATAATAATTATGACACTTATTATATATCTACACTTTTATACGTATCGGTCGTAATTTTTGAGATATTATGAAAGAAATTTAAAAAATTAAAATTTTTAATATTTTCTTCATCGAGACAACAATATGTGTCCTGAAGCATCCAAACTGATACAATCCATTTTATAATGATTTGTGTAGACTTATTTGCAATATTTAATATGTAGCTTAATATTGCACTTACAATACTTTATAAATATTCAAATTGTTCATTTTTTTACCTGCTCCAATTTTGTTTTTGGAAAATTTTCGATAGATCGTACATTTTTGGAGATATTTTCTAAAAACCGATGAAAAATGTGCAAAAATTGCGAATTTTCAATGGCCAATTACTTGAAAATTATTGGATTTTCCGAAAAACTTTAAAAATGATTATTGCTTAAAATTAGGCCTTCTATCGATATCTGAGGTTATTTAAAAAAAAATACCATCCACCGCCGAGAAGGGTCAGCAACCACCCCCAGGGTGGTTGCAGGGTCCAAATCATTTTCACTTTTGATATTAAGGGTAATATGGACCTAAATCCAAAATTTCATGCCAATCGGTTCACAGTAAAAAAAATCGGACCTAAAATGCTTCAATGACTCCACTATAAAGATACATCTTTGCACAAAGATGTAACTTCACATTCCTATCCACCATTTTTTCCTAGCTTTTATTTTCTTATCGTCATGTAAAGACAATGATCACATAAATAAAAGAAAGAATATTTGTTAGAATAGACTTGAAACTGCTTCTGTAAACGAAAACATGAATTTCGTAAATCGATGTTTATCAATAAATACAAGGTATATTAAATGAAACATCAAATTCAGATATAAAAATTTATATTATAGGAAATATTTTGGATTCAACAACTCTGTACCTTGCGGCAAGCGCCCGCGCCCTCGATGCGTCATGGCACATCAACAACAACATTACAACAAATTTACATCGTTTGTACAAACACCGTTATGCGAAGACGACCATGTTACATGTAACGTCTAGTCTAGTACAGGTGTAATGTAACACACATTACTACAAGATGTAACGTAAGCGGCAAATAATATGACCGTCCTGAAATTTGCATAAATCGCTGCGCAGGAGTCGTTTCAGGAACGAATTTGACAATAAGGCTGTCTCATTCCCACATCCAAGTACGCGACTCTACCTGTCTTATAAATACATTATATGCACTAGAAAAGTATATGCCTTACTTCAGACCGGTCAAATGTATATTGCACGTACTATGTAATGTAACGTTTAGGTACTGACCAAGACAAAATGATACATAATCGTCTGCACTCCGCTTTATAGAAAGGGGTAACAGTTTATTGGCTAAGTGTGCCAATATTGTCAATTGTAAGCACAGATTTTTCAATGTCCAGATTCAATTTTGATCCAATCAGACTTTTAGTTATAACTAGATGTTGATTAATATTGGTAGTGAAATTATTTGAATTCCTTCAAGTTGTGTAAAGATGCAATATTGCAGTGTTAATAATTAGTATGTATTTATAGTAAGTTACACTTTAACGTTTAATTAAATCCATGAAAAATCTGCACTTATCCCACGCATTCCATAATCCATAATAACAGAAACTTGCTTTTCGTTTCCTAATGGGCCTTTCTATACAATACCATGAAGGCGTTTCAGAATAAAATATCAGTTACATGCAAAATGCAGGCTAAGCTGTCTGTGTGTCTAGACGACACAGTGCTATTGGTTCATTTTGACAGTGAAGTTTTTCAAGGACCAATCACACCGCACCTAGGCTCACCAACTACGCTAGTCCGAAATTATTTTACTCTAAAACACCATTCGAGCCAGTTACAAAATATACAAAATATTCCACCCACAAACTACCCACAAAATAAGCTAGAAACTTGTCTTCATAAATCGCAGGAGTCAATGTGTGAATATTGCCACACGCATTCAATTTGCAAGCTTAGTATCCAAAATTTTGCCTCTAAAGCAATGCAGTAATATACACCCTGCATGATCAACATAATCACATGATAACTACTTCACATTTGAGCCCTTTACTGAGCATCAACTGGGTACCCGGACGAAGAGAGCACGTCAGCATGTTATTTGCTGATTATATTTCCTAAAAACTGCGCCAAACTCTTATCAAAAGGCTGTACTTTTAGCAACGAATCGTACAAAGCGGTATACAGTGTGAGAGTCCATGGAAGTTGAGCTGACGTGGTCCCTTGGTCCGGGAATGACATCTAGGAGAGACACAGGCGCCGCACGCATAATTCGTTGTCAACAACCACCGCCAGAGGTCGCATCTTGGATCTTTGAGTCCACCCAATCACATACAATTTTGTCCGTAACACTAACACACCGCTTATTGCGACTTATCACATTTTACAAGCAAACCTCCTTTGATCCCTCGTGTAGAGAAAAAAAAACACTGATTTTTTTTCTTGTATTCGCGTTCACGGTTTTTGCCTAACTATAAACTAGACTTAAATTAAAACGCGCACGCATCGCCTTTCTCGCTCGCACACTCGCACTCAATACTCACGCTGTCTTTGCTTGTATACTACATCTCTATATATTTTTACAATGATATTTCGAGGGGACGTAGTCAATTCCTATGTTTACTAATATTGCTCGGCAAGCAATTTATAATTAAAAAACCGTAGCTGCGAAGGCATTTTTTTTAATTATCACACTTTTTATTTTAACTTACATTAACACCCCCAGCGTTACGAATGGCGAAACGTATTCAGTCACAATAGTCCGAGGAATTGACGTGACCCCTTTACAAAAGAAAACTAAAACTTAACACATCCTATACAAATGAATCAACATCGAAGTTGCGGAGATTGGACTGTCGTCAACACAAGCAATGGAAGTGTCTTGGAGCCGATTAGTACTCTCGTAGGCTACGGGCGACACAACGGATAAATACCTATAAAAACTGTGCCACAGAATGATCAACTAAACAGAACAAATGAGCGAAATGTTCAAGCCTTACGTATTGTAGTAGAATTTTTATTATTGAATCTTGTTATTCTATTCTGAAAATTCAGGTACAATCAGAGACGTATTGTTATTGAAATAAGAAACAGTTGTTGATCTGAAGCCTCAAGATTTGTTGTTCTTCAAAATACTCAAAAGTGCCTCTGTTAGCAATCATTCTGTGACATTTTCAACCCTTCAGTTTCACCCGGTCTGGTAAACTTGAAGATGTTTTAACGCTCCCAAAAAATATTACAAAATGAGAAGAAAAACAATTCATTACCTACACTTGATGAACATAATTTTTATCGTTAACAAGCTTTACACAATCAAAGTACAAATATATATAATTCTGTACATTTAAGGGTTGTGACAAAATATTCTATATTTATATTGTTTTCAGGCCTCGCTTTCGTTCGCTAATAATATTTACATTTTTATCAATTTTACCTTTAGATACTAGGTTTCCAAGAACCCTTACGTTCAAAGTGACGAGCTAAATTAAAAAAATCACATAGAAATTCATCTTGTAAGTATTTCATGCCCAAATTTTCTCCACTGTTCGTTTTCTTTAAAAAGAACTATATAATTACACACATTCCTAATAATTGAACGAAAAACAGACATTAGTTTAATTATTAAATCAACAGTAACAATTCATCGAGTCTTATTCTAAGACGAATACCTAGATTCATACATTTCGAACGCCAATATGCTTTTACAGTGTGTGCGATTAAAAAACGTTCACAAATACTAAAAAATACATAATAATAATAAATAAAGTACGAATAACAAATCACTACATACAGTTAAGGCACAGGCCTTGAAAAAAAATCCGGCATGTATTCCTGATTACGTATGTATTGTAAGCTTGTTGGATCGACATTTCGAATGTCAATTTGGTAGGTTGACAAACGAAATGTCGATATGTGAGATCAAATGTCCATTCGTATTAGTGCGTGAACGGTATTTAAGGTTTTCTTATCAACACTGCAGATCCTCAAACAATTAAAATATTTTTTCAGACATCAGTACAAAATAAAGGGAGTTAAGAATTTGGGTATTTCAGGATAAAATTACCATGAAATAAACAAAACAAAATAACTTATGCGCGTTACAAATAAAGAATATACAAGTAATTTGAGCGTTTGTAGTTTAAATTAATTGACTATATTGAATAACTTAGAAGGATTTGTAGATCAAGTTAGAGACAAAAAACCTATAAATACCGCCATAATCAAACACTACAACAAACAGACGTTCACAGTGCGGTGGAATTATTAAAAGGCTGCGTCACAGTGCATTTCACATCGGACGCCTCCATCAAATTTGACGTACATTTGACAAAATTTGATATATTTCTATAGACCCTAATATAGAGCTTAATACCAATTTTAATAACTCGCCTCACGTTTAAAACCTATGGCCGATCGTTGATGATATAGAAAATATTGACGAAAAAGGTAGCAATTCCATTCCAGTGGCAAATTTGATAAAACTAAAAAACATCTAAACAATATTTCAAACATAAACAATATTATTTCAAGCAGACAAATTTAAAAAGCTTTATATAGCAATTTATCGCACATTTAATGAGCAAAAGTGGTTTGAACTGTAACATTAGCACAGCCATGAGTTTTAAATGTGAAGCATTCTCGATTGTCTCATATACCATTTGATATTCCTAACTAATCTCATTTCATGTGTAAAGGTAGTATCACCTTACGAAGTTCTTGTTAAACAATAAATACTTAATTAACGCTTAGTACCTTAAGTGTGAAAAGCGTATAAATTATGTCAGATTAGAAATAACGGACTTATGTTCCTAGCTAGCTAAGACTTGCTATGTCATCTTGTATGAGAAGCAGCTGACCATTATAATATTGGCTGTGTACAAATATTTATTGGAGAATGTAATCAGATCGTCTTAAGGGTGCAACAAGAGTAAAGACCACAGAGTCGTCAAGGAAAATATCAACGTATATATTTTGACAGTGCACAATTATAATTTTACATACGTCAATTCAAACTTTAAACTGCGCTAAATAAAATGTTCAGTGTAACAACTGCATATTCAGAATCACTGGGTTTGCCTGTAACTCTCAGCTTAATAAGGCCTTTACAAGACCCATACATCTCTCATACAAAAATAAAATTTCGAGGCAAGAACATTTTGAACATTACGTTTCCGAAAAGTTAAGCTTTAAGTAATTGATGTTCAGTTACAGACATGATGTGTATGAGTCTCATACAACATGACATACCACTATATTAACAAAACAGCACTGATAGCTGTCAATAGAATCAGATTAAATAATCACATTGTGATGCAACTAATGATTTACACAAAATGGACTAGTTTCGTACGTTTTTTTTTCATATGGAACACCCATACAAGAATTCAAAAAGAAAATAAACTGGTATAAAATGCCTAAACGATTTGGAATGCTCGATTGTAAATGGAAGTATACAAGATTTAGATTTCTATAAAACTTAAAAGTCATACACCAAAGAAATAATGATTGTCGGCTAAATTTCGAATGAAGCCTTATACAATTGAAGCGATTACAACCCTGGACGCCTTCCCGGCTCTTAAGTCTAAAGCTAAAACGCAATCCTACAAGAAGACCATAGAGAAAAAAACAAAATTAACATTATGTTAGACACATACATCTACCATACAACCCTATTGACAGCTACCAAGCCACAACATGACAAGTATTAACGCCTACAAATATCGAGGACTTAGTTCTGCCCGAGTGGTGTAAGCCGTGAGATTGTCACGTAATACTGTACTATGTACTAGGAGGGATGCGAAGACGGTAAAATTGTGCTACGATTGACACGGACTATTGAAGTAAGATGATTATAACTCGTTCGAAACGTTCACTAATGCGGTTTGCGTTTACGTTATGTCCGGTACTTTAATTATAATTCTTACTCTACTGATTGACACAAATAAAACTGCAAACGCTTATCCGAATAAGTATCACGCGGGCCATTCAGTATAGGCATGGAAAATGTATGCAATCAATTATATTTTGTACAAAAACCCTCACTTTTGGAATGCAATATATTGAAGGTTTTAATTATTAAACAGCACAGGAGTTTATAACACACGTTTCTATATATCTGAATAAACGTAACTGATCGCATTAGCAACAATGGAAGCACGTAATCTAGTTGTGTGTGAAGACTAAAGACAATATCAGAATCGGCTCAGACTGTGAGACCGTCTCGGTACAATCCAGTTGAAAATGTTATTACGTCACGGGACAAGTACAAAGAGTAGGAGGCCTATGCAGTGGTTTTCAACTAGCTCGTGACGTCATCGCGGCCATGTTGTTAGTAGGCGTGGCTTGATGGTCTTTTTTCGTGACTGCTTTAGGAGAGGGTGGGACAAATAATAGTCCCTGACTCCTATGCATTGAAAATTTTGACTAAAACTCTTTTTGTACTTGCTGAATAGATAGGATTTTCAACCAGACACAATTTCGTTGTCATTCGAATTAGACTGGATTCGTTTAAAAATACCTAAACCTGACATCTGATATATTTATTCCTTGGTAAGTACCACAACAATAACAACGCAAAACAAGATGTAAAACATCTAGATTTGGAACTAATTCCTTATTTTGGATTGCTTAAGATTTATCACTTCGTATTAGCTTTTTTTAAGATCCATGGCGACTTTTAGAAGTGTATTTGTGTTTCCTCAATAAAAATATTTTTCTATGATATCCCAAATTGTTTACTAAAACAAATAATTTGACAAGCTACAAAGAGATAAGATAACTGTACTGGTTAGACGGTTGGTTGAAGATACAAATAGTTTTAGTGTGACACATTTAAATATTTAATTACTACATATAAAAAACGACAAGTCATTCCTATATGTAGTATGAAGTGGAACCAATGTCCTTAGTAAGTATAACCAGTACAGGTCACAACACAAGTGTATGCTCACAAGCTATGTAGATCACATTTGCTACTTTATCCAAAGGCCAGCTCATACAGGCGTCAACAAAAGTGTTCAACAGTTGCATAGGGCATTAAGTAGCTATGTATTTGTTAATTTACCTCACAACGCGATAATTTTCATAGAGCTATAGTTTTACAAGAACTTAAAACATTTTAAAGCGTCAACCCTTCATATGGCGTGCCCTGTATTGCCACCATAATTTGAGTCTTATCCGGAGTAATCCAATTGTACAGGCGACGAAAAAAGTGTTAGAAGTTCCGTCGGTATGATCGACTACAGAAGTGTCAACGTTCCGTCGGTACAGTTAACGACAAAAGTGCCAACGTTCCTTCGGTACAGTCGACGACAGAAGTGTCAACGTTCCGTCGGTGCAGTCAACTACAAACGCGTCAACGTACCTTCGGTACAGTCGACGCCGTAAGCGTCTACCTTCCGCCGGCACGGTCAACGACAGAAGCGTCAACGTTCCGTCGGTACAGTTAACGACAAAAGTGCCAACGTTCCTTCGGTACAGTCGACGACAGAAGCGTCAACGTTCCACCGGTACAGTCGACGGCAAAAGCGTCAACGCACCGTCGGTACAGTCGACGAGGAAAGTGTCAAGTCTCAAGCTACATAGGTACGGGCGCGGTCTTAGCTGGTCAGAACTGAGTCCCCGGCGGGTGCCGGCCGGCCTCTGGCCAGGCGTCGGCCGCTAGAACTTGTCTTGGAATATGAACAGGTTGTTGGTCGCCGCCACTGCAATGATGCTCTCGTGCGGATGCCACGCGGTGTGCAGTATCTTCTTGTTGAAGTCGAGGCAGTCGACGCTGATTTCGTCCTGTGAAATGGGTGTTCGTTTGTTGAATATTATTCTTCATTACTAACATTATAAACACGAAGAAATATTTTAGTATGTGAGGATCGTTTAGGTTCATAATGTCCAAATCCCAAAATGTCCAGAGGGTGCAAAACGTCCATATCCCAGAATGTCCATATCCCAAACAGTCCTAATCCCAGTACGTCCATGTCCCAGAAAGACCATATCCCAAAATGTCCATGTCCCGAAATGTCCAAATTCCACAATGCCCATGTACACACCAGAGGCTTTATATAAACAAAATTATTAAATTATATGGCGGATTAAAAAAAGAGTTGTCAATCATATGTATTATTTATCATCAAAACAACAAGAAAGCATTTAATATAATTTAATAATTTTGTTTATATAAAGCCTCTGGTGTGTATGTCGTGGCCACATCGTAGAATTGGCCATTTCATGAAATGATTGGCCATTTCATGAAATGGTTGCATTTCATGAAATGGCCAATCACACATTGGCCATATCATGATGTGGCCAGGTCAGATCAATGATAAGAAATCGTTTGACGATTGGGCCAACTAGATGCACTGCCATTTCATGAAACGATCAATCTCAATCGATCATATCGTGGAATTGTTTCGTTGACTTTACCGGTAGAGTGCCAGAGTTGCCATACCAATGAAGCACTTTGTGCAAATATGCTAAATTTGCACAATGTGCTAAATTTTCTTCCTGTTTAGCATATTATTTTATCTTTTATTTTAGAATAGCATATTTTTAGCAAAACATTTTTTTTTATAAAATTAATGTTATTTTTAAAGTAGGTACATTTAATTTTAATTTGGACAAAATTGTCGGAAGTTTGCCTATTTTAGGCAGTAAATACACTTATGGCAACACTGGTTGTTTTTGTGCAGTTTGTGTAAAAATGGCGGCCCTTGTAAACAAAGAAGAATTTTCTCTCAGAAAAAATGCGAATAATTCTTTATTAAACACGGAAGAAAGTTAAATTATTCGTTAAATAATTCGATGAAAACGTATTAGAGTATGCAAGTCATGCAAGGTTCCGAGCAAAATGTGAAATAACCGTGGAGTTTGGAATGTATTTCTAAGGTTAGTAATATTTTACTTACTTCATATTATAATTTTATGCACCTAACTAAATAACGTGTTTTATCAAAATATTTTTTTATTTATCTGTTATTATATTGATTGTCAAAAGACTGATAGCTAATTCAATTTCTTTTTCAGGTTATACAGCAAATAAAGGAGAGTAGGGTGACACGAAAAAGAAATCCATGGACTACTACTGGTTATCGAAATATGATATTATGGAAACTGTCGAAGAGGGAGGAATATCTTATATTCAAGGAAAAAGCGCCGACTATCCTATGATTTCTGTTGTTCATGTGACTTTGTGCGCGGTGCCGTGTTTTAATCGCCTCAATGCACCTTATTATTAATAAATTTGTCTTGCGCTAGCAAGTGACTGTTACCTTGTTTAATTTTTTTATTGTTTACGTGACTTTTATACTGCTTGTACTAAAATACTTGCAAATTTCACTAAATGTACATTTTTTATAACAATAAAAAAAATCATTAAATGCATTTAATGATTTTTTTTATTTTAATAAAATTTTAAACCTTTTTATTTTGAAAGTATGTAACAATTAAAAATAAACAAATACGTATCAAAATTGATCCTGGTTTTCATTAAATATTTTATAGTCGCCCTCTTTTTACGATATGGTCAAACGTGGGTGGCCAAATCGTTAAACGTTTATCGTTTAATGATTTGGTCACCATTGATTGGCCACTTCATGAAACGTGAACACTTCATGAAATGGCCAACCATTTCATGAAATGATCAATTCATCGATTTGGCCACGACATGTACATGGGCATTGTGGGATTTGGACATTATGAACCTAAACGGTGAGGATATTGAGGATTAACAAAGATTTCGTTATATTTTCATGTAAAGTTTCCGATTCGATTAGACTGTAATATGAGTTAGATGAAATAAAAATATTGTTGTAAGATTACAGCACAGTATGTGCGTACCTTCTTCCTCTTGGCGGTGGCGGCGACGCGGCGCGCGCGCAGCGGCTGGCGGGGCCGCGCGGCCGCCTCGCGCGACGCCTCCAGCGTCAGCTCCCCGCGCCGCGCGCCGCCCGACCCGCGCTCGAACACCCTAAGGAGAACAATAGCGTTACTATGCGGATATATACAGGGTAACATACATACATACATACATACACAAATAGATAAAATCACGCATTTTCCCAGAGGAGTTTTCAGAGATCACTTCCTGCCTTCCTACCTACTACAAAAGAGACAAAACCGGTCGAATGCGAGTCGGATTCACGAGCCGCCGCATGAACGTGAACCGCATGTGTCTGGGAGTAATGAATCCTGATTTTTAATGATATTGTGTGAAATATATGTTAAACTCAGCCATCAGAATTTAAGTGAGGTGAGCAGTGTTTCTATGTACCTTGATTGGTTGATATCTGAAAAATGGCCGTCTGGTCAAGGTAGCAACTAGTCATATGATGATAGTACACCCCACCACTACTCAATCGTATATATTTTGTCTATTAGAAAATAAGTGATGTCTGGCAGCTCTGGGATCTTGGACCAATAGACCAACGAAGCAGTCCACATGTTATATGCACACGCTCTCACCTAAAGAATCCATTGTAGGAGCCAGTCATGAGGCGCTGGTCGTCGCCGCTCCAACAGCACTCGAACTTGTCGAAGATGCAGTCGTTCTCGTATAACGAGCACAGCTTCGAACGGAGGTACTCGTGTACCTGCAAATAAACAATTGTAAATGGTGAGAAAAACATAAGCCTCTTTATGGTGAAACCGGGTAAAATACAGTCTAGGTTACAAATTATTAACACCATATTATTAACACAGGTTCACCACATTAGCACAAGTTCTACAAGAATTAGAAGTGTTCTGCAAAATTTATGAAAATAAGATTTCTTTAGATTGCAGTGTGTTGTTTCACAGTTTCAAGGAGCCTCTGACAATATTTTATGGACCAACCCATTATTGGCCAAGCTTCTTCAATCTGTGTACTTAATATTCATCAATCATCTAAATCCTAGCATTTAAATTATAACTTTATACATATAGTGATAGTAGCTTAATAGCTTTTAAATAATAAAGAAACCCAATACTCACTGGATATGTTTCTACTGGTTTCGTTTCCATTCTAAGATCCCATACTTTTAAACCTAAATAATCTCTCGACATCATATATCTGAAACAAACAATATAAAAATTTATTGATTATATTTTTCTAAACAGCTACAGACGATCTGTCTTGACCTCTTTCTTTCTTAAGCCATTATTATAAAGAAACTTCGTCAATACTATTTATTACTATATCTCAAGCAATTCCCAAGTCTATCCCCTATGACATAAAGCCCATCCCTAGTTAGGGATGGGCTAGTTAGTAGTAGCAGCAACTCAGGCAGTTGCCTGGCAGTCGACTACACTACCATCATAACATTGCCATCCGCATACACTTTTGGTCCATACCAAGAAGTTTAGTACATCTTTCCTGTGCCATTACGTAAGTCATGGCCCTTCCAACTTATGTGTTTCCTACCTATTATAACCCCGAGTTTTCAGGCGGGGCTTAAAACCTCACTTATGCAGGCCTTTATGATGAGGGTGACAGGATCAATAGGTTATATTGTGTCTGACCTCAAATGTGGGCTTCACGGCGATTTATCAGGTGGCGTAAGGTCACCTTGAACGGCAGGGATAAAAGTACCCTTTTTAAGAAACGAATGTATCTTAACCGATTCCCAACTCTATTTACAAACACATAAGGCTCATCCCCACCTGCCGGAGTTGCTGAGCTTGGCGTCTTATGTGGCTTTCAGATTTAAGTAAGAACTAAAGGAGTTGGGATTCGAAGGAACCACTACCGAGCTGTGCGTCCCATGTATCTTTCAGATTTAAGTAAGAACTAGTTGGCAATCGAAGGAGCTACTACCATTATTCTATTATCATCCCTCATTCAATACCCAACTCTATCCCCTAAGACATAAGGCTCATCATCCCCACCTGCCCGAGTTGCTGAGCTTGACGTCGCTGATGGACGAGATGATCTCGGAGAAGAAGGACCTCGCGTGAGGGTCCTCCGGCTCCTCGAAGAGCTTGGCGTGTCGGTCGCAGAGCGCCGCGGCGCGCATGTCGCATAGCCTTATCGTACCTGTGGGGTAGGGAATAAGGGTCAGTTTCGGTTGATGGAGAATGTTACTTTTTTACCAAACTTACTATGAAGGCTTGGAGTAGCCTTGTCACTCTCACCCGTAGAAGAATGTTACTGTGTCTCAATTTCACTATGGAACATTATATATTAGCATGATAAATATATTTGTAAAACGTTTTTTTATTTCAGAACGTTTTTTTTTTACAATGTACTGCATGTTGTTGTGTGGCGTCATATCACTTAGTTGATTTTGTATGAAAAGTGTAGTCAGAACTTTAAACACTTATAACTTTTTCAATTTTGATTGTATGTCGAAACGAATTAGGTTTAGGTTTTAATAATTACACATGTCGATTCAGATTATCAAATACTTCAAAGTTGCCTAATTACCTAAAATTATTAACATTCTCCAATGTGAAAAGTAAGCCAACAGGTTTCGCCTACAAACGGTCTCGTCATAAGTATACCAAGCCATTGTCTCGCTATCAAAATTATTCAAATACTATTCACGATCATCCAGATCCAGCTGAAGATCTTCTAGTTTTAGGAATCCTCCTAAACAACTTTTACAGTACAATTAGCAATACAATTTAATAGTAGAAAAGTTTGGTTTTCACTTACCCTTACTACTAGAATATACAAAGAGATTGCATTCAGTCGGATGGAATTCTGCAGCGGTTATAACCTGTAACAATTTGAATGGATTTTGAGCATCTAGAAATAAAGAATGTACAAATTATATGACAAAAAAAAAAAATAAGAGCAAAGAAACAATGGAAAATGTGTAACAAAAACCGGGGGAAAACGCGGACGAAGTTGCTGGCACAGCTAGTATATCATTAATCTCCATACTCTCCAATGGTTTGACGCATAAAACTCACATTAGTTAGCATACACATGTGAACCTCCTTCTCCAATCTTCCAATTTCAATAGTTAATGAAATATCTAGGTTTAGGCTAGATTTAGGCTAGATGAGATAGCAGCCCCCAAATACATGGTAAACCGATTGATCAGTTTAGCTTTAAACACCATTAAATCATACCAAACATCAGACCAATGGCCCAGTACCCAAGACGTTATTTATAAAAAAAAAAAATTATATCCAAATAACCAACCTCTGTGAGTTCCTCCATATTAGCCGGCTTGATGTCGACGATGTTGAAGCTCTGGTCGGTGATCTCCAAGTGCCACAGGTTGATCCGGAGGTCGTCCGCCGACAGGTACGTCTCCTGGTCCGAGTTGAGCGAGATCGAGTTTATGTGGTAGGTGTGCGCGTTCGCGAATATCCGCCTGCAACAAGAGATTCTGGGTTGAGTCGACATTGGAGCTGTATTGGTATATATTTATTATGAATATCAAGGTACAGGTATTCTGAAAGGGGGTAAACATATTGTGGGTAGCCTTCAGGTTAGGTAGAGGACGATAAGCGCAGGATGGCTAGTTGAATAGGAGTGAGTAGCATTTTGAGTTCTACGTCAAATTTAAATTATAGGCTGCTGATGATAGTGTACAATATTTATACGTAGGGATTTGATATAGCTGTCCGAGAAAGATGCAGAAACTGTAAAGTGCTGAAGAGCAGTGCCGTTAAATAGTATGTATAAAGATTATACAAGTTAAAATGACAAAGCATAATGCATAAGTCGATCATATCGCTTTTATCTAGATGCGAACCAATAAAATCTAGATCTAAACGATAATATATTATACAAAACTAAATAATCAGCATAAAATAAATTACCAGTCAGTGGTAATCATTATACAAGCATAGAGTAACACATTTGACAAAATGTTGGCATATCATGGTGTTTCAATTCACACTGTGTAGGTAATTTTAACACATTATCTTTATGATAATTGTTGATCTGTGTTAAAAAAAAACATACCAACATGTTGGATGCTTGGTACATTATATTATCCTTACTAATTCCTTACTAATATTAATATATATTATCCTTAATAATTCCTTAAAATATTATACATCCGAAAGTAACTCTGTCTGTCTGTCTGTTACGCTTTCACGCACAGAGTACTGGACCGATTTAAATGAAATTTAGTACAGATATAGTCCAGAGCATAGAAAAGGTTATAGCCTACTTTTTAACGGACTGCGCTATACTGCGCTATAAGTAATGTTTTACCCGTTAAACGTCTCTACGCGGACGAAGTCGCGGGAAAGCTAGTTATGTTATATACGTTTCTCTAGCATAGAATAAGCCACTTTGATTGACAATTGGGTTAGCTTCAGGCAGGGGTACATATAATCCCAACAATCTAAAACAAACATGCCAATCAACATACTGTGCCCATTAGAAGGATAAGAATATCAATGAACAGTAATCAAAGTGCCACATAAAATGCATTAGAGCGATATTCACATCATGTTTCCATACTTTAAGTGTATGGAAACAGATTTGTTTACATTGGTCGATAAAACGCAATCGCTCGCGTTAACGAAGAGCCAGAGTCAAGTGTCATAGAAAATGCATCGTCGCAGTTAAACTTAATATTTACGTTTTATTACAAATCTTCTTGGTGTTGCTTTATTTAGCGGAATTTTTAAAAAGGTTTCGCCCGTATGCCGATTTTTTCAAAGTTATACGAGTATGTATATGCGATTAATAGTCATATTATTACGTAAGCACATAATGTGAGCATCAAACCTTAAATAAGTACATGCTAGTATAAAAATATGTTGTCAATGTTTCTGTATTGATGCCCATTGTTTTTTTCTTCTCTTCTAGTACAGTTCAGCTAAGATGTTTGCCTAACATAAATATTAGAATCATTATGAACATTCGATTTTTTATATTAATAATAAGAAGCTAACTTCTAGACACATAAAAATAAAGCCGATTGATGTCTAACCGCTACTACTCAACCACATCCAATCTATCAACAGTTATCTCCATATTAATTAATAGAAGCCCATCAAATTAATTATAGAATGACACTTCACTACCAACGCAATGAGGGTGAACACATTTACGTCCACGTTTGTTGTACCGAAAATGATAAGACTCTGACGTACCTACTAACTAATCAAATAACCTTTGATATGGTCCGAATCCTAATGGAATATGGGATTGAATTTATTAACAAATTTTATTGATATGACAGTCAAGAGCGCAAATCTGGCACTACCAAGGCGTGGCTAAAGGTGGGTGGGGCAGTGGGGGCAGTAGCTTTGGGGTCACCTAGTTTTATGGGTGAGAGCCATCCGCTCCCCCGCAAGTCCGGTGATGATGACGAGACTACTAAAAGCCATCATCGTATATCAATTCGCGTGAATTCGTGACGCGCGCGGGGTCAAGCTAGCTATGTGTAGGGGAGGTAGGGGCAGTATGGGGGTGTGGTCACCTAGCGTAACCGTCACCAACAAATCAACAGATTCGCATAGGGCGGTCTTACTCTACTAGCACTGAGCTAACTGGGGGAGGCTTTGATGCGCTCTGGGTCTTGACACACACAGGACAGGGTAATGTAACCCAAAAGCACCCACAACCAACCCGCACTTGGCCAGCGTGGTTAACCAATGCCTTATAGCTCTAACGGGTAGGCCCGTGCACCCAGAAGCAAGGGGACATGTATGGGCTGATGATGATGAAGCATCAACACTTTCACGCAGGCTAAAGTTGTACAACCAGGGTGCAGCTAGCGATGGAAATTGCCAATGATGAGATGGGATTTTTGACGCACTAGATCTGGCCTGCGGGAGCGGTTTCTCGCCACTGTCCATGGTCATGTCCCGCTTGTCCGGAAACTTGCTTACTGAGCGACTTGATGGGTGCCTCAGATAACGCGATTCGTGTGACCGAATACTGGGCCGATCATGTTTGATTTTGCTATCGACTCGATAAGTACTGGGGGGGTAGGAGCAGTACTACCAGGGTCGAGCTAGCGATGTGGGCGGAGGGGAGGGGCGGCAGTATGGGGGTGTGGTCACCTGGGCGAGGCCTCCACCATGAACACTGCCGGCATCCACTTTCATGCAAGCTAATCTTGTACTACCAGGGTCGAGCTAGCGATGTGGGCGGAGGGGGGGGAGGCAGTATGGGGGTGTGGTCACCTGGGCGAGGCCTCCACCATGAACACTGCCGGCATCCACTTTCATGCAAGCTAATCTTGTACTACCAGGGTCGAGCTAGCGATGTGGGCGGAGGGGGGGGGGGGGGGAGAATGGGCGTGTGGTCACCTGGGCGAGGCCTCCACCATGAGCTCTGCCGGGCGCACGGTGGGCACGCGCAGCTGCGTGACGCGCGCGGGGTCGCGCGGCCGCCCGCCCTCCTCGCGCGTGTTGTAGCCGGTCACGCGCTTGTCGCGCTCGGACACCTGGAAATAAACACACAAATACATAAATAAATAGCAGACAAAACGGTATTACAGAAGTGAGAACCATATCCGCGTCTCCGCAAGTCCGGTGATGACGACCAGGCTACTCCAAGCCATCATCGTATTCAGTTAACCCTTAAACTGGTGATGGCAACTATATTGCCACCAAAATTAAAACCTTACTCCCTCAAAATAGGTCCAACGGCATTGAAATTTTCGAATTAGTATACTGGGTTAAGAAAAAAAGACAAATATCACAATCACTGGTCTGATGCCATGATACAAAACCAAAAAAGATGATATATTATTAATTTATCGCACATTATTGACTGGCTCGGTGGAACAGTGGTTAGTGACCCAGGTTTACTACCTACGGTTCCAAGAGTCGTGGGTTCGATTTCCACTCGGGACAAATATTTGTGTGACGAACATCGGTGTTTGTTCCGTGTCTGGGTGCATTAAATGTGCGTAACCAAGACAGTTAAATAAGGTTTAGGTTGATATCCACTCTGGTTTAGCCGAAATCGTTTGGACAATTTCAGTTTGCACTTTTTAAGTCCGATTCGGTCGGTTACGAGATTTTTTTGAATTATATACTCCATGTATCTAAAAAAGAGGGACAATATGGTCAAGCCATGAATAAAATAAACAAGTCCAAGGCTAAGATCTATATCTTATTCTTGTTCTCTATAGCACCTTGAACGAATGAAGGAGGCCTTTGCCTCGCAGTGAGATGATGGTTTTAAATGACAAGTAATATGTAGGACACTTAGATTGATTCTGGTGAACAGTTTATGTAACACATAACAATCGGTATTATTAGTATTACAAACAATACGATGGAGCTAATAAATCTCGTACTGTTGTGACGCAACCGGAATTTGAAATACGCAAAATAATTAAACAGAGACAATTGCCTCTAATTGATATACTGAGAACCCATCAACAATGACGATGCAATTCGATACTACCGTATTAGCTCTGACTGTTGTCCTTCGTGAGTAACTAATGTGTTAATTTGATATGAATCTGCATGCATCTGCTATTATGAACTCTTATAAAAACTTTAGAATGCAATATAAATGAACTAGAACTTGTCTTCACATCATATCATCATTTTCAACCTACAATAGTCCTCTGCTGAACATAAGCCTAACCAAAAGTTTACAGATTACTCTGTGTGGCTACCATGAGTTTAAAACTTACGCACTCGATATCGCCTACTTGAATATGTCTATGAAAAACTTGTACAGCGCCGCTGGTAGTTACGTGAAGAACTAAAATCGGCCGTATGAAAAAAACAACTCGATAGGTTTTTAACGTAAGTTAGTTTTCGATAGCCAACTCATAGTAGGCCCTCTGGACACTCGCGTTTGCACTTTAGGGTATAAGTGATAGTATGTTCATCATCAGCCCATATAAGTCCCCAACTTCCCACTGCTAAACTAGGGCGATCTGGCCTTAGTCAACCACGCTGGCCAAATGCGGGTTGGTCGACTACACAACCTTTGAATTTATTCGTAGGTGTGCTGTGCAGGTTTCCTCACGATGTTTTCCTTCACCGTTAAAGCGTCGAATAATCGTACATATGAGTTTCAAATTTGAAAAACACAGTGGTACGTGGCGGGGTGTGAACTGGCGACCTCTCGCATGGCAAGCAACGACCACTCGTACATAGACGGTTTTTTCTAGTATGTATTACCCCCTTAACCCAAACGCGTTGCTTACTTTCGGAGATACAACATTGCAGTTAAGTGTATTATAAGTACTAAGTATAGATAAACAATATCCAAGATAATCACAGAGAAACTACTTCAGTTACTTATTGATGATAAACCTGATGATAACACATGATATTCATACAGATATGCATAAATCAATCGTGATTGATTGATTGACCATACATGTCTCTGTACTTGAAATGCTTATCTTGATACTATACACAGCTGTGAATTCCCAATAAGTAATAATCATCTGTTGCTAAATGCGGATGGATACCGAAAAAATAGGCATGAAATTATACCCTACCTTTTTTGAAGTCGGTTAATAATTCACGCTTTCTCTAAACTCTCATTGGCGCGAGTTGCAATGATGACGTCAACGATTAAATGATTCACATGGGCGACCTTTATACATAAGCCAGTTAGGTAGTAAGGGTAAACAACGTGAGGAAAACTACACATTACCCGCTATTGATAACTAACATGTGCACCATGACCATATCGGTTCAATCTGTTGTTACCCTTGACTTGCAAAAGTAAAAAACAATGTGGGTTCCGTCGAATTTCCATAGACGCAATTTTTTTTTTTATAGTCGTAGTTAGTCTTTTTACCATAAATTAAATCGGTCAACGATTCACGACTTACTGACTTCGGTAAGATTTATGCTCTATCCCTGTCAATTTCTTAGTTCGATTAAGATAGGCAGAGCATAGTTTCAGAATTCGGATATTATTCCGACACGTTGTGAATCCATATTCACAACACAGCGGATATACGTCTATCGGTTAATCATTGCGAGTATATTGGACAACAATAGTACCTTCAGTGCGTTTTTTAAGTGTAACCTGCCAGTTACAACAAAAAAAGTTATTTTCTTTTTTTAATACGTATGTTCAGGGACTCGCCAGTCACATCAGTTTTTTTTTTCTATACCATAAATGCGTGTTCAGCAACTCACCTTCCACAGTTTGATAGTCTTGTCATTGGTGGAGAGGAGGAAATGGGCCTGATTCTTGCGCTTGAGCCACCGAATCTTGTTGATTTTCTCCTCGATCTCGAGCGATTTGAGATAATCGAATTCTGGCTCATGTGATTGGAACGTGGAATACACATTGTACTCCCCCTTCTTTGGTACGCATTGCTTCGATGCTGGATCTCTCTGTAACAATAAAAAAAAATAGGTTGAGATTAAAACATTACAATTTTCGTACAATGCTTTTACTCCTTCTACGGAGGAGGCGGCCTAGACCCTGCAGTGGGATATTATAAAAGGCTGATGATGATGATGATGATGATGATGAAACCTAACCAAAGCATTTGCTTATCCAAGTTTGACAGTAAAGAGATTTTTGTTCACTTTTATTGCTAAAATTTTATCAAAAGAACACTTTCTACTTTCGATCACCCAATCCAACATGACAGCAATTTTACTAGATCGTTTCGAAAGTGAATAATTTTCCCAAGTAAATAAGTCACCGTTAGAAAAGCAAAATAAAACGTTCATAAACAAATGCGTGTTCAACATTCCGTGTTCGCCACTGATAAACCATAAATTATAATAAGAAAGGCGGATAATAAGAACGCGAATTAGGGCGGCAATAGTTACCTACAACAGATTTAACTTTTGTTTTCTTTTATTTAAATTGGCTGGGTCGATGGCGCATTGGATAGTGGCCCTGACTAATGTGCCAAGTATCGTGGATTCGTTTCCCACTTGGGGCACTACTTGACCCTTAACCAGGCACAACATGGCGAAATATTTTACCTTGTAAGAGGTGTCTAAAGTGTAACCTCTCTTATCCTTAGACCTGTTTACGGGTTAACTCATTCAGTTATAGTTATTCATTCATTTATTTACTTGTTTATTTGTTTATACAACAGTTGTTGTCTGATATCCGTAACACCACAATACAATGGATTCATACATTTCACCTATATAAGTTACCAGCTAGACTGTATTCGGGTATCCAATCATACATCTATCCAACTTCTATGTTATGCATAGCAAACAAATGAACCGACAATACTGCAACACGTGTTGTTTCAAAATATTGCTTGAGTAGTAGTTTCAAAAATATCCTCAGTAAAAAGTCTTTAAATTTCGAAAGTGAACCCAAGACAAGAATCATAATTACTTGATTCTGCGACCCGTGTATGGGATCGCGAAGCTTAAAAGGCACGGGTGAAATCTCTCTGCTACTACAGCTTTGTATTACATCACACATGTCTCGGAAAACGACACTATCTGTTCACATCGTCTTATCTAACGATTTATCGTTGTAACGTATCCATCCAGATAGTTATTATGATTTATTGTACAGAATTTCTCGTGAGTATGCAATAACTTATTCCCTGTCAATTTTCTTGAAAGGGTCTACCAGGCCAGGTTACGATATTCAAACGACGGTCAATTATTATTACTTTTAGTAGTGAGACTCGTCCGCTTCCCCGGAAGTGCGGTGATGATGACGAGACTACTCCAAGCCATCATCGTATGTGAGTTAGGGAAAAAAATATATTATTACTTCGTTTGCAGAATAACTTTTCCAGCGACACAGTTAAAATATAACATCTTAACCTAATATTTGGAAGGTAGCATTGTATGAGATTTGGATGGTATGGGCTACGAAGAACAGACGAATGGCCCCAGAACTAAAAACGTCCTGCGATAGACTTAAAGGCGTAGAACACAAAGAGTACATAACTTTTATGTCCCAAAAGTAGACACAATTTGTTTGAACATCACTTTCATTAAAAGATAGCACGTGTATCGTGTCAACCACATTAATAATAAGTTAATATGTCAGAAGAACGCGTATTCAGCAAACGTGTGAACGCGGTCTTAGCACTCAGCATTCTTCCCACGTACGCCCCAAATCCTAAACGGTAATTACCACGGTCCCGTTTCATTTAATTTCGCCATCCTATGGCTATAACCGGTACTGCCAAATCGCAGATTGCTAACAAAATTGTACTCGCTAGCTTCAAACATAACGAGACATTAATCAAGGCTTCCCGACGTGAGCGATATTCCATAAACAGGTTTTGGGTGCGACTCGATCTCGTACCGAGATCGAGTAGGGCTGTCCATCCTTTTGTGTATTCTTTTCAAATAGATATCGCAGTCAAACGAAACTAGTTCATTTGGATAGTTTTATGAAAAATAATTGTTGTTTGTACACAGATCGATTCGGTTTCTTCCGTTATTGGGACTTTCCTTTTTGAGAAGTGTACAAAAACTATATTTTTATTTGTCAGGCATAAAATTAACGATGAAGGTACTTACAAGTTTTCGTAACGCATTGGCATTACATAAAACACGAGTGGCGAGCATTTGGGGAAGCCTATATCTAACAGTGGGCTAAATTATAGGCTGACGACGACGACAAATTATATAAAACAATGTAACACTAATATCTAAATAACTGTTTGAGATAAGCTTATGAAATTTAGAACACATATTTATCTCGCAAGTCACAATATATGAGCCAAATTTGATACGTTTATGTGAAATAGTTTTTGATTTATGAGGGGTTCAAAAGTGGTTCCAAATGTTTCGTGTAATATTACACACGGTGCGGCTCGCCAGTTCTGTTTCTTGAACTTGGCTTGACACGCTACCGCGTGTCTAGATCAGTCGTATTAATTTATTCCCTTAACACAGCCCTATTCAGGAGCGAGGTCAGTAGAGAAATTCTTTGATCTTTTTACCTTATATGGCGAAGGTTAGCTGTTCTGACAGTTAGAACGATCGCTAGAAAACAATAAGTTCTTAGTAGTCTCTAGTATTTTTTTAAAATACCACTCTGAGATATACTCTAATACTATTTTGAAGTTACTACACGAATGATAACTAGCTTTAGCTCTCGTGTAGTAACTTCAAATTCTTTCTTAAATATACAAAGATGCTTAATATTAGCACCTATTAAGCTCACTAGGATAAATTCTCTCTACCTTCTACTGTGCCCTCTCCTCTCAATTGTAGTCTCTACTAAAATTGAGAGTATAGTAGAGACTGTACTCTCTATGTATATTCTTCACTCTTCTGGTCCAAATCCGCGGTCCAGATTGGGACACCGAATGGTTGAACTCCTCGAAATATCGCAAAGTATAGCTTCTATCTTTCTGCTAGGGCATGGGCGGCGGAGCTTCCTGGACCTCATTCAGTAAACGGACCTCACGTGAAAGTACTTGCTCTTGTTCTAATCATTCTACTATAAGTCAAAATCCCCGAGCCTCCCGTTCACCCCATATCCACCGGATATCCAGCAGTGGGGCGCATCTTCGTGAATTGTACTATCTAGTAACTAGTATGAACTTAATTATCTAAGTAATTAATACGCAGAGCTCTTAAACCTTATTATCAGGGCAATTGGCAGATGGTTTTACTCCTACTATTTAATGGTACTGGACAATTTATATGACAGCTGATCGGTGGACCGACGCGAAAGGACTAATGAGTTTTACTTATAATAAACTCCCCCATTCTACCATAATTAATTGCACGTGTATGCGATAGGGAATAGGGGATCACATTTTCTTTAGGTCACCTATTTTTAATGTCATCATAAAACTATACATAAGTGCATTACTATACAGCAGTATTTAATACAAATACAAGCAATAAAAACACTATGTATCATTTCAGATTTACTAATGTGTCTTGAATTTTATACCTTCCTATTTTTGTTATCTTACCAACCATGTTACGAGCAGATTTCTTTAGTTATCCATATTCGAATTTGAGGAAAAAATTGGTCGCAAGATATATCAACAAATAAATATTCATCAAACTCTATTCATTTTAATATAACTTCCTATTCTTGATTCTTGTTTAAATAGAATCGAATAGTATAGTACATTTTAACCGACTTCGCTATAAGAGGGTGATATTGAAGCGATAAACGACTTCACACGAACGGAATTGCTGGCAGAAAGCTAATCCTTATGGTACAGTCAACCAAAAATGTGTCCTACCACCCTTCGTTTAAACGTCATGAAAGAAAGAAAGAATGAAAGGAAGGTCAATTTTCCCTGGCAATGAGATTGTGTCAGCGACTATTGTCAACCTTAGCGATAGTCACATTTCGCAGTTTCTTGGCTATGGCTTGTACGCAAGCGTTATAAATCTTAAAAAAAAAACCAAGAAAAATAGTAAAAAGGTTTTTACCTGGAATATAACAACTCGACCTCCTTTGTCGCCGGTGGCCAACAACTCTCCATCATGGTTGAACTCTACGCATGATATCAGATCGGCCTCAGTCACATCGTCTTCCAGGGTGCCCTTCACCTGACTGAAACACCATGTCGTCTCCCCACCATTGCCTGGAACGATTGACACACGGGTCAGCATTATTCAATATTAAGTCTCTCGAAATAAAACAAATTTTACGGATTAAACTCGCGTGTATTGTTATTCCAAACATATTATTTAGCTATCCGACGTTTCGAGCGCTTGTGGTCACAGTCAAGATAATAATAGTATATCTTTAGGAGTGTTCTTAAGAAGACAACTGTCATCTTAAGTCTTGCCCGTAACCACGAGCGCTGTAAAGAGCTCGAAACGTCGGATCTCTAAATAATATGTTTAGAATAACAATACACGCGAGTTTAATCCGTAAAATTTAGTTTTATTTCAAATGTGTAGTATTCGCGGAAATAATAGACAAGATTTAAGTCTGCCTGTCCACCCACTGGTACGGAGCGAGGCAGCGAAGCATTTTAACCAATAGGTTATCATCAAATCTCGGTTCCTTGTACCCTATTTTGGTCACTATTTCTTAGTTTCCCCACTGCTCCGCAGTGCCGTAACTAGGGCGGTGCCAGCGGTGCCCAGGCACAGGGCGCAGACCCTGGAGGGGCGCATAAATGACCAAACCGGTATCTAGTCCTTTTTCTCAAGGGCGTAATTTTTTAAAGCTGGCACAGAGCGCATTAACGGCTAGTTCCGACACTGCTGCTCCGGTGCCACGCTCCTCTACGGTGGACATACAGCCTAAAAGGCTGGGGGCCTAGGTGTGAACTAATGCGATTAGGGATTATCGAGTAAGGGCATTGCGCAAATCGGTATAAAGGTTACCCTACTACTAAACACCATTTTGTGGTGTTAATTTGTTATATTCGCAAGGTATTCATCATCTATCTGAATTATAAGCATCAGTTTTGGTATCTGAAAATGGAATTTAGCAAAATGGGGCAAACAAATCTTCAAAAAATAATTAAGATTTTCTTTTTACTGTACACACAAAACTATTTCCTGTGGGGGAAATTAGTAGCAGTTCCATTTCCTTCATGGATAACTCTGACAGATTTTACTTTTTAGACATTTAGATCCAATCTGAAAGCTAAACCATCACAGTTATTACGCTATTTTAATTTTTCGAAAATCCCTTGTATATTCAAAGCAACCAGTATTAGTGAGTTTCAAGCCAATTTCAAAAAGGCAAAATTTATTTAATATTGAAAACAAAAAAAGTTAAAATGATGTTAAGTTAAATCCAAATAGAGGCAGGCAGTAAGTTAATAATATGATAATTCACTCAAAATGCACACAGGAAGTAATGAGGAAATTCTAAAATGTTGCAGTATGGACTGAGAATATGTTAGCATATGAAAGATGTTAAATAACTATCTACTTGTAAGTTAAGTGTAACCACTTTCATGATTAAAAAATCACACTAAACCTTTGATCCTGATTTAAGGAAAACCCCAAAATTTTTTTGAGAAGATTTTATAATCAAAATTAGTTAGTAGTACAATTATATACTTAATTCACTGCAAAGGGCTAAGATAATCATAGTTAATAAATAATCTAACTCTGACTTTCAAACTACTGCTATCTACCAATAAAAAGTGAAATTCTCGCAACGGCAATCTCTAAAATAATTGTGAAAAAATTACATACAATCACAAACAGTATTCCAGTGCAATCGACAGTTGTGTTGACGCCAATTCGTAAAGTTATCCTGGATCCTGATCCGGTGATTGGAGTACCAAGGCACTTCCTTCTTTTTTAACATCTCAATTACATAACTTATGACTTAACCACTGAAACGTTAATATCTACTGTCATTTTTCCTCTTAAAAAAAGTAATTTAAAGTTTCTTTTTTTTTTCAAATAACAGAAAGCACATTAGCACTCAGACATGTCTCCACTGAGAATGTTGGGTAAAATGTGTTTTCTAAACCTGTTTCCCTTTGTCAAACTGTAACATTATACTTTTAAATGCAAAACCTGCTGCTGTAATGGACACCATACCATTATAAACAAAGATCTCTTTGAAGGAGCCTTCAAAACAATACCAGTTGACACAAAAGGTTTCCTTTGAATGATATTATGTTCGTAATTGAATTGCCGTACAATATAACATGTAAACCTTATGTTGATCATGATAAAGTTGTTATTTGTGTAACGGTGGCATCATGTTGTTGATCGTATTTAAATGAGGTGCAGATAACCAAAAGCGTCAGTGTAAGACAGGACTAAGTCTATGGACAAATAGGTATTTTATCTAACCCTCAGCAATGTTAGCAGGTTATCATAAGATAACTTTGATACTATAGCAAATATCTATTATACATTTTGCCTATGTATTCAATCTAATGTCTATTTTGTGTAAAATAAGTATCTCACAAGGGCTTAGTTCATAGCATAATTTCCTAGGAAAACTGACATATGCATTTTTCTACTATGTCCTGTATTGTTATCAGAAACAGCTTAGTTTACAATAGTTGAGTATCAATTTACCATAATAATAACTAATGTAAAACTTGCCATATGTTACAGATTGGTGAAGTAAAAAACTTAAGTAAGTACTAAATATGTTATCAGGAAAACTATCTAGAAATCTGGCATACCACCAGATAGTAAAAATGACGAAACTACACAAACAGCATATTAATCAGTTGTGTGTCCTTGTCAAGAAATATATGTTGCAGTCAATTCCTGTGGTATGTATTACTCAAGAGTTGTACCATGAAAGGGTATGTGACATAGATGTATATCTGAACTTGTTTAGTATTTTAAATGAACCAGCATACTAGAGTTCTGTTGTTTATTCATATGGCACAGACATCTACTAAATAATGTAATAGTAATAGAAATTAAAGTTTATTTCTGTTGTGTACTCGCTACTCATCAGCTCACTCGATAGTATAAAACAAAGACACAATTAACCTGTGCATATATACCTACATATGCCTTAAACTTTAACTATGCAATAGGTTTTCATGTGGTTTTTTAATAGATAAAAGGGTTCAATAGGAAGGATTTTATGTAAATTTCACCCAAAGCGATGCAAGGGCAGGTCACTATTTATAGTATAAAAATGTAAATAGTCCTTAGCTTGAGAGATTCTGATAGCCTGCCATGCTATTGTCTATACACAATCAACAAATTATAAACATGATTTGCTATCTTACTACAAAATGAAAAGTCAAGGTCTTTCATACATTTGAGAAACAATTAAGATAATACTCTTTAACTGCAATAACTTGGTAAATACCTATACATAAGCATTACATTTTTATCAACTTGTATAATAATACAAACAATAGGTTCTGATTACCTCATTTATATAATTTCATTCATTAAATAAACAAATTTGGTTTAAGATGTAAGTTCAAACTGCCCAGGTAAAACTGTGGGACTTCTATATACATTGTTTTATACACAAATAGGAAATACATTGGGCATTAATCACCATACACATAATAATATGATTCTGAAAGTTATTAAAACCCATATTGATAACATTATTCATGCAATAAGATGCTAATATCTCGGGAAATGCTCAGGCTTCATATTCATTACCTAATCCTCTTTAATGTTTGTATAAATAACAAAAATGCAAACTGCTTTATAGATAACAATGTCTTATCAATAATGGAAAAAATGGTATGTATTTTTATGTTGTCACTATTGGATTCACTATGATTTTATCAATTGATACCTACGACATTAGTTGCCATACCAAATTTTCACTATATTTAATCTTATTTTGTATTGACATATATGATTATTTACGACTTATTTTGAATAGCCTAACGTCTCACAGCATACAGAAAACGGGCTGCGAAAAAAAAGTATCCGACTGATGCTAACCTCATTTGAATAACGTATTTCCATGAAATACACATACAAGTTCCCGATAACAGTGGCTAGATCGAAGAAACAACTTGCAAATGTGCTCCTAATCGCAAAAATATGCTACGTCAATCGTTATATACTCTACACTGACCTTCAAAATCAACAACTGCCATCATCTGATTTCACACAAACAATCAATCAACCCGCATACAAAGCGGAATATCACCACTTTTGGAGTCGGCACGATGAGGAAACCGTTGCGAGAACCTTCCCCAATCTACATCTTTAGCGTTATACAGGAATCAAAGAGCAAAAGGTTAAATCTATCGGCGTAAATGATAACCAAACACTTTATATTTTAAGCCATCATCATAGTATGTAAACACTAAATACTGTTAACCACACTAATGACAATAACATTGCATTTACCGTCAGAGTTCGAACGATAAAACATCTTCGAATAATTGCGATTCCCAAATCCAATTTCGCCCTTGACTAGCGGGCGCTAAAAGTCACCACTTACCGGCCATGACAAAGCCCAGCACAAAACTTTAAGAAGTTCGATAGTCTTAGTACACAATCACTTCAATGTTTTGCTAAAACATCACACAAATTTGCCGATGAAAACAGATTAAAATCATTTCAACATTACATCGGTAAAAAGCAATGGCGCTCAGAAATACATACAAATAATTACTGCAGAGTTTAGTGTTACCATACTAAATTTATAGAAACTACTAAAAAGGCATGATTTTGTGTTTAACAAATGATTGAGAATTATTATAATACAAGAATACAGTTTTATTATAATCCCAATTATAATGTCAACTAAATATTGTCTCGATTAGTGTAAAATTATCTTGGTAATGAGAGATAAATCGAATAAAGAAACTACGAATAACTGAAGTAGAAACAAACTTTTAACTTTTAATGTAAATTTTTTGTCTAATACCGAGAATTAAGCAAATATCGCTGCGATCAAAGTCTCAAAATAATTAAAAAAATTAAAATTAAAATTAAAAAAACGTTTATTGCTTCATAAATTGTACATACTGTCTTACAATACTAAAATGAAGGTGAGCAAAAGGAAACATCTCAGCATGGCTTATCTAGTAAACCAGATAATGCTGTTTTTCAGATGTTCCTATTCTAATATATTATATATATATTATATGAAGTAAACTAAGTAGATGGAGGGCTTAACCTCTTAAAAACTTAAATTAAAACTTATATAACTCTTCCGCCTTAGCAGAGATATGAAAGTACCATGGAATAGTGGAGCTGCATGTAAGTAGAAAATCTTTAAATAATTTACTTTTATTCATTTGTAATTAAAAAACGTTCCACTTAAGAGATATTTTTAAGCTGCTTAAAGATGTTTTTAAAAATATTTGAAAAAATAATAAACACAACATTAATACTTTCTTAGTCAGTATAGTAGATTTTTAAAAAAGTGGCAACACTTTTCTACCAAATGTCAAAAATGACGTTTGAGCCGGTATGGAATCGCGCAAAAGCGCGCATTTCACTGCGAATGTGTGCTGCCATCTATGTCAAACTTTTTTCAACATGTAACTGCCTTACCGATATTACCGTCGTATCTTTTTGTTGCAAATTTTTAAATAAGCATCTTCATAACGGAACAAAACCGGCAGGTGATGTTTTCACATGTTAAGCTCTAAATTGAAATCTTTAATAGTTATGTTCAATATTGCTACAAGTCTTTGCCTCGTCATTGACATTTAATGTTTTTGACACGAACTAAAGACTTTTCGGATGACGACGCGGGCCCTTCAAAAACTCTGTCAGCGAACAATTTGCAAGAAAGGTTATTTTCTGGTGATATTTATAAAGTTTTTACACAACATGAGTCATGATATGTTTAATGCGGTAAGCGTACATTGTTATTAAACGTATAAAAGTGTTCAGAGGGCCTACCATGAGTTGGCTATCGAAAACTTACTTACGTTAAAAACCTATCGAGTTGTTTTTTTCATACGGCCGATTTTAGTTCTTCGCGTAACCGCCAGCCGGCGCTGTACAAGTTTTTCATAGACATATTTACGTAGGCAATATCGAGCGCGTAAGTTTTAAACTCATGGTAGCCCCACTGATCGCCCAGAACGGTAGAATGTAGATTTTTAGTACCTACCTACACCTTGCTACCTTTGTTTGTTTATATTAGGCCTACCTAAGTAAGTCATCATCATCATCTCCGCGTTTTCCCGGTTGCATCCTTGCGGAGCCCGGGGTCCGCTTTCCTACTTCTATCTCTCCACTTCGCGCGGTCTTCGGCATCCTTCACGGAGAGTTTGTTGGCACGCATGTCATCCACTACGACGTCAAGCCAGGCCTTCTTGGGCCTTCCCCTTCTGCCGGGACCTGGCGGTAGCGACATAGCTAGACACTTGTTCCCTACGTAGTTTGCCGGTTTCCGTAAAACATGACCGTACCAACGTAGGCGGCACTCTTGCAATTTGTCAGCGATGTCTCGAACATGAAGGCTGCCGCGAATACGGGAGTTCTTTACGCGATCTGCTCGCGTAACTCCCGACATCCAGCGCAGCATCTTCATCTCCGTGACCCGCAGTTCCTGCTTGTGCCGCTCAAGTACTGGCCATGCTTCACTGCCATATAAGAGAACAGGCCTAATGATGGATTTATAGACCTGTCCCTTCAGCTTAACCGGCATTTTAGGGTCGCAAGTGACGCCGCTCACCTCCCGCCATTTATCCCACGCAGCAGCAATGCGTGCCTTGACGTCGGAGTCGATGTCGCCGTTCGCGTGGAGTACAGATCCCAGATACTTGAACCGGTCCGTGCGCTCGACCGTGTCTTCGCCTATGCGGACGGACATGGGATCTGTAGTGTTGCAGGCCAAGTACTCAGTCTTCGCCACGTTGAGTTTCAGACCCCCGTTCTCAAGCGATTCCTTCCATGTGTTAACACGTCTCACCAGCCGTCCCCTGTCCGAGTCCACCAGCGCGATATCGTCAGCATACATAAGTAGCCATGGTGGCTGCTCATGGTGGTCTCTGATGCTGTCTGACAATACGTCTAATATCAGGCTGAAGAGGAACGGACTCAGGACGGAGCCTTGGTGTACTCCGACGGTTATACGGAAGGGCAAAGTGTCGCCAACAGCGGTCCTAACTACAGAATCGGAATCACAGTACATGTCTCTAATGATATCAACATACGTTTCTGGCACTCCCTTGGACCTCAGGGCCCACCAAATCATCTCACGCGGAACACAGTCGAAGGCCTTCTCCATGTCCAGAAATAGGAAGTGGAGAGGCGTGTTCTTCGTCCTGTATTTCTCCATGATGATTCTTAGGGCAAAAACGGGGTCCATAGTCCCGTGACCGGGGCGGAAACCATATTGACATCCAGAGACAGTGCACTCCTGACGGATTCGAGAGTCTACTATCCGCTCGAATAGTTTCATGGTGTGGGACATGACCTTTATACCGCGATAACTACCGCACTCTTGCACTGATCCCTTGCCCTTGAAGACCGGGGTGATAACACTCAGTCTCCATTGGCAAGGAATCCCGCCGGTGCTGAGTATGCGATTATAAAGGTCAGTTAGGATGCCCACACCACGACCACCCATTGCCTTCCAGGCTTCGATGGGGACTCCATCGGCTCCGACAGCTTTCCGATTCTTCATGCGGCGAAGAGCATTCTCTACTTCTTCAGGCGTTACCGGTGGCACAAGTCCAAGATTTGGAGGGAGGTCCGGTGGCTGCACTTCTCTATGCTGTTTATTTAACAGCTCGTGGAAGTAAGAGCGCCATCTCTCCTTCACCGCGAGGTCCTCGCATAGTAGGTTACCGTGAGGGTCTTTAACACAGCGGCACTTGGAGATATCCTGTGCCGCTTTGACCCTAGAACGTGCCAATCTATAGATAAGCTTCTGCCCCTCAGACGATTCCAGCCTATCGTAGAGCGGTTGTAGGTGGGCTCGCCTGGCTCTGGCAACAGCTTTCTTAGTTGCACGTTTTGCGGACCTGTATGCGTCGCGATCTTCAGGAGAGTTGGACGCTTGCCACTTTTTAAAGAGGGCTTTCTTCACCCTAGTCTCCCTCTGGACTGCGTCGTTCCACCACCAAGTCTCCTTGTCAAATTTGCGTCCACCCTTAGACGTGCCAAGCACTGACTTCGCCGCTTCGGTTATGGCTGCCTGAATCCTGTCCCAGTGGTTCTGAACTGGTTCGTTCTCAGCCTCAGCGCACTTGTCGCCGATAGCTGAGACGAACACCTGGGATTTGTCTTCGTCAAGCCGCCACCACCTTATTTGACGCCGACAGCGCTCAAAGCTTTTGGCTTTGGGCTTCACGCAGAGATCCATGACAAGTAGACGGTGTTGTGCAGTGAGACTCTCTCCGGGTATGACCTTGCAGTTGACTACTTTGCCGATGTGGTGCCTCCTAGTGAGTAGGAAGTCGATCTGGGTAGCGTGCCGCCCACTCCTGTAGGTGATTAAATGTTCAGGCCTCTTCTGGAAAAACGTGTTCACAATAGCCAGGTCGGCAGCCGAACACAACTGGAGGATGTTCTCCCCTTCAGCGTTGCGTCTGCCGAACCCATAGCCACCATGTACACGCTCGAACTCCTCAGGCTCCTCACCCACATGACCGTTCAGATCGCCCCCCAGAACGACTCCCTGAGATGGTGGGATTCCACGCAGCACCTCTCCAAGTCTATCCCAGAATGAAGTCTTTTCGGTGTCGCTGCAACCAGCCTGTGGAGCGTATGCGCTTATCAAGTGGGTCGTAACCCCTTCGATCAGCACCGTTACGTCCATCAAGCGGTCGCTGTAGCGTTTCACCTCCAACACGTCATCCTGCAACTCCCCGGACAGCACTACCGCAACCCCGTTCTCTCCACTAGGTGCTCCTGTGTAGATCAGCTTGTAGTCATTCCCAATGGCCCGGGATCTGCTGCCTTTCCACCGAGTCTCCTGCAGGAACGCCACTGCCACCCTCCGCCTGGTGAGTACGTCGGCCAGCTCTCTCGCGCGACCGGTGAGCGTGCCCACGTTCCACGTCGCGAAGCGGAGTTTCCGTGGGGTTGGGGCTAACGTCTTTAGCCGCGTCCGTCCCCAACGCGGTAGCCCTCGCCCACTTGCCACAGGAGTCGGGCGAAACTCCTGCGCGCCGTTTTGCGGCGGCGCCCTATTCCTGGCACTTTTCTTGTATATTCCTTCCATTTTGTTTGGCGAGTTTCGCTTTTACGGGAGCGACTGCCGTCCGACCACCCAACCCCGGAGGGAAAGCTGGTGCCAGAGCCTCGTTCGTTGGTCAGCAGGGGTACGTACTTGCACGTGAGGTTGGCTTGGGCCCAAAGATCTTGGTAGGGCCCCATTCCCCCCCCTACCTAAGTAAGTATACAGTACATAAATATCAATATATTAGCAGGTAACTAGCGACACTTCAGATATCAAAAATAAACCTTTTACACCCTTACCGTTCTTATTGCCGTGGTCGAATATGATGCTGAGTTTCTGAAGACTGTTCTGACGGGCCTCGGCGAACAGGCGCCTCTTATTCTTGGGCGAAGACTGTGTGGCCAGCGGAGACACTACCATGGTCGTGGTCGTCATCATGTCGGCACCATGTCACGAAATCTGAAATAAAAAAAAAACTTTATTATCTTATCACCTCATAGTATAAAACTTTAAAAAAAAGAACCGCCTTCAAAAACCCGACTAAAAATTACAAAAGAATATAATACGAACATTTATAATTGTCTGGGTAGGAATTTGATAATTTTTTAACGAGAGCGTTCTTAACCTCGTTTCGTTTTTGAACTCCTCCTTTTTTTGAAGTCTGTTAAAAACCTAGTCGTTCCCGCTGTATGTTTGTCCTTATTTATCTCTAGATTAGATCTTTAGGAGTACGCAATGACGTAGCTTGCAGATTTTGTTTTTTTTTTTAATGTAGGTCCTAGAAACATTTTTCCTTCTACCAGATCAATGTTAAACCGGATTTTATTTATCGTTTACATAATTATTTTACATTTCGATATGGATAAAAATATTAAAGCGTCGATGGCCGAGTGGTTAATTGCAATGCTTGCCATGCGAAAGGTCACCAGTTCAAACACCGCCACGTACCGCTGTGTTTACAAATACACTGTGAAAGAAAAACATCGTAAGGAAACCTGCACAATTGCACATCTATGAAGAAGTTCGGCCCTTGCCCCAGCAGTGGGGACGTATTATGATGTTAAAAATATTATGTTATAAAAAAAATTCCTGCAAATGGGTCTGATAACTAATTAGAAATTACCTACTCTATATAGTTTTGGCTTTTACCAACTGGCAGTTTAAGAAACCACAAATTAGGTGAGATCCATCCACTCTCCTGCAAGTCCGGTGATCATGATGACGAGACTACTACAAACCATCGTAGTCAGTTAGGAAAGTAAACTATTTATAACTAGCTGTGCCAGCGACTTCGTCCGCGTTTTCCTTAATTTTTTACACATTTACCATTGTTTCTTTGTTTGCTGTCAGTCGCAGCGTGATGTTAAATAGCCCAAAGCCTTCTTCGATAAATGGTCTATCCAACATCCAAGAAGGAACATAAAACAAAAATTTCAATTCGAAGCAGTAGTTCCTGAGATTAGCGTGTTCAAACAAACAAACTCTTCAGCTGTATAATATTGGTATAGATTACTCTTGGTACACTTAAATTGAACCAAGAGTACTAATTTGTTGTAAATAGCTATAGGCACAATAGGTGACCGTAATGAATTAATTTGTAGAGCCGAGTTAAATTTATTGTTTGGTCTGAAAGCGGAGTGAGAGTAGAAACAAGATATTCTGAACTGAAAATAATATTATTGCAGACACGAATGTAAACTGTGTATACTGTATATATTTCGGTGGGTGCTTACTAGATATAACTACAATATTGAGTACCTACGAAATATGACTAGCTTTCTGCCTCTAGTCTTTCTCTATAAACGCGCAACATCACTTTCTTATAACGAAGTCGGTTAAAAAATAGCTTATTTTCTTTCTTAGGTTTACACTGTATACCAAATTTCATTTAAATCGGTTGTTTAAGTCGATAGTAAATCGAATGCCTGAAATGGCATGAAAATACAACAGACAGAAAGACAGAGATACTCTCTCATGAATATAATTTTAAACATTTTTTTTGATCGCGTGGTCTTTTGAACTGGAGGCCCCTTTGCTAGCCCTTCCACCCTACAGTTACACCACAGATATGTAGTTGTAGGTACCACCACGGTGGGCGCCAGACAAATTTCCATGAAACAATTGTACCCATTCACATATGCATTTCGGAGAAAGGGCGTTGTAGCTATTGTCATTACGTACCCCTGTTTGTGACCTAACAGCTGTTGCACGAAACAAAGGCAAATTAAATGTCTGAGTAAATAAAAATAGGATTCAATACAGTGTTACGAAGTGAATGAAGTAAAATAGGATTCAATAATGTTAAAAAACTGCGTCCTTCTCAAAACAATTCGTTGATGTCACACCATTAAAAATGCAATGACAACAAACCGGTATGAAGGATTTGGTAAATATCAAGACATTATTAATCTAGAGGTATATTCGTATCGCCTCCGACCTTGACTGGTGCAGCCCATTCGAAATATTGGGCAGTAAGAAGCTACGTATTTGCTTTTATTTTCATGACGAGAAATCTCTTTAATATGTGTGTTCTTTAAGACTTAAAGAACACACATATTAAAGAGATTTCTCAAGATCAAGATCTTTCTTTCTTTCTTTCTTTCATTGTATTTTGGGTAACCTACGCGAAAAATAAAATTCCACAAAATGTAATAAGATTGCCGAGCCACAAAACTTTGAAGGCTAACTTTAGAAAGAAAGAAAGAAATTGCCAACATTTAGGCAGCCTTGTCAGCCTCCCAGAGGGGTCGTTCCTAACATCGTTTTGTCTCCTTATCTTAGCAACTTTGCAGGTGACATTTCTACCGCTATTCCTAGATCTAGATGGATGTTGTCCAGAAAAATATCTGACAAAAGGACTTGATTTAAACCTATAAAGGTGGTGTAAGCAAATCATTGCAATATTGCGGGGAATAAGCTTAAAATGTTTAGATGATGCGCTGTATTTGTTCTTAAAAATCGTGGAGGAATAATAAGTCCAATAAAAAGCTAGCATGTATTTAATTTGATTTTAAGTGCCAAACAATAAGTGTAGATAAAGTTACGTAATTTACATTAAATTTATTTTTATAGCCGAGAAGGTAATAAATGGTTTTCTGAAATAATTGCCTAAATTCGTTTCTATGGAAAAACGGCTATCGATAAGCTTATTTTGCAGCTTAACTGGGTTCTGATACGGAGACTAGATATTGGTTAGAGCCGCCATATAAACCTTTCGAATGCATTAAATGATGTAACTAGGTCTTTCTGTCCGACGGATTTAAGCTAAGTATACATCCCATTAGTAGGCTTTAATAATGCTAGCGAATAATAAATAGATACAATAAATTTAAGCTAAAAGCGATAAATGCGAAACCCGTGTTGTGTGCCCATCTCTTTGGCTGCAAGGGAGCATCTATTTCTGGAAGTTAATATTGATCAGCTTGCAGACCTGCGGGAATTAGTGCATACTTAGTTACTACGAGTATAGGACATACGTTGCAAATTTTGACTGGCTCTGTGGAACAGCGGTGAATTGGCTTATGAATCGAGCTACGGTTTCGAGTGTCGTAGATTCGATCCCCACTCGGGACAAGCAAACATTATTGCGATGAACTTTGGTTTTGTTTCATATATGGGTGTGTATATGTATTTATAAATAAATACATCAGTCTCTGACACCCATAGTACTTACAAGGTCTTCTTAGTTTGGGGTCACATAGTCGTATGTAGAGTTGTCCCAATTATATAAATTATGTATTATTTAATTTTTATTTTGTATATGAATTCTTGGTACTTATTACACAGCACAATACTTTTAAGAATGAAACTCGCGTTGGTGAAAATAATATAGTATTTCTAATCTAAAAGTAAGGTTTCAAATAAATAAAGTAGGTATACCTATTAACAAGTAGGTACCTACCCTAAGTAAAACATATCCAATCAAAAACATAAATGTGAAATGAGAGCCAAGTTCAATATTATGATTATTGCCTTGGTTGTTGACTTCAACGACAAAAGAAGTGAGATCTAAATGGGTGCCAAGTTCAATGGTCAATAAAATTTATTTATAAGTAACACTATAACATACCTATCATATCTTCTTATAACATAAGATAATGTATGGTGGTAGCCTATGCAGGTCTGTCATGGCTAGTTTTCATATATGAATTATAGCCGTCGCAAGTTCTAAGCCTACAAGTATTTGTCGGTTTTTATTTTATAATTCCGAAAATTTGGATTGTTGGTAAAAACTAGCGAGCGAACATAAATACGTTGGTAGGTTTATAGAAACTAGCCAAGACAGACCTTCATAGGCATACCACCATACATTATCTTATGTTATAAGAAGATATGATAGGTATGTTATAGTGTTACTTATAAATAAATTTCATTGACCATTGAACTTGGCACCCATTTAGATCTCACTTCTTTTGTCGTTGAAGTCAACAACCAAGGCAATTATCATAATATTGAACTTGGCTCTCATTTCACATTTATGTTTTTGATTGGATATCATTACTTTTTGTAGAAAAGTGTAAGTATACCTAAATATATACTTAGTGCTCTGCCTTCCCCGGTATATAGGCGTGATTAGGCACTAATTAGGTATTTATGTTAAGCGTTCATAATAGGACCTAACCTAATTATTAAAAAATTGCCAGTTTTTTATTTATTCCTTTGTATTCATGTAATTACCTATCTGCATACCAAATTTTAACTCTCTAGGTCATTTGGAACTGGGTTAGAATTTTGATCTGTCAGTCAGTCAATGATAAAAATGAGGATTTTTGGACATTAATATCTAAATAACTGTTTGAGATAAGCTTATGAAATTTAGAACACATATTTATCTCGCAAGTCACAATATATGAGCCAAATTTGATACGTTTATGTGAAATAGTTTTTGATTTATGAGGGGTTCAAAAGTGGTTTCAAATGGTTCGTGTAATATTACACACGGTGCGGCTCGCCAGTTCTGTTTCTTGAACTTGGCTTGACACGCTACCGCGTGTCTAGATACTCATACACATGTTCAATCCTTAAGCGTACGTAGGTAGTTTAATTTCCAATCGTATGACGTTGGTTGATTGTTATTTTAGTCTTAAAGAACATGGGAACAGTTGTATGTAGGTACTCTCTCAACAGAATCTGCAAGTTGTCGCAAATAATCAGTTTGAATCGGTATCCATTATAGTAGCTAATTAGTTCTGGAGTCTGTACGCTCGTGACGTGACTATATAGGGTTTGGAGACGATCGCCATTATGTTTTATTGGCCAAATGTGTTAGGTTCGGTGACCGTATTCATGAAAGATACATGAAATTTATGTCAGTTGACCTGTCCTCATGGCGCTAGCAACATTTTTTTTTTATTTTTTTTTTACCTAACTGACTAACGATGATGGCTTGGAGGAGCCTTGTCATCATCACCGGGCTTGCGGGGGAGCGGATGGCTCTCACCCCTAAACGCTTGCAACAGTGTCGAAATATTGAAATGTCGAAATATTAAGACATGGTTAATATCCCGATGTTTTGATTTTGTCTGCTAAATTAAATGGTTATAAACAGTCAAATGTGTCATATTTGGTGCATAACAAACTCGGGAGTAAGAACATAGTAGTAATATGGAACAAAGTCTTAGTATGAGCATCCACTTTTGACATGCTCGAGGGCGCATTGGGTTCGATTCCCACCTGAGACAAATATTCTATGGCGAATATCGGGTTATGTACCGTGTCTGGGTGTCTTATGTATAAGTATTCAAGTATGTTTTTGTCTATAACTAGTGCGTCTAATATCCGTAACACAAGTGCCATACTAAGATCAATAATCGATCGATTCAGTCTTTGCTTTGAATAAATGGAATGCATGTTAGTCATGGAATGAGGAAGGGCATTCCATGTTTTTTTTCTATTCACTCTTGTTACCCTAGGTTTTTCAGGCGGGGTGTGAAATAGAACATGCAGGCTTCAACACAGACTGAATTTTTTTTTTAAAAAACTCGAAGTGTGGTCATCGTGACGGGGGATATAATTTTTTTTTTTTTTGTTACAGGAAGCGAATGATCAACTCACACAAGAGCGTGGGAGGTGTATGGAAAGTAAGTTAAAGTCTCTAAGTAACTCTATGGTACGCATACATACGTACTAGTATAGGAAGGCAAAGGGAAAAAAAGCTGTTAACCAGTGGCGTAACTACAGGGTGGCAAGTCGGCAAAATGCCACGGGCCCCCACCCGGTAGGGGGCCCCAGCCGAAAGGGGCCCCCGGTCATAGCAGAATCTCAACTGCCAACACACATACACATTAAGGTAAAAAAAAGAACGTGGTGTGCACGGGGGCCTAGTGATGGTCAACTCGAGTACCTAACTCGAGTTAACTCGAGTTGGGCGTAACTCGAATCCACTCGAGTTGAATTCTCTCTGACTCGAGTTCGAAAACCGAATAGAACGCCGGCATGAAGCGAAGTTTGCCGATTATTTATGAATTTAATACAGTCTGTTATGAACGAATGAAATGATATAGTCACTATTCATTCGTTCATAACAAACAACTAATTGCATAATTTTCAAAAATACTAATTAGGTAATTTTCTTCAAAATTTTGTGATTACTGATACTGATTACAAAACAATTATGGTCTCGTAAATGTACATACTTGCATCATAATTTAAGTCTGATTTTGAAAATACGGCTATTATAATTTAGTTGATAGTAAATATGAATCTATTTTATTAAATTCGAGCCAAAAATTATTCGATTTCAAAAAATAACATTTTTTGCTTCTTTAGTTAGTAGGTATAACTCTCCCAATACATAGGAATTGAAACAGATAAAAATTGGAAAAGCTTAGGGAATAATTGGATATAAACTCAAAAAAAAAACATTTACTTGTCCATACAAGTAAATGTTTTTTTACTGACTGGATGGCCAGTTAACTCGAGTTACGTAACTCGAGTTCAACTCGAGTTACGTGGATTTTAACCCGAGTTAACTCGAGTTCTGTTTATCCCGAGTTGGCCCATCATTACGGGGGCCCCATCCGAAGAATTTTGCCACGGACTTCAACGGGTATAGTTACGCCACTGCTGTTAACCGTTCTCTGTTGGCCTCATCGTCTTACTACCTTAAGTCGTTGGTTAGCCTAGTGGAGACGGGTCTCTAAGGTACAAGTTCAACAAATTACACATGTTTTTTTGTTTCCAGAGGACTGTCATGTCCGCAAAGCGTTTCTCGAGCTACGCGAGTGTCAGAACCGCATCATAAACAAGCCGTACACAGCTGAGAACTGCCATCAGGAAACTGTTGACCTGATGGAGGCGATAGACCACTGTGTGGCCGATAAAGCCTTCGTCAAGTTTGCTTGATGGGCCTCTGGAGAAGTCTCGTAACTCATTTTGTGATTGACCTTACTAGCTTATTAAACTGTTATTACTGGTACTATTTCTTTTTTTATATAAATCAGTAGGTATGCAGTACTTTTTACTTTTTTTTTGTATAAAGAACCTTCTATATAAATGAATAAATAAATAAATTACACAACATTGCATAAATTTAACTGATCCCGTGGTAAGTAGTTTAAGCACATTGTTACAGATATCGTAAACAGTAGTTTATGATAATAACTATGGCATTTGTTGATTTAAATGCTACATTGCAATAAGCTCTTATTTCAATTCCATTTACTAAAATGGTAAAAGACAACTCGTAATGAGGATTATGTGTTTTCCCAATTTTAAATTTTAGTAGCTCGAGCTCTTTTATTGTGTCCTTTTTAAAACAATATACAAAGCATATTCGTTAATAAATAACCCTAACCGTATCTAGGTATGTATTCGCTTTTCAAGGAAATCATAAGCGTCTTACCGACTTAATACCGGAAGATATTAAGGAGCATCTCCCATTTATTCTTCATTCCGGCCGTAAATTGTGGAATCTGACATTTATAATGGTTATGATGAAACCATGGTTATATTTTCTTCCTCATCATTATGTTGCCTAGCTTTCCTCCGTCCGGGTTTATCGGTAAAAAAAGTATTCCCTTATAGCGAAGCAGAAGCCTATAACCATTCTTAGTCTATAAACTATCTGTATACCAAATTTCATTTAAACCGGTCCAGTAGTTTTAAATTTATTTTTTACATATAAAAAATCCCCCCCCCCCCCCTAATATTAGTTTAGATTATTATTATTTTTTTATGCTAAAGGATCTAAGACTTTAATATATTTACATTTATCTTTTACTCGTTTATTTATTTTGTTATTTACTCTCTCATAAATAGATAGAATGTTGTGGGTGTGTTATTAAACATATTTAAGTATCCACTGTTGATTCTGATATCCGTAACAAAAGTGATTAAGCTACTTACCACGGGATCAGATCAATGTATGCGATGTTGTGTAATTTATTTACATATATAGAAGATTCTTTATACAAAAGCATCAACTCAAGAGCTCATATCTCATCAACCCGATGTATAAGAAAGTACTAGCGTTTGTTTTAACAGTTTAACCAACATGGATATTGATTTACAGCTTAAAATTTTATTGTTCAGTTAAATATTATTAAAAGCGCGAGCTAAATATTATCCTTATCAATTTGAATGCTGCGAAGGGCACCCGATACGATGGAAGGTTAAAAATAAATATAGTTTGCGTATGAATTGTATTTAATACCTATTTTTTACCTGGGTTTTGTCAGTGGTCGTTTGTCATTATTTTGTTAGTAACTTAATAATATTTGTTGTTTTTAATGCTAAGATTAAGGACATCGTATGATTGAACCGGCACGCGAACTCAGAATACTCTTTACAATTAAGCAATGACACACTTTTTAAGATCTTTAAACTGTTGCATACATTTAAATGTATGGAACGCGATAATTCATGTAAACATGCTATGTAAGTATCCCGGACATATTGAGTTTTCTAATAACCCTCCCTCAGGCTCTACATAGAACCAATGTCCTCTATCAGCCTCTGGACTATGTGTACCAAATTTCATTTAAATCGGATCAGTAGTTTTGGCCTAAAAGCGCGACTGAGTTACTGTAACATTTGTAATATTAATAAGAATTTTACCAACGATACTTTTAAGCGAGCATGAAGAGGTTGATAAATGTGGAAGAAACGAAAGCGGTGTGTCAAGTTTGTAGCACATGGCAGGAAGTGATCTCTTCCTACCCCTCTGGAAAAAGGCGTGATTCTATGTATGTATGTATACTTTTAAGTAACCTGCCCTTCAATAACCAAGCGAATGTCAATGATAAACTAGTTATTGTGAACTTGTCCAGTTTACCTCACTGCCAATATACGCCTGATCTCTCCGGTCTTCACTAGATTATGAAAGTGAAGAAACACGCCTCTTGGTACCTAAGTGTTCAGTTTGCATACACTTGAGTACTATTTTGTCCTCCAATCAAATAATATTCAGTAAGCTTGTCGTGATCGAATTATTCGGTAATTATAACAATCACTTCCATAAAAACGAATTTATGAAAAAAAATGTCCCTATGTTCTGCGCGGTTGCCACAGGTTGCTGATCTCGATTGAGATGGGCTGCCATAGCCAAAATCGGTTGTACCAAATTTAATATACAGATACAGTAGTAAGGATTGGCGTAAAAGCGCTATAGACAAACAAACAGACAGGCTTGCTTTCGCACTGATATCTGATCTGATCTGTAAGGAAGTAAGTATAAGTGGTATTTACAGAAGAATGCAGAGAATTGCAGCATTTCTCAATACGGCTTACAGCTCGGCCTCTGCCCAGGGTCATAGGGCTATAACTGTCTGCGATCGAAGAACCTTAATAAATAAACAGTCAGACGGACGACATAAGTATAGGGTGTCATTATTCAATATTAGGGCGGAATAACCGATTCGTAGATTTCAACTTTTATCAATCTTTGGCCTAAGGTTGAAATGGTAGAGAGATGTGTACAGAGCTCAGGCCCCGTAGACAAAGTAACAATATCGAAACGATAACGAAGTTCGAAAATAATATAATGTATGGGATTGACATTATACGCGATAAAACACGTGGTCAATCCCATACATTTTGTTCTTTTCGAACTTCGTAATCGTTTCGATATTGTTATTTTGTCTAAGCCCCCAGGCTATAGTATACCTAACTTTTTTTTATAATGACCTCACTCTTACTGATGGAAAGCGGTAGTGATATCCACATATACACAATAGACCATATTGAGCCTGTCGCACTCACCCTGCCCTGACTCTGAAGGCCTGCATGCCGTTTCACGTCCCGTCTGAAGACCTTCCGGGTGAGACCCTTCCGCTCCCCCGCAAGTCCGGTGATGATGCGAGGCTACTCTGAGCCATCATCGTAAGTCAGGAAAAAAAGCCCAGTCTGAACAGCTGATAACTAATGATAATTATTTATTTATTACCAAAAAAAATATTTTTGTGATTCCGAAATAAGTACATTTTGCATTTAGTGTTACCACTTGAGTGTTTTATTCATAAACAAGGGTATAACCACTGATGTTCATCACACAAATTATGCCGAATGGGAATCAAACTTACGACTACTAGAGTAAGATACAGGGCCACTGGTCAATGTCCCATCAAGTTAACGGATCTCTTATACGAACTTATAAGAATTCACAGGTTACCCATTTCCATGGAACAAATTAATAGTAGCCGCGAACAATTTCAATTTGCGGAACTAGGGACTAGTTGACATTCAAAGTATTCAAAAGGGAACGTTTAGAGAGTCTTGTACTTTAGCCATTCGTAACGCACTTTTCATGTGTTAACGCAATAGCTCTGCCGCATTTTAATGAGCGAGGCTCAAATATGTTAAAAAGATTCACAATTTTTTTCTGGTCAAGTTTATTTATAACTAGCTGTGCCAGCGACTTCGTTCGCGTTTCCCCCCGTTTTTTACACATTTTCCATTGTATCTTTGCTCCTATTGGTCGCAGCGTGATGTTATATAGCCTAAAGCCTTCCTCGATAAATGGTCTATACAACGCAAAAAGATTTTTTCAAATCGAACCAGTAGTTCCTGAGATTAGCGCGTTCAAACAAACAAACAAACAAACAAACTCTTCAGCTTTATAATATTAGTATAGATAGTGGCCGCCCGCGACTTCGTTCGTTGATCAATATTAGGAATCAATCCCGCGGGAGCTCTGGGATAAAAAGTAGCCTATATGTTATTCTGGGTCTTCAGCTACCTACATACCCATCGTAATCGGTTCAGAAGTATTTGCGTGAAAGAGTAACAAACATCTATACATACTCACTAACTTTCGCATTTATAATATTAGTAGGATGGGGGGAGGGGTACTAGTGAGCTTTGTTTATATTTATATGATCTATACTGATTTAGCCCTTATACATCCCTACCGAGGATTGAGCCCACCCTAAACTAGGGCAATCACCCCTTAGTCACCCACGCTGGGTAAACCGAGTTGGTTTTTATACAACCGTAGAATTAGTTTACAGGAGTACAGGTTTCCTTTCCTCACTATGTTTTACCTTCTTTATGTTCTATGGTATACACGAACACACGGGACAAATGGTGTCACAGAAATCGTCCCAGGAAGGAATCAAACTAAAAGTGTCGATGGCCGAGTGGTTAAGGTCGTTACATGCCACGCGTGAGGCCAGTTCAAACCCCACCACGCACTACAATGCTTTCAAATTGGAAATTCGTATATACGATTATTCGGCGCTTTAACGGTGAAGGAAAACATCGTGAGGAAACCTGCACACCTACGAAGAGATTCTAAGGTTGTGTAGTCGACCAACCCGCACTTGGCTAGCGTGGTTGACTAAGGCCTGATCGCCCTAGTTTAGGGTACACCGTCCTCAATCATATACGCGTAAGAGACCAGCACACTATCATCGAACCAATATAATCCTACTAATAGAGGAAGATCCCAGAGCTGCCAGACATCACTTATTTTCTAATGGACAGAATATATACGATTGAGTAGTGGTGGGGTGTACTATCATCATATGACTAGTTGCTACCTTGACCAGACGGCCATTTTTCAGATATCAACCAATCAAGGTACATAGAAACACTGCTCACCTCACTTAAATTCTGATGGCTGATTTTAACATATATTTCACACAATATCATTAAAAATCAGGATTCATTACTCCCAGACACATGCGGTCGGCGGTTTTACCTTACAGACGCTTTAAAGCTATAAAAATTTTTATTAAGTTTACTTATTTTCTGATGCTTGATTTTTATATATGTTATTCAAACAACTGAAAAGTGCTCATCTGACCGCAATAATTATAGAATTGTACCTTACAAACTATTTTATTAGAAAAACTTAACTAAAATCAATAAAAAAAAATAATTCTAAAACAGATGGGTCTGGTGAATGTTTGGCTCCTTGAATCGGTCTGTCCGTTTGCAAAACGTTTTAAAATAGTTGTTTGAATAACATATATAAAAATCAAGCATCAGAAAATAAGTAAACTTAATAAATTTTTTCATAGCTTTAAAGCGTCTGTAAGGTAAAACCGCCGACCGCATGTGTCTGGGAGTAATGAAACCTGATTTTTAATGATATTGTGTGAAATATATGTTAAAATCAGCCATCAGAATTTAAGTGAGGTGAGCAGTGTTTCTATGTACCTTGATTAGTTGATATCTGAAAAATGGCCGTCTGGTCAAGGTAGCAACTAGTCATATGATGATAGTACACCCCACCACTACTCAATCGTATATATTCTGTCCATTAGAAAATAAGTGATGTCTGGCAGCTCTGGGATCTTGGACCATAATATTATAAACGTGAAAGTTTGTATGTGTGGATAAGGATCTTTGTTACTCTTTCAAGCAAATACTACTAAACCGATAACGATGGAATTTGGTATGCAGGTAGCTGAAGACCCAGAATAACACATAGGCTACTTTTTATCCCGGAGTTCCCGCGGGAATAGGGTTTCCACGCGGACGAATTCGCGGGCGGAAAGCTAGTATTATAATATACTAGCTGTGCCAGCAGCTTTGTCTGCTTTCCCCCGCTTTTTACACATTTCCTTCTGTTTCTTTGCTTCTATTGGTCGCAGCGTGATGTTACATCTAAAGCCTTCCTCGATAAATGGTCTATCCAACACAACGATAATTTTTCATTTCGAACCAGCAGTTCCTTGGATTATATTAAAATGTGTTCACGAAGAGCCCTACCCGTCTCTAGTATCTAGTACAAGTATATAGCTACATATATGCTACATAATTTCCAACCCTTGATCCGAGGTTGTCGCCCTGTGTTTACATTACATCTACACCCTTTGTGCCTTACGTTTCCTCAGTCAAGCGAAAATGAGTTCTGAGTAAATTATCTTGGGATACGAAGACAATACAAGACTTTCAAGCAATCAGATATTGAATTGAAGAATATATTGGATAATCTATGTGCTGCGATATTTGACTGAGGCATTTACAAAGAAATCTTTAAAACCATTTCAACCAATCGTGTGGTAATTACTATTAGGACTTCCATGTACCATCTATGGACATATATACCTTATTTGGTTACTAATGGTCCCGGCGATCATCATACTTTTTTCCAATAACAAACTCTAGATTTTAGACTTTCGCGTTCCATTACACTAAAAATTAGTCTTTATGGGTCTACACGCGTTATTAGGAGTAGCAAATACATAGCTACTTACTGCCCGACGTTTCGACTGGGTTACACCAATTTGCTACTCCTAATAACGCGTGTAGGCCCATAAAGACTAATATTTAACAAACTCTAGAAATAAAGCATTAGCAAAATCGGTTCAGCTGTTTTCAAGATTAGCTCTTAGCAACACATTCAGCAATTATTGTTTTATTCTATGTACCTAGTTTATTGTATATGCCCATAGAGAGATAAAGCCGTTAAGAAATATAATATGTACTACCGCAACTTACTAACAAATGTTTGATTTATTGGATTCGCAAAGCATAACAGTGGCATACAAACTTACGAGTTGGTGTGACAGTGACATATTTGCGAGTAAACTTATTATTGTGAGTAGTGTCAGCAAGGTCTTTACGAGGCCGGCTACTACTGGCCAGATTGAGGCAAATGTGTGTTCATACACAGGTGATATGTATGATATCAAACATATTTGTTTTAGTAAATAATAACCGATCTATATGCCATCTAGCTTTCCGCCAGCGACCCTGTCCGCATTGAGTATGTTGTTGTGTAAAACATTGCTCTCTTGTAGTGGAGTCGGTTAAAAATTACCTAGCCTTTGTCATTTCTCTTGTCTCTAAGACAGTTTACAGAAAAACTGTTAGTTAGACAGTTTACAGTTTTACAGTTTAAAGACAGAGGAAGTTTATTTTATACTGATCGGTTTAGTTTTCGTGAAAGTGCAAAGTCGGAGTTGCTTTAGCATTTTTTGATATAGTGATAGCCTATTAATATTTTCATGGCAACAGAGGTGTGTTGCTGGATGGTGGCGGAGCTGGCAAAATGCCACGTACCCCGACCTGTAAGGGGAACCGGATCAAGAAGCCACGTGCTTTTAAACGGCAACAGCTTCTTAGGAGATCCCGAAGTTGCTTGTTTTTAGAGCCATTAAAGGAATTTGCCACGGGCTCCAGGTGGTATAGTAACACCTCTGATTGCAAATTAATCTATATCTATACTAATATTATAAAGAGGAAAGATTTGTATTTTTGTATGTTTGTTATGAATAAACTCAAAAACTACTGGACCGATTGCAATAATTTTTTCACCATTAGAAAGCTGCATTATTCAGAAGTAACATAGGCTATATTATATTTAAAAAAAAATTAGGGATCCTTACTAAAACTCCAATAATGTAACCCAAGGTGTAAAAAATTGACCTGAAAAATTCCTTACGTCGCCTGCGCTGCGAAAACTATTGAAGATAGAACAAAACCATTTACTAAGACTTTGCAGAACTCATCATTATCTACAAAAAGTGTCGCGACAGCATATGTCTAAATATTATAGTTATGTCACAGCAAGCGGTTTTTTATTATAAAAATTTCATTTATAACTTTTTGAATTATTCAATTCAGACATTTAATTCGGAAGATATCACGAGTTTAAAAATGCAAGTATTAGAAAAAAGTCGCGTGGTGGCCGCCACCGCGCTCAGCTAGCCAGCATGCGATATGTAGGCTCCATGTAAGCGTTACTGGGGTACGGGGGAGTCAATATAATATGTAATATAATAATATTATAAAGAAGAAAGGTTTGATTTTTTGTTTGTTTGTTTGTTTCGAATAGGCTCCGAAACTACTGCACCGATTTGAAAAAATCTTTCACTGTTGGAAAGCTACACTATCCCTGAGTGTCATAGGCTTTTTTTAGATAAAAAAAAATAGATTTCTCTTACGGGGTTAAAATATATTACATAGAGATAGAGATATCCCCGAAGCGAAGCGAGGGCGGGTCGCTAGTAGGTAAGCAATATAAAGGATGGTTAACTATCAATATAAGGTACCATCTTTATCATCGTCGTCAACATCAGCCTATACATATACGTCCCCAATGCTGGGGCACGGGCCGACCAAAAACTAGGGATATCAAGCCTTAGTCAACGACGATTGACCAAGCGGGTTAGTCGACTACAAATTCTTAGAATTTCATTATACGACTACAGGTTTCCTTACGATATTTTTCCTTCACCGTTAAGGGTCGAATATCATAATCATAAATATGTCGATCTTCGTCGTCGTAAATTCGTGATATAAATATGATTAATTTAATAGGTCACAAAGTATGTCCAACTATCTAGTTTAATTGAGGAAATGTTTAATCGGTTTTTAAAGACATCTACGTGACTTGACACGCGCTGATATTTAATACTTAATCATTAATTGGTCTAATTAGTGCGAGAGTGCTTATTGTTAGCCTATATTTAGTATAGCTCTCATATTGTTGTTAGTATGGGTAATTCACAATGGTTCAGTAACTCAAGGGCATTGGGTAGTGCGGGGGGTCTTAATCTTTAATTATATGTAAATTAACACTGTAGCGCTACCATGAGTTTAAAAGTTACGGACTCGATATTGCCTACGTAAATATGTCTATGAAAAACTTGTACAGCGCCCCTGGTGGTTACGCTAAGAACTAAAATCGGTCGTATGAAAAAAAACAACTCGATAGGTTTTTAACGTACGTAGTTAGTACGGTAGTACGTACTTAGTATTCAGGGCCGTCTTTAAACTATTTGAGGCCCTGGGCATATTAGGATCATGGGGCCCCTATGACCTTGAGAAAACACTATTTAGTTACCTATCTAAATATATAAAAGGAGAAACTGACTGACTCACTGACTGACATATCGACGCACAGCCTAAACGGCTAAACGTAGGCACTTGAAATTTGGAAGGGACGTAGCTTAGTGTAGAGACTTAGCTTTTTAACTGACTGCGCTATAAAGAAGTTATGATTTTAGGAAGTTAAGAAAGGATTTCCCGAAATTCCCACGGGAACAGGAATTAACGGTAAAATCCTTTTGTATGAAAAATATTAACCGCATAAGTTAGACGCTTGAAGTTTGGCATGCCTACCTAGGTACCTTCATAAAATTAAAGGTTAGTTGCAACAGGATATTGTAAAATTCCCACGGGAACGAGAGTAATAGGGAAACAACACATGTGAGTGCATGCTGACTTTTAAACACAATCTCAAGCAACATTTTATAGAAAAAACCGGCCAAGTGCGAGTCGGGCTCGCGCACAAAGGGTTCCGTAGCAGCAAATATAATAAACTTATTATGTAAACAGAAAAACTTATTATGGGAAACAGAAAATATATATTGGTTTTAAAAATATGTTAGCTAAGTATGTGCCTGTATGTATGTTTTAAACTATTCAAAATAAATAATCATTCATCAATCAATTGTATTGCACTAGACATAAAAACATTGGTAAGAAATCATTGGTTTCAGTTTTTCTATTTAAATTTTTCTTTAAAGCATTAAACCACTTATGACTTTCGGAAAATGCTTGAGTCTTTAACAGACACTTTTGTGTCGTGTGTCTTATGATTATTATCAACATTTTAAAATTGTTAATACATATAAGCAAATATTGTTCGCCGTTGCAAGGTAACATCGATTTCAGGTTCGTTTCAGATCCGTCAAAAAGATCGAACTATAGATGCAACTATAAACAGGGTATAAGTACTCGGACTCTCGCTCAATAATGAGGTTTTCCGATATTAGTATGTTTAGGTTAATTTAAATACCTATATGTAGGTAGGCGACTTCGTTCGCGTGAGCTACAGGATTTTACATAAAAAAGTTTTTTCCCAATAACTCCCGTTCCAGTGGGAATTTTGCAATATCCTATTGCAACTAAGCTTTACGTTTATCAGGGTATCCGCATGCCTAATTTAAATTATCTATCTTACGTGGTTAAGATTTGTCATACAATTTTTTTCCCGCTAGCTCCTGTTTCCGTGGGAATTTCGGGAATTCCTTTCCTAGTGCACCTCTAAATTACCTAAGCTACTTCCAAATTTCAAGTGCCCACGTTTAGCCGTTTAGGCTGTGCGTTGATGTGTCAGTCAGTCAGTCAAAACAGTTAGTTTCTCCTTTTACATATTTACTAGCTGTGCCCGCGACTTCGTTCGCGTGGACTACAGGATTTTACTTACAGAAGTTGTTTTCCAATAACTCCAGTTCCCCTGGGAATTTTGTAATATCGTGTTGCAAGTGAGCTTTACGTTCATTAGGGTACCTGCATGCCAAATCTCAATCTTACGCGGTTTAGATTTTTTCATACAAAAGTTTTAGGTTTAAAGAAATTTATTCTTATAAGAAATTTACATTTCACTTATAATGAGAAATACAAACAAATATTTAATTAACTAATAGTAGGGATGTATTTAATCATCGACCGGCACTTTTTTAGGGTTCCGTAGCCAAAATGGCAAAAACGGAACCCTTATAGTTTCGTCATGTCCGTCTGTCCGTCTGTCCGTCTGTCCGTCTGTCACAGCCGATTTACTCGGAAACTATAAGTACTACAGTGATGAAATTTGATGGGAATATGTGTTGTATGAACCGCTACAAAAATATGACACTAAATAGTAAAAAAGAATTGGGGTGGGGCCCCCATACATGTAACTGAGGGATGAAATTTTTTTTTCGATGTACATACCCGTGTGGGGTATCAATGGAAAGGTCTTTTAAAATGATATAAAGTTTTCTAAAAAACATTTTTCTTAAAGTGAACGGTTTTTGAGATATCAGCTCTCAAAGTCGTAAAAAGTATGTCCCCCCCCCTCTATTTTTATAACTACGGGGTATAAAATTCTAAAAAAAATAGAGGTGAAGCATGCTAATTAACTCTTTCAACGATTTTTGGTTTGATCAAAGTATCTCTTATAGTTTTTGAGATAGGTTGATTTAACTGTAATTTTTTTTAATTGTGAAGCTGGTGTATATACTTCTTTATTCAGTTATCACAAGCCGATTTGGGCACGCCTATAGCACGGAATATTTATAAATACATATATAAAATTAATATTCATACATAAAAGTACAAGGCAAAATATCGGGAGAGTTTAGGCTCCATTCACCAGGTGTATAAATTGACATGTATTTTAAGTAAATTTAACGCTAAATGATAAATTGACGCTTAATATCCATTATAATCAATTATAAGTTTAGTCGAATGTATGACGCAGGTTAGTACGAGTAAAAACTTAGTTATCTTGTGACTGTGACTGTCAAGACAATAGCAATGATCAGAGGTCACGGCTACCGTGAAACTGGTTCTAATCATCTACTCTAGGGGACGGGCTGTTACTTATTATTAGAAATCTAGACTTTATTTTAAAATGTCTGCAAATTGGTAAGACGTTAAGCTCTCAAGCGAATTTCGAAAAAAAACGGAGTCATAAAATTGGTATAATTAAGTACGCATTTAAATATATTAAAGATTGTTCATTAACAGGGAATGATACAATTAACTAAAGATAAGTATATATATGTTACCTCCATATTAATTTGAATTTTAAATTTATGCTGCAATTTTATTACACTTCACTGACATATTATTTTGAAACAAAAGATTCGAAAAAGCCCACTAAAGAAAGAGATAGCTACTTAAATAACAAGGTCTCCTAATTAGGGCAGATTTCAGTCTTTTTAAGAAAAGTGGTCGCTTATAACATACTGCTTCTAGTATATTATAATATTGGGTACAAGATTAACAGCAACTATCATAATTATTTGCTCATATATGTATATCTATTAATATACACATATTTCCAATACATTACCCTAGCTACAGTTAGGTAAGCGGTAGCCATGTTCAATGATGCAAAAACAGGAAATAATAGAATAGATTGCATGATTTGATGATTTCTAAGATTCTTACTAACTTCAATCGGTCGATTAAACGGTGTCTAATATTGTATAACATTACTTTTATAGAAACTCTTGTTACGAATTAATACTAATGTTTATAAGCAGACACTTTCCTATATTTTTACGATTAGTGGTTTGATCATACTTTTAATAATGTTATAACCTATTTAGAAGACCTTCTGTAAAATTTACCTTGTTTCTTTTATTATTATTTTAATGCTTAATTACTAGGAAATGAACACATTTTTGTGGACTAAAACGCCTTGATAATCATTCTTAAATATAAAAACACAAAAATCATTTAAATGGCAAGTCTTCAATTCAGAATCCTCTTGACTTTTAAGTAGAAGCCAAATTTTAATTACTTAGTGATCGTATTCGGCCGCAAATTCAGTTTAATGAAAGTCGCTAAAGCAATTTTACACGTTTTGAATCTAGTCAGGGGATACCAGTCACAATCTGTCCGGTGGTTGGTGAACGGTATACGGGTAAGCGACCCCGGCTCCTCGAGCTACTATCGACTCAGTCCAAATCATCCGAGGCGATAGTATCCTTCCTCCCCTGTTCCTTCCCCCGTCATATATCCTTCCTACTCGTGGGAACGCAATGACCTTGTTAAAACAATGCACAAGGCAGAATGGCGGCGACGTGGTCCACAACCCGTCACGTCACGTTTCCCACAGAGGTGAAAAGTGGATCGCTGGAAGTGATCTCTGCCTACCCCTCTGGGAAAATGGCGTGATTTTATGTATGTGTATGTATGTTGAATCTAGTTATTACTTTGTATTAACCATTTTACTTGCACTAACTAAACAATGATAATAACTGGCTCGGTGGAACAGTTTAACTACCTACTGTTCCAAGAGTCGATTCCCACCCGGGACTAATATTTGTGTGACGAAAATCGGTGTTTGTTCCGTGTCTGGGAGTGTAATTAAATATATTAAAGTATTTTTGTGTACCCATTGTTGATTCTGATGTTCGTAGCACAAGTGTTTAAGCTACTTATCACGGGATTAGATCACTGTATGTGATATTTATTTAATAGGGCCACAACCTCCACACTTACCTACATAAGTAGTAGTTTAGCAGTACTACTTGTACTAAGTACATTCTATATTGACATCAGAAAAGACGCGGAAATATCTAATCCAAGGACAACCTTATAAGGAAAGACAGTTTCCATCTATTTCCTTGGAGTAATCTTGTAGAAACATTGAAAAACCCATTTACTTCTTTAACGCTAATGTTTTTCCTTCTGTAAATTAAGGTATATGTACCACAAATTCAAAAGTAACTTGACATATTTAGAAGTTATGACAAACTTTTATGAATTTTAACTGAGTAAAATGGTAGATTAAACCAGTATATGGAATAACTTCCTTATTTCTACTGTTTAATACCTTCATTAGACAACAATTTTTGCTTATTATATATATTAACTAGCTTTTTTTTCCTAACTGACTAACGATGATGGCTTGGAGGAGCCTTGTCATCATCACCGGGCTTGCGGGGGAGGGGATGGCTCTCAAAATTAACTAGCTGTGCCCGCGACTTTGTTCGCGTGAGCTACAGAATTTTACATACAAAAGTTATTTCCCAATAGCTCCCGTTCCCGAGGGAATTTTGCAATATCCTACTGCAACTAAGCTGTACGTTTATTAGGGCATGGGCATGGAAATGCCTAATTTCAATTATCTATCTTTAGATTTTTTCAAACAAAAGTTTTTTCCCGCCAACTCCCCTTTCCTTGGGAATTTTGAAATATCCTGTTGCAACTAAGCTTCAAGTTTACTAAGGTTAGGTTCACCTTGCATCCTTTGTGCTAACTTATAATGATTCAAATAAAACAAGTTTGAATTTAAACTCTACTGCGAAACAATCTGTTAGAAAACACGAATCAAATTACATCTTCTAGGATGACAAATTGGCAAGACTGCGTGTTAATTGGCTATTGTAAAATTGAACTGTAAATAAACAATAACAATGCATGGCTGCAACATAATGGATGCATCTTAATACTAACGGAAGTCATTTCTGTCTTCGCTCTTCGCATGAGAAACGTGTGACGAGTCATCGTCAAGTATAATGACACCATATCTACGTAAATGTTGTTATTTTAATGTCCAGTTTGCTATAGATACCTGCTTCCGCGATTGCAAACACCGTTAAATTATAAATAGTGTTACAATACAAAATAACTGTCTATCTCGCGAGATAGTGAGGGCCAATGCTTTTTTTTTCTTCTGACTTACGATGATGGCTTGGAGTAGCCTTGTCATCATCACCGGACTTGCGGGGGAGCGGATGGCTCTCACCCCTAACGGGCCAATGCAGCGTTGCGTCAACGTGGGGAGTAGACCATACAAAAATTGACCCACAGATGGGAATTTAAACCTCGAAACGTAACGTAATCGTATCGTAATTGTTACGTCACACCGCCACAGCCAATCAGAGCCCGCCATCATAGCCAGCCAATCACAGCCAAGCCATAGCCAAACGTCAACCACCGCACGCCAGTGGTGGGGATTAGCGCATAAAATGCCTTGCGAGCGCAGTCTGAGCATCTTTTTCGTGTCAGCCTCGGTGTAGGCCGAAACCCTGCCCAAATTTGTACCTATTTACCGAAATTATAATAAAAGTGTGATTATTGTCTGAGCCTATTTTATTTATGCCCGCTGTTTCATCTCAGAAGTGGGATAAATAAAAAAAAGCTATGAAGCGCAATCACACCACAGCGCGAAATATAGGAAACTTAGTGCGCCCTGAAGGATGGAGCGACGAACCTGTACAATCGCCTGAATCAAGTGAAAACGAAGGTAGCGCACCAGGTTCGCCTCCGGCAAAAAAAATTCTTAGAAGACTTCTGGAGACGGAAGTACAAAAAGCCGTTCGGGATCTAGACGAAGAACTGCCCTTAAGAAGAAAAGACCATCGTGCATCGTCACTAATCCCCGAATTCGATCCCGATAGTGAAGAGTGTGCCACTGCAACAGCATGGCTTAAAAAGATTGACCAGCTCGGAGAGATCCACAACTGGAGCGAAACCACAAAGGCGTTCTACTTACAAGATAAACTGAGAGGTCAAGCTAGAAGATGGTATAATCGCCTCGACGAATATGATTATTCTTGGGACGAATGGAAGAGCATGTTGACTCGTTCTTTCCCTAGACATCGTGACTACGGCAACATGTTGGAAGAAATGATGAACCGTCGAAAAATGCCTGCCGAATCGATGACTAAGTACTACCAAGACAAAGTTTCCATGTGCTTCCGGTGCAAACTTTCTGACAGCGCTACTATCTCCTGCATTATTCGCGGACTACCAACATCTCTTCAAGCCAACGCGAGGGCCTTCCAGTGCGAACGGCCAGAAGAATTGTATGAAGGTTTTCTCTGCTCCTTGGATGACTATCAGCCACCGCAACCAACAGTCGCACAACGAGCGCCAAACAAAGACTTCAATAACCGTCAAACGGATAGAAAACTTATTTCCTTCAATCCAGATGTAGATCCATGTCCACGGTGTAAAAAGACTGGCCACATACTGCGTAACTGCCCCTATCCAGATACACGATCGTGTTTTAAATGCGGCAAACAAGGGCACATCGCTACGCGGTGCATAATAGCCACGAAATCTGTGACGTCAGCAGACGAGAAGATCAAGGAAATTAAGCTTCTACAAAACAGCAACAAGGTCTATGAGAAGGTGGTTAAGATCAATGGTATATACGTAAAGTCCTACATTGATACTGGTAGTCAAGTAAATGTACTCAGCACTCACGTGTGTCGCTTACTAGACCTCGAAATTAACCGTACGAGTACAATACTGAAGGGGTTTTCTGGTGAAGCATTACCCAGCCGTGGAGAGGTTGAGTTTGAGCTAGATATCGATGGTATGCGCATCGCCTGCAAAGCTCATTTGACTGACGTTGATATGGGAAGCATCAATTTGTTAATTGGTCAACCTATTATCAACAGCGAAGGCATGTCCTTAGTGGTCAGCGACGGCAAGGCAACCCTCACGCAAGATGTTGATTTTTCAAGAAACTTTGACGTAGTTGAAGATCGCACCCGCTTCAAGATCATCACTGCCGAGAAAGAATGTTTATTGCCTGGCCTTTCCATCATCAAAGTGAATGTACTCAACAACGAGGAAGACAATGATGTCGTCACCACACCACAGCATTACGAACTACAAGGCGTGGTCTACTCAATCCCTGCCACCGCGCTGCGAGGAACTACTGGGTTCATCAAAGTCGTCAACAGCGGCAAAAACAACATCACCTGGGAAGCCGGTGCCGTATTGACAAGAGCTGACAGCTGCATCACTCCCCCGCCACCGGAGATTCAGGTTAGCTACCAAAAATATATTTTGCCTCCGCCTAAAGCCAAAGCCAGTTATTGTTGTCCCGTAGCCTCCATGTTGCACCAAAACATTGCTCATGTACTTACCATTATAGGGGGGATAAACGTTCATGAGATTAAAATAGGTCCATTAAATAAAAGCGATAGGGATAGTTTATTTAATTTACTAAACAAGTACAATAACTGTTTCGCTAGTAAAACACAAGAATTAGGTTGCACAGATTTATTGAAAATGAAAATAAACTTAACAAGTGATCAACCTATATATCGCCAGCCTTACCGCTTATCTCACAGCGAACAAGCTATAGTAAGGTCCAAAGTTGCTGAATTATTAGATGCAGGTGTAGTCCAAGAGTCAGAATCGTGTTTTGCTTCTCCAGTTATCCTTGTTAAGAAGAAGAACGGTGATAGTAGGCTTTGTGTCGATTACCGCGCCCTTAATGCGATCACCGTTAAGGATAGGTATCCTTTACCAAACATAGACGATCAAATCTCCAAATTAGCCGGCAAAAAACTTTTCACAAGTCTTGATTTAGCACAAAGTTATCATCAAGTGCAAATCGATCCAGTAGATGTACACAAAACCGCTTTTATAACACCTCAGGGGCACTATGAATATAAGCGCGTTCCGTTCGGCTTAGCCAACGCACCGTCTGTTTTTATGCGACTTATAAATAAAATTGTAGATTCGATAAGAAACGCCACTGACAGTTCAAAAAATGAAAATAACGCAGGTAGTTTAAAAACTAGTAGTAATGTGTTGTTTAGTGAGTACGAAGTGTTGGCTTTCTTAGATGATTTATTATTACCCTCTGTTGATGTTCGGTCGGGTTTGGATATTTTAGAAAAAGTGCTCTACAAGTTAAAAACTGAAAACTTAAAACTAAATATGAGTAAGTGCTCATTTTTGCAAAATAGATTAACATATTTAGGTCATGAGATCTCGTCTGATGGCATTCAGCCGGGTGAATCCAAATTGGCAGCTGTTGCGAAGTTTCCTGTTCCCCGTAACGTACATGATATTCGACAGTTTATCGGATTGTGTAGCTACTTTAGAAAGTTTATTAAAAATTTTGCTGTTATTGCCCGACCGTTAACTGATTTGACCAAGAAAAACGCGGTGTGGAATTGGAGTAGCGAACATTCTAATAGTTTTGAGCAATTGAAAGTGTGTTTATGTACAAAACCTACGCTAGCTTTATATGACCCTACACTGCCAACGGAGATTCACACGGATGCATGTAAATCAGGTATCGCGGGAATTTTATTACAAAAGCAAACTGATAATACACTACGTCCCGTTATGTACTTTAGTAGAGTAACTAGTAAGGAAGAAAGCATGTACCATAGTTATGAACTCGAAACTCTTGCCGTGGTCGAGTCGTTGCGTCGGTTTAGGGTATATATTGTAGGTAAACATGTCAAGGTAGTGACTGACTGCACGGCTGTCAGAGCCACATTAACTAAACGCGATATAATTCCTCGCATTGCTAGGTGGTGGCTTTCGATCCAGGATTTCGATATGAGCGTAGAATATAGGCCGGGGGAGCGTATGAGACATGTTTACGCGTTAAGTAGGAACCCGATCGATGCTGTGAACGTTAACCGCCTTGAAGTGTCTGACTGGTTCTATACTATCCAGTACCAAGATGACAAGTTAAAGCGGATTATCGATCAGCTTAAGAATGGTTCAGCTACCTCCGAAATAACTAACAACTATGTTTTCCTAAACGATAGGCTATATCGAAAAACTCTATACGGCAATCGTCTGGTAGTGCCAAACCTGGCTCGATGGAAGTTAGTCCAAATGCACCATGATGAGATTGGTCATGTAGGTCTACAAAAGTGTATGGACTTGATAAAAAAAGACTATTGGTTTCCTAAAATGACCCGGTTTGTTCGTAAATATGTTTCTGCATGTCTTAGTTGTGCGTACGGCAAAGGTGATTACGGAAAGAAAGAAGGTACATTATTTCCTATACCTAAACCCACAGAGCCAATGGTCATGGTTCATATAGACCACCTGGGACCCTTTTGTAAGACTGCAAAAGGTTATCAGTATATGTTAGTGATTACAGATTCTTTTTCAAAATTTGTTATTGCAGAGCCTTCCCGTTCCGTTAATTCCGTAGAAACCATTAGACTTCTTAAGAAAGTATTTAGTTTATTCGGATACCCTGACAGAGTTGTAAGTGACCACGGAAAAGCTTTTACAAGTAGATATTTTAAAAAGTTTTCGGGTGAAAAACAATTCAGGCATATTTTGACTTCTATTGCATGTCCGCGAGCCAATGGTCAAGTAGAACGTTCGAATCGAACCATCCTAAATGCATTACGAGCCACTAACCCTAGCGAAGCCTCTAACAACTGGGCAAACAGCTTACCTGACATTATCTGGGGCATTAATAATACTAGGAACGAAAGTCATTCAGTCAGGGGATACCAGTCACAACTATCTGTCCGGTGGTTGGTGAACGGTATACGGGTAAGCGACCCCGGCTCCTCGAGCTACTATCAACTCAGTCCAAATTATCCGAGGCAATAGTATCCTTCCTCCCCTTTTCCTTCCCCCGTCATATATCCTTGCTACTCGTGGGAACGCAATGACCTTGTTAAAACAATGCACAAGTCAGAATGGCGGCGACGTGGTCCACAACCCGTCACGTCACGTTTCCCACAGAGGTGAAAAGTGGATCGCTGGAAGTGATCTCTGCCTACCCCTCTGGGAAAAAGGCGTGATTGTATGTATGTATGTAGGAACGAAAGTACGACCTACCGACCTTACGACCTGATGTTTGCCAGAAGTGCTAGGCCGCTATGTGACGTTAGCACTGGTGGGAGTTCTAGTGAGTCCGTTGAGGTTAGGCGTAAAAATGCGAGCACTCGCTTGAAGATAGCGAGCGATAGGATGAAACGTAACTTTGATAGGAAACGCAAACCAAGTCGTGTGTACAAGAAGGGGGAATTAGTTTTATGGCGACAAGCTCCCACGAGCAGTGCAGCTAAGGTAAATACAAAGCTCGACGACATCTACTCTGGACCTTATGTAGTAATCAAGGTAGTAGGCAATGATAGATATAGAATTCGGAGTATCAAAGGTCTCCGGGGTTACAAGGCATTCACCGGCTTGGTCGCAGCAGACTCTTTAAGACCTTATGTCAGTATAACTCCTGTATCTGACAGTGCCAGTAGTTCTGACGAACAGCTTGAAACCGAAGACCTTCTCGATTTACTGGAAAGCTAACCATGTCCTCCCATTGCGGGAGCAATTTATTATTTCAGGACGGCCGAATGTTACGTCACACCGCCACAGCCAATCAGAGCCCGCCATCATAGCCAGCCAATCACAGCCAAGCCATAGCCAAACGTCAACCACCGCACGCCAGTGGTGGGGATTAGCGCATAAAATGCCTTGCGAGCGCAGTCTGAGCATCTTTTTCGTGTCAGCCTCGGTGTAGGCCGAAACCCTGCCCAAATTTGTACCTATTTACCGAAATTATAATAAAAGTGTGATTATTGTCTGAGCCTATTTTATTTATGCCCGCTGTTTCATAATCGTTCCGTACTACGAGAGCAATACAAGATCTTAACACACTCAGATGCGTACAGGTCGGTTCACGAAAGATGACCAATGCGCAGAAAGCGATTTTTAGGTCCCTGTTGAGGTGTGGGGTGAGGGGCGGGCGGAATGCGTCAAGACTGGAGCGACGCTATTGGTGCGTGCGCGCCGCGTGATGGACTGCAGCAGGCCGCTCAATCGCTATTCGTCAATTGCGGCATCGACATGCTGTCAGCGCAGTCAAGTGCAATTAAAAAGAAAAGTGTTTTGCTTTAAGATATTTGTTTCATATTTTTTGTGACTTGAAAAATTTTTTTGTTTTGTTAAGTTATCGTTGTTTTTGTCAAAGTTAATAAGTTAAATAAGTGTACCTACAATAATTACGAGTATATTAAGTATATTATAAGTTTAGGCAATTAAATATACCATTTCAATTACAATAAAATATTTTTTTGTATTAAGTATTTTCTTCATGAATACACATATGCGCATCGGCCGCCATTTGTGGTCAACTTCCATGAACCGACCTGTAAGGATCTCATCATCTCTGCCTATACTGGCTCGGTGAACAGTGGTTAGTGACCCTGGCTGGCGGTTCCAAGAGTCGTGGGTTCGATTCCCACTCGGGACTAATATTTGTGTGATGAACATGTAATGGGTGTTAGTTCGGTGTCTGAGCGTGATTATGTATTTATGAATACTAATGTAAATAGTAAAAGCGCTGCTTAGTTTGGGGTCAGGTGACCGTACCTAAGTAGAAATGTCCCAGATACATTATTACAGATGTATTTATTTATTTAGTGGCCAGCAAGGCCACTCCAACAACTTTCAGCACCATGCACCGGTCTACGGCCAACTGCATCCAACAAAACCCAACGATTTTCATCAGGTCGGCCATTGTCAGAATGTCCATCCGGTAGTTGGCAATACGCTTTCCAGTACATGGTCTTTAGCGGTGAGAGCCATCCGCTGCCCCGCATGTCCGGTGATGATGACAAGGCTACTCCAAGCCATCATCGTAAGTTAGTTAGGAAAAAGAGTCCGTGGTCTCCACTCAAGGATCTTTTTGCCCCAACGACCGTCCAATCTTCGTGCTATGTGGCCGGCCCATTGCGACCTCAGTTTGCTAATCCGTGCTTTAGCAACAGAAATAAGGAGCTCTGTAGAAGAACCACCTTCTACAGAGCTCCTTATTTCTGATTTGTAGAGAAATGCCGAGCATAGCCCTCTCCATAGCTCTCTGCGCAACATTGAGCCTCCTAAAAAGATCCGTTGTCTACCAGCCATAAGTCATCATCACTGATAGGTAACACACATTAGTCGGTAAGGATCTATTGTCCACAGATTACAATTCCAGACATTTTTAATACATAAAGACAAGATAAGATAGAGATAAAAATAATTATAATATCAACAAGCCAAGATACACCAACGTAGGTAGTTTTGCAAACATAGATATTATAAAACGTTAAACCCAAAATTCTTGAAAACATTTATCCAACCAAACAAATATCTACCAACAGCCATAATATTATGGTAATGGGTAAAAATTATGGTGTTTAGACAATAATGAGATAAAGTAAATGCACCAATTATGGACGGTTTAAGGATTTGTTTTTCGTTTTTTCTTCATAGTTTGTATGTTTTGCAATATACGTTCGCGGGGATTTGGAGGTTAATAAAAAGTCCTTTTCTTAATAAGTATTCAATGTTTAAAATCAGTTATAAGCTAGCTTCAATAAAATATAATTTAGGAAAAATAACCTTTGCCAATCTCCATTTATGGACAGGGAAGATCCAGTTATGAACACCCAATTATGGACGTTATCCAATTATGGACACCCATTTATGGACATTCTTCAATTGAATGCTTAAATCTATAACTCAAGAGTATTAGGGTTGAGTATGTTAGTATAATGAAATAAAAACCATTTAAATTAAATAATAAAATAATGTAATAGGTAACTCAAATATCAATCATCAGATATCAAAAAGTAATCGGCAAAGGCCAAAGCCTTTAAGCCAAGAAAAACCAAATAAAAATGTCCTCTTAACTAGTATTATTTAAATAGGAGACCCCTTCGTTGGTCTATTGGTAGCAAGCGCTGCGTAAGGTCCGAGAGGGCCCCGGTTCGAGTCCGGGGTCGGGCAAAATTTGTGTGAGTTTTTCTGTGATGAAATTTCTCAGCCCGTAGTTAGGAAGCTGGCGGTTGAACGCCCGTGGCTCGAAAAGCACGTTAAGCCGGTGGTCCTGCGCCCGATCTCTCATCGCTCATGTCGGATTGCCGTCTCACCGAGTTATGAGAGTAAGGGAATAGAGAGTGCACTTGTGTTTGCGCGCGCATTTGTGCACTATAATATGTCCTGCGCACTTGGCTGATTTCAATTGAGATCGGCCGCCATGGCTGAAATCGGTCTGACGCCTTATTATTTAAATAACATTTCAATATAATCATCTCCTTCACTTCTCGATCTTTAAGCAAATTGGTTTAGAGGTTAAATAAAAATTTTAAAAAACCCACACTCTTTTCTATTCACTTTGCCAACAATAATCAAAAATCAAATGTCTTCTTACTAGTTTCATACCTATCAAAATACAGCTATAATCAGTCTCAACAATTACTTATACATAAAATCACGCCTTTTTCCCAGAGGGGTAGGCAGAGATCACTTCCAGCGATCCACTTTTCACCTCTGTGGGAAACGTGACGTGACTGCTTGTGGACCACGTCGCTGCCATTCTGCCTTGTGCATTGTTTTAACAAGGTTATTGCATTCCCACGAGTAGCAAGAATATATGACGGGGGAATATATGATTTGGACTGAGTCGATAGTAGTTCGAGGACTCGGGGTCGCTTACCAGTATACCGTTCGCCACCCACCGGACAGATAGTTGTGACTGGTATCCCCTGACTGTAATATAATTATTATGTATATTACCCTGTCTTAAATTATAAATGTAACATGACATAAAAAATACAAACAACTCAATAAAAATTTTTTTTTAGAAAAGTTATTCTAGTTATTATTTTCTAAATAGTGCACTTCTTTAATTACATTTGCCATTTGTTCTTTAGTATAAGCTTTTCTAGTCGCCATATCTAAAGTGAAACAAAATTTATTTATTTAAATAATTTGAACCTATTTTGGACACCCATTTATGGACACAATGTTCATAATTGAATTATTAAATTTAAAGTCTTAATTTGCGACTGATCTAAAAATAAAGATAAAGGTAAACGATTGTACAACTATAAGATGTATGAAAAACGTATATTTGTAAAATATCCTTCATAGACAAAATGTCCATATTTGGGTACAGGCTTACAAAAATATCCAATTATGAACATTGATAAATTCCGAGGCTAAAATTACTATGAGGTTTTAGATTAGAATATATAATAAACCTTTTATTATCAGTAATTCAATAAATAATATCATTTTTAACAACAAGATTACACTTGTCATAAAAAAAGCTAATAAATTTACTTACATGCATTGCGCTCCTTATAAGAAATTTCAAATCTCGACACCTAAACGCACCGCACTAGTAAGAATCGTTATAGTCGAAAATAATATAGCGGAGAGCTGTCAAATGTTGTTTACATCAAATCTAGAATTTTGGTACAACCGATTAATGTTGCTGTTGGAAAAAAAATACCTACCGGTTTCGTATTATTGGAGGCATTTTTGAAAACTGTCCATAATGGGGTCCGCGTCCATAATAGGTGCATTTACCTTACGCATACAAATCCTTACTTCCTTACTAATATTATAAATCCGAAAGTAACTCTGTTTGTCTGTCTGTCTGTCTGTTACTCTTTCACGCATAGAGTACTGGACCGATTTAAATGAAATTTGGTACAGATATAGTCCAGAGCCTAGGAAAGGTTATAGGCTACTTTTTAACCGACTGCGCTATAAGGAAGTAATGTTTTACCCGTTAAACGTCTCTACGCGGACGAAGTCGCGGGCGGAAAGCTAGTACATTTTAATGAATATGTATCAATAAGTTCTTGCCGATACACATTATAAACGCGATTTTTCTTAACTATCAGCGACAATCTTTATTGAGCGGCATTTTTTTTTTTTGCAAAGTCGTTTTGTAATAATTTATGACGTTTTTTGAGTAAAACAACTTTCCGTCTAATTTTCGACCGGTTTTTAAACACGTCACACATAATATGCGCTTACGTATCTAGTTTAATTGCGTATTTAAGTATGTGTCTTCCAGAAAATATACATGAGAAATTTTTTTATATAGAAAAATTTCTTGGTTGACTATAAAATTAGAAATCATAATAGTAACTTTTGTATGTATTGTAGGTTTGAAAAAATCAGATAGTAGAAAGAAATCTTTATTTTATGATTTTGTACCTAAGTAGGTACAATTTATTTTATGAAATTCGCAATATATATTTTACCATATTTATCAATAGGTATTCAAAGATATAAAGATTTTTTTTATAAGAAAGAAAAAGTTGGTAATCTCAAATTACACAAATTTCATTTACCTGTTTTTCTTCCTTCAATAAACAACTTATGCTTAATAGACTACTGACCCGCCCTCGCTTCGCTTCGTGTATAACACATAAAAACCTTACTTTTTAGTCCCTCTATCTATTGAAAATAACCCCAAAAATCCGTTGCGTAGTTTTAAAGATTTAAGTGTTCAAACATACAATACTACACACATACAGACGCGGGAAGCTACTTTGCTTTATACTATGTATGTAGTGATGATGAAGGTAGACTTTCGGAAAATGTAGATAGGCATAATAATAATATGTCAATAAATAAAAACATCCTTACAAAGGAAACCAGTTGAAAAACAATTTTATTTAAATCATAATGCCTTTTCATTTCAACACTCATGTTTTCGGAGCTTTTGCAAGACCGAAGCTTAACAAAAACTAATAAAAATGTGAGTACATTCCTATACGAGTAGGCAAACATTTTCATGGAATCATGTTTTTATTATGAAATTGTGAAAACAAGAGCAAATTAAATGTTTTTTCCATCGTCCCTTAGGCAGTGTTGTGATTCGGTTAGGAGGATCTTTCGGTAGTGAATTGAGACTTTCATAATAATTTAATATTCTGTAGTGTTTTGGGTTTGTAATAGGTCGTATTTTTATTTCGGCGCACAAAGGGCAAATTCATATTTTGTTCGGAGGAAATTATTTTGTATCAAAAAATATATTATAGAATATATATACATATATATTTATCAATTTTTTTTATATAGCCTGAGATGTTTGACAGCTGGGCAAAGGTGATAGAAATATATATATTATAGAATTCGATGGTGTGTGCCATTCATTTTTATTTTTTTATTTTGAGAGGATACAAATATTTGGTTCAACTTTTTATAATAAAGATAATTTAAAGACCTCTCCAGACCATCAAAAATAAACCAGACAAGCATTTACTTTAGCGCTATAATATAAACATGACATAAAACCGAAACCTTTCGGTTATATATAAGCTCTACTTTCGAGTAAACTCCTCGGCCAACAAGAATACGGGGGTTGAGGAGGGGGACTTTGTTTTTTCTAAGCAGAAAATAATAAAAGACACTCCTTGTTCCATTGTCTTTGGTTGTAGAAGTGTGACGAGAGTCAAGATCAGCTTTATGGTCTCAAGCATCGGTGATTAGTACTTTTTGCTTCACTGGTTCATCTAAACATTTGGGTAGGGCACTAATCGTTGTATGTATTTGTTTATTTCAATTACGGCTATTCATCCAGTAATTTTCAAATTTGACATAGGTATTATAGGTACTCATTCTGGATCCTGTTTCTTGTTTTTGAAACTTAATTCGTACTAGAAATAGGAATAGACTGTAGATATAAAACATAATAATCAATAATGAGCAAAGACATTTATCACTACATAGTATACAGCAAAGTTCGAAAAGCGCTACCCGCGTCTGTCTGTATGTAAATATTATGTTTAATTAAATCCTTACAATTACGCAACGGGTTTTGATTGTTTTTTTTTTAATATCTAAAGGGACTCATGAGGAAGGTTTTTACGTATAATACACCCGAAGCGAATTATGTCATAAGTATTCCCTTTTTGGCGTAGTAACAAAAGTTGTTTATCTACCTAACCACGTAACTATCTCTATACTAAATTTCAACTAAATTGTTTCAGTGGATTAGCCCAAAACACATAGTTTGCTGTAACCTTTGGAGTTTGGACATTTAATCCCATCCGCCATATTTCTATGTCACCTAACCTCGATTATTGACCGCAACGACATAAATTAAGGGGAAGTCAACAAACACATCTATCTGATGTTTTGATTGATCGATTGAAGTTACATACATAAGCGGTTCAAACCAGTTATTTACCTCAATTGGATAATGGGAACCGGTTAGAGGCAGATCATTCTGTTTTGTAGCAGTTTGTTCCGGTAAATGCATAATTGCAGGAATTGTGCAGCAGAAACGTGATTCTCCATGTGACATATCTATGGTGACGTCATCAAACCCAGGGGGGTATCTAGTATAGGGTATATTTTTTAATTTATTTTGTAAGATACACAAACAATGTATTGTGCTTTTTTTCATTCAGTTTTTGGGTTCCGTACCTAAAGGGTTAAATCGTTACCCTATTAGGTACTGGTCCCTCTGTCCGTCCGTCCGTCTGTCACCAGGCTATACACCGTGAAATTTTAGTGGTTGTTTTCCCGCAGCAAAATGATTCTGTCTTAGTAGTACAATAGATCGATGCAGTTTTTTTTTATTAAAATCAATAAATGTCAGTTTTACAAAAGTGATAAACGAAACATTCGAATTCGAGAACGCCAACTAACGCCAGTAGTACTAGCCGCGCTTCGTCCTGCTAGAATTGTTATTATTATTTAAATAATAAGGCTGTCTGTCCGGAGCAAGCGATGCAGCGGAGCGTCAAAAAAATCTCCACTTCTCTTCAGTACAAATAAGTTATTTCAAAAAGGATACTATTGGAATGGGAAAATAATTACCGTTGAATAAGTAGCGATACTTATTTTAACGTTAAATGGTAACGATACTTATTACGGCACGGCACTAATAATCATCGTAAAATACTAACTTTTATTGTAAAAGTGCACATGCCGAACTAACATGTCTCAAAAATTCGTTTCCAATTTATTAACCGGTAATTTTTTACAGGTAACGTGTAAACTGAAACTGTAATAACAGTAACGTAAATAATAGTACTAAAATAACGTCCGGTGGAGGACAGGCCTAATGATTCGACAGGTTATTGACCGTCCGATCAGCTGATTGATACCGATTGCTGGTATCAATCAGCTGATTTTAACTTACTACCTATTTACTAACAAGTGATTTCCATATTTCCTTCATACTTTACCGGGCTTAGGACCATCGTAAATACTTTGCCTACTAAATTACGAACATAATGTTTTAATGGATAAACATCGGGTCATCAAAAAGAAGAGTTAAGATTGTCTGAAAGTAATAATTTGTTGCTGAATTAGGTAATAAAGTATTTAAAAATGAAAAATCAAAGTATTTAAAAATGAAAATCAACGTATTTACACTGATTTGAATTTCCTACCTAACCTTAGAAATTTCACTATTCACAAATTATGTACAAGTACTTACTCTTCCTGGTACCGGAGCAATTATCAAAATGTAAGCCACTGCGTTCCACACACAAACGCGCACGTTTTATCTCACGTCACGTCTAACTACATTGAAAGCGTCCACTATCCCAGTTTTCAACTCATCGCAAACTGCCCGTGACCGAGCAGCCGCTGGGTAGCGGTTACGATCGTCCGGTGCTGTGGCACCTGCGGGTTCACATGACCACATCTGCTAGACACATACTCCACATTCGAATAAACATAATGGCGATCCATTTTGACCTCACGGTATCGCGTCACGCATGCGTAGGCGGCGGGCGGCGAGCGGCGTACGTGCGTGCGCAGCGGACGGCGCACGCAGCGGGACTGAGGAGTCCGTAGGTATCGGTAGTGCGCTCGCGCCCGGTGCGCGGCTCTATCAAAGAGTCGTCGCGGCGGCGGCGTCCTTTGTCGGGGCAGTCCGACAAAGGGCGCCGCCGCCGCGCCGCGCCGCCATTAGGGTAATAAATTACAATCTACGTAGGTATCTACCTACTATTACTACTACTATCATTTCTCACTGTTTCGAGTTAAATAATATTTTTTTGAAAAGTTGAGATTTTTTTCTTACGTTTTCACGAAATAATTAGCATGGTTCGATAGTACTACGATGGGTAAATCGTTCTGCTTCGGGAAAACAACCACTAAAATTTCACGGTGTATATCAAGAACCGCGATAGGTAGACATGTTAATTTTTATTCCAATATTTTTAAAAAGATCCTGCGCAAGTCTGGCTCGGACATGGCCGGTTTTACTTTCACTTAAAAATTCATTCTAGTACATTTTAGTACAGCAATCTTCTTTGTAAAGATTGACATTTTTGTGCAAGCGCTAGGCAGATTATGATTAAGTAACTTACCAAATATCTACTACCTATTGGAAATTATTGTTTCTTCAGATAAGTAGGTACGGTAGAAGAAGCCAATCAGGTGAAGAAAAATGGATTCAGTACGCTGATTGTAGACATAGATATTAAAGAAGGTTTATAAGAAATTATAAGGTTTCTTCCGTAGTTCATGCGAGTAATAATCCCTACAAACATTATAAATGCAAAAGTAAGCCCAGTCTTTTATGTGTAATGAACTGATTTGAATAAAATTTGGCACATATTAAGTCCAAAGGCTTAGGAAGGACTGGGAACACCAGCTAGGTCATCATCGTCATCAGCCTTCTCAAATGCTCGCCACTCTCGACCTTAAAGCAAGTTCCTTCCTTTTTAAACCCATTTTCACAATAGTCCAGTCATTTAAGCTTAAATTAGGTAAGAATCTCGGAATTCGAGATACCCAGCTGTAAGTCTGTAAATACTTAGATATTGACACAATTTTTGTATGAGAACCCCTTAAACATTGGTTTTAAGCTTTTTCTAGTATAAGGTGTCATAGAGGCTACTAAAATACATCATTCGTGAAAATTTTAACTGTCTAGCACAATCGCACGTGAGCCTGGAAGCTTTTTGAAAATACAACTTTTCCAACTATTTGCATCGCTGTATCTCTGAAATGGTGAATCTTAGGAATAAAACGTACAGACATTTTTTATAGATAAATAGAAGATAAGTAATTTTCTCCTACACACTTTTATGATAAAACTTCCCGTTTCGCTCAAAAGTTCATAAAACTGATATTTGTGACATTTGACATTGAAAAATTTAATAGTTGCGTAGGTACACCCTACAATATGTAGGTTTTGAGACAACTTTTAGGACGTCAATATACAAGTATTTACAGACTTACAGCTAGGTATCTCGAATTCCGAGATTTTTACCTAATTTGGCTGGACTACAACACATTCAATACAAACAAAAAAACTTAAGCATATACATGGATATAAAGATGACAACAAATTCTACTGGACTGACAGACGCGGGAAGCTACTTTGCTTTATGCTATGTAGTGATAATACACGATAAATATTTTTGAATTCTATCCTAAATCGTCGGTCTGATTATCAAAAATGCATAACTCCTTTAGAGTGATTTTCTCGTTTCAACATTTTAGTCACTCCATTTTCGTTAATTATACAATTGAAATTTGATTAAAACAGCATTGAAATTGGCAAAAAAATCATATCTTTCTGTCTCCTGTAAAATTTACTTAATTTTAGACCGACGATATTTATTATTGTTTAAAGCTTTAAAACCCGTATTAGTATTTTTTTCGTTTAAGAGGAATAAACATACATCCACACACACAAACTTTCAAATTTATATTATAGTATAGATCTAGCAGCTACTCTTCAAATCGGAAATAGGTACTTAGAATCGTAGTATGATTGTACAGTTTCAGAAAAGGGCTCATATATCATAACATATCGCAAGGTCTCCGTTGTATTACATTCCGTAATGTCAAAGGTATACAATACATCATGACTGATATGGTATACGAAGGTTGCGTGGTGTTTGTCGAGAATATAAAGATCACGATATCTGGTTTGTGTAGGTAGGTACTGTCCTCATGAGGTCAGCTTCAGAGTTCTGAGTTCTTGTCTGGATTCTACAGTTTTTGGTTAAGCTATTTCATAACGTGCCTATCTAGAAGGGTAGACGACTAAAAGAAATCAAATAAGTCCGTTATTCAGATTATTAAAAAATATTCTACCTACTCATATATTTTATTTTGTTTAACAAACAAGAAATTATAAAGATATAGTGCTAAGAAGTTTCGGATGACGTCACGTTATGATACATTTTTTTCCTAAACTTGACGGCACAATCCCCCACTCTAGAAGTTTGATAAGCTATATTTTGTTGTTTATCAATAAATTGAAAAACCAAAAGATAGGTGACCCATATTTTTGTATAAACTAACTTACGGACTAAACAGAATAATTAAATTTTGACCCAGTCGTGACGCATTAAACGCATTTGATTTTAAGTAGTTTTACCAAGAGCCAAGAAGAATACGGGGGTGGGGGGGGTTTGTTTTTCTAAGCAGAAAATAATAAAAGACACTCCCTGTTCCATTGTCTTTGGTTGTAGAAGTGTGACGAGAGTCAAGATCAGCTTTATGGTCTCAAGCATCGGTGATTAGTACTATTTGCTTCACTGGTTCATCTAAACATTTGGGTAGGGCACTTATCGTTGTATGTATTTGTTTATTTCAATTACGGCTATTCATACAGTAATTCTCAAATTTGACATAGGTATTATACTCATTCTGGATCCTTTTTCTTGTTTTTGAAACCAAATTCGTACTAGAAATAGGAATAGACTGTAGATATAAAACATAATAATCAATAAAGAGCAAAGACATTTATCACTACATAGTATACAGCAAAGTTCGAAAAGCGCTTCCCGCATCTGTCTGTATGTAAATATTATGTTTAATTAAATCCTTACAATTACGCAACGGGTTTTGATTGTTTTTTTTTAATATCTAAAGGGACTCATGAGGAAGGTTTTTACGTATAATATACCCGAAGCGAATTATGTCATAAGTATTCCCTTTTTGGCGTAGTAACAAAAGTTGTTTATCTACCTAACCACGTAACTATCTCGATACTAAATTTCAACTAAATTGTTTCAGTGGATTAGCCCAAAACACATAGTTTGCTGTAACCTTTGGAGTTTGGACATTTAATCCCATCCGCCATATTTCTATGTCACCTAACATCGATTATTGACCGCAACGACATAAATTAAGGGGAAGTCAACAAACACATCTATCTGATGTTTTGATTGATCGATTGAAGTTACATACATAAGCGGTTCAAACCAGTTATTTACCTCAATTGGATAATGGGAACCGGTTAGAGGCAGATCATTCTGTTTTGTAGCAGTTTGTTCCGGTAAATGCATAATTGCAGGAATTGTGCAGCAGAAACGTGATTCTCCATGTGACATATCTATGGTGACGTCATCAAACCCAGGGGGGTATCTAGTATAGGGTATATTTTTTAATTTATTTTGTAAGATACACAAACAATGTATTGTGCTTTTTTTCATTCAGTTTTTGGGTTCCGTACCTAAAGGGTTAAATCGTTACCCTATTAGGTACTGGTCCCTCTGTCCGTCCGTCCGTCTGTCACCAGGCTATACACCGTGAAATTTTAGTGGTTGTTTTCCCGCAGCAAAATGATTCTGTCTTAGTAGTACAATAGATCGATGCAGTCTTTTTATTAAAATCAATAAATGTCAGTTTTACAAAAGTGATAAACGAAACATTCGAATTCGAGAACGCCAACTAACGCCAGTAGTACTAGCCGCGCTTCGTCCTGCTAGAATTGTTATTATTATTTAAATAATAAGGCTGTCTGTCCGGAGCAAGCGATGCAGCGGAGCGTCAAAAAAATCTCCACTTCTCTTCAGTACAAATAAGTTATTTCAAAAAGGATACTATTGGAATGGGAAAATAATTACCGTTGAATAAGTAGCGATACTTATTTTAACGTTAAATGGTAACGATACTTATTACGGCACGGCACTAATAATCATCGTAAAATACTAACTTTTATTGTAAAAGTGCACATGCCGAACTAACATGTCTCAAAAATTCGTTTCCAATTTATTAACCGGTAATTTTTACAGGTAACGTGTAAACTGAAACTGTAATAACAGTAACGTAAATAATAGTACTAAAATAACGTCCGGTGGAGGACAGGCCTAATGATTCGACAGGTTATTGACCGTCCGATCAGCTGATTGATACCGATTGCTGGTATCAATCAGCTGATTTTAACTTACTACCTATTTACTAACAAGTGATTTCCATATTTCCTTCATACTTTACCGGGCTTAGGACCATCGTAAATACTTTGCCTACTAAATTACGAACATAATGTTTTAATGGATAAACATCGGGTCATCAAAAAGAAGAGTTAAGATTGTCTGAAAGTAATAATTTGTTGCTGAATTAGGTAATAAAGTATTTAAAAATGAAAATCAAAGTATTTAAAAATGAAAATCAACGTATTTACACTGATTTGAATTTCCTACCTAACCTTAGAAATTTCACTATTCACAAATTATGTACAAGTACTTACTCTTCCTGGTACCGGAGCAATTATCAAAATGTAAGCCACTGCGTTCCACACACAAACGCGCACGTTTTATCTCACGTCACGTCTAACTACATTGAAAGCGTCCACTATCCCAGTTTTCAACTCATCGCAAACTGCCCGTGACCGAGCAGCCGCTGGGTAGCGGTTACGATCGTCCGGTGCTGTGGCACCTGCGGGTTCACATGACCACATCTGCTAGACACATACTCCACATTCGAATAAACATAATGGCGATCCATTTTGACCTCACGGTATCGCGTCACGCATGCGTAGGCGGCGGGCGGCGAGCGGCGTACGTGCGTGCGCAGCGGACGGCGCACGCAGCGGGACTGAGGAGTCCGTAGGTATCGGTAGTGCGCTCGCGCCCGGTGCGCGGCTCTATCAAAGAGTCGTCGCGGCGGCGGCGTCCTTTGTCGGGGCAGTCCGACAAAGGGCGCCGCCGCCGCGCCGCGCCGCCATTAGGGTAATAAATTACAATCTACGTAGGTATCTACCTACTATTACTACTACTATCATTTCTCACTGTTTCGAGTTAAATAATATTTTTTGAAAAGTTGAGATTTTTTCTTACGTTTTCACGAAATAATTAGCATGGTTCGATAGTACTACGATGGGTAAATCGTTCTGCTTCGGGAAAACAACCACTAAAATTTCACGGTGTATATCAAGAACCGCGATAGGTAGACATGTTATTTTTTATTACAATATTTTTAAAAAGATCCTGCGCAAGTCTGGCTCGGACATGGCCGGTTTTTACTTTCACTTAAAAATTCATTCTAGTACATTTTAGTACAGCAATCTTCTTTGTAAAGATTGACATTTTTGTGCAAGCGCTAGGCAGATTATGATTAAGTAACTTACCAAATATCTACTACCTATTGGAAATTATTGTTTCTTCAGATAAGTAGGTACGGTAGAAGAAGCCAATCAGGTGAAGAAAAATGGATTCAGTACGCTGATTGTAGACATAGATATTAAAGAAGGTTTATAAGAAATTATAAGGTTTCTTCCGTAGTTCATGCGAGTAATAATCCCTACAAACATTATAAATGCAAAAGTAAGCCCAGTCTTTTATGTGTAATGAACTGATTTGAATAAAATTTGGCACATATTAAGTCCAAAGGCTTAGGAAGGACTGGGAACACCAGCTAGGTCATCATCGTCATCAGCCTTCTCAAATGCTCGCCACTCTCGACCTTAAAGCAAGTTCCTTCCTTTTTAAACCCATTTTCACAATAGTCCAGTCATTTAAGCTTAAATTAGGTAAGAATCTCGGAATTCGAGATACCCAGCTGTAAGTCTGTAAATACTTAGATATTGACACAATTTTTGTATGAGAACCCCCTTAAACATTGGTTTTAAGCTTTTTCTAGTATAAGGTGTCATAGAGGCTACTAAAATACATCATTCGTGAAAATTTTAACTGTCTAGCACAATCGCACGTGAGCCTGGAAGCTTTTGAAAATACAACTTTTTCAACTATTTGCATCGCTGTATCTCTGAAATGGTGAATCTTAGGAATAAAACGTACAGACATTTTTTATAGATAAATAGAAGATAAGTAATTTTCTCCTACACACTTTTATGATAAAACTTCCCGTTTCGCTCAAAAGTTCATAAAACTGATATTTGTGACATTTGACCTTGAAAATTTAATAGTTGCGTAGGTACACCCTACAATATGTAGGTTTTGAGACAACTTTTAGGACGTCAATATACAAGTATTTACAGACTTACAGCTAGGTATCTCGAATTCCGAGATTTTTACCTAATTTGGCTGGACTACAACACATTCAATACAAACAAAAAAACTTAAGCATATACATGGATATAAAGATGACAACAAATTCTACTGGACTGACAGACGCGGGAAGCTACTTTGCTTTATGCTATGTAGTGATAATACACGATAAATATTTTTGAATTCTATCCTAAATCGTCGGTCTGATTATCAAAAATGCATAACTCCTTTAGAGTGATTTTCTCGTTTCAACATTTTAGTCACTCCATTTTCGTTAATTATACAATTGAAATTTGATTAAAACAGCATTGAAATTGGCAAAAAAATCATATCTTTCTGTCTCCTGTAAAATTTACTTAATTTTAGACCGACGATATTTATTATTGTTTAAAGCTTTAAAACCCGTATTAGTATTTTTTTCGTTTAAGAGGAATAAACATACATCCACACACACAAACTTTCAAATTTATATTATAGTATAGATCTAGCAGCTACTCTTCAAATCGGAAATAGGTACTTAGAATCGTAATATGATTGTACAGTTTCAGAAAAGGGCTCATATATCATAACATATCGCAAGGTCTCCGTTGTATTACATTCCGTAATGTCAAAGGTATACAATACATCATGACTGATACGGTATACGAAGGTTGCGTGGTGTTTGTCGAGAATATAAAGATCACGATATCTGGTTTGTGTAGGTAGGTACTGTCCTCATGAGGTCAGCTTCAGAGTTCTGAGTTCTTGTCTGGATTACCTACGGTTTTTGGTTAAGCCATTTCACAAGGTGCCTATCTAGAATAGGGTAGACGACTAAAAAAAATCAAATTAGTCCGTTATTTACTTTATTTAAAAATATTGTACTCATATTTTTTTTTTGTTTAACAAACAAGAAATTATGAAGATATAGAGTTCTAAGAAGTTTCGGATGACGTCACGTTATGGTATATTTTTTTCCTAAACGTGACGGCACAATCCCCCACTCTAGAAGTTTGATAAGCTATATTTTGTTGTTTATCAATAAATTGAAAAACCAAAAGATAGGTGACCCATATTTTTGTATAAACTAACTTACGGACTAAACAGAATAATTAAATTTTGACCCAGTCGTGACGCATTAAACGCATTTGATTTTAAGTAGTTTTACCAAGAGCCAAGAAGAATACGGGGGTGGGGGGGGGCTTTGTTTTTTCTAAGCAGAAAATAATAAAAGACACTCCCTGTTCCATTGTCTTTGGTTGTAGAAGTGTGACGAGAGTCAAGATCAGCTTTATGGTCTCAAGCATCGGTGATTAGTACTATTTGCTTCACTGGTTCATCTAAACATTTGGGTAGGGCACTTATCGTTGTATGTATTTGTTTATTTCAATTACGGCTATTCATACAGTAATTCTCAAATTTGACATAGGTATTATACTCATTCTGGATCCTTTTTCTTGTTTTTGAAACCAAATTCGTACTAGAAATAGGAATAGACTGTAGATATAAAACATAATAATCAATAAAGAGCAAAGACATTTATCACTACATAGTATACAGCAAAGTTCGAAAAGCGCTTCCCGCATCAGTCTGTATGTAAATATTATGTTTAATTAAATCCTTACAATTACGCAACGGGTTTTGATTGTTTTTTTTTTAATATCTAAAGGGACTCATGAGGAAGGTTTTTACGTATAATATACCCGAAGCGAATTATGTCATAAGTATTCCCTTTTTGGCGTAGTAACAAAAGTTGTTTATCTACCTAACCACGTAACTATCTCGATACTAAATTTCAACTAAATTGTTTCAGTGGATTAGCCCAAAACACATAGTTTGCTGTAACCTTTGGAGTTTGGACATTTAATCCCATCCGCCATATTTCTATGTCACCTAACATCGATTATTGACCGCAACGACATAAATTAAGGGGAAGTCAACAAACACATCTATCTGATGTTTTGATTGATCGATTGAAGTTACATACATAAGCGGTTCAAACCAGTTATTTACCTCAATTGGATAATGGGAACCGGTTAGAGGCAGATCATTCTGTTTTGTAGCAGTTTGTTCCGGTAAATGCATAATTGCAGGAATTGTGCAGCAGAAACGTGATTCTCCATGTGACATATCTATGGTGACGTCATCAAACCCAGGGGGGTATCTAGTATAGGGTATATTTTTTAATTTATTTTGTAAGATACACAAACAATGTATTGTGCTTTTTTTCATTCAGTTTTTGGGTTCCGTACCTAAAGGGTTAAATCGTTACCCTATTAGGTACTGGTCCCTCTGTCCGTCCGTCCGTCTGTCACCAGGCTATACACCGTGAAATTTTAGTGGTTGTTTTCCCGCAGCAAAATGATTCTGTCTTAGTAGTACAATAGATCGATGCAGTTTTTTTTTATTAAAATCAATAAATGTCAGTTTTACAAAAGTGATAAACGAAACATTCGAATTCGAGAACGCCAACTAACGCCAGTAGTACTAGCCGCGCTTCGTCCTGCTAGAATTGTTATTATTATTTAAATAATAAGGCTGTCTGTCCGGAGCAAGCGATGCAGCGGAGCGTCAAAAAATCTCCACTTCTCTTCAGTACAAATAAGTTATTTCAAAAAGGATACTATTGGAATGGGAAAATAATTACCGTTGAATAAGTAGCGATACTTATTTTAACGTTAAATGGTAACGATACTTATTACGGCACGGCACTAATAATCATCGTAAAATACTAACTTTTATTGTAAAAGTGCACATGCCGAACTAACATGTCTCAAAAATTCGTTTCCAATTTATTAACCGGTAATTTTTTTACAGGTAACGTGTAAACTGAAACTGTAATAACAGTAACGTAAATAATAGTACTAAAATAACGTCCGGTGGAGGACAGGCCTAATGATTCGACAGGTTATTGACCGTCCGATCAGCTGATTGATACCGATTGCTGGTATCAATCAGCTGATTTTAACTTACTACCTATTTACTAACAAGTGATTTCCATATTTCCTTCATACTTTACCGGGCTTAGGACCATCGTAAATACTTTGCCTACTAAATTACGAACATAATGTTTTAATGGATAAACATCGGGTCATCAAAAAGAAGAGTTAAGATTGTCTGAAAGTAATAATTTGTTGCTGAATTAGGTAATAAAGTATTTAAAAATGAAAATCAAAGTATTTAAAAATGAAAATCAACGTATTTACACTGATTTGAATTTCCTACCTAACCTTAGAAATTTCACTATTCACAAATTATGTACAAGTACTTACTCTTCCTGGTACCGGAGCAATTATCAAAATGTAAGCCACTGCGTTCCACACACAAACGCGCACGTTTTATCTCACGTCACGTCTAACTACATTGAAAGCGTCCACTATCCCAGTTTTCAACTCATCGCAAACTGCCCGTGACCGAGCAGCCGCTGGGTAGCGGTTACGATCGTCCGGTGCTGTGGCACCTGCGGGTTCACATGACCACATCTGCTAGACACATACTCCACATTCGAATAAACATAATGGCGATCCATTTTGACCTCACGGTATCGCGTCACGCATGCGTAGGCGGCGGGCGGCGAGCGGCGTACGTGCGTGCGCAGCGGACGGCGCACGCAGCGGGACTGAGGAGTCCGTAGGTATCGGTAGTGCGCTCGCGCCCGGTGCGCGGCTCTATCAAAGAGTCGTCGCGGCGGCGGCGTCCTTTGTCGGGGCAGTCCGACAAAGGGCGCCGCCGCCGCGCCGCGCCGCCATTAGGGTAATAAATTACAATCTACGTAGGTATCTACCTACTATTACTACTACTATCATTTCTCACTGTTTCGAGTTAAATAATATTTTTTTTGAAAAGTTGAGATTTTTTTCTTACGTTTTCACGAAATAATTAGCATGGTTCGATAGTACTACGATGGGTAAATCGTTCTGCTTCGGGAAAACAACCACTAAAATTTCACGGTGTATATCAAGAACCGCGATAGGTAGACATGTTATTTTTTATTACAATATTTTTAAAAAGATCCTGCGCAAGTCTGGCTCGGACATGGCCGGTTTTTACTTTCACTTAAAAATTCATTCTAGTACATTTTAGTACAGCAATCTTCTTTGTAAAGATTGACATTTTTGTGCAAGCGCTAGGCAGATTATGATTAAGTAACTTACCAAATATCTACTACCTATTGGAAATTATTGTTTCTTCAGATAAGTAGGTACGGTAGAAGAAGCCAATCAGGTGAAGAAAAATGGATTCAGTACGCTGATTGTAGACATAGATATTAAAGAAGGTTTATAAGAAATTATAAGGTTTCTTCCGTAGTTCATGCGAGTAATAATCCCTACAAACATTATAAATGCAAAAGTAAGCCCAGTCTTTTATGTGTAATGAACTGATTTGAATAAAATTTGGCACATATTAAGTCCAAAGGCTTAGGAAGGACTGGGAACACCAGCTAGGTCATCATCGTCATCAGCCTTCTCAAATGCTCGCCACTCTCGACCTTAAAGCAAGTTCCTTCCTTTTTAAACCCATTTTCACAATAGTCCAGTCATTTAAGCTTAAATTAGGTAAGAATCTCGGAATTCGAGATACCCAGCTGTAAGTCTGTAAATACTTAGATATTGACACAATTTTTGTATGAGAACCCCTTAAACATTGGTTTTAAGCTTTTTCTAGTATAAGGTGTCATAGAGGCTACTAAAATACATCATTCGTGAAAATTTTAACTGTCTAGCACAATCGCACGTGAGCCTGGAAGCTTTTGAAAATACAACTTTTTCAACTATTTGCATCGCTGTATCTCTGAAATGGTGAATCTTAGGAATAAAACGTACAGACATTTTTTATAGATAAATAGAAGATAAGTAATTTTCTCCTACACACTTTTATGATAAAACTTCCCGTTTCGCTCAAAAGTTCATAAAACTGATATTTGTGACATTTGACCTTGAAAATTTAATAGTTGCGTAGGTACACCCTACAATATGTAGGTTTTGAGACAACTTTTAGGACGTCAATATACAAGTATTTACAGACTTACAGCTAGGTATCTCGAATTCCGAGATTTTTACCTAATTTGGCTGGACTACAACACATTCAATACAAACAAAAAAACTTAAGCATATACATGGATATAAAGATGACAACAAATTCTACTGGACTGACAGACGCGGGAAGCTACTTTGCTTTATGCTATGTAGTGATAATACACGATAAATATTTTTGAATTCTATCCTAAATCGTCGGTCTGATTATCAAAAATGCATAACTCCTTTAGAGTGATTTTCTCGTTTCAACATTTTAGTCACTCCATTTTCGTTAATTATACAATTGAAATTTGATTAAAACAGCATTGAAATTGGCAAAAAAATCATATCTTTCTGTCTCCTGTAAAATTTACTTAATTTTAGACCGACGATATTTATTATTGTTTAAAGCTTTAAAACCCGTATTAGTATTTTTTTCGTTTAAGAGGAATAAACATACATCCACACACACAAACTTTCAAATTTATATTATAGTATAGATCTAGCAGCTACTCTTCAAATCGGAAATAGGTACTTAGAATCGTAATATGATTGTACAGTTTCAGAAAAGGGCTCATATATCATAACATATCGCAAGGTCTCCGTTGTATTACATTCCGTAATGTCAAAGGTATACAATACATCATGACTGATACGGTATACGAAGGTTGCGTGGTGTTTGTCGAGAATATAAAGATCACGATATCTGGTTTGTGTAGGTAGGTACTGTCCTCATGAGGTCAGCTTCAGAGTTCTGAGTTCTTGTCTGGATTACCTACGGTTTTTGGTTAAGCCATTTCACAAGGTGCCTATCTAGAATAGGGTAGACGACTAAAAAAAATCAAATTAGTCCGTTATTTACTTTATTTAAAAATATTGTACTCATATATTTTATTTTGTTTAACAAACAAGAAATTATAAAGATATAGTGCTAAGAAGTTTCGGATGACGTCACGTTATGATACATTTTTTTCCTAAACTTGACGGCACAATCCCCCACTCCAGAAGTTAGATATTATTATTTTGTCATTTATCAATCAATTGAAAAACCAAAAGATAGGTGACCCATATTTTTGTATAAACTAACTTACGGACTAAACAGAATAATTAAATTTTGACCCAGTCGTGACGCCTATACCTACGCATTTTATTTTAAGTCGAGTTTTTGTACAATATCAGTTTTTTCTTCTTCATAATGTTGTGCCATGGAATTTGTTGTCTATATATCTATCCATTTAATATATAAAATAATGGTAAATTTATGTAATAATACTTAGGTAGTAGGCCAACCACATAGAAAATGCACAATACAAATTTTTCTCTGATTAACCCATTAGTGGGGCCACTAAAGGGTAGATAGGTGAGGAGCCACAAGCCCAGCCCAGTAAAATATTCCGGTAACAAAAAAAACAATTTGAAACAATTAATTATAGCTACTTTCATACAAACCCGAATAAAGTATTTTTTCAAGTCATAATTCTAACAAGGTTTTTAGAAAACTCCATTTTCTCGACAGTGAAATATGTTCTTCTATAACGGACACTTAATACGGATGAATTTGATGGAAGCTTTGAGGAAATTCTCTGAATTTTGGTCACGAATCTCAAATGTTTGGACCCGAACCGTCCTAGGTTTTAAACGGATATTGTGGTCACTCATTTGAATATCCCTTCGTTGGATGACCCTTGTGGTTAGTACATTGGAACCTTAGCTTAGTAGAAAACAAATGAAATTGTCGAAGTGAAACCGACACACAAATATCCAAGTGGGATACCTTTCCGGTCGCGACTAAGCCCTCGTTAAGTTGTTTTTATTTTTTAATTCATGTATTTAACAACATGCAAGTACAAAGCTTAAATTAAACTACAAAAGAGAAGAGAAACAATTAGGGGTGAGAAGCCATCCGCTCCCCAGCAAGTCCGGTGATGATGACGAGGCTACTCCAAGCCATAATCGTAAGTTATGTCAGTTATGAAAAAAGAAGAGAAATCAATTAATTCATACAGAGTGGTCTATGATACCCACAGGAAGTTAAGTCAAGTAGGCTATGTCTTTTCCGAGCTCTAAGAGTCTTAAGTCTAGACGATCTATAGACCAAATTTCATTTAAATCGGTTCAATAGTTTAGTAAGCGCGAGCGCACTTATATACCTACTTATACATATTTCTAAGCGTGTTTTAAGTAATACAAGTTTGTAAGTATTTATTGTATACAGCTCCCTCTCCCCCTACTTGAGCTACTTTGACATCTTCACGTGTCTTCGTGTTAAAAGTTAAGCGTATCCCGTAAACCTATTGTGATGTCAAAAGGTCATAGGGTTGATAAGGTTAGCCGAATTGGACAGCCTTAGAAAATAACCTATCACGAACTCAAGAAAATATTTAAGTGAAAAAGACCTATTGTAGTTGTCAGATTTGAAAACCATTTTGATTTTTAAATCTTTAGAAAATCAATTACAGTTTAACTGCCCCACTACTCACTCCGACATTAGGATATGTTTTAATGTGTCAACCTAATAGATAGGTAAGTATAAAATATTACTGAATAGATTATATACTTACCTACCTATACCTACTTACTATCAAAAGTTGGACATTTTGGTCCTTAAAGTTATTTTAAACCCGTGCTTCAAACTTTAGCCATTTATTATCAAATAGGTAGGTACCTACTTGAATAGGAGACAAGGTCCCTACGTAGCTTAGGCACAGATAACATAACTTAGCAACTTAGCTTAGGTAAGGTTTGGAGAATCGAGAATTCACCGAGTTACGTTTCAACCCGACCACAAGTAAAATTTTGTTTTTAGAGGTATATTTAGTTTATGTAAGTGGAAAAACTTATACAAGTAAGTAAATTAAATAGATCAATAAATTAGACTAATACGTGCTCAGGAATGTGAAATTATAAATCCGTAAAATTTACTAAATTTATATGTAAAAAAAATATTTTCTTAACAAGTAAGTTTTTTAAGCAAGTTATTTTTATTGGACCACTATTTATTGTGGGAGCGATTAAATTGGTTACATTGCAATCAAGCCCGGCAGGGGATACCTAGTAATTATACATAATTCTTTAAGTAGTACTTATAAAAACTTAAGTATGTAGGTACCGAGGCACGTAGTTATAAAATTAAATGTGCCAACTCATTACCTACAACAAAGTTTTTTCAAAGAAACTCAAGTCGAACAGTTCTCAAACTATTTTTAATCCGAAAGAAAAACAAAAATGTCATTGTTTAGTACTCTTAAGGTTTAGCCAATTACAAACACTACTACTAGCACCTGTTCCTCGTAATAAAGAAAATAACAGTGTATTATTAACTATAATTGCTAATTACGGACCGAAACCACACAGTTAGGAGCGGTCAGCAGATGTTTTACCGGAAACTAAGTACCTACATAGCGTACTTTTTGTTGCAACAAGAAACAATATTAATCGTCGATCAATCGAACAATGGAAATAAATAATTTAACTCACCTGCGAAGTACAGTTTTATCGCGCGAGCCGAAATCGCGAAACGGCAAAGTTTACAAACAAACCCACTTTATCACTTGTGCGAATTTGTCATTGTCCAAAGTTAAAAAGAAACAAATTAAAAAGTAAATAAACCAATATGGCGGGAATAGTTTTTTTTTGTTTTTACACTTTTTTTTGTTCACTCGCGGTAATTTAAGCAAAGGCGTTGCGATCTGTACAGCCACGTGTTGCCGCGCCGAGCAGCGAAGTAGCAATGCGTAGAACGTAAACATTACCGTATAGTTTGCCGCGGTTGTTATCACGGGCTATTGAACGCACGGAGCGCTACATTGGCGCCATCTCTACCAACACACTGATACTAAGGTTCACGATGTTCTCGTAACTTTATAACTGAGCAACAGGTACCAAATTCCTTTGTTTCCTGTCTCAGATGAATTCGCCTCATAGATTATTATCTCGCTTGTCTGTCTCTCGCTGACAGATATTTTGGAAAATACATTTACTATCTACTTTTCCCAACTCACAACACCTTAAGTAATTTTATCAGATTTTTTGACATTGCCTATCTTTCAATTTTACATTTACTTATTTATTAGTACTCTAATCAGCATTAACAGAAAGTACAACTTAAGGCTTAACAATTAGTTATAAATAGAATACATAAATAAATAGTGACAATACTATGGTGTAGGGTAGTAGAAATAAAATCAGTGGGATACATAGTTAAAATATTTATGTATGCATATAGAATACAATATGATATTTATAAGGTTAGTAATACAAAATCAAATACTGAAATGACTAAGTGTTACAAAATTTACTTGAAATATTTAGTTATAGTACCTAGAATGTTAAATTGTAGTATTACTTAAATACAAGATTAAATACTAGATGTTTCAATTTTAAATTTTCAGAGAGCGTTTTATATAGATCATGGGAGATTTAATACCTTAAATGCATATACTCTGTTATTTAGAAAAATATATATTAATTTTTTGGGACTACATTCATTTATCCTTATAAATACCTATAAACTGAATTTTTTGTTATGTATTTAAAAACGAATGATATACATTTTTAGGACTCTCCACTTCGTTTATTCTATACTAAAAATATATTAATAACTACCTAGTAAATTTTTAACGTGTTTTTAAATCTCACTAGATAAAAATATTTAAAGACTAAAATCACAATTTTGTAAATTTTAGGTATCAAATGGCACTTAAACAAAACGGGTAAATTATTGAGTACTATACAAGAATAATACAAGTTTTAAGTATACAAAATCGTGGTATACTTCCTGGCCACGCCACAAAGGCAATTTCAATGAAATTTGGCACGATTTTGTGGCGTGGCTAGGAAGTATAACACACAAAATCACAAGTTATCACTTAATAATGTTTTAATAAAATTACATATTAATACAATCAATGCAACTTGCATTATAGTTTGTTTATTCCCAAAAAGATTATAGAGAAACATGACCATGATTGACATTACTCTGACTGCAGCCAATTGTCCCTTAAATGGAGGTCCCCCCCCTTTTCTACCATTTCCCGGAGGAAGTAACCTATTTTTAAGTTACCGACTGCTACAGTCAGTAGCCAGCCAACCGCTGACCCTAATGGTCGTCATTCTCTTGGCTACTACTGGTCATCATGATTCGGTCATCATATACCGGGGACCGGCAAGAGTCGAGTGGAATATATTGTAAGAAGTGTCAATACTCTATTCTCTGATTGATGCCAATACGGTTCCTCCTCGATTTCGGTAAGGGGGTAAAGGACTGATACCTACGCTCCTCCACTTTCCAGGAGTTTGAGTAGAAGTGGAAACTTTTTGGTTAAGCCTTACATTTCTACGACTGCAGCCAGTTGTAATCCTCATCATGCATCTTCAACTTGCCAATCGTGTACCCTAAGAGGTTCCTATCCACATCCTGCCACTTATTGCGGGCTATGTCATTGGCCCGTTCGCGTAACCTCCATGCTGCAGCCGTTTTAGCCTCCCGGTGTACCCCGCTGCTCAGGTGGGCGCTCAGAGCAGACCAATCAGGGAACACGCTTGAGCAGAAGCCGCAATGGTACACGCCTGGCTGGGGCTGGTGAGAAATTAAAAAAAAAACTTTTGAAAAAAACATGAGGGCACCCTCGTGACCCTTACAGCGTGTTCACACCTAGCCATTTTTGGGCGATTTCACGGCGAGGCGATATCGCCGCGATATCGCAGCGTGCACGCGCGCGCTCGCCGCGATTTCGCCGCGTGCTGCGTTCATATTACCAACATGAACAAACCTGCGCTGTAGAATGCGGCGCATGCACTAACCTACCCGGTTCAATGAGGCGTAACCGCCGCGAAATCGCGGCGTGATCGCGGCGATCTCGCGGCAATTATTTTGTCGCGGCGATATAAGCCACACGCTGGGCTATAAACCACAACATAACTATGTATAGTTTGGTATTACAATAAAAAATATACTGTACCTCTCTGATGAACTCGTTTTCTAACGGGCCCGAACTAGCCACGAGCACCATCGTATCTTTCATAGCCTTCATATGACTATTAGATACCTTGTGGGCCTGCACTTCTTGCAAGGTCAATGTGTCCTTGCATAGCTCACACCTCAACTCATTATCCCGCGCTGTGATCATCAGAAAACTGAGAATGTTGATGTCATATTTTTCATTGATCACTACACCATTTAAAAGGTAAGTCTTGATCCCTACAAGGGATGTGATGAACACATTCATTGGCACTCTTTTGATATTCTGCAGTATATCCAAGTTGGCGGTAGTCTTGGTTCTCATCTTATGCTGGGCTCCTTCCACGTGCTCCTTCAAATACTTCATTGAAGGGGACAGTTTTGACTCGCACAGAAGACACGACACTGTACCATCTATGTAAGTCATGTTATTGTCTTTCGCAAAGTTCGCAATTTGTTCGTCACATTTGACAACATGCTTTACTTGGCTCTTTGCCTTTGTCTCTGACTCTTTTTCTTTCACAACTTCATTCTCTTTCACAACTGGTTTCGCGTCTGTTAGCGTTTCGGCTAGTGTCTGTGATTTGACCGTTTCCTTATTCTGAGTCTTAACTACCGGTTCTATAAAGTTTATCGGATTTGTTGCATTAAGTTCTTTCTTTATTTTATTCTCCGCGTTCCTTACGACGTCTGACACTATATTAGCTACCTTTGGACACTTCGGTTCCGGAACCTGCACTTTGCTTTCACGATCACACGCTACTTTAAAAGATTGTAGTTTTTCAGGTTTACACTCTTTAGCCGGAGCATCATTTCTTTCTTTCGACCTCCTCTCCAGTCTCATTTTATGCAGCCTCAGCATATAACTATGGTGGCGGCTATTTAAATGCATGGCGATCCCGATAACATCAATGTTCCAGTCACATAAAAGACAAAGAAACCTCCCACCTTCCCCTACAATATAGTCAGTAGCTTTTAAGACATTACATATATATTTATCCATTTCTATCGGGTCATCCATGTTAGTGGATTTCGACTTTATGGGTTTTTTGTCATCCTTCTCGTCTGCCACTTTACTGCCATTTCCATCAATGTTTTGTTTAGGTTTTTGTGGTCTGTCTGGTCCCTTAGCAGAAGTAACTTGAATATTAACTTCCTTTGATTTGCTATCGCTTTGCTTAGCATTCTCAACCACTACAGATTTTGGTTGGTCTTTATCTAATTCTGCATTCACTTCTTTTTTAGTATTTGGTTGTTTAGTAGTGGATTCTACAACAATCTGTGCAGGAGTTTCCTGTTCAAGCTCAGATGTCTTTTCAGCGGCTGAACTCACTACTTTTAGTTTTTGTTTGTGAATATCAGTTGAGAAGTGTGTAGACAAACTATCCTTACGTAACTCTTCATTGCAAGTCAAACACTGGAAGGAACTATCGTCGACCTGAAATGAAATGAAACAGATTATTTATTTTAACAAGATTGTATGGAATAAAAGAGTATTGTTTTAAACATACTGGACTGGCTCGACGGAACAATGGTAACTGACCCAGGCTCACTATCTACGGTTTCAAGAGTCATGGGTTCGATTCCCACGATTTTTCGATTTTCCGTTCGATTGCATCACTGTTAATTTTTTTTTTAAGTAAATATTACACAACGTCACATACAATGATCTGATTCCGTGGTAAGTAGCTTAACCACTTGTGTTACAGATATCAGAATCAACAGTGGATACACAAATATACTTAATATACACCCAGACACGGAACAAACACCGATGTTCGTCACACAAATATTTGTCCCGAGTGGGAATCGAACCCACGACTCTTGGTACCGTAGGTAGTAAACCTGGGTCACTAACCACTGTTCCACCGAGCCAGTCGGTCCAATTTAATTATCAACTATGTGGCACATAAAGAAAGACTGACAAAATTCAAAAACACTAATTTAGATCTCCATTATTACGCATTTTTGTTACATTACACATAATGATGTTGTTTTGAACTTGGCTCTCTTTTTACATTTATGTTTTCGGTGGGATAATCAATTTACACTTACCATTCGGTACACAGAGTTTTCTTCACCAAACTCAACAGGTTTCTGTATTAATTTCAGCAAGTGATCCTGTTCAGTTTTATGGATTAACATGTCTTCAAACTCAGTATTGCACACACAGCATGAAGTTCCCACGAAACCGTTCCAGGCAATATCCTCAATCAATGTGTTGTTGAAAACAATCATATGTTTGTCATTATCAGCCCGTCTTAGCAGGTTCACATTTTTATTGTATATATGTTGTCTTTCGGCAACATGCAAGTGCACTTTTCCAGGACGATGAAAGAGTAGGTTGCAGACCTCACAATAGTATTCTTTCTTTACCTGAAAAGTGAAATAGTTTCCTTTATCTACTAAGAATAAAATAAGAAAGTGTTTTGCTAAGCCTAAATATTACTATCTTGAACAGTTGAACCCATTTCTTTAATGAATATTATTATTGAACACAATTTGTATTATATTCTAATAAAACATGCTGACATACAAAAAATATGCCTCATTATCTTCATTCTACCATGTTGTATTATTAATCAGACAAATTTTTTTTCTTTCTTTCTTTCATACCTTCCTAATACAATTGTGCTGGAACTCTTCAGCATACAGTGTTGTTTCCAAGTTCATCTTATGTACTGGTTTCTCTATATGTGTCCTATATTCATCCTCACTCCTCATGTGGTCCCCACACACCAGGCAGTACCCATCCAGCGGCCCAGTGATAATGCAGTTCTTGTGAAACTTGGAGTATGACATGTTTAATCTGTAAGAATAAAATAAATAAATAAATATTACATTTACACATCTGATATCCCAGGGTAAGTAACTTAAGCACTTGTGTTACTGTAAATATAGCAGTCTTTCAAGTTTGCTTGCTGATGGAATATTTATCTAATTTAATAACAAATCGAGGAGGAAGAGCACATTTTAAGATACTGTATAATTTATAATTTATTTCTATTAATCTAAATATTAGTCTTTATGGTATAGACATATAACGCGTATAGACATACGCGTTATTAGGCGTAGCAAATTACATAGCTACTTACTGCCCGATGTTTCGACTGGGTTACACCAATATTACACACACACACAACATCACATACATTGATCTGATCCCGTGGTAAGTAGCTTTAGCACTTGTGTTACAGATATCAGAATCAACAGTGGATACACAAATATACTTAAATGTACTTAATAGACACCCAGACACGGAACAAACACCGATGTTCATCACACAAATATTTGTCCCGAGTGGGAATCGAACCCACGACTCTTGGAACTGTAGGTAATGAACCTGGGTCACTAACCACTGTTCCACTGAGCCAGTCAAATAATGTAATAGAACGCGAAAGTCTAAAAAATATTTCTATTAATGCCAGAAGCCTACCCAAATACAGTTTCTAAATCACAAAGACTTCATTCATTTATAGAGTTGTTTCTCAATCTCAATCTCAAAGTTATCTGTCTGGCCAGACTATTTTATCGGATCATTTTTATTGCAGCATTTTTAAAAATTAAAATGTAACACCATAATGTAGACTTCCAAACTATTGTACCAATTTGGATATTTCTTTCTGTTTAGTGTTTATTATTTTTAAGATTTAATTAAATTAATGCCCTTTATAATGGGTTTTAATGATACACTAATATTTTACACAGATGAAGTTGGCGGGCAGGGTGGCTAGTACTGCTACCAGTAGGCCAACGAGGCAGTCACACACACATTTGTCTTAATGAATTTGCATATTGCATCATGATTACACTACACACTAATTATATCTGAATATGTAAGTTTTTTCATAAGTATTTTATACCTAAGTAAGTGGTATTACTTACTTTTAAATATACTTAGATTTTTAAAAAAACTGGGACAAGCTTTAATTTAATTATTTGAAATTTTATATGTACCTACTAATTTATATACTGTATCTTAAACAAGTAAAAATTAAAATGATAGTACATACCTTCTTCTCAAAAATAAATAATGAATATTATATACAAAACGAAGAAGTGAAATCATTTATATAGCAACCGATTAAGATTATCGAAATGCTAACGAAAGTGGTGCTTGTCCAATGTAAATAACTGATAAGAATTTACAATCACGATTATTTACGGTGGAATATGTCTATACACAATACATTACCATTTATTCTACACTACACGAACGGAGCCACACTTTAATACAGCAATCGTGTTACTAAGCGTTAAATAATTATTAAATATTATATCGTCGATCGAAAGGTGAATCCTCCTCCACAACTTCATTCAACTTTTAAAATAAATGACAGAAGTCAGAACATTTATCTATGGGAATTCCCAGCCAAAAAGTTCTTGAGCAAAAAGTTTAAAGCAAACAAAGAAGTTTATGTACAGCATTATACTCTATTCCAATTATGAAGTCCTTTTTGACAGATGTCAATAGTTCGGTACTAGGGAAGTACCCTTAGAAATCGATATTCAGCGGCAACGATTCTCGATTTATAACAAATTTAAATCGATCAAACTTTCAAAAACTAAGGTGAATAAAATTATCGGAAGAACAATTTTAGACATGCAAAACTTCCAAACTTATTTTTTGTCGAAAAAAGAAATACACGATTGGATGTTTAGTATAAAATTTAAACTGAGTTTAAAGGATCATAACAGTTATAGGCTCGTGTCAATGACTCGTTAATTAATGGCACCGAATGTTTGACACCGTTTGCTGCCAGGAGTATTTGCACCGAGTACCTATAGTTGCAACACTAAATTAATTATACGAATTGTATCGCGTAATGGAGTAACTCAACAGTTACTATGAGCATCAGATTAAAATAAAAACAAACAATTCATTTAAGTTTTTATATTTGATTTTATACTTATTAATCATCACTGCTTGATTTATTAATTTATTTTGTTATTTTATCAGTTTACATATTACCTGCAAAGGACTGCACTAATTATTACGTTTTATTGTAAAATGCATTAAATTTATAAGCAGTCCCATTGCCACTCGATTAATTTTCATTCGCGAATGATCGGTTTAACTAACCGAATACTTGAGGCACGTCACTACGTTTAAAAGTAAAACATAAACCATAGTACGTAACTGCATACGCGCAAAAAAATATTATTTTATTTTGAAGTTCAGATATAGAAACAATAGTTAGATCAAAAACAATAAGTTAATTTTGCTTGTAAATTAATTGTGGGGTGTTTTTGCATAATTGTATATTTTTTAAATAACGATTTCCTACTAAACACAAATAGTGATATTAAATTGGATTTATTTGAAACGTGCAGAGTTACGTTCTTCGAAATGTCAAAAAGGACTTCATAAATGGAATAGAGTATAGTAGTTATGACTGTATTGCAATTCAAAAATCTTTTATATAATATCATACTAAGCTGCAATTAAATACTAGATATAAACTTCAAAGGATTATTAAAATACTTTTCTGACTAAACAATATTGCAACAATGTTTTATTGATAAAGTTTGCTTTATCTTTTACTCGGAAATCTGATAATCAGTGATTTTTTTGCTAGAAGTGAACGAATTTTGTTTTTTAGTTCTTAAAATACGTTTTTGGTTATTTGTAGCTTGTGGTCAAACAATGTAGTGAAAGTTCAAGTTTTATGTTTTATTTAGGACTGATATGAATACAACAACATTTATTAGTCTGAATGGCCATATAGCCAAGGACGTAAAACATTGAAAAATCGGCCAATCAATAACTGTGGATGACATTTCGGTCGGTCGAACTCGGCAGCGTGTTTTTGCTTTTGTGAATAAGCATTTTCCTGTCTTACCAATAATATATAATACATTCCAATCGCAATGTAAGTGTATAATTTTTCAATAATAATTTCAAGTGCAAATCTTATTGGTTGATGCGTATTAATGGCTCAAAACCTAATTTCAGGGCTTCAACAACTAAACCCCGCTCCGAGATGACTCTGGAGGAGTTAGCTAAGATCGAGGAAGAAGAATTCAGCACAGGACCTCTGTCTGTGCTCACCCAGTCCGTTAAGAACAATACCCAAGTGCTGATCAACTGCCGCAACAACAAAAAGTTGTTGGGACGCGTCAAGGCTTTCGACCGGCATTGTAACATGGTTCTGGAGAACGTAAAGGAAATGTGGACCGAGGTACCCAGGACGGGCAAGGGAAAGAAGGTATGTAAAAGCAATACAGCTGCAACTGTGTTTTCTAACTCTTTGAGTAATTTAGATCTTAGGTTATGTTTGGTTGAAATTAAAAAGGGACAGTATGACACCAAAGCATCAGTCTTGCTTTGGTGTCATACTGTCCCTTTTTAATTTAGTTCTCCACAAACTATTGTAAACGCTGAACATCCACTTGCTCTTATTTAAGTAATAATAACTTATCTCAATCTTCAACTAAGGCCTTATCACCCTAGTTCAGGGTAGGCCCGTGGTCCAGCAGTGGGGATGCATATGGGCTGATGATGATGATGATGAACTTCTCTCAATCACCAGTGTTATCCCCAAATACCTCCATCATAGCTTGAAATTCATAGATTTAAAACCAATCAAATACATTCAACTACAAACTACTGCCTTGTAGTATTCAAATTCTTATGACATTTATTAATTAATTATGCAGCTTTGATAAACCGAATTGATATGTGTAATTTGACATACAACCAAAATTAAAAAAGTTACATGTAAAGTTCTGACCGTTTGCACTTTTCATACAAAATCTGAAAATGTTATTTTGTTTAATTTGTATCATCCAATTAATTTAGGATGTATGTATGGGCAGTTTTTTGTTGGTTTTAATTAGTGCAATGTTTTATGTTTCAGGGGAAGGCCGTAAACAAGGACAAGTTTATCTCTAAAATGTTCCTTCGTGGTGATTCTGTTATTTTGGTTCTGCGAAACCCACTTGCCACGGCTGCTGGAAAGTAAATTCTTAATATTACAAACTTAGATTTTAATTTTATAAAACTTCCAGGATGCAGTAGTTTGCATTTTTATGAGCTTAAAATTAAAAAACATACCATATAATGTTACTTACATTTTCTAAAGAATTTGATATTGTATTCATCAAATTTTCCATATTTTGTATCAAAATTTCATGGACTGGAAGTCATTAGTTTAAGTTATTTTGTAAGAATTTATAATAAATAATGTGTCAAACCAAAATTTACACTGTAATCATTTCATTTTGAATGCATCGGATAATCAAAGGCATCCTAATGTTTATTTTTGTGTGCAGTCTGAAATCTCCCAAAACAATCCTGCACACAGAGGATTTGTGGAATTTTTGTTTGTCAAGTATCTGATACTGCGGCAATACAAGGGGATTCATGGAAAAACTAACACAAATCCCCTGTATATGCTTTTACAATGAAAGATGTTCTTAATTCTGATGTCGACATCATGAATTTCGCATTTTTGAAATGGACTTGTCCACTCAACTTAAATGTTTGTTGCCGTCTCATATCACCAAAAAGGTAACTTTCGATTTCATCAACATTGGGTTGCCGTCGCCTAAACTGGTGTCGCCGGACATAACGGTCGAAATAAGGATTAAGACCATTGCGTTTTCAAATAGTTGGTCACATTAGGTAAATCCCGGACACTGTAAGCACCCCTGCCCGGAAGGTTTTTAAACTAAGACAAATCCGGGGAAACCCGGTCGGATGGCAACCCTACATCAACCTATTGATTTACATAAATCTTACTGCTTATCATAAATTGGCAAGTAAAATCGGTCCCAGTCAAATACCTCAACAAAGATTTGCTAGGCGGCGTAGTTACATTTATAATTAAGCACACACGGCTCTTGGGCAGCTGGTGGACAAGATATAATGGCTGGGATCATAGCGAAAAAAATGTGGTTTCTTTACATGGTAATGAAATTATAATGCCTGAACTTGGCTGGACTTGTGCATGATGAGTCGACTAACCAACTCGCGTAAATCGATATAAAACACTTTAATACTACCCGTTTTGTTATCTGTGGTTGAAGATGTGAAGTTAGCCACAGACGGGACGTGTTGCTGGCTCGCTCGCTTATTACTCACTCACTCACTCGCTGTCGTTTGTACGGCGAACGTCGTCAGTGACGTTTTTGTTTGTATCGACAATGGTCTTGGAACAGTCGGATGAATGATGTGCAGTGCCTTTTTGTTTGATAAACTATTTTATTTTCACGAAACTTATTTTTACCGCCGTTTCTAATGAAATTTGTGTTCGGTTGTTACAATGTCACGTAATACAATTAGTGCTAATATGTGTGTTAGTGTCTTTGTGAAGTGTTTGTATCTGGTGTGCCTGTTATTTTTATTGGCTTCTACACAGGACAGCGTCGAAGCGAAAATAAGTGAGTATTATTGTTTAACTTTGTCCATGCAATTGTAACCTTTCCAATTGGATAATTGTAATTGATATTTTTCACTTATTCATAACTTTCATGGCCTCCTTTTGAGAGCCTGATAAGTAAGCTTAACAAAATTGTGTTTGTCAAATTTATACTTTAAAGTAGGTTCTGATTATCATATTTCCTTAAAACTTGAAGCAAGACATTGGTATGAAGTAATTAACATTTAGAAAACCATATGTTAAGTACACATTTCTGATAATAATATTAAACTAAAAGTTTAAAGTAATGTAAATGAACTTACTTGAAAAATAACTTGTTCATTCTCAAACTGACCTTGTAGAAGTATAATTATAAATTTGTAATGCATGTTTGAGAAAACACTTTATTATTTTTGCAGAGATGCAAAATTTAATGTGAGTGCCTAATGAATAAATAGGTACCTAACTTAACTTGTATAAGTTATAAAAATTATGAAAAGCTTTTCTGACTAGGTATTTACTCAGCTTTTGTTTGAAGTCAACTAGGGTATCAAATCATTGTTATGTGTATTTGTTTTCTTTTTGTTATCAGTATCATATTATTATTATCATCACAACAAACATGTCAAGTGCTGGATAAAAGTGTCACACAATGATTTCTCTTGTATCTTAATTCAACTGACTTTCTTACAGATTGAAAGTGCATTTATTATGTATAAAGCTATGGCCCTAATACACAATAATGTTCAGTTTGTTTTACCTAGATAACTGAAATTGTTTATTTATATAATTAATTACAAATCAACAGTGTTTACAACTAATTTGTAGGTCAGTTGTAGGGCTAATAAAAGATTTACTAAAGAAACATTGAGTGTGTAATACATGAGTTTCAGTCAGCACAATATTGTTTACTTCATTTTACTAATGGTGAGAGCCATCCACTCCCTGCAAGTCTGATGATGACTAGGCTACTCCAAGCTATCATTGTATGTCAGGTTCATGTTAAATTATTATAGCCAATAAAAAAAAAAATTGGATGATAATACATTAGTCATTAAACATTTTTGAATGAAAGATGATACATTTTTAAGTTCCTTGTTAGTTAAGTTTGGGGATCCATTTTATGCATTATAGTTTCATGCATGGCCACCAGAACCAGAGTGGCCCAAACCACAAGTTGTTTTTTTTCAGTTGGCTATGGATCTGGGCCTCTATTCTCTATTAATATTGAATAAAAATTATAATGTTACATCTTTTTCTTAACTTCACTTGTTATTGTTTACTAAAATCACCTTGGAACCATTCTGGCTATTAACTAAGGGGTTTGAAAGGGGACATTTCCATAGTCAACTCAAAAAATTCAACTTGTGGTTTGGGCCACTCTGGTTCTGGTGGCCTCAATGTAAGTTAACTAAAAAATGTTACCACTAAATATGAGATACTCTATAAATCAACAACTTCATGCTATTATCATGGTGTCCAGTCACAATAATTCACTTATTTTCTTTTCCATGTTAGGAAACACCGCTAACAACCAATGGTATTTATTGATAAATGTCTGTCCTTATGTTTGAAAAAATTACTCTTGCGTTTGTTGTAGGACTTATACATTTTGGATGTATATATGTCGCAGTCGGATTGTATAATCCGCCGTATTACATTACAGCTAGCTGTTATCAAAAACAGGGCCGTTATGTATTACGGCGGATGAACGATTAGCCGGATTGAATAAGGCTGAATGAAATTCCGCCGGGATGTATTCGGCGCTAAACGTTCTTTAATGCGGCTAGCCGTAATGTCAAAGAGCGGGTCGTTAACCGCCTCTTTGACAGTTTTTAGTTCCTATGTTTAGCGCTCGCGGCGCTGTCTGTCATAACAACAACAATGGACTCGAATACAGAAAATGTTTCACAAAAATATGATTTTAACAGTGGTTTTAAAGAAATAAACAAATACGAGTGTAAATAGTGACTTTAGGAATAAATTTGACGTGCAATTGAACTGTTTCTATTCGTATCAATGTGGAACAGTTAAAAATCCATGGACAAACAAAAGAACGAGTTTTAGAGGTTATATTGCATATCAAAACCGCTAAAGTGGCTATGGATTCTTGTAGTATTCGGCGGAATCCTACACAGTATTATTGGTGCAAAAAATATGACCTCATGAATGTTGCTGGTGAAGATTATCTTATCTTGAAGAAAAATAATCCTGAGGACCATACCATTCGCGTAATACCCAAGCAGCAATATTTCGATACTCTGATAGAAATTCATAAGGAAATTGGCCACGGCGGGCGAGACAAAATGCTGTATGCCCTAAAAAACCAACTTTATATTAAAAAAAAAGGCCATTGAAATATTTGTCTCCCTATGCCCAACCTGCGAATCAAAGCGCAACTTACCAAAGATTTTGAATGCTGTGTTCTAAATAAGTACTCGAAAATACTAAACCCAAATATTAAGTGTATTACTTACTTAGTTTCTAATTCTTAATTACTTAAAAAAAACTATAGTTTTTATATTATGTATTATACTTTCGCACCTACGCAACACAAAGTACAAACCTATTACATACCGAGTAGGTACATAACCTTTATTTTCCTCATTAAAATTGATTTTCAATTAAACCCTGTTTTATTTTGTTATCACATGACGTAGTCACCCTAAAATATTGAATAAAGTGCATTACGGCCGATCGTGAGTCGCCAAAATGTAGAACGTATCGTAATGACAATCCGGCTAATCGTTGATCCGCCGTAATACATAACGGCCCTGTTTTTGATAACGGCTAGCCGTAATGTAATACAGCGGATTATACAATACGACTGCGACATATATACCAGATTCAAATCAAGTAACTAAAAAATGAAAATTATAGTGCAGAGAGCCATCCACTCCTCCGCAAGTCTGGTGATGATGACAAGGCTACTCCAAGCCATCATCATACATCAGTTAGGAAAAGAACAAAAAAAAAGCTATAGAGCATAACTGTTGCAACATAAAACAATTCCATCATAAAACGGGCATCATTGAACCATGCCATTGTCATTATTTCATTTATTGATAAATAATTACTAAATAATAGTTGTGCCAATGACACATTAGTAAAAGCGTCGTATCAGCGGATGTCCGCCACCGCCGCATCCGCTGCGTAGCGCCACTGGCAACAAAATTACATTAAATTACTAAAAATATGAACCTAATACAGTCACCGATGTAAGTGATGAAGTATAAATTTTATTGGTTGCAATTTTTTCCGAACAGTTGAACATCAGTGTTCTAATGTACTTAAGTTAAATAAATATTAGATTGCGGAACAACGCTTGTGTTAATTGCGTTCTTATCTTCAATATATTCACCAAATCTCACGAATTCTGCCTTTTGCGTACACTGACCAACATCATTTCGATGTCGATGTGCAATCACAACATTAATCTAAAACGAAATAACAATAATGTATTGTTTATAATACGGACGCCAAACTTAGTTATTTCGTAAATCGTATACAAAATGATTTTCCACTCTACACACCCTCAGGTTATCAGCTGATTTAGCACGAAATTAAAATCAGTAGCTTAAGGCGAGCGAAGTAAAAGGCACGTATAACTAATGCGTGTCGTATGAAACCAATCCCATTAGTCTAAGTAAAACTAAGGGGTCCGACCTATTTCGGCCATGGCGGCCAATCTCAATGGAGATCAGCCAACATTGGACTGTAGGTTATACCTACTACAGTGTGCAAGTATGCGCTCAAACACAAGTGCACACTCTGTTCTTTTAATCACTTAGTTCAGTGAGACGCCTATTCGACCTTTCCTCCGAACGTTTCTGCCAATAAAAACATATCTCAAAAGACGAGGTTAGTCAGACATCTGAGATGCAATACAATGCTAAAAATCATTCAAAATTTCAAAATTCAAAATTTATTTAATTTCTTTACAAAAAGTTTGCTTACAAATAGTAGACGAAGCCTCCTTTTAGGCAAATCATTGGGGCGACAAGTAGGGTTGCCAACTTATTTTAAATTAAATAAAGTATATTCAGATCAGTAAATAATAATAAACAGTATCTTAGGAAAATGAACAGTATTTAAATTTTGTTTAAGGTTTTCGGCTGCGCTGCTTTGAGCAGTGAGTACCGTCTGACAGAATAAAAATAAATTTGTGTGATCGTCCTTCGTGTTTCCATTTCGATCGGAAAACAGTATTTTGTATACTTTTTTTTTGTTCAACAGTAAAAAGTATAATTAAGGGGAAAACAGTATAATACTGTTTGAAACAGTATAGTTGGCAACCCTAGCGACAAGTGACTGAGATCTGGTCCCGATGATCCGAAACATCAGTTATCTGTATAAGAGCATTAACCTTCTTAGAGGCTTAATTGGTAAGCCGAATTTCGACGGTTATTCGCGATCCGTTAAGAAGGATTGATCGCGAGGAAACCTGCACTCCTACGAAGAAATTCTAAGGTTGTGCAGTCGACCAACCCGCAATTTGCCAACGTGGTTGACTGAGGCCTGATCGCCCAAGTTTAGAGCAGGCCCGTGCTTCAGAAGTGGGGACATAATATGGAGTGATGATGATCAGAAATACCAGTACTTTTCAAGCCTTCTCTTAACGGAAAAGGGGAAAGCGTTCAGGAATATATTGTACAGTGTCACAGTACCTAACCGATACTGTATTAATCATTATTTACAGTTAAACGCAATTGTGTTTTACTGCACAACGGTTACATTTTATTGTTTCCTTATCGTAAAGTTCCTATAGCTTTATCTTCAGGGTGTTTGACCTTTCATAACCCTTTTAAAGTTTGTTTTCTAATAAATAATGCACGCTCGCCTACCATCAGGATGCATGCTTAGTAATTACAAGGGGAAGTGAGTATCTTCCATCTGACATGTTGCCATAAAAAAGGGAAGTCCTGACAAAGAGCTGTCATACCGGGCATCCGTATTATGCGCCTTATTACCGCGTGATAAGGTCCAAAACTAACGGCACCGTCACAAAAATGGACGGCATAGGAAGTACATTTTTTACATCGGTGTCACTGGTTTTAATTTATTTCAATATGGTCGTCTATTTTTGTGACGACTGCGAATTTAAACGCGCGGCGAATTTTAATTTGATCACGCATGTTAGTTGTCGTGGTTTTAGCTCATGCGAATATTTCAGTCCATTGACAAGAGTTAACGTAAAGAGTTTCTAGAATATAAGCTCTGTGTCTTGGTTAAACACTAGGTGTGCCAGCGACTACGTCCGCAATTTTTCCCGTGTTTTACACATTTCCTACTGTTTCTTAGCTGTTGGTTGCAGCGTTTTTAAGTTACTTAATGTCGATCTCGTTTAATTCTTTCGACATTTGACTCTACTCTACTCATCATCATCATCAGCACATATACGCCCCCACTGCTGAGGCATGGACCTACGCTATACTAGGGCGATCGGGCTTTAGTCAATTGTTACTATACATTTTAGACTTTCGCGTTCCATTACACTAAATATTAGCAAGTAATATTAGTAAGTAGCTATGTAATTTGCTACTCCTAATAACGCGTGTAGACCCATAAAGACTAATATTTAGTGTTACTTATAGATCGGAAATCACTTGAATACATTGCGAAGCTCCTTCGTTAAATTATTCTGCATGTTATTAAGCGTTGTACTTAAATATCTGAATCATCACGTTTCCGATCGCCAATGGTGAGTCACGCAAACGTGATTGTTTGACATGGACGTTAACCGAAAACGTAAATATTTGCACGTGTGTTGGTCCGCGCTATGTTATTTTACCCGTCAGAGTGGGAATTTGCGGGACAGCGCCATTTTTTTTTTGGTTTTGGGGGTGAGAGCCATCCGCTCCCCCGCAAGTCCGGTGATGATGACGAGGCTACTCCAAGCCATCATTGCAGTCTAACAAAATTGGCTTTAAGGACCTAGGAACAAGGCAATTTTTTTTTTGTATTGTCATGTTTGTTGACTGTCTCGATGGTCCATTTCGTAGTGCCTCTGACTCTTGCCAAGGGTCTTGGATTCGGTCGGCGAGACGAATATTGTTTTAAGTGTTATATTGAACTGTTGAATTTGATTTCAATAACTAAAGTGCTTTAGGCGACTTGACATGGGATAATTACTGCCCGACGTTTCGACTGGGTCACACCAATCGTGGTCGCATTTGCTACTGTACTCCTAATAACGCGTGTAGACCCATAGGGACAAATATTTATTTATTTTTATTATTTTATCAACAGACATTATCCAGCTATTTATTACAATAGCGATTGTCTTGCAACGACGCATAACCCAATAGATGAACTAGACTCATTTGAAATAAAGAAAGAAATAAGATATTAATTGATCACATATAATACAATTAAGAAAACACATACAATTGAAGTGATCAAAAGGTCCTGTCTCAGCATGTGTGTGTAGCGGCCGCTAGGTCACGACAGCTTCGATATTCTGGTATAACATTTGAACCATTCATTGTAACATGTTCTGATAGTGATAACTATGTAATTTCCCATGCCATGTTAAGTGTGGTGCAATGAAAATGGTACGCATACATAGGCAGTCGTTACTACAAGACATCTTGTAATAGCAACGAAGCTATTGGCACTTGGTATCCAAGTGATGCCAAGAGAGTCCGGTTTCATCGACCAGTTATTGGTATTTTTTTTTATGAATCTGTTCACCGTTCAACGAAAAAAGTAATGTACAGACTTGCTTTTTTTTTCTTTCGCTAAAAGGTGACCGACTTAAACGAATCTGTTCGTTAGCATCGATAAAAGCTTTTTACCAACTCGATCGCCCTAAATATTTGGGTCAAAGTAATAAAAGCTTATTTTGTTACACGAACTGCATTATAAAGTTGTGTGTTTACATTTTTAATTTTATCTCACGCACGCGAGATTATTTTTTCCAAGTACGGCCGGGTTGTTTGAATTTAGAATCGTCCATCCGTTTGGGGTGCGTTCGAGCTCGTTTACGTCATAACATCTGCGCTTGTAGATGCGTTATTTGTTTTTTTTTTCCACTAAAAAGTTTTTATTGTTATTACTCGTCTGAAACTTTAATGGCTGTAGAACGGTGACTGACGAGGTTTTGTTGCGGGAAAACGGTCGCTGGAATAAGGAAGCTATTCTCTGTTTACGGTTAATAGGTATTGCGTTTTACTGTAAGCCTTTATGAGGCGCATATTTCGATACCGTATTTGTCATTTCAATACAGTTATCCTTCCGTGCTAAGGCGGCTTGACTACGTAATCCCACTTTACACGGATTATAATCTTATTTGAAAGCTTAGATATTAACTCGCAGATCTATCATCGTATCTTATGATTTATCGGTGCGCCTATGTCAACGCGGCATTAGTGCGTCGTAAAGGGATCAATAGAATCGATAACATAAAAACTTTATTAACGCAAACAGTTACTGGCCGTTCATTAAAGCCGTAACACTCATTCCCTTGGTCGCAATAAAAAAATATAAACGCCATTTGGAAGGCAACGCTCCCTCTTCGTCAACAGCTGTTTATAGAAACAAATATATGTTGACCTCCTTCGATTCTGTTGAGCGGAACAAAGAGTATGGTTACAAGAGTTCATGATAGCCTGGTCCCGCGTTATTTCTGGACGCTAGGAGCAGTATGGGAATGATGACTTCCCTAGAAGGACACGGTGCGTTTCCTTCGTGAGTTGGTGACGTCACGTCCGATTGTTTCAATTTGTACATTTGTATGCCGTGAAATTGTCTCTTTAGGCTTGTTTGTGGCTGGTCTTGCTTTCGCTACACTGAGACCGGTAACTCCGGTTCCCCTGACGATGTTATGCCAGTTCAAATGGTATGGTCCAGTGATATTATGAAGAAACTTGTGTTTGTTTTTATTCCTGACTAGATATTAATGTAAGGTTAGGAACGTGTACGTTAGGTAGGTTAGGACCTTTGTAAATTTATGGGTATGATTGTAGTTTTAATGAGCAATAGACCTATATTAACTGGAGAGTCCGGAGTAGTAAAACTGTAAAATGACACTGAAGTTTTATTCTTTATATTACCTACTAGCTGTGCCAGTTTCTTTGCTTCTTGGTTGCAGCGTGATGTTATATAGCCTAAAGCCCTCCTCGATAAATCATCTACCTAACAAAAAAAAAGAAATTCATTATTACAAATAAGAAAAGAAATACTCGTTATAATAAGGAAAATCTTAGATTTACGTTAGTTATGTAAATTACCATAATAGTCTAGTATTTTGTGCCCTACTAAAAATGTCATTGTCTTCATAAGATCACATTCAGTCCACATTCATAACTAGCGCGCCGTCGTTTATTAGCACCAGTCTAGCTGGACCAATAAATACTAAAGCCACTTGTACGAATGTCTCACTTATTACGGCAATAAAGACCTCAATGAAACTTGCTATTAGATGATCCGTTTCTGCGGACAAAGTAGGTGTTGAAGTGTTTTGCACAAAGGCGTTACTACTTTTCTATGATTGTATGTAATAGCAAATAAATAAGGCGTTTCGCCATGGTGGCCGATCGAAATTAAGATCGGCCAAGTGCGTAGGACATAATATAGTGCACAAGTATTCAGAGCGCAAATACAAGTGCACTCTCTGTTTCCTTACTCTCACAGTTTGGTGAGACGGCAATCCGACATAACCCTTGATAGATAGAGCTCAGGACCACCGGCTTAACGTGCTTTCTGAGGCACGCAACCGCCAACTTCCTGATTCCGGGCTGAGATATTTCTTTACAGAAAAACTCACACAAATTTTGCCCGACCCCGGACTCAAACCGGGGACTTCTCGGTCCTTACGCAGCGCTTGCTACCAATAGACTAACGAGGCAGTCAAAAAGTAATAGCAAAATACTTGGTTTAATAAGGAAGGTGACAGTGTTTCATTTAGCATGTGAGTTCACGTTTACCAGGAGGAATTACGTTAGTTAACAATATAATACTACCTTTACCATTAAACCATTTTCATAAACGCAATATTTCTTATACTAACTAACTCGTTGCATACAAATATCATAGAAGAACGACACTTCTGTGTCACTTTTTGTATGGACCGTTTTGAGCTTGTCCGAATGATAGCCTATTGATGCAGTCATATCTCGGCTAGTTTTGAAGCTATGACAATAAGTATATTTACCTTTTTTTTTAATATTGTGTAGCCCATCCAGCTACATCAAGTAAAAAACGCTTCACCATCCCTATTGTAAAATATTATTTTCGAGGATAGTACTATAATCTAAACAACATAATCCTGACCCACTTCACTTTAACAGCTAATATTCTAAGATATTTTCGTATATGATGCACTTAAGACGTTCTAAATACTAACAAAATTGCGTCAATATTATCGTGTCTAATATGATAACAAGTAGGTACTTTGCGAAGGAAATCAAATGTATTATATCAAGCAAATATTGACCTAGTTGTATTAGATGGGTTAGAATAATTAGTTTGTGGTGGGTCAGGATTCTATTGATTTGATCGTACTTATCTACTTCTGTTTAACCGTTAAGCGGGCAATTTTCATTGGTATTGGACATTATGTCCGGTGAATAATGTACGAATTATTGTGTCCATGTAGTGAAAAGTGCCATTTAAAGAGTAAAAATCTTAGGTACCTATTAAAATACAATAAGTTTCTCAAGCAGTTCCTATCTGTTAGTTGGCATTATTAGCAATGTAATCCTCAATACAAATGTGTAGAGATACACGATAAGTTAATAGTAATGACGATATAGATTTTACGAAGATTCTTCTTATCATTTGGTCAATAATGTTATTTTACTAATGAACCGTGAGACCAAAGATAATAATGTAAACGGGAAGTTCATTAAAACGATAACAACCGTATTTACAAAACTATAAAATGGTGGTTATATACGAGTGTGTTATTTCATGTATTACCGAAAAAAAATTGAAGGCAGGTATGTATTTTATGTAGAGGCAAATTACTTTGGACAAAAATCAGTGTCAACGTTAATTAAACTTATCGGTCTATTTGTGTTTGCTGTTTTAATATATATATTATGATTGTTTATTTCAATTTAGGTATCACGTCATCACCTTATATAGAAGCGTACTTATTTATTGCCTTTATTTGCCCTTCAAATATCGGACAAATATGTTAAAATTATAAATGTTTCTTGTATGTGAATTGATTGCTAAGTATTTTCAGTACAATCCTGTGCAATTGCCTTTTCTCACGAGCGCCATTCAAATGATCATTGAAACCATAAAAGTAACGGTACGTTTTGTATTGTTCTTAATTGATGTTGAAAATCATTAAACAACAATTTGCTTTAATTGAGACGGGAATTTATATTATCTCGGAACTCTGAAGATAAGATAAACGTATGATGAATAAAAAAATACTATACAACATCACATACATTGATCTGATCCCGTGGTAAGTAGCTTCAGCACTGTGTGTACGGATATCAGGATCACGATTAGCAATGGATCTTTGCGATTCTCTCTCTTGAAGTAAAAGAACCGCTATTATCGTTGTTTCCACGTCCATACGACGAGAACTTGTCATTGTAATATAATGCAGATACACGAAAACACAGTAATAAAAGGCTTGTTAAAGTTATTGAACTTTAGCAGGCCTTCAGGGTGAGTGCGACAGTCTCAATATGCTATAGTGCATGCCGACCTTATATTTGGATCTCACTACCGCTTACCATCAGGTGGAGTGAGAGTGAGAGTGAGAGAGAGAGATTTTGAAGGTCATCTTGTTAGCCTATTAAAAAAAAAACTAAGAACACACAGAATTAATTTAAGGGATTTTAAGTACTTCACTTTTTCTCTGTGCCTTAACTAGATAAACCAAAAGTTGACCTTCAAAATGTCATCATGAACTCACAAGCACGTGTGTACTAGAAGTGCCAGTGGTTACACCAATATACTTACTTGTATACCCTTACTTCCTTACTAATATTATCTAAAGTAACTCTGTCTGTCTGTCTGTCTGTCTGTTACGCTTTCACGCATAGAGTACTGGACCGATTTAAATGAAATTTGGTACACATATAGTCCAGAGCCTAGGAAAGGTTATATAGTTTTAGGCCTATAATTTCTTTTTAACCGACTGCGCTATAAGGAAGTAATGTTTTACCCGTTAAACTTCTCTATGCGGACGAAGTCGCAGGCGGAAAGCTAGTATTTAATAAATAACACACCCAGACACGGTATAGACAGGTGATAACCTGATCGTGTTGTTTTGACTGTTTCAAGATCGAAAGCATCAGGGTTTTCAATTAGTCATTGGTAAAGGTCGAATTGTTGCAAAACTGTTAATTGGTAGAGTAATATTTGCCGACGATTCTAGATCAGAATTGAAGGTCGAAGTATGAATGCTGTTACTTTGCAATGTTATTATAACCAAGATATTACCCTGTGGTAGGTAAAGAGAGATCATCTATACTACTAATAATAAATCTGTAAGGGTCGGTCATGGAGTGAGTTAGTTTGTTTTCAGAGATATTGCGTTTATAGGCTCAATATATGATACTGACTGATACTAATTTCACGATTCTTAGACCATAACTCTTAAACCAATTATCCGAATTTGATGAAATTTGGTATAAAAACACATAGACATCTGTGACACAGGATAGGCTATTTAAATTCTAGCTCCAACGCGAACGGAGTCGCGGGCACAGCTAGTATTAAATATTCAAATTGAACAGTTTAATCCCTTAAACTTTATAGATTCCTAAATGGGGAATTAGTCCTTTGACTTAATTAGTCTTAGATCTTTGATTTCTAATTTATAATTTTTATAATTGCTATCTTCGATTACAATGTTAACAAAATCCCCCGAGTAGATTTACAGTTAATCAGCGCTCACAATACGTAGTTCTTTCGATAATTTTGTAGTGTGACATCGTTGTTTAAATAAAGTAAAACTAGTGTCTGGGTGTATAATTAAATATATTTAAGTATATTTGTGTATCCACTGTCGTCTCTGATTTCCGTAACACAAGTGCTTAAGCTACTTACCGCGGGATCAGATCGATGTATGTGATGCAGATGAAATATTTATTTATTTAAACTTCCCATATTACAATCCGTTCTCAATAAGTAACCGAACAAAAACATGTTTCATGGAAATCACTGTACAATAAATAAAGTAAAATAAATTCTTCAAAAAAAACATGTTATTTTATTTTACTAAAACATGAATGTATATCGGATACCAATACCAAAAATACAACTGATTTTTTTTGTCTGTCTGTCTGTTTGTGACCGCTAATTTCCGGAACGGCTGGACCGAAAGATACGGGAATTTATTTAACGTTACACATAGGCTACTTTTCATCAAAATCAGTCCAGCCGTTGTAATCTTTTATATCAACGATTATTCTATAAAAGTAGGCTGTAAAGTTACATAAACCAATGAACAGATTTCCTGTTTTATCTCCGTTCTAGCACGGCAAGCTAAAGGCGTTTGTTATGATTCATTTCTCTGAATGCATAACTGTTGCAGCACGTGCCTGACTCGTGACAATTGCTCAATAAAAGCGTTCAAATGTTGTTCTTTCACTTCAGTTGAAGATTTAAAGTTTTCAATAGGGTTATATTTGCTGTGTATTTTTTACTATTGACCCGCCATCGCTTTGGGTATATTTAGGGGTGAGTCCGGTGATGATGACGGACGAGGCTTCTCCAAGCCATTATCATAAGTCAAGTTAGAAAAAAAAGCTTTGGGTATGTTATAAATAAAAATCTTCCTCTTGAATCCCTCTACCTATTAAAAAAAACATTAAAATTCGTTGCGTAGTTTTAAAGATTTAAGCATACGTACAGACAGACGCGGGAAGCAACTTTGCTTTATACTATGTAGTGACGGGGTCCGACGGATTTCGGATTTCGACCATTGCGGTCAATCTCAATGGATTAGCCGTAGGACATATAGTGCACAAGTATGTGAGATCTTTGTTTTGCAAAATTGTTACTCTAAGGAACACTATTTAAGAAATGAACCACTGGTCTTCAGATATTGCGTATGCTGCTCTAACCACTGAGCTATCCACATAATCCTCCCTATAGTCAAAAGGGAGTACCGAGTCATTTTGTACACGAAAATTACTTTAAGCAGATAGAGTCACAGGCAGAAGGCTAGTATCCACAATATACGTAGCAGACTACATTCATATGCACTCTGATTCACTTCTCGGCTGCAACGGTGCACGTGGCATGCTGTGACATTACCCAACTCTGATAAGATTAGTTGTGGCTTAGAAAATGGCGTTAGCATATAGCTTAAGCAACTTTCACGGTACAATTGAATTATGACTTTATTAAACATGCGTTGGTAAATATTTATGACTGTTTCCACTTGGGAATTAAACAGAGAAAGCTTGTTTCTTTGAGTATGCTAATTGACATCTAACTTAATCAGTTGGGTAGAAAGGATTTCATTGGGCCAGCGTTTTGTACTACTTAAAAATGTAGATGAATGATGACTACTATGCTTGTTGCATACTTGAATAAGTTCATAAAAAGCTACTTTATATTTTCTCAACCCCCTCCCTTCCCCCTCTTCACCTACTGTGTTTACTTTTACAAAGTAACAGTCAGACCACCCAAAAACTGGAATGAAAGATGTAACTCTCGGATTGAAACTATATTTATATGACAGCAGAGCATATGTCTAAAGATATCCTTGCGTCCGCCGCACTAATCTTATCGAGACAGCTGACCTTTCTCCGAGCAAGTGCCCTTTCCAAGAAAAAACATATAAAAAAAGCACATATACAACAAGGAAGTCTCTAGAATAATCGTTCCCACCTTGAGTGCCTCCTTAGAATGTAAAACCTATAAAGGCTAAGTAAGTCAACGCAAGAACCATTTTTAGTTTTGTCAAGGAAGTTGCACACAGTCTTTGTAAAGTCTTTGAGCGAACTTCCATTTTATGCAAGAGTCGCAGCAATTAGCTTGTTAACAAAGAAAACGTTTCTTGCATACGGTGCACAATGCTAAATTTAGATCGTATATGGGTAAATGAGCTAATAGCGTTGGCTCACGAATGAATATCAGGCTAGGCTGTAAAGCTAGTTTCCTAAGAACTAGGTATTTGCATGTAAACGTCATGCTATCATGCATATAATCCCTGCGGAAGATAAGGCGGTATCTATGAAACTGTAACCTATTTTTGCAAGACTTAAGAAAACAAAGTAAAACGTTTTAAAAGCTATAATAATTTGGTGGCACCTAGCCACCAGTCATTGTGCCACTCTCTTCATCAATCTAGGTCATTGATCAGACAAAAAAAAATTAATAGTTGGGCGCAAAGTTACATATTTTCATGTTGAAGGTTGACTAAAAAGAGATTTCACGCGTTCTGCCTAAGTTTGGCAGTTGGTAGGTATGTATTTGTTCCTGTATTAGCTTTGCTATCGCGTTACGTCTCAGTAAAAACGTGTTTGATCAGTATTAATAAAGGGAAACACTTTTGAAACAAGGTTCACTTAAAGCCAAACAGCTGTTCATAATGTACGCTATCGCATTCAATAGTTATCGATTATGCTTTTAATTGATTTTCTAGTTCGAATTGTTCCACGCTCATATTTGATAGGCAAGTCATACAATATCGATTAGTCTATTCGTTCTGTCTCTATTGCCTGCAAAATAACTGCCTTTTAGCATGTCTTTGAATACTATATTAGCGTTAAAACGTTGACCATTAAAGTTAGACTAAAAACGACCAATGTCGCGCGACTGTTAAGTAATTGGTACTAAGTAGAAACTATATTTCTAGGTATAATACTGGCTTTAGTGTTAATTATAGCAATGAGGATTCAGAACGGGACGCGCCTAATTTGTATGGAGTGGGCAGTTTACACGCGATTGTATCGAAGTACCTAATTAATAACAATTTTTGTTGTTTTCTGATGGTGTAAGTGAAATACATATCACTTTCATTATCTGTTTTATTTGATGAACTTACGAAAGGTTTATGTTAAATATACTTTTAGGGGTAGCCGTCTAATTGAGTATTTTTAATCTAAAATATATCTTATCGGCATCTTATGAAATAGTATTTAAATAAATAAATAAAAATTACTTTATTGCTCCAGGAATAAAATTTTGCAAATTACAGAAGAATAGAATTTCTCTTAAGTCTTTTAAAGGTAAGTGATCTTCTAAAAATTTGATGATACATGGATAACAAGACTTTTAGCCAAATCGTGGATCCTTGGGATGCCAATTACACGAAAGAAAATCTGACTACCGTGTTGGAAAGTCAAATAAATGATTGCGTTTAGGCGATCTTGTAGCTATTTCTACTCTCTACCCTACCCCAATAAACATAAAACCGTATTAATGGTACTCCGAGAAATGACTGGCCCAAATATCTTATTCAAAGCACCAATAAAACCCGAAACAATCTATAATAAAACTTGGAATCTCTATAAACTTCTCTCTGTTTTATTCACCTGTCAATGTAGAGTCGTTACCTGATGCAGGGCTGTCCGAAGAATCATTTTTAACGGTCATCATCAGCCCATATACGTCTGGGGCACGGGCCTACCCTAAACTAGGGCGATAAGGCCTTAGTCGACCACGCTGGCCAAGTGCGGGTAGTCGTATACACAACCTTAGAATTTCTTCGTAGGTGTGCAGGTTTCCTCACGATGTATTCCTTCACCGTTAAAGCGTCGAATGATGGTACCTACATATGAATTTCAAATTTGAATAATAAAAAGTTAAAAACTAAAACCCAACTACGACAAAAAACGACGCTGAAAAAGTATAAAACAAGACTTTTAGAACACTGAACTGAACAAAGTTGCTTATGTAGTTCCAAGTAAATGGACACAGTAGACTCTACCAAAATGCTTATGTTGAAAATTGACAATAATGTCATACAATACTATTTTGAAGTATGCAATATTTACTATGTAGAGATAAGTTTTCATGTTTGGAAAACCGCAGTCAGACATTGTCAAAGTGCTACGGTAGGTAGGTACTTGTGTATGGAACGTGTGACTACGCCTTTCCAAACATGAAAACTTATCTCTACATAGTAAATATTGCATACTTCAAAATAGTATTGTATGACATTATTGTCAATTTTCAACATAAGCATTTTGGTAGAGTCTACTGTGTCCATTTACTTGGAACTACATAAGCAACTTTGTTCAGTTCAGTGTTCTAAAAGTCTTGTTTTATACTTTTTCAGCGTCGTTTTTTGTCGTAGTTGGGTTTTAGTTTTTAACTTTTTATTATTTGTACTATTTTGGTGTTAAAGTGTACTAAATTTGGTGACAAGCTATAAAGCTCATAACTAACAGAATATCAAGGCCCTTCTAATGGTACTGCAGTGGTCTTATTCTGTTAGGTAGTAAAGAAGCTATGAACGAAAAGATGTGAACTATATGCAATCAGTCCATGAATATACGTAAAGTCACATGCAAATGCTAGTAATATATATATATTTAAAATGTACAAGTAAAGCGCTTTCCAATGATACCAAACACGGCGTATTTATCTTAATTTTATTTTTTTACTCTGTATGTTTTGTCCGCTAGTGGGCGCCACATTAGATTGTGTGAAACCCTATATAGCCTATAACCAGCGGACAATTAAGACGCTTCTAATGATATGTCATTTGTCGAATTCTGACAAGCAATTTAGAAGTTATGTGGAAACAGATGAACATACATACATACATACATAGCCTGTCAAAATCATAACCCTCCTTTTGCTTTGCCGTAGTCGGGTAAAAACACATTGGTACCTGGCGGGGTTTGAACTGGCGACCTCTCGCATGGCAAGCAACGACCTTAACCACTCGGCCAGCGACGTTTTAACGGTGATGCACCCGAAATTGAGGTAATAATTTTAATCTGTTGCATCTATACAAAAAAAATTATACTTAAAATCTGCCCCAATTTATTTAGTAGTTTTAAGCTATTGCATAGCTTTTATCGCGGGCTTTGAGCGCGGTGACCGAACTAAGAAATTCCGTAACGAAAAAAACCTCACAATCGTCTAACGTCGTTTCAGTTCGGTAGACTTCGGCACGGTGTTTGTGTGCGTGCGGTTAGACGTATTGTACGACTCTACGAAACTCGCACGAATCGAGACGAGCTGCTCCGAAATCGGACGATGCTATGCAATAGCTATACCGCGGCAGTCCCCGAGTGCCACACGTCTTTTTTTATTGGCTCTGGGATCGATCTTGTTTGGACAGCCCTGACCTGAAGCATTGATTTAAATCGCCTGTCTATCCAGCCAGCTATCATTCCCTGTTCCCATAATATCGATTAATCGAATTACAGGATATCACATTTCTAACTAGTTTGCGAATATATTTGTTATTTTATATACTCAGTTTTCGAGCGAATGGCTTCCGGTATTTTCTGTTACATGATACAGGTAACGGAAGTGGCTATATTTTTTTTTCTGATATTTTACTGCTTACTCGTTAATAGTGTCGTGCGTAAAAATATTTTTTTCTGTACCTATGCAACGTGTATGCCTAAAGCCGGCTTACAGTGGGTATAATTAAGTTAAATATATTTTAGTCTACAAAAATTATAAAATTTGCTTGGGTTACTTTTTTCTCTCTTTCTAACTACGATGATAAGATACTATGTACTTATTACCTACATGCGATAAAATCAGTAGCAAATACAGAGCTCAGTAGCTCTGTCTCTGTCAGTAATCCAGTCAAAATGTCGGGCAGTACCAGTGTACTGTCCGACATTTTGACTGGGTTAAACGAATCATAGTCGCTTCCTAAAAAGTAAAATTTAATAATGGAACGCAATTCTTTGATGACCACGATGATGGCTTGGAGTTGCCTTGTCATCATCATCTGACTTGAGGGGAAGCGGATGGCTCTCAAACTTCATTTACCAAAGAAATCTCTGTTTAGCTGCTCTGTGCAGATATATGACATATTATCTCATATGTATGCTGGCATTAGTCTGAGATGCGTCTGCGCAGGCTTGCGAAAGACCGGCCTATTGGCGGTCGGCCAGAGCGCCTCGATCCTTAAATCAATGGGTAAACAAATATCCATTACATTGTTACCGAAATAATCGCAGGGCATTCACCTCTGCTTTTGCACATGTGTAAAATCTAGTTTTAAAGACTGTAATAGTGCTTTTAATACAGATTAAAGAGCATACAACTCGAAGTGTTTGCACATACTTTTTTTCTAGAACTGACATACGATGCTGGCTTGGAGTAGCCTCGCCATCATCACAGGGCTTGTGGGGGAGCGGATGGCTCTCGCCCATTCGGTTTGATGAATAAAATATAATTTACCTCAACATATCTACCATTTTTGGAAACCTTCCGGCTCCAATACGACTCTTATTTCACTGGCTTTTGGTTATTAATGTTTAATCTAATCTGTCCTTACTTAACATTAAACATTGTAAAGGAATTATTTACTTATCTATTATGCGCTTTTGCGCAATTCCACTAAACCAATTAACATGAAGTTGGCACAGAGCTTTAGTCGAGTGACTGAGAAATGACATCTATACGGCAATTTAAACCGACTTAGTTATTAAATTAGTAATGTTTTACGCAATAAACGACGTCATGCGTACAAAGTCGCAGTCGGGAAGCTATTTACTATAATTCACAAAAAAAAAACAAACGATACTATTGGCACAGTTCTAAGTATACAAACACGACATTGACACAGATGATGCCACGTGAAATTGAAACCGGTTTCTTTAGATAATCTAGCAGAAGAATGTCTCTTACACCTACGTGCAGTTTTAATACGTCTAATTTGTTTGTGGTCTCACTGTCAGCGATTTTTTGATAGTAACTAACTCAACGTTTTACAAGTAACCTAACAAAGGTAGAATAGAAAATCTGGCAAATAGCAAGTCGGACTCGCGCCTAATTTTGAAAAAAAAAACACCTGAGCCTTCTTGAACATTTTCGGTTTTTAATCATGACAGTTTAAAGTCAGTTACGACAAATATAAACTCAACGTCAGATGTAGATCATTAGATGTCTTTTATCTCGCCGATAATGAAAAGCGTCGATTGCCGAGTGGTTAAGGTCGTTGCTTGCCAACCGAGAGGTCGCCAGTTCAAACCCCCCAAACGTACCACTGTGTTTTTCAAATTTGAAATACATATGTACGATTTACGGTGAGGGAGAAACATCGTGAGGAAACCTGCACACCTACGAAAAAATCTAAGGTTGTGTAGTCGGCCAACCCGCACTTGGCCAGCGTGGTTGACTAAGTCCTTATTGCCCTGGATTAGGGTCTAATTATGATGATGATGATGATGATGTTAGGCTCGTCCACCTGGTCTTCGAGCTCTAGGTTCTTCCTCCTCTTCCATATACGCACTCAGATGTAGACTATCAAAGTATTATTATAAAACGCCAGTAGTAGACCCATACCTAGTCCGGCGTAGGTGTACGACTGTACGTACTCATTTGTTTACATTTTTCTGTACTCAAGTGCGGGTAATAGTCTGAGGGCCTACCATGAGTTGGCTATCCGAAAACATACGTACGTAGCGCTACTGTAGGGCTACCATGAGTTTAAAACTTACGCACTCGATATCGCCTACGTAAATATGTCTATGAAAAACTTGTACAGCGCCGCTGGTGGTTACGCGAAGAACTAAAATCGGCCGTATGAAAAAAACAACTCGATAGGTTTTTAACGTACGTAAGTTTTCGATAGCCAACTCATGGTAGGTCCTCTGGTCTTTAATTTCCCTGCAGTTAACGGTCGGTTGGTCATCTGAGTTATTTTATTGCGTTCACAAGTATTTTTTTCTCGTCCTTCCCCGAGTGATATAAAATTGTACATTGAACTTCTGTTCCCTCGGCCCTTCGAAGTATATAGTATTTAATGTTTAGTTTTGATATAGCAATAGAGTATTTTCTTTTTTTTGTGCGATCGAAGTGATTGTAATTAACTTTAAGGTGAAGAAAATGGGAGTCTGTTTCTTATCCGAAAATCGTTTGTCCGAAAATCAAAATCCCTAACACGTTTGCTATAATCATCAAAATCCATAATGTTCGAATGTACGAAATTTCATAATCCCTAATTGTCTTTAATTCTAATCATTTTTTGTCATAATATCGAGTTCTATAATAATCAAATCTCCTAAAATTACTTGCTATAAAGTTAAATGCCCGAAGTGTTACATAGTATAATGTTCGTTACTACGAATGGAGCTTTATCATAATATTATTAGTCCGAATTATGAATGATTATTTATAATTTTGTTTTATTTAAAAATGTTTGGCCAAAAAATGGTTTCGTCATATCATCATTTTATAAATGACTTACTTTTTGACCAAATGATCAACAGTTAAATTTTCATTTTACAAATAATTATTTTGCAAAATGAATATTTAACAACTGAGTTATACCAAACTACTATTGGTCTAAAAAGTTTGATAAAATGTTTTATTTGACAAATGTTTCTTTTATTAATCGATCTGATAATAGATATGGTACGGGTCAAATTAAAACACAATATTTGGAAAATCATTATTTTGATAAATTTGGTTAGGTAAGGTTAGAATTTTGGTTAGGTTAGGTTAGAACTGGTGACCATAAAACGCGCGAGCCGAGCGAGCGAAGCGAGCGTGCCGCGGCAGCGGCCGGCGAAGCGCCAGAAAATATTTACTACTGTTTAATTTCTATGTAACAGTGGATACACAAATAAAAATAAATATATTTATATATACCGATGTTCGTCACACATAATAAGTCAGTTTTTGTAAGATGGTACTGTTGTTAAATGTCTCGTTTGCCAAACGAATATTTAGGATTTGTAGCAAATTATAGAATAGCATTGTGCATTTCACATATTATTATGGATTGTAATATTTATAGCAAAACATTTTAGGACCTTTAGTACTTTCGGACTTATGACGTTTATGGAAAAGCCTTTTATGTCTTTTAAACTTTATAGATTGTGATGTTTATGGCAAAAGATTTTAGGGTAAATAATATTTAGGGATTTCGATTTTAGGGCAAGTGATATTATGATAAATGTAGTTAGGGATAATGATCATTCGGGCAAATGATGATTCGGACATAAAACATTATGAGATGTAAAATTATGGATAAAAATTTTATGAGATGAAATAGAGAACCGAAGAAAATACGTCTGTTAGTTAGTAAAAATTTGTCAGAAAAACGTTTATCCTATTTTAATAGATAGCCATATAAGCGGAATAGTTAATAACAGCTATCGAAGTAACTACTAGGCATATTTTGTGTTACTGAACTATTGGTTCACAGTGCAGAGTGATTATGATTTAGCCTTGTTAAAAACCCGGTTTAACCAGTTATATCGTTTTAAGTCTTTGCAATATTATTATTATCTTTATTTGTGAATTTAGTTTTTATTGAAATAAGGTAGGGTATTTCACAATGGAGTTAAAAGCTTACAGGATGGAAAGTAACTACGATAATCAATTATTTTTTTTACTAAAAGAGCCTAAATGGCCTTTCATAGCTTTAGTGTAATCTATACTATCTATACTAATCTATACTTCTATACTAATATTATAAAGAGGAAAGATTTGTATTTTTGTATTTTTGTATTTTTGTATTTTTGTATGTTTGTAATGAATAAACTCAAAAACTACTGGACCGATTGCAATAATTTTTTCACCATTAGAAAGCTGCATTATTCAGAAGTAACATAGGCTATATAATATTTTTAAAAAAATTAGGGATCCTTACTAAAACTCCAATAATGTAACCCAAGGTGTAAAAAATTTACCTGAAAAATTCCTTACGTCGCGTACGCTGCGAAAACTATTGATGATAGAACAAAATCATTTACTACGACTTTGTAGAACTTATCATTATCTATAAAAAGTGTCGCGACAGCATATGTCTAAATATTATAGTTATGTCACAGTAAGCGGTTTTTTATTCGAAAAATTTAATTTATATGCCGCCACATGAAAAGGCTCTTTATTTGTACCTTGGTATTAATCCTTATCAAAATAAATTACTTTATATGCAAGACGGCTTCAATACCTATTTATGACTTTTTGAATTATTCAATTCGGACATTTCATTCGGAAGATATCACGAGTTTAAAAATGCAAGTATTAGAAAAAAGTCGCGTGGTTGCCGCCACCGCGCTCAGTTAGCCAGCATGCGTTGTAGGCTCCATGTAAGCATCACTGGGGTACGGGGGAGTCAATGTAATATGTAATATAATATATATATATATATAATAATATTATAAAGGGGAAAGGTTTGATTTTTTGTTTGTTTGTTTGTTTCGAATAGGCTCCGAAACTACTGCACCGATTTGAAAAAATCTTTCACTGTTGGAAAGCTACACTATCCCTGAGTGGCATAGGCTTTTTTTAGATAAAAATAGATTTCTCTTACGGGGTTAAAATATATTACATAGAGATAGAGATATCCCCGAAGCGAAGCGAGGGCGGGTCGCTAGTATGAAATACACTTGAAAGAGTTTTCATTCCGTTACCATAGCGACAAATGAGACAACATCACTTCATTTTATTACCTGTGAACAATAAACGTTTCTCGCCAGCCAGCATAGAAGGGGTCCATCGAATGGTTGAGTTCTAAATTTGAAACCGTCAAGCTGTCAGTAGAGACGAAAACACGTTCTATATTTAAAACTGCGTACGGTGTCTGAGCACGCCGTATTGCCAACTGCAAAAAGTGCAATAGGGCGCAGTGAAGCTACTTTTAGTTTTTTTTTTACGATAAGGAATACAATAGTGGCAGATGCGAATACGATTTCGTTTTATTTGAATATTTAATTTACACCATATTTAGTTTGCTTTAGGACAGGTGAAACAATACGAATCAGCTTACGATATTGATGCAAGCTATGAAATTCAGTGTAAACAAAATGCTTGACAGATGTTTCAGTATTAATAGAGATCATAGATTATTGTCTACGGCTGTTTAGATTTTGTTTCATCAAGTGGTCAGTAACCTCATTATACTCGTTGTCTAGATATTTTTTTTTTAAGTTTAAGTCGCGAACAAGATGCATTAATGAGAAAGTTCCATATACTGCTTAAACAAAGTTTTTTGACGTTCTTTGTAATTTTTTTATGGTCTATAGAATATTTTTTTCTCGAATAAAATGTAATTGTTTCTTATTTAACTCTTATAGTTAACCAATTTCAAACTGGTAGTTTGACAATCGTAATAAAATGAGATAGTATGAATCTGAATTATCATAGTGTTGACAATATTAGATTTATTATCAGCATAAAAGTAGGTAAGTGGGCGTAAGTAGGTTATTGTAATGGATTGTGTCAGGTGATGTGATATACAGAACTTGTTAAACATAGTAGCCATTCACCTGGCTCATGGTTACAAACATAGTGTACATGTATCATGCTGTTAAAAGATATTTTAAAGTATATCAAGTGCACAAAAAAATTGTCATTTTAACATCCTTTCTGTTAATAGACTTTGCACAATTAGTTTATTTTATGCGCAATGAAATTTTGTTTGTATGATAATTAGTTTGGTTTTGTCTCCAGAGAATCTGAAATAAATATAACTTCAGAAATAGTTAAATCATAATTATTTAAATACAATACAAAATCGATAAAATAATTTGTACACACACACAACACAGTCATATAGACACAAATACCTAAGTTTGATAAGCAACGATAACTATTCGCCAATTTCGGCGACTCGTGCACCGGGGGCGTAGCTCAGATGGTAGAGCGCTCGCTTAGCATGCGAGAGGTACCGGGATCGATACCCGGCGCCTCCAATGATACTTTTTTTCTTTTATTTTTTATTTATTGAACTTTAAATATACTTTATCATAAAATTGACGTGACTTATTTGCTAAAACAATTTTAAAATTAAAGTCATTCAGTCACACACGTCTTATTTTATCTGTACGGTGACTTTTTTTTTTCCTAACTGACTTACGATGATGGCTTGGAGTAGCCTTGTCATCATCACCGGACTTGTGGGGGAGCGGATGGCTCTCTCCCCTGAAGAGGCATGATTATTGACAGTTTGACACTAAAAGCCTATACAGATCTGATTACAATTAAACTGCGGAAAAAAAAAAACATTTGTCTGTGACTTCAACCGTCCCGTGAACTAGTTTGTGCGAGCAAGACACGCGTGGCAGATGTTCCGTCTCATATCTAATGCTTTTTTTTTTATTTGGAACATGCCTTTGGTGAAATTTGAAGAGCGAAATTTGGGTCTACCGTACATTTTTTGCTCCACTCATTTTGAGACCGATTCGTGAGGAGAAAATTTAAACCATAACTAGATTAATTATAAAGATTAATGTAACTGGAGTTTGTTATTAACTGTGTGTTACAGTCAATGCTAATTAATTCACATATTATAATAAACAAGAGGCAGATTATGTTATACCGCGCGATAAGTGAGACACAAATCTGTCCTAATTGGGGTACTTTGTCGTACAGCTATCTCTTTCATTCATCTTTCATTCATCTTTCATGTGCGTGCATTTTCGCATCTTTTGTTTCACATGTGAGAAACAACAACTGCAAGGCACAGATTTAAAACGAAAATTACTGTGGTGGTAAGTAACATAATATATTTATAGATATAATATCATTTTAATCATATCAATCAATTAAAGTTATAATGAGCCGTTATTTAATAGATTAAGATCAACAGTTACTTAAGATATCACGAACATTTTTTACTTACAGTGTACTTGCTGTTGAGAAATATTTTTTGTAGTGAGAAACAGCGTAATATTTTTTAAGATTCAATTTGATATCAATGCCGTAAGATTCAAGGCTATTATATTAAACATTTCTCTCCCAATCATGGTCAGTGGTTAATTACAATGTAATTATTACAAACCTTTCAAAGAAATATAAATGGTGGCGACAAATCCTTCTATAAGAATTATCTTGTCTTGCCGCACTAAATTGTATGTTATGTTTGACATTATCTTATAAACTAGTAACTAGTTGTAGTGCTCACTTTTCCATGTAGGATTGATGAAATATCATTCCCAATTGTATATGTAATCGGGAAATGATACTGCATTAAATATATGTTGCATGATATGCAACATATAACAAAGAATTTGTAATATCTCCATAACATCAGGATTGTGTATTGAGTATTACACAAATACAAATTGCAAATGTATTTAAATCTCAAAAGGTTTGATTTGAACGAACGGATTCAATGATCCAATTTATATTCATAGCACTTTTGGAATAGACTAGTATGGATAGCATGCTATTATAAATATTGCGTTGAAACTGTCGTAACAGAAACCGGTAAGCCACTTACCGAGAATGAACTATACACTTCAAAAGTGACATTAACTGCCTTGTTCTAGTAGTAATTTTATCCAATCAAAAACATAAATGTGAAATGAGAGCCACGTTCAATATTATGATAATTGCCTTGGTTGTTGACTTCAACGACAAAAGAAGTGAGATCTAAATGGGTGCCAAGTTCAATGGTCAACCCTGAAATTTATTTATAAGTAACACTATAACATACCTATCATATCTTCTTATAACATTTAAGATAATGTATGGTGGTAGCCTATGAAGGTCTGTCTTGGCTAGTTTCTATAAACCTACCAACGTATTATTATGTTCGCTCGCTAGTTTCTACCAACAATCCAAATTTTCGGAATCTATACTAATATTATAAAGCTGAAGAGTTTGTTTGTTTGTTTGTTTGTTTGTTTGTTTGTTTGTTTGAACGCGCTAATCTCAGGAACTACTGGTTCGATTTGAAAAAATCTTTTTGCGTTGTATAGACCATTTATTGAGGAAGGCTTTAGGCTATATAACATCACGCTGCGACCAATAGGAGCAAAGATACAATGGAAAATGTGTAAAAAACGGGGGAAACGCGTACGAAGTCGCTGGCACAGCTAGTTATAAAATAAATACCGACAAATACCAAACTAACCAAGACAACTAACTAGACTACTAACTAACTAACTAAAGAAAACTAGCCAAGACAGACCTTCATAGGCTACCACCATACATTATCTTAAATGTTATAAGAAGATATGATAGGTATGTTATAGTGTTACTTATAAATAAATTTCAGGGTTGACCATTGAACTTGGCACCCATTTAGATCTCACTTCTTTTGTCGTTGAAGTCAACAACCAAGGCAATTATCATAATATTGAACGTGGCTCTCATTTCACATTTATGTTTTTGATTGGATATCATTACTTTTTGTAGAAAAGTATATATCATCGTAACGCCGTAGGTCCTTTGAAAAGGACAAATTCAAAACTACAACTAGACTTTATAAATTTAAAACAATTGAATCAGTTACTGTATTTTCCTACGTTTACGGGGTATAACCCTAAGTAATAAATATGAAAACCGACTATAAGTACCTACTCTTAATTGTAAATAAGTAAGTATGTATACCTAAATATATACTTAGTGCTCTGCCTTCCCCGGTATATAGGCGTGATTAGGCACTAATTAGGTATTTATGTTAAGCGTTCATAATAGAACCTAACCGCAGCAGTGGTCTCCTTTTTCACGGCTTTCAGGGTGAGTGCGACAGGCTCAATATGGTCTATTGTGCCTGTCGACCTCATATGTGGATCTCACTACCGCTTACCATCAGGTGGAGTGAGGTCATCTTGTTAGCCTCTTATAAAAATTAAAAAAAAAAAAACCTAATTATTAAAAAATTGCCAGTTTTTTATTTTTTCCTTTGTATTCATGTAATTACCTATCTGCATACCAAATTTTAACTCTCTAGGTCATTTGGAACTGGGTTAGAATTTTGATCTGTCAGTCAGTCAATGATAAAAATGAGGATTTTTGGACATTAATATCTAAATAACTGTTTGAGATAAGCTTATGAAATTTAGAACACATATTTATCTCGCAAGTCACAATATATGAGCCAAATTTGATACGTTTATGTGAAATAGTTTTTGATTTATGAGGGGTTCAAAAGTGGTTCCAAATGGTTCGTGTAATATTACACACGGTGCGGCTCGCCAGTTCTGTTTCTTGAACTTGGCTTGACACGCTACCGCGTGTCTAGATTTAAAGTCGTGCAATGAAGTTTAGTGTGAAATTGCATAGCGAAAAAACTCAAAAGTTTCCTTTTTCCACCTCCTGCAAAACAATAGAAATAATGTCGTGTAACCATGTAAATCATATTGTTTAAAATGAATGACGCATACCTACTAAATGGGAACTGTTTTTACAATCTTTGCGAACATAACAGCTGTTTTTGTTTGCATATAAATTTATGAGCAATATGCTATTCGGCCTTTTCAGATCGAGTGCAAAATGATTACTCGGAATTTTACGATGTCACCTTCAAGCGAGTTTGTTAAGAATCGATGTGTGGGGTCAATTGCCATTTTCCGTATAATACACAAGTATACTAAAGGGATTGCGTCTTCGGTCTATGCGCCATAAAGATCAGGGTTTACGTCACGGGTCGGGTCAAATATCAGTTCTGTTAAGAAAGTGGTCCACATGAGTATAGAGTAAGGAAGTTGATGTTGCTAACATTATTATAAATGAAAGGCTGCCCCGTCTTCACACGTGTAGCTATTGTTGGTAGACAAATGTTACTCACAGATGTACTCTCTAAAATAATTTGTTTCTAAAATAATTTGTCAATTTGCTCCAGTAGATTCAGAGTCCATTCTAGGCAAACAAACAAATACCCGTCGAGATGAATCATGTTAATCGGTTTGTCTTTATCTGAAAATATTCTTTCTTTCTTTTTGATCTAGCCGGAATGTTGTTTTACCAGACTCAGGGAATATAATACATATACGTTGTATACTGTAATGTTTAATGAGATTAGCAGAATCTCAGTTGACATCGTCAAACGCTGTGACAATATAATTCGGTCCGGCGATTTTTTCATTGTCCTAATGTACTAAATATTAACACAATTGTTATAGATTATGTATTTTAGTCTATTTCAGTGTATTTAAGACTGTTTGTTTTCAACAAATATCAATTAACTAACACTTGTAAAGATCTTGTGTACTTATGTGAAGATCTTTTGTTGTAGTATGTATAATGTGTGTATGTACAATTGTACACGATACCGTGTCTAATTATGTTTTTTTTCTTTTTTCAGGTAAGTTAAGCAGACATACGACAAGTAAGCCTTAAGCGGTCAAGTACAATAGGTTTTTATTATAATTAGTCTTCTGTTTTTATTATTGTAAATATGAATATATCCCGCTTGAGTTAGTTTATGCGAGTGAAGTCGCGGGCATAAGATAACTAGTGCATGATTCAGCAAAGTTTGTGTAAGTGTCTGTGGTCAATAGCTAATTACAACGTCTTTGGGACGCGTGTACAAAGGTACAAGAAAAAAAATGTTTTCAAATCTAAATTTTTACGTTAATAAAGATCCCCCATATTAAGCAAAGAGAGGGCGGTTCACTAGTTTATAATATTAGTAAGCATTATGAACTAGTGTATCCTAAGCGTTGCTTTATTGTTATGGCACCGATCGGAGCCCTTACCGTTACCTCGGAGTAGGGCAAGGGAAGTCTCAATTTAACCCAACACGATAATAGTGCGTTCGCTTCCTCCGCATCCATCGCCCGCACACTTCAATGGAACTTGGAAATGTTTAAATGGTTCCCGGTTTAGAACTGTCTCTAAGTAACTATAGTGGAACTAGAACTATCTATGAATAAATAAATATTGCAAAACATCATATACATTGAGCTATCAGGATGACCTTACTCCACCTGATAGTAAGCGGTAGCAATATCCACATATGAGGTCGACAGACACAATAGATCTTATTGAAAATGCCGTTTCACGCCCCGCCTGAAGAGCCCGGGATCATAGTAGGATACAAAATACGTATATTTATTTATTACTAGTGGTCCCGGTGAATTTCATACCGCCAATACTGATTCTTTTTCTATATTTTCTCATTGAAACCTTCCCTGGACTATGACGAACATTTTAAAACCAAAATTACCTAAATCGGTCCGGGCGTTCTCGAGTTTAAGTCAGACTAACGAACAGCAATTCATTTTTATTTATAAGAAGAAGAAGATAAGATATAAGATTTTGTAATCTCTACCAACCAACAAAAGAAATTACCAGTATCATAGTTACGCGTTAATGAATAAAAAGCAGTCGTTTGAATCTAGACTAATGCCATTAACGACATGAATTTGCATAAGTGGCTGACATATTATAAACACTTGCACCATTCTAGTCTTTCGATTAATAAGTCTTGCAAGCGTCGATGTCGCAAGAGATCTGCAAACGTGAATTATTAATGCAGAAACCGGTCAAGTTTAGGTCGACAAAGTTTTGTTTTTTGAGAGACACGGGCCTACCCTAAACTAGGGCGATCAGGCCTTAGCCAGTCACGCTGGCCAAGTGCGGGTTGGTCGACTTCACACAACTTTGGAATGTCTTCTAAGGTGTGCAGGTTTCCTCGCGATGTTATTTATTTATTTATTTATTTATTTATTATTCTTCTCCGTAAGAGCGTCAAATAAAAGTACATTATGAATTTTAGCACTGTTGTACGTGCGGGGTTAGAATTAGCGTCTTGCATGGCTAAATTGTATTATTTCTCAAATAGATGTAGATTATTTAATTAAAGCAATGTCTACGTTGTTTGTCGTACTCGTATTTTGCATTAGTTGTCATTTCCTTATTCCTGATTATAAGTAAGTAGATATAAAATCAACTAGAAGGCGATCTAATCGTCATCCTAAAGCCTTATTAGGCCTTACAGGGAGTGTATTCATGAGCTTAACACATTGACTGACATGGAAAAAAGTGGAAGTGTAATAGGTTAACACATTGATTGCCACGATTCGCAAAAAGGAGTGCAAACAATACGTTTTGTATAGTGTCTGTTTTGATGATAGCTAATGTGTTAAGCTACTTAGCAAGGAATCAGAACAACTTATGTGATATTTAATCATATAATTTTATACACAATTTTATTTTCTTTTTATCTTGCCTGTGATGTCCCACTGCTGGGTAAAGGTCTTCCCAATTTACTCCATGTTTGCCGATCGGCGGCAAATGGCTAGTTTGGGCGTCGAGATCATCGCGCAAACTCTTTTTTTGGCTTTATTATAGTGATAAAACTTAGATTGGAACGATACGAAGCAACCACATACTTGCAAGTATAAAGTACGACATGCCACTACAAAAAGTGTAAGCGCGACTAGCATCTATTAAAGATTCCATTTCTTTGGTTTCATTCCATAAGCGATTTTACAATGCAACTTCCCATACGTTATATGGCTTTGTCTACAGTCTCATCAGTCCTAATAGGATGACGTCGTCATAAATAAACGCTTTTGTACAGAATACTCGAGTCCAGACAACTACAGTTTCTTGGCAACAGTCGAATATAAACTTTATCGTCTGTAAAATAAGACTTATTGTTGTATTTCGCAATTCAATACATTGCTTTTACGGATTAAAGGAAATTATTGGATAGACAATGCTTGAATTTATGACTGTAGTATTAGGTTACATGACATGGCGGCAAGAAGTTTAAGATTTAAATTCGCCGGGCCCTTTTTTTATGCTTAAACACAATCAATGTCTCTTTCTTTGTTATCTTACTTCAACTAAACAAAAATAAGGAAATATTTTTTTAACGTGAAGGATTACAACAACACCTATGTAAACATTTAAAGGTTGTTCCACTCAATTTTGACATTGAAATAATTCAATAATTCATCACCAAAAAAGCATTGTCCTTATTATCTTGTTCATATTCAATGAACAATGTATCTAGCTATAATATATGATACATGTGTGTATATCTAGAAGTCTATACCGTTAGCAAAAAAAACGAGCGTATTATGAATGTTCTTCCATACTTATACGGCTGTGATGGCTTTATCTAAATCATTGTCCTAATTTGGAACTGCAGACGTATTAAAATTGATTGTTTTGTTATTGTAGATGTCCGAAACATCAATTACTATTTGTGCTGATGGAAAAAACATACATACAGCTCCCGATGAAATGTAATATATCTCCATTGATATTTACTACCATTTGCTAACGCCTAAAGGCGAATACCCGAGTTGAGTCAATGTGAGAATGTTTCTCATAGTTTTTACAACGCGTTAGTTAGATTCTTTGCAGGTGCCTAGATGTATAACCTGTTTTATTGTTTACAGACTTGTAGTTTATAAATGAGTTTAGATTCATAGTACTCACTTTAATATATTTTCGTTTTCAATGTATGTCAGTTTTCACAGAGGTGAAAAGTGGATCGCTGGAAGTAATCTCTGCCTACCCCTCTGGGAAAAAGGCATGATTTTATGTATGTATGTATGTCAGGCTATTTAGGCGTCACCTACTTTTGAGTATTCTCAAATAATAGTTGTGCTTAGTATACTCTTAATTAAGTTTAACTAATATTTGCGCTACCTTCTTCTTATCGTATGGTTGATGAACAACCTGGTATCAGAGTTTTTAAACCGGCCATAGGCCTCTGACATGGTTTCACACACCGTTGAAAAATCTCTCAGGTGTGCTGGATTCCTCCCGATGTTTTCCTTCACCGTTAAAGCGTCGAATGATGGTACATATGAATTTCAAATTTGAAAAACACATTGGTACCTGGCGGGGTTTGAACTGGCGACCTCTCGCATGGCAAGCAACGACCTTAACCACTCGGCCATCGACGCTTTTTGCGCTACCACTATACATCTATAATAATTAATTAGTGACCCGACCTCGCTTTGCTTCGGGTTAATTTTACATAAAAGCCATCCTTATACACCGTGAAATTTTAGTGGTTGTTTTCCCGCAGCAAAATGATTCTGTCTTAGTAGTACAATAGATCGATGCAGTTTTTTTTTATTAAAATCAATAAATGTCAGTTTTACAAAAGTGATAAACGAAACATTCGAATTCGAGAACGCCAACTAACGCCAGTAGTACTAGCCGCGCTTCTACCTGCTAGAATTGTTATTATTATTTAAATAATAAGGCTGCCTGTCCGGAGCAAGCGATGCAGCGGAGCGTCAAAAAAATCTCCACTTCTCTTCAGTACAAATAAGTTATTTCAAAAAGGATACTATTGGAATGGGAAAATAATTACCGTTGAATAAGTAGCGATACTTATTTTAACGTTAAATGGTAACGATACTTATTACGGTACGGCACTAATAATCATCGTAAATAAAATACTAACTTTTATTGTAAAAGTGCACATGCCGAACTAACATGTCTCAAAAATGTGTTTCCAATTTATTAACCGGTAATTTTTTTTAAAGGTAACGTGTAAACTGAAACTGTAATAACAGTAACGTAAATAATAGTACTAAAATAACGTCCGGTGGAGGACAGGCCTAATGATTCGACAGGTTATTGACCGTCCGATCAGCTGATTGATACCGATTGCTGGTATCAATCAGCTGATTTTAACTTACTACCTATTTACTAACAAGTGATTTCCATATTTCCTTCATACTTTACCGGGCTTAGGACCATCGTAAATACTTTGCCTACTAAATTACGAACATAATGTTTTAATGGATAAACATCGGGTCATCAAAAAGAAGAGTTAAGATTGTCTGAAAGTAATAATTTGTTGCTGAATTAGGTAATAAAGTATTTAAAAATTTAAAATCAACGTATTTACACTGATTTGAATTTCCTACCTAACCTTAGAAATTCCACTATTCACAAATTATGTACAAGTACTTACTCTTCTTGGTACCGGAGCAATTATCAAAATGTAAGCCACTGCGTTCCACACACAAACGCGCACGTTTTATCTGGTTAGATTATGATTTTGATAGTGCCTCTGTCACGTCTAACTACATTGAAAGCGTCCACTATCCCAGTTTTCAACTCATCGCAAACTGCCCGTGATCGAGCAGCCGCTGGGTAGCGGTTACGATCGTCCGGTGCTGTGGCACCTGCGGGTTCACATCACCACATCTGCTAGACACATACTCCACATTCGAATAAACATAATGGCGATCCATTTTGACCTCACGGTATCGCGTCACGCATGCGTAGGCGGCGGGCGGCGAGCGGCGTGCGTGCGTGCGCAGCGGACGGCGCACGCAGCGGGACTGAGGAGTCCGTAGGTATCGGTAGTGCGCTCGCGCCCGGTGCGCGGCTCTATCAAAGAGTCGTCGCGGCGGCGGCGTCCTTTGTCGGGGCAGTCCGACAAAGGGCGCCGCCGCCGCGCCGCGCCGCCATTAGGGTAATAAATTATAATCTACGTAGGTATCTACCTACTATTACTACTACTATCATTTCTCACTGTTTCGAGTTAAATAATATTTTTTTTGAAAAGTTGAGATTTTTTTCTTACGTTTTCACGAAATAATTAGCATGGTTCGATAGTACTACGATGGGTAAATCGTTCTGCTTCGGGAAAACAACCACTAAAATTTCACGGTGTATATCTTTCATAGTTAAGGCAGCCTTCGTATGAAACGCTTTGATTCGACCGATTTTTCTCCGATTCACTTTGGAAAACCGACCACCACGCCTCTTTATTTTTCTGTTTTATAAATAACCTGTGACACTCGGCAATAATGTGGCTTTCTATTGGTGAAAGATTTTTTAAAATCCATTCAGTCATCCCATACATACATACATAAAATCACGCCTTTTCCCCAGAGGGGTAGGCAGAGATCACTTCCTGCCATGTGCTACGGTCCTGGCACACCACTTTCGCTTCATCCATCATCAACCTCTTCATGCACGCTCGCCGATTAAGGGTACTTTTGATTTGACCTTTCTTTAAGATTTGACCTATTTCAGTCATCCCGAGATTACCCTTTACAATTAAATAAATATACGAACACACAAACTTTACTTCTTTACAATATTAGTATGGATTTGCTCAAGGGTACCTTAGACTCATACCTTATTTTGAAAACCTTTGTAATACGGTAATAATACGGAGTGATCAATTTGTAAAATGTAATCGTCATTGTGTCTCTATATGGTATCCCTCTGATTCCATTACTCACTACGCCCTACAATTTTCGAATTTAAAATCATTACCAATGACCGTATAAATGTTTCATCTTGCCGTATTCAAGTTTTCTGGTACGAGACGAAGTGCAGTTGCATAAATAAGTGGTTTTAAGGTCAACTGCATGCGTTGTATTGGGGAGAAAGTAAAGCGTGGCGCTTATTTCAGATAATTGAAGGCGTTATGCAATTTTGGACATCGGCCTTAAGGTATTTTTGTGGGTGGCTTTGATCGGACACATTAAATGTTTTATTTTTCGAATGAAGTCTCCAAAAGAGAAATAACACCGGTTATTTTACTAAATGTATTGTCGTAATCCGGGATAACGAGGCTAAATCTCAGATCAGTAATCTTAAATGTGAAAGCATCCCTGTAGGTCTGTTTGTGGCGCTTTCACGGCAAAACTATTGAACCTATTTAAATAAAATTTTTGGTACATAGAGATGGTCTTGACACTGAGAAAGGGCTTAGGCTACTTTTGACCGAATTCATTATAAGATAACACGGGAACATTTAATATCTTTTAAATGACACTGTTCAGGAAATAATAGAGAAATTATAGAAACAACTTATCGTTTCTCACCGAAATTCAATGTAATTTGACCATTACCATTCAGGTCGTCGCTGAGAGAATTTAATTTCACTTCAAACGTTTAACCGATCTAGGTTAGCGTTTCCCGGCAATGGCGGATTAGAAACACTGGACCTAACACCGACATTTGTTAATGATACGAGTTCTAAACTAGATCATGTATAATCTTTATTGTTTGACGGCATACAACTGTTATATACATTTACCGGAACTGTTAAATTATTTTATCACACACCTTGTATTTATTAGCGATGAAAAAATAAGGTGCATTAAGTTTTTTTTTATGGAAAGACTTCCAGGATGAATTCACTCCACCTCATGGCTGAGGTTTACTTATGAGGTCGACAGGCACAATAGACTCTTGAGCCTGTCGCCTCTCTGATGCCGTTTCACGCCTCGCCTGAACAGCCCAGGATTGTAGAATGGAGAGAAAACATGAGCTGGAAGAGCATTCCAGATTAGCTAGATACATATAAATGTAAAGACAACGACGTATTCGACCAACAGTTTGCGTATAAGATACCACTCTGGTCTTCCTCTGTCGTCGGTCGCTTGGTGAAGCAATTTCCACTCTTCCGTGGACTCTGCCACCACCTTTAACTCCTTTATTCCTTTGAGGTGAGAGACGAGATTTCCTTTTTCTTCCCTCTTTTGCTTCGTCCTTTGAAACTTTTGAGGACTGAGTATTCGCGTGTAAGCTCTACTTTATCTTACTACTAGCGGCCGCCCGCGACTTTGTCCGCGTATTGATGGGTTTTAGTAGCAATGATGTATTAAAATAGCCAGCTACCTCCATACCACACGTTTTATAAAAATCTATAAACGTAAAAGTTCTCCCATACGAATTTTCACCCCCCCAATGACCGCCATGGGGGTTGAATAAAAAAAAAGTATCGCTGATGTCTCTCCGGAGTGCCAGCTACCTCCATACCAAACGTTTTATAAAAATCTAAAAATCCGTAAAAGTTCTCCCATACTAATTTTCACCCCTCCAATGACCGCCATGGGGGTTGAATTAAAAAAAAAAGTAGCCTATATGTTATTCCAGAGTGCCAGCTACCATCATACCAAATTTCATGAAAATCGGTTCATTGGTTTGAGCTTGAAAGAGTAACAAACATCCATACATCCATACTTACAAACTTTCACTTTTATAATATTAGTAAGGATTAGTAAGGATATTTTTGTTCGAAATTTACCGGTCGGTTCAAGAGTTCATATCGCCCGCCACCCAATTACAGTCCAACGAGTGACCGATGGATGAGACAATTGGTCTCCGTTCGCAGTGATTTGAGCCACTCATATGTACAACGGCGTCCATATTGACATTCGTGAGTGGCATATCAAATTCGGCCACCAGTGTTCCATTAAACACGCCATCGTTCTCTTAATTAATTCGTAACGAGGCCACAAGGTCGAATGGGGGCGCCACTGATTTACAATCAATTAAGAGATGTAAACTTGATGAATGCTGGCCGTTTTGCTTTTACTAAGATTAATTCTCAATCTACTTTAGTGCCGTTGAATGGCCGCTAATTGTACGCCCTTGTTATTGCCGATTTGGGGAGTTGTAACTTGTTTTTCGGTCTAATTGGTTTTTCTCATTTAGGAACGAAATTAGGCACTCCCCAAAGTTACTGTCATCAAACAAATATATTTTGACAAAGCCAAAGTTTACTCTTTCATAATAGTTTGTCGTTGTAAGATCTGATCTGATCTGAACATCTAAAAAGCGTCGATGGCCGAATGGTTGAGGTCGTTGCTTGCCATGCGAGAGGTCGCCAGTTCAAACCCCGCCAGATACCAATGTGTTTTTCAAATTTGCAATTCATATGTACCATCATTCGACGCTTTAACGGTGAAGGAAAACATCGTGAGGAAACCAGCACACCTTAAAGATTTTTCAACGGTGTGTGAAGCTATGTCAGAGGCCTACGGGCGGTTTAAACTCTGACACCAGGCTGTTCATCAACCATACGATAAGAAGATCTACATCAAACATACTGTTTCTTTGAATTGTAAAATATTTATCTGCGAACTATTTAATTTTGTTGGATAACAAAGATTACATTCACAGTGCATCATAATAGTATCATATTTTATGGAGTAACATTACCTAGTTAAGTGATCATAAACTACCATAAAGCGTTTAATGTTAAACAATATTCATCATAATACGGTATGTTAATGTTGTCCGTACATTAAACATTACATGCTCATTTACATATTCAGCTTCCGCATTTTTGACACCTATTGTGTTTATATAACTGACATTGATCCTTTAAAAATACAATGTTGTTTTATGAGATTAGGTTAACAGAATCAATTATAGTTTATTAGGTCTTAAATGTTTTGCGGTCGTTAAACATATTTTGTATTAATTATATTTTTATACACTTAAGTGTGAAGAACGTCAGAGAAGTGGCGTGAATTTGGGGGGCTATGTCTATAGCAGTGGATAGAAATGGGCTGATGATGATGATGAAGTGTAAAATCTCGAAATGGAGAGTTTTTCTTGTATAATGTACTTAATCGGAATACTATTAAAATTATGGGAAAACTGCTTAGAATTTCCTAGATTCCATAGAAATGAGGCAAGAGTTAATTACTTGAGAATGTAGGTTTTAGAATAAACTTTATTTTAATAGTTTAGTCCGTAGTGGAAGTAATCAAAACTCTTGTTTTATTCAGAGTCGTTACAAGTGGTATTAGTTATTGATTCCTCTGCAAAGTCGTAAATTATACATACTCATATAATAAATTCTTGATATAGGTAGTGTTAATAAACCGGTTGTCTGTTTGTTGTGCATGATTTACAATTGCAAGTTGCGAACAGTGGAATGTAGCATTTGTCGAATAAACAAGGCTATTTTATTTTGCACTCTGATACATTGATAGTGGTGTAATATTATTTTATGATCTTATGTGACTTATTGCAGTCCCTTACCAGACTTCTTAATTGGAATTTAGTTATTAAATAAATAAAATATAGTTTTTTGGACATCTCCAGTCTCCACATAACCCCAAACTAAGTGAGCTTGTTTTATGGGAGTGGTTATGTGTTTAAATAATATAAATAGTGTCTGAGTGTGAATATTATTTACCCTCAGACACGGAACAAATCTAAATTTTCATCACATGAATGTTTGTCCCGGATGGGAATCGAATCCATGACTCTCGGAACCATAGTTAGGGTCACTAACCACTGTTCCACCGAGCGAGTATTTTTTTGTATGATTTACCATTAGAAGCTGAACTGACCTGTGAGCTGGGCTAGGTACCTACTGTGCTTTTTTATTATTATTATGTAAATATTGTACATATTTAATTTCGTTATGATGGTGACCCTAAATAAACCTTCTTTTATTTCTTTCAAATTATACTCTACCACGACTTCAATAAGTAAATTACTTATTTGACAACAAAGCTGACGGGCCACAAACCCACATAAATAATATTATTATAAACGAACAATTCGTTCCTGTAAAACACAATTGGACCTCCAAATGAAGGTATTGTCCTGCTTATCAAAGTTTTGTTAATTTGTTGGGCAGACACTAGATAAACATATACTATGTTATTATATTCAATATCAGATGTCACGTTTTATTAAGTTTTTTTCCGGCTTTTACTTTTTAGGGCCAACGCGGACGATAGCGCGGGCTCTGAATACAAAATTCTCAGCTACCAAGTCAATTTTGTATGATTTTGTTAGCTCTTGAATGGCTGGTTGCATTAGGTTATATTTTCTTTTGTTTCGATGGCTTCTATTGCCCTTAGGGATGAGTGTTATCCGCTCCTCCGCAAGTCCAGTGATGATGACAAGTCTACTCCAAGCCATCATAGTAGTCTGAAATGTAATTTAGTATTAAGTTTAACACAATACTGGCGCTTTGAGAAACTGTAAGCCAGTATGTGAACAACGTTTGAATGAATAAATAAAAAAAAAATAGTAATGTCTTTAAGGAAAAAAAAGCTGCTATTGACCGACCTCACTTTTCGACTTGCCTGATTATGATCTTATTAGTTAACTATGAAAAAAACTGATAATGAATCTATGTGGGTACACTTAATTACGTTTTTCAAGCTCCGCAGTAAAAGAGTTCATAGTACCTACCAGGTAATTTGCGCTTCCAGAAAGATATCGAATATTTCATGACTCTCAGGCGGGGTCATGAATGCGATTTTCATTTCAAATTTTTAATCTACATTGATCTTTTATAGCTTTAAAAACAACAAATAAAAAAGATATCGAATAAATTGTCACGTCCTACAAGTCCAAGTTATCTCTATCTTGTCTAACTAAACCCCAGCTGAGTGTATTAGAGATTGTTCCTTGTATTCTACACAAGAAATCCTCTACGTAGATACGGGGTTTCTCCGAAGCATTATTTTAATAAACCCGCCCCGCTCCACGGCAGATGGTTCGCTGCAGAACTAATCTTGGACGAAATATGATCCATTGGCATCACTTGTTCGTAATAAATTGTATGGAGTGTCTTAATTACCTCCATCCTGCCTGTGTCTGGCTCGATAGTCTATGTTCTTTCTGATGATGATTTATTTCCATTCAATTGGGGATATTCTTTTGTTTTTCGCAATTTGTGGTTGCTTATATTTTTCATGGAAAGTTTCATGTATTCATGCCATGTTTAACATAAAGGAGTACAATCAGACGCAGAGGAGAAGCCAGGCTATCAACTTTTTACAAGCGATTTGTATTTTATTTGTGTTTTATTGTGTGACCCGTATGATCGGGTATCCTGTTTGCCATAGCGTTGCGACAGAGTCGACAACTCGCATTTTGAACAATGCGTAGTTCAGTCTGTACGAAATACCTAGATTTAACTACTAACTAACCGCTTTGTGAAAAGTTAGTCGATAAAATTGGTGTTATAACAAATTAGCACGATAGGAGATACCTACTTAAGTAGTTTCCTGAGTTTCAGATCTGTAGATATAAAATACGTAAAGTTGGAAAACTGCGTTCGTTATTTCACTCATCATCTTCTGCAGATGCAAGCTGCATATCACGTGCATTCAATTCAGTTCTTATTACGTAACAATAAGGTCGAAAATTAGGTTTATTATCGGCGCACACAATAGTTCTGCGTTCGAAAGTGCGTATGCGCACTTACTACTAAGTCTTGCTGTAATTTGCCCAATTAGATTACGAAAGTTCACGGGAGCTATTGTAGGGCAGCCAACCGTGGTCGTCTGTTAGGTTTCGGAGATTTCTTGAACGCCCCAGTAAACACTATTGTGAAAACTTTAATAACCTTATCAGTTGTTTTTAAACAATCCCATTATGGCTTGAACTCTAAATGATGTCATTATTGTATTGATTAGCGACGGGGCGTTGGATTGTCTGTTGCGCCAAGTAGGTTCGATTCCCACTCGGTACGAATATTTGTGTGAAGAACAACGATGTTTGGACTGTGACTATTAGATATTTTTTGTTTGTACCACTTAGAAAACTGAATATGTTCGGGATATTTACCATGTTTCCTTATATTATCGTGACCTATGATTATAAGGAACAACATTGCCGAAATATCGTGAACTCGATAATATAAGGAAATATAGAAATATCCCGTACCTATTTCCATTTCTAATGTTACATATATTGACTCGTACAAATTACTTCGGAATCTGTACAATGTAGTACTTGATGAGAGCCATCCGCTTCCCCGCAAGTTCAGTGATGATGACGAGACTACTGCAAGCTTTTATCGTATAACAGTTAGGGAAAAAAAGTACTTGTAATGTTGCGCTATATTGTTTATCATCCCTGATGTTTATCTAACTTCAGTCGCCTAAAGTTCCAACTTATTTCCCGCCTACTGTACTCCTAAGTGTTTATAAAACAGAAAGCTATATGTTGCGGTGTCCGGGCGTAATTGGTGCGAAATAACCCACCAGCTGCGGTAAACGACACCACAGCATTACGGGGTCAAGAACTCTGTCTAGTCGTATTGAACGCTGACTCACTCTGCCAATAGGGCCGTCTACACAGCATCCTGGGAACTAAAGATATATAATAATAGTAGCTTTACGGTGCGTGACGTCTTACTTTATAGCAATACTTTATATCTATACTAATATTATAAAGCTGAAGAGTTTGTTTGTTTGTTTGTTTGGGCGCGCTGATATCAAGAACTACGGGTTCCAATTGAAAAATAATTTTTGTGTTGGATAGACCGTTTATCAAGAAAGGCTTAAGACTATATAACATCACGATGCGACCAATAGGTGCATAGAAACAGTAGGAAATGTGTAAAAAACGCGGACGACGTCACTGGCACAGCTAGTATATAATAGTAATAGGTTTACGCTGCGAAACGTCGTACTTTATAGCAAAACTTTATTACAGACTTTGCTTCTTAGTTTGACCTATGTCTCCTTCGCAGTTGTATAGGTGCCTCACTATGCTAATGAAACACAATTAAGGTGGCGACATTAACTTAATCAACTGTGTAGTACATACGAAGGACCGCGTTTCTTTAAAAACTTACTTTCAGTTGTCAAAAATATTGATTGATTCTTAGAATTTACAAAGCGATTAGCCAAACACGTAATTTTAAACTGTTGAACTATATTAATTGTTTGTGCCATGTCTTGTTAAGCTAAAATGGTAAATTGATCATAGTTCTATCTTGAACGATCTATCGATCAGTCTTGCCCGTGACCACGAGCGCTGTAAAGAGTTCGAAATATCGGGTCTTAAAATAATATGTTTAGAATAACAATACACGCGAGTTTAATCCATTTATCTAGATAAAAACTCTAGTGTAAGCGATGTAATATTATGTCTTAGTGAAAATACATCTCATTTAACCTTAAAAACTTATAACCTACCCTATGAAGAAAAAAAATGTAAAATCGTGATACAGGCCACCGCCGAGAGATATACGGTGGATCGCCATTTATTGACTTAAAACAACAACAACTTAAATATGACATCCCTTTACATACAAAGGTTCATGCAATCAGGGTATAGCCAAGTCGGTTAAAAAGTAGCCGGAGGGATGTCCTTTCTCAGTCTCTAGGCTTTCCTGTGTACAAATTTCATTAATCGGTTTAGTTTTAGTTGTGCGAGTGCGGCGGATAGAATTGCTTTCGCATTTATCATATTAGTAGGGATTTTAAACATGGTTAAATGGTTATATCTCGAATTAAACCTATATTAAACGCTGGTTTCTTTCTCATTGTAGAATTTTAATCTTACTGTTTAAACCCTTGTATCGTGGGTTTTAAGTGAATATTTCAGATGTGACTATCGATCAATATGTAGGTCACCACACTTAAGTAGAAGACCTAGAACTTAGGTCACTAGGTTAGTGCTTTTCAAATATGAAACACTGAATATACAATACGTTTAACAGAAATCGATCTGCTATATTTGACTGTAGGCGGCTGAGTTCTATAATGTAGTTATTTCTGATCGACACCGCATGGCGGGAAGTAGGTGTCTGGTCTTTTTGAACTGTGTTTGGTTAATTTTGACAGGAAACGTCAAAAGGTCATCATGTGCGTGAATAGGAACCAAAAACACTTTAGCAGTACCGTAGGTTTACGCCGCGGCGCGCCATCTGATGGTTGGTTAGAAACACCTTCATTAAATGACAACATGATCCTCCCTCCTATGATCCCGGGCTCTTGGCTCTTCAGGCGGGGCGTGAAACGGCATTTAAGCAGGCCTACAGAGTGAGTGCGACTGGCTCAATATTGTCCATTCTACCTTCGACCTCAAATAACCTCTCAATTTTTCACCACCTCATTGCATCATTAATAAATTCATCAAGTGATTATTATGAGAAAACTTCACATTTTCTGTACACAATTAAAAACGTCAAGTTAATAAGTGTATTACTTGACAATCTTGACGTTATTAAATTATTGTGTACATTCCTATGGGAATTTGGATTTGAATTGCCCTCACATGCCTTTATTGCTCTCGTGACGTTACCGAATTCGATAACACTTAATTGAACCGTAGCGTTTTCAACGCCCTGACTAATAACCAGTGGGAAATATAGTAATTATAACATATGTAACTGATAAAGGGTACAGGCAATCATAGTTCACACTTGATGCTTGTTTGGAGATTTTATTCTTATTATCTTTAACAAATGAAAGAAAGAAAGAAAGAAAACATTTATTGATCACATACATTAACAAGGTTTAACATACACACATACAGTAGATGTGATCAATAGGTTCTGCCTCAGCATGTGCTGCAGCGGCTGCTAGGCCGCTACAGCGCTGATATTCTGGCAGAACCTTTATAATAAAAAAAAAAAAATAAGTAGATAAATACATATACAAGATACAGGAACATAGAAATAAAAGTCAAGAACAAGAAGTTATAGTCTAACAATACAAATATGTATACATATAATAAAAACAGATAGAACAGAAATAAAAACAAATTATGATAAGGACAAATGGAAGATACAATTTTATAAGTTAATAAGTGTGCCATTTCGCTTTATACCCAGAGCCATTATCCAAGACCAAACAACTGTTAAATATAGAGTTTTGTCTATGGACATAGGCTCCGGATCGGCCATTGACAAGAACAGGAAAAGAAAAAAAAGAAAAAAGTAAAATGCTTTAAGAGATAGTGTATCTGTGATCTCTAAGGTGCAGAAAACCCAGATTCTCGTAGAGTCAGTAACATACTCTACATGAGAAACCTCTTAGACAGTGCGACTCTAGTTTCGTTTTGACTTAATTTTACACTAGTGACCCGCTCTCGCTTCGCTATTATACATAAAAACCTTCCTCTTAAATCCCTCCATCTATTAAAAATACCGCATCAAAATCAGTTGTGTAGTTTTAAAGATTTAAGCATACATAGGGACAGACAGACGCGGGAAGCGACTTTGCTTTATACTATGTAGTGATGATGCATTTTTGTAGGACTGCAGTGTATCTTATAGATGAAATGAGACCTAGACTACGGTTTTGATCGTCTTTGCCAAAACAAAAAGGTTAAACGAATACGATTTTGATAAACGACTTCATGCTAACGCTGGTGGAAACCTAGTCTTATCCATACTAATACTATAAAGCTAAAGAGTTTTTTTTTTGCATGAACGCGCTAATCTCAGGAACTACTGGTTCGAAATGAAAAAAATCTCTTTGTGTCGGAAAGACCATTTATCGAGGAAGGCTTTAGGCTATATAACATCACGCTGCGATAATAAATAATGGAAAAACGAGGGAAAACGCGGACGAAGTTGCCGGCGCAGCTAGTATGAAAATCAAATGTCCTGCAGCCAATAAACAGCATTATTTATTACACTATCGCCACCGCAGTAACAGCTGATAGTAAAAGCTCGGTTTCGCAAACTCGCCGATTCGCTTTCGAAACGAACGAACGATTGTACGATGTGCGCCCACGCACATCCTGCGGGTATTGATTCATTGCCCGGTTGATTCACCGGCCTGCTGCTATGGAAGCGGCGCGTGCGCAGGTGCATAATATAATAATAATATAAGTAGCCCACTACGTCACGTACGTTGGTCTGAGATTAATACCTTAAGCACTCGTTCAAGATACCATAAATGACAATGGAACACACATAACGTAGAAACATTGCAGGTCTAAGTGCTCTCAACGGTCTCTATAATGGGGATTTTTTTTCCTAACTAACTTACGATGATGGCATGAAGTAGCCTTGTCATCATCACCGGACTTGCGGGGGATGGCTCTCACCCCTATATAAATTTAAACGACGTTTGCCTGAGGGTGCCACCTAACGGGGCTCGACCTTGGCTCTGTCTTTAGAGCTATTTTAACTAGTCTCTCCCTCCCTTTTCCACTCCCGAACGACACTTGCTGGACAGCGCTGCCATCCACATAATATTCACTCGCGTGAGGAACGAACCTGCGACTCTTGGCCGAAGAGACACTACGAAATTTTAATGAAGTAGGTACATGAATATTAAGCGTCCAACCGATTTCGGCCATGGCGGCTGATCTCAATTAAGATCAGCCAAATGTGCAGGACATATTATACTGGTGCACTCTCTATTCCCTTACTCTCATAATTCGGTGAAACGGCAATCCGACATGACCGATGAGAGATCGGACGCAGGTACACCGGCTAAACGTGCTTTCCGAGGCACGGGCGTTCAACCGCCAACTTCCTAACGCCGGGCTGAGTAATTTCATTACAGAAAAGCTCACACAAATTATGCCCGACCCCGGACTCGAACCGGGGACCTCTCGGTCCTTGCTACCAATAGACCAACGAGGCAGTATGCATAATATGAAGTGATTATCTGTAGTGCGGTTACTCCAAAGCTTACCTCAAAAGTTTCTGGGTTCTAGTCCTGTCAATATAAATAAAAATATTTGTCGCTCAATAAGTTTCGCACAATAGTTTTCGGTCTAAGCTCAAATCTATACGTTTTAGACGTCCGTTTTGATACGTGGTGCAATGAATAGCGGTGCGGTTTACGGAAACTTTTCTTAAGCCGACGTGGTTATTAACCATTTTTATGGCATTTTAAGGTGTTAAATGTTAGAAATAGTAATGGTTTAGGTTGTACGGCTGTTCGTATTGAATAGTTGATTAATTAGCATAAGTAGGTAATTAAATCGTTTGATTATTTCCTTGTTATATTTTAAAACAATTCTTTTTTATTTTACAAAATACACAATGATTAATATAGCGGGTTATCTCTTATAACCCGTGATAATAATGTTACTAATTACTTACTTTGTTTTTGTTTACGATAATTATTATAATAATGAATACAAAGATGTTTTTATTGTACTGGTAGTGGCACGTCACAAAAAATTCACCTATTTCTACCTTAAAAAAATATGATCCAAATTCTGTGCATACAGTATCAACGATCAAAAAATATGCATCTATGTAGATAAAAGCATACGACTAATAATATCTTAGTCATCTGATCTATTGTTTAGAGAAGATGAGGTATATAGCGGGAAAAACTTTGAATCATTCATTCATAACGTGAGTGAGTCATCTGCTACATAATTATACTATAGTGTATATTCTTACTACGACTTGTCTTGAATATGGCGGGTTGTAATCTGTATGTGTTACATCGTGTCAGGTGTAATTATATTAATCGGAAGCAGACATCGTCTATCGACCTAGACTTTTTATAAACACTTCGTGTTAACGCACGGAACGCTGTTATTATAACTGATAGGTTGGTTTAACGATAAGTTATTATAATATTAAATATAATTTAATAGTAATTCTAAGGTTGTGTAGTCGACCAACCAGCACTTGGCCAGTGTGGTTTGACAAAGTCTAATCGCCTTGGGGTAGGCCCTTGGCCCAGCAGTGGTACGTGCCCACTATGGACTTATGATGATGATTCAAATAATCAAATTTAGATATTTCAACAATTCAACAGTTCCACCGCGGGTCGGGTATTTTAACTCCCGCCCTTCCGGGAATCGCGCCCAGACGTGCATTACCTCACACCAAGCCAACAGCAATGTGCAAGCTTTAGCACTTAAAAAAAAAATATTGTTATTGAAATTTAAAGAAAAAAAAAGATAATCTTACCTATATCACTACTATCTTACTATCACTTTACCCGTTAGCCACGGAAAAATTCACATACATGACGTAACGCCTGGATAGTATAATTGGTAGTACGTGGGGCGCGTAATCCCAAGATCGTGGGTTCGAGTCCCCGTCCAGTCAGGCATGAATGTGAATTTTTCCAATTTTTAATTTACATTAGAGCTCTGTGTAGCACTAAAATCACAATTAAAAATATAATCTTATCTGTTAATATTTTTTTACTTTTTAGTGGTATGAGTCTGAAGTTGACATCCAGTCGTTTTGGATTTTTTTAGAACGCAGACGCATTAGTGCCTACCGAATCGTGACCAGATTGAAATATAGTTAGTTAGGTAGTATATAGAGAAATTGGTCGCCCGTTAACGCATATCCGTGAGTACGACCAATCGTGTCCTATTGTTGTTATAAATAGCAGCACATTTCCAGGACATCCGAATCGCGAATCGAGTCGTGAACGGACGAATTTGCATAACGAATTACGATTGCACGATTATTTTTTTGACCATGCGTTTTGCATTTGAAAACGTAGTCTATGGTAGTGATTGACAGATGCATTAGCGTAAATTATAAAAACGCTCTCAAAAGATGTTGTAAATGTTGTAACAGTGTCCTTGTACTCACTGCTCGTTGGTTATGGACATTTTTAATACTAATTAGTTAGTTACCAAACCTTACACATGTTTTGTAAGTAAAGTGGGTTGCAGACTAGCTATCTTATTTTAGCTTAGCTCTAATAGTAGATAGAGTTTATGATGCATAGTTTGTTGTCTACACACAAAGATGTATTTCCGTTATCCACTTTTATTCTGATATCCTTAACACAAGGGATCAATGAATGTGTTGTTATGTGACATCTTATATATAAAATTCTCGTGTCACAATGTTCGTTCCCGTACCTACTCCTCCCAAACGGCTTGACCGATTCTCATGAAATTTTGTGAGCATATTGAGTAGGTCTGAAAATCGGCCAAGATCTATTTTTTCCATACCCCTGATGGATAAGGGTTGTCGACCCTCAACAAGTCGCGGGCACAGCTAGTATAAATATAAAAACCTATATCTATGCGAACTAGATTAAACTAGCTAACCTGAAATCTTGGTCTGCATCTGCAATAGTCTGTTGCGTGCATCGCCCCATATTCAAGCTTGAACTTAGTCGTAAAGACACAATTCTCACAATGGAAGGAAGTTCACAGACCGTGCGTCATCGCGTTTGAAGAAAAACAAGAAAAAAAAAACAAAGCGAGACGCGTTTGATATTTATTTTTTACCTCGAGCGTCCGCTCCGGAATACTAAAGTGGGGGCATGTTGCCTACTTACTTACTTACGGCGGACTAGATGTTAAACTGTTCGTCTTTTGTCGAGACGTTTGTAGAATATTAGCGCAAATAGTCAACTTATGCTAACTATACGCTGACCACTCAAGAATGATCTCGATTTTATATTGTTCATTGTCGAAGTATATGCAAAGTAACTATTTGCACCAATATTCTACAAACCTTAAAAGGTTAATATAAAATATTGGTGCCCATCCGCTCCCCCGCAACTCCGGTGATGATGACGAGGCTACCATAAGGATGAAAGCCATCCGCTCCCCCGCTAGTCCGGTGATGATGAAGAGGCTGCTCCAAGCCATCATCGTATGCCAGTTAGGAAAAAATTGGTGCAAATAGTTCACCTATGCCGGTGCGTTATCGTTGACCACATTAACTTACTTAAAATAAACTGAGGGCCTACCATGAGTTGGCTATCGAAAACTTACGTACGTTAAAAACCTATCGAGTTGTTTTTTTCATACGGCCGATTTTAGTTCTTCGCGTAACCACCAGCGGCGCTGTACAAGTTTTTCATAGACATATTTACGTAGGCGATATCGAGTGCGTAAGTTTAAAACTCATGGTAGCGCTACTGAACTAGTTTTTAAATTGTCTGTTGTCGAGGGTTTAGGCTTAATGCTTCTAAAATATTAGTGCCAAATGTTATCTTATGCTAGGTGCGTTTACATAGACCTCACTAACATACTTGTCTACTGTCGAGAGTTTAAGCGATGTGTTAAAAATGTATTGTAGAAAATTGGTGCAAAATAGTAGAAAGTTAAACTTGTGCTGGTTGCGTTTACGCTGACCAATTGTAAAAGTGTGTGCATTACATTTTTTTTTCGGTTTGAATTTCGACACTCATAAAACGAATTCTTATTCAAAATGTACCATTCGTTACTCCATATCATCTTTAAATAAGAAATTTATCTAAACACTTTGTCCAATATTGGCAGTTTCTACTCGGGTACATTTAACTTTTTACAATACTTCCGAGAAGACGTCTTGTCCCCGTATAATGTTTACATAATTGCATTGTCCTATCCTGACACACATGTATTTAAAAAAAATTATACTTGTCATTATTAAAAAATATAATGCGTCGTTTTTTAAACACGCTTCGCCAGCCCCACGTCAACGACCCTTAGCATGACCCCAATGACGGGAAATGCGTCACAAATACCCCTTAATCCCTCACCATAGAGTCCAGATTCCCATTAGAATGCCGTTGCATGCCGGTCAAGGTTGGCTGGCTGTCAAAAGTGCAGCACAATGGTTGCTTACGTCACCAGGACAACACACAGTAGGTTTGTTATGTTGATGATCATTGTCAAGTCAGTGTGCTCCTAAAATAGCATTTGTTATAGTCTGTCGAAAGGATATTCAAAGAAAAAAAAACAAGGACTCGTTAGAATTGTGTTTTTAAATTTAAATAAGTATTTTCGATTCTGTACCTGTGAAATTATTGAGAAACCGTTTCTAGAGGTTCAGTTTCATAAGTCTTGACGGATAGACAATATATTATTACAACGTATGCAGACCAATCTTTCTCAAGTCTTTCCAAACCTTACATTTTGCTCTCACACTTTACTCAATCCGTATAATGAACAGTCATTGCGACTTGCAGCTTTTGCTGTAAATGTATTAGTTTGAGTCATGAGTCTTTAGACTTAAACCACTCTAAATAATAACCAGTAGGTTACCAATACGTTGACTAACGTCTTGGCAAGCTTTTGTTTTAACCCGCATAATGCGCCTGTAACATAAAATGCACTTTATCCAGGTATAAATAGAGATGATATTTGATCGAGACAACATCTAGACACGCGGTAGCGTGTCAAGCCAAGGTTCAAGAAACAGAACTGGCGAGCCGCACCGTGTGTAATATTACACGAACCATTTGGAACCACTTTTGAACCCCTCATAAATCAAAAACTATTTCACATAAACGTATCAAATTTGGCTCATATATTGTGACTTGCGAGATAAATATGTGCTCTAAATTTCATAAGCTTATCTCAAACAGTTATTTAGATATTAATGTCCAAAAATACTCATTTTTATCATTGACTGACTGACAGATCAAAATTCTAACCCAGTTCCAAATGACCTAGAGAGTTAAAATTTGGTATGCAGATAGGTAATTACATGAATACAAAGGAAAAAATAAAAAACTGGCAATTTTTTAATAACTAGCTGTGCCAGCGACTTCGTTCGCGTTTCCCCCGTTTTTTACACATTTTCCTTTGTATCATTGCTCCTATTGGTCGCAGCGTGATGTTATATAGCCTAAAGCCTTCCTCGATAAATGGTCTATACAACGCAAAAAGATTTTTTCAAATCGAACTAGTAGTTCCTGAGATAAGCGCGTTCAAACAAACAAACAAACAAACTCTTCAGCTTTATATTATTAGTATAGATTAGGTTAGGTTCTATTATGAACGCTTGACATAAATACCTAATTAGTGCCTAATAACGCCTATATACCGGGGAAGGCAGAGCACTAAGTATATATTTAGGTATACTTACTTATTTACAATTAAGAGTAGGTACTTATAGTCGGTTTTCATATTTATTACTTAGGGTAGGTACCTACATAAAGTCTAGTTTTAGTTTTGAATTTGTCCTTTTCAAAGGACCCACGGCGTTACGATGATATATACTTTTCTACAAAAAGTAGTGATATCCAATCAAAAACATAAATGTGAAATGAGAGCCAGGTTCAATATTGCCTTGGTTGTTGACTTCAGCGACAAAAGAAGTGAGATCTAAATGGGTGCCAAGTTCAATGGTCAACCCTGAAATTTATTTATAAGTAACACTATAACATACCTATCATATCTTCTTATAACATAAGATAATGTATGGTGGTAGCCTATGAAGGTCTGTCTTGGCTAGTTTTCATATATGAATTATAGCCGTCGCAAGTTCTAAGCCTACAAATATTTGTCGGTTTTTATTTTATAATTCCGAAAATTTGGATTGTTGGTAGAAACTAGCAAGCGAACATAATAATACGTTGGTAGGTTTATAGAAACTAGCCAAGACAGACCTTCATAGGCTACCACCATACATTATCTTATGTTATAAGAAGATATGATAGGTATGTTATAGTGTTACTTATAAATAAATTTCAGGGTTGACCATTGAACTTGGCACCCATTTAGATCTCACTTCTTTTGTCGCTGAAGTCAACAACCAAGACAATATTGAACTTGGCTCTCATTTCACATTTATGTTTTTGATTGGATAGTTATTTGTCTCTCAATATTTCAGAAGTATCACATTTGAAAAGTATTGCTACTGTATAGTTTCTGGATTTGAGTGCGTTTAATGGCTTCCTTATATATTTCTAATATAACATAAAGCCGTAAGGTGGCATTCTCATGTAATGGAATGAGCTGCGACCATCGTTGGAATCCTGATTTTGCTTATATAGAAAGTACTGTTCGATCCGGTGTGGTAAAAAGAGGTAATGTGATTATTAGTACGTGAGTAACATTCACATGATTGCTTCTAAAAGTATCTTTTAATTAAGCCTCGAGATAAAACTAACTAAATCTAGACTACCTCTGGGTTTCGTTGGATGCAGGATGTAGACCGGTCGCACTATAAATCGTAGGGTAGGTCGGTAGAAATTGTTAAGAGAGCTCTATGTTTTGCAGTGGACATCCGGTAATAATGAAGGCTACTCCGAGCCATCATTGTGGTCAGTCAGGAAAATAGGGGTGAGAGCCATCCGCTCACCCGCAAGTCCGGTGATGATGACAAAGGTACTCCAAGCCATCATCGTAGTCACATAAAAAAAATGAGCAGTTGACAGCAATAGGCTGAGATGATGATGATCTATATCTTACTTACAAGTCATCTGAGAGTTATCTTCATTGATATAAAATGAATCGCTGGATGTGTTTGTGAGCGTAATTATTTTATTGTTGTGTTCGTTATTGTCAGAAGGGAAACAAATAAAAATAAGGAAAATGCGTTCGCTCGGTCCACTATTATTTAATATGTACTATACTTACAATAACGTTCATTGTCTCTTATAATCATACTTATATGTATCCGGACTTTCGAATGCCAAGGTCGTTTCTTACTTATCCATTAAGCTTAAACCTCTTAGCAGTTTAACTACATTTTTTTATTGCAAGCAGTAACGTATCGGATATCGATCGTAAAACTTGATAGATAAATTATTTATTAATATAATAAATACTTTTGAAATATGCATTTATACAGACATTAATTATTAATTGTAACTAATGTGTCGAATGATTCACGAAACTGTAATGCTGTTTGCGGTAAATACTACGAGGAAAGTACATTTACTTCCTTATTAGTGGTCGGATATGTGTAGCGAATATGTGATTAATTTTTCATAGTTCATTAAAATTGCGAAACTAAATTTAATTATTACCAAAGGAATACCTATTAATCATGGTGCCCCATATCGGTGTACATAAGAAAATGCGGTTAACGTTCTATTTTTTATCTCTCTATTAAAGCGAAGCCAGTAAAAAAACAACCTGTCTTTTTTGAGTTAGTGGACTATGTGTGTACCAAATATCCTTTAAATCAGTAGTTCTTTATGGCGTGAAAGTGTGACAGGGTAGGGTTTCTTTCGCATTTTTAATATCATAACAGATTTGTTTTTGTTACTCTTAATTCTACTATTATATTTATACTGTACTAAATCAGAAAGCCTTCCAACCGTTATACCTGTAAGCATTAGGTACCAGGGCTGGTGAAGTTACAAGTGGATATCCTAAGGCCAGTTAGGTTGGTTGTTAATCAGTTATATCTTATCGAGTCGTGTTGACAGTTCCGTTAGCGAGCATCTGGGTTTAAAAGCTTAATGGTGGTGCACAGAGGACGCTCATTCAGTACCCGGGCAATGCTCGTTTGCAAGAGAAAATAATAAAGTAGTACAATTTTTAATTTTGGAGTTATAGATCGATGAATTAAATTCTTGATAAGAATGAACAGATCGATTCAGTCTTTTGATATGGGAAATGTTATAAGATAAAAAGGAAATAAAGTGGATCAAGTTGATTAACAGCCGCCTTCAACATAGTTCTTGGAATGAGTTAACGTTATATTTTGCCTGAAAAAGTAAACATTCATAAATACATACTTTCGGATTTATAATATTAGTCGGATAGGCAGTAGGTAGAAATAGGAAGGATGTTAACCCATTTTAAATCACTACTTATATAATGAAACCGTATCAAAACCAGTTGCTAGTTTTAAAGATTTAAGAGTATAAGGACAGACAGTGTAACAACTTTATTCTATACTTTGAAGTGATGTAAAATAGATGTTTTTTTTTTCACTAAAATAACTGAAAGAGTAAACATTCATAAATACATACATTCCTCTACAAATACATACATACATACTTTCGGATTTATAATATTAGTCGGATAGGAAGTAGGAAGAAATAGGAAGTATGTTAACCCATTTTAAATCACTACTTATTTAATGAAACCGTATCAAAACCAACGGGTTTTGATACGTTTCGTTTCGTTACATTTCGTTGCTAGTTTTAAAGGTGTAAGAATAAGGACAGACAGTGGGTAACAACTTTATCCTATACTTAGTAGTGATGAGAAATAGATGTTTTTTTTTCACCGAAACAAGTTCTACTCAGGTGGTTAAGAAGTGCAAAACGGTGTTATTATGTCATACCACTCAACATGGTGAATACGTATCTCGCCTGCACTTCATAATGCACGCTGTGTCTTAAGATACAGTTAGGAGATAGCATCAAGTGCACGACTGCAGTGCGACGAATTATGCACTTACAATGCAACACTTAACACTTGCTTGTTTTTGTTTTTTCCGCCAAATGTCTGACTAATAAGCGTGTAATTCGCGCGAAGTTGTAAATGTTTCTCACTGTCACTTAAGATGTTTATTTAATTTGCAAGTCCCATTACATAGATGTAGGGATATGAAGTATTAGATAGAGATATTGGAGTATAATATTGTATTGACCTGGTTTCGGCGTAGGTAAAAAGGTAATGACAGTATCATCATAAGCCCATAAATGTCCCCACTGCTGGGGCACGGGCCTACCCTAAACTAGGGCGATTAGGCCTTAGCCATGAATGTCTTAGTAATGAAAGTATACAACTCTGGAATTAAATAAATCCCTTACAAACATGGGTAGGCAACTTTAATCTGTCATAATTGACCTTAAATTTCATGTCTGTTTAATCTATACTAATATTATAAAGCTGAAGAGTTTGTTTGTTTGTTTGTTTGTTTGTTTGTTTGTTTGTTTGTTTGTTTGAACGCGCTAATCTCAGGAACTACTGGTTCGATTTGAAAAAATCTTTTTGCGTTGTATAGACCATTTATCGAGGAAGGCTTTAGGATATATAACATCACGCTGCGACCAATAGGAGCAAAGATACAATGGAAAATGTGTAAAAAACGGGTGAAACGCGAACGAAGTCGCTGGAACCGCTAGTCTACAATATGTCCGGGATGGTTATACCTATCGGCGGTGACCCGTGATCATGGCGCTTGCCACAGTGCCAAAATATCGGGAACTTTAACATAAGAACACATGGTAAATATCACGGACTCAGTTTTCTTATTATGTTGGTAACTGTCATGCAAAACATAACATTTAGCTATGCGTGTACCAAATTAGTTCCTGCCTCCCGCTAAGATATCACCATGATTTGGTGTGGCCCACTTAGCCGATATTAATAGGTGTTATGGCATACGCCAACTGTCTAATTATATTACTTCGAGATGTCCATTCATGATACTAATGTTTTTATGGTTGTAGCACATTTCGATAATGAGGTGTTTGTGTCATATACCTACATATATGTATTACTAGTGGTCCCGGCGAATTTCATACCACCAATACTATAAACCTTCCCTGGACTATCACGAACATTTTAAAACCAAAATTACCTAAATCGGTCCGGGCGTTCTCGAGTTTTAGTCAGACTAACGAACAGCAATTCATTTTTATTTATAAGATGTAACTAAATAATAATTTGAAACCAGTATCATTCCACTTCTAGGCAAAAGGCGTAACTACTAGGTCAGAATTATATCACACTATTTAGTCCGTAAGTTAGTTCATACAAAAATATGGGATACGTATCTTTTGATTTTTTGAAATGATTGGAAATTGACAAAATTATAGATCATCCAACTTCCGGGTTAGTTGCGTTATTCCCTCGTTGCGGTTTCACCCGAAATCAACCAGTTGCAGTTTTGCTTGAAAATTGCATACGGTCCTTAGACAAAATGTTCGGGTGAAATCGCAACTGGGGAATAACGCAACTAAAATAATTAAATAAACCCCAACTTCCGGAGTGGGGGCGTGTGACGTTAGTCCTAGTCAAAATATGTATGTACTATAGTGTGTAATGTGTGTATTTATGTATATAGGTCTTTCAAAACTTCTAAGAACTATATCGTTATCATTTTATGTTTGTGAAAAAAAAAACGTATAAAATATATTTAAATAATAACTAACGAACTAAAAAGTTTTTATTAGTCGTCTCACCTAATGTCAGGAGCAATACGTTGTAAGTATTTGACAATAGACTTGAATCACTGACCAATAAATTACTGACCAACAACCCACAAACTAACCGCAAAAAAATAGATAAATATATCAAGTACAAGGATAGGCGTAACTTTCTAATTGCGTCAATAAACGTTTTCCTCCCCACCGTTTTGAATTCCAGGAAAACCCAAATAGGTAACCTACGCTCCCTTAGTCACAGAATAAACATGTTTATTTAGGTATAGATAGACTCCTTTAGGATACCTAAGTATTACGATTTGTTTTCAAGCAATGCCAACTTCTTTTTCCTGTTAGGAAGTAGTCAATCCTTTATGACATGTCTATATAACTTTGATTTTACATACCTTTGTTTAGGGGTGAGAGCCATCCGCTCCCCCGCAAGTCCGGTGATGATGACGAGGCTACTCCAAGATATCATCGTATGTCATTATTAGGGAAGAAAACTACTTTTGATAATTATAATTGTACAGTAGTGGGTTTTAACGACATGGTGTCTTAGTTAGCAAGGCTTTGAAGGTCATTGCCCCTCCACCTTCCAAATTGTACCATTATGGGGTGTCGCGTAAATCAAGACAATGCCCGCTATGTCATGTTTTGTCTTTATTGTTCAAAGTATGCTCTACTTTGAATAGGTACGCTGGTTTTTGCCAAAAAGTATATTAAATTATCTTGCTTGTCGATGGCAAAATCACACGGCCCAGTCATTCAGCCTTGCGAATCGATAATGTTATAATACAAATAATTAATAAGTATTATTTTTAAATGTTTAACTTATTATTTTCCTCTTTTGTAAACTTAATTAGTCGGTATAGGAAAACCAAACTAATTTTACAAACATAAACATAAACATATAATTAATTTATTGCAATTGTTGACCTTGGCGGGATAAAATAATCATTAAATATAGAACTTTGCCCTTCTAGGTATATACAATATACATCTTAAATATCCCAGTTAGAAGTCCTGTAGATTTATGTAAGTACATTCTACACACCATATTTTGAACATTAATGGACAGGCGAGGAACCTTTAAGGAACAAGTAGCTAATAGAGTGATAAGAAGTCAGTAAAGTTTATCTAACACGATACATAGTTAACATATTTTGACATAAAAAGGCGTTGCAGGAATAAAAAAGGAAGTAAATATTATCTCGACGGTAATAAAGCATGTAACAGTCTACTTAAGTAGATAAAGTATTAAAAAAGATAAAACAAAAAAACAATTCATTCAGAGAGCGTGAATGCGATTCAGTAGCATTTCACAGTATACACGTGTGTATTACACACAGTGTATGTATACAGCAGATGTTGCGTAGTTTTATCACCTATTTCATAAGGTCATAAAGCTGGGTCGTTGATCTACATCTAGCTGCCGTATTAAACTGGTCTAGTGATGTGTTTGATGAAAGGCACTGATATTTAATAAAAAGATAACAGTGATTTGAGATCGAAGGCAATGAAAATATGTAGCTTTGTACGTATGCTATTGGAAGAAGTAATACTGTTAATAGTGTTAATACGGAACTGGTTTGATAAGATATTCGGCGATTTATTTAAATATGTTTGTTTGTTCGTTCCTGCGTGAGGTTTACTTAGATTTATATGCACATTATCTCAGTTTACATGCTTCTATTACTGATATCAGCAACACAAGTGCTTAAGCTACTACTGATAAGTAGTAGTCGATTACTAGATATAGTAATCGATCAATCTTTGTGATCCTATCTGATTTTTATTTATCTGATCTCGATGGTCTTCGGTTAAATAAGAGACAATGATCATGTCACACGAGATAGTGTTCGACTATATTAACATGGAATGCCCTCAAATATCTCTGTCACAGTTTCGTCACTTGATATTTTGCACACGTCACTGGCCAGCAATTGGTCGCTGGCATTGTCCAGTTGATGAGGAAATCTGCCATGCGGCTTGCTATGACTCGAATAGCCCGCAATTTATCGTGATTAAACTGTAGTTGTCAATATAATATACTGATTTTTGACTATATGCATCCAAAGTACTACAGGTACCCAAACAAGTTAAAAACAGCAGCATATTGCAAGATCAAAGAATATTTTGAGTTCTGTGTGCGAGAATCAGAACTCGCAAAATAGTTAGGTAATTGGCTGTACAATTTTTGGACAACTGGCATCTTTATTCTTAACTGCCCAGAGCACTGTAAAGGGCTCTAATTCTTGGATCTTTGAACAATGAAAGTTTAATCCGCAAAATTAGTTTAATTTCTAACATACATTTTTGTTTGTCCTTAAAGTGAGGATGAGTAATGCGGAAACTGATATAAATAAAGTTACTGATTCATTTGGAATACATTTAATTCACGTGCCAAAAGAAAGCTAGAAATTGCGCAGAGTCGTTGTACAACGTACTACCAACAAAAGGCTTTGTCTTAAATAGGCTGCCATAGGAATATGCTAATTGCGACTATTTTTACAATTGCACATACTAATGAATCATACATATGCATTGATGCATTTCCTGTAGACAATTTTCTGAGAATTAGGCAGTAATTTAGTTGAGAAACGACTCATCTTATAAAGCAGTTTACCTATGGTATTGTTTTGTTTGTGAGTCATGAAGCGATATTATTGCAGGGTATAAAATGTATTGTTTGTAACAAGATTATGAACTTTATGACGGTACTAAAAGTTAAGACTTTTATGAAAGTCGATCGCGCTTCTCTTAGGACTTTAATAACATATATTTACCAGATGTAGACTTCAGAGTGACCTCACTCTATTGGATGGCAAGCAGCCGTGAGGTCCACATATTTTTCTTTATGCCACCAAGATGACCTCACTCCACCTGACGGTAAACGGTAGTGAGATCCAAATATGACGTCGACAGGCACAATAGACCATATTGAGCCTGTCGCACTCACCCTGAAGGCCTGCTTAAATGCCGTTTCACGATTGAGGTCTACAGGCCCAATAGACCCTGTCGCGCTCACCCTGAAGGCTAGCATAGATGCCATTACGCCTCGTCTGAAATGCCCGGCATTATAGGAGGGTGGAAACACGTGATGATGGTGATGATTGTTAACATGACTTTATTTGCTTTGCTCCAGGTCCCGCCACAGAGTTCAGTCGGCATAGAATAGTTCAGCCGACCGTTCATCATGCGAGAACGAAAAGGGAAATATCGACTACGAGGGACACGGTAAGATATACTTATCCTTTAGTAATATATGTATGTGAATATAGGTGATAATGTAATAACTACCGTTACAAGAGGATAATAAAGGGTATGGGGATACGGCCTATTTTTTTGCTGCATGATTTGACTGTCCTATAGGTAGCCTTAGAAGCATAGTATTTTTCAATGAAGTACCAAATCTAAGTCATTGAATGTATTTAGTTTCTTCTAAAAGTTGTAAGTTACTACAGATCCGAAGTCGAAGAAGAAGAAGAAGAAGATCTTAGTTGTTTCCAACATAGCTTTTTCCTTTAAAAACCAAATTATATATTATAGTTGCGAACAGTTAGAAATTATAGTCCGTAGTAGCCAAGGAACTACTACTATGGTAAGCAATCTATATTTCCACTGGTTCAGATCAGATTAGGACGTAGTGCGAAACCGCTCTACAAGAAGAAGAAAGAAGTTAAAGAAGAAGAAAAAGGGATTACTGGTAAAGTTGGGGTTACTTTTGCCCTGGTCGGTAACATTGTCCACCCACAAAAAACAATTTTTATTTTGATAAAGAGTAGCTTAATTAATACCGAAGATTAATCCGTAATTTGTTTTCATGATTCATCTTTTTTGGCAATCAATTGATTGAATAAGACGATGTTTGATTTTGTGGGCAATGTTACCCCCTAGGGCTAAAGATACCAGACGTTACGGTACATAAATATGTCCTGTTCTCTATTTCAGAGTGGTGCACATCATTCAGACGTGACTGTCCACGTTCAGATCGACGGCGAGGAGTACGTTCTGGATTTGCGACTGAACGAGGACCTGATATCGGACAACCACGTCATCCAGTACCAGAAGGGGGGCAAGACTGTCCGACACAAGCCGAAGAGAGAGGTAACTGTCAATTATATTGTGCCAGATTTTAGACTTTCGCGTTCCATTACACTAAATATTAGTCTATATGGGTCTAAACGCGTTATTAGGAGTAGCAAATACATAGCTATTTATCTACTGCCCGACGTTTCGACTGGGTTAGGTTGGGTTAGGTTGGATTTCGTTTGATTGGTGTTTAAACATTACTTCTTTATAGCGCAGTCGGTTAAAACGTAGCCTATGTCCTTTATCAGACTCTGGATAATATTTGTACCAAATTACTTTTGAATCGGTTTAGTACTCTATGTGTGAGTAACAGACAGACAGAGTTAGTTTCGCGGTTATTTGTCTACCTGTACTTATAAAGTGACTGTCTGTCGGTCGAGCTTTTACGTCGAAAGTACTGAAACGTCTTTGAAAGAACAGGAAAATCCTAATATTAGATAGTCAGCAGTGGACAGGTTTAGAGTAGACCTTTGCCCAGAAGTGAGAAAATACAGGTTAAAGAAATCTTCATATTGCTCAGTATGGTCTATTGTGCCTGTCGACCTCATATGTGGATCTCACTACCGCTTACCATCAGGTGCAGTGAGTCATCTATCTTGTTAGCCTATTATAAAAAATAATGGTTCATCTTCTATAGTGTCACTGTTTTCACACACACTCTTTAGGGATGAGAGCCATCCGCTCCCCCGCAAGTCCGGTAATGATGACGAGGCTACTCCAAGCCATCATCGTAAGTCAGGAAAAAAAAACACTGTACGGTACATATTGTTTCAGGAGCTAGACTTATGCCAGTACCACGGCACGGTCCGGGGCCGGCCGGACTCCCGGGTTGCTGTGTCCACGTGTCACGGCCTTCGCGGGGTCATATATGACGGAAAGATGATGCGCTACATACAACCTGCTGGAGGTTTGTACTGCTTCACTGACATAAGGACCTTACTCCCTTGAGATAAGGTCCAAAGCTGATTAAGAATTAGACATGTTATAAGGCGTCCTACCAATTTCAATTGAGATCAGCCAAGTGCGCAGGACATATTATAGTGCACAAGTTTGCGCGCAAACACAAGTGCACTCTCTACTCCCTTACTCTCATAATTCGGTGAGACGGCAATCCGACATGACCGACGAGAGATCGGGCGCAGGACCACCGGCTTAACGTGCTTTCCGAGGCTCGGGCGTTCAACCGCCCACTTACTAACTCCGGGCTGAGTAATTTCATTACTGAAAATCTCACACAAATTTTGCCCGACCCCGGACTCGAACCGGGCAGCTCTCGGTCCTTACGCAGCGCTTGCTACCAATATACCAACGAGGCCTTTCTCCCCCAGTGAAATGGTTTACACCCCCCAGAGCGTAGATCTCTGATGTCTTTGGGCGGCTTGGCGGGATCCCCACCGCAAGCCAGATCTACCCATATGGCTTTTTGGGCTTCCACCTTGACCCCAATTTTACTTTAAATTTGTAACCCTAAATTGGTTCCAGGAGACGACATCCAATCAGACCACTACATTTACGACCACGCCGACCTCACGACGGCCCATCGATGCGGCTACGAAGGCGGCGCGACCAAGAATGACAGCTACGATCCGCTCCTCGCCAAGAAGTACCGAGAAGAGAAGAGCAGACAGCTGAGTAGAGTCAGCAGGGTGAGTACTAATAAAATAAATGAAATAAAAAGAGTTTATTGACCAAGTACAATTGTTATCAAATATACATCATAAATACCTAAACTAGGTCTAACCTTTTCTTATAGGCATCTATGCTCCTTAACCTATAGGCTGTGTCATATACAGGGTGTCCCAAAAAGTAGTGTCAAGCGGAAGTCCTGAGATAGAACACCCCGTGGGGCATCCGAAACACCCCCATGTATGTTCCGCGATTTTTTATAGTTTTCGAGTTATGATTATTTTTCTAAAATTTTGAGAACAACTGACCTAACCGACTAAAAATATTGTAGAGAAAAAAGTATTTCACTTTTTTGAGTAATTCTTTTTGCAAATCAATTTTCATGAGTTTTTCTTTAATGCCTAAAATATTTGTCTCCATAACTTATATGGAAAATATCAAAATTATGGTACAAACTGAAAAGTTACGTTCTGTAAATAATGTCTTACAATTTCAACGTTAAATTTTAAATATAAGAAGGTAGCAGCATGGATCCTAAGTACCTTTAGAAACTGCAATAGACTCTCAGCTTTCATAATCATTAATAAAAACTGGTACTTAATGGGCTACTTTTGCTGAAATCGGACTACAAAGACAGAGAGGTGGAAAAATCACAAAATTAGCCATTTGAATACGAAGTATTATTTGGACATTTTATTATTTCGAAAGTTAGTCAGTTTGTTAACAAACCTAAATTTAATACAGGAGCACTCAGATGCAAACATTAGGATGATTTTTTTTGTTTAATTTAAGTTTCATTACGCAAACACTGTTTTCACATGCAATACCTTTGTTACGACGAACTTAACGGACTTTGCTTTCTTTACGGACTTGAATAAACTTTTACTTATAAACTTTTTACAAAAAATAATCAAAAACGATAAATATTTTTTTTAATAAAGTTCCCATTTTTAAACTTAATTAATTTTTTAAATATCACAAATTAAACTTTCAAGTGGTTATTTCTTAGCATTTCTGGTATAATTTTGATTGTTAACAATCTTATTAATTTTAGAAATAATAAAACGGCCAAATAATACTTCGTATTCAAATGGCAAATTTTATGATTTTTCCACCTCTCTGTCTTTGAAGTCCGATTTCAGCAAAAGTAGCCCATTAAGTACCAGTTTTTATGAATGATTATGAAAGCTGAGAGTCTAGCTCAGTTTTTAAAGTTACTTAGGCATGCAGCTACCTCCTAATATTTTAAATTTAACGTTGAAATTGTAAGACATTATTTACAGAACGTAACTTTTCAGTTTGTACCATAATTTTGATATTTTCCATATAAGTTATGGAGATAAATATTTTAGGCATTAAAGAAAAACTCATGAAAATTGATTTGCAAAAAGAATTACTCAAAAAAATCAAATACTTTTTTCTCTACAATATTTTTATTCAGTTAGGTCAGTTTTTCTCAAAATTTTTGAAAAATAATCATAACTCGAAAACTATAAAAAATCGCGGAACATACATGGGGGTGTTTCGGATGCCCCACGGGGTGTTCTATCTCAGGACTTCCGCTTGACACTACTTTTTGGGACACCCTGTATGTACGTACATGGTAATAATTTTACTTTTAATTTTGCTAGTAAGGAAAACAAACAAACAAAAGGAAAGTCTACGACAGGCACCGACGATGGCTTTAAGGCATTATGTAAGATTTTAGACTTTCGCGTTCCATTACACTAAAATTAGTCTTTATGGGTCTACACGCGATATTAGGAGTAGCAAATTACATAGCTACTTACTGCCCGACGTTTCAGGCATTAGTAGAGGGGGCATGATCTACACTGACTCCAGGAACCATAATTCTTCAATGGCTTACCTTTACCAAAACGAACACAGCCAACATTCAGTATCGTCATTGGACCTATTAGTACTTCGAAATACACGACTTCTAAAACGCTATGTGGAAAGTAGTCCGGTTATGAAGTATGTAGAACTACTAACGTTACAGTTTGACCAGCCTTTTTTTATTATTTAGGCTCTATCAACTTTTATTTGGTTGTCAGTAAAGTATTTATGACTATTAAAATAAGGTTTTGGTAAACAAGGGAAATCAATAAATTTTTTAGTGCGATCGAGTCGTAATGTTTTATTTTTTTTTCAGTACAAGAGAGATACGGACGGCACCCAGGTCCGTGGTCCGTACAACGCGAACAAGCTGTCCCGGTACGTGGAGCTGGTGCTGGTCTCGGACCACCGCGAGTTCCGCGCGAACGGCGAGAGCGTCGACACGGTGCACCGTCAGCTCAAGGACGTCGCCAACATCATCAACTCGGTGCGTTGATACATACCACTTACTCGTAGGCACAGGTACATCCCCCCCTCCCCCTTCAAAGTGTCTCAACCCCACAAAGTATAGAGACTGCGCAGCTAGGACGTCGGCATCTTACTCGGATTATGGATCGCCCGCCCCCCACCAAGATGGGCTCTATAAGTAGCTTCACCTGTGTCTCAACACTAATGAGAAGCAGAATGTGATGAAACAACAGTGTTGCCAACTCTACGTATTTTTACGTAGATCTACGTATTTTTAACCTCGGAAATGTTTGAAATACGTAGATCTACGTAATTGTAAACTCACTTTTATCAAGTTAATTCGGTACAAATATGACTACAATTACGTCTCAAAAGTATTTTTCTCGAAAAAGTTACAAAATCTACGTATTTTTGAATACTGTTCTACGTTATTTACAAAATGCGAGTTGGCAACACTGTGAAACAATGTCATGTGGTGACGGGGAATCGCTTATTCATGTATGATAATTCCGACATCATAAACTCGGTCGGTGGGTGAAGCAACACTTCTCCCCACCCGTGATTTGTTTTATATGAAAATTCATAAAAACATGTAAATGAAAAAAAAATCACTTTAGGCCACGCCTTCTATTTATATTCTTCTATTAGTTGACGATGCCAACATGTTGAAGTCAGGATCTACATAAGAATTAAAATGCTCAGTACCTTAAACTGTTTCCTCGTATTTGTTCCGTTCTAAAAACCACCAATTACTAAAGCTGGAGTTCAATCTTAATCCGGACCTTAACCCATGAGTCTTAAGATTGCTTTTTGCCCAACAGGTATACTCTCCGTTGAACATCTTCATAGCTCTAGTAGGCGTGGTGATATGGACGGAGCGAGACGAGATCCAATTGGTGGAGAACGGTGATGAGACCCTCACCAACTTTTTGCTGTACAGGAAACAGACGCTGCTCAACGACATACCCAATGACAATGCGCATTTGATCACGTGAGTTGCACATACATATTTATATGACGTAGCTGCTGTTATATTCTAGGTTCTAGTGCCTAGCCTAGAAGGTAGAAGTACCTGAGTCTAATATGATCTTAATCGTAAGTTAGAGATATCTGATATCACGGATAGACTTTATATCATAAATTTCTAAAAATATTTTTTTCCTTGAAGAAGTAATGACAAGTTTAGACTTAGGTTGTATATTTGACCAACCCGCACTTGGTCAGCGTGGTTTCCTAAGGCCTTATCGCCCTAGTATAGGGTAGGCCCGTGTCCCAACAGGGGGAATGTATATGGGCTGATGACGATGATGATGAATAACAAGTTTAATCACATAAAACGCCACCAAATTTCGTTGTAAAATTTTAAAAATTTCACTTCGGTTTCATCATCAAATATTTAAAGCTTTATTCATTGATTCAGTTTAAATTTTTTTTTGGTATTTGACTCCTTTCTAATCAACAACACTCTCCTTGCAGCCGCCAAAAATTCCTGGAAGGCGTGGTCGGCAAAGCGTTGAAAGGCCCGATATGCACCTACAACTTCTCCGGCGGTGTGGCGACCAACCACTCCGAGGTCATAGGACTAGTGGCTACGACGATAGCGCACGAGATGGGTCACAACTTCGGAATGGAGCACGACACGGAGCAAGACTGCGAGTGTCCAGATGACAAGTGTATTATGAGCCCGTCCAGCACTTCGGTGATGCCAGTGCACTGGTCCTCCTGCAGCTTGAAGAGTTTGGCGCTGGCCTTCGAGAGGGGCATGGACTATTGTCTCCGGTGAGCGATATGCGACCTTATTGGGTCGGTTTGTATATTATTCCCAAAATCTTATAGTTTTTTATAGCAATACCTCTTTACCACCGATACGGAAAGTCGCTTCTACCATTACCTACACTAATGATGTGTGATAGAATATTATTGTGAGCCTATTCTGATGTCGAAAGGATACTAGATAACTGATAGGAACTATAATTAGGCACTTGGGTTTGACCCCAAATATAAATCTGTGTTTTAGAGTGTTTGTTTTTGTTTTTGAAGCTGTGTGTGTGTTGTTATTATCTGTCTGAGTGTATCTGTCTTTTATATGAGCAAGAGTGTTCGTATAATTATGAGTGTTTTTCTATATTAATTATGAGTGTTTTTCTATATGTATGTGTACGCTGCAGTTGGAGGGCGCGTGCGCTTCGTGCCGGTATGGTAGTCTGTCTGAGTCTGTCTGTGTGTGTGAGTGTGTGCCGCACATCGTAGTCAGCTGGATTTAGGGGTGAGAGCCATCATCGTACTTAGTCAAGGCATAAAAGTAAGCGGTCAGCTAATGAAAGAAAGAAAGAAAGAAAGAAAATATATTTATTTGGTATCTAAAACACATGAAATACAGAATAACTAGATCAAATTACATATTAAATTAAAAACTAAAACAAAATTACGCAAATCATTATTAGATACCAAAAGGGTCTACGCTCAGTATAAAGTCGTAAAAGCAAGTAGAGCTGTCACGACCACTGGTATTCTGCGGAGGCCCTTTATGTATAGATAGCGGCAGCCACCAACAGCAAACAAGCAACTGTTTCGTCAGAACTAGTGGACGAAGGTTACAAAATATATATGTTTTTGATGCTACATGTTTACATATATAATACGAGCTTAAAATAATAATTGTAATGCTGTCGTAGTTGCAACAAGCCCGCGTCTGTTCGCGTCGCTGCGATCGTAGTCTGTCTCAGTCTGTCTCTGCGTTTGTGAGTCTATGTGTGCCTGGGTGTGCGTGTGTGTGTGTGTGACTTACGCCGCAGTCAGTCAGCTGACCCACCCATATCGCCGCAGCAACAAGCCCGCTCGCCTGTTCGCGTCGCCCACGTGCGGCAACGGGTTCGTGGAGCCGGGGTCTGTCCGAGTCTGTCTGTGTGTGAGTGTGTGTGTCTATTAGTCTGTATGTGTATCAGCTGTCATCTGACGCTCTGGTATCGCCGCAGCAACAAGCCCGCTCGCCTGTTCGCGTCGCCCACGTACAAAAAACGGGTTCGGTCGTGGAGCCGGGGTCTGTCTGAGTCTGTCTCTGTGTGTGTGTGTGTGTGTGTCTACGTCTATGAGACATATCGCCGCAGCAATAAGCCCGCTCGCTTGTTCGCGTCGCTGACGCACTGCAATCGTAGCTGAGTTTATCTCTGTGTGTGTGTGCGTGTATATGAGTCGTCTCACTGTGTGTATGTGTGACGCCACAGTCAGCTGACTATCCCATATCGCCGCAGCAACAAGCCCGCTCGCCTGTTCGCGTCGCCCACGTGCGGCAACGGGTTCGTGGAGCCGGGCGAGCAGTGCGACTGCGGCGCGGCGCCGGGCGCTTGCGCGGCGTGCTGCGAGCCAACTACGTGTATGCTGCGCGCTAATGCTACTTGTGCGGCAGGGTCGTGTTGTGATCTGCAGGTTAGTCGATTGATTTTTAATTAATTGAAAAATAAATGAAGTTCCATTAAATGAAAATGAAGTTCAATTAAATGAAAATGAAGTTCAATTAATTTAAAGTGTATATTAATTAAATTTAATTAAATTAAAATGACCTTTAATGAAATGAAAATGAAATTTTATGAAATGAAAGTGAAATTTTAATTAAATTATAATGAATGGAATTAAATTAAAATGTATTTTTAAATGAAAATGATTTTTTTTAATAAAAATGTTTTTTTTAAATTAAAATGAAATTTATGTAATGAAAAATTAATTCAATTCAATAGAAATTAATAAAATAATATGAAATGTAATTGAATGAAAATAAAAAAAAAACTGGGTGAGAATTGAACCCACGACTCATGTAACCATAGCCAGTGTTTTAGTATTTTTTTGAGGTATACTTTTTTTACTGTAACCTTATAAAACTAATCGCTTATTGGATAAACTCAGGTAACAAAGTTCACCGAATTTTTAAAACGCTGTCTCTAACAATTTTGCCTTTGCGTTGTTTTTTTTTTCTATTAACCCGTTGTCCAATCGCAGCGATGCCGACCAGCGGCGGCGGGCACAGTGTGTCGGTCCGCGGACCGCGAGTGCGACCTACCAGAGTATTGTAGCGGCCACTCTGAGTTCTGTCCGACCGACGTGTTCAAGATGGACGCCACGCCTTGCGGTGACAACCAGGTGAGAAAGGAGAGGGGGAATTAAAATAATAAGTGGGTAAGTGGGCAATGTGATAATAACTGGACAGATGGCAGATTGACAGACAATGTTGAAAGAATGGGGCACGGACCAAGAGGTTTAGTTCATCATTTCTGTGGATTATTCTTCCATCCAGTTCATGTGTTTTCTCTGTCCTATAATCCCACGCTCTTTAACCGTATTAAAGGGATTAAATCCTATTCTGTGAAATTTGGTTTCTGATGCACGTCACAGACTTGTAAAATGTCACTTTATTATTAAATTGCCTACTGTTAATGTAACAATGTTCATAATGACTTGACAAATGTCCATAAAAGTATAAAATGATATTCAATGAGGGTGTTCGCGTATAAGACCTTCACTAGATGGCAATACGTAGGCGTGAGGTCTAACTGCTTCGTGATTGGTGAATATCGACATGTCTGTCAATGTCACGTCAAAAATAACCAATCACGCTGCAGTTGGACCTCACGCCTACGTATTGCCATCTAGTGAAGGTCTTATACGCGAACACCCTCATTACTTTGCCCATTAAAGCTAATTAGCCATTGTTCACATTGCCCGGTCATTATACATAATCCCCGAGTTAATATAGTCCATGACATTCTGTATTACTTTGTTCTCCAGGCATATTGCGTGCGTGGGTCGTGTCGGTCCCAGACCGACCAGTGTCGACTTCTATGGGGCACCACCGGAGAGAATTCTCACGAGAAATGTTACTCGAGCAACAACGTTAAAGGGGGCAAGTGAGTATCTACTATCTATACTTAGATTCCTACATAAAATGTTTTTCTTTCCTTCTTCAAAAGTTTATCTTTCATTATTATAACTATTGGGCTTATTACACACTAGATCAAGTGGAGTAAATACACCGTGAAATTAAAGTGGTTGTTTCACCGATGATTCTACCTTACCTGCAACAGTTTTTTTATTCAATTCAATAAATACCGGTTTCACGAATGAAATACACTAAAGTCGTTTGTTAACAAATTATATTTCAGATATTTTAAGTACAATAAATATTTGTCTTTATGGGTCTACACGCGTTAATAGGAGTAGCAAATTACATAGCTACTTACTGCCCGACGTTTCGACTGGGTTACACCAATCGTGGTCGCGAGCGAACTGGCGCTGCCTGTCTTCGTCTGCCATTGCGGTTGTGAATATCTTGATCCACCCCCGAACCAGCACTAATGTCATTAGTCCGACACACAACACTCACTGCATCCGGGTTGATTTTAGACGTAACATTCCGCGGTATGCACTTATTAATCACTGGATTCCATGCCGACGATAATTTAAATCCATCTTCCCTATTGAAATTCTTGTGCTTCTTTATTTCAATAGCTTCTCGCACCATTCTTGTATGATAGTGACGATCTGTGGAGAGGACCTTCGGGTCATGTAGCTCCATCCAGTGATTAGTACCCATGTCTAATAGGTGCTCAGCCACCGCGGACTTGTTCGTTTGTCGATTTTTAACAGCTGCAATATGTTCTTTCACCCTCACGGCTATAGCCCGTTTGGTTTGTCCAATATAAGAACTACCACAACTGCAATCGATTTTATATACACCCGGAGATTGGAAGGAATTACGTCTTTCGGTGTCCGCAACATTTTAGACATTTTATATAACGGAGTATATACAGTCTTAATGGAGTATTGTTTTAGAACTGTTCCAATCTTATCCGTTATACCTCTTATGTAAGGCAAAAATGCTGATTGCCGATTAACCCCCCCGGGGGTTAATTAATTTTTCCCCTCCTTTGTATTTTGCCTTCTAGTCCACCCCGGCGTCCCATATCACTGAAACGCGACGTATATGATGATAAAAAGACAAATATTTAGTGTAATGGAACGCCAAAGTCTAAAATCTTATTTTAAGTACAATACAGTTATCATTGTATATGGTATCCATGTAGCTGTTGATTAATATTCCTAATGGCACGAAAACAAACCAAGTACATATAGAGAAACCGTATTGTTGTATTTGTCTTGATTGTGTTGATAAGGGAATGTTCTTGGTTATTATTATTATCGTGCCACGATTTCCGATGTCTCATCGGTCATGCCGGATTGCCGTCTCACCGAACTATGAGAGTAAGAGAACAGAGAGTGCACTTGTGTTTGCGCGCACACTTGTGCTAATAATAAATGTCCTGCGCACTTGGCTGATCTCAATTAAGATCGGCCTCCATCGGTCCATCCATCGGATGCCTTATTATTGTTTTTTTTTCGTGAAGCAATGTATATTCGTGCTTTTTTTTTTTTTACATTATCCATATCTTATCATCAGGAACGGCAACTGCGGCTACATCCGCGGCCGGCAACAGTACCGCGCGTGCGCCCCGGCCGACGCGAACTGCGGCACCCTGCAGTGCCGGCACCTCAACGAACGGCTCGAGTTCGGCATGGAGTCCGTCGCCACGCTCTCGGCGCTCTTCATCAACGACAACGGTGAGATAGCACAGCGGCTACTGCGGGTACTGCATCTACTGCGACCACTGATGACTTGGAGTAGCCTTGTCATCATCACCGGACTTGCGGGGAAGCGGGCGGCTCTCACCTCTATAACGACAACGGTGAGGGGGCACAGTGGTAACTGCGGCTTCTGCGGGTACTGCAGCTACTTAGGGTACTGTGATTACTGCGGCTACTGCGGCTACTGCGGGTACTGCGGCTACTCTGGCTACTGCGGTTACTGTTGCTACAGCGGATACTGTGGCTACTGCAGCTACTGTGGTTACTGCGGCTACTGCGGCTACTGAGGGTACTGCGTCTACTGTGGCTACTGCGGCTACTGTGGTTACTGTGGCTACTGCGACTACTGCGGCTAATGCGACTACTGCGGCTTCTGCGACTACTGCGAATACTGCGGCTGGCAGCAGTACCTGCAATGCTGGTATTTCAACGAGCGTTACACCGCACAGTAGTTGTCACATAGTCACTGCAAATGCGTTTAACTGTTAATCATATCACTACGGCAAAATAAAAATACTATAAAAAATAATACCTCCCTCCTCCCGCCCCCTGCCGTTTTCAGACTGACCATTTGATTCGTTTTTATAGCTTTTTTCCCGAACTAGATCTATCTATGACCGACTTGGTGGAACATTAATTAGTGGCCCTGGCTGGCGGTTCCAAGAGTCGTGGGTTCGATTCCCACTCGGGACAAATATTTGTGTGATGAACATCGGTGTTTGTTCCGTGTCTGGGTGTGATTATGTATTTAAGTATGTATTTAAAAATATATATGTATGTATATCAGTCTTTGACGCCCATAGTACAAGCTCTGTTCTGTCTTAGTTTGGGGTCAGATGACCGTGTGTGGAAATGTCCCAGATATATTTATTATTATTTATATCGCGCTTGCTTTGTATACTACTGTTTGTAATAACAATGTAAACTGCAAAATAAAAATAAGTTTTTTTTATTTATTACCATCGCCACCATTAGTAATTTTAGTTATTTATGCTCTTCAGGTACTATAATCCCGTGTCGGACCGCCATCATCGACTTGGGGCTGAGCGATGTGGATCCCGGAATGGTCCCAGACGGCGCTAAATGTGGAAAAGACAAGGTAAATATTTATTTATTTATTTGTAGGATTACCAACATAGGATACAGCAGTAACAAACAAAAACAAAGCACGATAGAATATGAGCTAACTGTCCCTAAATATAAATAAGTATTCTGCTAAAAATTCTGGTAGTTTTTCTTTTATATCATATAGCGGTCCAGTCGTTGAATGTTCTATTGTAACTCAGTTACTGAAAACGAACCGAATTCGATTTTCGCGTTCGACTCTGGTCTTTTTTTTCCTGACATACGATGATGGCTTGGAGTAGCCTCGTCATCATCACGGGACTTGCGGGGGAGCGGTTGGGTCTCACCCCTAAAATCGACTGTGGACTATTCTACAATATCAGAGCTTTAAAATTTCGATACCGTAACGCTTGGATAGTACTTATAATGGAGAATGTTCATGATTTTAGGTAATTATGCAGCTTTGAAGTCTTTGATAAACCGAATTGACATGTGTGTGTAATTCGTTTCGACATACAACCAAAATTTTAAATGTTATACGTGTTTAAAGTTTTGACCGTTTGAACTTTTCATACAAAAGCAACGTAGCGCTATGACGTCACACCGCAACATGCAGTAAATAAAAAAAAAATGTTGAGTATTTTCACGTTCTAAAATATGAATTCTTTTTAGAAATATATTCATCATGCCAATACATAATGTACCATTGTAAAATTGAGACACAGTAGCATTCTCCATTGGTAGAACGTGGGGCGCATAACCTTAATAAGATCTTGGGTTCGGGTCCCCGTCCAGCCATTCGGCAGTGAATTTTTCAAATTTTTTATTCGCATTATGATGATGTATAATATCAAATTCAATATCAAATATTAATCTTTATGGGTCTACACGCGATATTAGGAGTAGCAAATACATAGCTACTTACTGCCCGACGATTAGACTGGGTTACACAAATCATAGTCGCGAGCGAACTGAGCGATGCGATGTGTAATATTTATTTGTCTATGTCCCACAGATGTGTCTAAAGCAGCGCTGCGTGTCCGTAGAGAGCGTCGTGTCTGCTCTCCGCGCGCGCGACGGCTCCGTGTGTCCGTCCAACTGCTCCGGACACGGCGTCTGCAACTCCGAGGGTGAGTGGGGGACTGATAGAGAGGAGGACACACTCCCACACTGCTGTGTCACACAGATGTGTCTGAAGCAGCTCTGCGTGTCCGTGGAGAGCGTGTCTGCACTGCTATGTTATAGAGTGAGTGGGGGAGGGGAGAGGGAGACCCCCTCGTGTAGAGGGGCGCTTGGAAAGGCCCCAAAGGGCATGCCGGTGGTGTAGCGGAAGGAAGACCACCCAGACTGTATGACTTGGCTCGTTTATAATTTGTAACACGATTGTCGATTAAAAAGAGTAACTATTGAGTTTTTTGCCGGAAGACGAACAGAGTTTTATCTATTAGGTATAGATTTGTTGCTTTTTGCCATTTGAAGCTCTAATGGAAGTTTAAAAATTTTAAAAAAAAGCAGTCATGACCCCGCCTGAACGGGGACTTGAACCAACGGGTCTGCTTCTGAGGTACCCAGGTACTCAGGTGTTGAGTCATCAATGCGAATTTTCGATTTGCGAATTTTTTTTATAAGTATTTTTTTAATACACAGGTCACTGTCATTGCGACGTCGGATTCGCACCGCCTCTATGCATGCTCCCAGGACCTGGGGGCTCCTATGACTCCGGACCAGCCACTGATCCTAGCGGTGAGTACTGTCTTTGGTTCCCGGTCGTGGCATTTTGTTTTGATGACAATATCTTGCATTTTTTTTTATTATGAATATTCCAACTTTAAAATTTGGGTTAAACGTATTTATTTATTTCTCAAAAAACTACACTGTATGAATTAATATAATGTATCTTTTTAGCTTAATTCATTTTACGTTATGTATTTTATTAAAAGCAGTTTATATTTATTTTTAAAATACATCAACAACAAGTCCATTACTATTATATTTTAATAATAACATTTACTTGTTTAATGACATATCCCTGATCAGCGCTTAAGCAGTTGAAAGGTTAAGAGAAAAAAAAATCAATCATTATTTATGTAGTGACATAAATATGGAACCGTGACTTTATCTGATTATTTTTTTAATTTTTACAGTTCAAAGAAACTTCATGGTGGCGATGTACGTGATTTTCCTCGGGATCATACCGCTGATCCTGCTGGTGCTGTTCCTCACCTACTACACCAAGCACAACGTGCTCTTCTGGTCCAAGAAACCGAGGAAATCGTACGTACCCACCCTCTGCGCCCGTGGCGCCCTCACCGGACTATCCAGCAAACTCACCTTCAAAAACATCTTCCCCACTAAGAAAAACAGCCAGGTCCCCGCCAACAAAGACGCGATGTTCTCAAACGATAAAACACTACAACCCAATAGCTCTTCGTTACACAACCTGTTAGAGAACTCGGAGAAAGATTCCACTAAAAATAATGGCGATACTAAAAATAGTGACGTCAATAAACAACCGGTACATTATAAAATACTTCATCTAAGTGATAAAACACAAAATAAAAAAACATTTAAAAAGTTAGACAGGAAAATCAATAAAGAAGACATTAAAATAGCGAGCGATTTAGATGTTAAAGTGTTCAAGCCGCCGGTTAAACCGAAACCGGCTCAGTTAAGCGAAATTAAACCTAACGTCACTATAGTTAAGAAAGGTTTGACTTCGACCACCAATGAAATGGTGTCCAATATGGATAAAACGAGGTCCCGTTTGAACAGTATAAAGAATGATGGGAATTAATATTGCCTTCATTTTATGTAAAATAGACGAAAATTTTATTTTTTACTAAAAGTGTAAAAAGAACTTTTTCAGAATAATAGTTTTAATTACTTAATTTTAGAATATTAGTTAAGAATACGCTCGTATCTCAAATTAAAAGACTGTTGTTAGCTGACATTTGCTTAATGTCGTCGAATGAGGGTTATCGCGTTTAAGAACTTCACTAGATGGCAATACGTAGGCGTGAGGTCCAACTGCAGCGTGATTGGTTATTTTTGACGTGACATTGACAGACATCTCAATATTCACCAATCACGAAGCAGTTAGACCTCATATCTACGTCTTGCCATCTAGTGGATATCTTATACGCGAACACCCTCATTATAATGAATCCGCTGTTCTGCCGCTAATTGGTTCATTTTGGCACCCATGATAAATTATTGAAGAAATCAACCAATGACAGTTTGCAAGGTCACGCAATCTGGCGTACTTACTTATTTATGACTGATGTACATAGTCATGTCGGCGGTATTGTAATTTTAGTATAACTCGACGACTATAGTGCTTGGTCAAGTCAACTGCAAAAGAAAAATAATGTGTGATGTTGTTTGGTATGTCGTTGATTGCATGTGATTTGCCCAATGAGGCTTAACGCGTATGAGAATTTCACTAGATGGCAATAGGTAGGCGTGAGGTCCAACTGCAGCATGATTGGTATGTCAATAGACATGTCTGTCAATGTCACGTCAAAAATAAACAAATAAATAATCATGCTGCAGTTGGACTTCGTGCCATCGTATTGCCATCTAGTGAAATTCTCATACGCGTTAACCCTAATATTTTAATTTTTGATTTGTAAATATCCCAGACATAACACTAAGTAATGCCTTGAAAGCAATGCTGGAAAATAAATATTTTTTGAAATCAATGACATCATATAAAATACTCAGCCTAATTTCTAAGTTTATTTTATAAATAACTAGTAGATATATGTGATTGATTAGCAATAAGTTACTTAATGTATTATAGAATCTTAATATGGTGTTGGTTTTTCTCTTCATTCATTAACACATACTTCTTTTTCCAGTTTGTTTTATACCATTACATACGATTTGATAACTTATAAAGGTATTTAATCATCAGTCAAAAAGAAGAACGCTGTGTTTTCCCGTTGTTCCTTTCTTTCTGTACTTTGTTTGAAGACGCTCTTTTGGCAAATGATACGTACCAAAAATGGGAGGAGGTAAGTTTACATTTCCCACGGCCTTTAATCAGATGTCTATGAAAATACACAATAGACAATCTCAATCCGTCTGCCTCATTCGTGAGTCTTCTGGGGACAAGCGACACATAAGACTTATCATTCATATGTCCCTGGTTCAAGTCCTATCCAAATTTCTCTTCGACATGCAGTCAAGGGGATATCTCGTCCAATCCTCCTATTTGGCTACGAAATATGCGTGATAATCATATAATGTAATGGTATAACAATAAACTGCACCTTATTGCACTGGTGGCTTGTAGTTAGTTTCACATGTAGATGGCGTTAGTGGTTGCATCTAACTGGTGAGTGTGTCTTCTTTGAATTTGCATGCAAAATTGCATGTGCATGCATTGATTCTACGAAAAGGCATGTTTTTATTGAATATGCGTTAATAGAATTGCTTGGGAGCATGGATTTTTACTAAAACATAATGTTTTGTCATATTATATGAAACTTGCATGACTAACACCGTTTTTTTTAAATTATACTTGTATGTTTATATTTATTTGTATTATTAAATTAATCAGTTCGTTTTTATATCTGTATAAAAGATTTTTAAAATTATTTTGAATATGTTTACAATTTCACAATGTTGTGAATTTTTCAGTGCTGAACTTTGGTTTTGTCAATTTTTGTTTATATATATATCGATATGAAAGCGATCTATTCTCTTATAATATACATACACCGTAAAAATTTAGTGGTGGTTTTCCCGAAGTAGAACGATTTACCTTTAGTAGTAGTACTATCGAATCATGCCAGTTATTTCTTGAAAAAAAGTCAATTCGTAAAAAAAAACCGTGAGAAATGACAGTTGTTTTACGAGATGTGAAGTAATCAAGTTTTGCTTGCTAAAAAAAATAAAATAAAATTCTAAACATATTATTTAGAGAGCCGAGTTTCGAGCTCTTTACAGCGCTCGTGGTCGTGCGCTGTTGGTCGTACGTTCCTATCAGTAGCTCTACTATGAGTTAGCTATCGAAAACTTACGTAAGTTAAAAACCTAGGGGACCTATACTGCCGTGCTAATTAAAAATGCAGTAAGTAGGGTTTGCGGTATTTCGAGATAATGGCGCTTAAAGTTTTTTTTTAATAATCACATTTTTCGATTACTTTTTTAACGTTGATTAAACATGTTGCGTATTTAAAATATAGCTCAATACACATACTTTTATAAAAACTAACAAAATCTGCTGTAAGTTTAGTATATTCAGAGAAAAACGAAAAAAACAACTTATGCTTAGCATGTTCCTACTAGGCAACACTAAGGATTACAAACCAAAACTGCAGTAAAGTTGGAGTTACTGCTCTTTTGATTAGCAATCACAGGTTACTGCGTTTATGCCTAGTAGTGAAGTTATACCTTATATTTTCTTATCACAAATTATAAATGCAGTGCTATAGAAATGCTCCGTTTCTTAAAGTTGGTGAATAAAGAGAAAATAACGCACTTACTTAATTTTTTTTTATGATTATTGCTTTAATATACTATAATCTTTATTACATTTTTACAATTGTGTAAATTTTTGCAGTTTATGGGACTAAATATTGAAGTTATCTTTATAATTGGTACTTACTGCGTTCTTTTCTAGTGAAACATAATTTTCTTGTAACATTTCTTGTACTAGCTACAAACGATAAATGCAATAGGTAGTGGGCAATAATTTCAAAAAATAGTGTAAAAAATTTACTATTGACTTGTAATTTATTTAAACTATCTATTATTACGAAGGAATAGTTAATACACCTATTTCAATACTTGAAATGTTTATTAAAATAAGGAATTTCAAAATTGGCACAACTTAAAAAAAATCTTCAAAAACTTAATCATTTTAGTACCTTAAAAAAATTATGACGGTGGTGTATAACCTTTTAAAATACAAAATAATCAAGTTCGACAACATGACACTAGGTGGCTTTATTACGTTTACTGAATTATATAATCTGTAAGCTCAGTAATATAGTTGTGATTAAGTAAGTTGATGTTTGCAGCACGAATTATTGACACTTGATAGTATACTATATTTTTTCTATAAATTTTAAACTATAGAAAGACTGATGTTAATGTTTTAATTCAAATAATGGTTCATGATTAAGTGAAACAATGCTTGTTACTATTTAAAATAAAACAAACATCATCATCATCATGTAAATAACATCACATATTTTTTACACGAAACACACCCAGATCCAATGGATCCAATACCCATGTAGGTGTACTATTTTATATTTTTATTTTCCTTACGGAGGAAACAAAAATACCTACATAGTTTACAATTAAAGTAATCTATTGAACTGTAAAAATCATTCTGTATGCTACATACACGAACAAGAAATCGATTTTCAGGGTAATTTGTTTTACATGAAAAAACAGCTTGAGAACGAGCAGTCAGCCTCGGGCATTTAAAATAAATACGACTGAGAAGATATGGAGAATTTACAGTATTATTTAAAATTTTGAAGAGAAATAATTGATCCCTATGCTCCCGCCGCAATTTGTAATGTCCGTAGTTGCGTCTCTGAATTCCTGAATCTGTAACCTAATCTTTTCAGAAACTTATTCTGAATTATTTCTCCTTGTTCAAAATAAGTGGTATATAGAGGATGCCATACGTGGGTGAACCTGTATTATAAATGGCTTCTTACTAAGGAGTTATAAAACATAATGTAAGTAGCTATATTTTTAAATGTTAACAATGACGGAACACAAATAACAGCATTCTGTATGCTCTGGATGTCACATTATTTACGTGAGATGCAAGGCTTAATTTGCAGTCAAGATAAATACCCAGATACACACCCTAACCCCTGTCACCCTTCTAATCGATACACAATTGAAACAAAGTTTTCACAAAAAATGTTTAGGTCATTCTGGAACTGACTACACTGATTTCTGAACTCAACAGATTTAACAAGGGCAAATATTTTAGCATCATTAGCATAAAGAAGCGCATTATATGTGTCATTAATAAATATTAAAAAGGAGGGGCCCCAGATGAGAAGCATGTGTGACCCCTGATGTTATCAGATGAAACTAGAAGTGTACCCTTTAACTGCTGCTGCTTGGGATCTTTCTCGTAAATATGCAGTTAACCAGATGGTTAACTTTAAACTTTTTTTGAACTTCTAAGATCAGAAGATCGCCCTGTATACCGACGTTGCCGAGTTTAGCAATTAACAAATTGTGTGAATTTTGTCAAATGCTATCGAAAAATCTTTATTCACGGCGTCAACTTGAAAACCATTTTCCATGGTTTCAAAAGTAATGTCCATAAACTCGCATAAATTTGATTCAGTAGATCTTCCACTATTAAAGCCATGTTAATTTGATATTTTTAAAGGTCCTTACCCCAGGAAAAAGATAATCATATTTTATCTTTTCAAAAAGTTTAAGTATTACGGATAGTTTAGACATGCCGAGATAGTTAGCAATATTATGTTTATCACAGTTCTTGAGAATGGGAACAATAATATATTGTATCCAGACCAAGGGCATTACCTCTTTTATTTAAAGAACTATAAAATAATAATGAAATAGGAACCGCCAACTGCCGGCAATACTGCTTAAGAAACAGTGAGACTGAGATATCTAGATTTTTCAAATATTTTTCAATCACCGTGCTATTTATGTAAACAGAATCAATCACACAATCATTACTCGCGGATCCACAGCTCGAGTCCAACCGATATCTATACCACCAACACCCAGTTGATACAAAAATTGCAACCAATTTGACAGTTGATAATTTTAAAACAACCTTATTGTCATTATAATAGGTTGTTCTTAAACACAAACATTTTTTAATTAAACTGCCATGTCACTCAATCACACATTTTATTGGATAAAATGATAAAATCACAATAAAATATACTCGCCGATGGCATGACATACCTCCATTTAAAAGGTTTTTGTGTCAGCTATGGTCTTTGCACTCGTGTACCAAAAAGTTATTATGATTATTTTATTTATATACTTACTCGAGGACGAGCAGTGCGTGCGATTGACACCTATCGCCCCTGCATACTTCCCCGATCCGCGCTAGCTCCTGCTACTAATCAAAAGCGCAGTAAAGTCCAACGATACTGCGATCTTTCTTTGTAGTTTCCAAAAGCATAAAATTGTCTTCTGTCAATTAATAACGCAGTCTACATTATTGCTGCTATTATTTTATGCATAATCAAGAAGGTTACCCAAAGTGGATACCAATAAATAGTGCAGCAGTTAAACTTACTGCATTTTTAACTTGCACCTTATATTAAACTCATTTAAAAAAGAGGGCTTAGTAAAAACGCAGTATCTAATTTCACTGCGTTTAAAAGTAGCGTCTGAAATTATTAACTTTAAAGAAAGTACATACCATAATAGCATGAATTCTTTTTACTGCGATTATAACTAGTGAAAACTAATTGAGGCCATAGAAATACCGGAGTGCAAAGAGCAGTATTGTCTTTTACGGCAGTTTTCCTAAGCAAAATACTTCTGATGAAATGATTTACTGCGTTTTATCTTAATAAAAGTCCTACTTCCCGAATAGCTAGAAAAAAATGGATAAAAGTACCAAATAGAGCTCATTGTGAGGATTCCGAATATGTATGTAACTCAATTTTGCCAAAAACCTTCCTTACTGCGTTCTTCGTTAGCACGGCAGTATAGGTTTAAAATCGGTAGATTTTAGTTCTTAGCATTACCGCTAGGGGCGCTGTACCTTTTTTAATAATCATTCTTTACATAGGCGATATCGAGTCTGTCACTTTGAAACTAATTGCAGCGCTACAGAATTTGCATCAAAATTGAATACGTCACAATGACCAAATATTAATCTTTATGTGTCTACACGAGATATTAGGAGTAGCAAATACTTAGCTACTTACTGCCCGACCAATCATGGTCGCTAACGAACTGGCGCCGCGTGTAGACCCATAAAGACTAATATTTAGTGTAATGGAACGCGAAAGCTCACTTTTACGGCATGTATGTTTGTTCGTCAAATAATGTATTTTATGTGATCAAAAAAAAAAGTTTTGAAAAATCATACATCACAATGACCATCTGTAAAACCGTTCTAGCGCGCAATCACCCAAGAAGACGAGCCTCCAGCAGCGTCTGTCGCGCGGCGCGAGCAAGTTCGCGGCGAGCCTCCACGGCGCCGCGCCCGCGCCGCCCGTCGTCACCGTCTGCGCCGACGACATGAGCTCCAGCCTGCTGCGGGCTGATCCCGACAGGAGTCCTGCAGGTGAGGGGAATCAGCCGCCATCCGAGTGCTGCGATAGGTCGTTGTTGCCATGCGAGAGCCTGTTCAAACCTAGCCACGAACCACTGTGTTATTCTAATTCGATATTCATAATAATATGTACGATTATTCGACGCTTTAACGGTGTAGGAAATCATCGTGAGGAAACCTACACACTTACGAATAAATTCTAAGGTTGTGTAGTCGACCAACCCGCAGACTTGGCCTAGTCAACCACTACGGCCTGATTGCCCTAGTTTAGTGTAGGCCCGTGTCCCAGCAGTAGGGACATATGGGCTGATGTGATGATGATGATGAAAATTATATTAGGGGTTGGCCATACCACAGAGGACTTGTATAACACGATTGACCTGTATTCGTACCTTCATCTTATCCTTGATCTTAAAGATCAAAATTAACTAAAAACTAATAACCATTCGGCCATAGACGCTTTTTAATGTAATATAATTTTGTCTGTATCTTTAACGAGTGTGCCGATTTGAAAACGATTTAATTTATTCAATTTTTTATGTATGTCCATAGGAACTGTAAACCCGTCGGTCCCGAACTTCTTCGGTAATTTCAAGGGCTTTTCTCTGACGCCCATTGACAAGAACGGGCCTGCGGAGCCCGAGACCGAACCGAAGGCGAAGCCCGACGTCGCCAAAAGCGCTAAGGTAATACACTAGTGTGATGTTAGGCGTGAGACCTACCCGCTCCATGCATAGTACAGATGTTTGGGGCGAGAGTCATCCTTTCCCCCGCAAGTCCGGTGATGATGACGGGGCTACTCCAAGCCATCATCGTATGTCAGTTATGAAAAAAAACTAGTGTAATGTTGGTATTTGCTGACCGTTGCTTATTATGTTTCATTTGCGGGTTAAGTTCAACATTCGTGCAACTGTCCTGCTCTACAAAACATAGACTGATGCTCGTTAATGTTGCCGTAGCATTAAAATGAAAATCTCACATTGTTAACTAGACTTGTTCTATATAAAAAGGAATGCCCTGGTTATTTATCATGTTGTTTTGTTGCGCTATGATCACGGGTGAACTGTAGGACTGCGAGAATTACTTTAGGTCTCACAGTCCTAAAGTTCACCCGTGATAACGGCGCTTGCACTGCGCCAGCATACAACAGGTCGTAATAATTGACACTTTGTAAACAGTTTAATTTTTAACAGTCTTATTTTAAATATTAAAATGTAATCTTCACTTCGCAGATCACCCCAGTCCACCGCAGCGGTAGTACCAGCCAATCCATAACCCAAGGGGTCCTCAAGCCCGTTTTACGCAGCGCCCCGCCCCTACCCGTAGTCCCCGCCTCCCCCACACCAACTACAACCGTTCCCAAGCGACCTTCCACCGTACAGAACAAGATCAAAGCCCTAACCGCCGACAAGGAAGACCAACCCACCCCCAACCAGAGACCGGTCATATCCAGCCCCATACTAGAAGCGTCCACGTGCACAGCTAAAGAACTCATCTCCCCCCTCCAAGGGTCCAAAACGTTAACCCGTATAGCCCCCGACCGCCCCCTCAGTTTGCACTCCTCAGGACCCCAGAAACCTCTACCGGAGGAACCGAGGAAGGTCAGGGAGGGGATTTCCCTTACAAGGATAGCGTCGTTCCTCAGGCCGGAGAAGAAGGAGAAGGAACGGAACCCGGTCGAGAGGAGTCACTCGTTGCCGAGGAATCCTAATCATCAGGTTGGTAGTGTATTTTGTGATTTTTGTTTGAAGGTTGGTGGTACAGTGTGAAGACTAATAAAGAATATTGCTGTGTCTCAATATCATAACGGATAATGTATATGTTGCAAATATGCAAGAGAACAGTGAGGTGTCAAACACCGCCGAGTTAACACGTTCCTACGCAAAATATCTCTCAAAACCAGCGATCTAGACCCCTGGCATACGACGTTTAACACGGAGTGTCCGTGGCTACGTGCGCTGGACACCTCCTTATCAACGACCAAACTATCAAGAACCATTGCTTACGGCGCTTAACACGGCCGATCGGTGTCTCGTTCATCTGGACATCAGAAACAAAGCAGTGGATACTGTGTGCCTCCTTGTTGCGCATGTGGATCTTTATATAAGTGAGAGTGAGACAGTGAACCAAAGTGACTTAACAAAAATAAATTACCGGCGCACGCGCAAATATTTTGTGTTTTTACGTAAGGAAACGAAATAAATACTTTATAATGAACTGTGCCGCTTGTGGAACACAAATTTACAACGAACAGTACCTAGCATGCATTAAATGCAGTGATTTATACGATTACGAATGCCTAAACCTATCCTCATCTGACGTTAACGTTACAACTCAGTCTTATAAGTCTAACTGGACATGCCCACGATGCTTAAGCAAACAGCCAAAGAAGAATAACACAAACATTCCGGCTCGCCCTTCGACACCTACTGAACTAGCCGGGCTTACTTTTGAATCCGTCACCCGGCGTAAAGTGCATACCAGACCGGATCCTTCGATGTCGTGCAGCAGCCAATCTGATTATGTTTCTCGAGATGACATAAGAGAAATCATTCGTGATGAGCTGCGTAACGCACTGAAAGACAGTGTTGGTGAACTGACCCGCATTTTGAACACAAACCTTGGCGACATACGGGCGGAATTGGGGTCTTTTGGTGATTCATTAAACTTTCTAAGCGATCAGTTTGACGTCCTGAAGAACCAAGTATCGAAATGCTCCCAGGATACTAATGAGTTAATAAAGGAAAACGATAAATTGCGCCGGGAAGTGGATAACGTCACGAATAGATTAAATATCATGGACCAAATGTCGAGAGCCGCCAACCTAGAAATACAATGCGTGCCTGAAAGTAATTCTGAAAACGTACTTTCCATAGTCAAGCAACTGTGCAGTGCTGTGAAATATCCAGTTACCGAAAATGAAATAGCATTTTGCTCGCGAATTGCAAAACGAAATGTCACCAATACGCGACCCCGTGCCATACTGGTTAAATTTACCACACCGCGGTCCAGGGATTGTCTTTTGGCGGCCGTTATAAAATATAATAAAGATAATACACGGGAAAAATTGAGCAGCAGTAGCCTAGGATTCGGCGGAAAGAGTTTTCCCATATATGTGGTCGAAAACTTGACACCTGAGAATAAGTCATTACACGCAGCAGCGCGCCTTCGCGCAAAGGAGATCAACTACAAGTATGTGTGGGTGCGCGGCGGCCGTGTCTATGTACGCAAGTCGGATACAGCGGAAGCAATATTTGTACGAAACATGGACTCCCTTACTCATCTCAAATAAACTACTTATATAGGTACCTTGTTAATATTATATAATCGCGTGATGGTTGTTTATCTCTATAGTGTCTTATAATAAAAATAATAATTACTTAAAAATATATTATCAAAATGTAAGGGGCCTCAGAACTAAAACTTTGGATTTTTACCATAGCATTGTAATTAGTGATTATGACATAGTTGTGCTTTGTGAGACCTGGCTTATGAGTAGTATAAAAGATTCTGAATTATTTGATGACCGGTTTTTTGTATACAGGCGCGATAGAGAGTCGACTGGTTTTCACGGTGGAAAATCGGGCGGGGGAGTTCTGATAGCGATTTCTAAACGTTGGACATCTTACAGGCTACAGAAGTATGAGAGTAAATGTGAAGATGTGTGGGTGGGTATAGATATAAAAATTAATAAAAAACTAGAACGACTTCTAATATGTGGAATATATCTGCCGCCTCCCATACAAAAACATGTCTTGGAGCATTTCATATGTAATACCAATAATGTTCTTGAAAAATAATAGTCATTCCGTTATATTAGGTGATTTTTAACTTAAGTTGTATGCAATGGTCTGGTACCCCAATTCTCCATTAACGGCAACCTGCGACACAAATAGTTCGTACGCTGCACAGTTACTAGATTTTTGTATCTTATAATGGATTAAGGCAGTACAATCACATTTGTAACAGTAAAAACAAAACACTAGATTTATTGTTATCTAGTATGGATATTGACAAGGTCGAAAGTAGGTTGTCTCCATTGGTTAATGTCGATCCTTACCATCCTGCTCTAGAAATAAAAATAGTTGACCAGTTAAGCAACAACATATGTTTGCAACCAAATTCCAATCTTATTTACAAATTCCATAAGGAGATTATACTAAAATAATAGAACATTTGCATGAGGTTGACTTTGATGAACTGTTTAGCGGGTGTGATTCAGTAAATGTAATGATAGATAGATTTTACGCAATAATACATGAAACAATTAGATTGTATGTGCCCTGTTCTCGTCCCAACTCAAAAAATCGCTATCCGGTGTGGTTTAATAAGGGAATTATTTGCGTGTTGAGAGAAAAATATAAGTATAGGAAGTTGTATTCTAAATTTAAAAATCCGCTTGATTTATTATCATTTAAATTACTTAAGGATAGATCTGAACTACTCATAAATGAAAGTCACAAAAAATATATAGCCTCTATAGAATCAACTATAAAAAGTAACCCAAAGATATTTTGGTCTTTCATCAAGCATAAGAAAAGTAATGGCAATGGGTACCCTCCCAAAATGTATTATAAAAATACTTCCACAACTGACGGTTCTAAGATATGTAACCTTTTTGCAAAGTGCTTCTCTGCGGTCTATGAGCCAAATGTACCAGATATAGATGTAAATAAAATACAAAAGGATGAATTCACAACTAATTATATAAATACAATTAGTTTTACCTCCGATCAAGTAAAGAAGGCTCTCAAAAATCTCGATATTAACAAAGGAGCAGGCCCTGACTGTATATCACCTATGTACGCAGTAAAATGTGCTGATTTACTGGCAATGCCTCTTTCCATGATACTTAACAAATCTCTATCTGAAGGTGTATTCCCAACGGTCTGGAAGGAGGCCCGCATTGTGCCAGTCTACAAGTCTGGAGATAAATCAAATGTCGAGAATTTTAGACCCATATCTATTCTCCCAGTATTTGGGAAAGTGTTTGAGTCCTTACTCTGCCCTGTTTTATACTGGCACATTAAACACCTTATTATTCCGCAACAACATGGTTTTGTTAAGGGTCGCTCCACAACAACGAACTTGGTCGGCTTTGTCTCAGAGATTGTGGAAGCAGTAGACTCCCGGGCCTCGGCTGACGTCATATACACAGATTTCAGTAAGGCCTTTGATACAGTTAATATTAAAATATTAATAAAAACTTTCACTTTACGGAATATCAGGTCCGTTATTAACGTGGTGCAATTCATACCTGTCAAATAGAAAATCAAAAATAGTTCTTAACGGCTATGAGTCTAAAGTGTATATGGCGTCATCCGGGGTCCCTCAAGGTTCACACCTTGGGCCTCTGTTCTTCATACTCTTCATCAATGACGTAACTTCTTGTTTTCATCATTCCAATTGTTACTTATATGCGGATGACCTCAAAATTGTGAAATATATATCTAACGACATGGATGTAAAATTATTGCAGGATGATCTTGACCGTTTTGAGTCGTGGTGTAACATTAATTTCTTAAAATTGAATCACAATAAATGCTATTTTATGCACTTTTCCAGAAAAAAGAAACCACACCACTCATCTTACAAGCTGTTTAACCACGACTTAAGGGAGGTTGACACCATTCGCGATTTGGGCGTCATTGTAGATAATAAATTAAGATTTAACAAACATATTGAGGATATAGTCACAAGAAGTTTCAGGTTACTCGGATTTATAAACCGTAATTGTAAAGAGTTTAAAACAGCCTTCAGTAAAATTTGTGTTTTCAATTGCCTTGTAAGAACCATACTAGAATATTGTAGTTCAGTCTGGTCACCAATGTATGAAGTTCATAAAAAAGAATCGAATCGGTTAACAAGAGATTTCTCTGGCATTTAGCCTTCCAACAACATAAAGCCAGAGAATTTCCATCATATCAAAAACGTTTGGCCCATTTTAAGCTTCAAAGTCTTGATAGACGAAGAGACATAACTGATCTTAAGTTTTTACATAAACTGGTCAACGGACATCTAGATTGTCCGAGGCTATTACCTAAACTTAGATTCAATTGTCCCATTAAATTACCACGACCTTCTAAATACACTCTGTTTTCTATTAAACGGTTTAAAAGCAACCTGGGTCATTTATCGACAGTGAACAGAATGCAGTTACTTTATAACAAAATTTCTAAAGGGACTAATGTCGACATATTCGATAGGCCAGGAGTTTTTATGAGATCTATTAATAGATCCATTTATATTTGTAATGAAAATAATAATAATTAAGTTGCTGTAGGTACTACTGTTAAATCTGCAGTATAATGTTACCCCTGTGGCAGCGGCACTAGCGAGAATCTCTCGATCCCAAGATTTATAGTCGTAGGGCTACTGCAGCTGCCACAGTTTAGCATAGCATGAAGTTGTTTTTTCTTTTCTTTTTCATTTCCATTTTGTGCATGTCGTGGCAGCCTATAATTAAGGCATCACTTTAGCATTGTCATAAAACTAAACGTTTAAATTATGTTATCTATAAGTGAATGTTTTGTTGGCTGTCCTGAAATAAATAAATAAAATAAAAAATAAATAGAATAATTTTTGTTGTTGTCTTATGAAGAGTGTAATCCAAAGACCCTGAAATCAATATAATATAGTTCGACACTATCATTGAATTATATCATAAATGTAATTACACTAATCGATTCAGTTTATCCAGGACTTTTAGATTACATATTTGTCTAAAACCATGAGCAGTCTCAATTGAATATTTTAGGACAAAAAAAATTACACTGAATTCACACGATTTTTTAAAAATAATTTTGTATGGTGTAAGTTAAAGTATTATAGGAACCTCGCATATTATCGTTTCTGATTCAAGCTAACCTTTCTTCCAGGTCAAAGTCCCGCTCCGGAACCTGCAGATATCGAACCCGATCCCGCAGCGTGAGATCGACCTGCCCACCACGGTCGTACCACTGCCCTCCGACGAGGAGCCCGACCGGGCTTTCGTATCCCGGGCTCAAAGCATGCGTGTCGGACAAACCAACAAACCGGCATTACGGAGCTTCGGCTCCGTCCGACTCGCTCGACCGCTCTCATCAGCTGGTCGACCTTCCGCCCCTCCTCCACCAGCACCAACAACTCTATACCAACATCCCCGCCCCGAACCTAGACCGGTAGACTACGTAGACTGCATAGAAGAAACCACAGCACCCCTAGCACACATAGACGAAGAGTCACCCGACAACATATACGCTGTCATAGAGGAGGCCCCGCTCCCCATACGGACCGCCCCTCTCCCCCCGCCAGAGGGGTACCTCGCCCCGCGCCCGCAGGCCTCCACCAGCGCCGACAGCTTAGGACTCCTCGGGGAAATAGTCACGGAAATACAATCAAGGAACTTCGACTCCATATACTCCGCCTCCACGCTTAAAAGGAAAAAGGAGGCGAGCGAAAACAGAGATAGTACTTATACGAACGCGGCGGAGAGCGTCTACAGCAATTCGGGGGCGAAGTCGACGGCGTCCACTACCAGTAGTGGGTACCTTCATCCTTCCGCTGTAAACGTGCCCCAGCCTCTGCCCCCCGCGAATCCATCTCCCCCCTCCCCGAAAGCCAACTCCAAGATCCCCACCTTCGCCCGCCAGGTGACGCCACCCGCCCTCAAGAACACTACCACCTTCCGAAACGTCCCCCAGTCACCGAAAGCGAGCAAGGCGTCCAATCCGAAGATATCGAACAGCCCCGACGTGGTCTCCAGCTGTTCTGTCGCGGACACGAAGAATGTGAAAGCTCCCGATGTGTTGAACAATAATAAGGGCGATACGCCTAAAGCGACAGTCAAACCTACAGTAGTCGTGAAACCGAACGACAATAGACCGCCTTTAAAACCCGCCCCCGCGGAAAAGAAACCGTTGAAACCGGCGCCTCTTAAACCGATCAACTCCGCGACTAATCTTAAATCCGATAGAGTGGCGACTGTAAACAAAACGGCAAAAACGGACGTCAAAACGATAGCGGACAACTTGAACAAGAATAAGCCGAAAGTTGTCCCGAAACCGACCGCCCTAGCGCAGCGGACGGAGGCGACTAAGCCGACGCCGAAACTCTCGGCTAAGCCGTCGAACGTGGCCAGTTTGCAGCAGAAATTCGAAAACAGGAAATCGATAGGCAAAGAAATAACTACAGCGAAGAAATAGCCTCGGACGAGACAGTTTTGTGATCATATGTGATTGATTTCTCGGTTGTGTGGTTCAAGTAATCAGTGTCGTGGTTGAAGTCGTATGGATTGTCACAATATGAAGTGATTAAGACTTGTAAATAAATTGATAAGGCGAGTGAAAAGTGTGATTGGATAACGCTTGTTCCATAGACTTAGGTCATTGACATCTGTCATGACGTAGTAAGTGATGTCTCCTGTCAAAATATACCAATAGGCGGCCAATTAACCTACGCCAATAGGACGGATCTAAGAGTTCATTTTGAAACACTCAAATGTACCTTGTCGTCGTAATTCAAGCCCTCATTAATAACCTAGACTCTAAAGTAATAAGCTTTTGGGCCTAGAGCATTTAAAATGCGTTTTTAATGCAACCAGATTTTAATTGAAAGACAGTTATTTTTGCTAGAAATTATTTTGCAGCAGCCGAGACAAACGGTATCGATTTCTAGTCCGTAATAATACCTTTATGTAAAGTGCGATTTTATGTTCTCGTAAAATCTCGTGCTATTGACATATGAATGTAATTTAGGTTGTATCGTATTGATACTTAATGTTCGACGAACGAATTATTACAATATTTATGCATACTACAATTTCGCTGGCGTTTTGGGCAAATAATGTGACACAAGACATTTATTTTGTATTATAAATAATATGTGCGATGCGAATTCAGTAGCGAAGATGAATTTGAACGGCAGAATACTAAAAAAACTGAATAGTTAAAAAAAAACTATTAAAACTTTTTATGGCTTTTTGAATTCTCAACCTCCTTGATCGTCTAAGCAGAATTAAATCCTCAGATAAGTATATAATATATTTTATACATACATATATATAATTTCAGTATCCGGCCATAAGTATTACAAATGAAAAGTAAATACATACGATATATTTTTTTGATGATTGAAAATCTATCGTTATGGAAGAAGTTTGATATTATGTTGTCCTATCAAGGAGGAAATGGTATTTCAATAATAAATTCTAAATTAACTATCGGTTTGTGTCGCAGCAGAATCTCATAATTAGCTGTTTTCATGAACTTCATACCTACAAACCTTTGATATCCGCACATAGATTATTTTTGTAACTACAACACGTTATTGCATTTTTCCTATTTCTTTTAAGTAATAAGAAGTGTTCATGTGTTAATATAAATACAAATTTATTAATAGTAGAGTGTGAATGTTGTTGGCTAGGTATTTTTGTATGTTAGGAGGTATAAAATAAAACTGAGTGCATACGTTTAAAAGGTAAATAATGGCGGTTGCTTAGAACACAAAACAAGTTAATTGCAAACAGAATGTGTTCCATAAAATATGAAACCCCAAAGTAATTCAACTATATTTTAATTATACAAGTTTATATGTAAAATGAATTTAATTCATGTTACGGTAATAGTTGTTGTGTAAAATGGTGCAATGTTAAACATTGGCAGTTCTGTCCGTTCTAAATAGTGATGCTCAAGAATGTACATAAGTTATAATATAATAGTATCAATATAATAATAGTGTAAAAATTGTTTTGTGTTCTAAAAAGTGGCCTTTTCTTTTCACTACGTCATAAGCGAAGTTAACCGAAGTCTTCTGAAACTTCGATGGTTTTCGTTTAATTTAGTCTCGCTAACTGGCTTCCCATTGGCTCGGGTTAGACGGACTTTGAACGAGCAAACTTCGGACTTCGGTCAACTTCGCCCACCACTCTGCGAAGCGTTCGCGAGTAGCGTAGTGTAGCGGTGTTATCCAGTAGGTGTGTTACGCTTGAGCGTTAGTAAATACGATCTCTGTAAATATAACGTCAGGTACCGTATTCCTTGGTGATTTGAAGAACAAAGATGTAAAGTGTCTTACGCGAAAAAAAAAGTTTATTTGTATTTTTATATATAAATATTATAAAGTATTCAGTATCCGAGATTTTTGTAAAATATAGCTATAAGGTTTTAGTGTTGACGCTAAATATTTCAATAGTTAGTAGCAATGTGTAAACGAGTAGAACGATTCCAAAGAAATGGACATATTATTGTGTTAATTCAATTTTTTGGAATTGTGACGTCATGGTGTTAGTTTTCAGAATTATCATTTATATACCGACTCTGGTGCTAAAACAATGCGTGTAAGCTTCATAGCGGTACAGTTAATATGAACTATTTTTGTATAGAAGTATAACAGATTATAAAATATGTTTAAAGAAGCCTTAACCTTTAACTAGGGACGTGACAAATTGAGAACAGTATAAGGGACATGTAGTCTCACAGGCTACAACTTTAAAATTTAATCTTTGTCATAAAATTGCATTTTAATGATTTAAAATTCGTTGATATTTATTTGTTGGAATGTAATAAAACAAATATAAATTAATTCAATCAGTTTTTATAATTACTTAAAACACAGATGATAATTAACACTTACTAGTACTTTTCAGCCTTAATTGACATGAGATCCTTATTTTAACATTTTAATAGACCTTACATAAATGATATGACAAATGTAACTCTTTTTATAAAAAATTAAACAATACAAAGATAAAAAAAACATAAAAGCTACTTCTGAAAACAAAACATAAAAATTCTGACACATACTCTATTTGGCATAAATCATTGGCAATTTTTACACAAGGGTCGAGAACATTGCAAACATACGAGAATGCAACACCCGACACATGTGTACACAGTCATTCTATGAAGTTTAGGCAGACAAATACTGCATGCCCTTCGTTTGCCTTGACTAGTTTCAGGAGTTTGGACATCTTCTTCAACCATATCTTCAGCCAGAACTCGTTTCATCACTAGGCGTAACTCCCTTGGTAATTGCCTGCACACAACACGTCTTTGCAAGTGGGGTAGCACTAGTGAACGGGCTAATGACTTAAAAAAATCTCCTCTATCTATTCTAAAATGTTCTCCTCTAGATCTTCATCTTGGTCACTTTCACGTAACTGCAGAAGTTCACGGTCGGAAACCAAAAACTCTTCAATATCACCTTCACTGTCTGATTGGTCTGAAGCTAGCAAGAGGGCATTGAATTCCTCTTCAAATGATGGACTATCCACTCGTAATACTTTTCTTTTTGATAAAGTCGTCGGCTGAAGTTCACGTTTCCTAGCGTTTTCTGCCATTTTGCACTAGAAACAAAAATAAATCGAAATAATATTTATTTGACAACTAGGGACATGTAGCCTCACAGGCTACAATCAAATTTCAAATTAAAATTACGAACCTGTTATATATCCGGCGCCACGTCTGCTCCCTTCTATGGTCGTTTTGGCACTAAAACAAAAGCTACTGAGACGCGGGGTCGCGGCAAGTGGGGGGAAATCATCAATTCTAAGAATTCACCAATCACACGACGCCTGTGAGACTACACGTCACTAGTTAAAGGTTATGAACGGGTTTACTGCGAATGTTTTATTTCCAACAATATAAAACTAAAATAAAGTAAAACTAAAATATTATTTATTGCTAAACAAATACATTTTTGTTAAACCTAACCTAACCTAACTCGTTTCTCATTATGGCAATAAATATAAGTTTAAGAAGATATATCTTAGTAGGTCCTAAGTTCGGAAATATTGTTGGAAGTAAACCATTAGGATAACTCGTTTATACTAACCGAAGATACGTTCGTCCAGTCTACCACTGCCGGCTTGGTACAAAATGCGTGGTGCTCGTTTGTCGCAAAAATATAGTTTGTGATCGATAATAGAGTATTATATTCTTTTTTCTATATATTAAACTATGGAACATAAAGCGGCGGCAATGCCCCAATACAAAAAGCCAATTTAACGAAGACTACAATAGTCAAAGATAGGTTATTTTGCATAATATCTAAATTCTATCTCAGGTCTTAACTCAAAATATATCCTTTTAGAATTTATGTATAACAGGTATTTCTGGTAAAAGTATTTTTCGAAGCAGACAAATGTTACTATGATTATTTTTGATGATGAAACCAATTATAACTCTATATTTTACTTGAATGATCGCAATGATAGTGAGGTAAGCAAGTTTCTGAAATTAAAGACTGATTTCTGTGAGATTTCGTTCATGATATCGACGATGGCTTATGATGACAAATTCAATGATATTTTTTGTGATTAATTATTCAAAATTTTATCTGCAACGATAACTTGCTTTAAATTAAATGGCATACTCTGATTGTGTTGTTTCTAGTGGTCAATCGACTTAGACAGTTTATGAAATAGCATTATTTCTCTTGTAATTATTATTTATTCAAACTAAATAGATTTAGTTAGCTTTAGAAACAATTTGTGTTCGAAAATAAGGCTTTTACACCAGTGCGAGTTCTGAGACAGCTGTGATTGTTGTAGCAGATCTATATTACTGTATATTAAAAGTGATAGCAAGAGAAGTACATAAAATAATTGTAAATATAACCAAAGAAAATTATTTAAGAACGTTTCATGGTTTGTGTGTAGCTGCGTGTTGAGTGAGCGCGAATCTTGAAGTGTTGTATCGATTATTTATATTAAATCGAATCTACATTTTATATTGATTTGTCTAATCAGGATAAATTCCAATTTTGTTGGTGGTCCAGAACGGCCTAACCACTTATTTTAAGGGAATCCCCCTATTATCAAGGGGCCAGAATCGGATTCGAATTGAGAAACAAATAAACAATGCTCTGTCTCTTTCTTAACCTAACCGATTTGCTAGGATACATTTTCCGAATCCGAATATCAGAAAGTCAGTAAAATTACATCTTACTAATGGCAAAAGATGATTTCATTAATGAATGATAGGTTAGTTTATCTAACTTATTCTCGAATCTTGGTTATGTTCAATGATTCGTAGAACTCGACACGCAGCGTTTTTAGCTAAATGGCAGCTATATACAAATAAATACATTTATAGCTTATGCAAGACTGTGAGACATGTTTTACAAAATTATTTTGATTGCACCTAAGTTAGTAGTAAGTTAATAGGCAATTGATTTTTCGAATTGTTAAAATGAATAAATAACCATAAAGTGAATAAATACGATTCAATAATATTTTAATATGTTTCATTTATTTTTTCGTGTACTTAAAATATGAATGCCCTTATTAAAACAATAGCGTCGGGTTTACTCGCTGTCCCTAATGGGAACGAGAGAAAAAAAGATACGTTCGTCTTCAGAGGCGTGTCAGTTTTATTGCCCACTCGTTTCGCCAAATACTTAAAAAAAATATTGATTTATAGATAGTGTCTATTGGGAACGTGCAGGAACTCTAGGTGGCAGCACTAAATCGACAAAAGAGACTCAATGTGGACAGAACAATGACTTAGGAATTATAGATTAGTCATTGGGACAGAAGAGAAAAGTTATCAGACCTGTCATTTTCAACTACGTAAACCAAATTTTTCTATATATTATATACGATAAAAATTATAAAATATGGGTTCCGGTCTTACAATAATGATCGCAGCGTGGCCAAAATAGGTCCAATGGTCAAAAAATCTTCGAGGCCGTCCGTGTACTGGAGATTGATTGAAAGATAATTTTGAACTGACACTGACACTGACAAACCTGTTATTTTCACTACTAATATTATTGATTATTTCTAATAGCTCAAAACTCATACTATACTCTATTCCATTTATGAAGTCCTTTTTGACATTTCGAAGAACGTAACTCTGCACGTTTCAAATAAATCCAATTTAATATCACTTTTTGTGTTTAGTAGGAAATCGTTATTTAAAAAATATACAATTATGCAAAAACACCCTACAATTAATTTACAAACAAAATTAACTTATTGTTTTTGATCTAACTATTGTTTCTATATCTGAACTTCAAAATAAAATAATATTTTTTTGCGCGTATGCAGTTACGTACTATGGTTTATGTTTTACTTTTAAACGTAGTGACGTGCCTCAAGTATTCGGTCAGTTAAACCGATCATTCGCGAATGAAAATGAATCTAGCGGCAAAGGGACTGCTTATAACTTTTATGAATTTTACAATAAAACGTAATAATTAGTGCAGTCCTTTGCAGGTAATATGTAAACTGATTAAATAACAAAATAAATTAATAAATCAAGCAGTGATGATTAATAACTATAAAATCAAATATAAAAACTTAAATGAATTGTTTGTTATTATTTTAATCTGATGCTCATAGTAACTGTTGAGTTACTCCATTACGCGATACAATTCGTATAATTAATTTAGTGTTGCAACTATAGGTACTCGGTGCAAACACTCCTGGCAGCAAACGGTGTCAAACATTCGGTGCCATTAATTAAGGAGTCTTTGACACGAGCCTATAACTGTTATGATCCTTTAAACTCAGTGTAAATTTTAAATAACTTAACTATCATTATTCATTATTATTATACTAAACATCCAATCGTGTATTTATTTTTTCGACAAAAAATAATTTTGGAAGTTTTGAGAGAATGTCTAAAATTGTTCTTTCGATAATTTTTATTAACCTTAGTTTTCGATTTAAATTTGTTACAAATCGAGAATCGTTGCCGCTGAATATCGATTTCTAAGGGTACTTCCCTAGTACTGAACTATTGACATCTGTCAAAAAGGACTTCATAATTGGAATAGAGTATAACGTGTGTTTCTTTTTTGCGAATGCATTGCATTAGAATACTTTCTTTGGAAAATAATAAAATTACGTTTTTTGATTAATTTTTGGTGGATGTATTGGACATCCATAGATGCAACAATCCATTATGATTAACTACAATAATAATTTTCTTTGGACCGGATCTTAGACTATTAATGTCAATGTCAACTATTATGGAGTACAAGATTCGGATTGGCGACACCAGACGGCAGCACCTTCGTTGTGGTACACGTTCCCTATCATGGGAATTTCATCATGAAATGTCACGGATGTTTTGAGTAGGGACGAGCAAGACCCAGCAATGTTTTTGATAGCGGTACAGTTTACACAAATATACAATTATATAAAACAAAGTATTTTTTAAATGAATAAGAACAGTGTTAATTCTTACTTCAGGGTGGGGATGACTGCGTATAAACCATTAATCGCATAGGTTAACGTTGCATTAATTAACCATAGATTGATGTACCTACTCGATGGTCAATATACGTAGCTACTCTTTGTAAGGGGGATTTCCCCGAGAAATAACTTATAGATAAGAGTTCCGCTTAAAACTGTTTAAAAACAAACTTGCTCAACAATTTTAATGTACTACTACTTAATACTTGCTGAGACATTATAACAGTGTTAAAAATATTCGCAGTCGCAGCCGATCGCATGATTTGATAAGATTATAACTACAATTAGTGTCAAGCATAAAAGTGGTGAAATAATTGTACTAGAACATAATATGTAAGTACTTACTTAAGTAAATAAATTTAATAATGTTTAATCCTCTTCGGCTTCGTATTAGGAAGCCTTTAGGTACTTCATTATATTTATTAGCGAAATCATTTGTCGTTCAAAATCAAAATCATCTTTATTGCCATAAAACTGTGTTACAAGGTTCCGCTGTTTGCGTCCTATTTCCCGGAGGGGGTGTACTAAGGGCAGTGGCGTGGTTAACGCCGTATGTGCCGTATCGAGAATACGAGACCCTTAAAGTGTATAAGCAAGCAACAATTAGCCCCAATGATAGGATCAGTAGGTATTAAGGGCGCTGGAGCCTATCTTATTTCGATACCTCAGAGTCCCCCAGCAAACTACGCTTTTGACAAACTAACCATTTATTCACACGGCAGTCCAGTCCAGTTTTTGCAGGATCCTTTTTGATAGCGAATGTACACACATTCGGGATCCTGCAAAAGACAGGACTGCCGTGTGAAGATGGATGACTAGATATCGTCAGTTTTAGGCGATGTCTTCGAAATTCCACGATAACGGGATCCTAGTGGGGCCCATCGACTCCTTCTGCTTGGTCTGCGACCGCCAAGTGTCCGAGGCTGATGCGAACGACCACGTGGCTGCCAGATCGCATGTGGACAACCTCTCGGCTGCAGAGCGCGTCGAGAAATACAAAGATGACCACATCTTGAAGGTATTTAGATGGAACGCCGTTTTTAGGGTACCTTTTAACGGCTATTTATTTATTAGACTGGTACGGTGGAACAGTGGTTAGTGGCCCAGGCTCACTACCTACGGTTCCAAGAGTCGTGGGTTCGATTCCCACTCGGGACAAATATTTGTGTAACGAATATATATCGGTGTTTGTTCCGTGTCTGGGTATGTTATTAAATATATTTAAGTATATTTGTGTATCCACTGTCGTTTCTGATTTCCGTAACACAAGTGCTTAAGCTACTTACCACGGGATCAGATCGTATGTGATGTTGTGAAATATTTATGTATTTTATGTATTTATTTATTTTGCTAGTCACACTACATAGTACTACCCTACCCTACTACCTACTTACCCTGGACAGTAGGTAAACCCTTTGGGTGCGGTCTGTCACTAGACTGTACCTCAAGAACCGCGATGGCTAGACAGTTGTATATGATGTATTAAGGTTCTATAAAAAAAAATAATAGGGGCTCCCATACAACAAACATGATTTCTTTGATTCTTGTTAGGTATTCGCTTCGTGCGCGATTCAGACTCGTACGTATGTAGACAGTTTCCACCAGCCACAGCGCCCTGTGCTGTGCCTATAAGGCTCGTACTCTCTCCTTTAAGTCTATGCTTATCATATCTATAGTCACAAATGTTAAGCCATTACGCCAAAGGACCGTTAGGTCGGGTTCGAGTCATTGGTCAGGCCAAATTTGTATGCGTTTTTCTACTTAGAAATTAGACGGAAATTACTCCTGAAATAAGGAATTTGGTAGATGCATGCCCGTGGCTTGGTAAGCATGTTAAGCCGGTGGTTCTGCGCCTGATCTATCGTCGGTTAATATAACGGATGCCGTTACACTGAAATATGAGTAGGTACTCGTTATCATTACAAATTACTACTGAAGCCTTACTATACAATGTAAGTTACCTAGTCTTTACAACAGTCAATAATTTTGTACGGTATTTTACCGTAATTAGGTACATACTACATACCGTAGGCAGTGTACTTGTTTACCTACAGCTTGTCAATTTATTATCAGTGATAAGGTGTGTATGCCGCTCTAAAGTACTTTTACGAACCAATCACGATATCTGTGTACAATTTCTTTTGAGAATTAATGATGATAACTATACACGAACTTACCTCCAATTTCTTTCAATATTTTTGCAGGTCAAACGTGGTTACTACTGTGTTTTTTGCAACAGAGTGTTTCGAACCTCGACAAATGTCTCTCTACATGTAACCGACCCTGTTCACATCAACAATAAAGGTAACACTGAGCACTGAGAACTGCCTATTCAAAACTAGAAACATATCATTATTTTTTTTAGGTCTATGTTTTTGTCATGGGGATATGTTTTTGTCAACCAGTTCATGACATACTTATTTTCTAAATACTAACTGTAGGCATACAAAATTGTTATCAAATATGCTTTATTCTTTTATCAGTGTCCTTGTGTCACCAACAATTACAGGGTTCATTACCAAAAGGGTAATAACTGGACCCTATACTAAGACTTCGACTAGACTTGTCCATCCGTCCGTCCGTCCGTACAGCCAACCGTCAGTCACCATTCTGTATTTCAAGTAAACCGCGATAGCTAGACAGTTAATTGTTACAAATTATGTATTTCCGTTGTCACTATTACAGCAAATACAAAGACAATCATCATCATCATCATTATCAGCCCACTTTCGTCCACTGCTGGACATGGGTCTCCCCAAATCTCGCCACTTATTTTTATCCTCGGCTACTCGCATCCAGCTCCTACCAGCCGTCCCGCGCAGATCGTCGACAATATAAAACGAGTATTTTGTTCCCAAACAAAGAACGTGATATTTTTTACAATATTTATTTATTTAAAACATACATAATCCTAACAAGCTAACCCAATACAATTATGTAGTTTTTGATGCTATATCAATAGCCAATCTTACGACCTCACTTGGTCACTCACAAAACAGATCTAATTTCTCTGCCATGGCATTGATTAGCCGAAGGGAACTTGCGCGAGTCTGACTAGCACGTGGCCATTTCTCAGGTTGCCGTCTCCTGCGGCGGGAAGGTGCAGCGGTAGTCTTCGGAGAGCTGCTCCTGGAGGGGCACGCGTGGCAGGGCTTCGTCGATGGATGCTGCACGGTCTGCGATGTGGACGTAGACGATCCGACCGCCCACAAGACCGACCCCGACCATGGATTCAACCTTGCTATGAACAAAGTGCAGTTCGGCTTCAAAAAGGACATATATCGCGATGTAAGGCTACTGTAGAATAATATTCAACTTGGACTCACCATTCATTATAGTTAACGTATGTACATACTTAAGACCTATTTGGGATTGATAAGGGACATTTTTGTAGGATTTCAAAGCAGCGACTGTAAAAAACCTGTATGGTTGCTATCTTTAAGATTTATAAATAAAAAGAGTAGTCGAATTCTATTTCTAAATCGAGGTTCTCAAGAATCTCCTTCTTATATAATTTTAAAATTAGGGATATTCATTTTGTTTTGTTATAATGAGCTCCCCATATTTCGGCACTGTTGCAAGCGCAGATAAGATATATAAAAATAGATAAAAGATAGATAAAAATATATTTAATTTCACTTTCAGATCGATGATACAACTTTCCAATGTATCACATGTAACGTTGTCCTGCCTTCACAGCTGCTCGATTCACACTTTGAAGGATCAGAACATCTGAACGTTTTGTTAAAGTGTGAGCAGGATTACCGAGATTTGAAACGTATGAAAAACGAACTCCCAAATGGTGTTGCGATTGAAACAAATAATAACATAAAAGTAACCATTGACGATTCCAATAATAGTTTCCAATCAGAATTGGTCGACAATTTGTCGACCAATTTGTTTCCCTTAGGAAGAGAGTCATCTTTCGGAATTGCATCACGCGCACTTATCGGAGAAAACCACATATTGGAATCTGTCACAATATTTGAGAAAAACGAAGTTAATATCAATTTTGAAAACGAAATTGCCATGTGTAAGAAATGCTCAGATATCCTTGATTTTGATTGCAAAGTCATTGAAGGTCACATATACGAGCATAAGACGAATACTAGGAGACGGGACCTTGGGTATGTACCGTTCCAATGTGAAGTTAATATGAAAGTTGAACATGGAAATTGTACCCGAGAGCAAACCGAGTCATCTGCTGTAGACTCTACGCGCGCAAAAAGCGTAAATGACAAGTCAGATGACGCACAAAACGTAAATGACGCGACAGATGGATCACAGAGCGTAAATGATATGTCCGGCGGAGAAGGGAGCGTAAACGATAGTGATTGTGAAGATTTTGCCGAGTTTGCTAAGCGCAACCACATAACAATAGACAAATTAAATAAGAACGCGTACTGCAACCTGTGCAATACCAGAATTCCTTGTAACGAAAGATCTTTAAAGGAACATGTGATAGGAAACATTCATATAACATGTTCAAAAATGTCAAAAAGCGAACCGCCGAAATCCACTAAAACTAGACCCAAACAAACGGGAAAATTACGAAAAGTTACGCTTAGTGTATATTTAAATACTGTGGTATACGTGTTCAATCCATTATTTATGGAAGCTGTCGTGAATGACCAGGTTTGTATGTCGATGCAGAGCTTCCACTTGACAACGGAATATGCGTCTATACTGCGCTGTCAAGTATGCGAAGTCAGCCTCTCGAGGAACGAGCTTGGACATCATCACTCTTTACACGCGCACATGAAGGCTCTTTTTAATACTCTGGTAATTACGAAGTACACTTCAGAATTTGTGAGAGAGGTACGTATTCTAATCATTCTTACATATTTAGTAGAACAGAATAGACTAAAGTTTTGTTTAGCACACATGATTACATATGTATGACATTAGCACACCGTGTAAATGTTACGGTCAATGTGAGCAATCGGTAATTATCTATAATCACCGGTAAATATAGATAATTCCCGACGCACATGGTAAATGTAGTGAATTATTCAAATTTACCGGTAATTATATAAAACTCCCGCTCGACTGTGGTAAATGTTGACATTGCTGACAAATATCACAAGTACTTTGCAATTCCAAATGTCACAAATCTCAAATCTCAAAAATATATTGACGAGAAAGAATTTTAAGAGTTCCACTGAAAATTCCCTGCCAATTTGCAAATTTTATTTAACTTTATTTTTATAAGATAATATTTTTTTAAAAACCAAACATGAAGTTTGGTTTCTAGATACTTGACTGGTTTATTTTATAACTAGCTATGCCCGTGACTTCGTTCGCGTGGACTACAGGATTTTACATACAAAAGTTTTTTCTCAGTAACTCCCGATCCCCTACGAATTTTGCAATATCCTGTCGCAATTACTTGCGACGCTTACGCTTTAAGTCTATTAGGGTACCTGCATGCCAAATTTCAGTCATCTATCTTACGCGGTTTAAATTTTTTCAGAAAAGTTATTTATAAATACATACTTAACTACATAGTCACACCTAGACACGGAACAAACACCGATATTCACCAAACAAATATATGCCCCGAGTGGGAATCGAACCCACGACTCTTGGAATCGCCAACCAGGGTCACTAACAAAACCATTGTTTCACCGAGCCAGTCAAGTCAGTTTTATTTTATTATTTGCCACATTTACACAAAGGGTATTGTAATTTTATATAATTACCGGTAAATGTGATTAATTCGATAGTTTTCACCACCTTTACCACGAACACTAGTAATTATGCATAGTTACCGGTAATTATACATAATAACCACTCTATCCACTTTTACCGTAACATAAACACAAACTATTTACCGGCTTTTCGCTGTGGACAAGTCAGTACATAATTCCCTTAAACTCGTTTATCCCAAACATATCTAGCCATATCCCTTAGGTAGGTACAGCGAATCGGGTTAAAACATAGCCTACTTATATCTTTTCTCAGAATTTGTAGGAATTGTAGGTAATATCTGTGTACTAAAATTATTTCAATTTCAGTTGAAACATATTGATTGTTGTCCACTGTTTCTAATATCCATTACACAAGTGCGTAAGCAACTTACTTTGAAATCTAAATGTATTGTGATATTTACTTATTGTAGGTTCGAGCTGGTTTGTTCCACTGCGGCTTTTGTAATCTTCTGGAGGCTGGAGAAGACGACTTGGCCCTCCACCTGGACAGCCAGCGTCACGCACAGAAAAAAATATTCTACGAATTACGGTTACAACACCATCTCCCGCGTATATTGTTAAACATATACCAGGAGGAACATATTTGGATCTAGTCCTGCATGCGACTCCGTCTGCTGGGAAATCTTTGTTCATTTACAATAGACTTTCACACTAAATAAAAAATTACCTGTTCCCTTTCTCTTGGTGTGGGCTATATTATGTCGCAGTCATCTGGTTGAATCAGCGATTTGATTCGATCACTAGCGGGTTCATTGAATGACGACGTTTAATTGAATGACTAAATGACAACTTGTCAAATTGTTTAATATAACGTTCAACTTCTTGACTGAACGACATTTAGCATAGTCGTTGAATGGGATATAGCTGACTTTAAAAGATCACTGACTTTTTTTTCAAAATTACTGTATAAAAAATTGGGGGAAGAGTAAAAGGATGGTAGCACACTTGTAACTACACTAATATTGCCGTAGCGATTGCCGCCGCCCACGGACACCCCCATGGGCGGCGGCAATAGCTTACCACCAGGTGATCCGTCAGCTCGTCTGCCATACTATTGCACAAAAAAATAGAAGAGTACTCGAGACTCCAAAAAGTTGTCAATACGCCGCCGTCTCTAAATTTTTTTACGAATAAGTCTCTTTAAATCTCAACTTCACTAAAAAAAAACGATTAGATGTATACCAGCTGTTTGACGCCATTTTTATTTTGATGAGCACTAACGCAGCATTGGAAAAAAAATAACTAAATTACAATCACCTGACTGATTTTACGTCCGCTATGTTCAAAGGGCTATGTTACAATCCGCTAACTTGTTGGACGTTGAGTGAGGCTTGTTCATTCAACGTTCGACCTAGTCATTCAATTAAACGTCGTCATTTAATAAACGCGCTAGTGACCCAATCAAATCGCTGATTCAACCAGATGACTGCAACATCTATAATGTATGCCAAATTCGTTCAAATCATTTTAGTATTACAAACTTGATTTCGTAAACATACTTACACATAATTTGCTTTTGCGTTAATTGTTAAGGATACGGATTTATTTTATGTTAAATTCAATATATACTTACAATTATTATTAGTATTATTAAACTCTTCTTAGTGTAAGAAAATTAAGTATATTTCTATATTATTTTTTTTTATTTCTTCATATTAAATAAACATACTTCTAGATAAAGAAATGTGTATTTAATATTATAATATAAATTTAATTTTCAGCTGTATAACTTCGTACTGCCAAATTTATTTCTATGAAAAAAATAACGTATACCTTTTTTTATTATATGCAGTCCTATATCGTTTAGGGCCGAGAGCCATCCGCTCCCCCGCAAGTCTGGTGATGATGACGAGGCTACTCCAAGCCACCATCGTGAGTCAGTTAGGAAAAAAAAAGTCCTTTATCGCTCAAAACATTACCTTCTTATATCGAAGTCAGTAAACATTTTAATTTGTCATCTGCAAACCAAATTTCATTTAAAATTTTTCAGTCATTACATTGTTATAGTATCGTATAATGTCGTAAAATGTCATATTCACGGTTCAAACTGTTGGCTGTTAATTCATTGAATGCATGTTCCTATAAGGTGTCGGGTACACATAATATGTGTGTTAGAAATAAAAAAAAGTATATAACAAAAATTACAAACTTTATTTGCTGTCAGATACAACTTGGTACACTTAGTTGTGAACAAAACAAGTTTGTAAAGCCTTGGGCACACATTCAGACAGTGCTGCCCTCAAATGTCAGTCATGGAGTATCATTTGGTATCTTAAATCACTTTAGCTATATAACACCTATAGTATTATTTCGGGCGAGGACTTTTCAGAAAGACCTTACATCTTTTAAGTTTTTTATGTTGGGTCCAAGGAATTTTTATGAGCATTTTGATGACGTCAGCGACCCAAAGCGATCAGTAATACCATTCGGATTCTTGGATTAGATACCCGGTCAGACAACTAAAAGTTAGTTTATTTTATACAAAATATTACTCCACAATCGAATAGTTACAAAATGCTACATGTTCGTTCCGATACATTCTCTGCAATCATGAGATCACTTATACGAAATAACACGCGCAATGACATGTCACCATATTATTGTAAACATTATCAGTTAAATTTAACTCACACCATTAGAAACTGAATAAAAATTTACCTTGATTTTCATAGTAAATAATAGGCGTGACGACTGGATCAAAATCTTATCATTCTATTTAGTCCGTAAGTTAGTTTATACAAAAATATGGGACACATATTTTTTGTTTTTCAATTGATTGAAAAATGACAAAATTATAGCTATTAAACTTCTGCAGTGGGGGCTTGTGACATCACGGTTAGGCAAAAATTGTGCCATAACGTGACGTCATACGAAACTTCTAAGCTACTAAATCTTCATAATTTCTTGTTTGTGAAACAAAATAAAAAATACGAGTACAGTATTTTTAAATAATCTAAATAACGGACTAATTATATTTTTTTAGTCGTCTCGCCTATTGTACAAGTTAAATTGTGACACTATAATGTTAATAATATGGTGACAAATATACTAATGGTAGGTACACTAGAGAATATAAAAGTTACCCCAACAGCATCACAGATCAAATAGGTAAATAAATACTAATAATATACATATATTTGGCTCCATTCTTTGAGCAAATTTATAATCCCAAAATCCCCTTAAATTGTCTAATGCAAGTCTAATGGGTGACAAAAAGCATTGAATACTTAAAATTATTTCAAATAAATAATATTCATGGTACCCGGCCTTATAATATGAAGTATCCTTCACGCTGCAATTGAAATGCATTTGAGAGTGAGCGTACATAGGTTTATTATGAAACATTGAGACGGACTACACGGTGGTCTCGAAGAGATGTATCAAACATCACTTTGGGCTAACCAGACTCTTTATTTGCAACATTTTTTGGTATTTGAATTTGGAAAATCCATGTATCGTCACTGTCAATTGTGTCCGTTAAATTAAAAAAGAAGTAGTTCATAGTTTCCGAATTCAATCCCGTTGTAAATAAGGTGTCTGAGCTTTCCACTTGACCACTGTCCCCATCCTAACTTACCACACAATTATGAAGGGCTTCCAAGGATCACCATGCGTTTGGGATTGCTGTTTGAACTTATCATTAAAGACATCCTCCACTCTTCAAATACGACTACATTACGATTATGGCTTTAGGATAAAGGGAAAGAAGAAGATGCCAGTTTGTTTTGTACAATCACATACAAAATCGATGTTCCATAGGAAAATAATATTATTACATAAGAAAAATTATTTTCTTGAGCTTAGCTCTTTAACTATATAACTATATGATGATAATATGAAAATGCAAAGAATAACGAAATCCCTTGCTTCTGCTTTCTTTGTAGCACTTTTAAATACAAAATGCATGTCTCTTTCAATAATCAAAGGCACTTTTTAAGGTAGATTCAGCTTGATCAGTCATTCGTACACCTACAGTAGCCTCAGTCAAAACAAAAATCTGTGAAAGATACATTTCACTTGTGTAAGTAATGCTACATACATAAAATAATATAATATCCCTTATGAGGACTGATGTTACAGCATCACTTACATTAATATATGTCACTTACAGTATTATTTAGAAACAGATTATGCAACAAATTTCGTAGTTATTTTAATTAGTGCTATCTATATAACAGTCTAAATGTTATTTTTCGGATGAGGATAATGACTGATTAAAATTTAATCAAGGTTCATGATTTTACTCAAATTAACTATGTAATAACATTTACCTAAATACTGAATCGACAACCAAATATTATATATTTGAAGCATATTTAAAGTTCGTCATACAATTAATCATTTAAAACCTATTTACTTTGTTAAATATTTAATTAACGCTTCAGTATTTGGCTGTTAAATCTAATATTAGGAGGCAATTCGAAGTACAAATGTGGAAGTGCCTTCAAATATTAGTTTAATTAAGTTTTACATTACAAACAGTTATTTCAGTGAACACAGTTAATTTCCTCAGTAAGAGAATAGATTGTACATACATTAAAATACAGAAATACAATCTATTAACATTGATTTTCTTCAAAATACAATGAAAATCCATGCGACAGTTGTACTTCATAGATGTATCACATTGTGGGAGCATACATGTTCCCTCAAACTTTGAGGGTAGGTTGGAAGTAAAACGACTTAAATTAAATCGTACTGTCTCTTGCATATCACCATTCAGCGAGTTCGTCAATTCACTCACTAGCACAGTTCGTTCACTCACTGCAGTACTAACGCACAGATCACTCGGCCCGCCGCACGGCCGTTCACTCAGTCAACAGTGGCGCCGTCTGCTGACGTCACTTCAGTACTTGGAAAGGCATATTGAACTTGTAGATATTTGAGCATATCTGTAACAGAAAAGAAATGGTTGTCTGTAAATTCATGATTGTTGAGAGGGTTTAAATCGGAAAAAATCGCATTGGGTGCGTTTAGCCGACACACAATCTTGGTAGCACAGAAAGAAAAATGGCGATTGCTGAGTAGCATAGGCTGACGCGGCTGAGGAATGCTAAGTGGCGATATTCAGATTGATTGATTGATTCGTCATATGGCGGAATATTCAAACGTTAACAGCTAACTTCACTTCTCTCATTTCCACTCAGCATAGTTCTGGCCGATACTGTAGTCAGAATTGTCGAATGCTGTTCAGCACTCTCAGATTCTGACCAGTCTGTCTGTCGGCTAAACGCACCCATTGTTTAATAGTGGGTTATCCTGTCCTGTTTATTCGTAAGATCGCTGTGACGGCGATATCCCAGTGACTAAGTATTCAAGGTGGTTGGGGGTACTTTCCCCTCCGGTGTGTATTACTACTGTGTGTGCGTGCGTGCGTGTATGGTACCTGGTGTGTGTGTACCGAGTCGTGGTCCGGGGTCGGTCAAAATTTGTATGAGTTTTTCTGTAATGAAATTACTCGGCCCGGAGTTAGGAAGTTGGTGGTTGGACGCCCGTGCCTCGGAAAGCACGTTAAGCCGGTGGTTCTGCGCCCGATCTCTCATCGGTCACGTCTGATTGCCGTCTCACCGAATTATGAGAGCAAGGGAATAGAGAGCGCACTTGTGTTTGCGCGCACACTTGTGTCCTATATATGTCCTGCGCACTTGGCTGATCTCAATTGAGATCGGCCGCCATGGCTGAAATCGGTCGGACGCCTTATTTACCTGGTGCATCTGTTCGGGCGCGTCGTAGGGCGCGCGCAGGCAGCGGTGTGTGTGTGTGAGTGTACCTGGTGCATCTGTTCGGGTGCAGGCAGCGGTGTGTGTGTGTGAGTGTACCTGGTGCATCTGTTCGGGTGCAGGCAGCGGTGTGTGTGTGAGTGTACCTGGTGCATCTGTTCGGGTGCAGGCAGCGGTGTGTGTGTGTGAGTGTACCTGGTGCATCTGTTCGGGCGCGTCGTAGGGCGCGCGCAGGCAGCGGTGTGTGTGTGTGAGTGTACCTGGTGCATCTGTTCGGGCGCGTCGTAGGGCGCGCGCAGGCAGCGGTGTGTGTGTGTGAGTGTACCTGGTGCATCTGTTCGGGCGCGTCGTAGGGCGCGCGCAGGCAGCGGTGTGTGTGTGTGAGTGTACCTGGTGCATCTGTTCGGGCGCGTCGTAGGGCGCGCGCAGGCAGCGGTGTGTGTGTGTGAGTGTACCTGGTGCATCTGTTCGGGTGCAGGCAGCGGTGTGTGTGTGTGAGTGTACCTGGTGCATCTGTTCGGGCGCGTCGTAGGGCGCGCGCAGGCAGCGGTGTGTGTGTGTGAGTGTACCTGGTGCATCTGTTCGGGCGCGTCGTAGGGCGCGCGCAGGCAGCGGTGTGTGTGTGTGAGTGTACCTGGTGCATCTGTTCGGGTGCAGGCAGCGGTGTGTGTGTGTGAGTGTACCTGGTGCATCTGTTCGGGCGCGTCGTAGGGCGCGCGCAGGCAGCGGTGTGTGTGTGAGTGTACCTGGTGCATCTGTTCGGGTGCAGGCAGCGGTGTGTGTGTGTGAGTGTACCTGGTGCATCTGTTCGGGCGCGTCGTAGGGCGCGCGCAGGCAGCGGTGTGTGTGTGTGAGTGTACCTGGTGCATCTGTTCGGGTGCAGGCAGCGGTGTGTGTGTGAGTGTACCTGGTGCATCTGTTCGGGCGCGTCGTAGGGCGCGCGCAGGCAGCGGTGTGTGTGTGTGAGTGTACCTGGTGCATCTGTTCGGGCGCGTCGTAGGGCGCGCGCAGGCAGCGGTGTGTGTGTGTGAGTGTACCTGGTGCATCTGTTCGGGCGCGTCGTAGGGCGCGCGCAGGCAGCGGTGTGTGTGTGTGAGTGTACCTGGTGCATCTGTTCGGGTGCAGGCAGCGGTGTGTGTGTGTGTGAGTGTACCTGGTGCATCTGTTCCGGGTGCAGGCAGCGGGTGTGTGTGTGAGTGTACCTGGTGCATCTGTTCCGGGCGCGTCGTAGGGCGCGCGCAGGCAGCGGTGTGTGTGTGTGAGTGTACCTGGTGCATCTGTTCGGGTGCAGGCAGCGGTGTGTGTGTGTGAGTGTACCTGGTGCATCTGTTCGGGTGCAGGCAGCGGTGTGTGTGTGTGAGTGTACCTGGTGCATCTGTTCGGGCGCGTCGTAGGGCGCGCGCAGGCAGCGGTGTGTGTGTGTGAGTGTACCTGGTGCATCTGTTCGGGTGCAGGCAGCGGTGTGTGTGTGTGAGTGTACCTGGTGCATCTGTTCGGGTGCAGGCAGCGGTGTGTGTGTGTGAGTGTACCTGGTGCATCTGTTCGGGTGCAGGCAGCGGTGTGTGTGTGAGTGTACCTGGTGCATCTGTTCCGGGCGCGTCGTAGGGCGCGCGCAGGCAGCGGTGTGTGTGTGAGTGTACCTGGTGCATCTGTTCCGGGCGCGTCGTAGGGCGCGCGCAGGCAGCGGTGTGTGTGTGAGTGTACCTGGTGCATCTGTTCGGGTGCAGGCAGCGGTGTGTGTGTGTGAGTGTACCTGGTGCATCTGTTCGGGCGCGTCGTAGGGCGCGTGCAGGCAGCGGTGTGTGTGTGTGAGTGTACCTGGTGCATCTGTTCGGGTGCAGGCAGCGGTGTGTGTGTGTGAGTGTACCTGGTGCATCTGTTCGGGCGCGTCGTAGGGCGCGCGCAGGCAGCGGTGTGTGTGTGTGAGTGTACCTGGTGCATCTGTTCGGGCGCGTCGTAGGGCGCGCGCAGGCAGCGGTGTGTGTGTGTGAGTGTACCTGGTGCATCTGTTCGGGTGCAGGCAGCGGTGTGTGTGTGAGTGTACCTGGTGCATCTGTTCGGGTGCAGGCAGCGGTGTGTGTGTGGTGAGTGTACCTGGTGCATCTGTTCGGGCGCGTCGTAGGGCGCGCGCAGGCAGCGGTGTGTGTGTGTGCCCGTACCTGGGGCATCTGTTCGGGTGCAGGCAGCGGTGTGTGTGTGTGAGTGTACCTGGTGCATCTGTTCGGGCGCGTCGTAGGGCGCGCGCGCAGGCAGCAGTGTGTGTGTGAGTGTACCTGGTGCATCTGTTCGGGTGCAGGCAGCGGTGTGTGTGTGAGTGTACCTGGTGCATCTGTTCGGGTGCAGGCAGCGGTGTGTGTGTGAGTGTACCTGGTGCATCTGTTCCGGGCGCGTCGTAGGGCGCGCGCGGGCAGCGGTGTGTGTGTGAGGGTGTGCCTGGTGCATCTGCTCGGGTGCAGGCAGCGGTGTGTGTGTGTGAGTGTCCGTGGTGCACCTGTTCGGGTGCAGGCAGCGGTGTGTGTGTGTGAGTGTACCTGGTGCATCTGTTCGGGCGCGTCGTAGGGCGCGCGCAGGCAGCGGTGTCTGTGTGTGAGTGTACCTGGTGCATCTGTTCCGGGCGCGTCGTAGGGCGCGCGCAGCGGTGTGTGTGTGTGAGTGTACCTGGTGCATCTGTTCAGGTGCAGGCAGCGGGTGTGTGTGTGTGAGTGTACCTGGTGCATCTGTTCGGGCGCGTCGTGGGGCGCGCGCAGGCAGCGGTGTGTGTGTGAGTGTACCTGGTGCATCTGTTCGGGCGCGTCGTAGGGCGCGCGCGCAGGCAGCGGTGTGTGTGTGTGTACCTGGTGCATCTGTTCGGGCGCGTCGTGCGGGCGCGCGCAGGCAGCGGTGTGTGTGTGTGAGTGTACCTGGTGCATCTGTTCGGGCGCGTCGTGGGGCGCGCGCAGGCAGCGGTGTGTGTGTGAGTGTACCTGGTGCATCTGTTCGGGCGCGTCGTAGGGCGCGCGCAGGCAACGGTGTGTGTGTGAGTGTACCTGGTGCATCTGTTCGGGCGCGTCGTAGGGCGCGCGCGCAGGCAGCGGTGTGTGTGTGTGAGTGTACCTGGTGCATCTGTTCCGGGCGCGTCGTAGGGCGCGCGCATCTGCGCAGGCAACGGTGTGTGTGTGTGAGTGTACCTGGTGCATCTGTTCGGGTGCAGGCAGCGGTGTGTGTGTGTGAGTGTACCTGGTGCATCTGTTCGGGGCGCAGGCAGCGGTGTGTGTGTGAGTGTACCTGGTGCATCTGTTCGGGTGCAGGCAGCGGTGTGTGTGTGAGTGTACCTGGTGCATCTGTTCGGGCGCGTCGTGCAGGCAGCGGTGTGTGTGTGTGAGTGTACCTGGTGCATCTGTTCGGGTGCAGGCAGCGTGTGTGTGAGTGTACCTGGTGCATCTGTTCGGGTGCAGGCAGCGGTGTGTGTGTGTGAGTGTACCTGGTGCATCTGTTCGGGTGCAGGCAGCGGTGTGTGTGGGTGAGTGTACCTGTGCATCTGCGGGTGCAGGCAGCGGTGTGTGTGTGTGAGTGTACCTGGTGCATCTGTTCGGGCGCGTCGTAGGGCGCGCGCAGGCAGCGGTGTGTGTGTGAGTGTACCTGGTGCATCTGTTCGGGCGCGTCGTAGGGCGCGCGCAGGCAGCGGTGTGTGTGTGTGAGTGTACCTGGTGCATCTGTTCGGGCGCGTCGTAGGGCGCGCGCAGGCAGCGGTGTGTGTGTGTGAGTGTACCTGGTGCATCTGTTCGGGTGCAGGCAGCGGTGTGTGTGTGTGAGTGTACCTGGTGCATCTGTTCCGGGCGCGTCGTAGGGCGCGCGCAGGCAACGGTGTGTGTGTGAGTGTACCTGGTGCATCTGTTCGGGTGCAGGCAGCGGTGTGTGTGTGTGAGTGTACCTGGTGCATCTGTTCGGGTGCAGGCAGCGGTGTGTGTGTGTGAGTGTACCTGGTGCATCTGTTCGGGTGCAGGCAGCGGTGTGTGTGTGTGAGTGTACCTGGTGCATCTGTTCGGGCGCGTCGTAGGGCGCGCGCAGGCAGCGGTGTGTGTGTGTGAGTGTACCTGGTGCATCTGTTCGGGTGCAGGCAGCGGTGTGTGTGTGAGTGTAGCTGGTGCATCTGTTCGGGTGCAGGCAGGGGGGTGTGTGTGTGAGTGTAGCTGGTGCATCTGTTCGGGCGCGTCGTAGGGCGCGCGCAGGCAGCGGTGTGTGTGTGAGTGTACCTGGTGCATCTGTTCGGGCGCGTCGTAGGGCGCGCGCAGGCAGCGGTGTGTGTGTGAGTGTACCTGGTGCATCTGTTCCGGGCGCGTCGTAGGGCGCGCGCAGGCAGCGGTGTGTGTGTGAGTGTACCTGGTGCATCTGTTCCGGGTGCAGGCAGCGGTGTGTGTGTGTGAGTGTACCTGGTGCATCTGTTCGGGTGCAGGCAGCGGTGTGTGTGTGAGTGTACCTGGTGCATCTGTTCGGGTGCAGGCAGCGGTGTGTGTGTGTGAGTGTACCTGGTGCATCTGTTCGGGCGCGTCGTAGGGCGCGCGCAGGCAGCGGTGTGTGTGTGAGTGTACCTGGTGCATCTGTTCGGGTGCAGGCAGCGGTGTGTGTGTGTGAGTGTGCCTGGTGCATCTGTTCGGGCGCGTCGTAGGGCGCGCGCAGGCAGCGGTGTGTGTGTGAGTGTACCTGGTGCATCTGTTCGGGCGCGTCGTAGGGCGCGCGCAGGCAGCGGTGTGTGTGTGTGAGTGTACCTGGTGCATCTGTTCGGGTGCAGGCAGCGGTGTGTGTGTGTGAGTGTACCTGGTGCATCTGTTCCGGGCGCGTCGTAGGGCGCGCGCAGGCAGCGGTGTGTGTGTGAGTGTACCTGGTGCATCTGTTCGGGCGCGTCGTAGGGCGCGCGCAGGCAACGGTGTGTGTGTGTGAGTGTACCTGGTGCATCTGTTCGGGTGCAGGCAGCGGTGTGTGTGTGTGAAATGTACCTGGTGCATCTGTTCGGGCGCGTCGTAGGGCGCGCGCAGGCAGCGGTGTGTGTGTGAGTGTACCTGGTGCATCTGTTCGGGTGCAGGCAGCGGTGTGTGTGTGAGTGTACCTGGTGCATCTGTTCCGGGCGCGTCGTAGGGCGCGCGCAGGCAGCGGTGTGTGTGTGTGAGTGTACCTGGTGCATCTGTTCGGGTGCAGGCAGCGGTGTGTGTGTGTGAGTGTACCTGGTGCATCTGTTCGGGCGCGTCGTAGGGCGCGCGCAGGCAGCAGTGTGTGTGTGTGAGTGTACCTGGTGCATCTGTTCGGGCGCGTCGTAGGGCGCGCGCAGGCAGCGGTGTGTGTGTGAGGTGTACCTGGTGCATCTGTTCCGGGCGCGTCGTAGGGCGCGCGCAGGCAGCGGTGTGTGTGTGAGTGTACCTGGTGCATCTGTTCGGGCGCGTCGTAGGGCGCGCGCAGGCAGCGGTGTGTGTGTGTGAGTGTACCTGGTGCATCTGTTCCGGGTGCAGGCAGCGGTGTGTGTGTGTGAGTGTACCTGGTGCATCTGTTCGGGCGCGTCGTAGGGCGCGCGCGAAAGGCAGCGGTGTGTGTGTGTGAGTGTACCTGGTGCATCTGTTCCGGGTGCAGGCAGCGGTGTGTGTGTGTGAGTGTACCTGGTGCATCTGTTCGGGTGCAGGCAGCGGTGTGTGTGTGAGTGTACCTGGTGCATCTGTTCGGGCGCGTCGTAGGGCGCGCGCAGGCAGCGGTGTGTGTGTGTGAGTGTACCTGGTGCATCTGTTCCGGGCGCGTCGTAGGGCGCGCGCAGGCAGCGCAACGTGTGTGTGTGAGTGTACCTGGTGCATCTGTTCGGGCGCGTCGTAGGGCGCGTGCAGGCAGCGGTGTGTGTGTGTGAGTGTACCTGGTGCATCTGTTCGGGTGCAGGCAGCGGTGTGTGTGTGAGTGTACCTGGTGCATCTGTTCCGGGTGCAGGCAGCGGTGTGTGTGTGTGAGTGTACCTGGTGCATCTGTTCGGGTGCAGGCAGCGGTGTGTGTGTGAGTGTACCTGGTGCATCTGTTCGGGCGCGTCGTAGGGCGCGCGCAGGCAGCGGTGTGTGTGTGTGAGTGTACCTGGTGCATCTGTTCGGGTGCAGGCAGCGGTGTGTGTGTGTGAGTGTACCTGGTGCATCTGTTCAGCGGGCGCGTCGTAGGGCGCGCGCAGGCAGCGGTGTGTGTGTGTGAGTGTACCTGGTGCATCTGTTCCGGGCGCGTCGTAGGGCGCGCGCAGGCAGCGGTGTGTGTGTGAGTGTACCTGGTGCATCTGTTCGGGTGCAGGCAGCGGTGTGTGTGTGTGAGTGTACCTGGTGCATCTGTTCGGGCGCGTCGTAGGGCGCGCGCAGGCAGCGGTGTGTGTGTGTGAGTGTACCTGGTGCATCTGTTCGGGTGCAGGCAGCGGTGTGTGTGTGAGTGTACCTGGTGCATCTGTTCGGGTGCAGGCAGCGGTGTGTGTGAGTGTACCTGGTGCATCTGTTCGGGCGCGTCGTAGGGCGCGCGCAGGCAGCGGTGTGTGTGTGTGAGTGTACCTGGTGCATCTGTTCGGGCGCGTCGTAGGGGGCGCGCAGGCAGCGGTGTGTGTGTGAGTGTACCTGGTGCATCTGTTCGGGTGCAGGCAGCGGTGTGTGTGTGTGAGTGTACCTGGTGCATCTGTTCGGGCGCGTCGTAGGGCGCGCGCAGGCAGCGGTGTGTGTGTGTGAGTGTACCTGGTGCATCTGTTCGGGTGCAGGCAGCGGTGTGTGTGTGTGAGTGTACCTGGTGCATCTGTTCGGGCGCGTCGTAGGGCGCGCGCAGGCAGCGGTGTGTGTGTGTGAGTGTACCTGGTGCATCTGTTCGGGCGCGTCGTAGGGCGCGCGCAGGCAGCGGAGTGCGTGAGTGAGTGTACCTGGTGCAACTGCTCGGGCGCGTCGTAGGGCGCGCGCAGGCAACGGTGTGTGTGTGTGTGAGTGTACCTGGTGCATCTGTTCGGGTGCAGGCAGCGGTGTGTGTGTGAGTGTACCTGGTGCATCTGTTCGGGTGCAGGCAGCGGTGTGTGTGTGAGTGTACCTGGTGCATCTGTTCGGGCGCGTCGTAGGGCGCGCGCAGGCAGCGGTGTGTGTGTGAGTGTACCTGGTGCATCTGTTCGGGTGCAGGCAGCGGTGTGTGTGTGTGAGTGTACCTGGTGCATCTGTTCCGGGCGCGTCGTAGGGCGCGCGCAGGCAGCGGTGTGTGTGTGTGAGTGTACCTGGTGCATCTGTTCGGGTGCAGGCAGCGGTGTGTGTGTGAGTGTACCTGGTGCATCTGTTCCGGGCGCGTCGTAGGGCGCGCGCAGGCAGCAGTGTGTGTGTGAGTGTACCTGGTGCATCTGTTCGGGCGCGTCGTAGGGCGCGCGCAGGCAGCGGTGTGTGTGTGTGAGGGTACCTGGTGCATCTGTTCGGGCGCGTCGTAGGGCGCGCGCAGGCAGCGGTGTGTGTGTGAGTGTACCTGGTGCATCTGTTCAGGTGCAGGCAGCGGTGTGTGTGTGTGAGTGTACCTGGTGCATCTGTTCGGGCGCGTCGTAGGGCGCGCGCAGGCAGCGGTGTGTGTGTGTGAGTGTACCTGGTGCATCTGTTCGGGCGCGTCGTGGGGCGCGCGCAGGCAGAGGTGTGTGTGTGTGAGTGTACCTGGTGCATCTGTTCCGGGCGCGTCGTAGGGCGCGCGCAGCCAGCGGTGTGTGTGTGAGTGTACCTGGTGCATCTGTTCGGGTGCAGGCAGCGGTGTGTGTGTGTGAGTGTACCTGGTGCATCTGTTCGGGTGCAGGCAGCGGTGTGTGTGTGTGAGTGTACCTGGTGCATCTGTTCGGGCGCGTCGTAGGGCGCGCGCAGGCAGCGGTGTGTGTGTGTGAGTGTACCTGGTGCATCTGTTCGGGTGCAGGCAGCGGTGTGTGTGTGTGAGTGTACCTGGTGCATCTGTTCGGGCGCGTCGTAGGGCGCGCGCAGGCAGCGGTGTGTGTGTGTGAGTGTACCTGGTGCATCTGTTCGGGCGCGTCGTAGGGCGCGCGCAGGCAGCGGTGTGTGTGTGTGAGTGTACCTGGTGCATCTGTTCGGGCGCGTCGTAGGGCGCGCGCAGGCAGCGGTGTGTGTGTGTGAGTGTACCTGGTGCATCTGTTCGGGCGCGTCGTAGGGCGCGCGCAGGCAGCGGTGTGTGTGTGTGAGTGTACCTGGTGCATCTGTTCGGGTGCAGGCAGCGGTGTGTGTGTGAGTGTTCCTGGTGCATCTGTTCGGGCGCGTCGTAGGGCGCGCGCAGGCAGCGGTGTGTGTGTGAGTGTACCTGGTGCATCTGTTCGGGTGCAGGCAGCGGTGTGTGTGTGAGTGTACCTGGTGCATCTGTTCGGGCGCGTCGTAGGGCGCGCGCAGGCAGCGGTGTGTGTGTGTGAGTGTACCTGGTGCATCTGTTCGGGTGCAGGCAGCGGTGTGTGTGTGTGAGTGTACCTGGTGCATCTGTTCGGGCGCAGGCAGCGGTGTGTGTGTGTGAGTGTACCTGGTGCATCTGTTCGGGCGCGTCGTAGGGCGCGCGCAGGCAGCGGTGTGTGTGTGTGAGTGTACCTGGTGCATCTGTTCGGGTGCAGGCAGCGGTGTGTGTGTGTGAGTGTACCTGGTGCATCTGTTCGGGCGCGTCGTAGGGCGCGCGCAGGCAGCGGTGTGTGTGTGTGAGTGTACCTGGTGCATCTGTTCGGGTGCAGGCAGCGGTGTGTGTGTGTGAGTGTACCTGGTGCATCTGTTCGGGTGCAGGCAGCGGTGTGTGTGTGAGTGTATGACCTGGTGCATCTGTTCGGGTGCAGGCAGCGGTGTGAGTGTGTGAGTGTACCTGGTGCATCTGTTCGGGCGCGTCGTAGGGCGCGCGCGAACAGCGGTGTGTGTGTGTGAGTGTACCTGGTGCATCTGTTCGGGCGCGTCGTAGGGCGCGCGCAGGCAGCGGTGTGTGTGTGTGAGTGTACCTGGTGCATCTGTTCGGGTGCAGGCAGCGGTGTGTGTGTGTGAGTGTACCTGGTGCATCTGTTCGGGTGCAGGCAGCGGTGTGTGTGTGTGAGTGTACCTGGTGCATCTGTTCGGGTGCAGGCAGCGGTGTGTGTGTGTGAGTGTACCTGGTGCATCTGTTCGGGCGCGTCGTAGGGCGCGCGCAGGCAGCGGTGTGTGTGTGTGAGTGTACCTGGTGCATCTGTTCGGGTGCAGGCAGCGGTGTGTGTGTGAGTGTACCTGGTGCATCTGTTCGGGCGCGTCGTAGGGCGCGCGCAGGCAGCGGTGTGTGTGTGAGTGTACCTGGTGCATCTGTTCGGGTGCAGGCAGCGGTGTGTGTGTGTGAGTGTACCTGGTGCATCTGTTCGGGTGCAGGCAGCGGTGTGTGTGTGTGAGTGTACCTGGTGCATCTGTTCGGGCGCGTCGTAGGGCGCGCGCAGGCAGCGGTGTGTGTGTGTGAGTGTACCTGGTGCATCTGTTCGGGTGCAGGCAGCGGTGTGTGTGTGTGAGTGTACCTGGTGCATCTGTTCGGGCGCGTCGTAGGGCGCGCGCAGGCGCAGGCAGCGCGTGCTGCGCTCCTCGTACACGCTGAGGACGCCCCACTGCCGCAGCAGCCGGTGGCAGTTGCGGATCGCGTCCGTCGACACCGCCTCGCCTGGGGAGATAGCCAACAAGTTCAAATATTTTTTTTTTTTATCTAGCCTATAGTGTCCCACTGCTGGGCAAAGGCCTCCCCCAACTCTCTCCATTTCTGCCGATCTTTGGTTAGAGATGGCCAGTTTGGGTCTTCCCCTTGGCCGACGACCGTTAGGTTGCCATTCGGTGACAAGTTTTGCCCATCTCCCGGCGTCCATTCGACCAACGTGACCTGCCCAGTTCCACTTCAGTTTTGCCGACTTCTCACCAACATCAATAATACCGGTTTTGGAGCGGATAACAGTGTTCAAATATAAGAAAGAAAAATATTTGTTGAACACGACATAGACAGGAACAGTTACAATGATGCCTAAGATGCAAAAACTCAACTCAGACAAAGAAATATCACACATTAACAAGGACAATGAGAAGTAGTCAACGAAGGCCCGAGAGCCGCTGTAGCGCTGGTATTCTGACCGTACCCCCAGTGACAATACCTAATACTGGGGAACTAGCTCTAATAGCAACCAATAGATGGCGCCAACAGTTTTCTGCTAGTAAGTAAGCAGAACAAAAGAAATTTAATATGTTTTTAACATTATACATAAACACATTTCAAAATTCAATTAATATTTGGCAGTGGCGATAATGTCAAGTAACGTCTTTTTATCGTGACTTAAACGTATTATTACCAAAAGAAGATTATTATTAATTTTTTAAGTAGTAGAGCAGTAGGTGAGCTGCTCTAAGAGTGTGACACTAAAAGGAATGAAAAAAAAAAAATTTTACAAAAAAAAAGAACCACCTTCAAAAACCCGTCTTACTTTGAAGGCGGTTCTATTTTATTATTACTATACAGGTGTGACCCTCACCATAACTCATCTCCCCGCTGGTGTACCGGTCGGTGAGCGCCTGCAGCGTGTCCCGCACGACGGTCCGCTGCGGAGCGCCCTGGGCAGCGCTCGCGCCGCGCGCCGCCTCCGCGTAGGCCTCCAACAGCGGCCGGGTGGTCAGCACTAGCCGACGGCTGGAAGGGAATAAATAAATAATAAATATCTGGGACATTTCCAAACACGGTCATCTGACCCCAAACTAAGCAGAGCTTGTACTATGGGCGTCAGATACTGATATACATACATAGATATTTTTAAATACATACTTAAATATATAAACACACCCAGACACGGAACAAACACCGATGTTCATCACACAAATATTTGTCCCTAGTGGGAATCGAACCCACGACTCTTGGAACTGCCAGCCAGGGTTACTAACCACTGTTCCACCGAGCCAGTCGCTAATAACGCTAATAACGGCTTAACGGCCTTGATTTTAAAATCATACGGCCAAATCTTCATTTAATGAGTTTTACCAATTTTGACTTTCATGCACACACACTCACTCCTAGATTCACACTCCGGAACAACGGTTATTATAATACTATATAATAGCATTCATTCGACGCTCCTACGACGATAGAAAGAATTGTAAATAAAACCGGCCTTGAAAAAAATTTAGGAAAAAAACAATTTAAGCCCGATGTAACGACAAGATAGACATTCAGCAATGCCAAATGAATGTCAGTTTTTAATAAACTTGGGAATAAATACGTACAGCCATGGCCCTTAAAAGTATAGCGAAGGAATACTTTAGTATTCAGCCATGAATATTTTTTTTCAGTTTCTTTAAAGGCAGCTTGAAAAACTAATGGTTAGCAAAGTAATACTTAATATTCAGCCATGGCTATAGGGGTGTAGACTATTTTTTGGAAATATTTTTTTTTTACAAATGTACCTTTATTATAACTAAAAAAAATAAATACAAAATAAATACAACATTACTTAATTAAAAAAACCATATTTTAAATTTCGTTTTACAACTTCCTTTAAAAAGCTTAAATTCCAACATGGCGTCGCTATGACGGCACGATCCTCCAAACAACAACATTCCTTCAAAGTAAACAGATGCAGTTGACCATATATTTTATGCGTTTAATAATAAAAACTGTACAGAGATGGATTCCAAGTTCTACAAGTATTGTGCAGTGCCTTTGTGTCACAATACTACAATCAAAACACCACAAAAACTGTTTGTGCACGTCCCAAAACAAAAAGCAATACGTAAACAATGGTTTCAACTTTCTAGGAGAGATAAACCACTAACAGTGCAAAATGTTTACATATCCCGACTCCATAATTAATTGCACCGTGTTTTTGGGACAAATGTTCACTTAATTTCATGTTTTTCCAGGTTTTAAACTTAAAGTTCGCTTCGGTTTGTTTACATCAAAATGTCACTGTCACAGTGTTTCGATATCGTTACGTCACACGCTGTTTGCGATCACGTGATATTACAGATTAAATATTTAATTTTCATTTATTAAAATATAAAAGATAATAAACTTATTAATAATAAAAATGTAATTTTCGATAATTTCATGATATAAACTCTCAGAAAAACAACAATTTGTATTATATTTCGTTTACTGTCTACACCCCTATTGTATGCTATAGTTTTAATAGGTCAATATTCAGCCAGTGACATTTACTTCTATTTTATACAGACTCATTTTTTTTTAATTCCTTAATAAACAAACAATGTCAAAAGAATACGTTACCGTTCAGCCAAAGCGTCCGGGTCCGAGTTGACCTTGTACTTGATGTGTCTCGTGGGGTCCTCTCGCTCTAAACACTCGTCTTCTTCTAGGCGCGCGGCGAAGCGCCGTGACCATTGCTGCTCTTCTAGGCCTTCCGGTGTCTGCAAGCGAATTTCAACTTTATTGACATATGAACAGTGACTAAATGGAGATGACGACGAGATTTATTATTCTCGATAGGAATGTCAAACAATAAAGGTTCATTGGAATAATAATTTGATTACTGGAACTATCTTGATTTATGTAAATTTTTACTGGTTTATCGTTGAAGAAGAAACTTAAATTTCCTAAATCATTCAATGCTGTGGAACTGTGAAACTGGTAATATCATAAGTCTCTGATATCCGTAACACAGTGCTTAAGCTACTCGGAATAAGAATAAACATGGTGAGCTATTCATTTATCTAGTGGTTGACTGAGGCCTTATCGCCCTGGTTTAGGGTAGGCCCGTGCCCCAGCAGTGGGGACGTACATGGGCTGATGATGATTCATTTATCTAGATCTAGCTATCTATCTATCTCTCCCTGTGTTTGCTGCACTTCTGGTATAGACACCTGGTCTCCTAGTGGGATCAACTCCTGGCTGAGGATGTCGCACAGCTGCAGCGCCGCCTCCATCAGCGAGGAGTGGTCACTCCCTGCTGGTAGACCCCTGGTCCCCCGGGTGCAGGAGCTCACCTGGACCCTCTCCAGCACGCGCTGGTCGGCGAGCGCGTCGAGCGCGTGCAGCATGCGCTCCTCGATGCGCGTGCACGGCGCGCACAGGATGAACTCCTGGCTGAGGATGTCGCACAGCTGCAGCGCCGCCTCCATCAGCGAGGAGTGGCTGACATACTGCTGGTCAGCGCCTGGCTCGTGGAGGATGCTCTCTAGGGCCGTCGCTGGAATGTGAGACGTTCGGTTGAAGATTGCTTTTGAAATGCACAACATTTATACATATTAGAAAACTGTAACTGTCCGGGATATTTACCATGTTGTTTTGTTTTAATGAGCTCCCGATATTTCGGCACTGTTGCAAGCGCCATGATCACGCGTGAACATTTATACATACATACATACATACATTGGTGTATGTACGGTGTCTGGGTGTGATTATGTATTTATAAATATCTATATCAGTCTCTGACGCTCATAGTACTCTCCTTAGTTTGGAGTCAGATGACCGGGTGTGGAAATGTCACATTTTTTTTTCTCACCCATTCTTTTTATGACTGGCTGTTTCGGCGGAACAATGGTTAGTGACACTGGCTGACGGTTCCAAGAGTACACATATTTGTGTGACGAACATTGGTGTCTGGGTGTGATTATGTATGTATCTAAATATCTGTGTATGTATTGTGGTCTCTAACGCCCATAGTACAAGCTCTGCTTTGTTAGGGGTCAGATGACCGTGTGTGTTAAAGTATTTTTCACCTAAGATGATCCCTGTGACACTTCATTGTGTTCTGAATCACGCATTTTACGTTTGACAAACAAAAATAATTTTATTGCACACTTTTTTTCATTTTATTGCGGCGCCATTAGGAAAAATATTAAAATAAATATTTTTATACTTTTAAATGACAAACAGTATCGTTTAGTTTAATTTAATGTAATAGAACATTTTAAAAAAATACCTATGCAGTTCGTATACGTAGAATGGAGTGTAGTAAGTTCCATTCTACGTAAACGAACCGCATAGGTACTTTTAAAAAAAATTCTATTACATTAAATTAAACTAATCGATACTTCCCTTTTAAATGTTTAAAATGATTTATTTTAATATTTTTCCTAATGACACCGCATTAAAATGAAAAAAGTGTGCAATAAAATTATTTTCGTTTGTCAAACGTAAAATGCGTGATTCAGAACACAATGAAGTGTCACAGGGATCATCTTAGCTGAAAAAGAGTATAATATCCTAGATATTTTTTTTTCTTTCTCACCCATGATGGCGGCGGGGGCGTAGTGAGCGGACACAGTGTTGGCGTAGTACGACAGCTCTAGCGCCGCCGCGATGCCCAACTGAGGCCGGGCGTAGCCGCCCTCGCGCCGCACCAGCCCACGGCCCAGCATGTCCAGCTGCGGGATTGACACTTCATTAGGGAAACAAACAACTGAAGATGAGAATGATGAAGAAGGCGTAGATGCCCTGAGTAATAAAGCGGTTCAAGCTTGCTTTTGAGTTTCGTTTATAACTTTCGTAAAACCGGAAATTCCTTTTGTACGAAAAATCTAAATCGCTCAAGTTAGACGCTTTAAATATGGTAAGCTGGTACTTTAGTTAATTTAAAGCTTAGATGAAATATCCTGTTGCCTGCCTGCCAGATTTCAAGCGTCTAACTTGAGCGATTAAAATTTTTCATACAAAAGGTTTTTCCTGCTAACTCCTGCTCTTGTGGGAATTTTGCAATATCGTGTTGCAAGTAAGCTTAACGTTCATTAGGGTACCTGCATGCCACGTTTCAATCGTCTATCTTACGCGGTTTGGATTTTTTATTACAAAACTTTATTCCTTTCTTAGTGCACCTATACGGTAATTCAGCTATGTCCCTTTCACATTTCAAGTGCCTACATTTAGGCGTTAAGGCTGTGCGTTGATATGTCAGTCAGTCAGTCAAATAATCAATCAGTCAGTTAGTCAGTCAGTCAGTCAAACAGTTAATCAATGAATCAGTCATACAGGTAATCATTCAGACAGCCAGTCAGTCAGTCAGTCAATCAATCAATCAATCAGTCAGTATTTTATACATAGAGATGTGTTGTCGTGACCGCATGTGCCAGCATGGCGCCCTGGTCGCCGGTGTAGCAGAAGTCGCGGCCGGCGCGGCGGAGCGCGGCGTCGCGGTCGCTTGCAGCGCGCTACAGCCGCTGCAGCGAACACCCGCTACGATGCTCCGTTAGGAGGACGTACAAATATTGCAATATCCTATTGCAATTACGCTTTAAATTTACTAAGGTGCCAGATTTCAAGTGTTGAACTTAAGCGCAGTTTAGATTTTTTATCATCATCATCATCATCATCAGCCCATATACGTCCCCACTGCTGGGGCACGGACCTACCCTAAACTAGGGCGATAAGGCCTTAGTCGACCACGCTGGCCAAGTGCGGGTTGGTCGACTACACAAACTTAGAATTTCTTCATACGCGTGCAGGTTTCCTCAAGATGTTTCCTTCACCGTTAAAGCGTCGAATGATGGTACATATGAATTTCAAATTCATATGTACCATCATTCGAGATTTTTTATGCAAAAGATTTACCCGCTGATTCCCGTTCCTGTGGGAATTCCCGTTCCTGTGGGAATTCCCGTTACCATGGGAATTCCCGTTCCCACGGGAATTTCGTGAATTTCTTTCTTAGTACACCTATACTGACCGCATGTGCCAGCATGGCGCGCTGGTCGCCGGTGTAGCCGAGGTCGCGGCCGGCGCGGCGGAGGGCTGCGCCGCGGTCGCTGGCGGCGCGCTGCAGCCGCTGCAGCGAGCACCCGCTCCGGTGCTCCGTTAGCAGGACGTAGGCGACCACGTTGGTGCACATCAGGGCTGTCGCTTGTGACGCGTCTGGACATAGAATGGACATAGAATAATATTAATAAAGGCGTTAGGGATGTGACGCCCCCTGGTCGGAGTCGCTGATTTTCTTAGTGCGAAAATCAGCAACTCTCAACCGTTTCAACCAGACCAGTGGAAATGGAACCCACTGCACAACTATAGGCGCAAGAAACCACCAAATGTTCCATTGCTGTCCGATTTGTAAAACTTTACTATTCTCCTTTAAAGGTTCTAAAAAACAATGATATTGAGCTAGTATTGAACTGTGACTGTTAACTGTTTAACTGCCTCGTTGGTAAATTGGTACAGAGAGATGCCCGGTTTGAGACCGGGTTCGGGAAAAAAATGTGACGAGTTTTTCTGCAATGAAATTACTCAGTCCGGAGTTAGGAAGTTGGCGGTTGAATGCTCTGCTTCATTCACGCAAAATAGGCGCCTTAACGTCGAGTTGCGGACATCAGCCCGTTGCACCATTACCATTACCACCATGCTCGTGCCTCGGAAAGCATCGATCTCTCAACGGTCATGTCAGATAGCCGTCTCACCGAATTATGACTCATTTGTGTTTGCGCTTATACTTGTGCACTATAACATGTCTTGCGCACGTGGCTCATCCCAATTGAGATCGGCCGCCATGGCTACAAAATTATATTGAACTGTGCTGTTTTAAAGGATGCGTTTGTTGTTCACGTCATCAGTCTCACTCACCGTAGACGATGTGGCGGCCGATCGCCTCTACCATCAGCCGGTGGTCGGCGCCGGCCTCCGCCCCCAGCAGGCTCGAGTGGCTGCTGTTGTAGAGGATGCGCCGGTCCAGCTCCGCGCCCAGGGTGTTGTTGTTCGGGGGGCAGAGGGTGCGCTCTAGCGGCGCCTTTAAGTAGTTGTACTTTTGGAATGACGTCACCAGCTCCTGGAATTGTGACGTCATCGTCAGAATTTTGCATCGTTTGCCCAAATACGTAGGGTACGGTGATAAGTATTGGTGTCTCTCTTTAAAAAGCCTTCGATTGTTATCAATATAACGTTACATTTCTATTATTTACAATGAAAATAGTCGGATGGCTAATCATTTAAAAATTTACAAAAATATGAATGGAATGTAAATGATGCACTTTATCTTATATATCTATTATCATTTCTTCCACGCGACTTTTTTCTAATACTTACATTTTTAAACTCGTGATATCTTCCGAATTAAATGTCCGAATTGAATAATTCAAAAAGTTATAAAAAGGTATTGAAGCCGTCTTGAATATAAAGTAACTTATTTTTTTAAGGATTAATACCAAGGTACAAATAAAGAGCCCTTTCAAGCGGCGGCATATAAATTAAATTTTTAGGATAAAAAACCGCTTGCTGTGACATAACTATAATATTTAGACATATGCTGTCGCGACATTTTTTGTAGATAATGATGAGTTCTGCAAAGTCTTAGTAAATGGTTTTGTTCTATCTTCAATAGTTTTCGCAGCGCAGGCGACGTAAGGAATTTTTCAGGTCTATTTTTTACACCTTGGGTTACATTATTGGAGTTTTAGTGAGGATCCCTAATTTTAAAAAAAATAAAATATAGCCTATGTAACTTCTGAATAATTCAGCTTTCTAATGGTGAAAAAATTATTGCAATCGGTCCAGTAGTTTTTGAGTTTATTCATTACAAACATACAAAAATACAAATCTTTCCTCTTTATAATATTAGTATAGATATCTATTATCATTTCAACCTTAATTTCTTCACCCAAGGTTCAACACCAATTTCCCCTAAATAGAGCTTTGCAATGTGTACTGTATCAGTTTGCATTATGATAAGTGGGTTGCTGTCAGTAGAGTAAGATAAAACTAAGTCAAGAAGCAGACTGTATTGTACATCGTGGGTTCCATACAAAAATAAATAAATATTACAGAACGAGAGCCTTCCGCTCCCCCGCAAGTCCGGTGATGATGGCGAGGCTACTCCAAGCCACCATCGTATGTCAGTTAGGAAAAAAAAGAAGAGTCCAACACCACTAACGATAATTACATACTCTACTCTATTACGAATTTAAACTGAGAAGAGATCACCACACATCACAACATACTTCGCTCTACAAACAGTCCCACAAACCTTCAAAGATATCGGCTGGTTGAAGTCCACGCGTATGCTTCCATGATTCGTGTTCAAGGTACTCCAGATTCCTCTCAGAGCGGACCAGAAGGTCTCCATCTGCTTGGGCATGCCCAGCTGTTCCCGCACGAAGTTACCATCGACAAGCTTGTCGTAGTTGAGCGAGACCGGGACTAGGAGGGCGTCGTCTATGGTTCCATCGAGGTACGCGTCCATTATGACTGAGAGGATGCCCGCTGGAAAAGGGAAAAGAGTTTGAAATTTGAAATAACAAAGATCAATTCTTGAATATAATTTAAATAGTGACGTACTATGAGTCGATCTGTTCATGCTTTTAGTCAATCTTTTTAGTTTGATGTTGTAGTTTAAATTTATATTTTATACATATATTTTTTTTACTGTATTTCGTTTAGATTTTAAGTATAATTTCTTGATTTATGTTTTTTTTTTTGAACCACTGTTTAGGACTTAATTTTCTTTTTCATTGCATGGTGTGATTACCTGTTATTTTAAGAACAGTTAGCCGTAAGTTAGTAATAGTTTTTAATTTTAAGTTTTCAATGCTGTGAAAAAATCTAACATTTCCACACACAGTCATGTGACCTCAAACTAAGCAGAGGTTGTACTATGGGCGTCAGAGACTGATATACATACATCGATATTTATAAATTCATACTTAAATACATAATCACACCCAGACACAGAAAAAAAATGTTCATCACACAAATATTTGTCCCAAGTGGGAATCGAACCCACGACTTTTGTAAACTCATCACATTTGGCATGTTTGAATGTTTTAGCGTTTTCGTTGCAATTGCTGTTGGCAATTGAATAGGTTAAAAGACGTATTATAGTGTTGCGGCTACATAGCACGTATATTCTAAATTTAAAATATTTAAGTGCTAAAGCTTGCTAAACTAGCTGTTTCAATATCTACGGCTGTTATACTCTTTTTTTTTTTTGCGATTCATTTGTCAAACGTAAAATGCGTGATTCAGAACACAATGAAGTGTCACAGGGATCATCTTAGGTGAAAAATACTGTAGTGTTTATAACTAATGGTAGATGGCGCCACCTGTAGCTTAACAGGTAATATGCAGAAACAATTCGACGCTTCAGTACATAGTCTGGTAAGTATCTGCTGGTAATGCAGGTCTGGGCGCGATTCCCAGAATGACGGGTGTTCGAACCCCCGGGCCGCGGTGAGGCAGTTGAATTTTTTCCGTTTTTTCTAAAATCAATTTATTGAATATGTTTAGTTTATATATAGTGGCAGGATTTATCCATAACCACTCGATATCATCACAAAACTTACCCGCAGACTCAGCTATACAATCCATGTTAGCGTGTTGAAAAGGAATGCATTTTTAAAATCTTTGTAAAATTTAGTGATAAGTGTTTTGTACATTAGACACATTTTAATTGTACATATTGAAATGGTAATATTATTATAATAAAGTTTATTTCCTCTTTTCTGCCCGTGTCATTATGGTAATGTTTAGGCTCTGTGGATGTGGATCTCACTAACGTTTCCCACCAGGTGAAGTAAGCTCTTGTTGTTAGCCTTTTATACAGGGTGTCCCAAAAAGAAGTGTCAAGCGAAAGTCCTGAGATAGAACACCCTGTGGGGCATCCGAAACACCCCCATGTATGTTCCGCGATTTTTTATAGTTTTCGAGTTATGATTTTTTTTCAAAATTTTTGAGAACAACTGACCTAACCGACTAAAAATATTCTGAAGAAAAAATTATTTGACTTTTTTGAGTAATTCTTTTGGCAAATCAATTTTCATGAGTTTTTCTTTAATGCCTAAAATATTTGTTTCCATAACTTATATGGAAATTTTCAAAATTATGGTACAAACTGAAAAATTATGTTCTCTACATAATGTCTTACAATTTCAACGTTGAATTTAAAATATTAGGAGGTAGCTGCATGGCTCCTAAGTAACTTTCAAAACTGCGCTAGACTTTCAGCTTTCATAATCATTAATAAAAACTGGTACTTAATGGGCTAGTTTTGCTGAAATCGGACTACAAAGACAGAGAGGTGGAAAAATCATAAAATTAGCTATTTGATTACGAAGTATTATTTGGACATTTTATTATTTCTAAAGTTAGTTAGTTTGTTACCAAACCTAAATTTAATACAGGAGCACTCAGATGAAAAAAATATGATGCTTTTTTTTGTTTAATTTATGTGTCATTGCGCTCACACTGTTTTCACATGAAATACGTATTATACCTTGGTCACGACGAACTTGACGAACTTTGCTTTCTTTACGGACTTTAACAAACTTTTACTTTAAAATTTTTTACAATAAATAATCAAAAACAATTACTTTTTTTTTCAATAAAGTTCCCATTTTTAAAACTTAATTTATTTTTTAAGTATCACAAATTATTCTTTTTTAAAGTGGTTATTTTTTAGTATTTCTGGTATAATTTCGATTGTTAACAATCTTCTTAACTTTAGAAATAATAAAATGTCCAAATAATACTTCGTAATCAAATGGCAAATTTTATGATTTTTCCACCTCTCTGTCTTTGTAGTCCGATTTCAGCAAAACTAGCCCATTAAGTACCAGTTATTATTAATGATTATGAAAGCTGAGAGTCTGGCGCAGTTTTTAAAGTTACTTAGGAGCCATGCAGATACCTCCAAATATTTTAAATTTAACGTTGAAATTGTAAGACATTATGTAGAGAACATAATTTTTCAGTTTGTACCATAATTTTGAAAATTTCCATATAAGTTATGGAAACAAATATTTTAGGCATTAAAGAAAAACTCATGAAAATTGATTTGCCAAAAGAATTACTCAAAAAAGTCAAATACTTTTTTCTTCAGAATATTTTTAGTCGGTTAGGTCAGTTGTTCTCAAAAATTTTGAAAAATAATCATAACTCGAAAACTATAAAAAATCGCGGAACATACATGGGGGTGTTTCGGATACCTCTCGGGGTGTTCTATCTCAGGACTTCCGCTTGACACTACTTTTTGGGACACCCTGTATAAAAAGAAAACTTAGGAAATAATCAAACAAGACTGCTAAATATACCTTTGGGCGGTTGAGGCTTCCCTGTCCTCGTGCGGCCGCCTTCGATGAAGAATTCCAGATTGTTGTTAGCTGCCAAACTGTTCAGAATGTATGATCTAAAAAAAACGAATAAACAAACATTTATTAGATTCTAGCTGACCCGACAGACTTCGTCCTGTCAAAAAAATATGAAAGAGAAAAGGGCTGTTTTTAGGGTTTTCCCGGCAATTATTCGATTTTTAAAAAAAAAGAATTAGCCAAAATTTCTTCAACGAACATTTAAAAAAAATAATTAGCCAAATTGGTTCAGGCGTTGTTGAGTTATGCGCTAACCAACACATTTTGCGATTCATTTTTATATTATAGATATTATTTTATTTATCTTGGACCTATTTGTAGCAAGTGCTGCGTTAGGACCGATTAGGACCGAGAGGTCCCCGGTTCGAGTCCAGAGACGAGCAAAATTTGTGTGATTATCCCGATAATACATTACTCAGCTCGGAGTCTACAAGAAGTTGGCGGTTGCACGCCCGCGCCTCAGAAAGCACGTTAAGTCGGTGGTCCTGCACCCGATCTCTCATCGGTCATGTCGGATTGCCGTCTCACCGAATTATGAGAGTAAGGGAATAGAGAGTGCACTTGCGTTTGCGCGAACACTTGTGCACTATAATATGTCCTGCGCAATTGGCTGATCTCAATAGAGAGCGGTCACCATAGGCGTAATCGTATAGAGTGCAAGTTATCATTCATTGTTATTGTCGACTTTACTGTAAAAAGCAAATACCTAGTATATGACAAGTTAATACCACATATGTTCATACCTCAATGCTGCCTTGTACACTTGGTCGCTGTGCTTGTCGGAGCCGTCCACGCGCCGCCTGATGAAGAACGCGCCGCAGCCTCGGAGGAACCAACTGAGAATAAACACACAACATTGTCAGTTTAAAATAACGTTTTCTTCGTCAATCAAAATTGTAACAAAGATAATGTTGAAAAGAGAGAATGTACCTATTTACTTGTTGGTGTTTTCTTTTTAGGTACAATTTGAAATGCAATTTGTAGAGCGTACATGACTGCGTAATACTTTAAGAACCAGTCATCTACTTCAATGATGCTATGTGCATAAAATTTTTTAATAATATACCAAAAGATCTTAAATGTTTGCCGAACAATTTGTTTAAAATTAAATTTCACAAGTGGCTCAGTGAAAAAAACTTTTATTCATTAGAAGAATACTTTAAATGTAATAATAATAGACTGGATCTCTGAAAATTGTTTCTGTGTATGTTAGTTTCTAAGTTAGTTTATGTTTTGTTAACAACTGAATTTATGAGGATTTCATTCTCATTTATTGTTAATATATTTTGCATGCCTATGTTGGTGAAATATGCTGATCAGTATACTATAAATTTGTAACAACTTGTATGTAACCATATTTCTTGCAAATAAAATTATTTCATTTCATTTCAATTGCTACTAAAATAGAGAGATATGAAGATGAGCGCTATGACGGCCGCCTCGACTCGTCACAAAACCTCATCATAATTATGAGACTTACTTATGGAGCTGTCATTGACACAGGTAGCAACGTTGACTGCTTATAGAGAGGAAGAGATAGATGTTAGGGAGATAGCGAATAAAGAGAGAGGGAGAGAGAGCGAGATAGACTCATAACCGCGTAAAATGAGAGATTTGCTTATTAAGTTGTCATCAAATCATATGGCACAATTGAATGCTTAGAAAGAGAGAAAGAACTCACCCAAAGAACGGTATCCTCATGTTATCCCCAGCTGCGACCAACGGCGGCCTCAACCCAGTCAGATACAGCGTGAACGTGACCAGTATGTAGTCCAAGTGCGATCTATGGAGCGGTACGAAGATGAGCGGCAGGCCCGCCGCCTTGGCCCGGCGCAGGCGCTCGACACACGCCTCGCGTGTTCCACATCCCCCGCCCGCGATGCGACGGATAGCCTTGTGGCACACCCACGCTACAAATCTGTAACAAGGTTATATTTGTTTTATTATGTAAAGGTTTTACATAGGGTTTTTTCAGATGGGAGACATTTTGTCGACCGGTTGCTGTTACCACCATAAAGTTGCGTAAAACCCGCCAAGTGACTCTGACCTCTCTCGGTCAGGTCGCGTTCCGGGATCAGCACTGTACGAACAGGAGCCAGGTGGGACCATTCTTGCGGCAAGTTCCAGACCGGTGGAGTCTTAGCGGCGGTATTGTGCGGGCGGAGCGGGTCAGCCCGCCGGCCAAGGAGACAACTACAAACGGTGGTACGGGGGCCTTTCCGTTCGGCGGACTGACCATCGGACCCGCACAGCTAAATACCAATGCGAGATTCCGCGCCTTGTCTCGTTGCCGCAGCAATGGTCTCCTCTTACACGTCCCCTTTTCCCTCTAATATTGATGATTCCGGGATAATTAGAAATAGAAATCGTTTATTGACCACATAACATAAACAATATATAGGCGGAACGTGAAACGGCATTTAAGCTGGCCTTCAGGGTGACTGCGACAGGCTCAATATGGTATATTGTGCCTGTCGACCTCATATTTGGATCTCACTACCGCTTACCATCAGGTGGAGTGAAGATTATCTTGTTAGCCTATTATAAAAAAGAAAGTGAGCTTCCTAGCTCCTTGACTCACTTGAGCACCGCATTGGACATGGCCGAGCTAAGGTCTCGGAGAAGGCGAAGCGCCCGCGCTTCGACGCGCTTGCGCACGCTCGCCCGAGGAGCCCCGCCGGCCTCCCGCTCCGCCTCCGATTCTATGGCACTCTGGAAGCTCTCGTCTTTCAGCACCTGGAAACGTCGAAAAGGATCACATACATACATACATACATTGATCTTATCCCGTGGTAAGTAGCTTAAGCACTTGTGTTACGGAAATCAGAATCAACAGTGGAGACACAAATAAACTTAAATATATTTAATAATACACCCAGACACGGGACAAACACCGATGTTCGTCACACAAATATTTGTACCGAGTGGGAATCGAACCCACGACTCTTGGAACCGTAGGTTATGAACCTGAGTCACTAACCACTGTTCCACCGAGCCAGTCAAATTATTAAGGATTTAAATTTATTAAGGATATTCAGTCTATGAATACACACACTCATCATCAGCCCATATACGTCCCAACGGCTGGGGCACGGGCCTACCTTAACCCTTAATAAGCCAAAGAACTAATAGTTCCCACCAGATTTTGAACCTTATGCAGTTGTAATACCGGCGAAACCAATGAAAACATTATTTTTGCTGTGGCCGGTTAAGGGTTAAACTAGGGCGTTAAGGCCTTAGCCGACCACGCTGGCCAAGTGCGGGTTGGTCGACTACACAACCTTAGAATGTCTTCGTAGGTGTGCAGGTTTCCTGATTATGTTTTCCTTCACCGTTAAAGCGTCGAATGATGGTACATATGAATTTCAAATTTGAAAAACACGTTGGTACCAGGCGGGGTTTGAACTGGCGACCTCTCGCGTGGCAAGCAACGACCTTAACCACTCGGCCATCGACGCTTTTTTTTTCGGCACACTCCTGGGCGTCAAATCAAATCAAATCCGTTTATCTCTAAGAACATTGTACATTGACAGGTCATATAGTTCAATTACAGGTCTCATGCTCTGCTATCACAAACGTTTCCAAATATAATATATTTTTAGTCATCAAAAACACATTCCATTACAATATCACTCTCAAACCACTCTGGATTGGCAAAAAAAAGTAGACGGATTCATTTTCTTAACATTAAAGCTACGGAAATTCATCGCATTACAGCAGTCACGTCTATAAGAACTGATAGAAACTAGCCTACCAAATCACAAATACAAGAAAATGTACTTAATTTCTTGGATTTCCAAACACAACCCAATTATTAAACCTATCTAATATAAAGAAATTATGCGTGTAATGTAATTATAACACTGCCATTAGTTGCTATAACACTTGCTGACAGTAAGAATAAAATCAGTAAATAAGATAAGCATCGAAACTAGCCGCTGATTATTTTCGCCAGTTGACAATTAAATGTTTACTAATAAATCTTAAAATTTTATTTACTACTAGTGACCCGCCCTCGCTTCGCTTCGGGTAAATTTTACACACAAACCTTCCTTAAAAATCACTCTATCTATTAAAAAACCGCATCAAAATCCGTTGCGTAGTTTTAAAGATCTAAGCATACATACGGACATACAGCGAAAGCGACTTTGTTTTATACTATGTATATTGATGCCGCTTCACCTTTCTAAGAAGTTTCATTACAAAATGCAACAAGAATACAATGATTCATAATCGGTTTTGGATTACAGCTAATATTTTAGGAGCTTGTACAGTTATGGTCTCCTTATACAGAAAGCGCCTACCTCATAAAGACCGATTCGCCCACACATTGACACTAAGGAAACAGTATTAAGTATACCTAAGGCTTTTCGCCCACAATACATTTTGTACCTAAGTTAGTGTTTAAAATTAATTATGTACATATGATTTCTCCAAGTGAAGGCTATTATAGCAATTGTAAAATAAGTTTACATTACAACTAACAAATAATTACTACATCTAAAAAAAAATTACCTTGAATATTTCAAATATTAAATTATTTTGTTCAAAGCAATGATATTTACATAAATTAATGAAATATAATTCTAATATTGACCGTTCAGTACATGATGTAATCGATAATACGTGAACGACATTGATTGAAAACATTGACGATTTATAAGTGTATGAAAATAAATTAATATTAGGAGCTTCTATTATTCTTATGCAAATTAATCCAAATATAGTCAAAATTTGCATACGTAAACATGTATTAATTCACCCGATAATGTAAATGATAACATTTGATAAATAATTGATAATAAGCCAGCCATTTAGGAATCAAAAGCGTGTTAGTCGTATGTTTTGATTATTATTCTTCGTTTGGCACAACACTGAATAGCAAATACAACAAGAATATTACTCAGTTAGAGACACAACCCCAATATCTATCATGAGTCATAACTTGGCAGGTATCAATGGACCGTCCGTATAAAAATAAATGTGTTCCAATCAGTAACCAAACTAGGAATTTCGGATTGTCACTTACGACGACACTAAACTAAACGAATACAATTATGTAATACAAATCTACGCAATCATTAATCGAGATTATAGAGAACTGTCATATAAGGTTTTATTAGTGGTAGGGCCCGATCGAACAGGAGGCAGGATTAAGATAGATACTCTCTACAAATCATTCATGTGAACAATCTGTTAATATGGCTCTTTAAGAAGTAATCTTTTAACCAGTAAACTAATTTCTATTGATTTTGAACCTTAACATAACTTTATTATGAAGTTTAATTAACGGTGTCTACGTTGTGATGATTTTCAAGGCATAAAAGGAGTCCCACCGTTTTCGGTCATGGCGGCCAATCCCAATAGAGATCAGTCAATTTCGCAGGACATATAGTGCACAAGTGTGTGCGAAAACACAAGTGCCTTATGTATTCCCTCACTGTCATTCGGTGAGACGGCAATCCAACATGACCTATGAGATATCAGGCGCAGGACTACCGGTTTAACGTGCTTTCCGAGGCACGGGCGAGACTACCGCCAACTTCCTAACTCCGAGCTAAGTACTTCTCAACAGAAAAACTCACAGGGACATTAAATAGCCTACTCACATTAGGAACAACATCCTTATAGTCATATTTGATGAGTTTGAAGCACTGAGTCAAGTCGCAGAGGTACCGGGACACGACGCCTCCGTTGGCGAAGGTCTGTCTGCCGATGTTCATCACATTGATCACCGCCCCTGTCTCCGCCACCTTCGGGTCCTGCCATGACTCCTGAAAGAAGACACGTAAGGGTTAATATCTAGATAACTAGACACGTAAGGGTTAATATCTAGATAACTAGACACGTAAGGGTTAATATCTAGATAACTAGACATGTAAGGGTTAATATCTAGATAACTAGACACGTAAGGGTTAATATCTAGATAACTAGACACGTAAGGGTTAAAATCTAGATAACTAGACACGTAAGGGTTAATATCTAGATAACTAGAACCAGTTTGGCTGAACGTGCATTTTCGACTCAAGCGACTACATTTATGTGAACAATAATCCATTTCCCATTATAGTACAGTAAAATATCGGTGACTGAATAAGAAAATTAATCGTCGAAATCAGTGTAAGAGAGCTTTATCAATCGTTAAGGAGGATCAAATTGTATCTGGAAAATCGTGACGTGCGACATATATCGATGTTTTAAAATTTAACTGGCATCCCGTTTATATTTTATATAAAACCTTCCTCTTAAATACCTCTATATATTTAAAAAAAATCGCATCAAAACCCGCTGTGAAGTTTTAAAGATTTAGGCATATTTAGGGACAGACAGATGCGGGATGCGACTTTACTTTATACAATGTAGTGATAAGCTAAATAGTATTAGCACTGTAAATAATACGTAAGACGTAATACGTAACACTAGAATAATCACCATTATTGCATATTTGCTTTCAGTGGTTCTTAATTAGGTAAGCATAGCTCCGCATCTAAAGATTTACTGGAATTTGATAGTTCACTTGCCACAAAACTTTTGAACCTCTACCACATTGCCACTTTCAATAACTAGTTAAGAGACGTACAACTATTGTCATAGAGTAACTTCAATAGACAAACACTTAATTTAAACATGGTAGAAAATATTCTACTACTCTGTAAGACACACTTAAGTTATCCGAAACCAAGAGCTCGAAACGACTGAACTCTACGTTCAGTCAGATTTAAATTATACGAGAGTTTAATCCGTAAAATTAGTTTTACTTTATCTTTTGAACTAGTATTGCTACACCTCACTGATTACTTGCTGGCCAATGCACAAGTCAACAACAAACTGATCCGATTCACTCAGGATCCAATGTGTCTAGATGTTCATTAGAAAGCATTTTATTGCGTGAAGTTACACACGAGCGGAGCTGCTATTTTTAAACAAGAAAAAAAGAAAATAATAAAGATAATAAGGCTACCTTCCTATACTGGGAAAACAAATCAAATTACTGACTACGAACTGCATAGGAAATGGGACCTTATGCGGTGGTAATATGGTTTGAAGTTCGGATTTGGACACACATGCACGTCGGAGTTGTACCGTTATCTATTACATCATGATGCCAGGGGCAAGGTTCCAAAAAGAGAACGCGAAACGCATTGCATTGGTATATTTTTATGAAATTCTTTAGTAAAAAGTATTATTCGTAAACAAATTTTTATTTAATAAGCATATTTATATGCAAATATATAACGTCTGTAATCCTCTAGAAATGAAGGTAGACTATGGAACCAGTAAGAATCTTGAATCACGAATAATACAAACGTTAAAGCTATTTAAAGTCTGAGATCGGGCTGATTACACAATCTTCAAGTATGTTCAATGTTCATACTCATAAATCTAATAATAACATAAAGCAAATACATAAAAATCCTCACTTATCGTCATCTTTAATCAAGGTGAAGTGTTTTGCACCTAACCAAATGATAAGTTTATTGTAAAAATAATTAAAGGTAAAATCTATAGGTTTCTGATAATGTGAAGCCATGATTTGAAGTGACCTTCATTGACACGTTGTTAGGTCATATATTTTAATCATGTTTATATGTGTTTATTTACTCCTAAGATCTAGTACATACAGAAAGAAATACTTAGGTTTCGTCATAACTGAAAATCACAATAACTTTATGAAATTAATGGAGAATGATTCTGTGTCTCAATTTCACAATGGGACATTATATATTGGCATGTTCAATGTATTTGTAAAACGAATTTATATTTTAGAACGTAAAATTACGAAAAAATATTTTTTGCAATGTACTGCATGTTGTGGTGTGACGTCATATCACAACGTTCATTTTGTACGAAAAGTGCAAACGATCAGAACTTTAAACACGTATAACTTTTTCAATTTTGGTTGTATGTCGAAACTAATTAGGTACACATGTCGATTCAGATTATCAAACACTTCAAAGATACCTCATTATCTACAATCATGAACATTCTCCATTGTGCTGCCAAAGTAACAATTCCACGAGGACAGATTCGCGAGCATGGCTACTGAAAAATACTTTTGTACTAGTCCAAATAGATTTAGGTACACGTAACATTTCTGTAGTTATGTCAGCGAACTATTTCAGTAGCAGACGGCGTGCGTGGCGCTAAATATTTTGGCTGGCGTAAACCGGTGTGACGTGTGTGTAAACACAAATGAATAGGTCTACTTTGCTTGGTAAAGTCACATTCAGATTGTTTTGCTGGAGCTGATTGATTGTTGTCGGACAGCGTGAGCGACTAATGTGGATATCTTTGATAATTTTCGCAGACATAAGAGCAAAAATGTATCATCATCAGCCCATATACGCCCCCACAGCCGGCACGGGCCTGCCCTAAACTAGGACGATAAGGCTAAGTCAAGCCACCCTGACCAAGTGCGGATTGGTTGACTACACAACCTAAGAATTTTTTCGTAGATGAGCAGGTTTTCTCACATTCATCATCATCTTGGCGTTTTCCCGGTTGCATCCTTGCGGAGCCCGGGGTCCGCTTTCCTACTCCTAACTCTCCACTTCGCACGGTCTTCGGCATCCTTTACGGAGAGTTTGTTGGCACGCATGTCATCCACTACAACGTCAAGCCAGGCCTTCTTGGGCCTTCCCCTTCTGCCGGGACCCGGCGGTAGCGACATGGCTAGACACTTGTTCCCTACGTAGTTTGCCGGTTTCCGTAAAACATGACCGTACCAACGTAGGCGGCACTCTTGCAGTTTATCAGCGATGTCTCGGACATGAAGGCTGCCGCGAATTCGGGAGTTCTTTACGCGATCTGCTCGCGTAACTCCCGACATCCAGCGCAGCATCTTCATCTCCGTGACCCGCAGTTCCTGCTTGTGCCGCTCAAGTAATGGCCATGCTTCACTACCATATAAGAGGACAGGCCTAATGATGGATTTATAGACCTGTCCCTTCAGCTTAACCGGCATTTTAGGGTCGCAAGTGACGCCGCTCACCTCCCGCCATTTATCCCAAGCAGCAGCAATGCGTGCCTTGACGTCGGAGTCGATGTCGCCGTTCGCGTGGAGTACAGATCCCAGATACTTGAACCGGTCCGTGCGCTCGACCGTGTCTTCGCCTATGCGGACGGACATGGGATCTGTAGTGTTGCAGGCCAAGTACTCTGTCTTCGCCACGTTGAGTTTCAGACCCCCGTTCTCAAGCGATTCCTTCCATGTGTTAACACGTCTCACCAGCCGTCCCCTGTCCGAGTCCACCAGCGCGATATCATCAGCATACATAAGTAGCCATGGTGGCTGCTCATGGTGGTCTCTGATGCTGTCTGACAATACGTCTAATATCAGGCTGAAGAGAAACGGACTCAGGACGGAGCCTTGGTGTACTCCGACGGTTATACGAAAGGGCAAAGTGTCGCCAACAGCGGTCCTAACTACAGAATCGGAATCACAGTACATGTCTCTAATGATATCAACATACGTTTCTGGCACTCCCTTGGACCTCAGGGCCCACCAAATCATCTCACGCGGAACACAGTCGAAGGCCTTCTCCATGTCCAGAAATAGGAAGTGGAGAGGCGTGTTCTTCGTCCTGTATTTCTCCATGATGATTCTTAGGGCAAAAACGGGGTCCATAGTCCCGTGACCGGGGCGGAAACCATATTGACATCCAGAGACAGTGCACTCTGACGGATTCGAGAGTCTACTATCCGCTCGAATAGTTTCATGGTGTGGGACATGACCTTTATACCGCGATAACTACCGCACTCTTGCACTGATCCCTTGCCCTTGAAGACCGGGGTGATAACACTCAGTCTCCATTGGCGAGGAATCCCGCCGGTGCTGAGTATGCGGTTATAAAGGTCAGTAAGGATGCCCACACCACGACCACCCATTGCCTTCCAGGCTTCGATGGGGACTCCATCGGCTCCGACAGCTTTCCGATTCTTCATGCGGCGAAGAGCATTCTCTACTTCTTCAGGCGTTACCGGTGGCACAAGTCCAAGATTTGGAGGGAGGTCCGGTGGCTGCACTTCTCTATGCTGTTTATTTAACAGCTCGTGGAAGTAAGAGCGCCATCTCTCCTTCACCGCGAGGTCCTCGCATAGTAGGTTACCGTGAGGGTCTTTAACACAGCGGCACTTGGAGATATCCTGTGCCGCTTTGACCCTAGAACGTGCCAATCTATAGATAAGCTTCTGCCCCTCAGACGATTCCAGCCTATCGTAGAGCGGCTGTAGGTGGGCTCGCCTGGCTCTGGCAACAGCTTTCTTAGTTGCACGTTTTGCGGACCTGTATGCGTCGCGATCTTCAGGAGAGTTGGACGCTTGCCACTTTTTAAAGAATGCTTTCTTCACCCTAGTCTCCCTCTGGACTGCGTCGTTCCACCACCAAGTCTCCTTGTCAAATTTGCGTCCACCCTTAGACGTGCCAAGCACTGACTTCGCCGCTTCGGTTATGGTTGCCTGAATCCTGTCCCAGTGGTTCTGAACTGATTCGTTCTCAGCCTCAGCGCACTTGTCGCCGATAGCTGAGACGAACACCTGGGATTTGTTTTCGTCAAGCCGCCACCACCTTATTTGACGCCGACAGCGCTCAAAGCTTTTGGCTTTGGGCTTCACGCAGAGATCCATGACAAGTAGACGGTGTTGTGCCGTGAGACTCTCTCCGGGTATGACCTTGCAGTTGACTACTTTGCCGATGTGGTGCCTCCTAGTGAGTAGGTTTTCTCACATTGTTTTCCTTAAATCGTATTTTATAATGCTTCAAAAACTTAGCAAGGCAGTTTACATATACAGGGTGTCCCAAAAAGTAGTGTCAAGCGGACGTCCTGAGATAGAACACCCTGTGGGGCATCCGAAACACCCCCATGTATGTTCCGCGATTTTTTATAGTTTTCGAGTTATGATATTTTTTCTAAAATTTTGAGAACAACTGACCTAACCGACTAAAAATATTGTAGAGAAAAGAGTATTTTACTTTTTTTAATAATTCTTTTTGCAAATAAATTTTTATGAGTTTTTCTTTAATGCCTTAAATATTTGTCTCCATAACTTATATGGAAGTATTCAAAATTATGGTACAAACTGAAAAGTTACGTTCTGTAAATAAAGTCTTACAATTTCAACGTTAACTTTAAAATATTAGGAGGTAGCTGCGTGGCTCCTAAGTAACTTTAAAAACTGTGCTAGACTCTCAGCTTTCATAATCATTAATAAAAACTGGTACTTAATGGGCTACTTTTGCTAAAATCGGACTTCAAAGACAGAGAGGTGGAAACATCATAAAATTTGCCATTTGAATACGAAGTATTATTTGGACATTTTATTATTTCTAAAGTTAATAAGATTGTTAACAATGAAAATTATAACAGAAATGCTAAGAAATAACCACTTGAAAGTTTCATTTGTAATACTTAAAAAATTAATTAAGTTTAAAAATGGGAACTTTATTAAAAAGAAAAATTATCGTTTTTGACTATTTTTTGTAAAAAGTTTATAAGTAAAAGTCCGTAAAGAAAGCAAAGTTCGTCAAGTTCGTCGTAACAAAGGTATTGCATGTGAAAACAGTGTTAGCGCAATGAAACTTAAATTAAACAAAAAAAAGCATCCAAATGTTTGCATCTGAGTGCTCCTGTATTAAATTTAGGTTTGTTAACAAACTGACTAACTTTCGGAATAATAAAATGTCCAAATAATGCTTGTTCATCAAATGGCTAATTTTATGATTTTTCCACCTCTCTGTCTTTGTAGTCCGATTTCAGCAAAAGTAGCCCATTAAGTACCAGTTTTTATTAATGATTATGAAAGCTGAGAGTCTAGCGCAGTTTTTAAAGTTACTTACGAGCAAGCAGCTACCTCCTAATATTTTAAATTTAACGTTGAAATTGTAAGACATTATTTACAGAATGTAACTTTTCAGTTTGTACCATAATTTTGAATACTTCCATATAAGTTATGGAGACAAATATTTTAGGCATTAAAGAAAAGCTCATGAAAATTGATTTGCAAAAAGAATTACTCAAAAAAGTCAAATACCGTTTTCTCTACAATATTTTTAGTCGGTTAAGTCAGTTGTTCTCAAAATTTTAGAAAAATAATCATAACTCGAAAACTATAAAAAATCGCGGAACATACATGGGGGTGTTTCGGATGCCCCACGGGGTGTTCTATCTCTGGACTTCCGCTTGACACTACTTTTTGGGACACCCTGTATTCTAGATTTCTCAAAATTACTTATTCCATTCGATAGTTACAAAAGGTCTTAAATCACCTAATTTATTAATCGTCTCATATATATTTGCAAAAGTGGAACTCTACCACAGCACCGGTCCGGAATGCCAATTTTACCGATATACCTCCGGCCAGATACCCATTATTAAATTTCAGCATGAAACAATATATTTATATCAAACAAAATATTATTAAGTAAGCACACAAATTGATACAAATACTGACTCTAGCATAGAAATTTAAAATATTGATATAGCAAAAAGAAAGTGTATATTTAGCCATAAAACTGCAACTAGATAAGAAAGTGCTCTGACGACGTCTAGAAATACTGTTAGGTCGATACAATGTAATGTCCACACGTGCCGTATAACAGGCACATGCACTATCGGAATCTCTTTGATCACCTGTTCATATATTTAGACGACATTATTGTTTCTAGTCTGAATTCGCATTTTGCAACATTGCACGATTAAAATATTAACTAAGCAACTTAACTTTCGCTTTAGACTAATTTACACAATAATAGGATTGCACAATTATATTCGCTACTAATTAGGATGAGCAATTCATTGAAAATTATAATACAAATCTTACGACTGAAGGAATTAAAAATATTTTTATACATATATTCTGAAAACTTCTGTACAATTTGAAATAATTTTACGGATTAAACTCGCGTCGGAATCGCGTCGAAATCGAAAACGTCGGATCTCTAAATAATCTAAACATATTATTTATTTACAGATCCGACGTTTCGAGCTCTTTATCGTACGCGTGCAGTATTATGTTATCTTTGTCCAAATATAAAAAAGGCTAAACAATTACCTATTCTAAGTATTTGTATAATACGCCACATATGTATGTTTGTGTGTGTACACATATTGTTTGTTTATATAAAAGCATCTGACTACAAGAGGGAAAGGTCACATTATCCTTCCTATAATAGGAAGTCAGTTGCTAACGATATGTATTCGATCACCTTGTGCATTCATAATGGGAGATACCCTTTATTAAATATGCACAGTGTATTTCGTGTAAAGGCCATCTATGTGAATCTTTGACAAAGGTAGAACAAACCCCGTCAACATCACGCGATAGTATTTAGAGCTATTATTTAGTATTATTTTTTACAAATATCTTTATTGGAATCCCCTCGTAACTGTAAGGATGTACCTACCTAGTTTATAGTATGATTGATGTAGGTTATACGATGTTATGTACAAATGCTTGTACATATTATAACAATATCCGGCAAGGATCGCTAATCAAATACATAATACCTACAAGTAAGCATCCCTTGGTATTTATACTTGTGTTTTTTGTTAATCAATGTTAATAATAACTATGAAATTATAATTAAATATACAAAAGAAAAACTATGGTATTATTATAAACGTAAACGCCAATTCTTTAAGAATCCCTTTATATTTTAAACTTGTGTTAAAATTCTTAGTCATTCAAAGTAATAAATTATTGAACAAAAGAAAAAATATGTTAATGAACACCAGCTTTATTTACGCACATAATACTTGTCTTTTTCAAGGTAAATGAAAGTAATCCTATAAAAGAAGTTTGCCAAAATCAAAGTATTAATATTTAGAAAAGCAAGTGCAAGCTTTAGCAATTAATGTTTTTTAAAACATCAAAGTATTATTGCTAAACTAAGTGTAGGTAGGTATATTACGTCTTAATACTAACATGAGCTTAACAACTTAGTGTCCTTTCCAGGCAATGCACTGCCCAAAACATGAGGCTGCTGACTGTGAACCTGTTGCGATTATTTTGATCAGTCAGATATAAACAGATGACAGCATTACAAACCGGTCGACACACCTATATTATTATTGTGTACACAAAACTTTCGCATCTTTTATCAGAGAGCGAGCGGGGCGAGGTCGTCGCACTGCGCAGACGCCGACCGCCGGTTGGCTTAGCCAGTAGGGGTGCCAACATTCCTAAGCGATATACAGTATGTACTAAAGTATAGTGCAATTGTATATAATATTGAACTTTGTGGAAAAGTTCGAAAAAGACGAGGTTTTTTTTTGTGAGTTTAATTTATGAACCATATTTCTTTGTTGCAGCAAAAGTGTTTGTAGCTTAGGATTTCGGAAATACGCAATAATCACTCAAAACTTAATGCCATAAAAGTATATTTTGGCAGATTTCGGTGTTGAAAATATCGATATTCAAGGAAAGAATCGTTTAGACATGCCGCTTATTTGCTCGACTAGTTATATCCCAGATTTTCGCGTATTTTAATATTAAACAAAATAAAGTACAATACTGTATTCTACTACAGATGGCAGCCCTAGCAGCCGCGTCGCGCCCGCCGATTGGTCGAGAGCTGTCACGCCACCGGCCGCGCATGCTCCACGTTTAAATTTGGAACGCGCCAACGACACTCAATGGGGCACCCAATAACGCTTCGACTACATTAGCTTGCGAATATTCGCGATGCCATCCTGCTCTACAACACTTCGAATGATAGAGACGGAAATGAGAATCATTGTCGCATCATAAAGAAGCAATAGAGACCATTTTAGAGCGCCTTTTACTCGCAATATTGCACATAATGGATGAATGAACGTCGTCAACAAACGGGAGCCGATGTACTAAGATTGAGCGATGCGATAACAACTGTAGCAATAAACAATTGATAATAGGGCCGAAACATACATCTTTGAAAATCACATAATAATATGTGGAGATAACACGTTTTCCCGATTTGAAGGTTAATGTGTACAGTAAATATTTTTACATAATTTTAAACAAAAAACTAGCGCTTTAAATATAAAATCTTAACCAAACTACTCTTTACATGAAGTAAACATACATGAGATGAACAGCCTAAGTATTCGAAGTATGTATCTACGATCGGATTACTTAACTCACAACTAACAACTTTTTTATTGACCACGTCCCACTTGAAGGCTTTTTGTCCATTGCACACTGCGTGTTCTTCTCATAAGTACGTGTGATTAGTGATTTGTCAGAAGGAAAATGTTGAACAAACAAATAGGAATCTGGTGATATGTCCGAGGCAAATCCAAGGTACTTTCTGAGGATGTGCATGGAATTCTGATTCTTGTAAAGGAAAACGTGCGACCGAGAACGACCTTCTGGGAACGTGGAGATTTATTAGAGACACCGCTGTAGTAATTGGAAACCACGGTGAAGTATCAAACTTGAAGTTAGGAAGGTGAACAACGGATATGGCAGTGGTCTCCCGAATACTAATGAGAATTCACAATCGAATTATTGAAAAATTTTAATACGACGCAGGCCTTTTTTGAAAAAGTACAGTGACTCATTTGCGAAGATAGATAACATATTAAAAGGATAAAGATAAATAATCAGCCAGAATCATAAAGACTGGATGATAGTCGTTTACCCTGACATAATGAAATAAATTACATACTTATATTCGATTTTACTGCCCAGTAAATCCTTTAATGTTGATACATGAATCCTACTAACATTATAAATGCGAAGGTTTGCATGTGTGGATGGATATTGAATGTTTGTTACACCTTCTTGCAAAAATATCTGAACGGATTTTGATGAAACTTCACCATAATATATTACATAATAGAATAACATATAGGCTACTATTCATAAAGATATATTGTTTATTATCCAAAATATAACGGTAACTAACATCACGCGTACGAAGTTGCTGGTGTCCACTTCTAGTTTCACAATCTTGACATCTGATGATACGTTCAGATCCAGCCTGTCTCAAACTAATTCCTTCGCTAGCTATCAAGTGGGTGGCATAATTTCACGTCGGCTACCGACTATACGTCCGAGTTTGTAATGGCTTCGCGTGTACAGCAAATCATTTACATTTCGTTGGACACATTACATATCAACCCGTTTCTGGTTTGTAAGACATTTCGAATGGTAGCTCATATGTAGTTGCAGAGCTGAATTACATTGAGTTTTTCGAGGTTTCCTTACAAACCTAGACTAAGACCTTTTGCTTACAGACTAACTACGATAATGGCTTGGAGTAGCCTTGTCATCATTATCATTACGGGGAAGCGGATGGTTCTCATACGTTTTTTTTTGGGGAGCGTCTACTGCCTATTCACAGCGTTTGCCATCGAACTACCTAGATATCGGTATATAAACGTAACTAAGTAAACTTAAGTTTTTGTTGAATATTAATGCAATAATAAAATCAGTAGTAGCACATTCTACGTAGTCTACTTCAAGCGATAGATAATGATCGTTATCTCTTTCTTTCATGGCACTAATTTATGGTGTAGAATCGTAATTATTTCTTATCGATCATCACAACCGCTATGTGCGATCAAGTATACGAAAACGCATATAAAACAGCATGCAATAAATGCTTGCTCAGATAAAAGTAAAGTATGAATTTTTTCAACAAATAATATGAAGAGTTAATTTCATTGCAAAAATGTTTTTAGAAAAACAACTTTAGTAATTTAATAAACATAACTATGAAATGAAATAAATGTATTATACCTAAGCTGATACTAACGACACATATTAGTTAGAAATTAGGTTACTATTACACAGTGTGATGAGACAAGTGATTTCAGTTCCACTATCTCCACAGAAAATGAATGAAAGGAAAAAGTATGTTGCGTGCGATTCTATTGGTCTACTTGGCGCGAAACATAGTCAAAATTAGGACGGGGTCAACGAACCGAATGGCCAAATGCGAGACACAACTAACGGTAGGCGAATTACTGGCAATAGACATTCTACATTCGAAGACAATGATCATTCGTTTGTAATCTGTTATCGAAACGAATCACAAGGTTACGATCACGGCCGTCGAGTTAAAATAAAAATAACAACTATTAAAACGTTGTAATAATAAATCTTCACACAACTTCACATTTGTAACGATTCCGATGAAAGTTGATTTAGCATTGCTGTTACGAATATCAGAAACAACAGTGTTGTACACAAATAAACGAAAGTGTATAAATAACACACTCAGCAGACATGGAACAAATATACATTTAGTATATATAGAGTCCCGAGTGGGAATTAAACCCACGACTCTTAGACGCAAGAGAAAGGGCACTATTCAATACGCCAGAGCCAGTCGAAAATAGCAGTGGTATAGAAGAGCTAAATAAAAAGCTACAAATAATGTAAATAAAAAGCTAGTCATAATCAAAGTAAAAAGCTAGCAATAGAAATTCCACATTCATAGACAATGATGATTCGTTTGTAATCTGTAATCAAAACCAGTTACAAGGTTATGATCATGGCCGACGAGATTAGATACAAAAAAGCAATTAATAACATTGTAAGTAGCAGTAGCGAAGAAGATGACTAGGCATGTAGAGCGAACACAATATTAAGACTGGTTTTTCATAATATCTTCGCGTATGTAAATTAGTGATAATCGCTGATCGTTCAATATTACGGGATTCATTCTAGCACATACATGCATATTATGATCAATAGCGATTCGATTTTTATTATCTTTTTTTTACGGCTGAGAACAGCTACTTTTAGGCAGCCATTGATATTTTAATCGCAACATATAGTTTGAAATTTTACTTTTTTGTTGTAAGAGGATATAATTAATTTCATTGCGAAGTTATATATTTTTTTTATCTTAAATTAATTCCTATTTCTCTTGGTTACGGCATCACGCCTGGATACATTTTTTGTTGTGTTTGTTATTGTGAGAAGAAAAACAATTGATAATAGAGCAGGAAGTTACAAGATTTAGGAATTAACGGCATTACTCGTTAAAGTTCGCTAAGTATACTTATTTTAGATACATTTAATATATTTTTTTTCTATATTAACAAGTCTGATTACCGTTCGAAATGCAGTGTCCCAATTAGAACCACCACGAAATGGTAAGAGCGAGTAATTACTAAATTCAAGTCCATAATTACAGAGTATTCAGTCCAGTTCCGCTCACTCGCCTCGATTCTAACGTGGTTGAGAGTGCCGAGATCTGAGTGATCACACCGTATTAGTTTGTACTTTACATGCTCGGCAAACCTAACTTAGTCATTGACTCAAAGTTGAAGGAAAACATCTGAGTGAAACCGGTTCACTCAGTGTTTGAGTTAGTATTTAAAAGTGCTTTATGATCGATGTATCCTTAGGGTGCGATGATGACTATTATAACGCTCTACTTATCATTTTTCGTACGTACTAACACAATTTCTTTTGTTACACTAATATTTATAAATCTTGTCTTGCAAAAGTTATCAATATTTAAGCATTTTTATTACTGATCTAGGTATTTGCGGACGGTTTGACAACCATGAGTGCAATTGTCATATTTTATCATTAAACATTGTGATTGAGAGGAAACAGAAACTCCGGTCAAAGTGCAAGGTACCATGTTCCAAACAGTAAATAAAGACAAACTGATACAACGGATGCCATATAATATATAACACAACCTTTAATTAAGATTATCACTTAGCTTTAAGTTTATGTTGTTTTGATACTGTTTTAATAATCCATACCAGTGTTGGCTGTCCTAATTCATCATCATCATCTCAGCGTTCTCCCGGTTGCATCCTTGCGGAGCCCGGGGTCCGCTTTCCTGCTCCTAACTCTCCACCTCGCACGATCTTCAGCATCCTTCGCGGAGAGTTTGTTGGCACGCATGTCATCCACTACGACGTCAAGCCAGGCCTTCTTGGGCCTTCCCCTTCTGCCGGGACCCGGCGGTAGCGACATTGCGAGACACTTGTTCCCTACGTAGTTTGCCGGTTTCCGTAAAACATGTCCATACCAACGTAGGCGGCACTCTTGCAATTTATCAGCGATGTCTCGGACATGAAGGCTGCCGCGAATACGGGAGTTCTTTACGCGATCTGCTCGCGTAACTCCCGACATCCAGCGCAGCATCTTCATCTCCGTGACCCGCAGTTCTTGCTTGTGCCGCTCAAGTACTGGCCATGCTTCACTGCCATATAAGAGAACAGGCCTAATGATGGATTTATAGACCTGTCCCTTCAGCTTAACCGGCATTTTAGGGTCGCAAATGACGCCGCTCACCTCCCGCCATTTATCCCACGCAGCAGCAATGCGTGCCTTGACGTCGGAGTCGATGTCGCCGTTCGCGTGGAGTACAGATCCCAGATACTTGAACCGGTCCGTGCGCTCGACCGTGTCTTCGCCTATGCGGACGGACATGGGATCTGTAGTGTTGCAGGCCAAGTACTCTGTCTTCGCCACGTTGAGTTTCAGACCCCCGTTCTCAAGCGATTCCTTCCATGTGTTAACACGTCTCACCAGCCGTCCCCTGTCCGAGTCCACCAGCGCGATATCATCAGCATACATAAGTAGCCATGGTGGCTGCTCATGTTGGTCTCTGATGCTGTCTGACAATACGTCTAATATCAGGCTGAAGAGAAACGGACTCAGGACGGAGCCTTGGTGTACTCCGACGGTTATACGGAAGGGCAAAGTGTCGCCAACAGCGGTCCTAACTACAGAATCGGAATCACAGTACATGTCTCTAATGATATCAACATACGTTTCTGGCACTCCCTTGGACCTCAGGGCCCACCAAATCATCTCACGCGGAACACAGTCGAAGGCCTTCTCCATGTCCAGAAATAGGAAGTGGAGAGGCGTGTTCTTCGTCCTGTATTTCTCCATGATGATTCTTAGGGCAAAAACGGGGTCCATAGTCCCGTGACCGGGGCGGAAACCATATTGACACCCAGAGACAGTGCACTCCTGACGGATTCGAGAGTCCACTATCCGCTCGAATAGTTTCATGGTGTGGGACATGACCTTTATACCGCGATAACTACCGCACTCCTGCACTGATCCCTTGCCCTTGAAGACCGGGGTGATAACACTCAGTCTCCATTGGCGAGGAATCCCGCCGGTGCTTAGTATGCGGTTATAAAGGTTAGTTAGGATGCCCACACCACGACCACCCATTGCCTTCCAGGCTTCGATGGGGACTCCATCGGCTCCGACAGCTTTCCGATTCTTCATGCGGCGAAGAGCCTTCTCTACTTCTTCAGGCGTTACCGGTGGCACAAGTCCTTGATTCGGAGGGAGGTCCGGTGGCTGCACCTCTCTATGCTGTTTGTTTAACAGCTCGTGGAAGTAAGAGCGCCATCTCTCCTTCACCGCGAGGTCCTCGCATAGTAGGTTACCGTGAGAGTCTTTAACACAGCGGCACTTGGAGATATCCTGTGCCGCTTTGACCCTCGAACGTGCCAATCTATAGATAAGCTTCTGCCCCTCAGACGATTCCAGCCTATCGTAGAGCGGTTGTAGGTGGGCTCGCCTGGCTCTGGCAACAGCTTTCTTAGTAGCACGTTTTGCGGACCTGTATGCGTCGCGATCTTCGGGAGAGTTGGACGCTTGCCACTTTTAAAGAGGGTTTTCTTCACCCTCGTCTCCCTCTGGACTGTGTCGTTCCACCACCAAGTCTCCTTGTCAAATTTGCGTCCACCCTTAGACGTGCCAAGCACTGACTTCGCCGCTTCGGTTATGGTTGCCTGAATCCTGTCCCAGTGGTTCTGAACTGGTTCGTTCTCAGCCTCAGCGCACTTGTCGCCGATAGCTGAGACGAACACCTGGGATTTGTCATCGTCAAGCCGCCACCACCTTATTTGACGCCGACAGCGCTCAAAGCTTTTGGCTTTGGGCTTCACGCAGAGATCCATGACAAGTAGACGGTGTTGTGCTGTGAGACTCTCTCCGGGTATGACCTTGCAGTTGACTACTTTGCCGATGTGGTGCCTCCTAGTGAGTAGGAAGTCGATCTGGGTAGCGTGCCGCCCACTCCTGTAGGTGATTAAATGTTCAGGCCTCTTCTGGAAAAACGTATTCACAATAGCCAGGTCGGCAGCCGAACACAACTGGAGGATGTTCTCCCCTTCAGCGTTGCGTCTGCCGAACCCATAGCCACCATGAACACGCTCGAACTCCTCAGGCTCCTCACCCACATGACCGTTCAGATCGCCCCCAGAACGACTCCCTGAGACGGTGGGATTCCACGCAGCACCTCTCCAAGTCTATCCCAGAATGAAGTCTTTTTCGGTGTCGCTGCAACCAGCCTGTGGAGCGTATGCGCTTATCAAGTGGGTCGTAACCCCTTCGATAAGCACCGTTACGTCCATTAAGCGGTCGCTGTAGCGTTTCACCTCCAACACGTCATCCTGCAACTCCCCGGACAGCACTACCGCAACCCCGTTCTCTCCACTAGGTGCTCCTGTGTAGATCAGCTTGTAGTCATTCCCAATGGCCCGGGATCTGCTGCCTTTCCACCGAGTCTCCTGCAGGAACGCCACTGCCACCCTCCGCCTGGTGAGTACGTCGGCCAGCTCTCTCGCGCGACCGGTGAGCGTGCCCACGTTCCACGTCGCGAAGCGGAGTTTCCGTGGGGTTGGGGCTAACGTCTTTAGCCGCGTCCGTCCCCAACGCGGTAGCCCTCGCCCACTTGCCACAGGAGTCGGGCGAAACTCCTGCGCGCCGTTTTGCGGCGGCGCCCTATTCCTGGCACTTTTCTTGATTTTTCTTTCCATTTTAAAGTGGCGTGTTCACTTTTACGGGAGCGACTGCCGTCCGACCACCCAACCCCGGGGGGAAAGCTGGTGCCAGAGCCTCGTTCGTTGGTCAGCAGGGGTACGTACTTGCACGTGAGGTTGGCTTGGGCCCAAAGATCTTGGTAGGGCCCCATCCCCCCTGTCCCCCCCCATGTCCTAATTATATTAATTAAATAAATAATGAACATTGAACAATATTAAATAACATTTAATACAATATAACATGATGTGTGTCAATAAATTTTTGATCCCCGAAATTTCTACGTAAAAATTTACTCGTAACTTTGTATAATAATAAATTATATAATTATATTTCTTGGATAGATAAATATTATAAAAACAAGATTTATTATGTTTTCGATTGATTATATTCTCTAAATAAAAGAAAACCTCACAATGGCAAAGCAATTACGCAACTACAATAACCTTATAATATATTTACGATTTTTCTGTTGGGTATCATTAAATAATAAATAATATAATATCCATGACAATTTATTATTATGTTTGCATAATATACGGACTACAAACTCTAGTGAAATGGACTTGGTATGGTGAAGGGCACATACAATGAAGCGGTTTACTAAACAATAAGGTCTAGTGAAGCCTTATCTACAGTTCGATTGTGCTACTTAAATAGGCGTACGATTGTTTAATATTATTGAAAATGGAAAAATGTATAATATCAAGGAAACGATGTGAAAAATGAGAAATGCTCGCACAATATCCACGCTATATTTAAAGTTTTGTGCAAGACTTAAGAGGACTCTATATTTTCTTAATCTCATAAATCATTGGTACAATAGGTAAATCTTTTTAATTAAATAATTTTATTTAGAGGTACCTGCATAATTTATTATGATCGTGATGAGCACACAATCAAGCATTATAATTTTCACTTCAATAAGGTTTTCAGTATTTACTTTAGATTCTAACTCTAAGTTACAACTTTTGCGGTTATACTATTACGCTGATGAAGTAATTGAAAGACTTTGACATAAAGTATTGTAGTTCAAACAATCATCAGTCATTAGTTAAAGAAAAACCAATTAGGTACTATCCGAGTCGAAGCCATTTTCAAATTATCGTAAACATCAACTTAACACAGCAATACCTCGCTAAATACGCACTAACATTTATTACATACATTATACATGTTTATACTGTACATACTTATGCGTCATAGTACAAAGGTTTTGTTCACAAAGACAAGCGGCTCTGTCGAAGTCCGTCAAAGAAAGGAGAACAAGGCATAAAGATCACAGCTGAATGGGCAAAGGTCTCAGTATCGGGGACGGTACTCATCGTAGGTGCGATTAATAATGAAGCTTATATATTGTGTATTAATAACTAATGTATGTTATGTTAAAGCGTCGCATACGGAAACAAAAAACAGTAATAACTTTATAAAGCATTTTGGATTTCCTATAACCGCAAAACAATGGAACTGAAATGGTTGAAGTTTGAACCTAAGGACGCGGCCGCGAACAGTCTGTCTGCGTCTGCGGCGTTTCGCCCTCTGAGTAATTCTTTACGTCCCTTTTTCTTAAGTGACTACGATGTTGGCTTCTAGTAGCCTTAGCCTTGTCATCATCATCGGACTTGCGGAGGAGCGGATGGCTCTCACCCCTAAGTACGAGCCTGATACGCAGTGTTTGGGTGGCGCTTTTTATAATGAACTAGCTGTTCCAGCTACTTCGTTCGCGTTTTTCCCCGTTTTCACACATTTCCTACTGTTTCTTTGCTCCTTATGGTCGCAGTGTGAAACATTATATATATATAGCTCTTCGTATAATTTTTCAATTCAAACCAGTAGTTCCTGAGATTAACGTGTTCAAACAAACAAACTCTTCAGCTTTATAATTTTAAGTATAGATAGGAAACTTTGCCTTTTGCCTTGGCCGCTCACTGCAAGCCTAGAGGAGACGTGCCCTAATGGCGGACGAGCATGCTGGACGAGCTCACAAAAAAAAAACCGCACAATTAGATGAGTCTAGTGAACGATGACCGAAATCGCATCGCGTGCGCGCGCGCCGGCGTATTCGCTTTGATGCGTTTGCAACTCTATTCGCATGTGCGTATATTTCCGATAGCAGTATACGTTCGTTTATATAGGAATATTACGTATAATTGAGAACTTTACTTATATGTATACTACTACTACTTTACTTATATTATATTATACTAGTGACCCGCCCTCAATTCGCTTCGGGTATACTCGTAGTATACATAAAAACCATTTCTCTTAATCCCTTTATGTATTGAAAAACCGTTGCGTAGTTTTAAAGATTTAAGCATTCATACATACAGACAGACGCGGAAAGCAACTTTGCTTTATACTATGTAGTGATTAATATAGAAATTTATGAAAACATTTTTTTAGTGACTGGTAGTAGTCGTTTTGTGAAATAAAAGTACACATCAGGATATAGCTAAATAATATGTCTTACAAATTATTTTGTATTATTTATTTATAAAAAATGTTATTTGTTTTTCTTTATTTAACAAGAAATTTACTAACGTAAACGTGTAAACGATTCTAAATATAGTGTATTATTTACCTGTGTAGATACATATTATTATGCAGTGTTAAAATCTCAAATCAACGGTTACAGCGACATTTAAGAAACTGTATGCAGATTTTGATTTAGATAATAGTATTTAGTATTAACTAAATAATTATTCTTATGTCCCATTCGTCACTTCTAATAAAAACAAGTTAAACAGACATTTTACTTGTCATTGATTGACTGACATATTCCTTTAAGAGGTGGCGTTATATGATATGCAAAATTATTTCCATACCGAAAACAATATAGTATTTTGTCAACCCATTTCATTGTTCAGACAAATATGTTTTGTTTATAGTATTTAATTACAATTGAAACGTCATTTACAACAATGTGAGTCGACCACTATTGGTACAGTACTTATACCTCTAGGTATAAAAAGTTGAACGTATTTATTATTATCAGTCCGTAAAGGTATAATGTTTTTTCAGTTTTCTAATGTTCGTTAAAATTATATATTAAGGTATAATGTATTTAATCTCCGACACTACTTTCTTATTATACTTTAAAGATTATTTACGATTTACGATTCTTTCTACATAATATGTTTATTACGAGATAATGAATGTGTAATCAAACTTTTAAAACCATGTTATTAACTTCAAATGCGTCGTTTGAAAAATAAAAAAACAATTATAAATTGATGTCAATGATAACGTATTATCAGTAACCATAAATAAAATTGATTAAGTTATGTTTTGAAGCGGAAGAGTCAAATTCTAAACAAAATAGAAGGTCAACGAAGAATTAAGTCCATTTGATGTAAGATCGGGTCATGATGTTTATGATAATTTGTATTTGAATTGCGTAGTAACCTAACCTTATTATACTCGAGGTACTGGTAGAGAACTCTTTAACATAACAATTTCATATTAAACTCATTTTGGAATATAAATTTTTTCTTAGGGTTAATTCCTCCTTACTTACTTCTCGATATTGGAGATAACTAGCTGCTTTGATGATGCTAAATGTAACCCTTTTATTAGTCGTTGGTGTACCAAATAAATAAATAAATAAATAAATAAATAAATAAATAAATAACCTGTTGAAAATGTTAGATTTGGCTAATGTCAAGTCGTCGAGTCGAGAGTTAGATCCTTAAGGTTGTTGCGAATATAGAGTAATCCCTCTGCCTGGTAAAGGGTTAAAATGTATTTATTTTTACCACATAAATACAAATGTATATTATGCAGAATTTAGCAGTATGATCTTGAGCTATATGTTGATTTATACATAATAATATGTTATTGTGTAAATGCAATGTAGCGTTAAGGGTCTTTATAGCACTTTTCGAGACCGAGTTGGAATGGAATCTATTTTCCTTTGTGAGATTGATCACGCTAAGAGAACGCCCTTGAAATCGTAGTCATATTATGTGTATAATGAACACACACGATTCAGTTTGGAAGTTAATGATATACTGGTAGTGTTCGATGAAGATTTAAAACCAACAATTAATGCGTATTTACCTACTTGTATAACTAATCAAACATCGCATTGTATGTATGTTTTACAGCGAACAAGACGCAACGCAAATAAAAATTTCAAAGCATGATGCTACGAATACAAAATTTTTAATAAAATGAAATATTAAATTCATACGTATGGAAGCAACTAGGTTTTTGGTATTTAAAAATGTGGCTTATATCTTGTTTTACCTGTATCCATGATCTTAGTTCCTGCCTTTTCATTAAAATTATGCTAAATAGGCTTTGTATTCGGATGTTATGTTCTTTTTTTAGTCGTCATCCAAAGTTAAGACATTTTGTAACAGTGTGCAATTATTAAATAAAGGGGATTTTGTTAAATAAATAAATAAACTAAGGGATGTTTTGTGTAACCCCTGTCTCTATACACCTTAAATATAAGTGTAATACTTAGATGCCCTCGTAAAAAAAAACATACCCTGGACAGCGGTGCACATTTGGCGCAGGCGAGGCCTGCCGGCGGGCGGGTGACAGGCTGGGGGGCCGGCACCACCGGGCCTTCCTTCACTCGGAACAACGACGTCTGACGGGTCTGCAACAAATATGACACATAAGACGGGGTTTATGTGAGTAAGGGGGCTGATGAAACAAGTGCTTAAGCTACTTATCACGGGATCAGGTCAATGTATGTGATGTTGTGTAAGAACAAATCGATACTAATATTATAAAGCTGAAGTTTGTTTTTTTGAACGCGTTAATTTCAGGAACTACTGGTTCGAATTGAATAAATATTTTTGTGTTGGGTAGACCATTTGTCGAGGAAGGCTTTAGGCTATTTAACATCACGCTATGACCAATAGGACTAAAGAAACAATGGAAAATGTGTAAAATAACATGTGTATGTGTGTATGTGGGGGAAAAGCGGACGAAGTCGAAGTTGCTGGCCAACGACTACTCTAGCTCTACTAACTAGCTAGTTATGACTGTAGTTCATAAACAAACACTTTTCAGACGTACCAATAATAATAAATAAATAATAATAAATAAATATTTCACAACATCACATACATTGATCTGATCCCGTGGTAAGTAGCTTAAGCACTTGTGGTACGGGTATCAGAATCAACAGTGGATACACAAATAAACTTAAATATATTTAATAATACACCCAGACACGGAACAAACACCGATGTTCGTCACACAAATATTTGTCCCGAGTGGGAATCGAACCCACGACTCTTGGAACCGTAGGTAGTAAACCTGGGTCACTAGCCACTGTTCCATCGAGCCAGTCTAGTATAATAACATACAGTGAAAGTACAAAGTAAGTGATGCTATACAAGTTATTTTTTATCGTTAGTAAATGCAGGACTCTACTACGTTCAACCACGATTTAACCACAACACACATACACACATGATGTTTATAAGTGTACATTGTGTTCGTATGTGATGTAACAGAGTTGTGTAGAGTCGGTGTAAGTTACCTCACCCTGTAATAAGCGGTTAGTGCAACTGATATTGTGTCTCAATGACACTAATTGAGGTCTGGCCACTACTATTCATATCTAAAATTAACTTAATCCGATACCTAAGTGTCAAAAACAGCTTCCTGCAAAGTATTTTTTGACGACTTAGGAGGGTTATAGTACTCATACTTGAATTGAATTAAAACGTAATCTGATCGTCGCGATTTAATCTTCGGAAAGGAAATTGAGTTTATGTTTTAAAAAACCGGCCAAGTGCGAGTCGGGCTCGCGCACAAAGGGTTCCGTAGCAGCAAATATAATAAAAATCAACCTATCTCAAAAACTATAAGAGATACTTTGATCAAACCAAAAATCGTTGAAAGAGTTAATTAGCATGCATCACCTCTATTTTTTTTAGAATTTTATACCCCGTAGTTATAAAAATAGAGGGGGGGGGACATACTTTTTACGACTTTGAGAGCTGATATCTCAAAAACCGTTCACTTTAAGAAAAATGTTTTTTAGAAAACTTTATATCATTTTAAAAGACCTTTCCATTGATACCCCACACGGGTATGTACATCGAAAAAAAAAATTTCATCCCTCAGTTACATGTATGGGGGCCCCACCCCAATTCTTTTTTACTATTTAGTGTCATATTTTTGTAGCGGTTCATACAACACATATTCCCATCAAATTTCATCACTGTAGTACTTATAGTTTCCGAGTAAATCGGCTGTGACAGACGGACAGACGGACAGACGGACAGACGGACATGACGAAACTATAAGGGTTCCGTTTTTGCCATTTTGGCTACGGAACCCTAAAAATTAGGCAATTATGTATACAAATATAAAATACGATTATGCATTGTTGATTATTGTTGTTTCTATATACCTATAGTATTTTGTACTCTATAAATACGATACGTATCATTTGTTACATGTTGTAACATGTTTTTTATACTTAAAACAACGAAGATACGTAATTTAAGAAAGTTCATGTCTTTAATTAAACCAAAACCTAATCAGATCAATAAGTCTGAATTATTTTTTGTTAAAAAAATACTGAAGCATTATTACACTCGTCTCTACCCATATTCGTCTTACAGATACATAAAATGTTCGTCCTATCTACGACTCCACAATTCGTATCATTGACGAATCTTAAAATTCGAAACAGTACTTAGTTTACATTTTACAACACACGCACACCGATTGTTGCGCGCAATAAAACAAAATGGAGTCGAGCTTATTTCACACAAAACGATTTATATAATTCTCTATTGCAAACCGGCGGTCACGTAAGCGGGCGAACGCGGATATGTACTCTTATTTCAGGTAAGATATTTGATCACAATTGCCAAAATTTGCTAATGTATGTACGTATATGTATGTATTATGTGTATTCGTCACTGAGACGTCTGACTTTCAGTATATACTCGTATGTATGTATATTGGACTGATTATCTGTATATTGCAGAGTACTCTACTGGTAGCTACCGTAAGCAGGCTGCCTAGTATTTGGTAGAGCATTAAAGATCTTATTCCAACGTATTCTTGAGACAGTGGCACATGATAGAGATCAACGTATTCTTCAGATAGATTTTTTCCCCTAACTGACATACGATGATGGTTTGGAGTTGCCCCGTCATCATCACCGGACTTTGCGGGGGAGCGGATGGCTCTCACCCTTAAACTTCAGAAAGTGTATTTGGTAGAGGAGATACATAATGTATTGTTGTGACAATCTTTTACATAACATCTTCGTTTATTTTCCAGCTTCAGTTCACTTTATACTTCGCATTTTTCGTCGTACCAATGTACTTACATTATTACGTTAGTCTCTTTGAACAACATTTCTTGAATAATCTATAAAATCTAAGTAGATGAGTGTTCTTGGAAATACAAATACCATACAAAATATAAATATTACACAACATAGGTACATACATTGATCTGTTTCAGTATTAAGATGCTTCAGTTCTTCTATTGCTTATATCAGAAAACATATTAAAAAAATACAACTGTCCTGCTTCCCGCTCCGCTCATCACAATGGCATCCATAGTCCAAGTGCAACAGACAGACACTGTGTCGCAACATCTGTCCCGTTTCGGAGGCCGAGTGAAAGTGATGCAACGCGTGACGTAGGTCAAGTTACGAGGGTTCAATGCCGGGCCGGCCCTACCGCAATACCTATCAGGGTACGATTGGTACTGTGCATTAATTTTGATAGCGCACAGGATAGTAGAAAACTGATTATAAACGGGATATTAATCATAACATTATGTTATAAATTAATGAGCGATGTGTGTAACCATGAAAGTTTATGACGTTTAGTCAATGCTTAAGAGACAGGATTTGATTGAATTATTTGTGTGACGACTGATGAACATCGGTATATGTTCCGGGTCGTCGGCGAACGTAGTGAGTATTAGAGTACAGTGTAGAGTAGAGAAGAGTAGATAGATAATTTATCTTGGTGTGCCTCCCATTGCTATGGCTGTGAACCCACAATATGGGGGAAGGTTAGAGGATACCTTCGCGATTGAACACTCTATATCACCACACACAGACACATAAAATACAGCTGGATGGCCGGTTATCGAGCTCTACATGTGTCTATCCATCTCATTTATATTTCATAAGACTGTTATGTTATCATATACATATAATAATTCCTTGTTTCTTACGCAATGTTATTGTAATCATCCACGCATCTCATGTAACAAAACCATTATTTCGCTATTACTCATCCAGCACAGTGGCTTTGTATAATAAATGGCCATTGTACGACCATACGCTCAATGTCTTTTGTTAATCTCAAGTTATTTTTACTTGAGGTCGGTAGAGTTCAAACGAATTCAACCTACATGCATGCTAATAATGTGTAAATATTTGTGTCATATTGTGCACAAAAACTGACATGTACGTCTTCTTTTCAACAAATAATTACTATGACTCGGCTTGACAAGCACTTTTAAGGCCATAGATAATTATTATTTTATTTTATTTAATTCGTGATGCAAATCATTACAATGCATTATCTGAGATAGAATTAAGTATTATTAGCGATGAGCTAGCATTTAGTAATCCGGAAGGCCTAGCTAAGAACAAGTAGATTTGGGTAACATAAAAAAGATTATGTTGTCAGCGCTCCAGGGTCGACGGTAAAACCACTTTCTTCGGTCAAATGGCTCTATGAGTGGCTATAACCACTACAGACTACTAACTGACATTGCTAAGGAGTTGATTTTTTTTTGCTTGGAGTAGCCTCGTCATCATCACCGGACTTGCGTGGAGCGGACCCCTTATATTAGATTTGAAAATAAAAAGTTTTTTTTTACTAAAACCTGAAATACAACAGGTCATTTTCAGAACATAAGGGAGTTAAGGGACACCCTAATGGTGAGCTATTAATTTATCTCGATCTATACGTCTATCTGTCTCTCCCTGTGTGTGCTACACTTCAGTGTGGCTACCATGAGTTTAAAACTTACGCGCTCGATATCGCCTACGTGAATATGTCTATGAAAAACTTGTACAGCGCCCCTGGTGGTTACGCGAAGAACTAAAATCGACCGTATGAAAAAAACAACTCGATAGGTTTTTAACGTAAGTAAGTTTTCGATAGCCAACCCTGGTACCCATGGTAGGCCCTCTGGTGGTCTCTACAGTGTAGGTATATAGAGTTGTCCTTACCGCCACTTGCGTGTCAAGCTTCGCATAGACGGTGTTGTGCCGCCTGCGCGCGCGCACGGCCTGCCGCAGGGAGCCGCTGGAGTCGCGGCCGCCGCACCACCCGCCGACCCGCTCTCCAAGCACCTCTATCATGTCGGCGACGCGACTGTAACAAAAGGAAACAGCTGTTAGTAACATCGTCATCGTCATCAGCCCGTATACTAGCAGTGGGACTGAGCAAAACTAGGGCGATCGTCAGGCCTTCAGTCCACACTAGCTGTGCGCGTCAGCGACTTCGTCCGCGTTTGTATTATAGCCTAAAGCCTTCCTCGATACATAATTAAATATCGAGGAAAGGAGAAATATGTTTTTGTTGGATTATTAAATAATTTTCAATCAATCTCAAAAAAACACAAAGTGGAAAATCTGAAGTTTTTTTTTTATAATGAGCAAGATGACCTCGCTCCACCTGATGGTAAGCGGTAGTGAGATCCAAATATGAGGTCGAGAGGCACAATATACCATATTGAGCCTGTCGCACCCACCCTGAAAGCCGTTTCACCCCTCCCTCCCGGAACATCGATATGAGAGGGAAAGGGGGACGTGAAAGAGGAGACCACTGCTGCGGCAACAACGAGACAAGGCGTTAAGTCTCGCATTGGTATTGAGCTGTGCGGGTCGGAGTTGGCCAGTCCGCCGAACGGAAGGCACTACCATTTCTACGGGTCTCCCTGGCCGCCGGGCTGACCCGCTCCGCCCGCACAATACCGCCGCTAAGACTCCACTGGTCCGGCGCTTGCCGCAGCAAAGGTCCCCCCTGGCTCCGGTTCGTACAGTGCTGATCCCGGAACGCGACCTGACCAAGAGTTCTCATTTAACAACAATACTCAATACGAAGATAAAATTACCGATCATAAAAACTTTATTTCTTAGTTATTACAATATTACATATCAATATAATATAATAGTATAATAGTTCAATAGTCATGGCATTTAACCTCAACGGAGAACTGAATTATAAAATTTAATTTAACTCATAATAACGAACATTATACATGTTTATGTTATTATATTTAATATATAACTAGGTCATGGCGAACTTCATACCGGCAATCCTTATTTTTCTTAAAGATTTTGGGCAATTTCCATTTTTTTTCGAATCTTCTTCTGGTAATAAACAAACACAACAAAGAAAGATTAAGCGAAATCGTTTCAACTGTTCTCGAGATCTGCTCTACATTTTTATATGATAAGTTTTATCGTAAAATCTTACTTGCGGACAAAACAGCGGATTTGAACAAAGATAGCTATTTATACCAAAGAAGAGATATTTATAAGAAATGCAATACATTTACAAAGAGATTACGATAATTGAAGATATTCATATCACGCTACAGATACACAAGACGCCTAGTAAATGCAACAGGAAATCAAAGTGCAAGGTTTAAAAATAGCTTGCACGTTAAGTGTCTCACACCTTTTGTTCGAACCTTTGATGCAACAATGGACTATACACACTCCTTGTGTCAGCTTTTTTCCCAAGACAACAACTTGATTGGATAAGAGTTTAATGAAGAAGGCCCAAGCAAAGTCTACCGGAACATTATTTATTTGTCTTTTAATATACTAGGTCACATGTCTTACTGGCTAAGGATACCCTATGAGCTTTAAGAAACATCATCTGAGCGTACTATCATGTATATCTTGGTAGATGATCCCACCATACGACCTTGATGGAGCTGGTTATATTGTATTATTTACCTAAAGATATCTTTATCTAAAACTTACTTTTTTTTGTAAGTACTGTACCTTTTCAGGCAACCCAATGTCAAATGAAACATATTTATTGACTAATGCCTGCTCGCCCAAGTTTAGGGTAGACCCGCACCCCAGCAGTGGGGACGTATATGGGCTAATGATTATGATGGAAACATGGTATCACCATACCATGTTAAGATAATATGTAAGACTCCACTGTATCTTAGAGACCATAAACAAAGTCCATAGAGCAGTTTACTCATTCTACTCTACTAGTAATAGCGATCGGCGTTATTCAAACATGTTACATTACCAATTTAACAACATTGGAACGCGCGAGTATTTCAGTTCATTGTGCTAAAGCGTATGCACAGGTGTTATTGTAAACACACTCCGAGTACGTGAATCATACTGTTATAGACAATGAACAACTAAATAATTTTGAGAGTACAATATTTTCCGAAATTCAATTTCATTCACGTACGTACATCCTACAATTTTAAGTCCTATGCGATGAGCATTTGTGTCTAGTGTGAATATATTAAGAAAGAAAGAAAGAAAGAAAAACATTTATTGACCACGACATATAATTTACGATCGATTAGCGAAATGTACCTTCGCTATTGAAAGTATTCGATTTTAGACTTTCGCGTTCCATTTCACTAAAATCTTGAGGTATATTATGAGTCTACACGCGATATAAAGAGAAGCAAATACATAGCTACTTACTGCCCGACGTAAGTAGCTATGTATTTGCTACTCTTTTATTCGCGTGTAGACCCATATATAGTTTTATGGTAAATAAATAGTATTGCATAGTATAAGAAATGTTAGTAAGAATGCAATCATCATAAAATATAAAACATAATATGACACTGTTTGGACATCTCCAACACTGTAAGTCAACATATAATGTAAACAAATACCAAATAAAATAAACAAGTATACATTTTTCGAATTGTATATTCGTGAGCTTGGTGTTATCGCTTTGCTTTGAATAATATGCAATGTTTTATGAATTGTCTAGGTGTTATTCTGATATCTAAGCTCTATTATTGTGAAGTTTCATCACTAGTTTTCAAGTATAAGAGTAACAAACATACACATACATTAAACTTTCGCATTTATTATACACATTAAATAAATAAATAAATTACACAACATCACATACATTGATCTGATCCCGTGGTAAGTAGCTTAAGCAATTGTGTTACGGATATCAGAATCAACAGTGGAAACACAAAATATACTTAAATATATTTAATAACACACCCAGACACGGAGTTAACACCAAAGTTAATCATACAAATATTTGTCCGGGTGGAAATCGAACCCACGACTCTTGGACCCATAGGTAGAGTGAGTGACCCACCGCTAAATGATAGCAGGATTATGATTCTTTTAACTTATTTTATTTATGTATTTAATTTATTTATTTATTTTGTGTCAAGTCTTTGTCTGGTGTTGTTGCTTCGACTATCGACATGCATACATAATGTTCAATGAATATTCACACGTTCAAATCGTATTTACTTTTCGGCACACATTTGCTTACTAATCGTCATGTTTCAATGACATTTAATGTTTGGTCGCCACTCCAAGTTAAATGTAATGATAAATGTGTTGCCAACTACTCAGAAATTTGTTATATAATATTATTTAATGTTCTCTTATCTCAGAAACAATAACATGGTGTGAGTTCAAAAACCGTGATAGTCAAGACGCAATTAAAAATTTTGTATACAAATAAAAATTGCTATCTCTATGTTTTGTCACCCGTACGATAGTAACTGTCGATATGTAATTTAAATGTAAAAAATTTAACTTATTACGTAATATCTATTCTCATGTATATGTACCTAAGAAATACATAGTACATATAAAACAAAGTCTCTTGCAGCCGTCTGTTCCTATGTATGCTTAGATCTTTAAAACTACGCAATACGCATTTCGATGCGTTTTTTAAAATATACACCGTGAAATTTTAGTGGTTGTTTTCCCGCAGTTAAATGATTCTATCTTAGTAGTACAATAGATTTGTGCAGTTCTTTTTTGTTAAAATCAATAAATGCCGGTTTTACGAAAGGTTTAACCGAAACTCGAAAGCACGTTCGAACCGCTTTATGACTTAGGGTGTCGAGCTTCTTTAGCTTTAAGCATCGATTTCATGCGGCAAGCAGTACCTGATTACGTCACATCTTATAATAGAACGATAGCTTCTCTCGTTTTCGAGTTGGAAAATAATAATTTTGAAAATTTGAAAAAAAAAAATTTTTTTTCGAGTAATTATTTGTATGATTCAATAGTATTACTAAAGGCAAATTGGTCTGCCACGGGAAAACAACCACTAAAATTTCACGGTGTATACAGGGTGTCCCAAAAAGTAGTGTCAAGCGGAAGTCCTGAGATAGAACACCCCGTGGGGCATCCGAAACACCCCCAAGTATGTTCCGCGATTTTTTATAGTTTTCGAGTTATGATTATTTTTCTTAAATTTTGAGAACAACTGACCTAACTGACCAAAAATATTGTAGAGAAAAAAGTATTCCACTTTTTTGCGCTAGACTCTCACCTTTCATAATCATTAATAAAAAATGGTACTTAATGGGCTACTTTTTCTGAAATCGGCAGCGGCAATATCTTCAATAGAGGTGGAAAAATCATAAAATTTTCCATTTGAATACGAAGTATTATTTGGACATTTAATTATTTCTAAAGTCAATAAGATTGTTAACAATCAAAATTATACCAGAAATGCTAAGAAATAACCACTTGAAAGTTGAATTTGTGATACTTAAAAATTTAATTAAGTTTAAATTGGAACTTTATTAAAAAAAAAAGTTATCGTTTTTGATTATTTATTGTAAAAAATTTATAAGTAAAAGTTTATTAAAGTCCATAAAGAAAGTAAAGTTCGTCAAGTTCGTCGTAACAAAGGTATTACATGTGAAAACAGTGTTAGCGCAATGAAGCTTAAATTAAACAAAAAAAAGCATCCAAATGTTTCCATCTAAATGCTCCTGTATTAAATTTAGGTTTGTTAACAAACTGACTTTCGGAATAATAAAATGTCTAAATAATGCTTGTTCATCAAATAGCAAATTTTATGATTTTTCCACCTCTCTGTCTTTGAAGTCCGATTTCAGAAAAAGTAGCCCATTAAGTACCATTTTTTATTAATGATTATGAAAGGTGAGAGTCTAGCGCAGTTTTTAAAGTTATTTAGGAGCCATGCAACTACCTCCTAATATTTTAAATTTAACGTTGAAATTGTAAGACATTATTTACAGAACGTAACTTTTCAGTTTGTACCATTATTTTGATATTTCCCATATAAGTTATGGAGACAAATATTTTAGGCATTAAAGAAAAACTCATGAAAATTGATTTGCAAAAAGAATTACTCAAAAAAGTGGAATACTTTTTTCTCTACAATATTTTTAGTCGGTTCGGTCAGTTGTTCTCAAAATTTAAGAAAAATAATCATAACTCGAAAACTATAAAAAATCGCGGAACATACATGGGGGTGTTTCGGATGCCCCACGGGGTGTTCTATCTCAGGACTTCCGCTTGACACTACTTTTTGGGACACCCTGTATAGGCATTCAAAACGATTGTTTCACATGTATAATGCATCGCCTATAAGTGGTTTAACATTTAGTTAACTTAATTTATTAAGCTATCAAACATGTATTAGTGTATAAGCTGTGGGTGGACCTTTTTATAATAAATAAAAAATAATACGAATAGTATAGAAACACTGGTTATTTTATCAACACTGAGGCGGGTCGCGAGTTAGTAAGTTATCATTATCATCATCATCAGCACATATACGTCCCCACTGCTGGGGCATCCTTAACTAAGACGATCAGGCTACTAGTAAATAATAAATGAGAATGAGAATATTAAACATTTGTAAATCCTTGAATATTTTTTTTTATTGTATAAAAATTGCAATTGCTTAGTACAACATATACTATTAAGATTTATGTTTTTGCCCTATTTTTTATGATGTATAAAATATTCAATTAAATTTTCTTTTAAAATTTGTAAGTATAAGTTAAGTTAGTTATGTAAGTTTTGCACACACCCTTACAGGGTCATGTTTTTGTACCTAGGGTAAGAACATGTTGCAAATAAATAAATATTCTAATATTCTAATATATAATTCGACAGTATTCAAACAGCGTAAGTACGCTGCAATACATATAATTTGGCCGGAAATTATAATACACAATACGTGTAATAAAAATTACGTTCATATGTAGGTCAGATTTAATCGTAGCTAAAAGATTACTTTAATATGATCGATTAAAAAACATTGAAATTTATTAGTTTTTGAGTCCATCTATTTACGTTGTATATTCTCATCGTAAGTCAATCGATGGGAGACGTTTAATCGATATAACATGTACTTGTTCAGCGATTTTCGGTTAAAAAGTAGCCTATAACCTTTCCTAGGCTCTGGACTATATCTGTAAGACGCCGTAATTCACTATAAAAGTCACTGTAGCTTTTTTTTTTCCTAACTGACTAACGATGATGGCTTGGAGGAGCCTTGTCATCATCACCGGGCTTGCGGGGGAGCGGATGGCTCTCAGTAGGTCCAGTAGTTAAGCTTAGACAGACATACAGACAGACAGAGTTACTTTCGGATTTATAATATTACTAAGGATTACTTCATTTACAAATCACTACCTAGTATAAAACAAAGTCGCTTTCTTTGTCTATATGTATGCAATAGATTTATAAATAGATTTATTTTTATGTAATAGATTTAAGCATTTAAATCTATTAAATTACGCAACGGATTTTGATGCGCTTTTTTAAAAGAAGAGGAAGTTTTTTATGTAAAATTAACAGTAAGCGAAGCGAGGGCAGGTCACTAGTTATCTTATAAATAAATATGAATTGCTGTTCGTTAGTCTGACTATAAAACTCGAGAACGCCCGGGCCGATTTAGGTAATTTTGGTTTTAAAATGTTCGTCGTAGACCAGGGAAGGTTTCAATGAGAAAATATAGAAAAAGAATCAGTATTGGCGGTATGAAATTCGCCGGGACCACTATAATAAATATAATCATGTCATTGACATTTGTAACCACTAAAAATTTATGGACGTGATTATGCAAACGTTGGATAAGAAAAAAAAGATTTAGTGATTAACTCGACTAATGGGATTAACATTGTTGAGTGCTTTCGTCGATTAAACACATCCGTGAACAAATCGTTCATTACTTGCTATTGTATAACATTGTGATAGGACAATCCAAGATAAGGAAGCCAAGGAAAAAATCGTTATAAATTGGGTCATTTACCGATAAATATGAAAATGACTCATCTATTGAAAACGATCGCTTTTTTGTCATTATATTCGACTTGGGCTCTACCAAAATGAATATAATTAATACTTCAAAAATATATATTTTTCTTTCATTCTCTCACTACTTATGTCTTAAAGAAATATAAATTGTATAAAACGTAAGAAGCGGAAAAGCGGCATATAACGAGTATATCAAACGCTGTGGTTGAAGAAACTAGTTCTGGGTTCGTATTGCAGACAGGGTGGTCGTAACTGCATGTTACTATAGATAGTTTCTCAACTTTGTATTAAGCGGTAAGATACATACGGGTATATGTTATGTATGTTGCTGTTTAATGAAACTTAATGAAGAGAAAATTAAAGATATATAAGATAACTAGTACCACCAAACTTTTATATGACCACTAATTATATTATTCATGTAGAAGCAAACAAAAAAAAAATTACTACTTATCATAAATCTTCAATTAAATAATAATATGATAAAACCTTTTTTTCCTAACTGACATACGATGATGTCTTGGAGTAGCCTCGTCATCATCACCGGACTTGCGAGGGAGCGGATGGCTCTCGCCCCTAAAATTCTAACCGGTTCATAGCCCCGATAATAAAGAGGAGTGAAATGGCTGACGTAAAGTACTTTCAATATTTAAGAAATGTACCTCCAAGTCTAAATATCATTTAACAACGGATATCTAACTACGTAGTCTTCACATACGTAAATAATCGATACGACTTTGCTAATGGCCTGAAATGATATCCACTTCCCCATCTCCAGTACACCCCATCATTACAAAGCTACCATGAGAAAAGAGCTCATCTATCCTTAATTATGCAGTGGGTAGACCGCACAACGTTCAGGGTAATTGGATAAATTGCATCCACCTTTTAGGGATGGGCAGTGGGTTCGAAATGACTGTACAATTTATACTTACTATTATAAAGATGAAAAGTTTGTTTGTTAGTTTGTTTGTTTGAACGCCCTAGTCTCAGGAAATACTGGTTCGAATTGAAAAATGTTCATGTGTGGGATTGACCATTTATCAAGAAGGCTTGAGGCTATATAAAATTACGCCGCGACCAATAGGAGTAAAGAAACAATGTATATAGCTGGGGGAAACGCAGACGATGTCGCTAGCACAGCTAGTTCTCTATACCCGTGGTCGTAAATAGGAGGATCGCGTACCGCTAAAAATCCAATCTCGGACTGCGAAATATTTGAAATAATCCACTTAAAATTGTATTCCATTCTAAGTTGGAGATAATTCGGTTCTTATTTATTGGTTACATTAGAAACCGATACACAATAATACCACTAAGAATAAAAACACAATGCGACGTTTAGTGCCCAGTTATTTTTTTTCTGCTTATCGACCTGCTGTATACTCTACATAAGAACTATATTTTTATAATGTAGTACATACTTACACACCTTTAAAGATATACTTTAATGCACAAAGGAAAAACAAAGTGATATTTGAAATAGTGCATTAAATAAATGCGTGGTATCTCTTTGCCCGTGACTTTGCTAACTTGAGCTATCTGCTTTATTCCACATTCCTTCTTCTTTGTAATTTTTCATACATTTAATAAATACGAAAATATAATAATGAAGAAAATAATCTCCAATTTGTTGCGATCTTTCATTTCTGTCATTATTTTTAAAACATCTTTCAATTAGTCATAAAAAGTAATTAGACCAATAAATATTACCCTTTAGTTTATCATAGCATAAAATGATGTACTGCTTATTGAGACTTAAACTTATAGTAACTTTTAAATTTGTATCTTTGCAGAGAGGACAATGATGTCACTAGGTTCAAAAGACAGTGTCGCAAGTATTTTTAGACGTCAACAAATCTGGAAGTCTATTTATAATCAGGGTACAATAAACTCCAGCCTCCATAAGACGAGAAAAATATACATATATATTTATAAGAAGTGCATGCATATAACTTGTTCGGTCATCCGATGCGTTTGAATATGTTATTTGCATGAATTTTTGGCATTTAACTTCTCAAATATTTTACTTTTCATATTTTCCGCTGCAAGTCTTTGTTATTATTACAAGCCCTTTGTGACGTCTATATACGTAGGTTATTTTCAAGAACGTGTTTAAAATAAGGATAATATTCGAAGCCATCAAATTGCCGTTACAATTGACAAGTTGAAAATACGTTTAAAAAAATAGTGTATCATCTTTGAATGAATATGTTCACATAATATGTACATACATTCTTGCATTCATAGTTATGGTTATATTTAGTGAAGTATCGTAAAATATACTATTGTTTTTTAATATGTTTTCAATATTATTATGTTAACGGTAATTTAACTTCAACTGACTCTACCTACAAACTGGTCGAATAGTGAAAAAGTTCAAGCTACGCTTAATTTCAAATATGTATGGGGGTTTCGCCCTAGTTTAGGGTAGGCCCGTGCCCTACAAGTGGGGTCGTATATGGGCTGATGATGAAGATGATGAGGATTCGAATTTAGAACTTATTTACTCGTCAAATCAGGACTCGATCTAGTTACTCTTTGGCTTAACAGAATTATTTAGGAAAGGAGACTAATTATTATATTCGCATGTGAATGTTCCCATCACTACTGAAGCTATGCACTTCTACAATGCAATATAATACACAGTGTCGGCTATGCAGGTGTGCAAGGGGACTAGGCTAATTAAATATCACGCAGAATCCAGTTTTTGCCGACTTTTAAGTAGACAAGTTGTTTTTTTTACTCGTGATGAATGGACGAAAATTGCAATGGACAGTTAACAGAAATAATGTTAAGTAGGTATTAGGTAGGTAGGTGCTTAAGTGTTGCCGATTTCGATCTTACTAAAATAGCTGCGTTTATTTGAGAAATGCCTTGTGTAAACATGAACAAACATTGCAAAAAATATGTATAAATGTATGCACAAATCGTAACAAGGATATTTTTTGCTTAGTTCATGCTTTAAAATGTGAATGCATGTTGGTTGTTGGTTGGTTGTCATTCAGTAAAGGTAACTTACATAATCGAAGTTTTTTATTAACTTTTAATGACAATTCCTTGGCTGAAAGCATTGTTGTCATAGTCTTTCTCATCGTAGGTAAATATAGCAATGGGTTTAATAAGGGCATATCACTTTATGTAGTTTGAATATGTACTGTATTTAACATAAGTAGGGTTAAAAATCATCACCGATAAATATTACTAGTCAATAATTTATATTACATGCAAACAAACAAACTCTCCGTGAAGGATGCCGAAGACCGTGCGAAGTGGAGAGATAGAAGTAGAAAGCGGACCCGGGCTCCGCAAGGATGCAACCGGGAAAACGCGGAGATGATGATGATGATGATGATGAATTTATATTACATGCGACATTCACTTAAATATTATATGTCATTTAAAATCGAAAACCATTTTATAAATATCAAGAACGATAAAATACAATCTATACATATAAGTGTTTCCAACGTAACCGACTATTAAATTTTAATATTTTCATGTATTTTTGTATAGATGATGACGCAACTTAAAAATTCTTAACGTGATGTTTGCATTATTCTAAAAGCAAGAGTCACAAATAAATTGTTTACTTCTACTGTGTTTTTAAAGCTTAACAAACCCATAATAATGGAAAAAAATAACCATTTTTGATCAAAGCTTATGAAATATGTGTACATGTTTTTGAAACGGACCTATTATGGTATGAGTTTCCCACAATCAAGGCTATTAAAAGAAAAGTAAGAAAAATAGTTACGAACCTAGATGTGAAGAACCAGTAGAGTATGGCGGTGAAGATGGCCAGCTCGGCCGCTCCGCTGGCGACCCTGACATTCTCCACAACCGTCCAAACATTGATAATCGTATCCATCGTCGACCAGTTCCCGGCCTTCGACTCTACGACATCACCCACTGTCCAATTCAAACTGGCACTGAACGCGTTAATTTTGACTTCTTTTGCACCGACTCACAATTTAAAAAAAACAACTTCCAATCGGCTAACTGTAATCGATTAAACCGCGATTAACTTCGGAACGACACGAGCGTCTCGAGCGGAATGCAAACGCTAACTGATCGCACTAAGGCATATCGATGACACTTCGATTTGACCTGAGTACTCGAGCACAATGCGTGATAGATAAGAACAGCAATAACTCTGTGTGATATCGCGAATCGAATAATTATTACGACCCAATTAGTGAACGGACAATAAGTATAAACAAAGTGATGTTTTGGACAAAGTTCAACGCGTTATAACATGCGCGGAAAGAATGGAAGTGTTGTGAAAAATGTTGTTCATTGTATTTATATAAAACATAAGAGATACGCAAAACAATATTTGAAGCTTTGATAAAATAAGTTACAGGAGTAGTCTTAAATTAGAGCTCATGAAGTCATCCATAAAAGCTAGAGATAGATAAATAACATTTATTCGGATTTAATTTGACACACACATATTTAAAAAAGACAGCATGAAACACGAAAATTTTAAATGACATAATAGAAAAGGCATAATTTCAATACATACAATTGAAATTGGAGATATTTTCTGAATAAGAGATTTTTTCAAAAGCTACAGTTTTCCGCGGGTTTCAGAATCAAAACTACAAAGACCTTTTGTAACTCTACATGTAAAATACGATTACTAATCTTTGCTATTGTACACATTAATTTGAGGGCAAACTTTGAGTCATCATGGATTCTAATTGACTAAATTAATTGTATTTAACTGTTTACCAAGACATTATAAATAGATTCTAGTAGTTCGTAGAAAAAATGTGATAAATAATTCAAATAAACGTCTCGCCTATGTCTGATATAATTTAAATAAACTTTTAAAAGCAAGCTAATATGTAATTATGATGTGGGAAGTATACTTTAAAATTACGTCGTCGTCATTTCGCATTTTTTCGGTTATTATAAAAAAATATGAAAATTTCGACGTGTAACGAACAATAACGAAATTCGCGGAAGGAAGTGGTACAATTAGACATATTCGAATAAATTATTACTTTTTGTTAGACTGGCGCATTGGATAGTGCCTCTGTTAGAATAAAAGAGTAATATTTAGTTAGTTGGAGTTAAGAGTAATAAGAATTGTATGTTCGATTTATACTCGCGACAAAGATTCGTGTGACGAACATCGATGATTGTTCCGTGTCTGTGCGTATTACATATTTAAGTATATTTGTGTATACCACAGTTGTCCGAAATACAAGTATGTACTTGAGCAACACGGAATCAGATGTAGAGTATGTGATGTTAAGAATTTTTTTTATTTATTTTTTTCATTTACTTGAATGTTATATTAGAGTGGATAAAATACTGTCGGCACCACACACAAGGGGAAAACGTAGCCTCGTATGTAAAGCTATGTAACCTGAATACCGATTTCCATAAGAGCAGTGTTTTGCTAATCAAGTTTCATCTTATTCAGCTACTATAGGCTATACGACGAAAAAAAAAACACAATTTATTACGTAATCTAGATTATTTAAAAATAACACAATTGGAACAAATCTTTTCATTTTTTCTTAACGAACCAGAAAAGATGACGATATAGTTTGATATTTTTTTTATCAATTAAAAAACCGAAAGATACGTGCCCCATAAATTTTGAACCGGTCGTCACCATCAATCTACGAACTCAACAATAAATTCTAGATACTACTCTAGTAGAGATGGAAATGGCGATTACCAAACTTGTTTTGTGTATTGGTGACTCATTTGTCAATTTATTTGGCATGTTAGCTATTTCGGTTGTATTGCATCAGTAGCCCAAAAAATACCTACGTCCTAATTTCGTTACAATTAACATCTCAATCATATTCAATGTTTCAGTAATGAAGTTAGTAAACTAATACCAAGTTGACTTGACATGTTGACATGACAATGACACAATTACAAAGTAAATTTGTTTTAAAAAAATTGCTATTAAGAAATTAATTTGAAAATGATATTATTTAAGACAATTTTAACTATTTTCTGCATCATTATTGGTATGTAAAATATTTTTTAAAATGACATTTCACTTTTATTTCCGTACCGTTTACGTTATTTGTTATCCAAATATTAAAAAAATACATTGAGATAATTTTATTTGTTAAATTTCTCGCTCATTAATTAAGGCAAACTGGTAGAGTCGTTCAAAAAGCAAGGTCAAAGGCAGCCCCTCACCAAAAAAAAAACAGAAAAAAATAATCTTATCACCTTAATAGATAACAGCACTCCTCACGAACGAACCACGCGGTGTGAACAGAATCTTTATTTCAACTTGAACTTTGACATAAGATGAGACATGGCGTGATGCGAACAATAGCTGTACACAGTAACTAACTTAAGTTACAACAAAAAAAAAATATTTACATAACAAACGACGATTGAAATTGAACATAAAAATTTGTTTGTTCTAGGTAGACAAATCCAAATTTAGTCCGTCCTTCAGTGAATGAAAAAATATTAGAATAAAAAATATTAGAGAGAGAGATATTCGGAATATTTAACTCTAGCCGTGCCAGCGACTTCGTCCGCGTTTTATTCCGTTTTTACACATTTTCCGTTGTTTCTTTGCTCGTATTGGTCGCAGCGTGATGTTATACAGCCTAAAGTCTTCCTCGATTATTTTTTTCAATTCTAACCTGTAGTTCCGAGATTAGCACGTTAACCCTTGATCAAATACAGCATATAGAGTTTTTTCATTGGTTTTCGCCGGTATTACAACTACATAAGGTTCAAAATCTGGTGGGAACTATTTTCCCCGTGTCTTATTAAGGGTTAAAAGATGTATGTACCCATTTTGACAAACAAACTTCAAACTCTATGTAAAAATAAATATATTGTAATATTCTGATTTTATTTAGTCTGGTAAAATCAGATGATATGTATCCGATATCTCACAGTACAGCCCAATTACTTAGGTTATACATACTCCTGTATTTCATATCTCTTGTAATTGGTGCTTTACATCGAGAATGCTTTATCAGGCATGTGTGTGTATATTACATCATATGTAATGTTAATACATTACATATGATGTAATATATGTAATCATAACCCAGTGTAACTAAGGGAGGTAGAGTATATACCTTATTAACTTATTTTTTAACAAATGACATTCAGGATAGCCTCATTCCACCTGATGGCAAGCGGTCGTGCGGCCCACATTATAAGATCGATATACACAATAGAATCTAATTAGCCTATCGCCCTTACCCTGAAGGCTCTGCTGGACATAGGCCTCTCCAAATGCACGCCAATTCTCTCTATCCTCGGCGCCCCAAATGCAAACCTTCAAACCGTTACATCTAATAATTGATGCAATCAGTCAATAACAACCTTTGTCTCTTACCCCATACGAAATAGCAGTCAGTATCAGCAGTCACAAATATACCCCTTTCTAATGTAGTAAGGAAAGTTACAGCGCATAAAATAGTTATAGCAAAACATATATAATATATGGTGCAAAACCGCTGAACAGCGTTTCAATTCGCATTAGTATTCATAAGTGATGGATAGTACATGAAGCAACGTTTCCCTCACACAACCAACACAATCATTGTATGCAAATTAGATATTAGTAATCCTGATCTACGCAATCTGTTCATTTATTTATAGCGGGCGACAAAACAACACAGGAGAATTCCTGACTCTACCTATGCCTATTTCTGCTCTGAACTAATAAGTTTACAAAACCACACTATGTATATTTTTAAAGAGATAATGACAAATCGTGTTCAAATGAATACTGAAACGCTACAAATACCTGGCACAGTTATTGAGTTTTAAACTCAAAATTAGAATACGTGAGTTTTGAATTGAGAAGCTGCGTAATCATTCCACGTACAAATATGAGTAGCGTTCCTGTATTCGGCTTTAAGAATACCGATGATAAAGATGTTTTTTGTCAAGTATAGAGGTATTTCTGTATGTATGAAATGTGCCATTTCTTTTATCTTCATGAAATATACTTTCCCAAGGTACTCTATTTTAAAAAATCTACTGTGTATTAATGGGTTTTCATTTTGAACTGAGAGCGTTTAGGGTTATGAGTAACTTGTAAATAAGCATGAAATATAATTTGTGGTTTACTTTAGCATCTAAATTTATCATTGAGGACGGTCTATTACCGTTAGAAGAAAGTTGTTAACCATTCTTTGCCTTTCATTTACAACTGTTGTGAGAGGCAATAAAAGTGATAATTGAATTCTAAACTGCAACGTCCGAATAGATTAATAAATCCCCACTAATTTTCAGAGGAATTTCGAGTAATGCAAAACCAGCTGTGATTCGACACTGGTTGCTTCGGAAATACAAGATGAGTATGTTAATAATGCAGATTAAAATAAATTACGAAAGAATTTTATGATTGTAATAATATCAGTAGGTATCACATATAGTATTGGGCGCTTTTTAAATAAAAACTTAGCCTTAATTATTGAAAACTTCACAGTAGACTGTACGTTCAGTGTACATTGTATTGTTTCCAGTGTTTGGTAAGGCCTAAGTTGTATAATTGTTTTCTTTTGTAAACAATGTAGAACAACTATCTATCTGGGTCGCTTTGACGTAAACAAAGACAGAAAAAAGTATTTTATACGCTATCTATGATATGACTGGCGTATTTGCTAGTGCCCTTGTTTCGTATACCAACAGTCGTGAGTTCGATCCCATCCGGGACATTTTAGTCATCGGTCAAGAACATCGGTGTTACTTCCGTGTCTGAGTGTGTTATTTATAAATTTAATTGAATTTGATTCCCCTAACACAAATGCTGAAGCTACTTCCCACGGGATCAGATCAATGTTTGTGTTGTCAGACATTTATTTATATCTAGCCAAATGCAACACCAGACTTAGACAAAAGAATACCATTGAAAGTCTCTCATGTATCATTGTTCAATTAAAATTCAGTTCGCACACACACAACTAACCGACAACCAACATTGGTCGGATCGAGAGCGAATTCCGAATATCGCATACACTGCACTTGTGGCATACATAATAAACGCAGGTTACATTCGCGTTTCGTGCAACCACTATACAAATAACGTGTTTACACTCTACTTGTCATTTACGCATTTGTTCATTATCGCCATTGAAAGAAAATCTCCAAGTGAAAACTGCAACACTCAACATTATATCAATTTAACAGCACCATTTAGTTGTGTGTTAAACAAGGGGATCCGATAGTAGTGAACAATTTAATTTAACAATTTTCGTATCACACATCGTGCATCAGTTCCGAAAGTGAAATCGCTCCGTTCGTTCCGTTATAGAAACCTGTCGCGCTTACCGAGGGTTAAGTTAACACTTGAGAAACGCACTGTGGAATGGGTAGTTGAAATGCACTGGGTAGGGTGAAGTTTTGAAGGGTTAGGGGTATTTTGGGTAGCTCGCGCGCGCGTGAACGTCAAGACGGTAGCGCCCTCGCCTCGATACTGAGCTCGCAGGCAGGCACGAATACACCTAGGGTTGCCAGACCGCCGGGAAATCCGGGATTGTCCCGGAATTTTGCCTCTTGTCCCGTGTCCAGCAATTAGTGCTTATTGTCCCGGATTTCGGAAACTATTTTTTAGTTTATTACTATTCAATTTGTCATTTAGTAGGTATTCATTTTCTACCAAACTTCTTTATTAACTACCACAGTATTTTATCTTATAATTATAACTATAGTTAATTATGTACTTAGTATAGACATTTAAGATATTTTCTATTATAACCACGAGCCAACATTGTATTAGTAGAATTGTCCCGGATTTGATAAGTTACCATCTGGCAACCCTAAAAACACCGCTGTGCCTATTACAGTAACGCCGATCCGCGCTCTTGCCACAAGAAATGGGGAATCGACTGACCCTCAATATTGATGTAAATTGCTTCGCTACCTCATGCATTGACTGTGGATACGGGCCTAGTGTTATATGAATTGTTGAATTGGATTAGATTAAAATCTTTATTGTGATATGAGTTGTAGAAAGGAATTTATTCATAAGCCCGGCGAACTTCATACCGCCAATACTTTTTTATCAATTTCTACGCATTTTTCTTATTTTCCTTTTATAAAATCCTTCTACTGACAATAAGTAACACATCAAAATAGCTAAATCGGTTCAGCTGTTCTCCGATATTTAAGCGTAGCAACACATTTACCGATTCATTTTTATATTGTAGAATAAGTATTGAATTAAAGCGTTTTATTCTATGATTAATATGTTAAGGAGAGATTAATCAGATATCTTTTTTGTTTCTGATGCCCCACCCAGGGGCTGGAGCGTACCATAAACTACGGCGATCAGGCCTTAGTTAATAGGTATCTTAGATCAGATGTACTTAACCAGACATTATTAGAAAATTATGAAGTAACGATAGTAGTAGTAAATACAGTAGCAACTACACTATTCGACCCGTAGAATGTCGTAAGTCTTCCTGATCCTGACCGGTTAAGTGAGTTTCCTTTGTCGAGTACTTGCAATGAATCCGTTAATAATTCGTTTTGGCTTTTTTCTATGCGCCACGCAAGTTAATTCTCTGTAGATTCGGTATACCTATAAATGAAAATCCACCTTTACTATCAGGAAGGCATAACATCACTACTAACCAAAAGTAAACAATAAAGTAAACTGCTTATATTTCTCTTTTTTTCTCAAACTAAGTACCAGTTACAAAATCGGAGGTATAAAAACACTAAGCGATTGAAGATGTGATTAAAAATATTATTCAAATACCGGAAAACAGCGCACTTTGACCGATAACCAAGCATATTCATCACAATTTATTTTAATCAAAATAACCGGTTTTCGGCCTCGAAATATATTGCAAACTACTCACATCACATCTAAAATTAAAAGAGAAAACCGGTTGTGATGCATTAATTGGTCGTCCCAAGGCAAGTAAGAATCACTTGACTGTAACATATATGTAGCCCTAGCTTTCCGCACCATTTTCACTACATAACTAGTATAAAACAAATTCGCATTCAGCTGTCTGTCTGTAGATATGTTTGCTTAGATTTTTAAAACTACGCGTAGGATTATGCTGCGGTATTTTTTAAAATCATCATCAGCTCAGCCCAATCGACGAGCATTCATGAAGATGTTAATGCATGTGGATGAAGCGAAAGTAGTGTGCCAGGACCGTAGCACATGGCAGGAAGCGATCTCTGCCTACCTCTCTGGGAAAAGAGCGTGATTTTATGTTTGTATGTATGCATGTATGTATCATCAACCCATATACGACCCCACTGTTGGGGCACGGGCCTACCCTAAACTAGGGCGATATGGCCTTAGTCAACCACCCTGGCCAAGTACGGGTTATTCGACTACGCAACCTAAGAATTTCTTCTTAGGTGTCCAGGTGCCATAGACAAAGTAACAATGTCATAACGATAACGAAGTTCGAAAAGAATAAAATGTATGGGATTGACATTAGACGCGATAAATCACGAGGTCAATCTAATGTCAATCCCATACATTTTATTATTTTCGAACTTAGTTATCGTTATAATATTGTTATTTTGTCTAAAACCCCAGGTTTCCTCACTATGTTTTCCTTCACCGTTAAAGCGTCGAATAATTGTACAAATTAATTACAAATTTGAAAAACACAGTGGTACGTGGCGGGGTTTGAACTGGCGACCTCTCGAATGGCAAGCAACGACCTTAACCAGTCGGCCTTATTTCTAATATTAGTAACTCGGTCTAAATTGAAGTACGAGTATACCAGACGAAAATCTGCTTAATGAAAGAACATAGTATGTGGTAGAAATTATTCCAGTCACGTAACCACTAAACAATGTGTTAAGAATTTAGTTCATCGCCTTATCAGGTAACTAATACAGCTTAACGGTTATAATTGGTTTTGTAATTAGTATTTAACCTTTACTACACTATTTATGAGAAAATAAGTAGGTAGATATAGTGTGCATAATTTCTAGTACCTAGGTAAATTGTACCTAGGTATTTCCTTATACTTTAAGTACTAGCGTTATAAAAATGAAGAGAAGACGTAAACAATACGCATAATAGGTTTACAAAAATGGATATCGCTCGCTGACAAAGCTAGATTTACAGCTTTATGTGACAGTTGACTTCTTTATCCAGCCATTAATGTCCCACTGCTGGGTAAAGGCTAGCTGTATAGGAAATAATTAGCCTTAAATCAAATGAACACACTTGTTGGATATTTTAATGCATAAGAAATAATTGGACTGTACCGAAAAACATGAATCGAGAATATATTATTAGTCACAATGGAAATTATTCGCGATTTATATTGTTACGACCACGAGAGACCGTGCAAGCGGAATTAGTCTTATCGTCGTATGGATAAGGTCTATATTCGCTTGCACGATACTACGCTACACACTCTGGTAGGTTGTAGCGAGCTCTAGAGTGTTCTAAAGTAATAATAATATTACGACCTTGAGAGACCGTGCAAGCGAAATTAGTCTTATCGTCGTATGGATAAGGTTTATATTCGCTTGCACGATACTACGTCACACACTCTGGTCGGTCGGAGCGAGCTCCAGCGAGTTCTAGAAATTTCGATCCCCGCGAGAAGATTCTCGACGCCACGCGAAGAGCTGCGTCCTCACTGGGTATAAAAGCGGGATGTACGACGCGACGGGACAGTTCCGATTTGGAAAGCGAAGCGAATCAGTCTCCTGCGAACTAGAAGTGATCGAGTGCGTTACCTGCGAATAGTATCAGTGAAATTCAGTGTTTTAGTGTGATTCAGTGCTTTAGTGTAATTTAGTGTTCCGTGTTAAGTGTTGTAATTAAGTGTTTTTAATTGTGTTTTTAAGTGTTTAATTGTGTAATTGTTAGTCGATAAATAAATCATTGTCTTTTGGTGACTTTTGGCGTATCTTGAATTTAACGTACCCCGTTCCCGCAACAATTGGTGTCAGAAGTGGAATTCAAGATGCCTCTTACACCACGAGAAGACAGTGAGGGTCGAGTAACAAGGAGTCAAACCGCGGCCCTGCAAGAGGGTGAAGGCACTTCAACGGAGGGATCAATTCAAACATCAATTGGGCCTGTGAAGCTTGCAGACTTATTTAAAATGCTGCAGACACAAGCCCGTCGCCAGGAGGAGCAAGCCCGTCGCCAGGAGGAGCAAGCCCGTCGCCAGGAGGAGCAATTCGCTAAACTGAGGGAAGAACAAGCCCTTCGCCAGGAAAAGCAAGACCTTCGCCAGGAAGAGCTAAGCAAGAGTTTGTTGGGGGCTATTGAGAAGAAGCACGAAGTATTAGAAAAGCAGATTGATGCTCTCAAGGATGATGTGATGAAACATGAAGATCGATTCACCCAACATGAAGATCGATTCACCCAACATGAGGATCGATTGAGCCAGGTGGATGCTGAGATGCGACAGCTGCATACCAAAATGACAAGAGTGGGGACCCGGGGTGCTACGGTAGTGTCGGATTCTCCGAAAATCGAAGTACCCCACTTCGATGGAACGACGTCTTGGGCAGCATTTTGGTACCAGTTCGAGACGGTGGCTAAAGGAAAGGGGTGGAACGAGGAAGAGTCCTTGATAGCTCTGACTCTGGCTCTTCGTGGAGATGCCCTGCTCACGTTGGAAAACCTGCCTTCGGATAACAGAACTTTAGGTGCTCTCCAAAGAGCACTAGAGGGCAGGTACAGCGACAAACACCTAGAACACGCATATAGAGCACAACTCCGCGATCGACAGCAGAAGCCTGGTGAGAGTCTGCAGCAATGGGCAACGGAAATCGAAAGGCTTGTCAGACGTGCATACGTGTCATGCCCGACAATGGTGGAATCAATGATCCCGCAAGCTTTCTGTGATGGAATTAGAGACGCAGACGTCAGACACACCGTGAAATTGAGCCATCATCAGACCTTACAGGAAGCTCTAGCCCATGCTTTGGAGGTGGAAGCCGTGCGTCAAGACGCTAGAACTCAACGACTTCGGGAGGTTGTGGTGAAGGAAAAACCTTCTTTGGGTCCGATGTGCTATGGCTGCGGCGAGAGGGGCCATATTCGGAGTAGTTGCCCCAAGCGAAGATGGCCACGTAGAACGACAGTAGCGTCCTCTACACAGGTGGACGCAGAAGAGCTGTCGTTAAACTAGAAGAAGCCAGGGCCGTGGGGCGGGCGCTGGCTGGTCAACATCGAGCCCCTACCGTCACTGTTTCACAGATTGGTAATGGGAACAACCTTACAGTGGTTGGACAGCTGAACAGCGTAACGTGTCATTTTACTATTGACACCGGTGCTTCAAGAACAATAGTGCGTCCGGAGCTATTGAAAAGGACTATTGTGTGGAATCAGAGACCATCCGTTCAGCTTCAAACAGCAACAGGCCAGCCAGTTACCGTCTTCGGTGAGACGATGGCGAAGATAACCATTGGAGAACAGACCTTTGAATACGGTGTACTCGTAGCAGACATCACGGACGATTGCATCATCGGATTGGACTTTTTAAGAGACCAGAAGTGTGTTGTAGACGTCGCTAAAGGAGTACTTAGTTTCCCCGAACAAGAAGTATTCCTAGAGGGAGCGAGATCATGCGCAGTTTACTGCCTGAAAAATACGACCCTACCGCCGAGATCTGAAACTCTGGTCAAAGTTAAATTCCCTTACACTGCGTGTCAAGGGCGAAGCGTCGTCATAGAAAACTGCGGCGACCATCCGAGTTGGATCACAGCAAGAACTCTGGCAATGACCGGAAAAGGAGCGCTGGTGCGAGTCATCAATCTTAGTGGAGATGAAGTGCAGCTACGAAGAAACTGTGTCATCGGACGGTGCGATGCAGGTCAATCCATCAGAAGGCTGAAAAGGGCCCGGGAACCGGAATCCTGTCAACAAGATGACGTCACGCCGCTCCTAGCAAATTGTAAGGACAAGCTATCTGAGCGGGAACTTCAGCAAGCTAAAAGGTTGTTGCTGGATTTCAACGACATATTTTCGAAGGGTGACCATGATTTGGGAAGGACAGGTCTCGTTAAACACAGAATAGACACGGGAGACGCGCCACCAATCAAGCAGCGGCCTAGACGCCTTCCATTTGCCAAAGAGAAGGAGGTAGCAGACATGGTTGCCGAGATGCAGAAGAACCGCATCATAGAACCTTCCACAAGCCCGTGGTCTTCGCCAGTAGTCCTAGTAAAGAAGAAGGACGGCAGCACCAGGTTTTGTGTGGACTACCGATTGTTGAATAATGCAACGAAGAAGGACAGCTACCCTCTGCCCCGTATAGACGACACACTGGACATGTTGAGCGGCATGAAGTGGTTCTCAACAGTGGACCTTAAGAGTGGGTACTGGCAAGTTGACATCCATCCAGAAGACAAAGAGAAGACGGCATTTACGACTGGAACTAGGAATGGATTGTGGCAGTTCAACGTCATGCCCTTTGGCCTTTGCAACGCTCCGGCGACATTCGAGCGATTGATGGAAAGGGTACTGGTTGGACTTCTGGGTGATGCATGCCTGGTCTATCTGGATGACATCATTGTCATGGGTCGAAATTTTACAGAGCATGTCAGTAACCTGAGGAAGGTTTTCACCAGAATACGAGAAGCAAACTTGAGACTCAGCCCAAAGAAATGCACATTTTTCAAGGAGGAAGTCGCCTACTTAGGCCACATTATTTCATCGAAAGGTGTAAGGACTGACCCAGAGAAGATAAAAGCTGTCCAAGAATGGCCTATACCAGTTAACAAGACCGACGTGAGATCATTTTTGGGTTTATGCGCATACTACCGGCGCTTTGTAAAGAACTTCTCTGATATAGCGAAACCTCTTCATCGGCTCACGGAAGATAAACGAGTATTCGCCTGGGACTCGGAATGTGATCAAGCCTTCTTCAGATTAAAAGAACACCTCTGCACCAGTCCTATACTTGGCTACCCGAACAGAGAAGGAAGGTTTATCGTGGACACCGATGCCAGCAATACTGGCATAGGCGGAGTTCTGTCGCAAGAGCAAGGTGAACGAGAAGTGGTGATCGCCTATTTCAGTAAGTCACTTTCAAAACCTGAAAGGAACTACTGTGTGACTCGTAAGGAACTGTTGGCGGTAGTAAAGACTCTACAGCATTTCAACAAGTATCTCGTTGGAAGACAGTTTACCCTGCGGACAGATCATGCTGCGTTAAAATGGCTCTTGCAGTTTAAGAACCCTGAAGGACAAGTGGCGCGGTGGCTAGAGCAACTACAGGAGTACAACTTCACAACAGAACATCGGAGTGGTAGAACGCATTTGAATGCCGATGCCCTATCAAGGAGACCTTGTCCTGTGGCCTGCAGTCATTGTTCTAAGACGGAGACTAAAGAAGAAGTCCGGATGATTACCACCCAGGGACTTGATAATGAATGGAGCGAAGACGCTATCAAAAAGGCTCAAAAGAAGATAGTGACCTGAGGAAAATATTTGAATGGAAAGAAGTAGGTCAAAAACCTTCTTGGAGCCATGTAGCATCATCAAGCCCCATCACGAAAAAGTTACTGGGCACAATGGGACAGTTTGGAGATTAAGGATGGAGTACTCTTCAGGAAATGGGAAACACCAAAAGGGGATCAAACGACACTACAGCTGATTGTACCCCGTAAACAAGTTGTTTCGCTACTGAGATACATACACGATGGGGTATCCGGGGGACATTTAGGCGTGAAGAAGACCCTAGAGAAGCTGAGACAGAGGTTCTACTGGATACACTGTCGGGAGGATGTCGAAGACTGGTGCAAGAAATGTACGACTTGCGCATCAGTAAAGGGCCCACAAACCAGAAGTAAGGGCAAACTCAAGCTGTACAACGTCGGCGCTCCATGGGAAAGAATCGCAGTAGATGTAGCTGGCCCCTTTCCAGAATCCGATGAGGGAAACAAGTACATCATTGTGGTCCAAGATTACTTCACAAAGTGGCCTGAAGTCTTCGCTACGCCTAATCAAGAAGCAAAGACGGTCGCCAAGAAGTTAGTCCACGAGGAGGTCTGTCAACTGTTGGGTATGCATAAGACCCGTACTACACCAGCACACCCGCAATCCGATGGCATGGTCGAGAGATTCAACCAAACGTTGGAAAACCACTTGGCCAAAGTTGTGGACGAGCATCAACGAGACTGGGACCAGTACATACCGCTTTTCTTGCTGTCCTACCGATCTGCGATCCACGATAGCACCAGCGCAACCCCAGCAATGGTAAACTTCGGTAGAGAAATGCGGCTTCCGGTAGACGCGTTGACTGGGACACCGCCAGAAGCTCCGAAACCAGTAACCGAATATGCGGCTGACCTACAGAAGCGCCTGGATGAAGTACATGCTCTCGTCAGAGACTGCAGTCTAAAATCCAGCGAAAGAATGAAAACCCGTTACGACCGCAAAGCCAACACCGACGGTTTCGATGAAGGGAGTCTGGTTTGGTTACACAACCCACTCAGGAAGAAGGGCAAATCACCGAAGTTCCAGCCAAGGTGGGAAGGACCATACAAGATCATCACTAGGCTGAACGACTTAACCTATCGGATCAAACAAGGGACAAGAGGCAAGCCGAAAATTGTTCACATTGATCGATTGGCTCGTTACCATGGGTCAAATGATGCTCGGGACGAGCATGACTAAGAGGGGGATAATGTTACGACCACGAGAGACCGTGCAAGCGGAATTAGTCTTATCGTCGTATGGATAAGGTCTATATTCGCTTGCACGATACTACGCTACACACTCTGGTAGGTTGTAGCGAGCTCTAGAGTGTTCTAAAGTAATAATAATATTACGACCTTGAGAGACCGTGCAAGCGAAATTAGTCTTATCGTCGTATGGATAAGGTTTATATTCGCTTGCACGATACTACGTCACACACTCTGGTCGGTCGGAGCGAGCTCCAGCGAGTTCTAGAAATTTCGATCCCCGCGAGAAGATTCTCGACGCCACGCGAAGAGCTGCGTCCTCACTGGGTATAAAAGCGGGATGTACGACGCGACGGGACAGTTCCGATTTGGAAAGCGAAGCGAATCAGTCTCCTGCGAACTAGAAGTGATCGAGTGCGTTACCTGCGAATAGTATCAGTGAAATTCAGTGTTTTAGTGTGATTCAGTGCTTTAGTGTAATTTAGTGTTCCGTGTTAAGTGTTGTAATTAAGTGTTTTTAATTGTGTTTTTTAAGTGTTTAATTGTGTAATTGTTAGTCGATAAATAAATCATTGTCTTTTGGTGACTTTTGGCGTATCTTGAATTTAACGTACCCCGTTCCCGCAACAATATTAAAGTGCACATTGAGTTTAAATACATGTAGATTTCTATAAGATTGAAATACTATAAATAGAATCTATGTTACCAATACACTAATGAGATAATTAATCAATGTAAAGTTATTTATTTAGTAGCCTTCATATTGTGCTAGTAAACTAATAAAATGACAGCCTTCGACAAAAATAGTAGAGATCCCAAAAATGTATCTGCCCTAGTTACCGCTAATTAAGGTAATACGAACATACTAGATGTTTAACGCGACTTCGTTCGCGTGAAATTTTCCATTAAATATGTGGCGTAGTAATTTCGGAAGATCTTCTAACGAAAAACTATGTAGTTGGGTTAAGACCAGCAATTGCATTCAATGCATAGGTACCAAAAGCTTTGTCATAAGTAAGAACATATATATTTTTTCTACATAATACAATATATTGTTATTTCATTCTAATAAATCATGAAAGTCTTTACTCGTATAATGAGTGCAATAATATGTTGCTAGGTAGCCGACATATAACATGCGAGATTCCGTGATGAAAAAAGAACGATGAATACCATGGAAAATGTTGCGTGAATTTAATTTATCTACGGTATTTATCAGAAAAGTAGCGATGTCGACAGGTGCATAGTTATTTACGCCAAACTTAGCCAATAACTGTATATAAACCGGAATATAGGAGATGAGAGTAACAAGTTTCTTAATGACAATGTATTCGATTTAACTATGTTATTATAAGGCATACATGGTATCATCAAGCTAAATATAACTGACGGACCCGTATGCCATTATTATCATTATTCTTTTTCGCGTGTTTTTATCACCTGTCTTTATGGGGGTTAACTTACCACGATCTATGGTTAAATAGGCCTGGTAATTACAGAGGTAATGTTGGACGATTACTAGCGTGGACTGAGGACAAACTTAACTTTGAGAAATTGAGCAATGAGCATGTTAATTATTTATTAAAGTCTATTTACAAAAGTTTAAATTTAAAGTATTTAAACATAACACATTCACAAAAGTATCACATAATAATAAGTTTTAACATAGATCGTTCTATCTAGAAACAACGCGATTGTTTTAACCTTCAGCAAATACTTTACAGATAAATATAAAAGCATCTCAAATAACTATTGACCAAAAACACACACGAATTGCCTCATTCGTAGCAAAAAAAAAACAAACACTATGTCTCACAGTTCGCCGTATCAACATCGTCAATGCCAAGAGTTTGAAAAAGCGGTATGTTTTCCTTAAAGTAATAGATAATACTGTGGAGACGATTCTGACTAAAACACATTGGATGAATGGGATGATTCAAATCCTGTGTGACTTTTTGCATTGGAAAAAATTACAAATATCTTCGATCTGTGGGATATATATGTTACGGCTAATACCCGAAGTGCGGCTACACCTAGGTTTAGCCGGCTAGAACTAGGTGTAGCCACTTACTCTTGGCTAAACCTAGGTGTAGCCGATTGTTTTCGGATAAAACTAGGTCTAGCCTTCATCATGCCGGCTACAACTAGGTCCAGCCATTCCCTGTCGGCTAATACTAGGTTCAGAGAATCCCTGTTGGATAAAACTTAGATGCGTGTCCCGCCACGCCTTCCGTCCTTCCCCGCGTCACACTCAGGACTCATAGCATATGCAGCAGCAGCGCGGGGTGGAGGGCGTAGCGAGACACGCGCCTCTGCAGGTTGTGAGCGCCAAGTGCTGCTGATCTACTGCAGGTCTACTAGCGAGTGTGACTCATAGCGTCTGTACATAGTTGTAACTGCCTCGTTGGTCTATTGGTAGCAAGCGCTGCAAAAGGACCGAGAGGTCCCCGGTTCGAGTCTGCGGTCGGTGAAAATTTGTGTGAATTTTTCTGTAATGAAAATACTCAGCTCGGAGTTAGGAAGTTGGCGGTTGAACGCCCGTGCCTCGGAAAGCATGTTAAGCCGGTGGTCCTGCGCCCGATCTCTCATCGGACATATCGGATTGCCGACTTACCAAATTATGAGAGTAGGGGAAAAGAGAGTGCACTTGTGTTTGCGCGCACACTTGTGCACTATAATAATTATAACCTACGCACTTGGCTGATCTCAATTGAGATCGGCTGCCATGGCTGAAATCGGTCGGACGCCTTATCTTACATACTTAGTTATAGCCGGCATGCTTTCGGCAGAGCTTTTTTAGATATTACAAAAACATCCAATAATTAGAAACCAAGGTAGTTTTTCATTGTTTTAAATCAAATTGTAATAAATAACACATATTGTTAGGAGTAAATTGTTAAGTACAATAGGAACAATCAGGAACATTTTTTTAACAACAGACAAAAGTTGCATATTATAATTTTAAAGAATATTATTTTATAATTATAAATCACAGGTTTATAAAGTAACATAAACTATTTAGAACAATCTATACTTGAGTGACATTTTGAGTTGCACATAATACCAACAGCTTTGCAGAGGCACTTTATGTTGCCACATTTGGTTTTGTAGTTGCATGTTTTCTAATTAATGGATGTTGTTGTAATATCTAAAAAAGCTCTGCCGATAGCATGCCGGCTATAACTATGTAAGATAAGGCGTCCGACCGATTTCAGCCATGGCAGCCGATCTCAATTGAGATCAGCCAAGTGCGCAGGACATATTATAGTGCACAAGTGTGCACGCAAACACAAGTGCACACTCTTTTCCCTTACTCTCATAATTCGGTGAGTTGGCAATCCGACATAACCGATGAGAGATCGGGCGCAGGACCAGCGGCTTAACGTGCTTTCCGAGGCACGGGCGTTCAACCGCCAACTTCCTAACTCCAGGCTGAGTAATTTCATAACAGAAAAACTCACACAAATTTTGACCGACCCCGGACTCGAACCGGGGACCTCTCGGTCCTTACGCAGCGCTTGCTACCAATAGACCAACGAGGCAGTTACAACTATGTACAGACGCTATGAGTCACACTCGCTAGTAGACCTGCAGTAGATCAGCAGCACTTGGCGCTCACAACCTGCAGAGGCGCGTGTCTCGCTTCGCCCTCCACCCCGCGCTGCTGCTGCAGATGCTATGAGTCCTGAGTGTGACGCGGGGAAGGACGGAAGGCGTGGCGGGACACGCATCTAAGTTTTATCCAACAGGGATTCTCTGAACCTAGTATTAGCCGACAGGGAATGGCTGGACCTAGTTGTAGCCGGCATGATGAAGGCTAGACCTAGTTTTATCCGAAAACAATCGGCTACACCTAGGTTTAGCCAAGAGTTAGTGGCTACACCTAGTTCTAGCCGGCTAAACCTAGGTGTAGCCGCACTTCGGGTATTAGCCGTAACATATATATATCCCACAAGTTGGAAATCGCGTCCGAATAACGTAAACTAAAATATTATGTTGTCGTAGTATGAGTAATACTATACAAATTTTCTTAGGGGTGAGAGCCATCCGCTCCCCCGCAAGTCTGGTGATGATGACGAGGCTACTTCAAGCCATCTTCGTATTTCAGATAGAAAAAAAGATTAACGTCCTAATCTTTAAGGTTGTGGTCACACGTGACTATACATTCTGATTTTACTGATATTATCCTTACTTCCTTACTTATAATATTATAAACGTGAAAGTTTGTGAGTATGGATTTTTGTTACTCTTTCACGCTCAAACGTCAAACGAAAATTAGTATGGGAGAATTTTTACGTGTTTGTCGATTTTTATAAAACTTGGCATGGAGGTAGCTGGCACTCGGAAGAGACCAGCGCTATTTCTTTTTTTTTTTTTAATTCAACCAACCAAAAATTCAAAAAATTAGTATGGGAGAACTTTTACTAGTAACAGAGCCCACGACCAAAACCATGTCTCATAGCAATACGGCAAAAACCCTATAAAATCTTTAGATTGTATGATTCTGAACCCGACTAGGTATATAGTAACGGTCGAAAGTGTAGCAACTGCGTGGGAGGCCATTTCTGCTGTGTCAAAAAAAAAAGGCAGTCGGTATTATAGCAATACGTCTGATAGTGATGATGTACATAGATTTTATAATTGTATTACGAAAAAGTTTGTTTTCAGACATTTTGTGCGTAGCACATAGCCTGAGCGCATTTTTGAAAATGTCAACAAATTTAGCCGACCTGTATCATAGCAATACGGATAATTTTTTTTTTAACTTTTCGTTTTGCTGCCTTGATTACCAAAAACCTGTTTTCAGACACTTTAAGTGTAGCATATGGAGTATATGCTAAAACGAAAATAACAAGTGTGCTTTAAATAAAACCAAAACTATCAAATCAATCAGTATTTAATTTCAACAGCCTCATCGCTTGTTACGCCCCTGCCCCTTTCTTACTATTATTCATTGGTTTCATTCAAGATACCTCAATACGATTCTTAAATGATATCTGAGTATCGAAAAGTTGTCTGATAGAGAAGATGCTACACTTCATTTGTCTGATATAAATTTTTTGCACATGTGGACAATTTATTCTATCATGTCTAGCACTTTCAGACATATTGCTATGATACCGATCGGTAAAATTTGTTAACATTTTCAAAACGGTCTCAAAATCTTATGCGTCCACATTTCCGTCTGAAAATTGTTTTGTTCGCATCAAATAACCAAAATTTACTAATAAAAAAGATTTTCAGACGTATTGCTATGAGACATTTTTTTTGTCTCATTTTTAATCTTTTTAAGTGATTTTACGGGTTTGCGCTACACCACTAACGTCTGAAAAATATGTTTCCGGTATCTCAGAATCATCATTTAACTACAGTCTGCAAATCAGACATATTGCTATGATGCAGTTCGGTAAAATTCTTTGACAATTTTGAAAATTCGGTCACATCAAACGCTACGCGGAAAATGTCTGATATTGGTATTTTCGAGTTCAGAATAATCTTATCTATCGATTTGATGCGGTTTTGGCCGTATTGCTATGAGACAAAAATTTTGGTCGTGGGCTCTGTTACTATACGTGTTTATAGAAGTTCTTAATAATTACATTGATTTTCATATTTGCTACCATGTATGGATTTACATCAGAGCCAGCCAAATAATAAAATCAATTAACATTTATTTATTTATTTATTTTGACAGGTCTTTCTTTTCATTATTTTAGTGACTCCGTCCGTGAATTCCTTATTGCGTAAAACATTACCGTTTCTCATTAGGTCTCCTTTCTTACGTCCTAGTAGTCCATAATCTGGGTAAGGAAATTGTCCTACCGTTGCTACATAACTAATCTATGTACCAAATGACATACAGAACAGTGCAGTATGTAGTTAACGTGAAAATATAAATAAACTAGCTTTCCGCCCGCGACTTTGTCCGCGTAGAGACGTTTAACGGGTAAAACATTACTTCCTTATAGACCAGTCAGATAAAAAGTAGCCTATAATCCTTTTCTAGGCTCTGGACTATATCTGTACCAAATTTCATTTAAATCGGTTCAGTACTTTACGCGTGAAAGCGTAACAGGCAGACAGACAGAGTTACTTTCGGATTTATAATATTAGTAAGGATATTACACTACATCACATACATGGATCTGATCCCGTGGTAAGTAGCATAAGCACTTGTGTTACAGATATCAGAATCTTAGAACCGTTGGTAGTGATTCTGGGAACCACTCAACCGAACCAGTGAGACAAAGTACAAATCCAGCAAACGACTTTTTTTTCACACGGGGGAAATCCTCATGGATACCATAGCGCTGGGGCAACGCTGTGGTTATGCCGAACTTTTACCGGCTAAAACCTCCGGGATCTTCCTGCTCACCGCTGGTGGTAAGGGGACAGTGGTACACTGGCGCATTCTTCACTGTATCCAGCAAACGACCTGCCCCAATCCTCGCAGCCAGCGATTCACACCGGCTGTACAGAACATTCGAGCTGTGTCAATTACCGTATCGGGCATTGAGCAATTGGCTCGCACTGGCGGGTCACAATTGGTCCCTTCTTATCCACTTGCAGCGACGGAAACGTGACAAAAGAGACCCGTAACTCCTATGTACGACGCGGCCGATAAGTTAAAGTGTATAGAGATAGATGGATTACACAATATCACATGGAATTCCTACTAAAATGTTTAACTGCGAAAGTAATGTTCGATTTCGGCCATGGCGGTCGATCTCAATAGAAATCAGCTATGTAGGACACAGAGCACAAACATAAGAGTATTCTTAGTTCCCTCACTCTCATAGTTCAGTGAATCGACAAGATGATTAACAATCCGAGGTTATGATTAAAAATCATGGTCACATCCACCAACTTCCTGAATCCAGGCTGAGTTGAGGATAGAGCTGAGAAAAAAATATACCCAATCGTATACATACAACACATTATCAATAATTACATAAAGCCAATTATAAAATTCATTCCAAAGAACCTAAAAGACAAGCCTTTATTTACGCTTACATCAGATGCAGATACAAATAACTGCAATAAAAAGGTCGTGTATGTTTACCGATACACCCCCGGGGTTATCGAACACATGTGAATCGGCAATGGTGATAATTAACCGCCTATTTCTTCCACTGCACAAGCGTCAGTGTTCTGTATAGATAACCTAAGGAGTGCACAACTTAGGCTAATTAAATTGATAACTCTTTGGTCCCTCACGCGACGGACCAGTGCAGCGCGTCAGCCAATCACATGGCTAACGACTGGTGGTTTAGTAAATATATCGCAACATCACATACATTGTTCCGATTCTGAACTAAGTCGTTTAAGCACTTGTTAACTTCAACATGGCTAAATGAGGACCAAGAAAGTGATACACGGACTCTACCTAAGTAAGTATGAAGTCCTAGGGAATAAATACAGAAACAGAAAACATCGTGATTAGCAGTGAGGACGTGGGCTGATGATAATGATGATGAAAATTATAAATGTATGTCGCGCTTTCACGTTTATTAGCATGAACCGATTTCAATGAATTTTGGTACACTAATAGTGCTTTAGTTAGGACATAAGGGAGTATTGTATATTTTTTGTTTCTTTTTTTAATTATTGAGGAAGAGCGAAGCTTTATCTAGACTTCTAGGGTCAGTTTTCGCAAATATTGACGATGTCAAATGTCGCTCATGAGCAACGATAAGATGGGTCATATAATCCCCTTTTGAGTATTTACGTATTAGTTTTATCTATGCACGTCATACAAACTCCATAAAAGGAAATCGTTGACGTACTTTCCACTGCACCTAACAAACTCTATCAGTTTCTATGAGGTCATACTTATTAGTGTTAGAAAATGATAAAACACGGTTCTCAACCTACAAATATAACAATGTATCATACTTGAAAGTGCTATCACGAAGACGAAGATGTTAATGATCATTACATAGAGCTTAGCTTTATTTTAACGATGCCATTCTCTACGACTATTCTCACCGTTGCCATGTAACAATAAAATTATGCTTAGAACTGTTCTAGCAAGTTTATAGTTACTCTAATATATTAATTGCACACACCCTCAAATTCAAATTCAAATCGTTTATTGCGTGTCACATTACAAGTTAGGTACATAGATGGAATAAGTATAAAGGTATACAGGTGACGCCCTGTAAGGGCATAGCAAACACCCTTACAGGGTCATGTTTATGTACCTAGGTTAAGAACATGTTGCAAATAAATATTCTATTCTATTCAATTAATTTTAATTTGTAGATTATATAATGTATAAATTATGATGATATCTGTTGGGAAAACCATTTTAACTTCTTAGGGTTATTTTTCAGCGCAATTTTCGTAACTGAAAAACATGTAATATGACATTTAATTAAATAATAAATAAACATTTTACAACATCAGATACGTTGATCTGATCCCGTGGTAAATAGCTCAAAGCACTTGTAACGGATACCAGAATCAACAGTGAGTACGCAAATGAACTTAAATATATTTACTAAAACACCCAGACACGGAACAAACTCTGATGTTCGTCACACAAATATTTGTCCCGGGTGGGAATCGAAACGACAACTCTTGGAGCCGTAGGCAGTGAGTCTGGGTCACTAACCACTGTTCCACCGAGGCAGCAAATTAGTAGATAGTTAACGCGTAAAACTAAAAAAAGACACAATAATAATGCCCACTGTCATAAGGCTTTTAGGCTGCCCAATCACGTCCGACACGTCGGACCGAATTTTCTTTCGATGATTTTGTATGATATGTTCATCATCATAATCATCATTGTAGGTAGCATACTAGAAATATTTCTATAGTTTCATGTACATAGTTTATAACTTATATTAGCCAAATTAGAAAACTGAAAATGTCCGGGATATTTATAATGTTGTGTTGTTTTAATGAGCTCCCGATATTTCGGGCTTCGGCACTCTTGCAAGCGCCATGATCACGGGTGAACTCGTGTGGCGCTTGCAACAGTGCCAAAATATCGGACAATGGTAAATATCCCGGACATTTTCAGTTCTCTAATGTGTGTAACCATGACAATTTAAAAAGATATAGCCAAAGGTAAAATGAAAGGCATCTCACCAGATACAAGGGGTTACTTGCAACGTGACTGTACATAGAAACTAATAGAAAGCACCCGTCACATTAGGCATTTAGACCTAGGTTAATTGGGTATTTTCGAAGATAAGCAATATCTGTAGGCACAATCTTGTTGCCATTTCCTTGAGTCTAACGGTAGATAATTTTAATTAGCTATTCCATCACGTGTGCGCTTTAATTTGCTTAATTGATATTGAACTTGTTACTTGAATGGTCTTGAGAGATCAGAGATTTTGATTCTTACGTAGATAATCCAGTTTGTAAGTAGGGTCTGTTTGTTATTTTATTTGAAAACTTTAGATAATTAAATACAAAACTCGACATAGAAACTGAGGCATAAATTATTATATAACCATTTTTATTGCGTGATTGAGAAGAAAACCCCCAACTTCATATTTGGATCTCACTACCGCTTTCCATCAGGTGAAGTGGGGTCAACTTGTTAGCCTATTGCAAAAAAAAAAGATGTTTATATTTGAAACTATCATGATATGGCACGGTTGATTTATCATCAGCCCATATACGTCCCCACTGCTGGGGCACGCGCCTACCCAAAACTAGAGCGATCAGGCATTCACAGGTGTGTAGGTTTCCAAAAGAAAACACAGTGGTACGTGGCGGGGTCTGACCTGGCGACTTCTCGCATGGCAAGCAACGACCACTCGGCCATCGACGCTTTTTCATGACGAACGACGGTAGATTAAGTCCTACGAAATGTCAATCCGATTAGGTATCTATAATGTTAAAAGGAAACAAAGACTATTTAGGCTTAACCTACAAAAAATCATCTACATATATGCCATAAGAGGGCCTGAAAATAATCAATATCATAAGATATAGGCATAAGCCACAGATGTCATAAATTAAAAGATCAATATAAAATCTCTTCATCCACCGATTGATATGCAAATTACTCGCGAAAACAATATCTGACGATAACAAGCCCACTTTGCTATCGGTCAAAAGTGTCAAGTATTGACGTCATCACTTATCAAGGGACCTAATGTCGGTTCATATGTCATGTAGCCCTCTTACATAGGTATATACAAGCACTGATATGTTCTACTATGTTCGTTGTATTGGCAAACTAGCAGCAGCCCATGACTTCGTCCGTGTAGAAATTATTTAGGCAGCAATGATTAATTAAAAAAGCCTATATTTGCTATTTATTAGTGAAAGTCCCGTCAAAATTGGTCCAACCGTTTCGGAGAAGCAGGAATCAACAGGCATTCAGGCAAAATTGTTTAATTGTATTTTCCTTATTGGATATTGTTATACCCTTTATGAATCTATCATATCCATTTAGTAGATAAAAAGTCGTTATTTCAATATTACAAACAGACATTCTAGGCATGCTTGAATCTCTAAACCTAAGAGTTTCATGTCAACATACAAATTAATACAATCCTACCTCAAAAGGTAGAATAATAATATTGGAAAAGTACAATTGTATCCGGTATTGATGTGACGATAACTCATAAATGACAAACGTAATAGATTGATCGCAATAATAAATAAAAATATGACAGTAATAATAACGAGGATTATGAAAGATGATTATTATAAGTGATATGTAAAGTCGATAAAAATGTATTTGCTTGCCACTTACGAACTGATAAATCAGTACAGGAGGTCTTGATGTTGATCATTCATTGTTGTCATGATGTTGCTGGATTTTCAACTCTCCACATTATTTTTTCAGTTTCTTCTTCTTATCGTATGGTTGATAAACCACCTGGTGTCAAGAGTTTAAAACGCCCGTAGGCCTCTGACATGGCTTCACACACCGTTGAAAAATCTCTCAGGTGTGCTGGTTTTCTCACGATGTTTTCTTTCACCGTTAAAGCGTCGAATGATGGTACATATGAATTTCAAATTTGAAAAACACATTGGTACCTGGCGGGGTTTGAACTGGCGACCTCTCGCATGGCAAGCAACGAGCTTAACCACTCGGCCATCGACGCTTTTAATTTTAAATTTTTGTTGTTTCAGATTTATTCTGATAAATATTATTATGGTCTACTGTATCCTTAAAATATTATAAATACGAAAGTAACTCTTGTCTATCTTTCGCGCTTTCACGCCAAAACTATTGACATTTAACTGATTTGAATTATATTGGTATATTAAAGACTATAGAGGAAGATCCCAGAGCCGCCAGACATCACTTATTTTCTAATGGACAAAATATATACGATTGAGTAGTGGTGGGGTGTACTATCATCATATGACTAGTTGCTACCTTGACCAGACGGCCATTTTTCAGATATCAACCAATCAAGGTACATAGAAACACTGCTCACCTCACTTAAATTCTGATGGCTAATTTTAACATATATTTCACACAATATCATTAAAAATCAGGTTTTATTACTCCCAGACACATGCGGTCGGCGGTTTTACCTTACAGACGCTTTAAAGCTATGAAAAAATTTTTACTTTTACTTAATTTTACTTATTTTGTGATGCTTGATTTTTATATATGTTATTCAAACAACTATTTTAAAACGTTTTGCAAACGGACAGACCGATCCAAGGGGCCAAACATTCACCAAACCCAACTGTTTTAGAATTTTTTTTTTAAATTGAATTTAGTTAAGTTTTTCTAATAAAATAGTTTGTAAGGTACAATTCTATAATTATTGCGATCAGATGAGCACTTTTTAGTTGTTTGAATAACATATATAAAAATCAAGCATCAGAAAATAAGTAAAAGTAAAATTTTTTTCATAGCTTTAAAGCGTCTGTAAGGTAAAACCGCCGACCGCATGTGTCTGGGAGTAATGAATCCTGATTTTTAATGATATTGTGTGAAATATATGTTAAAATCAGCCATCAGAATTTAAGTGAGGTGAGCAGTGTTTCTATGTACCTTGATTGGTTGATATCTGAAAAATGGCCGTCTGGTCAAGGTAGCAACTAGTCATATGATGATAGTACACCCCAACACTACTCAATCGTATATATTTTGTCCATTAGAAAATAAGTGATGTCTGGCAGCTCTGGGATCTTGGACCACTATATATATTTTGAAAAACGGATGAATCACTAACAGTCGATGGCGCCACCTGTGGCTAACAGGGAAAAATTTGACGGCCTCAATAAGATGTTAGTTGGTCTAATGTTGGTCTAATTCGCACGTCGGCGGGATTCCTGGAAGGACAGATGATCCCCGGTCAAAAGTGGACGAATTGAATTCCGTTTTTCAAGATCATCTTAATACAAAATTAGTTCAGCAAAAACCACACCTACATGTAACAATTTCATTTCGTTTATCTCTCATTTAGAATACTTTACCTCAAAGAAAAATGTAGCGGCACATTATCTTCTACAGTTTGATTATTCTTTTTTCGTAAATAACACAAATATTTACATAGAACTAAAACAAGTCGATTGAAAAAAAAAGAACTGTAATCACCTAGGCGAAATAGTTGAAGAACGTGTGCACTAGAATAAACAAATCTGGCTAATTAGACTTCGTACCTGCCTAGGTATTTTAGGATGTTATGCTCACTGGTTTAGACATGTAGCTAGATGTTAGTTGGTATCTGCGTACTTGTTATGTTGACCTTCCTTTTAGGTATATCATGTTAATTTTGCAAACACTACGGTGATGGTATGTTATGGTATCTCATTGCCCTCTGATCTAGACTACTTGTTGGTTTTACCTATTACACGTAAGAAAAACTACGTTTTTTCAGTTACATGAATAGTAACCATCAGAATAATTAGTGTTGGTGGTATGAAGTTCGCCGGGATCACTAGTTGGAAATAAATATGAAAAATAGATTGCACTGGTTTAACTTATTTGGGGAGGCAGGATGGGACCACGATAGGCCGATGATGATGATACGAAAAATGGTTGTAGACAGTACATTCAGAATCCAATTAATTAGCTTTACAAGATATACGTTTAAAGGACATAATTATTAAACATCCCGAAAGTAATACATCTATTGACTGTTTGGTGCTAGCGCAAAACCGGCATAAGGGGTCGCGTATTTTTTTAGTCTAAATTTTAAATTTTGCTTCGTAAGTATTACTTGATAGAAATCTTCCTGCAATAGGCACACTAAATACCTCTAACTGAATATAACACAGTAACAAATTACATACACAAATGCCCGGTCCCCGGTATGACCGCAAGAACATCACATGATGGGTTGATGTGCCTAATCAATAGTGCAATCTACTAAGTATCCTGTCCCCCAACAACCAAGCCAAGTAATAACATATGAAGAACTGCAATCGATCTAAAAGCACTTGTGCAATTTGATGTCAATCAGCGGGTGCATTGAACGGAAATTAGCGGTTGGAATAGGACTTTCGACTTTAAAATGAGAGGCATAAGAGCGTCAACAAAGTTACAGGACATAACGTATGACGGATGTATGTATCATTTCGTAAATCGTAAACGTACGTACATATGGGCATCGTAATAACGTCACATACTCTTACTCCATACACCTGTGCAGTCATCACATCGCGATTCGCATCCACTAAATGTTACAGCAAAGTTACGTTCATATAGTAATAAACTATTGTCGAAGAACGCTTGAGCTAATAATGTAGAAAGAAGTATACATGTAGCGCCGACCCCACTATATATTGAAAATTGCTTTTAATTCTGAACTTCTTTAAAGAACCTTAAAATAATGCAGGTAAAGCAAAAAAAAGCGTCGATGGCCGAGTGGTTAAAGTTGTTGCTTCCAATGCGAGAGGTCGCCAGTTCGAACCCCGCCGCGTACGTAGTACGTAGTGTTAACTAATTTGAAATTCATATGTAGGATTATTCGACGCTTTAGCGGGGAAGGTAAACATCGTGAGGAAACCTGTACACCTACGAAGAAATTCTAAGGATGTGTAATCCAGCCGCTTGGGCAGCGTGGTTGACTTAGGCCTGATCGCCCTAGTTTAGGGCAGGCCAGTGCCCCAGCAGTGAAGACATATATGGGGTAATGATGATGATGAAAGCAAAAAGTACTCAAGTATTAAGCTCATGGTTTATCCATAGATCGCCGATCGATATGATCTAATGACATTACATTTTACAATCGATAAATTACAGAAAAATTTTTAATTAACTATGTAGTTAGTATCTATGTTATGTTAATCCTTTTATCACCCTAGCGACGAACCAAGTGATCGACATTATATCGACATCGGATCGATTCAGATATCGATGACGTCATTAACACTCAATCGATTGACTTTTGGACACTGGAAATTTCTAAATGTGTTTATTATTATTGTAATAAAATTGCTATTTTGACGATAGACATTTTTTGTTATAATATATTTTTCATGAATCAATGAGCGTAATTTGTTTATATGGGGTATTTTTTATATGGGTATTTATTTTTCCATTCTTATTTGTTATAAGTCTTAGGTTGAATTTACAATGTCTTATTTATTTGAAATCTTCATAAGAATCTGTGCAATTTAAATCAATATTAAAATAATCAAGAACTCATTCATAATTAAAGTGAATGTGTTTAATTTTGAAATTACCAATGCTGCGTTCCAGTCACAGCCACAAAAATAATAATTACCGATATAGATAAAGGCAACCCTAATTATTACCACTATCTTCTACTGAAGCCAAAACAACAGATACACAATGATGCCTTAGAGTAACCTCATCATCATCATCACCGGACTTGCGGGCGAGCGGACGGCTTGCACCTTTAAATAAATTTAAATGACACTCAATTCCTATTCATGATGTTGACATGTGACATCAGGACCTAGTTAAGAATTACAATGCCCTTTTACTAAGACTGTTTTGTACAGTAGATCCATGGTTTAAACCATAATATGTGTATACATGTGTCTTTACCCTTAAGTGTTTTACAAATAATAACATTAAAAGTTACACACACCATTATTATGGGTAATTATCAGCTTTAAGATTAGATGGTAGATATATAGCAACTTAATTAAATGTTGAGGCAATTATAATTATGCAGTATATAATGTTAGCTTTAATAAAGGTATTTCAGAAACACCTGTATGTGTATAGATATATAAAATATATTGTAAAATCATATCATTTCATAGACTTTTTATTAAACTACTGTAAATATTTATAGTTACTCTGATTATATAATCAATGTTACAGGAAAGTGTTTTGATACATTTCCTTGCGAGAAAACTGAAAAAGGTAATATACTGGACATTTTCAGTTTTCTAATGTGTGTAGTGTAATGTAACCATGCCTGTTTGAAATTAGATTTCCATGAAACATACACATACAATCATGTAGGTACCTAGTAATAATATTAATATGTCCTTAACCCGGCGTCAGCACAGTGAAAATATGCAACAACGACAGTAGGGTTGGGTCGACAGGACCCGTATAAGAAAACGCCATAAGTACAAAAGTTTAAATAAATTTCGTTTGTGTTAGTACTACCTGTATAATACGATTATCGTTATAGGTTTTGAGTAGAAAATAAAACAACAATATACGAAACTATCTTTTTAATGATTTTTTTATAAAAGTATCACAAATAAACAACAAAATAAACAACCTCTGTCTAAAACTAATAAAATTTTAACAAAACAAACTTTTTTATATAATATAAACTAATTTGTTACATGGTAATCAAGTCATTAATAGACATATAATATAACACCATTTGTATGCGTCTTATACGTCAGTCATGGTATCCTTATCATATGCGCAATCTCGGCAGTACAACATTGCATGCTCACTGCAGATGTATTTGCTACAGCTCCGACAATTATTATTAGTTTTTCTATCTTTTTTTGGCAGAACAGTCTTGGCATCTCTTTCTTACATTAGGTATCTTCTAAAAGTTCTAAAAATAACAAAATAAACAATATTATAAAACCAAAAAACATTTTTTAAAACGACGCAAAATTACGACACGAATAGTATGGTTGGGTCATATTTACCTTTTTCGCGTTTGACCATGTCTATCACCCGCTGCGGCCGCAACACGACTAATTGGCGATATCCCGCACTAAGTGGGGACCCTTAGCTCCAGCTACTGAGAAGTTTGGCAATGTCACACACAAATTTTACGAAACACGCTCATTTGAAAACTGCTCGGGTCAAATAGACCCAACTGTGCGAACGCCGGGTTAAGAAATTCTGTTTATAAGTAAAAATTTTTATAACACCAACTAAATTATGTCTCAAACTAACAACCAACCATTACAACATACTTATTGATAGAGATAACTATTGTAAATGTACTTTTTATGAGAGACAGACAAACAGACATACAAAGTACCTAATTATATAATCCTATAAGGACATTTCTTTTTGAGGTCTTTGAAATACACATTTCTCAAAATTTGCACATAGAGCTACACTCGGACGTGCATGACGTTGGCAAAGTTAAGAAAATTTATGATTTTCATTTACGGAAGCTTGATTCACTTACTACTGCTTAACCATGCGTATCGAAATATTTGCTAAGGTTATCAAAACAGAAAGTGAGATCCACCTGGATATTCAATGATCCAGCTACTCGTATCCTTGACCAAATTGCAATATCTTCGGATAAAAGGACAGATAAATATAGAACACCTATAAAAAGATTGAACTGCGAATTTCAAAACTGTTGGTAACTGAACAGTACAACTTTTTAACCAAGTTACAGAGAAAATATTGTGACTTACCTCTGGTATTCAATGAACAGCTTACTATATCACAACTCCGCAAAATTATTGTCAATAAACATCGGTAATTCAGTGAGAAATTGGAAAAAACTTGCACATCATTAAATGCACCAATCAACCAAAACAAAAACTCCAATACAAGACCGGGAAAACAGTTGCCATAAAGAATTTAAATCACCCCATTTCATAAAATTCTTTAAATTTTCAAAAGGTACCTACAATGTTATTACATATTCTGGATATTCATAAATAGGTATATTATTTTGTTCTAAAATTATAGGTACACGTACAGTCTTCATAATCATCATTTCCCTATTTCTCTGCCCCGCGTTCCATAGTAGGTGGGGTCGGGCGGCGCAACATGTCATTTTTAGGGTTCCGTAGCCAAAATGGCAAAAACGGAACCCTTATAGTTTCGTCATGTCCGTCTGTCCGTCTGTCCGTCTGTCCGTCTGTCCGTCTGTCACAGCCGATTTACTCGGAAACTATAAGTACTACAGTGATGAAATTTGATGGGAATATGTGTTGTATGAACCGCTACAAAAATATGATGCTAAATAGTAAAAAAAAGAATTGGGGGTGGGGCCCCCCATACATGTAACTGAGGGATGAAATTTTTTTTTTCGATGTACATACCCGTGTGGGGTATCAATGGAAAGGTCTTTTAAAATGATATAAAGTTTTCTAAAAAACATTTTTCTTAAAGTGAACGGTTTTTGAGATATCAGCTCTCAAAGTCGTAAAAAGTATGTCCCCCCCCCTCTATTTTTATAACTACGGGGTATAAAATTCTAAAAAAAATAGAGGTGATGCATGCTAATTAACTCTTTCAACGATTTTTGGTTTGATCAAAGTATCTCTTATAGTTTTTGAGATAGGTTGATTTTTATTATATTTGCTGCTACGGAACCCTTTGTGCGCGAGCCCGACTCGCACTTGGCCGGTTTTTTTTCATTCGGGTCGATAGACCCGAATGAAAACCAGAGCCTCCCGGCTCTGGTTATGCAGGCTTGTTTATGTGCTTGTGTTTATCTGTAAATATCCATAAAACTAGTCAAACACAAAACTACCGCGCTTCGGACGTTTTCCGACATTCACAACGATTTTCTGAGATTCGGAAAAAAATGTGTTAGAGTATGGATTTTCAGAATCTAAATATTAGAAAGACGTTGTAAATAGGTGAGTTGTTTTTGCTTCCTTAGACTGTAACCATAATGATTGGGAAAAAGACTTAACTGACAACAAAAATGGAGAGATTTATAAGGTTAAAGAAAAATTACAAGTTCCCGCATTTGAAATTTCTGCCTTTTTAAGTGTATTATGGTAGAATTATGGCAGCACTAATAAATAAACGTCAAAATAAAAGACGATTGTTTTTCAATTCCTTTATACGGGTCTCTGTCCCTTAAAATAAGAATTTCTAGTTATTTACAATAGCTCACGGAGAAAAATGTTACACTAAAAGACACGTTTTAGACCTTTGTACATTTTGACTTTTTATTACAGTTTTTAACCACTTAAATTAAAAAACAATTAATAAATCGTTGAAATTAAAAATATTTACGTGTAATGGAACGAATCTCATTTTTTTTAAATTACATTTCACGCAGAAATGATTTCGTGTATATTAATTTAAGCGTTGGTACAATTAGAATAAATTGATAAATAAGATAAAATTTCGTTATATTTTAGATTTATTGACATTTCTATATATTATTCACATAAGTTCTCTCATTATCGCTTGGAAAATGCTTTTTGGGACGTTTCATTACGTGCATTATTGTGATGAGGTCATCAGAGGCAGTCATCTGTCAAATGGATGGTAGTCAAAATCAAAACAAATTGCATTTTGTGTTTTATTAAATTTTAAGAAAATACCGCAAAAATGGGCTTATTTGGCAAATCACCGGAAAGAAATCCTAAGGAGATGGTATGTATTCAAAATTAAAAAAATATAATTCTTATAATTACCTTTTATTCTAATTAATCTACTTACAATGTTTTAGGTAAATGAATGGTCTCACAAATTAAGGAAAGAAGGCTATAATTTGGATAGACAAATAAGAGGTATGTCTGTAAGTAATAAAGGGATTTTCAGCAAATACAATAAAGTTAAATTGAAGTTATAGTTAATGACCTTGAATCCAAACTAATTTCTTGTATTGACTGTATCTGTATGGTAATACCTATTAAATAAGGATTTTTTTTATTTTGGTAAAACTAGTGCTGGTAATATTTTTAAAGAATCCCACTGGTAACTTTAAACCCGAAGGCAACTTTCATATTCTAATAAGTAATTTACAAAAGTAAGTATTTGTTAAAAGAGTGAATGGAGAAGTTTAAACAGCTAAAACGAAATTACAGGTATACAAAGGGAAGAAGAAAAAATAAAAAGGTCACTTAAAGAAGCTGCTTCCAAAAACGACCGGCAAGTGTGTACAATATTAGCGAAAGAAATCATCAGATCACGGAAAGCCATCAGTAAAATATACACAAGTAAAGCACATCTCAACTCGGTTCAGTTACAGATGAAGAATCAATTGGGTGAGTTGTTGTTGTATAATGGAAATGGTGCAACGGGCTGATATCTGCAACTCGATGTCAAAGCACCTATTAAAGCATGTTGTTGTTATATATAATAGGTACATTTATTGTTTTAAACTGTGTAGCAGATATTTGAAGACTTGTACTTGTTATAGTAAAGTGTTTCGACACATTAGTTTGTTGTAAATGTATTATTAAACATATACAAAATTATGAAGTATTTTGTATGTCTTAGTAAAACAGGAATCACTACAAAGTATAAGGTATGATGTATGATGTATGCTTAAATTCTTTTTAATAGAGGGATTTAAGAGGAAGTTTTTATGTATAATGTACCCAAGGTTAAGCGAGTGTGGGTCTCTAATTTAATATATGAAAATAATCATAACATCCAAGCCTTCATAGGGAAATTTATATTATTCTATTGTGACATGATACTAGGATGTAGACAATATCATAGTACATAATGGCAAATATTTTTGACTTAATGTCATATTTTCAGCAACCCTCAGAGTAGCAGGATCATTGCAGAAATCAACTGAGGTAAGGAATTCCAAAAGTTTTTATAGGTACATTGTATCTTTCTTCTATGCCATCTAAACTTCCATTAAATCAAGGTGTATTATGGTATACCAATATTATTAATATTGGCTATCATCATCATCATCAGCCCACTGCCGGGGTACGGGCCTACCCTAAATTAGGGTGATAAGGCCTTTAGTCCATGCTGGCCACTTTGGTTGATTAGTCAACCAGCTCACACTTCCACAACCTAAGAATTTCTTAATAGGTGTGCAGGTTTCCTCACAATATTTTCCTTCACCATTAAAGTGTCGAATTTGTACATATGAAATTCAAATTTGAAAAACATAGTGGTATGTGGCGGGGTTTGAACTGACGACCTCTCACATGGCAAGCAACAACCTTAATAATTACATGTAAAATTAATGTACTCTTTTTTTAAAAATTATTAAACCAGCTATCCACTAATAGTTGGTATGTACAATAAACAGTATAAAACTACTCAACAGGTCATGCAAGCGATGCAAGCCCTAATCCGTTTGCCAGAAGTGGCTCGCACCATGCAGGAGCTCAGCAAGGAGATGATGCGTGCAGGCATCATCGAGGAGATGCTGGACGATACCATGAGCTCCATGGAGGATGAGGAGGAAATGGAGGAGGCGGCACAGAGCGAGGTGGACAAGGTGAGGATAAAATCTAGGTGTTTTCAGGAAGCGGCGCTGGTGGCTCGGACTAAGAGGTTTAGCTCCTCATTTCTGCCCCGTGCCATTAAGGCATGGAATGCCCTTCCAGCTCATGTTTTCCCTTCTTCCTATGATCCCGGGCTCGTCAGGCGGGGCGTGAAACGGCATTTAAGCAGGCCTTCAGGGTGAGTGCGACCGGCTTAATATGATTTATTGTGCCTGTTGACCTCATATTTGGATCTCACTACTGCTTACCATCAGGTCATCTTGAGAGCCTAGTATAAAATAAAAGTCTAGAAAAAGGTCTCAGATGGCCAAATAAAAAGGCGTCTTATCGATGATTTGAAATAAGTAATGTGGTTTCTGTGTTTTTTTGTGAACTTTTATGATGTCTCCCTGTCTTCTTGGGCAGAATCATGTCCGATCAAATTCTATCCGGGATAGTTTATTCTGTCTCGGCCTGTATTTACATATTTATCCTGATTCTGATATCGTCTTAATACAGGTACTAAATGTGGAATCAATAAAATATATTAGTCGACAATAATTGAAACCTGTTCATTGTTTTAATAGTAAATATAATAAAAAATTATATTTATAAAGGCTAGGACTATGAGCCTGCTAATTTTGTGTCGGTGTATAATATCTATGTATGTATATCGGTCTTTGTAATCGATTAGTAAAAGCTGTGCTTGGTTTGGGGTCAAAAGATCTCCTACCTCAAATATTTATAAATTTATTAACCCCTAATAAGACACAGGGAAAATAGTTCCCACCAGATTTTGAACCTTATGTAGTTGTAATACCGGCGAAAACCAATGAAAAGATTCTATACCTATGCTGTATTTGATTAAGGGTTAACATTGTTATTTCATCTCTCAGGTGCTATGGGAGCTGACGCAGGGCAAGTTGGGGGAGGCGCCGGCGCCGCCCACAGCCGTCGGGGCTCCGTCCACGAGCCGCCAGGAGGAGCCCGAGGAGGCCGAGAACGAGCTAGACGAGATGCAGTCCCGGCTCGAGGCGCTGCGGTCCTAGGTAAGGGCCCATCATCTGCATGTGCATACACGTACACATACGACGTATATGTGACGTATATGTATACGTCCTCACTGCCAGGGCACGGGCCTACCCTAAAGGCGATCAGACCTTTTTTTTTAACGCAGAGAATGCTTGATGCACCGTCACCTTGGGCAGGGGTTTACCCAAGGTGGTGTGTGGGACTCCCGGCTGCCGGTGCTGAGATGGAAAACCGGCAGCTGCTCCTGGACTAAGGTGCAATGCCCAGGGGTGTACCCACTAAACTCCGCGGCGTACCTCATCGCTTTAGCGGCGTCATGGTTCCTAGCATAGCCCCAACTACTCCACTCAAGCCCCCCTGGGGCCGATCAGGCCTTAGTCAACCATGATGGCCAAGTGCGGGTTAATTGACTTAACACAACCTTAGTAGGTAACCTAGAGCAATGCTACGGCTTGCCATTCTTGCGCCCCCCAGAGTCTACGCCCTGTGCCTGGGCACTGGTGGCACTGCCCTATTTATGGCACTGCACAGCCTTAAAACTTCTTCACAGGTCTGCAGATTTCCTCACTATGTGTTCCTTCACCGTAAGAGCGTTGAACATGTCACCAATATGGTAATTGATAATGTTTTTCAGCATATTTTTTTCTACCAGTGAACTAAAAATAAAATTACGTAGAATAAAAACTGTTCAAATCAATTAATTTATGTAATATGACATGAGTTCAAATTTCAAATTAGCCGAATTTATAATGACACCGAGGAATAGTTATCATAGTGCTAAAATATAGTCAATTCTTTGTTATTTGTCGTTTTAGTGTATGTGATTTTATTAATAAAAAAAATACTTATATATTATTGTCAATTCATTAATTCAGATAATGACATAGCCATGTCCTGTCCGAGGCCACTCACAATTTGATTAAGCACTTTATTAGCTCGTTAATAAAGATGACATTACATTGCAGTGTTAATAACGGCAAATTGACTCTTGACCCAAAAGGATACACTAAGGTCACAAACGCGACATTGCGTGCCGTCAGCCAATCGGACGATCTTATTGAATGAGGAATTACTCGTATCTAGAATCTGAATGAAGTTAATCAGGAAGAAATGGAGTTTTATTTTTAGGACCGATTGCTAGAAAGGAGGAAATGATAACTTCCTGTCAACAAAGGATTCCCGGAATAGTAAAAACTATTCTGGGAATTGATTTAGATAAACTTCCGCTTGTGCGTTCCCATTGAGGGTCCACACTGGAATTTTGAGCTTTTGAATGTGTCAGGCTTTAGTAAAAGTTCTCAAACGATTGTAAATGCAATAAAAAAATTGTAAAAGTTGGCACTCAAAAGTTACAATCGTTTAAATTGGACCCTCAGTCGTGCTTGACTGGTACCCATATCTCATAATCTAGTTGAAATTTGCAACTCCTGTAAATTACTACTCTTAGTAAAAAAATTGGAAAGCTCATTTTATAAAATTTCACCTCCCAGTATTCACTCAATAATAAAAAATAGCAATAAGAAAGTGGTCCCTCAATCGATCACCATAAGTTTGCATTCTGTGAGAACCACTGTAATATTTATAAAATACGGGTGCCACTAAGCGTTAGTAAAAGTACTTAAACGATTGTAAATCAAATCTTTAGTTTGTAAAATTAACCATTAATAAGTTATAATCGATTTAAGGTGGTCCCTCAATTGAATAGTCCATAATAAAAATTAACCAATTCACGTTGCTTGTAAAAGCTAAATATGTATACGAATGTTGTAGACTATCATTTAGTAATTTTTTTTACTAACTATTACTTAATAGAACAGTATCAAAAACTGTACCGTTTTATTTTAAATTAAAATCTAACTCCTGTGAGGAAATACGACGGTCGAGGTGACCACACATTAGGTTTTTGTAGGATCACTACACAGTATAAAGCAAAGTCGCTTATCTAGTAAGTAAATAAAACCCATCAAAAACATCCTGTAAAAAACTAGCCAAGTCTCGGTGGAGCAGCTTGCTCATCTCTAAAAAGTAATGAAATCTAGACAAAATCGTGCCAAGCCTAAGGTCCCTTACTTCGATTTCTTCATTATTATAGTTAGTGTTGTGTGACTTGGCCGTTGAAGGGAACACAAGGGTACAGAACCAGGTGCTCCGTAACAATATTATACCAATCTGTCGCCAGAACCGCTACCTATTGACGATGAAAAATTGCCAATTGGACAACGTTGAATGAATAACAAGTAGAAGTGAAAATTAAGGCTTGATACTGGTTTTGTCCAGAGGTCCTCAAATAGGGGCCTGAAAATGCGGCGAAATGGTTCCAGTAAAGGATGGTACGGCAGTGTTTGCTTCGCACTCGACTTGGCAGGGGCACGGGAGTGATTGAGGAGCGATTGAGGGACCACTTTCTTATTGCTATTTTTTATTATTGAGTGAATACTGGGAGGTGAAATTTTATAAAATGAGCTTTACAAATTTTTTACTAAGAGTAGTAATTTACAGGAGTTGCAAATTTCAACTAGATTATGAGATATGGGTACCAGTCAGGCACGACTGAGGGTCCAATTTAAACGATTGTAACTTTTGAGTGCCAACTTTTACAATTTTTTTATTGCATTTACAATCGTTTGAGAACTTTTACTAAAGCCAGACACATTCAAAAGCTCAAAATTCCAGTGTGGACCCTCAATGGGAACGCACACAACTTCCGCCATAACTTGAACCTAAGTAAGTTTAAATTTGATCCAAAATCGATGAAAAAGTTCTCATTCATTTGGTGTGTATTTAATGGTTCGGTAATAGCAAACCTATAAATCGAATCAGTTTAGCAGTCCAACGACACTAAAATTTGAATTTTTCAATTTTTTTTATCAATATCTGTACTTAATGTACTTTGCCATTTGAAAGTATTATCACATGTGATTATTCGACGCTTTAACGGCGAAGGAAAACAATCGTGAGGAAATCTGCACACCTATGAAGAAATTTTTAGGTTGTAGTCTACCAACCCGCACTTGGCCAGCGTGGTTGACTCGCGGTCTTATCGCCCTAGTTTAGGGTAGGCCCTTGCCCCGGCAATGGGGCGTATATGGGCTATCGATGATTACATGTGAGCGGATTATGATTATCATGACAATTTTCTTTCTAGGGTCAGCGTTGGCACCAATGTCAGCGAAAGCGTCTGCGATGGAATGTCAATCAACACGCCTTACGAATGTGTAAATAATTTGTTGTAAATTCGCGCTAAGGAAGTGAACAGCTGTTTCATGAGATTTTGTATTATGCATTATTATTAAACATGTTGATATGTGGTTTGTACTGGTATTAAATATACAGTTATTGAATCTATTGCAATATGGCGATATAAACAGGGGATGAGACAATTTACCCCAATTGAATGTATTTTGTCTAATTTCGGTACATTTGAGGTCCACAACTCTGAGCCATAATAAAATATAAAAATAGATAAGAATGAAGACCTAAAAACAATTGTTATTGCGATTAAATATGTTAATGATTTTAAAATGATCAGATTTATCATTTTTACGAATAAAATAAATTGAAACTTATTGGCTAGATCTGTTCAACTAAGGTTAATCGGCTAATATACACAACATCGATTACCTACTTTATACTAGCTTTAATTTGACTTAAAGTACAAAGTTGAATATTGCTTGAAAATAAAGTACATTGTCGCGTTGTAAATCGAAATTAAGTTCGTTAAAAAATATTACTTTATTATACGTAGATAATACAAATTATCGTTTCAAAAACTAACACTTAGGTTTGAAAATGATTTGCTTCTAAACTGAAAAGTAAAAACTATTTGGTACTTCCTGCATACATATAAGTGGCGTGCCTAAGTTATGTTAAACATAATGTATGTATATAATTTCCAATTCTGCTGTGCGAGTTTGTTTTTACGCTGTATATTATGTAACAGATTTTTAATAAATTATGCACTAATGTTAAAGTTGTTTGTTTTATTCATAGTTGAGTGAAGAGTCAATGTTTATTGTAAGTTCCATCCTGTACACATACAATACAATCATTCCAACTGAATCCTGCCTCACTACGCGGACTTAAAATATGTAGTAAATATTGTAGTAGTAAGGTGTTTGTATTACTGTGCTTAAGTCGTTTTAAACACTTACAAATGGTAATACGTAGGCGAGAGGTCCAACAGAAGCATGATTGGTTATCATTGACGTGACATTGACAGACATGTCAATATTGACCAATCATGCTGCAGTTGGACCCCACGCCTACGTATTGCCATCTAGTAGTGTCGGGATATACCTAGTTGGTTTGAATGTACACATTCTTATACAAGCTCCGGTGATAAATAAAACAACAAATTCATTCTAAAAATATAATCATAATAATACTATAGACAATATAATATAGGTTGGCTACAGGCAACCCGTGGGAAGGGCCTCGTAAGTACCAAGCTCGTATCATACAAACAGTGTGTGTCATACATACACCTTTGCAATACAAAACCCACTTGCAGATAATTGGGATTAAGATTTCTGCAAATGGTCACATTAAGTAAAGAGTTAATCCCAGTGACCTCTCCAAGTTTCATCCCATTAGGTCAACTGGATATTTAGAGTAGGTATTAAAGAACTTTACTAATCGGATTCACAATGGAATAGGGAAAACTTAACATTTGCCAGAGATCTGTGTCTTTCAACATTGGATGTGTCAGAACACTATTTAGGATAGACTGTTATTTTTTCATCAACACAATAGGGAATATGTATATTTAACTAATTCATTTCAATATATCCAACTTTACAAATATTTTAATTAACAGTTTAATTAAAAAATAGGAACTAGGGAGGTTGTTGATTATAAAGATCTGACTTAATGGTGACAACAGTTCTCAGTCAACATACACTTTTCTACTTATTGTTTTAATGAATGGGATAGATATATGAAGGTAATAGAATCTCCTCTATTTTGAACCAAATCATAAGTATTTTGGCGGAAAGTTTTTAAATCAATACTGTTAAGAGTTACTCTGTGGGGATAAATTAATTATGTTTTGTCTATACAACGGCACATCATCCACAGATAATCCCATCACAATTGACACACTCCCATTCAACTTCAACTGCATTTAATCGAGTACAAGGTGTACTTCAGTCTTCGAGTTATAATATGCCTGATGACAGCTACCTTGAATATTTTGTTTTAAATGTAAGTTACGAAACCGAAAAACTTGAAATGTAGGTAATTTAGTTACCTACATACATTTAAGTACATACTATAATTATATTATAGTTTCCGCTCCCATATCCGAACGAGTGAAATAGTGTATCATGGAAAATGTTAACACTTTCATAGCGAAGACACATTTATTATGAGTCATTTTGACTCTAAAATTTTGAATTCAAATATTATACTTGGCTTGAAAGCTCAACAGACATACAGTGTTCATTTCGCATTTCTAAGGATATTTATTTAAGTACACATTTACTGTTTGAAGAGCAAAATAAAAAGAAAGAAATTCATGAATGCGAAAGTACAAAATAGTTAACCGACGAAAAGGATTCTCAACTGGTCTGTCGGTATGTTTTTTTATAGTATGATCATCGATATCTCCGTCAATTGTAGACGGATTTCAATTTTCCTTTGTTGGATAGGGTTCATCATAAATTCGATTGTAAGGTAGTGACAGCACCTGTCACCAGGCCTATTACAACTATAGGACTGCGGCACTCCAGGCCCTACCCCTTGGGCGAGGGTATCACAGTGGGTCACAGCATCTTGGAGGACAGGTCCAGCTCGGTCTGCAGGTCTTGGATGGACTCCTTCTTGAACAGCGGCCGTCTGTCTGTCTCTTTTGTCTTTTTTGGGTTCTTCTTTTTTGTTAGTCTGGAATAGAAAAAAAGGTTCAGAAAGTGGTAGCCTGATACGAATATGATGATGGCTTGGAGTAGCCTCGTCATCATCACCGGACTTGCGGGGGAGCGGATGATTTTCAACCCCAATTAGCGTGCACATTGTTTTTATTGCCACTTCGCTAGCTCGCTGTACATTTAAGATTAAAAGAATACACATGCTGTGGTTTTTATTAGGATATGGACATATTGCTTAGCTTGACCCTTTACCTGACGGTTTCGCAGACAACTTATAAATTAGTATAATCACGAAAGTGTCCGCCGGCGGTGTTGTGAGTGAAGGCTATGCCAGGTACCACGACTCCGCCAATAGGCGATGAGGTACATCCCGGTGTTTAGTCGGTATACCCCCTGGGCATTGCAGTCCGTCCAGGAGTCGCGGCTTGCATTTACCATCCTTCGCCAGTCGCTGGGGAGTCCGATACACCATCCGGAGAGCAACGCATTTCACCGGGTCAGTGTAACCGATTTTGATAAGTTCCTTAATTTAGATTTTTGATATATTTGTTATGTTAAAAAAGTTTATTCTGTGTAAAAATGATCTTGATGTTACCATCTATCAAAGGCAACCACTGAAAATCAGCTTCGTTGCTTCCCCAAAGGCACGATACAATGCTGAGTGGAGGTCTTTAAAATCGTGCTAAATAAACGTTTATTTTATTCTATTATATTCTAACCGACCTATTGACGACCCCGTCGGGGTGGTCCATCATGCGCACGATGTCGGCCTGGTCGGAGGAGTCGAGCGGCGCCACGCTGATGTCCCGCACGGCTCGGAACTTGCCGCAGTTGTTCAGATGCTCGTTCTCCAGGCGGAAGAAGTTCCAAATGAAACGTCTGTACAAAAAAAAATTGGAGCAACACTTAAAGACTTAGTGCCTGTTCACACCTATACTCGGATTTGTAATTCAAGATCAAAAAAACTACGACAGATACGTCACTGTCAAAAGTGGTAAAGTCACTTATGTCACTCTCAAGTGATGATTTCAGGTTTCGACAACCTTTTCGTAATATCATTCTTTATTTCATTTAATGCCAACATCACTTATTGATAATTAAGGCGTATAAAATAATAATTTCTTAAAGTAAAAGGGTTCATACTATATCTTATAATTAAATGCATTATTTAGATATAAATTATACGTTCTCAAAATTGTATTGAGCCTGACTATTACTTACGTATTATAACTTCTAGTAAAAAACTTATAAATAACTCATGTCTAATTAATTTTAAGAAGACATAATTTTGAGCAATAGTGGAGGAGTCGGGAAGATAAATAAAATATTTTCATTGTTACGGATTTAAACAACAAATACTTAACACAAAACATAAACTTAAAACAAAACAAAATCACCTCGGAGCAAAAAACATTCGAACACTCGAACAGTTACGCATTATTTCCCGATTAGTTATGATGTGTAATATATTAATTGCGTTCGAGTATGTTCTTAACTTAGCTTGTAGTTTATTGCACCAAATGTTATGAATCCCTGAAGTGTTACAAGTACAATACCATGTTTGTTACCAAAAATTACCGAAGTTTAAGTTTTTATTAAGTCGTCTTGCATTTATGGAAATATAAATAACTGGAATTACTGATGAAAATCATAGGATTAATATTACCAATAAATTTGTTGTATATGGTTGTTTTTGCAAAAAACTGAATTTACTATTGTAAAAATATTTTATTGCAGTGGCAACCTTGTAGTAGTTTTTTTGATCTTGAATTACAAATCCGAGTATAGAGGTTTTTGGGCTATTTCACGGCGAGGCGATATCGCCGCGATAAAATAATCACCTCATCCAACCTACCCGCTTAGCGCATGCGCTGCATTCTACAGCGCAGGTTCGTTCATGTTGAAAATATGAACGCAGCACGTGGCGATATCGCCTCGCCGTGAAATAGCCCAAAAATCGCTAGGTCTGAACACGCTGTAAAGCATTTAAATAACCAACCAACCAACCCGCATTTGGCCAGCGTGGTTGACTAAGGCCTTATCGCCCTAATTTAGTGTACGCCCGTGCCCCAGCAGGGGGGACGTATATGGGCTGATGAGATGTGATGATTTAAATAAATAAATATTACACAACATCACATACATTGATCTGATCCCGTGGTAAGTAGCTTGAGCACTTGTGTTACGGATATCAGTAGCGCTACCATGAGTTTGCTATAGAATACTTACAGTGCGCCTCACGATAGTAACAGTACGAACGCAAAACGCACGTTTTCGATAGATGCGGTACCATGGGTTGCAACAAACAAAACGCGACTATGCAAGTACGCTCGAATTACCTTACAGTTTTTTTGAATGATGTGTTAGACACGTCATTCATTCACACCGAATGTAGCTGTTTCTTTCTAACTATACTAGTAGGACAAAGTACGATAGATTCTGAAAAATGCTCATATAATCCTACTAATTCTAAAAGTTATAGAAAAGCGCATGGAGCTCAACAAAAAGATGATATTCAATTTGTATGGCTTATTTTTCTTACTGACAAGTGACATTGCCTGTCAGTGCAAATGATTTTGTTTGGGATTGGTTTGTTTGTTTACTAAACAAACTTATTTTAAATAGTTTAAACGTATTTCAATCCCTTAATGTTCATAAAATGAGAACTTATGCGTTGCAAACACTCCACTAGTAATTGGGATACTAGACTGGAGTTTATGGAAAGGTATGTAAACATCATTTTAGTTTTGTAATTTCAGGCGTTTGTCAGAAAGTTGTTTTGGAGAAATATTTCATTTCAAGTGGTTTTATTTGAAGTGTAGGAGTAGAAGGAATCAGATATTGGGTATTTTATAACGTAATGTGGTTGGTTCTATCTGAGAGTATTGTTTTTTGTAGGTATGATGACTAACAAGCCCACTGAAGGGCCCCAATGAAAGGTCACAAATATATAGCGTTGGGCAGGACTAACCCAACACCTAAATGCCGACGCTACTGGAGAAACTAAAATTGCAGACAAATGGAGAAAAGTGTGTACCATTTAATTTATTATTATCATATTCCTCTCATATTAAATAATTTGATTTTCATTCATTATCAAATCTAAATTCCATTTTTATTTCATTTACAACCATTGCTTTCTGTCTACCTGGCCTTCTTGAATGATATATGTACTTGTTTGTGTAAAGGTGTGGAGTGATAATATAATAATACCAAGAAGAAAGCAGCCCAAGCTGCTCAGAAAAATGGTGGTGGCCCCAAACTTATGGAATAAGATCAAAATGTACTTGGTATTATAGTCACTCAAGCTGCTACAGGAAGAAGTCACTGAACCACCACCAGACATAAATGCTTTTATCTTAGACAAGACACAAATACCAATGAGTTTAATATTAATTTCATATGGCTATACTGGGATTGTAACAAGACCTTTGTCCGAACACTTTTTAATCATTTTATTATTTTAGCCCTGGATGACTGAAATCGGCTAGGGACATCAGCCCAACCCACCTGTGCGCCCCTGTGTGTGGATAGTTGTCAGAGTGAGTCTCGGCCAATCAGCAGTCCAGCTGCACCTCAATCAGTTCAATCAGCGTTGGAAGAAACAGGTTCCTATAATTTTTCTACTTACTTCCTTACTTTATATACTTCTAAAATCTATCTACATTATACTTTAAAAGACTTTTTGAAATATTTATTTGAATGGTTTTTATTATTGCAGGCCATCCTTTGGTAGATATGAGCAAGACAGTTCTTAGGGGCCGTGGCGTACCACTGTCTAGTACCTACATATCTGCCATGCACCAGTGCTCGCGACCGCGCCCTCAGCATCCGAGCCCTACGCCCTAGCCACAAACGCCCCGTCGGTGGCATAGAGGCTGTTTGCAAGACCTGCCTTCTCCGATCCAGAGAAGACCAAGACCCGAACAAAAATACTATCGGATATGACAAGATTTTTTGAGATCAGACAGTGAATGCCAGGCTTTCCAACAGGAAACTGAGCAGAATACAGAAATAGTGGTTAGAGCTATTTGTATATTTCTACAATTTTTATTATTAATATTTAACTTGAAATGTTTCATAATTTAATTTGTAGTGTTAGCGTGAAAAACGGACATCCCTATTCGACTACTGATCGTGCGCATCCCTAGCGCGATGACATTGACACTTCGCTATTCCCGCGCTATTGCTCTAACGCGTCTCTGTACTGTATTACTGTTTTATTCAATAAATCCTATTAAAACTAAATACCGAGTTTATCAAGTCAGAAGTGAGATGAACAAACTATCGACAAATAAGAAAATTACATTATAAATGTGATTTTGTGGAATTGTATGAAGACAAAAAGTTGACCGCTTGGTGAACTTTAGTTAAAACTTGAAGTTTTAAAATCGCATGGCTTTAAGCTTAAAAGTACACAAACATGAAGAAATGAACGTGCTATGCGCATTAACAGCTGTTTTCAATAAATAACAAGTTGGTAAACTTGTTGTAAAGCGTCACACACGCCCACTATGCTGAAGGAAGTACCTATTGGGTTTGGTAAATTGTTTTAGCTTTTAGGTCTTGGCAATTAAGACCTAAGGTCTAGAATATGCTGCATGTGCACTTATACATAAGCTTAGCATATAGCTTATGATCGAACTAAAAGGGTGAGCTGTATCTTTTTCAATAATATTCTTAGTGAATGTAATGGATAAAGCGGTCATTGAATCTGTTTCATATAACAATTAGAGCATTTTGTAATGTAAATGAACTACAATCCTACTAAAAGAGTGACCAATACTCTGATAGATCACAAACCTGTTTGAGTTTGATATGATACCTACAATTTGAATAGGCTCTGTTGTTTGACTTGACTGATGTGCTGGTTCTTAACCAAAATAATTTATATTTGCTTGTGCATGTACTAAAACTATTTTATTTGTGTGTGAGTTTTAGAATTATATAGGTAATTGGCCTGGCTAAGGAGTTGAATCAAAATAACAACTTTCTCTGATCAATGTGCTGCGCTGCAGTACGTTAGTCAGCTTCTACACCTATGAATGACTAGTACAGTGCAAAGCTGAATGAATATGAAATGGAACAAGTTACATGTATAAATATATGCAGTGAGTGAACGGAAAAGCTTATATGAATATTTCCATTTATGTAAAATAAACTATCACAGATATGAGGTAACTGATAAACCAGGTTCCGTTGCAAGGTGAGATTTTCATAGATTTTAATTATCATTAATTATTATCAAAGGTATCACTGATGCTATTGGATTATGTTTGATCAGTGTTGTGGAGATATTTCCTCATTATTTATTTATTAAAATAATATAGTAAAATTAAATATGCCAGCGGTAACTCATCAAATTCCTACATGAAAGGAATGAAAACTATAAGAAGATCCAGTATCTTCTAAGTTCAGCATACTTAATCATTGCTAAGGTTGTGTGTTAAAGGTAATTATAATAATAGCATTAACTGGTCAATATTACACATGCAATTGTAAATTATATAGTGAATATCATTTGATATTGGTGAGTTTACCTCATGTTATACTTGTTGACTTTAGGTCTTGAAAATATGAAACTGTACTCAAACTGGTAAGATTTTAGATATTTAGTGTACTCAAACTTTCTAATGAAAGTGTATAATCATCACTTTACAAAGTCAAAAGTTCTGAACAGAATGATATGCTAGGATGTTAACACTATGTGGTTTACCTGGGTCATGTGGTGAATTTGAGATATTATATTCTTGGATGGTGAGACATTTAAATCTTGCAATTACATACTTTATTATGAAATGTTTTTCAGCACATGTTAGTTACAGCTTCAGTATAAGCAAATGGAAGATTGAAAGGACAGTGGTTCTATGAATAATTTAATTTAGTAATATTTTTATTATTAAAATTTCACATTGTATTAATTACAGATTTATATTGAAAGCATTGGCTTTTACTGATCATAATTAGTTATTCCAGTTCTAGAAGTGACCATAATGCTGATGGAAATGAATAATAATAATATAATAAAATGGAATTGTACCAGACCAGAAACTTTGTTCTGAAAGCCAAGCTCTTTAGTTACTAATACAATTTACTACTATGTGTGCTTATCATTACAGATTGCAATTGATATAAATAATTATGATGTTTGGCAATATAATATTCCTGAATGAGTAATAATGAGGAAGAATAATAAATGAACAAAATAAAAGAAATGACCACTGAATGTGACAATAAAAGTGTATCTGCCTTATTGGCAATACCTATGTGCTGTTGACTAATAGAGACAGATGGTTTATTCAAAATTATTATTTGATTTTTATTAGATGAACATGGACAATTGGAATGGGCAAATATATAATGGCAATGTATTGGGTTCACTTAATGTGAATAATTCTATTAGCTACTTCACATGATTGCAGGTGGTGTCACTGCCATGACATTGTGGTGTAAAAATCAAACAATTGTGGACGCCCTAGTTGGAGCATGACCAGAGTTCAACATCTGTGTTCATAAAGAATCATGGACATGGTTCAAATGGGTAAATTGGGTACTTTTCAGGTATTATGATATTTATCTGTAAAGATATGAATATATTGAAGCATGATGACATAATTCAGGTGAATTATGAACAGATGAGTTGGTTATCAATCATGGGGTATAAAAGTCACTAAAGGTATTTATTTGTCTATTGCTAATGATCCAAATGTATTACTGCAAGGTGGTGTACTTTATGTTGTTATGACTACCTGAGCTGATGAAGAAACTTGGGATACACTAAAGTGGTTAATTTTGAGTAACTTTTCAGATTCATATTGTAAAGTAATCTTAACAAAGTAGATACAATGTTTAACAGGTACAATCGTTTACAGATAACTGAAACCATGTCTTGGTAATGGCACATCATACTAATAATAATGTCTTTTATATGACAGACTATAGTTTTTAGGTCATTTGAATAACATTTCAGGTAGTATGAAAGTAACCTGGGGAAGTCTGAACTTCATTTTCATAATGGTTTGATCCAGATAACTAAAACCATTTGGTAATGAAGCATTGCACATAATCTGTCGATATGGCACACAATGATTATCTGGTTATTTCAGTAATATTTCAGCTACTGTCAAATTAATCTTTGGAGAACTGAATTTCTTGTAAAATGTTTTATTCAGTTAAATGTGGAGATTTGCCTTCTTCATAAATCATAGGACATGAGTAACTGGAATGGCACCTTGGTAAGGCTAAATTGTACATTTGAGATATGTACCTCATTATGTTTAGTATGTTAAAGGTAAGGGTGGTAAATGCTAAGGGGTACACTACAATGGCTTACAAGCTAAGTGACATATTGGAAAATGGTTTTATAAGATGTATAGTTGGCAGACTGTTAGTATTCTGTTTACTGTGCCAAAGATAAATAAATAAATAATAAATGAGTCTAGCAATTTGATGCTAATAGTGTAAATGACTGTTTTGATAGTAAATTACTTAAATGTTTATTCATCTGCAGATTTATATTGGCGATTATCATGCGATGGAGCATGTGCTGTTCACTGTTGTTCCTACACAACTGATCAGGCAGATTGGACACCTTAGTCGCACGATTATAAGCGCATTGCAGCGCGCGTATGTTTGAACTTTAGTAAGGCCGAACCATATCATTATAATATGTAGAAACAGTTGGATATCAAAACCACTGTCATCCAGTTGGTGGTAAGTTCCCTTTAAATTAGTTTTGAATCTCGAGCAGCCTAGATTTCAAATGGATTGATACCTTTGTAAGGGACATAGTCGTTGTGCAACATGATATCCGACCTACTCTATCCATGGATAAAATTATTCAAATAAATCTGGGACTACATAATATTTAAGTTTATTGTTTGGCTGACACAAAATTTTCTGTTTGGCAGGAGTTCCCACATAATGCCATAATATAATACCTTCAAGAATATCGCAAATGATATTTCAAATGTGTAAATGAACAAATTATTAACTGTGTGGTTTGTATACCATGACTGCTAATCATGGAGCCGTGAATCAGAGGCTCTGCCTGATAATAATATTGTCTTTATCTGTTTAGGCAATGCTTCTGCAGTTCGGGCACTTGTCGCTTGCCAACTGGGCCTTCACAGCGACTGTATTACACTGCTTGAATAATCGACGCTTATCTTCGAAGACTACACAGCGTCTACATAACATTTTCTGGACACTTTACGCATGCCCCCGGGGCCTACACAGCTCTCACAGTGTCCAGATGATTAGTGCTTGCTTTCGGGGCCTACAAAGCGTTTATATACAGAAGGTTTGGGCACTTGCGCTTGCTTTCGGGGCCTTCACAGCGTTCTCACAGTGTCTGAACATTTGATACTTGATTCCGGATTTAAATGAGTTTGGGCACTTGCGCTTGCTTTCGGGGCCTTCACAGCGTTCTCACAGTGTCTGAACATTTGGTAATTGATTCCGGACTTATATGAGTTTGGGCACTTGCGCTTGCTTTCGGGGCCTTCACAGCGTTTTCACAGTGTCTGAACATTTGGTAATTGATTCCGGACTTATATGAGTTTGGGCACTTGCGCTTGCTTTCGGGGCCTTCACAGCGTTCTCACAGTGTCTGAACATTTGGTAATTGATTCCGGACTTATATGAGTTTGGGCACTTGCGCTTGCTTTCGGGGCCTTCACAGCGTTCTCACAGTGTCTGAACATTTGGTAATTGATTCCTGACTTATATGAGTTTGGGCACTTGCGCTTGCTTTCGGGGCCTTCACAGCGTTCTCACAGTGTCTGAACATTTGATACTTGCTTGCGGATTTAAATGAGTTTGGGCACTTGCGCTTGCTTTCGGGGCCTTCACAGCGTTCCCACAGTGTCTGAACATTTGATACTTGATTCCGGACTTTAATTGAGTTGGACATATGCGCTTGCTTTCGGGGCCTTCACAGCGTTTGACAATGAATGGACATTTGCGCTTGCTTTCGGGGCCTTCACAGCGTTTGACAATGAATAGACATTTGCGCTTGCTTTCGGGGCCTTCACAGCGTTTGACAATGACTGGACATTTGCGCTTGCTTTCGGGGCCTTCACAGCGTTCTCACAGTGTCTGGATATTTGATGCTTGCCTTCGGAGCCTGCACCGCGTGCTCACAGCGTCGGGACATTGAATGCCACCCAGCATTCACGCAGTGTTGGATACTTGTCGCTTGCCTTCTGGGCCACACAGCGTTCACACAATGTTCGAATACAAGACGCCTCATGACGAATAAAATATCAGGATAAAAAGGGTCTGTATAGCAACTACACATAGCTTTTCGCTGAACATGATCTTCGTTCAGTCTACCACTAATGACAGAGTCAAACATCGCTTACCTCCGGGAATCTACACAGCGATTACACCTAGCTCTTCACTGAGCATGATCACTGTTAAGTCCTCACTAATGAGTCATACATCGCTTGCCTTCGGGATCTACACAGCGATTACACCTAGCTCTTCACTGAGCATGATCACTGTTAAGTCCTCACTAATGAGTCATACATCGCTTGCCTTCGGGATCTACACAGCGATTACACCTAGCTCTTCACTGAGCATGATCACTGTTAAGTCCTCACTAATGAGTCATACATCGCTTGCCTTCGGGATCTACACAGCGATTACACCTAGCTCTTCACTGAGCATGATCACTGTTAAGTCATCACTAATGAGTCATACATCGCTTGCCTTCGGGATCTACACAGCGATTACACCTAGCTCTTCACTGAGCATGATCACTGTTAATTCATCACTATTGAATCATACATCGCTTGCCTTCGGAATCTACACAGCGATCACACATGGCTACTCACGGAGCCCTATCAATCATAAGATCATCGTCGCCATTAGGCGTTCTTGAAGTATATTAGACGGTTCGATGCTTGCCCGACAAGTCTACGCAGCATCTATATAATACCGTCTAATCTAGCTTTTATCGATTGTAATTGCAATATGTTTGTTTACAGGACTATTAATCTGTATTGATGACGTAATGTGCGTTTACCCCTGAAGGTTTCATAGCGTTTAATCCCGTCATCAGTATTTAATCCTAGGATCTGATCTGATGGGGTGAACCACGGTCCGGCACGAACAGAAGCCTGATGAGTGTGAGTCGCCTGCACGCATCGAGATTCCTTCGGGGGCCGAAGGACTGCAGGATGGCCGAGCTGTTAGCGTGAAAAACGGACATCCCTATTCGACTACTGATCGTGCGCATCCCTAGCGCGATGACATTGACACTTCGCTATTCCCGCGCTATTGCTCTAACGCGTCTCTGTACTGTATTACTGTTTTATTCAATAAATCCTATTAAAACTAAATACCGAGTTTATCAGTAGTTAGCATATTATAAATGTTTATGATATCTGTCTGTACATTATTAACTTTTTGGAGCATAATGTGGTGGCCTTCAAAAGATTTTTACATGTGTCATTATTGTTTCAGTTAATTCTAAGATCTATTTCATGTAATTTTCTCTGGCTGTCCAATAAATAAATAAAAAATAAGGTAGAAAAAAAATGGATAATGAAAATATAGTGATGAATAGGTAATTGTAGAAGTATGGATAGATTTATTTGCATAGTTTTAAGTATTATAATTGTATTTAAATAATAAAACAATTCACAAGTGTATGTATGTTTTATTTTGTAAAATTAATAGGTTTATAACATAAATTTATTTCTTAACTTAGTTGTTTCTTCATCTTGTATTTAATCTTCTAGCCAATTGATCTCTCAATGCTCTGCCCAATAGTAAGGCACTGGTACCATCATTTTCTATAAACTCCACTTGTTGATCAAATATTTCTGCCAAAGTAAAACAATGGTTATAATACATAAAAAGGCACTTTTAAAATCAGGATTATACATGGGAAATACATTAATTTACCACGGGGCTGTTTAGAAACACATCCGTTTCTTGTGGTTCTGAAACATGAAATTTTATAGCTATATTGTACTCTAATCGCCCAAAAGTATTGTCAATAACAACTCTTGCAGAGGTGTGTTTTGCATTGAAAGATTCCTCAGTAGAGTTGTGGGCTGGATTTAAATATGGTGACATTAACCATGGCCTTTGAGGGTAACCCGAATCACCTGTCAAAATATTATTGGTATGTTAATACTTGCACATGCATCGTTTAAGAATATTACCTAATTATGGATGTTAGATATTTGTATACAATCCAGGACTTACCCAAAAGCTATGTGGATTTCATTGTGCCTCTGCTAGGATTGTACTAAGTTAATGCCACTATTTTACCATATGAAAGAATCATGAGTTGCACCTCCGTACTTAGCATTAACTGATAAAATTAATCAGTAGTGGTCACAAATCTGTATAAGTAATTTTCCATATTTATGAATATAGTAGGTAAATAAACATCATATGCACACATATTTACCTTCCATTTGCATATTCATTGAATGATAGTGTTTTGTACAATAATATAGGTGCTCCTCTTCTTTACTAGGAGTAAATATTTTAAAATGACAGCCATCAATGCATCCTAACACCCCTGGTATTCCATACTTGCCTACTGTAAAAACTAAAATTTCAAATTAAATTATTGATTTTTAAATAATGATTTTAAAAAACAAACAAAGAACTAAGTAGAGAGATTAATTTAATAAACAAAAAAGTATGGATCCCGGAACCTAGATAGCGCTGATATTCAGCTAGAATATAATGACAATAGACATAATAGTAGAAGAAGGCCGAAGAAGACATGGATGGATTGCGTGAGAGATGATATGGGAGTCCTCAGTGAAAGAAATATACATGTTGAGCAGACCCCACTTAGCGTGGGACAAGGGCAGGAGAGTGATGAAAGAACTAAGTAGAGAGAGTAAGCCAATTACTTTATTTATTTACCTACCTTTGCTTGATGGTGTCTCTCTCTTGATATGTTGTAGGAAAATGGATAAATCTTTTTCAAAATATTAGGATGGTTCAATCCTACTGTGACTTCTTCAATATATACACTTATGGCTTCTTGTGAGAAATGCTTTGCTAATCCAGTAACTCTTAGGTATCTACCATGTGCAACCCTGCAAATAAAAATGTGTTTATTTAATTTATTAGATGTATACCTATGTAATGATAACCTAAGTTAATCAACACGGATTCCAACACGCCTTACCTTGGATTCCAATAACACTCTTTGTGTAGATTTCAAATCCGTGTAAGTAATCACAAAATCCTCTAAAGCGGCCCTTATTGAGCCTATATTATTTAACATTTTATGAAATTATTTTCTTATGTGTTCCACGGGATTCTCTTTCTCATGCCAGCTTGAAAACTTTCCTGTTCGCGTTGTTCATCTCGAAATGCAGCTGCCGTTAACATATTCCATCCAAAATATCTAATTGCCGACATTATTTTCACAAAAATTAATTATTTTAGTTATAAGTTAGGTTAGGTTAGGTCAAGTATACGGCTTTTCACTTATCAATTTGCCAGTGAGCTACGCTACTATAGCGGTATTGGTATTTCCGTATGACACCTGTCAAATTTGTAACTCATGGTACCGATTTCCATACAAAAAGATCATACGAGAGTGCCTGTAGATTTCGATAGGTTAAAAACCTATCAAGTATTAAACCGTATTAAACTCATGGTACCGATTTAAAGTTCTTAAACTGACCGCTAGGGGCGCTTTAGATTTTTTCATACAAATCTTTACGCGGTCGATACCGTAGCTGTCACTTTGAAAACCCATGGTAGCGCTACAGAATCTACAGTGGATATGTCGTGGCCAAATCGATGAATTGATCATTTCATGAAATGGTTGGCCATTTCATGAAGTGTTCACGTTTCATGAAATATTTCACTGTCCATTGGCCATAACATGATGTGGCCAGGTCAGATCAATGATAAGAAATCGTTTGACGATTGGGCCAGCTAGATGCACTGCTATTTCATGAAATGATCAGTCTCAATTGATCATATCGTGGAATTGTTTGTTTCATTGCCTACCGGTAGAGGTGCTTGTAAACGCCAGTGTTGCCATATTAGCATATTTGTTGCACAAAGTGATGAATTTGGTTTTTTTTTCGTGCTTAGCATATTATTTTATCTTTAAGCATTATGATAGCATATTTATAGCATATCAAAAATTTTGGTTAAACAACGAGATTTTTATAAAATAAATTTAAGTTTTAAAGTACATTTAATTCAGACAAAAGTTTTTAGATGTTTAGTATTTTAGGGACTAAAAATACACCTATTTGGCAACACTGGGGTAAGCGCTTTGTTTGAGTAAAAATGGCGGCCCTTCCAAACGAAGACGAAATTTCTGTCCTCAATAAAAATGCGAATAATTCTCTAAACACTGAAGAAAGTGAAAGGAAAATAAACTATGATGACAAAGTACTGATCCACTATGCAAGTCATGCAAGTTTTTTCAAGTTCATTCAAGTACCCCAGTATCTTTATTAGATGCTGAGAAAAGCGGAGCTTTTAGAAATAATAATAATTTATTTATTAACATGAAACACGGTACATAGAAAGATAGATCGAGACGTTTATCGTTTAATGATTTGGTCACCGTTAGTTGGCCACTTCATGAAACGTGAACACTTCACGAAATGGCCAAACGTGGGTGACCAAATCGCTAAACGTTTATCGTTTAATAGTCCAGTCAAAATAGACATTTAACCTAGGAAAAATTCGCATAGAGCTGAAAATTGGCATGAATGTTGCGAACACTATTACAAATAATCTGTCAAAAGTCCCCATTGATCCCACGTCTGCAAAAAAAAAAAATCAAGGTCAAATGTCACAAATATCAGTTTTATGCACTTTTGAGTGAAACGGTAAGTTTAATCATAAAAGTATGTATGACAAAATTACTTAACACGTAATTATCTATAAAAAATGTCTAAACACTTTGTTCCTAAGATTCACCATTTCAGAGATATAGCGAAGCACAAAGTTGAAAAAGTTGTATTTTCAAACGCTTCCAGGCCCCCATGCGATTGTGCTAGACAGTTAAAATTTTAACGAATGATGTATCTCAGTTGCCTCTATAACATCTAATACTAGAAACAACATGAAACCAACGTGTAAAGTGGGTTCTCATACAAAACCTATGTTTTTTTTTCTCACACTTGGGCGGTTTTTAACGTGGTTACCCTAGTGAACCTATTCCAGGTCATATTTCGATCAAAAACGATATCAACAGATGAATGCATATTATGTAAAATATGAATTTTCTAATGATTAAAACCACGATATCTCGCGAATGATGAGTCGGGAAAGAAAAAGTGACTGGACCATTTTTGTAGAAAATTGCATGATCTACAACTTTTGGTTTGACCTATTTTTACGATAATACTTATTGTTTTCGAGAAAAATGGAAAAATCCTTAATTTTATACTTTTGACCTTGAATAAAATTTTTTGCAGAAGTAGGATTGATGGGGATTTTTGATATTTCGTTTATTATGATGTATTTAACGTCTCTGGCAATTTTCAGCTCTATGCGAATTTTGTCTAAGTTAGCACTTATTTTTGTCTATTTTGACTGGACTATAATGATTTGGTCACCATTAGTTGGCCATTTCATGAAACGTGAACACTTCATGAAATGGCCAACCATTTCATGAAATGATAAATTCATCGATTTGGCCACGACAGATACACAAATATACTTAAATATATTTTATAACACACTCAAACACGGAACAAACACAGATGTTCGTCACACAAATATTTGTCCCGGGTGGGAATTTAACTCATGACTCTTGGAACCGTAGTTAGTGCCTCTGGGTCACAAACCTCTTTTCCATCGAGCTTGTCAGTTTCAAATTGGTATTACGCATTTTAGAATCAAAAGGAATATAGGAATAGATGTTCCGATACACCCAAACACGGAACAAATTACAAAGTTCTTACTCAACTCAATATTTATCATGGGTCAAGCGTACAACTTCTAACTAATAGCACAAAGGTAATAAATTATTCTGTAAACATGATTGCACAACAAATTTTAGTAACATGACATAGCTTGAATGATACGTTTATAAAGCTTTTAAAGTTTGTTACTCGTTAACGCATTGAATGCCTGCACGGCATGTTGATAATTTTAGTACAGAAGCTCACCTAGTTCATTTTTTTTCCTTTATATTGAATAACTACTGACCCGCCCTCACTTCGCTTAGTGTAATCCTTTCCTACGTCATAACATCTACCTGTATGCCAATTTTAGCCCGATCCGTTCAGTGGTTCGGGCTGGGCTTTGATAGATCACTATATTAGTCAGTCACCTTTGAGTTATATTGATTTAATAGATTGAAGTGGCACTAAGTTAAGGGTCAAAAGGTAATTTACAACTGACCTGAACACCTCCAAAGGTGCTAGTATGGACACCATGGTGTCCCCGCTAACGATCTTGTTCTCTGTGAGCACAAACGAGACCGTCCATATGAACCGCAGCACGAAGTCCTCTACTATCGCGAAGTAGTAGAACTGGAACAATTTAAAACAAAGTAAGTTATAGTTACTTCATGCTATCATTGTACATATACTCTACCCATTCCTTAAAAACATTTTTCCATGAATACTATAAGTACCTATACTTAACCCTTTAACCTGTATACTATTTTGATAAATTCATTGCTTTTGGAGCTTATCTTGAGGGAATAAGGTTTAAATTATGGTGGCAAATGGTTGCCACTGCCAGGTAAAGGGCTAAACCTCCATACCATTCATTTCATGCAGTCCACACTTTCCAAGCATTCCATCCACTCCTTCCATAAGAGGGGGCTAGCTATTTTCATTTAGAGGAAGTTATGAGAAGTGGTGTATGTAGTTGATAAAGTGATGTGGGTGTAGAGATTTTAGGGCCTCCTCCCTACATTCTTGATGTCTATTTAAGCAGAAAAAAAGGGGTGAATCTTATTGCGTGGTAGTAGTATCTAAGGGTGGGAGGACATTCCAAGCATACCAAGTAAAAGCTTTGAGGAGGAAGATGTGTGATAGAAGAGCAGTTAGGGTTATTAGACACATGGAAGGGGGGGGGGGAGGAAGCTAGCAACCTTCTTCTTGCTAGGTAGTATCTAGGGGGTGGGGAGCTATCAATCTTCACTGCGAGGCTAGGAGTCCAATATCCCTTGCGAATTAGTAAGTAGGTAGTATCTAAGGCCCGAGAGTCGCACTCCCGCCGCGCTTGCGTGGTAGTAGTATCTAAGGGGGGGAGGGGGTCTATCAATCTACCTTGCGAGCTGGTAGTATTTAAGGCTAGGAGTCGCTCTCACCCCGGGGCTGTAGACGATCTCCTCGCCCAGCAGGCAGTGCTCTGCGCCTGCGCTGAACAACAGTATCTAAGGGGGCAGGGGGGGTCTCACACACAACAATCACCCTAACGAGGAAGTAGTATCTAAGGCTAGGAGTCTTGCTCCCACCGCTCTCACCCCGGGAGGGGGGGGGAGAGCTAACAATCTTATTGCGTGGTAGTAGTATCTAAGGGGGAGAGAACTATCAATCTTCACTGCGAGGCGGTAATATCTAAGAGTGGGAGACGTACTCCCACGTGCAAAGCTTTGAGGAATATGATGTGAGAAATTACAGCGGGTAGGGAGAATATTAGAGACATGGAGGGAGGGGGGAGGAAGCTAGCAACGTCCTTATTTCTAGGTAGTAGTATCTAGGGGGAGCGGAGCTATCAATCATCACTGCCAAGCGGTAGTATGAAGTACGTAGGAAGATCTGAGATAGTAAAGCAGGTAGCGGGAGGGGGGGAGGAAGCTAGCAACCCTCTTATTGCGTGGTAAGATGTGAGATTCTTAAGCTAGGAATCTTGCTCTTACCCCTGGGCTGTACACAATCTCCTCGCGCAGCAGCCGGTGTTCTGCGCCGGCGCTGAACAGCCCCCAGTCCATGCGCACGTCCCACGCGTACGTGTAGACCGACGAGACCAGCTGGCACGCGAGCCACAGGTACAGGAACGGGTTGTCGTACGGGTCCGTGTAGTCGTCTGGAACGATGGGTGCGGTTCGGTTTAGTGCATCGAAAGTACGGGATACAATAAAGGATAGGGAGTTAAGATTCTGATGACTAATCAGAATCTTAACTCCCTATCCTTTATTGTATCCCGGCGGGGAACGAAACAGCGTCTATGCAGGTATATAATTTTAAACTGTCATGGCTACACACATTAGAAAACTGTAACTGTCCGGGATATTTACCATGTTGTTTTGTTTTAATGAGCTCCCGATATTTCGGCACTGTTGCAAGCGCCATGATCACGAATTCTGAGTGACAATAATGTGAACGAGGGTAGTGGTGTCGTGCGTAATAAAAGACTGAGAAAGAGGGTAGACCGATATGTCTGCCCTTAGACCTACCGTCATTCTCGCAGTCCTACAGTTCACCCGTGATCATGGCGCTTGCAACAGTGCCGAAATATCGGGAGCTCATTAAAACAAAACAACATGGTAAATATCCCGGACAGTTACAGTTTTCTAGTCTATGCAAGTTTTCAGGTTGAGCGACAGGCTCATACTCATTTAAGAACTGAATGTCTGAAGTGAACGTCCATTATAAAAAGCACACAATGATAAACAATGAGGGTTAACGCATATGAAAAATTCACTAGATGACAATACGTAGGCGTGAGGTCCAACTGCAGTATGATTGGTGAGTCAATATTCACTAATCATGCTGCAGTTGGACCTCACGCCTACGTATTGCCATCTAGTGAATTTCTCATACGCGTTAACCTTTTTTTACCCTAACTGACATACAATGATGGCTTGGAGTAGCCTCGTCATGCGGGGGAGCGGATGGCTCTCACCCTTAATTAACTGTTTATGTATGTATTATTAGAATGGAGATTTCTGACAGCACCATCTTTTGATCGCCGTTGGAACTCGCTAGAAAATGGCACCTAGCGCCACTCACCCTTGTGGAGCACCCTCAGCGTGGCGAACAGCACCACGATGAAGGTGGTCGCGTACATGCCCGTCTTGGTGTGTCATATAGATACTTATCTCCTTAGTGAAATTGATACAATTGACTGCACAATGTAAGCTAGTATGATGCTAGTATCTAGAATGATGCTAGTATCTAGAATGATGCTAGGTAGTATCTAAAATAACGCTGGTATCCAAATGTCTGAAAGCGCCATCTCTTGGTCGCTGTAGGAATTTGCTATGACATCGCCATCTATTGGTTGCTAATGGAACTACCAAGACACTCACCCTTGTAGAGCACCCTCAGAGTAGCGAACAGCACCACGAAGAAGGTGGTCGCGTACTTGCCCGCGTTCACGAGGTGCGGGAAGGCCTCCCGACTGTCGCGGTACCGTCTCGCGCACTGCCCGCAGCGCGTCCACGCCGGCAAGGCGCTTACTAACGGAGCTCGGCCTCCGGACTGGGGGCTCTGTGGTAGGTGGACCGTCTCGGTGTGTCCCATAGATACTTACCTACTTAGTGACTGTGCTTAATTTGACTGCTCGATATTGGTTAGAATGTAGATAAAGCAGTGTTTTGGTTCACACCAACCTATAGATTCTTACCTACTTAGTGACTGCGCTTCTTTTGACTGCACGATGTTGGTTAGTATGTGGGTAAAGCAGTGTCTTGGTATGTCCTATAGATACTGATCTCCTTAGTGAAATTGATACATTTGACTGCACTATGTAAGCTAGTATGATGCTAGTGTCTACAATGATGATGCTCATGTCCAGTATCATGCCAGAATCTAGAATGTTGACAGTACCTAGAATGATGCTAGTACCTAGAATGACGCCGATATCCAAATGTCTGAAAACGCCATCTCTTGGTCGCTGTAGGAACTTGCTATGACAGCGCCACCTGTTGGTTGCTAATGGAACTACCAAGACACTCACCCTTGTAGAGCACCCTCAGCGTGGCGAACAGCACCACGAAGAAGGTGGTCGCGTACTTGCCCGCGTTCACGAGGTGCGGGAAGGCCTCCCGACTGTCGCGGTACCGTCTCGCGCACTGCCCGCAGCGCGTCCACGCGGGCAAGGCGCTTACTAACGGAGCTCGGCCTCCGGACTGGGGGCTCTGTGGTAGGTGGACCGTCTCGGTGTGTCCCATAGATACTTACCTACTTAGTGACTGTGCTTAATTTGACTGCTCGATATTGGTTAGAATGTAGATAAAGCAGTGTTTTGGTTCACACCAACCTATAGATTCTTACCTACTTAGTGACTGTGCTTCATTTGACTGCACGATGTTGGTCAGTATGTAGGTAAAGCAGTGTCTTGGTGTGTCCTATAGATATTTATCTACTTAGTGAAAGTGATACATTTGTCTGCACAATGTAAGCTAGTATGATGCTCATGTCTACTAGTGTGATAATAGTATCTAGAATGACGCTGGTATCCAAATGTATGAAAGCGCCATCTCTTGGTCGCTGTAGGAACTTGCTATGACAGCGCCACCTGTTGGTTGCTAATGGAACTAGCAAGACACTCACCCTTGTAGAGCACCCTCAGAGTAGCGAACAGCACCACGAAGAAGGTGGTCGCGTACTTGCCCGCGTTCACGAGGTGCGGGAAGGCCTCCCGACTGTCGCGGTACCGTCTCGCGCACTGCCCGCAGCGCGTCCACGCGGGCAAGGCGCTCACTAACGGAGCTCGGCCTCCGGACTGGGGGCTCTGTGGTAGGTGGACCGTCTCGGTGTGTCCCATAGATACTTACCTACTTAGTGACTGTGCTTAATTTGACTGCTCGATATTGGTTAGAATGTAGATAAAGCAGTGTCTTGGTGTGTCCTATAGATACTTATCTACTTAGTGAAATTGATACAATTGACTGCACAATGTAAGCTAGTATGATGCTCATGTCTAGTATGATGCTAGTATCTAGAATGATGCTAGTATCTACAATGACGCTGGTATCCAAATGTCTGAAAGCGCCATCTCTTGGTCGCTGTAGGAACTTGCTATGACAGCGCCACCTGTTGGTTGCTAATAGAACTAGCAAGACACTCACCCTTGTAGAGCACCCTCAGAGTAGCGAACAGCACCACGAAGAAGGTGGTCGCGTACTTGCCCGCGTTCACGAGGTGCGGGAAGGCCTCCCGACTGTCGCGGTACCGTCTCGCGCACTGCCCGCAGCGCGTCCACGCGGGCAAGGCGCTTACTAACGGAGCTCGGCCTCCGGACTGGGGGCTCTGTGGTAGGTGGACCGTCTCGGTGTGTCCCATAGATACTTACCTACTTAGTGACTGTGCTTAATTTGACTGCTCGATATTAGTTAGAATGTAGATAAAGCAGTGTCTTGGTGTGTCCTATAGATACTTAACTACTAAGTGACTACTTCATTTGACCGCACGATGTTGGTTAGCATGTAGATAAAGTAGTGTCTTGGTGTGTCCTATAGATACTTATCTCCTTAGTGAAATTGATACATTTGACTGCACAATGTAAGCTAGTATGATGCTCATGTCTAGTATGATGCTAGTATCTAGAATGATGATAGTATGTAGAATTTTGCTAGTATCTACAATGACGCAGGTATCCAAATGTCTGCAAGCGCCATCTCTTGGTCGCTGTAGGAACTTGCTATGACATCGCCATCTATTGGTTGCTAATGGAACTACCAAGACACTCACCCTTGTAGAGCACCCTCAGCGTGGCGAACAGCACCACGAAGAAGGTGGTCGCGTACTTGCCCGCGTTCACGAGGTGCGGGAAGGCCTCCCGACTGTCGCGGTACCGTCTCGCGCACTGCCCGCAGCGCGTCCACGCGGGCAAGGCGCTTACTAACGGAGCTCGGCCTCCGGACTGGGGGCTCTGTGGTAGGTGGACCGTCTCGGTGTGTCCCATAGATACTTACCTACTTAGTGACTGTGCTTAATTTGACTCCTCGATGTTGGTTAGTATGTAGGCAAAGCAGTGTCTTGGTGTGTCCTATAGATACTTAACTACTAAGTGACTACTTCATTTGACCGCACGATGTTGGTTAGCATGTAGATAAAGTAGTGTCTTGGTGTGTCCTATAGATATTTATCTACTTAGTGAAACTGATACATTTGACTGCACAATGTAAGCTAGTATGATGCTCATGTCTAGTATGATGCTAGTATCTAGAATGATGATAGTACCTAGAATGATGCTAGTATCTACAATGACGCTGGTATCCAAATTTCTGAAAGCGACATCTCTTGGTCGCTGTAGGAACTATAACAGCGCCACCTGTTGGTTGCTAATAGAACTACCAAGACACTCACCCTTGTAGAGCACCCTGAGCGTGGCGAACAGCACCACGAAGAAGGTGGTCGCGTACTTGCCCGCGTTCACGAGGTGCGGGAAGGCCTCCCGACTGTCGCGGTACCGTCTCGCGCACTGCCCGCAGCGCGTCCACGCGGGCAAGGCGCTTACTAACGGAGCTCGGCCTCCGGACTGGGGGCTCTGTGGTAGGTGGACCGTCTCGGTGTGTCCCATAGATACTTACCTACTTAGTGACTGTGCTTAATTTGACTGCACGATGTTGGTCAGTATGAAGGTAAAGCAGTGTCTTGGTGTGTCCTATAGATACTTATCTACTAAGTGACTGCTTCATTTGACTGCACGATGTTGGTTAGTATGTAGGCAAAGCAGTATCTTGGTGTGTCCTATAGATACTTAACTACTAAGTGACTACTTCATTTGACCGCACGATGTTGGTTAGCATGTAGATAAAGTAGTGTCTTGGTGTGTCCTATAGATACTTATCTACTTGTGAAATTGATATATTTGACTGCACAATGTAAGCTAGTATGATGCTCATGTCTAGTATGATGCTAGTACCTAGAATGATGATAGTACGTAGAATGATGCTAGTATCTACAATGACGCAGGTATCCAAATGTCTGAAAGCGCCCTCTCTTGGTCGCGGTAGGAACTTGCTATAACAGCGCCACCTGTTGGTTGCTAATGGAACTAGCAAGACACTCACCCTTGTAGAGGACCCTGAGCGTGGCGAACAGCACCACGAAGAAGGTGGTCGCGTACTTGCCCGCGTTCACGAGGTGCGGGAAGGCCTCCCGACTGTCGCGGTACCGTCTCGCGCACTGCCCGCAGCGCGTCCACGCGGGCAAGGCGCTTACTAACGGAGCTCGGCCTCCGGACTGGGGGCTCTGTGGTAGGTGGACCGTCTCGGTGTGTCCCATAGATACTTACCTACTTAGTGACTGTGCTTAATTTGAATGCACGATGTTGGTTAGTATGTAGGCAAAGCAGTGTCTTGGTGTGTCCTATAGATACTTAACTACTTAGTGACTAAATAAAAATAAAATAATAAATAAAGGCGTCCGACCGATTTCAGCCATGGCGGCCGATCTCAATTGAGATCAGCCAAGTGCGCAGGACATATTATAGTGCACAAGTGTGCGCGCAAACACAAGTGCACTCTCTATTCCCTTACTCTCATAATTCGGTGAGACGGCAATCCGACATGACCGATGAGAGATCGGGCGCAGGACCACCGGCTTAACGTGCTTTCCGAGGCACGGGCGTTCAACCGCCAACTTCCTAACTCCGGGCTGAGTAATTTCATTACAGAAAAACTCACACAAATTTTGCCCGACCCCGGACTCGAACCGGGGACCTCTCGGTCCTAACGCAGCACTTGCTACCAATAGACCAACGAGGCAGTTACGCCACTTAGTGACTATGCTTAATTTGACTGCACGATGTTGGTCAGTATGAAGGTAAAGCCGTGTCTTGGTGTGTCATATAGATACTTGTCTCCTTAGTGAAACTGACACATTTGACTGCACAATGTAAGCTAGTATGATGCTCATGTCTAGTATGATGCTAGTATCTAGAATGATGATAGTACCTAGAATGAATCTAGAATGACGCTGGTATACAAATGTCTGAAAGCGCCATCTCTTGGTCGCTGTAGGAACTTGCTATGACATCGCCATCTGTTGGTTGCTAATAGAACTACCAAGACACTCACCCTTGTAGAGCACCCTCAGAGTAGCGAACAGCACCACGAAGAAGGTGGTCGCGTACTTGCCCGCGTTCACGAGGTGCGGGAAGGCCTCCCGACTGTCGCGGTACCGTCTCGCGCACTGCCCGCAGCGCGTCCACGCGGGCAAGGCGCTCACTAACGGAGCTCGGCCTCCGGACTGGGGGCTCTGTGGTAGGTGGACCGTCTCGGTGTGTCCCATAGATACTTACCTACTTAGTGACTGTGCTTAATTTGACTGCACGATGTTGGTCAGTATGTAGGCAAAGCAGTGTCTTGGTGTGTCCTATAGATACTTAACTACTAAGTGACTACTTCATTTGACCGCACGATGTTGGTTAGCATGTAGATAAAGTAGTGTCTTGGTGTGTCCTAGAGATACTTATCTACTTAGTGAAATTGATATATTTGTCTGCACAATGTAAGCTAGTATGATGCTCATGTCTCGTATGATGCTAGTATCTAGAATGATAATAGTAATGTATGAAAGCGCCATCTCTTGGTCGCTGTAGGAACTTGCTATGACAGCGCCACCTGTTGGTTGCTAATAGAACTACCAAGACACTTACCCTTGTAGAGCACCCTCAGAGTAGCGAACAGCACCACGAAGAAGGTGGTCGCGTACTTGCCCGCGTTCACGAGGTGCGGGAAGGCCTCCCGACTGTCGCGGTGCCGTCTCGCGCACTGCCCGCAGCGCGTCCACGCGGGCAAGGCGCTTACTAACGGAGCTCGGCCTCCGGACTGGGGGCTCTGTGGTAGGTGGACCGTCTCGGTGTGTCCCATAGATACTTACCTACTTAGTGACTGTGCTTAATTTGGCTGCACGATGTTGGTTAGTATGTAGGCAAAGCAGTATCTTGGTGTGTCCTATAGATACTTAACTACTAAGTGACTACTTCATTTGACCGCACGATGTTGGTTAGCATGTAGATAAAGTAGTGTCTTGGTGTGTCCTATAGATACTTATCTACTTAGTGAAACTGATACATTTGACTGCACAATGTACGCTAGTATAATGCTAGCGTCTAGTATGATGCTAGTATCTAGAATGATGCTAGTATCTAGAATGATGCTAGTACCTAGAATGACGCCGATATCCAAATGTCTGAAAGCGCCATCTCTTGGTCGCTGTAGGAACTTGCTATAACAGCGCCATCTATTGGTTGCTAATGGAACTACCAAGACACTTACCCTTGTAGAGCACCCTCAGAGTAGCGAACAGCACCACGAAGAAGGTGGTCGCGTACTTGCCCGCGTTCACGAGGTGCGGGAAGGCCTCCCGACTGTCGCGGTACCGTCTCGCGCACTGCCCGCAGCGCGTCCACGCGGGCAAGGCGCTTACTAACGGAGCTCGGCCTCCGGACTGGGGGCTCTGTGGTAGGTGGACCGTCTCGGTGTGTCCCATAGATACTTACCTACTTAGTGACTGTGCTTCATTTGACTGCACGATGTTGGTTAGTATGTAGGCAAAGCAGTATCTTGGTGTGTCCTATAGATACTTATCTACTTGTGAAATTGATATATTTGTCTGCACAATGTAAGCTAGTATGATGCTCATGTCTAGTATGATGCTAGTATCTAGAATGATGATAGTACCTAGAATGATGCTAGTATCTACAATAACGCTGGTATCCAAATGTCTGAAAGCGCCATCTCTTGGTCGCTGTAGGAACTTGCTATGACAGCGCCACCTGTTGGTTGCTAATAGAACTAGCAAGACACTCACCCTTGTAGAGGACCCTCAGCGTGGCGAACAGCACCACGAAGAAGGTGGTCGCGTACTTGCCCGCGTTCACGAGGTGCGGGAAGGCCTCCCGACTGTCGCGGTACCGTCTCGCGCACTGCCCGCAGCGCGTCCACGCGGGCAAGGCGCTTACTAACGGAGCTCGGCCTCCGGACTGGGGGCTCTGTGGTAGGTGGACCGTCTCGGTGTGTCCCATAGATACTTACCTACTTAGTGACTGTGCTTAATTTTACTGCTCGATATTGGTTAGAATGTAGATAAAGCAGTGTTTTGGTTCACACCAACCTATAGATTCTTACCTACTTAGTGACTGTGCTTCTTTTGACTGCACGATGTTGGTTAGGATGTGGGTAAAGCAGTGTCTTGGTATGTCCTATAGATACTTATCTCCTTAGTGAAATTGATACATTTGACTGCACTATGTAAGCTAGTATGATGCTAGTGTCTACAATGATGATGCTCATGTCCAGTATCATGCCAGAATCTAGAATGTTGACAGTACCTAGAATGATGCTAGTACCTAGAATGACGCCGATATCCAAGTGTCTGAAAGCGCCATCTCTTGGTCGCTGTAGGAACTTGCTATTACATCGCCATCTATTGGTTGCTGATGGAACTAGCAAGACACTCACCCTTGTAGAGCACCCTGAGCGTGGCGAACAGCACCACGAAGAAGGTGGTCGCGTACTTGCCCGCGTTCACGAGGTGCGGGAAGGCCTCCCGACTGTCGCGGTACCGTCTCGCGCACTGCCCGCAGCGCGTCCACGCGGGCAAGGCGCTTACTAACGGAGCTCGGCCTCCGGACTGGGGGCTCTGTGGTAGGTGGACCGTCTCGGTGTGTCCCATAGATACTTACCTACTTAGTGACTGTGCTTAATTTGACTGCACGATGTTGGTTAGTATGTAGGTAAAGCAGTGTCTTGGTGTGTCATATATCTACTTAGTGCAATTGATACATTTGACTGCACAATTTAAACTAGAATGATGCTTGTGTCTAGAATGATGCTCATGTCTAGTATGATTCTAGTATCTAGAATGATGATAGTACCTAGAATGATGCTAGTATCTAGAATGATGATAGTACCTAGAATGATGCTAGTATCTAGAATGATGATAGTACCTAGAATGATGCTAGTATCTACAATGACGCTGGTATCCAAATGTCTGAAAGCGCCATCTCTTGGTAGCTGTAGGAACTTGCTATGACATCGCCATCTATTGGTTGCTAATGGAACTACCAAGACACTCACCCTTGTAGAGCACCCTCAGCGTGGCGAACAGCACCACGAAGAAGGTGGTCGCGTACTTGCCCGCGTTCACGAGGTGCGGGAAGGCCTCCCGACTGTCGCGGTACCGTCTCGCGCACTGCCCGCAGCGCGTCCACGCGGGCAAGGCGCTTACTAACGGAGCTCGGCCTCCGGACTGGGGGCTCTGTGGTAGGTGGACCGTCTCGGTGTGTCCCATAGATACTTACCTACTTAGTGACTGTGCTTAATTTGACTGCACGATGTTGGTCAGTATGTAGGTAAAGCAGTGTCTTGATGTGTCCTATAGATACTTAACTACTAAGTGACTACTTCATTTGACCGCACGATGTTGGTTAGCATGTAGATAAAGTAGTGTCTTGGTGTGTCCTATAGATACTTACCTACTTAGTGACTGTGCTTAATTTGACTGCTCGATATTGGTTAGAATGTAGATAAAGCAGTGTTTTGGTTCACACCAACCTATAGATTCTTACCTACTTAGTGACTGTGCTTCTTTTGACTGCACGATGTTGGTTAGTATGTGGGTAAAGCAGTGTCTTGGTATGTCCTATAGATACTTATCTCCTTAGTGAAATTGATACATTTGACTGCACAATTTAAGCTAGTATGATGCTCATGTCTAGTATGATGCTAGTATCTAGTATGATGCTAGTATCTAGTATGATGCTAGTATCTAGAATGATGATAGTACCTAGAATGAAGCTAGTATCTAGAATGACACTGGTATCCAAATGTCTGAAAGTGCCATCTGTTGGTCGCTGTAAAAACTTGCTATGACAGCGCCACCTGTTGGTTGCTAATGGAACTAGCAAGACACTCACCCTTGTAGAGCACCCTCAGCGTGGCGAACAGCACCACGAAGAAGGTGGTCGCGTACTTGCCCGCGTTCACGAGGTGCGGGAAGGCCTCCCGACTGTCGCGGTACCGTCTGACGCACTGCCCGCAGCGCGTCCACGCCGGCAAGGCGCTTACTAACGCGCGGGTGATTACGAACCAGCGGGTCGCTTCGAACGAGTCTGAAGATAAAATACACCGTGTAATTTTAGTGGTTGTTTTCCCGTGGCAGAACGATTTGCCTTTAGTAATACTATCGAATCATGCAAATTATTCCTCGAAAAAAAACTTTTTTTTTTAGATTTTTCAGAATAATAATTTTCCAACTCGAAAACGAGAGAAGCTATCGTTGTTTTTGAAGATGTGACGTATTCAGGTACTGCTTGCCGCATGAAATCGATGCTTAAAGCTAAAGAAACTCTACACCCTAAGTCATAAAGCGGTTCGAACGTGCTTTCGAGTTACGGTTAAACCTTTCGTAAAACCGGCATTTATTGATTTTACCAAAAAAGAACTGCACACATCTTTTGTACTACTAAGATAGAATCATTTTACTGCGGGAAAACAACCACTAAAATTTCACGGTGTATGTACACGGTGAAATATTAGTAAGTAGCAGAACGATTTACCTTTAGTAGTACTATGGAATCATGCTAGTTATTTCGTGAAAATAAAAAATGTTTTCTTGAATTTTTCTTATTGCATGGTGGTAGTATCTAAGGGGGAGAGGAGCTATCAATCTTCACTGCGAAGCAGAAGTGTCTATATGTGGGAGTCCATTCCAGATGTCCTAATTATCGGAGGTCAAGACTCGTTATGGGTAGCTGTGCCAATATTGTTAGTTAGTGAGATTTTTAGTTTAATTTTTTTTTAAAAATTATCACCTCGAAAGCGTGAGAAGCGATAGTTCTTTTAAGAGTTGTTACGTAATCAGGTACTGCTTGCATGAAATTGATGATTAAAGCTAAAGAAGCTCTACGCACTAAGTAATAAAGCACTTCGAGCGTGCTTTTCGTATATCCTTTTCGTAAACAAGAAGTTCCGAAGTAGTCATTTCGCGAATTAGCCATTATTATACGACTAAACGATAATAAAGTTTTAATAACTAAGTTTAATGCCTATAAAAATCGAATTGTCTTAAATCAGTTTGTGCGTTTTATGAAGCGTGGTACGTTTAAACGTCGAATAAAATATCCAATGATTTATTGCATTATTAACGTGAACAAACTATAATCGTTAGTAACGTTACTAAATTCTGGTTCTCTGATTCCGCCGACGCACATCGTTCATCGCATTAGTAAAGTGTAATTCATGTATTCAAGAAGATTATTAAGACTTTTTGACAGTATATACGACCGTGAATCCAGATCGAGGAAAGGGAGGAAAGAAAAAGAGAGGAGAAAAGTGAGAGATAGAGAGCAAGAGATGGGAGGAAGGAAAAATGAGAGAGGACAATAAGGCGTCCTACTGATTTCAGCCTTGGCGGTCGATCTCAATTGAAATCAGCCAAATGCGCAGGGCATATTATAGTGCACAAGTGCGCGCAAGCACAAGTGCACTCTCTGTTACCTTTTCCTCATGATTCGGAACACCGGCTTAACATGCTTTCCGAGGCACGGGCGTTCAACCGCCAACTTCCTAACTCCGGGCTGAGTTATATCATAACAGAAAAACTCACACAAATTTTGCCCGACCTCGGACTCCGGGGACTTCTTGATCCTTACGCAGCGCTACTGCGTGAATGTCATTAGCGCTTGCTACCAATAGACCAACGAGGCAGTACAACAATAGCGATAACAGGAATGTGATAAGAGGAATGTTTAAGAGAGGGAAATATTCAATCATCGTATTTTAGGAGTGATCCTAAAAAGGAAGATCTTCCGCCGAGCTAGGTGATCGTGCTGGGGACCATGGTCCAATTACCGTCGTGGTTTTTGCTCTAAATATAGTTAGTGGCCCGAATAACTTTGAAGTGAGATGTAGGTTCCATACAAACTACATATTGTTGTGGAGATGTTATGTCAGCGCCATCTGTTGGATGATGTGCGAAGTTCTTTCTCGGATGTCGCCACAGTATCAAAGTAAGAGAGAGATGGGAAGAAAAAGAGTCTCACACTTCTTACCCCATATCTCTAAAGCTGGAAAGAAGTTTGAGGTTGTATCAAAGTGTGTTGCAGTCTACTCACTATTAGGCTGATTCCAGTCTCCTCCCGCGATGTAGAACGCCACCAAGTAATGGAAGTCGAGAAAGGCGCTCGCGAATGAGTTCCACTGGTCCGCGAGCCAGAAGTCAGCGAACAGGACAGGGACGAACGGCGCCGCTAGGATCCGGCCCTGGTGTGACATTCACATCATCATACACCTTTTTTTTCCATTTTCCACCTGTAGGTACTGAAGGAGGTTCAAATTTTTTATTTCCTAACTGACATCCGATGATGGCTTGGAGTAGCCTCGTCATCATCACCGGACTTGCGGGGGAGCGGATGGATGCTGGGTCCATCAGAGCAACCGTCCCCTCATAGAATACAGTTTCTGGGTGGTTTTTGACCAATTCTAAAGATCTGCGACAACCGTTTTACCGCCCTCTTACTAGCCCAAAAACCACTGACGCATATTGCATAAAATCGGTTTAAAATCGACGACTATGTCTGCGAAATCGGGACTATCTCGGCGAAATCACCGATCCTGCAGGAACCATCAGAGCGTTGAAGCAGGCCTTCAGGGTGAGTGCAACAGGCTAATATGGTCTATTGTGCCTCAAATGTGGATCTCACTACCGCTTACCATCAGGTGGAGTGAGGTCATCTTGTTAGCCTGTTATAAAAGAAAAAGCAACCGTACACTCACACAGATCCCCAGGAACCATCAGAGCATTGAAGCAGGTCTTCAGGGTGAGTGCGACAGGCTCAACATGGTCTATTGTGCCTATCGACCATCATATGTGGATCTCATTACCGCTTACCATCGGGTGGAATGAGGTCAGCTTGTTAGGTAAAAAAAAGGGACCGTCCACTCACACAGATCCTCAGGAACCAGAAGCGCGCCTCGTGGCGGAACACCTTCAGCGGGTTCACGAGGAAGGCCAGCATGATGATGACCAGCGCCAGCGGGTTCACGAACGGCGGGATGCTCAGGCTCGCGCTGTAGATGAAGCTGAGGATGCTTAGCGCCCACACCACGCCCAGGATGGACGCCAGCTCCATTAGGTGTTGTTCTGGAATAAGAGTATTTAATAATTATTATAGTCAGGGGATACCAGTCTTAACTATCTGTCCGGTGGGTGATGAACGGTATACGGGTACGCGACCCCGGCTCCTCGACTCAGTCCAAATCATCCGAGGCGATAGTATCCTTACTCCCCTTTTCCTTCCCCCGTCATATATCCTTGCTACTCGTGGGAAAGCAATGACCTTGTTAAAACAATGCACTAGGCAGAATGGCGGCGGCGTGGTCCACAACCCGTCACGTCACGTTTCCCACGTTTCTTCATCGCTGGAAGTGATCTCTGCCTACCCCTCTGGGAAAAAGGCGTGACTTTATGTATATGACTTTATGTATTTAATAAATCAGTAACTAAACATCATTAATGTGGTAAGTTGCTTACTTATAGCAGTTAATTCTAATACCCGTAACAAAATACGGTAATCAGAATCAAATGTTCAAGCACAATCATAATAAAATATACTTAAATGGATAAACTAACAATAATATATTTTACGATGAACGAAACCAACCCCTACTACCAACCCCTACTAAGCCACTATTCTGATAGCTTTTAAACAGTGCTTATGAGTAGATGATGAAAGATGATGGATGGAAAATGGAAAGATGGTTGACCTGAAAAGAATTAGGGGTGAGAGCCATCCGCTCCCTGCAAGTCCAGTGACGATGACGAGGCTACTCCAATCCGTCTTCCTATGACAGTTAGGAAAAAAAGCCTGAAAAGATTGCGAACAAAACTCTACAAATGGAATATTATATGATTTGGAATATCAATATGGCTAGATGGCTTAGTACCTGATAGATGGTTCCTCGGGTCCAGCTCAAATATGAGCACGTGGTTGACGCCCGAAGACCGCCAGCCGTACACGTTGATGCCAATGAGGAAGATGAACTCCACCAGCAGGAACGGGCCTCGGTACAGTCTGAATGCTGTCTTGAAACCATCTGTGCTGCCTTCGTGGAAGAGTGCTGGAGAGAAGAAGAAGAAATCGTCAATTTCGAAGAAAAGAATGGCGAACCAGGGATCTGAGGGATCTAGGGTTGAATGAGCGTATATCGGTCCTATTGAAGAGCAATATTAACTTGCTGTCAAAATAATAAATATTATACAACATCACATACATTGTCATGTGCTCAGTTGCTTAAGCTCTTTTCGAACCTACTTCTCTTTTCCCAGGGACACCCCTAAATATATGTACAAATATATTTAAATATATACAACATTTAATCAGATTCCCAGACACGGAACGAACAGGAATCGAACCCACGATTCACGGCGCAAGAGAGCCAGGGGGACAACCAAATACACAATCGAATTACGGTACGATAGGTATAGATATAACATGTACGTATCTCAATTCCTTTGTATATTTATCTATTGACATCACGACCATGAAAGGTTGCCCAAATTGTACTCTACTGTTTAGTAGATGTCAAGTCGTATTTACTTAATTATGTTATCAAGAACACCAGTCAATGTCTCCATAATCTAAACCAAAGTTGCTAATTTCTCGTTAAAGTAAAACGTAAATGTATGTAGGTACATTATACTGTGAAGTCTTTATTTTATCAGTATAGAAAGAAAACCTAATAAAAGTACTATCGCCTACGTATGAAACTCGGTAAGCATAACGAATAAATTACAGTAATTTTCCCATTCAAATCTCGTAATCTCATAATCAAGTTGATTAACTAAAATAGCCACAAGTTTGATTTGCAATGTGTACTATAGCAGTTTGCATTATGATAAGTGGGTTGCGGTCAGTAGAGTAAGATAATATTAAGTCAGGTGGCAGTAAGAACTGTGCATCGTGGGTCCGTAGGTATCAAATTGAAGATCTATTTGTCATGTCATGTAAACGTATTTTCATTCTTTCAAGACCTCGTATTTGCTAAATTGAATGATACCAGGGTTATTATTTCTTCTAAATATTAGTCTTTATGGGTCTACTCGCGATGTTATTAATAAAGGCGTAGGGATGTGACGACCCCAACCGCCCCCTGGTGAGAGTAGATAATTTTCGCACCATGAAAAGCAGCGACTCTCTATCAGTGCAACTTGTGGCGGGCTGAATGGGATTGACACCCCTTATTCAGAGCATTAAGGTAAAAACAGTACAGAAACGAAACATACTAACAAATTTGCTACTCCTAATATCGCGTGTAGAGCCATAAAAGCTAATATTTTAGTAAAGTATAAAATCTTATTATTTCTCTTCGATTTAAAAAAAAAGGCCTAAATTACCAATGGCTAGATTGGGATGATTAAGTTCGAAGTTTCGTAAAACATAAAATTATGACTATGTTGAGAAGGAGAATCGGAACTTTTCATGTTATGGTGCGGAACCCTAAACACTATGTTTTACGATGTGCTTACGGATTCGTGTAATACAAGATCAAACGTTGCCATACTCGTAAGACCTTGTTATGATAATATTGGCGAGTTTTATCGGTACCAACAATAAACATTGTAGGCATTTATGACTAAGTGTGAGGTGCTGAATTTAAAAATACTTTTACACCGATAAAGGCAGGAAACTGGCGTAATTGATTGGATATAATTAGACTTCCGATTTAAGGTCAGGGACATATCTGAAGGGGCAAAGACATATACAAATACTAAGGGCCACAACCACGTTTGTATGGTCATTTGAGGTCACAAAATCTTACTAATATTCTAAATGCGAATGTCTCTGTTTGTCACGCTTTCACATCAAAATTACTAAACCAATTTCAAACAAATTTGGTACACGGGTCGTCTAGTCTAGATAGAGAACAGGTTTAGGGTACTTTTGAACCGACTAACTATGCTATCAGGGATGGGAATTGAGTTCGCTTTGGGAAGTTTAATTAGAAAATTATTTAATCAAGTAGGTATTTTTGGTGATTATAACGAACATGAATTAAATGTTTCACAACATAGGATTTCAGAGTTTCGCGTTCCCTTACGTTAAAAACTATATATTGTGGGTCAACACGCGATTAAAACAGTAGCAAATACCTACATAGCTACTTACTGTTTCACTACATTACAAATTATACATTAAAGTAAATAATGATTTATAGCACAAAATTGTCGTGAATGTGGATCGAAGCCAACCTTTTGACCAAGACAACAATGAAGACATACATACATAAAATCACGCCTTTTTCCCAGAGGGGTAGGCAGAGATCAGCGATCCACTTTTCACCTCTGTGGGAAACGTGACGTCATGGGTAGTGGACCACGTCGCCGCCATTCTGCCTTGTGCATTGTTTTAACAACATCATTGCGTTCCCACGAGTAGCAAGGATATATGACGGGGGAAGGAAAAGGGGAGGAAGGATACTATCGCCTCGGATGATTTGATAATGAAGAGTGTTAGGTTATTAATTAGCCTAGGGTTACTCCTGTAACCGCAAATACTATTGCATTACCCGACAAGGGTAACTATGTATTTAAGGTCCTGTTTAACAATTACACCTGTAACAACACTTAGTTCGCAATAAAAACTTTGACTTTGACTACTATGGCTTCATAATAACATGATTGTGGACTTCAGTGTCATTTCAATTCATACTTAAATTTCTATACCATGTCTAATATTACAATGGACAGAATGACACATGAATTCGCAATCTAACGCCTAACTAATTTGTGTCATGTTTGCGATTCTAAAACGAACAATACTCTACAAGTTTTTCAATACAACTGCAAACTGTATTTATCTATGTCAAATATGAATCATAAACTATGCCTGATAACACGTCATATTATGTTGTATTTTATGATAACTTGTTTCTATAAGGAAGATCATATAAAAATATATGATGCATGTAGAAGGACCATAAAACATGTCTAGCAAGCTAGAACGTAATTAAATATCATAAAATATGAAAAAATGGAGTGTTTCACATCTCTATATCCTGCAATCTTCAATAATAGAGGGATAACAGTGTTTGTGCATTTGTACATATCCTGAGTTTTTAATATATTGATAAACGTAGATCTGTATACCTTAAGAATATTTAGGGTCGTCTATTAATCATTAATATTGTGGGTGTTATTATATTATATTTTAAGTAAAACAATACCGAAGAATCTCCGTGAAGGATGCCGAAGACCGTGCGAAGTGAAGAGATAGGAGTAGGAAAGCGGACCCCGGGCTCCGCAAGGATGCAACCGGGAAAACGCGGAGATGATGATGATTTTAAGTAAAACAATACAAAAACTTAAGGCTAACGTATAACAAAAGTCTGTTGATCATACTTAACATTAACATCACGTTCGGGTAAGATTTTTTTTTTCCCGTTCGGGTCCAGAAAAAAGGTAACATTAATCATACTATTAAAATGCAACGCTTAAAAATGTCTTTTCTCTCGGTGTCAAAAGAAAAATAATACGAATTTCACGCCAGTAACGTTCATATTATTTGTAACAACACAGATTATGCAAAATAGCCTCTTTTGGCGTTAAAATGCATATAATTCCGATTTGCATGCCAGTTACGTCTATAATTTTGCAACTGCATAGGTTTTGAAACGAACTGAAACGCGTGACCAATCATGTTCATGATGTTCAATGAAACAGTTATCAGTAAATCATCGTTGAATGACATGTGATGACGTTGAGATGCGCCAGCACTGCTTGACAGACATCAACTGTAATTTATTTTGTTTTGTAAAGTTTAGAGGCAGAGATATCCGGCGCTCTGATTGGTCTAATTAGGACAAGTTAATAGACTACACATGAGTAACCTCTACGTAGGTTCTAAGTTACCCAGCGTAATTTATCTACTACCGAGCGATATGGCATAACTGCACTAACATTTTGACTAGACATGCATCGGACATGAAGTTTACAGATGTTTAAACATGCTTTTTTTCCTTACTGACATACGATGATGGCTTGGTCTTGGTCGAGTAGCCTCGACATCATCACCGGACTTGCCTGGGAGCGGATTGCTATCAAGCCTAAAGATTAAACATCCTCATATTCCTCTTTAAAGCATTGTTTATTATATTTATTGAAAATATACATTTTGATGAGTCTCCAAAACCAATAAAATAGTAAAATCTATTTCACCGTGTACATTCAAACGGGGATTAAATCGCTGTCGGACACAATTCATTCATACTTGATGTAGCTCATCTGACAGTCGCAATAATTTCTATAATTCCTCTTGCATCTCACTCCCAAGAACGCTGATTTTATGAGTTGCAGATAGCTAATGTAAAATCGCCCTAACACGTAAACCTATAAAACTATTCTCTTCCCTTAAAAATGTAACACCTGTTTTACCATATTTCTAACAAATAAACATATTTCTATTTCTATCTCTTGCTAATTGGTCTCGAAGCCTAACTCCATTGTGTGTACAGCTCATAAGAAGGAACGCCGTTACCGATAGAGCTTGGCCGATAGCACCACAGTGGTGAACAGCACTATAAAAGACCAGGAAAACAGCTTCACTTTGAAGGTGGTCCACGGGCTCTGCTGCTGGGGACGCGAAGCTTCATCACCTATACATGTCCAGCTGGTGATGAGATTAGCAGTAGCTTACCCGACAGCACCACCGTGATGAACAACACTATAAAGGACCCGGAGAACAGTCCCACTTTGAATGTGGTCCACGGGCTCTGTTGCTCGCCCAACGGTGGGACCCGCAGCTTCTTCATAGCCTTCTGCCGATCTCCACCTTCCAGCTCGTTGGTAACAGTGGCTTCTGTATCGCTGATCAGACGGTCTATGTCTTTGTTCGTGTAGAAGTGGGATGTTTCGACGTGTTCCGCCCGCCATTGGGCTCCGTTGCTGACGATTAATAACTGTTGGGGTTGAATAAAGATTTCGATTTAACTTTCTATTAATATCTAACAGTTCATTAGAACTCAATTTAGGGTGCATTCAAATTAGCGTGGTACTTTGGGACTAAGGCCGTGTCCCCAGTAGGCAAACTGTTAGCGGCCGACTGAGTTAGCCGCAAATTTGTGGCAAACTGAAATTTGAGTTAGCTGCAAACCCTAACCAATTTCGCCAAACAACCATGTCGCCGTCGCCGACTAGAACCGTTTTTGGTGGGAGTCGGCCGCTCACTGCTATAGTCAGCGCGTGTAACGCTGCAAACTGCGTATAGTGAGCGCAAAACTAGCAGAATGTGGACACTCCATTTCAAATATATGGAAGGGCGTACTAAATCGGTACGCCGCATACTCAGTCGGCCGCTAACAGTTTGCCTACTGGGGACGCAGCCTTATCTTGTTTCATTTTGTAGCGAGGACCGTCTGAACGGTCCACTTCGACCCTTAGGGATCTTTTGTGTTACTCCTAACTCTATGCACTTACTCGCTAAAGATCAAGTACATTAGTGCAATAATGTTTGTTTTTGTTGTAACTTTGGGCTACTTTGAATGCGCTCTTATAACTAAGTAATAATGAAATGATAATCAGTTGATTCAGCGTAGATTTACCGATTAAATAGGTCAAATAGTTTACTCTATAGAGGAGTAAAAAAATAGCATCAAATGAAAAGATGAACAAAAGTTACATGGTTAAAAATATACGGTTCGAAGATAGTTAAACGAATGAATGATAAACACAAGTAAAGTGTTCACAACAAACAAAGTTAACAACAATGTTTACTTATTTTAGAAAACATAAGCGATATGGCGGCGCGTGTCAGTCAATTTAAAATAGCTTTCTCAATAAATCATATTATCGAAATGATTTTCAGATTGTCAACTTTTCAACAACAGATTGCGATCTGTGATGGAGATTGATGTTGGCCTTTCTTTAACTAAATAGTTTGGAGTCTTTTTTTATTATTTTGGAGTAGCGCATTATGTCATATTAAGTTATCTTCACTTGCATGTTGTTTCAAAGATTGTTAAACTTTCACCGTACTACGACCGCCATGGCCGAAATCGGTTGGTCACCGATATTATATATCGTATTCATTATAAAATAACATAAAATACTAAAAAAACCAGTCATATTCGCTTCAGCAATTCTTAATTTTGAAATCTTATGTTACTAACATGACAACAAAAAAAGAATTACCTTATCATGCTTCTTCAATATTTTCCTAAAGCCAGTGTAATTCAGATTCTGGTAGTTCTGCAGGAGGATCAGGCTGAGGTAGAACTCGCTGAAGGCCAGCTTCAGCTCCTGGACCTTCCGGCGGGGGAGGGGGGCCTTCTTACTGTCCCCTCCACCTTTAGGCTTGAGGGTATCGAAGTGGGATTTGAGTTCGCTCTGCAAAGTGGCGAACTTGCGGGTCGCTTCTGCTAGCTTTTCTATGGAAATTTGTTAAGTTAATAAAAGTGTGCACATAATTTTTTTTCAGTCTGTCTACTCTGTGAATTTTTGTGATATACTTTTTTCTTTAGTAATGTATTGTGATATACTTTTATCTTTTGGAATGTATTTTGTTAAAGAGTTAAAAATTACAGGTTCAATTTTTTAACAGTTGCTTAAAAACTTTTATCTATTTATTCAATAGGCACAACTGCAGATACAAAAATTGGAAATACAAATTATATTATAGCCAAGTACAAATCATCATCATCAGTGAGACAGAGATGGGCATGTACCAATATAAGTTCACAAACATTTTTGGCATATTTTATTATACAATAAAATTAGTACCTGAATAGAATGTGTTAATTTTCTTGAGCTCCTGATCACAATAATGGAAGAATGTTTCGTCAAAATTGGCAAAGTGTCGGGAGAGCACCTCGGGCTCCACATTTTCAGCAGATGGCGCCTCCTCTACTGTAGTATACAGCATAGCTTTCATTTCCTAAAAGACAAAGTTCAAAGTTAGTATAAGCAAGTTACTTTCTACCATACTAACAGTGTCTTTTAGCTTTAAGGAGTAATGTTGCCGACCACAATCTGATTCAACCAATTAATTGCTAAATAAATTATGAAAAAAAATTATTAATCTTTTATAGTAAATAATAATATACACTAAAATGGGATCCTATTACTAGGACTGGCTGTCTGTCTGTCTGTTTGTCACCATGCTTTATATAAAGAACAGTGAAAGCTTGACAGCTATTACAGATGGTGTATTGCCTCTATAACAACATATACTGCCACTATATTAAAATAAAACAATTATTCAAGGGGACCTCAATACAACAAACATGATCATACATCCCCACTGCTAGGGCACGGGCCTACCCTAAACTAGGGCGATCAGGCCGTAGTTAACCATGATGGCAAGTTCGTCATAGATGTGCACTGTGCCCGCTTCCTCACCATGTTTTTCTTCACAGTGAAGTCTTAATCATACATACATATGAATTTCAAATTTGAATACACAGTTGGTTCCTGGCAAGCAACAACCTTAACCACTAGGCCATTAACACATTTTCTTTCTATGAGCAGGGAAATTTGTTGTCATAATGTGACACTTCAATAAATAAATAAACAACAGATAATAAATCAATTCCTAATCTACTTTGTATCATTGTAATTACACATTTCCATAATTTCAGAAATTAATTTACACTTTCAAGGTTACACACATTAGAAAACTGAAAATATCCAGAATATAAACCATGTGTTTTTTTAATTTTTTAATCAATAGAAACACACTTTACATACAGGGTGTCCCAAAAAGTAGTGTCAAGCGGAAGTCCTGAGATAGAACACCCCGTGGGGCATCCGAAACACCCCCATGTATGTTCCGCGATTTTTTATAGTTTTCGAGTTATGATTATTTTTCTTAAATTTTGAGAACAACTGACCTAACCGACTAAAATATTGTAGAGAAAAAAGTATTCCACTTTTTTGAGTAATTCTTTTTGCAAATCAATTTTCATGAGTTTTTCTTTAATGCCTAAAATATTTGTCTCCATAACTTATATGGAAAATATCAAAATTATGGTACAAACTGAAAAGTTACGTTCTGTAAATAATGTCTTACAATTTCAACGTAAAATTTAAAATATTAGGAGGTAGTTGCATGGCTCCTAAATAACTTTAAAAACTGCGCTAGACTCTCACCTTTCATAATCATTAATAAAAACTGGTACTTAATGGGCTACTTTTTCTGAAATCGGACTTCAAAGACAGAAAGGTGGAAAAATCATAAAATTTGCTATTTGATGAACAAGCATTATTTAGACATTTTATTATTCCGAAAGTTAGTCAGTTTGTTAACAAACCTTAATTTAATACAGGCGCACTCAGATGGAAACATTTGGATGCTTTTTTTTGTTTAATTTAAGCTTCATTGCGCTAACACTGTTTTCACATGCAATACCTTTGTTACGACGAACTTGACGAACTTCACTTTCTTTAGGGACTTTAATAAACTTTTACTTATAATTTTTTTACTGTAAATAATCAAAAACGATAACTTTTTTTTTTAATAAACTTCCCATTTTTAAACTTAATAAAATTTTTAAGTATCACAAATTCAACTTTCAAGTGGTTATTTCTTAGCATTTCTGGTATAATTTTGATTGTTTACAATCTTATTGACTTTAGAAATAATATAATGTCTAAATAATGCTTGTTCATCAAATAGCAAATTTTATGATTTTTCCACCTTTCTGTCTTTGAAGTCCGATTTCAGAAAAAGTAGCCCATTAAGTACCAGTTTTTATTAATGATTATGAAAGGTGAGAGTCTAGCGCAGTTTTTAAAGTTATTTAGGAGCCATGCAACTACCTCCTAATATTTTAAATTTTACGTTGAAATTGTAAGACATTATTTACAGAACGTAACTTTTCAGTTTGTACCATAATTTTGATATTTTCCATATAAGTTATGGAGACAAATATTTTAGGCATTAAAGAAAAACTCATGAAAATTGATTTGCAAAAAGAATTACTCAAAAAAGTGGAATACTTTTTTCTCTACAATATTTTTAGTCGGTTAGGTCAGTTGTTCTCAAAATTTAAGAAATATAATCATAACTCGAAAACTATAAAAAATCGTGGAACATACATGGGGGTGTTTCGGATGCCCCACGGGGTGTTCTTTCTCAGGACTTCCGCTTGACACTACTTTTTGGGACACCCTGTATAATATATTCAAATAAGATCTTTATTGGTCAATTTGCTTATTTATAAATTCTTTAGAAATGTGATGATAACTGCCCCATTGGTCTATTGGCAGCAAGCACTGCATAAGGACCGAGAGGTCCCAGAAGAATTCGAGTCTGGGGTCGGGCAAAATTTGTGTGAGTTTTTCTGTAAAGAAATTCCTCAGTCTGGAGTGAGGAAGTTGTCGGTTGGACGCCCGTGACTCGATAAACATATCAAGCACTGTCCGGCGCCAGATCTCTAATCAGCAATCCGACAGGATTGCTGCCATGGCTGAAATCGGTCAGCTGCCTATGAATGTGATTTAGCATTGTACACAATTTTGGTTATTTTATATTATACTTTCTAAGTTCTAATTATTTCTTTACTTAAATAGTTAAGAAATAATCCTCAGGACATAAAATAATGCTTAGTCTTTGAATCATAAAAATCATTTTTTATTTATGGATCAACTAAAATTGATTTATTGTTGTAATATTAACTAAATATCACTGGTATAAATATCCATTTATACATTATAACCATTCATATTGATTACAAAAAAGTTCTGTACAGGTGCTAAATATGCTGACATGACATTTAATTTGTGTGTGTTTACTATAAACTTTAATTTACAATCTATTTATAAACGAAGAAATCACAATGATTCATTAACACTTCTCAGCCGACAAGGACAACCTAAATAATGGGTTTTCAAGTCCAATACACACATACGTTAGATGGAAAATTCCGAGTTATTTACCTCATAATTTATATACTGCTTTCGCCACTCGGGCGTTATGTGGGCACTTAGATGTTCCGCGAACTTCATCCTGGAGTCTCTTAGGGCACAACTTTATCTCAAAGATCGCCAACAAACACTAAATGCACAGCAGTTTGCGCGATTAGTTTGTTTTCAGATAACCGATAAAAGATGACCTCATTGCTACTAAACTAATACTAAGTTACGATGGAATGGCTTTATTTAATTTAATATTTTACGTGGAAGTTTGTGTTTTGAACTTTTAACGGTATAAAGAAAGATCTTGGAGTTATTTCTACAAAAAGATTTACAAAAGTTACAGTACATGAACTGTCAGCTGTCAACCGTCAATCGGTCAAAACAAAGTGTTGATACATGACAGCTGATTTACGTTTAGGAATGAAAATCACGCTTGCATTAAACAAGAACATTCGGAATCATAGTTAAAATATAAGCCTATTCTCATGGTCAAACAAAACGAAATTTGATGCGGTTTCGTTTAATAGACGAGGGAACGAGGGTATCAATAATGCCAGGGCAGGATCAAGTTATTCATGTCATAACAATTAGTTGAATACCTACTATACTATCGGAAGATATCATAGCTCTCACATGTTATCTTCCAGTAATGTTTAAGCAAAATAAAACAAAAAGATAATATAAAAAATGTTTATTAACTAGCTGTCTTGCATCTTTTCTTCATTCTTATTTTGTTTATCTTGTTTTTTGTCTTTGCCAGTATTAAATAAATTCTGATTGATGTTCTCTGGTATAACTTTAGCGACCTTTCGTGGTTCTTTTATCAAGGTCTTAGGACACTGCATCTCGGACCAGCTAATTGGCACCATGCTGACTCCCTGTGGGCCACCCTCTGCCGTAGCGATGACTACACCAAGTTCATTTTCTGCCGTAGATATGTGATACCAATGCACTTCTGTCATTGGAAGCTGTAATATTTTATAGTTAAGATAAATTATTGAAATAAATTGTTTCCTTCCAACATAAAAGTAAAAAAATAAATAAATTTTTTAGAATATAAATGTAATGGACACATATTTCAATTATGTAATTGAGATGAGATACATTTTCAGAAATGTATTGTTATTGAAAAGAAAATAATTGCAACATATATTTGTTTTAAAGGATACAACTCTTGCCAGAATAACATCACCAACTCTAAAACACTTATAAGGGTCTATTCTGTCTTTGTCTGTTGATTTGATGTCTTCCTTCTTCAATATTCCCTTGTAAGAACGGACCAGTACTGAAGGGCCAACACACAGTATCATGCATTGGACCATCCTTGAATTCACAACTGTTACTTTACATGTCACTATGTCTCCTGCTTTGGGCAGAACACTTGGTGTCCGTGGAGTTTCTACTGAGATTATTGTGGCCTGAAACATAATGCTGGTTATAAAAATTATGCACACTAAATCTTATGATATCTACACTAAATCTTTTGAAACTATAATGTAAAATTATCCTACATACTGTAAAATAAACTTGAAGAATAGCGTCTTACCTTCATACATTCATCAAAATCATTTTTTAAGATTCCCGCCAAAGCCGCATAAATATAACCTTTCAATTCGTAAGTTCCCGGTCCTGATATAAAATCTTTGTTTGCTAAACTTATACGCATACCAGGAATACATATGTTTCCAATTTCTTTTAGCTTTTCTTCATCCATGATGTAGGTTAAATTAAGAGGTTATGATTTTGTAAACACTTTTATAACTGTCTTCGAGCTGTATATATATGACACTAGTTTTCGAAAAGATATCCTATGGACGAGATAAGTATAATATTGATTATTAAAATGCAATTTAAAACGTATAAATCTAACAAAATTTGCTGTTTTGATAGTTTTGGTACGCGACGTTGACTTAAGTTTATTTTAACGTTTGAAACTACTATCGCAAATTATGCGTTTTGACGTCGGGCTATACATTGCATTAAAATGTACACATCGTTTTTCCCTGTTCCTATTTTCAATAATTATTTCTCTATTAGAACTATAGTTTTAAAATGTAACTTTAAAAATATAGTATAATTTTTTCTATTATGATAGTACAAATTACCAAATTTTAAAGTAAAGGAACAGAAACATTGCTTGGAGACGTGTCACGTCAGCCGGTCTGATTGACATTTGACAATTGGTTTATACGTTTGTATGGTGCAGTTTCATGTGAATTTCTTCGAGTTTTCCCATATATTCGGCTAGAAATGCTTACCAAATTTGAGACAAAATCTGCGAGAGTAAAAGGGATATCATTTCACGCGAAACGACCATGGGTCCTAGCGAGTTTGCACAATGGGGTGATTCAGCTATGGGATTACCGTATGTGTACTTTATTGGAGAAATTTGACGAGCATGATGGTCCTGTACGTGGCATTTGCTTCCACATACAACAGCCTTTATTTGTGTCTGGTGGAGATGATTACAAAATAAAGGTAAGGGTCCCTACAGTGCTATGAAAGTGACTGGTATTTTTCGCCATGTTTTCGTCATTACTTACACGTATCAACTATGTACGGCCTTAATTATGGCGTAAATGTCAATAACAATCACTTCACTAATGATTTTAGTTGGTCTACCAGCATTAGTACCATCATAACTCATATGTAGTTTCATTAGCCTATTTCACTTCCTTTTAATCTATTGCATAGATAAAACGCCCATGTTACTGTGTTTGTTATCTACTAACCATGTTTTATACACCATTTCATTTATATTACTATACTTTAAATACATTCTGTCACTGTGCTTAATTGCCTTTTGGACTTATACTGTAGGTCTGTAATAAAAATTCAAACAATATTATCTTTTTAGTTGCTAATTTTATAATATGTTTACAATAATAACTTCAATTAATCAAAATTCATTTATTACATAGATATTCTGTATACAGCTAAATATAAGCTATTATTGAATGACAAATATTATAATAATGTAAATGCCTGATGTTCTATTTCAGGCACACAATAGTATAGTCTGTTATTGTATTTTAATCTAATATTAGATTTTTTTAATGTATAAAATAATTGTAATATTCATGCTTCTCAGAAAACTCAATAACTATTATAATAATCAAGTAACCTGAAGGACACAGACATGATCTCTACAAAGTTGTCATATGCCTTGTATTATCCGGCAAACATATTAACTAACTAACTTGTTACTTTCAGGTATGGAACTACAAGCAGAGAAGATGTTTGTTTACGTTGCTGGGACATTTGGATTACATTCGCACAACCTTCTTCCACCATGAGTATCCATGGATACTGAGTGCTTCTGATGATCAGGTAAATAACCGTGTGTAAAGAAGAGAAAAATACATTGGTATTGTTGTACATGGTATTAAAAATATATTTGAAAAAAATCTTGGTCAGCAAAAACTCAATATATCGCACCTCCGTTCAAATAATGTCACAACTCAAAAAACCAAATTGTGGAGAAAAATGCATTTGAAATTTACACTTTCATATTGGATAATGTAATGATGGAATAAAAGGGATTTTAAAACATTTTTGAGTTGTGACAGTATTTGAACGGAAGTGCGATATATAGGTTATATAATACAATGAGATACAATAATTGGCAGAAAATTCTGCTTTTTCTATTGTGTATGTATTGTGTGATTTAAATTGATTTACCATTTTGTTATTCATTTTAATGACTCATATTAATATTGTATTTGGATACAACACTGCTGAGCATAGGTGTCTTCCAAACCTGACAATGCTCAAATTTTTTAAAATTTATGGTTGATGTATGAATTTGATTTTTTTCTCACATGTTTATTTCTCCGCAGACAATAAGAATATGGAACTGGCAGTCCCGTCAATGCATCAGTGTGCTCACCGGTCACAACCACTACGTCATGTGTGCTCAGTTCCACCCCACCGAGGACCTGCTCGTCTCCGCTTCCCTGGACCAGTCCGTCAGGGTCTGGGACTTCTCTGGGCTGAGGAAGAAGAGCGTCGCCCCCGGGCCCGCAGGCCTGGCCGACCACTTGAGGAATCCCCAGGCTACTGACCTGTTCGGACAGGTAAATGTAAGGACAGATAAGCATATTTAAGCATCCGAGTTCATGGGTGGCTAACATGGTATGGATGGAACAGACTTTAATTCCACATCAACTTCGTTGTTTACACGGTTAGTTGATGGTTTTTCTGGGTTTCAGTGTGTTTTGATAAATATGATAAATATTCGACATGAAAATATGCAGTTTTTTTTTGTGATTTGAAGTTATAGTACTTCTTGTTTGGTGTAATTTATAGTTATTAACATGAAATGTGTTCACTTAGTTTAAAATGACATATTCGCCAATTGAATCTACCTATAATTATACAATATGCAGATAAACCTATTGATTTCATGATATCATTCATAGTATCTGTGTCAATAAAAAAAGTGTGCAAATATTGAGACATCAACACATTAAAAAGAATAAAGATAATATGAAAATAAATATGGGACATGCAGTTGAATACTTCTTTTATATGTATATGTTACGGCTAATACCCGAAGTGCGGCTACACCTAGGTTTAGCCGGCTAGAACTAGGTGTAGCCACTTACTCTTGGCTAAACCTAGGTGTAGCCGATTGTTTTCGGCTAAAACTAGGTCTAGCCTTCATCATGCCGGCTACAACTAGGTCCAGCCATTCCATGTCGGCTAATACTAGGTTCAGAGAATCCCTGTTGGATAAAACTTAGATGCGAGTCCCGCCAAGCCTTCCGTCCCTCCCCGCGTCACACTCAGGACTCACAGCATCTGCAGCAGCAGCGCGGGGTGGAGGGCGTAGCGAGACACGCGCCTCTGCAGGTTGTGAGCACCAAGTGCTGCTGATCTCCTGCAGGTCTACTAGCGAGTGTGACTGTTGTGTGTGTGTGATGTTTTTGTAATATCTAAAAAAGCTCTGCCGAAAGCATGCCGGCTATAACTATACTCCATTCCAATTATGAAGTCCTTTTTGACATTTCGTAGAACGTAACTCTGCACGTTTCAAATAAATCCAATTTAATATCTCTTTTTGTGTTTAGTCGTAAATCGTAATTTAAAAAATATACAATTATGCAAAAACATCCTACAATTAATTTACAAGCAAAATTAACTTATTGTTTTTGATCTAACTATTGTTTCTATATCTGAACTTCAAAATAAAATAATATTTTTTTGCGCGAATGCAGTTACGTAGTATGGTTTATGTTTTACTTTTAAACATAGGGACGTGCCTCAAGTATTCGGTTAGTTAAACCGATCATTCGCGAATGAAAATTAATCTGGCGGCAATGGGACTGCTTATAACTTTAATGCATTTTACAATAACACGTAATAAAAAGTGCAGTCATTTGCAGGTAATATGTAAACTGATTAAATAACAAAATAAATTAATAAATCAAGCAGTGATGATTAATAACTATAATAATCAAATATTTAATTTAAATGAATTGTTTGTTTTTTATTTTAATCTGATGCTCATAGAAACTGTTGAGTTACTCCATTACGCGATACAATTCGTATAATTAATTTAGTGTTGCAACTATACTCGGTGCAAACACTCCTGGCAGCAAACGGTGTCAAACATTCGGTGCCATTCATAAACGAGTCTTTGACACGTCACGAGACTATAACTGTTATGATGATGATGATGATCCTTTAAACTCAGTGTAATTTTTAAATAATTTCATTATTCAGGTCATTCTATATCTATATTATCTATATAATTATTATACTGAACATCCAATCGTGTATTTCTTTTTTCGACAAAAAACAAGATTGGAAGTTTTGCATGTCTAAAATTGTTTTTTCGACAATTTTTATAAACCTTAGTTTTTGAAAGTTAATTCGATTTAAATTGGTTACATATCGAGAATCGTTGCCGCTGAATATCGATTTCTAAGGGTACTTCCCTAGTACCGAACTATTGACATCTGTCAAAAAGGACTTCATAATTGGAATAGAGTATAAGTATGTAAGATAAGGCGTCCGACCGATTTCAGCCATGGCAGCCGATCTCAATTAAGATCAGCCAAGTGCGTAGGTCATATTATAGTGCACAAGTGTGCGCGCAAACACAAGTGCACTCTCTTTTCCCCTACTCTCATAATTTGGTGAGTCGGCAATCCGACATGACCGATGAGAGATCGGGCGCTGGTCCACCGGCTTAACGTGCTTTCCGAGGCACGGGCGTTCAACCGCCAACTTCCTAACTCCGGGCTAAGTAATTTTATTACAGAAAAACTCACACAAATTTTAACCGACCGCAGACTCGAACCGGGGACCTCTCGGTCCTTACGCAGCGCTTGCTGCCAATAGACCAACGAGGCAGTTACAACTATGTACAGACGCTATGAGTCACACTCGCTAGTAGACCTGCAGTAGATCAGCAGCACTTGGTGCTCACAACCTGCAGAGGCGCGTGTCTCGCTACGCCCTCCACCCCGCGCTGCTGCTGCAGATGCTGTGAGTCCTGAGTGTGACGCGGGGAAGGACGGAAGGCTTGGCGGGACTCGCATCTAAGTTTTATCCAACAGGGATTCTCTGAACCTAGTATTAGCCGACATGGAATGGCTGGACCTAGTTGTAGCCGGCATGATGAAGGCTAGACCTAGTTTTAGCCGAAAACAATCGGCTACACCTAGGTTTAGCCAAGAGTAAGTGGCTACACCTAGTTCTAGCCGGCTAAACCTAGGTGTAGCCGCACTTCGGGTATTAGCCGTAACATATATATAAATGACCTAACATTGTTGGTAAACATTCAATAAAAATATACCATACAGGTTCTTTTCACATTGAACATTCCAGGTTGAAAAATTTCTACTAAAACTTTGGTTCATGTAATGGATCTCTATCAAACATTAATATCATACTCCGCCTCATTATCTTCTGTAAATATGCTCATTTTCCATTAAAACTTTACATTTGGTTGTTATGTGGTTATTTTTTTCAGGTATTTACAAACAACATGTGTAATATTAATGATATACTTTCCTATCTCTGGAGTGGAAGCTACAATTGTATATACTATATGCTTGAACACTGTATATAACATGCTTTTTCCGTCATTATGTCCAATTTTTTGAATCTGCTACTGCTGTGTGTATATTATCACACCTGAACATTATGATCGATTGCAAAGGCCAAAATGCAAGTATTACAGTTTGGCAAAATATTAAAAAGAAGTAAAATATTTTTTTTTTGACAGTCAAAAAGTAAAAAAATAAATTTTTTTTACTGTCAAAAGCCATTATTGGGTGTTGGGGCCAAGTCAAATAAAAAAACAACAAGAATGAATAATCTATTTGTGTTCAACTTATAATGTCACTATATTCCCGTTATCGGGTGTTTATTGCCTGACGGGTTAACCTTTTACAAGGCTCTGGCAACCATAATACCACCTTAATTTGAACCTTAACTTGTCGACTTAAGGTTTAAACCAATGACTAATGTCATCTAAGCAGGCCTTCAGGGTGATGTCGACAGGCTCAATAAGGTCTATTGTGCCTGCCGACTTCATATATAGACCTCACGATTGCTTACCATCAGGTAGAGTAAGGTCAACTAAAAATTTTTTTAATGAAAAAAATAACAATCAGGTCTCTGCCTGTGTAAGATCACACTAGCAGTAATTTATTAAAAGAAAAAATGGAAAAAAAATCAGCATGCTCTGCCTTATGAAGGTATACTTTCACAGGCCGATGCAGTTGTTAAGCATGTGTTGGAAGGGCACGACCGGGGTGTGAACTGGGCTTCGTTCCATCCATCGCTGCCACTCATCGTGTCCGCCGCCGACGACCGACAGGTCAAGCTGTGGAGGATGAATGATGCTAAGGTAAGTGACGTGTTGGATAGTGCCCTTAAAGTAAGAGTCGTGGGTTCGATTCACACTTGTGACTCTGTGTGAAAAACGTTTTAAGCTGAGTCAGTTCAGCTCAGTATGCATATTCTTCTACGTCAATCACCTGCTGAACAAAAAAAGCATTTATACATATAGGGCGATTTATGGTTATAAGAACTTTTAAATGTCCATTAGTTTTAATTTTCAAGATATTAAAGTAAATTCAACACTGTCCATTTCTTGGATTGCCAACAACAATAAAATTTACTTAATTGTATTTCACCTTTTTTGTCATTATTTTTGTGAATTATTTTGTTTAATTTCCAATAAACAGTATCTCACAATTTACCTTTTTATTGCCTGATCCATTTTTTTTTCCTAACTAACTTACGATGGTGGCTTGGAGTAGCCTCGTCATCATCACCGGACTTGCGTGGGAGCGGATGGCTCTCACCCCTAAGGCGGGGGAGCGGATGGCGCTCCCCCCTAAAGTCTGATCCATCACTCCACATAACCATAATAAATATTTCCCCATTTCCCAGGCGTGGGAAGTGGACACATGCCGTGGGCACTACAACAACGTGTCGTGCGCTCTATTCCACGCGAGGCACGAGCTCATCCTGTCCAACAGCGAGGACAAGTCCATCCGAGTGTGGGACATGACCAAGCGCACCTGTCTGCACACCTTCCGCAGGGAGCATGAGAGGTGAGTAATCCTATTAACGTAAGATTATGGACTTTCTGTTGTAATGGAACGCATTACACGAAATATTAGTAAGTAGCTTTGTATTTGCTACTCCTGTAGCGGTACCATGAGTTGGCTATCGAAAACTTGCGTACGTTAAAAACCTATCGAGTTGTTTTGTTCATACGACCGATTTTAGTTCTTAGCGTGACCACCAGGGGCGCTGTACAAGTTTTTCATAGACATATTTACATAGGCGATATCGGGTCCGTAACTTTTAAGGTCATGGTAGCGCTACTGATATCGCGCGCCATAAAGACTAATATTTTGTGACTACATTGATGGCTTGAAGTAGCGGGGGAGCGGCTCTCACCCCTAAATTTAATCCTTTAACTACTAATGGCAACCATATTGCCACCATAATTTAAACCTTGTTCCCTCAAGGTCCAAAAGTAACGAAATTTTCAAAATAGCATACCTACCTATTTTAAATGCGTATTCGTATGTGAAATTTTCGGTATTCACAAAATATCTTCATCAATTAAAAAAAATCTTTACCTCCAAAATTTTTTCCGCTTCGTACAACGTCATACTTATTATTCATCACCCTACTAATTGACCTAATTATTGTTTCAGATACTGGGTGCTAGCATCTCACCCCAGCCTTAACCTGTTCGCTGCTGGCCACGACGCCGGCATGATCCTCTTCAAGCTGCAGCGCGAGAGGCCCGCCTACGCCGTGCATAATAACCTGCTGTTCTATATCAAGGACAGGTGAGGATACTATATTATATATATTTCAACCCCGTAAGGGATTTTACATACTGAAGTTGTTTCCCAATAACTCCCGTTCCTACAGGAATTTTATAATATCGCGTTGGAAGTAAGCTTAACGTTCATTAGGGTAGCTGTATGCCAAATCTCAATCATGTATCTTACGCGGTTTAGATTTTTTCATACAAAAGGTTTTACCCTATTACTCCCGTTCCCGTGGGAATTTTACAATATCCTGTTGCAACTAAGCTTTTAATTTATTAAGGTACCTGCATGCCAAATTTCAAGCGTCTAACTTATGCGGTTAATATTTTTCATACAAAAGGATTTTCCTGTTAATTCCCGTTCCCGTGGGAATTTCAGGAAATCCGTTCTTAACGGATGCCTACGTCATAACATCTACCTGCATACTAAATTTCATCTCGATCCGTCCAGTGGCTGTGACGACTTCGTCCGCGTAGAGATGTTTATCGGGTAAAACATTACTTCTTTATAGCGCAGTCGGCTAAAAAGTAGCCTATAACCTGGACTAATCTGGACTATATCTGTACCAAATTTCGTTTAAATCGGTTCAGTACTCTATGCGTGAAAGCGTAACAGACAGACAGACAGACAGACAGAGTTACTTTCGCATTTATAATATTAGTAAGGTTTACACATACTCGCAGGCTTTTTAGAAAAAGGTAAGAAATGCAAGGTTAGCTTGACATGTTATGACGAGGGAAGAAAGCCATGTGACTAGAAGAATGATGAGTGTGAATGTCAATGGACGTAAAAGTAGAGGAAGACCGAAGAAGACATGGATGGATTGCGTGAGAGATGATATGGGAGTGAACGGAGTAGACACAGAGCTGAGGAATTACAGGCCCGAGTGGAAGAAATATACAAGGGCAGGAGAATGATGATGACATACTCACAGGCTTACAGAACTTGGGTTCGGTTCTAAGACACCAACAAGTTAAATACTATTTCATTACAATTTACATTATACACAATTAGAATCCTCATCATCATCAGCCCATATATGTCCCCACTGCTGGGGCACGGGCCTACCCTATACTAGGGCGATAAGGCCTTAGTCGACCACGCTGGCCAAGTGCGGGTTGGTCGACTACACAACCTTAGAATTTCTTCTTAGGTGTGCAGGTTTCCTCACGATGTATTCCTTCACTGTTAAAGCGTCGAATGATTGTACATATGAATTTCAAATTTGAAAAACACATTGGTACCTGGCGGGGTTTGAACTGTATAGTTATGTTATCTGTGGAACTGGCGACCTCTCACATGCCAAGCAACGACCTTAACCACTCGGCCATCGACGCTTTTTCGACAATTAGAATAAAATAGATAAGTAGAAACAATTGAAATTACATATTAAGCTTACATATAATGTCAAGTGTAAGAAAAACATTGAATAATGTTTATGTCAAGAAGTAGCCTGATTGGAATCAGGTGATACGAGTATATCACATACAAATACAAGTTATTTTGAAATTGTACTAAAAACATGAAATTTCGATGTTCAATCATCGAGCAAGATTGAAAATGTCAGTCCTCTGTAATAGACTGAATAGTATGATAATATGAATTGTGACACTTTGTTTCAGACAACTTCGCAAGTTGGACATGCAAACGAACCGCGATTCGCCAGTGATGCAAATCAAAGGCGGTGGCCGCCACCAACCCTACAGGTAAGGCCTTAGCCTCCAAAAGTGACAAGTTCTACATTTAGCTAAGTTATAACAGCAATATTGTGATATTTATTTAATGTAACAACCATTGGATGTCCTTATAAATAAATAATAATAATAATAATAAGTTCTAGCTATGAGAATGAATTTTGCTGCTGAAAGTATAATTTTTTTTTACTAGCCTGGAACGGCAGCGTGGTTTTGGCAGCATTGATTTAATAAAATACCATACACTTTACCTTATAGCATTAGCTATTTATGACTGAAACTCCTGTCATAAATATTTTCGTAGATTAGCGGGGGTAAACAGACAGACAGACAAAAATATTTTTTTTCTGTTTTTGTTATTGATACGCGATAAAGATTCATATCAATTGAGCAATAAATTCAATATGAAGAATAAATATATATCTCATAGTGCCCGAATTAGGGTATCACCACTTCCTTATTATAATATCACAAGCTGTGCCAGCGACATCGTCCGCGTTTTATCCCGTTTTTACACATTTTCTGTTGTTCCTTATGGTCGTAGCGTGATGTTGCTTGAAACCTTCTGATTTTGATTCGAAACTGAGATTTTTTGATTTGAACCAGTAGTTACTGAGATTAGCGCGTTCAAACAAACAAACAAATTCTTTGGCTTATTAAATATTAGGTAGTATAAATAAATATATTTCACAACATCACATACATTGATGTGATCCCGTGGTAAGTAGCTTAAGCACTTGTGTTACGGGTATCAGAATCAACAGTGGATACACAAATATACTTAAATATATTTAATAATACACCCAGACATGGAACAAACACCGATGTTCGTCACACAAATATTTGTTCCGATTGGGAATCGAACCCACGACTCTTGGAACCGTAGGTAGTAAACCTGGGTCACTAACCACTGTTCCACCGAGCCAGTCGAATTAGAGTATTTATTTATTTATTTATTATTAGGACAGCCAACAAGAAAAACACTGGTACAGATTAATAAAAGTGAATAAAAACAACATAAACTTAGAGCTAAGTGCTAATCTTACTTAGAGGTTGCCACGGCATGCAAGAGATTATTATTAGAGATAATGAGTATAGATTGAAAGTTCCTTTCCCGTTTCAGCATGTCCCTAAACCACGCGGAGTGGTGCGTGCTAGTGACGTGGCGCGTGGGCGAGTCGTGCTCGTACGAGCTGTACACCGCGCCGCGGGACGGGGCCGACGCGCCGCCCGCCGAGCCGGCGCGCGGGCAGGCCGCCAGCGCCGTCTGGGTCGCACGGAACAGGTTCGCGGCCCTCGACAAGAACAACCAGGCGAGTACTGTAAAAATTAACAGACAAACAGTGAAAACATACATACATACTTAAATACAGGTAGAAAAACATACTTACGTACAAACAGACCAATAAACAAACATACGTACATACAAACAGACATACATACACACACTACAGTAGTAGTGTACACACATACACATACACATACAGTCATACATACACCGCGCGGGCAGGCCGCCAGCGCCGTCTGGGTCGCACGGAACAGGTTCGCGGCCCTCGACAAGAATAACCAGGCAAGTACTGTAAAAATTAACAGACAAACAGTGAAAACATACATACATACTTAAATACTGGTAGAAAAACATACTTACGTAGTACAGACGAATAAATAAACATACGTACATACAAACAGACATACATACACACACTACAGTAGTAGTGTACACACATACACATACACATACAGTCATACATACACCGCGCGAGCAGGCCGCCAGCGCCGTCTGGGTCGCACGGAACAGGTTCGCGGCCCTCGACAAGAATAACCAGGCAAGTACTGTAAAAATTAACAGACAGACAGTGAAAACATACATACATACTTAAATACTGGTAGAAAAACATACTTACGTACAAACAGACGAATAAATAAACATACGTACAAACAAACATACACACACTACAGTAGTAGTGTACACACACACACACACACACACATACAGTCATACATACACCGCGCGAGCAGGCCGCCAGCGCCGTCTGGGGCGCACGGAACAGGTTCGCGGCCCTCGACAAGAACAACCAGGTACAATATCACTGCTGTACTGTAAATAAAAAAATAAATAAGGCGTCCGACCGATTTCGGCCATGGCGGCCGATCTCAATTGAGATCAGTCAAGTGCGCAGGACATATTATAGTGCACAAGTGTGCGCGCAAACACAAGTGCACTCTCTATTCCCTTACTCTCATAATTCGGTGAGACAAACACACTGTACACACGTACACACGTACAGACAGACAGTGAAAACATACGTACATATTTAAATACTGGTAGAAAAACATACTTTCGTACAAATAGACGAATAAACAAACATACGTACATACAAACAGACATACATACACACACTACAGTAGTAGTGTACACACATACACACACACATACAGTCATACATACACCGCGCGAGCAGGCCGCCAGCGCCGTCTGGGTCGCCAGGAACAGGTTCGCGGCCCTCGACAAGAACAACCAGGTGACTTATTACACACATGCATATAGATAAACATACATACATACATAAAGTCACGCCTTTTTCCCAGAGGGGTAGGCAGAGATCACTTCCAGCGATCCACTTTTCACCTCTGTGGGAAACGTGACGTGACGGGTTGTGGACCACGTCGCCGCCATTCTGCCTTGTGCATTGTTTTAACAAGGTCATTGCGTTCCCACGAGTAGCAAGGATATATGATGGAGGAAGGAATATAGATAAACATACATACATACTTACACACGGAAAGACAAACTTACATACATACATACATACTTTAGGGGTGAGAGCCATCCGCGCCGCGCAAGTCCGGTGATGATGACAAAGCTACTCCAAGCCATCATCGTTAGTCAGTTAGGAAAAAATAAAAAAAACAAACTAACAGACAGACAGTGAAAACAAACATACATACTTACATACAGCCAGACGAACAGGCAGACATACATACACACACTACAGTAGTAGTGTACACACACACATACAGTCATACATACACCGCGCGGCCAGGCCGCCAGCGCCGTCTGGGTCGCACGGAACAGGTTCGCGGCCCTCGACGAGAACAACCTGGTGCGACATCACTGCTGTACTGCATATACACTCGTACATACACACATACAAGCAGACAGTTAAAACATATACACATACATACATACATACATAAATAAAATAAGGCGTCCGACCTATTTCGACCATGGCGGTCGTCAATTAAGATTCAAAAAATAAATGAGTTTGCTTTTTTTTCCTGAAAATGTTTTTTTACTTTGTCATTGAATTACTTTAAAACTGTCATGGTTAAAAATGACCGGAGTATTTACCTTCTACAATTATTTTATTGAATTCCCGATATTTCGATACTGCACTTCGTTGCAAGCATTATGATCACATTAACTGTAACCTTTGCAACAGTACCAAAATATCGGTTAAATAAATAAAGGAATATGGAGAATATCCTTTACATTTTCAAATGATTACGAGCATTCACTAATCTATTTTCGAAATATTTACCATGTTTTTTTTTTATTAATGAGCTCCCGGCATCTATCTATATCCATTTTCTTTTGTAAACAGCTGGTCATCAAGAACCTAAAGAACGAGGTGTCCAAGAAGATATCGACGCCCACGTGCGAGGAGATCATGTACGCCGGCACCGGCATGCTGCTGCTGCGCGACCCGGACTGCGTGCAGCTGCTGGACGTGCAGCAGAAGAGGACTGTTGCCAGCGTGAGTGGTCGCTCCTGCAGCAGCTAGGTGTCTAAGGAGATATCGACGCCCACGTGCGAGGAGATCATGTACGCCGGCACCGGCATGCTGCTGCTGCGCGACCCGGACTGCGTGCAGCTGCTGGACGTGCAGCAGAAGAGGACTGTTGCCAGCGTGAGTGGTCGCTCCTGCAGCAGCTAGGTGTCTAAGGAGATATCGACGCCCACGTGCGAGGAGATCATGTACGCCGGCACCGGCATGCCTGCTGCTGCGCGACCCGGACTGCGTGCAGCTGCTGGACGTGCAGCAGAAGAGGACTGTTGCCAGCGTGAGTGGTCGCTCCTGCAGCAGCTAGGTGTCTAAGGAGATATCGACGCCCACGTGCGAGGAGATCATGTACGCCGGCACCGGCATGCTGCTGCTGCGCGACCCGGACTGCGTGCAGCTGCTGGACGTGCAGCAGAAGAGGACTGTTGCCAGCGTGAGTGGTCGCTCCTGCAGCAGCTAGGTGTCTAAGGAGATATCGACGCCCACGTGCGAGGAGATCATGTACGCCGGCACCGGCATGCTGCTGCTGCGCGACCCGGACTGCGTGCAGCTGCTGGACGTGCAGCAGAAGAGGACTGTTGCCAGCGTGAGTGGTCGCTCCTGCAGCAGCTGGGTGTCTAAGGAGATATCGACGCCCACGTGCGAGGAGATCATGTACGCCGGCACCGGCATGCTGCTGCTGCGCGACCCGGACTGCGTGCAGCTGCTGGACGTGCAGCAGAAGAGGACTGTTGCCAGCGTGAGTGGTCGCTCCTGCAGCAGCTAGGTGTCTAAGGAGATATCGACGCCCACGTGCGAGGAGATCATGTACGCCGGCACCGGCATGCTGCTGCTGCGCGACCCGGACTGCGTGCAGCTGCTGGACGTGCAGCAGAAGAGGACTGTTGCCAGCGTGAGTGGTCGCTCCTGCAGCAGCTAGGTGTCTAAGGAGATATCGACGCCCACGTGCGAGGAGATCATGTACGCCGGCACCGGCATGCTGCTGCTGCGCGACCCGGACTGCGTGCAGCTGCTGGACGTGCAGCAGAAGAGGACTGTTGCCAGCGTGAGTGGTCGCTCCTGCAGCAGCTAGGTGTCTAAGGAGATATCGACGACATACAAGCTGCCAATCATCATCATTATCTCAGTATATTGCTGCCCACTGCTGAGCATAGGCCACTTCCAAAGATTTCCAGCGCGACCGGTCTACGGCCACCTGCATCCAACAAAACCCAGCGATTTTCACTAGGTCGTCGGTCCATCTGGTAGATGGCCGTCCCACACTGCGCTTTCCAGTACGTGGCCTCCACTCCAGGATCTTTCGGCACCAACGACCATCCCAATATTTTGATATAATTTAAAATAGACCTGCCCTTCAGTCCTCGTTTTGATCCAGTAGAGAAAACTACATTTGGTTTAAGAACCGATAGCCACCTAAACGAGCATCGGATGGCTACCGGTGGCATCGTAAGCATATTACTTTTTTGTAGGTTAATGGCGGCCGTAGCCTTTGATCTGTATCACAAGCGAATCGCATATGACTTGCATATATTACGTATAATATACTTTTGGTATATGATAGCGCCACCTGCTGGTTGCTGTTGGAACTCGGTAGTTGGATGTCAGTTGTTTGTCCCAGTATTTACAATTGTGTCCTCACAATCCTTTATATTAATATAAATATTAGTCTTTTTGGGGCGTTATTAGGAGTAGCAAATACATAGCTACTTACTGCCCGACATTTCGACTGGGTTACACCAATCATGGTCTCGCGACCATAAAGACTGATATTTAGTGTGATGGAACGCGAAAGTCAAAACCTTTATATTGATCTACCAGGTGAAGATATCCAAATGCCGCTACGCAGTCTGGAACGCAGATATGTCGGTCGTAGCCTTGCTGGGCAAGCATACCGTTACACTGTGCACTCGCAAGCTGGAACAGCTGTGTAGCGTGACGGAGGGCGCGCGCGTCAAGTCTGGAGCGTTCGACGACTCGAGCGAACATCCCGTGTTTGTGTACACCACGCCTAATCATATCAAGTACTGCTGTAAGGACGGGTGAGTAGAGCATCAAATTAAAAAAAAATTGCTTGTTCTGTAGGTTGAGGTACTTTCCATTTTTTAACTCTGTCAAGTTATTCATCTCCTTGACATTAACTTTTTTCTCACCATTTCAAATGTAAAATTTTCGTTTTCTATCTCTTTTGCCTATCCTTATTAATTTATTTATTTGCTGGCAATGACATTATAATAAAATAGTTTATTAATCATGCTTGTTGGGCTCGTCGGTAATGAATATTTATAATGGTCTATTATTTACACACAGTCATTAATTAAATAAATTTAGATTGTTGTTCATTGTTTAAATTAATCAACCAAGCCTAACTTAAAAGTGATTTAATTTTTTTAATTGATCGGGTAATTTATTTATTTGCTGGCAATGACATTATAATAAAATAGTTTATTTATCATGTTTGTTGGGCTCGTCAGTAATGAATATTTATAATGGTCTATTATTTACACACAGTCATTAATTCAATAAATTTAGATTGTTGTTCATTGTTTAAATTAATCAAGCAAGCCTAACTTTAAAGTGATTTGATTTTTTTAATTGATCGGTTATCCTTACCATTGATAACATGTGGAATAACAAAATCCTACTTTTATAGCGATGACGGCATAATCTAACATGTGTAATAACAAAATCTTATAATTCCAGCGACTACGGCATCATCCGCACGCTGGACGTGCCAGTCTACGTAGTCAAAGTGGTTGCCAGCGAATCGGGCGCGCGCGTAGTGTGCCTCGACCGGGAATGCCGTCCTAAGGTGCTCACCATCGATCCCACTGAGTACAGGTACGTAAACTAAGGCTGTTAAGAATTATCACCATTGTACTTGTTACACCAATGAAAAGCTAATTATGTAGATGATAAATAGCAATGGTCACAAAATTGAACCTTGAAGTACACCTTTGATTATAAGAGGGAACACAAATTTATCCAACTATATTCATCTTGGCAATTTGTCTTCTGTTGGATCTGATGTTTATATTTTATGCTGCAAAACTTGAGGTGTTCTATACTGCCGCAAATACATGAACAGGATTTCATAACTTAAACACAGTCAAAAGCTTTATACAGGGTAATGGTTTTCATGGTCAATGTTCTAAAGATTTAAATGTTGCTACCGACGAAATCGTTTTTTTATGTTTGTGATCCTGTAAATTGTTGTATATTCAATAAAAAAATCTATCACTTGTTAATTTAATTTTCAGATTCAAACTGGCGTTGGTCACCAGGCAGTACGACCAGGTGCTACACATGGTCCGCACGGCCAAGCTCGTTGGACAGAGCATTATTGCTTACCTGCAAGAGAAGGGTAAGTTTATAGAGTTTATTTATTTATTTATTTATTTATTAGGTATACCGAATAACGATTACAACAATAATACAAGCAAATAGTACAAGACAGGGTGATAGATAATTGCATAATCACTTATAGGTATACACCACATGCATATTGTAAGTTGTGCAACGTTACTTATACAACTATGTACTTATATCTACAATAAAAAACCGGCCAAGTGCGAGTCGGGCTCGCGCACAAAGGGTTCCGTAGCAGCAAATATAATAAAAATCAACCTATCTCAAAAACTATAAGAGATACTTTGATCAAACCAAAAATCGTTGAAAGAGTTAATTAGCATGCATCACCTCTATTTTTTTTAGAATTTTATACCCCGTAGTTATAAAAATAGAGGGGGGGGGACATACTTTTTACGACTTTGAGAGCTGATATCTCAAAAACCGTTCACTTTAAGAAAAATGTTTTTTAGAAAACTTTATATTATTTTAAAAGACCTTTCCATTGATATCCCACACGGGTATGTACATCGAAAAAAAAAATTTCATCCCTCAGTTACATGTATGGGGGGCCCCACCCCCAATTCTTTTTTTTACTATTTAGTGTCATATTTTTGTAGCGGTTCATACAACACATATTCCCATCAAATTTCATCACTGTAGTACTTATAGTTTCCGAGTAAATCGGCTGTGACAGACGGACAGACGGACAGACGGACATGACGAAACTATAAGGGTTCCGTTTTTGCCATTTTGGCTACGGAACCCTAAAAAGTTACACAATAAATAAGTTTTGTGACTTTTATACCGGACCTATGGTATTTTCTATCGGACCTTGTTCAGGCTATGTGAATCTTGTCAATCATGTCCTTACGTTATCGATAAATATAACTGAGCACGATTAGGAATCGCTACCCTGAACACGTCACATTAGAATATAAGATGATTACTTTAAGTAAAGGGGATTCCACAATGAAGGTTGTTTAACTCAACACCCAGCCGTCCGCATATTACAAGGTTTGCAACTACGAGAGAAAGCTGTTTCCCGAGGAAACTATTAAAATATTCATCACATACTTCTCAAAAAAATATTTAATGTTAAACATTGTTAAAGGAGGCATTTATCGATCGCCTTATTGCCTACTTATTGTGCATATCGTTAGGAATATTTAAAAATAAAATGTCTATTTGCTGTTATTTTGGAACTTTCACAAAAATAGTTTGCAGTGGTGGGAAACGTCATGTATTTTTATTACCTTTTATTACTCTTTAATATTTAGAAACGTTTTTATTGTACCATTATATCTGGTCATATCAGAGTCATATCTGGCCTCGTCTCTCATATAGTCATACCACTCTTTATTTCTCCTAACTATTCTCCTCTAGTTATTTACATTAGGTATTACATTTACACCACGTAGCGTTTCGTTAGCCCTGACACCATACAGTCAAGCCACTATTTCTTATCTCTTTCCTATTTTTAACTTAACTATTCAACCTTCCCAGGCTACCCGGAAGTGGCTTTACACTTCGTAAAGGACGCTCGCACCCGGCTATCCTTAGCCCTTCAGTGCGGGAACATTGAGGTGGCCCTGGAAGCTGCCAAGAGCCTCGACGAGCCTGATGCGTGGGACAAGCTCGCTCAAGCTGCTTTGACTACTGGGAACCATCAGGTAAGAAAACTATGAAATCGTATAGTATTGTCTATTATTTGCGCAAACACTACACATTTAAAATAAAACGAATTGCTATTCTAAACATATTATTTACAGACCCGACGTTCCGAGCTCTTTACAGCGGTCGTGGTTACGGGAAAGACTAAAGATGACAGTTGTCTTGTCATTGTGAAGTTGCCCACAGTCGAACTTAATGTATTTTCTCTATGAAACGATCACCTGCACTATCTTCTTCAAATATCGAAGTTTCAGGAAAACAATGTTTTCAAAATCTCTAAAAGCTATTTTCTATTTTATCCTCAGATCGTGGAAATGTGCTACCAACGCACGAAGAACTTCGACAAGCTCTCGTTCCTGTACCTCATCACGGGCAACCTTGACAAGTTGCGCAAGATGACCAAGATTGCGGAGATCCGCAAGGACACATCCGCTCAGTTCCAAGGCGCTTTACTGCTGGGCGACGCCGCCGAGAGGGTCAGGCTGCTGAAGAACGCTGGACAGGTGAGATGAAGTGCACACAAGTGCACACCGTAGTGGTGATGTAGTGTGCAAGTGCACATGTTTGAGCATAAGTGCACGAGTATGTGCACACAAGTGCACACTTATGTGCAATCATGTGCACGTTTCATAGTTGTGAATAAGTATTCTAAAGTAAGGTGCATTTGTACACATATATGTGCATAAGTGCACTTATGTCAGCACAAAAAACATGCGCAAGATGATCAAGTCCGCTGCGGTACGCAGAGTGGCATATTTTCTTTACGTCTTTAGTACCACGCAGGTTTTCTATACGTATTGAATATTTTCAAATACAATATTTCCATGCTATTTTAAAATCGGCCGTTCCGCGTACCACTGTGGAGAGCACTGCAGCGTGTTACCCTATCATTATAATTATTTTTCCTGTCCCTAAAGTCTTGCCTACTTATTTACGCATCCTTATCATTGTCCACAGCTCTCGCTAGCCTACCTGACAGCAATCAACCACAAGCTAGAAACCGAAGCCGCCGCACTAGCCGAGGCTCTTACGGCGGCCGGACTGCCCGTGCCCGCGGCGAACCCGCGCGCCGTGCTGCTGCGCCCGCCGCTGCCCGTGCTGCGCGCGCAGCCCAACTGGCCGCTGCTCGCCGTGTCCAAGTGAGTCGCTAGTGCACACGTTCGTGCACATGGGCAGGATAAGTGCACAGTAATGGACGATAGTGCACTTTATTAGTGCACATGTGCACTTTGGAGTGCACACATGGGTAGGTCAAGTGCACAGTAATTGATGATAGTGCACTTTGATAGTGCACAAGTGCACTATGGTATGAAACCGAAGCTGGCCAACTAGCCGAGGCTCTCACGGCGGCCGGACTGCCCGTGCCCGCGGCGAACCCGCGCGCCGTGCTGCTGCGCCCGCCGCTGCCCGTGCTGCGCGCGCAGCCCAACTGGCCGCTGCTCGCCGTGTCCAAGTGAGTCGCTAGTGCACACGTTCGTGCACATGGGCAGGATAAGTGCACAGTAATGGATGATAGTGCACTTGATTAGTGCACATGTGCACTTTGAAGTGCACATATGGCTAGGTTAAGTGCACAGTAATTGATGATAGTGCACTTTGATAGTGCACAAGTGCACTATGGTATGAAACCGAAGCTGGCCAACTAGCCGAGGCGCTCACGGCGGCCGGACTGCCCGTGCCGGCAGCGAACCCGCGCGCCGTGGTGCTGCGCCCGCCGCTGCCCGTGCTGCGCGCGCAGCCCAACTGGCCGCTGCTCGCCGTGTCCAAGTGAGTCGCTAGTGCACACGTGGGTGCACTACGGTGCGCCGGTACAGCTTGCCGAGGCGCTCACAGCGGCCGCTAGTTTAATGGCCAGAGTCGCAAGTGCACTTGTTTTTGCACATGGGCAGGATGAATGCACAAGAGTGTATTAAAGTGCACACTCTGGTGCACAACCAAAACAATCTAGTGTCTACGTATTGAAACAGGGACAGCTAAAAAACTTTGAATTCATATCTGTATCTCATTAAATATTACCCTCCACTACGCAGCAGTTCAAATGCTCTGCAAGTACTATTGTAATTCGTCGTGTACTTGTTTATGTTATGTGGTCAATCATCATCATCATTATCATCATCAGCCCATATACGTCCCCACTGCTGGGGCACGGGCCGACCCTAAACGAGGCAATAATTGATTTATATTCTATTCTACTGTATTCTAACCCTCTCCTCCTTACAGGAGTTTCTTCGAAGTGTCGGGCGGTGCGCGCGCCGACACGTCGTCGGGCGCGGGCGTGGCGGCGGCGGCGGCGGCGGCGATCGACGAGCCGCTAGAGGCCGGCGGCGCCTGGGGAGACGACGATGACGTGCTCGCTGAGAAGGTACGGGTTCCAGTATCCAGTGATTAATAAGTGCATACCGCGGAATGTTACGTCTAAAATCAACCCGGATGCAGTGAGTGTTGTGTGTCGGACTAATGTGGGTAGCTGTACTAATGACATTAGTGCTGGTTCGGCGGTGGATCAAGATATTCACAACCGCAATGGCAGACGAAGACGGGCAGCGCCAGTTCGCTCGCGACCACGATTGGTGTAACCCAGTCGAAACGTCGGGCAGTAAGTAGCTATGTAATTTGCTACTCCTATTAACGCGTGTAGACCCATAAAGACAAATATTTAAGGTACGGGTTGTTTTAAAAAAAAGTAAACAATTACAAGTTTTTATTGAAACCTTCTGTGAGGACCTGGGCGTACTGAAGGAAACAATTCAACCTTTAAATAAGGCGTCCGACCGATTACAGCCATGGCGGCCAATCTCAGTTGAGATCAGCCAAGTGCGCATTACACAAGTGTGTGCGCAATCACAAGTGCACTCTCTGTTCCCTTACTCTCTGAATATGACACATTATATAGTCTAGTTATTTAGAGGTGAAAATTATTTAAAGGTCATCTGCCTCGGTGGTCTATTGGAAGCAAGCGCTGCGTAAAGACCGAGAGGTCCCCGGTTCGAGTCAGGGGTCGGGGAAAATTTGTTCCAGTTTTTCTGTAATGAAATTGCTCAGCCCAGAGATAGAAAGTTGGCGGTTGCACGCCCGTGCCCCGGAAAGCACGTTAAGCCGGTTGTCTCTTCGGTCTCGTCTCACCGAACTATAAGAGTAAGGGAAAATCGATTGCATTTGTGTTTGCGCGCGCATACTTGTGCACTATAATACGTCCTGGCTGATCTCAATTGAGATCGGGCGCCATGGCTGAAATCTGTCGGACGCCTTATTATTAGCTACTCCTAATATCGCGTATGGACTATTCGCTATGTGCGGAGTGGGTGGTGGGGGACAGCAAATCGATCAAAGCGCACGATGTGACAGAAATGTGATATAATTCTGAGCTTTCATGTGTCAAATTGCTTTAATTTCATAAATTCCCTTGTATTTGTAAGTAAAAACGTTACGAACGTAACGTAAACGATGCAAATTCAATACTTATAATAATATTCATATTTTTGTGAAGTAAGAAAATCATTTGGTATAATATAATATACACACTCACTTTATACAATTTTTATTTATTTTGTGTTGAAAAACTAGTCGAAAATCTTTATCAAAACATCTAGTTGCTATGATATGACATATCAAAACATCTAATTGCTATGATATGACATATCAAAACATCTAGTTGCTATGATGTGACAGATCTCAAGTCCTGAATAGTTGTCGCCACTAGGGGCGCTATCATCGCGCACATAGCGAATAAAGACTAATATTAAGTGTAATGGAACGCAAAAGTCTGCAATCTCACTGTGTATACTAATCTGTAACGTTGTTCAGCCGGAGGGCGAAGAGGGCGAGGAGCCGATAGAGGACGCGTGCGACGACGGCGGCTGGGACGTCGGCGACGATGACCTCGATCTGCCCGAGGAGCTGGCGCCTGTCTCCGGTGAGGATCATATTCAAATCTATTTCTTACTAGTGGTCCCGGCGAATTTCATACCGCCAATACTAATTCTCTTTTTCTATATTTTCACATTGAAACCTTCCCTGGACTACGACGAACATTTTAAAACCAAAATTACCTAAATCGGTCCGGGCGTTCTCGAGTTTTAGTCAGACTAACGAACAGCAATTCATTTTTATTTATAAGATATTATAACTGTTATAAGTGTTAACTAAGTGTTACTGTTATTCTAATTTAATATTTTAAACAAATGTAACTTGTAGTATTTAGAAAATCGGATAAATCACTGTCTCACGGCGGCTCGGGGACTCGAACACCCGTCCTTCTAGGAATCGCGCCCTCGAAGCCCTTGCTACAGGTGGCGCCATCTACCATTAGCGATACACACTAGCAGCCGTAGACATTTCATTGCAGAAATGTGAACTATAAGTGTGATACACAATGGCAATCAATGTAAATAGTTTTGTCTATTATTTGCGCTAATACTACACATTTGAAATACTTAAAACGAATTAAAAGGGCAGTCTTGCCCGTGAGTACGAGCGCTGTAAAGAGCTCTTAACGTCAGTTTAAAATAACAATACACGCGAGTTTCATCCGTAAAATTAGTTTGATTTCAAACTAGCTTTCCGCCCGCGACTTCGTCCGCGTAGATATGTTTAACGGGTAAAACATTACTTCTTTATAGCGCAGTCGGTTAAAAAGTAGTCTACTATGTCCTTTCTCAGGCTCTGGATTACCTATATCTGTACCAAATTTCATTTAAATCGGTTCAGTTCTCTATGCCTGAAAGCATAACAGACAGAGTTACTTTTGCATTTATAATATCAGTGAGGGTTAATGTAAATTTAAAATGTTAACGTTCGTAATTGCAGCGGATATCGACGGCGGCGACGACACGTCGTCGTACTTCGTGGCGCCGACGCGCGGGCCCGGCGCCGCGGCCGCGCGCCTGCGCACCGCGCACGACTACGCCGCCACTGGACAGTTCGAGATCGCTTGCAGGTATCATCATCATCATCATCATCATCTTCTTCCTTTCTTTTTTTTCCTACGATGATGGTTTGGAGTAGCCTTGTTATCATCGACGGACTTGCGGGGGATCAGAGGGCCTACCATGAGTTGGCTATCGTAAACTTACGTACGTTAAAAACCTATCGAGTTGTTTTTTTCATACGGCCGATTTTAGTTCTTTGCGTAACCACCAGCCGGCGCTGTACATGTTTTTCATAGACATATTTACGTTGGCGATATCGAGCGCGTAAGTTTTAAACTCATGGTAGCCCCACAGATGGCTTTCACACCTGATATTATCGGCATGAGCCGAGTGAGGACGTATATGAATACGTCCTCACTGTTAGGGCATGAGCCTACCCTAAACTAGAGCAGATTCACCCTAAACTGTGACGGTTATTTAGTTGCTTCAATGCTGAGGGTGTTGTGATTGACTTTGAAGGAGATTACTTTGATTTTACATCAAAGTTGGCAAAGCAGACACCTGATAGATACACTTGTGAGTAAACTAGAAGAGATTTTTAACAACTACAGCTCTCGAACAACAATTCAAATGTTTGTTTATCTTTAGTTTTCTGTGATACGTATTAAGTTGGTTACCACAGTGATCATGTAGAGCCATCCGCTCCTCCGCAAGTCCGTTGATGATGACACGGCTGCTCCAAGCCATAATCATAAGTCAATAAGGAAAAAAAAGAGTAATCATGTACAGTCAGCCAAAAATGTGGTCTACCACCCTACGGTTGAGATTCGTTTGAACGTCATGAAACAACAAGGTCAATTTTCCCCGGCAATAAGATTGTGTCAGTGAGAAGTCAACTTTAGCGATCGTTACATCTCGCAGAAACTTTTGTCAAAAGTGGTAGACCACTTTCTTGGCTGTCTGTACCAGCCAGCGGGTTTATAACTCCATCTCTTTGACTGGCTCGGTGGAACAGTGGTTAGTAACCCAGGTTTACTGCCTACGGTTCCAAGAGTCGTGGGTTCGACTCCCACTCGGGACAAATATTTGTGTGACGAACATCGGTGTTTGTTCCGTGTCTGTATTATTAAATATATTGAAGTATATTTGTGTATCCACTGTTGATTTTGATTCCCGTAACACAAGTGCTTAAGCTACTTACCACGGGATCAGATCAATGTATGTGATAACACGCGTTATCAGGAGTAGCAAATTACATAGCTACTTACTGCCCGACGTTTCGACTGGGTTACACCAATCGTGGTCGCGAGCGAACTCCTGATAACGCGTGTAGACCCATAAAGACAAATATTTAGTGTAATGGAACGCGAAAGTCTAAAATCTTACAATGTATGTGATGTTGTGAAATATTTATTTATTTATCTCATCTGTCCCCCCAGACTGCTGAACGAGCAAGTGGGCGTGGTGAACTTCGAGCCGTACGTCCCGACGCTCCTATTCATGTGGTCGCGCGCGCGGCTCTGGTTCCCCGCGCTGCCGTCCGCTCCGCCGTTGCCCGCGCGCCTCGCCCGGCAAGGGGCCAACCCGGCCGACATGTTGCCGGTCATAAGTGAGTAACCTTCCTACAGATAACAGCATTTAAGGTCATGTTTTCCCTCCCTCCTATGATCCCGGGCTCTTCCGCTGTATAACACCTCTCTCGCCATGGGGCGAATCCGACGGACATGTTGCCGGTTATAAGTGAGTAACTTCCTACAGATAACAGCATTTAAGGTCATGTTTTCCCTCCCTCCTATGATCTCGAGCTCTTCCGCTGCCAGATATGTTAAGATACGGGGCCAACCCGGCCGACATGTTGCCGGTCATAAGTGAGTAACCTTCCTACAGATAACAGCATTTAAGGTCATGTTTTCCCTCCCTCCTATGATCCCGGGCTCTTCCGCTGTATAACACCTCTCTCGCCATGGGGCGAATCCGACGGACATGTTGCCGGTTATAAGTGAGTAACTTCCTACAGATAACAGCATTTAAGGTCATGTTTTCCCTCCCTCCTATGATCTCGAGCTCTTCCGCTGCCAGATATGTTAAGATACGGGGCCAACCCGGCCGACATGTTGCCGGTTATAAGTGAGTAACTTCCTACAGATAACAGCATTTAAGGTCATGTTTTCCCTCCCTCCTATGATCCCGGGCTCTCCCGCTACCCCCGCGCCTCACCCGTCAAGGGGCCAACCCGGCGGACATGTTGCCGGTCATAAGTGAGTAACTTCCTACAGATAAAAGGCATTTAAGCTCATGTTTTCTCTCCCTCCTATGATCACGGGCTCTTCCGCTACCCCCGCGAGCCTCGCCCGTCAAGGGGCCAACCCGGCGGACATGTTGCCGGTCATAAGTGAGTAACCTTCCTACAGATAACAGCATTTAAGGTCATGTTTTCCCTCCCTCCTATGATCCCGGGCTCTTCCGCTACCCCCGCGCCTCGCCCGTCAAGGGGCCAACCCGGCCGACATGCTGCCGGTCATAAGTGAGTAACCTTCCTACAGATAACAGCATTTAAGGTCATGTTTTCCCTCCCTCCTATGATCCCGGGCTCTTCCGCTACCCCCGCGCCTCGCCCGTCAAGGGGCCAACCCGGCCGACATGCTGCCGGTCATAAGTGAGTAACCTTCCTACAGATAACAGCATTTAAGGTCATGTTTTCCTCCCTCCTATGATCCCGGGCTCTTCCGCTACCCCCGCGCCTCGCCCGTCAAGGGCCAACCCGGCCGACATGCTGCCGGTCATAAGTGAGTAACCTTCCTACAGATAACAGCATTTAAGGTCATGTTTTCCTCCCTCCTATGATCCCGGGCTCTTCCGCTACCCCCGCGCCTCGCCCGTCAAGGGGCCAACCCGGCCGACATGCTGCCGGTCATAAGTGAGTAACCTTCCTACAGATAACAGCATTTAAGGTCATGTTTTCCCTCCCTCCTATGATCCCGGGCTCTTCCGCTACCCCCGCGCCTCGCCCGTCAAGGGGCCAACCCGGCCGACATGCTGCCGGTCATAAGTGAGTAACCTTCCTACAGATAACAGCATTTAAGGTCATGTTTTCCCTCCCTCCTATGATCCCGGGCTCTTTCGCTGCCCGCGCGCCTCGCCCGTCAAGGGGCCAATCCGGCGGACATGTTGCCGGTCATAAGTGAGTTACCTCCTACATACCGTAATGTCGGGTAACTCTAGCCCTAGGGGGTAACATTGACCACCCAATCAAACATCGTGTTATTAAATCAATTGATTGCAAAAAAAAGATGAATCATGAAAACAAATTAAGGATTAATCTTCGGTATTAATTAAGCTCCTCTTTTTAAAAAAAAATGTTTTTTTGTGGGTGGACAATGTTACCCACCAGGGCTAAAGTAACCTTTACCGGTACGTCATATGTTTTGAAGCAGAAGGCATGGCCCTTCCTGCTCATGTTTTATGATCCCGGGCTCTTCCGCTGCCAGATATGTTATGATATGTTGCCGGTCATAAGTGAGTAACTTACAGATGATGGCATTTAAGCAGAAGCCACCATGGCTCATGTTTGAAACATTTCTTTATTAACTGCACTTGGATTTTTTAAAAATATTATTTACTCCCATTTTTTAAAATTATAATTTACTGCTTAATTAGTTCGCTGAAGTTAATAAAAAATTGCGGAACATACATGGGAATGTTTCAGATGCCCCACGGAATGTTCTATCTCAGGACATTCGCTTGACACTATTTTTTGGGACAGCCTGTATATATTAAATATTCAACCAAACCTCATCCACTAATTCCCAGCTCTGAAGCTAAACGACCTGGTGAGCCAACTGCAGCAGTGCTACCAGCTCACCACAGCCGGCAAGTTCACCGAAGCGGTGGACAAGTTGCAGTCGATAGCGCGCAGCGTGCCCCTACTGCACGCGGAGACCAAGCCGGAGCTGAGCGAAGCGCAGCAACTGCTGGGCATCTGCCGCGAGTACCTGCTCGGGCTGCAAATGGAGACCGCCAGGAAAGGTTGGTGGCCACTGTCTAAAAACTGCCTACAAAAAAGTTGGGCGACCCCTTCCTCGCATGTCTGAAAATCTGTTACCAAAAAGGTTCGCGACCCTTCCTACCCATGTCTAAATCAACTGCCACTAAAAAGGTTGGCGACCCGTTACCCCCCCAATTCGAAAATCTGCCACTAAAAAAAGGTTGGCGACCCCCTTACTCCCCCCCCCCCCTCCTCCTGAGGAGGGCCTCATGTCCAGAGAATGGCCCATTAGGTATGTGCTGATGGAGAGCACTGTAATATAAGGACGTCTGGGAGTTGAGTTAAACAACCTTCATTGTGGGAAAATTGTGGGAAATTAAGGGAAACGATTCCTAATCGTGCTCAGTTATCTTTATCGATCACATAAGGACGTGACTTATGAGATACACATACCATCACACCAAAAAATAAGTTGGTTACCACTGTCTCCACCCCATCCCCCTCCATGTCTAGAGAATGGCCCGATCTACCTAAGTAGACCGACATAACAGTTGGTCACCACTGGTTGGGTGGCTTGGTTCATTTTGTCATTCAAGTTGGTCGTGTAATCTCCTGTCGGTAGAATCGGCATTCTGAATCAGTGCTAGAATCATAATATAGCCGTATTGATTCATGTGTCGTGAAGTGCCTATCTATATTATAAATAATAAGTGATTTGATTTTGAATGTATGTGACATTAACTCTACTCTAATTTCATTCTAGGCATGCCGAAAAACACATTAGAAGAACAGAAACGCACATGCGAAATGGCCGCTTACTTCACGCACTGCAAACTGCAGCCCGTGCACCAGATCCTGACGCTGCGAACGGCCCTGAACATGTTCTTCAAGCTGAAGAACTTCAGGACCGCAGCTTCCTTCGCGCGCCGGCTGCTCGAGCTAGGACCCAGGCCCGAAGTCGCTCAACAAGCCAGGAAGATCCTCCAAGCCTGCGAAAAGACACCCACAGATGAACACCAACTGCTCTATGATGAACACAATCCATTCAACATCTGCGGTATCAGCTATAAACCCATCTACAGAGGGAAACCAGAAGAGAAATGCTCTCTGTGCGGAGCCTCTTTCCTCCCAGAACATAAGGGCAAGCTGTGCCCCGTCTGTGGGGTCGCGGAAATCGGCAAAGACGTACTAGGACTCAGAATCTGTCCGTTACAATTCCAGAGATAAAATGCCCCTCATGAAGTGTTTTGAGTAATGTTTATTGTAAGATTATAGATTAAATAAATATTGTATCGCGTTTTATAATTTGTTTTTATGAGCTAGACATTATTGATTTGACGTTGGAATTGTACTGGCGAGAATTTTAAGTATTGGTTGGATTACAGTGATATTGATTCTGTAAGGGCGACTTTCATCAACGGTTTGACAATATGGACTTAATTGTGATTTATTTTGAATGCATTTATTTATTTTATTATATAAAATTGGTTTTAAACCATTTTATGTCTTAGTTCACCTTAAGGTGACTAAGATATACCATTTAAAGGCAGATTTAGCTTTTCTTCAGTTATAGAATCCGTGCAAGTGCTCTTTATATGTATAAATAATAATTGTAAAGCTATGCATTTCGCATTCCAAACAATAGTATTCGTGTGTATATAAAATCTGCGGTGTATAGTTGATTTAAGGCGCCCTTAATGTAACAAAAGTATGTAAAATAAAAGAGATTCATATCTTTAACGTTTATTTAAATTAGTAACGCCTAAAGCTAATAAATTAGTCTAATTAACTGGTGTCTTGAATTACGACTACACGTCGACCGGTTTCACCACTTTACTCTCCCTGAAATAGAAAATAAAAATACATAAATACATCATTTGTAAACAAATCAACTGTCTAGCAATCGCGGTTCTTGGTCATAGGTACAGCCTGATGGGTGACAGACGGACGAACGGACGGGCGGACAGCGAATTCTTAGTACTTAATAGGCTCGAGTTTTTAACCTTTTGCTACGGAAACTTTATAAAACACTACATGCATTACACTGATCCAGAAGTTTATAAATAGTAGGTATTACAATTTATAAACAAAATCTTCTCGGTCTCTCGGTTGGAAATCGAACCCACTACATAAAGTATAAGACATTACGCTACCAAATCAAAATTATCAAACACAACGCAAACAAGTACGCATGCAATTTTATTCACTGAGGTTTAAGAATGTGGATTTCCTAGTAACTACGAGTAGTTAACCTTTCCTCACAATGTCGTTATAAACCCTTCGAAATTTTAACATCTGGAAATAAGACCCAATTAAATACCTACTTACACTATTTTTATTTTGGTGTGTGTTAAGTTCCATGACATTGAGATTCCATTATTTCTACAATTTTGCGTAAGTGTATGTCTACTACCCACCTACCTACACTATAATGTATAATGTATTTTTAGGTACATAAACATACCATATACATACATACATACTCATGTAGTATATGAGTATCTGCCTTATGGCGAGGTCTTGCCTTAATAGAGGATTATCCTAGTTGATAAATCAAAATTATATTAGTCTGTACATAAATGATTGAGATGAAACACAATTAATTTGGGGAGTGGGGTTTTCTATATAACTTGTAAACGTTAAATGTACAGTATGACGTGATGCGTCATTTGGACTATATAATGTAGGTATTATTTTTTTTTTAATATGGAGATTCTCAGTTTTTTCAATACTTGCCTACCTACTTGAAAAAAGAAAAATACGCGTAGGCACAATGTCCACGCTTTCCTCCACATCTGAAAGTTTCACTGTTAGGCATACGTGATAGTGTTAGACGTACCTCTTGTTGAGCATGTCCTGTATCTGGTCGAAGGTCTTCCCCTTGGTCTCCGGCAGAAGAGTAGCGGAGAAGACGAAGCCGATCCCGCAGCAGACCGCTAGTATCCAGAAGGCCGTGTAGATGCCGTAGGAGGCTGCCACGTCGCGGAAGAATCTGGCAATAATAAAATATATAAATATTTGGGACATCTCTACACACTACTACGGTTACCTAACCCCAAACTCCGACTGAGCTTGTACTATTGGTCATCAGATGAAGTTAAACATACGTAGATAATTATAAATACCACATAGGTACATAAACACATAATTATACCCAGATACGGAACAAACACCGATGTTTGTCACACCAATATTTGTCTAGTGTGAATCGAACCCACAACCTTCGGATCCCCAGCTAGGGTCACTAATCATAATAGATAATTATTTCTGATTCGGAGCGACGTAAGCTGCTTAACTTGTGTTACAAAATATTAAAATTTACGGTGAAATACACAAATCACACGTTCTAAAATTGCGAAATAATACACCCAATGTATTTTGTGCAATGAATATACCTACAAAATAAATATTTTCCCTTGTGGGATTTGAACCCATGGCTCCTGGTGCCAGATATAGTGGCACGCCAATTTTAATAATTTCACTGTAGGAATGGAAGACAAAGATAATTGTAGACAAATCCGCACATGGCAGCTCTGACCCTCAGGGACTTCAACATTTTTCGGATTTCGGAACATCTATGCTTAGAGATATAGACAGACGCTTATAGTTATACAGCATAGTTTCCGAATCAAAATCTTATTCCGACATGTTGTGAGTACGTGGATGTGAAAGTAGTTTGTCAACTGAATCCATATAAGCAAGTACATACATAAATCACGCCTTTTTCTCCCAGAGGGTTATGCAGAGATTACTTCCTGCCATGTGCTACGGTCCTGGCACACCACTTTCGCTTCTTCCACATCCATTAACCTCTTCATGCATGCTCGTCGCTAACGGGTACTTTTGAATGCAAGTTCCTTAACAAAACCCAAGATTTCGCTTACCTCGTCCACACGAAGCCAGCGAGCCAGCACATGAAGGAAGCGATCCCGCTAGCGAGGCACTTGGTCTTCACCGGGAACATCTCCGCCACTAGGATCCAGGGTACCGGACCCACACCTGGAATATTCAATAGATTTTGTATAAAATTGGTATTTCGGAAGGAGAGACGAATTTTTGTCTGGGCACCATACCACTTTATTTGTGACTAGTGATCCGCCCTCGCTTTGCGTCGGGTTATCCTTTCTTAGCGGACGTCATAACATCTACCTGCATGCCTTATTTCAGCTTGATCCTTCCAGTAGCTGTGCGTTGATAGATCACTATGTCAGTCAGTCACCTTTGAGTTATATCTTATACTAGCTGTGCCAGCGACTTCGTTCGCGTTTCCCCCGTTTTTTACACATTTTCCATTGTATCTTTGCTCCTATTGGTCGCAGCGTGATGTTATATAGCCTAAAGCCTGCCTCGATAAATGGTCTATACAACGCAAAAATATTTTTTCAAATCGAACCAGTAGTTCCTGAGATATGAAATTCTCGTGTCACAGTTTTCGATCCCGTTCTCCTCCCAAACGGCTTGACCGATTCTCATGAAATTTTGTGAGCATATTGTGTAGGTCAGAGAATCGGCCAACATCAATTTTTCATACCCCTGAGTGATAAGGGTTGTCCACGCGGACGAAGTCTCGGGCACAGCTAGTAATATTTAAATTAGTCGTTCTATGATGTATTTCAGTATAATAAATCAGTAACACTTTTCTTGCATTTTTACTAACGACTTTGCTGGCTATGTAACCACTTAGTATTTTCACATATTTTGATGTGTGAGATAGGCAAAAGGGAAACTACTTAATCCTCTCATTAAGCATTATTCCATAAAGTGTCTTAAAAAAATTGTTTTTTTTATGCTCAATTAACGTGTTTTACTAGACAGCAATTAGTTAGGTATTACTTTATCTTTGGTCATTCTCTCGTTGTTCCTGGTCGTCGAACTTACCCAGAGTGAAGAGTATCATATAGGCGATGAGGCAGAGCAGTGGTACGAAGGTGACCGATGTCACGTCCACCTTGAAGTGCGTGTCCAGCACTGCGTACACGCCGATCAGGCACTGGGGACCACGGAATAAGATTACATACATACATACAATCACGCCTTTATCCCAGAGGGGTAGGCAGAGATCACGTCCAGCGATCCACTTTTCACCTCTGTGGGAAACGTGACGTGACGGGTTGTGGACCACGTCGCCGCCATTCTGCCTAGTGCATTGTTTTAACAAAGCCATTGCGTTCCCACGAGTAGCAAGGATACATGACGGGGGAAGAAAAAGGGGAGGAAGGATACTATCGCCTCGGATGATTTGGACTGAGTCGATAGTAGCTCGAGGAGCCGGGGTCGCTTACCCGTCTACCGTTACTAACCACCGGACAGATAGTTGTGACTGGTATCCCCTGACCCTAAGGGAATAAGATTAGAAAGAAAGAAAAACTTTACATTTACTTGCCAAATAGTCTCGAGCTATTTCAGCTAGTCCCTCCCTCCCCCGAACGACACGTGCTGGACAGCGCTGCCATCCACATACAATGCATGCGCTGGCGGCTCGAACCAAGAGTTTAGTTCCTCTTTTCTGCCCCGTGTCATTAAGGCATGGAATGCCCTTCCAGCTCATGTTTTCCCTCCCTCCTATGATCCCGGGCTCTTCAGGCGGGGCGTGAAACGGCATTTAAGCAGGCCTTCAGGGTGAGTGCGACAGGCTCAGTATGGTCTATTGTACCTGTCAACCTCATAGCTTACCATCAGAAGCAGTTAGGTCATCTTTTTAAAAAAAGTCTATGTCTATGAAATTTGTGTAATTGCATATACAGTAGGTAAACCTGGTGAATGCAAATTTCTATGTATCTATGTTTTTTGTCTATGGATTTACTCAGTAGCGTAGCTAGGCGTGGGCGAAGTGGGGCATCGCTGATATAACTTTGCCCTCGTCTGTATTGGTCACGTTAGGTAGGTACGTCTCTGAATTTACTTATCAAAATTGTTCATAGAATGATTGCAATATGTTTTCTGTGCTTTGATGCTAAAGTAAGTAGAAACAAGTTAGTTGTTAGTAAAGTCATGGTACGGCTGTGACCGAAAGTTTATTCAAGGTAAATTGAAGACGAGGTTGACTGCCGTGACCAAATTGCGCCTACATTTATCATTAAATAGGTTGATTGCTTTACATACCAGGAATATGGTGAGTCCAAGAGATGTGGTCCACATAAGTAGCTTCCTCCCGAGCCGGTCTACCACCAGCGGGGTGACGCAGCTCGTCACCACCTGGAGTCAGAAGTCAACAATAAAACTCGATAGTTTTGAGTCGTTTAAGTACGTGGATTTTCAACCAATCCGCACTTGGCCAGCTAGCTTGACTAAGGCCTTGTTGCCTTTTTTAGGGTAGCCCCAGCAGCGGGGACGTATATGGGCTGATGATGATGATGATGACGTGGATTTTTAGGGTTTCAATTCCTAACCTATGGTATGAAATCCAAGTTTTTTTTCGGCAGACTTAGCTGTTGGCCTCAGGCGGCTTTTACAGCTTCAACGGACTGGCGGGGGAGCGGAAGGCTCACACCCCTAGTAATAATGATTAAAAGTGTCTCTATCAGGTACGTTACCTGCACCACGCCCATGATGATGGTTCCATGGGCAGCGGAGATGGTGGAGCCGACCTTCGCGAGCAGTTCCTCCATGTAGAACAACAGCACGTCGATGCCCGACAGCTGCAGCAGCATCGCCAGGAACACGCAGATGCCTGCACAGAGACGTCTTAGGTCGTAAAGACAGGTCTTCACAGGGCTATGCCTGAATTTTGGGGATTTGAACCCAAATAGTATATATAGAGTATATATAGAGAGGGTGTAATTGGAGATGTCGACAGGGGAAGACCAAGAAAAACCCTTCATGACCAAATAGGTCAAATCTTAAAGAAAGGTCAAATCAAAAGTACCCGTAATCGACGAGCGTGCATGAAGAGGTTGATGAATGTGGATGAAGCGAAAGTGGTGTGCCAGGATCGTAGCACATGGCAGGAAGTGATCTCTGCCTACCCCTCTGGGAAAAAGGCGTGATTTTATGTATGTATGTATGTATGTAAAATCAGGATCATAATATGGAGATTTCGCTGACGGTTTTTCTGACACCAGGCTGTAACTTAAGAACGGTGAAAGCTTGACAGTTGGAATTGAGGCCACCAGAACCAGAGTGGCCCAAACCAGAACTTGTGATTTTTCCACCGAGCCTGTCAATCCTTTGGAACTGTTTTTTAAAACAACGAAGAGTATCATTTGGTAACGAAGTTATAACTGTACTACGTGTCACGGAGCCAAGTGTAAAATTGTATATGCTGCGAATATACACTATTTTGGTGTCTATGTCACCGGAAAATAACAAGAACCGTAAATTTATAACTTTCCTAGGAAAATTATAAACTTTCGTAGGATTCTACACTAGAGATAAAATGTATCATTTTATGCATAAATTCTAGGAAGTTGATCAATTTGCGACGTCGTGTCGTAAATTTATAAACTTACGGATATTCATAAAAATCATTATTATATATCATTATAAAATTATAAATTTACGGTTCTTGTTATTTTCCGGTGACATCTACATTCTATGATCGAGAAGCCTTTCAAGAACTTCGAGAACCAAAACTAACAGCGAATATTCGACCAACTAGGGTTTAAATATTACCCCGATGTTTAATTACTTACCTAACGCCTTAACGTTGCCTCTAGTAGCCCACAGGTCGCTGATCTTGGGCGGTTCCTTGTACTCCCGGTCTACCACCGCCTGCAAACCATCCAGCTCAGCTTGGACTCCCATTTTGGTTGTACCACGTAGCTTCATGAGAACCTCTGATGCTTCTTCTGATCGACCTTTAAGGAAGTAAAATCAAATTTGATCAACATTACCTATTTATTGAAAATCTTATACCTAGGTATACTTTATGTGCGTACTAAGGGGACGTGTAACCCTTGCAATTACTCCGACAGTGAACCCAAAAGGTACAAATAATTGATTGATTGACACAAATGTTTGATAGGTAAATTTTTTATTATCTTTCTGCATACGTCTGGTAAAAGGCGCTCACAGAAAGTTTCTGGGAAAATGATTCTATAAATTAGATGAAAAAATCAGCACTGAGCCTTTTGAGAAAAGTCAGTACTGTATCTAACTTTCGAAAATACCTATGAATGGCCGTAGAGTCGTCGAGCTAGAGAGTTTGCATATAAGCCGTGAAGAAAAAAGTAACATCTGAGAGCCTAGGATATTACTTTACACGTATCAATCAAACAACTTTTCTCACCCTTCATAACCAAGAAGAATGGCGACTCCGGTATGAACCAGGTAAACGGCACGTAGAACAGCGACAGGATGCCGCCCGCCGCCGTCAGCCCCCAGTACGAAGTGAAGGGGCCGATGGCATACGCTAGGAGGAAGCCCACGTTGATGAAGAGAAGAAAGAGGGCGCTGAGCGAGCCGCGGATCTGGTCCTGGAAGGGGCAGGATGGAATTAGATGCTGGTGTAGGCTAAAGCTCTAGATTTACTTCGTGTTTTTGATACTAGAAGAAATGTTTAGAAAATTTAACAAAGTACCTGTACATTTTATGTGGTGTAGGTGCTTTGTATAGTCAACATTTATATGATATACCTAAGTTTATATTGTTAAAGTTGTACTCACCTGTAACTGATGCATGTATGAGAACCGAGTTATAATTAGTGATTTATGGATGTTATGTTTAATTGTTTATGCATGTATTGTTGGTGTATCAAATTTAAATAAATACGCATTTCTATACTAAGGACTGCATGGTCAATAGATAGTTTTCTCTTCTAGCTAAGTGTCCTATCGAACTGTACTTTTTTTTTTATAAAAGGCTAAGATGACCTCACTCCACCTGATGGTAAGCGGTAGTGAGATCCAAATATGAGGTCGATAGGCACAATAGATCGTATTGAGCCTGTCGCACTCACCCTGTACTTAAATTTCTTGCCACTTTTCAGCCGTAATATAAATGAGCCATTCCCGTAATCTCTGCTCCAGCTCTGACTACGGTTCAACATAAATGTATACCTAGCAAGATATATCCAGGATCATCATCATCATCACCATCAGCCCATATACGTCCCCACTGCTGGGGCACGAGCCTACCCTAAACTAGGGCAATAAGGCCTAAGTCAACCACGCTGGCAAAATGAGGGTTGGTTGACTACACAACCCAAGAATTTCTTTGTTGGCGTGTAGGTTTCCTCACGATGCTAAAAGCGTCGAATAATGTTATATATGAATTTCAAATTTGAAAAACACAGAGGTACGTGGCGGGGTTTGAACTGGCGACCTCTCGCATGGCAAGCAACGACCTTAACCACTCGGTCAACGCTTTGCAGGATATCAGGTAGCCTTTAGCCTCTTACCTCAGCGATCTCTCCTATGTAGATGGGAATGGTCGCGAACTGCATGCCCGTGGCGCAGCCCCAGCATAGCCTGGCGATGTACAGCGTCTCCAGATTGGTGGCCACGCCGGCCAGCAGCCAGCCCAGCAGCAGCGGCAGGTTGGAGCCCATGATCAGCCAGCGGCGCCCGATGTACCCCGACAGCGGAACTGTTATGAGAGGACCTGGGGGAAAGTGTATATTATGCCACTAAACGTTCTGTTTTGAACTGTACTCCCTATTTTTGGCCACCTGTGGGATAGGTTACCCCCTGACAAAGGTCCGAGAAGTTTCCAGGGTGAGACCACAAGAGGGGTGATGAGTCCTAAGATCGTCAATAAGGAATCTTCTAACTAGCTTATCATCCTATTGTAGCTAATAACTATATCTTGACTATCACGAGTTTGTACTCATGTTATTGACTAGTATTGGTGTGCTTAAAAAGGTTAGCTACTTGTACCAATTAGGGTTTTGGCCGTGCATCCTGATATGTGGACAGTCATAAGTTACCAGCTGACAAAATAGAGTCGTTTATTGTTTTTGAACTAATAGAAGCATTTACTTCTAAATTAGTTAAGAATGTCCATATTCTTAGCGACTAATCAATACTCGGTGAAGAAAACAGACTACTAAATGAACTTTAATAATTCGGTTCTGCCTGTCCAGTCTGTTTTTTTGTGTCGGTATTTGTGTAGAATCGGACCTTAAAAAAGAATTTTCATCCGTCTTCACACCTTGGACCGTTTATCTAGCCAGAACCTTCTTCTTGAGAGTGATCCATCTGCGAGTTTCGCTTTTTCCATAGACATACGCTGATGCCTCGTCGTCACCGGACTTGTGGGGGAGCGGATGGTTCTCAACGAGTTTCGCACTTGACCAGCTCGATGGCTTACCCAGCAATCCCCCCAAGACGAGCAGCGAGCCGACCCAAGACTCTTGTTGCAGGGTTGGCTCCTCGCTCAGCGGGGAACCCGGGCCTCGCAGCTGTGGCAGCACTGGGGACGTCCAGCCCATCGCCATGCCCGTGCACAGGCTGCCGTAGCTTGCTGCAGGTGTGGCCAAGATGTGAAAAGGTATATTAATAATATAATTTAATATCTCAAAGAGTACTTAATAAAAAACTGTTTTTATGACATAAGGGAATTTTTAAAAACGAATACTTAAAACTTAAAACCTAGACCTAGTGCAATATAAACAAAACATTAATAAATAAAGGTATATAGGTAAGGTAAAGAACTACCTTATAATACATAGATATATTATGTTACAAGACTAGACATGTTATGTAAATTTAGAAAATAAAAATTGTATTAATGTTTTATATTTAAGAATAATTAATGTTGAAGGGGTGTGAATGCAAACGCCAATAATGTCTTGACTCGATGTTTATTTATAACTTCTTGTACATAGGTAAATGGTACATTAGTGCATACTTAAAACCTAACAGGTATCAGAGTGGGTCTGCAGGAAGCTGTCCGGCTCTTAACCTATACGTTAGCTAATGAGAAACCTAGCTTGGCTCAGGAGTGGGTCTGCAGTAAGCTGTCCGGCTCCTTTACCAGACTGGTTGTACTGAATGGCTATGGGACATTGCCGCTCCAGTACGAACCGATGCTGTTGGCTATCTGACGAGGAGGCGGCGCGCGGCGGCTTATAAAGGGTCCGGCGGCCAGTGTCGTGTGCAAAACTTGATGAGAGGGACGGGGCATTTGTGCGAGAGGGAAAGTATTCGAGCCCGCGCGCAGCGCGCGCGGCCAACTTGTTGTTTGCAATATTGTTTTGCTACAATCTCCCCCTCTGCTACTCGTTAACGTCCCGTAAGAGTAGCAGAAATTAAGAGGACTGGAGGATTCTTTCTTCGCCTCATTTCTTAAAATTGCCTTCAAACCTTCCAATTGATTTTCCAGATTCTTGGGTGTTGGCAACTTCCATGTTTCTTTTTCTGTGACGGTGTAGTAACGTTCTGGTGCTGTTAGGAGCTGCTGGCGTATTCGATCGGATGTTCCTGTGGGCCCTCCCCCTGAATCAAAGCTGCTCCAATAGCGTAATTGCTTGCATCTCACATCGTCGCTGCCCTTTGGTACTAATATTACAGGAGCAGACCAAGGTGAATCATACTCTTCAATGACATTATTACTGATTCTCTCATCTAATTTATCCCTTAGCTGTTGTTGTCTAGCTGGGGATAGTGTATTTGGCTTTACTGCTATAGGATGATGGTTATCAGTTTCAATTCTATGTGCAGTATAGAGTGCATGTCCTTCATTTAGTTCTAATATATCGCTAAACTCAGTCAATTGTGTATTTAACTGAGATTTTTGTTCATAACTAAGCTTCATTAGGGCTTCATTAGGGGGTAATGAAATATTTAAAGAGTACAGTGTCATTGGATTTATTAATACATAATCAATACGAGGATCAACAGCTGAATTTGAGTCTGCAGGTTCGCGTGGGCGAACTGGGCGTGGTGGAGTATCCAGTTTCTTCAACTCCCAACGTGGCTTCTTGTTTGCTGGGCTGTCATCATTGTTCATTGGTGGTGGTGTTGCTGTTAGAGGAGAGATCATTTGCAGTTCTTTTGACCAACGCAAGAATTCTGATAACCCGGTGTCTTCGAAGTCTATTTTCTTAACAACATTCGTAGGCTTTTCATTATTTAATTGTAGGAATTCGAATGTTTCCATTGGTTTGTCTATAAATGACCAGACTCTTTGAGGCAAATTGAGAGTGATACCAGCCGATTCCAAAAAGTCGATTCCCAGGAGGGTGCGGTTGTCCCTTGCGTTTGGCAACACGGTAAGTGTGATTGGCAAAATTCTATTACCAACAACTACCTCCACAGTGCAAGTGAGGAGTGCCTCCATCCTTATAGTGCCATCGGCCAGACTGATTTCGGCGTTCCGCTCCGTAAACTGTACTCCGGCATTCAGCAGAATTCGGTACAATACATCGCTAGCAATGCTCGTCCTGGCGGCAGTATCTATGAACGCATAGCCAATATTTCCTTTAATAGAGATCTCTATTGTTGGGATTTTAATATGGTTTTGTTGAAGTGCAGTATGCAATGTGTAAAAAGAAACTGGTTTTGGTGGAGTTTCTTTTGTTTTGCATGTGTTGCAGTTACTTCTAAAAACGCCTGGTGCGCCACATCCATAACATGTGATCGGTTTGTTTTCACTCGTTGTCATTGCCGTCTGTTTTTCTATAGGAGTTATGATTTTGTTGTAAGCAACCCGTTTGCGACATTCCTCGACGTTGTGTCCCTTTCTACCGCAAAAGAGACATCGTTTGGGCTTCGGCTTCTCAATTATCTGTTGCATGGTCGGAATAGGGCGATTAATTATGCTCGGATTTGAGTTATCCAATGATTCTTGATAGCGAGCACGTTCCAATAAATGTTCGAAAGTTTTTATGTCACACCTCGCAATTTTTTTCTTCAATTCCAGCTTTAGTAGACCGTAAATGAGATCTAGTTGCTCCTCTTCCTTATGGCGCTTCGGCGGTAATAGCCCGAGCAGTGCGCGTTTTCGGCAGAGGAACTCGTCGATTGACTCATTTATGCCTTGGGATGAAGAAAAAAGTTCCAAATACACTTCGTGCGGCTGTCGTTTCGGGGCAAAGGCGGACCGCAGATGTTTTAACGCGGAGGACCAGGTTTTTATTTCTGATCGCACGCCTTGCCACCAAGTACTTGCACCATCTTTCAATAGTAACGGGAGCCCTGTCAGCGCGTCGTCGTCGGATATATTTTCGATATTTTTGAAAATCTCCACGGCGGTAACGAACTCCTCGACTTTGTTATGGTCCCGTTCTCCAAAAAATCTGATGTCACAACGTGTAAAGTTCTTGCTGCACATTGTTGTTGAGATTTGTAGTCTGCTAATAAGTTGACTGAATTGCAAGTCCGATAGTTGGATAGACGGTAGGTTCATATTTGTATTTTCTTCGGTTACCTTCGTATCGAAAAATTCTTCCGTCGTCTTAGCCATGGCCGTGGTATTATTATAAGGCAGGAATACACTAGTGCTGTACTGAGCCTAATTTTCTTGCAAAAATACCGTGTTCCAATGCCGTGACTTTTAAAGTTTTTGTAGGTTACTTGTTTTCTTTTTTTGACAGTGACGTTTGCTTTGTTTTCTTCTTGCTGGTAGATAGATGTTGGTTGTTATTTCTTCAAATTTTGTTAAATTCGTCGTAACAATACTTTTTACGTTGGGCGCCACTTATGAAGGGGTGTGAATGCAAACGCCAATAATGTCTTGACTCGATGTTTATTTATAACTTCTTGTACATAGGTAAATGGTACATTAGTGCATACTTAAAACCTAACAGGTATCAGAGTGGGTCTGCAGGAAGCTGTCCGGCTCTTAACCTATACGTTAGCTAATGAGAAACCTAGCTTGGCTCAGGAGTGGGTCTGCAGTAAGCTGTCCGGCTCCTTTACCAGACTGGTTGTACTGAATGGCTATGGGACATTGCCGCTCCAGTACGAACCGATGCTGTTGGCTATCTGACGAGGAGGCGGCGCGCGGCGGCTTATAAACCGTCCGGCGGCCAGAGTTGTGTGCAAAACTTGATGAGAGGGACGGGGCATTTGTGCGAGAGGGAAAGTATTCGAGCCCGCGCGCAGCGCGCGCGGCCAACTTGTTGTTTGCAATATTGTTTTGCTACAATGTTAAGTTTAAACTTATGCCCTCATGTTGCAGTGCCTGAAAAGGGCAACTAAGTTATTAAGTTCATATTACTGTAAGACCTATAATGTACACTTAGTTTGCAATAAAAACTTTGACTTTGACTTTGACTTATCTATGATAGATGGGCTAAAATCGTAACACAATGGGTGCCTGAGGACGGCTTTCACCAAAGGGGAAGGCCCAAGATAAGATTGTGTGACGATTTGACCCAACTATAAAGGAGCTGGCAAGTGCTGGCCTTGGATAGAGAGAGGTGGACAGGTTTGGACCTTTGCCCAGCTGGGGGATGATATGAGTTAATTAAAAAAAAATTATATCCGGGACATTTCCATACACGGTCACGTGACCCCAAACTAAGCAAAACTTGTTCTATAGGCGTCAGTGACTGATATACATACATAGATATTTATAAATACATACTTAAATACATATTCACATCCAGACACGGAACCAAAACACCGATGATCATGATGTATAATTTTAAACTGTCATGGTAGCACATTGGTAAACTGACAATGTCCGGAATATTCACCATGTTGTATTGTTTTAAAGAGCTCCCGATATTTCGGCACTGTTGCAAACGCCATGATCATTTTCAGTTTTCTAATGTGGAAAGATGTTATAATTAAATAAATTGTGCTACTCCAGAGCTCAGGGATTGAACTGTTTTATTTTTCTGACTGGCTCGGTGGAATAGTGGTTTGTGACCCAGAGTCACTACCTACGGTTCCAAGAGTCGTGGGTTCGATTCCCGTCCGGGACAAATATTTGTGTGAAAAACATCTATGTTTGTTCCGTGTCTGTGTGTGTTATTAAATATATATTAGTTTATTTGTGTATCCACTGTTGATTCCGATATCTGTAACACAAGTGCTCAAGCTACTTACCACGGGATCAGATCAATGTATGTGATGTTGTGTAATATTTATTTATTTATTTTATTTAAGACACGAAAAATTTAAATAACTTTATGATCGAACTGAGAAACTTCCTTCTTTGTTTTGAAGTCGGTTAAAAATTATGTAGTTCAGATCTGTTCTCTCATACATATTTACTGGCTCGGTGGAACAGTGATTCTGATGATGATCATTCATGGAGACGTCGTATGATATTGGTCTATCTTCACCAATGTTGCTATGCAGTAACTTTATTTCATCGGTATATTGCTTATGGAGCAATATTATTATATAACGAATCAAGAACAATTGCATCCATTTAACCACCAACATACTGAATACGTATTTATAATTTAATTGAATATTTATAAAGCATGGTCGTGAAGGCCAACAAGCAGGCACGGTTTCCTATAGTTAGCACTACACCAGATTATGATTGTTAATGCGAGTTCAATATCTTAGTACTGCATAAATAAATAAATAATATCTGGGATCATATTGAATAAACAACGGTTCCTAAACTTGTTTACTTATGCCACATCTTATTTTCTAGTTGGTATGGAATATTTTAGACATTCGCGTTCCATTACACGAAATATTAGTTTAATGGGTCTACACGCGATATTAGGAGTAGCAAATACATAGCTACTTACTGCCCGACGTTTCGACTGGGAACTGCTAGTTCTAGTTGGTATACTTATGAATGAACAAGAAGTTGCGAAGGCAGCGTTAGGTCATTATTACATTTTAGAGCGTAGTCCCATTAGGCGATCATAGAGCGGTTCATAGTTTGCGACGTTTCGCCCCGACTCTTTCTGTATACGCCTGATACGCAGCGTCTGAGCCGTGCGTTTCAAAATGTATAGGGAGGCAAACTATTATTTTTTCTAACTGGTTTTACAGGGGAAAGGATGGCTCTCATCCCTAGGAGGCAAACCGGAAACGAAAACCGTCAGCCTAGTGGGGACGTGCCCTTAAAGTGATGAAGTAAAACTAAAAAGCTTTAATACGCTAAATATTTCGATTAGATTCGATAGTTGACGTGATTTATTCTATAGCTTTTTAAATTCTTTAGTTAGGATAGAATAAAGCGAGGGTTTTGAAGTAGTGTTTGTGTTTGATATTTTTTAATTGTTAGTATTGCCTTTGAGAACCTCTATGCCAAAATAAATTCAATTATCACAAGGTGATCGTTCATTGTTGTTAAGTTTTTGTCAATAAACATCCAATCAATTAAAATGCTACGAGTACCCTGTGCTTTAAGTACGAGTACCTAGTATTTTTCCGACTACGCTATTACGTGTTATTCACACGATAATAATTAGTTTTTTTTAACATTATAAATTATGCACAACTATTGAACCGTAGATAGATATGAGTTAATAGTTTCCGGTACTGTTCAATAAATTATATTTTTATTTTATCTGAGTGAGTAGGTATATTATTTTTTATCTTTTCTCGAATGGGTGTATGTATGGTATGCCACCTTTGTTTCGAGCTATGAAGAAAAAGATATATCAAAATAAAATCAAAAAATCTATTTGTAAAACTAAGGTTGTATGATATAGATGTTTGGTTGTATGATGATTATTGCACAACAACTATTTTAATTTTTTAGTGAATAAAAAAATTTAACTCATGCTTATACACCGTGAAATTTGAGTGGTTGTTTTCCCGTGGCAGAACGATTTGCCTTTAGTAATACTATCGAATCATGCATATTATTCATATATATTTTATTCATTTTCAAAATAATTATTTTCCAACTCGAAAACGAGAGAAGCTATCGTTTTTTATAAGAGGTGACGTTATCAGGTACTGCTTGCTTGATGAAATCGATGCTTAAAGCTAAAGAAGCTCTACGCCCTAAGTAATAACCGCTGTCGAACCGCTGTTCGAACGTGCTTTCGAGTTTCGGTTATACCTTTTTGGCATTTATTAATTTTAATAAAAAAAAAATGCACAAATTTATTGTGCTACTAAGATCATTTTACTGCGGGAAAACAACCACTAAAATTTCACAGTGTATAAAACAAAATTATCCTGGTAGCTCTCATATTTGGACATCATCAAATATATTTTGTTTTAGCCACATTCGAATAATATTAGGATTAATGACTACATAGGTGGTATAAATCAATGTCCCTTTCTCTGCCCCTATATTATGTATGCTTAAATCATTAAAACTAAGTAGTTTAAGCACTTGTGTTAAGGATACAATAATCAACAATTAAATATATTTAATTACATATAAATCAAATACTGAACATTTATGGAAAAATATTTAATTGCAAATTATCTACTGTTCTGTAGAAAGTTAAAAATTGTTAATTATGCTCAATTCTACGTTAGCTAAACAAAAAAAAAATAGAAACTTATAAGTTTTTGTAAGATAAAGTTTGACTATACATACACAATAAATTTTAATATCACCACGCTAGAACAAAATTATAATAAATATTTAATTTTTATAAGCACATACCTAACGATGCTGCCAAATATTGCTGCCATTTTGATTTAAAATTATCAACCATAATAAAGAACACAACTTTTTAAAATTCACTTTTAACTGTCTATTTTTTTAAATTTATGTTCTTTAATTGTCTACTAGACGTGTTTACAGCCTGGCACTACAATTAATTCTGTCTCAAAGTCTTTGTGACGCGAACCTGATTCCCTTCACATTATTTTTTTACTATTTACAAAAAGTTAATTGTTTTAAACCAATTGATACTGGTAAAAGCTGAATGGATGATGGTTTACGAATGACCTTGATAAGTTCATTTTGCTAGCTGCTGTTTTTACGAAAGTAAAAGTAACGTTTACGACGATCTTAGACCAGCCACAAAAAAGTTGGCGTGAAAATTGATGTCTTTGTTATTAAAAGACAAGTGTTCTCATGATTTTCATCATAGAAGATGTATTTAGGTGTATATCTACATACGTTTCAGACGACTCAGATCTATTTTCTAAAATTTAATGATGATTTAAGCTTTTATGTAATTTTGTATTGTATCTTAGAATTAATAATAGACATGTCATATCTAGTTAAATAATGCTATACTTATTACTGAAAAATAACCAATTTATTTAAAAAATGTAGAATAAAAGTGACTGAGGCAATGAAATCTATGTCCTTGCAGATCATTTATTTTAAAGTAAATAATAAGAGGGTAACTGCAGGTTATCTCAATTGATTAGAATAAAGTAAACTGTGCATTTTATGTAACTTAGCTGTGCATCTACATAGGCATTGCGTAAACTATGCCCGGCATCCGAACACCTGGTCATTACAGTTTGCTTGTATTTTATAGTCATACAGCTATTTAGTATATTTAGGTACCTACGTGTACAATGTAGGTACACTGTACGTACATACTGACAATGTGCCTCGTTGTTCTATTGGCAGTAATATATCTAAATGTTGGGCAAAGATAGTATTAAGGTACTGGTTGTAGTCTAAGTTCGGGTTTAAATAAAATATTTTTGTTATTTTTTTCGTTAAGAAAGTTGTTAGCATTATTCAAATTGAAATATTAGGCGGTCATACTAAAGCTTCAAAGTTCACAATACTTTCATTACAATTTAAACTTTATTTACTGAATATAAACTTTATTTATTGAATATAATGTTTAAAAGCTATGACATTTTCGAAATATGTAGTATACTGGAAAACTGTTTAAGTTATTGGTCCTCTGCCTGATTTATTTTCCATCTCTGATACTAACAGTCAAGGATTGGTAATGTTTGTTATTTCATCTTTATTTGTTATTATCTCCTCCAGGGCAGTTGGCTGATCATACCGTCGTGACCGGAATACAGTAGTTATATTTAATGAATTCATAGTTTTATGCTAAATAATAGTAAACCTACGTAGAGTTAAAACTATTGAGTAATTATTTACGTCGTTTGATTGCGATCGCTATAGGCGATCGAGCGTCCGACCTTGGTCTTGAAAACGGTTTGCCACAGTACTTTTGTTAAGAGCATACTTAACATATCACTATACTTTTACTCGGATTTGTAATTCAAGATCAAAAAAACTACTACAAGGTTGCCACTGCAATAAAATATTTTTACAATAGTAAATTCAGTTTTTTGCAAAAAACAACCGTATATAACAAATTTATTGGTAATATTAATCCTATGATTTTCATCAGTAATTCCAGTTATTTATATTTCCATAAATGCAAGACGACTTAATAAAAACTTAAACATAGGTAATTTTTGGTAACAAACATGGTATTGTACTTGTAACACTTCAGGGATTCATAACATTTGGTGCAATAAACTACAAGCTAAGTTAAGAACATACTCGGACGCAATTAATATATTACACGTCATAACTAATCGGGACATAATGCGTAACTGTTCCGAGTGTTCGAATGTTTTTGCTCCGTGGTGATTTTGTTTTTAAGTTTATGTTTTGTGTTAAGTTTTAGTTGTCTTGTTGTTTATTTATCTTCCCGACTCCTCCACTATTGCTCAAAATTATGTCTTCTTAAAATTAGTTAGACATGAGTTATTTATAAAGTTTTTTTACTAGAAGTTATAATACGTAAGTAATAGTCAGGCTCAATACAATTTTGAAAACGTATCATTTATATCTAAATAATGCATTTAATTATTAGATATAGTATGAACCCTTTTACTTTAAGAAATTATTGTTTTATACGCCTTAATTATCAATAAGTGATGTTGGCATTAAATAAAATAAAGAACTATATTACGAAAAGGTTGTCGAAACCTGAAATCATCACTTGAGAGTGACATAAGTGACTTTACCACTTTTGACAGTGACGTATCTGTCGTAGTTTTTTTGATCTTGAATTACAAATCCGAGTATAGTTAAGAGTAACGTCAGTCCTCAAGAAGACTCCTTAAGCCCTTTTAACTGGCTCGCTGGAACAGTGGTTAGTGACCCTGCCTGGCGGTTCCAATAGTCGTTTCGGGTGTGATTATGTATTTAATTTAAGTATGTATTTATTAATATCTATGTGTGTAACAGTCTCTGACGCCCATAGTACGCACTCTGCTTAGTTTGGGGTCAGGTGACCGTGTGTGGAAATGTCCAAGATATATCCGAGATATTTTACTAGTATCTAAGAACAGCGGTGAAACTATAAGATCTTAAATATTGTATTCTCAACTTCAGCTCTAGTTTTTTTTCATAACTGACATACGATGATGGCTTGGAGTAGCCTCGTCACCATCACCGTACTTGCGGGGGAGCGGATTGTTCTCACCTCTTAGGGCTCAAGTTAAGTAGAATTCAAGTAGAAAAAACAAAAAGCATGCAGCAAGCAACCATGCCCTAATCAACTACGCTCGCCAAATGCGGGTTGGTCGACTACACACACAACCTTAGAAATCCTTCGTAGATGTGCAGGTTTCCTCACTATGTTTTCCCTCCCCGTAAAAGCGTCGAATCGTACATAATGAATTGAAAATTTGTAAAACTCTGTGGTATGTGGCGGGGTTTGAACTGGCGACTTCTCGCATAGCAAACAACGACCTAACCACTCGGCCATCGACGCTTTCGTAAAAATACTGTTAAGTAATATTTTGTCGCCCCAATACTATTAAGTCACAGTTTGGAATTATTCGGCGTGTGAACTTTTCCTTAACTTTGGAAATTGGGATAATGACCTCGAATCGTGTTCCAATTAAAGGTTTTGGTTTTACAAAAATAGTAAACTAATGGGTTTCGGTTGCCTTGCGGTAAACAGGTCACGATTGAATAAACTCACAATCACAAATCATTAGCCAACTAAATACAAATTGCAATACATCTTACGTTTTTTCCACGATTACTTGATCTGTTTCCGATAATTAATCTGGTGAGAACCTGTACTTATAATAATATTCCTTTGGCATTATGTCGCTATTCCTTGGCAATGGCTAGATACCTATATAAAAAAAACCCTCAGATTTTACGCGGTATTTTTATGACCCTACACAATCATAATAATTTCAGACATCCAATCAATTAAAACAATACCCATCCCCCTCGTTTATGGCTCCGTTATTTTTATCCCATCTCCTTTCAAGTTTAAAAACCATGGAGGGTGATTATTTTTCCGCCCCACCGCGCGGGGTTGACGCGTTTATTGTAACAGGAATCCAATTAGCCCCGACTTCCACGATTGCATTACTGCGGGAGTTTTTCCCGCCCGCCGCCATTTTTATGGGGATGATTTTTCTTCTTTTTTTTTGCGACGAGGCGGTCGCGGTTTTCGGCCTAAATAAGGAGGCGGTTAATCTTTCCGGGTAGGACGTTTTGACGTTTACTTTTCATAGCAGTTTTTTTTTAATTTGCTGTAAACGAAGAAAGGATCACATTGAGCAATAAATTATTTTAACTGTTACGGCCTATATAGCGCAAGTAAATATTTGGGTTATACTCAAAATCTAATTCTTAATTGAATCTAAGAAATAGAGTCCTTATAATAATCATCAAGTATTCGGTGGTAGCACAGTCGTACTTCATAATATAGCTACTTTATACGTGTTGAGTAGCTTGCAGTGTTAGCAGCGTCATCTATTTAAATATTAGTTTATTAAAGTTGCCGGTTCGATCGGTTTTCCGACTACGACACCGTTTAAGCAATTACCTGCCTATTTCTCGCTTGATCGAATCGCAAGCCACATTCGCTAGATGTCTCCCCTCATTTGATCACTTGTGCTATTTGATTTTATGTAAGTTAAATCATTATATAGAGTAATCTAATATTACAATTTAAATTGCAAGTTTACGTTTAGCTTATCATAATATTGTGGTCATAAATATCGGACGGCACCAGATATTAGATTTTTTATATTATTCCGGCTGTTATGTCACAACCACAGACAAAAAACTGCATTCTAAATATGTTACCAAGCAAAGGGATTAAACGGCCTGTACACGATAGAGGAAAGGCAAAAAGACGGACCTTTTATTTTTCAATCAAATCAAACGAACGTATTACGAGCGCAATCGAAACCCTGTAACGATTTCCGGGCGATGCAGAGCCCTAGGGCTGCGCTAAATATAGCCAGGTAGGTAGCTTACTATCCACCCATCACTTGTATAAGTAGATATTAGATGAAATTTTAAATTTTAATTATAGTTTGAAATTAAATTGATTTAACGGCTTGAACTCGCGTGTATTATTGTGTTCTCGCAAATAATAGACAATACTATCATGGGTTTTTGTAATATACAAATAAAACACATTAACTTTTATTGCTAAACTAACTAGGTAGGTAGGTACTATCAGAATGGTATTAGAATAGCAACTAAATTCTTATGAGCGTATGAACTATATCACTTACTTAAGTGGCTATTCTACGTGCATACAGTATGTTGAATGTTTCGTGTATTTTTTTAGGAAAAATAGGACATAAAGCGTAATAAGACAGTATTTCAGATTAATTATGTATGTACACCCATATATTGTTATCTATGGACTATCAAATTACCCTATAATTAAGTCATCACTTAGTATAAGTACCAAAATTACACATAGGATTTTTTGTAGTGTATGTCTTGTTGGTAGTCCTAAAATAAAAATAAAAAAAATATAATCTGAGTCTAACTCGTAGCCCTAGAGCCCGCCTCTTTTTTCGGCACCTCGACCGTCCGGCCATGCACCGGTCCTCTATTTTGCTGTCTATCGGTTTCAAAGCCGTGTGTTTTTCACAAAACGTCACGCTTTTTCGGCGCTGTGAGAGCATTCACTAATTGATGGTTCGGCAGCCGGATTCGTCTCGGTGTATTCGAGTTTGATAGGCTAGGGGATAGGAGTGTTATGGCTTGTGTGTATTGGTAATAAGTGTTTGGAAGGTAATCTTGTAATGAGTAGATCAGAAAGAAACGTGGTATATCCTGGCTTAGATCATAAATTAAAATTGTTTACTTTTAAATATTTCTTGCTTGAAGCGTAAATACTTAGTGTACCTATTATTAATTTATGTAATAAGTAACCTAAAAGAGGAGATTATACATTTCCATGGTATACTCACTGGGTAGGAATGATTAATAAATTGTCATTTATAATAATATGTACCTACTTACTTGCCTAGAAATCCGTAATATAAATGATCAATTCAGGACTAATAAAAAATAAAAACAAATACCACCGGCTCTAAGCATACGAATAACGACTACAAAAAAAAGTTGGTATTGGTTTTGGGTATAAGCAAGAAATAGATCATATATATATTTAGTAAATAGGTGTGATTGGGAATGACAACTAACGTAAAGTAAGTAAGTAACAGTTTTATTTTTCTATTTTCGATATAATTTTACATTGGATTTATTTTGACAACTTAAAAAGATCAAATTATTCAATAAAAGTAAAACCAATACTTACTAAAGTTTATAGACATACCAACCAAAACAAACCTTCTATCCCCGGGCTTACATCGGAATCGATTAAAAAACGCGATGCAACGAATCGATCGCACGCTTGTCGCCGCCCGTCCACAGATGGCGCTGTCACAATAGCGCAGCTTCACCAATTGACACCTCGTGATTACCACGATGATGTTTGAACATGCCACACTTTAATTAGATTACGTTCGAAAGTACGAAAAAAGTTTAAGCCCCGATTGATGAGTGTAATTCGTTTTTCGAGAGCGTCATTTGTTTGACAACCAAAACAAACCGTTTTGGTAGATTAGATCTGTTGGCTCAGGTAAACGCGAATGCAATCCGTAAAATTGGGTTTATTACAAAACTAGTGGCAGCCAACGACTTCGTCCATGTAGAAATGGTTCTGGCAGCAATTATTAATTAAAATAGCCTATATTGTACTCGTGAGGCCTAAATTAGCTAATTATTAGTAAAAGTCCCGTCAAAATTGGTCCAGCCATTTTGGAGATAAGCGGCATAGAGACAGACAGACCAGCAGTTAAAATTATTTCTCATTGTGTTTTTGTTATTGGTACTTGATAAAGATTTATATACATTTAGTAAAAAATCAACAGATACTTCATTTTAACTTATATCAAATTGTATAGATGTGTACAAGTGTTCGCCTATTTACTTAGAATAGTTACTACTGCGCCAGAAGGAGGGTGATGAAATGTTCTCCCAATAAAAATATTAAAGAAAGCAGTTAAGAAGGAGCCCCTTTGTAATATTAGTATAAGTTTACAGGTTTTTTATTTGTATATTTGCTTTATACATGTGCTTAATAAAACATATTCTATTTTATTCTATTTAGAAATCAAAACAAGTAAAAATAAATATTAACGTGCAAGATCATCATTCTTGTATGTTGGGTTCTATAATATTCTGCTGTTGTAGCTACATACAAACATTTAAATTTAAATAATAGATACCTATCTGAGATTTGTGTTTAATTCAGCCACAAAACATGTTCATCAATGTGTACCAAATATATCCAAGTATCATCGTATTCATTTTCAGGTTATGTACTCATAATAGGCAGGTATCTACCTATCTATCTAGCTACCGCTAGATTCAGAGCAATACCTACTTAGGCACCACTATTTCTCACTATCAATGACATTTCATTTCTCCGAAGCAAATAATTAACAACACCACTTACAATCCAAACCCCAATCATTCAACGTAATTGAATCCGATTTTAGCCATTCAAACGCTGACATATCGCTTTTTGATGCCCGGAAAACGAACATGTCCTCGCGTCGTCAGACTTATTTTTCACGACCAATGTCGTGTTGTCGAGACACGCAATTTGTGTTCAATTTCAAATCTTAATAAGCCGTCAAAGACGGGAATAGGACGCTAACTAATTACTGCGACGCGTCAATTGACAAATGTGTTTGGGATGAGAGGATTGTACAATTATGTGTGGTATGTCACCGTCTGCCGGGGTGACGGGTGTTTGATGGTTTTTTTTAAAGTTGTTGTTTTTTTTTTGACAGATGCAGCAGAGATTGTTTCATTAGGATATTTTATTGACTGAGAAGTGGGAACTTTAGGGACAGCAGTGTTCATCTGTTTTGTTTTAAAGAATCTGTAATCGTGCTTATTTTGTTTCGATGGCGCATTTGGGTTTGAGGAGTACTAGCTCCTATCTCTAACGCCAGAAGTTGTGGGTTTGATTCCCACCTTGGCAAAATATTTCAACAAAACATCGATGTCTGTTCCATGCCAGATTAGATCCACTATCCACTTCCATTAGTATTCACTATTATTTCCGATATCCGCTACAGAGCCTGATACAGATACTGAAATAGAAATACATCGCATTTATAATAAAAGTAAGTAAGTACAAAATAAGGTTTATTAGTATATATTCTGATACCTTCTCAAGTTACAACACTAACCTATCTCCCAATTTTATCACAATCCTTATTTATCCGGCGTCGAAGGACCGTCCCCCAGTCATTACGAGTAAGCGGCCGTCGCCCTGTAGTTATCTCCGGCCGCTAGGTGGCTCAATTTGTCACGTTGTGACGTCACTGTGATTGATAGGCCAACTCCGGCAAACATTGTCATGGAAGACGGTCTCGATGAGGGCAGTTTCACAAGTCAGTGTTTCAGTAGAATGGATCGCCTGTGAATAGGGAAGTGTATTTATTTATTTAATAAAACTTACCAACTTAATTAATATTAGAAATACACAGTTACAAAAAATTACATATAAGGGGATTACATTTATATGCATCTAAATTATAGGTATGCACAACATTTAAGTAAAAGAAAAAAACATTATTGAACTAAGACTTATATCTAAACTAGGGCTAAAAAATAAATAAAATAAATATCACACAACATCACATACATTGATCTGATCCCGTGGTAAGTAGCTTTAGCACTTGTGTTACAGATATAAGAATCAACAGTGGATACACAAATATACTTAATATACACCCAGACATGGAACAAACACCGATGCTCGTCACACAAATATTTGTCCTGAGTGGGAATCGAACCCACGACTCTTGGAACTGTAGGTAATGAACCTGGGTCATAACCACTGTTCCACTGAGCCGGTAAAAAAAAACTAAACAACTAACTAACTAAAAAGCTAAAGTTGAATTTACAAAAATCGTGTACTCGAATTGTTTTGTTAGGTAATGTGCTTCATAACATTCTTAATAATAATCATTTAAATGGCTCTGACTGACTCGGTAGAACAGTGGTTAGGAACCCTGGCTGACGGTTCCAAACGTCGTGGGTTCGATTCCCACTCGGGATAAATATTTGTGTGATAGACATCGGTGTTCGTTCCGTGTCTGAACTGACGGAACGTTCCGGGTGTGATTATGTAATTAAGAATGTATGTATAAATATCTACGAATGTATGTCAGTCCCTAACGTCCATAGTACAAGCTCTGCTTAGTTTGTTGTGTAGTTGTATCTGTGGTTTGGGGTCAGATAGATATGTGTGTGGAAATGTCCTAAATTAAAATAAATTTCAATATATTAAAAACTTGCTTTCCGCCCGCGACTTCGTCGTTCGTAGATATGTTTAGCGGGTAAAACATTACTTCTGTATAGCGCAGTCGGTCAAAAAGTAGCCGATGTCCTTTATCAGGCTCTGGACTATATCTGTACCAAATTTCATTTAAATCGGTTTAGTACCCTATGCGTGAAAGCGTAACAGACAGACAGAGTTACTTTTGCATTTATAATATTAGTAAGGATTAGTAAGGATGATTCAATTAATTTACATGTAATAGACCAGGTACAAAACCAATCGAAAAATAATTATCTAAATCTCTATTCCTTTAAAATAATACATACTTACTAGTTACATACATATACCTAATGAAGGGGTTATTTTATTACTTGTTCAAAATAATGGCAAGTTTCGCTTTAATTGTCGCCTGTGCGCGATCTAATAGTTGTAACGTCATGAGTCGAAAAATCCTTTTTCAGTTACTCGACTATTCCTGCCTACCACCACCTATTTAAAGCCGGTGAGTGGTTAATTTCAATCAGATTTTTTTAGGGATGAGGGCTATCCCCTCCCTCCTAGTCTGGTGATGATGACAAGGCTACTCCAATTCATCATCGTGGTGAGAAAATAAAGTAACGTCACATACTCTATTAAGGACGCCTAAAAAAGTAAGGTTATAAGCCAAAACTTCCTTCAATTCTTACCTCACCACAAGGTCCATCCATCCCCCATACCATCACGCCTCTTCACGCCTGTCGCGCCGCAAATTGATTCGACGACACAACACTAACTGCCCGCTGTGAAATCAATCCCGGATGACGGGACCAAGAAATGCGGGATGTTTAGGAAATTATTTCGGGTTTTTTGGTTTAGTTATGTTAGAGATGACTATGTCGATGATGATTGCATTAATTGAAATAAAAATAGAGCTTATCCGGGATGACGGGACTAATAAATAAAAAAAGTGGGGTGCTTAAGAAATATCCCGTTTTTTTAGTTTAGTTAGGTTAGAGATGTGTTGATGATGGTTGCACTGATAGAAGGGAAAAATAGAGATCATAAGCAAAGCTTAGTTTAAAAAAATAATACAGCCTGGTGACGGATGGACAGACGGACTGATAGTAAAGTCTCAGTAATAGGGTCCCGTTTTAAACCTACGGAACCCTAAAATGAATATTCGGATCACTTTTTTTATCATGAATTTACGGCGCGTTCGTGGATGTGGACGCAGCCTAACATTTGACCTATATTATTTATCGACATCTTTGTCAAATCAAACACAAACAATGATAAATAAAATTTATATAATAAGCAACATCTTTACCTCCCGTGAACTCTATTCTATTTGTACCAGATCGATCTCTATTTATACTTAGTTTACTCTTTTTATCCCATTATAGGGACGTAGTCAAGTAGAAAGGACTCATACCACACTATGGCCAAAATTGAGTTAAGCATGCTATCGTACTCCTGATAGTCAATTCTATATGACAGTAAAACCTCAATAATGAGTTAGGTATCCAATAAATTTCGGCTATGGTTACCGATATAAATAAAAAACAAGCAATTGCGCAGGAAATACTATAGTTAGCAAACCAAAGTTATTTGTTCCCAGTTGAAATAAATTTCAGTTTAAGAGATAAACTCGCGTTTATTACTATTCTAAACATTACTATTTAGAGACTCGAATTTTACGGTGTACAGTACTGTGAGACATTAATACGATATGGCTAAGGAGAGATCAGACGCAGGTCCACCAGATTAACGTGATTTCTGAGGATCAAATGCACGCTGTAGTTTTGTGTTTACTCATTAGGCACAAACATACATACACACACGCACACAAAAATACAAATCTTTTTTCTTTATATTATAAGTGTAGACCTTACCTACCTGAATTATCCATAAGACATGATAATGGAAGTCTGAGGCTCATGAAAACGAAGAATTATATGTATGTATAGAGATACAATACTATGTTGGTTGGTTTCCCTGAAAACGAATATACTTACATATTTACGAGCTTGATTGTACCCCCTCTATGGTCAAGGGAGAGCTCAAGGAAAAAGAGGCAATGAGGGGGGGGGGGGGTCTATTCTCATCAATGTTCAAATCTGTGTTAGCGAACTCGTCTCCGGCGTGATTAATTAAAAGTTTTAATGCAAAAATCGCGCGGAGGAGCAATTAGCATTCCACCCGCGTTCATTACCGCGCTTTATCTCTCCCGATCGTTAGGGCATCTGCTGCCGACAGTATTTATAACAAGACTAGCTGTGCCAGCGACTTCGTTCGCGTTTCCCCCGTTTTTTACACATTTTCCATTGTATCTTTGCTCCTATTGGTCGCAGCGTGATGTTATATAGCCTAAAGCCTTCCTCGATAAATGGTCTACCTAGCGGAAAAAGATTTTTTCAAATCGAACCAGATTAGCGCGTTCAAACAAACAAACAATCAAACAAACAAACAAACTCTTCAGCTTTATAATATTAGTATAGATAAGGTTGCTCTACACATCGTCGCTTCGTTATTTGTACTTGTGTTTTCGCGCGCACTCGTGCACTATAAATATGTCCTGCGCACTTGACTGATCTCAATTGAGATCGGTCGGTTGCCTTTTCTTTTTTTATTATATGTACCTGTACTAAAAAAACACCAAAATTTATTACCAAATGGACATGATGTCTACAATCTCGTTCGTAATCTTTCGGTCTTGTCGAATTACCGTCTCACCGAACTATGAGAGTGAGAAAACAAAGAGTGTTCAAAACACTTCGGTTTACACACACACACACACTCGTGTGTACTTTAATAATATGTCCTGAGCAGATGACTATTAGCTAATCTCTATTTAGAATGCCGATCAGTAGTACCTAGTGGCTTGGAGTACTTAGTTTCGTCATCATCACCAGACTTGCGAGGGAGCGGATGGCTCTCACCCTTAAACTAAGGCACTTAAAATGGCAAAATACATCATTGCTGTCTGTGTATTTTACCAATTTTAGGTTTTCATTAAATGGTCAATATAAAGCCAACATTTAAAACTGTAATTTATTGATATCGAAATAGTATTGTATAGCAACGGGAAGCAACTAGCTGAATACTCAATTAGTATTTTGTTTGTCTATGACTGATACATTTTTATCTATGTCAAATTTATGCTCCATTTTTCCTTTTGTAACCTTTTGTAACCTACTCGTATTTGTAAATATAACCATACTCGTGTAAAAAAGTGTTTGCTGCGTTTTACTTAAAGTAATAAAAACATCTAATAGAATTTCGCTTCTATTTATCAACAAACTCTCGCTATCTTTGTGTTTAAGATAAGACGTATCATGTGTTTTTATTTGTTGTTTTTTTAATGCATCTGTCTGAGACACCTGGATAGCTCAGTGGTTAAAGCACCCGACGCCGATGGTTCAAGTCCCCGTTCAGGCGGGGCCATGAATGCGAATGTATCATGTGCTCTATCTATGTCTTGTAAAGAGCAAGAGCACGTCGTCTTCCACGAACATGTGTGTAAGAGCCTTAACAATGTGTGAGCAAGAAGTATCTTCCTTAAATCGTATTTTTAAAACAGCAATCAAAACGTCCATTGGAGCCAATTAGCCAACTTTATAATTGTATTTATATAGCTGCACAAAGTTGTGAACAAAAACAAGAAAATTGTATTTCAAACCAAGAAACATATTAAAACCAATTGCCAAGTAGGTAACTGAACAATCCCGCTATTTACGCGGATATAAAGAAAACGTATGACTTTGTGCCAAAACTGAAACGCTTTCAAATCTCCCCTGTCATTAATATTAAGATCTCATTAGTTCTTAACGATTACACTACAAAGTGTGGTGAGAAAGCTCAAACGCATATTGAGAATTCACGAACACATTCCATAATAAACCTTATTGCGTTTGTATAAGATAGAAATTGCACTTTCACGTGCATTCTAATAGAATCATGTTTTCTCGGTCCATTTCTTAAGATCGCGGCAGAAAAAGGAATCTGTCAAAGGAACTAATAAAATGAGCAGACGAACGCTACAAACGACGCGACACTGGGAATTTTAATAACCAATTTGTATTTAACAAATCTGTTTCAGGACGAAAGATCTTTGGGGTTCCTTAAAACAGTAGACCATTTTAATCGAAATTAACTCAGTAGCGCTACCATGATTAAAAGTGACAGACTCGATATCGCCTATGTAAAAATGTTTATGAAAAAATGTACAGCGCCCCCAGCGGTAACACTAAGAACTAAAATCGGTAGTATGAAAAAAAACAATTGGATAGGTTTTTTAAACTACGTAAGTTTTCGATAGCTAACTCATGGTAGCGCTACAGTAGAAAAAGTTTAAAAGTTACGGACTCGATATCGCCTACGTAAATATGTCCCCCAGCGCCCCTGGTGGTTACGCTAAGAACTACAATCGGTCGTATGAAAAAAAACAACTCGATAGGTTTTTAACGTACGTAAGTTTCCGATAGCTAACTCATGGTAGCGCTACTGTTCTCAACTGTTTGTACTGCCTGTCTTGCAACCGCTCATCTTGCGGTTTTCACCCACCTCGTTTTCGGGCAATGATCGTCGGCTGTTTAGCTAGTCTTGAAAAAAAAACCGGAATCTGCAACCGTTGCGGGAGAAAATCGCGCCGTGAGTGATTATTTTTAATAGCACAACATTGTGTAAGTATAGAGTTTATGTGCGTTTTTAAATAAAGAACCTTTCTTATCGGAACCATTCACAAAACTCCGTCTCGCGCCCGCCCAAACTTTTTCATGAATCCTCCGCCAATTATAAATGAATCGTCTCCTTAATGTGGCGTTCCCTATATAAATTATTCTAATTCCGTTGCACGAGGACGGCAGTGTGAGGTCGTTAGTCAACTGCTCTGATGAGCCATCTCGGGTAATGGACTGCGTTGGGCCATTACTGGCTTTCGGAGATAATTATAATGTGCATTATTGCATATTGGTGGCACATTCAGGTAATGTTGATCATTTACTGAGGAGGTATGAAATTCTATATATCTGGATCGACTTGTCAGTGTTTTTCAACTTCAAGCTCCGTATCTTGGTGTTAGACGTACTCGTTTTGCATATTTTTTATTAAGAATTTTCTCAGCTCGGAGTCAGAAAGTTTGTGGTGCCGATTACAAAAATTCTTTCGCCATTCGAAAGTTACATTTACACACATTTAGGAATATTAAGTAGATACACGGGTCTTATAAATTTAATCAATAAGTTAATGTAACTGGTACCTTCATACTGTAACTTATGAAGAATAAGAATGTAAGTGTGAGCAATATTATGATGTTGTTTTGGATTTATAATCTCTAGGAAATCGGTTCTATCCGATCAAAAATGACGATGACATGGTACTCAAAGTTGTTTTTAAGCTATTGCATAGCTTTTATCGCGGGCTTTGAGCGCGGCGACCGAACCAAGAAATTCCGTAACAAAAAACCCCACAATCGTCTAACGTTGTTTCAGTTCGGTAGATTTCGGCACGGTGTTTGTGTGCGTGCGATATGACGTATTGTACGACTCTACGAAACTCGCACGAATCGAAACGAGCTACTCCGAAATCGGACGATGCTATGCAATAGCTTTACCGCGGCAGTCTCCGAGTGCCACACGTCTTTTTTTTTATAATATAGTAACAACCTGAAAAGCGTAATTAGCGGTGGTTCATTTCACATGACTTTTTCTTTATGGGTTTAAGCTTAGTTTCAGAAAATTTGTCTACTCCGTACAGACACGCAAATTAGATTTTATTTACTCTGAGATATCTTATTAGATCTATCTTCATTGGAATGCAATAGAAATCGGAACAAATTAACTTATTGTTACGATTTCACGGGTCTGGGCCCACGGTGTTTGGAGTTTTAGAGAAAAACAAAAATAAAGTTTAAGTAGTTCTACCATTTAAAGAATATCGTTAAGCAGTCTTAACTAAAGGGCTGTCCATCAAAGCGATGTTTAGGGGAACTGTTATTAGCGTACATGCGTCAAATTTCGTAGGTTTGACCTCCTGAACAAAAGTAAAGTGACCTAAATTGTATGAGGTGATAGTCTTCGTTTTTAATTAGTCGAAATCTAGATTGTGTTTTGCTTACTTTGAGTTTGTCCCGTATCTATATAATACAAAAAATAAAGGCTGAATGTGTTATTAAGTGCAAATGTCGAGTAGCTATAGCTGAATCGATTAAGATATTTCTTTTATTATAGTCACAAGAAAGCTCTTAAGAAACGTTCGATCGTCCGATCTCGTACTTTAGGACATTATAGCCAACAATATAATGTCCTAAAGTACGAGATCGGATCAATATTATGTCGACATGGAAAAAAAAATGGAGATTGGTACATTGGTAGAGCGCTGTTACCGCAACAGGTCAGGGGTCGTAGGTTCTACTCCCTGTTTACACACATTCGTCAATGTGTCTTTCCAATTTAAAATATAGATTAGAATGTCATTCCACTAAACTACAATTTCTTCCACCAAACATGTTTCTACAATAGTTACCCGTAGCACAGTTATTAGGTGTATTCTGTCATTATGCGAGATTGACAATCGTAAAATGGAGTCGAGCGGTCGACAATGGGCCGAGAGTCGGGGTCCATTTGTCCTTATAATGGTTTTCTTCTGAATATCCACGGAATTGATCGATGTGACCGCGCGGTGACTGCTTAAACTTTGAATAGTTTTGATTTGGGCATCACTACTATAAAATGAAGTCACTTAACGGTGTCTGTGTGTATGTATGCTTAAATCTTTAAAACTACACAATGGATTTTGGTGCGGTTTTTTTATTAGCTAAAGGGGTTTAAGGGGAAGGTTTTTATGTAAAATTCATTCTCAAAACGAAGCTGAGGCTGGTCAATAGTCTTTGAATAAAAAATAAATGATTTAATAGTTTAGCATTTTTATTATAATTATTAGATATCTAAGGACCAATTTTTGAATGGCTAGATAAAACTTAACGGAGGAATAAACTATAAGCCGACAAAAATAAGGACACGTCACTACTGACATTCGCTCTTCGAAATAAAACGCCCATAATTTGGTCGTCTTATAGTTTATATCACCTATTAGTTTTATCTGGCCTTTGAAAAATCGACCCTTAGAGTTAGTAAGCAATTTCAGTGCTAAAATTATTAGAAACTAAATAATTACGAGGAAGCACAGTCACATGTAACATTAACGTTCACTTTACGGTAAGCCTAAATAGATAACGTACAACATCACATATTTCGGGATAAGTAGCTAAAGTTCTTGTTTTATGTATAACAAAAACAAAAATAATAACAATACATTTTCACATGTTATGGATAATTAACCCACCTGTACATGAATTACACAACATATTTTTATTACAGTTATTTGTTCAGGGTTTGAGGGGGATTTCAGGATTTTTCTTCTTTTCTCAGGATTGCGGCTTTTGCAAATCTCGTGATATCTTACGATTTTTAATCACACACAGGTTCCAATTTATAAAATCTCTTTAAGTAAAAGTTAAATCAACTAAAAATAATCTTCTTTTGGTAACAACTGAACAGTTAAAACCTATACTTATTTATCCAAGTAAAATAAACTTCTCAAACTGTATGAAATCTCAGGACTTTTCCATGGAAATCAGACCTTTTCTCCGGTCTTTTGATTTTTTCATCGGGTAACCCTATCCAGGGTAGAATCGATCCCGCGACATATGATGTGGATGTCCCAAGGGGAGGGCACTATCATTAAACGCCGTCGAGTCAATTCAGTGCTTACAAAGCACAAACTAATAAAATAAAAAATGCTAAAAGTTAATTTGAAATTTAAATATATTTTTTTTCAAATTTTAAATTTATATTGAGCTTTAATAGCATTAAAAAACATAAGATTTAGAATCGTTTGTCTAATGTTTTTCATCGCTTTCCTACACCTTTACATAGTTATAATAACAAAGTCGCTTTTACTGTTAACCCTTAACTTATGTATGCTTTAAACTTTATAATAACGCAACGGATTTTGATGCGGTTAATTTAATAAATAGAGGTATTCAAGAGGAAGGTTTTTGAAGAGAAGCGAAGGCGAGTCACTAATTAAAATAACCTACCTAAGTTAACCTTAAAAAATAGCCGAGGTCCGCAGTTTCCCGCGCTGACAGTCCGTCAGCCAGCCATCATTGACAGCTTGTTTATTTTTTATTTGCACGCCTAATCGCGCTAAAGATCTCACAGCCACAAATGACATGCACGAATCGCCCTCGGACACGCCTGTGGAAGCGATCCCAACTAACTATGACTACAGGCCGTTAAACTTTTGTTTTTAAAAAAGGTTTTGTTTTATTTTTCTTTTTAAAAAATTCTTTAGTTTGATTTTTTAGGTTAGTTTGACGGAGTAAAGTTTTGCACCGTAAAGGAATGTCATAAATTTATTATGTATAAGTAGTAAAAAAAAAGATAAATGGCAAAGAAATAGATAATAGCATTTTTAATGACGTGTAAAAAACGCGATTTTATGGAATGTACTCTTGCGAGTAAATGAGACTTGACAGAATGAGAATCTTAATATGGTCCAAGATCCCAGAGCTGCCAGACATCACTTATTTTCTAATGGACAAAATATATACGATTGAGTAGTGTTGGGGTGTACTATCATCATATGACTAGTTGCTACCTTGACCAGACGGCCATTTTTCAGATATCAACCAATCAAGGTACATAGAAACACTGCTCACCTCACAAAATTCTGATGGCTGATTTTAACATATATTTCACACAATATCATTAAAAATCAGGTTTTATTACTCCCAGACACATGCGGTCGGCGGTTTTACCTTACAGACGCTTTAAGGCTATGAAAAAAAATTTACTTTTACTTAATTGTTTAAATTTTAAAATATTGTGTGAAATATATGTTAAAATCAGCCATCAGAATTTAAGTGAGGTGAGCAGTGTTTCTATGTACCTTGATTGGTTGATATCTGAAAAATGGCCGTCAGGTCAAGGTAGCAACTAGTCATATGATGATAGTACACCCCACCACTACTCAATCGTATATATTTTGTCCATTAGAAAATAAGTGATGTCTGGCGGCTCTGGGATCTTCCTCTATAAGTAGGTAAGCTTCTGGGGCAATTTTTTAAAGGTACGGTTACTTAATTATAATTGAAATACAAGTGAAACGAAAGTTGACATATAAGTGAAAATAAATAATTTTAACCCGATGGGCGGTTAAACACAGTTGTCTAAAATAGTGACTTACATTTAGAAACTCTAAATGTACACGTAGTTTCCTTTTCCTGAAAATACAATTATCTGATACCCAACTTGATGATATGTAGTATGTAGTATGTACATTTGCAATATGAAAAAGTGTAACATCACCACACATACTTTCACATTCACCCAACCCATTCCCCCTTTACTCACACCGTGGAGCATGACTACCATGAAATCGCCTCCATTAAGGAGCATCCTGTAGTGTCCACAAAAACTACTGCATTCCTCCTCGTTCGCATCCTGCGATGCGAGTCGCATTGTGCGCAGCTTCGCCTTAAGTTGAAGTTAATGATTTGTAATTGATTCGTATGAAGTTCTAGTTGTGTCAAGCAAGTTGTGATAGGCTCGGGTTGACAGTTTATCATGAAGTGAACTGGTGACCCCACCCTAGCTTTTTTTGGGTAAATTTTACATTCTAATCTTAAGTCAACCATTTGTTAAAAAATACCGCATCAAAATTCGTTGCGTAGTTTAAAGCCTACATACATAGGGACATAGGGACAAAGCGACTTTTTTTAATACTATGTAGCGAAGTAGGAAGAAAGCCCATATTTGACTGGCTCGGTGGAACAGTGGTTAGTGACCCAGGTTTACAACCTACGGTTCCAAGAATCGTGGGTTCGATTCCCATTCGGGACAAATATTTGTGTGACGAACATCGGTTGTTCCGTGTCTGGGTGTATTATTAAGTATATTTAAGTATATTTGTGTATCCACTGTTGATTCTGATACCCGTAACACAAGTGCTTAAGCTACTTACCACGGGATCAGATCAATTTATGTGATGTTGTGAAATATTTATTATTTATTTATTTATATTTAAACCATTATCATAGTCAGTTAGGATAAAGCACCTATTAAGAAAACGATAGGTACGGTAAACTTGGATTACTTAAGGAAACTATGTAGTTACCTTCTCGAGGGATTTTCGTTTAAGTGTTTTCAAAAGCACTGTGGTAGAGAACGTATTAAGAGAAAAGCCTCGATGGCCGAGTGGTTAAGGTCGTTGCTTGAACCCGCGAGAGGTCGCCAGTTCAAACCCCGCCAGGTACCAATGTGTTTTTCAAATTTGAAATTCATATGTAGGTACCATCATTTCGACGCTTTAACGGTGAAGGAAAACATCGTGAGGAAACCAGCACACCTGAGAGATTTTTCAACGGTGTGTGAAGGCATGTCAGAGGCCTACCGGCGGTTTAAATATCTGACACCAGGTTGTTCATCAACCATACGATAAGAAGAAGAAGAGAACGTATTTAATAAAAGATAAATATTAATAAATGTATTTATTAGTTGAAAATTACAATGAAATGTAATTCTCATTATGGAAATGCTGTCTGTCCTGTGAGGAACAGTTGATGATTTCAATGATCTAGCTTAAAAAAAACTTAATGCTTAAACTAATAAAATAATTATTGTTATAAAGTATTTCTACACTTCAGTTTAATAAACAAAATGACATAAGGAAAAAACAAAAAATAATATTTATGTATCAGTAGAAAAGGTTGTGTGTAGGTATGTGTGAGTGTGCGTGAATGTAATATTTTCTTAGTTAAATAAAATAAGTTCTCTAACCCAATGCTTTCATAAGTTCAGATTAAGATAGCTGTAACTAAGTACGCATCTACTTACTTAAGTAACTTAGATAGCGTAAACTGAAGTGAGAATAACTTTGCCGGTTTGATTAATCAAACCCCTGTCCGCCACAGAGCATTAGGATAAAATACATCATCATCATCAGCCCATATACGTCCCCACAGCTGGGGCACGGGCCTACCCTAAACGTGGCGATAAGGATAAAAGATAAGGAAATACGGATTTCATAATATTCTCAGCAAACGGTCAACCAAGCTTCCCGCTTTACAATAATGCTGCTCTCCATTTTAATCTTTATTGTATCTTAGTTGAACTATAAATTTTCTAGTATGTTTTTCGGCTTGATTGAATGTTTTGATTATCAATTATTAAACTAAGCCTCCTCGGGAAACTTAAGCCTTAGAATGTGACAAATATAAATTATGCAAAATTTTTATGCTCGCTACTATGAAACGTAGTACCTAACAAAAAATCTGAGTAGGCCATTTAAAAATGTAATATTTTTTTTTAACAAAAGGAAATATAAAAAAAAACAGCAATCTAAGGATTGTAAAAAAATCAAATAGGTAACTCAAATTAGAAAATTACATCTTTAACCAGAGCACTTACTGTTTACCTTTAATATTATGTAATCCAGCTTTTTTATTTTTTTCTAATATTAATGAGTCCTGTACATTACTTGTTACTTAACATTACTCTATTCTCTATCATCCGATCAAGCCAAACGTATCCGCGACATTATCTAATGCCAGCACGGCCCGCTCGCAAACATGTTAATAGCCCGCCGCGCGGCCGAAACCCATTAACTTCAAAACTCAATAAACATCATTGTTCCAGATTGTTCCGGCGCTTAACTAGGAAAATAACCGCGTGTCCGGGGGCCACTTCGGCCGATCTTAACTCGCGCGACCTCTAATATTCATAAGTCAATTTCCTGCCCCATTAATACGTAACGAAGGAGCGCAAATGGCGTTATCGCTTGCACGCGATTACTTGCCCGCCGCTCTCTTACATAATTCAACGTATTAAACGAAATTGTTTAAACCTTATTGCTCGATTACGTTTCTCCACCCCGGGCACGCCTCGTTTGCCGCCGCCAATCCAGTGCCGGGATTCCCGACTCCCCACCCGGGACTCCCCTCCCATTCCGTCCCGCCTAGCGCGCGCTCCGCGGTGTTGTTATGCCCGGATGTTGACGGCGGACGGACGTTCTCGGATTACAGTGTGTTCACACACGGACTGACTTACTTACTCATGTGCTGTGCTAGTGAAAAGACTACGTATGTGTAGCAAATAAAGTCGTTGCTATGACGATGCTTGCGATGGCTCGAGGATCGGAGGAGCGGCGTGAGGAAGACGGCGAAGCTGAGGCGGAGGGGGAGGTGAATGGAGAAGTTGACGTTGTGGGGGTGGAGGAAGCCGCGCCGGTGGACCTGACCCGGAGGCTGGGGCTCACGAGGCCCCCGGAGCGCCAGTCCATCGCCTTCTCCGTGGAGAACATCTTGGACCCCACCAAGTTCACCGGCCGGTCGGAGGTGCCCCTGAGATATGATGAGCAGTACTGGAGGCCGCATTATGACAGGGATGACAGTGATTCGGGTAAGTGTAGGATTAGATGTATTTGGTGATACTTACCTAGTTTAGGTCCTATTGATATACCTAATATAAACTATACTTACTGCCTACGACCAAAAATACTAAACCGATTAGATATTTGGGCGCAAGGAATATATTTTTTACAAAAATGAGTAGGCGGGTGGAAACAATTATTTAAAATATAAACTAACCTTAATGAATAATTCTTATTGGAATACTCCTGTTGATTAATTGAATATCTAGTAAATTCATAAACTATACCATTATATACGTTGAACTGACATTGTTAGCTTTGTCTTAATTTATTATGCCTTTCATAATTACGAAATAAAACATTATAAATATATATTATTTGCATTTTTATTATATTACATTTTACATTTATATTATTTGCAGTTAAAGAACATATAAATTGATTGATTGATATAATACTTGTTATTAAGATAAACATCTATAAGGCTACAAATATTTTCTGTTAATATAACAGAAAATATTTGTAGCCTCTGGAATCTATTTTGTAATGAAAATTGTTACGTTGAAATAATGATTTTAAATGAGATAAATAAAAGATATTGAAAACTAAATATTAATGAATTTATAAGAAATATAAAATAAATATAAACAAATATTAAGTTAAAAAAATAATAATTTTGTATTGTTTTATTTATGTTCTTAGTTTTAAAAATATTAATGTTTTCTAATGTGAGGCATCTATCGTAGATAAACAAAAGTTAGATTTAGCATTTGAAAACTATTTTGTTTTCTACAAATATTTACCTTGACCCTTTTACATCATGAGATAGACATAAATAGAAAATAAATTAATTTACGTTTTATTTATTAATATTAGTTAATATTAATAACATTTTAACAGTTTGCTCCGTTAAATGAAACCTTGATAAATCTGGCAAATAGTCTAAAATTTTCAAGATTTTACCAAGGCATTTTTATACAAGTTCTTAACACTAAATAGCATGCGCGGTCAATCTACTCAGCCGAATACGTGATGTATTTCCATCTAAATAAATTAAACGTAACGGACTAAACTGTACTTGTTTTCAATTCGCTCTCAGTATCAATAAACGGGCATTTAGTACACCAATTACAGGAAAAAATCTACCGTTTGCCTTTCATCACGTAGTAGATAGAGACGTCAAATAAAACCAATATACTTTAAGAGCAGTGAATATGAATGCATTCAAATTAACCGTTATTCCTTTGTAATACAGTTTCAAATTGATGGAAGCTTTGGACAGTTAGTTAAGTAATGGTGATTTTGAAGTGTGTAGTAGCACGTACTTGATCAGGAATACAATAGCACTTTAATAGTGGAGTTACCTCTGTTCAAAAATGTATAGTAGGTAATTAATAAAAAATAAAAAACCTTTGCTTATAAAGCAAATAGGTATGCAAGTATTATATAGCTCGTTGTGGTCAATTGAACTATATGGTTTATAAATTGAACTAACGTATTACAATCTACAACGCGTAGGCTGAAAAGGTTTTAATATCATAAGATAATTGCTATAATTATAACTGAAATTAAAATGTTACAATTTGTCTTTCAACATATGAAGGTAGGCGTGGGTTCAATCAAATAAGTAAATACAGTAAAAGGTTAATTACTTAAGCGCCAATCTTTATTAAAATAACTAATGAGTTTTAAGAAAGTAAACTCATTGTCAATTACTAGATGTTTTCAACGTTTTGAGTTAAATAAAATAAACAAATCTTAACTGAACAGAATGTTTATTCGTATTTTGGGTATTTGTACATAACTAAATATAATAGTTCTTGATCATGTTGTTAAATTCTTGTTGAAGCATTATTTCATTTATACGCCGGGATTTAAAGGCAAATCGTATTTTAGGTATTTGTACTATGAACCATATGAAAATTAATCTTTTTCCTATTATTTATTCTTCTCCTAACTTCATTATTATCTTTTTTGTATTAACCTGACTCTACCTTTAAAAAAAATAAGAAAGCTTTTAATATTCTGTCAGATTGTTTAATTTGGCGAGTTAAATAATTAATTGAAATAAAAAGTATTTCAAGCTTTGCTACGATACTTATAAGTACATTAATTTTATCCGAATATATTTTAAGGGCCTATACGTTTTATTTTTAATTTTGTCACACGTTATGAATACAAATTGCCATTTACTTAATAAATTAGGTACTGGCCTTCTAAATGCTGAATCCAATATAACCAACCATTTCTAAAGATGCGTCGAATCACCGTCTATATTTCTTTGTTTTCTGTCCCATGTCACGCCGCATAACTTAGCTATTAAAAGCGAATCTTCGCTTAACCAGATCAATATTTCAAAACGGCAGTTTATAAGTGATAACATAATTAAACAGCGTGATGGATGACACTCGGATCCGAGTGGCTGCGGCGCGTTCTGGGAAGTCATGAAGCTGTCATCAGGATAGACGGACGGCAATTGATTTAGAGTTGACCGCGACGGCGGATTAGGGCAACGCGTTAACAGTGGTCGTACGGTGACTTACTGTGGTATACTGTAGCATTATGTATGTTATCTGTGGCTGTACAAATGCTACGGCGGTGTTGCCAACTTGACAATTTTTAACGTAGATTACCGAATCTCAAACGTAGGAATGGTCTGACATACGTAGATCAATGCACTATTTTCCTACGTTGCTTCTTTTTTGTTACATTAATCGTAAATCGACTTAATTTTCGTATCTAATATAAATCTTAGGTAGATCAGTATATACCAAATTTTAATTGCAGTGAGTTTCTACATTGTACTTTTTATTGAAACGGCATTTTATTAAATTGTAATTTTATGTGTTAATAAAGAGCAGGATAGTAATAATTGTTGCCGTAATCCGTTAATGTCGCCGTAGCATAATAGACACACAATTGATTATCGTCCCGATAAATATAAATAAAGCGATTAAGTGATTGGCTAAAAAATAAAGAAATAACAAGTGTCAACTGTGTGCAGTAGTTTAAAAGCGTGACTGTTTAAAATCTAAAACGAGTGATGTATCTATGTAGGGACCGAATGAATATACAAATAATAAATTTGTTATGTATAAAAGGTAGAGTGGTGTCCTCCTATTAATTAGCAGCATAAGTATCTAGGTAATATTATGGACATACCTAATGTTAAGGTGATAAGTTTGAGCCCAATTCAAGAGTGACATTATTAGTTGGTATTCCTTTAAACACAATATGAAATTTGTAAAATAATAGTGCATACATCACTCTGCTGTTTATAGATTTGTTCCGCAGTTAGATAATTTGATGTGCAATTGAGAACTTTAGTAGAGTTAAATTTGATCCACCCGCAACATCCTCTTGAAGTAGTTTATCGCGTATAAGAATAAGTTACTTTAGAAAGGGAATATTTACAGTAAAATTGGTGAATTAATATCTCAATCACTCGACTACATGTTAAGCGAATAACATTTTGATCGGTTCTTCAGTTAAGTATGCATGAAAGCGCAATACACAGGCAGACAAGAGCTACTTTCGCAATAGAATATTAGTAAGTAAGGATCATCATCATCAGCCCATTTACGTCCCCACTACTGAGGCACGGGCCTACCCAGAACCAGGGCGATAAAGCCTTAGTTAACCACGTTGGCACACTGACACAACCTAAAAAAATCTTCGTAGGTTTGCAGGTTTCCTCACGATGTTTTCCTTCACCATTAAAGCGTTAAATTAAGGGTTACGTATCAAAATAACTAAAGTTGTTTCGACTACTGCCGATTCAACTATGCTCGACTCACCTAAAATCATTACGCCTAATGCACGACTCGCCTAATGCTTAACGTATATAATTTCGTTTAAACTAAAATTGATTGGACTAAAGACCAATTAACCTAATGGTTTTTTAACCTAATGTTCTTTTGACATAATGTATGTTTCAAATATGTTTGAAATATCTAATCAACAACTTGCCTACTATTTGACTGGCTCGGTGGAACAGTGGTTGGTGACCCAGATTTACTAGACATCCACGAGTCGTGGGTTCGGTTCCCACTTGGGACAAATATTTGTGTGATGAAAACCAGTGTTTGTTCCATCTGTGGGTGTGATTATGTACATAAGTATGTATTTATAAATATCTATGTATGAATATAAGTCTCTGATGACCATAGTACAAGCTCTGCTTAGTCTGGGGTTAGGTGAACGTGTGTGGAAATGTCCCAGATATTATTATATTATTATCAATCATTGCCAATTTCTCGGGACTACAGAGTCCCGGATTTTCGGAAGGCGTGTGTGGGGCCAAAGCCAACACGCAGAGGCCCTTTAATGACTCGTATGATGTTAAATGTTTATGGCACCAGCCGACGATTATCCGTGTATCCTTACTATTAATAATTAATTATATTATAAATCCGAAAGTAACTCTGTCTGTCTGTAACGCTTTCACGCGTAGAGTACTGAACCGATTTGAATTTACTCTTAGGTGAATTAAGCGTTAGGTAAATTAACCGTTAGGTGAATAAAGCGTAGATGAATAAACCGTAGACGAATAAAGGTTAGGTGAGTCGAGCGTAGGCGAATTGTCCATTAGGGATTACGTGCATTAGGTATTATGAAATTATGTGAAACGATCATTAGGTATTTCAAACATTAGGTGAGTTGAGCATAGTTGAATCGGCAGTAGTCGAAACAACTTTAGTTATTTTGATATGTAACCAAATTAAGTGAGGATACACCGATAAATCAATCCGCCAGGTACCAATGTGTTTTTCAAATTTGAAATTCATATGTACCATCAATCGACGCTTTTACGGTGAAGGAAAACATCGTGAGGAAACCTGCACACCTAAGAAGAAATTCTTAGGTTGTGTAGTCGACCAACCCGCACTTGGCCAGCGTGGTCGACTAAGGCCTTATCGCCCTAGTTTAGGGTAGGCTCGTGCCCCAGCAGTGGGGACGTATATGGGCTGATGATGATGATGATGACACCGATAAATTATTGAATTCCTTCCGACGCTGTAAGTTACTTCGCTCTGCCGACGGCTATCGCTCAACATATCTCAAGTATACTCGTTTCTATCCACCCGTACTCTGTTATCCGAGCCCATACTAAGTAAGACGTCGTAAAACCAATCAGGCGAGCACAAATTGATACTTACCATTATTTACAGCTGCTACGAGAATTAGGGGTCAGTGATTGCGATCAGTCGTATACTCACGGGTCTAAATGGGATCCACGATCGTAAAATAGTTGAAGGATGCTTCCAATCGATCTGTGTTAGGTACGTTTGGGTGCAATTTTGTGTCATATTTATCTGTAGCGGTACCATGAGTTTAAAAGTTACGGACTCGATATCGCCTACGTAAATATGTCTATGAAAAACTTGTACAGCGCCGCTGGTGGTTACGCTAAGAACTAAAATCGGTCGTATGAAAAAAACAACTCGATAGGTTTTTAACGTACGTAAGTTTTCGATAGCCAACTCATGGTACCGCTACTGACTGAAGAAACTACGTATTTTGCATTATGATACTAATTTAAAGGATCGTCGACCTGTACATGGATGCTATATGAAAAAAAATATTATACCTTTAGCAACGCAATAAAACCAAAAACAATGATGTTTCGATTTTTTGTTTGATTGTCTGTGCGTTTGTGCACGTTAATCTCAGAAACGGCGTGTCCGATCAAGATTATTAAGCGCTACTTACTTAATAGGTATTTAACTTCGTCAATTCGGTTTCAAAAACGCTAATTTAATCAATCATGTCGAGTTTGCCGTTTTAAAAACTTTCTTGTTCTAAAAAATATGTTTGGCACCGCATACATAAACGACGAAGTTATCCGCGAATAAACATTAAAAAAACATATATACGGTCGAATGGAGAGACCTCCTCCTTTTTGAAGTCGGTTAAAAATAATTCCGATTTTCTTCGGTCGCTTCTTCTGGTTTGTTATTGTCCGCAGGTTCTTATGAAAGAAAATTATAACTAAGAATTGGCGGTAATTAAGTTCACCGGGTCCACAAGTAGGTAAAAAAGTAAGTTAATTTCGTTGCTCTATTTCATGTTATAAAGACAAAAATACTTACCAGTATTCATATCGAGGCACACAAATTTAAGCCGGCAGATAAGTAAGATACAAATATAAAAAAAATAATATGTGATGATATCAGTGAATTATAGCAATCCGGGTTTGTATGTACTACTGTCTAGATTACGATGCCCCGTGTATTATTAACTAACTAGATTGTATGTCCAATAAAATCGATATCTATTGTGTTTACTTAGGGAAATGTAGCTTTTGAGTAGATTAGTTACTCATCCACTCAAAAGCTTACTATTATGGTATCTTCGTTTATTGTAAAGCAAATTTAGATAGATGTTACTATAATTATCTCGGAATCAAAACCGATAGGTAGCGATAAATAACCCAAAACTTATAAGATTTGTTGGCTAAATGGTATGATAAACTGCACCCTACCCAAATTAGATTTTCGCCACCACAGCGAAACTAAACCAATCTCCAAAATTACGCTAACACGATTTCTATACGCCTCTATTTTCCAAGGAGTCCAACAGCAAAAAAAACTACTTATGCAAACCCGCAAATGGCGAAAATAAGAATAGGCAACTTCTGCAATTCACCGCCTACGATTGGTCGGCGACGGAGCGGGACGGAAGATTTGCACCCCACGTTAGAGCGGGACGGATCCAACCCTCCGTCCCTTTGCGCACCAATCCGTGAAATTAGAGTCGTCTAAACGAATCTAACGATTATTTTATTATCCCCTTTTGCACTAAGATTTGTTCCTTGCTCAGTCAAATAAAAATAAAGGTGAATAAGGCGTTGCGAGGGTCAAGCGAAGGACATAAATCCGGGAGCGTTTAGGGCTGGCTGGCTTATTTTTCGGCCCTTTAAGTTCGGTCCGACGCGTTCGGAACTCCGAAACGCATGAACGTTTCTTTTGAGGCGAAACGAAATTACAAATACTTTAGGCACTTTATCATAGAAGTAAGAAGAAACCCGGTTAACTATCCTGGATATAGTGATGAGAAAGAATTACTTTCACGCGATATTCATCAATATATGACGCTACTTTAACAAGGTAGGTACTTGGTGTTGGTACATTTTAAGATGAGTCTGAAATTTGGTTTAGGGAATGCATTATTCTTTCAGAGATCTCAGAAAACAATAACTGATATCGATTTCCTATGTATGTATGTATAACCTTTAATTATTAATGTAGTGTCAAAAATATTAATAGTAAGTAACTATCATGCAACTCGTGTGGGTGGGTGTGTTGTTAGTGACTTAAGGTCATAAGGTTTCATTGAACACATCTTATAGCAAGTGAAAACTTCTTATTTTCTATGCACCTAATGAATGTAGATAACTCACTCAGTTAGTTTACCCTAACCTAAACATCGAATAGCAAAATAACGGATAGTGATTGTGATTTGAAATAGTTAGATTATAATGTCTACAATTCCTAATAGCATCTTAACAATGTTTCAAATATAATTTAGTTCTTAACAAAAATATTGACAAACTGGTATTTAAACGACTTGACAGCAGCGTTGAACTGTAAATGACCAAATTACGTGACTTACCCTTACTTAAAAGTCTTAAAACACAATTTTAAGCAGCAGAAGCAAATTTTGTGTAATTCTTATTCTTGGCGGAAGGCGGTTATCACGCCATTCAGCCTGCGACGGTAATTAAAAAGTCAGTGAGCATTGCTGCCAACATTAAGACCCTCGTTAACACGCTTCCGCTTCCGGTCGGTAGGAGGGCCACATGCCACCGGAAATATGGATATTCCTGATTGATCTGTTGCGAGATTGTTGATTTACAACCTACGTACTGAGTATCTGTTGATTATAATGACTAATTATAAGAATAAATAGGAAGGATACTCTTCTCTTGAAAGATATCATGATCCATTCAAACGATGAAAACGAAGGCCGTTTGAAATTAATATAAATAAACAATACCCATATTATAGAAAAAAATATGCAGAATAAAAAATTCCAAATTTAGCTGTTGATCAGATTCATTAAATACTTCGATAAATAAAACCCAATGATAAATAATACACCTTTAATACTTTGTTATAAAAACATCCGAATACTGAAATCTTCTTCTTCTTATCGTGTGGTTGATGAACAACCAGTGGGGCTACCATGAGTTTAAAACTTATGCGCTCGATATCGACTACGTAAATATGTCTATGAAAAACATGTACAGCGCCGGCTGGTGGTTACGCGAAGAACTACAATCGGCCATATGAAAAAAACAACTCGATAGGTTTTTAACGTACGTAAGTTTACGATAGCCAACTCATGGTAGGCCCTCTGGTGTCAGAGTTTAAGCCGCCCGTAGGCCTCTGACATGGCTTCACACACCGTTGAAAAATCTCTCAGATGTGCTGGTTTCCTCACGATGTTTTCCTTCACCGTTAAAGCGTCGAATGATGGTACATATGAATTTCAAATTTGAAAAACACATTGGTACCTGGCGGGGTTTGAACTGGCGACCTCTCGCATGGCAAGCAACGACCTTAACCACTCGGCCATCGACGCTTTTTTTAATACTGAAATGATGATTATATAATTTTTTGCCTTACTTTAGCTCGAAAACTCGTTGTATATCATCTGAAACCTAAATTTTAAGTAATTTATTAAATTTCGGTAAAGTAGCTATAAAATACTTGACCACCATTAATTATTTGCTAAATTGTCTCAAAACTTCCTGAACCATGGCAACACCAACCCAAGGAGGCGTCCGTGACAGAAGGGTAAAGTACCAAGGAGTTATTGTTTAATCCTTCCCGAGTTCGCAAGAGATACTTACCAGTGCTTGACACCGGATAGAATCACAAATTAACAAGATGCTACCAGTTTCATCATGTTGTTTTGATACTTCTGGCATTTGACGTCTTGTGAATCACAGGTTGAGTTGTTGAGGGAATGAGAAGGGCTTTAGGTAAAATAGCAGAAAAGTAGGTAGTTAAGTAAATTTAAGAAGCTTATTTTTTCTGTTAACCCATAAGGTATGCTACGTTGTACCCATATTTTTTATAGTTATAAATAAAAATAAAAATAAAATGTAATTTATTTGCATAAAATTTTTAACAAATTCGTTGCCGGGGCTTCCCAGAAGGTAGTCATAAGATGCCTGTGTTGGGAAAGCAAAGTATAGTTCAAAATAAATATTATGTTTTTAATTTTTTTTAACTGCATGGATAATGAAACTGAACGTTTATCAACTGAAAATGTTACTTTAAATGCCGCGAAAGTAAGTAGGCTTATGGAGGATTGGTTAACATGAATCCAATAGGGGTTTCTAATTGGTAAGTAGAAGGTTAGAGATTTCTAATAGGATTTTACTATTCCACTTGATATACATTGAATGTTATACATAGCTTACATACCTATCGCTAAAGTAGGCTCGATTAAATTGCACGATAACTTAACTGCTTCTCAGTTGTTGTCTCTACAAGACATCTTAACTACATCAGCCAAGACATTTCATCAAACTAACTATAAATGTGTCATCCGCACAGTTCCGTTCCCAGCTCTCGTCTCAACCGGGGCACATCCAAATTACGCCCTCCATTTTCTTCATTTAACAAATTGATGGTCCTTGTTTGATACCCAACGGCACCAACGAAAAAACGACTCTAAACCCTGCCCATTAAGTCGCAAATCCCTCGCGGACGCTTAAGCCAAAACGGCGCTCCCCGACGCTTACGCCCAAAAGATAAGGCTCAGTTTGGGTTAATAGACATCCGTTTAGGGATTTTTAACTTTAACAAACAGGGCTTAAAGATGGTAATTGCTTGAGAATGGCCGGGCGGGGTGGTTGCGGTCCAAGTTTGTAATTAATAAAGGTTCTCGATTACAAGTGCTTTCCTCGCGGTGGGAGGTGGGGGGGGAGTTGACTGAGTGCATCAATTTCGGGTTTGAGTGGGGCGATCGATCGGGGCGAAGGAATCATGTCTACTAATAGTTGGAACTAGAGCACGGCGTCTTTAGATCGGAATTGAAAACGACAAGGACGGTTTAGTGTTAGTTTGACTATCTATATGCAGCCATCGTTTTAACTAAAGTCATCACTTGCAGGCTCTGATGTTTGATGTTCGATGTAAATTCAAGAATAATTGAGTTCTAGACTTTGAAATTTGATATAAGTGAGTAGTGGGCGTCGAAACTCCCTGTGGTTTGATTCCATCTCGGGACTCATATTGTGTGATGAACATCGTTGTTTGCTCCGTGTCTGTCTGTAATACCACATTTTTTTTAAAAATCCGTTACAAGTGCTTAAGTAAAGCAACTTCACACAGTGATTTTTCTGTCTGTTGAATGAATGGTTAAAAAGTTTATGGCACACTTGTGCACTATATGTCCTGCGCACTTGGCTGATCTCAATTGTGATCGGCCGCCATGGCTGAAATCGGTCGGACGCCTTATATGTATATATATCAAAAGTTTAACATACCGACAGATTGAAGATCTACTAAAATAAAATGTATTAATAGCTTTAGTCTCTATGTACCTACTGTTATATAAATTTGAAAAGTACTTAGAGTCTACAATTGCTTTATAAGTATACTTTTAGAATGGACAGTGCCCGTGGGTGGAGACCTGGTGGTTAATTGCCCTAGTTTAGGAAGGCCCGTGCCCCAGCAGTGAGGACGTGTATGTTCTGACTATAATATAAATAACAATAACACCCAGGAACGATGTTTACCACACTAATATTAGTCTTGAGTGGGAATCAAATCCAGAACTCTTGGCGAAAGCAACATAGACTAGCCAGTTATTGATGTCTTCTTAGTATATGTAATGCATCAATGAGTATGGTACTATGATCCCATAAAAGTGGGCCGACACGACCACCGTGCAAACTCCCATGGGATCTGTGGAGCCCCGTCACCCGCCAGTGCCGCAAAGCCTCCAAATCCCCGCAAATGCCCCCCGCTTGTTGTACTCGTAGCGTGTCTACGTTGTAACCTGTGGGAAGTTCATGGACAAATCATGTCGTTTTGTTTTATGTTTACCTGGTATTTTTGATAGGTAGGGATATTGTACCAGAAATTGTAATCATAAAACTACTTGGTCCACATATTGTAGAACAGGCTTTAAATAGAGAGAGCAGTGTATAGATTTGGAGGAGACATTTGCGCAGTATTTTATAGATATTTCCTTGTACTATCTTTCGGTCGCCAAGATAGGCAAAAAATACAAATACATACATAAATTCGCAAGAATCTATTAATTTATTAAATTGTTTATACCGCCCTAGACCCGAGTCCGCGTAAAGTGAAGCTGAAAGCGACATTTTCGCAATCATCATATTATTATCAAGTAAGAAGATAAAATAACGTTTGAAATAAAACTAAACTTATTATTCCGAGACCCGAAGGTTCGAGCTCTTTAGAATAGCAATACATGCAAATTTAATCCGTAAAATTAGTGTTTGCGCAAATAATAGACAATAATACATAATAACCTTTTTAATACTTCTCATATTTCTAGCACCAACATGAGACATCTTCCCTTCGATGTCACAACTATCTGTCCGGTGGTTGGTGAACGGTATACGGGTAAGCGACCCCGGCTCCTCGAGCTACTATCGACTCAGTCCAAATCATCCGAAGCGATAGTATCCTTCATCCCCTTTTCCTTCCTCCGTCATATATCCTTGCTACTCGTGGGAACGCAATGACCTTGTTAAAACAATGCACAAGGCAGAACGGCGGCGACGTGGTCCACAACCCGTCACGTCACGTTTCCCACAGAAGTGAAAAGTTGATCGCTGAAAGTGATCTCTGCCTACCCCTCTGGGAAAAAGGCGTGATTTTATGTATGTATGTATGTATGTTTTTAATACTTCTCATATTTCTAGCACCAACATAAGACATCTACCCTTCGATGTACGATTCGCTCTGTTCAATGTCTACCCTAAAATGATATAATCCTATCAGTTGTCACCAGAACACTGAACATCGGGGCTAGTTCATCAGTCCTCTAGTCAATTAGCGGGCAGCGCGACAGACTAACGAGGTTTGGACAATGTAGACTTGTTTATTTTCCTAGGCATCGTGGCGAGCGATTGATGGCACCGATGATCCGTTTAGCGCAATCGTAGCGGGGAGGGTCGTGGGTTCGATGTATTTGTACAGGAGTGTGCATAGTATCGAAACTAGCCTTTTATGCGCCCCGTGCGAAAACTGCGCCCTTAAGATATAAAACTAGATACTGGTCCGGTCGAAAAAGCGTCGATGGCCGAGTGGTGAAGACCTCCATGCTAGAAATGAAATGAAATGAAATATGAAATGAAATGAAATAATTTATTCTGCAAATAGATTTTCATGAAATACTTTTGCACGTCAAGTTGTAAATAAATAATTACATAGGTATTACATAAAAAATCACAAGTTACATAATTCATTGATAGATAGATAGAATAGAATAGAGGTCGCCAGTTCAAACCCTACCACGTACCACTGTTTTTAAATTAGAAATTCATATGTACGATTATTCGACTCTTCAACGGTGTAGGAAAACATCGTGAGGAAACCTGTACACTTAGAAGAAATTCTAAGGTTGTGAAGTCAAGCGACCTGCACTTGGCCAGCGTGGTTGACTACGGCTTGATTGCCGTAGTTTAGGTAGGCCCGTGCCCCAGCAGTGGGGACGTATATGGGCCGATGATAATGATGATGATGACTGGTCTGGTCATAACTGCGCCCCTCTAGGGGCCAGCCAACGCCAAGAAACGCCCTTTTTACGGCATCACCAATAAAATATTCCCGTAAATAATCATGATTGTGATTGTAATTAGTCACTTCGTTTAGTGCCAAATTATTTACATTGTGTCATGTGTGTGCATATATTTTTTAAGCACTAGTGTGAAAAATAGTATTCATTTGTATCTATAGTGAAGTTTTCTCAGGGCTCAAACTGAATACAAAGTTTGCTAAATATATTTATTAATATTTCAAACAAAGGCAAAGTGTGTATTTAAATAAAGCTCATAAAAAGCTTTTATTTAAATACATAGTTTGTTTTTTTAATTTTCTTGTTCTGTTTAATATATCAGTAGTTCTTAAACTTAAAATTAGAATATTATAAAACTGTAACTGTCCGGGATATTTGCCATGTTGTTTTGTTTTAGTGTGCAAGTTGTTGTTGTAAGCGCCATGATCACCCGTGATTACAGGTTTCTAATATTGTGCGTAACCACTTTAAAATTATATATTAAAATTAGAAGTTGTTAAAACAATTGACTTCTTCGTGTTGTTTTTTTGTACGTTTATAATGCGGTGTTGTAGACTAATAAATCTCTACATCATGAAGGTTGCCATATAAAGTTAGTAAACGTATGATTAAAAAACATTCTTATCGGCTCATCCTATTATCATTTCAAGTTAGAATAAAATATAAATTTTATTTAGCACACAGAATTAAAGATACAAAACTAGATACTGGTCTGGTAGAAAAAGCGTCGATGGCCGAGTGGTAAAGATCGTTGCTTACCATGCTAGAGGTCGCCAGTTCAATCCGAATAAAATTAATCAAAAATTACATTTTATAGGGAGTCAAGTTATGTGCTAAAAAGGCTCCCACTTAGTATTGTCTAAATGGATCCTCGCCCACTGCAATTTTTTATTAGGATCGCGTGTATATTCGCATCGTAGCACCCTATATCGTAGCAAAAAGTCGCCGTGGGCGATCGGCCGACGGATCGCAAATGGCTCTGATTACCAGATCAGCTGATTGAGCAACGCACATGACAGCCAATTAACGCGACGCGCAGGGATGAGCTTTATTTGTTTATGTTTTTAACTATTTGTTTAGCTGCCTTGGACACATTCACAGCGTGCGGTAGACGTGCCATTCGGTGTGGCGGGCAACGCGTTAAATAAATTTGCAGTGTTCTTCCTGACTGTCTTTTATTTAATTTTTTTATAAGGAACAAGTAAAGTGCAATGCACAATGTTTGATTGGCTTAAAAGTTAATTGAATTCTAGCAGTATTTGTATATTACAAGTATCCACAACAGCTTTAATGCAGTACCAAAGTAAATATGCATTTCAAAACTAAATAAAACTATTGTTATTATCATAATTGCAAAAGTAACTTGTGTCTGTCTCTCTGTCTGTACGGATTCCACTCCAAATCAACTGTTTTAAATGGATCTCCTTCTCTGGTTCTTTCACGCTAAAACTATTGGACTTTTTAATGACATTTGATACACAGTTCGTCTATAATAATAAAGTCTTAGAATGTATATGGGCCATTTTCAAACTGACTGAGCTATAATGAAGTTTTTTTTTACTGAATGAACGACTCTACTCGGATTGGGCGGCTTTACAATATTATTTTCGACAATCTTCTAAAATAATACTGATTCATAAATTTTAAATCAACTATAACCATAGTACTTAGTATTTTATTCATTCGCTCAAATAAATTGTTATGTTGTAAGTACCTAATTATCTCGATATTTATTACTGTTTTCTATTTCATATCCGCAACTAAAAAAATATTTAGGAGTTATGAATTACCACCATCCTGCCTACCTAAATCTTTGTCGGAAACGTGGACATTACCCAATAGTATTATATTTTTAAGTCAAACCACAAATTGGTTTCATTAAAAATAATGGCGTATCCGCAGTTTAATTTCCATGTTTACAATATAAATAATCTTCCATTCCCTAACCCAATTTTCCGTGCCATTAAATGCCACGTCGATATATCTTTCGATGGAGGATTGACCTTGCCGTATTTAATTTGGGCAGTCGCATACGCATGCCCGATAAATCTCTCAGCACACACATCTGCTGGTAATTTTATCGCGTTAATTCGTGTTGCATGATGAGGAAGACGACCCTTAAACAAAACATCCCAACAGGAATCACACTTCACTCCAAAATGCACTGAAACACCTCACGTTTAGACACAATTTTGAAAGATAAACCCCAAACGGTGCGACTTTTCTTCTTTGTGCGCCCGCGCAAGCTGAGTATCTGATAGTATGTTTTCATTTGTCTTGAGAGCTAATAAAATTGTAATATGTTATACGCAGATGAAAGGTCCGGCTAAGTCGCTGAGGAATCTTAATTTTATTGCTTTGAAAACAATATTTATGAGGGGTGAAATTATGGGACTATTCTCATGAGAAAAATGAATTATTGTGTAGCTTTCTTGTGATAATTTAATATTTAGGTACAAAGGTTTGATATTTAGGTAACTTAAAAGTTTTGTACCTAAATATAACTTAGTTAAGTTTATTTTCTTCAGAAATCAAATATATTTAGCATTGTCTATTATTTGCGCGCACTCTACACATTTGAAAGTTAACTTATTTTACGTATTAAACTCGCGTGTATTGTTATTCTGAACATATTATTTAGAGATCAAATATATTTGTTATCTACTTGTATAACGGTAATGGTTACTGAGAAATACATTAGGAAAAAATTGTTTTCCTTCGAACTTCTTGCTAATCAAAAAAAATCTGAATGCAAAAACTATACAAAACTTAACAAAATTATGAATAAGGAAAAATAGGTGTAATATTATGTATTAGAAAAGATGGTTGATGATGAAACAAATTAATTATTTTATCTGTAGAAGATGTAGCTTTAGGTTATTTAACTGACTTATCCACTGAAAATCAATTTTATATTTTAAATTGACTTAAACTCTACATTTAGACACTAAAAACAAAATTACTCTTGATCTGTATTATTCCCTATCTAATTGATTATTACGAATAAAGTATGGCATTAAGCTTTCATGTGGTCTGGTGTAACGACGCCGCGAATATTTTCGTCGTCGTTTTCAACACATTGTAACATCGCTAACTAGCCTCTACGGCCATTATGATGACACAATATAAACAATTACAGTAACCTTATACTGTTTTATAATGTCCGTGAATACGATATAGATGGACAAGGAAATAAAAAAAATGCTGTTTCGTCCAGAGCCTGTATTAGGTAAAGTAATCTTATTATATCAGCAAATTTATAATTTTCATTTAATTGTTCGTTTATCCTGTAAAGTTTTTTTACTTCCGTTAATCTCTGAAAACGACTTCTTCATTCTCTGAACCTTATGTTATCGAAGTTAAATCCAAATGTTTTTGTGCAAAGTTGTTACAAAAATACAAAACATAATTATTTCTACATAAATTATTAAATATAAACTTCCTGGAGGCGTTTGGTGGCCTAATGCCCTTATATTGAGCTACCGGAAGCTTTTACTTGCCGTGTTGGATTTAATGACTGCTCTGCTTGTCGACGCAAACTTAACCAGCTACTAAGCCACTTGTCGTAGGACTATGTTGTTTCTTCATCCTAGCGTTCCGTTATGCAAGTTGCCCCACTGATGTCTCTCTGCACTGTGTCGCTAATGGCCACCATATTGTCACTCAATATCGGCCGTTTCAGATCATTTTATCTTGCCCACTAACGACATAAATACTCCGTCAATTTCGCTAATATTTACACATCCGCCCGCCATTAACAATCCAAATAATACTAATTTTACTAAACGCGAAACAATCGTAAATTATATTTTAATGTTTCCGCTACCAGTGTTGCCACATTAAAAATTAATGGGGGTTTTAAAACTATTTTGCACTAGCAACAAACGCATATGGGTACAGGAAGCGGATACATCTATTATATCATTTGGAAAACATGAAAATTTTTATGAAAATGGTGTTATGAGGAAACGATAAAGTATAGTGATTTATTCGTACCGTTTATTGGTTTTAGAATATGTGTTATTTATGGCCGCGGTGGTGAGAGCTTGGTTTATTTATTTGACACTGGACATAGACTTGGATAGTCGCTGCCATCCAATGGCTCTTCTGCTGCAAAAATGAAGGATTTGTGTATTTTTTACGAATATTTCAGTAGAAATTTTTAAAACGAATTATTCGTTATGAAAATAAATATATTATGTATGTATAAATTTAAATGTATTATGTAGTTCTCAACTAGAAAATAAAATTTTCAACTTATTATGATGTAGGTACTTAAGTAAACTCTATGAAACAAATTAGTAAACTAATATCATCTATGTATTCTAGTTAAACAATGTTGCAAGCTCACTTTTTTTTATAAATAATAACAATCTTGTAAAAATAAGAATAACCTTATTGAAAGTTGGGAGTGAGAGTCCTATAATAAGAAGCCATTTAAACCGCCTTAGGTTCTTTTCTCGTCCACGATCCGCCAAAAAAATCCTTTTTCTAATTTCCCATTCACTAACAAACATATATTTTGTTACAGTCAAAGACCACCTCCAGCATTCAGACCTGGAAACGGATGAAGTGGAAACAGACGACCAGACGTCAAACATGGATGACGACGTCCTCACCCAGTCGGACCTGGACGAAAATGGAGACCCTAAGAGTCCCACCAGCTCAAGCTCGAAGAAGGGGAAGAGTGGGTCGTCCAGCAGGGACTCGAAGGGAGGCACCAAGCCTCGGAGAGCGAGGACAGCATTCACGTACGAGCAGCTGGTCTCGTTGGAGAATAAGTTCAAGACGACGAGGTATTTGTCGGTGTGTGAGAGACTGAACCTAGCTCTGAGTTTGAGTTTGACGGAAACGCAGGTGTGTATTTCATAATACCTACTCTTTTTTCCTTTGCTTTTGAATCCTTATCCTTACTATATATAAATCCGAAAGTAACTATGTCTGTCTGTCTGTCTGTCTGTCTGTTACGCTTTCATGCATAGAGTACTGGACCGATTTAAATGAAATTTGGTACAGATATAGTCCAAAGCCTAGAAAAGGTTATAGGGTACTTTTTAACCGACTGCGCTATAAGGAAGATATGTTTTACCCGTTAAACGTCTCTACGCGGACGAAGTCGCGGGCGGAAAGCTAGTGATAAATATATGGAAAACTGCTGCTTTTAGCATTTGTGTTGCGAACAGCAGGAACAATTAAGACTAGATTAATATTCTACGAATGGTGATCAAACAATATTTGTTCCAATACAACACTTTGATATGGGGACTCCTGGTACAAGAAATTAAATACATTATCATCTACGAGTATGTTTTTTACCATGAAAGCCAGTCAAACCTAAAAATCAGACGGTCTAAGCGGATGGGAAATGTATGTTTCTCAAATGTAATAATATTTGAGAAACATACATTTCCCATCCGCTTAAACTAATAAGTTTCAGCACCTTAAATTATTGTTCATTGTCCACAGGTCAAAATTTGGTTCCAAAATCGGCGGACGAAATGGAAAAAGCAGAACCCTGGCATGGATGTCAACAGTCCCACCGTGCCGCCGCCCCCCGCGGGGGGATTCCCTTCAGGGCCTTACCCAGGGGGCCTCTTGTACTCCCACGGGGTGCCCTACCCCTTCACAGGGCCTGGACCTTACGCCCCCTACTTCCATCATCTCGCTGCGAACCACCACCACTCTCATGGGAGTTTGGGACATTCCCACACGTGATTGTGGCAACGCCCAGGGTCCCAAGACCCTCGGGTCGACAAGGAGAATGACAGCCCGTGCGGACTGTCAAATTGAAGTGACAGTGACGTTGTGATGTAACTAAGTGTATAATGTGGCTAGCCGTTCCTTTGGAAGTCAAGTCTTCTTGAAGTGTCTGAAGATTACGCAGTGTGATGGAGTGTAAATAGACTTTGATTCGCCCTGAAGTGTAAGTAGCTCGATGCACGTAGACTCTTCCGCGATTAGAAATTAAGGAGAAGCAATATAAAGAAAAAAATCCAGATAAAGAAACCTGAATTTGAAATCTCAACCTTAAACATAAGGTCGAATGCTTCCGTGTATTGTGCAACGTTGAAATTAAAAATAAACTTTGTTTTTTAACCAAGATATATGTCGATATCTCTTTATCTCTATTGAGATTCAGCCATTTGCATTGTCAATGATCGCTTGTAGATATGAATCAATTGTGATAATGTATGTTAAGACCCTGATTATATACCGTGAAATTTTAGTGGTTGTTTTCCCGTGGCAGAACGATTTGCTTTTAGTAATACTATCAAATTATGCAAATTATAGCTCGAAAAAAAATTTTTTTTTCAAATTTTTAATATAATTATTTTCCAACTCGAAAACGAGAGAAGTTATCGTTGTTTTTTAAGATGTGACGTGATTAGGTACTGTTTGCCGCATTAAATCGATGCTTAAAGCTAAAGAAGCTCTACGCCCTAAGAAATAAAGCGGTTCGAAAGTACTTTCAAGTTTCGGTTATACCTTTCGTAAAACTGGCATTTATTGATTTTAATAAAAAAGAACTGCACAAATCTATTGTGCTACTAAAGTAGAATCATTTTGCTGTGGAAAAACAACCACTTAAATTTCACGGTGTATGTATTCAACAAGTTTTCTTTATTTTCTCCTTAGTGCGTTTTTTATATTGCGATCGCGTCTATGTTTTTCGTAGTTATTAGCAAAGAACCATAACTATTTCATGAAGATCATAAACACTATTAACTGTTTCCTCCAAGTGAATATAATTTAAATAAAATCGGAAGAAGGAATAGACGTGAATTATAAGATTACCGTAGATATTATTGTGAAGCCAAATTTTACATAAACTTAATTTAAGTAGATTTATTTGTAAAAAGTTGGTTATTTAAGCAATGTACAAAACCGATTGTAAATAACATTGATGATTTAGGTTTAGATGTAGTTATATAATGTATTTTATTTTTTATTTATTTGCTTAAAATTGTGCCAAATAATAAGTATTACTTACACTCGTTTTAATGTAACAACGAAAAATATAGTTTTAATTACATGTTAAACAGTTTATTACAGACATTTTTAAAAATAACATCAGTAAATATTGTTCAGAATCTTTAAAGAATACTTCAATAATAATCTCTACCTATTTACAGTCTTGCATACACGTTTATTTATCCACTATTCTATTCAGATTTTTAATAGTATTCTGCCAACCTACGCAAACAATTATGTTTTGATAGAACACCAAAGTCTGTTTCATTGATTTATATAGTATTTCTACTAGTGATAATGTAGCTAATGGAAACATACAAATAATCTGCTATTACCGAACATTGTAAGTCAATGCACCGACTATCACAGATGGTTCCCAATCATGTCAAAAACCTTCCGTAGTAATCATTTTATCCACGAAATAAGGTTATTATATTTATTTTAAATTCAACAAAATAATACTTTGACTTTTCTAATAAAACTTTGCAAAATATTCAACATATTATTATTAGTTGTTAAACTTTGACTAGTCCACTTTATTATGTTTTCTTTACCGTTTAAAATCTGGAGTAAGATATTTCTGCAAACTAAAAAACTGTAACTCGACAGTCTTAATCTGAATACATGTAAATAATTTGTAACTTATATTATTATAAGGGCTTTTGTAACGTGAAGCTTGCGCAAGTGTTGATTTCGTAATAATACGAGATTTCGTACATATTTCAAGGGAATTCCCTTCCCCTTCACTTCATGAATGTTTGTGCTCGTCATCACACGGAACAAGTATAAAGAAAAGTGTTAAGTCAAGTATAAAAAAAATATTTTGTCATTTCTGTAAATGACGAATTAAGACTGTCCCCCTGTGAGGATGCGTACGTATAACGGGGCGTAAGGGGATATTATTGGGTTGTGTCATTTTTGAAGAAATAAAAATAAAATAGCATTTATATTTTTACATGTAAGTTTACAAAAGATAATGCAATAGGATCATTTAACATACCTGTTTTTGTAATGGAAACAAATCGATGATTGTTCTTACTTCCTCCTACATTAACCATGACAAAAGACGTATTGGTATTCACGTGATAAGGTCAGGAGGTAGTTGATAATGACAATGCACAGCTTAGTAGCTATAGCAACCTTAGGCCGTCTCCTCTTTACACTTGCTCTGCGGTGAGTTTTTCCACTTCTCCCTACCAAGCCGCCCCATTGAAGTCCTAAAAAAGAAGTATGGCCTAATCCTCTGGCGATTTGATGGTGCATAGTGGAATAACTGTTCCAAGTATCAAAATAAACACGATAGATGGCGTGCGCACGCTTCACTTTGTAAAGGCCAAAGCCTTAGTACACCGGATATCCTGAAAACTATGTCAGATGATCAGAATCCGTTGTACTTCGGCAATAAGCTGACGCTCAATGCTGTACATACATGTAGCCGTGGGTCACCACTTTACAAACTCGATGTTGACATAAAATAGTTTCAAGTTACACTGTTGTTTCATTTTCCTTATTACTGTATTGGGAAACTGACTTCCCAGAAAGAAGCGCCTTAACAGAAGCAGGTTAAGGACTGGCTGATGATATAATATGTGGGTGCAGTCCACTGCTCTTCAGACGTAACACTTGGGAATTTATACCGTCCTTATGTCGTAGGCATAAGCATCATTATCGAAGGGTCAATGTTACACTTGACGTGAGGAAGAAACCGTACAGTGAATAGTAGATTTTATTGAAAGAAATAAACCATCTTTATTGACAAATCTTTAAAAATGGATTGATGAAATTGTTTTGACTATAACCAACAGCGATGATCGAAAAAGATTTCAATCACACAAATTACCAATTTATCGCAAAAAAAAACCCACAGAGTTGCTAATATAATGGTAGAATTGAGAATAAGTACAACACTTAAGTATTTAATACTAAGTACTGAGTAGGTAGTTATTATACATTTCCACAAGAGCTTTCGAAATCGAAACCGATTCATCGATCCATAGATTCATCAATACGCTGTCATTGGTCATAATTAAGTCCATGATAGTCCTAAAATAGAATCTATATTTTGTAATCATCTGTTTTAAGTTGAATGAAAAAATATTAAATAACCTTAGAAAATCGCTGATAGAGATACTTAGTCGTCAAGAAAGAGTTAATTATAAAAAAAAAAACTTTCAAATTGCCTCTACATCTCTACATATATTAAAAGAAAGATTAGCAAAGCATTAAAAAATCCGTAATTTACTTACGGAATTTACATTTTTTTCATTATTATCTTAGTTAATTTCCTCAACTACAGAACACATTATTAATTTGCTCGTCACCACAAAAATTTCGTCTCAAACTACCGCATGATTGATTGACGGGAACTAAAAAAACCTAATCTTAACCAACAAAAAGTGTGTCGAGCAAATTTTTCTTCAACTTCAAGGGCTTTCGCCGCCGAAACAAAATGGCGGGTGTCATCTGTCATTTTTAATTGCGTGTCAAAGTGTCAGAGTCACGCGCCACCGCGAATATATTTAGTTTATTGCCGTATAAACGAGACTATTATTGCTGGGGAGGATCTCATTAGTTTCGCAACGATATTTGGCTCCTATCACTGTGTAGCTTTTGCCGCTTGATTCATAGGTCATAACTATTGAGTCATTCAGTCGTTAGTGAGGTAGGTACGTAGAGTCAAAAATCGATATAGCTCCACACCATGTCGATTATGGGTTTAGAAAAACAAAGACAAATGACAGAATAACTGAATTGATGATAAAATTTAAGCTATTGCATAGCTTTTATCGCGGGCTTTGTGCGGTTAGACGTATTGTACGACTCTACGAAACTCGCACGAATCGAGACGAGCTGCTCCGAAATCGGACGATGCTATGCAATAGCTATATCGCGGCAGTCCCCGAGTGCCACACGTCTTTTTATTTTACTTCTAATCAGACGATGAAAGTTGTTTTCGGATATTCAATTTAAAACTTTCTGAATAGTAAGTAGATAGGTACATTTCAAATATTCAAATTATTGTTTTAGTATTAATCCGAAAGTCTGGTTCTTAGTCCCTACACTATAATAAGTAATTGGGTAATTTGGTATGTGGGTATTAAAGTACACGGTTCCGATTTATTATTTAAGGGCCTAGAAGGATACTTCTCGTTAATAAACTGTCATTACGATATTAGTATTTCACTGTTAGAGTTAATTATCACTTCTAACCAATAAAGAATGAAAATAAATTGATATCGAATGGAATGTCAAAAACCAATTTATAAATCGGACGTGCACATTAACGGACGTCATTTGTTTCCCATAGAGTACCGTATTAGTGACGCAAATAGGCGACTTCAAAGCGGCCATCATCGATGACGTATAAATAAGGCCTTTGAACAGAACGACACAACTCGATCCTTGTAATGTCTTAATTTGAGCGCCACCGGACCGCGGCGGGCGCCTAACTGCGTTTATTTCACAATAAACTAAATATATCGCTTTCCCTCGCTCGTTTTCGACAACCAACAAGTGGCAATTAAAAGTGACAAATGGTATGAGTTATATATGCCGCCGGCCGCTTTGTAGCGCGTGTCGCCTCTGACAGCGCGTTCAAAGCCCGCTCCTCACTCTGTGATCTCTCTACCGTCCACTTCATTCCTCCAAAGAGCTGACAACGTCGCGATAATCTATAAAAAACCGTTTCGAAAACCCAATTTGAACTTTAGGTCTTGACAGTAAAGATGGCGGGCCGTTTGGCGCCAAAATTTATGCCGCCATGTTCGAAATCGTTACTTTTTGACGGATGTGAAGTCGAAAAAAAGATGAAAGTAAACGTTATGATCCGTGGCCGGGCGGGTTTACTGTAAAACGACTTGACGTCTAGTACATTAAAAAGCGATAAATGTTCTCGCGAAATGCAATATGAACAAGGCGATCTCGTGAATTATTGTTAGTCGTGTCTCCGACAGAAATATGTCTGACCCATGTAGTTTTTATGTGACGTCAAATATTTCAGATTTGCCTCAAAGAAAATAGACATGAGTATATCCCACTAATAGGCTATATGGAGCATCGAGAGGACAGATAAATGTGATTTAAAATCGGTAATATTCGAATGAATTGTTGCCTCGGGATTATTATCGGGACTTTGAAATTGTAATAGCTGTTATTGATCAAAGCGAAACAAGAAAACGGCTGCCCAACGCGTAACATCATACTCTAACTCATGTTGGTTAGAGGTTTGTTTTTCACCTCGATTATGTTCTCAAAATATAAAAGATAAATGTAAATTATACTACTCATATGAACAGTGTGTTACTGATCAAAGCCTGAATGAATCTAATAAAATAATCATAATAGTCTAACATTACGAGGATTATTTATTATTTATAAGAATACATTACAGGTAACAGTTAATGATGTGATACAATGGCATGCAATACTTAAAAACTAAACTGTTACCTAAGGGTATGTATTCCTGACATTTTTTGGTGATTATAGTACGCCTTAATCAAAAGCGATGTTTAAAAATTTTAAAATGTTTACTTATTTTCAGCAAATTTTTTATCTTTATGATCTCTACAAACAGAAAAGTACCTACGACCAGTGTATTTGTTGCACAAACATTGTCTGGACAAAGTACAACGCTCGACCAAAATGACATCGTGCGCAAATCGAAATTAGTTTCAGTGCCGTATCCAAGCGATAGTGAACAAGTTATTAATTATAATTATTGAAATTAACACCTGTGCGTTTAGTCTTGGCGCTCGTAATGTTTCCGAGAAGAGAATCAAAGGGGAATCCTGGAAATTCAGAAATGAAATGAGACTTGTGTTATTGATAATTAGCTTGGACGTTAATGGTTGCGGTTAGGGCTTTGTGGAGTGTTGGGTGTTGTGTTTCATTTAACTGGTAACACTTGTTAGTTTGGGAGCAGACATTAAGCCATACAATAAGAGTAAAAGGTGCTGCGTTAGAGTCCCGGGTCGCATTAATCATTTTGTCTTGGTTATCCCGAAAAAAATATGAAGTCATTGGTAACTTTTTGAAAATGTTGGTAGGACCAATTTATGGTAAAAGAATATAAACCTCAAATCCTATTCGAAATAAAAAAAAAAAAAAAAAAAAAATAAAAATGCATTTATTCTTTCACACGCAAGTTTACAGTTTTACATATAATTTTAGATTTTAAATGGTAAGTAATGTTAAATGGAACAATGTTGTCAGACTATCTCAATGCGTGTGAAACTGGAGCCTAAACTAGGGAGACCCTGTATTTCAGGACTCCAGGTCCCACTCGAAATGGACGGATATTGATAGTATCTCTAGATTTATATAAAAATATCTATTTGGCTCATTTTATTTTAAAGAAAAAGATGAGTGACAAGATGCCATTCGAATTGGGAGCAAAATTGATATAGTGCAAATGGCCCCTAATGTCTTCTAGGTACTTTTCAGCAGACTGACATTTATACCTACCTGCATTCACTGCACATCTGCGTCATTGCAAAACCGTTTCAATCTCGTAGGAACACGGTCGGTTTCCCTTAGTCCCGTGTCGGAAAATGGGTAATTTGTTGCAGAAAGAGAGCAGTAAATAAAAGAGGTTTAGATTGAGGCAAATTGCAGCCGTCTCGGAGAATGCAATAAACGGGCGCATCTGGCCTGCTAGTATCTGATATATTATTTTTCTTGCGGAGAAATTCTACGAGTTCTGAACAGACGGAGCGCTGCGAGTCTTTCGTCCATATTTTATTATGTTTTTCGTTTTACGGGAATAGCGAATGTTGGAATTACTTTGTGCCAGTTTTGGGAGTGATGAATAAATCTTTATTAACGTGACTACTGTACGATAGTTACGGCAGTTAAAGCTAGACTAGATTTCCTCTGTCTTGTGTAGGAAATAGGTACCTAAGTTATTATCTTAGTGCGTATTTTTGTTTTGTGGTTTTGTGAAATGTTTTTCAATATTTTTAATATCTTTATATTCTTTATGTACTTTACGTAGAACCACTGAAGCACTTAGACAAAACCCCATTATATTTAGTCATGGTGCCTTTTTGTGTCATTTTTGTTTAAAGCTCTTTGTGATAGTAGAACGCAATCGATTCTTTACCGAACATCGATTGCTTCATTCGAATAGCACTATTTGTGCTAGTTTCAGCGAATAATCAATAGCTTCATCAGAATATCAGAAAATCTACCGTTCGCAAGATATTTATAGTCTTGTCATATCGGATGCGGCGCGCGGCGCGATCAAAGAGCGGACTCGTCGCTAATGGCGGCGATTTACATTTAATTATACATAACGCATCGGTTTAGCGAGCGAACATCAATTCAACACGGGCTAGGGCTGGTTTCAGTACGGCGACTGTTGAAACTTGTTGCCTTGTTTCTGAAGTCAAATGATTATTTCAATTCTTTTAAATTCATTTGCCTTACTGTTTATATTTCCGCGAAGATGAAGTGCGTGGTTCTAGTTTATAGAATTAAAGAAATTCCTGTAAATCTATATTCTTTTTTTCAGCAACAATGTTGAGCTTTTGGGTCACTTAGTTCAGTAATTCAGTAATCCTGCACGCAAACTAATGGGCGCTTCAGCAAGCGCGGTCCGGGTGGTAGAATCCTGGGTCGAACTTATGAAAAGTGTTTTGCCATCGACACGAAAGGAAGAAGAAGTTGACAACATACTATTATTTAACTCTTACAACTTCCAAAGCCACGTAACCTAATCAAGACTATAAAAGTCTACTAAATTAGTAGATGAGTCTAGTTTGAACCATAGTCTAAACTACTCTACTTAGCCCTTAATCGTTTTAACTTTAGGGGTGAAAGCCATCCGCTCCCCCGAAAGTCCGGTGATGATGACGAGGCTACTCCAAGCCATTATCGTAGGAGTGAGAGCCATCCGCTTCCCCGCAAGTTCGGTGATGATGAAGAGGCTACTCCAAGCCGTCATCGTATGTCAGTTATGAAAAAAAAAGTCGTCTCAGTGGAACCGCACCCGTTGTCCCGAATCCGCGTCACGTTACAGCGCGCGGGACGGGACAGCGGGACAGATCCGGGACGCAACCCGAGACGCGCTGATTAACCGCTCAACACGTGTTGTATGGACAGCACAAAAATACTTGTAGTACTATGTATTTTCGATCTTCGACTCTTCTTTTATATGACTGCCTCGTTGGTCAATTGGTAGCAACCGCCGCGTAAGAAGGACCGAGAGGTCCCCGCTTTGAGTCTGGGGTCGGGCAAAAATTGTGTGAGATTTTCTGTAAAGAAATTTCTCAGCCCGGAGGTAAGAAGTTGGCGGTTACACGCCCGTGCCTCGAAAAGCACGTTAAGCCGGTGGTCCTGCGCTTGATATCTCATCGGTCATGTCAGATTGCCGTCTCACCGAGAACTATGAGAGTAAGGAACAGAGAGTGCACTTGTGTTTGAGCGCAGACTTGTGCACTATAATACCTTATTTTCGATCTTTGACTTCACGGGTCCGCAAGTAGGGGTAAGAGCCATCCGCTCCTCGAAAATCAGCAGATGATGACAAGACTACCACAAGGCATCATCGAAACCAGTTAAAAGAAAAAAAAGATCTTTGACTTTCGTATCACCACCTAGGACAAATCATGGCTTATTCCGTTTATCCACCCTAAAATAGCCACCCTAGGGTAGATATTCGGAAACGCGCGTCCGTTTATCCACCCTGAACGGGGTGGATAATCGGAATTCGTAATAATATGTTTCTTCCGATTTTTCACCCCAAGTACAGTTTGAATAAAATTATATTGCTGGGAAGTTTTAATTTAATAACGTAAAATAATCTTAAAATCTAAATTGCAGGTAAGCACCTGTAGGGTTGGTAGGTAGGATTTGGGTGAAAACCATTTAAAATGACCGTTGTGACAAGTGAAATCATAACAAGAAAGAAACTCGTAACAAAATTAAAACTTAGGGTCCTTCGCTACAGAAATAGACCAGAATGACGAAGTTTCTTGGACCGGGTTTGTGTTGAGTAGGTATGTTTCTGTAAATGACTGTACATTGACAGGGTGGAAAATCGGAAGAAATATATTATATGAATTCCGGTTATCCACCCTGTTCAGGGTGGATAGACAGAAGCGCGTTTCCGAATATCCACCCTATGGTGGCTATTTTAGGGTGGATAAACAGAATAAGCCCAAATCATGCCTCTACCTAATTCTAGATGTGGGTTCAGACATAATTTTTGTCACGCATCTGTCGACTAGTGCCTGTCTATCTCGCCCATGGTACAGTCATCCGCTCGTTAAAATGTAACACCTGCAGTTCGATATTAATGCTCATGCCAAAGACTTAAGGACCATAATAAAGACCTGAGTGTTACGCCTGTACGCAATGCGTTAGAATGGAATGGAATAGAAATAGAATAATTGTTTATTTGTACCAAGAGACACACATACATACAATATCGAAAATTTAAAAAAAATCTATAGTGTAATAACCCAATACAGAAACTACAAACAAAATTAGAACTAAAATAAATAAAAGGAAAACAGAAACTACAAACAAAATTAAATTTACGCACCTTTTGCATGATTGCATTATGAATGTGAAGAAAAAAGATGCACCCGTGATTGCCCAATCATTGATATTGACCGCCAAAATGGAAATCAGTTTTACAAGATTACTAAATAATATTGCAGCTCATTATCTAGGTTTTGTATTATGCGGTAATGCGTATGAAACATTTTATGCAATTTAAAATTTAAGAGGGACCTATCGCTTTATTTGCAGACAGTACAACGAGGTGGCATAATAATACAACATGCTAATTATAGATTGTTATAATTATTATTGTAAGCTCGACATCCTCCGTGATTTGGCTTGTTACCTAACTGCTATATTTAAAGAGACACGGAAGGTTGTAGGTTCGATTAATCACCCATTTTTATGCAATAAAAGTGTATGTGTATTTTCGTGCGAATTTGTTCTTGACTCCGTAAAAAGCATAAATGCATAAATGATTCCTACCAGTGGATTTTGCTAATACCGAAAGAATTACAATGTTTTGCAACTACATATACTCTTTTTCACCTAAGATGATCCCTGTGACACTTCATTGTGTTCTGAATCACGCATTTTACGTTTGACAAACGAAAATAATTTTATTGCACACTTTTTTCATTTTATTGCGGCGTCATTAGGAAAAATATTAAAATAAATCATTTTAAACTTTTAAAAGGGAGAATGGAATGTAGTAAGTTCCATTCTACGTACGAACGAACTGCATAGGTACTTTTTTTAAATTTTCTATTACATTAAATAAAACTAAACGATACTGTTTCCCTCAAACGTAAAATGCGTGATTCAGAACACAATGAAGTGTCACAGGGATCATCTTAGCTGAAAAAGACTATAAGCAGCGTAATGCAACTAAGTAACTTTCTCAGGACTCACAAAATAGATAATGGTTCTTGTTGTGACTTCGCCTGAACAAAGTAGCGTGATAAAGCTAAGAACAGTGTTAATAAAACAAAACAATAACTCAAACTCCTGAATGCCATGCCAATGCCAACCAATGCTCTTTATGGTTACTAATTAACACAGGCCACTAACTTAAAAAAAGAATACGCACACTTTGCGACCTCTTCGCTAAGAACTTTTTGAAGGAAGCTATCAAAACAAGATGGCGGGTGTTTTACATGCGCGGGCGGTATCGAACGCGGTTCCGTGATACATATTTGATGAATGCGCCCATGTGAGTACATGTTAGGGATGCGATTTAGGCATCGATATTTACCAACCACTACTGGGAAAGGAATTCTAGTATTTTATAAAGCTAGGGACTACTGAATATTACGAAGAAGTTAGATTTTTAGTCCGTGTTTTTTTTTAATGTAACTATCAGAATACAATTGGATAAAAATAATTAATCGATTGGCAAAATGTTAAGGCATACTAATACTAGGTGGAGCAACTAATGATTTTAGTCATTGTGACAACGTGACCTTGTTTACTAAGGCGTATTTATAAGTGACGACGAGAGAGCTTAAAGACCGAAATCGATGCCAAAAAAGCGTGACTTTTGAGTGACAATGCACCACCTATGAAGGTAGGCAGGTACTAAATTTAGACACAGTGTAATAGAAATTGCAATATAAACAGTTTTGTATAACCTGCTACTGAAATCATGCGATGACGGCTTAGAAAGAGCTTTGCGTTCATTACCGGACTTGTGGAGCTAACGAACGAAACCTCTCTTTATTCCATCGGACTTATCCCATGATATAACATAGCCCATTGATTCCTACAATGTCTATATCAATTAGTAAGATCTAAACCAGTGCAATGATTTCGACTATAGCTATCTTACTATATCAATTATCAACTGGAAGAATGTTATTATTGCTTATGTGACGATTCATTTTAGGTGCATGATTGTAATCTCCTAAAAAATTTGCTTTGCCTCCATAGTTGAGGATCCATAGTTGAATCTTACTTTTTAAGCAACACCTTTTGTACATTATGGAAAAGAAATAAATATTTTGAGTTTGAGTACATAAATATAGACATCTTAATTTTGATTTTGAACTCTAAAAATATCGATGTTATTTCGCCGTCTCCACCCGCGCCATCTTCGTTGATACTCTCACTTGGTGCCCGGAGCACGCGTCTCCCCCCGAGATTCCCGGGCATTTGCAAATTGAACTGGAATTTTGAATAAATAACAAATGCGCAATGAACATAATTTACTTACCTACTGTATGTGTATGCTATAGTTTGACTTGCAGGGCCTTAATAGTGGAAAACTGTTTCGACAAGGCAGAAAGATAGCAAGCACATTGTCTATCCTACCTACCTTCACCTTTATATGTAAAAGGTACTTACTTAAATAAAATAAAAAGCTTTCAGGTTGACCCTGTCTTCACGCAATAGTCGTGAGGTTTACATATGAGGTCGACAGACACAGACCCTATTGAGGCTGTCACATTCACCCTGAAGGCCTGATTACATGCCGTTTCACGCTACGCCTGAAGAGCCCGAGAAGAAGACTTTTAAAACCTTTTATTTATTACTAGATTCAAAGCTGACTATTTTCCAAAAAAAAAACAGGCTTAAAAAATATTCACAGCCGAAACTGTCTCATTTTAAGCGTGATTTGACAGAGCTGTATTAAAATAATTTATTTGCCTATGCTGAATAGGTTATTAAAAAAACATCAGTACTGGTATCAATCAATTTTTGACCGTTTATTCCAGTATTTCCAGTTCACCAGATCTGGAGTACCATTCCTTAGGGATGTCATGCTGTACCCCAGCGGCTTTGGCCAAACGTCACAGAGATGGTAATTGGGAATTCAATTCTTTAATAAATTGCTCTCCACTTTTATTCCTCTGCGAATGCCCGTTGTTTCTCGCGACACGGTTTTTGTGTTTGAATTCTTTGACTGCCTCGTTGGTCTATTGGTAGCAAGTGCTGCGGTCGGGCAAAATTCGTATGAGTTTTTCTTCAAGAAATTACTCAGCCTCGAAAAGCACGTTAAGTCGGTGGTCCTGCGCCTGATTTCTCATCGGTCACGTCGGATTGCCGTCTCACCGAACCATGAGAGTAAGGGAACCGAGAGTGCACTTGTGTTTGCGCGTACATTTGTGCACTATAAATGTGCAGTAGGCTGATCATTTGAGATCGGCCATTGCCGAAATCGGTCGTACACCTTATTTTAACTATCTGTCTTTGAAGGTAAAAGAGTTTATAAGGAAACGGGTTAATTTCCGAGGTATCTTTGTAGTTTTACGGTAAATAACTTACGAAAATTGCCTTAGTCAATTAAAACTCCGCAGGTATTTGATTGAGCGTGGTACGTTTCTCAACTTTCAAATAATGAAAACATGTCTATTGTCTTAAATACATACATACATAAATTACTACGTTTTCAAAGTGGACCAAAAAGCTTTGTTTGGTTTGGAACTTTGTATGAGATAATTACATCATCATTATCTGTCATGTGATGTCATGTTTACATTAACTTGTTATCTTTTAGTACATTAAATCCATTTAACTTTTTTTTATATTATTTACTATTCGTATGTCTATGGAAATAAACAGTAAAGAGAACACCAGCTGGGTTCTAAGCGAATATAAAATGCGAAGGGAGCGGGCGCGACTAAGACTTCATTTGAAAGCTGCATATTTAGGCGCGAGCTTCAAGCTTTTAAAAAGAATCAAGACGGGAATATACGGGCTGAAATTTCATATGGATGAGTATATTATCGCATTCGTATAGTGACCTCACACCACCTGTTGGTAACTGTTCGTGAGGTCCACATTCGAGTATAAGGTCGACAGGCACAATAGACCCTATTGAGCCTGTCGTCTTTACCACGGCCTGCAAGAGCCCGAGATTATAGGAGTGAGGGAAAAAGTTGGTGGAAGGCATTGTGTGCTTTAACAGCACGGACCAGAAGAGATGAACTGAACCTCTTTGACAGAACTGGCCACCGGTGCCTGCTGGTATGCGGATTATTGCGAATGGCAACACTAACCAGCACGTGCACGTATTTAAATCTAACTCTAAAAAAATCACAAAACGATATTACATAGGTACTAGCTGTGCCAGCGACTTCGTTCGCGTTTCCCCCGTTTTTTACACATTTTCCATTGTATCTTTGCTCCTATTGGTCGCAGCGTGATGTTATATACCCTAAAGCCTTCCTCGATAAATGGTCTATACAACGCAAAAAGATTTTTTCAAATCGAACCAGTAGTTCCTGAGATTAGCGCGTTCAAACAAACAAACTCTTCAGCTTTATAATATTAGTATAGATTTCAGCAATATAGATAGGCACATATTACTAATACTCGTAAAATTTCTAGAAAGCATTTTTTTTTTTACTTTTTTAAAGTAATTACATAAGAAACCCTAAAGAGTGAGAAGTCATTGGGTCACTTGGCCAAGGTGGTTGACTAAGACTTAATCGGGCTAGTTTAATAGTAGGCTCGGGACCCTCAGTGGTGACGTATATGGACAAAATATAAAGTAAATAAAGAATAATAACTATTTTTGCATATTTTACGAGTACAGTAGAATACCCGTCCGTATGTCCCCGCCCGGTTAAGGCCGCATTAAGGCCGTATAAGGGAATTGCTTCCGCCGATTTGCTCCGTAGACCGAATCAGCTCACGCCCAACGCCGGGAAACGTTTAAAAAACTTACACGAACTACTTAACCGCAAAGGCAATATGGTAGGAAGAGCCTTACATGGGTACTGGGTGAGTTTCGGCTAGGTAACTTCGCAGGGGCGGTGATACGACCTCTATTTTCGATGAACATACTGGCCACAAAATATATTTTTCTTTTTTGTTCCTTTTCAGAATTACTTTGTGTTTTTTTTATTGATCGAGGTCTTAAAACTTTGTTTCTGTGGCCTGTACAATTAAGGAAAGGGAGAAAATGTTCCATCTTCTTAACGAATTTGATTTCTGATCTATTAGTTAATTAAAAATAGGAACAAACTTTGCTATTTTTAACCGATTTAACCAAAAGAAAAAAAAATACGATCAATTATAATCTAATTGTGTCTCTTTAATTTCTTCATTGCCATGTACCCTGCCCTTTCTAACGACGGTGTGCAGCTATGAAATCGCGATTATCCCAACAATGGGTCCCCAAATACAATTTTCGCCCTTATTAGATGCTCTTTGAAGCGCGTGATTAAAAAATAGATCACTGCAACGCTACTTACCATGACAATGAGGGTGTGACGTAAGCGGTTTGCGATGCAGTTGGGTGCATACTCTTTAGAATCGAATTTAAAAAATAAAGTCACTTGTCTATTCCCATGGTCGATTTGTTTTCGTTGCTATCGTAATTGGTTGGACTGTAGTCGGTACTGAACTCATTATTTGATAGTATTTTCCATTAAATTGCATATATCAACTCAAACAAAATAAGTACCATACTTACTTACATTATGTAGCTATTTCAAAACTTAATACTAATAGTACATACGTAGAATAGGTAGGTATATGAAAAACTGCTGAAGCCTATGTCCAGCAGTGTAAATAGATGATGATGATGAAAAACTGAATTTAACATGCCGTAAGTAGTGACTAACTTTTTCTCGACTTATATACTTTTCTTTTTCAGGTGGGAGACATTTTGTCGACCGGTTGCTGTTACCACCATACAGTTGTGTAAAACCCGCCAAGTGACTCTGACCTCTCTCGGTCAGGTCGCGTTCCGGGATCAGCACTGTACGAACCGGAGCCAGGGGGGACCATTGTTGCGGCAAGCGCCGGACCAGTGGAGTCTTAGCGGCGGTATTGTGCGGGCGGAGCGGGTCAGCCCCCTTCCGTCCAGCGGACTGGCCAACTCCGACCCGCACAGCTCAATACCAATGCGAGACTCCACGCCTTGTCTCGTTGTTGCCGCAGCTGTGGTCTCCTTTTTCACGGCTTTCAGGGTGAGTGCGACAGGCTCAATGTGGTCTATTGTGCCTGTCGACCTCATATTTGGATCTCACTACCGCTTACCATCAGGTGGAGTGAGGTCATCTTGTTAGCCTCTTTATAAAAAAAAAAATATACATACAAAATTTTGTGACTGGTACTTAATCCAACTTTAAAACTAGGAAGTGTATCTTGTATATTAATTCCCTTCTTCATTTATGTTTCTAGCCAGCGCAAAGTGGTTTATAAATCTTGTTTCTGGAGATCGCCAAACCCTAGCTAGAAGATTACCTACAGGAGTAGAAACTATTTACAATTTTAACTGAAAACTCCCACACCGTGCTTTAATCGGCAATATTCCTAGTCCATAACTATTCCTAATACGCCCGTTACGGCGTATTAGATGCTTACTCAATCGTGTGATTAAAAATTATGCAAGCGACGGCAATCCGCGTCACCCGCGCTGCTAAGGGCGCGTACACACTGGTGGCTCAAACATACACCGTGAAATTTTAGTATATACTTAGTTGTTTTCCCGCAGTAAAATGAAACTATCTTAGAAGCACATAGATTTATCCGCCGTAATGCATAACGGACCTGTTTTTGATAACGGCTAGCCGTAATGTAATACGCCGGATTATACAATCCGACTGCGACATAATATATAAGATAAGATAAGGCGTCCGGCCGATTTCGGCCATGGCGGCTGATACCTGAAGCAACTTTAATTGAGATGAGCTAAATGCACAGGGCATTTATTATAGTGTATATAAGTGTAGGCCCAATAATACGAAATATTTGTCACGTCTCACGTTGCTACCTGTGTCGAGACAAGACCTGGACTAAGTTTATTTAATACACACATACCTATAAATAAAGGTACACTTTACTTCTATATACAGGTCATACAGACATACAAGTAATGTTACAGTAATCACGTAAAAATAGGTAGTTACGTTGTAGGAAACCAAAGCTTTAAAATTATCTTCGTAGTACATATTATTATGGCTACGAGTAAATAACTAATTCAATAATTAGTTGCACGAATACTAGATATTTAAAAAAATCATAGACAGAACAAACAAAGTGATCCTGTATAAGGGTTCCGTTTTTCCTTTTGAGGTACGGAACCCTAAAAATCGATGTAAAGCATCTTAAACGTTTACTCTGAGAATCTTTCTGCTCGCTTTGAATAATTCTGTATAATCTGTATCGCATATACATCGCGTTTTATCGGTCCATACATCGGTAAAATTACTCGGTTTATTTTGACCAACACTTATGAAAAGCTCTTTCACTAGTATGAACAAGCCCTAAGTCAACGCGACGTCGCGTTTTGTGGCGTATCGTCCCGTTCTGTGGCGTATCGTCGCGTGTCGCGCACGCGACAGCCGCTTTCATTCCGACACAATAGCGTCTAATATATCGTTAGCGAGTCACAACTTGAGAGGCATTAGACGGATTTGTGTCGGATCGGATTGGGTTTGAGGAGGTTTGATATGATTTAGTTGTGTAGGTACAATAGACAGAGCGGTCAATTGATAAAAAACATAATTAACTTTAATCATTTTAAGTAGGACTGAGATGTGTCTGAAATGATAGACGTCTATCAAAATAACCGCTTTTATATAAAATATAAAATCTACTAAACGGCTGGATCAATTTCGACGGGACTTTCTTTCTTTCTATTTAATTTCTACATTTCCCCACGGACGAAGTCGTGCGCGGCCGTAAGTATAAATATTATTTTGGCTTTTACAGAAGTTATTTGATTTTCAACGGACTTGCGGGAGAGCGGATGACTTTTACCCTGACAACATAAGCCAGAGATGTGTTACTGTAAGAAATTAAAAACAAGAATCATCATCATCATCAGCCCAAATACGTCCCCACTGGTGGGGCACGGGCCTCCCCTAACTTTGAGCGATAAGGCCTTAACCACGCTGGCCAAGGGCGGGTTGGTCGACTACACAACCTAAGATTTTCTGCGTAGGTGTGCACTTGTACAGGTTTCCTCACGATGTTTTCCTTCACCGTTAAAGCGTAGAATAATCGTAATGAATACTTAACTAGATGTTAAAATTTATCCATAATGTTTTTTTTTTACCTCGAAATCTTTAATACTAAATTAGGAAAGGTCGCCAAGATACTGGAGTGGAACACAACTCGTTAGACGATGTAATTGGACCTTTGTTCTGGACTCGCAGCCTTCCTCAAGCTGATTGGACCGACTTAGGAGCTATTGAACGGCGATTTAGAGGCGAGATTTCAATTTGTACGAATCATTGTTTGGTCTTGACGAGTAGGTAAGATGACTGGGATTAGGTATAAGCGTTGGGGTAATAATTTATTGTAAATTACCGCCCGAGTCTCCATCCGCATAAATAGTTTACTGCGCATAACATTACTCCCTTAAAGTGAAGATGATCATTAGCGTATGTCCTTTCTTAGTCTCTAAAGTCTAGACTATCAGTGAGTTTTACCATTTTCCTTTTATTACTTTCATAAATACATACCAGCAAAAGGAAAAATGATTAACACTACCGATGGTAGGTACCTATGATTACTGCCTATAATTTCAAAACTTAACATTATGATAAAAGTCCAAAGTATTGAAGTACCGATAGTCATTGTCGTTAATTTGGCTTAATTTAAAAATAAAAAATTGTTAGTGAAAGTATTTTTTTAAAGAAAACACTGCAGATCCAAACATTATTACCTGATTCTATTTTTAAAACTAAAACTAAAAAAAGTTTTTATTCGATTTTATCAGGTTCCATTTCGAATTTCGAACACGCCGCCCAAACAAAACGCCACCTGAAAATCGTCATCTCAAAGCGCATAGCAATGGGCGGGCGGACTCGGGCGGTGATTCGGCGGCTTTGTGATGCAGATAACCTTAATCCCTGTCTGTCGGCGACGTGTCGACACCAGCCGCAGGGTGCACGACCGATTTGGATGGATGCGCCTGAGAATATCATTTTACTGTTCTTGATTTATTTTCTCTACAAGGCTCCACCAAACCATTATTGTAATAATGGTTTGGTGGAGCCTTGTTATCATCACATCCTTACTAATATTATAAATGCGAAAGTAACTCTGTCTGTCTGTCTGTCTGTCTGTCTGTCTGTCTGTCTGTCTGTTACGCTTTCACGCATAAAATACTGAACCGATTTAAACGAAATTTGGTACAGATATAGTCCAAAGCCTAGAAACGGTTATAGGCTACTTTTTAACCGACTGCGCTATAAAGAAGTAATGTTTTAGCCGTTAAACATCTCTACAGGGACGAAGTCGTCACAGCCACTGGACGGATCGAGATGAAATTTAGCATGCGGGTAGATGTTATGACGTAGGCATCCGTTAAGACAGGATTTCCCGAAATTCCCACGGGAACGGGAAATAACGGGAAAATCCTTTTGTATGAAAAATACTAACCGCATAAGTTAGACGCTTGAAATTTGACATGGAGGTACCTTAATAAATTAAAAGCTTAGTTGCAACAGGATATTGTAAAATTCTCACGGGAACGGGAGTAATAGGAAAAAAACTTTTGTATGAAAAAATCTAAACCGCGATATAGATAGACGATTGAGATTTGGCATGCAGGTACCCTAATGAACTTAAAGCTTACTTCCAACGCGATATTACAAAATTCCCATGGGAACGGGAGTTATTGGGAAATAACTTCTGTATGTAAAATCCCTTACGGGGTTGAAATATATTATATAGAGATAGAGATATACCCGAAGCGAAGCGAGGGCGGGTCGCTAGTCAACATATACATACCTAATTTGGTTTCTCAACTGCGGGACGTATCGACTCCACAACTACATGTGTGCTTTATTTGACGATTTACCAGATTAATAAAATTATCCATATTATACCTACATCTATACAACTAAATAAAATTGAAGTGTTTGTAATATTAAAAAAACGACTTTTTACTAAATGGGTTTAAATCGATATCGGGTAAAAAATAACAAAAACACAATTAAATACTTTTCTGTCTGTTTGTTACCTCCAATCTCCGAAACGGTTGGACCAATTTCGACGGGACAAAAACACAGCTAATTTTACTAAGTACATTATAGGCTATTTTGATTTCCACATTTCCACGCGGATGAAGTCGCCGCTAGTCTAGTATTATAAGTATTCACTTTCACTACTACATTTTTCAAAATGATGAAATAACAAGTATTTCATCAGTCGTATCCACACTAAGTGCACACAGGATCGCAAGCAACAGCGCGGAAGGATTATGAAGGGCTGAGATAGCAATTTGCGGCGTACTTAATTACAAGATAAATTAGTATGTAAATTAATAGCTCGCCGGGTAAATAGCGACGGGCCTGAAGTGAGAGCAGTTCCCCACTTGGGTTTTGACGACGACTGTACTGGAGATGCGAGTTATGTTATCATAACATGGAGTAGGAAGTGTTTGGCTGAGTATTTTATGTTAAGTAAGTAGTTTAAGCAGTTTTTTGACTCTTTATTGTTCGATTAATCGGCTGGTGTTAACTTAGATACCATACAGTAGGAGTTGTTGTGTTATTACAATGCATAGGAGACGTATAGGTATGAAAAGTTTTATAAAGTTATGTAGCAGGAAAACATTCAAATGTGATGCCCGGGAAAGACTTAGGCCTATTTAATCTGATAGTAATTTGTCAGAGTAATTTTAAAAAAAAACTTTTTGTTGCGCTATATGTAAATTTATGTAAAGATTCTGTAAAACACAATATAGTTTAAAGCCAACACCAGTAAAATTTATTATGACGCAACCGTTTAACTCCATACCGTGAGAAAATCATAAACTAATCATAATTGGACTATTATATCCCCATAAAAAATAACAATGTAGAAAATAACCTTAATTTCGCGGTATTATGGCCATGAATGGCCGGCGCATTAGATTAAAACGTTACAATCGGCACGTGGCGCGCATGCTCCGTGCCGCCAACTTTGACAGCTAAACAAACATGGCGGCCGATAGCGGAATCAAATCTTTATTAATATTATATCAGTCAACATCGCTCTTTGGATTGTGCAAACACTTTTTTTGTAATTGATCTGTTCCCCTATTATTTTATTGCGAATCTGGCCGGTTGTTTGGCTTTGGGGCAAAGTCTTGGGTAAGCCGTAAGTGGTTTAATTAATTACCATAGAATTGAGATGGAATAGGCCAACGGTTGACGTTTGAAAATATTTGCCGATCGTAAAATTACTTACAAGGTTTGCTTGCTTCGGAACAATGCTGAGTTTGGAGTATTTTTGGAACGGTTATTAATTAAATTGCATAGTGGAACTCGTAGCCATTTAGTCGGAATTTATCTTTGGTTTCTTACATTAAAATGGCGCCCAACGTGTTGGGAAGAAACTAGTTATGATATTTCCATAATTCACACTACGCTGAATCAAAAACTTTTTTACTCACTTTTTCAACATCGCCGGAGCACTACCTAGGTGACTAGGTAATCTAGGTGTTTTTTCCTATTGTCTACAAAACTGGGTTCTAATCCACACCTAGGTTGTTTATGGTAAATTTTCTTAGGCCATTTTGTTTTTTTTTCAGTGCAATTGACACATAAAAGAAAACAAACTTAAATAGAAACATAACAAGTAGAAATTATAATCCCAGTTGTTCCGAAAATGACAATAATATTATAGATTACCGGAGGGGAGACACGGTATCAAATTGCGATTGACGCAGATCGCGTCGACAGATCGCCGATAGCATCCCTTGTTTATTTGATTAGAGTGTTTTGTCGCCGTATCTCCCCTAAACAATTTTTGTTTTGTGTTTTGATGAAATTGCGGCGGGGGACAGATATGGCTAGTTATCTGCGGTGGAAATTATATCTTTGTTCTTATAATCAGGGGCGACTTTAACAAGCAATCAACACTGATGATGAATGATAGATAGTTAAATAAATAATAAATATCTGGGACATTTCCACCCACGGTCACCTGACCCCAAACTAAGCAGGGCTTGTACTATGGGCGTGAGAGACTGATATACATACATATATATTTATAAATAAATACTTAAATACATAATCACACCCAGACACGGAACAAACACCGATGTTCATCACACAAATATTTGTCCCGAGTGGGAATCGAACCCACGACTCTTGGAACCGCCAGCCAGGGTCACTAACCACTGTTCCACCGAGCCAGTCGAGTTGATATATAGAATGATATACAGTAGATAGTAGTTAGGCGTGACGAATTTGGTAACCATTATTTCCAACGCACATCACATTTTGCTATCGTTACTAAGACTAAGACTTCATGGGCATTCGATCATCGTGTGTGAAATAAAACGGCCAAACATCGCGTTTTGCCTAATGTAGAGTATGTGAAGTAAGGCCTGGTAAAGTAAGAGCGCATAGATCAAAAATGTTGTCTCTACATGAGACCTTTTCACATGGATTAAGCTATGTAGACTCGTCATGGCAGCACTTTTACATGAAAATGTTACTTGTGGGATTGTGATTTCCGAACAAAAATAATACGAATTTTGTTATATAAATACTTAATAAAATTACGTCTTTCTTGTCATTAATTTAAGGCTGAGAGCGATCCGCTCCCCCGCAAGTCCGGTGATAATGACGAGGCTACTCCAAGCCACCATCGTATGTCAGTTAGGAAAAAAGTAGCCACTAATAAGCTTTTCAAAGAACATCTTCGACTAATTATTAACAAACTTACAACACAGTTTAACGATTCACTCCTATTCCATAGACAATAAACCAAAACACTTGACTGGCAACCAACAAATGAAATCTAGCAGCCAATTAAAATACACGTAGGACCTCATTTGTCGTAATTGGGGTGCCGATTCAAATTTGGAAGCCGATTGTTCGCGCGCGCGCTGCACTTGCCCGATAGCTGACATTTCTGTTTAAAACATAATGGAATAAAGAAACAGTAAACTGGCTACCCTCGTTCGGGGGATCACTTCGTTATAGGCGGATAGCGGGATAGGACCGTTTTGATACTTGGACGGTGATTTATGTTTGTAATTTGTTATTTATTATTGTTACTTCATCAAAAAATATCTAGGAACATTATTATTATCTTGCACAGTAAAGTTTTAGTTAAGTCACAAGTTAAGAAAAAATTAATAACTAGTAAACGTACCATGTTACGTGGAAAGGGTACCGAACTAAGTATTTTTGATCCTTTTATATATAACAGAGCATCAGTGAAGTGAGAATTAGCAATAAAAAAAATCTTGAACTTGTTTGTTTGTTCTAAACTTGTGGCTAATATTCACAATTGAATATATCTATTTTAAAAAATAATCACGCATTCATGGGTAAACATAAAAAATCATCTGAAAAAACTCTTTACTTCTACGTTTTAAAAAAGGTTAGTAATTGTTGGTAATTTTTTATATTTTTGACAATGTCACAAAGGAAACAAAAAAAATATAACGATCAATATTCCCGCACCGTCGTATACAATGCAAGCAGTAGGTAGCACCATTCAGAACGAATCACCGTACAAAATGATATTATTTGTAACGTAATCCGCGAACAACTACGAGAGATTGATATTACGCTGGGGTGATATTGACATTAATTTATATGGATACGGTTTAAAAATGTATAATGGGTGGGTCGCAGCTCTAATAAAGTCCCTTGGGGTCGCTTCCGCGCGTTTCGCGCCAACTTTGTAATTCGAGGAAACAATGTCATTTGATATTTTGATATGGCGGTAGGTTGATAGGTAGTATTTTACTTATTATTTTTTCTTCCTCAAGTTCAAGTACTTTAAAGTTTTTAATCAACATGCTAGAAACTTTCTTCCATAACTAGGTGCTGTTAGTTTAATAATGTACTTCTATATTTTATTTATACAAACGTATACCGAAGTCAAATTTTGTAAGCTAATTACGAATTTTCTGTGTATTATCTAAATCAAAAATGTTAGTCACTAACATGCAATTAAACTAAGTAGTGTTGTTTAGCCAGTTAGCCACTCATATTGAATCGGAACAGTATTTTGTTTAGATCAGATTTTTTAAAATTAAACAAGACCAGACAAAAGAAATCCGATTGACAGCCCGCCAATTTCTTTGCTTCTTTTGTCTATGGGTAACGCGTGAGTAAGGGTGCGGTCACACGCATGATGGATGGCCTAATTTTGTAGGACGATACGAGAAGGAGGAGGAGACCAACAATGACATGGACATTAAAAACTCATTTTTGAATGTGAGAAATTAGGCATGGCTAACTGTGAGTTGACTGATTGATAGGAACACAAAAGTCGTTGGAGCTTGTGAAACGGTAAACCTACTATTATTTAAGAACTGCACGTTTGACGTTACTGTCTTCATTATACAGGAAAGTAAAGAATAATAATAACAATAAATGTTAATTATCATTTTTTTTTACATCTATAAAAATACATTTTTCATCACCAGTTGCTTTTTTTATTTTTTACTCTGCCAATGAAAAGTTTAGGGAAATTATACATGTAATATAACTAATAGATATTACAGAACTTTATAATTCCTAATAAGATCTTTGTTCAATTAAAACTATGAATTAATAAGAGCCATAAAATTTAACTATTCCTTGTAACGCACACAAGGCATGATCCCAATTACCGAATCCGAGTGGAGTCTACTTAATTGACGCTAAATTCGTCGCGCGCTAATGTGACATCAGTAAAATTAATGTTCGTCCTCGCCATTTGCATACGAAAGCGCTCAGCGACGCGACACTAATTTCTCATTATGCCCAATCGGAATAAAGACGTCAAAACCGCTGCAATATTCAAATTTCAAATTCGGAATCACCGTACGATCGTTTATTTAAATTTTCCACGCAGTTGACTCCAAATGCACGATTCCAACGCCATATCCAAATTATAAAACTAACTGTTTGTCTATGCACGAACACAAAAGAGTTTACACACTATTTAGCAATAAATAGCAGCATTCACCGGGTTACTTTGTACATAATTTGTTACGTACACGTTGGATATTTGCATAATCCCTTCATTATAGTCGAATTTACAGTTATGGTAGTAAATTCGATTATCTACATAATTTCAATTTGTTAGCATGCTAAATGTTATTACACTGATGTCTATGACAGAATTAGGAAGGTGTTGCATTATGGTTAATTAAAATAATTTATGGAGTTTCATATTAGCGCTGCCTAGAAATCAAATTAATTGTGGTAATCAATTATGATGATGACAAACAGTAAACATACATAATAAGTATTACAATTCTGTTTAATAAATGTACATATGTACTTTGGCCATTGTGACATTACAGCATTATCTTCTTAATTGTTCAAAAACCAATAAAGAAAAACCCAATGTCTATAAAATATTTTAGCATCAACATCTAATGTTCGGATAAAGCAATTGACAATAAAATTATAATAAATAATTTTTAGATATTAATTATTTCACTTTAATGTCGTTAGAGTTTTAGACTGAAGATTAGGTACCTGCCTAGGTAATTATTGAGTACCGAATTATCTTAAGTAAATTGTTATTATATAATCTAGAATTGCTATAGGTACGTAATTATGAAATACCAAAGCGCACTAATACATTGTCGTTAACCGCGCAATAAATAACAAATAAATCTCAAAGACAGTTGTCCCATCGCTCGTTACGAGTCGGGACGATAAGAGCCTATTATGTCGGGACGGTTTCCCGCGGGACAAGTATTTTATTTCGCTGATTTATCGCCGCAGGGACGTGGAGGCGCTAGTGTCGCCTTCGAGGGTGGATAATTAGAGATGTAATAGTTTCGGGGACAACTTTTAAGACATTTTTTGCGCGTAATGAAAAGATTAACTATCTAGTTTCTTGTCGGTATCTTCTCGGAAGAATAGGAAATCCGAACCGGTGGTAGAATCATATTATGGTCGATTCATAAGTGCAAGTACATTTATTTATTAATCATGATTTCATAACATCACATATTCTGACATCATCAGAAAATGTGGATGTAGCTCTTCATTTGCTATGATTCTTGCACCTACGGAAGATCACTCGCTGATTACTTAGGCTACCATAGAAAAAAAAACATTAAAAACCTTCAAACTCTACAACCCTATGTGGTCACATTAAATATGTAGGTACATAGTTTATTTAATACCTTATATTATAAGATTACAGCTAACATTCAAAATATATAGATAGATCATAGAATACCTAATACTCTATGTACTGTTACCGAGATATCTTGTTGAAAATAATTATTATATAAGCTGTGCCAGCGACTTCGTTCGCGTTTCCCCCCGTTTTTTACACATTTTCCATTGTATCTTTGCTCCTATTGGTCGCAGCGTGATGTTATATAGCCTAAAGCCTTCCTCGATAAATGGTCTATACAACGCAAAAAGATTTTTTCAAATCGAACCAGTAGTTCCTGAGATTAGCGCGTTCAAACAAACAAACAAACAAACAAACAAACAAACTCTTCAGCTTTATAATATTATAGTGTAGATGAAATAATTTATGTTATACTCGCTTATTAAAACCTGACAACAAATTGCACTCTGATAAATTGTGAACACTGGCTTCTCATGAGTCAAGTTATTTACCCTCATATTTGCCCTCATGCAAATCTCAGAAAGATACTAAGAATAGGATGTGCTATAACAACATTATTCTATGAATAGTATATGTATGAACATTTATGTACAACAAGCAATACAATTAGGGCCTACACATAAGCACTGCTATTATCGCACACACAACGCATCGGACTCCTCTAAAGGGCTGTGTGCACGCAATTTTCTCCCGCACAGAGCATTCCCATTAAGATCCGGAGATTAGCGGGATCAATGAGCTGCCCCGCCCGATTGTCATCCCTTGGGTGTTCGCTGTAAGGTAACTGTATTCGATGCTCGGTGAAATTGAATTGTCTTACGATTTTAGACTGCGTTCCATTACATTTAAAAACGAATTATTTTGTCTCTACAGGCGATGAAAGGACTACTCCTCCTTCATCGTTTGTAGATACAAAATAATAAAACAAATACATAGATACGATGTTTCGATTGGATTATACTAATCATGGTCGCGAGCGAACGAAACCCAACCCACACACGAAATGGAACGGAACCCAGTCGAAAGTAAATAAGTACTAGGCAGTACGTAGCTTTGATCGCGTGTAAACCCATAATACCTAATTCGTTTTTAATTTACTTGTCCTGTTGGATATTTTGTAGCGATTAGGTACATGACGGGAAGTTTTCACCGAATATTTTTTAATTCTTTGTAAAAAAGACTCTAGTTGGATTTCTGGATTTCTGGTGGCGATAATGATTTGAAGAAAAACATTGCACCTAATCAGCTTTTTATTCTGGGCTCTGTCAGTCAGTGTGTCCGTATACACTGACAGAGCTTAGGGGTGAGAGCCATCCGCTCCCCCGCAAGTTCGGTGATGATGACTAGGCTAGTCTAAGCCATCATCGTAGTCAGTTCAGTAGTAGTTCAGTTCAGTCAGACAGACAGAGTTACGATTGCATTTATAATTTAAGTGAGGATAATCATCACTGAGTAATGGATGGAGCAGACATTAGGTATTGCAGAATTCGGCTCAAATTTTTTGCGAAGAAACTCGCATAACCTTGTATATGTACCTCACCATAATTTTGGCCAACGAATGTACAAGCGAATTCATTGACGGTACCGGGAATGCAGGGGAGGGTACAGTGTACACGGAGCCCTAACAATGGCTACCCGACTTGCCGAATCCACCTGTTAGCGATGCTAACAAGACCATCGCTTTGATTGACGACCGGACAGAGGGACATATATATTATAGGTATTGGATGCATGTATATATTCGTATAAGAAAAACCAATATGATTACTCGACAACAACTAATCTAAAAGGTACAAAATGAGTGCTATTAGAGATATCAATGTCACGTAAAAACTTACTTAATTTTATTTTTTTTTGGAAACAAGAAGAAACAGATAGGAGTCACTTTTTTAAATTAAATTATTCGTATTTTTAATATGAAAAAATATGTGTGGGCTAAGCCGTGGGCTTATTCATTTACTCTTCCAATTTATATTGTTACGACCACGAGGGACCGGGCAGGCGGAATTAGTCTTATCGTCGTATGGATAAGGTCTATATTCGCTTGCACGGTCGTAGCGAGCTCTAGTGTGTTCTAGAGTAATAATAATGTTATGACCTTGAGAGATCGTGCAAGCGAAATTAGTCTTATCGTCGTATGGATAAGGTCTATATTCGCTTGCACGATACTACGTCACACACTCTGGTCGGTCGGAGCAAGCTCCAGCGAGTTCTAGAAATTTCGATCCCCGCGAGAATATTCTCGACGCCACGCGAAGAGCTGCGTCTCTGGGTATAAAAGCGGGATGTACGACGCGACGGGACAGTTCCGATTTGGAAAGCGAAGCGAATCAGTCTCCTGCGAACTAGAAGTGATCGAGTGCGTTGCCTGCGAATAGTTTCAGTGAAATTCAGTGTTTTAGTGTGATTCAGTGTTTTAGTGTAATTTAGTGTTCCGTGTTTAGTGTTGTAATTAAGTGTTTTTAATTGTGTTTTTAAGTGTTTAATTGTGTAATTGTTAGTCGATAAATAAATTAATTGTCTTTTGGTGACTTTTGGCGTATCTTGAATTAAACGTACCCCGTTCCCGCAACAATTGGTGTCAGAAGTGGGATTCAAGATGCCTCTTACACCACGAGAAGACAGTGAGGGTCGAGTAACAAGGGAGTCAAACCGCGGCCCTGCAAGAGGGTGAAGGTACTTCAACGGAGGGATCGATTCAAACACCGATTGGGCCTGTGGAGCTTGCAGATTTATTTAAAATGCTGCAGACACAAGCCAGCCGTCAGGAGGAGCAAGCCCGTCGCCAGGAGGAGCAAGCCCGTGAGCAAGCCCGCCGCCAGGAGGAGCAAGCCCGTGAGCAAGCCCGCCGCCAGGAGGAGCTAGCCCGACTTCAGGAAGCACAATTTGCTAAACTGAGGGAAGAACAAGCCCTTCGCCAGGAGGAGCAAGCCCGTCACCTGGAAGAGCTAAGCAAGAGTTTGTTGGGGGCTATTGAAAAGAAGCACGAAGTACTAGAAAAGCAGATTGATGCTCTCAAGGATGATGTGATGAAACATGAAGATCGATTCACCCAACATGAAGATCGATTCACCCAACATGAGGATCGATTGAGCCAGGTGGATGCTGAGATGCGACAGCTGCATACCAAAATGGCAAGAGTGGGGACCCGGGGTGCTACGGTAGTGTCGGATTCTCCGAAAATCGAAGTACCCCACTTCGATGGAACGACGTCTTGGGCAGCATTTTGGTACCAGTTCGAGACGGTGGCTAAAGGAAAGGGGTGGAACGAGGAAGAGTCCTTGATAGCTCTGACTCTGGCTCTTCGTGGAGATGCCCTACTCACGTTGGAAAACCTGCCTTCGGATAACAGAACTTTAGGTGCTCTCCAAAGAGCACTAGAGGGCAGGTACAGCGACAAACACCTAGAACACGCGTATAGAGCACAACTCCGCGATCGACAGCAGAAGCCTGGTGAGAGTCTGCAGCAATGGGCAACGGAAATTGAAAGGCTTGTCAGACGTGCATACGTGTCATGCCCGACAATGGTGGAATCAATGATCCCGCAAGCTTTTTGTGATGGAATTAGAGACGCAGACGTCAGACACACCGTGAAATTGAGCCATCATCAGACCTTACAGGAAGCTCTAGCCCATGCTTTGGAGGTGGAAGCCGTGCGTCAAGACGCTAGAACTCAACGACTTCGGGAGGTTGTGGTGAAGGAAAAACCTTCTTTGGGTCCGATGTGCTATGGCTGCGGCGAGAGGGGCCATATTCGGAGTAGTTGCCCCAAGCGAAGATGGCCACGTAGAACGACAGTAGCGTCCTCTACACAGGTGGACGCAGAAGAGCTGTCGTTAAACTAGAAGAAGCCAGGGCCGTGGGGCGGGCGCTGGCTGGTCAACATCGAGCCCCTACCGTCACTGTTTCACAGATTGGTAATGGGAACAACCTTACAGTGGTTGGACAGCTGAACAGCGTAACGTGTCATTTTACTATTGACACCGGTGCTTCAAGAACAATAGTACGTCCGGAGCTATTGAAAAGGACTATTGTGTGGAATCAAAGACCATCCGTTCAGCTCCAAACAGCAACAGGCCAGCCAGTTACCGTCTTCGGTGAGACGACGGCGAAGATAACCATTGGAGAACAGACCTTTGAATACGGCGTTCTCATAGCCGACATCACGGACGATTGCATCATCGGATTGGACTTTTTAAGAGACCAGAAGTGTGTGGTAGACGTCGCTAAAGGAGTACTTAGTTTCCCCGAACAAGAAGTATTCCTAGAGGGAGCGAGATCATGCGCAGTTTACTGCCTGAAAAACACGACCCTACCGCCGAGATCTGAAACTCTGGTCAAAGTTAGATTCCCTTACACTGCGTGTCAAGGGCGAAGCGTCGTCATAGAAAACTGCGGCGACCATCCAAGTTGGATCACAGCAAGAACTCTGGCAATGACCGTAAAAGGAGCGCTAGTGCGAGTCATCAATCTAAGCGGAGATGAAGTGCAGCTACGAAGAAACTGTGTCATCGGACGGTGCGATGCAGGCCAATCCATCAGAAGGCTGAAAAGGGCCCGGGAACCGGAATCTTGTCAACGAGATGACGTCACGCTGCTCCTAGCAAATTGTAAGGACAAGCTATCTGAGCGGGAACTTCACCAAGCCAAAAGGTTGTTACTCGATTTCAACGACATATTTTCGAAGGGTGACCACGATTTGGGAAGGACAGGTCTCGTTAAACACAGAATAGACACGGGAGACGCGCCACCAATAAAGCAGCGGCCTAGACGCCTTCCATTTGCCAAAGAGAAGGAGGTAGCAGACATGGTTGCTGAGATGCAGAAGAACCGCATCATAGAACCTTCAACAAGCCCGTGGTCTTCGCCAGTAGTCCTGGTAAAGAAGAAGGACGGCAGCACCAGGTTTTGTGTGGACTACCGGTTGTTGAATAATGCAACGAAGAAGGACAGCTACCCCCTGCCCCGTATAGACGACACACTGGACATGTTGAGCGGCATGAAGTGGTTCTCAACAGTGGACCTTAAGAGTGGGTACTGGCAAGTTGACATCCATCCAGAAGACAAAGAGAAGACGGCATTTACGACCGGAACTAGGAATGGATTGTGGCAGTTCAACGTCATGCCCTTTGGACTTTGCAACGCTCCAGCGACATTCGAGCGGTTGATGGAAAGAGTACTGGTTGGACTTCTGGGTGATGCATGCCTGGTCTATCTGGATGACATCATTGTCATGGGTCGACATTTCACAGAGCATGTCAGTAACCTGAGGAAGGTTTTCACTAGAATACGAGAAGCAAACTTGAAACTCAGTCCAAAGAAATGCACGTTTTTCAAGGAAGAAGTCGCCTACTTAGGCCACATTATTTCATCGAAAGGTGTAAGGACTGACCCAGAGAAGATCAAAGCTGTCCAAGAATGGCCTATTCCAGCTAACAAGACCGACGTGAGATCATTTTTGGGTTTATGCGCATACTACCGGCGCTTTGTCAAAAACTTCTCTGATATAGCGAAACCTCTTCATCGGCTCACGGAAGATAAACGAGTATTCGCCTGGGACTTGGAATGTGATCAAGCCTTCGTCAGATTAAAAGAACACCTCTGCACCAGTCCTATACTTGGCTACCCGAACAGAGAAGGAAGGTTTATCGTGGACACTGATGCCAGCAATACTGGCATAGGCGGAGTTCTATCGCAAGAGCAAGGTGAACGGGAAGTGGTGATCGCCTATTTCAGTAAGTCACTTTCAAAACCTGAAAGGAACTACTGTGTGACTCGTAAGGAACTGTTAGCAGTAGTAAAGACTCTACAGCATTTCAACAAGTACGTCGTTGGAAGACAGTTTACCCTGCGGACAGATCATGCTGCGTTAAAATGGCTCTTGCAGTTTAAGTACCCTGAAGGACAAGTGGCGCGGTGGCTAGAGCAACTACAGGAGTACAACTTCACAACAGAACATCGGAGTGGTAGAACGCATTTGAATGCCGATGCCCTATCAAGGAGACCTTGTCCTGTGGCCTGCAGTCATTGTTCTAAGACGGAGACTAAAGAAGAAGTCCGGATGATTACCACCCAGGGACTTGATAATGAATGGAGCGAAGACGCTATCAAAAAGGCTCAAAAAGAGGATAGTGACCTGAGGAAAATATTTGAATGGAAAGAAGTAGGTCAAAAACCTTCTTGGAGCCATGTAGCATCATCAAGCCCCATCACGAAAAGTTACTGGGCACAATGGGACAGTTTGGAGATTAAGGATGGAGTACTCTTCAGGAAATGGGAAACACCAAAAGGGGATCAAACGACACTACAGCTGATTGTACCCCGTAAACAGGTTGCTTCTCTACTGAGGTACATACACGATGGGGTATCCGGGGACATTTAGGCGTGAAGAAGACCCTAGAGAAGCTGAGACAGAGGTTCTACTGGATACACTGTCGGGAGGACGTCGAAGACTGGTGCAAGAAATGTACGACTTGCGCATCAGTAAAGGGCCCACAAACCAGAAGTAAGGGCAAACTCAAGCTGTACAACGTCGGCGCTCCATGGGAAAGAATCGCAGTAGATGTAGCTGGCCCCTTTCCAGAATCCGATGAGGGAAACAAGTACATCATTGTGGTCCAAGATTACTTCACTAAGTGGCCTGAAGTCTTCGCTACGCCTAATCAAGAAGCAAAGACGGTCGCCAAGAAGTTAGTCCACGAGGTAATTTGCCGATTTGGTGTGCCTCTTGAGATACATTCTGACCAAGGAAGAAACTTTGAGTCAGCACTGTTCCAGGAGGTCTGTCAACTGTTGGGTATGCATAAGACCCGTACTACACCAGCACACCCGCAATCCGATGGCATGGTCGAGAGATTCAACCAAACGTTGGAAAACCACTTGGCCAAAGTTGTGGACGAGCATCAACGAGACTGGGACCAGTACATACCGCTTTTCTTGCTGTCCTACCGATCTGCGATCCACGATAGCACCAGCGCAACCCCAGCAATGGTAAACTTCGGTCGAGAAATGCGGCTTCCGGTAGATGCGTTGACTGGGACACCGCCAGAAGCTCCGAAACCAGTAACCGAATACGCGGCTGACCTACAGAAGCGCCTGGATGAAGTACATGCTCTCGTTAGAGACTGCAGTCTAAAATCCAGCGAAAGAATGAAAACCCGTTACGACCGCAAAGCCAACACCGACGGTTTCGATGAGGGAGTCTGGTTTGGTTACACAACCCACTCAGGAAGAAGGGCAAATCACCGAAGTTCCAGCCAAGGTGGGAAGGACCATACAAGATCATCACTAGGCTGAACGACTTAACCTATCGGATCAAACAAGGGACAAGAGGCAAGCCGAAAATTGTTCACATTGATCGATTGGCTCGTTACCATGGGTCAAATGATGCTCGGGACGAGCATGACTAAGAAGGGGGTAATGTTACGACCACGAGGGACCGGGCAGGCGGAATTAGTCTTATCGTCGTATGGATAAGGTCTATATTCGCTTGCACGGTCGTAGCGAGCTCTAGTGTGTTCTAGAGTAATAATAATGTTATGACCTTGAGAGATCGTGCAAGCGAAATTAGTCTTATCGTCGTATGGATAAGGTCTATATTCGCTTGCACGATACTACGTCACACACTCTGGTCGGTCGGAGCAAGCTCCAGCGAGTTCTAGAAATTTCGATCCCCGCGAGAATATTCTCGACGCCACGCGAAGAGCTGCGTCTCTGGGTATAAAAGCGGGATGTACGACGCGACGGGACAGTTCCGATTTGGAAAGCGAAGCGAATCAGTCTCCTGCGAACTAGAAGTGATCGAGTGCGTTGCCTGCGAATAGTTTCAGTGAAATTCAGTGTTTTAGTGTGATTCAGTGTTTTAGTGTAATTTAGTGTTCCGTGTTTAGTGTTGTAATTAAGTGTTTTTAATTGTGTTTTTAAGTGTTTAATTGTGTAATTGTTAGTCGATAAATAAATTAATTGTCTTTTGGTGACTTTTGGCGTATCTTGAATTAAACGTACCCCGTTCCCGCAACAATATGTTTTCAAAAGATAAATCATCCAGTTTTGTTACTACTGGAGAGAATTCTAGGTATTAGAAGAATACCTAGATAGAGTTATTACGTTCAAATAGAAAGATATATTCTTTACCTGTGTTCTTTACTGAGCATTAAAACAGAAAATATTAATGGCTCTACAATATTAAAATATAATTTAGGCACGGCAAAATGATTGCCTTGATTTAATCTTATCGCTATTAGCAAAATCGTACTTTCTTTACCAGGACTTATAATTGCATTCCGCATCCAAAACTAGATTTGTACCAGCACCTACACAAACCCGTTACCCGTCGGAGTCCATTTTAAAAGCAATTCCCTGGACATCTTCTATTACACCCGTTCGCAAACATGGTCCCGGACGTCAATACCTACTTGAAACGGAATCGATTCCTCCCCAGCCACTGATAGTGAGACGGATTTATAAGATTGGAGACTTATAATGGGGATGAACTACTTCACGATCAGTGCCTAGAGGGACTATGCATAGATTTATTTTCAGTTGCCACTATAACTATAAAAACTAAAAAATATAATTGCCGAGTGCAACCATTCTGTATAACATTTCTGTAAAGAAATGTTTGCGGACTGATAATGGAGGCGCCTACCGTGACTAACGGGTAAAATGTGATGGAAAAATTCGCATTGGTGACGTAATGCCTGGATAGCTCAGAGGTTAGAGCATCCGACGCTATATCGGAAGGTCCGGTGGTTCAAGTCCCCGTTCAGGCTGGGCCGTGAATGCGATTATTTCAAATTTTAAATTGCTAAAACTAAAGTAGAACAAAAATTGAACGTGACACACAACAAATTTCATTTTGCAACTGCTTTACCTGCTTCATCATCATCATCATCATCAGCCCATTTCCGTCCACTGCTGGACATAAACCTCCCTTACCCGCTTAATGTTTCAATCAATAAATAAATATGTTTTTAAATATATGCGAGTTCCAATCGCACAGTGATTCTTTTTTGCACTCTATAAATTTTAGTTGTCAGTAGTAGTACCAATCTCATATGTAAGTGGCTGGTACTTCCGCTTTGGAGAATAGTCCACAGCATCCAGGCAAGGCCGGTATCGATGAAAATTAAATGAAATGAAAATGAAAAATGAAAATGAAAAATATTTATTCAGTATCTTTACAATACATATACTTAACGGCTGGGATCTCCTTTTAAGTACGTGAGTGTTTAAGTTTAATAGAGCCACTATTATTATGGCTGATTGTTTGTCTGTCCATTTGTTTGTCAGGACTCTAGCTCGTCAACCACAATAGAAAGACCGTATACATTTTCACGATTATGTATCTTTGTTGCGGCTTTTTCTACAAATTCTATAAACACATAAAAAAATATTAGAGCGTGGCACCCAAATGACAAACGGTTTTTTTTCATAAAATGGTACGTAACGAAGTTTTAGAGTGGCTCCATGCACAAATGAGTATTTTATTGGAACCCTTCGGACCCTTTTTCTCGTTTTCTACTTCTAGACTTCTAGTACCAACCACAGCTATTCCTCAACATCCAGACTCGGCCGGTATCGATTGTCAACTCGAACCGACTCGATGACTGTTTGAGTTGTCCCGGGCGCCCGGCGAATTGCTTTTTAAATGGATCCCCGTTCCCCGCTGTGAGAGGATCTTGTTGCCTGATTCCGTCAATTCAGTTATGGTGATTTGATATTCCTTTAGAAAATTCCTCCAGGAAAAAGTCAAACTTCTTTCCTAGAAGTATTATAACTTAAATGAGTTGGTTGCTTAGTAGGTATATGGCTTATTTTTTTTTCTATAAGACTACAACGACGGCTTGAAGTAGCCATGTCATCGGATTGGCAAGAGAGCGGACGGGTCACACCACTAAGGTACAAAAGGAAATAGTGACAAAAGATCTTCTAAATAGGTAGTTGGTTACGGTTGTTAAGTTTGCTACGGAATCTACGTGCTACGTGCTACGATCGGAGTCGCTATCTACGACCTCTATTGTTAAAAACTATTTTTAATGGTACTATCTATACTAATATTATAAAGCTGAAGAGTTTGTTTGTTTGAACGCGCTAATCTCAGGAACTACTGGTTCGATTTGAAAAAATCTTTTTGCGTTATATAGACCATTTATCGAGGAAGGCTTTAGGCTATACAACATCACGCTGCGACCAATAGGAGCAAAGATACAATGGAAAATGTGTAAAAAACGGGGGAAACGCGAACGAAGTCGCTGGCACAGCTAGTTACTAATAACACTAAAATTTTTATATTTAATTTGGTTTTGAGTTGTTTCAAAGTGGCATTTAACTTATGCATCATTATTTTATTAAAAAATTCTTAAATTGTAGTAATACAGTTGTAAGCCTAATAATACAAAAATCGTACATAATAACACAAAGTTTATAAGCAGATGAACGGCTCATTATCATCAAAGGCTCTGCCGATACTAACATAATACGTAAAGAACAACAATCTACGAGTAGAAGACGCTCCGCTCCGCTTTAGCCAGTAGTCCGCTCCGCTCACTTCGCTTTCGCTCGCCATCGCTCGCTTCGCTCTTTTTAATTCGCCACGCGACCGCTCCCACATACATTATGCGACAACAAACGGTGGATTAGTAGCAAGGGTGTTCCGAATCGTACGGTCGCTAGTTTATTGATCAAAAAAGTCTTGACGAACGAAGAAAACCCTTTATACTACTTAATTTTAATCTCGGAAGTTAGGTAGAGCTCCCGGTTCTTAAATAAAAAATAAATTTGATATGCTAAATGCTGGTTAAAGATTTAAAACTTTGCATTTTGACTTCGTGGATTGCATTACCAAGATATAAACTGAATAACACTTGTATTAATAATTATCCAATCTGCTAGAGTCAGCGTGTATAGTAATTTTAACTGAATAGGTCGGGCGGTTAACCATTATACGAGCAAGATTCCTCTAATTCGTATATGGTACATAGTGCTTTCTTACTTTGTTGGAATTCCTGAGGAATGAATAAGGAGTAGTTAAATATATTCCTCTGTAACAGTAATGCAATCATAGTGATTTAAATACATTTTGTTCAAAACAAAAAAAATATATTTAGTGTAACTATTCTACTCTAGATTCATCTATAATATTACAATTACAATCAATTAGGCCACAACACCACCCTGTACTCGAACCCATTTAAATTGATATAAATTAATCCTTTAGCAATGCGCCCCTCAAGAAAGAAATCCCATTAAGTTGGGATTCGATTAACGTTTCAGCTCTCCCTTGCATCTTCGGCGCTCAGTGTGGGCACGTAGGTACCTACTACTAGCCTATACTTCTCTTTAGTAGCGCTACCATGAGTTTAAAAGTGAGACTCAATATCCCCTATGTTTAAAATGGCTTTGAAAAAATGTACACCGTCCCTAGCGGTAACGCTAAGAACTATAAACGGTAAGTTTTCAAAAAAATCGATAGGTTTTTATCGTACGTAAGTTTTTGATAGCTAACTCATACTCATGGTAGCGCATGGTTCGCAGGCGCGGGTCTATTAAAAATGCTGCTTAACGTCTTTTCTACGCGAATGATGTCGCTGGCACAGTTATACCAGAACCGCTCTAAGTTGGCCGATTTGCTACATGTCAGACTGACTGCACTAGTGAGGGACAACGGTAAAATTGCCGAAGTATATAAGTAACAGTTATTTCCACTTTATAACCAAGCAAGGTCTAATTATAACAAATTTTTATTAAAAACATTAATTCTCATCCAAAAGATTGAATTTAAGTTCCTTATTTATAAATATATTTATTTTTAAAATACAATACTTATTAAATCCTTCATCCTATTTTTAAGAAATACCCGGTGAGTATTACCCACTACGTCACTATGAAAACGTGTCAAACGGCGTAACCTTGTAAAAGCGTAATACAGAGTGGAAATTTTACGTTTTCTTTTTATAATTCAATTATTTTAGGTAATAAAAGACAAATAATTAGATAATTAGGTGCATTTGACATTTTGAAATAACGTCTTATTTTTAATAGTTGTTCTTTATGATTCGCTAAATATGTTCCTCTTAACAAGGATAAATGCAAAATATAAAATAAAAAGTGTCAAATCAGTCTTCTAAGAACGGCTCCGGTATAGTAAAAATCAGGAATGGTTTGTTCATCGGTTATAAGAAAGTCAAAGTCAAAGTTTTTATTGCGAACTAAGTGTTTTTACAGGTGTTTTTGTCAAACAGGGTCTTTCAGGGATAAATATATAAGTATCACGCAACTTCATACTACATTGATTTGAGGGCCTATCATGAGTTGGCTATCGAAAACTTATGTACGTTAAAAACCTACCGAGTAGTTTTTTTCATACGGCGGATTTTAGTTCTTCGCGTAACCACCAGCGGCGCTGTACAAGTTTTTCATAGACATATTCACGTAGGCGATATCGAGTGCGTTAGTTTTAAACTCATGGTAGCCACAAATGGTAACAACACAGGTTTTTAATGTAAGTAAGTTTTCGATAGCCAACTCATAGGCCCTATGGTAGCCACCCTGATTCCGTGGTGTAGTTTCAGCAGTTGTGTTTCGGATATCAAATATGAGTGGTATTTTTTTTATAATAGGCTAAGAAGATGAACTCACTACACCTGATGGTAAGCGGTAGTGAGATCCACAGAATATGACGTCGACAGGCAAAATAGACATTATTGGGCCTGTCGCACTCACCCTGAAGGCCTGATTAAATGCTGTTACACGGGAAAACATGAACTGGAAGGGCATTCCCTGAAAGACACGAGGCAGAAAAGAGGTCACAAATACACCATCCGGTACGTACATACACCGATTTTCATTACCCAATATATTTGTCCTGAGCCGAGTGGGAATCGAACTCACGACTATTAGCGTATGGGATGCAATGGCATTAGACAATGCGCCACCGAGCCAGTTGTAAGACATAACATCTTAATGTAAACGAAATTATATCGTTTAGTAATCTAATCTTATTTTATAGTAGGTAAAGAAGCAAGTACCTATAAAGCTGCATACTAACTTGACTCTAATGTAACTACAAAGTTGTAGGTAATTTTGTAGAGTCCGTATGTTTGGATAGCCGTGGCCACGTACAATTAAGTCCACTTTTAAAATAAGTACATACCTATAACAGTTTTAGTAATAAGATCTTTTCTAGTGTAGCTATGTGTTTTAGTTTTCCTGATAAATAAAATAAAATAACAAAAAAATTGTAAACAAAAAAAAAACCGCCTTCAAAAACACGACTCACTAAAAATTACAAAATAATATAATACGAACATTAATCTGGGTATGAATTTGATATGTTGTTGAAGGCGGTGCCGTTTATATTTCACGCAGTTTTCCTCAAAAATTTAATTGGCACCGCCTTCAACAACATATCAAATTCATACCCAGATTAATGTTCGTATTATATTATTTTGTAATTTTTAGTGAGTCGTGTTTTTGAAGGCGGTTTTTTTTTTTGTTTACAATTTTTTTTTCATCCTTTTTAGTGTTAATTTTTTACACCCTATTAGTTAAGCTCACCTGTAATTCTACTGATATTATAACCAGTAGTATCAATATGTACACAGATTTGAAAGAATAATCCCTTTACTCCCAACTATTAAGGAGTTGACCTTCCATCATCAGCTCAGCATCATAACATTATGATTGCCAGAAGCAAATGCCAATATAACTTCAGAAAATATGTAAAACGCGGTACATGTGCCTATAAAATTTGAGGGTTGCCCTCGATTTCTCCTGGATCCCATCATCAGATCCTAGACTGGTCAACCTAATAGTTTAGCTCACCTGTAATGCTACTGATATTATAACTAGTAGTCTTAATATGTATACAGTATTAAAATAATTATTCTTTTACTCATAACTATTAAGGAGTTGACCTTCCATCATCAGCTCAGCATCATAAAATTATGATAGCCAGAAGCAAATGCCAATATGACTTCAGATAATATGCAAAACGCGGTACATGTCCCTATAAAATTTGAAGGTTGCCCTCGATTTCTCCAGGATCCCATCATTAGATCCAAGACTGGTGAAAATGGGACCACCTCGGAAGTGAACTCTATCCAACCAAAAAAAAATTTTTGAAATCCGTCTATAATTGACGAAAATATCGGTGAACATACATAAAAAAATATTATACATACAGACGAATTGAGAACCTCCTCCTTTTTTTGAAGTCGGTTAAAAAATAACTTCAAACTCTAACAGGCATTACGTACAGTAATACCCCGCTTTACGCGAGAGATGCGTTCCAGAAAAAATCGCGTTAACTGAAATTCGCGTATATCGAGGCTTATGATTAAACATAGCCAAAATTTAATTCGACATTTTTGACGAAGCTTTAAATTATGTACCTATGTATGTATCTCCAATAAATGTTAAAACACGACTGCCAGCCGAACTAAACATAACGGAACAAACGAAACGAACGAGGGAATTCCCATAGAACAATGTCGAAGGACGGGGAATTCCCTATTCTTCAAACAGAATGCTCAGAGGAAGCGGGAATTCCGCGACCATAGAGACGTTGATGACTACATTATGTTTATACATACTTTTTCGCGTATGCGAGGCATTTGAGCGCGAAATTTGAAATTCGCGTTATAGTGAAACCGCGCAAAGCGGGGTCGCGTAAAGCGGGGTATTACTGTACTTTGTACGCATTTGGTATCCGCACCGCGCGTAGGCACAATTATTTTCTATTGGCGTCGGTTTTTCCGCGAATTTTTTCGTTCTATCAAACAATGCATTCAATGCAGAACCAGTTTGAAGTTAAACATTCCCGCGGGCAACGCAAACACTACTCCAATTTGTAGATTAAGCGCGAACTGTATCCAAATCGCTGTGGCGGTGAAAAATTCACCGATGGTCATACCCGCCCGGCAGATTACGCTATTAGTAAATTGTACGCGACGCTTTGCCGTTTGTGGAATAACTGACGCGGGTGCCACAATGTTGCGGATTATATTATATAAATATTATATTTGTATAGTATAAAACATTATAGTATCTATTGTTAAGGCGCCTTACCGATATCGGTCGTCTCGGCCGTTCTTAATAGTTATCGGTCAAATACGCAGAATTCATAATGCACAGTGTGCAATCAAACGCAAGTGCACTTTCTGCTCTCTGATCTCAGAGAGCATAAAGTGCACTTGCGTTCAAATGTCAATTTCGAGTTTCCATCTGGAACTTTGACATAGCCATTAGCCAATGAGCAATCAGGCGCAGAAAGTCCGTTTGTTTTTAGGTTTGCTGTCCGCGTCTGAATAAGCTATTAGCTATAAAATTAAATCACAGAGCATTTAGTACTTTGTGAATAGGATTCACACGAATAGTGTTACCTGCTAAAACCTACATTCTTTATTTTTGCTGAACGTGATTTTTCAATTTTTTTTCTTTAATATTTTTGTATCATCACCGTGGCGCCCACAGTGTGCCGAACAGTCGAGAGTTTGAAAAATTAATGCATGATTGCAGGTTGGTTTGCATTCGCATTCTTTTTTCGGTTAAACGCAATGGATTGGTGAGGGCTTATGCATTATTTAATGAACTATAAAAACGATCCATTGGTAACTACACACATACAAACCAGAAAGTAAAATGAGAGAGACCATTGCACATTTATTTTCAGTTATCTACTTGCTTTGATGTTTTTATCTTACATAATTTTGTTATTGTGTGTTGTGTAATGTAACTGAATAAGTATTTTTACTTTCTTTCTTTATTTCTTGCTTCAATATAAGAGATGAAACAGTGGCCTTTTTGGACCAGTAACTAGGTATGTGGAAAGAGTAAGGTAGTTTAGAACCAACATTCTATTTTCTTCCTTTCTTTAGCGACCTTTATTACTAAGGAATGAACTCTAAAATGGTTATCAACACAATATTATGAATTAGCAGACTTGTATTAAGTAAGATTTTAGACTTTCGCGTTCCATTACACTAAAATTAGTCTTTATGGGTCTACCCGCAATATTAGGAGTAGCAAATTACATAGCATAGGATACAGTGATTGTTGTGTGTCAGACAAATGAGGGTAGCTGTACAAATGATATTAGTGCTGGTTCGGGGGTGGATCAAGAAATTCACAACCGCTGTGGCAGACGAAGACGGGCGGCGCCAGTTCGCTCGCGACCACGATTGGTGTATCCCAGTCGAAACGTCGGGCAGTAAGTAGCTATGTAATTTGCTACTCCTAATATCGCGGGTAGACCCATAAAAAACTAATTTTAAACTTGTATTAAGTCTTAAAAGTGTTCTTAACACGTTTTTGAACGTAAACTTGAAATCAAAGATAATATCAAACCTTGTCTATGATATATTTTTTCTGAATTCGGAAAACCCTCATTACTGTTATTATAAACGGTTGCCTAGCAACAAAACTAATTGGCGGGAAATCACTGAATTACAGAGCGCGAAACGTTGCGCAAAAATTTAATGAACAAACTAACAACCTTTACTATTAATATGATTTTATTCATGAATGGATCGGATGTGATAAATACATCAAATATGATTTATTATGCCAAATGTTTGGCTTATTTAAACGATTCAAATTTATCATGAGGTATTGAGCGGATATAAATAAGCAGTCCAAGTAAGTGTAGGAGACTCCTACCTACCTACTGCCCAGGATAGTTATCTTATTTTCAAGTTTAGTAATTTTTTAACAGTAACAGGTTTTTGGATTCATTGTAACTTATTACAGTAACAATATCTGTTTTTACAATTATTCATTATCCTCAAAAATCCATAAAAAGGTCAAAGAAGAACTTAAAATAAAAAAGCAAGGGAAAACATTAATTAGACTTAGTCACGTGACGATGGACGGATAAAAGGGAAGACGATATGAAATATCTAACGAAATAACGAACACCTGTATCGGATGTCTATTGGAGACAAAGTATCAGTTGCATAATAGGATCGCTAATCCTACGCCACGTGCCGCCAAATGGCCAATTACGGTGCAGGTGTGACGCTAGCGCTGCCAAGCGGACAAAAATGGCACCTGTTGCTAGGGCTGCTACCCGCCTATTGTGTTTCATTTAAAATTGTAGGGTCATCTAGAATCATAGGGGTGACACTGTTTAATCTTTAATAATTAGGTGCCGTGGCCGATAGTTACTATTTATTTATATTACACTAAATTACAGGTTAAGCTTCATATTGAAATAAAGGTAATAAAGGCATCCCTAATTAGTCTTACAAGGTAATTTCGTTTATAAAAGGTAAAATTAATGATAATTGTTAGTCTTACCTATTCTTATTTTATTATCATATTGGCTTAAATGTTTTTAGGGGCGAGAGCCATCCGCTCTCCCGCAAGTCCGGTGATGATGACGAGGCTACCCCAAGCCATCATGGCCTATGTCAGGTAGGAACAAAAAATGTCCTAAATTATTTACTTACTTTATAGAACCAATTTTTTAAATCTCCTGCGTTATGGATAGTTGTCGTTTGTTTGGGTGACCGAACTCAAAGTATACTATTATTTTAATTAGCTATGATTGGTAACTGTTCAAGTGTTCATCCTGAATTACTATTTGTATACTCCCAAAGTCCCAATCCGATTCGATTTTATCATATTAAAAATATAAAAATAAAACAAGACATACGTTAAGTGCACTAGTTATTTAAAATGTTAACTATATACCATTACCTAAAGTCACATATAAATGTCATGGTGCTTTATTTTAATCAGCTCCCGATTATTATCGGAATTATACTAACAAAATAAAACAACATGGTAAATATTCTTATTAAAGTAATACTTATTCATTTTTCATATCTAAAGTAATATTCGCAATATTTATTAATAAGTTGACAAGTGGCAGCCCTAGTTCTGGGTCACAGTAAATCCGTAGTCAGTCGTTCGCTCATTTTAAATTGGAGTTTAAACCGTTGCGCTTTTCCTAAAGCGACGCGACGGCCCATAATCGTATCATTGGGCTGCTGTGCTGTAGCTAATAGTGTATTTAATCCAGGCATTTTTTTATTTTAAATGTTTTTTTCCTATAGTCACATCCTTTCCATTCCTACTGAATAAATTTTTGGTTTATTGGGAGCGTGCACGACGGTGCTGCCCTCATTTTGTGGGCGTTTCTTTCATTAAATCCTATGGAGTGAAATTAGTATCAACGGCTGCCGCTAGCAATAACAACGGACATCTCATAAGATTAATGCGTTTTTCACAATCAGCGCCATTTCTCCCTCCACCCAGTTCGCACGGTCCTAATAGTTTCAATACTATCAAGGTATAAATTGGGGCTGGCTATTTAGACCTTGTTAGATTAGACCTTGTTCTCTAAAAGACCTTGTTCTCTAAAAGACCTTGTTCTCTAAAAGACTTGTAGCGTATCGTAGCTGCCCACGAGTGAAACACTTAATGTGTAATGTGAGCATCCAAGAGGTGTCCATCTAGAATATTTAGATGGACTACCTCTTGGATAAAGTAAGAATCTTGATTCTGGAGCACCCAGCACCTGGTAGGCCAGGTCATTGCGGACAAGGGCCGAAGATGCTCATGTAGCAGATAATTAGAATCCAAAAAAACCAGCTCCTTTAAATGTGGAAACATATAACGATAGAAAGGGTTCAATGAGTTAGTGAGAATATCAAAAATAACTTAACAAGTTTATTCGACGCGGGACTGTATCCCGTGTCGATTAAATTAATTATATTCACATCTTAGAGTCTTGCAAATGTATTAAAAAGTCAATTTAAAATATGAAACACTTGCGAGAGTTTCAAGAATTTTTGTTGAGTCAAAATATATTGACCTAAGTTTTTTTTAACTGACATACGATGATGGCTTTGAGTATCATCACCGGACTTTCGGGGGAGCGGATGCCTCTCATCCCTAAACTATTAACCTAAGGCGCATCTGGCATACTTAAAAACTCAGTTGAATTATTTTCACTTTTCCTTAAACTATATACGACATAACGTACGTACATAATAAGCACTGGACATTATAATATTCGGCTTGGTGCTTCAAGTGGACTGCCTCTAACAGCATCGACCAAACATGGCGTTCAACATGCTGTCAAAAATCACCTGCCCTCAAAACTTTCCCTCACACACCATCCCGACTCCATTAATAAAGTGCGAACTCGCCACTCGCCAGCAAAAACTGCGTAAACACATTAATTACGGTAATTAGCGGCGGGCGCGATTACGGCATTGTGCCGCGGCAATTACGGCGTAAATTGGGCCGGTGGTGTTTAATAATAATTGGCTGCGCTTTGTTTAACGGGTGGGGCGGCTGTTATGACACCACCCCCGGTACTGCCGGCAAAAATGATAGTTCACGCCCACAATTTTTGGAAGATATAGAGATTAAATATACCTCATCATCAGCTCATATACGTCCCCACTGCTGGGGCACGGGCCTACGCTACTAGGGCGATAAGGCCTTAGTCAACCAAACCGGCCAAGTGCGGGATGGTTGTTATACTTACACATATGTATTATATGTGTAAGTTTCTTCACGATGTTTTCCTTCACCGTTAAAGCGTCGAAAAATCGTACATATGGATTTCAAATTTGAAAAACACAGTGGTACGTGGCGGGGTTTGAACTGGCGACCTCTCTCCACTCGGCCATCGACGCTTTTTGAGAGGTCAAAGACCTTACAAAGTCACATAAAGGTACATAATCTTTTCAAGATCTGCTGTCCGTACTCTACTGAGCTAAGCCCGGTAATGACGCCGTCATTTGCGCGGTGAGTTATAATTGTTCCGATAACGCGCCCCACGCTTCAGTTAATTTAACTCGCTTATGTACTCACTAGTTGTACATAGGTACATGCCGCAGAATGCGCAAGTACATACTAGATACAGGTACGGTTTCGCTGGTTGATTTGTCTGGCTGGAACTACTGAGAATGATGGAAACCACTGAAAAATAAAAGCAAGATAAACCTCATTGGAGCGTTTAAGCGTATAGTTAATATCATAGCTTTTAAACTGTGACAAAAAACTGCAAATGTTACTACCAACAATTTTAACCAACATCAAAAAAAGGAAAAGGTTCTTAATTGGACTGTTGATTCATTAATCGTAACGATTTTAAATTTTTTGTATAATTTTCGTTTATCGTCAAAGTTGTCGCAACAATTCTATAAAGTTAGGTATGTATCATTGAAAATTAATATATTCGTAACGCCACTGAAGACAAACACTAAACCGTAGGTTCCATATAACGTATGTAGCGTTCTTTGTAGCGTAATTAATCTCCACAAATCGATATCAGCTCGAACATCCCGACTACGAAACGTGCTACGATTTCAATCTGCATACAACTTGAAACAATGCACAAAGACGACGACTTGGGTACAAATTGGGTCCACTATCACCTGCCCTGGGGGGTCGGGGGGTTGGGGGTCTTGGGGTCGGCGGGCCGGGGGGTAGTGCGACCTACAAACGTGGCAATTAGCCGCGTAGCGCTGAGTAATGGTCGCCAGACCGTGATTAAGACGGGACTAAGATAACGAGTGTAAAGGCCCTGTTATGTGTGGGTTTGGCATAGCAAGTGGGGTTATACATGTTAGCATTCGCGTTATTTGTTTATACTACTATTACTACACAACTACTAGTAGCAATTATTCGTATAATTGGCTTTATAAACTGTTTTAGAGTGTCGCTAGTAGGTAACTTATATTTGAGTTCTATCGTTCAATCGTTTTGTATTTTAACAGTCCTTATTCAGCAAAATCTCATTTAAGACATTTTAACATATTTTAATTGTCATGTTAAACTCCTCATTGTAGTCATATTGATACGCGACGGAGCTTATTCAACAAACGCTCATCGAAATAGACATTACAATACGATTGGCGAAATAGTTTAGCTAGCAAATGCTTAAAGCAATAGATATGAAACTTATTGTAAGAGGAAAGCAGAACTTATTATTGTGTCACAGTGATTAGCAACAGAGCTTACCTAGTGAACGCTCAAGAGTCAAGAGGGCCTACCATGAGTTGGCTATCGAAAACTTACTTACGTTAAAAACCTATCGAGTTGTTTTTTTCATACGGCCGATTTTAGTTCTTCGCGTAACCACCAGCGGCGCTGTACAAGTTTTTCATAGACATATTTACGTAGGCGATATCGAGTGCGTAAGTTTTAAAGTCATGGTAGCCCCACTGGTATTAGACAGTAAACTTACTTGTAAGAAGTCAAATTGAACCTCTCATTGTGTCATAGCGATTGGCAACAGAGTTCACCTAGCAAAAGCTCAAAGCAATAGATATTAAACTTATTGTAAGTAGTAATCTTTAATCTCTTATTGTGTCATAGCGATTGGCAACCGAACTTACCTAAAGAAAGAAAACATTTATTGATCATAAATAAATTAAAGGAAAGACAGATATATAAAATGATCAATAGGTTCTGCCTCAGCATGTGCCGTAGCAGCTGCAAGGACGCGACGGCGTTGATATTCTAGCAGAAACTTTGAGAGACTCAACAAAAGAAATAAAGAAAAATTAATACAATAATAAATACAATATAAATGCACCTTAATTTATTATATAGTTTAAATACATATAAGTGGACTCTACTTCCTGTGTACAGCAATCATCCGGCGACGCCTTTTCGTTATAGAATTTGAATTTAAATAACGGAATGGTTCATAAACTATTTTCGTAAATTGTTGTTTGTTGTACATTAAATGGACAACAAACAACAATTGTTCACCCGTGATCATGGCGCTTGCCACAGTGCCGAAATATCGGGAGCTCATTAAAACAAAACAACATGGTAAATATCCCGGGCAGTTTCAGTTTTCTAAAAACAATTGAATACTAATATTAAATTGATAACCGTAAGGATGCTATACATTTTTCTTACAGGTGAATTACTAAAGCTCAAGGTAATAGCCATTAAATTTACTACAAGAAGTCAAATTGAACCTCTCATTGTGTCTTAGCGATAGGCAACAGAGCTTACCTAACATAACTGTACCTGTAAGATTTCAGACTTTCGCGTTCCATTACACTAAAATTAGTCTTTATGGGTCTACACGCGATATTAGGAGTAGCAAATTACATAGCTACTTACTGCCCGACGTTTCGACTGGGTTACACCAATCGTGGCCGCGAGTGAACTCTTTCAAGATGTTTTATTTTCAATACAAACTCCGGCCCATATCGGTTTGTTACGTATGATTTTAAGTTTCGCGTTCTATTACACTAAAGACAAATATTTAGAGAAATACATAGTGAGAAATATCGCGTGTAGACCCATAAAGACTAATTTAAGTGTAACTGTACCTAACAAAAGCTCAAGGCAATAGACATCGAACTCCATCAGCACACCCAAAGCTTCCGAATCCACAGAGTGATAAGTAGTGCCGTCTTCTTATATGTTCTACCGCGCTTTGTCTTCTGCCCGCCTATTAATATTGGCATCGGATAGATTACCTCATTTAGACCTTTGTTCTGTACAATTGGGATATTATTCAACACCAAAGCAACCGATTACGGTAGTTAGATAAGTTTGGGGTGAAGGTGGGGCTATTTGTTTTGAGGCTAATTTAAGACTGGAGTTACAGATTGAAATAATTAATAGGAACACCAGTTTACCTGTGGCATGTTTTGTGGGTAATGTAAGTAATAATGTACTCGTTTATTATTTACACAGTCATTTCGTGATTTTACTAAATATCAGTTTTTATTATTAGCTACTTACTACCCGACGTTTCGACTGGGTTACACCAATAATGGTCGCGAGCGAACTCTTTCAAGATGTTTTATTTTTAATACGAACTCCGGCCCATATCGGTTTGTTACGTATGATTTTAAGCTTTCGCGTTCCATTACACTAAAGACTAATATTTAGAGAAATACATAGTGTACAGGTGTTTAATTAAAGACGACCCTACTGAATATGCATTTTTCTTTCCTTAAAAACATACCAACTGATAATGTTATAAGTATATTTTGTTCTTAAGTAAATTTATTGGTAGATTTTATTCGCATAATTATAGTTATAATGAAATATGTACAAAAGTATAAAATTATGACTAAGATAAATTTTCTTAATAAACTAAATTAAAAGAAAATATAAAAGAAATAATTGCGGGTGCAATTTAATAGCGACACATGCGAATATTTCATTTATCAAATCTATCACGCTAGATATTCAACCCAGCCACTCCAATCATCACAACCAAACAATACCCCAATCAAACAAACAAAAAAAACGGCCATTTTTTAAGTTCACAGCTTGTCATATTGACACAATTAACTGCAATCGCCCTCATTACCAAACAAATAGATCCCAGAGCATCCCATTATACCGAAAATGGCCATATGGGCTCGCAAGGGCCCGGGTTCAATCCCGTCCCTGAGGAATCGATGGCGTTGTCTTTATGGTATGTCGTTTATTTTAAATTGCCACCAAGTTATGATGTAGTGGTGGGGAATGCGTTTTGATATTTATCTAATGGTTGTTTATTGTTAAAGGGATATTGTGCCGTTTTTGTCTGATTGTACATATTATAGCAGCAATTTTGCTTTTCGTATCGTTATCGTACTTAGGTAATATTCTGAATGTGATTGTGTCAGGCAAGATGTGATAAATAAATAATGAAATATTATCTAATACAGCGATCCAGGATGGTTCACTAAGGACCGATGGCCCTAGTTTAGAGAAGGCCCGTGGCACAGCAGTGGGGACGAATATGGGCTGATGATGATGATGATCTAACACAATAAAAATATCCTATAATATGAAATGAATCTATAGTATACTAGTAAAACCTTCCTCTTCAATCTCTATTAAAAACCGCATTAAAATAAATTGCGTAGTTTTAAAGATTTTAGTATATATGTACATTCATAAGGATATAAGGACAGAGATAGCGACTTTGTTTTTTATTACCGGATAAAATTTGCCTAGTTCTCTTAATGAAGATAAAATGGTTTGTTCATTTTTCTAATATGTGTCGCACATGACACGCGAAGCTGCAAAGAAACAAATTTCAAATAAAGCCATTTGAAACTTCATTTTTATTAATTTTGCTGGTATCCTTATACCTACCTGACAAAACACGATTTCTAACGTTAAATTACTTTTTGATTAAAATACAAAACAAGCATAATGTACTTCCAAGTTGATTAATATAAAGATTTACTTGTTCAACAAGGCAGAGCAGACGGATTGCTTGTTTGAAAACTTTTAGGGTAACCCAAACCAACCCCATTAAAAGGCGTCTTTAGTGCGCAAATTAATGCGTAACAGAATAATCGACATCATTTATCGAAATTATTACAAGAATACAGTAGTACAATTAGAAAATAGTAATAGCTTTAAATATTAGTCTTTATTAGGAGTAGCAAATACATAGCTAGCCTGATCATGTTCGCTCGCGACCATGATTGGTGTAACCCAGTCGAAACGTCGGGCAGTAAGTAGCTATGTATTTACTCCTAATATCGCGTGTAGACCCATATACGAGTAGACTAATATTTAGTGTAATGGAACGCGAAAGTCTAAAATCTTAAGTAATAGCTTTGCTATCGATAAAAAAAACATGGTCTTATATACTTACTGAACGTAGTTCACTCCAAAATTCAACTATTTCCCTGGCACGTTGATAAATCATTAACTCCGAGCGCTACACAACACATTACCACCTTGTAAAGTACGAGGCTCCCACTCCACCGAGATTGGCTCATTAATTTAACAACGTGCAACACTTAAACCAGGCTTGCCAACATTTTCCCAAATGAAGTGGCGGCAAAACCCACCCAACTAACCCCGCTACCTTTAACAACCTACCCCCAACCAGTTAAAGACCAAATTCCCGTGTACCAAACGCAAAATTAGCGTGGCTCAAGTAGAGAAACAGGCGAGTTAAGTTCGCGGCATTATCATCCTTGTGAGTTCAGGTAGTCCCCCTTTTGATTTGTAGGGTAATCTACTCGTGAATATTGCCTACTTCATTGTTGTTAATTTACATCCTATAATGGAGGGTTTGGCGAATTTTGATTATGCTCCGCGTGAGGTACTTGCGATGGGTTATGCTGACTTGTACAAGTTGTTTGCGAAATGGATTCACTTAGTCTTGATATTCAAGAAGAGACAGTTTTTTTGTAAATTTTAATCAATAAAGGTGAAGGTTTTCAATAAGACTAAATGATATTTTTAGTAAAAAAGAATTACTTTAAAATGAAGCCTCATACGAAATATGTCATTATGATCATACTTAAGATCATTATGATGCAGTGCGTCTGAATATTGGTGTTTAACCCGTTATGACATATTAAAATAATCAATATCCACCATAATGTGGTAAGTGTATCAATCAATTTAAATCGGTGGCCATATTTTTTAAGCTGCATGCAGATTGACTGGCTCGACGGTGTATATGGAGTCAGACTCAGAGTCCAGGATACGATTTCCAATCAGGAAAAAGATTTGTTTGATTTGAGTTTTTTTCCGTGTTTGGCTACGTTATTTAGATATTCGAGTATATATGTGCTTTAAACTAAGCATGGTAATACCGTCTTAAACCAGACGATTAAAATATAACTTTGAATATCCTCCAGAAAAATTATTGCTCCGGAACGGGAAGTTGATGCAATCAATTTGTCCCCAATTTGGAACTGTACAAATAGGCGATACTTACTCGCAAGCAAAGCGGTCGGTCAATAGCATCGCGTCCAACTCCGCTGGAATACCGAAGTCAAACATGCACCCTTCTGCCTCGGGGGAGACACAGTCTTTAAGAAATCAGTAAAGCCAATCAATCTATCAATCACATATCGGTTATACTCTTTTTCACCTAAGATGATCCCTATGACACTTCATTGTGTTCTGAATCACGCATCTTACGATTGACAAACGAAAATAATTTTATTGCACACTTTTTTCATTTTATTGCGGCGTCATTAGGAAAAATATTTAATTAGTAATTTTAAACTTTTAAAAGGGAAACAGTATCGTTTAGTTTAATTTAAACTAATAGATATTAAAAAAAATATAAAATTAAATAAGTGTGCAATAAAGTTATTTTCGTTTGTCAATCGTAAGATGCGTGATTCAGAACACAATGAAGTGTCACAGGGATCATCTTAGCTGAAAAAGACTATAGTGTTCGATGCGGTGTCAGCAATCTATCTACGTACAGTGGGTGATCTGTATCGATTCTTCTCCTAACCTCTTTGGCATTTTCGTTCTTTTCTTGTTAGAAAAATCAAAATGGTTGAACAGTATATTTCATAATTTACACATTAATTAAAAACGTTGACAATTAAAACTAAACTTAAGAATAGTACCCACAAATTGATCATAGTAGGTGGGATAGTTCTTGTATACAGTTATGTTATTTATGGAATATGGGATATAATCAAAAACATTTTCATGTAAAAATGTTGCCAAGACGAGTTCTCATAGCTTACTATGTGAAAAAGTTATCAGCTCAGCAGCAGAGTCAAGATTCTCGATCTATGCACCCTTACTTTACCAGGCTTAGCTTACATACATACTCTACATCATCATCATCATCAGCCCTTACACGACCCCACTACTGGGACAACGGCCTACCATAAACTAGGGCGATAAAGCCTTACTTACCTAACCACCCTGGCCAAGTGCGCACAACCACAACCAAACCACAAAACAACCTAAGAATTTCTCTTAATGAAGATAAAATGGTTTGTTCATTTTTCTAATATGTGTCGCACATGACACGCGAAGCTGCAAAGAAACAAATTTCAAATAAAGCCATTTGAAACTTCATTTTTATTAATTTTGCTGGTATCCTTATACCTACCTGACAAAACACGATTTCTAACGTTAAATTACTTTTTGATTAAAATACAAAACAAGCATAATGTACTTCCAAGTTGATTAATATAAAGATTTACTTGTTCAACAAGGCACAGCAGACGGATTGCTTGTTTGAAAACTTTTGGGGTAACCCAAACCAACCCCATTAAAAGGCGTCTTTAGTGCGCACAAATTTAATGCGTTGCAAAATAATCGACAGCATTTATACAATTTTATTACAAGAATACAGTAGTACAATTAGAAACTAGTAATAGCTTTAAATATTAGTCTTTATGGGTCTACACGCTATATTAGGAGTAGCAAATACATAGCTAGCCTGATCATGTTCGCTCGCGACCATGATTGGTGTAACCCAGTCGAAACGTCGGGCAGTAAGTAGCTATGTATTTACTCCTAATATCGCGTGTAGACCCATAAAGACTAATATTTAGTGTAATGGAACGCGAAAGTCTAAAATCTTAAGTAATAGCTTTGCTATCGAAAAAAAAAACATGATCTTATATACTTACTGAACGTAGTTCACTCCAAAATTCAACTATTTCCCTGCCACGTTGATAAATCATTAACTCCGAGCGCTACACAACACATTACCACCTTGTAAAGTACGAGGCTCCCACTCCACCGAGATTGGCTCATTAATTTAACAACGTGCAACACTTAAACCAGGCTTGCCAACATTTTCCCAAATGAAGTGGCGGCAAAACCCACCCAACTAACCCCGCTACCTTTAACAACCTACCCCCAACCAGTTAAAGACCAAATTCCCGTGTACCAAACGCAAAATTAGCGTGGCTCAAGTAGAGAAACAGGCGAGTTAAGTTCGCGGCATTATCATCCTTGTGAGTTCAGGTAGTCCCCCTTTTGATTTGTAGGGTAATCTACTCGTGAATATTGTCTACTTCATTGTTGTTAATTTACATCCTATAATGGAGGGTTTGGCGAATTTTGATTATGCTCCGCGTGAGGTACTTGCGATGGGTTATGCTGACTTGTACAAGTTGTTTGCGACATGGATTCACTTAGTCTTGATATTCAAGAAGAGACAGTTTTTTTTGTAAATTTTAATCAATAAAGGTGAAGGTTTTCAATAAGACTGAATGATATGTTTAGTAAAAAAAAATTACTTTAAAATGAAGTCTCATACGAAATATGTGATTATGATCATACTTAAGATCATTATGATGCAGTGCGTCTGAATATTGGTGTTTAACCCGTTATGGCATATTAAAATAATCAATATCCACCATAATGTGGTAAGTGTATTGACCAATTTAAATCGGTGGCCATATTTTTTTAAGCTGCATGCAGATTGACTGGGTCGACGGTGTATATGGAGTCAGACTCAGAGTCCAGGATACAATTTCCAATCAGGAAAAAGATTTGTTTGATTTGAGTTTTTTCCGTGTTTGGCTATGTTATTTAGATATTTGAGTATATATGTGCATAAAACTAAGCAAGGTAATACCGTCTTAAACCAGACGATTAAAATATAACTTTGAGTATCCTCCAGCAAAATTATTGCTCCGGTACGGAGATGACGCAATCAATTTGTCCCCAATTTGGAACTGTACAAATAGGCGATACTTACTCGCAAGCAAAGCGGTCGGTCAATAGCATCGCGTCCAACTCCGCTGGAATACCGAAGTCAAACATGCACCCTTCTGCCTCGGGGGAGACACAGTCTTCAAGAAATCAGTAAAGCCAATCAATCTATCAATCACATATCGGTTATACTCTTTTTCACCTAAGATGATCCCTATGACACTTCATTGTGTTCTGAATCACGCATCTTACGATTGACAAACGAAAATAATTTTATTGCACACTTTTTTCATTTTATTGCGGCGTCATTAGGAAAAATATTTAATTAGTAATTTTAAACTTTTAAAAGGGAAACAGTATCGTTTAGTTTAATTTAAACTAATAGATATTAAAAAAAATATAAAATTAAATAAGTGTGCAATAAAGTTATTTTCGTTTGTCAATCGTAAGATGCGTGATTCAGAACACAAGGAAGTGTCACAGGGATCATCTTAGCTGAAAAAGACTATAGTGTTCGATGCGATGACAGCAATCTACCTACAGCACAGTGGGTGATCTGTATCGATTCTTCTCCTAACCTCTTTGGCATTTTCGTTCTTTTCTTGTTGGAAAAAACACAATGGTTGAATATTTCATAATTAAAATATTACTTAAAAATTATGAATAGTATCTATACTTAAGAATAGATCATAGTAGGTGGGCTAGTTCTTGTATACAGATAGGTATGTTATTTCTGAAATATAAGATATAACCAAAAAAATTATAATGTAAAAATGTCGCCAGGGGAGTTTCCATAGCTTACCATGTGAAAAAGTTATCAGATCTCACGTAGAGTCAAGATTCTCGATCTATGCCCCCTAACTTTACCAGGCTTAGCTTACATACATACTCTACATCATCATCATCATCAGCTCTTACATGACCCCACTACTGGGGCAACGGCCTACCATAAACTAGGGCGATAAAGCCTTACTTACCTAACCACCCTGGCCAAGTGCGCACAACCACAACCAAACCACAAAACAACCTAAGAATTTCTTCGTAGGTGTGCAGGTTTCCTCATGATGTTTGCCTTCACCGTTAAAGCGTTGAATATACCGTACATATGAATTTCAAATTTTAAAAACATGTTAAAACAGTGATACGTGGAACTTGAACTTGCGACCTCTCGTATGGCAAGCAACGATATTAACCTATCTTCTAGCTATCAATCGAGCGCTTACTCTACATTTCAAACGTGACGCTTTTACGTTTTGCTACCGTTAAGAAGATATGATAGGCAATCGTTCACCGTGTGTGTAATATAACGGCCTCTCTGCTATTCCACTCACTGTGTCAAACACACCCTAACCTTTTTATGAATGTGTTTGCGATAATTCGCTTTAGGGCAGTCGGATAATTGATCGTGTTATGGCTAAAGGGCCGATTGAAAGACTTTAGGGGCAGTTGTTTTCAATTAGCTGATTTCTATTTGCAAGTACTATTTGATTGTATAATAATTTGTAATAGATTTCCGGTTAGAAATATACTTACTACATGACGATTTTTCGTAAGTTTACATCAATTGTTACAGGAGGATTGTCCATGTTATTGTAAGATTTAAATAACTGCGTACAAAATGATAATAACTGATTAAGCACACTTTCATGTTATTTAAAGACAACTAAATGAACAATATTTAACTGGAGATATCTTACAATTGAGGTAGGAAATTAATTTAAATTCGGAAACGATACATTGTTACTAACCTAAACAAGTGAATATATCAGAACATAGTTTTCCGGATATCAAAAATACGTAACATACGGGGGCGCGAGCGGGTGAAGTAATATGTAAAACCAATTTTACCTAATTATGGACACGACGTTTCGAGCTCTTGACGAGGTTATGGAAGACTTAATAATAATTTGTATTAAAGTTTTTAATACCAATTAATTATTCGTATGTAATTGGACTATAGGAAGAGGAAATCTGATTAAACCATTACTCAATTTGTCACAGTGTTTGCTCTAACAGTCATTAGACAGAGCAAATCCAGTAATCATTCAATGAAATCATTAATAATGACGTCAATATTCCGGGATTATTTGATATCATTAATCATTCGCTTTATGCCATACAGGTGGTTATTTTAGCACGTACTTAGTTTTTAATGGTACAATACGTCTGTCCTAGATTCTCATATTTTCTTCTTTAAAATATGACATATTAGTGTGTCCACAAATTGTTCATATATGTATTTAATGTATATAAATTGTTTTTCCATACTGGGTCGTTCCCAAAATTATCGAAGGCATCTCCTAATTGTAAGTGCAATTCAGTGTGTTTATACTCCAAAATTGTCAAAATAAATAGAGTTATCAATCATTATCAATAGCCCACTTTGTAAAGTAAACTTTCGATACCAACATTACAAGTCAACCATAGTTACCAACCGTAATGACCACAACAAAAGCAGAAAAAGAATTTGTCACATCCGCAACAACATTATAAAACCGTGTCCACAGCATCAAACAGATAAGCACTAAATTCCCTTTACTAGCCCTAACTTACTCCGTCTCAACGAGGGTGCTTCCCTGCTCAAACACAACTTGTAAAGTGATTGAGTCCTTTCTGGCAAACACATTTCCAATCGGCAAATCGAATGATACTCTAAAACAAGCCTTATCCCAACGACATAAAGATGGTAACATGTTGTGTAAGATGTAGTATCGCATTGAGATTTGTTGTTGAGACTTCGCAAAAACCACGGTACCAACATAAGTTTAACTACTAACGCAATGCCAATTCTCAACCTTAACGTCAAGTGGTAAGGTCGAAGGAGTGTTTTCGGGTGTGATATCGCAGTGGCGTGATTTGTCGAGCCTGTAATACCTTCGGTATCGGCACCGCATTCAAATTGGACTGAATGCAGTGTTTGCCCGCCTTTTTGAGTGGACACGCGGGATTTTTTGGGTTCCCCAACCAAAGGGTCCCGTGGTTGAGATTTGCTCGTATTCACTTTGTCCATATAATATTGACACCCCGAAGTTGATGGTCTACCAATTGTATGCTTAATCTAACATTCTATGATCTCCCTTTAAGCCTGTGAGCAGCAATCTAATCTTAGACCGGTTTATATTTACCCTACACTTAGTATGCAATAAAAATACTTACTATCTCTGTGCTGGAATCGTTTCAGTCGGAATGTTGCTTACTCTACTTTGAAATTATCAACGATTAATTGATATTTTGAGAGAAAATTACGTACCTACCTTTAGCCAAAGGTCTTGCCTCAAATGAGTCTATAACACCGGCTTACAAGGCTGTTACTAAAATCGAAAATTAACTCTGAGACATATCGTAAGAAATTACGACATATCGTCATTTCTGAGCGGGACAGGTTTTATTTTAAAACTAGCGCCCACGATTTTTAGAAATGTTGAACAACTATTATTTACTTATTTATTTTATTTAAATTCCTGTCGAAATCGGTCCTGCCCTTTCGGAGATAAGCGGAAACAGACAGACAGACAAATTTTTTTTTAATTTGTGTTTTTGTTATTGGTACCCGATAGTGATTCATACCCATTCAGTAAGAAGTCGTTATTTTAATATTACAGACGCTTAAATTTTATTTAGTTGTATAAGTAAAAAGTACAAATATACGGAATCCGAGTACTTCTCTCACCTGCACGTTTTCCTTCTGTCAGACAGCTCTCGTTACTGTGGAGTGATGAAATTGGAACTTTCAGCACGCGATGGCACTACGCTCGTTCGTTTTTAAATTTCTAGTGAGATTCAAAGTATTCTGCAGAAATGAAGAATTGTACTTCTAATTATCTGTAAACATTTTATTTTATTGTTATTGACAATTAACAAGCACAAAGAAAAAACTGATCATATAACGTTTCCATTTTTCCAATAGAGGCCTCTAGAAAAATAAAAAACATAAAGTAGATTCGTAAAGAAGTACACCTTATACTTACCTAATAAACACATATAGTAAATCGAAATAAAGTTAATCTACTAAAAAATGCTTTTTACATGTACTTATAAAACGTTGATAGACAGCAACATATTGTTATGTATGGTTATCATCTACCCAGAAGACTCCGTCAAGAAACTCTATAGATAATATCATACCTACTTCATGCTACAATACTCAAAACGGGTCTCTAAATAATTATGTTTAGAACAGTATTATACTTCTTCTTAAGATGTTGATGTGGAAGAAGCGAAAGTGGTGTGTCAGAACCGTAGCACATGGTAGGAAGTGATCTCTGCCTACCCCTCTAGGAAAATGGCGTGATTCTATTGAATGTATATAGTATTATTCACTAGATTAATCCGTAAAAATATTTTTATTTCAATCATGACAGTTACTTATCAAGAACACAAGTTAGTCCTGACTACACCATACCATCTTACAACAGCCTCCATTACTCGACACTCAGTTCAGTAAGCCGTGAACGCCGCTAATAATTGATGAGTGCATTAGAGACAACACGTGTTCCGTATCTTTTATTCACAAATCGGGACGGGAACGGAGATGGATCGTACTTTTTAGGGTTTCGTGGCTGAACGGTAAAACGCAACTTTTTTGCTAAGAATTTGCTGTCAAGCTTGGTTTAACTTAAGAACTGTAATAGCCAAAGCCTAAGAGTAAGTCGTTTCAAGCGAAAGAAGTGTTCCTTGTTTTTTTAAATTATTGTTAAATGGATCCAGTAGCTGTTATTACTAATATCGTACAAATAAATACAAACATTGAACTTATATCACCCATTCCGATTTCAGATATCATACGTCAACTCTAAATTTAACGCCGTCTCTCAAATAGTCATTTAAGTTAAACTAAGATAAATAAATATGTTAGGAAATAGGAGATAGTTATAAGATAAATAATAAAGATTTTATTTATCTAAGATAAAAAGGCTAAATGTAAGTAGGTTTCATACGTACAAATTGAAAAAGCCTTTATTGAGCGCGTTCCTTTAATCGGACTCAAAATAAATCTCCACACATTTGCATCCTAAAAGAGCACTACATTCTTAACTCGATAACATAGTCAAAGAGCTTTAATCCAAACACTCGCCGTAACCCCTCTATAGCACTTTGTAATTTCGTCTAATCCGATATACAAGTTTTAACACCCGGCCGGGCCCGCCCGCGGCGGCGAAAAAAGGGTCTGTGATAAGTCTCGAAAAACTGCACGTTTTCACACGGTCACATCCCGTAGGCGAAGGGCTAAAGTCCTTAAAAGTCACATTACTTTACACTTTACACCACTTTATTTCATCGCAGAATACAACAGGTATTATGTAGATAGATTAACGGCTCTCGTTATAAGGTAAGAAATACATAAGGCGTACGACTGATTTCTACTGAAGACTAGTGTCTTGTGTAGTTCACATATCTCCATTTGCACTAGCACAATTCAGCGCATGAACACAAGTGCATTCTCTGTTACTGAGGTCATAGTTCGGTGAAACGTCAATCAGACATAAAACCGATGAGAGTTCGGGCGCAAGACTCCTGACTCGTTCATAATGGAGCTTAAAGCGTGCTTTTCGAGACACTTCTTGGCTACAGGCTGAATATCTTCGTAGCAGAAAATCTCTGTTCCTTACCTTATCTTAACAAAATAGATCACTGAAACAGTTCAATGATTTGTACTTAAATTGGAACACCAAATAGCATAAAAGTAACACAAAATGTTCCTGGCTCTTGGTCCATATGAATTAGGAATGGAAATTCTTCTTTCCCCGTCTCCCTCACACGTTGTAACGCGAAAAAGAGAGAAAACATGCCATAATTGAAATGATTTTGAGCCGGACCTTCCTGTGTCATACCCTTTTAAATGATTTAGAACGGATTTGAGACCTCCATAATGGAGTTTTAATTTGGAAGGCGAGTTTAAAAGCTTTGGATTATTAAATGGACTCCCATCGCTAAAGAAGTAGCCTAACTTTATTATGTGTCATGTGAGGTAATGATTTTTTTTTCTAATTTATCTAATCGGGGTAAGGCAAAGGGATCTAGCCCGTACAGCCTAGTCTTCTTAGGTATTACGGCCGGAGGCGTATGATAATGAAACGCACCCGACCATAACTAAGACACTACATCTAGTGTCTTAGTCCTTAGTAGTAGATCTTAGTCCTGTAGATTATAGAGTTTTACTCTCAACCGCAAAGTTTTAATATCAAAATTTAACAAAAAAAACATATGTTTGTCACCAAAGTAGGTGGAGGAACATTTTTCTACGTTACCTAATATTAGGTCACGTAACTGACATTATTCAGCACAGAGTACATTGAATTACGTTCCACCGGTATTGTAAAAGATACACAAACCGCAATTGCAATTAAACAAGTTCGAAACTTGAGCAGCGCGACGGGACGACTCCCCAACTCAGAAGTACAACAATGTTATTTTTCGTATAAACCGCTACCACCGCAATCTACAAAAGAAACAAGATGAAACTTGGCGCGCAGTCTGACTCCGATACAAAGGGGAGCGAGCTCGTTACCATTCATAATTCACGGAGGAAACTCCTCGTACGTTTTCCCATTAGAAATTTTATAAGGTTTTTATTGCGTCGCCGCCATTGCGCCAGCCACCTCGCAAAAGTTGCGCTGCGGTGTTTGACAGCTCGCGAGCGCGGGAAATGGAACGCCCGCGCGCTTTCTTTTACTTTTTTTTTTAATACAGATCCACACTAAAAAGGTTTTGCAGTAAGCGTATTAAAAAGTTTCTGCTTCAAATTTTGCTGCGATTAAAAATAAATATTTTTAGAGCGCACTGGGGCGATGTCTCGAAATGTAGTTTTATAATTTAATGCAACAGTAATTTGTAACAGATAACTGAAATATGCAAACTACATAGTTTTTTGAATATGTTATTTAAAATATTATTACCGAAGCCAAATTGTGTCCCGAGTCTATTAAATTTGTTGAACAAGCGAGCCTAAAAGTTGGGTACTTTACAGAGCAATTTTGGGGAAACAAATTTAGCTGAAAATGAAATGGCAAGTCCTTTGCGGCCAGAAAGTTAATTTGTGCTTAACAGAGCTTTGTCAAAGAGTATTTTGTTTAAATTATTTTATAATATTTGTGTGTGTAGGTACTACCAATATTTAAGCCATATTAAAATTTTAAAAAATATGAGTATGAAATAGATACTTTATAGTACTGAAACAATAATCAAACTAACATACGAGAAAACAAATAGGTACCTACGAGAAAAAAAATACTAAAAAAAAATTATTTTATTAATAACGTCAAAAACACACGCTAATAAAGCATTTTTGATTGTTTTGTGATACCTAAGGACCAGACGAAAACGTTATGAAAGGCAAGCAAAATTAGTAACTATGTTTACGCTACCAAAACGTAAACATAGTTACTAATTTATCTACGAATACAATATTTAAGTTCTTGGTATGAGATATAATAGAACATACCGTATCTGACTTAAAATGTTCTTTGTATCGTGATTGTCTTGAAAACATTACATTTCCGGAGTCATTCTTGCGAAAGCTAGTCTTGAGTTCGTATCGACCTTTGAGCGGGCGATAACTTGCTCATTAATTAAGAACGTGGTAGTTATATCATTTGCCGTAGTAAATATATTTATTTCTTTATTATGGGCACTACTACGAAAACAATATAAAGTACATTGTTAAAACTTAAAGCTTCATATTGAAACTAACTGATTGTATTAGTGGCTGTTAAGGTTCACCAGCACATAGATAGAAGTATGTTTTATGTTTCTATGCCTAACCATTTTGTTAACAAATAACAACAATATTAATACGTTTCGCAATCTACAAGCTACCAACCTTGTAGTTAACGCTCCTTCCTTTTATCAAATCAAATCTAAGCCCATATTTTTGCGGTGCTACCAACATAAAAACGAGAGATGAAACGTGATTGGCCACCGGACAGGTGTCAGCCCTGCGTTCGCCTGACGACCTCTATTAATTAAAACGCTGTGTAAACCGAGCTTTATCGGGTGCGGCCACGGCGCCTAAGGGGGTGTACACGTAAACAGTCGAAATACATAATTAATAAATATTAAACCAAACTCATTGAATGATTGATTAATTTCAATCAACGAGCGGGCAAGACTACCTGGCTTGAGTAATTGAAAACTTGCACATTTCGTTTTTGATGTGAGCACTAAGACGAATTTTTCCGATGTAAGATTTTAGACTTTCGCGTTCCATTATACTAAAAAATATTAGTCTTTATGGTTCTACACGCGATATTAGGAGTAGCAATTATGATTTTTTCCGACATTCACACTCTAAGAGTTAATGTCGGAATTAAAATTGTTAGGTAGTTAAAATTGTACGCGTATAAAGTCGCGTCGAACAAATAGTTTAATAATATGATGCGTTTACCGCGATTCCATTTAAATGGTCGATAATGTATCACTCCCTTGCTTAAGGGCCGGGCGGATAACTTTAAAAAAAAATATCTATAAACTGTTCTTTATATATTTTTTAGTGACCCGCCCTCGCTTCGCTTGGGGTATATTAAACGTAAAATAAATAATAAAATAAACCGTATCAAAATCCGTTTTGTCGTTTTAAAGATTAAAGCATACTTACATAAGGACAGACAATCGCGGGAAGCGACGTTGCTCTATATTATGTAGTGATTTTATCTTACTATTAGGTGCAATGTGCAGGAAATCATTATTAGTCCGGTCAAAATAGACATTTAACCTAGGAAAAATTCGCATAGAGCTGAAAATTGGCATGAATGTTGGGAACACTATTACAAATAATCTGTCAAAAGTCCCCATCGATCCCACGTCTGCAAAAAAAAATAATCAAGGTCAAATGTCACAAATATCAGTTTTATGCACTTTTGAGCGAAACGGTAAGTTTAATCATAAAAGTATGTATGACAAAATTACTTATCACGTAATTATCTATAAAAAATGTCTAAACACTTTGTTCCTAAGATTCACCATTTCAGAGATATAGCGATGCACAAAGTTGAAAAAGTTGTATTTTCAAACGCTTCCAGGCCCCCATGCGATTGTGCTAGACAGTTAAATTTTAACGAATGATGTATCTCAGTTGCCTCTATAACATCTAATACTAGAAACAACATGAAACCAACGTGTAAAGTGGGTTCTCATACAAAACCTATGTTTTTTTTTCTTACATTTGGGCGGTTTTTAACGTGGTTACCCTAGTGAACCTATTCCAGGTCATATATCGATCAAAAACGATATCAACAGATGAATGCATATTATGTAAAATATGAATTTTCTAATGATTAAAACCACGATATCTCGCGAATGGTGAGTCGGAAAAGAAAAAGTGACTGGACCATTTTTGTAGAAAATTGTATGATCTACAACTTTTGTTTGACCTATTTTTACGATAATACTTACTGTTTTCGAGAAAAATGGAAAAATCCTTAATTTTATACTTTTGACCTTGAATAAATTTTTTTGCAGAAGTAGGATTGATGGGGATTTTTGATATTTCGTTTATTATGATGTATTTAACGTCTCTGGCAATTTTCAGCTCTATGCGAATTTTGTCTAAGTTAGCACTTATTTTTGTCTATTTTGACTGGACTATATGTTCACCATTAAGAAAAATATAAGAAACCTTTTCATAAGTAAAAAATCTGTTTCATACTAACGTTGGGCTCTGCTACAACAGGCTATGTAGATCGTAGTAAGTCTACGGTTCTTATGCTACGACCACCCGTAGCCGCGTAGTCGTAGCGCTTTATGAAATAATTACGTCAAACTTGTATTAAGTTTCCGCGACCCTAATGTTTTTTTATTTGTATTTCAAAGAGGTGAAAAACGTTTAGATTATTGTGATAGACCATAGTGTCCAAGCGTCACAAAACGAATCAATAATAATAGTGCCCTTCTGTCAGACACTTCTAAATCATAAAAACGTAATAACAAGTCAAGTGCTATACGTAACTAGGTAGTTAGTTAGTTAGATTTTAATAGTAGTTTCATAACTGTGAGGCTTAAGCATGTGAAAAGCACAAGGATGTTACAATGTAACTGCGCTCAGTTACAATGTAAAATCCTTGTTCCAGCTCGGGAACGCCACTTGACTCCGTAAAGTAGTAACTACTCGTCTGAACTACTATTTAAAAAAATAGTTCAATACAGTGTGTTTATAGCTTTATGGGCGGCCAGCGGCACCCAATTAGTGCTTGCGGGCGTCGCGCGCCAAAAATTATGCGGCTTAACGGCTCCCGCGTAATTTTGACAAATCGCCGTTCCGTTCCACGCACCGCCGCTCGCTGATCGATTACGCCATTAAAGCGATCCCTGCCTCCTGCCGTTCGGTTTTGATTTAATTGATTTCAAACAACGCGATGCGATATATTTTATTGGCGATGACGTGTTTTGTTTTTTGCCGTCTTGTGACGTCTTGCATGTTTCTGCTTTAGTTTATTAAATACCCTACTGTGTCAGCGAAGTTAGAAACTACCCAACCCATAAATTTATATTTAACTATATATTCAAGACAATACCCGCAATTCAAAATTTACTTCATTAATTACACAAAGTCTCAAAAAAAGGAACTCATTACTTAACATTTGGGTTAGTGTGTTGCTAAATTGTATAATAGTTGGCTCCTCTTTATCGATTTAAAATAATTCCAAATTCTAATGTTACTTCAAGCAGTGAGTAATTCTCATTGCTAGAAGTTCCATCGTACTCTAAGAACTTAACACATCAAAACACGAAAACACTTCTTGCAAAAATATCGAAAAAATAATAAAAACTTTATTAGTGGAGCCTCGCGGCGTGAATTTCAAGAATTCAAAATGGCCGTCGGAAACGCGAGCGCGCGCGGTTTCTTGCCGCGTATTACCAACATTACCATACTTCAGGCGAAGCTTATTTAAATGCTCCACCGACTCCATTTAGAGCTTGGGAAAATAAAACTGGGAAACGGATCCCGCGATCTTTCGCTGAGCCGCTTTGTGGTAAATATGTATAGGCGGGAAGAAACACATTTTTCGGGCGGGAAAATTCAGACGACGCCATTTTGTGTCTTATGTTTAGGGCGTCATGAGAGAGGTTAGAAAATTGTGATTGAGTTGGAAGTTTGCCGGAGTATAAGTATCTACGTTTTGTCGCCGGCATCTTTTTATTTTATCGAGTTTTATTTGAAGCTCAGCTGCCTGGGATGTTGTTTGCGCTTGTTGTATATTTTTTGTGTGTCGCAGTATATGGGTGGTTATAAGTATCTTAGCGGGGCTTTTGTAGCATGAAGTTTCTTATATTTCTGTCGGCATTGAGCTCAGCCTGTTTGTTTAGATTGTTCTGTCGGTAATGTACTTAAGTTAGGAGAGCGGGGGAGAGGAGTCTATTCAATTGGTACAATAAGCAGCATCCATTCCATTCGTAAAGTACTTTCACACATTTCGAATAAACCGTAATTCTTAATTACTTTCATTAATATTAATTATTATAAAAAGGAGCACTAGTATTTTTATCATAAGCAATATAAACATAAGCAAAACTCATTAACAAAAAATTCAAAAGATCTTTTGTTAAAAATATTCTTCGTTAATTCCTCGAAACGTTATTCTAAGTGTAAGCGGAGTTCCAGCAAATCATCTCAATTTGCTCGCCTTACCCAGAATGTTTGAATATAAAACAAAGCAAAAATTAAGTTAAACGATTAAAAAGGACTCCCGGAGCGCTCACTGCTCTGTTTGAACAATGATTCCATTATCTCCGCTCTAAGATAAAGCTGAATAGCCGCCAATTTTGTTCCATTACTCTCGGGCTCCAAGAGTACATATTATCCGTAAAACGGAACGCAAACAAAGCGAACGTCGTTCTCCCGCCGACGATAACTTAATTTCAGTCCGCCATAAGTACGTAATTAGCGAGCCGCTGCCTTATCGGCTGGGGGTAATTAACCTTAGGGGGTGCCACCCCGCACCTTGAATACCTCCTCGCAATATTTCCGCCATATTATCCCCGAGTCCGCCCACCTCCTACGCCAATGGCGGACGTTCCCGCGCTTTTGTTTCGCGCCATCGCCGCTTCGTTCCGAAACGTTCTAACGCCTGTCTGTTATCGTTGGAAATTTTGGCTGTATGCGTGTACGGGCAGTGGTTTGTTTTCTTTGTCGCACGTTTATTATGCCAGTATTTCGCTGGTGTCGGAACGTGCTAAATTCTTTTGCTTGTTCAATAAATCTGGACTCTATGGAAGTTGTTATTAAGATATAAAGTTGTGTTTAAGTGGATTATTCGGCAGAAGGGTGTCGTCAGTTCATATTTCATGCGTTATCATCTTTTATTGAGTGCGAGGCGGCATTGTTGTCGGTTTACTGCGGTTATCTCCCCAGCGCTGTGTTTAGCTCGCCTGATGAATGGCATATTGGTGCCGTGTATTACGCCGCGCATGGCTCCCATGAGCGTCGCAAGATACATTTTTAAGTCGGTAAATTATGCTAATGGAAGATTCTGATAGTGACTTTGTTAGGAAAGTAATTAAAGATCATATCGATCATGGTTCGCAATTTAGTGATTGTAAAATTAAGTTATAAAGATTTGTATACTTTAAGTGAATTTAAATAAAAATATTGTATAACTTGTACTATTTAGTGACTTGCACACAGCAAAAACGCAGTATATTCTTTTGAAATTAAGGACTTTAATTTTTTTTTTATATTAATCGACGACTTCATGCGAGTTGAGGGCGGGAGGCTATTGGGCGATTTCCTCTTTCGCTAGGATTTAATTTACATATTAGCTGCATTCCTATTTTGTGTTGCGATGTTATACTTATTTAAAACAGCTTATATGGCCGATGCTTGAGGTCATTGCTTGCCATGCGAGAGGTCGCCAGTTCAAAACCCGCCACGTACCACTGTGTTCTCAAATTTGAAATTAATTTTTTTTCAGGTGGGAGACGTTTTGTCGACCGGTTGCTGTTACCACCATACAGTTGCGTAAAACCCGCCAAGTGACTCTGGCCTCTCTCGGTCAGGTCGCGTTCCGGGATCAGCACTGTACGAACCGGAGCCAGGGGGACCATTTTTGCGGCAAGCGCCGGACCAGTGGAGTCTTAGCGGCGGCATTGTGCGGGCGGAGCGGGTCAGCCCGCCGGCCTGGGAGACCCGTAGAAACGGGGGCCCTTCCGTCCAGCGGACTGGCCAACTCGGACCCGCACAGCTCAATACCAATGCGAGACTCCACGCCTTGTCTCGTTGTTGCCGCAGCAGTGGTCTCCTCTTTAAGCGGGCTTTCAGGGTGAGTGCGACAGGCTCAATATGGTCTATTGTGCCTGTCGACCTCATATTTGGATCGCTTTCCATCAGGTGGAGTGAGGTCATCTTGTTAGCTTATTATAAAAAAAAAAAACATACGATTATGCAACGCTATAACGGTGAAGGAAAACATCGTGAGGAAACCTTCGAAATTATTCGTAGGTGTGCTACGAATAAATTGTAAGGTTGTGTAGTCGACCAACCCGCACATGGCCAGTGTGGTTAACTAAGACCTGATCGCCCTAGTTTAGGTCCATGCCCCAGCAGTGGGGACGTATATCGGCTGATAATAATGATGAAGTATGTCAGACAATCAATCACTAATTTCCAAAATATCCGTCCAAGGCATAATAATGCTGCTATAATGAACGTCTTTCAAGCATTCGGTAGTTCAATTAATAAATACCGCAAAGTAAAGAGTCGGCCCCACATGTGTCAGCCGATCAAAGGCGGAGATTTTTTTGTCACTTAATTACTTACAAATTATGACGCAAAAAATGGCCGCCGCGTGAACTTTGCCACGGATGGTCTCGCGGAACCATTTAGAAATGTTGCGTTGTAGACTTAAGAAAGCTTATAAATAAAAAAAACATTATCTATGATTATAGAATTTTCTTATATCATTATTTTTTATTCAAAGGATAGAATTATCGTCTTAGAATAAAATAAACTTCAAAAAAGCGATCGTTGACTGATGCTGACACATCTTAATTTCCTTCGTATTCTACGGTTGATGTAAAACAAAATTAATTAAATTGTTCTCATCCTACTCGTTTTCATCTTCTTTTCTGTTGTATAAATTGTCAATTACCTACAATATACCTAAATAAATAAATATTTGTGACATTACCACAGACGGTCATCTGACTAAGCACACTAAACTAAGCAGAGCTTGTAATATGGGTTTCAGAGACTGAAATAATATATTCATAAGTATTAAATCAATACATAGTTAAATACATAATCACACCACATTATTGATATATTTTGTAATATCCGATACCCGAGTAGTTATCTACGTAGATACATAGATATATCATGATCATGGCGCTTGCAACAGTGCCGAAATATCGGGAGCTCATTAAAACAAAACAACATAGTAGATATCCCGGACACTTTCAGTTTTCTAGATACGATATACCTTTGAATTGGATAGGTAAGTATGTACCTACTCAAGTTGACTGACTTCACTGTTGAGCGCGACAAATTGCAGACAGGGCCGCCAATCTATCCGTAATCCGGACGATCAATCATGTCCCTCTTTCTCTTGTGCCCCCTTTAATAATGTCCTCTACGGCATTTGCTTTTCGCTGCACACGTGCTTAAAACATTTAACTTAATTTTACGGTTTTGAGAGATTTAACAACTTAACCAACAAGGTTCCTGTTATGTCCTAAAGTCTTATAGTTATTTATTAACCCCTATTTTTGCCCTTTGGAATGCACTATCTATTACAGTTAGTGATACTACGCACTAACTTCAAAACTTGATCGGAAATTAAATACTTAGTTTATCGAAACGACTATGAAGTTATTGGTAAAGATTATTTATCTATTCCTATCGGTACAGAAGCAGGTAAATATTCGAGTTCTTTCCCGCCTAGCACAAAGTTTTATGTTGAAGAAAAAAAACAATTGCCAAATGTATGGTTTCAATTTATAAATCTAGTCATTTCTAACTGTTCCATATCCCAATCCGGTTCCGTTCCGTTGCACGCGCGGCTCGCGGCGTCACTAGTAGCCCGTGCGAAGTCTCACTCCTCCCACTCCCACCTAATTAGCTTCCGTAAGCTGTAAATCTAACGTCTTTGCCGACGTCAACGCGCGCTTTGATCATGGAACAAGCGGAACGGAACGCGCCATGTGAGCGAGTGAACGGTTTCTGAACGCAGCACTTAATGTCAAATGTGGCGGGAACTATGCCGCGCTCGAAGGAGTTTTAATTTGTTCAGGATGTTGGATGGATGTTCTTATTAGTTAGTGAGAAGCCCTAGTTTGAGCTTTTAACAAATTAACAAATAGTGATCTTTGATAATTATTTTTTAATTCCAAATTATTTGTAGACAATGAAGCATAATCCGCTTTTTATAATCACTAACCTATAACAGCTAGAATTAATAAGTTTTCACAAATAACTACACAAATTGGGTTTTGATCCATTCACATTCATCGTAAAAGTTCTTCCGTCACCAAATGATCATCTTTCAAACATACTTACCTATATAATTATACAAATGGCTCCTCCTGATATATGAATTTTAAGTACCTATCTTGACTGCTTAATTTTAGGAAATGTAACTTTTACATTACCTAAAATAACGGTACCTACATTCCCACTAGTTCTACTACGCAGTTCTACTGCCATACATTTGATGGAAGTAAATATAGTGGAACTGCATAGCGTAACTATAATATTGTAGTGGAAATTCACCGTAATAACTACCTACATCAATGTAGTGTAGATATAAGTGTAAATAATTAACACCACCTCTATTTTTTTTCAGATAATGTACATTAAAACTGTCACCCAAGACATTTAACACATCCAGCCAATCACAACAGACAACGCCCAAACTAAGCGTAGCGCTACACACCATAGACTAACTTTTCTCCATCACGCAATGGCAGCACCTAATCGCTCTATCATATCAATCGGCCGTCCAGAAACAATCAATTAGTCCGATCCCCTTTCAATTACCAGCCGTGTCTGAACGTAATTGCCTCTCCCGGCTGGAGCATTACGTATGCAGGCAGCGATCCGAAGGCAATAGACACGATGAGACTTGGCAATTATAAAAAGCAGTCGAGCGAAATGAGATAGTGTAGAGGGGTTCCGTGATGTCTCGTTTTTCAGTTATCTGTAGGAAACATAATTATTTTTAAATGTTATATAGTAATTTAAAAGGTCTGTTTCTGACTTTATTACAGTGAAACCTGACTAAGTGGGACCTGGATAATTGAGAAACCTCCATATCTAGTAATCAATCGGGGGTCCCAACACCTAGGCACTGTATTACCTCTGTTAGTGAGACGAAGCAAACCTCTATATCTGGGATTCATTCTTTAATTTTTTTTTCTTATTTGCCTCTGTTACTGAGACAGCGAGTGTATTTCACATCTACAAACCTCTGTTACTGAGATAAAATCGTATTGTTTGTTTGCTTACTTATTCTACCCTCAAATTTCAATGACCTCCAGTTTTAGTTTCGCTTTATTATGTTTGTTTGAAAAATGTCAAAACATAAAATACTATCATTTCGTGAAAAACTGATGTTGATATCCGTTTATGAAGTATTACGAAAACTGAAACGTTTACGTACATCAGAATATTTTGAACTTGAACAGTGTTGCTAGCTTGAGTTAAGCATATTCGTAACATAAACGTTCCGATAAGTAGACCGATGATGATTAAAGTTGATTTAGAATGTTAACGTAAAACATTTTTTTAATAATCGCACCTCTATATCTGAAATAACCTGCTTTCTAACCTCTGTTAATGGAACCCTCTGTTATTGAGACAGATATTTATTTATACCTGGATATCTGAGACACTGGGTAAGTGGAATACCTCTATAAGTGAAACAATATTGCTGGTCCCTGGATGTCTTACTTAACCAGGTTTCACTGTATTTTGAAGAGTAGGTTTTTATGTAGGTAAATTGATTCATAAGATCCATGTAAGTTTTATCTCTTTTTCAAAAGCAACCATAAGCTACTTTAAGATTTTCACAGTAGTATACCAAAACAGTGTTCAAAGTAAAATCAATTCACTAATTTAACCTTCTTTGCCCTCTAATTTAACAAAAGTTGGCAAAAATTTGTTATAATGTCAAAAATCACACAAATTTTCAGATCCTTATTTTTTTTTTAGCTGACCGCGACCGCATTGATGCGTTTGAGATGTGGTGCTGGAGGAGAATGCTTCAAATCCCATGGACGGCCTTCCGCACAAATGCGTCTATTTTGCATGAACTTAACGTAAAGACCCGGCTCTCTTCTGTCTGCCTTCAAAGAGTGCTTGAGTTCTTTGGTCACATCGCCAGAAAGGAAGGGAACAACCTTGAGCAACTCATGGTCACCGGCAAGGTTGATGGCAGAAGGCCAAGAGGACGTAGCCCAGCTAGATGGACGGACCAGATTCGAGCAACCTTGGACACGGGGCTCTTCACTCGGCCAAGGAGAGGAATAAGTGGCGAAAAATTGTCCGGAACAAGATCATCCCGCATCTAGGGAATCACGACCCTCAGCAATGAGGATAGCGACGCGAGGAGGAGGAGGAGGATTTTTTTTTATATTAACTAAAAAAAGTTACATATAAAAAGTTAAGGATGTATGTATGTATATGCACTTTTATTTTCGTATAATCGTCACTTCCCTAATAATATTGTAAATGTGAATGAAACTGCCTGATTATCTGTTACCCTTTGACTAGGCGTCAACCACTGAATAGATTTTGATGAAATACATAGAGTAGATAGAGAAGGTTGGCAATAAACTTATTTACTAGTCTTCTTAACCGACTTTTAAGGGGCAAGCGTAACCGTGTGCAAAAGTCTAGCAATATTACAGAGTAGAAATTATGTGGCCAACGAAGACAAACATATCTATGGGCACACAAAAATGAATAATAAGTATATAGTTTTAAGAGATTACGGGCGTACCTTTTAGGTAAGGTACGTCTAAAATCACCTAAATGATTGCTAGAATCCATCCAAGATCCTAAACAAACATAGAACGATAGAACTTACCGAAATATTCCCTTATCCACACGTAACCGATCACATCTCGACACCTGAGTCGCCGACAGCCTGACGGACGGCTTCGCTGGACACCGGCCTCCCTGGACCCTATCCCCAACACATAAGGGTCATATTCCCTTGAGAACAACCGAGGGTGGTGTCATTATATTCAGATTATACAGAAGCTCCATCCTGTACGGTTTCGGCTGACCGGCGTAGGCTGGCCAAACGATTTTTGATAAATCTACACACCACGTACTAGATTATGTACCACACAGACTTTGGTTATATAAAGGCGAGTGTAGACAAGATCAATATAGTATACCTATCTTAAACGTCTCTTTAATTGAACCCCTAATCTAATTCATCATATAAGTTACAAATACAAAGGCAGGTCAAATCTTCCGATTCTTAAAAAAGTTATAAGTAAAGAAATCGATTCGGTTAAGATGATTTGATCGACATAAATCGATTAAAGCAATAAAAAAACCACAAAAAAAGAAAACGGCCGTCATTCGAAAATCAAACCGCTGTCAGAAGGCGTTCAGTGACGCTGTCATCGCCTGGACTTCAACGATTTTTAAAAATTACCATGGCTGTGGAAGTATGATGGTAAGCGCCTATTGGCCGGACCATGAACGCAGCCGCCGCCGCAGGAATCGGAGTAGCATTTGTGGTGCTGCTCCTCTTCATTAAATGGAAATGGTCGGCGGAAAAGGTAACTGTCACTTTGTCTTTCTTGGCTTAGGCAAAAGACTGACGAAAATCACCCTGATCAGGCTATGGCATAGGAGAGACAAAGGAAATTGACGGGAAAGTCCTAGTAACATAAATTGAAGTAGTTTGATTGCACGTTTATGTAAGCATTTAGAGAAATGGTACATTGAGTGATTCACATAAATGGCTCATCGTGTCTGCTCTAGTTCATAGCCCAGAAGTCGGTCAAATGTGTTTCTGGATTTTTTTGTTACTTAACCTTAACAATACCTATTCTTTGGCCAAATTAGTTACTGGATATCTAACTCAAATTCTGGGGTTATCGATATTATAAAATTTTCGTAAGACAAAAAGACAACAAGTACTTGAAAGCTATTGGTCCTACGTGAGATCATTGTAACTACCTATCCTTAATATTCGACACCCTAGACCTAATGGTAAGAGATAAACAACCTCATTTAACATTACGAAGTCAAAATCGTATCTTCATCAGGAAGAAGAGCCCCTGCCATGCACACCCATCCAGCTGGTGCACCGCCTGTGCCCGCACCACAACGTGGTCCAGAGCTACCAGGTGGAGGAGAAGGACAGCCTCGACGACCACTTGGATGTGCTGACTAGGAAGCTGGCGGAGAAGGTACAGAAGATTGTAAACCTATGTCTAAGTGATAGGGTTTATTTTCAAATGCTCTAATGTAGCCGTGGGTAGACCTCTTAGCAGCCACTTGAAGAAAGCTGGTGTAGAAGGTACCTACAGACGATTCTAAACTTTATGATAATGAGATCAGTTATATAGAAGGTGCCCGAATAATGTAACTTGTACTTTTTTATTCTTTACAAGATCCACAGTTCTTTTTTTTATTTACTTAGCCTATACTGTCCCACTGCTGGGAAAAGGCCTCCCCCAATTCACTCCAAAGCTGTCGATCTCCAGCCAAGGCCGACCAGTTCCGATTATAGGCATCCAGATCATCTCGCCACCTCTTTTTGGGCCTTCCTCTTGGTCGACGCCCATCTCCCGGTTGCCATTGGGTGACCAGTTTTCCCCATCTTTCAGGAATCATCCTACAGACGTGACCCGCCCAGCTCCATTTTAAATCCACAGTTCTTATTTAATGAAATTACGAGAAACCTTTTACAATGTCCATGGATCATTTGCAGGACATCAAATTCCAAACAAACGTAAAAACTGCCCCGAATGCTTTCCCATATTCGGGACGATTTGGATAAGTATGACATTATCGAAAAATGTCGAAATCAGGCAACGTACAATTCGAAAAATGGAAACGTATTCCAAACCGTCCCGAACAAGCACATAGGAATGTGCATTTGGTGCATGTCAAGGGTGACAAGATCAACCTTCCTCACTCTCCGCAGCCCGGTCATAAGATGTCATGTCTCCAGGAAGGCCGTCTCCGGCTCTCCAAGTCGAAGATCCGCGAGACCCAGCACGAGATTGACAGCCTCCACGCGATCGACCACGACGTCCGCACCAAGTACAGGGAAATGATGGAGTCGTTGAGGAGCGATTTGCTGGGCAACGAGAAGGAGTGCAAGCGGCTGCAGGAGCAGATTGAGTGGGTGTCGCGGCGGCGCGCCGAGCTTAGGGATGAGGTAACTGGACTTTGTATCTCCATTGTCTGTAGTTGAGAGCGGGGATCAAAACTGAAGGTCGCACTGTAGACGTTAGCAACTACAGCGGCAGATGATGGATGAGGTAACTGGTCTTTGTATCTCCATTGTCTGTTAGTTACCGGCATTTGATGTCGACATATATGCATCATCATCAGCCCGTTCCTGTCCACTGCTGGAAATAGGCCTCTCCAAATGCACGCCACTTCTCTCTCTCCTCGGCCACTCGCATCCAGCTCCTACCAGCCGTCCTGCGCTGATCGGCACACCACCTGGCCTGCGGGCGTCCTACTCTACGTTTACCGAGACGCGGTATACACTCCAGAACTCGTTTACCCCATGGACATATATGCGTGCAGTCAAAACTGAAGGTCGTGCTGTACACGTTAGCGACTACAGCGGCAGATGGTGAGGTAACTGGTCTTTATATCTCCATTGTCTGTTAGTTAGCGGCATTTGCTGTTGAGATATACGTATGCTGTCAAAACTGGAGGTCGTGCTGTAGACGTTAGCGACTACAGCGGCAGATGATGGATGAGGTAACTGGTCTTTATATTCATGGTTCTCGAGGTGAAGAGAAACATGCAAACTCCAAAGTAAAAACCATTGTAACTCCTTGGTAAGACGCATGAAAACTTTTGGTAAGAAAATGCTAAGGAGTACGCTAAGGAGAACCTGGATATATCTACTAAAATTTTAGCATTGAGGAATCCGAGGATTTATAGGAGCTGGTCGAAAAGCAAGAAGCAAAGATAGTGTCCTCTGTAACAACATGCTACATTTAAACTGTCGAGCAAATATCCTACATGAGGTTAAGTCCAAAGCATTTTTTTATTGATTCGTACTTTGTTTTTCTTACAATAAAATCATAAATGTTTTTGTTGCTTAGATGAGGTTATTTGCTCGATGTTCACAGCATGGCATGGGACCACAACATTATGCTAAGGGAGAATAAGAACATTAACATCTGGAGGCTCTACTTCGGCGATCTTCACTTACGTAGACTGAACAGGTACAAAAAACATATTTAGTAACGCGTAAAACCTAACTCCCTTAATAGCGCAATCGGTAAAGTCTTTGTCAATTTTATTTAAATCGGTTCAGTAATTCTGCCGTAAAAGCGCGACAAACAGAATTAGTCATTTCGAATTTATGATACATACTTATTTTAATTTACTTGCTAAATCTCGTATTTATAAAAACGGAAAATCACGTATATCATCATAACACAATGTAAAGATTCTTGGCACGTAGATATATTGATATTATTTTTAAATTACATATTACTTACCTACTACCAAATCATTTCTTTTTTGTTTTAATTGAAATCGCTTATGTAATAATATTTTTTTATTATGTACATAGGTACGTAAAGGCCAAATACTCTATGGAGAGGCGGCAGCGGAACTGGCCAGTAATTTGGTTGAGCTGCAGCGCGGCCGCGGCGCGGACCACAAGGTGACCGAAAAGCCGCAGAGACAGCCTTCCTCCGTGTCTCTCAGGCACCGCAAGGAGCCCCAACTACCCAGGTCCTCGCCCGTAGGCTCCATAGTCATCAAGTCCCCGCCTTCATCGCCGCCCGACGTTGAACCGTCGCTAGTGAGCCCTAGACCACAAAAATAAGACCTCAACCTTATTTCTCGATTTAAAATTGTCTTGTAGTTTTTTTTTATTTATGTTTTTTATTTCTTGTTTTGTTTTTAAATTATGAATAATTATTCTTTTTACAGAATTCCCTTTTGTTTTTTTCTTTTTTATTCGCGTCGTCAATTGATTTCAATGGCCAGTTGCAACCTCAAGATAAACCAACAAAGACTGCGTCATTATGGCACACATGAGACAGGGCACCGTGGGCCCCTTTTATAACTCTCGTTAATTCCGAGGGTTAAAATCCCCGAAAAAGTGAGCACTTGCCTTGTTTACAAGGTTTTAGATTTTAATTTAGATTGGGGTTGATTTCGTTTCGCGCGCAAAGTGACGTAAGTGACATTGAAAATGGCGGGAGAAGTGGGTTCTTTTACGGGGGCATTGAGTGCAGTAGGTGTTTAGTGAGGGGAGCTTTCGGAGTATCCATTAAAATCGCATTCGTATGTGATCACCTAATACAATATCATCAAGTCCTCGCCTGGGGCGCTTTGTGAATAATTTCGCGGCAATCTGCTCGCATTTGGAACGGATTTGGATAATATTATAATTTCATAATTGTTCGGTTTTGAGGCGAAAAGCTAATTCGGGTTTTCTTCCATGAATCAGGGTCAGTACTAATGGGAGGTTTAAATTATCGGGAAATGTTTGGAATTCATTTTGGAACAATTCAGCGTTAAATAAATTCGTGAAAAATCGAGTGAAAAGAAAAAACGAATCTATTCAATCCGTTGTTCAACCGTCGACTTACTACAAAAAATTGGTAGTACCGACAAAAAAAAGTAAATACCTCCACTCAGCACTCTTTATAGTCTTAAGGTAAGCAGATAGGTCTCAAGACAAAGTGGCTATAAGTATGATCGTAAATATTATATACAGCCGCCTTCTTCCATGAGCATGGTTTTCCAGATAGGACAAACTAGTGAAAATACTGCAGGTAAATATGCAAACCCTAGACATATGCTTAACGTTACTAGCACCCAGACGGGGAAAACTCTTTGGTACAAAAGCACTTGATAAGAAATGGTAAGGAGTAGGTACGCTAAAAAGAACCTAGATATTCTTGAATTTAGCATTGAGGAATGCGAGGAGGTCTAGAGCTACAATATAACTTTTTTCCAATTTATCTCATCAGGGAAAGGCAAAGGAATCTAGCCCGTACAGCCTAGTCTTATAGTTTCATAGGTATTGCAGCCAAAGCCATTTAACCTAGTAACCGTATATGTGCCCTGAGGTGCCCCATCTGCGCACAAAATCACAAAGGCAATAAACCCTTAAAAAAACAAACTATAAAAAAAATCATCGTGACAATGACGTCATCACAAAGCCCTCTCGCCCCATCGACACGTCGTCGAGTGTTTGCTTCGCCCGCGGTCACAACGAGCAGTATTTGCCCCAAATGGGACCAACATTTTTAATTAGGGCCGAATGTCACTTGTTGCCCAGCGTTTATAGCGCGGCTGGCACAGGCTCAATACAGAATACATTTCAATTCATTTCTTTCAATACATAACATTGAAAGTGGTATCGATTGATTATGTTACCGGCCAAACCCGAATTCAGGACAAACTAGTTTAGCCTAGGCCAAACTAGTTTGTCCTAAGCCCGTTAGGATAAACCGGTATAGCCTAGTCCAAACTAGTTTGTCCTAAGCACGTCAGGATAAACCAGTTTAGACTAGGCCAAAGTAGTTGATCTTGATATAGATACGCATTATCTAGGATATACTGGTATGGCCTTTTCCAGACATTGTAATATGTCAAGAAAGTCAAAAATAAATAGATTATCCAAATAATATCCTCCGCAATAGGAAAAATAATCATTTTTATTATACTATTATCTTATTTCTTGTTTCTTATAAAGATAGGATAAACCGGTATGGCCTTCTGTTTACAAAAATTGTAATAGCATGAAAATTTAAGGAGTTATGGTCAAAAACTTATTATATTTTTCTCTACTCCGTAACTGAAAATTTCGGCATGTGATTATTTGGAGCAATGTGAGAGTACACAGTATAATAAAGAGACCCAAAACTATTGTATTGTGTATAAATATACATAACTATCAGTGCCCGCGACTTCGTTTGCGTGGACTATGAGATTTAACATCCAAAAGTTTTTGCCCAATAACTCCCGTTCCCGTGCGAATTTTGCAATATCACGTTGCAAGTAGGGATTGCAATCCGGAAAAACGGATCCGGTAATCCGGCGGATCCGGCATCATTTAATGGTTACCGGATCCGGTACCAATATACCAGATCCGAAGACCGGATCCGGTGATAGCAGTTTGTGGGAAAATAATATAGCTGTTGCATGAGTAGGTACTTTAAATGCGTAGTGTTCATGCGTGCGAGTCGTTCGTCGCCGAGTCTAAACTCATTATTGTCATAATTTTTGCCATTCATTCTTTCGACAGATTCATCAAATCATGATGGTATGTGTTACATTCATAAATACCTACCTATAAGATTTGTTTGTTAGCATTCTCAAATAATTTATTCATGATTTTGATCTCATTTCAGTTAATTACGTAAGGTTAATTGTATCTTGTAGATATTATAGTTACTTGATAATAAATATTGTTACATACTTATCAATTGATCTATCTATGAAAATGAAATATATGTAGAAAGATTGGGCTACTCGTTACGTCATAAAATAATTACTAGTTACCTACACTACTACATTTTAATAGTTTTCTTGTTGTCATAACGTTGGTTAGGAAATAAAGTTGATTTTATATTTGAGATTTTTTTTAATAACTACCTACATATAAGTGCAGTGACACTTGATTAACTCACTTATTTTGTACTAAAAAGCGAAAATCATCTTGATCTAATCAATCCGGCCGGATCCGACCGGATCCGGCCGGATTGATGGGAATCCGGTCGTATCCGGCCGGACTGAAAATGACGCCGGATTGCAATCCCTAGTTGCAAGTAAGCTTTAAAAAAAATTCAGGGTGTGAAAGGTTGAAAGGGGGTTAAAACTTGAAAATTATTATAGAAAATATAAAATATTACTTACTACTATAATTTCTTTGTATTTTTTAATTAAGGGGTTGTTTGCAAGGGTTGTAAGATTTTCAAGGGTTGAAATGTTTTAATATGAGGTCATTGTGTTAGAAAACACTTCACGACTTCATCACTTACTATTAGACATGTTTGAAAACGATTAAAGGTTTTCGATGAAGGTTTTGTTTACACCCTTTAAAAATAATAGGCGCAGTTCAGATCATTTTCACTTTTGAAGTTATGGGGTACATAATACTCATATGATTATTTGTTTTTATTATTATTTGTTAAGGTATGATTGTTTGTATTATCCATAATTTTTAACGGTATAATAATTGTAATAATTAAGACATTATTACTTATATAAAAAAAACATTTATTTCTTGGCAAATATAGTATGATTGTACGAATGAAAACTTAACGACAAATCATTATGACTATGACTGGCTCGGTGGAACAGTGGTTAGTGACCCAGGTTCACTACCTACGGTTCCAAGAGTCGTGGGTTCGATTCCCACTCGGGACAAATATTTGTGTGACGAACATCGGTGTTTGTTCCGTGTCTGGGTGTGTTATTAAATATATTTAAGTACATTTGTGTATCCACTGTCGTTTCTGATTTCCGTAACACAAGTGCTTAAGCTACTTACCACGGGATCAGATCGACGTATGTGATGTTGTGAAATATTTATTTATTTATTTTTATTATAAGAAGTAAGAAATAAGATTATAGTAGAATAAAAATTATAATTTTTTCAATTACGGAGGATTTTATTTGGATAATCTATTTATTTTGACTTTCTTGTCATATTACAATGTCTGGAAAAGGCCATACCAGTTTATCCTAGATAATGCGTATCTATATCAAGATCAACTAGTTTGGCCTAGTCTAAACTGGTTTATCCTAACGTGCTTAGGACAAACTAGTTTGGACTAGGCTATACCGGTTTATCCTAACGAGCTTAGGACAAACTAGTTTGGCCTAGGCTAAACTAGTTTGTCCTGAAATCGGGTTTGGCCGGTAACAATTATAAAATAAACACTGGCTTATTAATAATCTTTGTCTTGTTTTTAGTGTTACATAGAGCTCTAACGTGAATCTTAAATCGGAAAAGACACATGTAATGTGCGCATAGACGGGGACTTGAATCAAGATATCGGCAATCTTAAACAATCGCGGCCTCAATGTTATCTAGACTATAGATAAGGCTAATGCAACCACCAAATAAATCGTCCGTCAACTGCCTAGGTACCTAGAAATCTACCTAATTTCCTTACCTACCTAAAGCGGTTGTAAACCCATAAATAGCTATCACAAGGTAAGCCTTGCCAAGACAATTTAACAAGCCATAAAAATTCAGCCGGATTACTCCTTTTACGAATTTGAATGGGTTCCTAATTGTGAAACGGTTTGCAAGCAAACTTATCGGCCGCTTCAAACCTCAAGGGGCTACTGGTAGCGCCATCTCTTGCAATCGTGCGTAAACTGAAAGCTTCATTCCTAAAAGAGGAAAGCTGGGAACAAAAGCATTACTTACTTGTGTGGAGGACACGATTCGGACCAACCCCGTTTGGTCCGTAACAATAATATTGTATCGGAACTCGATTCGGACCAATCCCGTCTGGGTTGGTCAGAGGCTAGTTTTTAGTATCTGTGGTTAACAGAGGTTATATACATTTGAAATAAAAACAGATAGTTGTTGTTGAATTCTCCGACTGAATTTAATTTGTTGTCCGCCTGTTCCCTGTTCCTGCTCTGCCTCACGAGAGGGCTCAAGGGAGAAGTCCCTAAAGTGGTGACCATCGACGCGAGCTGAAAAATTGTTCTGGCGCACGTACATCGCGCCATCGCAGCCGTTTGCTGCGGGCTTGCTTGCTACATTGACTTGACGAAAGTCGTAATAGTGGACCTCCGTGTGACGTGTCTGAGCAGTCTGAAAAATAACTTCGGCTTCGCCTTCGGCTCCGAAAAATAACGGAGAACGCCTACAAGGAATCCTCAGGCCGCCGCAGCGATCCCGGTCGGCGGGCAATTTCACCATAGTGCGTGTACCGCGCTCCCTCTGTCAAGCTACAAAGCATCAACCTCATGAAGATTCAGTGTTGTGTTAAAGTGTGTGGTTTTCGGTAGCATAAACATTGCGAGATTCACGTTCCGACCTGTTCGTTCACTACGCAACGCATTGAAAAAAAAACGGCGAGGATTTGTTGACAGTGACAGAAGCCTGACATAGATCCGTTCCGGTACACGCAAGTACTATCGTAATTTTCCCATTGACGAACATTTTTTCACACCTAAATCTTATATATTTCTTTTATTTTTTGTTTGTGTTTAGATCACTAACGTTAGCAATAAACTGTTTTACCTGTGTAACTCCAACAAACTTAACCTGGCAGATTCAGCCATTTGCTTTCCATCAATTTAAATATTTTGCTAGCGAATTTGGCTTTACAAAATACTAACTCGCCTGTGTAAGTTCAGTTTGTTGGGAATAAATAAATGTATAGCCGTGTGTGTATGTATGTCCGTTGAAAAAATTTTTTTTTTTTCATCTTTCTGCTATTTATTTGGTATTGGACTAACAACAAAAATTCATCTTAAATTTTAGTACTGTTGTGCATTGTGTGTTTTGTCAGTATTGTATTGGTTTTCTCATTTTGCATCCCATATATTTACATGTTTTATTTGCACATATTTTGGGTGTTAATTGGTGCATAATTTTAACACTTGTTTTTAATATACATTTTGTCTTGGCGGTGTCCTCCTCACTACTTACCTACATTCTGGGCCCTGCTTACTGGTGTTGTCTTGCGGTGTGTTGACTTACTAATTTCTTTCATTGCTTTACCACTAATTGCTCCCTATCCTATTATAATGGAGGAACTCCAAGCACGCCTTGCTGCCCTTGAGGCCGAGAATGCTGAATTGCGGGGCCTGCGGAAGCATGACCTGCCCCAGTCACAGCCTCCACCGTCGCAAGGTGAGAATTCGGCACCGGAAGTATGCAGAGTCACGGTAAAACTCCCACCATTTTGGCCTGACAGAGTCCACGGGTGGTTCGCTCAAGCGGAAGCACAATTCTGCTTAGCAGGCATCACCAAAGACGAAACTAAATATAGCCACATCCTCGCCTACATGGACTATCGCCTGGCCGCCGAGATAGACGATATCGTCACCAACCCACCGGCAGAAGGGAAGTACGAGAATCTAAAGGAAACCCTGTTGCGCCGCTTTTCCTTATCAAAAGAGCAACGGGTCAAAAGATTACTTGGTGACGAGGAAATAGGGGACAGAAAACCATCCCAGTTTCTCCGTCACCTCCGATCGATTGCGGGCACAGCTTTATCCGATGATAACATTCTGCGGGAACTATGGTTACGTCGCTTGCCACTGCACGTCCAGGGCATTATCGCTGCTCAAGACGACCTCGGCCTAGAAAGACTTGCCGATATAGCAGACAAGATCGTCCAGGCCCAGCCCGGATCAGTTAACGTTTACGCTGCATCTGTCCCTCCATTGGATAAACTGAATGAAATGTCGTCTCAGCTGGAAATTTTACAAAATCAAGTCGCTGCTCTATCTTCTACATTTTCTGAGCGATCACGACCCAGAAATAGATCCCCTTCCAGGAATAGATATCTTTCTCGCAGTGCCAGCGGTCAGCGAAACCAGCCCTGCTGGTACCATAGGAGGTTTGGGGTCAACGCCAGCAAGTGCATTAGTCCCTGCAACTGGAAAGAGGAAAACCCCAAGAGCAGTCAGTAGAGGCTACGACTGATTGCGAATTTAACCGTAGCCGTCGCCTTTTCGTCACCGACTTCACCACCAAACGACAATTTCTTGTCGACACCGGATCCGACTTATGTTGTTATCCACGCCGCTGGATAGCTGACCAAAGGAAACCTACCGATTATGAGCTTAGCGCTGCCAACGGTAGCAGCATAAAGACTTACGGGACAACGACCTTGTCTCTAAATTTCGGCCTCCGGCGCAATTTTGTGTGGCAATTTATCGTTTCTGACGTTACCACCGCTATTATTGGCTCAGATTTTCTGGCGCATTACCATTTACTGCCCGACTGCCGCGCCAATAAACTAGTGGACGGTATTACGAACTTATCCACACAAGCTTCGACTGCAGCCTCGGACCAGCCAAGTGTCAAGGTAATTTCATCGAGTTCGGTTTTTCGCACAATTGTTAGCAAAATTCCCCGAAATCACTCGTCCTCCTGGTCTTCCTAAAGCTGTGAAGCATGATACAGTGCATTTTATAAAAACGACAAATGGCCCTCCCATTTCTTGCCGTCCCCGCCGGTTAGCGCCCCAGAAGTTAATTTCAGCTAAAAAAGAGTTCGAGGATATGGTTCGATCCGGTACAGCTCAGCCTTCTAAAAGTGCATGGTCGTCCCCACTCCACATGACCTTAAAAAAAGACAACTCATGGCGTCCTTGTGGTGACTACCGTGCGTTAAACGCCAGGACAGTACCTGACCGCTACCCGGTCCGTCACATCCATGACTTCGCACACAACCTCACAGGCGCCAACATCTTCAGCACCATCGACCTTGTGAAGGCGTACCACCAGATCCCAGTTGCACGAGAAGACGTTCCGAAGACGGCCATCGTTACCCCGTTTGGCCTCTTCGAATTTCCCTTTATGACTTTTGGTCTTAGAAATGCCGGTCAGACCTTTCAAACGTTTATCGATGAGGTCACCCGGGGTCTCGATTTCTGTTTTCCCTATGTGGATGACATCCTGGTTTTCTCGGCGAACGAGACTCTCCACCGTGAACATCTTCAGATCCTTTTCCGACGCCTTCAGGACTACGGTGTCGTGATTAACCCTTCCAAGTGCGTCCTAGGTTCTCGCGAAGTTACCTTTCTTGGATACCGCATCACCCCTCAAGGCACACTTCCTCCATCGGATCGTATTCAAGCCATTCTGGATTTTCCCCCTCCTAAAACTGTCCAGGGCATGCGACGTTTTCTCGGCATGTTAAATTATTACCGCCGTTTTGTCCCTCACGCCGCACAGTCGCAGGCCCCACTCATAGATGCAGTAGTCTCTACAAACGGTAAGGGTGCCAAACCATTCATATGGACACCCGAGCTTCTAGAGCAATTCGAAGCATGCAAAAAAAAGTCTGTCCGCGGCCACACTATTGCAACATCCGATAAACAACGCACGCCTTGGGTTGTTTACCGACGCTTCCAGCGTCCATATCGGATCCTGCCTTCAGCAACATGTTAGCGGTGAATGGTTCCCCCTTGCTTTCTTTAGCAAAAAGTTGACCAGCAAACAAGCGCAGTGGCCAGCTTACTACCGCGAGCTACTGGCAGTGTACGAAAGTGTGCAACATTTCCGACACATCCTCGAGGTTCAACACGTGACCATTTTTACGGACCATAAACCTTTACTTTACGCTTTCGTACAACGTCGGGAAAAGCTCCCTCCAGCTCAGCTAAATCAACTTTCTTTCATTAGTCAGTTTACCACTGATGTCCAATACATAAAGGGCGAGGATAACGTCGTTGCTGACGCGATGTCTCGTGTCGACGCCATTACCCTTGAAGGGGACTACGAGGGCCTCGCCAAGTCGCAATCAACAGACCAGGAACTATTGGGAATTCTTCAGCAAGGTTCTACTAGCTTGCAATTGACCAAAATTCTTATTCCTGGGGCTAACATCTCTGTCACTTGCGATGTCTCCACTGGCAAGCCTCGCCCATACTTAACACCTGCATTCCGTAGAGTTACCTTTGACAAGCTTCATGGTTTGAGCCACCCTGGAGCACGAGCCACCACCCGCCTCGTGACCGAACGCTATGTTTGGCCCTCTGTCAACAGAGACTGTAAAGAGTGGGCACGCACCTGTCAGGCGTGTCAACGCGCCAAAGTTTCACGGCACAACTCTGCCCCACTTGGCAACTTCGACTTACCTGCTGGACGCTTTAGACACGTCCATATGGACATTGTCGGTCCCTTGCCGGTATGTAATGAATACCGTTACTGTTTAACGGCAATTGACAGAGCTACCCGATGGCCGGAGGTATGGCCAATGAGGTCCATCACCGCCGAAGAAGTGGCTGAGACTTTCACAAGGGAATGGATTCCTCGATTTGGTGTACCCTCAATCATAACGACCGATCAAGGAACCCAATTTGAATCCGACCTCTTCCATCGCCTAATGGCACAATTCGCCACCAAACGTATAAGGACAACATCATATCATCCCTGCGCCAATGGCATGATCGAACGTGTCCATCGGCAACTCAAGGCCTCGCTCTCATGCCACCACGACAATTGGGCGCGCGCTTTACCTTTAGTTCTCCTGGGTATGCGGTCATCTTTTAAGGAAGACCTTAAAGCCACTGCTGCCGAGATGGTTTACGGTGAACCCCTTCACCTACCTGGTGAGTTATTTATTCCAAGATCTGACCGAGACACTTTGGATAATCCAGCGGATTTTGTCACGCAGCTTCGACATAAAATGTCATTAATGCGCCCTACCCCTGCCTCCCGTCATTCTCAACCGTCGTCTTTCATATTCAAAGATCTCGCATCAGCCACTCACGTATTTCTCCGAGATGACACCGTCCGACGCCCATTACAACCACCTTATATGGGACCTTACCAGGTCATTGATCGGGCCAGTGATGGTAAGACTATGACCTTGGATATCAAAGGCAAGCGCACAGTGGTAAGCGTCGACAGAATCAAACCAGCTTTCATCGACAATTACGGAAGGTCATCTCATGATTCAGCGACGGAAAAACGTTCAAAGCCAGTCCTTTCCCAACCACCATCCGATTTACCTATTCAGTGTCCTGTACCCCGTCTCCTGTCACACCGCCGGATAACACCACGAGTTCTAAGCCCCCGCCATACACTACGCGTGCCGGCAGGCGCGTCAGATTCAAAGATTTTTCAGATTTTTGTTGAAGCGGCTTCAACCTTCTCCGTGGGGGGGTGGTGTGGAGGACACGATTCGGACCAACCCCGTTTGGTCCGTAACAATAATATTGTATCGGAACTCGATTCGGACCAATCCCGTCTGGGTTGGTCAGAGGCTAGTTTTTAGTATCTGTGGTTAACAGAGGTTATATACATTTGAAATAAAAACAGATAGTTGTTGTTGAATTCTCCGACTGAATTTAATTTGTTGTCCGCCTGTTCCCTGTTCCTGCTCTGCCTCACGAGAGGGCTCAAGGGAGAAGTCCCTAAACTTGTTAAGTAAGTCTTTGAGTCAAAAAACCTGTATTATGTATTGTAATGACTAATCGGACTTCGGAGATAGTTTATTTATTTATATACCTACTTAGGTACTTTAAAATATTATTTACAGTTAAATACATCCTTAGTAGGTACTTAGAAGCCCGATAAAGAGATAGGTAATTTTATATAATCACTTCGCTTTAATATGGTGAGGTGAACAATAACTGTAATCGAAGCAATCCACCCTAAACTAATCGCAGCAGTAACAAGGCACTTGGCGTTCGTTTTATTTTCAGCAATAAAAAGAAAACAAAAGATTTGGCGAATACCCGAAACCGGTGAGGGGGAAGTATTTAAAATAACTCCACATGGTTGCGCCGTGTTTTAAAAAGAAATCTTCCGAATGCGGCGATGGCTAGATGTAAATAAAATAAAAATGTAAATTAAGGAGCCACCCCGGCCCGCCCCGCCCGGACGATGCTTTTACACCGAAGACTTTGGTTGTCAAACATTTTTATGTTGTCCTAGTAAAGTGGTCCGAAATACATACGAAAATCACGAATAAGATAAGTAAGGTGACCCACCAATTTCGGCCATTGCGGCCGATCTCGGTGACGATCAAATGCGCTGTACGTACATTTTTAACCGACTTCAAAAAAAGGAGGAGGTTCTCAATTCGTCTGTATGTATAATATTTTTTTTTTTTTTTTTTTTTTTATGTATGTTCACCGATATTTCCGTCAATTATAGACGGATTTCAAAAATTTTTTTTTTGGTTGGATAGAGTTCACTTCCGAGGTGGTCCCATTTTCACCAGTCTCGGATCTGATGATGGGATCCTGGAGAAATCGAGGGCAACCTTCAAATTTTATAGGGACATGTACCGGATTTTGCATATTATCTGAAGTCATGTTGGCATTTGCTTCTGGCAATCATAATCTTATGATGCTGAGCTGATGATGGAAGGTCAACTCCTTAGTAGTTATGAGTAAAAGAATAATTATTTCAATTCTGTATACATATTGAGACTAACTAGTTATAATATCAGTAGCATTACAGGTGAGCTAAACTATTAGGTTGACCAGTCTAGGATCTGATGATGGGATCCAGGAGTAATCGAGGGCAACCCTCAAATTTTATAGGCACATGTACCGCGTTTTACATATTTTCTGAAGTTATATTGACATTTGCTTCTGGCAATCATAATTTTATGATGCTGAGCTGATGATGGAAGGTCAACTCCTTAATAGTTGGGAGTAAAGGGATAATTCTTTCAAATCTGTGTACATATTGATACTACTAGTTATAATATCAGCAGAATTATAGGTGATCTGAACTAATAGGGTGTAAAAAATGTAACACTAAAAAGGATGAAAAAAAAATTGTAAACAAAAAAAAAACCGCCTTCAAAAACCCGACTCACTAAAAATTACAAAATAATATAATACGAACATTAATCTGGGTATGAATTTGATATGTTGTTGAAGGCGGTGCCAATTAAATTTTTGAGGAAAACTGCATGAAATATAAACGGCACCGCCTTCAACAACATATCAAATTCATACCCAGATTAATGTTCGTATTATATTATTTTGTAATTTTTAGTGAGTCGGGTTTTTGAAGGCGGTTTTTTTTTTGTTTACAATTTTTTAAATGCACAAGTTTGTGTCGATTATCCCACATTATCTAAGAGAGATCAAGCGCAGGACCACCGGCTTGACGTGCTTTTCCGATTCACCAGCAAGAGGCTGCCGACTTCCTGACTCCTAGCTATGTGTTTTTAGTAACAGTAAGAACAAAAAAATTAACGCCCATAGAAGATACATTTTTAAGTAAATTTAAAATTATTTTGCATTAAAAACAACAAATTAAAAATAACATTTTTAATCTTGCGGTTGTGAAGTAAAATGCTTGTAGAGTCGTACTACGTGTGGCTCTACATGACATCTGATAACTTTTAGATAGGTAGAGCACGCCTTGTGGTCTCGCTCTCGTCTTAGCTTCATTTTGACTGGACTTGAATTATTTTACATGATCATTTTCATGTTATATTGGGGGAGGATATTTTTGGGGAGATGTAGTCTTTATTCACCCAGTAAATTCAACCTAAACGTGGTTATTGGAAAATTCATAATATCCAACTTAAAGTTTGAGAGCCGCCATTTTATTCCCACTCGTAATAAGCGCATTAAGGGTGGAAAAATTTAAACTCGTCGCGTCGCACCGAAACTTTCGCGTTTTCTTTTTGCATTAAGAACAAAAAGGAAAAAAGAGCGCCTACTTAGAAGGGTGGCACAACTTTTAATATCCCTCAGACGGACTGACACCCAAAAGTTTGTCTGACACCCTTACTACCTCAAAATAAGATTGGTTTTCGCATGGATTTCGTAGGATACCGTCGGTGTTATGTTGGTGAATTTATAATATAAATACGGTATGTATGTGTGCCGCTTAGAGAATTTAAAAACTGATGGGGACTCTCTCGAGGGAGTATTTTCAGTTGTTTGTCGCCTTCCACCGCACGACACAATGTTGTGTCTACCTACTCATGCATATTATACTTTATTCAGAACGTAAGTTGGCTAGGTAGCTAATACGAAATTGTCTACTTGCTACTTACCTTTCTACTAAAATCACCTTAATATGATTATACGAATTTGAACAAGTTATCTCTGAATTAGTATTTACTGTCCCTATCTTCTCAAGCAATCAGCCCAAAAACAACAAGAAACATAAGGAAACACAACTTATTATTTAATTAATAGTTTATTCATTTATTGTATTCGAATACCTATGTACAATTGATCAATTCCATATTACATTTAGATACATACTGTTTAATATAAAAATATCGTCAATTCATTCACAAAATCCAAAATTAAAAACTCTATTTTCTTAATGTTTGATTATTCAATGTAATTAATTAACTACGTATTGGTCCTATAATATAAAGATATAAAATTTATTATGTTACTTCGAGTAAAGCTCACAGCAAATGCTAGGGGACCTCAAACTGATCTTACACAAGTTATTGAAATCTCTTTTTCAGGCAAATCGTTTAAATTGCAAGTGTATCGAGACACGGAGGAAAAAACAAAAGGATCCGCAAGTTTCAACATGCACGAACAACAAAGTATGTATACAACCTTGAGTGATCGCAGTACCCACTCACAAAAACAATTCTAAGTACTTTTCTGAAACGAATAAGTCAGTTGCCATCATTATAATGTATCACATTTTTATCAGAGATAGGTATAGAATGCAAGAGGTCTGTGATGAGTCATACTTAACCATGAGACCCGTCGAACCATTAAAATTAGTCGGAGTTATGATGACAATGAGGAGAAGTAGACAAATTGAAAATTTTCATTCATTCTAATAGTTGGTTAATATATAGGAAGGTAGCTTGAGGCCCGCGACATCATGACTAAACCATGTGTGGTCAATTAAAAAAAAGTTGAGCACTACTGACTGACCTAGTCTATTTCTCTGCTAAGTTCTGTCTCTCGACGGCACTCAACAGCTGCATCATTTCTTTGTTAAAGTCTTCGTCTGATGTATTTTTACGGGTTTGCCCGGTCACTTCCATCGATTCAGTTTTCACTCGGTCTTGGATAGTTGAAGCATCAAAATTTCGACTACACGATGGGCTCTAAAAATATAAAATAAAACGCTTTGAGTTTTCAAAGCTGCTTTCCAAACATTATGATATCAAAATTCGCTAAAATAGTAGGTTTCATTTGTACACATAAATAAATAAATATTTTACACCATGAAATACACAGGAAATAATTGATTCGATCTGTTTCCGAAGTAAATAACTTAAGCATTTGTGTTACATATATCAGAAAAGACAGTGGATACACGAATAAACTTAAATATATAAATAATACTGCTAGAAATGGACAAAAACCGATGTCCATAACACAACTATTGGTCCCGTGTGAAAATCAAACCCACGACTCTTGGAACCGTAGCCATGATCACTAACCACTGTTCCACCGAGCCAGTCTGGTATATGATATCTGATATCTAACTTAATTGAGAGATTCTTTATTCTACAAAATAAAAACGAGTAACAGGGATACCTAATATTTAATACTCGCCAGTGCTAGGAAAATAAATAAATAAATAAACACTTAACAGCTAAATTCATAAAATTTCACTTACCCCATACGAAGCTCCGGAATGTTCAAACGCCCGTTTCACTTTATACACATCGGCTGTATACTTATAGTAATCATCCAATGAGCTCGCCCTCTCAAAACACAGATTTTCTGCTTTCCTTGCTAAGTCATCTAGATTTGGAGACGGGTTTAAATCTTCTTTACTGTCAGTAGAAATATTAATGGATTATTTTAATCAACTGTATATTTAAATAAACAATCGATAAAATAAAACTATGAAAACAAAACTTTCACTTCTATGTGCTCTTAAGGGTAAACGTAAAATAACGTTTAGATACATTAGGTACAAATCCATGCATGCACTTACAATTTAGATGTGTATGCGTGTCGTAGTTCTTGCGTGATCTGGCTTTTAGACTCGTCATATACAGGAGACACCATTGCGGGCTGCAAAGTATAAGATTCGTTTAGGCTGAAGGTATTGTGTGTACGTACAATTTTATTATTGATGACATTATTGTCACTATAGTATTTAATTTCTAAACTTAAAACACGCACACGTAAATGTCTTTATAAATAGTCCAAAGTTAATCGTCTGCCTTAATCAGTAGGTACATATTAAGCCATTTATTACAATACACGAAAACAGTGTACCTATACCTAATACTTAAAACTATGGGGTATTATAGGCTCACAGTTTGAGAACCACTGTCATACAAATATACGTACGCTCGATTCGGCACTAGATGGCGTTAGTTTTCTTTCTAGTTCTAATGCTTTTTGGAATTTATATATCTCCTGAGCTAACATCAGGTAATATTCAGAACGCGAGCAGGCTGCTTCAAACATTGCTTTCTCCGAAATTTTAGCGTTAGATGTCAGTCGGTCTTGGTCAACCTCGCCGCTACTGTTTAACGGTGACTGCATGCCCATTATCCTGTAATATGACCGTATTTTAAACCCGATATTTACATTTACATACACTTTAATTCAGATTGTAACTTACAGTTTCTTTATTTGTTGACTTCTCATATCTTCTGTAACTGAATCATGCCAATCCCTTGATATCTCACTTATTAAAGGTATCATCTGTAAGAAATGTATGGCTTAATTGAACAATTAAATCATTTGTTTAAATTTAAGACCGTTTATTAAGTCTTGAGTGTTAATCGTATAACAATAATAGACAATTTTTAAACTGTAAAGGAACACTCCCACTGACATTCATTCAATCATTCATTCATTCATTCATGTATCTGTCATTATCATCGTAAACATAAAAATGTAAACAAAACCATACATCTTGAATGTAGAATAAATAATGTATAGGTAAATGAAGCTAACAATGAATGATAATGATGGTCATATCCGTCACACATCGTATACATTTATACAAACATACTTTTGCGTGTTAATAATTTTACATTAGTTACTATACGTCCCTAATTGAACAAAATAACCAAACATTATCCAAGTCTTTGCAAGCCAGAAAATCTTTACATACCTACATAATATTCACAAATAATGTACCATTTATCCGGAGAAATAACTTACCATTTATTATTTAAATTCGTACTTATTATTTGACCGTAAAAACACGATTATTTGCCGATGCGTGTCACTAGCGTCACCTTGTGTTGTTGAATGACTGATAATGATGATAACAGTCAACAATGCACATGAACACGACTGAAACGAATGCAGATATTTTTAAACTGTCGATGTAAACATAAATTTGTTATCCATTTGTGCAATAAATGGTCAAATATTTGAAAGATTACCTGAATAGGTTATTTTGCAGATTTTATCATTGACACTTTAAGCGAAGCTTGATATAATAAGAATGTGTACATATGGATTATTATGAATAACAAATCAGCTAATTAGATGAATAATTAAAGTTTAAATTTAAGGCCGTCGTATGTATCGTATGAATTTAAGAGTTTATGTTTAAAAATAACGTTTCTTTATTATTTACAGGAAAATCGTTTATTTTGCTGTGGGCGTTTCAAAATGGGCGTATAGTAAATATTGGTCTCTTAATAAAGATCTCGTCAATCGAACAACGTCATCTTTATTCCACTGCAATTTGAGATCGTGTTTAGGGCTCTTACGCTTAGAGACAACTGCAGTCGTAGTCACCTAGATAGTTAGCTGTCTTCCTGTCTGACAAAATGACGACACATCGGGTTTCTGCCGTAGAAGTCTACCGCTGGTGCCAACGAGTCTACAGCCCGTCAGCAGTGTTGGACGGCATCAGTGCTCTTCGTGTGTAAGCGCCTAAGGCTGCCCGTCCACGTCCCGATAATCGGTGAACGATTTTTTGTAGGAGGAAAATGGAACTTAGGTACTGATTTCAATGGAGCGAAGCACTCGCCCTACAAAATGTCGGACTTGGTCGAGCCGCGACTGGTGTCTCAATGTGCTCTTTGGTATTTGAGTGTACTGGTATGGACAGGAACAACTTTCGCTAATTCGTAATGAGAATAATGTCAAATGAAAACATAAAAAATTTTAGTTCATGATCTTTATTTCATTAACGTAAATACAAAATATTATGTCATACAACAAAATTGTCATTAATTTTAATAATCACTTAGTAGAGAGGTGCTTCAACACAATTTTCTAAACAACTAACATTGCTTTTAAAACATGTTAATTATGCACCCATACAACGGGCTCTTACATTTTTAATAACAATATAATATACATTACACTAACTGAAATCTGTACATTAAAAATGTTAAAAATACATTAGCAAAACGCTAGTTTACCGATTAGTGATAATACGAGGTAATGTGAGACAACACTTTGTGCTTTCAATCCCCTTTTACATCTTCATCTTCCATGCAGAAGTCTGCATTCAGCACCACCTGTGATTGGAACAACATTATTAATAATTACATTGTAGATAGGTACATACAACTAACAAGTTATAAGACCGAATTTAAACAATCTCGAAGTAGTATTGTCTATTATTTGCAGCACTGTAAAGAGCTCGAAGCTTCGAGTTACACGCGAGTTGAACCCGTAAAAATGGTTTTATTTTTAAATCTCTAAGTAATCTAATGAAAAGCCCGCATTGTGATATTTTTAATAAAAAGCATCGTCTCACCAGCTATTTCTAATATCAAACTTTCCTTCATCAAAAATATTTAAGTACATACTTCATACTTAGTGCTAATCTATTAACGTCTGTCTGAAGTTCAATTCCAAAAATCTCTGCACTGTCCATTGCTTATGAGAGAAACAGAACATTGTTCCTACAAATCCGATTCCGACTCGTGAATACAAGGGCTGTGTGATATCTAGGACTTCTAGGTGCACAGTTTGCCTGTTCTAAATTCACTACAAATATAATATAACTGCAACTCACTGCTTGCATTCCCGCTACGGCACGGTCCGTTTCCTTCTCAGCGGAATCTTCCATTTGTTCATGTTCTTCGACAACTTGCATCTGAGCGTCTTGTTCACCATCTGAAATCAAAATTTAATGTAAGTACAAATTTAAAACTATCTATTATTAATACAGATGTGTGTGCGTACAACTAGTACAAAATAAATTTCTTTATCCGAATTTAACATAATATATGACTAGTATTGTGAATCTATTGTATGATGCATAAGTGTATTTATGTATGTATGTACCAGGGGCGTAGCTAGCGACTGCCATAGCCGTATCAATTATACGGGGCCCCGGGCTAGAAGGGCCCGTAAAGTTAAAACACCTATTTTTATAAATGCTGTTTACTTTGTGTGGGCCCCCAAGGGAAGTAGAAGTGCAGCGTGCCGTCCACGATCTATCCGGGCAGCACGCCGGACAGTCCAGTTGCGTTAATCTCTTGCATGTATGTATGTATGTGTTCCTGTATGTATGTAAGTATGGATGTATGTACAAATGTATATTATATACCTTCTGAAGGCGCCTGTATGAGCTGCAGCGTGCCGTCCACAATTTGCCCGGACAGCACGCCGGACAGTCCGGTGGCGTTCATCTGCTGGCGCACCTTCTTCGCTTCCATTTCAAGCTGCTGCTTGATGTAGAGCTCCTTGTGGTGGACCTTGTTGTGGTATTTGAGGTGGTGGGCCTTCGTGAATTTTTTGTTGCACGGGCCGCATCTGAAGTGAAAGAGTATCGTCACATGTCGCAGTTATATATTTATTACTAGTGACCCGCCCTCGGGCATATTATACATAAAAACCTTCCTCTTAAATCCCCCTATCTTTTGAAAATACCCCATCAAAATTCGTTGCTTCGTTTTAAAGATTTAAGCATACCTAGATACACACAGATGCGGGAAGCGACTGTGCTTTATACTATGTAATAATTATAATATTAATAGTCAATTATTATATTATTTCGGAAAAAATACTGAAGCTCCTTAAAATTTAGTATCAATGTAAAATAATGAGTGGCATAGTAGGTAATAACACCAAATACATTAATAATATGAACTTCCAAGAAACTTGCTTTATTTAATAATGAAACATAATCCACTCACGAGTATTTCTTCTCTCCAGTATGAGTCAGCATGTGATTGGCGAGCACGTATGAGTAGGTGAAGGACTTGCCGCAAACCGAACACTGGTACGGCCGCAAACCCATGTGCAACCTGTTCAAAACATTAATTATTAAAAAAATATATACTTTTTGACTTATATAATCGAACCTCAGCGTCAAGTCGCTCAGCGGGCTATGGAAAGAGCTATGCTCGGTGTTTCTCTGCGGGATCGAATCAGAAATGAGGCGATCCGTCAGAGAACCAAAGTCATCGACATAGCTCATCGCATTAGCAAGTTGAAGTGGCAGTGGGCTGGCCACATCAGCCGTAGAACCGACGACCGATGGGGTAGACGAGTTCTGGAGTGGATACCGTGTCTTGGCAAACGTAGTGTAGGACGCCCGCAGGCCAGGTGGAGTGACGATCTGCGCAGGACGGCTGGCAGGAGCTGGATGCGAGTGGCCGAGGATAGAAAGAAGTGGCGTGCATTTGGAGAGGCCTATGTCCAGCAGTGGACAAGTATGGGCTGATGATGATGATGATGAATCGAACCTCCTCCCTTTTTCGCCGGTTAAAAATCTATCATTTATTGAAGATAGTGTACAACACCTGGAATTTTGACTGTCAAAGGACAGTAATGTGATATGAAAATATGCAGGTGTCCAGGCGAAAGCCTAACGATCACCGCCGGGGTCTTGGTTGAGGAAAAAGCAGATATAAACAGGAAATATTTAATTATATTTATGAATTGGAACTGGTATTATTTTATTCATTTCATAGGTTTTTTTTAAAATTAGAACATTAGTAAGTATATTTTTGATACTTAAAAGCTTTTCAAACTGTGAAATCATCCTCGGAACATTAACTGATAAAACCAACCATGTGCCAGCCCACAGCCTCTTCGTGTGCCAGTCCAGAGCCTTCTGATGTGCTAGCCCACAGCCTCTTCATGTGCCAGACTAGAGCCTCCTATGTGCCAGGCCTGTGCCCCACCCCCACCACTCACCTCTCATGCTTCTGCCGCGTAACATAATCACCGAACCGCCGATCGCAAATGCGGCTCTTGTACGCCCGTGTGCCGGAGCATGTGCCGCTTCAGAGCCTCGTAATACCAACCATGAGCCAGCCCAGAGTCTCACCATGTGCTAGCCCACAGCCTCTTCATATGCCAGACCAGAGTTTCCTATGTGCCAGTCCAGAGCCATCTATGTGTCAGTCCAGAGCCATCTTTGTGCCAGTCGAGAGCCACCTATGTGCCGGCCCGGAACCTCTTACACACCAGGCCAAAGCGCCAACCCCACCACTCACCGCTCATGTTTCTGTCGCGTGCCATAATCTCCGAACCGCCGATCGCAAATGCGGCACTTGTACAGCCGCTCGCCAGTGTGCCGGTGAATGTGCCGCTTTAAAGCCTCGTAATACCAACCATGAGCCAGGACAGAGCCTCATCATGTGCTAGCCCACAGCCTCTTAATGTGCCAGTCCAGAGTCTCCTATGTGCCAGCCTAGAGCCTCAAACATACCAGGCTAGTGCCCCTCCACCACTCACCTCTCATGCTTCTGCCGCGTCCCATAATCTCCGAACCGTCGATCGCAAATGCGGCACTTGTACGGCCGCTCGCCCGTGTGCCGGAGCATGTGCCGCTTCAGAGCCTCGTTCATAACGCACGCGTATCCGCACACGCTAAGCAATGTTATCGGTTAGCACGAGGCGAATATTCACCGGGAATGTCGGCCTTTGGTTGTCATTCGTTCGTTTCGCTGTCTAGTTAGGTGGGACGCTAGCATGAGTTATTGAGATCGTTCGAAAAATGTGAGTATTACAGTATAGTTCATGTACATATCCAAGTGAAATGAGAATAATGTTTATCGCACACAAGGTTTGAGCCAATAAACTCATTCTTGACTAATGATTGATTTTAGACTTTCGCGTTCAATTACACTAAATATTAGTCTTTATGGGTCTACACGCGATATCTACTTACTGCCCGACGTTTCGTCTGGGTTATACCAATCATGGTCGAGGGCGAACTTTCGCCGCCCGTCTTCGTCTGCCACAGCAGTTGTGAATTTCAAATTCAGTATTCAATTTGCTACCAACATTTGTCGGACACACAACATTCTTAACTCTATTTGACACATTCGATCGATCTCAATCACCCAGCATATCACACGCGCCCATCCTCGCTGTTCTTAACCCCCCCCCCCCCCCCCTCAACTCGCCTCTCATGCTTCTGCCGGCTGCCGAAGTCGCCGAAGCGTCGGTCGCACACGCGGCACTTGTACGGGCGCTGTCCGGTGTGGCGCATCATGTGCCGGCGCAGCTCCACGTTCAGCACGCATGAGTACCCACACACGCTGGACAATGGTTACATACTCTTTAGAATAGTTGATACAAATTGTTCCTTACTAAAATTTTAGACTTTCGCGTTCCACTTTCAATCAACCATCGCGACATTGGAAAACGATAAGCCAGCATGTATTTAAAAAAAAAGTATTTGCTTGTTGGAAATCTAGACGCCAGCATGAATTTTAAAAAATGTATGCCTTCTCTGTGGGGCTACCATAAGTTTAAAACTTACGCGCTCGATATCGCCTACGTAAATATGTCTATGAAAAACTTGTACAGCGCCGCCTGGTGATTACGCGAAGAACTACAATCGGCCATATGAAAAAAACAACTCGATAGGTTTTTAACGTACGTAAGTTTACGATAGCCAACTCATGGTAGGCCCTCTGAAAAGAGTTTGGTATACTTGCAAGAAACTGAATATTAATCTTTATGGGACTACACGAGATATTAGGAGTAGCAAATACATAGCTACTTACTACCCGACGTTTCGACTGGGTTACACCAATCATGATCGGGAGCGAACTGAGCGAGCTATGTATTTGCCACTCCTAATATCGCGTGTAGACCCATAAAGACTAATATATTTAGTTTCTTACAAGTATACCTAACTGTTTTCAAAGAAGGCATACATTTTTTATACTTCATGCTGGCTTATAGTCTTCCAACAAGACTGTACGTTTTTTTTTATTACATGGTGGCCTATAGTTTTCCAAAGTGTAAGTATTCGCCAACTCAGCAGAAGCCAGCATATTGATTATACACCATGGAATGATTCTAATGTTCACATCACATTATTGTAATCAAAGTTTTATCAATGCATATTTCATCAATAGGAAACTCGTACTGTAATAAAAATATCTACGTTTCTTTATCACTGAACAGGCGAAGCTAGCAAAGATCCTATAAAGTATCAAATAGGTTGAAAACCTTTCAGATCCGATATTTCTTAGTACTAAAAAATTATCAACAAACCATTAAAGACATGTGTGGGTGCGGGTGCGTTCAGAACAGGGCTCTAACCAGACATAAGACAACGAATGGCAACCATTGACCAATGTTTGGGACATGAGGGCAGGTGATACCAAATATTTGTATGTATGAATGAACTATGTATCCTTTAGATATCTTTTACATGATAATATACGAAAAGTAGTGATTGTGATTTTTCATACTATGACTTTCCAATGAATGTAGCCCAGGATTATATATTTTATAGTTGTCCAACAATTAATGTTGTAAGCGGGACGCCACCCGCACCCATGTCTCAAATTACATTCAATATAAATACATATAAAACAAAAAATTACAAAATTTTTTTCTGAAAAATTCAACATAGTGCATCATCTTTTAAATTTCACAGATATACATTAATTGTGTAAAAAATTTGCAAAATTATGATAAATGAAGAGTTCCACGTATTTATGTAATAAGTTTTAGAAAAATTTAGTGATTTACGTTTACTTTATATATATATGACACCGTAAAATTGTAAATAACGCTAAATTGCAATCTATCTCGTGAGATTGCGAACTGTCGAAAAATAGTGAACCATAACATACTGCTAACAATTTAACTTATTATAATTCGTCTGATTGCAATCTATCGAAGTAAAACTGCTAAATTGCAATCTTACAATTGTCATATTGTGATCTATGGCAATTGTCATATCGCCGACCAATCAGGGACAGCCGTCCGATGGCTGTTCCTGATTGGTCGGTCTTACAGTACCGTTCTGTGTCTATAGAGTTAGGAATAAAACACAAGTGTCAGTCAAATAAAATAAATGCATTTCAAGAATTGTTACATCTAGTAATAACTTATTTATTATTTAGTATGTAATCAATAAATTGACATTCAAATGACAATTTTTTTTTAAAAAAAAACATTTTAAATACCTACTATAAAACGTTTATAAAACGCAACCAAATTGTCTATTAGAAAATAAAAGTAAATTGCACCAATAAAAATGTTCACTTACGTTGCACGTCAACGAACTGTGGCACCTGGAGTTACAAAGAAACATTGGCTTTTTTGCAATTACACTTATTGGAAACGCAATATCTTGTGAATATTTTGTCACAATTCTTGAAGTGCATTTATTTTATTTGACTGACACGACACCTGTGTTTTATTACGAACTCTATGGACACAGAACGGTCAACTGTAAGGCCGACCAATCAGGAACCGCCTTCGGGCAGTTGACAATTTGAGAATTTTACTTCGATAGATTGTAATCTAACGAATAATAACACGTTAAACTGTAAGTAGTATGTTATGGTTCACAATTTTTCGGCAGTTCACAATCTCGCGAGATAGATTGCAATCTAGCGTTAGTTATAATTTTACGGTGACATATATACACTTTTTAAAATCTAAACTTAAGTACTTTCAGTTTTAACATATCATACTGTAGATTTAATAGTAAACTGTTAATATAACACATACCTGCAAACGAATGGTTTGATGCCCAAATGCCTACGAATGTGGGCTTGTAACGATGCGTTAGACGTAAACGATGCACCACAGGTCTCACATGTATGCCTGAAAATAAACAAGTCCTATAAAAAAGACGAGAGTGGCGTGCATTTGGGAATGTCTTAAGTCAACCAGTGGACGTAGGCATCCCCAAAAGAAATTTTAAGGTAATGATATGAAAAATAAACAATAACACCCAGACTGCAGAAAAAACAACTGGAATTTATAAACAAGTTTTATACAAGCTCGACACCCTTTCTTAGTGCAAAATTTGCGAGTAGCAGTAGAAGTAGTTCTACCGCCGATTCGGAACGCTGATTCTACCGAGAAGACACGGGCAAGAAACTCGATAGTTACTCTTTTTACCCAATAATCACATAATAGTAAAAATTTGTTAAAAAGAATTAGCCATATCATACAGTTTGAGTATGTCACAGTAGAAAAGAGAAAAAGAAATAAATAAACTTCACATTTACTATTAATAAAAATAAGGCTAGCTTGAACAGTCCAGGGCCTAAAAGTAGCACCTGTACAAAATAATGACTATTCGAGCTTTCCGGACCGTATTCAAAAAGAGATACTCACGTCTTCTCATAAATGTACTTCTTCCGTTGCGCATACTTCTTCTTAGGCTTAGGATTGAGTATGTGCTCCGGTATGGGCTCGGAGAACGCGAGGATCGTCTCCTTCAGGAGGACATCCTCACCATCATCCTCCTTGGGCTTCTTCTCTTGCTGGTTCTTACGAGGCCTGCCGCGTTTCTTTGGAGGTTGCGGCTATTAAGAAAAGTTATTAGTATAGCAATTTATTTCGGAGCCTCATATTTCACAAATTTGATAAATTTTACAGTTTTAGTAAGGGAAGCACTGGGTCCTGGGTCTGAGGCTATGTCAGTCTAGAGTGGTGCTAAAAAAATGTATTACCACTACCACTAAAAATCAAGGATAGAAAAATTTAAGGGTTTACTTTATAATATGTATGTATATGTATTCCTACATTTTTTTACCTTTTCCTCAATTTCCTCTTTTTCCGATTCTGGTTCTTCTTCAGGCTGGAAGTCTGGATCATCATCCGGAAAATCTAAGTAAGCAAAGAATATGCAATTACCTTAAAATATTTTTTAATTGCATTCAGATGATTTGGCCAGAATCATGAAGAAGTTTCTCTTCAAGAGAACATAACAATTAAAAATTACAAACTTAATAAACAGCATATTATTTTCTGCACACTGTGTAAGTACAGAAAAATATAACCAAGAATAACAAGAGTTATTAGCACACTCTTTGTGAGACATAAATGGCCATGGCCTAATTCAGGCTATATAATATATGCGCTGTTTCTATTCATATACATGCTATATCAAATCTTTTGTTTCATAATATATGGTAGTCAGGGGATAACAGTCACAACAATCTGTCCAGTGGTTGGTGACCGGTATACGGGTCAGCATCCCCGGCTCCTCGAGCTACTATCGGCTCAGTCCAAATCATCTGAGGCGATAGTATCCTTCCTCCCCTTTTCCTTTCCCCATCATATACACACAACTGCACTCTCTGTTCCCTTACTCTCATAGTTTAGTGTGACGATATAATAATGTATAGTTATTTTATCATAACAAATTGGTTCTTTTTAACGGAATGGGTTTAGTTTTAGTGTTATTACCATTTCCCATTGGGTCTTCCTCCTCCGTTGGTTCCTGCTTCAGCTCCAGAGACCCCGATGCCAGTAGGGTTGTAAGAGCTTCTGGCTCTTTCTCAGATTCCTTTGGCTTCTTCCTTTGATATGGTGATAAATCTGGAATTAATAAAACATGCTTTTAATCTAGACTTATGAGTTTAGTGTTTTCTTACTTCAACAAAATTCTATACAGGGTGTCCCAAAAAGTAGTGTCAAGCGGAAGTCCTGAGATAGAACACCCCGTGGGGCATCCGAAACACCCCCATGTATGTTCCGCGATTTTTTATAGTTTTCGAGTTATGATTATTTTTCTAAAATTTTGAGAACAACTGACCTAACCGACTAAAAATATTGTAGAGAAAAAAGTATTTGACTTTTTTGAGTAATTCTTTTTGCAAATCAATTTTCATGAGTTTTTCTTTAATGCCTAAAATATTTGTCTCCATAACTTTTATGGAAAATATCAAAATTATGGTACAAACTGAAAAGTTACGTTCTGTAAATAATGTCTTACAATTTCAACGTTAAATTTAAAATATTAGGAGGTAGCTGCTTGCTCGTAAGTAACTTTAAAAACTGCGCTAGTAACTCAGCTTTCATAATCATTAATAAAAACTGGTACTTAACGGGCTACTTTTGCTGAAATCGGACTACAAAGACAGAGAGGTGGAAAAATCATAAAATTAGCCATTTGATGAACAAGCGTTATTTGGACATTTTATTCTTCCGAAAGTTAGTCAGTTTGTTAACAAACCTAAATTTAATACAAGAGCACTCAGATGCAAACATTTGGATGCTTTTTTTTGTTTAATTTAAGTTTCATTGCGCTAACACTGTTTTCACATGCAATACCTTTGTTACGACGAACTTGACGAACTTTGCTTTCTTTACGGACTTTAATAAACTTTTACTTATAAACTTTTTACAAAAAATAATCCAAAACGATAATTTTTCTTTTCAATAAAGTTCCCATTTTTAAACTTAATTATTTTTTTAAGTATCACAAATTAAACTTTCAAGTGGTTATTTCTTAGCATTTCTTGTATAATTTTCATTGTTAACAATCTTATTAACTTTAGAAATAATAAAATGTCCAAATAATACTTCGTATTCAAATGGCAAATTTTATGATGTTTCCACCTTTCTGTCTTTGAAGTCCGATTTTAGGAAAAGTAGCCCATTAAGTACCAGTTTTTATTAATGATTATGAAAGCTAAGAGTCTAGCTCAGTTTTTAAAGTTACTTAGGAACCACGCAGCTACCTCCTAATATTTTAAATTTAACGTTGAAATTGTAAGACTTTATTTACAGAACGTAACTTTTCAGTTTGTACCATAATTTTGAATACTTCCATATAAGTTATGGAGACAAATATTTTCGGCATTAAAGAAAAACTCATGAAAATTGATTTGCAAAAAGAATTACTCAAAAAAGTCAAATACTTTTTTCTCTACAATATTTTTAGTCGGTTAGGTCAGTTGTTCTCAAAATTTTTGAAAAAAAATCATAACTCGAAAACTATAAAAAATCGCGGAACATACATGGGGGTGTTTCGGATGCCCCACAGGGTGTTCTATCTCAAGACGTCCGCTTGACACTACTTTTTGGGACACCCTGTATAATAAAGATTGGCATACATTGGTCTAAATTGAAATACATATTGGAACATCTTTTAGGGTTGTGAACCTATTTCAAGTCCTTATATTAACAATCCCATAGATGTTTTTTTCTTTTTGTAATGAATATAAGTACTTACCAATTTGTCCCTGTTCATTGGGGTATTTCCTTGGGCGTCCCCGTTTCCTTGGGCCGGGAGCTTTGGTGACAACAGAGCTGTTTGGTGTCTTAGTGAGGGTCCGTGTCCATGTGGCTTGAGGGTCATGCTCGACAGGCAACTCATATTGTAGAAGTAACCCATTCTCTTGCTTTATTGTTATCGTCTCAGTTTCCGTTACAGCTGTAATATTGCATTATCGTCTTTATATTAGAATAAATAATTATCGTGATCATGTATAAGAGTTATATAGCACATTTTACTTAACAAATTTATAACACAAGTAAAAAAAACTGGTGAGTGATGTCCAAAGAAGTGGAACTATAATTGATTATTTTAGTGATCAATAACAATAATTAAAAAAATTACTGATGCTTAGCCTTATGGCTACATTGACATTAAATGAAATTCGTTAAGGTTGTCTTAATTTTTTACCTTTTGAAGTATTTGCACTGGAAACATCAGCAGTACTCTTCATAAATTCTTCTAAACATTCTTTCAATGTATTGTTTGATGTAAGACATTGTTGTTTAAATTGATACGAAAATGTAAGCCGATCGACGCAATTCAAGCAAATCAATGTCGGTAACGAGTCGTTTTTGCACACCTAAAATTATATTAAATTTATTTAGATTGAGGGTAAATGAATCTGACGTCTTGAGACACAATTTTGGTTATTAGGAAAAGGGATGTCAGTAAAAAATCACCAAATAACTACAAACAAATAACAATATAGCAACATTATTGTAGGAAAAAATTACAGGGTGGCCATCGCAACCATTTTGGTGTGGTAATTTTTCCATACCTTGATACCGCAACAGTAGGTGTACTTGTCACCAAGTTGTTGATTATTTTCGTCCCAATCGAACAAAGATACCATATCACCGGTTTCCAAACATACTCTACAAGTTAGTTGCCAATCCATTTTGGAGTAAAAGCTTCTAGTTAACCAATAATTCAACAAAATCCTCAGTAATATTTAGCATTTTCTCACACCGGAAACTCATATATGACAAATTAGCCAACATTGTAACATGAACGTAAGCGTCACAGTTGAAGTGCGTTCCACTTGAAATCTACAATGCCATTGGTCAATATTATCCTCACTAAATGAACGCGTTATTCTAAGTTAATAAAATGAAATAAGTGTTTTAAATAATAAATTATAATAGAATTGCATTATAAAATCTGGTTGTCTGGTGGTCGAGGTGAAAAAACATTCATTCGATAAAAAAACACTCATTCAATTTACATAGTCTGTGCGTACGACAGTAATGCCAAACGACAAAAAATAACTATCTCCTGCCCCTTCCCCTTTACAGAAACGTCACAAATGTCTACAAATTACAACAATAATAAACACGATGAAATTCAATAGAAACGACGTGAAAATCATATAATTTTGACAAAAATGGAATTGTTCCGATCAGATCAATTTTACATTTTCGTAAGAAACGAGTCCAGCTTGTGGTGGAATCGATTAACTGGAGGTTTTTCTGTCAGATCAGGTATGTATTTTATTTTCCAAAATTTTAATATTTCGCATTGTTCTTTGACCCAGATAATCACATAGCTTGACCACATATAATTATCCTTTAATTTAGAGTTGTGATATGAGTAATTATCATGTTTCCTGTTTGTGAATACATCTGATAATGAGGCTCTATAAAGTGCATGATTATTCTGTTTTTAGCATGGGATCTATCAGATATAGAAGATATCGAATGCTTAGGCATAACCGAAGGTATTATAGGAAAAGTTGAACACTCCAACATCTTCGAACCGCGTTTAATGATAATAAAAGAAAGTGTACCAGTTGGGCAAATTTACTTCCATCACACTATCTACAAAGTCAAGTCAATATGCTTCCTAAACATGGGTCCCACAAACCAGGAAGTGGATTTGTGTCCATGCACAAAGCATGGATCATCCAGTTCAATGGCAAGCTCTGGAAGATCATTCAAGGGGAAAATGGGGGGGCGTCTATTTGAAAATTCGGCTTTCTTAAACAAAACTGTTGGTGCTGTTAAAAATGTTAGTAACACAATCAAGACAACAACGCAACAAGCTGCTACACAGGTATGCTATAAGAAACAAATAATTAAACTAAATTATTGATTACTTAAAATTTTATGAAATTAGAGATTTAATCCTTTGTGTTAATAACTGTATGTAAACAACATTGGTGCTTATAATATGAAAATATTTTCATATTTTTACCTGTTGAGTTTATAGTTTAAGAATTTTAATATTACCTTCAAGGTGAAACAAACTGTAAAAAAACAGCGAGATCCAAAACTTGCTGAGCGCTTTGAGAAACGACTCACTGACGAGCTGCACAAAATCTTTGATGACTCTGATAGTTTCTACTACTCTCGCACATTGGACCTGACCAACACCTTGCAAAGACAATATGAGATTGAAAAAAAATTAGAAACCGAAGGAGTCGGGAAACCAGTGACAGATATTACCAGATGGTGGAAACATGTTGATGACAGGTTTTTCTGGAATAAGCACATGCTCAGAGAAATAATTGCTTTAGATGTGAGTATAATGTTGTATTGTACTATAATCTGTGGACAAAAGTATGAGTACCATCATTTATCTATATCATCATTATCAGCCCATAAATGTCCCCACTGCTGGGGCAACTACCTGACTACCTACCCTAAATTAGGGCGGTAAGGCCTTCTAGTCAACCACGCTGGCCCAGTGCTGGTTGGTCAACTACACAACCTTAGAACTACTTCATAGGTGTGCTGATTTCCTAACGATGTTTTCCTTCACCATTAAAGTATCTAATAATCGTACATATGAATTTCAAATTTGAAAAACACATTGGTGTGCGGGGTTTGAACTGGCAACCTCTCGCATGTCAAGTGACGACCTTAACCACTTTTTATCTAGAATAATGCAGTTGGTAAAGTTAATATTTGTCAGGACAATTTATCACAAGCAAAACTTATAGCAAAAAAAACATGTCAATAAAATTTTGGTCTTTTCAGAGCCCTGACTGTGATCAGTGGGTCCTCCCCATAATACAAGGCTATGTGCACATGTCCCAAATAGCTGTGGAACCGGCAGATGTAAATCCTCTCAACACGGAATCCCTGGCCAACCCCAATAGCTGTGATGAAACTTTTACACTAGGGCTTATATCGAGAAGATCCCGCTACCAAGCTGGCACAAGGTAAATGATTTTTAATTCTATTGTAGTATAAAATCACCATACACACAAAATGGTACCTTTTAAACTCAATATGTGTATCATCATAATCATTCTCCATTGTCCCACGCTAAGTGAGGTCGGCGCAACATAATATAGGTAATTCTTTCATAATAATAAACTGTGAAAAAGTCTATTTGTTTGACAAAGTGAAATTGCTAGTACTATTAAGAAAACGAATTATAATATGTTAATACTAGAGTTACCAGTTTGCCTTATTACTTATATGCAGGTACATACAAATAGGTATTCGTGTTTGACGATTACATTATGCTATTCCATAGGTACAATCGTCGCGGGATCGAACCCGGAGGCAAAGTGGCCAATTATGTGGAGACTGAGCAGATTGTCTCCATTGTCTGCTCGGACAGCATACACAGGGCTTCCTTTGTACAGGTAACTTATCCTATTATTTATGGTTTATTTATATACCATAAATTTTTCCCCCTATTCAGTAGCAGATCGACTTACCCAACATTTTAGAACACCTTTATAGATTGCTGGAGACGAAAGTACATGTGTTGTTTATAACGGAGCATAGTTTTTTCGATTCAGATCAGAATTTTTATCTTGTTCCATTCCCATAGTGGTCTCCATGAATCTACTATTCAGATATCAAGATTTCTATTGTCGAAAAAATATAGATTTGAAACCATATCCAGCCATTTTATGGACCGTAACTGTATAAAGTATTCACTACTACTAGGTGGTATGTGACTATGTGACCTCTTGTTATCAGACCAGTACCTACCACCTCAAATATGAATTCAAAGGGGGCCAATGCTAAACATATTTTTATAATTTTCAATATGTTAAGTTACATGTAAAATTTTGTTAAAGTGGAATTCAGTTAAATAAATAAATATTACACAACATCACATACATAGATTTGGTACCAAGTTCCTTCAGCACTTGTGTTATGGTTAACATAAATAAATTTTACATACACACATACATACATACAATCACGCCTTTTTCCCAGAGGGGTAGGCAGAGATCACTTCCAGCGATCCAGCGATCCACTTTTCACCTCTGTGGGAAACGTGACGTGACGGGTCGTGGACCACGTCGCCGCCATTCTGCCTTGTGCATTGTTTTAACAAAGCCATTGCGTTCCCACGTGTAGCAAGGATACATGACGGGGGAAGGAAAAGGGAAGGAAGGATACTATCTCATCGGATGATTTGGACTGAGTCGATAGTAGCTCGAGGAGCCGGGGTCGCTTACCCGAATACCGTTCACTAACCACCGGACAGATAGTTGTGACTGGTATCCCCTGACCCTAATTTTAATGAGTTTTAATTAATTTCAATATTAATTAGTCTCAAGTGATGATTAATGCTATAGCAGGTACTTGCTTGCTAATGAACCGAAATTTTTATCATAAACATGGAAAATACATTATAAATAAATAAATAAATATTACACAACATCACATACATTGATCTGATCCCGTGGTAAGTAGCTTAAGCACTTGTGTTACGGAAATCAGGATCAACAGTGGATACACAAATAAACTTAAATATATTTAATAATACACCCAGACACGGAACAAACACCGATGTTCGTCACATAAATATTTGTCCCGAGTAGGAATCGAACCCACGACTCTTGGAACCGTAGGTTTTGAACCTGAGTCACTAACCACTGTTCCACCGAGCCAGTCAACAGTAATTATACATGGCATTACTCATTTAAATGTAATGTTACCAAAGAAATAGGTGAAGAATGTTTTCCTAAATAAATCATAAATTTTACAGTTATAAATTAAGATGATGTTGAATTGCCAAATTGTATTTAGAAAGTAAAAACCTTTCTACCGTTACCCGGCGTGACGCAACGACACGCGCTGTCGGTTTTTCTGAGGTTTTTTCATGTAACGTTATTTATGACCTCGGAATTCACGTTTGAATTATAGACTTGAACACTGTAATAATTTTAAGCAAAACATAATTCCTACATTGGTATGGTACTTTTTACTTTCTGTTATTGGTTTAAGCCTATGAAATATGCAATTATAAAATTACTTTTTGTATTTAGCTTGCAAAAGTTGGAACCTAAAAGTAATGGTTTAGTCTACAGAAATACTAAACAAGGAAACATTTATTTGATTGTTGAATAACTGATATACTGCTGTTTTTCACATACAAACCATTTCTACTGCCGGTTATAATATTAAATATGTAAAAAAAAAAAACAATAAAAGGTACAAAATAGCTAGCCATATCGTTTGCGTATAATATGATGACATGAGGAAGATATGAAGCTTTATGATGTTGTTCTAGGTACGAGGATCAGTGCCAATATTCTGGAGTCAACCCGATTACAAATTCAGACCACCACCACGCCTTGATAGAAGTAAGTGTTCATCTTTATTTATTTCATCATCATCATCAGCCTATATACGTCCCCACTGATGTGACGTGATGACGGGTTGGTGATCTACACAACCTAAGAATTTCTTCGTAGGTGTGCAGGTTCCCTCACAATGTTTTCCTTCACCTTAAAGCGTCGAATAATCGAACATATGAATTTCAAATTTGATAAATACAGTGGTACGAGGCGGAGTTTCTCGCATGACAAGCAACGACCTTAACCACTCGGCCATCGACGCTTTTTATTTATTTACAGAAACACATTAACTCTCCTTTTACGTCACGCAATCAGGTGAAAACAAGTCTTACACAATAGTTACTATATTAAGATTTGCCCTTTTGTCATTGATAACAATCACACGAGCTTACGATTAGATATCAAGATTAACTTCAATAGCATTTTTGTTTGATGTTTATCGCACACATGAAGGTAAAATGGTAATTTACCAATGCAACGTCAAGTTTCTAGTAAGATAAGTGGTTCATAGATTGTTTTTCTAAATCATGAAATAACTTAATGCACATCTATTTATGATATCAGTTAAATACATTTTACGACAAATAAAATGGACGCGGTACGGTGACGCGTTCTGGACCAAGTTCAGCTTCCGACAGTAGACTGTACCTTTCTCTTTATTTGGGTTAAAAATTCAAAAAAAATATATTAAAAAAATTAAGAAAGATTCCTATAACCTCGTTTAGGTGAGGAGGAATCCCACACCGCTTTCAAGAAGCACTTCGCAGAGGAACTGGGCATATACAAGCAGGTCTGCATCGTGAACCTGGTGGAGCAGCAGGGTCGCGAGCGCGTGATCTGGGAGACGTACGGCGACCACGTGCTGAGATACAACAGCCCCGACCTCATATATGCTACCTTCGACTTCCACGAGTACTGGTGAGGATCGGTTTATTTTTCCTTAATGACTTACGCGACAGAATTTGAAATAGTATTATCCGCTCGAAAACAGGTGTAACAGATAAATATTAGTCTTTATGGGTCTACACGCGTTATTAGGAGCAAATTACATAGCTACTTACTGCCCGACGTTTCGACTGGGTTACACCAATCGTGGTCGCGAGCGACCTTAATGACTAATATTTAGTGTAATGGAACGCGAAAGTCTAGAATCTTACAGGTGTAACAGATGTTGCTGAAAAGTCGGCGAAGTTTAAGTGGAGCTGGGCCGGTCATGTTTGTCAAATAAACCCCGGGAGATGGGCAAAATTGGTCACCCAGTGGCAGCCGAGCGGTCGTCGGCCAAGGGGAAGACCAAACAAGAGATGGCGCGACGAACTTGACGCCCATCAACCAAACTGGCCATCAAATTTTTACCTAATTTTTCGTATGTTTCCTCCCCAGCCGCGGCATGCACTACGAGAACGTGTCGATACTGATCAACGCGATCGCGGACGTGATAGGCGAGATGCGCTTCTGCTGGCGCGACGACCGCGGCCTGATCTGCGCTCAGAGCGGCGTGTTCCGCGTCAACTGCATCGACTGCCTCGACCGGACCAACGTGGTGCAGGTACTGTATAAAACAGTTGCCTATTTTTTTTTATTTGGTATACAGGGTGTCCCAAATAGTGTCAAGTAGAAGTCTTGAGATAGAAAACCTCGTGGGGCATCCGAAACATCCTTATGAACGCGATCGCGGACTGATATGCGCTCAGAGCGGCATGTTCCGCGTCAACTGCATCGACTGCCTCGACCGGACCAACGTGGTGCAGGTACTGTATAAAACAGTTGCCTATATTTTTTTAAATTTGGTATACAGGCTGCCCCAAATAGCGTCAAGTGGAAGTCCTGAGATAGAAAACCTCGTGGGGCATCCGAAACATCCTGATCAACGCGATCGCGGACCGATATGCGCTCAGAGCGGCGTGTTCCGCGTCAACTGCATCGACTGCCTCGACCGGACCAACGTGGTGCAGGTACTGTATAAAACAGTTGCCTATTTTTTTTAAATTTGGTATACAGGCTGCCCCAAATAGTGTCAAGTGGAAGTCCTGAGATAGAAAACCTCGTGGGGCATCCGAAACATCCTGATCAACGCGATCGCGGACTGATGCGGCGTGTTCCGCGTCAACTGCATCGACTGCCTCGACCGGACCAACGTGGTGCAGGTACTGTATAAAACAGTTGCCTATTTTTTTAAATTTTGTATACAGGGTGTCCCAAATAGTGTCAAGTGGAAGTCCTGAGATAGAAAACCTCGTGGGGCATCCGAAACATCCTGATCAACGCGATCGCGGACTGATGCGGCGTGTTCCGCGTCAACTGCATCGACTGCCTCGACCGGACCAACGTGGTGCAGGTACTGTATAAAACAGTTGCCTATTTTTTTTAAATTTGGTATACAGGGTGTCCCAAATAGTGTCAAGTGGAAGTCCTGAGATAGAAAACCTCGTGGGGCATCCGAAACATCCTGATCAACGCGATCGCGGACTGATATGCGCTCAGAGCGGCGTGTTCCGCGTCAACTGCATCGACTGCCTCGACCGGACCAACGTGGTGCAGGTACTGTATAAAACAGTTGCCTATTTTTTTTAATTTGGTATACAGGGTGTCCCAAATAGTGTCAATTGGAAGTCCTGAGATAGAAAGCCTCGTTGGGCATCCGAAACATCCTGATCAACGCGATCGCGGACTGATGCGGCGTGTTCCGCGTCAACTGCATCGACTGCCTCGACCGGACCAACGTGGTGCAGGTACTGTATAAAACAGTTGCCTATTTTTTTTTTATTTGGTATACAGGGTGTCGATGGCCGAGTGGTTAAGGTCGTTGCTTGCCATGCGAGAGGTCGCCAGTTCAAACCCCGCCAGGAACCAATGTGTTTTTCAAAATTTGAAATTCATATGTACCATCATTTGATGCTTTAACGGTGAAGGAAAAAAATCGTGAGGAAACCTGCACACCTACGAAGAAATTCTAATGTTGTGTAGTCGACCAACCCGCACTTGGCCAGCGTGGTCGACTTAGGCCTTATCGCCCTAGTTTAGGGTAGGCCCGTGCCCCAGCAGTGGGGACGCATATGGGCTGATGATGATACAGGGTGTCCCAAATAGTGTCAAGTGGAAGTCCTGAGATAGAAAACCTCGGGGGGCATCCGAAACATCCTGATCAACGCGATCGCGGACTGATATGCGCTCAGAGCGGCGTGTTCCGCGTCAACTGCATCGACTGCCTCGACCGGACCAACGTGGTGCAGGTACTGTATACAAATACATATTGGACTACTGCCCCGGTCTCATGGGCCAAGAAAAGATGGGTTAACCCATCTTTTTTTTTTTCGCAATCGAAGAAAAAATTGTGGAAAATATTGTTACAACCACGGGGGTGCCGTGCAAGCGGAATTAGAGCTTATAGTCCTTTGGATGAGGTCTACATTCCCTTGCACTACTACGTCACCTACGCGCAGTCGTACGAATCGCGTTTAGGGGGCGGTCTAGCTAGAGCGTTCGCTCGCGAATGTCTTGTCTTGGGAGTGTCTTAAGTTGCGAAAAACCTCTGAACACACTTGGTGTGAAAGCACCAGTTCGGTTTGTGTGAGTGGTATTATGATAGGCCTATCTCCAGCAGTATACGTGATTCGATTGATGAAAAATGCCTATACATACAAACATACATGCTGCTATGATTTTACTAACTATTTCTTATTTTGTCCTGTCCAGACAGCAATAGCAAAGTACGTCCTGGAGCTGCAGCTATGCCGACTCGGCCTGGGTACTCCTGGCTGCGGACTGCCTCCATCACTACGCCACGCCTTCCTCACCATGTGGGCTGATAATGGTGACGTCGTGTCCCGCCAGTATGCTGGGACTAAGGCGCTGAAGGTAAGCATGCTGCGATATGTGATTAGTTAGTTCCAACTGCTGGCAATAGATGGCGTCTATACTAGAATCCATAATTCGACGGAGTAGTTTGACAGATAGAGTGTTACTATGTGTGGGAAAAATAAAATAGTGATGAGGTAAATGGTAATATTTAATTATCGACAGAATAATCTGGTTTAAGTATAAAATCGTTGATTAATTATCTAACAACACCGCTCAATCCATTTGAAAAAAACGGCATAATTATATTAACTTTAAGAGTTATTGTATAAAAATGTTGGAATTTAAGCCTTGATTGGTGGAATAACGCAAGATCGACATTGTAGTTTTATGCAGGAAAAAATCTTTATTCAGTGATGTTCCAAAAGTGAAAACCGAACAATCGACTTGGGCGGTTTTATTAGACAATCGACGAAATCACAATTAACTATTATATTAGTGATCTTGCACGTTGCCAACGCATTTCTACCACTTTTCTGGGGTAATTGTGTTAAGCTCGACCAGAAATAATTGTTTAACTTCCACCGTTTTAAATTTTTCGTTGTGTCATGCCCATCGCCTATTTACGATATGGAGCTTGCACTTCAAAGTCTTAATTATTACATTCCCGTTTTAATAATAAAACTCGCAAAAAATAAATCGATTTTTTTGTTCGGATCGAATCGGTCACAATTTATCGACGCAAACAACACTAGGCTGAACCTGGCAACATAATGCGTTTTGAGTTGTCAAATCGCTCCGTCGAATTACGGATTCTAGTATAGATACTATAGTTAGAGCTGGAACTATGCGGCTCGCTCTAGGCGTTGCTGCTGGTGCCTTCGTCACCATGTAGGCCGACAGCGGAAACATCATGTCTTGCAAGTACACCGGGACCAGGGCACTCAAGTAAGCATGCTGCGACATTCGTTTAACTAGTTCGAACGGCGGCTAAAAGATGGCGCCTACATATTACTGTCACAACTGCAACTATGCCGCACAAAATTATCTTAGAGTTAAGTAATAAAGAAAAGCTACAATTTAACAGTAAATAAAAGTATGTATTTCTTAAATTTTTCTTCTTTTTTCCAGGGTGACTACACCAGAACCGGCGAGAGAAAATTCACTGGCATGATGAAAGATGGGGTCGCCTCAGCCAACAGGTAATATACCTACTTTATGATACCAAGCTCTCCTGACAACCATAGTTTGAACCTTAATCACTCGACATAAAGCGCAACATACGATGCTGTATTGAAAGTTAACTCAGCGTCTAACAACAGCAGACACAACAAATATCTATCACTTTACATTCAAAGCTTGTGAAGCACAAAATAGGTCCGTAATAAAATTCTGATTATTTCTAAATTTATTTAAAACATACATGCATAATCCTTACAGAGTATACCTAATACAATTACGTAGTTTTTGATGCTATATCAATAGCCAATCTTAAGACCTCACTTGGCCACTCACAAAAAAAAAAACATATAGCTCTGCAAAGGCATTGATCAGTCGAAGCGATGTCAGCCTAGAAACTAAAATACAAGTAGAATTTCTCCCGCCACAGATTCATCATCAGCCATTTTCACGACGCCATGACACAATGCGCCATAGACATTGCCCTCGGGCATCCGATCAATATGGCGACCGTAGACGAACACGATAGTCTATGGCGGGACATCAAAACGGCATCGCTGATGGTCATAGAGAATATGGACAGTGAAAGGCCTAAGTTAGAACTGATGCCAAGTTACTTTGGACATCCGTTGACGGGTGAACTTGCGACTGCCGAGATCGCATACGGATTGGGGAGGTCAGTTTATACTATTGAGGTGTTATGGCTATTTATAGAGGCGACACTATGGTTATTTCAGATCATTGAACATATGGAGGTTCATTTCAGATCGTTTTAAGATCACATTTACATCAAAATAGTACTTGGAAATATTTTTGACGTAATGTTTAATACGGTGCTCACGGATGAAGAAAATCGTCATTTATACTTTAAGTCGTATAGCGATGTGTGTATGATATCATCAGGTCACTTAATGTAGGTATACTTTGAAGCATCAACAACATTTGGTACTAAAATAAATACGTAGTTAGGTGTCGCTTCTATAAATAGTAATAACACTTCAATGGTTTATACTGGTAAATTAGCGTAAATTTGTTCTAACATGAGTATTGTGATGGCTTACTAATTAATGTTTCGTTGCGACCTCCTCACCGTAAATAATACTCTCAGCATTAAGCAATAACGAATGTTTAAACTGATGCACTTTAAGCACACAAATTCAGACTCTAAAATAATCTGCTTTTAGTTGTTTTCAATCTTAAGTACTAAATAATAACTAAAATTAACAACTTTTACCATAATAGTGTTTGCGACACTGTTGTAAACTTAATAGGGATTACATATACTTATGTAAATTTTGCCGCCTTGATCCTTGGAGGTGACCGGAGCAATTCTCAATTAAAAATTATAATGTTTTAGTTAAAAAACTTAATAGCAATACAGTTGATCTGTAGTTCTCAAGTTTCTAATAAGCCCGCCGATTGCTGTAATGACAGGTGTCATAATACATTTTTTTTTATGAAACTACTGAACCTGACTTTTAACTTGGAATACGTAAAAAATTACAAGTGCGAGATTGTTTCTTATAACACATTTAATTCCTGATCAGTTATTTTCTATAGGAATGACAAAAATTACTGTCAGCAGACTTATCACAACTCGATTATATTGTTCTGTATAACAAAATAACCATAACACACTGCTTGTTCCCAGATACTATCTATCAACATTCAAAGACGCCCTACGCCAAGTAGCAATCGACGTGATGACGGGCGAGTCCAAGTCCATCCCGGAGCAGCTGATCGTGCCCGAGTGCTCCCGCTGCACCTCCGTCAAGGTTCTCATGTTCAACGTGCGTGCATGCCTCTGTCCTATTCCCTCCTCCCTGCACTGCTAGACGTGATGACGGGCGAGTCCAAGTCCATCCCGGAGCAGCTGATCGTGCCCGAGTGCTCTCGCTGCACCTCCGTCAAGGTTCTCATGTTCAACGTGCGTGCATGCCTCTGTCCTATTCCCTCCTCCCTGCACTGCTAGACGTGATGACGGGCGAGTCCAAGTCCATCCCGGAGCAGCTGATCGTGCCCGAGTGCTCTCGCTGCACCTCCGTCAAGGTTCTCATGTTCAACGTGCGTGCATGCCTCTGTCCTATTCCCTCCCTGCACTGCTAGACGTGATGACGGGCGAGTCCAAGTCCATCCCGGAGCAGCTGATCGTGCCCGAGTGCTCTCGCTGCACCTCCGTCAAGGTTCTCATGTTCAACGTGCGTGCATGCCTCTGTCCTATTCCCTCCTCCCTGCACTGCTAGACGTGATGACGGGCGAGTCCAAGTCCATCCCGGAGCAGCTGATCGTGCCCGAGTGCTCTCGCTGCACCTCCGTCAAGGTTCTCATGTTCAACGTGCGTGCATGCCTCTGTCCTATTCCCTCCCTGCACTGCTAGACGTGATGACGGGCGAGTCCAAGTCCATCCCGGAGCAGCTGATCGTGCCCGAGTGCTCTCGCTGCACCTCCGTCAAGGTTCTCATGTTCAACGTGCGTGCATGCCTCTGTCCTATTCCCTCCCTGCACTGCTAGACGTGATGACGGGCGAGTCCAAGTTGATCCCAATCAGTATAATTATCGATAACAAAATTTATAACCATTCATTCCTACCATATACAACTGCTTTAATATCATCACTTAACCACAATTAATCCTCTCCTTTCCTGCACTGTGATACCTTGCACTCCAACTGCTAAGTAATAGATAACTTCGTCTAAATTATATTATTTCTGTTTTATGTAACATCTCTGTGAATTGTTATGTTTTTATATGCAATTATATCTATTACTTACCTAATAACCTGTAAGTATAACTAGCGTTTTTCATGACACGAAACATTTTTTTTTATGTATCCGGCGCGCAGGACCAATCGGTGCCAGACACTGCGGCGATGGCGCAACACGTGAAGTCGCTCATCGACGACTGCAAGAAGCTGGTCGTGGACACGGAGCCCGTTCTAGGCTCGTGGGGACTTATTGATGCTGATCCCAGGTAAGACTAGGAAAAGATATATAACAAGTATTGATCACACGTCTGACAAAACAACTTGTTTCTCAAGAAAGTTGGCTGCGGCACTGCCTTGGCCCCAGATTTTAACTCTTTATCTGGTAGTGGCAACCATATCGCCTCCATAATTTAAACCTTATTCCCTCAAAATAAGGTCCAAAGGCAAGTCCAAGGCAATGAAAATTTCAAAATAGTATACTGGTGAAAGGGTTAAAAATAAAAACACAAATTAAGTGCTCAAAGGTATGCCCTGAATTGGCATGATTTCATCTAGCATTTGCGTTCTGGTAGAAAGTGATTAGGATTTCTAGGTTAAACCATGTGGTGCTACCTAAGTGTAACTTGACTAGTTAGTCACGGCCACAGGCTAACCTCAGTTTAGCCACAGCCTAGCTGTAAAGGATGAAGATCGTGGACTTCGTTTTAAATGTTTAAAGGAGGGGGAGGGGTTTATTTTTTTTTGTGAGAGAATTCAACAATCTTAGTAGGTATTTCATTTTTTTTTGTTTAATTGTCCTACAGTACCGGAGACCCCCAAGAATCGGAGATGGACAGCGTCCTCCTTCTCACCAGCGAGGCTTACTACGTGGCCGACTACGACGAGACCTCCGACCGCGTGCTGAGCGTGCAGCGCGTGCCGCTGCGTGACGTCACCGGCGTCGAGCTCGGCGCCGTCGACACCAGCGCCGCCACCGTGAGTGATCTGTAGTCTACGGGGCCCGGAGGGGGAGGGGAGCGTCCTATACGTCACCAGCGAGGCGGACTACGAGACCTCCGACCGCGTGCTGAGCGTGCAGCGCGTGCCGCTGCGTGACGTCACCGGCGTCGAGCTCGGCGCCGTCGACACCAGCGCCGCCACCGTGAGTGATCTGTAGTCTACGGGGCCCGGGGGGGAGGGGAGCGTCCTATACGTCACCAGCGAGGCGGACTACGAGACCTCCGACCGCGTGCTGAGCGTGCAGCGCGTGCCGCTGCGTGACGTCACCGGCGTCGAGCTCGGCGCCGTCGACACCAGCGCCGCCACCGTGAGTGATCTGTAGTCTACGGGGCCCGGAGGGGGAGGACAGCGTCCTATACGTCACCATCGAGGCGGACTACGAGACCTCCGACCGCGTGCTGAGCGTGCAGCGCGTGCCGCTGCGTGACGTCACCGGCGTCGAGCTCGGCGCCGTCGACACCTGCGCCGCCACCGTGAGTGATCTGTAGTCTATGGTGCCCTGTCAAAGTCTAGTTGTATCCGAATATCTATGATATCCTAACCTAAATGAAAGATAGCATACGCCTGACGCCATCCTGCCAACATCTAGGCGCATCCTAAAAATATGTTACCGTGGCTACTCTCGGGAGGAATGAGACTCTCGAGAGAAATAATAACCTTTCTGATCCTTTAAATGACATATAATGCTTCATGGATCATTTATGTTACAACTTATTGTTTAATGTTTATATTTGTATTTGCTCCGTGGGGTAAATTGACAATCTATACTAATATGTAATAAATCTGTAAGGGTCGGTTTTTTCTGTATGTGTGTATGTATGTATGTTCCTCCATAACTCTTAAACCAATTATCCGAATTTGATGAAATTATTACGATATGAGTTTATCTAAAGAAAAAATGCTTGTATATGCCACTGTACCTTATACCCGCTACACCAGTTCTCTAGTTACCTAGGAATCGGAACAATGTTCATTTTATTAATTTAATGTAACGTTATGTGATATGTATTTATATTGTCCCCAGCTATTCGGCGTCGGTCGCAAGTCGTCGGGCGAGCCGGTTGTCTGCATCCGGTTCCAGTACTCACATAATGGAGACACCGGGTACTTCCACACCTTCCGATCGACTTCGTTGAGGTTCTTCAACAACATGGCCGTCGTTATTAACACTAAAGATGAGATGATTGGTAAGTGGTGGTTAATTTTTATGATCGAATCTGGGTAAAAATTAAGAAATAATGAAAAACTTGCACTCTATTTTTTTTTTGCAAATGCCAATAAAATATTAAAATAGGAAAGGAAGGCAAAAGTAAGAGAAACACTCAGCCGTTCATTCAGAACGTACAAATGGTTCATAAGATTACATAAAGATGTCATTGTACTAAAAATGATAAGGATTTTGAAAAGGCTTTTACGATACGCTTACTCAGTTGAACATCTTTTAAGTTTTGGTCTATGCATTAGTTGCAAATTGATTTTCTAAACTGATTTAACTGTTAAAGATCAAAGATTATGCAGGTCGTCGAATGATACCACATCGTTTAGTTATTGCTTTGTTTCAGAATCTCTGCATTCGATTTGCGAATCGTTGATGGTGGCCCGTGACGTAGCTAAACTACCTCCCATACCGTTCCACGACGGAATCAAGCTGGAACGGAAAAAGTCAAAGGTAATTCTTGAGCGCTTAACCTGTCGTGATTACATACACCTTGCTTTTATAAAGTACTCTTAATACATAATTTATTTATTTATTGGTACACGAACGGAAAACTGTCATTACACATATTGGTGGGTTGTAACAATTGAGCATAGCCTAGACAGACAGTATTCCTAAGTAGTGTACACAGCATGCATAATAAATATTTACTGTGGTAACCAACATAATAAATATTTTGTTTAAAATTACTTACTGTAATAATTGCTATTCAGTCATTAAAAGTGTTTTCTATTAATAACATGCCACACTTTCTTTCTCTTCAATTTAAAAAGTGTCAATAAACGTAATACATATTTATTTTCTATATCAGGTACACCCCACACAAGGCCAGTCTGGAGGCGGCAGGGCTTCGCTGTACCTCGATCTGTCTCGGCTTCCGACGCTGACGAGAAACGTAAGCGAGACTCAACTGGTTGCTGATATACGAAGCGTTGGTAAGTATTAAGTAGAGTATAGGAGCTAGAGATGTACCTTGTGGAACACCTTACTGAAACACATACCTCTTTGAGCACTTCGATATGGTTGGAATGTTAGTTCAAAGAATATAGTGATTCAAGCATTGTCAGTTATCGTATGAAAATGTTAAGTAGTAGTCAAAAATAAACAGGAACAGCCACAATGTCCCCTTGTACCCCAAGATATTGTGTAGAAAAAAAAGACGGTAAAATAATAGTAAATAAATATTACACAAGATCACATACATCGATCTGATCCCGTGGTAAGTAGCTTAAGCACTTGTGTTACAATGGATACACAAATATATTTAGAAACACACCCAGACACGGAACAAACAACGTTCGTCACACAACACACATATTTGTCCCGGGTGGGAATCGAACCCACGACTCTTGGAACCGTACATAGTGACCATGGGTCACTAACCACTGTTCCACCCAACCAGGCATCCACAATTGTAAATCCTATTGTCAAAATCCCTCAATCCTAACCCAGCCATGTTCCCCCGCCTGTCGCCGACGGAGGCGGTCCTGCAGCAGCTGGCGCGGCTCACCCCGCCCAGTGACGTCACCGAGTGCCGCCACGTCACCGCCAAGCGATCTGTTAGTCAGTGTGACCTTTGACCTCTCCTAGCCTTCATTATCCTGTTGGCCCTGTTGCTATTCCCCTAGGAATTAAGTGACATTCTTGATAAATATTATAGAAGTTAGTTAATTCCAATGGCGCTATGTATATGTTTCAATTACATAATTCATACGTAGGTTACTAAAATGAATGACCAATTAAAATATTAGTCAGTTTTTTTTTGTTGGTTCGAAAACAATTCTATACATATCAGTGATGTTTTGTCATAAGAAAATAGATCACTAATGTAATGCAGGAATGTTTCTTTGGTTTTATTTCTCGCTATTGTGAACGGGACATTTTTATCCTTTCATCATCATCATGACCCCACTGTTAGGGCACGGGCCTACCCTAAACAGGGTGATCAGGCCTTAGTCAACCACGCCGGCCAAGCGACGGTCGCTCGACTACCCAACCTAAGAATTTATTCATAGGTGTGCAGGTGTATTCTCCTTTATTACAACGGTACCATCAACCGTTTCCAGGATCCAAAGCCCTAACAAACATGACGGTGCAGTTCAGCAAACTGAACAAGTTCGGCCACTCGCTCAACCCGCGCCGCCCCACGCTCCAGCTGCGCCTCGACCAGCCGCCGCGACCCGCGCCGCCCCGCGCCCGCCCGCCCGGGAGCCTCTCCGACGGACTCAGCTCCGACTGCGACTCCGACGACGACCGGACCAACATCTTTGAGCCGACCCTAGATGACTTTGAGAACGCGCAGCACTATATAGGTAAGGTTACGTCTAAGGTTTCTTCAAACTGTGAAAAAATCGAGTATATTAGCTTTTTAGGACTGTGAAAACACACATGTCGCGTTGCTACTTGTGTAGGAATGAGGCTAAAACTCTGTGGTTCAAGACTAACTACTGAAGTCATCACAGCATCATCGATAGAAGGTGCGCACTTTAAGTATCTATATTTATGTTGAAATGAGGTTAGTTATGACAGAATGAGACTGATAAGAAGTCGTAAAAAAGAAGAAAACTAGGTCGGTTGTAAAAGACACTGGCTGGAAATAGTGAAAAAGAAAGAAGTGAAAGCATGTTTGAATCGTGAATGGAACGTTGAGGCGGTGAAGTAGCTTTACTTATGCAGCATCAAGATTGGTTTTGAATGACACTGGCCGGAATTAGTGAAAAAGAAAAGAAGTAAGAGCTTGTTTGAATGGAGACGTCATCCGCCGCCGCCCGCGCGGCAGCCTCCGACGGACTCAGCTCCGACTGCGACTCCGTTGACGACCGGACGAATATCTTTGAGCCGACCCTTGATGAGTTTGAGAACGCGCAGCACTATATAGGTAAGGTTACAGGCGGTTGTTGCAGCTCTAGACGTCATCCGCCGCCGCCCCGCGCCCGGCAGCCTCTCCGATGGACTCAGCTCCGACTGCGACTCCGACGACGACCGGACCAACATCTTTGAGCCGACCCTAGATGACTTTGAGAACGCGCAGCACTATATAGGTAAGGTTACAGGCGGTTGTTGCAGCTCTAGACGTCATCCGCGCCCGCCAAGCGCCCGGCAGCCTCTCCGACGGACTCAGCTCCGACTGCGACTCCGACGACGACCGGACCAACATCTTTGAGCCGACCCTCGATGACTTTGAGAACGCGCAGCACTATATAGGTAAGGTTACAGGCGGTTGTTGCAGCTCTAGACGTCATCCGCGCCCGCCAAGCGCCCGGCAGCCTCTCCGACGGACTCAGCTCCGACTGCGACTCCGACGACGACCGGACCAACATCTTTGAGCCCACCCTAGATGACTTTGAGAACGCGCAGCACTATATAGGTAAGGTTACGCCCATGGATCCTTCAAACTGTGAAAAAATCGAGTATATTGGCTTTTTAGGACTGTGAAAACACACATGTCGCGTTGCAACTTGTGTAGGAATGAGGCTAAGACACTGTGGTTCAAGACTAACTCCTGAAGTCATCACAGCATCATTGACTTTAAGTATCTATATTTATGTTGAAATGAGGTTAGTTATGACAGAATGAGAAGTCGTAAAAAAGAAGAATACTAGGTCGGTTGTAAAAGAAAACTAGGTCGGTTGTAACAATAAAAAATCCAAATAATACTTGGCAATCAAATGACAAATTGTATGATTTTTCCACCTCTCTGTCTTTGAAGCCTAATTTCAGCAAAAGTAGCCCATTAGGTACCAGTTTTTATTAATGATTCCGAAAGCGGAAAGTTTGGCGCAGTTTTTAAAGTTACTTGGGAGCCATGCAGCTACCGCCTAATATTTTAAATTTAAAGTTGAAATTGTAAGACATTATTTACAGAACGTAATTTTTCACTTTGTACTATAATTTTGAAATCTTCCGTAAAAGTTATGGAGACAAATATTTTAGGCATCAAATAATTTTTGCAAATCAATTTTAATGAGTTTTATACTCATTAAAATTGATTTGCAAAAATTATTTCTCAAAAAAATCAAATACATTTTTCTTTAGAATATTTTTAGTCGGTTAGGTCAGTTATTCTGAAAAGTTTAGAAAAAACATCATAACTCGAAAACTATAAAAAATCGCGGAACATACATGGGGGTGTTTCAGATGCCCCACGGGGTGTTCTACTACTTTTTGGGACACCCTGTATAGGTAAGGTTACAGGCGGTTGCTGCAGCTCTAGACCCTTCAAACTATGATTATATGCAGAATTGTATGGTTAAAGTAATTTTTATGTCGAAATAAGGTTAGGAAACTAAGCATCATGATTCTCAACTAGCTTTCAACGTCATTATGGCAAGTCAGTATACATATAATTATATTTTAAACAGGCAAATCAGCAGTTCAACAGCCCAAAACTGAAACGGAGAACGACTGCGAACTGATAGAGAATCCTCTCTACTCGTCGAAAATCGAACCCCACGAAAAAGAGACAGTCTTCTCCACTCCCAGCGTGGCAACGGCCAATAACACAGCGAAGACTCCGCTCAACGTGAACAAGATAAACCCCTTCGATATGGAGTCGGGCCCCGCGCCGGAGATACAAGTGGAGGCCGAGGGGGGGTATTCTAAACCGAACCCGCCCAGTTCGTTGTTGCTGACGCAGAAGTTGTCGCACAGCTCCAACGATATCAACTTCGACGATCCAGCTCAGCAGGTATTTGGTGGTGTGGGCTTGTGTGTGTAGGTGTGAGGTTAGATTTCATAGTTGGCCTTGGCTACAATGTCTACTGTCTATAGTTCTACACCCCTGTTCACAACGTGTTTTTGACGTTCGCATTCGGAATTGATATGCAGTCTAATAGCCATAGAGCATTCTTTTCGATTTGAATCTGTTTACGACACGTTGTGGAAAAGGAGGCTGAGGTTAGTTGGCTGTCTATCGTCTTCTTTTGAGTGTTTTATATTCAGTACTCAATTTCAATAACATTATATAAATTCAGACCAATTGTAAATTTTTCAAACCTTTTTTTTTTCTTACAAACAATAATTATGTTTTGTTAGCTTTAGCTTTCTCTGTGATATTAATTTAAAACAACTGAATAGAGCTAACTAAATTCAATTAAAGTAATATCGTTTGTTGTGTTGTTCTATTAGAAAGAAAGTTGGCTTTCTGTTCTATTTTCTGTGTGTTTTGATAACATGATTTTTTACGATTGGCATTAAAGCTGGATTACAATCCAGCTTTTCTACGTAGTTTTCTCTAAAATTTTGATCCGTTAGAAACTCTCCACAAAATCTTGTACGTTTGTAGAACACACTACGTTGTTTTGTGCCATTAAAATTCGTATGAAATCATTCTATTCGAGATGAGCGTAGCCGGATTCTGATTCCTGTATTAATTGTTTCGACTTCCATTATTATTTTAAGGACCGCTTCTAAATGTATCAAGGAAATATCAGAAATCAGTATCAACAGTGTAATAAAAATAAACACAGTTGATACTGCAATTCTCTCAAACATCCGGCTGCGCCAATCCAATATCGCCTTTATCTGTCTGTATGTAAAGCACCTTTCCGCTAGAACCGCACCCGTCTCCCAACAGGTCGTCAACTACTCGGTGCGCTCGAATTCCCAGCAGGACATAGCACTGAACATCGCCCAGTCCCACAGCGAGTCGGCGTTGAGGCAGCTCCGGGCGCTGGCTAGCCCAGGAGCTAGGGAGATGGTGCTGTCCCCGCTCAGCAAGCTGGCTAGAGGCGTGCAGACGTTAGGCGCCAACCTGGACCCGAGGAAGATCAAGGTACGAACATGAGAAGACATTTTAAACTGTCATGGTTACACACTAAAAAAACATAAGAAGACATTTTAAACTGTCATTTTACACACATTAGAAAACTGAAAGTGTCCGGATTTTTGCCATGTTGTTTTGTTTCAATGAGCTCCCGATATTTCGGCACTGTTGCAAGCGCCATGATCACGGTTGAAATATCGGGAGCTCATTAAAACAAAACAACATGGTAAACATCCCGGAGACTTTCAGTTTTCTAACATAAGAAGACAGTTCCGCAGGCCTTACAGGCGCTCGGATCAAGAGGTTCAGGAGTCGTAGACAAAGTAACAGTATCAAAACGATAACGAAGTTCGAAAGGAATAATATGTAAGGGGTTGACATTAGAGTGACCACGTGATTTATCGCGTCTAATGTCAATCTCATACATTTTATTATTTTCTAACTACGTTATCGATTTCATATTGTTACTTTGTCTAAGTTCCTCATCTCTACCCCGTGTCATTAGGGCATGAAATGCTCTTCAGCTAATGTTTTCTCTCCCTCCTATAATGCCGGGCTCTTAAGGCGGGGCGTGAAATGGCATTTAAGCAGGCCGTCATAGTGAATGACAAGTCCTCATTGAGTATTGAAGTCTGAGTAAGGTATATTGTCTCTGTCGTTCTCATATACAGGGTGGCCCATCCATTGGCGTCCAAACGAAAAATTAAGAAGCTCTATGCTATGGGATGGGATATCCAGATCACCCCCATGTATGTTCAGCGATTTTTTGTAGTTCAGGAGCTAGAATTGCACCGCGTCCCAGCAAACGTGGCTCCGGCCAGGTGAAATGACGATCTGCTCAGGACAGTTGGTGGGAGTTGGATGTCAGTAGCCGAAAATAAACAAGAGTGGCGAAAATTTGGGGAGGCCTATGTCCAGTAGCGGACTGCGATAGTTTGATGATAGGGATGAGAGCCATCCGCTCCCTGCAAGTCCGGTAATGACGAGGCTGCTCAAAACCTTCATCGTAATTCAGTTAGGAAAAAAAGATTGCTTGATGATGTTGATGAATGATAATTATATCATAGAACATCAAGATACATTGAATTATTTATCTATATATTTGAATTTGTTATTTTAAAAAGCGTCGATGGCCGAGTGGTTAAGGTCGTTGCCTGCCATGCGAGCGGTCGCCAGTTCAAACCCCGCCAGGTACCAATGTGTTTTTCAAATTTGAAATTCATATGTACCATCATTCGACGCTTTAACGGTGAAGGAAAACATCGTGAGGAAACCTGCACACCTAAGAAGAATTCTAAGGTTGTGTAGTCGACCAACCCGCACTTGGCCAGCGTGGTTGACTAAGGCCTTATCGCCCTAGTTTAGGGTAGGCCCGTGCAAGAGCAGTGGGGACCTATATAGGCTGATGATGATGATGATGATTTATCTTAAATTCATATCATTTAACAGGGATCAGCGGCAGTGAAACAGGTTACCGAACAACAATACGAAGAGCATAGGAAGTTGCAGGACAAATGGCGTGAGTGCAACACACGACTCGTCGCCTTGTAACCCCGATGTTGCCAGACGACGCACCAGTGTTGCCAGACAACATGTTGATGTTGCCACACGTAACAAGTAATATTTTACTGTTTGGTAGCAATTTCGATAGTATAATTTATTACGATTTGAATTTCATTGTTTATTGATTTCGTATTGACTGGGTTGCCAGCAAAATATAATCGAAATACTAATGCTGTAATAGAGTAATATATTCGAATGTTTTGTTAGTCATTATTTTTATGTTTCATTTATTTTTGTCAAGAGCCATAAAATGGTGATTGATTTTATTATGAAACACTTCTCGGTATAATATTAGTACACTTTCCAGTTAATCAATAATTTTATTTAATTAATATTATGTAACAATCGTTAGTTTTTAGTACATTTAAAGACAAAACATCGCATTAATGAAACATTATTTTTACCAATAAAATGTTATAGTGTATTGCCAGTGAAATGGTAGAATTTATTGGTTGTTAGTAAAGCCAAATAGATGTCTACAATGATAAAATAATCGATGTTTTATGACCGATTGGTTGAATATTATTGATTACTATGTAGCTTGAATTGAATGTCAATTAATTAATGTAATTTAATTTGATTGATTTACGTAGATTATTCGGATCTCGAATGTTATCGATAGTATTGTCTGCAAAGAAATATTAAATATGAATTGAGATTAAAAATCGAAATCACAAACAGTACTTATAAAAGGAATTGTTCAACTATGACCTACGTTCTAGATGTAGAGTATTAAAAAGAAGTAGACAGTTGAGAGTATTGTGTCTCAAATTGCATTATAGTTCCTTTAGAAATATTTTCATTCCACAAGGAAAGATGACATTTCATTGAAATGTCTGCTTAGGCTTCATATGTATATATTTATTTACTAGTAGCTATATTTATATGGTAATATTTTAGTAAGCTTTTTGACAAATCACTTTATTCATTATGTATTTTCGGTCAAATATACGGTTTATAAATTGATGTATTTAATCTGAACGTTATCGACGTATTCTATATTGTATTCCTGTGTCTATTTCCCCTATATTCGATACATTCCTACTTAGATTAATATTTAAATTTGTATCCAAATTTTAGACAATTAATTGTTAGCCTTTATGGTTATTGGGAGTAGCATATACATAGCTACTTACTGCCCGACGTTTCGACTGGGTTACACCAATCATGAATCGAAGACGGGCGGCACCAGTTCGCTCGCGACCATAAAAACCAATATTTAGTGTAATGGAACGCGAAAGTCTAAAATCTTTGTAGACAATTGTCCAGTAATTGCAGTATTAGAAGTTAAGTTATTGTAACCGAATCCAATTTCTATAGTTCACGTTCATCTTACAATATTTTGAATTTCAATGTTCCGGGAAGTACAATATGTGAGTTTTAATGACGGTGATACATTAAAGTGGCGAATGCCATAATTATGTCTGAATTAAGTAAAATTGCAATAAAATTTGTCAAGTTGTACTTTGTGCTGTTCAAATGATAAAATAAAAAAAATCAGTGGACGTAATGTTTTTCCAAAAAATATTGTGATCTTTAGTTAAAAAAAAATGTTTTTGTTTTCTATTACACACAAAGCATTAAGTTGGACGTGAAATATGTGAAATATCTACACTTATAGCGACGGATTAGTGTAAGCTATTATGTAAACCCACTATTTCAGTGTATTAATAAAAGTATTAAAAGTACAACATGTTGCCAACATACAAAATATAACACTAAATACTATTTTCAGGCTAAAGCTTAATTAAAAGGAAAAATATTTTCAGCTATCTAATATTAGTAATTCTATATATATTTATTTTTAAATATCAATTAGTATGTATGTATACATCAGATCAGATTGTAAATGTTGCTGGAGTAAATATCCTTTTACATCTTAGTCAAGCTTACTTTATATAGAGATTTTTATGATTTTCGAAAGAGTATTGATATTCGAAATACGTAAACTTAGTCCGAATCGAACATACTACAACGCTGTTTTACACATTACCTACTCATTCTATATACATACACTACATACACATATATAATGAATAATGTATCTATTTTAATACATTCGTTCATTTAATGACCCCAAATTCCAAAGAGTAGTTTTCGGCTGTCTTTAACTAAGAACGGTTTTATTTAACTAAAACAAATCATATGATTATGTATAATATAATGTAGTTCAATGTATTTAATTTTATAAAGTATTATTTGTGTTAGTTCGATGTACTTTTATATATAATATCCTCATAGCGTATTAGATTGTTGAAGTCAATGTAAAGATTCAATAGACTTGCTGTTTTAGGATATATTTACTTTCATATTAAAAAGAAAATAATATTAAAAATTCTTCACAGTATACTACTAATCTTGTATTGCGAACTGTGTTTAAAAATACTTAATAAGTAAATTTCAGTCTACAGGGCTTATAATTAAATGAAGAAGCAATAATATTATGTATCTTGACGTTATACTGATATATTTATAGTTTCAGCACTGTACGCCACTTGAGATGTTTATTGTAATACCTACATAGTTTATGATAATATAGTGTTCAAAGTTTCAGTGAGACGTATTAGGCAAAAAATACAAATTATATAATGTACCGTTAAGTGAAAGGGGAAGATGGTGTGGTTGCAATGAATAAAACAATATTCGTTATTAAAATAGTTGAAGAGAAGATAAGATAATATGTTGACTAACATAAATAACATATGGGTTAGCGACTTCTCTTTAAATCCTTTTTGACCGGCTCGATGAAACAGTGGCAACTCTCGCTACGGTTGCAAGAGTCGTGAGTTCGATTCCTATCCAGGTCAAATATTAATATGATGAGCATTTGTGTTTGTTCTGTGTCTGGGTTCGAATATGTGTTTATAAATGTACGTATATCAGTCTCTTACACCCATAGTGCAAGCTCTGCTTTGTTTAGGGTCGAAGATCGTGAGTGATGTCGCAAAAAGAAGTATCTATCTTCCCCTTTCAGTTCAAATGTAAAACTAGCATTAGCTAAACATTAACTCGGTAATGAACGTTTACCGTCACTGTATTATTAGCCTTTAGGCGTTTTGTGTACCATAGATAAATGTTGCTAGGTGTATTGTTTTAGTGATATAAACTAATAGACTATTGATGCACCAATTTATTAGCGAATTTTATATACGTATTACATAGCTTTTAAGGTGTTTCAAATATGCTTCCTTATTAATACCTAGTACTAAAACTCTGCCAGATATTTTTAAAGTTTTCAATTGACACCGGAAAGAGAATATTGGGCTTTATTCTGTTCATAAATCTAAAACTTCATTTAATAGGCGTGACGACTGGGTCAAAATCTTATTATTCTATTTAGTCCGTAAGTTAGTTTATACAAAAATATGGAACACATATTTTTTTGTTTTTCAATTGATTGAAAATAACAAAATTATAGCTTATCAAACTTCTGGACCCCACTCCAGCTTGTGACGTCACGGCTAGGTAAAAATTGTACCATAACGTGACGTCATACGAAACTTCTAAGCACTATATCTTCATAATTTCTTGTTTGTGAAACCAAATAAAAAATACGAGTACAATATTTTTAAATAATCTAAATAACGGACTAATTATATTTTTTTAGTCATCTCGCCTATTACTAAATAAGGGTTATGTGTTTCAAAGAAAAGGTGGTGGTAGGTACCCGAAGGTATACTACAGTTGAATGGTACTAAGTTTGAAGGCCTGAATCTATAGTTAGTTATTTGAAATATTTCAAGATTGTCACCACATGATGTTGGCATGAGACAAAAATGCCCAAATGACTGTCAAGGCAGAATTGACTCTTTTTTATTAACTTACTCATTGGTTAGGGGTGAGAGCCACCCGCTCCCCGCAAGTCCGGTGATGATGACAAGGCTACACCACGCCATTATCGAAGTCAGTTAGAAATAAACTTACTCGTTGATTCATTTTCATTTGGTAGTTAAATGTTAACAGTAAAGAGCCCAATATTAATTTGTTTAAATATCAATATTTTGGATAAATCAATACTCATACATTTCTTTATTATATGTCAATAAGGCAATTATGACTTACTTTTTATAAGAGCATTGCAATTTCTGAAAGATTACATGCACACATTATCTAAATGTACTTTTTTCTATATCTGACTGTTACTTTTTTAACTTTCTATGTATAGAATAGAATATAGAAGTTTACCTAAAGCAGAATTGAAAGTGAGAGTTATATTTAGCGAGTTAAAATGTTAGTGTGTTAGACAGAACATGCAACCCGACGATTATATAAATTATTTGCTGAAAAATATAGATAGTATATTATGTATTAATTACTTTGCACATTAATTACGTATAATCGTAATTCATAAAAGTATAATGCTCGACAACGTTACAAAGTATTCTAGTATAGGTAATGTATGTGTGTTTAAAAGTTAGGTAGAAGGAAATAGTTACTTCATTATTAAAGCAGACACCCAGCAGTACCCTTTATGTTATGAGAGTCAATTATTAATTAAACACAAGTTAGCTAACAACGAACTCAAAAACATAATAGTTTTTATTGCAACGAAACGACAATTTACCATATCACTAAATACAACTCTCTGAGAATCGAATGTAGGAATAAATAAATAGTCTTTTGGAATATTCCGTATTACTAGTTGAAATATTCCTTACTAGTAGTTCCGTATCGAATAAACACTATGTATGCTAACTTAAGAAGAGCTCTTATATTGTAACTATTTATTTTATGTTTGACTTCTATCTACTTTCACTTCCCGTTATAAAGGAATTTGGAATGTTATCATCTAGCTAGAAGTCAAATATTTTAATAATAATATTATGTATTCAAAGCCAAAACAGTTAATGCCATTCCACTCGATTGATTGATTGATTTCTATGAAATATTGTTCTACAAACTTTGTAACATAAAGGGTACTGTTTCTGTGGTCGGAGTATTCAATACTTAAGTATTTTAAATTAATTCCTGAACTGGAATAAATAATGCTTTATGTTATTACGAATAGATAATATAATTTTATTTAGCATTGCTGATATTTTCAGAACGAATTATCAGTTTGCTCCGACTCCTACCTATCTACGAATTTATAACTTCAGACAGCTTTTAGCTTTCTATTCTAGAAAGCGATTTAAGAAGGCATTGAATCCTATTTGCATGGGCGTACCCCCATGAAGTAAAATCTGTTTCCCCCCTCGGCCCAGAACCTGGGTACGCCTATACCTATTTGTATTAACGGGGAAGTCATTGTTTTATTTGGAATAATTAGGTATTCGTTTAAACGTACAAAACATACCTTAGGTTTAGATTAGACAAGTGTTTCCAATTTATGTAATCGATATTTTATTCAAAAATTAAAAGCAAAGATGTTAGCGATAGATATCTGTGTTATGTTTAGCGTAGAATAGAAATACCTACAATTATGAATATTTCGAGGTTTCTTTGAAAGCTTATCGGTTATCTAACGAACCAAGTTTTTCCTAATACCTATCATTGAAGTATTAATATAGGCGATTCCAGAAACAGCGATTTCGGGATTATTAAAGAAAGGGCAAAGTACAGTCAACAGCACTTTGGCGTAACACTGACAGTTCAATATAACTCTTATGCCCACGACCATAAGGCCCAAGACAATACAAAGTACAAAGTGTTACTTCCGACGGGCTGTTGACTGAACATAACTATGTACATTATATTGTCAGCAAGCATCAATGCATGTCTCAAAGTTTGTACTTCAATGATACATATGGATTTATTCAACTTTATGTATTCGATAATTTTGCGCAGATTCCACTACCTATCTTTAAACAGTTATCTAGTAAGGTAGGATTACATACTAGTGACTGGATATTGCCTACTTTATTACCTACTTATTTACCTAAGTACTTTTTATCGCTATATTTTCTTTAACGATTTACGAAGTCTGTGCAAAAGTATTGTATTATTTGCTCGTCTCACATTTGAAATACAACTTATTTCACGGATAAAACTTGCGTGCATACCTATAATTAAAAAAAGTTTCGCACTCTTTAGTGTTCGTGGTTACGAGAGACTGCTTATTTCTCCCATTATGATATTAATTCTATAAACCAAAAAGGATACTAACGGATCCTCTCCGTTGCATACCTACTAATAACTTAATTATAATTTCATATTGGCATAAACATCATAGTGCGTCCTATGACTACTATGTCCAATCACTAGTAGTTTATTCTACATACTTATTTATCCAATTATTCTGGATTGGTTTAAATATTCACACCTCACTCTTGTACCTATTTAATTTTCAACATTTTGTTTGGGTTCACAACAGTGGAGCGGCTGAGTCTCAGATATTTCAGAATAAGTGCGTTTTGAAAATGTACCTACATTTAACCTCTGAAATACCTACTTATACTAAATATTATTCCTAATATTTATTCATCTGCGATCAGTTTGTCTGTGATTTATTTGCCCTTGTGTATTATTTTATTTATTAATTTATGAAATAAATAGCTTTTGACAATTTCATAATGTTTGTTTCATTGTAGGTACTATCCTACGCCTTTAAATAATAATATGTGATAAAAAAACATTGGATTAGTAGGTATTTCAGTTAACGTTCGCAAAATGACAACTTCGCAGAATGCTAACTTCTCGAAATGCCAACTTCGCGAAATGTCAACTTCTCAAAATGCCAACTTCTCGAAATGCCAACTTCGCGAAATGTCAACTTACAACTATAATGCATGCAGGAGCAGTCAATGCTACCACAAATAATAAAAATAATCAAAAAGTCCATATATGTACAGTATCTCAACAAAAACAGATACACCTATAATATATTCATAATAAAATAATGAATTTTCATAGTACATGGCGCATGATAAATATTTATTATTGCCATACACTAATAATGATGTTTAAAGTGTACTGTGACCGTACCTGGTTTATCTGATTTTGACAATGATTGTAACAATTATTATAGTTGTATGTACATAATTTAATCGACATAACGTTATATAAGAGATTGATGCGATATGACCCTAATGTGTTGATTGATTATATGAAAAAAAAAACAAATAAAGATGTTGAGATATTGTACATATATGGAGTTTTTGATTATTTTTATTATTTGTGGTAGCATCGACTGCTTCTGCATCCATTATTCGCTATGTGCGCGATGATAGTGCCCCTAGTGGCGACAACTATTATGGACTTGAGATCTGTCATATCATAGCAACTAGATGTTTTGATATGTCATATCATAGCAACTAGATGTTTTGATAAATATTTTCGACTAGTTTTTCAACACAAAATAAATAAAAATTGTATAAAGTGAGTGTGTATATTAAACCAAGTGATTTTCTTACTTCACAAAAATATGAATATTATTTTTAAGTATTTCATTTGCATGGATAAAACATGATATAAATTTCCAACCACAACCTGTGCAAAAAGGGAAAAAAATAGTATAAGAACAGCATTTAAAGTTAAAGAGCTTAGAACGAACGCACAAAGCATCTTTATGAGAGCTCTGATTATAAGATAAATCTCTGTGACACAAAAGTCCCTACAAAACAATATTAAACGTGAGCACATACCTACCTACTTATCAAGTTATAGAAATTGGATACTTGAGTCAGCTTCATGTCAGCATATTTATATTAATTATGTTATTGTTTATTTTAATTCCAGATAAATGATAAACATGTCGTTACAAATGTTAAGTGCGACTGTGTGTATTACCAAAGTAGCAAGTGCAAGCATGTTGCAGCTCTTATGTCCATTTTTTTGTTGAAAACGAATAAAACTTGCACGATCTGTTTTTTCCATTGTTTCTACAATTTGAAGCAGCATGTACTGTGACCCATATCGCAAATTTTAACGTTTTTACTTACAATACAATACAGGTACAAGGAAATTTATGAAATTAAAGCAATTTGACACATGAAAGTTAAGATTTAATTCACATTTCTGTCACATCGAGAGCGCTTCGATCGATTTGCCCTCCCCCACCACCCACTTCGCACATAGCGAATAGTTGTAATTTGGCATTTCGAGAAGTTGACATTTCGCGAAGTTGGCATTTTGAGAAGTTGACATTCTGAGCATAAACGAGTCTAACTTTTGTCTGCGCAAATAAGTCCATTCGCACCATAGGTAGGTTTAAAAAATTGCGATTGTTAACCCCAATATTCGTAAATCAAAAAACCAAACAATTAAACTAATAAAAAGGAAGATAAACTATTTATCTGGTACTACAAAGTTCTTAATAAATATGCCGATTTAAAATATAATTGTTTTGTTCTAATATCTATTTTGATTTAAGCTCAATTAGTTGTTAATTTTAACAACTAATTAATAAGTTTATATTTAATTTCATACCAAATAAATTGTTTCTTTCTTACTTATAGTGTGCGTAATCCGGGCGGCATATTATTGACGCGTATTGCTATGAAAATAGATACATATATGGAAAAAAAAATGCTCCAAACCGGTCAGATGCATGTCGGACTCACGCACAAAGGGTTCCGTACCATTGATTTATGAAATTAAAGGCCTTTTTAGGGTTCCGTAGCCAAAATGGCAAAAACGGAACCCTTATAGTTTCGTCATGTCCGTCTGTCCGTCTGTCCGTCTGTCCGTCTGTCCGTCTGTCACAGCCGATTTACTCGGAAACTATAAGTACTACAGTGATGAAATTTGATGGGAATATGTGTTGTATGAACCGCTACAAAAATATGACACTAAATAGTAAAAAAAAGAATTGGGGGTGGGGCCCCCCATACATGTAACTGAGGGATGAAATTTTTTTTTTCGATGTACATACCCGTGTAAATTATCAATGGAAAGGTCTTTTAAAATGATATAAAGTTTTCTACAAAACATTTTTCTTAAAGTGAACGGTTTTTGAGATATCAGCTCTCAAAGTCGTAAAAAGTATGTCCCCCCCCCTCTATTTTTATAACTACGGGGTATAAAATTCTAAAAAAAATAGAGGTGATGCATGCTAATTAACTCTTTCAACGATTTTTGGTTTGATCAAAGTATCTCTTATAGTTTTTGAGATAGGTTGATTTTTATTATATTTGCTGCTACGGAACCCTTTGTGCGCGAGCCCGACTCGCACTTGGCCGGTTTTTTTAATTTAAGTTATTTGTATGAAAGATTACGCGGTTTACGATTAACTTAACTTAACCAACTTTTTTCCACTTTGGAAGCTACTATCACGCAAACTATTCAGTTTAGAAAATAAATATTTTAGTAACCTCGGTATCATTTTTGAAGACCTATCCATAGACGTGTTTGATGAATTTTTTTTTGAGTTAGAGTTCTAAGAATGGGGAGCCCTCAATATATCCGACGTATTAATATTTTCTAAGCCCCAATATTTATTATTATTTTTTTATTTTTACATCGAGATCTTAATGTGGTTCACAGAATACATCTAAGTTACCAGTACCAAGTTTCAACAGCAAAGCTCTTATAGTTTCGGAAAAAAATGGCTGTGACATACGGACGAACAGACCAAGAGCGTAGCTAACGTCGTATCTGCCATATCAATTATATGGGGCCTCCAGGCCACGGAGGCCCCCAAAGTATAAAGCCAAAGTGTGATAGAAAAAATAATTATTTTATTTTACAAACGACAAAATTCTATGAAGCAATCTTTACCCCCATATAAGGGCCTCCAAATTTTTTTTTATACGTGGCCTCCACAAGGCACGCTACGCCACTGAATCAGACAGACATGCAGGCCACACTGGTTATGTTTTTTGACATTGGCTACGGAATCCAAAAAACCGTAGATGAAGGAAATAAAAATTACCCTGCTAATGGAACACAGCCTAATAATTTCCTTTCAAAACCTTGACATTTTGTGCATGATTCATTCGTTCATTCGATCCTTGTGTTTGACAATGACATTTCACTTCTGTCAATTGAGCTGAGTTTTTGGACTTGATGAATGTGTTTAATGTGTTTATTATTATTTTTTTCTCTGGATTATGACTATAATATACAATTTAATATTGTGAAGAATATTCCACAATGTTCGCGAGCATAATGCCAATATTTTTTACATTTTATTGGCAGTAAAATTACCCTTTGAACTTACGCACAGTATTTTTTTCTAAGATACAATAATATGGAAAATTGTAACAGTTACCAATGCCGCATTTGCTTGGCTGACGGAAATGTACCTATATTTGAAGACGAAGATTCCAGTATCGCTGAAGACATCGTTATTTTTGGTGACATACAGATACACAAAAATGACGAATTTCCTCAACATCTTTGCGATTCATGTCTTAAGTTGTTACTTAGCTGTATAGCATTTAGAAATTCTGCAAAACATAGTGATCAACTCTTGAAGAATTCTGTGTATGCTGATAATAATGATTCAGTTGACTCATACATTCCATCAGTGTCGGAAACGAACACACAAGATGATGAATGTTACACAGAATCAATGGCACCTGGAACCGTTTACAGTGATTATGTTTCTAACATAGACCCAAATGAGTTAAGCAGCCAGAGAGAAACTGAACTGGAAAGTTTAAGTGAATATGATGAAATCCATCAATGTGATTTGTGTGAGATAAGTTTTAAATCACAGAATGATTATCAAACACATATGAGCACAGATGACCATGTCCAACTGGCTAAAAGATCAAGTCAAACAAGCTGCCAGATTTGTAGCGAATTAGTCCCACAAGAAAAATATGAAAAACATTTCCACAAGCATAACACTGATGAAGCTCAAGCGTTAAATATGCTTGAGTGTGTAGAGTGTGATTTACATTTTGATACAATGGAAGATTTTGAGGAACATTGCAAATCTGACACTCATCAAAATTCATTAAATCGCCATAAAGTCAAGTGTACCATTTGTGAGAAATTTATCACAAAACACTATTTCAAAACACATGTTAAGTTACATGGAGATGAGGAAGAGAGAAAGCAACTGCTACGGAAATGTTCATATTGTGAAAAGTCTGTTGTCTATTCATACTTTAATGCTCACATACAAAGAGTACATGGAGACAAAATTAAGATTCAAGAATTATCAATTAAAAAACAACCAAAGACTGAACATTCTGAGTATATATGTGACAAATGTGGCAAGGTTTTGAAAAACCAACACAATTTGAATTTGCATGCCCTCACTCATGGGTCGGAAATGAAATACAAGTGTATGTTCTGTCCATATCGCGGTCTACATGCAGGTCTGCTCAAGATCCACATTCGAACTCATACAAAAGACTATAATTACAAGTGCACACAGTGTCCTGCCAAGTTTCTAACCAAGAGCAACCTTAGTAAACATCTACAAAGACATGAAGGTTCTGGTAAATTCCAATGTGAAAATTGTGAGAAATGTTTCTATTCGAAATCAGAATTGAAAAGGCACAATGAGGCAAACCATTTAGGTATAAAACAACATATTTGTAATATTTGTGGCAAAGCCTTTACCTGTAGGAACTATATGATGTGCCATCAACTCAAAGTCCATAAACGTAAGAGGCTGACCGATGGAAAAGGTAGAGTGCCTAGTTACTTGACAAAAGAACGAAACTCAGAAAATTCCACAAATAGTCAGGATTTTATTACTTAGATGTTAAGTTCTGTTTAATTGTGATAAGTTGTATTATTAAATTAATCATACAAATAAAAGGCATTTATAAAACACTAAGTATTTTTTATTCTATTCTTATTGCAAAAATATGCACAAATAATTCCTATAAATTATAAAAACATACATTCATATAGCTGAATTGCAATTCTAATTATCATTTTAATAATTCTCTGCTTCCTGCACATGATTTGATTTTGCATTAGGTATCAATAATTGTGTTATTATGAAATGTATGTTTATTTGTTCAGTTCATTCATTAAACTATAGATGTAAAGACATGTTTTACAACAAAATATCACTTTGTTGCTTGTTTTCAGCTTCTAAATATGACGGCATACGACCAAAAAGCAGTTTCTCTCTTTTATGTACATGCCTCTGATGCTTCATCATAGCATTCCTATAGCCAAATGCCTTTCCACAAATATTGCAAACATGATTCTTAATACCTAAGTGGTCAGCTTCAAAATGGCGTCGCAAAGCTAGCGTAGTATGAAATGCTCTTTTGCAAGTGTCACATTTGTATTGTGGTTCCTTGTGCTTTAACATGTGACTGTTTAGGTTGCTTTTGAAAAGGAATCTAGCTGGGCATTCAGTACACATATACCTATAATCACCAGTATGTGTCCGCATATGGGTCTTTAAGAGTTCTGCGTATCGTCCCCTGTACGGACAAAATGTACATTTGTATGGAAAGTCAGTCCTGTGTCTTAGACTGTGGTTATGGTAGGCACATCGCAATCTGAAAGATTTCCCACAAACATCACAGACATATTTTTTATGATCTGGATCATGCATTGTAATATGCTCCTTGTAATATGACCGGTTGATAACTTTATTACAAATGTGACAAGTCACTTTAGGGGAATATTTAATTTTCTCTTTTTTCTCCTTCTTTAGATGGTCTACAATAGGGTCTATTTCAGGTGTTATTGGCCAGTTTGGTTTAGTTTCAACTTCTTCCTTGTCACTGAAGCTATTATTAGACTCTTGGTCTATATCTAAAAAGGATTCTTCTTTACATGGCTGCCTTAAAACCTGCTCTGACTTTTTTGCTACTTTTCTAAATAATACAGCAGCTTTAATGAAGGAATAACAGGTGGCACAAAGTTGTTTTGGGTATTCGTCATGATCATTCACTTCTATGTCCCCAAATATTTGTAGAGCCTCAACAATTTCACTCGATATTTCGCTTTCGTATATATTGAACGTACCCTGTTGTAGGCACACCCTGCATTTTGCACCAAAATCGTCATTGGTTTTAGGATCTGGTAATTCACTGTAATATTTTTGAAAAGTACTTATGCTGCATTCCTTTTTCTTCTTCATCCATTTAGTCAAATAATATATCGAAGCCATTTCTCATACACAGAAGAGTTATTGCAATTTTAAAGGAAACTTTAACTTAGGACGTAACTGTACAGTAATCTAGTAGATTTCTGAAAAGTATTATGGAGGAACTCTAAGAAAACTAGTAAACAAACCATCAATCAATAAAAAATGCATTCATTCAATAGAGATTCATTCTTGCTGTGAATGAATGATACAAAATATATATTTTTGACAAATGACAGTCGTTGACCTTTCGTATCACATGTCAAAAGGTCATTGGGTGCGTTTAGCCGATAGACAGACTGGTCAGAATCTGAGAGTGCTGAACAGCATTTGACAATTCTGACTACAGTATCGGCCAGAACCGTGCTGAGTGGAAATGAGAGAAGTGAAGTTAGCTGTTATTCCGCCATATGACGAATCTATCAATCAATCTGAATACCGCCACTTAGCATTCCTCAGCCGCGTCAGCCTATGCTACTCAGCAATCGCCATTTTTCTTTCTGTGCTGACAAGATTTTGTATCGGCTAAACGCACCCATTAACTCTTCATGTGTTTTTGTCACATCAATAAAGGCTTTTGAAATCTACTAGTACGAGATGGCATCATCGTATTTTTTTCTGAAAGTGATGAAGAGGAAACGACAATTATTGCAGTCAAAAAAACAGGATCCTGAAATTGATGAAATTGGAAGTAATGACATTTTTGAAGATACCAAATGCCGAATATGTTTAAAGAATGGGTCTATGCCAATATTTGGTAAAGGTCCAGTCCTCGATATATCAGATGCCATAAAAATGTTTGGAGACATTAATATCAGCGCAGACGATGACTATCCAAAACATTTATGTAGACAATGCTATTCCCTACTTCAAGGCGCTATATTATTTCGTAAAACTGCCAAAGAAACCGAAGTAAAACTATTACAATCATTTCAAAACAAGCTAGCAAATGATATGGTAGAGCCAGAAGAATCTCGTAGTGATGCTGGAAATTATTTCGATTATGAAGAATGTGATTCCAAAAAAATAGTAACATACAAATGTAAATTATGCAAACTAAATTTTCAAACACAAAAGGAATATCTAGTGCACAAGAACTCGAAACAACACCGTAATGTCCGTATTCAATGTCATATTTGTCATGGTTTACTGACGGCTCAACTATACAAGAAGCATTTAGCTAGGCATGAATCTGCCTCTCATTTGATTTGTGATGTATGTGGGAAGATGTATCGGAAAGACAATCTGGTCAGACACATGCAGTTGCATAACTTTGATTTACCTTTTCAGTGTCAAATGTGTCCATATCGTGGAAGGTTTATGGAATCTTTAAAAATACATATGCGGACACACACAGGGGATAAACCATTCTCATGTGATAAATGTCAGCTACGATTCTTAACACGGAGTAATCTCAATAGGCATCTGTTGACTCACAAGAAAGACAGACCATTCAAATGTATAGAATGTTGCAGAGGCTTTTACTCACAGAGAGATATGGATATTCATTTTAAATCTGATCATGCTGGCATTAAAGACTTTGGTTGCAGAGTCTGTGGCAACAAGTATGGTACAAGGAAGGCATTAATGAGACATGAATTGAGAGTTCACAAAAGAGATAAAATGGCGAAGGGACGAATGCCATTGTATTTGCAAGCCGAGTATAGAAAATAGATGAAAGATAGAATTATTCTCTTCTAGGACAATTGCAATGAAAGAAAATGTGTTTTTTTATATTTTATTTAAGTACACAAGCATAAATTATGTAAAAACACTTTCACATAACAGTATAATTTAAAATACTTTAAATGTAAATAAATACTTATGTAACTCCTAAATAACTGCATTAAATAGACTAGAAAACTGTAATAAGAATAAAATAGTTATTTATTAAATCAATAAGCTGTATTGTTGACTACATTTCTTTGGTATTTTTATTAAAAGGCATGAATATTAAAATGCAAGTAGAATTTTCTAACACCATGGGTACAAATTCTAGCTATATAACTAAAAGCACATGACAACAAATCTTTGGTTTTAATATAATCTTCTACTATACAATGGAAGAGTTGATTTGATAATGTAATATAGTAGATATATTATCTAAATAAAGGCCACATTATCACTTTAAGTTTCATATGGGCAGAAGTTTGGTTTTATATAAATTAGGTACCATACAGGTATTTCAAAACAACATCAACACCTGTTTAATACTCTTTGGTTTTCAAAATTCTAAATGATGAATAGTTTAAGTACACACAAATATGCTTCACACATCAAAAATTGCAGAAAAACTGCTAAAAAATATACACTCCATAAATATTGTGCCACACTTGCCACTTTATCATATAATTTAATTTTGGTTACATTTTATTATGCATTTACAATAGTGCATAAAACACATTTAGAATACTGACAATAGTAACAATATAAATAGGTATATCTCTAGCATTAGAGTTTAGTAACCACTGACCATAATATCACACATAATAGTGGCTATCACTTTTAAAAATGTATTGAGTAACTTTTATTAAATGGACAAAATTGTAGATTATTATAATATATTAATATTTTGTTTCATAATTTATATTTAATGGCAAAAACATTGTGGAATAACCACTTATAACTGAAATAAATACAGAAAACCTCATGATCAATTCTAATCAGATCAAATATTTTTAAGTAGCTACCATTTCATAATTCATAATGATTTCCTAATTAAAATAGTATTTTATCAACAGGTTGAATCAAAAATTATATTCAATATTTTGACATCTTTTTTTAGCACATTCTTCTCAATCATGACTACATCAGTCATGAATTTAGTATATAGCAATATTTATAAGAAGCTAAGGTTTTTTTTATAGACATGCTGTAACTCTGTTATCTTCAGATTCCCCTCAAGTTTCAGGTAAAAAATATTTGGTTTTTTTCTTTCTATCAATCTTGTATAAAGTTCAGATGAAGCATAACAAATTTTTCAAGTTAATGTCATCTTTATAAACAGTGAAGAGGCTTGTATAAAGCCACTTTTTGATTGCAATTTGTATTATACTTAGCAGAAGTGTAATATGTTATTTTTAGTCATAAGAAGGGCCCCTGCACATAGTCACAATGAACATAGAAGCAAACATGAACTCCAATGTCTGTATGGTCAGCATTAGGGTACACCATATGTATTCAATCCTCAGGACCACTACTTGCCAGATCAGAAGGTACAGCACACCTATGATCGATGGTACTATCAGAAGCACCGAGAACATCACAGGTACATCTGGAAAATAAGAAAATAAATCCTCATTAATATTATAAATGTGAACGACAATCTGTCCCTCTGCCAGACTTTCAAACCAAAACTATTACTGATTAGTTTGAAATGAAATTTGGTACAAAGTTTTCTTAGAGTCTGAGAAAGGCTATTTTTTAACTGACAGTGCTATGTGTGTTGGGTGTAATGATTTACGAGACAACGACTCACACAGGCGTGAAGTTAATTTGCCCACAACTTGTTAATCCTTGAAAACCATGCATATGACCTAAATTACAAACACCTAAATAATTAAAGTCTTTGTGTAAGTATCAGCCTTACCTCTTTCACTGAGACTCCCTTTTCTGCCTAATATAAGTCTGATTGCTTCTATCACGAATAACCCAAGCAAGACTCCATAATCCTGGCCTAATTTTGCTGGGTTGTTAACATCATATTTATCTCTAATCAATACAGACTTCAGGATCAGTGTTCCCAATTCACATGTTGCAAAGAGACCAAAGTAAAATGAGTTGATATACAGCAAAATTTCATACGCTAAACTTGAATTAACCATTTTTTAGTTTTGTCATACGCAATAGCGTAACACTTTAATTTAAACAAAAGAGGAAAAAATAAAAAAAATCCGAAAAGAATATCAAACAATTTTAAAAATAGAACACGAGTGTGACTGGGAACTAATGACATAAGACGCAGTGTTACAATGTCTGAAATATATTCTTTCTTAAAATATTACCAAAACTATTGTTATTGAAATCTTATTCTTTCTGTAAAACATATAACAATGGATCTTATTAATAATGATATACACCTTAAGAAATTATGTTCACGAAAATGGACGGTAAATATTAAAATCATTAATTATTATTGACACGTGACAACACCAAAACAAGTGCAACGAACGCTGTAGAAGGAGGCGGACGTGTTGCACGTGTTTTTAATTTTACTCCAATGCAGTGACTTACAGAGATTAAGTTAATAATTGACGAAATAATTTATTTACTTCTGTGATATGAGATGAGAAGACAAGTAGAGAAGATCTCATAACCGTTGGACTATGATTTGGTGAGTATTTACACGTATTAGTTTAGGTATAGTAGCGGCCACGCGCTCATCCGAGCACGTTTGTAAATCGACTTTTCTAATTTAACCTTATTTTTTAAGAAGCTTCTTTTGTATCTCGAGTAGAAGTTGGTTCGTAGGATTGTACCGTGTTTGTACATTTTTGAACTCATACCGACGCATTCTTATTTTAACTTTAGTCAATGCAATGTGATGTTGGATAGGAATTTACGTTGGTTCCAGTGTACCTACTTATCTTAATTTTAGTAGTAACTGGTATAGTAGCTGGTTAATTTTTTTACCTACATACGAGTGTTACGTCAAAAGTTACCAAGTCTGTTTATTTTTTACTATAATAATTTTTAACTAACATAAGGTGCAGTTTGACATTTGAAGAATAATGCATGCATCTGTGTTTATTTTTTAATTTATAGTCTAAATCCTAATTTAGCTCTAATGTCTAAAATTATTCTAAATTGGGCAATCTAGTTATCTAATTAATCTAATTTTAAATTAGATAAGGTATCCTTACCAACATTATTGTATTATGTTTTGAGCACCTAAAACTATTAATGTGATAATTTTTTATCATTATTTATGACCTTTATTTGATTTTGTAACCATTGAAATGAATATTCAACTTTAAAACTTTTTGAACATATTACAATAATCTTGAGTGAGTTGTATTGTATCTTATTGTTATCCATATTATACAAGTTATTATTTATATAATCATCCCACCAATCAATAACTAGTTGCATTTCAACCTTAAGTTTTTTTGAACACTTAAGTAATCAAACACTTTAAAAGTATCACATTATGCAGTGTCACGGCTATTACACATCCTGCCCTTTATGCACTCACAAAGAGCTCTGCCATGACTCATATTCAGATATTAATGCTTTCTTTATTATTTGTTGTGACACAGCACTGAATGGTCCTCCATACAATGAACAATAAAGAGGGGCACAAAGGTCAAGAGGCTTGGAGTAGTTTGTATTACACCCATATGAATTTTAATGTATGCCATTAAAATTCTTATGGATGTAGTACCTACTTCAATCAATTTAATATTAGGACAAACAGGGTACACATGTAACATTTGCTTTTTATTTGCTGAGGGGCAATCACTTTTGAATACTTGTTAACTTACTTAAAAGTACCTTAACAAACCAACCAATATAACATTGTAACGCAAAAAGATGATATTGCGAACAATTTGGTCAACTTGCACTATGCAAGAAAGACCCGTGCACAAATGTAGAAAACAGTAGAACATTGGTAATTGAATGATTAAGTTCCAAAGTCAGGTTAATGCAATTTATCTCTCAATATGATAATCTGTCAGAAGGTTATGTCTTCTTGTTACATGCTCGTGAAGGCTTAGGCAATGCCATTAATTTTGGCCCACACTCTGATCACCCACAGAAATGCAAGCCTCACTTTTCTTTAAGTAATAACCATGTTTTGAGACTGTATCCTTTTCATATCATAAATAATAACCAGTAAATCTCTTTGAATCAGACTTTAATGTAATGTTTTCTGCCTAAATTACCTAAATGTCGATTCTGCAGTGTCTTGAAAGACTAGCTGTTGATATGAATTTTCAATTACTGACAAACAAATAATTAAGGGGTAAAAGCACTCCATCAGATTTTGTCCCCTAATCTAACATTGTGTGCCCTATGGGTTAAGAATTAAAAATCTATGGTGGTTAGGTTACTTTGTCTCTGGTTGGTCCATTCCCGCGCTAGCCCTAGTTACGGTTCACAACGTGCGTTGGCGCAATCCGCCATTTATAACAATTGTCAGGTCAGCGGCCAATCGACGTAATTCGATCAACGAACAGGCCATATGAGCTTTATTAAATTTCGCTGATTGATGACGCGAATAATGTTACCGACTGTAGTTAGTTGTTGTTGTTTAGTGATAGTTGGTGGCAAAATAAACAAATGACGCATTGTTTTGTTAACTTCAAGTTGGGTTTAGTTCAAGTTTTAATCAGATCTTCCTTAGGTTTACGACTAAACCTAAGATACACACAACCCAAGTCCTAAAAATGTTTTATCCCGGCCAGCATTGTGCACAAATATATTCATACCTAGCTACCGCCCGTTTTTGATTTGTTAAGTCCCGTTCGCGTTCTAATATATTATATTAGAACGCGAAAGTTTAAGGAAAACCCTATGTTAAAAGGTCATATCGATACTTTAAATCTCAAATGGCGTAACCACCAAAACACTACTTTTCAGGAGAGCAGAAAAACAAAAAAAAAATGTTTTTTTAATTCATAACTTTATCAATTTTAATACAATGAAAATGTTTTATACATCAAATTTCTTAGAATTTTGAGATAAAGGCTTCAGTAGGAACTCTTTGTACCTAAATCTTATATTTAACCCTCCGTCCGTCGCGTCACTTTTATCACATGAACGGTCGCATGGGGTCTGTAGCGACCCCAAAAATTAAAAGCAATTAATTGGTATTGAATCATACGTTTTTGACATAATTATAATGTTTTGCATTTGAACAGGACTACATTAAAATAAAAAAGTAAATATATTGCAATTCAGATGTTTATTTATATTTAAAAATGTTTAAAGAAATAGAAGTTACATTTTTCCTTCTAATTTTACTTATTCATCTTTAAGTCAACTTAAAATAAAAAACCAAAGGACTACATGTCTTTTTTTAAGATATATTTGATATTAATGATATAAATGATGAAATAAAATATAAATTAACTAAAACGATAGCAAAAACATATATACTTCTTAGAACCAAGTGAACTATCTAATCATTCCTTTGGATACAATCAGTATATGGCTTTGGTATGGTTGGGTAAATATTTCCTTTGTAATTATAAAAAAATCCATGTATAGTTCTTATCTGTACATCTTGGACAGAGAATGCAACGCTTTGTAACACGTATAGGTGTAACCTGAGCATCATCAGGAGAAGAGTCTCGAAGAGGAGATGTATAGTAAACCATCGTACTCTAAGTTTCAAATCATGGGGTAACGTCGGCACAGTTGCTCGTGATTGCCATTCTTGACAATACATTTCAAATACTTATTATTAAAAAAAAAACATTCCGCTTCCTGGACGTTTGTTTGGGTGGAAGTATCCTGTATAATATGGGCATTCAGGGAGCGAGGAAAATAAATGGAAGTCGCAGTGCCCAACGGCGATAAACCCGAGCCAGTTAATAGGTTACTAATCATCTTCGTCACTATCTGACACAACCGAAGGATAGTCCTGCTCAAGAAGACCACTTTCCTCAATTTCCTGCTCAGAGTCTGTATCATATTCACTCACTTCTTCCGGATAATCAACATTCACATCACCACCTACAATTTACTGATCTTCTTCTTCGAACTATCTTAAAATACGTTGATTTTGTCTGTCTTCCGTGATTTACTGTTATAATATATATTATATAACAATAAAACATAAATATAAACAATAAAATAATAAAAATCCATTAGGTCAGTAGTAAAAGTTTACTTACGTCGTTCGTCGCGTGGGGTCTTTCAGAGCCTTGCGCAGAAACATACTGTCATATCTCAGAACATACACGCCCAGGCTAAGTTGCGATGGCGCGATCGCAAGCCGTAATCCTTTTTAGGAGGCTACCTAAAGTAACGGATCTGCATACTAATTCTAAACGTACATATTTTGCAATTGTCTAAGACCTGGGCTTTGAAAGACCCCACGCGACGAGTCGAGGGTTAAGAAACTAGAAGTCGGTTACGACTTGTGAAAATATTACAAAAAGGCGTTTACGCCCCATAAAAATCACGATTTTTAAGAGGTGAAGGTCGTATCTCCAATAAAAAAATGTTTCTTGTGCTCTAAAGTCATTTAATAATAAAATAAAACGTAAAATATTCACTCTGTATTACTCTTTTACAAAATTACGCCGTTTGACACTTTTTCATAGTGACTCAACGCGTAATTTTTAGAATTGGATGAAAAATTTTGGAATATGGGAAACTTCACTAAGATTTTTACGTATCTAAATCGATTAATTTTGTCATTTGAAACCCCCGCTGATGTGTATTCACCATACATTTATCTATGTATTCAGCCATTTGCGTACTTGTGCGCATAGATTACGTTCCTCGGTGTATTTATTATTTTTTGTGACCGTTACGTTGACTTTGGCGCGTTATTGGTCTTTGATTCTGATTTGTGTTTGGACATTGATTTAAAATGCCGAAACAAGGAAAAGCAATAAATAGCCAATGTCTCCGCAATCTTAATCCCCCCGCGCATCAATACTAACAATAATAATGACAATCATGTGTTCAGCGATGTTGGGTGTAAACGCCTTTCTTTTGTATTGCAATTTCGAAAAATAGCGTGTCTTACGAGTTACGCCAGAAAATTATGTCACTTACACCCTTGTTTTTTGTCATTTTTTTCACGTCACAATAATTTCTAGGGGCGTAAACACCAAGTAAATTAGACAAAGACTTTTACGACCTGTTTACCTTATGAAAAGTGTTCAAATCTATAAAAAACATTGGGTCGTAATAACCTTTTTTTTGCGAATTTGAGGATTTTAAATATACAGATCGATAGAGAAAAAAAAACTGAATAAAACTGCATTAAAAAGTCATTTTGACCAAATTGGCGGTTACGCCATTTGAGATTTAAGGTAGCGATATTTTTTATAACCGCAAGTTAGTGATACATAAGCTCACACTCAATTACATTGTTTGTTCAAGTAATCTTCTGCAAATGTAGATTCAAGCAGCCGTTTACATTGCATTCTTTCGCTTATCGTCTATACAAATATGAGAGTGTAGCTTGCGTACTTCGAAATTGAACAATGGACTTTAAAACGTAATTAATTGTCGTACATTATTGAAGAATGTGTGTCAATGACGAGAACGGTGCTACATCTGTTAATATAGACGTACCTACGCGCTTTGTTGTAGGTCTTTTTGTCGTGTTAGACAAGTGTATTTAATTTGAATAGAATAGTGAATTTACAATTGCACTTTATTCGAAAAGCACAAACATTTTTTTAGAGATGGACTACTTTCATTGGGAGCATAGAGTCCCTTTTATGTTTCCATTGAAAGTTGTCTGCATTAGGCAGTTTTTGAGACTTCCTCTTTTTAAAACACTTCCTTGGTCTAACCTATTTAAAACTTTGGATTTTACTCTGAAATATCATCGTTGCTCTTATTGAACGCTTTACGTCCACCCATTCTTAATTTGACCTATGTTAGTTAATGCGCCCCACCAGATGTAACTACCTAATTTTTTACCCGACTACGGCAAAGCAAAAGGAGGGTTATGATTTTGACAGGCTATGTATGTATGTATGTATGTATGTATGTATGTATGTTTGTATGTATGTATGTATGTTCATCTGTTTCCACATAACTTCTAAATTGCTTGTCAGAATTCGACAAATGACATATCATTAGAAGCGTCTTAATTGTCCGCTGGTTATAGGCTATATAGGGTTTCACAAAATCTAATGTGGCGCCCACTAGCGGACAAAACATACAGAGTAAAAAAATAAAGTTAAGATAAATACGCCGTGTTTGGTATCATTGGAAAGCGCTTTACTTGTACATTTTAAATATATATATATTACTAGCATTTGCATGTGACTTTACGTATATTCATGGACTGATTGCATATAGTTCACATCTTTTCGTTCATGGCTTCTTTACTACTTACTAACACCAAAATAGTACAAATAATAAAAAGTTAAAAACTAAAACCCAACTACGACAAAAAACGACGCTGAAAAAGTATAAAACAAGACTTTTAGAACATACAATACTATTTTGAAGTATGCAATATTTACTATGTAGAGATAAGTTTTCATGTTTGGAAAGGCGTAGTCACACGTTCCATACACAAGTACCTACCTACCGTAGCACTTTGACAACGTGTGACTGCGGTTTTCCAAACATGAAAACTTATCTCTACATAGTAAATATTGCATACTTCAAAATAGTATTGTATGTTCTAAAAGTCTTGTTTTATACTTTTTCAGCGTCGTTTTTTGTCGTAGTTGGGTTTTAGTTTTTAACTTTTTATTATGTTCATAATGAAAAATATAATGGTTATTTAAAACAAAACAAGAGTTAATGTGCGTATAGGACACTTAGTGAATGCACGGACTGATAAAACTGGCAGCTGTTAAAAAACTAGTTTGCGGGGGCTGTGTAGTGGGTACCCTATAGTTCGTCTGGCTAATTTTATCAAACTTGTCACATCACAAGTGACCGTGTTATAGGATATTACGCGTTACGCACCAGACATAAAGACACGCGTTTCCTCTATTTTATTAGCTCGTAACGTTGAACGGGATTAAACGAATACATTCTTTGGACTGTAAAGTACAGATAAAAATACGGAATACGTACATAATTTATGTGCGAACGTGTGTTGAAGTAAGCGTTTTCACTTACATTGAATATTTTTATACAGTGTCTAATATAAAATCTAGGACAGATAAATACCTACTCTATACATATAATGTGCTCATTCTTATAGCTATAATTCATTTAAAAAATTGAAATTGAATTAAACATTCGTTAATCTCGGTAACAAAATATACATCAAAAGGATAATAATTATGATAATTGGTACAACACATTCATAATATGCAAGCTTTATGAAACTTGATAAGTATAATCGAATATGTATTTCATTGTTGATGATAAGATAGACTAAGCGCGATGAAAAGGAGGTATGTATTTGAATCCTTGATTATTTAGCATACCTAATTAGCCGCTAGATTCCAATTGCAGAATCAGCACTAATTTCTCTTTTTTTCCATTCAATCTTTACTCATACACAATTATTAATAAACAATTTTTGGAATTAAATGTAGACAAAATGATTTGGGACTTTCAAATAAATGACACACTAAAAAGAGCTTTATTGGATCATCATAACGCCCCCATACGTTACAATACTCACTTCTATAATACAAAAGTACACTGTTCTTAAAACTGCATTCCGCACAAAACCCTCTACAATCCCGTATCCTGTGGTCAACTATGGAATTTCCTCAGAAATTTGACGCGATAACGACCTAGTGTAGGGGGAATGCATTGGTCGACCGCGAACCGGAAACAGGCCGTAGATTGGCCGCCCACTGCTGAGCCTATAACCCTGTGAAGGACAGGAATGCGTCCGCCACTCCATGGATTCACTAGCCATGGTCGGACTTAATCTTCAACTGTAGCGTACATGAATTTGAGCTTTATTGTTTTTGAATTTGAGTGCAATTTGGCTTGTGCATAATAAGACTCTAAAATTGGTAACTGCTAAAATCGAACGTCTAGGTTATAATGTTAGACTGGTAACATACGTTGATCAAAGTCTTTAAAAGCTAAAATTATGAAGGAATAAGGTTTTAACCAGATAATCAACAAACAGCTGAGTAGCAGCTGTTTGTGAGCTTTTATGTGGCAGTACTTTAGCTGGTGGATAAAATATTGTCATGAAAGATAGTATTTTGTGTTGTCGTATAGTATTAATATATGAAGATAAATTAGTTTTTTTTTTCACACATAACCCATCTAAACTGATACAATAAAAAGCTGAAAACTTAGACGATCATCATCATAATAAGATATAAGGTATTAGCAAATCATGTGGATGACAATCGTATATTATTAAAACATCACACAGTAATTATCATACGCCAGTTGGTAATGCGAGACCTGTTCTGTCTGCCTAGCTTATTTACATCTATCTGCCTCTGATGTGTCATCTTTTACATATTTGCTATTAGGTCACCATCATGACTTTAAAACATATGCACGGGTTTTATTGCTGCGGTTTGCCGAGTAGAATTTAAAAAAATACTTTTCGAGCTCTAAAGAATCGATGAACCTGTCTGATAAATTCTAGTTTGTCCGCTATTATAAGATTCAAGTCAAACAATCTAATCTAATAGCTATAGCTAGGGAATCAATCACACACTACATAATTAATTATATAGTTTTTCATATGAACATTGAAGGATCTATTGTGTATACAACAGTGGCGAAGAGTCCATATAACCCGATTCCCATCGGCTTCCCTTCGAAAAATCGAATCCACGGGCCAACGATATTTTTATTTGTTAAATTATCCATTTACTTCATTCAAATTGCTAAAATTGACAAAACGCCTACAAAATTTCATAGGCAATGCAAATAATGCCAAATAGAAGCCGATAAAATTCGGCTTACCTCTTCATACAAAAAAAACACCCATACCACCCATACTGAGCATCTGTCCTTTTCATTTCTATGGACTAATCGTCATGCTTTGTCTCGTTTTAGCACGCGCAAATGTACTAGGAAATAACTCGATGTCCACCGGGTTGTGATAGAGATAGTTAATTAGAAAACCTACATGTGCAAGCGAGAAAAAACACTCGTGACGTAGATTCCCACAAACGTTTTTTAATACAATTCATTTATCCCATCAGGCAAAGGCATCTAGCCTGTACAGCCTAGTTCCGAATTACGGATACATTAATCCGTAATTTTTATCTGGCGCGTGATTAATTATTATCCGTGGCTTTTTAGTTTTATATCGTGACTCTGGCCTTGAAAATATTGCTCACTTATGAACACAAATCAAAGAAGACAGCTCCAGCCGAAATATTTAACAATTTACTGTAGACTAGGCTGTACGGACTAGATCCCTTTGCCTGTCCTTGATGGAATGAATTAGACAAAAAAATAGTTTTACATATGGCGGATAGTGCGAATTGTTTGTAAACAACTTGTTTTGTTTTGTCGAATTTTATATGTCGTGTTGCTGAAGTTTGTTGAATTTGTATTGTGTATTGTATGTTGTGGTGTCGTTGTCGTGTAGTTGTTCGTTCGTTAGAAATGGTTATCGAAAGATACTTCGTTCTCAAAAGTAAGTTTAGTAAACAATAAACATGATTAACTATAATTAGGCAACCCCAAATATGACCATTTGATAAACGCAAAAATGGATTTTTAAACGTTTCCATACATCAAATTTACGACAAGTATATGTGGATGGCAGGCGCAGGTAAGTTAAATAAAATGTTTGGTTGTTTATGTTTACTTCTTTGTTGGGAATAAAGTTCAGTTTGGAGTAGCACAGGTTTTACTGATATATGTTAATGATCAATATGCTTGCAATGCTTAAACTCGGAATGCAGTTTCATAAATAATAACATTTGAACTATAGTACATTAACATCAGTGTATATCGGTCATTATTTTGGTAAGTAGTTTTTATACTCCGGCTTCCCTTCTGAAAATATTCACCCTTCGCCACTGGTATACAAACATACCAATGTCCCTTGTATCATTGTCATTAAAGATACAATTTCCCTTAGCTGCCATTATTTTGTCTGTCCCAAAAGTAGGCGAACCTTTTCCATTTGTTCACAACCGTGTCTTGTAAGTAAGGGGTTGAGTTAATAAGTTTGTAGGCGGTAATGTTTTTGCCCGCGTTTAGTTTTCTACATTATGCGTCCTTTTCCTCTATGTCCCGATCTCTAAAACTTCGAATCCAATTCAGAAAACTCACTCATTCGCTCCGGAAATGTGTTATGGACATCTTACCGTTTTAGGAAATGCGGGGGCGGCGAAAGATGTTCCAAAATCGCCGCCCACCAGCAACTATCTTGCCAGAAAGTTATCAATATACATAATCGGTAGAACAATATGTCATCGGTACTTATCAGGTTGCTAAGTGAGATTACGTAGGATAACCATGTTCCTTGAACTTACCGGCTGGCATTGACAAGTGCCGATTGTCCAATGATTACGCGCCGACTACTCAGTGCCATTTGTAATTTGGACGTTGGACGTTTTACACGTTTTCAAGTTCGCGGTTACCGACTTAAAAAAATAACGGAAACTATAGCTTTTGTTTGATCGAACTAACTTATAATTTGTTTGTAGAGTGATTTGTGAAGTGTCGTGCATCTAGAATACATATTTGTTTGCGAGTGAGTGATTAAATGTTTGCTTTTACCATTGATGTTGATAATTTAGCATAGGTACTCATAGATATTATGTAATAAAGATTTTAAATCGTTTTTTTTCTTTTTAGAACTAAGCTATACAATATGTAAATAGATAGCGTTTCATATTTCTCATCGATCCTTATATTATAAATGCAAACGTAGGTAACTCGTCGCGTTTCTACACGCCAATATTAGGGATCCGATTCAATTGGATACACAGCCGAACCTAAGAGCCTAAGAAAGGACAAAGGCTACTTTTGAACTCGTTTTGTGAGAGTTTGTACAATAAAAGACTTGACGCGGACGGAGTCGCGGGCTAACAGTTAGTCGTGGATAAAAGAGAATTAAATGACTAGCCAGAATAAGGCAGGAGTTTAAAAAGTTGTTCATGTGGTTAGTTGCCTTGAAGATAAAGTGTCGGACTTGCTAAAAGTGGTCGAGTATTTTCCTTGAAGCCGTTAAATTGATGACTCGAAAGGTTATCTTGTTTCGATTGTATTGTGCCTAAGTGACATTATGTATTTACTTAAGTTATGACTAGACCTATGTATGTGTATCTGCTAACATACGATTGTTCCCCAGCGCTAGATATTAGTAAAACACTTTTCTTTATTCGAGGAATGGTGCCTACGCTTATACGTTTTGCTGTAAATGCTAAAATACTTCGATGCAATTTGCGAAATAGTACTTAGTTTACATGACGTAACCCGAACCATAATTTTAGTTGTGCAGTTTAAACAGACAGGCGATTGTATGTTCACTTTTCTTTCAACAATGTCACCTTCCATTTGCATACAAAGTATGTGGGCAGTCGAGAGATAAGTAATACTTAAAATTATAAAAATTCTTCATTTATCCATCACAAACACGTTCGAAAAATAATGTTAGCAACATCCAATAGACACATGATCGTATGTAATTTTGTTACGAAATAACTTAAACAATTACAATTACAACTCAACACGTTTGACATATAAAGTTAAAAATCGCTAGAATAAATTGGAAAGATTTCAAATAGTTGAATGTTACAAAAGATAATTAAACATTTTGTTTGTTACCAATGACAAAAGTCCATAAAACTCGATATGTACGTACGTACGTACCCATGTGCGGTCTACTCATTTGAGAACTCAAATAATGGTACATTCCTAATGAGTTTTTGTATTGAATGGAAAAGCGAAAGAGAAATGTTCAATCTTATTTGCTTTCACTGTTGTACAAAGGCGTCTTAGGTCATCGCAGTCGAAAGTAGTTTGTCAGACTGAGTTTTAGGCTAACTTACAAACGATTATGTTGTTGTAACGCTGTTGAAAAGCGTTAATATCGGGTTGTTTTTAGTGACAATTTAACGTAAAATGACATAATTATTAGTGTTAACATAATCGTGTAGCATAAATACTAATATTCCCATAAAGACTAATATTTAGTATAATCTAATTCCATGTATGTATATTGTGATGTGTCTTGTGTATGATTATGTTAGGTGATGTAACAATATCAATATTTGAGATTTTTAGCTGCATTGCTGTTATTAGTGCCATAAGTTAATCTGATGATGACTCTTATACTTTGTTGAGTAATTCCTGATTTGAAAGATCGTCACATCTCGGATGGTTTATATTTATGCCTGTTGCATATTTTGACTACATGATAGTTTAGGCATTATATTTTATCTAATGTAACGTAAAAATATACGTATAAGTATGTGTATTTGATTACAGAATCACAGCACAAGGAAGTGCGGAGCCATTATACAGTTGTATCTGTTTTAACTAGCAGTTAGGATGTTTTATCAGTGTCATACAAGATTCATCAATCTTAATATAAACTATCCTGACATTTAGGGTCATAGGGAGAGTCGGTACTGCACACCCACTGCACATGTGTTGCTTTAAAGGACTTATGTCTTTTTTTTTATATCTAACTTATCTATTTAACGTTCATATAGTACACGTAACAAATACATACATATAATTTTGGTATCCCTGACCTAGAATCAGTATAGACGGACTACTATCATGGTAATCAGACATCAGGCTACTGAAATATATAGATAAGGTTGATTGGATCCACGTGGAGAAATAGATGACCCATTTACTTATCAACGGAAGCGGATTTCACGGTGTATCTACAGAAAATGTTGCACTGTGTGGCTCATGGCTTATCGCGATAGTGTCAACGGAAAATATCCTAGCATTCCGAGATACTGTACATGCATTTTAAGTCTTAAAGTTAAGTACTTAAAGATTCAATGTCGCTGAACATGGATAGTTAACCTAAACCATGACATGGGTATTAATGTAACCGGAAGATTGAGCAAGATTATAAATAGTTAGGTCTAGTTAGTGCTTCTTGCATTAGGAGTTTAAAACACAAACTCCGGTGGCCCGTATTTATATATACATAGTTCCTTCTTTCGTTCAATGTGACAAATCTTAGGACTACAAATTTAAAAAAAACAGGATTAAGCTTGTCGTTTTTGCGCGTACACATTGAAATAAAACTAATTTTGCGGATTCGACTCTTTTAACATACATAATTTGAGACGATTGAAAAAAGAAATACTTATCTTTAGTCTTCTTGTGACTACGAGCCCATTAAAGAGCTCTAAACGTCGGTTCTCTAAATAAAAGTTTTAATTAGTATTATAGGCGAGTTTAATCCGTGAAATAAGTGTTATTTCAAAGGAATAGGGTTATTAAAATTCCACTGTATGTATTTTTTAAGTCGTATGATTTGTAGACTAATGAATCCCTTCTTCCGCAGACCCAAGCTCGACCGGCCCCACATCACACAGATGCCAGTATCCAGGTTATGATATTGGTGGTGATCGCGTGACCATGGAAATGTCGCACCAAGGAGGGGCGGAGGCCGAGAGCCTCCTGCGGCCGGACCAGAGGAGCGCCGTCGTCATGCCGCAAGGGAACCGGGGCGTTGGTGAGTAGTATAGTACTCTTTGTATGTAATGTAAACTCTTTTGACTGGGTATACAGTAGGACTGGTCTTGACTTTCTCGTTTGTTTATTGAGTCGTTGGTAAAAAGCGTCGATGGCCGAGTGGTTTAGGTCGTTGCTTGCCATGCGAAAGGTCGCCAGTTCAAACCCCGCCACGTTCTACTGTGTTTTTCAAATTTGTAATTCATATGTACGATTATTCGACGCTTTAACGGTGAAGGAAAACATCGTGAGGAAACCTGCACATCTACGAAGAGATTCTTAGGTTGTGTAGTCAACCAACCTGCACTTGGCCAGCGTAGTTGACTAAGGCCTTATCGCCTAATTTAGGGTAGGCCCCTGGAGTGGGGACGTATATGGGCTGATGATGATGATGATTGGTCTATTGGTAGGAAGCGCCGCGTACATCGACCCGTCCCGAACTCTTCCTTAAAGGTCCTTGGCTAAGTATGTCCAAGTTTTTCGGGGGTTGCACAGCCTTGCATCGAAAGCATCGTTAATTGAGCTGGTGGTCCTGCAGCTGATTTCTCATCTTCGTGAGATTACGGTACAGAAAGTGCGCTTTTGTTAGCGCGCAAACATGTGCACTATTATGGCCTGCGCAGTCGGCTGACCTTTGAGATAAGCCGTCATAGCCAAACCAGGGTCTGTTTGGGCAACACTAAGTTTCTGGACCAAAAAAATGTCTTCCTGCATTTTGTAGGTTCAAGCTAGTTCTTCTTATCGAGTCGATAGCAAAAACAAATGTAATATTGGGCCACACGAATCGCCTTATCTGGGGCACCCAAGCTAGTTCTGAAATTCAAGAAAGCGATATACTTCGAATCCCGTCATTGGCCTTCCAATATGAATACACCTCTGTGCTACACATTGATAACAATCTGACTAAACAGTTTTAGCATTGCTCTGGATCTCTCCCAATTGGGGCCACCGGTTACGTAGTTAGGAGGTAACGTCTGTAATCGTTGTTTTATCGGTTCTCGGATGGGCTGATTAATTAACTAATACAAGCTAAAAAGATAATTTAATTATAAATGGTTGCGGATTCGGCTAGGTAGTTATCAATTGTAGTACTTTTACATTATAGTTAATTCTATCGATTTCTGCTCCATCACTATCTTTCTTTGTTATCACAAATTCGTCGTTGTCAAATTAAAAAAAATGTCGAATTTCTATTATATTCTCACGTCATGTAAAACCGTTTATGAGAATAAGGAGGATAATTCTCTACATTTTTTAATTTTAAAGATATTCTGCATTAAGATAAAATTCTGCTTTTAATAATTCAAGTATGTACTATCAGCAACGCTGGCGGTCGACCACCTATAAGGTGAAAATCGCTTGGCACTTACGCGTCTGTCAGAGCAAGCCCCGCCCAATTGTGGTCAAGGAGCTGGCAATAATTTTTTGGTAGATATTGAGGCATGCTGAAAACTTGTCCTGTACCTCTCCTATTATATCCCAACACAAACCCGCAGTACCGGGGCTAAACCAAACCCCCAATATTTTTTATTTAAAAATATATTTTATAATCCAAAAGAAATATAATTTGTCAGTTCACCTGACAGGAAGAAGTTCCATCGAAATAATTGTCTTAGTGAGTCTTATTTTTTAGTTATAAATAAAAAGATGAAAAATATTTTTGGGGGTTTGCTTTAGCCCCGCTACTCACCAGCCAGGTCTGCAGTTTCGTGCTGGGATATAATAGGAGAGGTACAGGATAAGTTTTCAGCTTGCCTCAAATACCTACCAAAAAATTCTTGCTAGCTCTCCTACTATTGGAACGTTTTTGCTTGGATTTTGACAGATTTTCTTCAAGTGCTCTTCTATTGGTCAGTGGGCGGGGCTAATGGTGTTTAAAGAAATCTGTTTGAAAAGTGTACTACCGCCAAATTTTCTGGTTGTACATCGCGAAAAAGCCCGTTGTCGGTCTTTTATTGCATAGAGCGTTTCGTTTCCCCTATTCCTACAAGGAAAATTGTGTCTATTACGATTCCGGGAATTTGCGGAAACGCGTAAGTACTTACCTGTGAGAGATGAAATTCCCGTTACATCTCCCGTAATCCTTATCTACCTACATTTATTCGGGAATCTACGGAATAACAACAAAATATTACTTTTACTGTTGTTACAAGAAAAATACTTGCGAGCTATATACATAGTTTTTTTTTAAATTGCTAATTACAAATCGTAACATACATTAAACCACGGAAATAAGAACTTAACTTTTTTAAGGCTTTGTTTACCCTTTTGGTTACTTGTCGCCATCCATGAACACCATCGTCATAATCAGGAATCGGTAGTCGACTGACTTCATCGATGCAGATTAACTATAAGGGCCAAAACTGAGATACGCCAACTCCTACGCGTTTTCGTAGAATTCTTTGCGACATTATGAGTCGGCGCTACGCGTTGGCGACCTTATAATAGCAACGGAAAGGTACTATTCCCGTGATACACATAGGTATGAGGATAGCTGGCTACAACTATGGGAAAAATGCATATGAATATGTACGACACACATTTGCATATTATGGAAGTTCTAAGTGGAGTAGAAAGTGCGTGGGAGCACCTGATCTTCACATAGATCGATGTTGTCACGTGTCGTTAGAATATTTACTTGCCGTAATCTTATATTAATTCAAGGTCTATGGTTACTGCATGGTGAGATGTCGAGAAAAGTGCCAGATTTTTGGTGTATTTTTAAATGAATTGTTTTTTTCTTGTAGCGCAATAATTTTAAGTGTTAACAAGTGTTTTTGTGACAGGACTTGTTTCTTAGTGTCTAGAATTTTATTAAAATCTTTGTGAAGTAAAACGAACGGTGTCAAAAGCTATTGTAAGTAATATAATTGTTATATTAAAGTTGTAAACTTACTTTAAGTAGTAAATGAGGCAGCCTTCCCTTAAGCTGATCGTAAAGACACCACTATACAGATTAAATTCTAGTGTAGGTGTCATAGGTAAACTGCTGTATAAAAAATACAACTATGTAGGTTAATAAATATCTGTACATATTGTAAACCTATCTGTAATCCTACTAGTTGAAATAAATATTTTTGTATTTTGTATAAAATGTGTCATAAATAATATCAATGTGTAAAGTAGTTAATGTGATGGTTCAAAGTAAACTTTAGAGTCAACTTAAGGTATTATTGGCATTAGTGTAATAATTTAGGCGTACGAAGTTACTTATTTATCAACTCTGTGAAATGCATTTTCCACTTAGCTTCGGGGCTCTAAGACTGATATAATGTAGAGCTCTTCCCGGGTCGAGAATATAGCCTATAAACTACTTAACTCACTCCCCACAGCTCGCTACTATGGGATTCAATTTTCCTGTTCAACATATATAATATGTAATACCTCTATAGTTAGTTTGTTCCATGTTTTCATTTATAACATGATATATTTATCTTTAGGCTTATCACAAGTTATTTTTCGCTTTACTACTTTAATGAAGATTTTGGCTGTATCAAGCTTATTGTAACACTGAATTCACATCTACATTTTCAATATTTTCACAATGTGTGTATTACAAAATTACACCTACCTTGCTACAAAATACAAATTATGGTTAAGTGCCGTGTAACACATCAAAAGCACTAGGGTAACTTATTACTTATTATGAGTAGTTAAAAATCACGCAAACTCAAAGTCACAACCGTTTTAATATGGAGAAAAGTCCTAGTTGATTGTACTCATTAAAAATATAGTTTAATCCATTCAGAATTTAACAAACAATTTTAAGTTTCATACGCCGACAGACGCGTAACTTTTTACCTTGCTAGGATAATTAGTATTCTATTTCAAAACCGGTTTTCTTATGTCATCATCAGTATCTTTTTCTAATTAAATGTGAATGAATTTGTGTATTCTCTAATTAACCACGTCCCGTACAGTTGCTAGTAGCGAACTGGGTAAATAGGTCGCTGTAATACCTACAATGTTAGTTATTTTATCGTTAATTATAATAGCGTTATGATTTTATAGCCGATACAGTCGCGAGCTAAACCGTTCTGAGACGGATGTGTTGTAATATTTGAGATCTCGTCCTTCATCTATCATTATGATGTCATGACGATGAGTGACAATTGCCGTTAATAGACGCAAACGGTAGCGTATAGCAACAGCCCTTTTTACCCGACTACGGCAAAGCAAAAGGAGGGTTATGATTTTGACAGGCTATGTATGTATGTATGTATGTTCATCTGTTTCCACATCACTTCTAAATTGCTTGTCAGAATTCGACAAATGACATATCATTAGAAGCGTCTTAATTGTCCGCTGGTTATAGGCTATATAGGGTTTCACAAAATCTAATGTGGCGCCCACTAGCGGACAAAACATACAGAGTAAAAAAATAAAGTTAAGATAAATACGCCGTGTTTGGTATCATTGGAAAGCGCTTTACTTGTACATTTTAAATATATATATATTACTAGCATTTGCATGTGACTTTACGTATATTCATGGACTGATTGCATATAGTTCACATCTTTTCGTTCATAGCTTCTTTACTACGTCCCCTTAAAATATAAAACATGTTGGTTCATCAATTTAACTTTTGATAATATTATGCGCCACAAATACACTTTAACACCAAAATAGTACAAATAATAAAAAGTTAAAAACTAAAACCCAACTACGACAAAAAACGACGCTGAAAAAGTATAAAACAAGACTTTTAGAACACTGAACTGAACAAAGTTGCTTATGTAGTTCCAAGTAAATGGACACAGTAGACTCTACCAAAATGCTTATGTTGAAAATTGACAATAATGTCATACAATACTATTTTGAAGTATGCAATATTTACTATGTAGAGATAAGTTTTCATGTTTGGAAAGGCGTAGTCACACGTTCCATACACAAGTACCTACCTACCGTAGCACTTTGACAACGTGTGACTGCGGTTTTCCAAACATGAAAACTTATCTCTACATAGTACTTAAATATTGCATACTTCAAAATAGTATTGTATGACATTATTGTCAATTTTCAACATAAGCATTTTGGTAGAGTCTACTGTGTCCATTTACTTGGAACTACATAAGCAACTTTGTTCAGTTCAGTGTTCTAAAAGTCTTGTTTTATACTTTTTCAGCGTCGTTTTTTGTCGTAGTTGGGTTTTAGTTTTTAACTTTTTATTATAGCATTGGTTGTCATCAGGTCATTAGGTTAAGAACATATTTGATGGATTGGTCTGCGAATTTAAAAACGGATAAATTATCAATTTAGCCAATTAAAAGATTTTGCGTTACTGGAGATGATATTAATTTGATAAGCCTTTTCATCACCAGCAATCAGCACGTATAAAAGAGTGATGTTAGGCTAACCAATCTTCCAAGTGTGTAAATGATAATAATATCTTAATACATATCTCTAACTTGATTACAAAAATCTAACTTTGAATTATTATACTATTTACGGAGTTGCTTATTTATCATCTATGTCCAAAGATGTTCACTGACCCGTTCGGTTCACGAACTTCTCGATAACAGTAACGATAAGAATAATTGGAATAGTACATCATATTATTTACATTGGTTTTACTTGTTCATAATTTGGTAAATTAATTTTGTCTCATTTAACGACGACTATTATTTTTGGTCGTAATAGATCCTTATATAATTTAGTATGAAACATTATTCTGTTATAGTCCAGTCAAATTAGGAAAAAATCTCGGAATTCGAGATACCCAGCTGTAAGTCTGTAAATACTTGTATATTGACGTCCTAAAAGGTGTCTCAAAACCTACATATTGTAGGGTGTACGCAACTATTAAATTTTCAAGGTCAAATGTCACAAATATCAGTTTTATGAACTTTTGAGCGAAACGGAAAGTTTTATCATAAAAGTGTGTAGGAGAAAATTACTTATCTTCTATTTATCTATAAAAATTGTCTGTACGTTTTTTTCCTAAGATTCACCATTTCAGAGATGCAGCGATGCAAATAGTTGAAAAAGTTGTATTTTCAAAAGCTTCTAAGCCCACGTGCGTTTGTGCTAGACAGTTAAAATGTTCACGAATTATGTATTTTAGTAGCCTCTATAACATCTTATACTAGAAAAAGCTTAAAACCAATGTTTAAGTGGGCTCTCATACAAAAACTATGGTTTTTTTTTCTAACACTTGGCCGGTTTTTAACGTGGTTACCCCAGTAAACCTATTCCAGACGTCACCTTTTATACGTGAAGAACACGTTGTTTATATGGAAGCCTTGTTAAATAATTGTTTTGTGATGTTTTCAGTATTCAGAAGATTTAAGATTTCTGCGTTTCATTAAATTAAATTAAATTAATTTTTCATAATAGAGTTAGATGGATAGTAAACATTTTTAAAATGTTTTTTTTTCAGTAATACTTCAAACAGAAATTGTAATAATTGGTTATTTCGTACTTTTTGACCCATAATAATAATTAAATGCGAAAGACTTATAATACTAAAAACAACATAAAACGATTATTTAAGGGGCTCCCATAAGAAGAACGTGTTCTTCACGTATAAAAGGTGTCGTCTAGAATAGGTTTACTGGGGTAACCACGTTAAAAACCGGCCAAGTGGGAGAAAAAAAAACCAAAGTTTTTGTATGAGAACCCACTTAAACGTTGGTTTTAAGCTTTTTCTAGTATCAGATGTTATAGAGGCTACTGAAATACATCAGTCGTGAAAATTTTAACTGTCTAGCACAATCGCACGGGGGTCTGGAAGCTTTTGAAAATACAACTTTTTCAACTATTTGCGCCGCTGTATCTCTGAAATGGTGAATCTTAGGAATAAAATGTACAGACAATTTTTATAGATAAATAGAAGATAAGTAATTTTCTCCTACATACTTTTATGATAAAACTTTCCGTTTCGCTCAAAATTTCATAAAACTGATATTTGTGACATTTGACCTTGAAAATTTAATAGTTGCGTACACCCTACCATATGTAGGTTTTGAGACCACTTTTAGGGTGTCAATATCTAAGTATTTACAGACTTACAGCTGGGTATCTCGAATTCCGAGATTCTTACCTAATTTAAGCTTAAATGACTGGACTATTAAGCCTTTTTTGTAAAACATAATATAATACTGGTTTTTGAATTTTCGTTCTAAAACAAAACCTGTGGTTAAATCATAAAATAGACCGTATCAAATATGCGAAGATAAACTATGCGGGCTAAAACCCTCGTAAACTGTGTTCAGAATATCGTTATTGCATCATGCAAATTCCTGTCTCTTGCTTTTGAAGAGAAGAGAAATAATATCAAGTACACACATCCTTTGCTAACAATAGGCGCGCACGCTCAAAGATGAAATTCCAGCTTTAGTAGCGTAGGTACTATGCGCCATAATAGGATTATACTCGAAATATCGTGTGTGCTACACATTGAACAGTTTAACAGATACTGTGATTCGGAATCCATTTCTTAACAAGTACAAGAGAGCCTATGATTGGTAAAGTTTAGGACCCTTGTTTCGTTGCATCATAAATTAAATGAGAAAGGTATACTATATCTTCTAGTATACTGGTTTGTAAATGAAATTCTGTTCGTTAGTAAGCGCATCCCTCGAGGACGGCCGCCCAACCGCCCACGATAATGTCAACAACGTCTGTCGGGTTATCTAGTACTTAGAGAAATGGAGAGAAATCGTTTTGGTTGCAGATAAGCCAATTGTGTACACGAAATTATATCATTGTATGTACGTATCCTATCCTAGTGTCACTTTCAATGGTTAATGACTTCCTCTTGTAAACAGTTTAAATTAAAATATACAATGCATAATAAATAATCACTTATCTTTAATGTTTTTTCACATGAGAAGATCGCCGTGTGATTTTTTTTTGTGAATGTTGTTGTTAAATTAGGTTGGCTGAATTTAGAGCTAGTAGATATTTTTTTTTAATTATGGAAATCTGGAAGCCTTTACAGTTTTCTCTCAATTATAAACAGGCTACCTTACTGAAAGATTCCTGTTTTGGGTAACAATAACCTTGACCAAGTTATTATTTGTCCTTACTAAAACATATTACTGCATTCCTATCTGGTGGCGAGGTAGAAAACGATAAGCTCTGCAAATAACTCGGGATATACGTCTATTGCAGCACTGATAAAGTGCCACAACAAATTCTGCAGTCAAACGTTCAAGATTTAGATCTACATGCAGGAAATAATTGAATTGAATCTTGCTTATCTGAATTTCAGCACCTTCTAATCTCTTACCTATGGATTTTCTGTGATAGTGACATTTGTGTTAGTGATTAATAATATTTTCCGGACTGTTCTCTAGTCTAAAGTTTTGATCACTGGACTGGACTTAAAGTTATCATCATGTAACCTTTACGTCTATATTGACGTAGATATTTAGAGAGACGTGTTGTGTTGTGTGCTCCAAAGAAGTGATGTGATAAGGAGAATGTCCTTTATATTATTATGATAAAAGATGAACTCCAATCTGTGAAGTGACTGCTAGCGTAGATGTTTGATGATGAGTTCTTAAATCTTCCTGAAGAGATTTTGGAGTTAAATGGCAAACATACCTTTATAATTCAAAGTATATGTATGCAATGTGTACTAGCTTACATAATATGTATGTGCTTGTCGGAATTTCGCGTGTCACCAGTAAGTGGCGGACCTTGGCGTCAAGTAGCCTCCAAGGCTGGTAATCCTGTGTCAGTGACATTCGGAAACCTGTGCAGTTCAGTGTAAACTGTGATTCGACGTTCGTAAACATGGCTAGCTACGGCACTTTTGGGCGGAGGAAAAATAGTGAGTATTTTATGTTGCGAATCTTGTGACAGAATCGATTATAGCTATATCGTATTTTACTAGCCTTTTGAAAATAAGAGTTAACGTTTTATAAGATTTTAGACGATCGTGTTCCTTTAAAAACTAGTTACTATGACCTCTACACAATATAAATCGATCAGGGTTAAAAAAAAATATTGGAGGTTTTCGTGCTAAAAATAAATGGACCTACTGAACAATGAAGTGTTGGATGCCTACAGCCTTAATGATTTTGTAAGTGGAACATGTAGTCTGAGTTAGGGCTTAAACGTTTAAATACTACGTACATTTCCTTGTACAGTCTGTGTTTATAAAATCGTGTTTACGTTGGATAATTCATTAGGTTGGTGATTTCTGACCCAACTAACTAACGTTATGTTTTTTGGTTCTAAACAAATAACCTTTATGCTTCGACTATTCAATTTGTCATCATTATCATTATACCGCTGGTTGCTATTATATTCGCGATTCCATATTTTCCGAGGTCTCATTTTGGTAGGGTTTCCCGTAAACATGAAATATATTGTTTAAAAGGTTTCCCCTAATGAAAACGAAGGATTTCATTTACATTCTACGTCTATTTTTTTTTTTTTTACTGGTTATTATTTGACTGGCTCGGTGGAACAGTGGTTAGTGACTCAGGTTCAAAACCTACGGTTCCAAGAGTCGTGGGTTCGATTCCCACTCGGGACAAATATTTGTGTGACGAACATCGGTGTTTGTTCCGTGTCTGGGTGTATTATTAAATATATTTAAGTTTATTTGTGTATCCACTGTTGATCCTGATTTCCGTAACACAAGTGCTTAAGCTACTTACCACGGGATCAGATCAATGTATGTGATGTTGTGTAATATTTATTTATTTATTATTTATTTATTTTGAGCGTAGGGTCGCGATCCCTCATTCCGGTTTTTCGATTACGGTATTGTTTTGTTAACCGCATCGCTGACTTGGCTAGGTATGGCGAAAGAGTTCTTATAAAAACCCGCGTGTAATAATATTTTTTATTATCCTTACTTTTATTATAACAGTTTTGCAGTTCTTGCTAGCTCGAGTCTTCGTATGACGGACGGCGCCTCTGTTCAAGTCAATATTGTCATAAAATATTTAAGTTTTGTCGATAATTTCCTTCGCGATTGTTTCTGTCATGTCTGCCTAGTGCTTAAGAAGTTGGGTGCTGTAACCGAGTGTACATCAAGGTAAATGAGTGATATTGTCTTAACTTTCTATTGTTTGTGATAGTTACGTAACGATATGAGTTTAATTAAAAGGAGTATTGATGCAGGAGTGTACTAATTTGTAACGCGATAGAAATACGGGGTTTATAGCAATGTGCGTCGATAATGGGCTATTGTGGTGTTTGATAGCGGCTGTTGGACGTAGGTATTGTGCCCGAGGAGTGAGCCGTGAAGCGATTGCTTGCGACAACTTGTTAACAGCTTTTAAAGTGTGGGACTTGTGTGAGGGAAAGGTATGGCCCTATTTTTTTGCTGCGTTAGTTTCTTTGTTTGGTGAATTTACGTAATTTTAAACCTATTGGTCGCATTGCTCAGATGATGAAATGAGGATTACGTTGTGTATTTACGCATGAAGATTTTGACCATTCATACAAAAATGACTTACCTAAATTAGGAATCGTCGTAATATGTTTTTGGCAGTAATTATTTAGTTGTTGTAAATTCTTCATTACCCAATTGAAAATAGTATTTGTAAATAATTACGTCAAGTACTGAGCTACTTGAGTTTAGTATTTCGAGTCCGAAGTGTTTGCAATAATGTAGCAAATATCTGTTCAAGATTAGGAACTTTTATACTTTTTTGATACTATATCCATGCAGAAGAAAATTACCAAAGCCAACCTGTTTTGTCTTTGATCTTCTTTTTTGTTTCTGACTCCCGCCATAGTATCAGGCAAGGGCGAAACAATTTGGAACTTGTCCCATCGACACATTGTTCCGCCAAAATCCAATTACACCCTAGCCTCGAATCCTGAGGGACAATAGAAATTGTTCTAGTCGCATGGAGATTACATTACGGCGCATATTTCATATAATAAAAATAGCTTACTCTAGTGTTTGCAGTTACCTAGTAGGTAACTGCAAACACTACAGTAAGCTATTTTTTTTAAAACAAAGTTCTACATCTTTGCTGGCTGTTTTGAGATCATTTTTACGATAGTGTTGAAATCGATACAACTTGATAAAGTCTTGATTCACGCTTAATTAGGTAGAGAATAGATAAATAACATACAATACATAGTCATCTGCTACTTTAAATTTGTATTGTCCTTTTCAAGTTAACGTAACTTAGCGAATGACGAAAACGTACTCGTGACTATTATGTAAAATTAAGTCCACAATAGGTTGACTGCTTCCAATGTGCTATGTTTTCTTATTAAATTAGTGTGCAATATGAGTATTGACATCGGAATGTCTCTAGTGTATAGTCGAATGTAAATGTAAAACGAAGTTTATATCCCGTCTTCAGAGTTTTTACAAACAAATTTACAGACAAATCTTTATCAAAATGTTGTCCTTTCATATACTTTTTTCTACACGTGATTTTTGAACGTCCTCTTATTGGTTGGAAATCGGTGTGTGAAGTGAGTGATGATATGATCGTGTGGAATAAAATCCCTCAGGTCCTCACGACCGAACACTGAAAACACAACAATTTTTGTCAGATAAAGCGACCGTCACTTCAATTCAAAACGTGTGTGGTAATTTTTTAAGATGAAACTTTGAAGTCTTAATAGAATACTTTTTTGATTATATGCGAGTATAATTCGAAAAAAAAAAACCGTTTAATAATATCAAATATGTAATTGAGGCCGATCCGAAGGCCCGATCGCCTTAGATTAGGGTATGCTCGTGCCCCTAAGTCTACGGGGCGTATGTGTATATGGGCTGCTGATGATAGACACTGACAATACTATGTTTAAGTACAACTAAATCGCTTCAGTATTCGGCCGACAATATCATCAACAATTAACACATACAGTTGTTTTTATTTTGTTTTTTTTAATGTGACTGTTTTGTGCCAGGTTGGGCATACAGTTGTTTTTATCTTTCTTTTTTGTAATGTGCAATGTGTTTTGTGCCAGGCTGGGGCGAGTCGGAGGGCGAGAAGGCGCCGTTCCTCCGCAACGAGCCGGTGAAGCTGACCCCGGCGTGGGAGGGCTCCAACCTGCCCAATGACACGCTCAACTTGAAAGGTAAGCGTCTATGGTTTTAAACTGTCATGGTTACACGCATTAGAAAACAAAACCACATGGTAAATATCCCGGACATTTTCAGTTTTCTAATCTATGGTCACTAACCACCACCACCACGTGTAACCTTCGATAAATAAGCTCCTCCAGGAAGGTTCTGCGTCACTTCTTTTTTTTCTTCTCGTCCTCCCAGCGGTATCTGAGTGGCCCAACCGGTCACCGACACTAGGGCGTTATAGGGCGTCCCCTATATACTGATTTCACAGCACGGTTATACCCTGATGGGTATAACCGTGCCTCCTGCTCCGCTGGCTCGGCTGGCTCCGCTGGCTCGGCTACCTCGAGATGATTCTCGAGGTAGCCGAGCCAGCGAAATCTTCTACTGCACATTAAAAAAAAGTAAAAGTAAACAAAAGTTTATTGACTAATTGGGTAGTTGCCTATTTTTTTATTTTGATGTAGATGGATGGACCACACAACATTAAAAAAAATGCTCAAAGAATTATTGTCATAACTTTAAAACTCGCCGAGATATTACTGTTTCAATAGCACATCATTTAGGCAAGCTCAAAATGCTCCATACAAAAAGTGACTGAATCGTGACGTCACGATTCAGTTATTTGTATGCAACGCGCCAGAAATTTGTTCGGCAAGTATACTAAATATTGCGTTTATGAAAATGGTCTCAAAGCAAAAGTTGTTATTAATTATGTAATTTGAAATATGGTATTGTTTATTTTAATCACTTTTGATATTTTATAATGGACTCGCCCACCCAACTTCAAATGTCTATTATTGCCTCATTTTGTCAAAAATTTTAATTTCAATTTGACTTATGTTATTAATCTGCCTATATCTTACTATTAATTGTGAAATCACATGTAAAATTTGACTTAGGAAACTACCCAATTGACACAATAGTAACTGTTGTTAATAGAGCTCAAACTAGACGCCTCTTTTTTCATAAAACTACCTTACTTACTTATCAATATTAGTGAGAAAATCATCATCAGAATTTTTTTTTATGTTGCGACGATAGTCTATTTCTGAAAATAGACACTAATGAAAATTATACTTGTAACTATTTACAATAAGTCTTGATATTTTCAAGTTTTATGGTAGAATTTCTTGGCTATTCCTTCGCTTTGTTAGTTAGGTGTATCGTGACAATATAATCGATTGTGCATTTGTAACTAGAGAGCCGAGAGCCCTATTTAGAAAAGGTCGGAATATATTACCTTTATTGGCGTCAGTCAATATAAATTATTGGTTTTCTTTGTTTCGGGTACCAAAACCCAACATGTAATATGGTATGTGTACCATACCATGAATATACAATATTATACGTCATATCATACATGATATGACGTATAATATTGTATATTCACTGTTATATCGTAGGTTGTATACAAAACTGTTGTGGTATTTATTTATTTAATTCTAAAGTATGTATTTATTTTAAAAAAAGCCAGGCCCTATTCGATTTTCTATATTTGTCTTCACATTAATCAATCAATCAATTCATCTTGTTATGTTCACATACTACTTCCGCCCGGTCCCCTTTGCAATTTTTCTGCCATAAATCGGAAATATGTGACGTATTAAGCTTGTGTAGGGAAACAATTTTATGGTCTTCATTTCTCTAAGCCGTTGAACATCGAACCGACGATGTCACGCTCAAATAGAAGCGCAATCTACCGTGCCCTGTGGACACGGGACGATGGTATATGTTGCCAATGCGATATAACATACGAAACATTACGATAATGACATATACTCGATATGATAATGTGATAAGATTGCCCAAATTGAACTATGAAGTGGCTATCAGACTAATTGATGCAGTACTTCCATAGATTATTTTCAGATACTTATTTTATATACTATTTGTTTTTTTAAATAATGGCTTTGTAATCACCTGGGTACTATAAAATAAAAAAAACTTCGCCCACGTTTTGTCAATCTTTAACTACGGGTAGGCTATATTAGTAAAGAATAAATTCAGCAATTAGTTACAATTGATGACACTATGCGGGTCATTATATCAAGTAGAAATAAACTTTAATCTTTTTTTATTTGGCCTTTAGACACGCATCGAGAAGTTAACTTTAGAATTCATTGATAGATGAATCATTTTGCCACTATATATCTACAGTAGAAATGAGGTTAGAGTTTCTCTATGCAGTATTCGTCACACTAACTAATGCCAAGTCTTCTGAGAAACATTGTTTGGGAAGGCAATTAGCAGTTTGAAAGACAACTGCTATTTAGATCACCTAGGTTTCTAGTTCGTTTAGGTCAGATCGATTACCTTAGTGTGTTTTACAAAGTAAGAATCAATACATAAGGGCCCTACTAATATTTCATTCACTCATTGCTTTTTCCATAATTATACATAGAAGATGGTAGGTAAAAGAAGGCGGTGGTAGTTACGTTTTGTTTAAAAAATATGTAAATAACTAGTGGTCCCGGCGATTTTCATACCGCCAATACTGATTCTTTTTCTATATTTTTTCATTGAAACCTTCCCTGGACTACGACGAACATTTTAAAACCAAAATTACCTAAATCGGTCCGGGCGTTCTCGAGTTTTATATACAATTAGTCAGACTAACGAACAGCAATTCATTTTTAATTATTAGAAGATTACAATGTCAATAAAATATTCTTTGTCGTCGATAAACACGTTTTGCCCTTCTAAAGAATAATTATCATTATATCGCATACATCTCACACGCGACATATCCTTCATTATATCAGTGCAGAAATGGATTAGCCACGAATAAATCACCTAACACGCCATTGTTTAGTTAATTAGCAATATAGGAGGCCTATGTACCTAAGCTGAGCTGAGGCTCGATGATCACAAGCCCCCTGTATAGCTTAAAGCGCTTTTGTTATCCAAAAGCGAATTCTGATTTTTCGCATTCATTTCTTGGAATCGATTTGAGCCATTCTCATCAGCACACCCTTACTGAGTTATGCGTAATGCATCTCAGAATGTAGGTCAAATCAATTTGAGGGTTCGACCGCGAATTGAAATGTACATATCTACAGTTATGAAGGGTAACCTAAGTAGGAACATTACAGCACTTATACATATTCCAGTGTCCCCAAAAACTTATGACGGCTAGCACTCACAACTAAAACGACCCAAATGATGTTAGTTATATTTGCAAATAGGTCGTTACACTTAATTGCATTTTGTACATTGTTGCGGTAATACGTTTGCGTGTTTTCACGGATTTCAAAAGCGTATCTACGGAGTACGTTGACCTTTTGTTAATGTTACCGTGAAATAAGTTTCAGTTTAAGCGTCGATGGCCGAGTGGTTAAGGTCGTTGCTTGCCATGCGAGAGGTCGCCAGTTCAAACCCCGCCAGGTACCAATGTGTTTTTCAAAATTTGAAATTCATATGTACCATCATTCGACGCTTTAACGGTGAAGGAAAACATCGTGAGGAAACCAGCACACCTGAGAAATTTTTCAAGGGTGTGTGACAAGCCATGTCAGAGGCCTACGGGCGGCTTAAAAACTCTGACACCAGGTTGTTCATCAACCATACGATAAGAAGAAGAAGAAGATAAGTTTCTGATCGATCGCGTTATCTGACTTGCTAACTTTTAGAAAATACATTTCGGTTGACCTAGTTGACGCAGTTGGCTAAATATGCCAAGAGATTCAGGTTTGAATCTTAATTAGGTCAGCTGGGAAAATAAATATCTGTGAGGATTCCAAGACGTAGTTTAGTATTTTTTTACACTATTAAGTGTCTCCTTGTACACACAAAGTGATTATTGTACGTGCCATAAAAGTGCATCAACTCAAAATAATACAAAATTGCGCTATTCAAAAAAGTAACAAAAGTCATAGCACTACACTGTCACATAATAAAATAGGTCGTTTGTTTGTTCATTCCAAACTTAGTCATTCTGTATTTCATGATTTAGCCCACTCAACGCAGTGAGATCGGTTCTGTAACCATTATCACTTTTTATAGTTGGGCAGAAAAAAAGCTTTACTAAAACACACGCAGGTTTCATCAATAAATTTGTGTGCACCTAAGTATTGCGACATTTGATTTTGATTATGTATAATTTTTGATGAATATGACAACTTTCGCCTCATGTTGCCTAGGGATCTAGTACTTTAGGTATTTTAAAATTTTATATTAGTTTATTCTGGAAAATAAGGTGGTCAACTGAATTGAATACTTACCTACATTAAATAACACCAAATACAAATCTGGCTGAGAATATCCCAGGCTCCACAATTATTTTCCAAGGTTATGATTTAAACAGTAGATGTTAAAAACCTATTATGTCACTCTACTGTCGTACGAATGTCGCATATGACATCGCGATAATTGACAATAAGTATTAATGTTTCAAATATAATAAATACTATAAAAATGTGCGAACATGCCGCTAAAAGCTGATAATTACGCCTTTGAAAAACTTGTGGACTTCACGACACGCACAGTAAATGCGTACGATTTTATTATTATTACTGTTGTAAAGTTCAAGACTATACATAGTGGGGTAGGTAAGTCGAAGGGCTAAAACCGGAATAATAAGCAAGGGTTCGATGCCAGTCCGAGGTCGCCTGATGGGGCTATCGCAGTGTTTTGGTAGTACGCCGCGCCACAAAACGCATTGAACACGTTTTTTGTCCCTACACACCCAGTGGAACATAACTGTACCATAATTGTTTCACAGCGAGAGTCATAATCGCTTTTTAATTACTTTCCTACCCTCGGATTCTTGACGGCTGCCTCATAAGCTTTGTTTAACGGGTAAGTCGCGAACGTATTGGTGTAAAATGGTATGTGTAACTAATTTCGACTTGCATGAGCGATTACACTGCTGCCACTGTTGTTTTATTGACGGTTCATTGTAACCGGCCAAACTAAATAGTGTTTATGTTATTATAATCGTGTTGAGTTCGCATTCGGTTCGGGGTTTCTAAATGTTGTGATTTGGTTCTAAGTATTGGATGAAGGACGAGCAACGTAAGCGTAATTTAGAACGTAAATGATTCCTTATCCTATAATAATAAGCTTATGCTGTGGATTCTAGGTTTTCTCGGTACCTAGTGGTTTAATCCACACTTTGTAAAGTTTTGAGATATAGTATTGTTTCTTGTATATTAAGGAATAACATAATAGTTTTCGGTATTATTATTTCTTGCACTAGTTCAATGCAGCTTTTAAAGTAATTCATGTAAGAAAATGCGTTTTTAAAGTCTTGACATGACATCGGAAACTAACAACATTCTCTTGTTCCCAGGTATTGCGATGGACCTGGCGCCGCCCAAGGACAAATGGAACATAATATACATCATCCTCTTAATACACGGGCTAGGAACGCTAATAGCATGGAACATGTTCATCACGGCGAGGGACTACTTCGTCAAGTACAAGTTGGCGGACGCGCCGACCTACTCGGAACATTACCTGGCGTATGTGGCGTGGGCGGCGCAAGTGCCCAACTGCTTGTTCAATTGGATCAACATCTTTGCTCCTATCAAGTAAGTTGTTCTTTAAAAGGGTTATTCCACTTTGCCTCATCAAGTCGCTCCGGTTGAAATCAAAAGGGATTTCTCTTTTATTGGGCCGGCTTGGCGGGCAAAGCGGATATTTCAGTAAATTATACTAAATCGTAAACTCGCTTGGGAATTGTAGTTACAAATACAAATATAAAACTCCGAATTGGCTCGTATGATGGGAAGTAAACCTTTTTAGTACTGCCGAAAATGGCGCCTTATCAAATTTAATTCAGATTACTAGATACATAGTTTTTGATAAGCGACCTTGTATAGTTTCATATCTCGAAAATATTGAGATTGAGATATGTCCCAGATATGAAGCAATACAAGGATGTATGATGATATTGTTTTTCTATTTTAACGAAAACAAGGACGTAAGGTGATATTTTTCTATTCATTTACGTATTACAGTAAAGACCGTCTTGCATTTAACCACATAAATAGAAGCTTTTAAGGTCTTATTTGATCCTGTAACAACCTCAATTACGTATCATATTACAACAATATCTAGTCGTTAACGACATAACACCCCCTATAATAAGGATTTAATTATAAATTCTTCTAAATTATCGTAATAATAATTATCACTTTGTAAAAATATTAGTATTTATTTAATCAAAATATTTACAATCTCAACGAACACTTTCAAAGGGCATATCTATCTATGTATGATTCTTTGAATATCTGTGATCAAAAGGAATAAAGGAAGATTTACATCTCATAAATTTGACTAAATTCCCACTTCCAACGCAGCGATGTGACTTCTGATAGCATGATCGCAATTTCACAGTGGGTACATTAAATGCTTGCTAAAACACACGGGAACTCTACAATGAGTTGTTGTGCACCTAAGTTTTGCTACAAACGAATATTTAACTTAAGATGAAATTTCGAATTGTATCCGAAAATGATTTAGATTATGTTTGAAACTATATGACCGAAACGTAACATTTTTAAAATGAGTTTGACATGTACTCGAATAGTAAGGGTTAGTTACGTAATTCCCCGGTTGCGATTTCACCCGAACATGTTGTTTAAAGACCAGTTGCGATTTTCGAGTAAAACTGCAATTGGACGATTTCGGGTGAATTCGCAACTGTAAATGCAACTTGTTTCCGCGATTCAGCCGCTATGAGATCTCGGCTTATTTTAGCGAGATTAATCTCGGCCGAAAATGAGCGAGATCTCGCGAGCGCATTCCAGATTGCACTTGAACATAAATTGAAGCGCGACAGCGCGAAATGTCACGAATTGACACGAAGCTGCGATCTGTTTCGGCGGCGCGGGTGATGGCGGCCTGAGGTAGCGGTCGGGACGAGGTCTCGCTCAGATTTTGTTACGTTACGTTGCGCTGCGATTGGCTGAATGACAGTTGAGCCGGCGGCGTGTGGCGTATTTGTTTACTGATTGCGGTCCGAGTATTTTTTGTATATTTATAAACAAGTTTTTTAGTGTGGATTTGTGAGTAGAATAACGAACGATGTCAGCGGATATAGTTTATAAAGACTATGTGAGAGTGTATCGAAGTATGGAAACACTTTTAAGAGCGGAAAATGGGTTGAGTGCTAAGTGCAAACTTTGTAAAAGATTCTTAAAACCAAAGATCGATCTCCGCGTGGCTTACATGTGCATTTAAAATCGACTCATTAAATTGACACGAAGAATGCATTCTTCGTCCTCTGCTTCTACTCGTAGAAGAGAGCGAGGTGCAAATTATATCACCACTGCCAGTTGCCGCCACCATCATCAAATACTGGGTCGAATGTTGGTCTAGAATCGTCTGCACTAGAGCTACCAGCAAGAAAGAAGAGGCAAAAAATTACTGATCACTTTCTCCCGGTTGAAGATACTTCTATGGAGAAAAAAGTATCAAGAATGGTAGCTAAAGATGGACTACCTTTCCGTGTTTTTCTGTACCTCCAAAGATATGAGATCTCTTCAATTCTTCGGGACACAACCGCCTAAGTCCCCAAACACAATTAAACTTATAAGTTATGGATTATGGCATGACATTAAAAATGAAATAAAGCGTGAACTGGCTCAGCTGAAGGAGGATGATCACAAATTTACGCTATATATTTGATGAGTGGACTTTCTATGAACAAGCGATACATGAATGTAAAATGTACACACATATTTGAAAGGCAAAGCTGTCTTTTGAAACTTGGGGCTGATTCGCGTCTTTGAAGTATGCCGGCTGAAAATGGTGTCATATTTTGAAAACAAAATTAACCGAATTTGGCCTTATTCTGGAGAAAGATATCATCAATATTACTACAGATGTAAAGGGAAGTGTGATGAAAAAGTTGTCGATTAATATCACCTTCACATCAGCTCTGCTATGCCTGCGAGTTCAACTTTGGCATAATAGATACAATCTTTATAAAAAATAAACTGATGTTGAGGAAGAGAACCTGTGACTGTGACAGAATCTGAAAAAACGACAATGAGGTTTCTTGAAATGGATGAAGTATCTAGCACAGACTCAGACGATGACGTTTTTCATTGTTCTATACTCCAGAATGGAAGTAGACCTAGTTGCTGAATATCATGCGGGTATTGCCTGGAGAAAGTTAGGAAACTGGTTAAACTGTTTAAAAGATCACCTACTAAAACCGATACATTGCAAGTATGTAAAGCAAGAATTTGGAAAGATATGTGTTGCAACAGGATTGTAAACTCGAGGTCAAGCCTAGCAGACATGATTTCTACATTTAATAGAATCAAGCTGTGTGTCAGCAAAAGCCTTGATCGACCTGGGCCTGGAAGCTGATCCGAACTACTCCTTTGAGTGCGGAAGAACATACGGTTTTAGTGAACTTAGATAAGGCATTTTAACCTGTAAACTGGCTGTGAGGTATTTGTGTCGCCGAGATACTGACTTGGTTATCGCAGAAACAACACTTAGGTTTATGATTCGTAAACTGGAAGAGCTAAAACTCCATTGGCAGAAAAACTCGCTGGCTCCTTGAGAAAGCGCATTATTGAGCGACGAACGAATTTGAGCTGAAAGCATGTTTGTTATATATCAGAGATCCGGTTAAATACCAAGCAGATAAAGAAGAGTTTGCGAAAGACGGAACCTTTAAATTACCTGCGAAAACGTGATTCGAACTGAAATTAAATCACTTATAGAGCGCTTGCATTCGCAACACTGTGTTACTAATTCACAGACACAGATAAATTCAGATCCATCATGGTCGATCGCATCAACATCAAAGCTGCCGCCGCTAGTGATGTTATTCTGATGATGACTATAACGATAATGAACTGCTTTCATCTCTTTCTGAGGCTCGTAAAAATATTTCCTTGGAAGAAGAACTACAAGAAACATTGACTGCGTTCAAAGAACCGCCAAGAGATAGGGACAGAAAGCTTACTACAAACTCACTGGAATCATTAATAAAAAAGGAGATGAATTTATACGAACTGGGGTCAAAAGGCGAACTTTACAGTTCGCGGATAACTGCCTGAGATCTGTTGTTCCCACGAGCGTAGAATCCGAAAGGGCTTTTTCGTGGCTGGTTATCTGGCCAGCAAAATAAGAAGGCCGTCTAGCAGACGATTCTCTGACATTTTATGTTTAAGGAGCTACCCAAAATCATTCGATATAATGTGATGTGAACTGATCAACTGATTGTCTGAGCCTTTCATTTGATTGGTATATATTTTTAATTGATCTCAATTTACAATTGATCTCTGTCTGACTGAGCAGAGTAGGTATAGTTTTCTTTATTTGATATCTTAGAAACTTAGTTTAATATTCAACCTATTATTTGTTATTTGTCATTATTTGTTTTTCATAAAGTATTGTTTAATTATTAAAATACTTTTGTTTCATGTAAGAAGAGAAGATTCTTTTTATTTCGTTTTTATTTGATTAGATACGTACGTAGTACGTACGTCAAAGTTAACTACTTAAAAGTTTATTAAGGAAAATGATAGATATGTCTAAAAATTTTAAATATGACCTAAGTTTATATTAAAATGCTTCTAAATAAATGTTTATTTCATGATAATTTAATTCTTCTTCATTTTTTCTCTAATTCATCCAAATATCGTAACATTGCAAAAATCTCAGAGATCTGAATTATGAGATCTCGCGGTATTGTTATCCATAAACTCGCGAGATCTCGTCTGAGCCCCAATCTCGCGAGATTGCATTCCCTAAACGCAACCATGGGGTCTCATCCCATACATTTAAAATGATATTCCCAAAAACTACAACAGATGGCGACACGAGTATTCATTCGTTGATGATGATTATGCAAATCCCAGAAAACGATAAATCCAACCATTAAAAATATATAAGCTAGTATTTAAAAATATAATAATACATTACCAAATAAATTAAAACCCTTTTAGATGAATATTTTCATAAATTTAAATTTGCAATAAAAATTGTAGTTTTCGTGAGTGCTTATTTGGTAGAACGCCATCTAGTAAAAAAAATTACAACAGTCAGTCATCAACTAGATGGCGTTGTTCGCGTATATTTTATATAAAATAAATAATAATTTTAGATTATTTAATTTCTTTTGTTAAAACAAGAAAACATATGACACGAATATAAGAGTTACTTGACTATCAACTACAAGAATGATTAATCTCTACCTTAGGTATATTAATATTTTGTAACATTTCTCCGAATTGTAGGAATGAATATTCCCTAACGCAACAAAATCTATTCAACTATCTAGTTTAAAAATTGGAAAAAATTCGCATTCTTTGACTCCTGCCTGAACTCGAAGGGTCCTCGTTTGCAACAAACAAAAAAGGTCTTACATTTAACATGACTAATTTGACTTTCAAGATAGCGTACATACAGTTATTTTATAATTTAAATTATGACTTATAATATTTTTTCAAATATTACAAGGTATATAACTTATGTATAAATAATCAACTTTAGTTCACATGATACCGTGGAAAAAATTCGCATTCTTGACACTTTTTTCACAGATTCAGTCCTCGTTTAAATAAACTTAAATAAATAGAAAGTATTAGTCTCATGAGATCTCGAAATACAGCATATAGAATGTGTTCATTGGTACGCCATAAACTACGATAGTTCGATTCAAAATCTCGTCTGAGAACTATTTTCCCTGTGCAGTGGGTTAAAATCGTACATTAGCAGTTCCCTAAAACGACAAATAAAAATATTCAACTATGAGACAGTGGGCACTATCCCAAAATACATTTTTAAAATGATTATTTCGAGGCACAATTGCTCAAAAACTATCCAACAATAAATATCATACAAGCTATTGCACGACTTTCATTCGTTGATGATCAAGTAGTAGTAGTCGTATCACAAATCCCAAATAAACTTAAAAATACGTAACATAAATAGCACAAACACATTAAAAAACGATGTTCGATTAAACGAATATTTACAAGTGGAATCGAACCGGAAGTCCCACGACTCTTGACGCACGAGACAGGGGGCACTATCAATACATAATCAGGCCAATCCAGCCATCAAGAAGAAATATTATAGTACGATTGCATAGCTTTATCGCGGGCTTTGAGCGGCAACTCGGACAGAGAAATTCAGCAATAAAAAACTCAATCGTCTAACGTCGTTTCCAGTTCCGGTAGACTGACAGTGTTTGTGTGCGTGCGATATGACGTATTACGTCTACCGCGGCAGTCTCGCACGAGTGCAAAGAGCATCACGTTTTTTTAAATTTCATAAATATAGATCAACTCTTTACCGTCAGTCAATAACTCGAATTTCTTCTATCGTGAACTTTTAAGTATCTTCTCGTTTTAAGTATATTCTAGAATTGCTGCATAGGTCATAAATAATTTTAAATAAATATTGTAGACATCATCATAAAATAACAACTTTATTTTAAATACATTTTAACAAAGCCTAAAGCTTCATCCGCCTCTCGCGCGGCACGATGTACTTGCGCGCGATGATAGCATAACGACGACCGGGCCGCGCTTGCTCTAAAACTCTAGAGGGCTGCCGCGCGCACACGGCGCTGCTACACAAATTAAAATAAGTATTAAGGGCACGCTCTCTGCTATTTTATTATTGACGTTTTTATTAAATTAAAACGTCAATAATAATGACTCATCAATATTGAATGAATAAATATTGTTATGTAAATCAGTAAATTATTATTGTTATGTAATAATTTACATAACAATATTTATTAATTCAATATTTAATAATTATCTTAGCTGTTTCAATACAATAATTAAAAATAATAATAATTGATTAAAATGTTCTAATAAATAATGTACCTAACAATCATTGTTCTATCGTAAAAGGCCCTCACAACTTTTGTACAAGTGACACGCAGCTTCGAAGCAATATCAACTTCATTAACATATTGTTTTGGTACACTTTCGCACTATGTCGCAGTAGACAGTCCTTTGAATTTTGCGCGCGAGACGTTTTCCTTAAAGCAGGCAACCCTGCTCTTTTGTGAGGTTCGGTTACTCGCGCGCGCGTATTATCGTTCCGCGACCCTAGTAAAGCTGTTTGGGAGCCTTTACAGCGACATCTTTTGATGTGCTTATTCGACATGCTTTTACACTGGATGGGAATGGCTCGATCTCGCTAGCGACATCTGGCGTGCAAGACGGAAAACAGACATGGCGCGCGAGATGCCCGAGTTATGATGTCTACGTTTTAATGTATGGGATGGGGTATCTGTATAGTTATGTTATCTGTGACGCAACTAACTCAAAAGTTAGCGGTGAGAGTCATCCGCTTCCCCGCAAGTCCGGTGATGATGGCAAGACTAATCCAGGCCATTACCGAAGTCAATCAGAAAAAAAAAATTCGTAAAAAGTCGTTAAATATGACTCCTTTATTGAATAAATTCTTACTGGTCGATACTAAGTAATAGCCCTGGTTATTCTTTGCCTATTTAGTTGGCGTGCTTGTCTGGTGGTTGAAAAGTTAAATGCGGACACTATCTTTCTCGATCTTTATTGGGTAAATTATTTTTAAGTGGAATTGTGTTCACTAGTAATTGAAAATTCTTTGAATTTAGGGATAATATGAAGTTAAACTTAAATCAAATCACGAATATGACAATTAATATTGTAGTTATCAATTGGGGACGTAAACAGCAACGTTCAGAATGTTATAGAGCAATAAACATAATTTCCATAAATATTAGTTTCGCATCGCCAACGAAATAACTTTGAACTACATGTTTTAATAGTCAGCCGATACAAATTGTATGTTTGACGTAAATAATTTGGCGCAGTTGAACGTTATTATAGTAAACACGGTTGAATATTTATGAGGCCGAAACGCGGACATAGCGATCTCTACGCTGAGAATTTCTGCTGTTTCAAGCTAAATAGCTCTCGGACCGATACATTCCTAACTCTTAATGCTGATTACCGAAGCATATTATGAATGGACCGTGGCTAAGCTTGCATAGATTTAGCAAATATATTTTCGTATATGATGATGTCGAAGTTGAACGAAGTTTTACACCAAATAGTTGACATAGCATTCGATAGAGACAGATTTACGGTTCTGAAATGGAACTGAATCTTCTATACATAGTTAAAATACTATAATATTGAGTTACACACTAAGGCTCTTGGTTAAGTCTATATTTAAAGCGCCACAGTAGATTATAATAGAGGTTTGACCGTAGGCCCGTGATCAAATTCGGCCTTCAAAACACCGCTTTGCCTGGCATAACAAAGTAGACTTAAACCTTAAAACATTAAGGATCCAATTAGAATGTTTAGTTACCAGTGCGTCATACATCATATTAATGACACCGTTTAATTGCAGAGGCAACCTGACGACTCGCATCGTGTGGTCGCTGATGATCGAAGTCGCCATCTTCGTGCTGACCATCATCCTGGCGATGCTGGACAGCTCCGAGTGGCCGGTGGTCTTTTTCTGGATCACCATGGTCTCCGTGCTTCTTATGAATGGTGAGTACCATGAATAAAAGGCAGAATCTGCGTTTTGTCGTTGCCTAGATTATCATTTTGTCTATCGGACGGAGTAATTAGTGTTTTGGATAAATAATCTTATTTTATGTCTTTCTCATCTTTATCTCTACTTGTTCCTATATCCTTCTTTCTTTGCATGGTCAGCCAATGTCCAAACAGATATTACGCGTGTAGGTCATTTAAAAGTATCGATCACAAAAAATAAAACTGGCTTAGGCTTAGTAGGTGTACTAGCAATAAGCAGAGGTGTGGTGTAGGTGTTGTTTACCGAAAACGTTCTCAGGACAATTTAGATAACTACGTACGTTTTTCTAAACTGTAGATTTACCGTTCAAAGTTTAATTGGATTAGGAACCGTAGTAACCTTGTTTTATAGGAAATATGATAATATAAAACCTATATTCGAAACCTGGAAGAACGTTACTTGTGATTGTGACAGGATAAATCTAGCATTTACTACGTTTTCGCAGCTACGAGCTACAATAATTATAATATTTCTCTAATGCATTTCCAGTTTCCAATCCAAGTCTATATCTGCCAGTGGCAAGTACGCGCTTTAAAATACCAATATTGGAATAACTATAAAACTAAAATAAACGTTTGATGCGCCTTTCAAATGCACTCAACCAAAATAGATGCAATCTGCCATTGGTATATCAAAGATTTGATGCATTCGGATTTCCTTATGAAGAGCCGTTTCCAATTTCAATTCGAGGCACAATACGATTGCTATTAGAAATAAAACTATTTTTACGGATAAAACTGATGGAACTATAAGATGGTAAAGACAAATAGTTTTAAAGACGTTTCGAATGATTTACAGCGATCGTTTTACTGATTTTATGAACCGCGAAAAGTATACAATAAAAGTTGTAAAAAATTATTTGTTTTTTAAAACATACATATATTCTTATATATTTATTTAAAGACTTGAATGATTGACAATTTTGCAATATTCTTGAAAGTAGTGTGGCATGAATAATTCTATAATGCTAGTTCGCACTACAAAATAAATTTAGTAAAAAACAATTTTATACGATCGCTCTTTAAATAAATGGCTGGCTATGACAATTGAAGGGCAGGATTCCTTTGAAATGATATCTCTGGCGTTTCTGAACGGGCCTTCTCTAAACAAAGTTCTATTTTGGTTGTGTCGATGCGAATGGCAGCCGTCAAACTGTACGGAAATAAATGGAATGCCCCCATCGACGTTAGACAGTTATTTGCACGAGTACCTACGCACGGAGATATTATCACGGTACCCATTGGTTCACATGTATGATTAAAAATATCATGTAGGCAGGTTTACATTAGACAATAAGGGATTTTTTTTTTAAATGAGCTAACAAGATGACCTCACTCCACCTGATGGTAAGCGGTAGTGAGATCCAAATATGAGGTCGACAGGCACAATATAGCATATTGAGTCTGTCGCACTCACCCTAAAAGCCATTTCACCCCTCCCCCCCGGAACATCGATATTAGAGGGAAAGGGGGACGTGATAGAGGAGACCACTGCTGCGGCAACAATGAGACAAGGCGTGGAGTCTCGCATTGATATTGAGCTGTGCGGGTCGGAGTTGGCCAGTCCGCCGACGGAAGGCACTACCGTTTCTACGGGTCTCGCTGGCCGCTGGGCTGACCCGCTCCACCCGCACAATACCGCCGCTAAGGCTCCACTGGTCCGGCGCTTGCCGTCTGGTCCCCCCTGGCTCCGGTTCGTACAGTGCTGATCCCGGAACGCGACCTGACCGAGAGAGGTCAGAGTCACTTGGCGGGTTTTACGCAACTGTATGGTGGTAACAGAAGAAATTTTATCGGTTTATATTAGGCTAAAAATTGTTTTAGAATCGATCGATAGGAGATATAGTTATGATGGGGCAACAGTAGAACGTCGAAATAATGTATGATTCTCTTTGTCGTATTTCATGTGTTTATTCGATCATGATCTGTTTATTATGTATTTGTTTTAGTGTTTCTTAGCACTAATGTAAACATTTGAAAATAAAATTACTTGTCTTTAAATGTTAAAAGTGTGACCGTCTTTTAGAGGAAACAATATTCAGATTATTTACAAATTACCGATTAACCACGCAAATGTATGCTTATCGACAACTCATATGAGAACTGTTTAAAACAGATGCGCACCGCGTTTGCAACGCCCGTTACTTTATGTCGATCCAGTGATCGCAGGCGCACAAATATGCATTATTGTAGCGTAACATAGTCACGCTGATTGCTCAGTGCTAGTCTAGGTTCTGTTGTGTAGGTAATATTTATAAGGGTGTTTTTAAGATTGAGTTTTTCCGTCACGTTCGTCATTGGATAGTATGACGAAGGAAGGCAGTAAAATAAGGAAAGAGTAAAACTCAGAAATCGATAATCGAGTATTTTCATGATTGCATTACGTCTCAAGCATTGGTTAAACTGAATCGGTCCGTATAATTCGTTTTGCTATACATACAACATTGGCACTGTATGCGTGTTTAATAAACTACAGGTTGCTTGCAGTTTGCACACAAAAGGGACGATGGACTATAATGTCATTGTTGGACATGAAACGTTTAAAGAAACATTAGCTTAACAGATAATGTTCCGTAAATATTAAAAAATTTGACGCAGTCAGTCACTCTATTGTGATTATTGAAATTTATGAAATTCCGTGCCCCAAGAGGGCTGTCATATCCCACTTCAACGCTGTGGTCTCACTATGTAGTGTTAACCACATTATATTCAGTGGGTAAAATAACGCTTGCTAAAACACACGCTGGTTTATCAATAAATTAGTGTGCACCTAAGTTTTGCAACAACTCTTCTTTAAATAATTATGTACTATAAATCATCAACAAACTATGATGAAGTGAAATTGATTAATTTGTTAGTATTAATGTATCTTGTGCCAGGTGTAGTGGCTTTCATCCACACTCAAATATTTTGTATGTCGACCGTATTTATATTTCCTTGTTTCGATTTGTTATTCATTCGTTAAAGTAAATATATTTCACTTCATGACCCCCTTGAATCACCGGTCTTCTTATATCGCGTCGGGTGCTCTAACCTCTGAGCTATTCAGGTGTTTAGTCATCAATGCGAATTTTTCTATAACATTTTTTTTTTTAAATCTGTCATTTCTCTTGTTACAGCACTAAACGCAATCTTCCAAAACTCCGTATACGGCGTGGCGGCCCGCCTTCCGCCCCAATACACGGGCGCGGTGGTCCTCGGCTCCAACGTGTGCGGGACGCTCGTAGCGTGCATTTCGCTGGCGTCGGGCCTGTTCAAGAACCTGCGCACTTCCGCCATATACTACTTCATCACCGGCGTCTGCGTGCTGCTGCTCTGCTTCGACACGTACTTCGCCCTGCCGTTGAATGTAAGTCTTATTTACTGGCTCCAACGTGTCGGGCCTGTTTAAGAACCTGCGCACTACTCCAAGCCATAATCCTATGTCAGTTAGGTAAAATTAAATTACGACGGGATAGACAGTGAAAACTACCAAATGCGTAGTCGACTGCCTAAGTTAATAGAGTAATTTTACGCGATAATCAACTTTACTTTAACGGAGTCGCGAAAAATGCTAGATGTAACTTAGAGTAAATCTAGTACTTAGAGTAGAATACTTTGTAAGATTCTCTTAAGAGGGCTGATTGCTATCCCACTTCAACGCTGTGGTCTCACTATGTAGTGTTAACCACATTATATTCAGTGGGTAAAATAAAGCTTGCTAAAACACACGCTGGTTTGTCAATAAATTAGTGTGCACCTAAGTTTTGCAACATTTATAATCACACAAATAAATATCTTGTCTCTTTTTTCATACTAACATTAGCTGTAACTCTTATGTGTTACTAACTTATGTGGATACTCGTTGTCTAAAGACTGGAAAGTCGTTCTTAGGTTTAAGGACAAAATGGTTTAATAAGATCCCACAAAATGTTATTGAATTACCTTTTTATAATTTCAAACTTTTTATTAAGTCGTGTCTTGTGAAAAAAGCATATTATAAAGTAGAAGACTACTTAAATGATAAAAATCCATGGGCATGATGAGCTGCTCGCTTGGACATCTATGAATTATGTAACTTGTGAATTTTTATGTAATATGTGATTAATTTATTTACAACTTGATGTGGAAAAGTATTTCATGTAAATCTATTTGCAGAATAAATTATTTCATTTCATTTCATTTCATTTCTAAAATAACTAATTATGTATTATTATATTATTATTCTATCTCTTGTCTTATAGTATGGTTTAGTTACACATAAATACAATTCGTTATATGTCTTATAAATTGTCATTTCCTATCTCTCCTCAGAGGTTCTACCGCTACCACGACACGCTCCAACAGCGAACTCTGCGAGTTAACCCGGCGCTAGCGGCCACCAACCAGCCGCCGGAGAACCCGCGTATCCCCTACGGGACCATCTTCAGGCAGTCCTGGGTGCAACTCTATAACATATTCTTTACGTTCTTCGTTACCCTCGCCATATTCCCTTCTGTGCATTCCGGTAAGTGTGTTAAAGACGTTTTGTTTCTCCCTAACTAAATAAGTAAATTCATTTCCAAAAAAAATACAAAGTAAGTAACTAACCTAACTGAGAGACAGTATCGTTTTTCAACTAAAATCCATCTTCAGACTTCATAATTATGGTTTGAGAATGAAGGGGGAGAATTTCGGTGAAATTTTAATCTGTCCAAATGTTTTTAATTGGAATCTATCATATTTTTATCTACAAGCCTTTATGTCCTAGTAAAGTAATAGTATAGGATACTTAGGCTCGTGCCCCCTGGTGGGGAAGTATGTAAGCTAAATAAACAAATTAAAAATAATTGGATATCCCACTTCAACGCTGTGGTCTCGCTTCATAGTGTTACCACATTATATTCAGTGGGTAAAATAAAGCTTTCTAAAACACACGCTGGTTTATCAATAAATTAGTGTGCACCTAAGATTCGCAACACATCTCATTAAGACAACTTATAAAATTCAGTATTCAGTACTATGAAAGTACCTATTTAAAGATATATATTTTTCATTTCAGATATCCAGCCTTCCCAGCCAGGGTTCTTGGGTAGTCACTTCGTGGATATAGCTTGCTACTTGACTTTCAATGTCACAGCAATGTTGGGAAACATCACTGCCAGCATGTGGAAAATCGTAAGTTACATTATAACATACATTATAGATATTAGGAACCATCACTTTGCCAGAATTAGGGCCAATGGAAAATGAAAAACATTGCCTTCATACATGACTTTTATGAAAAAAAAAAGACTAAGTTCCCTAATTGATCTCCCACTCCCAACGCAGTGTCAATGCTTAAACATGGCGTCGTCACATTTACAACAGTGGGTATATTAACGCTTCCTAAAACACACGCTTGTTTTACTATAAACTAGTGTGCACCTAAGTCTTGCAACATTCGATATTTAACATATTATGTTATGATTCTAAACTTTTGGCGTAATGGAACGCGAGAACTCAATATCATTAAGCGAGAGTTCGTTTTTATGTAAGTCCCTGCACAAATGCATAGGTATAGTCGAAATATTTATTTTCAAAAGCATCTGAAGTTTATCTTACCTAAAAATATTACTCACTCATCACACAATTAGATACTACAAGTACTAACATAGTATCATATCCTTCGGAGCTTAAAACGAGACAGCAAACTCATCTTTCACACGAACAAAGCAGCAATGTGTTAGCCCATATACATCCCCACTGCGGGGTCACGGGCCTACCCTAAAAACCAGGGCGATCAGGCCTTAGTCAAATGTGTCAGCTTAGTTATAAATAATTATTTATTTTAAAAGTCTGTTCTAATCTATGTACATCTATTCCAGCCCAAGCCCCGCTACCTGTCAGTGGTAGTGACCCTCCGGTTCCTGTTGATCCCGATCTTCCTGATGTGCAAGTACAAGCCGGAGACGAGGACTCTTCCCATCTGGATCGAGAACGACTGGGCGTACTGGGGCCTCGCCGTTCTGCTGGGCTGGAGCTCTGGGCACTGTAGCTCGCTCGGCATGATGTATGTTGGCGGGTGAGTACAGACACATCAATCCTTATTTATAGCAGGTCCTGTGTGATGGATAAAGGTTTCCGTTTTTACTCGAGTTAATTTGTTGTACTTGAAGTCCAGAATTCACGTGATTTTAGAAGTAAAATTATTTTTTATTAACAGTGATATTGTGCTATCTTTTTTGGTGGTCTATCCTTTGGGCTTCCTAATTTAAAACTATTGTTCGCTATTATATGCTAGGCAAGTAAATATAGGGGTTATTTGTTTGAAAGCATTACTATGTATAAAAACAGTAAAATTATGGAACTTAAACTTTTTAATTTATTTCCCACTCCCAACGCAGTGTCAATGCTTAAACATGGCGTCGTCACATTTACAACAGTGGGTATATTAACGCTTCCTAAAACACACGCTTGTTTTACAATAAATTAGTGTGCACCTAAGTTTTGCAACAGTTTAATATTTTACAAGAAATGTAAACTAGATGTTTTTGTGTTAAAATGGGTTAAATTTAAAATAATAGTGTATACAACTACAAAAAGTATCTTTTATTGAAAGCAGTCAGGTAGTTATGGGTACCAGATCTATTACGATAAACGAAGATTTCAGTTCTTAATAGGCGAGACGACTAAAAAAATATAATTAGTCCGTTATTTAGATTATTTAAAAATATTGTACTCGTATTTTTTATTTTGTTTCACTAACAAGAAATTATGAAGATATAGTGCTTAGAAGTTTCGTATGACAATATGTATATACAATTTTTGCGTAACTGTGACGTCACAAGCCCGCACTCCAGAAGTTTGATAAGCTATAATTTTGTCATTTTTCAATCAATTGAATAACAAAAAAATACAGGTCCCATATTTTTGTATAAATTAACTTACGGACTAAATAGAATAATAAGATTTTGACCCAGTCGTCACGCCTATTGTAATAAAACTAAAATATAATGACAATCCTGTATCACGTCACTTCACATATAGCTAGCAGAAATATAGCTTCTTACTTATTTCCTGACGTTTTAAATGTTTTTAGATCGTCGACCACGTTGCGACCGCACGGTACCATTATTCTAGTTGGTATCTCGTTATTATTATAGTCATAATTATCAGCCCATATACGTCCCCACCGCTGGGGTACGGGCCTACTCTAAACTAGGGCGAAAAGGTCTCAATCAACCATGCTTAGTGTTAGTTGACGTTAGCGGGTTAGTTGACCGTACTACCTAAGAATTTTTTCGTAGGTGTGCAGTTTTCCTTCACCATTAAAGCGTCGAATAGTAGCATTTCAAATTGAAAAAAAAAACTGTTTTATGGGGTGGGGTTTGAACCGGTGATCTCTCGCATGACGAGCGACGACCTCAACCACTCGGCCATCGACGTTTTTTACTACTATGGTATCTTAATGCAACCTTTTTTCATCCGTCAGGACGGTGGCCCCGGAGCACGCGCCGACGGCGGGCATGATCGGCGCGGCGACGCTGGTGACGGGGATCCTGGTCGGAGTGATCTTCACGCGCGTGTGCCCCGTGCTCGTCACCGCCGCCTGGCCCGGCCTCTAGCGCGCCGCCCGCGCCGCCGCCGCCGCCTGGCCGCTGCTCGCCCGGGGACTATGACCCGCCCACGAGCCCCACGGCGAGCCGTAGTGCATGAAGAGATACTGTGACTTCAGTGACGCCGAATGAACAGACGTTTGTGACGATAGGGTGACACTGAGGCGCGGACGATCGAAGGATGTGGCATTAGTGGTGAGATGCGATAATGAAACGAAGCGATGTGACGCTAGTGACGAGATGATGGAACTTAGGCGACGTGTTCGCCTATCGAAATATTATAGCGATCTTTCGGACGGTCACTATTAGCGACCGATATGATGCCATGCTAGCGGCGATGTTCATTTGTTTCGGACTTTCGTTCACCAGTAACGATGTTCACTTGTTCCCGGCCTCTGAAAGAATGGTGGCTGTATATGTTGAGTATGTTGACACAGATGAGGGACATCGGTGCTACATACACATGACGACTTTAAAAAAATAGACTCAGAGTGCCAGTTTCTGAGATGTAATAGAAATTATTGCATCCATCAGACGGTTGGATTGGTGATTGTTTCACAACCGGGAATAGTGACTCAAATGAGTAGGTAGCCTATGCCATTGAATACATAAAAGTGATGTTTCAGAAACTTGCCCGTCTGAGTATAATGCACTGTTAAGTTGTGTAGTGTAAGTGACATCTACTGGCCTTTGGACGAAATTATAAAATAATCATAGTTTTCATCCAGGTTATGAACTTTTCAACATAATGTCCACTTTCAATCGAAAATAACGATAAATTGCCTATATAATACTATATGTATATAAAGTTGGACAGTGGATGTGAAGTTTAAAAAAATTGTGTCTCAAATTTGTTGATGTTAAACTAATTTTTTTCTTTAGTTCATATGCAAGTTTACCAGCATTTAAAATAATATAAAGGATACTTTTATTAGCCGAAAGAACATTAATTGTATATGATAACATCAAGAATGTGGTAAAAATATGCTATATGTATAGGATTTTCTTAGGACATACTGTACATAGAGTAGTAAATATAAAGAGAGAGACCTAAAATACTATGAACACAGGCAACTTTTTAGAACTGAGTGTGCAATATTCTAGTCTCATTCTCTAAACATTGCCCTGTCTGAGGCTAGATAAGTACACAAACTTGTAACAAAACCTAATCTGTATAAATTGGTTTATAATTTTACCTTTAGTGACAAAGTAACTTACAAACTGTTAAGTTTATGACATAACAACTTTATCATTTTTAGTCAAATGTATCTCATCTTGGCTTACTTCCCAAAATGTTTATCATGTCTTATGGTCATTAAGACCTGCAGTTAAAGTGCTAAATATACAAATAAGTGCTACATAAGTGCTTCTAGCTTACTAATTAATTTATTTTTATACCTCATCGAGTTTTCAGAATACTAATATTGTTTTGCTTGAGCTTCTTATATAAAATATATTTTATTAAATGGGTTGATGTGGGTAAGTGTAAACAGGGTAAGTGTTACTTATATATAGAGATAACATATTTGCATTTATCAGTTAATGGTGCATTTATAAATAAGCAATTTCGTGTTTGTTACTGAAGGTATGTTACATATTTCATTGAATCCCTGTTTATATTAACCCTGTTTAAATTATATTGTAAATGATATTATTATACATAAATATATATTGTAACTGACAAGCATTAAAAGGAATTGAGTCTCAAATATATCATTGAATCATGTATAAAATTTATTATTTAGCTTTTATTATGTTGCTCAATAATAAAGTATATTATTATTAGTATATTTTACCTATAAATAACATCATTGTTTATTTGTTATAATATACATAGGTATAATAAAATAAACAATGCATGATAGGTATATCTGCTATGTAAAGTTATACATACTGTTAAAGTTTGTAAGTATATAGAATATATTTATATATTGGCTAGTACAAAATGGTTGAGATTTATACAAGTGGAATATTAAGTTTTTATGCCAACATTTCAGTGATAGCCAGTAAATTTTATAAATTGACAAAATTATGAAAAAATATGAATCATTTTATACAACGCCCCTCCTTAATAAAAGTTCTTAGTACCAGTATAATTGTAATTATTTTTATAGAGGTAGGAAATGGTTAAATAACGCACATTAATGTAATATGTTTGTTGTGTTGTGACATTGACTCACTTCAAAATTAAAAATAGTTGTCTAATCCCGACATTTCGAACATTTTGTGTTTATAATAATATTATGTTTAATTTAATAATGTAAATGATATGAGGCTGCATTTGAGGCAGTGACGAAACAACATAATTAGCAATAATTAAAAAGTGTTCACTGAAACTGTATTTAAATCTTTAATATGGTTTATGTAAAATTTATTTCGATATATGAATATAATTGTCGATATGATAAGTCTAGTATGGATATATTGTGTATAATTTTATAACGAAAATGTTTTTAGAAATTTATTGATTGAAGCATGTTACTAAAAATGTCATTATTATATTGTTTCATAGAATTCCCCATTTTCTCCCCTAAAATTAATAACTTTCCTAACCAACTAAATGTAGGATTGACAGACTGAAAGTACTAACATTGTTTTAAGTTAGTTTTTTTTAGATTATCTTAAGTTAATAGTCGATATTAACGGGTGTCGAGTGTCCCTTTTTGTTTGCTGTGAATTATATTCTGAGTTATACAAAATGTACCTTGAAGTGTGAGGCTTCCAAAGCGATTCACAGTTGTAAAATGTTTCTTTGTGTTTACAAAGTTAATGTTTTATACACACCTTTAGCGCTTTGTACAAACATTAAATATTCACATACTTCGTTAAGTATTTGTGAATGTTTGACGTTTTGATTGGCCAATAATGAGGCGCAATAGAAAACACATCAATGGTTACATTTTGTGTACTGAGAGTAAAATAAATAGGGCGTTTAGATCCAAAGTCATAGCCTGTGACGTTCTCAAGCGCTGCGTGTTCAATCCGAAACCAAATACCTAATGTTGCTATCGCGGTCCCGAACAAACCGAACGGTGTAATGTCCTGCTAAGGTTGTTAAGTCTATTTATTGGATAGTAAACATTTTTTTTTATTATTTTTGGTTTTTATTTTCCTTTACACATGTCAGACTGAGTTATTATTAGGTATTCACAGTATACACAGTAAACACACACATACACACACACACACACACACACATGTTAACGACTGCATTTTTTCTGTAGGCATATAGACAACAGGGAGTCCCGGAAATATGCCTTATTAATACAATAGTTAAACTTAATAGTGGCTTACTTGAGTAGGTACTTTGGAAAAATGCCAGTATTATACACATTACCACTCCTTTGCATTTTGCAGTCGAGTAAAAATCAACGCAAATGCCTGTAGATATCACTGAATAGGTACAGAACATAAATACATTATAACCCAGGTGCCTTATCCATCTTCCATTGATGCGTACATTTAAGTATAATTATTTTTTTTTGCATGGTAATCCGTAATGCCTAGTAATAGTTGCCCGGAAAATTATTTATTTGGTCTAAGATTGGCACATGCCAACTTATATTTTTGCATGTTTGCATAAATTTTAAAAGTGCCCATTACAGCATTTTTGCTATTTTGAAGAGAAGCTTTCATTTCAGTCAGTTGGCAAATACTAATTTTAAAAGTCAAGTAACCGTAGCTATTACTTTTTGATTACAGTTATGTTTAAATTTTTTGAGAATCTTATTATTTCACTTGCAGTGAATCATCAATCTAGATTTAATGTGAATCCAGGTTACAATAGACGTAAGTGCTTGCCATGACTTGCCATAAAACTAACGATAAAAGCCACGGATAGGTTATACTTGGATTATTCCATTCTACCCTACCAATTCGCCCTTTGAAAGCAAATTCGAATCATTTCCCTTAAGGGGTTTTGGTGGGGCAAAGCGGAATACTCGGTATCTTGGGGGATTGAAATTAAATATAATGTCCCACAATAATAGTCAGCGATATGTTAGTACGAGCCGCTCGATTTCGCATGACATTATTATCATCTGAAGACATCGCGTGATAAGCAAAGCAAGCGCTTGGAAAAAGGAATAAATCAGTCAAGCGATGTCATTGCACTTGAAGTTCGGTGGGGCATTGGAATATGCCCCTGTTGCTAGCGGATAAGTACCTAGGTTCGATCTTCAACCGGGACAATCATTTGTGTGCTTAACATCGGTGTTTGTTCCATGGCTTGGTATGTTATTATGTATTTAATTATACACCTTGAAATTTTAGTGGTTGTTTTCCCGCAGTAAAATTCATCAAATCTTAATACGAAAGGATTAACTGAAACTCGAAAGCACATTCGAACCGCTTTCTTATTTAGGGCGTAGAGCTTCTTTAGCTTTAAGCATCGATTTCATGCGGAAAGCAGTACCTGATTACGTCACATCTTATAAAAGAATGATAGCTTCTCTCGTTTTCGAGTTGGAAAATAATTATTATGAAAATTTGAAAATAAACAAATTTTTTTCAAGGTATAGTTTGCATGATTCGTTAGTATTACTAAAGGCAAATCGTTCTGCCACGGGAAAACAACCACTAAAATTTCACGGTGTATTAGTGTACCTAGATAATAGAAGACAGTCTAAGTGTCAGAACTCACGGCGTTTATTGTAAGTAAGTTTTAACCCTAATAGGTACACAAATATACGTTCCTGAAATAACATGAGTACTTAAGTAACCCACGTGATATATATTTAGGTCGCCAGGAATATCGAGCGAAATCCGGCAAAGTCGCACCAATTTTTCCCCTTATGTTACCTTCCACTTTGCTCCACTAAGTCGCCCCGCTCTGAAAACAACAAGAAATCTTTTCCTCTTCAGTAGGATGGCTTGGTGTTGCAAAGTGAAATAACTCTAGTAACCGTGGCTATTAATAAAACGGAGTTAGATTTCATGCAAGTTAATATTATCATTCTTACCAATAGATTTGAGTAGAACAAACTGATCCGATGACAATAAGGAAGTATTTGAAAAGAATGCCATATTATCGTAAAAAAATATAAACGTATAGGTACTGAAACTAAAAGAATATGAAAATATATAAATTATATTATATAATTGATAGGTATATGATATAAATGGTTTTGGTGTTATTGGTAATATATGCAAAGTTCTATAGTATAAACACCTGAAACAAGTGAAAATTTAAGTAATATCTAATTATCAAAATGCATATCTACTAAACGCATTTTGTATATCTATTCTCACATATACCTACTTAGCTTCTATGTGCCTACTCTTCTAACATTAGCCTAAAGGGCACGGTTTAATACATAAGATTAACAATTTACATTTTTGTATTTATGTTACGGCTAATACCCGAAGTGCGGCTACACCTAGGTTTAGCCGGCTAGAACTAGGTGTAGCCACTTACTCTTGGCTAAACCTAGGTGTAGCCGATTGTTTTCAGCTAAAACTAGGTCTAGCCTTCATCATGCCGGCTACAACTAGGTCCAGCCATTCCATGTCGGCTAATACTAGGTTCAGAGAATCCCTGTTGGATAAAACTTAGATGCGAGTCCCGCCAAGCCTTCCGTCCTTCCCCGCGTCACACTCAGGACTCACAGCATCTGCAGCAGCAGCGCGGGGTGGAGGGCGTAGCGAGACACGCGCCTCTGCAGGTTGTGAGCACCAAGTGCTGCTGGTCTACTGCAGGTCTACTAGCGAGTGTGACTCATAGCGTCTGTACATAGTTGTAACTGCCTCGTTGGTCTATTGACAGCAAGCGCTGCGTAAGGACCGAGAGGTCCCCGGTTCGAGTCTGCGTTCGGTGAAAATTTGTGTGAGTTTTTCTGTAATGAAATTATGAGTTAGGAAGTTGGCGGTTGAACGCCCGTGCCTCGGAAAGCACGTTAAGCCGGTGGTCCTGCGCCCGATCTCTCATCGGTCATGTCGGATTGCCGACTCACCAAATTATGAGAGTAGGGGAAAAAAGAGTGCACTTGTGTTTGCGCGCACACTTGTGCACTATAATATGTCCTGCGCACTTGGCTGATCTCAATTGAGATCGGCTGCCATGGCTGAAATCGGTCGGACGCCTTATCTTACATAGTTATAGCCGGCATGCTATCGGCAGAGCTTTTTTAGATATTACAAAAACATCCATTAATTAGAAAACATGCAACTACAAAACCAAATGTGGCAACATAAAGCCTCTGCAAAGCTGTTGGTATTATGTGCAACTCAAAATGTCACTCAAGTATAGATTGTTCTAAACAGTTTATGTTACTTTATAAACCTGTGATTTATAATTATATTCTTTAAAATTATAATATGCAACTATTGTCTGTTGTTAAAAAAAATGTTCCTGATTGTTCCTATTGTACTTAACAATTTACTCCTAACAATATGTGTTATTTATTACAATTTGATTTAAAAGAATTGGTTTCTAATTATTGGATGTTTTTGTAATATCTAAAAAAGCTCTGCCGAAAGCATGCCGGCTATAACTAAGTATGTAAGATAAGGCGTCCGACCGATTTCAGCCATGGCAGCCGATCTCAATTAAGATCAGCCAAGTGCGCAGGACATATTATAGTGCACAAGTGTGCGCGCAAACACAAGTGCACTCTCTTTTCCCCTACTCTCATAATTTGGTGAGTCGGCAATCCGACATGACCGATGAGAGATCGGGCGCAGGACCACCGGCTTAACGTGCTTTCCGAGGCACGGGCGTTCAACCGCCAACTTCCTAACTCCGGGCTAAGTAATTTCATTACAGAAAAACACACACAAATTTTCACCGACCGCAGACTCGAACCGGGGACCTCTCGGTCCTTACGCAGCGCTTGCTGCCAATAGACCAACGAGGCAGTTACAACTATGTACAGACGCTATGAGTCACACTCGCTAGTAGACCTGCAGTAGATCAGCAGCACTTGGTGCTCACAACCTGCAGAGGCGCGTGTCTCGCTACGCCCTCACCTCCTGCTGCTGCAGATGCCAGAGTCCTGAGTGTGACGCGGGGAAGGACGGAAGGCTTGGCGGGACTCGCATCTAAGTTTTATCCAACAGGGATTCTCTGAACCTAGTATTAGCCGACATGGAATGGCTGGACCTAGTTGTAGCCGACATGATGATGGCTAGACCTAGTTTTAGCCGAAAACAATCGGCTACACCTAGGTTTAGCCAAGAGTAAGTGGCTACACCTAGTTCTAGCCGGCTAAACCTAGGTGTAGCCGCACTTCGGGTATTAGCCGTAACATTTACATAAAAATAGTCTAAGGAAAGTTACGTATAAGATTTTACGCCAAACTTCACTATATTATAAAAATATTAAGGTGTAGAGTAAGTAAATAAATAAGAAGTAATAAAAATAAAAAATACACTGCCATTTAATCTATAAGTTAATTACTTATTGATTGAATCGTGCCTATCTAGTCTTATCTTTATGCTATATACATAGATACACACAAAATGTTGTTTTAAAGCAATTAATGTAAATATTTTATAATTTGAAAAAAAAATGCTATGGACAACCTATACTTACGATTGTAAAATATTTACATAATAAAATGTATTTTTTTTTAAAGCGACATTCTGTTAGTATACCTACGCCTACTTTTTTCTTGTACCTATGCATTTTTCATACTTATTATTAATCTAACACTTTCACATTCATCTTCCATATATTTCTACTATTCACTCATTAAATACTTACTTAATGAATGCACTCCTTAGTCGAAGGCTGTGAAATAATAGCTTTAACCTTTCCATTTAGATACCTCTTCACTCTCCTATTTAATAAAAATATGTATTTATAAAAAAAAAACGTTATTCACTTATCGTTATATTTATAGAATACCTACATACATTTAAATGTGTAGTTAAAATATTACAACCATTAAACTGTCCGCCTATGTCTGATATTGTCGGTTACCGATTTTCACAGAAGAAATATTATGTTACGCACTGATTGTAGTAAATACACACAAGTATCGTCATTTAAAATGATACTTATATTTTATTTCCAAAATTTGAAAATTTGTTCTTCCTATTTCAATCATGATTGTATTGTGCTGTGTACTATTCCTTAATAAATAAATAAATAAATTTCCTACAAACATTTTTAGAGCTTATTTGCAAAAATTGGGTAATTTGTCAAACATTTCATAAAACCGTCTTGAAATCTCTCCTATAAACGGTCATGAAAACCTGACAATATTGAAACATACAGGCTGTACTAACTCATTCCTAAAATTCCTTATTACTTAGGCAGAAGTCTGCAATTTCATAGTTTTATGCGTTACAGCTACTTTACCATTTTTAGTGAGTGCCAAATATTAAAATAAGTAGTGTGCGACACTAACGCGTTGATGTCTTTTCAAGTGTACTCTTCTTCAATACGATAATAACAATGTCCTTTTTTAATTTAGCATTGAATTTTATATTTGTATGTGCAAATAAAATGGTATAATTTATTAGCAATTGCCTATCTTTATTATACTTTAGATAGCATCCGTGATAAAATGAAAGTTTATTAAAATACTTACCACATAATTTGTTAAATATAATAATCCTTTTTACGAAGCAGATCTATAGGTAGTTTATAAACTTCTCTATCCTCTTCTAAATAATATATCTAATACATATTAATGATTACCTACCATAATGTAACGTTAAATTATCCTAAATATTTACAGATATTACTTAGTTATTATTAGCCTTTTATTCATGCCTTAGAAAAATCCTCCCAAGTACAAAGTTCTCCGAAATGCGAGTATCTTTCTAGTTAAATCTTTATCCAATTGATAATGTAGGTAGACGTCTAAAGAACTGTGTCTGTCGTTTATTTTTCCTTATTTTTTTACAATCGTATAAGAAGACTATAAGTACGTACAATTCAAATATACTTAGAATGTGAAATTCGATAAAAAATATTGAGCACTACCTAAAATAACATTCTATTGAATTGTTTGTATAATAATATCATCATTATATCAAATGAACAGATTATATCCTTGTAAATATGCGTTTATACTGTATTTATTATTATTAAGTCCTAGTAATATAAGACATCCATTTGATACGTCAAAGCATTCTTTGTTTAATTTAAAATGTCATATTTGAACCTGTTTATAATATAAAATTTATCAAAAACCTGAATGCATTGATTTTTCATTATCGTACATTATTTGGTGTGTAGGTGTTTATAAAAAAACTTAATATAATTTTTTTCTATAATACGATTTTCCTCAGAGCTTTTGTCTTAGACTTTATGTATGCACCTTTTGTTTAGATATAGTTATTGTTGTGGTTTATTTATTTTTTTAAGTTATCATTAGTTGTATGTAAAAGTTTGATACAACATGTTCATCCCTAAACTGTAGTTAACATTAACCTATACATGATAATCCACTGTATTTTTATTCAACGACTGGGTAAAAGGCAGACCAGTGAATTGTATAATAATTTGACATTTCTAGCTTTAAAAGAAAATAATGACGCCGGCTCTACGCTTTTGGCTCTAATTTTCGACCCAACGCTATAGCATTGTGAATATAGTAAATATACTATGAAAAACATAAACAATTTATGTTACGAACACTGCGTTTTATGTTACTTTTCATATGACTACTTGAAAAATACTACTTTTGCCTGTATAACTCGAGTATAGATTACGGAATTAAGAACTTATATATTTACCAAGAGTTCGTCATTTCGAACACTAACAAAGAAAGGAACTTCTCTACCGAGATTTATTCGTAAACAATAGTTCGACTATTGCCGACCTCATTCCTGTTTTGAAGTCGGTAAAAAAGTAGTTCTAATATATTTTATTTTAAGTGGCGTTGGGAAAATCACTGGAACCAATTAGTGGAGTCAGCATAGCGAATTTACATCAAACCAAATCTCATGCATTCGTGACAATAATATTGAACCTTATGACACCCTTTTGAAACCGTATTTTTCCACTTTTTCACATTTATGTAAGTAATAAATGAACCTTTCGATCTACACTTGTAACACTTATCTATCATCCGGTATGTAATCGAATTATTGAATAAAATAAAATTACAAACATATACAATTTTTATTACCTACAACGCAACCTATACTATGTAACACTACACAATTATGTATTTGAAAGTAAGTATGTAACTTATAAAACCTGCTTTTATGACCTGCAAATACACAATAAAATAAAGTATGTAATCTATTTACTTAGATCAAAGGCACCGTTACCAGGATAGGTTAAAGGGTTTTCAACCTACCCTGGTAATCAACAAATGTGCTACACACTAAATCAACAAACTGAAATGAATCTTAATACTGATGTAAACGTACCGATGAATAAGATCTCTACTGACTTTAGAAGGGCCCTGATATTTTTCTAATTGGTTATGATGATGGCTTTCATAACTAGCTTCGTTTATATCATCGGGTATATATACAGGCCTACCGTGAAAGGCAGACGAAGTGTCCTCTCCGCGGATGCTACTATGCCTGGGACATAGTTAAGGAAACATATGCTTGCCCATCACATATGCCACCCTCTCGGCCTCGCTGGCTGGGTCCACTCGAGTCCAGCGACTCGTCGGGTATATTAATACCATATCAAAAGGTTCACTTTAAATGATAGTCTATACATAGTTAAATCTTCAAACACGCTATATAAACACACTACGTAATGACAACCGGAAATACCCCACAACTACGGTGATCTTAGTTCACAAGTAGTTATTTGCACTTCCCGCTTTCTTCCGCTAATCCTGTAATGACGTCATAGCCCTTCCACTTATTTTATGCATGGACTTAGTATTCAGTCCGTACGGGGAGTGACAGTCATCAATATTCTATGGCGAAGTGAAATTATCCAAGTGACCAGCATACATTTATATGCATTAACCGACATATAATATACAGTGTTAGTAGCGCTCATTGTATATTGTTTTGGTCTGTAGTTTTCACTTAATTAAAATTATGATGACATACCCATAAAATATTTACCTTGCGGTCATATTAATAAATCTGTACACATTTTTCTAGGACTCCTAAACGAAACGTGCTTTAAAACTTAATTACAAGTAATATCGTGCTCGCTTTAAACTGTAACTGAATACAGGAAGTATTGTTAAAAAGGAATGCAATGCAATAAAATTCAGTGTTGAGTAAAAGTGTCACTAACGCACTACTGAGTTGGTTTATGCGCTGACTAACTAATGCTACCATTTTCTAATAATATACTTGTATTTGCTGTTTTATTTAATCCGTTATATTGAAATAAATAATATAAATTTCTGTTGGAAATTTTATACGTCGTTAGACGTCTGAACAAAATAAATACGTCAGTTTGTAATTTCTAGAATTTACTATGAATTGTTACAATTGAATTATATGTAGTTGTTATGTAAATGAAAATGTTTTAATTCGATTAAAAATGTCAATCATTCCATCATAATAAATGACAACGAAAATACCCAAAAGTGCCACCATTACATATTGTCCGTATATTCCCAAGGAACTTAGGTTAGGTTAGGTTATCGTTACAAGTTTTGATTAATAGTACCTCTAATTGATTTGTATTTAGTAACTCAGTAAGTGTACTTATGATCGCGGTTATTGACCTTATTTTAGTATCATAAATTAATTGCTGTTTCGATAAGAGAGATGTGTTGTTAGGATACGGAAAGAGGGATGTTTTAAAAGTGGTTTCTATACGTATTATGTGGTATAAAACTTTTATGTATTAATTTTATTGTGTAATATACGTATAAACATATGTAGCGATGATGACCGTAAAGCGTAGTCTCTACATTTTATATTTCAGTCAAAACAACTGTTTGTAGCGGTTATTTGAGCTTGTCGAATACATATGGGTAGGTGTGCTAGTGCTTCACTAGATGAATCGAAATTGTTGAATCATGTTAAATACACACCTTACGCTGGGAAGTAACGTAAGTATACGCAATACGGAGGTATTTAGAATTACTGAAATTACGTAGGTATACGAACCATTTTTTGTGTGATATGTTTGCATAATTTCAATTTTGCGTGCATCGTGGGTGTTATTGTTGTTTCAATAAATATCTAACTAACTAGCATCAGATTCATCTGATACGGAAAATTATCTTCGTGTTTGAAAATCGTGCATTACGGTTTTCGCTCAACAGATTCCTGTCATGTTCATGCTCTCAATCGCATTTGGTAACTTTTAAATACATTTGTAAGTGTAAGATGATCCGGTTCCGCTTGAGGCAAGCCTTCGTGCGGCAGTCAACCCGCGACTCTACTCAGAACAACCCAATCGTAACGCAATAAAATAATATATTAGATATTACTATACCTACGTATAGCGTGATAATCACCAGTTTTTGCGCACCAACTCCAATAAAATGCAGTTGAAAAAAAGTAAGTAAATATTTTACTCCATTAAAACGCTCGACGAACGTAAAACAACATTTTCTTTATTGTGTTCAATAAATAAATTAAATATCGTCAATAAATACCTAACTAGACAAAAACGCCAGCCGTTTCGATCGTGCTATTTACAAAATCCTGTGCCGGTACATGAGGTAGAATCATTTGGGTGACGAAGAGGTGGATGAGGTCATGGAGGCGACGCTGGTGTAGGACGGGGACTGGTCGGAGGTGGCTCCGCCGTCGGGGTAGTAGGAGCTGTAGGCCATCTGGGTGGGGTCCCACACGCGGGAGTATGGGCTGGAGGCGGCCGCGTCCCACTGGGGGCTGCCGTAGGTCTCGTGGGGCGCGGGGGGCGTGGAGGGGGGTCCGTACTGCGCGGCCGGGGGTCCGTACTGCGCCATGGGCGGAGCCGGGGCCTCGGTGGGGGCCATCATCATCGGCATCATACCTGGAATTTGAATATTCATGTTGGTTTTAATATGCCTCCTTAGGGACCACAGAAAATAAGATTTGTTTTTCTGAATTTATATATTAACCTCCTTTCTTCTGTAGCAAGTTGTAGACGAGGAATCCAAGAACCAGAGTCACGGCGAGCTTGCTCAGGATAAGCGCTTTGATAGCCTTGATTCCGATTATTGTGACCAAGAGCGGCATGAGAGCCTTCATCTTCAGTTTAAGCAGAACAAGGATTGGGAGCAGCAACTTCTTTTTCAAGAGGCCTCGAGCTGTAAAAATTAGAAATAAACATTTAAATATGTCTTAAATTTATGATAACTAACTATAATTCATGTAAGGCAATAATTTATTTATTTACCGACAGTTCATTAAAAATTGCTAGGTGATGAAATTAAATCTGTGACTTCAGAATTTTTATCAAGAATTTGACTGAATTTTGTAGACGAAGTCCATAAACTGTCGATATTTTTCACTTAAAACATCTATGTAACAGCTTTTGTAATCATGGAAAGCATAAAAGAAAAAGATAAGGAAGCTGGAATTATTCGGTCCGAAGATGTACCTTCGCCGTTTTCGCCGTCATCCTTGGGGAAGTCCACGTCCAGACCCCGGTCAGCGCGGTACGACACCTCGGCGCCTTGGAACAGGAACTCGGGCAGCTGAACCCTGAACTCATTGGTGTTCAGGATCCTGCCGACCCGCTCCATGATCACTTTGTCCACGTTGCGCTCGCTGAACGCCCGCGCCGACTCCGAGGACACACCCAGCTGCGTGTCCAGGTACGACAGAACTTTCACTTTGAGACACGACATTGGGGAGTCCCCCCCAAAACAGTCACTGACAACACTCTCCAACAACTCCTCGCTGGTGGTCAGCCGCGCCGTTTCCACCTCGTTCTCCCGAAGCGTGTAGGAGTTCGCGATGGCGACCGATGCAAGAAGGAGAAGCCACTTCATTTTGTTTATTTTTCACTTTGACATTAGATCAATTAATCGTACGTTCGGCCCGGCCGCTTAATGGAACAACAATGATTTAATTTTTCAATGGGCTTGGTTTTTATACGGGATCCTTTGGGCGGGCAGCGCGCGGCGCCAACGCGTGTCTTGAATTGAAATCGCTTTCATACTTGGCAAAGTATTTATTTTCATTTAAGAAAGTCCTAGTGGTGAGAGTGAGTTCAGATTTTTATGATTATTGTTATTAAAATTATTGGTGAACTATTGCTTCATTAATTGATAGGGTGCAAGTATGAAGGTCATGTAAACAGTTAATAGTGAGTGTATTTTTTCGATCATGAAAACGATCATGCGTAACGTAATAGGTAATTTAATTGGAAATATTACAACAGCCCATAATTCATTTAATTTAAATTAATCGTTTATGAATAGAAATAATGATCTTAAACGAAGAAAACCATTTCAATAAATATGATATAGATAATAATCATGCTAATTTCAAATCGACATTATGTTCTAAAACGCAAGATTTAGTTAAAAAATATATTATTTATTAAAAAAATTGCTATTAAACCTTGTTCAAATACAATTAATGTTAAATTAGTGTTCAAACAATAAATGTTTAAAAATAAATGTATCAATAAAATACAAAAAATAAATAAAGGTTAGAATTAAAATTAACAATCAAAAATCGTTTATGTAAAAGATGTGTTCGATTATTTTTGTAAAAATATGATTACGTGTTCATGGATTTATCAGAACGCTGGTATAAATGAAATCGTACATTCAAGATTTCATTGGTATCTAAATGGGAGCTTTATTGTGAAAAACCATAGATATAATAATCGTAACGGGTTGTTGTCTATACAACGAAGATATATTATAAGAAAAAATATTATAGTAGGTCTTGTGAACAATAGAACTCAAAATAGTTTTAGTATTTTTGTTTGTTTGTCTGTTAATGTACGTTTGTCTACTAATATCAGCTCAACCAATTTGGATGCAGTTCTACTAATGCATAAAACTTTAAATATTGTTGTTTCGCTTGAATTAGTTCTTTAATACATACTTAACTTATAATTCAACATCAGATTCATGGTTCTGATCCAAAGTAAGTGGCTTAAGCACTTGTGTTACTGATATCAGAAACAACAGTGATAGACAGAAATAAACTAAAATAAATTTAATAAACATGCTCAGTCCACAAATATTTATCACGAATGGGAATCGAACCCACGTCTCTTGGAACTGTTGACAGTGTCACTAACCACTGTTCATTATCAATCAATATGACAAGAAGTATATCTATCAACGACTTTACGCGGATGCAGCCGTTTGAAAGTTAGTTCATAATATGTATGATCAAATCAATCTTATACGCTTTATAAATTCTAATTAGTTCAACAAGATCAGTCGATGTACGAGTAATATACCGTGGCAACTACTAGACTACCTATCCATATAAATCAGAAAATCTGACAAAAAGCAAGGAGAGCAAGAAGATTATTAGTTTGCATTATTTTATTACCTAAACACCTTGCATTAAACATTAATTAAAATTTTGTATAATAAAATAATCGCAGCATGAAATAATACAATTTCATTTTTTAAGATTAGATTGAGAGTTAATTGTAACCATAAAATCTATAAGATAGTAGTGACCTAGACATAAGACTGAGCTAGATCGATTTTTCATCCATGAAAATCTCCAAATGAAATCGTTAGGGCCGTTTCCGAGATCACAAGCTGTTTTAAAGCAATCAGCGCCATCTGCCGGGTTAATTTGTGAAACTAAACCATTCAGGGCGCCACTCAAACGTATACAGAAAAATTCAATTAAATCGGTAAAGCCGTTTTAATTGAATAAAGGAGGAGTTCAATGACATACACACGTACAGTAGTATTATATATATATATATTAAGATCTGTTTTTCTATTCTAATTTTTGTAAGAGTATACCGTACACATAGGTACCTACACTTGTCATATTCTGTAAAGTTAGGTCTGTAGAGCTAGTGAATTTTACTGAAATGCTAACTAACTTCATGTTATTTGTAAATATGACTTTATTTATTCGCACGCTACACGGAAAGTCAAACTAATCAAGTTTAACGACTACCGGATTTATGGATATGTGTTGGCTTAGTCAATAAACCTATAAATTAATTAAGTTAACTTTTTAAATAGGTTTAGTTCAGTGTTAATTACTCTTTTTACATGATTTTTTTTAATGTCACCGCGACTATTAAAAATGATTCATAAGGCCTGCAATGTATTTCGCAAATAGGACTGCTATTTAATTAATTTTTGCCATTTGATTTTCATTCGTACTGTAATAAATATTAAGGACTTATAGTTTAGGTAACTACTAAATACTGTAACAATAATTCAATATTTTACTTCTGCTTGGACGATTAGAAAGGCTGTAAAAACAAATTTTGAATATGGAGTTCAACCGTCTAAGTAAAGGCAAATATTAATGAATAATTATTATATTATCGTTTCAGTATTTAATCGGCAAATATTTTCTTATTTCAGAACTTATTTAGTATAAAGCCACTTCGAGTACTAAAACGCGAAGGGAATTTATTACTATAGTATTTACTAGCTGTGCCAAAGAGACTTAAAGCAGTAGTATTATTTAATATACTCGCGCCTACAAACGCTATTGCATAGCTTTTATCGCGGGCTTTGAGCGCGGCGACCGAACCAAGAAATTCCGTAACGAAAAAAACCTCACAATCGTCTAACGTTGTTCTACTTCGGCACGGTGTTTGTGTGCGTGCGGTTAGACGTATTGTACGACTCTACGAAACTCGCACGAATCGAGACGAGCTGCTCCGAAATCGGACGATGCTATGCAATAGCTATACCGCGGCAGTCCCCGAGTGCCACACGTCTTTTTAGTGTGTCGGATTTTTGAAGGCGGTTTTTCTTTGTTTTTTCTTTTTTATTCTTGAATTCAGGTGGGAGACGTTTTGTCGACCGGTTGCTGTTACCACCATACAGTTGCGTAAAACCCGCCAAGTGACTCTGGCCTCTCTCGGTCAGGTCGCGTTCCGGGATCAGCACTGTACGAACCGGAGCCAGGGGGGACCATTTTTGCGGCAAGCGCCGGACCAGTGGAGTCTTAGCGGCGGCATTGTGCGGGCGGAGCGGGTCAGCCCGCCGGCCTGGGAGACCCGTAGAAACGGGGGCCCTTCCGTCCAGCGGACTGGCCAACTCGGACCCGCACAGCTCAATACCAATGCGAGACTCCACGCCTTGTCTCGTTGTTGCCGCAGCAGTGGTCTCCTCTTTAAGCGGGCTTTCAGGGTGAGTGCGACAGGCTCGATATGGTCTATTGTGCCTGTCGATCTCATATTTGGATCTCACTACCGCTTTCCATCAGGTGGAGGGAGGTCATCTTGTTAGCTTATTATAAAAAAAAAAAGAATCGATTGGTAGGAAACAAACCCTTAACCCCGCGTAGAGCTTACCACAATATATTACTAAAAACGAAAACACATAAAGAAGAGCCGTTTCTGAGATTAGCGTGAACAAACGTACAAACAGACAAAGAATCCAAAAACATTGTTTTGGGTACTACCTACTGCGTTGATAAAGGTCTGAATTGTTTTTATCATATATCATCCATTACGTACAGACAGCGATCCGTTATATTTTTGTTATTTGTATATGGATAGTTATCCACTCACGATTCCGTCCGGGTCAAGTCGTTTATCGAGTAATAATTTACTCCTCTCAAATACCCTAAGTCCTTTCCGAGTCTCTAGACTTAGACTAGCGGTCCGAAGAGCGCAAAGGATTTAATATTCAGACCGCGGAGTGTCTGATCTTGGATCGCGAAATAATAATTACATTAATAAGGATAAAACGATACAGTGACGCTTTCTAGGGGCAAATTACAACCTCTCAATTACAGCCAGTTTAAGAATGGTCGCCTAACTTTGTGTTTCTGGTTCAGTTAATACTGTACGCTATGGTTGTGGAATCATACATGGAGTCTATGTAAATTTTAAAAAGGAGTTTATTAATCCAGTTTATTAAGCAGCTCCTTACAGTTACCGATGGACATTTTTAAACTGACTCTAATTAAGAGGTAGTAAAATGGGATTTCTCCATAGCGACCAGGCTGCACCTAAATCTTTTTGTTAACCCCAACTCTAGAAGTGTAGACGATCAGTGTTAATACTTATAGAAATGCAAAAAATCAATATAAGGATATCATCATCATCATCATCAGCCCATATACGTCCCCACTGCTGGGGCACGGGCCCTCCCCTGAACTAGGGCGATAAGGCCTTAGTCGACCACGCTGGCCAAGTGCGGGTTGGTTGACTACACAACCTTAGAATTTCTTCTTAAGTGTGCAGGTTTCCTCACGATATAAAGAGTATTAATTATGGGGTTTCAGCAGTTTCGTTTTTTTGAAAGTATTATTTTTAGATCGGTATTTGTGTAGTAAGTTCCGTTTCCGTGTTTTCTCCGTACGGTCAGTTCCTGCAGCGGGGGTAATTAATCACTTGGACACTGCACTTACTTCGCTATTACGCCAGAGCGGTACACACTGAATGACAAGTGATTAGTAAAGTGAAGTGTACACTGTGCAAACATGCGATGTGATCTTAAAATTGTTTAGGAACGGAACAACTGTCAGATTGAATGTTTGGTCAATAATTCGTAGTCCTTATAATTTGGTTATATGATAAAAAAACTATTTAAAGCTTTTTGTTTTCTATTTTTATTAAATAATATGATAAATCAAATAAAATTTAAAACCTGTTCAACATAAATGATAAAGAACTAATAAAAGATGCAGATGCATACCCTATGCATCTGTTACGAAATACCTATAATGTTATGGAATAACATAAGTAATTTATCATTTATTTATGGTTTATTTTTTAATGAATAATTATGCAGTTGTCAAATAATGCAGTTAATTGATAAACTATGGACATTCTAATCAGATAAAAATACGACAGAAAGAACGAAAGAATATTTATTTGCAACGATGTGGTAACAAATTGGTCTTAAAATAGTTTTAGAGATTTCACAGTTACAGTAATGTTATGAAAATGTGTGCAGCGACGCTCTAAATGTTACAGACTAAATTAGTAAAAACTAGTTTAATTTCAAATACGAAGTTAAACTCAAAATAAGAGGCAACACTATATGTATAAGCCTTTACAATGACGGAATGCGTGCTGGTAAAAATCAATTGGCATTTCACGAATGCGTGCGATCGACGCGCGCGCCGGCGGATATAAATCAACCATCCGATTGTGATGGACGCACTGTCCTTGCACCTGGCTGCGTCTCGCAAGCGCACATGACTTAAATTCATAGGAGTCTAGCTAGATAATGAATATGAGGAAAGAAAGAGCAACAACAGTACGCTACAAAAATAAGAGGACAGGTTTAAGAAGTACACATCACAAAGCTTAAACGTGAATTTTGTAGCACAATGTTATCATCGCCTCAGTATCTACACAAAACTAGAGTACAGGAATAGGTTTCAAAAACAGAAAAAAACGAACTCCATCCTAGAAAAAAAAATCATTCTATGTATTACTTTCTTTTTACTGGATTTACGGAACAAATGTCACTCTGATCACCGTAAGAATTTCAAATTGTTATTGGTCTATTTTATCAGTTTTTTTTGATAATAAAATAATATTATATTTGAACTCATTAAAAACAAACATTTTGAATTTTTTTCTTAATTTTCGAGTTATAGAATTACTTAAATTGAATCTCTGATTTATTACTACTGCCGAAATCGTAGCTGCTACGGAATTCCGTAGCCGACTCTACAATGTTTTAGGCGGATCAAGAGTTCTTTGATGTTTACGCGTATTGCATCTATAAATATTTAAACTAAATGTTAGGTAAGAAGAATCAGTGCTTACTCATACATAAGCATTTAAAGCTTTCTCTTTCTTGTAAGATAATTTAGGAATATCTTCTATATCTACACATTTTATGATTTTGCATTGGTAGTTTTCTTTATTTCTGCACAAGACCAATTGTAACAATTTTTAGTTTACTTTTTGTTTTAACTTATTTGTATGTAGATTATAACAACAGCTTTAACAGTTTTAATCAAGAGGCATCGAGATGATAACTTATTTAGAGTGCACCAAATCTAATGTCAACTAAACATACAAACAAAGTAAGTAATTACTTTTCGGAAATCCACCTGTGATCCATCCATACATTCATAAACTGCTTTAATATAATTGCTACGCAATATATAACACTTCTCTATATAATGACCATTTTGTAGTCACCTTACATAAAAGAGGGCGATGTGTAAATTATTAATGCGCATCGATCTAACTTTGGCAACCTTGTCTGCGTAATAGTGTTTGCCTAATTTGCGACGTTCCGGGTTCGATTCCGGAGCAATCAGGTCAGTTACTGTTAATATGTTTTCTTTATGCAACCGCGGCTATGTGTCATGTTTTACATGTTTTGAATTTATTGCTTAATAACCTACTTGTTTCATACGGATAGTAACGACGGCAATTATGTAGCTGCGGATATTTAGATGAAATACAGAAAGTAACCAGAGTGACCCAATAAAGACATAATCTTCTATTGTTATTGCTTGATGATCAGCAGGGGCAGCAGTAGTAAGATAGGTACTATAACAAATATACAACAGAATATTTTAGAAAAACCCTTTAAGAGTTTAAGTAGACAGCTTACGCCTAATACATAACCAACATTAGTATGTCAACAACGTTTCTCGTTCTCATAATACCAAGTGTTGTTATTTTACTAAAACAATCAAAGTCACAATCGACACGTCTCTACGTAAGCGACACTTTGGAACGGAAGTGAAACAGCCATTTCACAATCCGGACATGGCTGCCATTGCAAATGGCGGCGCGGAACGCATAAAGATGGCAACCCTTATTGCATAATGAACGTTGGGTAAGTAACACGCGAGTTTTTTGTCAAATCAGAGCAAATTTCACTTTCGGACACGAAATAGTCGTCATAAATTTCTTTAGATTGAAATATAATATGTTTATGTCTGTTAATAAATATAGCATGGAAAGGATTTATAAAACTTATTTTAGCATACCAATTCAATTTGATGTACTTTATTATTAATTCATAAATTGCACTTAATTTTTACCCATACTTATTTTTTGTTGAATTTTGTCTACCTACTAAAACGAAACATTTAAGAGAAATTTCTTTAAGTACAAATAAAACATTTATAAATAGGATTATTCTCTTTAACTTTTCAAACAAATGCTTATTATAAAATGCTTCAATTACGTAAAGGAAGCGTGAGGATAATACTAAAACGAACGGACTGAATTTATTCAGCTCAAGTTATACTTTTTGCAACTTTAGCATACCTACTTAAACTACGCAGTTTGAATCCGACGGATGCCTGCCTTAGATGGGTTACTAAATCGTTAGTTGATTAATCCATAATGATTTTTACAACAAAAATCAAGTCAAAATTATATATTAAAATAAAAAATATGGGCATTACTTTTGCTCGATTTGTATAAAAATTATGTGCACAAAATCGTTACGAAAACTAACACACTGTGTTATAATTCCACTTAGAACTGAACTAAAATGAATATAATAGCCGAAAGAGGTTTGTTTCTTTAAATTATAATCTTATGTTAGTAATTTAAATCAGCATCAACATTCTATTTGCCTCATTTTCTTTGAACGAAGTTAAACAACACAACTTGAACACCGGAGCTAACAAATTCATCACTTTAATTAGACATTAATAGTTATCTAATGTTTCAAAAGACGTAAAATAAGACATGTTAATAGAACCAGTGACGCTACGCCCATATTGATCACCGATTAACACTACCCGGGCTGACTTTGTCAAATTTGTACTTCTGCATTGCTTTCGACAAATTTGTACTGCAATCGTTTTCGAGCTATATCAAGCGTGTTATTATAGACCAGCATGGGTATGGATCCGTGCTATAGTCTGCTACTGGGTCACCGGGGTAGGTTAAGAAAGGTAGGAATGCCGTGCGTGCATCATTCGCATCCTGAGAGCTCCTTTGAATTACAATGAGGCGTGCCACAGGGCTCAGTATTGGGTCCTCAGTTATTGCTTATTGATATAGTTTGCCTGCGTATTGGTGGCAAGCGTCCTGCATAGTAAGGCTCGGGTTCGAATTCCGAGTTGGGCCAAAAATTGCGTCGGGATTTTTAAGGAATTGCTATTGAGGTCTTCAGTTTGGCGGTTTCAGCTTCGTCTGTGATCGACTTCAGACTATTTATTGGTACCGATTTGGTGAAGCTCTGAATCTTAATTAGTTGGTGCGCCAAAATTAAAATAATGCCCTTCCTGCTCATTCCTTGATTGAACACAAGGGCCCCTGTAGCTCGGGAGCCCCAATAATAGCCCGGATAGCTACGCCCTTGGTCTCATATACAATCATCTTAAGTGTTTCATTAAACAATCGTTTTTACTTGCTACCGCGCTCTAGGCAAATTATGTGTGGCGGCCCTACTCTCTCCACTCCATGCTAAAGATTCTAAATAAAATTGACAATTCTAAACAAAATCAAACCTTTCAGTATTTAGCGCCGTGGGCGACTGCTCAACCGTGCCGCACCCTAATGCCGACTCTGGTAGTTGTAATAATATTGATAGTAGTTATATATTTTAAAGTAGACTATAACTACAAAACGCTATGTGCTCTTTCGTATGTCGTTGTTCCCTTCCTTCACTTTTTACCCGACTGCCAAAAGAGGGTTATGTGTTTAGCGCGTATCTTGTATGTATGTAATATTCTTTATAACCTTGTGTCTCTAGAACCGTAAAATGGATTTTCACATTTGAGGTATCGTTAGATTTGTCTTAATAGCCCGAGTGTTCTTAGGTAGGTGAAATATAAAATTATTATTGGTATCATACTAAAAAGACATAAATAAAATAATAATTTAAAAAACAAAAAACCCGCCTGCATGGATATCTACAATTAAAAATCAACTGAAAAGACTGAAAAAAGATAAAAATTCAATGATAAGGTAAGTATAAACAGAATTGCAGTCGGAGGCATGCGCAAAGAGATAATAATGTATCATATAGAAGCACTTAATTTCATGCCTTTTTAGCATGCCTTTTCGGCGGGTTTTTTGTTTTTTAAATTATTATTTTTACGCTTGTTAATGGGGATTTTTCCATGTTCTTTGTATCTAAGAAACTTGATTTCTAACTACGTATTTTTTCCATATTAAGAGCATTGTGGTGGGTTAGTGTCTGTATAAATAGGCTAGACCTATGCATATAAATGATTTTTGGTTGGGCAAAAAATTAATTTAATTTTTGTTATTTAGAAACAGCCAGTTCAAACCCCACCACTTCCCAGTGTGTTTTCGAATTCTACGGTCAAGAAAGACATCATGGGGAAACCTGCACACCTGCGATGAAATTCTAAGATTGTGTGAAGTCGACCAACCCGCACTTAACCAGCGTAGTTCACTGAGGCATGTTACCCTCAACCCTAAACTGGGGCAGTTTAGGGTAGGCTCGTGCCGATCGCTGGGGACGTATACAATGTACATCATCCGTCCGATGATGAACATTATTGTTACACCTATGCCTCCAAACAACTTCTCAGAGGGCAGGGGAGTAACTGAAAACCAGCGTTGCCCGGGAGTGCACTCCCGAGGCAACATCGGCCGAGCTCCTTCCCTTTGTCTCATGCTTGCATCCTGTATTTTTGTTATGCTTTTATCTATGTTAAAATGTGTAATATGAGACAATAAACATATTCTTATTCTTATTTTTATTCTAAATGACGATCTGGTCTAGCTATCTTAGAACTGGCAAATCCTTATCTTAGATAGTGAGGGATGGACAGGTTACCGGCTAAAAAAATTGGAGCAATATTTTATTTTATTGTTCCTGACGCTAGAATTTCATTAGAATTAATTAAAACTACATTTCACTTTAAATTTTAAATAAGGGGAATTAAAACTACATTCACTTTAAATTTTAAATAAGGGGAATTAATACTACATTCACTTTAAATTTATTTATTAATCAGACAAATTGAAAATGAATTTCATGACATTAGCTGTTTTTAATAATATCTAATTAAGATATTGATAAAAATAGTAAAAGTGCTAGAAAATTCATGTCAGAAACGTGAGTATTGTACCTTTTACTTGAGCTTACAGTCACGTAGTCTTATCTCCCGATGAAAGTCCAGTGAATGCTTTGAATGCTAATCGCAAGGGATCGATTCCGTCGGTGATTCATTATTGAACGGTGTTATTAATTTATTTTAAGGATGTCCTCCTTGTCATTAGAAATTTAGAAGAAAGTGGGAATCATTTCGAAAGTTAGTGCTAACGTTATACTTTTACGAATAGATTTTACTTGTGATTTCTTAATGTAATAATTGAGTCACTCGATTTCATTTCAGATATTGCAACTATCCAATATCTGTATTTATCGCTCATTTTATGTGATATTTTCCGAAAAATCAATATTTAACGTATATGTTACCAGTGAAAACAGGTAGTATGCTTTTGATTTTGCAAAAGTTCACAATTTTTGCCTATTTAAGATATGACATCTGTTACTATTGTTATATTTGACAATATTTATGAGAAATATATTCGTACTGATGTATATTTGTCAACAGCAAAAATAAAACAAGACAGGCACCGTATAATTTATTTTAGTGCTTAGAAAGTGTTCAGGCAGAGGTTCAATAAAAGAGTTAAGTTTAATCAATGATTTTATTATAAACATAAATAAATAACAATCACACATCACAATCACACTCACTCACGCGCAGTTTATTTTTAATAAATAAGTTGCAATTACATAGTATTTACACTGTCTCGGTTTCCGGTGGAAACCTATTTGGTCTGTAGTCATCCGGTTGAAAGGCGCGCGGTCGAAAAAGTTAAAAATTGATTTAAATTTGGAATGGCGGCCATTTCGATCGGTTCGGTTGTTCGTTGGGGTGGGTTTGGTTGGTTTAGTAGGCGTTGTAGGCGTTGTAGGCGAGTTCCTGGGCGTCCTCTTGAGGCTCGGCGTCCCTTCGGCGGCGGGTGGCGGCGTAGGCGGCGTCCCAGGGGCCGTGGGCAGCGATCTGAGGGTGGGAGTTGTCGGCCGCAATCTGGGTAAACTACAATGTTAGGCTATGGGTAGTTGAGTTGCGAGGAGGTTAGCCCACAATGATGAAAGTAAAGTTAACTGTGCAATGTTTCCTGTGCTAAAGATTTGATAGAGTGTTCGTGTATAGTTTTGGGATTGTGCTGTTTAAGTGCTGAAGGTTTCACAAACATTTAATTGAACTAACTAACTCATGCAGGACTATTGAATAGTGAATAGTGGAAAAAAGACGTTTTATGTTCGCAATATCTAATCAGTTTGAGAATTTGGAATGAATGCTTAAGATGACTTTGAACCAATAGTGCATCACATTTATTGTTTCTTTGACGTTTTAAGTAAATTGTTTGACGAGTGCTTACTTTATTAATTGGATCAACTAACCTTCTTGCAGAGCTGGAAGATGGCCAGAGCGACGGACACGACGAAGGAGAAGAACGACAGCTGCAGGGCGTTCCAGGCCTTCAGACCGAGCACTCCGAGGGCGAGGGGGATGAGGGTCATGGCCTTGAGGAGCACGAACACCAGGATGGGCACGATGATCTTCTTCAGCTTGGCTTTGCGGGCCTCTCCGACGGAGCGGGCGCCTTCCTTGTTGAACTTGATGTTCAGGCTCAGCTCGTCGCTGTCCAGGTTCCTCGGGCTGACGGTGACCTTAGTGTCAGCGATCGGCATTTGGAAGGTGACGTCATGGGACTGGATGTAGTTCTCGATGGTGTCGAGGAAGTCTCCCGATGAACGGCCAGTGACGTCGTTGCCGGCGCCATTCTTTGTCACCTCAACTGCTTCGGAGATCTGGTCATAAAATTTTTGGGGATTAGTTAAAGTTACGATGAGTAGATTAAGTTGATGATTGGATTGCAGTCTAGTTTATTACCTGGAAGGAGTCCTTCTTGAAAATGGTGTCCAAAAGGGACATCACCTTGTATTTGATGCAAGCAGTCGGGTCAGATCCTTCGGCGCAGCCAGATCTCATCTCCTCGACTAAGCCGTCCATGGGAGTGCCCTTCCAGAAGGCCTGCTTCGATGGCTGAGCCACCGCACTTCCGAAAAGGGCCAAAGCCACCAAACACATCACTTTGCTGGACACCATCTTGTTCCCTTTGTCCCTAGGTCCCGATGTACACTACTCGAAGGCTAGTTGGTTTGTGATGATTTCGAGAAGGAACCTCTGCTTTTTATACAGCTATTTCGAATTCAGCGCGAACGTTGCAGTTCCGGCACGTATTGTCTTCCATCGTATGGTCGAAGCCCCCACTTACGCCGTTTGGACACCAGCAGGATCTAAGTGTAAGGGAAAGCTATTTGATTCGAATCCTCTTCAGCTGGCAGTGTTAAGAAAGGCGTAAGTTCTAAGGCGAATGTTCGTAGGCTGACGTTTTAGAATGTAGACAATTCGGAGCACCTTTTCTGTTGTTTGTGACACCGTACCCTGATTCGAAGAGGCATGATCCAGTTGCTCTGTTCCTTTCTTACATGTGGACATTTGGTGAGGTGCGAAAGGGACGCAGAGTGTCTGAAGTAGTCAGGTGTTTGTTATGGAGGAGCGGGCGCGGCGCACGCGCCGGCCGCATACATAATGTTCGTTAAATTGCTATCATTGAACTTGTCACGCGGGAGATAATTCAGTGATAAAGGAATTTATTTGTTTTAAATAATTTATGTACATCAAACTTTTCACCTATTTTTCGTTTTTTTTTCGAAACTTCAATTTACACGTATACACCGTGAAGTTTGAGTGGTTGTTTTACCGTGGCGGAATGATTTGGTTTTAGTAATACTATCAAAACATGCATGTTATTCCTTGAAAAAAAAAACCCGGAAAATCCATAGAGGGTTGCCCTATCTTATATACAATTTCAGGCAACTCTGGGTTAAGCTTGTGTAACACTTTGAAGCGTTACCTTATGATTGTTGTGCTTAGTGCTGAATGTTTAATGAAACGATTATTCTTTAATGAACTTATGATAAAATTTTTCTGAAGTTAAGAAGGTTCTAAATTTCAAACCCACTAACAATTTGCACGTAAGATTCTTCTTAACCGACAAAGTAAGTGGTATAAGATAAATATGTCGTCCGACCGATTTTGGCCACGACGACCTATATCAAATAAGATGATCCAACTTCCAGGGCATATTATTATAGTGCACAAGTGTGCGCGCAAACACAAGTGCACTCTCTCTTCCTTTACTCTCATAGTTCGGTGAGACAGCAATCTCACATGACTGACGAGAGATCGAGCGCAGGACCACACCGATTTAATGTTTCCCAGGCACGGGCGTGCAACCACCAACTTCCTCACTCCGGGCTGAGTAATTTCTGAGGGCCTACCATGAGTTGGCTATCGTAAACTTAGGTACGTACGTTAAAAACCTATCGAGTAGTTTTTTTCATATGGCCGATTGTAGTTCTTCGCGTAACCACCAGGCGGCGCTGTACATGTTTTTCATAGACATATTTACGTAGGCGATATCGAACGCGTAAGTTTTAAACTCATGGTAGTAGGACTTGATCCGGGGTCCTCTCGGTGCTTACGCAGCACTTGCTAGCACTAAATCAACGAGGCAGTAAGTAGTAATTAAATATTAAAGAAGGTTCAATTTAAACTCGCAAATCTTTCTTATAAATAAAAATGAATTGCCGTTCGTTAGTCTGACTAAAACTCGAGAACGCCCGGACCGATTTAGGTAATTTTGGTTTTAAAATGTTCGTGATATCGTCCAGGGAAGGTTTATAGTATTGGCGGTATGAAATTCGCCGGGACCACTAGTATGTATTAAATTTAAAACCGACGTAAGTCAATGTTAAATACCTTTATTGTTGATTGAAATATTCGGCTATTATCCCAAACGTAGGTTAACTTGTGAACCATATTAATTAGTGGTTGGTTTCTAACTACATCTCTTTTGACAGTTACTAAGCAAGGAAAGGGGACTAATAAAACTACTTAAATCTAAAAAAGTCGAAAAAATAATATTGTTTTTGTGTTTTCCAGGTGTTGTTTTGCTGCAAGATAAATAAGTTGAATGTGGGTTGACGATGCTACAATGTCTTTTCATTCGACACTGGGGTAGTTCGTTCTTATATAATTTCATATACGACTAAACCTCGAATTATACCTAACTAATTACATAGATATATTTTTACCCAAAGATTCACCTTCCGAATACCAGAGCATGCCCTGTGCTGCTTTGTTTCCTGACTAAACAAACTTGAAATCACTCCACGTCTCTCACGAATTCCATAAACTCCTAAACATATTCCATGGAATGCTCGGAAGACTATCACTTTCACCTGGACGGAACCACGGCCCCAAAAGGTCGTCGCATCAGTATGCACCTTAGGTGCCCAACGCTGGATCAATAATAATTGGATATCACCCGTTAACTATTATAATGCGAGGTATTTGTGCCACATTAACTAATAGTAAGACTGGCTCGGTGGAAAATGGTTAGTTACCTGGGTTCACTACCTACGGTTCTAAGAGTCGTAGGTTCGATTCCTACTCGGGAAAAATATTTGTATGACAAACATCAGTATTTGATCCGTGTCTGGGTGTGTTAAAAATATATTTAAGTATTACATGTGTTAATAAATTATTTGTGTATCGCACTGTTGATTCTGATATCCGCAGCACAAGTGCTTAAGCGATGTACAGTCAGCCAAGAAAGTGGTCTACCACTTTTGAAAAAAAATTTTGCGAGATGTAATGATCGCTAAGGTTGACAATAGTCACTGACACAATCTTATTTCCAGGGAAAATTTACCTTGTTGTTTTATGACGTTCAAAGGAATCTCAACCGTAGGGTGGTAGACCACTTTTTTGGCTGACTGTACCATGCAGATCAATGTTTGTGATGTTGAGTAATATTGATTTATAGTTCGAAATACTAGCTCGTGTGCCCCTAACTAGTGCCCCTGTCTCTTGCACCACGATCGTGGGTTCGATTCCCACGCGGGACAGATATTTGTGTGATGAAAAATCGTTATTGATTAATTCATATATATTTTTACACCACTGTTGCTTCTGATATCCACAAGATAACTTTCTTCGGAATAGAAATAATGTATGTGATGACGAAGTGTAATATTTATTTACTTAATATGATAATGATCTTAAATAAATAATATTTGAACAAGGCTTATTTATTTTGATTCGTTATTACTTTAAGGTCTTTAAGGATAAAAAAATTAACGGAAATGTGTCATGAAATCAACGTTGTATACATATAAGCAGTAGTGGGAGAGGAAGTCGTCCTAGGATAGTAATGATTTTATTAAGGTGTTGCATAATAGAGAACGAATATGGTGTTTGGAAAGGCAGTCATGTAATAATATCTTTCGTAAATAAATATATGATTTTTAAATGCTGCTGTGTCGCAAATTCATCAATTATACTTCTATAATTCATCCGTAATTAGAGATAAATATTAATAACTATTAAAATTATGTCATATTTAATATTCCACATATTATTTCCAATTCACTACACAACTTAGCTGTATTTTAAACGGCGCAAAAGTCATACAATTTATTAAAAACGTCGCCTCATAACGACTGTTAAAAATTCTCGCAGTGTCAACAGCTACAAAACTCAATGCAAACTGCACTCGGACGAATGGTGTGTCAATAATTAATTCATTGCCACGCCTAGGAAGCGCTGGCGCTCCAAAAGTATGGAGCGAAACCCACACTAGCCCACGGAGGCCACCAGCCGTTAGTACCTCCAGCGACTTCACGCCGAGTGGCAGCTCTAATTACAAAGTGTCAGTGACGAAAATTCAGTTCACCAACCTATATTTTCCACGGCCAAATCTGGCTCGCCCAAACAAGGATGTCTCGTCTGGCCGTCACCAACTTCAGCCGGAAAACCGGCAGCCCCTTCCGAAGCAAAGAACCCTCCCCGGACACTACGAAGGTTGTCCACGAAGAAGTTTTACAGAAAACCCATTTCGAGAAACAGAAGGAGAAACAAATTGAACTCATTCAGAAGGTCACCAAGAAATCCGATGAGTACAAGTCTAATAAACCTAATTCGGGTGTGTTTACTGAAGTTGTGACTCACGGGGCGTTCACATCGAAGTCTCCCAGTAAAGAGAAGTCGCCGTCACCATCTACTGAAAGTTTTAGTCAGCCGAAGCACACAAACGGATCGAGCAAATCACTTCTAGGATTCCCCTCTTCAGCGAATGACTTGGCTCTTGACGCTAAAACAGACCTTGAATCAGATAAGAACATTTCCAAAGAAGTCAAAGAAAAGGTGATAGAGAAGTTGTTTAAGCTAGTTTCTATGGTTCAGCACACGTACGAGTCTAAAGTGAGGATAATGACTGAATTCGAGAAGTTCAAAGACACTCATTTGAGGAATGAGATAAGAAGAGAAAAGGAGCATTCAGAACAATTGTACAAAGTGAACATGAATTTTCAGAATGAAGTAGTCCAAGCGATTCAGCGGCTGAAAAGCGAGCTAGACATAACGAGGAATGTTACGGATAATTTGGAACAAAGCGATATCAGTTTGTCTAAGAATAGTTCTGTCGATTTCAATACGAATGACTCGCAAGACTTGTCTGACAAAGATGTTAATGATGACGTAGACAATGCAAATAACAATGAACAGTTATCACAAGGGAGTCCGACAAATGTCGATAAAGTCGTTGATGACTAATTCGTGATAAATTACTTAGCATCTTCATTGTGATATTAACTACGAGTACCATGCCATCAGTGCTAAAAGACACCTTCAGCAATAGTTGTAATGTTCTGCAATTTTCAATCGGTGTGAATGTAAACAATAAATACATAGTACACATTACACAATAGTAACATAGTCTAAAGAAATAAATTAATATAAATGTTTTGTTGAGATGTATTATTTCAAACGATAGTATTTCCAATATCTTACATTACTACAAGACATCATATTAAGTTACTTGTAATTTATATTAGGTAACCTAAGCATTTCCCAAAATATGACCAGTCATATGTTAATCTTAGAATATGATATAATCATTAGAAAACTGTAACTGTTCGGGATATTTACCATGTTGTTTTGTTTTAATGAGCTCCCGATATTTCGGCACTGTTGCAAGCGCCATGATCACGGGTGAACTGTATGATATAATCAATTCAGAATGCTAGGAGTTAACCAAGGTCGCCTATATTGATATTGGTTTGTACAAACAGTTGGATGTAGGAGTCAGTTCAATGATTTGAGTGTTAGGAATTCGAATTATGTCATCGTATTGAGAATGACTGTATGTTAATTTTATGGATATTACAAACTTGAATGAACTATAGAGCGCATTTTATACGTAGGTAGTTACTAGATGTGTCCTAGGTTCAACCCACGTGAATTTTCGTAGTATCATTCTCGTCTATAGACGGATAAGGCTATAGCCTTCATGATTAGTAGACTATGTATTTAAAAATATTACAGGATTTTAATAACCAAACAACAAATCTATAAATTCTGTAGACTTATATTTGATGAAGATGAATGTCATAAAACATGGTTTCTAGATATTAATCAATTGTGCTGAAGTTGTCCCTGGTAGTCATTACATAGTATAAAGTAAAGTCGCTTCCCGCGTCTGTCCATCCCTATGTATGCTTAAATGCTAGTAGTTAATAAAATAAATAAACTAATATCAGAAAACTGTAACTGTTCGGGATATTTACCATGTTGTTTTGTTTTAATGAGCTCCCGATATTTCGGCACTGTTGCAAGCGCCATGATCACGGGTGAACTGTAGGACTGCGAGAATGACGGTAGGTCTAAGGGCAGACATATCGGTCTACCCTCTTTCTAAGTCTTTTATTACGCACGACACCACTACCCTCGTTCACAATATTGTCACTCCGAATTCGATCACAACACACTACACTTACAGTATCACATCTTTTTTCGAGAACGGACACTTGTTTATTTTTATTTTTACATAAACGTATCACTGGATGCCATACATTCGACAGTTGAAACCCATCCTCACGATTGAAGTTTTTGAATTTTTTAATTTCAATTGCTTCCCTCACCAGTCGTGGTATATAATGGCGTTCTGTAGAAAGTACTTTAGGGTTATGTAACTCAATCCAGTGGTTCGTTCCCGAATCTATAAGATGTTGAGCAATTGCCGATTTTTGTGTTTGATTGTTCTTGACTGCCCTGATATGCTCTTTCACACGGCACGAAATAGTTCTTTTCGTTTGCCCTATGTACGAGCTCCCGCAGCTACAGTCAATTTTATAAACGCCTGGTTTTTCCAAAGGAAAGCTATCCTTTGGGGAGCGTAGAAACTGTGATAGCTTTTTAAGAGGAGTGAAGATAGTTTTAACTGAGAATTTTTTAAATAAGTTCGAGATCTTATCTGTCACTCCTTTTACATACGGCAAATATGCTGGATGCCGGTCTACCCTATAATCCAGGCGTTTACTGCGTGTCGGTCTTGAAATTCGCCCGCTGTATCCATTCCTCCGTAAGACGTCGCTTATGTGTTTTATCTCATCATTAATATGTTCCTCGTCACATAGATTATATGCACGGTCTGTAAGCGACTTCACTACAGAGTTCAGTTGACGCGGATGATGATGTGACTCTGCATGTAGGTAGCGATCAGTATGAGTTGGCTTCCTGTATACTGAATGGCTGAACGAACCATCGTCTCGAACTTTGACCAGCACATCTAAAAAGGCAATGCTCCTCTCTTTTTCCATTTCGTACGTGAAAATCATTTTTCCTATGGATGCTATTTAAGTGTGCCAAGTAGTTCTGCACGGTACTTTCATCACCCTCTACAATACCAAAAATGTCATCGACGTACCGCTTCCAAATTCTAATACTATAAGGGGCCGTGGCAATGGCTCTGTTTTCAAAATGTTCCATCCATAAGTTTGCAACTACAGGGGCCACAGGACTCTGTAGTGAAGTCGCTTACAGACCGTGCATATAATCTATGTGACGAGGAACATATTAATGATGAGATAAAACACATAAGCGACGTCTTACGGAGGAATGGATACAGCGGGCGAATTTCAAGACCGACACGCAGTAAACGCCTGGATTATAGGGTAGACCGGCATCCAGCATATTTGCCGTATGTAAAAGGAGTGACAGATAAGATCTCGAACTTATTTAAAAAATTCTCAGTTAAAACTATCTTCACTCCTCTTAAAAAGCTATCACAGTTTCTACGCTCCCCAAAGGATAGCTTTCCTTTGGAAAAACCAGGCGTTTATAAAATTGACTGTAGCTGCGGGAGCTCGTACATAGGGCAAACGAAAAGAACTATTTCGTGCCGTGTGAAAGAGCATATCAGGGCAGTCAAGAACAATCAAACACAAAAATCGGCAATTGCTCAACATCTTATAGATTCGGGAACGAACCACTGGATTGAGTTACATAACCCTAAAGTACTTTCTACAGAACGCCATTATATACCACGACTGGTGAGGGAAGCAATTGAAATTAAAAAATTCAAAAACTTCAATCGTGAGGATGGGTTTCAACTGTCGAATGTATGGCATCCAGTGATACGTTTATGTAAAAATAAAAATAAACAAGTGTCCGTTCTCGAAAAAAGATGTGATACTGTAAGTGTAGTGTGTTGTGATCGAATTCGGAGTGACAATATTGTGAACGAGGGTAGTGGTGTCGTGCGTAATAAAAGACTTAGAAAGAGGGTAGACCGATATGTCTGCCCTTAGACCTACCGTCATTCTCGCAGTCCTACAGTTCACCCGTGATCATGGCGCTTGCAACAGTGCCGAAATATCGGGAGCTCATTAAAACAAAACAACATGGTAAATATCCCGAACAGTTACAGTTTTCTAATGTGTGTAACCATGACAGTTTAAAATTATAAACTAATATCAGACCCAAAGATACTTCTTCTTAGTACCCTAAGGCCAAAAAAGAGATGGTGAGAAGATCTGGATGTCCATGACAGGTACTGGCCGGCCCTGGCTGCAGATTTGGAGTGAAATAGGGAGGCTTTTTCTCAGCAGTGGGATAGTATAGGCTAAAAGAAAAAAAAAACAGATAAAATTACACGCACTAATTTTGACCACGGGATCAAAATTAGTGTGTGTAATTTTATCTGTAAGTAAGTACTAAGCACTTCAACATTGTGATTGTTTAGCACGTTTTTTTTTACTAGCACAGAAATAAGTTAATATATAAAAAATAAAACAACATAGGTCATCAAAGTTCATAAACCGGACTGAGCGAATTGTTATCTGTAGTGATGGGGAGTGGTTAACCTTGAACAGCTGTCAATATTGGTCGATATCGATGGTTTATGAATTACAATTTTCATTCATTGAACAAAAATTACAATATTACGTGTAATTTTATTGCCTACGTACCTAATAGACTGTCAATTTGTCAAAAAACTTTTAGCTAGCCTATATTATTGGTAGGTTAACGTGACGTGACAGTAAAATGGGGTGAAGGTTTTACTATTAACGATTCCAAAAACTATTACGATATCACTAAAATAAGGTCATCGATTTGAGGGGCAAAAATAACTTTTCCTTAGTTAAACGGGTTCTTTTACTATATCTGATGCATAGAAAAGAAAACGTATAATAATTTACCCTGCACAAATATTGTATGGTGTTTATGTCTTGAACTTCATATATTAATCAGCCACAGCCCAATCAAGATCGAGTAAGAACTGAGTTCTATCGACTGTTAGTACTAAGGTTTATTCCTTCTACTAGGTAGGTACTAAGTTCTATCGACTATCGATAATATTAACATGTGACATTACTATTGTAATTATCAGTATCAAGTTGACGGTCGCTGCCATTCTGCTGTGTGTTACAGCATTGTATTTAAAATTGTAATGCAAAATCAATAATGATAACATGTGATTATAATTGAAACCTTAATTATCTTAGGTTTGAGTTTGATAGTGGTCAATAGTGAATAGTGAAATTGATGTCTTTTGTGAAAACATTGGATGAACGTAAGGGGATTTACCTTTTGTGAGACTTGGTATGTACGAATTAGCTTATACAAAATTTCTCGGGCACAGTTTTTAAAACTTAATTATTTAACATTTATATTAGGTACTTACATAATTCATTGAAATACTAGACTTCGTACAACTTGGAAACGGCGCAGTTGTTTACAATTGTTGTTAAATTAACAAAATAAAACAGTTTTAATGGTGTGACAGTATTATTCTGTAAGCGAAATATCTCAATTAGGTAATTTAAGAAATCCTCAAAAATTAAAAACGAGAAGATTTAGAAATACTTATATGTATAATACCTTCCATTATACAAATTTTGCTACTGAAAAAGTTACATGTGAAGAAATTATCTTAATTGGGATTACCACTTTTTTGACATTGTTGCGTTTTCCTTAAACTGCCTACGCTTTTTACGAACCTAATGTGAATAACATAGATCTTGTGTTTTTTGTCTGAAAAATGCTAATGTGTTATATTAAGATCATAGGTATTAGCATATTTACAACACTATGTAAGTAAACTACATATTTTCAACCGTAATACTGTAATAATGATCTAAAGTTTGAAAGATTCAAAACTGCAATTGCTAGTTTGATTGAACGAAGTCCAGATTATTGATATTAGTGCACCTCCCATTCCCTCCCATCCCCTCAGTAGAAGAATCACATAAATCTGATTTGCCCCTCTCCTGGTACAGGACCTGGGTACGCCCATATGTTTGTATATTACTCGAATAACGGTTTACTTTAACCATTTTAGGTGGTGCACAGCAGGCGGCGGTGCACGGCAGGACAGTAGCTAACCTATAATGCTTCAAATCATCTTTTGTTTGCTGGCAGCGGGTCTTATCGTTGCTCAGCCAAGTTGCCAGAAGCAAAAGACAGAAGTAATATGCAAAGCCGGGAACTCCGATTACCACTTGCAAAGAGGATTGGTATCTGACGATGAACATACAACCAAGATAGTGCTGAGAGCTTGCAGGATAACTGATGTCGACTATGAGTCGTTCGAAGAATTACCAGCTCTAGAACACCTTGACCTGTCTCTCAACAAAATCCAGAAACTAAAACTAGGAGTCCTAGACGAATTCAAAAACCTGAAGTCTTTAAACCTCTCCTATAATCAACTTACAGGATTCCCTTTAGGCCTTTTCGATCAGAAACCGAATTTACTGCAGCTAGATTTAAAAGGGAATAATATTAATGATCTAGAACTAGGAATATTAGACCCTATGACGAAGCTAAAGTATATAGACTTATCAAACAATGCTTTATTGGGTAGGACAATGAATCCATATATATTTGATGAAAGTCCTCATATAACTGATGTGTATTTTTCTGGAAATGATATGTCGGATGCTAAAGATATTCTTCTGAATAGTTTTAAAAGTTTAGATTTTCTAAGCTTAGATACATGTTTCTTGACTGAAGTTCCGAAATTCGCAGTAGGAGAAAATTTAAAGACAATGACACATCTTAAGTTGTCTACTAATAAAATAATAAAGTTAGACGACGTCACTATTTTTAAGCATTTGGACAATTTGAAAATACTCAATTTGGCTGACAATGCTATTGAGAGCATAGCCGAAAAAATATTTGTGCCGCTTAAGAAGTTAAGCTCAGTCATTCTGAGAAGTAACAAACTGTCACAAATACCTGACTCGTTATTCCAACATTGTCCGAAGCTAATTGCGATAGATTTAGCGAACAATCTGATTGAATTTGTCCCCGTGAATGCATTCAGAGGATCGCCAGTGAAAAATCTGAATTTAGCCAACAATAAATTCACATATTTAACGGACAATTTCTGTTTAGAGTTAAAGAACTCCGGAGGAATGCTAAGTAAATTTTATTTCAATCAAAATCCGTGGCAATGTGCTTGTCTAAGGGATATTATTTCTGAAGTGAAAAATTATAACGTAGAGTACAATTCTGCCAAATTCAATGGCAAGGAGCCGGTCTGTGTGACAGGTAGAACACAACAAAACAATTGCCAAAGGCAACCCGACGCGAATACCATGTTTATAAATATGTATAACGAGTTGATTACTGGTAAAAAAAAGAAATAATACATAGAAAAAAAAGACTAGCGCCACCTAGAGTGAATACATAGAATTTTTACGAAACCTCACAGTAAGATCTATAACGGCGAATATAGATCATTGTCCATCCAGTTCAATGCGTTTTCAATAGATGGCGTTTACTGCAATAATACCGGAATAATGTAATATTGTACACAGACTGTATACCATTAATAATTTAATCAAGGACCTTTATTACACGTAATTAAAATTACATCAAAAAATGTACAAGACTGCAGAATGATTTAGTAGGTATTTATTTTAGAGTGTCACTTTATTCATTCGATCTGACTAGGTAGGTACTATAAGTAAATCGAATGATATTCAAAAGTGGTACATATGTTTATGTAGAATTATATTTATGCTCTATGATTAAACTATTATGTATCATTAACAATGAATTTTATAAATTTTTCGTATAGCAAAAATTTTATTTTTAATCTAAGACCCATGAATCCTCTGTGTGAATAAAAATATAATAAATACGTACTTATATAAAAAATAATCCATGCTCCTTATAAAGTGAAGTGATACGTACGAGTGGCTAGAAAATAACTACTACCTACCAATTGTCAAGTATAAAGTCAACAAGTGTATTAAACTACATATGTAGTTATTGAAATTTTTTCATTAAAATAAAGTATTCGAACACAATTAATCTAGGTATCCAGATAGATCTTCGATCACAAATTCTTCTGCTTCGCTCGATAGTAAATTAGATACAAATTATTTATATCACTTACATAAAGTCTCAAGAGTTCATTTATTTATTTCGAGCGTAACAAATTAATTTGGCAAACTTTGACAGCTGCAATTTTATACTACAATTTATTCGTAATTAACCATTTGAGACTTCGCTTATGAACGCGCGGCCGCGAGAAAAAAGGCCGCAACTCAGAAAAAACCAAAACACGTGCAAGAAATTTATAAAACCAACATCTGCAAAATCGCGTTTTTTATCGAGAATTTCTTTCGATCGGTGAAATAGTTGGGGGTCCGTTTTTTACGGTCACAATATCGGATATGCGGACCGTGTAGGTTGTAGTAAATCTACAGAGTGTGCAAAAGTGTAAAATGGTAAATACTAAATAAAATGCATATATATAGGGAATAAGATTTGTGGGTTCGATTCCCACTCGGAACAAATATTTGTGTGATGAACATCGGTGTTTGTTATGTGTCTGGGTGTGATTATGTATTTAAAAATATCTATGTATGTTTATCAGTCTCTGACGCCCACGTGTGTGGAAATATCCCAGATATTCATAAGAAAAAACCCGCTCATAGGCCACAAAATCTTAAAACTTCGTACCAGGATGACATATTGACTAAAACGGGATTTTAACATAAAGGAGTAAAAAATAATAGTAAGGCAAACAACATTTTCAGACAAACTGTGCTATGGTTTATCTTTAAGTAATATGATAAGTATCTTAAATATTTATTAGATCTCTGTTTAACCCCATTAATTAGTTTTCAATTAGGATGTTATGTTGTGAATTATGATACTATGTTATCTGGATTAATCGGCTTTACTATAAAAAATGTTGTAAAAAAACCTATAGAGTATAATATACGTTAGTATAGAACAACAAATGATTCCAAATTTTTTATTTATTGTTGTGTTGATTTAAGTATTTGCATATTTTAACACTTAAAGTGATTGTGATGACAAATTTGGTGGATGCATAAGGCCAAGTTATTTTAAGTTTGAGTTCTATTTATAGACGTCGGTGATTTAACGTTAGTATTGGTTGAATACATAAATTGTATCACTTTGTCACAAGTGAACTGAGTAATTTGATTTCTGTTTAAAATTCTGTGGCTCAGTAGGTCTCCATTTATTATTAAACCAATAGTTTAAATTATTTTGCAACGTTTACTATATTAATAGTAAATTTAGCGAAAAGCATTTCATGTATGTGATTTTTTAAAATGCGAACTAGACATCCATTAAAAAAATAAACTGCATATTTGCATGTTGTTTCTTAGAACAAACGAATATATTGACACCAAAGCAGCTATATTTGTACGAACCACCTGTACAAACGAACCATTTGATAGCTCAGGTAAAGCGAATCTTTTTTTTTCCAATGAAATGATTCCTCAAAAGCCTTAATTATCGGGCACGAGATCGCAGTTTTTTACCGATTCTGTTCCACACCATTTGGCTAGAGTTTTGGGATAAAATAATGCGCGTATTAGGAAATTGGACGATCGATAAATGATCGCCGTTTTGCACGGCAGATGATCGAGACATTCGAATATCGTGAACTGTGGAATGATATCTAATGATTTCGAGGAATGTTTGATAAGCAGCAGTAATTGGGAGATTTTATTAAAGAATAAGATAATACCTAACGAATAAAATATTCCTACGATAGGAAGAATATAATACCAGGTATGGTTAGGTACAGTTAGGTCCTAACTAATAAATATACAAATATGTATGTACTATGAAGGAACCTATCATCATTTTTATATCATATCATAAGACTTCCGAATGACTTCATTCCACCTGATGGCAAGCAGTCGTGAGGTTCACATATGAGGTCGATAGGCACAATATAACCTATTGAGCCTGTCGCACTCATCGTGAAAGCCAAGTTAGATGCCGTTCCACGCCCCGCCTGAAGAACCCGGGATAATACGGGGGAGAGAAAACTTGAGCTGGAAGGGCATTCCATGCCTCAATGGCACGGGGCAGAAAAAAGGATTGAACCTCTCGGTCCCAGCCACCAGTGCTTACCTGGTATGAGTGGAAACGTGATAGAGGGACTAATTGAAATAAATCTTCAGAGCACTTCATTATAAAGGTAGAGAACACTCAGACCGGCAATGTCTCTACGTTACCACCGAGGCATCCTAGTATGAAACCAGTGTCGGGCTAATTATTAAGAACACTGATTTAATATACCAATACAGATCACAGATAAAATATTATACATACGTCGATCAAGTAGGTACCTACATCATTATAATATTTTTTTTATAATAGGCTAACAAGATGACCTCACTCCACCCGATGGTAACCTGCACACCTACGAAGACATTTTTAGGTTATGTAGTCAACCAACCCGCACTGGGCCAGCGTGGTTGACTAGCCTTATAGTTTAGGGTAGGCCCGTGCCCCAACAGTGGGGACATATGGGCTGATGATGAAGTATATTTGTGTATTCACTATTGATGCTGATATCCATAACACAAGTGCTAAAGCTACTAAGCATGGGATCAGATCAATGAATGTGGTGTGTCGTATTTTTTTATTTTCTTTATAGAAAAACAAACAGCATGATATTATACATGTGAACATTATAATTTTATGAATACATTAGTCTAATTAGTTTCTATAACAAGGTTAATACAGTTCAATTGATTAAAAAAGAGCAGACCATACCAATACCATGATCATCATCACCGTGTATTCGTCAACAAAAGCTCGCGCTGCCAGCCTTGCAGGTTTATTTATTTATTTATTTGTTTACATAGGTTGAAGATACATACATAAAATCACGCCTTTTTCCCAGAGGGATAGGCAGAGATCAATTCCTGCCATGTGCTATGATCCTGGCACACCACTTCCGCTTCATTCACATCCATCAATCTCTTCATGCATGCTCGTCGATTACGGGTACTTTTGGTTTGAACCTTCTTAAACATACCTTTTGTGAAAAGCAATCCTGGTACGATGACGCCTTTGGTATAGTACTTCTGTCTTTTGCGAAAAGAGCCGTGGATACTAAACCCACCTAGGACTAATATTTGTCTGTTGATTCTGATTTCCGTAACAGAAGTACTGAAGTAACAACGGGAACAGGTCAATGTATGTGATAAAGTATGAAAATTATTTATTTATTTTTTATTATGCTCAGTTGGTAGGGCGGTAGACTCTAGATGGTAAAAGTGCTGATATCCAAAGGTCGCTGGTTCAAATCCGACTTTATTAATAATCTATGTTGAGTTCAACATTTTTGCCTTGATAGTAAAAGGTGGTACGAATTCAATTTTGAGTAATTACCTCTTACTTTTTTAGAGTAACCGTGAAACCAACGCGTGCTATGCAAAAAAGGGCACATCATTCGCTTAGAAAGCAAAAGGCAGCTGGGGTAGCACGAGCCATACGTCCCATTCTTTTAATTGTGCGGAGAAAAGGTAAAAAACCCGGTAAAAAGCGGCAATTTGCCGCGGAAGGCAAAAAGACAGGAAGAGGCGGCATCTTGCGGCCGCTTCCGTGGTCGGTGCGAAGGAATAGCGTGGACATGACTACTTATTTATGTGATTGCTAAGGTACACCAAAAGCCACATACTGTTAAAGGTTATATTGCCATATGTAAAATAGTAAATCTAAAGACAGAAATAAAGACAAATTATATTTTATTTTATCAAAATATTACACAACATCACGTACATTATGATGTTGTGTAATATTTTTATAAAATACATGACCCACGACCAGTGGCGTAACTACAGGGTGGCAAGTCGGCAAAATGCCACGGGCCCCCACCCGGTAGGGGGCCCCAGCCAAAAGGGGTCCCCGGTCATAGGAGAATCTCATCTGCCAACACACATACACATTAAGATAAAAAAAAAGAACGGGGGGTGCACGGGGCCCCAACCGATGAATTTTGCCACGGACTTCAACGGGTATAGTTACGCCACTGCCCACGACCTGTCTTTATACATTGTTAGGGAATCAAAGGAAAAATAAATAAACAAAATAATTGTGGTCCGCCACCAAATATGTATTCAGTATTCAATAAGTTAGTATAATTAGTTATAGAAGCTTTGAGTTGCATTTAAAGTATTCTGCTACTTATAGGGATGAATGAGCCTAATTTCGAGCATTTTATTTTAAACTAGTCGGTTATCGGAAAGAGATGGCGAATAGTCATTAAATAAATGTATTTTTTGAAGATCACTTACTTACAACTTGGGTTACAAAAGTCGTATCCACACTATTCCTATGCTGAATTTGATGTGAACTTTTTTCTCAAATGATCACCAATTGTTGGGCCTACAATAATGTCCTTTCGCGATGTGATGTGCGAGAAAAAACTTATTTTGTGAAAAAAAAAACAGAAAACAAAATGGCTCGTGCGCCACTCTCGTTTTTTAAGGAAACACCAACATTTGGACTCTTTTCATCTTTTGTACTGACGCAGTGAAATTAATTTTGCTCTCTGGTAGAGCATGTGTTTGATCGCCGAACAGAGAATGAGCAGGTTTTGGGTAAGGCGATTATGGGTTTTTGAAGTTCTAAGTCTTTTGAGTATTTACTCAATAACATTATACAACACATGCGTGTTACTTACTTACTAATAACAACTTTTGATACCATGCATTAAGCATTATTATACACAAGGTGAGTGCAAATATGATTTATAGTTCCCTTCCCTTCCCTGCCCTTCAGTATTTTCAATCACCTTTAATTCAGCCTTCAATCATGTTGGCTTTTTCAGTGGAAAATCACACAACAAAATATTATTTTTTCCTCTATAATTCAACCTAGCAACGAATTTAAAAATATTATGCTTTTGTAAGATAAAAAAGTTGTCTACAGATTTCATTTTTGATTAATTTGGCATTCTAATAATGACACTCGAAACTCGAATCACTGTCGCAAATCAGATCCTATATAGTAGGAGCATTGCGCTAATCTGTTAAATTCATAATGCAACATCTAGCGGAAGTTTTACACATGCGCCGATTAAAAAAGTCAGCCAGCATTATCCACAGATAAAAAAACCGGCCAAGTGCGAGTCGGGCTCGCGCACAAAGGGTTCCGTAGCAGCAAATATAATAAAAATCAACCTATCTCAAAAACTATAAGAGATACTTTGATCAAACCAAAAATCGTTGAAAGAGTTAATTAGCATGCATCACCTCTATTTTTTTTAGAATTTTATACCCCGTAGTTATAAAAATAGAGGGGGGGGGACATACTTTTTACGACTTTGAGAGCTGATATCTCAAAAACCGTTCACTTTAAGAAAAATGTTTTTTAGAAAACTTTATATCATTTTAAAAGACCTTTCCATTGATACCCCACACGGGTATGTACATCGAAAAAAAAAATTTCATCCCTCAGTTACATGTATGGGGGGCCCCACCCCCAATTCTTTTTTTTACTATTTAGTGTCATATTTTTGTAGCGGTTCATACAACACATATTCCCATCAAATTTCATCACTGTAGTACTTATAGTTTCCGAGTAAATCGGCTGTGACAGACGGACAGACGGACAGACGGACAGACGGACAGACGGACATGACGAAACTATAAGGGTTCCGTTTTTGCCATTTTGGCTACGGAACCCTAAAAACGTCACTGTTTTATTTAAACTTTTTCGTTTGCGCGGGCTTTCAGCGTAATATTTTTTATCTGTCCACAATGACCAGATGGCATATGCAGATGACAGTTTTTTTCGCGCGCTTTGCGATTTTTTTTGTTTGTTAGTCTTTTTAGATGTTTTTTGAGGACAGATGTTTTGCATATTTATAGGATACTAGCGACCCGCCCTCGCTTCGCTTCGGGTATATCTCTATCTCTATATAATATATTTCAACCCCGTAAGGGATTTTACATACAGAAGTTATTTCCCAATAACTCCCGTTCCCATGGGAATTTTGTAATATCGCGTTGGAAGTAAGCTTAACGTTCATTAGGGTACCTGCATGCCAAATCTCAATCGTCTATCTATATCGCAGTTTAGATTTTATCATACAAAAGTTTTTTCCTTTTACTCCCGTTCCCGTGGGAATTTTACAATATCCTGTTGCAACTAAGCTTTTAATTTATTAATGTACCTGCATGTCAAATTTCAAGCGTCTAACTTATGCGGTTAGTATTTTTCATACAAAAGGATTTTCCCGTTATTTCCCGTTCCCGTGGGAATTTCGGGAAATCCTGTCCTAACGTATGCCTACGTCATAACATCTACCTGCATGCTAAATTTCATCTCGATCCGTCCAGTGGCTGTGACGACTTCGTCCGCGTAGAGATGTTTAACGGCTAAAACATTACTTCTTTATAGCGCAGTCGGTTAAAAAGTAGCCTATAACCGTTTCTAGGCTCTGGACTATGTCTGTACCAAATTTCGTTTAAATCGGTTCAGTACTTTATGCGTGAAAGCGTAACAGACAGACAGACAGACAGACAGACAGACAGAGTTACTTTCGCATTTATAATATTAGTAAGGATTGGAAGTAAATGAATTGAATGATACTTATGTTGGACATCTGACTCTTTGTACTGATATAATGAAACAATGCTACAAGCTATTGCTTTGAGGCGTTGGTGATCATCAGACAAAATATTTAGATTAGTAGTAGCCTTATTAATAATACTTCTGAATTTTAATGTTATTAAAAATTTTGATTGAGTTTTAATATTAAGGTCATCCTTATTTATCTAAGGCATACACTGTAAGAATGTTCCTGTTGATTAGGAAAGAATTATCGTAATATTAGTGTTAGTATACAGATAGGAGGGATAAACGCTCAAAAATTGGACCTCTAGACTACTATAACTAAACTATTTATGCACAGATGAAAAAAAAAATCTCAGTAGTCCTAAGGAGTGATAAGAAGTTATTGGCACATTTTTTAGTATTGACCTCATCAGTCTGTCTGACAAAATGTATGCCAAGAGCATAATTCTCATCAGAAATATTATGCGCCACGTAATGAGGTGCTGATTGGAGACACCAGGGCCACCTTCGTTCCCTTTTAAGACAGACATAAATCTGCACTGTGTATTGAAGTGTGATCGACTTGTCAATTTTTTTCTTCACATCCCTAATCAGCGATTATAAGCTAATACCTGCATTGATGAATACAAATATAAAAACGGTGGTAAGATAAAATGTCTACAGACAATAATTTTGTCAGTGTGTAAATTTATTCTATCCATTAGGACTGTAATATACCTACTTAATGAGATAAATCTATAATATAAAAATGAATCGCAAAATGTGTTGGTAAGCGCATAACTCAACAACACCTGAACCAATTTGGCCAATTATTTTTTTTAAATGTTCGTTGAAGTCCAAGGATGGTTCTTATGGTGGAGAAAAAAATCGAATAATTGCCGGGAAAATCCTGAAAACAGCCCTTTTCTTTTTCAATTTTTTTTGACAGGACGAAGTCTGTCGGGTCAGCTAGTTCTTTATAAAACCCATTTTCAAAAAATAAGGGTTGGACACATTAATATTCCCGATCTATATAGTAATATAATGTGATGTGATACACGCATTAAATGCATCGTAGTACTTGACCCAATAATAAGCTAGGTGCAAAATAGGTGTCCGTATGGAAGGTGTCAATTTTCAGCATACTCTCGGAATTCGAACATGTAGATTCGGAAAATCTGTGCTCTGTATCTGTCAATCTTTTAGGTTAAGTCATTGACAGCATTGTTAGCAGTTTTTCTTTTTTATTTCTTAATAGTTTTCGATGCGACAATAAGTGGCCTGAAACATTACTGTTCCTATGCGTCAGTGGTTAGGCCCGGTGGCCAGTGGTCAGGTGAAGTGTCACCTGTGACTTGTTTTGACAGGTGCCAATCTGTCGGATTATCTTGGCGTTTACAGAATAGCCACTTGACGGTTTTTGCTTCAATGATCGGCGTGTCTAATCGTGGTCGGCTCAGGGATTGTATGTTCGGTCTGTTGAGACTTAGACCTTCTGTGTTTAGGTGACGAAGTTTTTATTTTATGTTTATAGGAAAGGTAGGTTATGGCTTAGTATTGAACTCGTAGGATACCTAGTATTATTAGTAAGAAATACTTACTTCTTACCATTGTTGGAAAAAATATCCTTAATTGAGATTTTTTGTAGTAGATAACCTAAATAAAAACTTACTTATAAAAACATAGCGTAGTAAAGTTTACTCCAAGTTACTGAGTAGGTACATTAATACTTTTAAAACTAAGGTCAGAGAGTGGTAAATGAATAATACCAACGGGTAACTTTTATAAATATGTATTCACTTGCACATGTAATTACAATTAGCTTTTGCATCCACTTCGTTCTCACTATATTTCGAACCAACTTGCCGCCCAACGTAATGTCATCTCCCAAAAAAACATCCACTATATTCCCGGCTTTCGTCTTAACCGCTAATCTAACGACCGTCCAACTGACAGCTACCGTGCTGTCAGTTAGACGGTCAGATAGTAACAAATTTAGGCTTAAAATATATTAATAATAGGGGTGTAGACAGTAAACGAAATATAATACAAATTGTTGTTTTAATGAGAGTTTATATCATGGAATTATCGAAAATTACATTTCTATTATTATTAAGTTTATTATCTTTTATATTTTAATAAATGAAAATTAAATATTTAATCCGTAATATCACGTGATCGCAAACAGCGTGTGACGTAATGATATCTAAAACACTGTGACAGTGACATTTTGATGTAAACAAACCGAAGCGAACTTTAAGTTTAAAACCTGGAAAAACATGAAATTAAGTGAATATTTGTCCCAAAAACACGGTGCAATTCATTATTGAGTCGGGATATGTAAACATTTTGCACTGTTAGTGGTTTATCTCTCCTTGCAAGTTGAAACCATTGTTTTTGTTTTGGGACGTGCACAAACAGTTTTTGTGGTGTTTTGATTGTGGTATTGTGACACAAAGGCACTGCACAATACTTGTAGAACTTGGAATCCATCTCTGTACAGTTTTTATTATTAAACGCATAAAATATATGGTCAACTGCATCTGTTTACTTTGAAGGAATGTTGTTGTTTGGAGGATCGTGCCGTCATAGCGACGCCATGTTGGAATTTAAGCTTTTTAACCGGAAGTTGTAAAACGAAATTTAAAATATGGTTTTTTTAATTAAGTAATGTTGTATTTATTTTGTATTTATTTTTTTTAGGTATAATAAAGGCACATCTGTTAAAAAAAAATATTTCCAAAAAATAGTCTACACCCCTATTATTAGACATTTATTTTATGCTAACAGTCGGCCTTCCTGATATTGGCACGTCTCGTGACAACTTTATTACTCAATTATTTTTAAATTTGGAATCATTTACACTCAGTTCATAAAATTTTGCATAATGAGACCCTGCCGGCATGTTCTCATCACACAAAAAGATGTTGAAGTACACATAAACATAAACCTGGTGTAATTGAGACCCCTTCATGTTCTCATCACACAAAAAGATGTTAGTACACATAAACATAAACCTGGTGTAATTGAGACCCCTTCATGTTCTCATCACACAAGAAAAGGTGTTGAAGTACACATAAATATAAACCTGGTGTAATTGAGACCCCTTCATGTTCTCATCACACAAAAAGATGTTAGTACACATAAACATAAACCTGGTGTAATTGAGACCCCTTCATGTTCTCATCACACAATAAAGGTGTTGAAGTACACATAAATATAAACCTGGTGTAATTGAGACCCCTTCATGTTCTCAACACACAAATCAATTACTAAACTTAATGTAATAAGACCCCTTCATGTTCTTATTACAGAAATTAAAAAAAGAAACTTTAACTTTTAATTATAATGAGACCTCTTCCTATTCTCATTACATGTTCTATCTAATCTAATGATATCACACTATTATTTCACTTTTAAATCTAATCTTCTTTGGACACTAAATTGCAAATTTTAACAATCAATATTATTTATGGCTGCATCCATATTTCTATACCCAATCGTATACTCTAAATACTATATTATACATTAATAACTTATTCATTTATTCAGTCTTGCACCATACAAAATAATATTAAAGTTGTAAAAACATCATAACTAATACACATTTTATACATAAGTAAGCTCTGTAAGAATATGGCCATAGTATCTAGAGAATTATATAATTAAAATCTCTTTTATTACATACTTATGAACTGCAAACACATTTTAATATCATATATTTGTAATCTGTATTAACTTTGTGTAACTTAGTCAACATTCATAAAGATTATGTAACTCTTATTTATTAATTAAGGACAATCAATCATTTAAGTAACAATAGTATACCTACTATACTAATATTACTAATACCGTGGCAGCTGCAATAGCCCTGCGACTATATACATAATCTTGGGATCGAGCTATTGTCACTACTGCAACTGCCTCATTGGTTATATTTGCTGCACTATTTATTATTTATTCATTTTTATAACAACTTATCCAATCACATTTATCTTTTTCTTTTTTTTTTTTTTTTTTTTATACTAATAACCTTAGCCTTTATGAAAGTATATAGGTTTAATAACAAAAATACCATATACATAGCCGTCTAGGTGACCCCAAACAAAATACACGAAGTAGCTATTCTTCGCCTTCATCTGAACTAAATTCGGAACCGGAATTATTAGACCTATTAAAGACCAACCAAGGATATATTTTGTCTACTGGAAAAACACCACTAAAAGTCCTATTACCTCTTCGCGTTAATGAAGTATCCTCAACTACGTACCTGTCATAATCCAGCACCTTAACTATGCGGTAGGGTCCACGAAGTTTAGGGATTAGTTTACGACTTTGACCTGTAGAAGGAATTTCCCTTTCTACCCTGACTAAATCTCCTTCATTAAAATGTTTTTCTTTTCTATTTCTATCAAACCGTTCTTTTTGTAATATTTGATTTTGTACGATATGATCCGTTATTTCGTTTCTTATAGTTTCATGATCACTAGAACTTGTTTGTGAATCTTCATGTACAGATAAGCGCAATAGTGCATCTTGAGTTCCCACCGGTCTAACTCCAAATAATGCTTCGGCTGGTGTTTTTCCTGTTCCCTTATTAAGGGTGTTATTAAGACCCCATTGTACCTCAGATACACTTTCATCCCATCGATGCTCCGGTTTTAAATGATTTTTAGTTGTAAGGGCAGCTAATATCGTGCGGTTGTAACGCTCCACTTGCCCATTGGCACGAGGAGTCGCTACTGCATTTAAAATGTGCTTTACACCCAGGGAATGTATGTATTCTCGAAAGAGTTTGGAAGTAAAAGAACTACCTCTATCTGAAATCAGACGAGTGGGGACTCGAATGTGTGGAAGTAATTTTTCATGACCTTAATAGAATGAGAAGACTTAGTACTTCTAACTGGTGCCAAAATAATGAATTTCGTAAAGCCGTCAATAACCACCAATAAATGAGTATTCTTCTTTTTACTGCGAACGAAAGGGCCTAAATGGTCAATATGAATCGTGTGAAAAGGAATGCTAGTTTTTTCAATAGGGTGTAATTTTCCTGATTTTATTCCAGATGGGGCTTTAGAATGGGCACACTCTAAACACGACTCCACATATTTTTTAATGAATTTATTCATTTTAGCAAACCAATACTGGCTTTTAATTTTATCATAAGTTTTATCAAAAGCAAAATGACCTATGTCATCGTGGTTTGCTTTTAGAATCTGCCATCTAACACCCTTGGGCACTACCCAACGCTCTCCATCAGCAGTTTTTCTATATAAAAGTCCCCTTTTGACACAATAGTTATTTTTCAATTCAACAATTTTATCAGACTCTTCATTTTTTAACGTGTTAATTATATTTTGTAACTCAGTATCATTTTGCTGTACCGTCGAAATCCAATTAGAGTCTATGCACCGAACTTCTAGAGCACTATGATCTGTAATTGGATTTCGGCTTAGAGCGTCAACGTGTGTCATGGCTGTGCCAGGCTTATATATTATATTAAAATCGTATTCCTGCATAATACCCCACCACCGTGCTACTCTAGGGAGCATATCTCGTTTTTCGAATGTAGCACGAAGAGAATTACAGTCGGTTACAATAGTAAAGGGATACCTAACAAATAAACTCTGAACTGTTGCAATGACATAACTACGGCTAATGTTTCCAAATCGTATGACGTATAACGGGATTCTTCCGGCGACGTCTGTCTACTATAGTACGCGACAGCAGCGAAAGGAGAGTCTTTATTTGGCCTCTGGAGTAAAATACCCGCGATACCAAGTTTGGAAGCATCCGTGTGAACTTGTGTTTCATATTTCGGATTGTAAAAAGCAAGAATAGGTCGCTTGACTAGTTCTGCTTTAAGTTTCATAAATGCTTCTTCCGCTGAACTACCCCATTGCCACTTTATGTCCTTTTTAAGCAAGTTGGTGAGAGGTCTTGCTATTACAGAAAATCCTCTGACAAATCGTCTAAAGAAACTGGCTAGACCTATAAACTGCCTAACAGTATGCTGATCTACTGGACGTGGAAACTTTTCGACAGCCTCAATTTTGTTTTTACCCGGTCGAATTCCATCTTCATTAACTTCGAATCCCAAGTAGTCGATAGTTTGCATAAAAAACCTACATTTAGCTAGTTTTAGGGTAAGTCCGGCATTTTGAAATAAAATAAAGACTTCGCGCAGTTTTGCCAAGCCATCTTCTATTGATTTAGAAGGAATTATGACATCGTCCATGTACGCATAAGCTTCCTTAAATCTTGCATTTCCTAAGATGTTATTTATTGTTTTCTGAAAATTTGATGGAGCATTCACCAAACCAAAAGGCATCCTATCAAACTCGTAATGGCCGTCAGGTGTTACGAACGCCGTAAGGTGTTTTGAAGCATGAGACATTTTAATCTGGTAATAACCTGACGCTAAATCTAAAGACGTATAATATTTGTATCCGGATAAACTATCAAGCTGGTCATCTATCCTAGGGAGAGGATAGTGTTCTTTAACTGTCTTTTTGTTAAGTGCCCTATAATCAATACATAACCTATAATCTCCGGTCTTTTTTTTAACTAAAATTATTGGCGATGCATAATTAGATGAAGATGGTCTGATAATTTTTGCCTCCTCCAATTCCTTAACCATATTCCTCACAACCTCGCGCTCCGAGTATGATAACCTATAGGGCCTATATACTACAGGGGGTTGTGTCGTTTAATTTATCTCCATTTCAGTGTCTTTAGCACATCCAAGTTCATTTACTGAAAATGCAAAACAATCCCTGAACTCATTAAGCAGTTTTATTAAAGAATCGGATTCGTTTTGAGTCATATTTTCATTACTATGAATATTTTTTATCAATTAAAGAAACAGCAGACTCAATTTGTGAACTACTTTGGATTTTATTTACATTAAACAATGAAGCTTCTTTCAAAAGAGTAGCCCGTGAAATAATTGTTCCAGACTTAATAACAAACTGAGACATTAATCCCCTAATTATCAAATGACCTTCTCCGTTTTCTAATGTTATAACACTTTGCATGACCTCAAACTCTTGGTGTGGTGACTGACAAATACTAAGTCCTACAAACACATCACCGCTTATATTAGGAGTAGAAAATACTTTTATTTTTGTGTACCCATCCACTTTAACCGACTCGGAAACAAATAAAGTAATGCCGTCAGAATCTACATTTAAAGAAGTCAGTATTTTGAGTTCACTTTTTGTTTTGTGGACGACAACATGATCTTGTTCTGTATATGTTTGACCTAACAACAGCGGCACCTGTAACAGATGATCTGGCACCACGAGAACTGGCACAGTTGCTTTAACCGAATCGACTTCTATTTCACATTCGAATTTACCTAAACAATTTACGATTGAGTCACCAAATCCTCTCAAAACGGGTAAATCTGTTAAGCTCAGGTATCCGTAATACTTCTGGCTACAGATTCCCCCAACATAGTGCATTGACTACCAAAGTCAATAAAACAGTCAACCATTTTCTCGTTAACTAAAGCCGACTTAAAATACTTTGCATCTTTATCCATACTCTCCGAAATACGTAACACTTTATTTACTGATTCCGTTACAACTGTGCATTCGGTGTTCAGGTGACCTACTTTACGACATTTGTCACACCGTTTAATTGGCTTACTACATTTAAAGTATGGATGTCCTTCTTCCCCACAGTTATAGCAAGTTGCACGAGGCCTCACTAAGCCTTGATTTGAAATATGTTTAAACGGTCTAATTTTCTTATTGTCAGAAGTGCCCGTTGGCAGGGGCGTATTACTTTTATCAGTTCTTCTAGTGATCTTAATATTTCGTAGGTAAACTAGTAACTTGTCTGGCTCAGTGAATTGTGCGGCTTCTGCACTCATGCGCACTGATCTGTCTTCAATTCCTAATAATATACAGTCAACAGCATTTTTACCATATATATTACACCTGTTTAGTAAAACCATTTTTTCATAAAAATATTCTTCTAATTGATCACCAAATCGCGCCCTACAACCAAGCATTTCTGTCAACAAAACACCGTAGTTTTCATCACTGGGAAAAGCTAAACGTAATTTGGATTGCCATTCCGTCCAAGAAAATAACAAACTAGGTAGGCCCTGATACCATTTTTGGGCCAACCCTACTAACTTTGGAAGAGAATAGTGAATGACCTGTTTCTCTGACCAGCCATAAATTTGGGCGCATTCATTAACTTTACCTAACCACATATCTATAGTTTGGGTTCGCCTAGACGGATCGAATTCAGGTAGCACATTTATGTTAGGGAAATTTTCATTCACCTTTTCGGGTCTCATAGCGTGGACAAGTTCTTTGAAAGTATTAAGTATAATATTAGAGTCTGTATGTTTATGTTCACTAGCACTAGTATTGGGTTGACAATACCTTGTCTGGGGTTCACCTAGCGACCGGTTCCTGCTCGATTCCCGGCTGCTTCCATGACTAGCCGGCTGTACAATCGGGGGCGTGTATCGTTCCGACCGAGGCGGAGAGTAAACACGCCTCCGAGACGCCCTGCTCCGACCACTCGAAGTCTCGTCACTCGGCGATCTCTCGCTCCTCCGCGAATGGTGACTTCGACCACCGCGCTGCTTGTCACTCCGATCCCTTACACACTTAGTTATGTCTTTCTCACTCGTAGACCGCCGATTACCTCGAGAATGCTTCCTTTTGCGTGTAATTCGACTCAGACTGCGCTCATCATTCGATCTTTCCCGTTTTCGTGATTCTCGGGGCTGACGTCTTAATCTTCCATTTTTCTTCGAAGGAGATTCCGTTCGACTTCGTGAACGATTCTGATCACGCTTTTTATTGCGCGATTTCCTATCTCTTGGCATTTTGCAGTTTGCCCTTACTAAGTGGCGTGGCGATCCCACTTCTGACCTTTTAAAACTAAGGTCAGAGAGTGGTAAATGAATAATACCAACGGGTAACTTTTATAAATATGTATTCACTTGCACATGTAATTACAATTAGCTTTTGCATCCACTTCGTTCTCACTATATTTCGAACCAACTTGCCGCCCAACGTAATGTCATCTCCCAAAAAACATCCACTATATTCCCGGCTTTCGTCTTAACCGCTAATCTAACGACCGTCCAACTGACAGCTACCGTGCTGTCAGTTAGACGGTCAGATAGTAACAAATTTAGGCTTAAAATATATTAATAATTATTAGACATTTATTTTATGCTAACAATACTTACTTCACTTTAAGGCATAAGAAAACCAAGTTCTTTACTGTAATCATCACCACACATTACGTTCGCTTTCAAAATGAAAGAATACAGCGAAAGGTGTCAGGAAAATGGCAATTATGACATCCTAAAAACGCAGTAAAAGTGAACCCTTTCAATAACTGAGATCTTGGAACGCAATGTGTTAACAGAACACATCAGATGCATCTCTACAAAGGAGGCGCGTGCCATTTTTTCCAAACGCGGAAGACAGGCAAACGCAAACACATTTAGACAGCCACAAAGAAGGCACACTCCAAACTCAAGAACTATCGAGTTTCTTAAAAAAAAAGAGCACATGCCGAAATCTGATTACCCAGCAATGTTTGATGAAAGGGTTACCGTTTGCGAATGAAAAAAAGACTATCGGGGCCTTTTTGCACCCGCGCACGATTTTTTGCCCGAAAAAATGCAAAATCGATTTCGGCAGATGTCCTCAAATAGAAAGGGTTTGATGGAGTTTGTTTTTTGCCGGTAAAAAATCGCAACCCATCTGTAAACAATAGCGCTAAACCGTTAAGGGCAGACTTCAAAATTCACCATTGTACAATAAAGGGTTATTATTTTACGCAATTAACTTGAAGCGATAATAAGGTTTCGATATTTTTTTCAGCTTCCTCAGGAAATAAAGCGAAAGAAAAAGGGGTGTTGTGAAATTCTCTTACAAAAAAAAAGCGATTGGTTCTTAAAAACCAATTAATTATCTTTTGAGCTACGTAGTCTTTATTGGCTTCTAATTTATGGCGTGTCGATTATTATCAGAGGTTTTAATGATTCGATGTTTAGTTTAACAATGAATTAATATCGTTTAAGTAGGGTGGGCAGTGTAATAAAATTGCTAATTGAGATACTTACTTATGGAAAAGTCTACCTTAGATTATTACTCTAGTTAGGAGTGGAGCACTTAGATCCTTTTAATCCTTTTAAGGCTCCTCTTAATCCCATATTAAATATGTATAAATTCGCATTTTAATTATAAAAACCGTTGGTATCTATAAAAATATTTCTATAAAAATGCAGGCATTTTTGTGTCTAACGAAGCGTAAAATAATTGTGACCATACTTGTGAAATAAGCCTATTAAGGCTAGTAAAAAATTCACATTATGTTTAAAACACACAACAAAACATATATAAAGTAGGTATCTAACAAAAAGTTGTTTGGCAAATATTTTAAAAAATATACCACACTCTCACTTTTTACCTCCAAGAGGCTTCGATAAAATGTTCAAGCCTTGGCATACCTAAGTCATAAAAAGTCAACGGAATGTCGTTTTTTGAGCGACTCTCGTTTTCACCAGCATTAAAATATAATATCGGATCGGAATACACAATGCTGCGTCCTACTGGAATCGTCCAGGTCCTCGCATCAATAAGCAAAAAGCCGTAACAAAAACGGTCCCTCTCGATTTTATTTGATGGAATCCTGCACAAAAGTATTGGGCTGTGTTTGCGAGGTGCCGTCAAAGGCCCAGGAGCAAAAATGTGCATAATTGCCGAAGAGCGCAAGAAAAAACTCCCCAAAAACACGACCTCTAAATGTTTCGAAAAAGTGCACGCGTACAGGGTGTCCGAAGACGTCGCTCAAACAACGATCGGATTTTAAAAAATATGAATAACTTGATTCAGCACGCCTTTCCGTTCACGTGAATTCCTTTATCGCGTCAAACATTACTCTGAAACGTTGTTGATTAAAAAGTACATAGGGGTGACTGATGTACTTTACATAAGCTACATGAATTTTCTCATACACATATTATATTACTAGTACCCTGTTTTCTTTTTAAAGGTTACATATGGATACATATAATGGATGGTAGATTATATTTGGAAATTAGAAATGGATCGATAACATAGGTATGTGGTAATTCCCCTCTCTGGTGCCATGGTTTGTCCTCACCCAGGACAAATATTTGTGTTATATCCGTAACACAAGAGCTAAAGCAGCTTAACTTTGGATGACTATAGTGTCTATGTATCGAATGTTGTATAATTATTATTTCCTGTAAGAATTTAATTAAACTTACCATACAAAAACGGGTAGTTTCTAAGAAATCATCTAAATTTAAGTTGAAAGATTATTACGATAAATCCCTTAAATTAATAACTAACCCAATGAACTAAGAATATAAGAATGTTACGAATGCTTACGTAAAGTGAATTCAATTAAAACTAAAATGCACTTGGTAACGACGAACATGCATGTGAACGCATTAGTAGCGTGCAACACACGTGGAAATGAACCCAGAAAGTGCCATTAACATTCTATCGACCTTTGCTCACGTGTATGCAAACTAATCTATTGTTAGCTAAGTCAGCGAAATTAGGAGCCGGAAAGACTTACTTACTTAGGTATTGGACTTAATAAGTAAGTATGATCGACTTATTCATCACTATTTAGTATTTCATTTTATTTATCGACTAATTTATAATAAAATCATTGACGTTTTTTTATTTATCACTACTCTTATTTCGAAATCAATGGGAGTAGTTTAAGTATGAGATAAGCAAATTATTACATATCGTTAAACAAAAAATATGCAATTAATGTATGTACAATATGATAATGTTATTTTTTGTATGTACATACGTACATAAGATTTGTTGATGTTTTGTCAACAGAGATGTAAATTTAATCAATATTAGTCGACAATTAAATTGTTTACAGTTTTTTCCATTACATTTCCCTATAAACATATTGGTGAAATACAAATTAGTAACTTTGTGATCAACGTTGGCCTGTGTACAAAAGGTCCCGAAAGAAACCCTAAATATTTCGCTGATAGCATTCCCTAAGTATGTCGATCGGCCTCGCCGTCAAAGCTCCAAATACCACATCTCCTGTATAAGGATGCATTTCTATAAGGGATTGATTTATTCAAATTGAAATGCTTTTGATTGTGCCCGTTCGCCCGTCGAATTATTTGTTTTTGAATGGCAATTATATTTTATTTTATTAACCGCAGTCTCTCGCATGATCCAAATATCTAATTTTTCCGCGAATTTTGTCTGCGGATGACTACTTAAAGCGATCGTTTAGACTTTTGCTCACTCGCTTCGGAGCGTGGCTTCGGCTCGTCCGAATACTAAGGGCGGCACCCGGTTCCTCTTGTAATGTTTTGTGATATTTTTATCCCTGTGATATTAAAAATAAGGCCAAATTCAAAAATACAAGAGGTATCCAGGTATGCTCCTATTGGTAGATATATACAACATCTTGATATTATTATTTGCAGTCTTTTAGTCTAAAAAAAACATAAATATAATTCAGGCAATACTTACACTTCATCGACATTATCTCGGTGATATCGGAAAAATCCAATCTTATATTCGAAATAAGGTACCACTTAAATAAACGTATTGTGCAGTTTTTAAAAAAAATCCTCTATTACTTCGCAAAAGCATAAATATTTGCAAAGTTATTCCTAAAAAAATATAAACACTGACTCAAAATACGTTTAGCACAGACAGACGAACCCGACCGTTCTATTAGCGGTTCCCTTTAGTAAGAGGGCGGTAGGTAATTACGTGATTACTGATTATAATCTGGGATAATCGCGGTGATAGGACGGGTAGACCATCACGCAAGTGTTGGAGGGTTGAGACACGCGATACCTATATAACAAGAGTGTGGTAGAGTTGTATGTTCCTAGTAAGTCCTAGGTACTAAAGGCCTAGCTGATTTCTGAAGCTTTTTTTTTATAAGCGATGATCGCATTACACCTGATAGTAAGCGGCTGTGATACCTAAATGAGGTCGACAGGCACAATACACCTAATTAGCCTCGCCCTCACTCTGACTTTACTCAGATGCCGTTTCACGCCCCGCCTGAAGAACACGGGATTATAGGAGGGAGAAAACATCTAATCCATCTACATAGACTTGCTTGGTGATTTCCTAGGTGACGAATCGTATATTTTTTAAACGTACTATTTTTTACGAGTAAATTTATTTAAAAAAAAATCTAAATTGCTTCACCTTACAATATAAGACAGTTTTAAATGTAATATACGCGATGTGCGCTAGATTCATTTGGGTCAGTTGTACTAGCTGGCTTAGATGTATTAGAAGGGTGATTTTTAAATTTTGTAGTAACCAGCTCCCTCTCACAACTTTTTGATGTGGAGATTCAACAAATTAAACTACGTCACTGTACATCGTTTAGGTAAAAAAAGACAGGGTCTAGTTTTCAAATCGTATCTTTTTAAGGGTTCGTTAATTTTTTGATAAATTAATATTAGACAACTTCACATTCATCGATTCGAATCCGTGCTATGTTGCATATAAAAAACACACAAGTATACAAAGTATTATAATACTTTCAATCAGCGATGTGTATCACATATTTGTTCCGAGGAAAATCGAACCCACGACTCTTAATGCAAGAGACAAGGGCATAACCAAATGCATCATCAAGCCATTCAATAAATTCTACATCCGTTAGAAACCTGAATATGACCGGGATATTTACCATGTTGTTTTCTATTAACCATGAAACTATGGTTATTAGTAACCATGAAAGTTCAAACTTATATTAATTCTGCATACGCACAAAATATTAAGTATGTATTTAGTGGTACGTATCCTAAACGAAATCAAATGCAAGTAGAACAAGGAATGTTTGTATTTGTTCCGATTATGCGTGTGTTTATCCATCTATGTTAATATATTTGCATATAACACTGCTGTTTTCTGCTGATAACTGTAACAGAAGTGTGCTTAGGCTAACTATTTACTTAGCATGGAACAATGAATGTCGAATATCAAATTATTGTTTTGTTACCAAAATATTTTTATTGTCACTAAATCTTAAACATTGTAACTAATCTCTGCCTTTAGTTCGTCCTTCACAAAACTTTGTACAGCAAAAAGCAATCAGAATTGCTCTCTATACGATCATCCGGAATTCTGACCAGTATATCTTGAGCTTTGATTTTTACTTGCCTTGTCATTAACTAACCTAACTTAGTTGTAATAAAGTTTATAATTGCTTGCCTGAAGAAATCGAGGATCCATAAAAAGTGGTGGTTTCTTACTACGGAATCCAGCGTAAATTTTATCAGGTACCCTTGTAGGGAGATAAAAGGGAATGCCCTTGGTGAATTCGAAATTAGTATTTTTTAGCTCCATTTTAGTTGTTCGAGCTTAATTTGTGATTAATTGTGTTTGGGAGCGTTTGTTTGCGGTTTTATAAGGTCACACTGGAGAGTCCGATGACTCGGGCGAATTAGAATAACAAATGGATGCATTTCTTAAGCGTAATCAGGTAGGTAATAGCTGCTATCAAGGTTGCAGTAATTATGGATACTCGATTATTCTAGTTAGTAAGTAAGTGAGTATTACTGTCATAGTATTGACTTATTAGGTAAGCGAAGGAAGAAATCTGTAGTTTCGAGGACAACAAATAAGCATTAGTTGAGACTGTAATATTACATTTGCTTGGTCACACACTTGTCTTAGCGTTTATAAGTTACTAGCTGTGCCAGCGACTTCGTTCGCGTTTCCCCCGTTTTTTACATATTTTCCATTGTATTTTTGCTCCTATTGGTCGCAGCGTGATGTTATATAGCCTTAAGCCTTCCTCGATAAATGGTCTATACAACGCAAAAAGATTTTTTCAAATCGAACCAGTAGTTCCTGAGATTAGCGCGTTCAAACAAACAAACAAACTCTTCAGCTTTATAATATTAGTATAGATAATAAAAAGAATAGGAAAGTAGAGTCCTAATTATCATAGATTTCGAGCTGGAATCAATCATACAGGATAGCATAAGCGTTTAAAATAAAACGATATAAAAAAAAGGTCAAATTGTTGCTACTTTGTACTTCTATTGGTTTTAATCATAATACTTCGGGAAATACCCGTGCCAAAAGTGTCGGTACTATCACAGCCAACAATAAAACTTATATAAAATAGCTTTCCGCCCACGACTTTGTCCGCGTAGAGACGTATAACGGGTAAAACGTAGCCTATAACCTTTTCTAGGCTCTGGACTATATCTGTACCAAATTTCATTTAAATCGGTCCAGTACTCTATGCGTGAAAGCGTAACAGACAGAAAAACGGACAGACAGAGTTACTTTCGGATTTATAATATTAGTAAGGATATATAGTAAAGATAATAACACATAAAGTGGAAAGGCTAAACGACCCACTACGAAAAACTATAAATATGACCTTATTATGGGTTCTATCTAGAATTTTTCAAAATATTCCGAACTAAAACGCATGTGAGTCACTGCACTGACCATGGCATCCTTGACAATGCCTTATTTAGCACGTTAGACGGGCCGATGGCTCCGATTGTCCTAAACTAACCCGGGAATCTGACGAAGACACCTTAAATGCATAAAGTGGTTGCCTTCAATTTTGATGTCGCACTTACAGTATTGTCTATTATTTGCGCGTAGTACATACATACATACATACAATCACGCCTTTTTCCAGAGGGGTAGGCAGAGATCACTTCTAGCGATCCATTTTTATACGCGCGTACACTACATATTTATAATATTGACTGTAGACTGTATCAAAGACTTACATGTAATTATTTTGTATGTTTGTTGTTATCGAAAATGGTTTAAAAATTAAAAAGATTTATCTTTGCCGAAAACGGTGGTACTTAGTTCGCTGTGACAGTAGGTTAAAATACAACATTGTTTACGAGTAAAACCCTACCCCACTTTTTGAACTCTAAAAAGCACTTATGGTCACTCACGGCAGTGAGTTTTGATACGCGAGTAATACTTATTATTTGAAGAAATAATTTATATCAATTACAATTTCAGTTTAGCATTGTATTAGCTGACTGTCATGATAATGGTTATTAGTGACACATTCAGTCACACATTGAATTTTATTTCTCATCCCAAAGACACAAAAAAAAACAAAGCTAAACCCACCCAATAGCATACTACATAAATACCTACTTAAAATAAATTCAGTCGGCAACTTAATAGGTAATTTTAGGGATGAAACTTGTGTTTAATAAGTTATTAAAGTTAAAATAATGACATGTTACCACATTAACTTTGAATAGTAAAGTTTTATTATGTTTTAATTAAGTTTAATCCGTGAAATGAGTTTGAATTCAAATGTGTCGTGTTTTCGCAAATAATAGGCAATAATTGGTAACTATTTAAAACGCCCCAGTAAGCAATCGATATCAATCAATACGTACATATTATAAAGCAAAGTCGCTTCCCGCTGCTATGCAATGGATTTTGATACGGATTTTTGAGGGATTGAAGAGGAATGTTTTATGTATAATACATACATTAAATACAGTGATTAAATGCTAATAACTTTAGCCAGTATCACCGCGCTCCGTCAGTGTGGCAGATTTTAATGTAGTATGCAAAATCTTAACTTATATAGAAGACACGCGTGTTACTACATACTGACCATCAACGCATCTTCAAGCAAAAGCGTTCATCAACCACCTATAATTTAGTTCATTGCTGGGCATAGACCTCCCCGAATACTCGCCACTCTAGCTTTTGGCAGGTTCTCGCATCCAACTTCCACCAGAGCCGCCCAGTTCAGATTCTCCTCACACCATCTGGCTTAAGGCCGTCCCACATGTGGACAGCATACTTGTATTAATGTTCTAACAAATTAAGCCATTCACACAGTCACAATCCGGCTACTCCCGATTGACACGTGCTGTCACAGTCACAATCTGCTACTCCTGATTGACACGTGCTGGACAACGCTGCCATCCAGGCGCTAGTGGCTCGGACCAAGAGGTTCAGTTCTTCTATTCTGCCCCGTGTCATTAGGGCATGGCATGCCCTTCCAGCTCTTACTTTCCCTTTTATAATCCCGGGTTCTTCAGGCAGGGCTTGTAACGGTATCTAAGCGATTTGTATCTGTGGACTTCATGGCCGCTTATTCTCTGGTAGAGTTGGATATCCTGAACGCGACATTAAAAAAAAAAACAATAAAATCTTTCACATCGCGTACTGCAATGGACCGCTGCAGAGTGCTAACCTCCTTACTCATCGGTACTGGCACTGACATCGTCTGTCGCGGAATCGCAACATTTCCATGCTTTCTTCACGGGGCTCCATAAAAAAAGAAAGACTATGAGGAACGCATATTGAGGTGACCCAAAGCCTATAGCTCTGCATGCGCCAGTTGCGCGCGCATATCGGATGAGGCCGCGCGTGCGTTATGCGCCGCCGACGATAGAGGGCGCGCGACATAACAGTTGTGCATAATGCGCTAATGAAGGAGGATCTATAGCTATACTATGCTACTATGGAAACGAAGCTGATAAGAAATGTTTGAATTTGACGGGCGTGTTCGATTCACACCCGTGACAAATTAACATCGGTGTTTGTTCCGTGTCTTGGTGTGCTATTTGTACTCATATTTGAGTAAGCATATTATGAATGTATACCACTGTAGTCTTTGCATATCCGCACCGCAACAAGCGCTAAGTTAAGTGTGCAACAAAATCAGATCAATGTGATGTTGTGTATTTTTTAACTGACTACGATGATGGCTTGGAGTAGCTTTGTCATCATCATAGGACTTGCCGGGAAGCAGATGACTCGCACCCCTAATGTTGTGTAATACTCATTTATTTACATATTTATATGGTTAAGGAGGGGACACAAAATTTGCCTCCGCTGACTTTAGATGTTAGATTTAAATTCATCAAATCAAACAAACATCAAAATCTTTCAAGACACCTGTCATCTTCAGCATCTCATCACCACAGCAGTAAATAACATGTGAAAATAGTTATGTTTTAAGAGAATTATACTGGCAACAGAATCGTTACACTTTTATTATGCAAGACTGATACAAGCACTATTTCTTTATCGTGACAGGTAATACATTTTTATATACATTTCCGAAAACTAACAACAATAAAATGCTTTATATAAGTTCAGACCACTATTAAACTGCTTGAAAAACTTCCTTACTATTTATACATAATGTATAATACATAATAAAATACATAACGCACCTAGTGATTTCAAGCACGAACGTTTATTAATAACTGCATACAGTGCATACATTAAGCGCCACCGTTCGGTCCTAATACATCATCATATGACACAAAACGCACTATTAATTGGCACAGGTGATTCTTAAACAAGTGACTGAAAAAGGAGACATGCGAAAATACACCGTATTACTAAGGGAATAAGGCGTCGGCGCGAGCAAGGCGCGTACGCAGAAATAGTTACAATTTAGACTTGGCACATGTTGTGCAGTAGTTACAATTATGGTTTAGCACATGCTCGTAGGCACGTGCGGAGCGGATCAAAGAATGGTGTGGAGTATTCAGAACTAAAAAAATAAGTTTTATGATACATATATCTATATATCTATTGTTATTTCCCCGGGCAATACTGATTGAACTATAAATGAAATAAATTAATCAAACTTTATGACTGCAATTTAATGAATGTCTTAGTAAAGAAACAAATACACAGCATTGTTCATAATAAATATGTTATTAGAAAATGCAATTTCATTAATTACATAAATAATTATATTCTTCCTAGAGTATAATTATTTATTATCTATTAACTACTTTTTTATTTTATATTTTAACATTGCCATACGACGATGTCAGTAATGTTCAAATAAAGTGAATAATATAATCAAACATAAAAATATATACCTACTTATAATATGGTAAAGTATCCCTTAATAACATCACATGATTTTTCAAATCTTATGATTTAATCTTACATAAATAATATGTGAACTAGTAGGTGTTTATTATTTTGGTACATCAAGCACTCCTTTAAAATCTTTGATAAAACTTTTTATTTTTATTGCAAACCCAAAAAAATTGTGTTAGTACTAAACTTCATTCCTTGAATTAGTGTTACATACTAGATAGATCCTCAAAATATTGGCTCTCTAACTCTAACTCTAACTCTAACTCTGTGGCTAGCATCTCAAGAAAAAATCTTAAGATTTCGTCTCCATATCACCTTTTGTCCTTTAAGTCACTTGTCCCTTCAAAATCAGTCTATTACCTGTTGATTTCATACACCTGTAGCGCGTACTTTTTGCCTTTTTACCAGCCAGCGGTCCCAACTATTTGTACATGAATAATCGGAGCTAATCATTGGCTATTAGAACATTCTAATTACTCGCATCCTATTGGATTACGACTTTTTATTATTTCCTTCGAGAGATATTGAAAATTCCTTTGGGAAATGGATGTAGTGTCAAAGTTTTAATTAGAGCACTAAATGAAAGTAATGTCGGTGCAACCTCTCGGTGCAATGTAGGTATTTTGTTTTTAATTATTTTGGTATATATAGATATTACATAGTTACCTCCTAATCAATAAAAAGTAAAGCTTTGATGTTTGTTGGCAACTGTAGTCGACTTGTCAATTTGGTTTTTTTATTTATCTTATTATGTAGTGTTAGTTACTAAGTAAGTACTAATACTAATACTTGTATAAATATCATCCAAATGCAATATTTTTATTTATATAGGAAAAAATATGCATATGCTGCGTAAACACACAACAAAAAATAATTTGAAACTCCCAAGAGTTTCAAATGATTTTTTGTTGTATCTTGATTAATGCGAGATAATAATGGTAAAGTTTGTTCTATTTTGTAATAATAACATAATTTAAAAAGCTTACCCAAACTTCTGACACCTAACCAGAAATACTTAAATAGTTCAGTGTAACCAGTTTAAAAGTAATGGAGCAAAACGACAGATGTGTGATCTTAACTCCATTTACCTAAACCAATTTTTAAATTAATTTCAGCTCTGACACCTGCGGGTTGATATCGTATGCACTATGCATATTTTAATTATGTGCTTTGGCTAAAGTTTGAACGGAGCTAATTAGTCGTCAAGCGTGAACTGTACCTATAAAGATGCAGGTTTTCCTCATAAATACATATTATGTTATTATTATATATTTTATTATTGCAGCGTTGGAGAATGTTTTCTTTATCTTTATTTCCAAATAAATCCAAATAATCTGTTAGATTAGATTTCCGATCAGATTTATTGTTTACTGGTTTTAAGATTTTTTTTCCTAACTGACTTAAGATTATGGCTTGGACTAGCCCTGTCATCATCACCGGACTTGAGGGGAGCGGATGGCTCTCACCCACGTTGCTTTTAACACATTAAAAAAGGAAAAAGGGATAAATACCCTTTAACCGATAGATATCGACTAAAAATATTTTTTCAATTGATAATTTTTTTTACACTATGAAAAAAATAAAATTCGAAAATGGAAACTGTACCCACGCTTAATTTGTTCATCGCCAGTTGAGAAAATGGAATATCTGTGCCCCGAAGTACCAGGCTTCCATAAGATTTAAGGCAATATCATTTTATCGCAACGTATACAAATCTCATCCCTAATTTCGTAGCAACAAAGTTTATTTTTCACAAGACGAAATTGGTTAGTGAACTAAGTTTTGTACGGTAAAGTCCAAAGAAAAAAGTACGTTAACATCGTGAGAATAAGACTCGGTTTTGGTAAATTGATTCGTGTTCGCGTTTTTGTACATGGCATTTGAGTGCGCTGTTGCCAGAGTTGAGAAAACAAGTGTAGTTTTTAGTTCAAGCATACGATTATAGATGGCGGAAATCACATTTTTTTTCTGTTGCCCCTGATTAACAACCAAGCAACATTCGATCGAATTTTCCATCTAGACCTCAGATCAACCAGGTGGTATATTCTAAGTTGTGACTGCCATGTTTGTAGCGAATCTGAAGAGATATAAATGAAGTATTATAATGAATGAGTACCAAAAAATACTATTAATTCGTTTCCACACATAGTAAGTACATAAAATACTTTTTGAATCATCGAATAGGCGTAAGCAATTTCTTTCCAACAGCACTTATAGAAACAATAACATATTACGCAAAATCGGTAGGTTCGGTAGGTTACTTTATATCAGGACAAAAGCACCATCAAATCTCAAAGAGTTTTGACGATTACATGTGAATTTTACAATATATATTTTAAATTAATACGTAAGTAGTGCTCGAGCTAGTATTAATAAATAGTCGATTTTACGCAGCCCGTTGACAGCCGATAGTTGGTAAGATCGTATCGAGCAGCCAATATCCCGATACACCTTGACTCGAGACGACTGGTTCTCCGCTATTTATCGATATTATTACACATATCGATTTGGATCTGGTACATACTTTTGTTTGGTGATAATTTATCAAATTGTCCATCATTCTACTATGTTGCACGTATTAGACACATACTTGTGCATACGAGGTAATTATTCTTATAGAGATTAAATCTACTTCAGAATAACACACTTGTTCAATATAATATGTCCTGTGCAGTTGACTAACCTAAATCGAATTTTGACTGACACTTCTTCGAAATGGAGTTAATATGGCATTTTAGCTTCGATTTCACTGTTGATTTTATCTTGACTCCCTGATAGAAGCTAACTTGATTTGAGACTACCATTTCTAAGATTAATTTCTACATTTCTACAAGTAGTCAATAAGGCGTCCGACCGATTTCAGCCATGGCGGCCGATCTCAATTGAGATCAGCCAAGACATATTATAGTGCACAAGTGTGCGCGCAAACACAAGTGCACTCTCCATTCCCTTACTCTCATGCTTTTTTTCAATTCGGTGAGACGGCAATCCAACATGACCGATGAGAGATCGGGCGCAGGACCACCGGCTTAACGTGCTTTCCGAGGCACGGGCGTTCAACCGCTAACTTCCTAACTCCGGGCTCAGTAATTTCATTACAGAAAAACTCACTAAAATTTTGCCCGACCCCGGATTCTAACCGGGGACCTCTCGGTCCCAATGCAGCGCTTGCTACCAATAGACCAACGAGTCAGTCAATAACATGCAATCGACGCTATAGCAAGTATTTTGAGCTACATACCTTCACTGGTATTTGTTAACTAACTTTTCAACTTCACCATTACACACTCGAATATTTTGGCACAAAATTGAAAGGTCAGACGTTCAGTCACTCTGTAACAATGTAGCTAATTAGATTTCACCTTTTAATTTTTTTAACACAGCACAAGCTGTTACATGCAAAGCTGGCACGTTTGTGCAACAAATAAAAAAAAACTTTTTTCTCCGTTTCGGCCAAAACAGATAAAACGTATACAATCAAACTATCTTTCTATAAATCACCCGAAACGGCTGCATGTTTTTGTTAATTTTTCGCGTTCCCATAGAGATGGTATCGCCAGGATGCTATGATTAACGAGCCTAGGCAGATGATATTTCATTTAAAATATTGCTTCTCAAAAGAGCACGTGACTCGAACGCTATCGTACATGTTTTATCTAACACGATCTTTTTAGGTTTGACAAGAGAACCGATGTCATTTATGTATTGAGTAGGTACAAGAGGGCATAGGTATAAATATCCATGTTATGGATAGAGCACTTTTCACTATCCATTTTTGTTTAAATTATACGTTTAGATTATCTTTTTTAATTATATTATATTATATATTAGATTATACTAAAAATACAATACAAATTTGTTCTATTAGCTTTCTGTCCGGGACTTCGCACAAGTGAGTTGTTTATCAGGACCAACATTATTTATTTCCTTATAACACTGTAAGTTAAGAATAATCTTATGGGTTCAATATGTACTTTCTCAGAACCAAATTTCATTGGAATTGGTTTAGTATAAAGGACGGGTAGTTGTATTTTACGTTCTAAACGGCTATCCGCGTGGATAGAGTCTCATTCAGGAAATATATAAACTTATAAAAGTATTCCACGGTATAGCTTTCTTAGGCTACAGTTGCCTGAAACAACTGTTCACCTTAGACAATACCGTCTAATCGACGCTATCACCCGATCCACTACAGACTTAAACCTTTCCAAGAGGTCCAATAAAAACCCTAATTAATATTCCAACACCCAAGATCCCAAGCAAGTAAACAAGCATTGCACAAAGGTACATTGTTCGTCGATAGGGAAACAACATGATTAGAATAGTTGCAATTGAAATTCTCACGGGCGAGGCCCATAAACACGTGATGGCTGAAGCAAAAACGCATACCGCTAGGAACTTGACAGTTACGAAAGAGTAGGGGCCCGTAGACCGGGGACTGACGGACTGGGTATGTGTGAGATGGGTCGGTGGCGTATTCGGTAGTGGCCCTGTCTCTTACGCCAAGAGTCTTGGTTTCGATTCCCATTTGACGAATATTTGTACTATTGGTGTTTGTCGCGTGTCTGGGTGGTTAATTTTTATATTTAGGAATGATTGTGTGTTCCACTGTTCTGACATTCGTAACACAATTGCATAAGCAACTTAGCATGGAATCAATGTTAGTGTATAAAGAAAAAAAAAGTTTTGTTCAGAGGCACAGTTTTGACTGTAAACACGTACGCGACATCTCATCAATGATTTGTTTGATGTTTTTAACCTGTAGTGGTAGAGTCACTCTACCACTACAGGTTAAAAACACACAATAACTAGAGTGTAACTCTACATAATCACTACAAGCTTGCTGATTTTTCTAAATGTCCTTCCTAACAAACTGATATGAACTTTCCTAGAGTACGAAAGAGGGTAGTTTTACAAGACAGACAGACACACTAACAACCGATCTGACTTAATAACTTTACTTGAATCACTTTTAGTGCTTCAAAGTGCGTAATATGCTTGTTTGGGCATTAATACATTCTTGTCTTTGATGTATGTCAAAGATTATTGAAATACATCGTCTTCGGATGACAAGCGGTCGTTGGGACAAGTCGCTTCAGACCTTTATAATAGTCACCACATTTAAGCATATTATTATAACTTTACGCCTAGAAGTATTTAGGTAAATTCAGATTGATTTGGTCCTAGTATCTAAATAAGCTATTTTTTGCATTTATTTAGGTAATATTGATTCCAGAAAGTCTAGGTTAACCTAATAAAACGAACAGACCCGCATGGACTCCTATCTTCAACTCATGCTTAACCGTTTTTTTCTATTGCCAAATGCGTTCAGAAACCAAATGGGCCGGCCACATTTCACACCCGGAAACGCATCCAAACTTTTTTTGTGGCGATTTCAAGAGAGCTCGCTTTTAAAATTATAGGTTTTATAGCCTTAGGCAAAGGAATTAATATGCAAGAGGTTTTGTTGGCTCGCAACTTGGCAATTCGTTTTATTGGTAAAGGAAGATGTTTAATCTGATTTTGAAGTTAATACGCCATGAAAAGAATTTTAATCAAGACGTCTTCTATGACGGTGTTGATTATCAAATAATTTAATGGCAATTTTTGTAACATTTCCCATTTAAGCATTATTATTATGGTACAGCACAGTCATAATATAAACTCGTTTTAAATAGGCTCTAGAATTATATTGTGTAATATTCCTATGATGCTAACTGTGGCTGAACAAAATCTTATTAATTCGTGCACTGTGCTTAGGACCTTTATCCAAATTACATGGAGTTTAAAATGCTTTATTTATTATTTTAAATCACCTTGGTACTAATTAACTCTCAAATAAAAGTTACCTTACTAAGTAGGCACGAGATAACAATCCAAGTCCTAACAAGAACTAAAATAAACTCGCATATACACATACTTCGCTCTCAAGCTAAACGTGTTGAATGATGTTGTTGATTAAGTAAGGCATTAATTAAATTAATTGTGTACAAATTGTAATCATTTATTATCGTAGATCCGAGCCCGTGGTATCGTTTCAACGTTGATGGTATCAGGACGCGGTCGGCCGCGCGGCACCCAGTGACCGGGTATCCTGTACCGAGAGTACATACGAGTTGGGCAATTTAAACATGGAAGTACTTACGAACTGCCCTGACTACTCCGCAGGTTTAGGGGAGCAATGACCTATATCCTAGCCGCTGTACTCCACCGGAAAAATGTAACAACACCATCTCAACCAAACTTGTATAGTAAACCCTATTTTTTGTGCGTTAGAATTCAGTTCCAATCATAGAAACTTGCATTCAGTTTCTGAACGTAAACGACACACGTCAGTTTTGGCGGCGATTCCAATATGATTCCTATTGGAACGCGGGTGATTCGAAATTCGAAATTGACGTTCGGGTGTCATGTTATTTTTTAATAGCGGCCAGTGTTGAGTTTATATGTTTTTTAAGAATTTACTTCGGGTCGGTGGTGCGCTCGGCTATTTTTAACCAATCCAAAAGTTTATTACTTACGCTTACGCAATTAATAGGAGTTTTTATTGGGCCGGTAAAGGACTAAAAGCGCTTGATTGAACTAGGGACTCGTTATTTTGGGAATGCAGCCGCTGACGCAACGGGTGCGTTCACTTGCTGTGGGTTTATGTTTGTTGTGACCTCCTCGGAAGGATTGTTGAACCTGGTTTAGTGGGAAATTAGAACTCGCTAGAGCATACAATGCATCATACTCAAACAAGAATAATTTTGTCCGTAAGGATGCGTTTGCCCCTTCTATCTAGCGTTATTGTGGTTTTGAATACAAAAATTGGTGGTATGATTTTTATGCTACTAATTTTTGTTATTTTTACTGCGCGTACTTATCAGATAAAATAAATAAATAAATAAATATTACACAACATCACATACATTGATCTGATCCCGTGGTAAGTAGCTTAAGCATTTGTGTTACGGAGATCAGGATCAACAGTGGATACACAAATAAACTTAAATATATTTAATAATACACCCAGATACAAAAAAATAAATGCAGAAATATATTAATTTCAATTGAAGTTAAGAGCTTATGAACCTATAGTCTCAGAGGTTTTAAGAAGTCGCATTACTATTAAACGTCGTCATTACTATCATTCGATACCTTATTGCCAATCTATTCCTTTGTTTTTATTTTTAATATATTTGCTAGTCTGGATAGAATATAGGCCTCCTCATCTTGCTTAAGTATTGTTCAAAATCTGGGACTAAAGATATACACAATGAAAGAATCAACATATTTGGGTGCCTCCCGTTCCATACTCATTATTGAGTGCCCAGTGTTTCTCTATACAAAATCAGGTTGTTGTATTTGTTTCACAGAATTTAGTGTGAAATCCTTATAATTCGAAGGCGGCAGGTGCGGCGCAGGTTCCGCGGTATTCCACACATTGTACACTCAATATGCTCAAATAAGGCGTATTATTAAATGCAAATGAGTGGCTACTTTTAATAGTAAGCCTGAATTAATAAGTTGGGCGGATCTTTGTATTATGTCGTAATGATATAGGTATGGAATGGCTCATTATCTTTTATATTTTCTTAATTGTTTCATTAACAGTGAGAGGGCGCTTGAGATATATAAAATAAATTGAGTGTGCTAATGCACTAGATATGGTTGACAAAAAAGGTAATTAATTTTAGTACTTTATTTCGTTTCGAAGGGGAGGGGCAGGTGCTAATCTCATTACTGCTCAGTATTTCTGCAATTGTACACACTGTATTAACTACTACGAATGCTACGAAAGTGTGATAGCGTCGATGATGAAAATTACGACGAATGAAATGATAAAAAAAAATTGGAATATACTCGTATACTTTAAACACAAAATCTTTTAAATCAAGCTTCAACGTATTTTATCGACACACATGATCGTCATTTTTTTAAAAACAACTACAGCTCTGCTTCTATTTCCACCTAAAAAATCGTTGAAATATTAGTAGACAGATCCCTGGGGTATATTATGACAGTCTTATAAACATCAAGGGAATCGCTACATCTAAGTCAATTCCTAGGGGACGGTACTTATGATGAGAAACCAAACTTTTTGGCGGCTTTTAGACAATGTGACGTAAAAAATAGGTCGTCGAAGGTCGATATTAATGTTTAAAAATATATTTTACTACCTCCGTCCGCTATACCGTCCGTGTGGAGCAGTTTATCGTGCAAAATATTAATCCTTTATAGCGCAGTCGGTTAAATAGTATCTAGCATAAAGGCTGACTGTCTACGTCCGATAATAATCGGTGAACGATTTTTTGTCAAAGATAAATGGAACGTACTGATTGCAATGCAGCGACGTACACGTTCTAGAATAATGGAATATTTCATACAAATTAAAATCGGCCCGATTATTGGTCCTACAAAAAGTCGGATGTGAGCTGGAAGCTATATATATCTTCCGGGTCTAGACGGGTTCTGTAGTTTTAGCGTGAAAGCGCGACAGACAGACATAAAGAGTTTCGCGTTTGTACTTAAGGAAGTAAGAATCGCTGCAGTTTCCGTCCGTAAATAATACAAAACAAGTGGCTTACAGGACGTAGAGTTAAAGAAATATGCATGAAAGATTTACAAAACAGAAATTGGATGTAAACAAAACGCAACGATTCTGTCATTACGCCACCCTCAGTGTATAAGTGAAAAAAGCGGTGTCAATGTATCAAAACAGAACGAATGCGTTGAATATTTATTACTTAACTCTGAAAATGACCTGTGTATGTCCTCGTGCTGTTTGTTATGATGTCAATAGAAGACGTCTATTTTCCTATATACACCGTGAAATTATAGTGGTTGTTTTTCCGTAGCAGAACGATTTGCCTTTAGTAGTAAGTACAATCGAATCATGCTAGTTATTATGTATTTTTTTCATATTTTCAAAAAAAAATATCATCCAACTCGAAAGCGAGACAAGGGATCGTTCTTTTACAAGATGTGACGTAATCAGGTACTGCTTGCTGCTTGAAATCGATGATCAAACCTAAAGAAGCTCTACGCCTTTAATAATAAAGCGATTCAATTCTTACTTTCGTAAAACTGGTATTTATTGATATTTATAAAAAAAAACTACACAAATCTATTGTACTAGTAAGATGAATCATTTAACTGCGGGAAAACAACCACTAAAATTTCACGGTGTATACGACGAGGTAACTTTACCTATCATGGTAACTTTACCATGATTCCTAAATATTTCAAATCACATACATTGTTCTGATTCCGAGACAAATAAGTACCTCAAGCCCTTGTGTTATGAATATCAGAAACAACTGTGGAAGACACAAATATATGTGCCTTATGGTACTTAAATAAACAGATAAATCACAGCAATAAACGATAAATTCCGATGTCATCACACAAATATTTGTCCCGGGTGGATACCGAACTTACGACTCCGGGTTAAAGGACAGAGGCACAGACCTAGTCAAAAACGATGGACGATATTCGTGGCAAATCGTGAAAGCAAAATCTAATAGCAACATGTACCTATTGAATCCCATAAACAAATTACCCACACAACGCACCATTTGCAAAAGGATTGCCATGGGACCCCAGATATTCCGTAATAGAAGCAAAAAACAACAAGACATCTACCATGCATAAGATATTGCATATTTATTTAATAACATTTGCAATGATTCCTTCCAGTTTGTCATAAGGGTATAAGATTACAAAGTTTTGAACTAACATCCTTTTTACACGAAAAAAGTTTGATGTTTGTAAAATCTCCACGTATTAAATAAAAATTGTAAACAAAAAAAAAACCGCCTTCAAAAACCCGACTCACTAAAAATTACAAAATAATATAATACGAACATTAATCTGGGTATGAATTTGATATGTTGTTGAAGGCGGTGCCGTTTATATTTCATGCAGTTTTCCTCAAAAATTTAAGTGGCACCGCCTTCAACAACATATCAAATTCATGACCAGATTAATGTTCGTATTATATTATTTTGTAATTTTTAGTGAGTCGGGTTTTTGAAGGCGGTTTTTTTTTTGTTTACAATTTTTTTTCATCCTTTTTAGTGTAACATTTTTTTACACCCTATTAGTTCAGCTCACCTATAATTCTACTGATATTATAACTAGTAGTATCAATATGTACACAGATTTGAAAGAATTATCCCTTTACTCCCAATTATTAAGGAGTTGACCTTCCATCATCAGCTCAGCATCAAAACATTATGATTGCCAGAAGCAAATGCCAATATAACTTCAGAAAATATGTAAAACGCGGTACATGTGCCTATAAAATTTGAGGGTTGCCCTCGATTTCTCCTGGATCCCATCATCAGATCCTAGACTGGTCAACCTAATAGTTTAGCTCACCTGTAATGCTACAGATATTATAACTAGTAGTCTTAACATGTATACAGTATTGAAATAATTATTCTTTTACTCATAACTATTAAGGAGTTTACCTTCCATCATCAGCTCCGCATCATAAAATTATGATAGCCAGAAGCAAATGCCAATATGACTTCAGATAATATGCAAAACGCGGTACATGTCCCTATAAAATTTGAAGGTTGCCCTCGATTTCTCCTGGATCCCATCATCAGATCCGAGACTGGTGAAAATGGGACCACCTCGGAAGTGAACTCTATCCAACCAAAAAAAAATTTTTGAAATCCGTCTATAATTGACGAAAATATCGGTGAACATACATAAAAAAAAAAAAAAAAAAATATTATACATACAGACGAATTGAGAACCTCCTCCTTTTTTTGAAGTCGGTTAAAAAACAAGAGAAGTCTATCAAACATTACCTACACACAAATCGTAAGAGATAAGGTAGCAATTTCGAACGGTTCATAAAGGCGACATATACAAATCTCTTATTGGTCGAAGTAAAAAAAAACGCACCGGTCGGTTCCTATAATGACCCCATTCAAGCTAAGTGGGTCATTCCACCCTTGGCGGGTCAGTACCCTGTGGGTAACAGGACCAATAGTTTTTTAGGCTTGAGGGTCATTTTTTATCCGACGCCCTAGCGCCTGATTTTTGTTAAATGGATACCGTTAAGGTCGGGTGAGCATGGAAGCGATCCTTTGGGACGTATCTCGAGATATGGCTAGGCGAAGGGAATTTTTTGGTAGTTAGTTGTGGGTATTTGGATTTTGAGAAAATAATAAGAAAAATAATAATCGTTTATTTAGTGATATCTACAGTAAAAATAATAAAAGCTTGTAATTAAACCAAACGGATAGAGTTTGATACGTTGAATAGGAATTGCTGAAGTTGTAAATATTTTTTATAAGTATGCCAAATGTTTGTTAATCATTGATACATAATAATATGAATACCATAGTTACTAATTAGGTTATCATAATTAGATGGATACGTAAAAAGGAAATATAAAAAAACCTTACAGTATTTACAGAATAAGTATATCATCCGTTACAATATCGTTACTGGCTGCAAAAAAAAACTCTACCAAAAAAAAAAACTGCAAAAAAAATCCCAAATAACCGCACCTCGGTCTCCAGGATCGGCGCTCGTCTGCGCCCGCTCGGGTCCGATCCTCGGGGCCCTTCCGCATTCCGCGCGGCCGCCGACCCACTGATCCACTGGCCCGATCCCTGCTCCTGCCGCGCCGGATCGATATCGATATCGATGAACGATCTATCGATACAATGAATTGAATGGCTCAGTTGCGCATTAGGTGGCGCCCTTGTTTCATTTGCTGAGAGGCGTGGGTTCGATAATATTTGTGTGTTACCTATTTCTTTTTTATTCCGTGACCTATTTAGGCGTATTTAAGTGTATACCACTTTATCCTAAGTTACCACTGTTTTTGATATTCATAACATAACCTATTACCACGGGATCATATCAATGTATGTGATGTTGAGTAATATTTCTTTATTTTATTTAGAACTAGAAGTAAGTCAGTAAATAAGTATAATGTTAAGATAAAAATAAGTTTTAGATGCTGTACGTTAAAACCAAAAAGATATATTTGATGTTGCGGTTTGTTAAAGTAAAGCGCCGGTAGAGGGTGATAAAAGGAGTGTAACTTATGTACACTACATACATAGAGGGAGTAAGTACATTAAATTAACAACATATCTCAAAAAAAATACAAAAAACTTGGCGATCTGGCAACTTGATTAAGCCTCACCACCTCGTTAAGCCAAAAACATATCTACTTAGGTTTTGACTTAAACCTATTTAAATAACCTATGAAATAGATTATTCCATCTAAAGTAGAGCGATAAACATGAATAATATCGAAAACACTATTCTCCAGTACTATAGGAAACTTTATACAATGTCTGAAAACATAAATTATGTGTCGATAGAATTAATATCGGAAATGTTTCAGTTCTTCTCTCAGACTTATGTATCGACAAAAAGGTGCTCTGGCACATCACTAATTCGATGCTATAATAGAAGCTTGTTTCCTAGCCAGCGAGATTACAGCCTGACTACCATAACTATCCACATCATGTAACAAAGATACCTCGGATAGTTTTATGATGGGACAGTTGAATAATTGTCTGTTTTCCGAGGTGTGGTATTGTTAAGTGGTACCTACTGCAGCAGTTAGTCTTTAAACAACTATAGGCGTGTAACCTAACTACTATTTGAGTCTTGGTGAGTATAAAATAGAACGAACCTGCATTCTAATGGTACGTTGTTAGATATCTTCAATTCGTATGACAGTAAAATGCAGTTTTATTTCTTAAATACGTAAATTGTTTTTTGATATTCTCGTCGTTTCTATACTTACTTCGATTGTAGCTAGATGATTTAAGTTAGCAATTTCGTAAAAAGTTAAAAATTTTTTTAACTCCCAAAGGTACCAAATAAGACTAGAAAGGGGCTCACAGTGGTCGACAGTCACAAAACAGTTATATCGATAAAATTCCGTTTCATGTCGATACATCTGAGTTCCATCCCTACTCTAACGGGGCCCAGCCCTACATAGCTTACATAGGTACCGCTAATCCATACATCAAAGCTAGTGCTTTGGTAATAGCTTATTAAAGTGCGTGCTTATCTCAATGGTCGCGATTATGCCGCGTCCGGAATTTGGGTCTAACGGCCCGCTGTGACCTCCGAAGGCGTATGAGTTATACTCTGTGTACTGTTGATACTGTTTTTTTTTTGTGATGCATGCCTTAAGCCTTGCTAGCCATGATTAAAGGATGTTTCGGTTAGAGTCAAGTAAGATTAAATAATTTGGTAAGATTCAAACTTCTAGGTGTTTAAAATGAACACTCTTCTCATAGGCTTTAGCTTAAAATCTCATTTTGACAAAATACTTGTTGGTTGACTTTTACCACACAAAATATGATCGAGTTTCGATTAGTATGTAATTAATTGTGTACTATATATTGACCCCTCCTTCTTTTCCTCTTTCCTAATTATTAATTTTTGGCGATACAAAAGGATTCTAATATTGAAACTTTCAAGAACTTTTAGATGTTTCCTTTTTAAGGTACGCTGGTGAATACCTAGACTATTATAATAGGTCCACTAAATAGGAGCAGTTGTTGGCATCAGTGACTAGCATTAAATAGGTTTTTGGTTTTTTTGCTGCTGTTTCGGAACTACATATTTATTGCGGCATCACGGTGAAAAACACTACTCCCTACTAACGAAATTGGTTCGAATTGATTCGACTTCGTTTTAAAAAAAAAGAACTGTTATTATTGCCAAATATATAATATTAGCTAAGCTAGGATTAGTAATTTATCTAGTGCAAAAGTTCTAAATGTTGTAATCTTCGACAGATGGTAACTTTAAAGGGAAGTGTGTCTGAGATAGGGCTGATTCAAGATTATTGATGATGTAAAAATATTTAATAGATAGATGTTTGTCTGTAATTAGTTTACGGATTAAACTCACGTGTATTGCTATTCTGAACATATTATTTAGAGACCCGACGTTTCGATCTCTTTACTTACAGAGCTCGTGGTCACGGGCAGGACTAAAGATGACAGTTGTCTTTGTCTGTCTACAAATTCCCACAAAAAATTAGTTAGCCTTAGCCTTAAAACGAAATCACCCTAAAGCATGTAAAGTTAAAAGAATCTACAGGCTTTCGGATGATATCGTGTTCAGAATGGTAGGTAGTAATGTTGTCCAACCAAAATCTATTATGGCAACCAATCTCAATGCAGATCATCCAACTTCGTAGGACATAGTACAGTATAACCGTTAACTTTGGAATTTGTACCGTCCTTATGTCATGCGCATAAGTGTCAGTATCAAACTGTCAGTGTTGTTGATTGTACATAGGTATGTGCGTTAAATGACTATAAAATAAAACTGCTACAACAATTGCAAAATAATATAAAACATCTTTATTGTCCCATTACTTTTATTCCATAATTACTTACTTACAAATATATTTTTTAATTATACAATGTAGGGTGGGATCCTTTCTTTAACATGAATAGGGGTTAATCGCGTAGAGCAAAGAGCTTACATTCAGTCTTAGTTACAGGCCATTACTGAATTAATTTAGAATTTTAATATTTCTCACTAAACTAGAATTACAGTCGAATTTATTACTACGATATGAGAGCGAAGGGTATAATTTAAATACTGAGCACTGCATAAATACTGCATACTTATTTCCTTTTTAACAATTGATAAATAAATAAAAAACATTTTAGGTAATCATCTTGCAAACATATTTTTATTTATGATACGAGGTATATTGTAAAAAATATATAAATTTGAGTTTCTTGTTGTATTGCATACCATTTTGACTGCGGTTAAAATTTATTATTTTAAAACAATGAAATGAAAAAAAGAAATTCCATATTTATGGGTTTTGTTTATTTTTTGCTATAAATCTAGTCTCATTTTATGCAGACCATGGTAAATTATACCAAAGAAAGGTTAAGTCATACCTTTCGCCCTGATAGTTTCTAGCTACACTAATCTGAAAAGCAATAGAAGCCCTGCTACGTATTTACATGGACAAAGCTGAAGGAAAAATGGTAACTCGAATTATGTTGGAAGTTACGTTTACACTGGGTTCAAATTAACTACAAACTAAATATTATGGGTCTCTATATAAACGGAAAATTTTTGACGGTTCCTCAAAAAATTTACAATACGAACGAAGAACAACATTCAAAAAAACCTTTTTGCCTCTTTTTGCTTGTCTTGACATTTCTTAACCCTATAATGCCAATTTACTGACACAATGACTATTTAAAAAATTAATTTAGGAATTACATACATATAGGCAGTTCATCAGTAAAATTGACATTTCAACTTAAATTTAAATAATTTATTAAAAAAACAAATGCAAGAAAGATATGTGCGTTGTAATAACACAAGGAAAAATAATTGTCAGTCATATAAAATCTTATATACTAATGAGTATTTGTATTGATCCGACTATACAATTATTTTGGGTGAAATGAGTGATGGTGGGTGATGATTGATGATAATATGGTGATGATGATGAGGCGTGGCGACATGTTGGGGAGCGGAAGCTCGATGCTACTTCGTACTTTGATGCAGTCATCTGAAAAGATAGGAAAGTGCATTTTAATATAAGTAATTTAACACATAATTTAGACTTACATTAATGAGACGTAGCAAAAAGGTTAAAGATTTCAGACGTTAATTCTTAACAAATACGGTTTCTTTGTTATGTTAATTCTTAAAAAATACGATTTATTAGTTATGTTAAGATCTAGTAAGTCCTCGAAATTGCTGTGCCCCAACAGGGCGTTATATGTGGACCAAAGTATGATCATCTGCTGTAATAGTTTAATATGACATGCCATAAACGGTTTATTTCGACTTCTTATAACTATGAATGATGAGTGCTAGTAAAATATTTTTATGTAAAAGAGTTACAAATGAATACAGCGTTTTTGTGGTCTTCACCTAAGATCTGATCTGCCTACAATGTATTGTAGATAGTATCGTCATGCTACAACAAAGCCAATCCGATCTAGCAATTTATTGGCGCATCTTCATATTTTTTTATGTTCCCGTTTATGGGTTGAACTAATTTCAAAAACTCATACAATCCAATTTGTTTCAAGTTGGGAATGGCGCTTTTTATGTTTCATGGTACGTTGAATGAAGAGAAGTGTTGCCATTTCTTTACGTCTTCCATCATAATTACTGTACATATTATTTTTTATTCATTAGACAACCATAATGATAAATGTGGATTGTGTAATACAAAGCAAGATAATCTATAACTTTAATAAGGCGTTTTTCAAAAGTTTATCAAATCTTTTGTGTGTATTTATGTAACCAGTATAACTACCGACAACTTTAATAATAATTTAGTCATTACATCAAAATGAGTCTTTGTCAGATAATGAAAATAGCCAGCTATCAAAACTTGCTCCGTATAGCTACCGTAAAGGTCTAAAGCTGGCAACACTGACCTCCGGTCGGGAACATATTGCTTTAAATAATACCCGATGTAAGATAATACTTGGTCTAAACATGACTGGTTTTTCAATGGCCAATATCTTTTCTTTAGTGCACATGTCGTCAGGTGCCCACTGACAGTTTACATATTTATTTTTATTTATACCCGCTCAAACATGCTCTAGTTAAAACAGAAACAACTTTTGTGGCGAAAATTTTATAATGATTATAAAATTGCTTTTGGACGCGGACTCCTGTCGAGTGCTCAATACTCGTTTTTTGCATAAAAAGTGTATAATTGCATGCGTAATAAAACCGACCGTGTAACTTAGTAGATAATGCGTTAAAGGTGTATTGCGCCTGTCACTTAACCAGTCGTTTATAGAGCTAACCATACTTCATGGTTCTTTATCCTGTATCCTTTGATACGCTTTGTTGATCGAGGCGGCATGAAGCACTTGCCCTGTTCATTCTAACTACACTATAACTGCTCGCATAACGTTTATTAGGGCACTCACTTATGTTAGAATAATTTACTCTTATTATTATAGTTAAAAACATATTTTCGAAGGTAGTATTCAATGCAAGTTGATAAAATTGTGATCAACGTTGCAAATATTAAAATAAATGCGGAATAGATAAAGATAGGTTTTTATTGGTTTTATTCGCCTATGTTTTCTACAACACCATTGTTATTGAAACATTGTTCGGAGTCGGAACGCTCTTTGATATTTGACAATGAGTCTTCATAAAAGATGTTTTGAGAGAAAAAAAAAAACGCGTGCGACCACCTATACCACTGAGTCAAACGCTGTAATTACTAGCTCACAAGGTCACGGCAAGTTAAAACTTTTTTTGCGAAAGCAAACAAATTTTTTAACCACCCGTAATGTTTGCAAAAAGTATTTCGTTTTGTTTTCGATTCTTTTTCTTTTGCGCAACGATAATTTTTACGGTGTGCCATAGTCATTGTTAGCTCTTCCCTTGTTATTGAAATAAATTGCTTTGGATAATAAAAGCTTTCTGGTCGTGTTTTATGATTGTTAATATTGTGGGTGAGTGAGTCTTTGACACGAAGTGTATCTATGCCAGACGTCGATTTCAGATTTTTGAGAGCATTGTCAGTGATTAATGTTGAATAGCGTAGTTTATTTATTCATACAAGTTAGATTTTAAGTAGGTTAGTTTTCCCGCCTAACTGGCCATCAAATTATTTATTTATTTTTAAAGTATGGATTGTAAGGTATTTGCTTGGGATTGAATGCGCAGAGAATTATGTCCACCGTCAGAGATAGGTGTAACCATTGTACGAAACCACCCCGAAACGGGTTATTCCGTATTCATCCTATGTGAACTCATCCGATTTCCTTACTCATCCTAAAATAGTATTCCTAGCTCATCCTATTAGATTTTGTCTTGACACAACACTAATGCAGTCTTTTCTCATCACTAGGTGAATATTCCAATAAAAAGTATGGTTAGCAAAATCAAAAGTCAAAACATTTTCAGAAAGTGAACTATTTATAGGTTTTGGATATAAATATGTACTATTATTATAAATAAAAAGAAATCTGTATGTTAAAACAAGAAAATAACATAATATTTAATAAAATATACTTAAAACCGAAAGCCAAACTTGCACGTGCTAATAAAGAAAATAATAGTAACGGTTTCATTTACATCTAATAATGAGTCACCAAGTTGTATTTTTTTCAAGTTGTATTTAAAAATCATACAGTTTACATATGGAAGACGATGTTTTTTAAATCAAAGTTGATTGAGTCTTGTTTGTCAAAATTTAAAAATATTGCTGTGTTAATCATATAAAAAATATGTTATATATTAACCTTAATTTTAAAAAATTAACATACCTAACTGTTTTATACAACATTTATAAATAAATATATTATTTTATCAGACTTTTTGCAGTTTTATTTGACAAAACGACTAAATTAAATTTTAAACTTTTATTCCGACCGTACAAAATATTCTTATTTTTAAAATGTTTTGTTATAGGATGAGCTAGGAATCATTTTGGGATGAATAAGGAACTAAAAATTGAAATATTTGCTTTGGGATGATTAAGGAACGAAATTAGGATGAGTAAGGAAAAAGTTTCACGTCGGATGAGATCACATAGGATGAATACGGAATAACCCTACGAAACACCTGTCCTGAATGACTTATAACTTTTGTTCGCTACGACTGGAGTCGGCGAAGGCAATTTCCAATATGTGATTATGAAGACAACAAGAATAGTAAGAAACGTTTTTGTATGTTTTTACGAGCGTATGCAACGTCACATAAATACATGAAATGTATAAATTTTGATCAATTGAATCATGTTCACGAAGAAGTTAATTTAGGAAAATTATACATAAGTGTACTACTCATATTATATCCTAATCGTTGGATAAATATCTTCTATAATCTAGGACCCGAATAAAAGTAATGGATAGCTCATAAAATGGAAATTACCATAAACGTGTGGTGGTCACGTTTGATTAATTTTAATTCAAGTAAAATGTTCGCAATATTATTCCAATATTCATAAAAAATATACAGGTGTAACGAGCTGCACCAATAAGTCGTATCTTACGTCACATCCGAACGGCGGACAAAGGACACGTCTCTTAACGCCAGACGCCAATTACAATATCCCGATAACGCTGCTAATTATAATAGAAGTGAACACTGCGTCTCGAAGTGAAAAAAAACTAGACAATATTTGCCGGCATTCGGTCCTGCGCACCGGCTGACCGGTCATCCTTGGCCGGGGCACCTGTCATTCTTCAATTAAACCTGGCGACACATTGCCTTAAATAATCCCTCAAAATGAACGCTTGCTGCCCTAGCTTTTTTGCATTGAATTTTTCAGTGTCCGCACGCAAGTATGACGCCCGTCGACAACAGATGGCGCCGCCTGTACACCATTTTTGTAACAAGAATGTTTCAACTTATTTCATTCAAAATACATACATACGAATAGCGAACATTTTAATTTAAATAACCAGAATAAATGAGATTCGCCCATCAAAATCTGAAATAACCTGATTTCATCGTCATCTCAGTGTTGCATGGATCGTCAACTAGAACACTTTGTACTAGGACAACATAAGTTACGTAGAGATTGAATGTCTCAGTCGCAGCCTTCTATGTGTTTCTGTAGACCCGGTGTAGCCGGTGTTAGTGTTACGAAAGGACCTGCGGTTTGGCCGATGTGTCTTGTGGTGAAGTAAAGAAGCGGTGCGATTTAATTTAATATTTATGCAATACTGAAATATTAATAAGTGTTCATTTTATAACAGAGCTGCATTTAAAGAGCATTTTCTGATCGACTCTAGCCGACTCTACAACGATGATTTGCTTGAGTTAAGTATCTAATCCGCCATAAATATCGATGCAGTAAGTAATGGAAGTCTGAAGACGAAAAGATAGGTAGATACGGAAGTTAATAAATAATGCCTTCCTTTATTGTAAGATCAAGAAAAGCGAGTTATCTTCAGCTTATTACGGGGAGTCGAGGTACCAGGCGCGCAGAGATCGCGGGAGGCCAACTTGTGACGTACCTAGTTTGGATGTTGTGAGCGCGGCCGGTGTGGGCCACGCGCGTGTGTGCGTGCAGCGTGTGCCGCGTCACTACCACTGACGACATTTTGACGCATTTCGTTTCGTTCTAAATGTTTATTTTTATCGTGATCTACATAATTATTGTTACAAAAGTGCACCAAATTCGATTTGCTGCATATAAACATGATAGTTAATGTTAAATTTGAATGTATCGCGAACGAATTCAAAATTCGGTATTTGAAAGAGTTTTTATCGCATCGCTCTGGGCCGACGCGTCGAGGCAAGTGGCGTAAAGCGACTTTTTTCTAATTCGTAAGGTTGACGCTCTCTTGTTCACACGGGGGCACGGCTCGCATCGCGATCGCTGCCTCTAAGAACTGCCTATGCGGAAACACAACTTTGCTATTAACACGCGTTCCTGTGCTATGAGATACTGCCACTTAGTACGTACATAGCCGCGTATGTAAGTGTTGGCTTAGGAAATTTTCTCCACACCGAAGCGTTTCAATACAGACGTTTCTAAATGCGAGCATCGAGTGTGCATGTGCCTCGTTTGTGTACATTTTCCACATGTGAAAGTTGCTGATGTTGTGTTTTCAGATTCGTTCGTGAGCAGTTTCTATGATTCGGGTACTAGGCGAACATGAAATCTGTGGAGGCTGGGGCGTCGGCGCGCACGTGTAGACGGTGTATTTTTGGATGTGTGCGTTATGGTGTTATCTAATATGTTTTATCTGTTTGTTATCAAACGTAACTGGTCACACATGCAAAAACGAGTTTGATTTTGGTAGTTCCAAAATTATTTTGTGCAAACGTGTTGGGTTGTTGAGCGGAGGGTGGATGCACTGAGTTGAGTGTACTCATCATCTCCTAGTGTTGGCGGTGTCATTGACTTGACGGATGACGAATAAAAACCACGTGGCGAAAGAATTTATTTTCTAGACAGTCTGGGTGTAGTCATTGGCAAATTGAGAACGCGAATTTTAGGCAATAAAGCTTTATGAGATTCTTGAAAATAATGGAGTCATTGTTTTGGGAGCTGTGTGCATGTTTTATAACAAAGAATAATTCATGGTGGTAGTTCGTAGAGATTTTAACAAAAAAAAAATGAAACCATCAAACTAAATTTTTGATTAAAATATATCTTATAATATGCATATTATTCAATTATTCATATTTTCATAGGTAGTCATTTTAAAATTCCACAACTTTAATTTGCTTTTCTTTTTTACATCAATCGATGCATTCATTACATTATGCCGAAGCTATCTCGCTTGGTTCAAGTTAAAATGCTTTAAAAAAATAAAAGGATCGCCGACGAGACTAAAAATACTTAATCGATTGTTAAACACCTGCCTAATTTACCTATAAGTAAGGCTTAATGTACACTGGAATAAATACACTTTTGTCGCTATTCAAATTACCAGTCCTTCCTGCGAATAAGTTCTCTACATAGAGCTTTAAGTATTTCTGAACTTTATATGCTCATTATATTATTATATTTTTGATACTAAGATAAAATATGTAATGGTATGATCGTTTTTAAACTTTCAAGAAAATTGAGACAAATGTACGTAAAGTTATAACAAACTTGTGTGAATGTAAAATGACTTGTTTTACAGTAATTTTTTTATCAAATATTTTTTTGCAGAGTGGTTGTGAATGGTAATTGGTATTTAAAATGTATAAATATGACCGGCATTTTTTAAAATGATTATGTATTGCAATTCTGTTACCGTCGAATGTTGTCCAACCAACCGTGTCAAAGTAGGTGCCCTAACGTCCAATTAAAAAATGTTTACGCGTTTTAAATCCTACTATATTTGTGTCGGTGCACTCATAATGCAGTGTAAAAAGAAAAAAAAATGAACAAAGAACGATAAAATAGTGTGCAGAAAGTCACTTAGTCTACACATAAATTGATAGAAAGGGGGAAGTAGCAAGCTAGCTCTACGCAAACGTTTGTATGTGTATACCAGTGTATGATGTTGTGACTGTGACATACAACATATGTGTATGTGTGTGTGAGTGTGTTTGAGGAAAAACGAAGTGCAACATTTACGTAACGCACGATAATTGGTCAAAAAAGAAAACTCAACGACATTGGCACGTTTTGTTTTGTGTCGTTTCATAAGATTGACGATCGATCGAACGATGTAACACAAATATTTTTTTTTATTTTTATTGTTTGCTGCCAACCAAATATTGTCTGATTTTTAAGGCATATAATGCCCAAATAATAATTACCGGACTCAATAAAAAGCAAGGTGTGATTGTTAATTATAGGTGATTTGTAAGCTTTAATATCAACTTCCTTTTGATTAACAATTTTTGGTATATTGAAAGGCGATTTCTGTGACATTATACCCTAAAATAAAAAAATATGGACAATTATGCATCAGATGTATGGTTATTTATTTGATATAAGGAAATAATTTCTGGGAAATCATAAAGTAGTATTTAAAATAAACATTTTGTGTTTTTTTTAAAAGTCAATGGATTAAAGATTACGGAATAAAGAACAAGGACGTCATATCAACAAAGCATACAACTAAAATATAGGGAAACAAATGAGCAATGAAACAACTAAAATCTCTGGAGAACCAGGATAGCAACGCAATCACGAAAGTGTGCAGTTAGATTCCACCGAAGGCGGATGTAACCGCGGCGTTATGCAATTGCTGATGCAACTAAACTTGGGTACCACAAGGCTGCACCGCTCGTCTGCATGACCTACTAACTGCAACCTTTTTGCGGCCTAGCCTCTTTTGAAACTGCCCGGCGAGACCTGAACTCTTTTGTAACCATTTGAACTTTTTGACGTTTGAAAATTGACAGATTCGAAGTTTGAATGTAAAAAAGAATAAAAAATGTGGAATTATATTAAGAAAATAAATGAATACTAACATAAACTATTTTAGCATAGTTTTTTCACAGTAATACGCGTGCACAAGGTGAATATTTTATTAAGATTATTATAACAATGAGATTCAACTGAATTATAATTTTTTAAAATACTAACTACCATAGCATAAAATAAGAGCTTTTAAATGAAATAATTTGTTCGTAAACATAAAATTAATTTAATTAACATTGGGCCGTGCGATCTTTGGCCTTTTTGTTTAGTTTTTAATTATAAATAGTATTTACTGTAGGCAAATTTTACTAAAATACCTCATTAGGCTTTGCGACCCACTGAGTTAATTTGAAACGGATAATTATTGCGCATTTAGGAACATAACTTAATTTTAACGGTTTAAGAATGAAAAAAAGTAGTTTTGCTTAATGATGTGTTTAAATTATTTTTTACGATGACGTAACTCCATTAATGAACACATACTAGGTAGTTTGCCACGGCTTAATTATTGCTGTGTGTGTAGAATAAAACCTTTTTATAGTTTGGAATTATCTAGATACCTACTAGTATTAATATGTCACTTGGTATCCTTCTTTGACTGCGGACCGGAAAACGCAGCGTGGGAAAATGGCAGGATTATCTAGTCGAAAACATAATGGTGGTTATTAAGGGGGACAGTTGTCCAGCAGTGGACGTCTATCGTCTTACAAAAAAAGCGTAACAAGTAATTGTAACAGCTGGTTTTGAAAATTTCCGAAATATTGAAAAGTTAGTTATGTGTAGATCGTGATTCAGTAACTGCAGATATCTTACAATGAAGGTAAAACTAAGTATTTGTGCAGGAAATGTTAAAAGGTTTTAGACTGACTATGACTTTTCGATTTTGCTCTTCTAAGAATTCGACGTACAATTTTAGATGATTTAAGGGAGGGATTGTTTTAGTTAGAAAACATCGCATATCTTATGTGTTTAAAGAAAGAACAATTGTAAACTTTTGAAGGATACTACTGGTAATAATAAGTGACGACTGGAATAATTGAACTTTAAACTGAATGTATTTGCCGCAATGAGTACAAAAAAATGTTATTTGTCTTTTTTACTAATACACAAAGTTTCGAAAACTATAATTTGGTCGACAGGATCAGAAAAATCAAAGTAACCCGATAAAAACCGGAAAGCCGATCAACAGATACTCATATTCCGGTACTAATCGGTTACCTATAATAGGAGACATACATCCATACGTATATCACAGAGGTGGTCAAATAAAATTTGTGTTCAAACAAAACAAAAACCAGTTCCCGAGGTTTATTGACTCCTTTAAATATTTCCCGAGCTCGGAACTCTATTAAATTTTAGAGAAACACGACATTCTGGCGTTTATTGTGACTCTTCGTAGCATGTGTAACATTCATGTAAGTAAGTATGTTGCACGGTTGTTTAAGATGTCGATTTGTTGTTGGGGAGCTTTTAAAACGTTCATCGATTGGAAATAAAGCTTATCTCTATCCGGACGATAAAATATTGACTTCTGTTTTTTTTTTTGTTGTTTTGTAGCAAATATTATTGAAAAAGATAGACGACATTAAAGATAGACAATAAAGCAGTTAGCGAGCGATGAATCATTGTCGTGTCTAATTATGTTTTATTAATCTCTTAGTGTCTTTGATTAATACCGATTTATTTCTTTCGGATCTTCCAATAACATGAAGACAGTCGAATAATATTCACTACAAAATATTTTTCACTGGCGACTAGTTAAACATAATAATATGTGTGTTCTTTGTGAGAATTCAAAATGTCCGGTCAATTATATCGTACAGAGGAATTACTTACATCGAAAAGCTATTTATGAGGCGAAAACCAGTTTGGGCACAACTGCAGCATGCGGCCACAAAAATTGTCAGCCTCCACACTAGTGGTATTCAAATTCAGCAATTGGTGTGCGATTAATGTGTCGTGTGTCGTGAGCAGTGGCAATAATACGACGCCGAACGCAAATTATTAATGTTCGTAATTTGGCACGTCCGTAAATAATCATTTTATTCTTGCATAAACAGAGGGGCACCTGCCTAGGCCTAGAGTGCTGCACACTTAATTATTTAAACATAAAACCTGTAATTAGAAGGCCCAGCTGTCGCCTGGCCTTGTATTGCACCTTTGTAATGCGACATGCTGTATTTTGCATCGCAAAAAAAACACATTTTCAACTTCAATTCATGAGCGGTTTTTGCGATTAAAAAAGAAGCAATGTAGTACAAACGACTTGATCTCGCGTTCTTTGTTGACATTTTTAACTAGATGATATTATTAATCTAATTTGCATACTGTGGCTACCGAATATCTATTTTCAATGGTAGATTAAAATGGCAAAGTAAGTGGCATGTTTGAGACAGCTTGCCCCTATTATTCGTCCTTATTCCACGATAAAATGGGAAATAAAGATGGTCGATTAGATTAGGTTCTATAACGATGTATTTTGTCTATAATATTGCCTGAATTTTTTAAGTACAATAGGTTACTTGTAATTTTTTTTAAAACTACAAAATGAACATCTATTATTTTTGAAATTCTAATCAATTAAAGCTTTCAATCAAGAGGATGTGAAGTATTCGTTTTCTTAATCACTTGTATTAATCAAAAACCAGCAGCCTCAATTTGATAAAGCATAGTGATTAAGAGGGTCTTCGTTTTACATGTTTTATGCAAAACCTCAATAGACTTATATATTTAACCGTCCGGTTTGACAGCCGTGTGAAACCATTTGCTAAAACGTATCCCGAAAAAAGTATAATATGTTTTTTTCTCAATTACTAGTCTTGTGTCACCTGCCCATTTTTTGTAATTACGTTTTTTTCTCCTATTGTTTTTAGTCGTTTTAGACCAACAATTATGTTTTAAAATGAGTGAAACCGAAGAAATAAACGGATATATTAATTTCCGGACACAAAAACTGTTAAGATATGAGTATCATGTTACTTAAAGAAGCATAAAGTGTCATATATTTTTAATATGGCAGCGCACGGGACGTTTAGAACGAGACATCACGATTAACATATTCCGAGCGCCGTATAAGCTATTTTTATGGCTAGTGTTCCCTTAAAAAGAGCATAAAATGGTCAAGTTTTATCACAATCAAATTACGCCGTGTTAAGCAACGAAATTGCTCGTCTACCCATATTATGTTACCGAAATGGGAGGCTCGGTAACTGTAGGGTTGGTGATCTGACGAACGCCAAACGTTTGACTTCTTTTTGGAAATAATTTTCCCGTTCATTGTGATTCCTATTTGTTTCGAGGTTTATTGGTAAAGTTATTTGATGAGACTAATGCGTTTCAGTACGTATCATTTATAGTATTTTCCGTATTTTTTGCAAATACATTAACAGATTATTTATAAGCACGGCACAAATAGTTTTTCTATGTCTATAATTTTCTCCTTTAATTATAGTATTGTCTATTATTTGCGCGAACACTACACATTTGAAATAAAACTAATTTTACGGATTAAACTCGCGTGTATTATGAATTACTTGCCCGTGACCACGAACGCTGTAAAGAGCTCAAACGTCGGGTCCCTAAATAATATGTTTAGAGCTTATAATACAAGTGAGTTTAATCAGTTTTATTTCTTATATTTTACTTTGAGCTTGAAAAGCTTTTTCTCTATCTTAAAATATGAGTTACGACGCGAATGTACCTATGCTGACTTCAAAAAAGCTCAATCGTAAGTTCGACGGTTTTTTTTGTATTAGCGGGCAACCCTACCCGGACTGACAAAGGAAGAGTACAACGTGCCAAGCATAAGTTTATGAGCAAAAAAATAGCCGGCTAGGGGCTCAAGTTAGTGACCTATGATGACGCAATGCCGAAAACGGGCCATGCTGCAAGCGGCGGGGTCAAGGAAGTTCACAAATCGCCACACGCGGACACCGTGATTCGGCACACATGTGGCCCTTTTTTATTAATTATTAGGTAATTTTATGTATGTGGTGCGCAATAGATGGCTGTGGTGCCGTCTCGCTTGCGCGTGGTTGAGCGAAGAGGAGGAATTGTCTTTGGGTAGAGATAGAGGCGCGCGCTGGGAGCCGATTGATCTTTTTTATCTTATTTATCTTAATTTTGTCTTTGCTAATTTCTTATGTCTACTAAGTCTAATAATCTTATATTTTTTATTTATTTACTAGTCTCTCTCAACATAAGACGTCATGTCAAAGTGCTAGCAGTTAGTTACTTTTTGAGCCATTGAAATGAGGTTAAACCTTAAGTAACATACGCAAATCGTAGATAAGTTTTCCTCCTACCTCCTGAGCAGGTGTGGTTTATTGCTAAAAAATAACCATGACATAAGCGGCCGAGTCACCATAGACAAATGCTTAAGTCATTGCCATCTTAATAATATTTTTTTCCATAGTGCGTGTTATTTTTACATCAGATAACAATAACTTAGTTTGTTATGACTAAAATACCTTAACCATTTTCAGTTGGTGGAAGGTTGTTGAACTTACTATCATACCTATATGTTTTCCTCTAGATTATAATGGATATAAATATGTTAGTCCGTAACCGAAGTCTGAAATTACAATTTGCTGCGTAATTATAGACACTTTACAAAATGGTCTAACAAAGGTGACTGAAAATGGTCTAAGTCGACGTTCATTCATTAACATCTATTTATAAATAGTAGAGCAAAAGTACTGAAATACATTCTATATTAGTGATAGTGGTCTGACGTCTTTAGATTTTTATCTTTTTCTAAAGTATTGTTTTTTTGTGATAAGCTTTGTTTAAATGACATAAACAAAAATATCATAGTTTTATAATTTTGTACGTAACATCCGATTTTAAATAGGCTGATTCATAGACATGAATGTATTATTAGATTGTTTTACGTTTTCAGCTTTGTATACAGACGGTCAAAAATGAATGAAGTAACAATATTGATTCTGATTTAATTTTGATATCAATATCAGACTCCTAAATATGTCCCTGAAACTTTGACCAAATGCCTGTAATACTAGTAGTATCATTATACCTAACCTGCCTATGATAAAACAAAAGAAATCATGACAAAGGCAACAATCAAAAGTATGTATTTTAAGCATTCCAATTTCAAATGCGCTAGTAAGACACAATGCACCTATCAAAGTCATCCCCCTGGAACCCGTTGACATCCAGACGTATATAAAACGACCGACCTATCTATATGATGTGCGTATCGTCCGAATCGTCCGGGCGTCGGTCCCGAGTCTATTTTGAACTCGATGCTGGGTTGTTGAACTGGTATAATTCGGCAAACAGCGCTTTATCGCACCGCGCCACCGAAATACCTAAACGATAGTTCGTATTAGGCCAGTGTTAGTCTGGAAGCGGGTTTTGGGTGTAAAGGTGGCTGCATATTTAATACTGATTAAATTTGACTAAATAAGGTACCTACTATCCATTAATAATGACTACTACTATCACCTATTTATAGTATATTATTGAAATATACTGACGGGAGCAATTTAAGTATAAAAAGACAAGAAAATACTTGCCTTTTATTTATTTTAACCATTATTTATTATTGATGGGAATACTCTTTTTCCATGATCATTATTTTATGCAACGAATCGAGTTTAAAAAAATGATACCCTTAAAAGCAACCATAAAGTTGAGAAAGAAATTAAGTTAAAAGTTCAGCGCTCCAAAAAATTCCGATGTCACTCTAAAGAAGGTTAAACCCACATACATATGTAACTAGGTACAAAAAGGTTCACAACCTTGCTTTTTAAAAGTTAAGGTAACTCTCGCAAATTATATGGCACAATAATGATAATTAATTATTAAGTGATCACACGCGGAATACAACGCACAAGTGTTTACGCGAAACGCGACGCTAACATGCGAAGAGCGGGCGTGTGTGTGAGTCTGTCAGTGTGTGCGTGCCCATCTCTGTGTGTGTACGTGGAAGCGCGCGATGAAATAAAATATGTCCGGTCAACGAACTCGCGGTCGGTGCCATAAAAATTGCGATACTGGCCGAAATTCCGCCGGAAAATCGAGTATCTTAGACTCAACGTGACATTCCAATTACACAACCTGTCCACGAAAAAAAAAATAACAAGCATCGCACTCGATGAAATGATCGAATTCCACGCAGTCCGTAAATTCGGCGGCCAAATATGGCGCCGGAATAGGAAGGATTACAGCTGTGCAGTGAACTCTTAATATGCACAGTGCAAGCGAGTTGGGCAGCTGGCCGTTTCGCTCTTTGTCGACGGCCGCATCACAAAAATACCCTAGACATCCTTATTTAAACACAAAACAAAAAGCTAAACTGACATCTGTCACTATTATTAACTTTAGAATTGCAATTCAAAAGTTAAATTGTTTGACAGATGCCCGTGCAAAAAGAAAACAAAAGAAGTAAAAAAGCATACTCACAGTCAAATGTTTTGTCTGAAACGCGTCGTGGAGTGATGTTTTTTGCTACGAATTGACAGTTTTGTTATAGATGAACATTTCCGGGTGGCGCTCGGTGCGCAGATCAGCTGATTTCCATCCGATGACCTTGCGGGCACGTCCCTCTTCGTTTTATTCATAGTATTTACAGTCGCGTTGAGTTTGTTATTGATGAGTCAAGTCGACTTTCTCGCTCTGAGCCTCCTCTTCCTGCAGGACGAGGTTTCCTCTGGGCGCGTGCCGGTCGATATTCTTCGTCTTCCGCAACACATGTTGTCTCATCGAAGATGGGAGTTAGTAGATTTCAGTGGGATCCAGCCCGAGCATGGTGGAGTCTCAGTACTGACCTGTGGGATCGAGTACGAAGACCGCCATTTTTTTCTAATAAGATTGTAATGGGTTCAGTACAGACCGGTGGGATCCAGACTGCCGGGCATGTTAGTACTGTCCGGTGGGGTCTAGGGTGGAGTCCATGGCGGTTTAGTAAAGTCCAGTGGGGTCCAGGGTGGTAATATCCATGTTGGGGCACAGTTAACACAATAGTTCGTAAGTGCACGGTCGCGGGAACGAGCGATGTGGCCGCGGCGGCGTGGACACGAGCAGTGCGCGCGGCGGCGCCCGCGCACGTTTATATGATAGGATCGACGTCTGCTGTCGCCACCTGGCGGCGAGCGGAGCGAACGCTACTTTTCCGATGGGCGCTGGGCTACGAAGGAGTTTTCCGAACTTGAAAAACTGCGGATTTCTTTCTTACCCCTCAAAGGTCAGCTGATTTGAGGGCGCCGTCTTGAAATACAATAACAGTATGTATGAATAAAACTGTCACATATTAGCAGTGGCAATTGAAAAAGATCAAACAACTAACTTTTATCTGTCTGCAGTCTCTAGGAATCAAGTGTTATGTATTAACTTATTCGGTTAGGTGTACGCAGTCATTAAGGCATTTCGTGATGGGCAAATTATGTTGTAAGTATAAATTATCGCTCATATATCCGTACAACATAATTAAAAAGAAGTGAAAATTAATCATATATGTATATTTTAATAATGATGAAGGCACCTGTCTCACGGAAATTATTTCACGGTATCTTCATCAATCATAATTAGCGGATTCTTCGGGAATGGTTAATAATAAATGTGTAATATTTTATGGAATAACTAAAGTTTGAAGCGTGCTACAACACCAAATAATTATTTATTGCTATTTAATTTTTATTCAAATTAAGTCTTGTAAATAGAAAATCCTTAAATTAAATTAAGAGTCTAAGTGGATAACTATAACTTTTGGATTGTCAATAAGACATAATAGGTATACAATTGGTGACAAAATATCAAAACAAGAAGAAGAGTAGTTAGATAACAATAAACATAACTCTTTAAACAAGTTAAGTAAGCTTTATTCAACTTGTTAAAGTCGCATTTGAAATAAAATAAGATGGTTGATTCACCGAAATTGAATTCAATTTACGATTTATGTATCTACTTAGGTAAATGGGTTCTACCAACATATCGAGCCTTCCGAAACTCTTATGATAAATGTGACTAATTTACCACGAGCAGACATGCAGAAGTTAGCGCACTAACGAGTGGCCCCACTGAGTTACAAGTAAGAATGTGTCAATTTGCATGTAATGTTATTAATAACATATATTTTTAAACCATCGACAGATATGTGATCAGAATTTCTTTCTCATTTCCTCATGGTTCGTAATCCTTATTTTCAAAATACAACCTCCAAAGATATTTTTATGACGTGCAGCACATGCCAATTCTTTGTATGATAGGATGCAATAATGTCGCAGCAAAATAACTCGTCCGTTTTATTGTAACAATCCGGTCATATGTAGAATTAACCGTTTTCCACATTGCACTGCGCCTGATAATCAACTCGACGCTATATAACTTTCATCTTATCAAAATTACAATCTTGCTCCACTCATTGCAGTATTTTTTGATTTTTTAAAACACACAGTTTTTGTGTTGCGATGGAGGTGCAGTACTGGTTATTTTTAAAATTACTAGCGTCTCTTCGAGGCTTGTTTTTAATATTTAATGTTAATAGATTCTTCAAAACCATTTATTGACTTTAATAGCCATGTCACTAAAAACTCTTAATTTTTTCTTGAATCATCGTAATCAGAAAGCTCTCCCCTTATCATAACAAACAACTTAAAAAACTGCGAATGCATAATAATTTTTTTGATTAAATACTGAAAGAAAAAGACCAACGTCTCAACCAGTCTGAAATAAAGACCAGATATAATAAAATATTATAGCTTTATACGCTAGTAAATATAAGAACTTCCCAAATCCGACTCTCGATAGTGGCACACATACACTCGACATGTTATATGACGTTGATGGGATATTCTTTCGTCCAATTAGTTGTATTGTTTTTCCTCTCGTATGACATTTCCAAATCGATCGACTGAATTACCTTCCAGTTCACCTCAGACTGCCTACAATTGACAATTAAAATGTTGTTTATTTTTATAGTTATGTCATGAAAGGTAATATCGAAACAATTGAACATCTCTCGTGATACAAAGGTATTTTTATGAGGGTTTATAGCAGATAAATTGTGTAGTCTTGGCTAATGAGGTACCAAATAAAAGTTTGCATCTAATTCAGAAGATATTGTTGTAGGACTCAGCTGTCTCTTTGGTGTAATTACATATTCCATGTTATTAATAAACAATTTTATACACGGTTATTTTTAAAATAAATAATATTTACCTTTAAACTATGGCTACTAAATAAAAAGTATTTTACATCAAAGGAATGTGCCATTTTCCAACAAATGGTTAAGTGAGAGTTATTTTTTTCTAACCCGTTAAAAAGACATCAACGCGCTTATAAATAGACAATTCGTTTTAACTCCACTTTTATACACGGTAACGCTTTAAATATCGCTTATCAATCTTACAGAGATAAAATAATTTAATTTTTTTTATATTTATACGTCGCAAAAGGATATTTAGATTTTTGTATTGAAAACTGTTATTTGTATTTTTGTAAATTTGATGCACTTATTTAGAAGCATGTTCAACGAAGTTTTTTCATATTATCGTTATTGGACAAAATTTTTTGTGTTATAAAATAATAACAACCAAGATGCAACAGCATATAATATGCCTACCAAACGGAAGCTATTATAAAAAATAAATGCATATTAATCGTCTTCATAGCAAAATGACGGCGTAAACTCGGGCTTGTCAAATAAATCAAATATATTAAAAAACGCTTAATATATGGCTTCGGGGCTCACAAATGGAACATGGCATAAGGCTGGTTGCGTGTTGTGGATTACCAAAACTTGTAAATTCACCCACTGCTGGGTCACTGTAGAATGTGGATTATAGCCACGGGTAGTTGGTAAGCTTTTAAACTGTACGAGCAAAACGATACTTCATACAAACGAGTACTTTGTGTATATCTGTCTAGCTTTACGGCACCTTTGGTAGTGGCCCTATATCTTTTTTAGGGTTCCGTAGCCAAAATGGCAAAAACGGAACCCTTATAGTTTCGTCATGTCCGTCTGTCCGTCTGTCCGTCTGTCCGTCTGTCACAGCCGATTTACTCGGAAACTATAAGTACTACAGTGATGAAATTTGATGGGAATATGTGTTGTATGAACCGCTACAAAAATATGACACTAAATAGTAAAAAAAAGAATTGGGGGTGGGGCCCCCCATACATGTAACTGAGGGATGAAATTTTTTTTTTCGATGTACATACCCGTGTGGGGTATCAATGGAAAGGTCTTTTAAAATGATATAAAGTTTTCTAAAAAACATTTTTCTTAAAGTGAACGGTTTTTGAGATATCAGCTCTCAAAGTCGTAAAAAGTATGTCCCCCCCCCTCTATTTTTATAACTACGGGGTATAAAATTCTAAAAAAAATAGAGGTGATGCATGCTAATTAACTCTTTCAACGATTTTTGGTTTGATCAAAGTATCTCTTATAGTTTTTGAGATAGGTTGATTTTTATTATATTTGCTGCTACGGAACCCTTTGTGCGCGAGCCCGACTCGCACTTGGCCGGTTTTTCTTTCATAAACTTCAGAATTAATTTAGGTATTGTTCTGATTTTGAGGTAAGTAACTTTTCCGGTGAACATAATATAGAGATCATAAATGTGCTTACAAAGTAATTGACAGTCATTTGACTAAAACAATTTTCGTCACACAGAATTTTGAAGAAATTATAAATATAATTGAAAAAAGTTGAAAAACTGAAGATGCATGATATCATATTTTCCAAGTTTAACTTGTTTTTCGCACACAAATAATGGTTTATATCTTCCTTCTACCTTCTCTTATCTCAGCCATAAAACCAAACAGGCAAAACTTATTCTATAAGCATTTGAACTCTAAAAGTATCTTTGTACGTTTTAATTATTGCATGCTAGACGTACTTACATGAAAAAACATGGCATCTATTATAGTCGCAATTAAAGTAATTGCGGCTATTTTGTTTTTATCCCCATTTAATGTCCAATCAGAGATAAGTCTGGTCGGTATTTCCTTTTCCTCGTGAGGTGAAAACCGCTTTCTTACCCGACGTTTGATATCCGATATGTTCGCGATACCTTCTATCTATGCAAGTCTAGAATTACTTAGGCTTGTGTTTGGAAAAATCTATTTGCATCTCACGTAATATTAGAATTGCGTGGAGGATTCCTTTGCATATTCGAAAGCAGGCTTGGGCGGAAAAGTTGAAACGACTTATTTAATTCAATTTATTTGCAGGTGTAATAATTTGCTGTCAAATGTTATACTGAAAAAAGTTTGATTGTAATTTAGGTATAACTTAAGATGGACTCAGACTTAAAAATAGTATTACGACAAATCTAAACGGACAGACCATGGTTTTCTTTATACATTTTCGAATATTTACGCATCGATTTCTCTTTCGATTTTTATTTAACTTTTTGTCCAATCTTTTTCAATACTTACCATAAACAATTATATTAATGTAATCGTATAATTGTGCCTTGTAGAAAGATATCCTTAAATAAATAAACATTAAAAAGGTTTCTTACAATACAAACCTACAAAACTAAAATTCTCTTTTACTCCGTTCATCTACTGTCCCACATCAAAAGTACCAACAAATTACTAGTCATATAATTAGTTTCCTGAAGATTGCAAGCGCATTTGCAGCTGACACTGTTCCCTATAGGCGATTTGCTATTCGTATTCTCGTCGAGAGTTCCGTACGCACGCCGGTTGGCAATCAGGCTCGCCTAGGCATTCCCTCGATGTCCCCACTATATAATATAACTATCTTACGCGCACGGTGATATTGTGACCTAGACATAAGAATAGGCAACCATTACGTGCAAGGGAAAGCATTCCGACTTGTTTGTTTGAGTTTGCGCTGCAACGCGATGTAGGCAATTTATTGCACTTGGAATGCTATGTAATGATAGGCGTTTGTTTTTCTCGATTGCTAGAATAGTTGTCATCGGTTGGTAGTAGTTTTGTCCTATTTAACAGATATTTTGATTTCGTGTGGTTATCATTAGTGGATAGAGTTTACCTCTTTGATAGTGTTTTGATTTTGGTTAATCTCAATTCTGCTGTAGCTGTATGACCGTAATTATTAACATAAATATTTGATGTAAGTTAACACGGTCCAGACTAATATTTGATCCGTGTCTGGGTGTATTATTAACTATTTATTTCCGGTATTTGTAACTCAAGTTATTAAGGAACTTAGCACGGATTCAGATCATTGCATGAGTTGTTGTATTCCTAATTAATAATTATAAAAAAAATATGCCTATGTACTAAAAATTCCGTACATTCATACACAGTAGTTCTAGTAACAAGACATCCGATTCAGAGGCCAAGGTTCTTACGGGCCCAATGAGCTGCCAGGCTCATTAATAGACAAAGTGACTATGATGCTATTCTGGGCAGCGCGTCGCCCGGGGCAGGTGCCGAGCGCCGACGCTTTCTTATGCTAACCTACTTCGCGAACAGAAGTGTATAGGAGTCGCTTGGTAACTACATTTTTTAATAATCATACTTAGCATCGAACGTTGAAGGCCTAGAGCTAGAGTAGCCAGCTCAGCGCGAAGACCTGCACACCTGTGAAGTATATAAGAGTGTGTTAAGTCGACCTATCCGCACTTGGCCAGGGTGATTGGGGATATATGACTTGATAATTTTGAAAAGGTACTAATTACGCAAATCATGCCAGAAAATGGTCAACGTTTGTCTGATGGATGATTGGGTATAAGATTTAGTCCATTTCCAAGCAGTGGGACAGAATAGGTAGAGTAAAAATAAAGTGTACAAAATCGTGGTTTCAGATGGTTTGGATAAACATACATGCTTACTTGCACTGAAATATGTACAATGTCAATATTTGTGAAGAATGAGCGAGAATATTCGTTACGAAAATGTAGCACAGTATTGCGTCCACCTGTGACACATAATTATGCAATATGCTGCTTCGACTTTGACCTAATACAATGTCCGTGCGTGCCCGACACAAGATCAGGGCTGGTTTTTTTTCTGACATTTGCTTAATCAAGTTTTTTGACCTTTATTTGTTTAAAGATTCTTCCGACTGACATATAGATGCATCAATTGTTGAGTTATATAATAGATTTAATTTATTTAAATGGAATTCTGTATGCAAAACTTCTTGTTAGCCAGTATTAAGGTATGCATCGTGTGAGACGTGATTTATAAAAACCTTGTCTATCACGTGACATAAACAACCTTTAAGGTGTTAAACACAATCATACTTTATCTATACGCATAAATAAACAGACACATATACATATAGGTATATTTTAAATAGTATACAATTTGTTGATTCATACGGAATAACTACGCTACGCTCATATTTAATATCTCCTATAGTTAATCCCAAAAACATTGCGGACTATTTATTAAACACACAAAATTCATACTGATTTATTATTGTATCGAACCACACAATGTGGTGTATTATGAGAAACCAGCCGGATTTGAACCAAATCAGACCAAGAGTTCTTAAATTTAATTACATAATAAAATTAACATTGACTCATACAAAACATGTGCCGCACCCATAAATGGACACAAGATGATCTTTTATTACAAAAAACTGGTTAAACATAAATAGACCAGTCGGGAGACTGTCAGTAGATATACCCAAACATAATTTGTAGTACTTATTAGGACAGAAAAAGGTTAATATATGCTTTGATATTAAGTATACTATCAGAAGTTGCTTAGCAGTACGGGTTTTCCCAACACAAGTTCACCATTTTTCATCTAAAATGTATATCCATCTATATTACCACATACTATTTCTGTATTCTCTGTGTATTCTCGCGATTTTGCGCAAGAAATTCTCAAGATTATTTAGCATTTCTTTAATTTTGTCTCTACATTTGATGGTTAATGGTCTGTGAAATGTAAGGTAGTCACCTAATTGCTACTCCATGCCATTTATTGTCCAAAAATGCATCAAACAAAGCTCGATGTCGCATCGCAAGTACCCCTACTCTCTCTTATCCGACTGTTTCGCAGACATTCACTAGCATTAGATTAACTGTGTACCTAGTTTGCTACATTGTTCTGGATTAAAGCTTCCTGTAATCAAACCTTATAAATGTGAGCTTCTAAAAGAGAGAACGATATACCAGGAATTACCTATCCACTTCTACTTAGGAGTATTATTATACATTTGATTTAACTTAATATGTAGATAATAGACATTAACGCGATATTGAAATCCGCTCATTACTACGATGGGTGCAATCCAATCGAAACGTAACCGAGCAGTAGCTTACGACCATTCCAATTGAATTATATCAATAAAAAGGTCATCAACGTAGGAATTTTATTACGAATCACAAGTAAGTGAGCAGATACTGGGCACTTTATTTTTCTTCAATCTTTGAGATCAGATTTCAACTTAATGATTAATAATGCATTAAAATATTGCGGAAAGTGAAGATTACCGCACCGTTTGTTATGATGACATTATTGTTATAAGAGGTAAATAATTATAATTTATATTTAATTCCAACTGATTAACCCATACATAAAAACCTTCTCCTTAAGTCCCTCTATCTATAAAAATATACGCACCAAAATCAACGGATTGTCTTCAAAAGTAAACAACGGAGTAGTTTTAAACATTTAAGCATACATAGGGACAGACAGACGCAGGAGATTTGCTTTGTACTATGTAGTGATTATTTGTACTATAAGTATGTCTTGCATCTTGGAAATAATAAACTTTTTTGAAACCAAGTGTATTTACGGGCTATGAGAGGTTTGCAAGTACCAAAAAGCAATAGATCTACCAAAATAAAACAATCGTGGAAGGGAAACTTCATTAACTTGTTTGGTTCACAAATAATAAAAGCAAGACAAAGCATGGCCCAAAAGTAGGTTCATTTCACTATGAACGAGTTTGGAAGAAACGAAAGCATTCGCTCGCGAACTCTCTATAGTGGCCGAATTTACACTTCGAATTGTGTGTAGTTCTGTTTGTGTTTGTGATCATTTGGCCTAGAAATGTCAGTTATATTGTGTAGAAGATACAGACAGCCGCAGGAAGTATATTATTGTATTCGGCATTTTTAAGTGGATTAACAAGCAATAATGTTCACTTAAAGACAGGAATTTATAATATTTGACATGCGTACCACATGTCAAATATTACTAACTCATTTTAAGGACAATAATTATTTTTTGTGTTGAAGATTTGAGCAAAATTAACGCAGATAAGTCTACAATATACTGTTTCGAAGTTAATGTGTATATTACCATATACTTTAAACTATTTAACTAATTGTAAGAACTAAAGAAAATATTTAATAGTCTTCATTATTGTTGGGTTGCTCAACTAAGCATTCTGTCACTTATAAATTCACAAGATATATCATTCACCGCTGTCTTTGTGGAGGCGAGAAACATCTAGTAGTAACGAGACACGTCCTAATGGAAAATTTCCCACCGTTCCGGACTTTCTTGCATCATGTAACTTCGAATTTTCTTGCGACAGCCGAGAGAAAGGAGAAAACTCAGTTTCCGGGCCTAAAAATGGAGAGAATTTCTTTTAATCACTTTTATACCATAACAAGCTTAAAACATTGACATTGGACAAGTTTTACTTTTAAAACTCGAATGGAAACACTTTCTATTTCATTTTTATGATCAAAGCAATTATATGCATTCAATTAGATACAGTTTAATGATACTATGTTGCATGTATGCGCTGTGTTCTTTTTATAATGGTTTTTGTCTATAGATCTGTTATAAAAAGAATGATAGCTTCCCATGACAAGACATTAAACGATATGACAGCGTATGGCGTCTCATAAATTGACTCTCGTATGAATAATTTTTATTTTATTATCTAGAGCTTCATTTCAGTGTACACTATTTACACAGTTTAACCAGAAACTGGTTCAAAATAAGAAGACACTACATTGAACTAACACTTTGCTCTAGAAAAAGTTTGCATCTATCTTTATCAGCATTTGAACCTATCAGATTACACAAGTAACACTTGAGTCATCAAAATATAGGTAAAATTTGTGAGCAATCTCACATATTCTTATAGACAGTCATTGCGCTCATGCCGTAGAAGAATCATCAAAAGAGGACGAATCTAATCGCATATCAAGTTACTAACGGTAAATACCCAACATGATCCATTTAGTCAATTATTAGATCCTTTTTGAAGGGCCTTGGTGCGTTCTCCAAATCGTAATTGCAAGATCCGCATGCTAATACCAGCCGTATAGTATTACTATGAGTTTAGTGCGGTTCTGAGAAATATTGCATTCATTTAGTAGTTACCGGGCAATCGGACATAGGTATTAACCTTCTCTGGCGTCTTGGCTTGGCGACAAACGGATAATGTCAATATAACAGGTGTTACGACCGATATCTATAGGGTATTGTGTTACTTATAATCGTGGTGAAGATTGTTTTGATTTTTTTCTTTTACTTGTTAGAACATATTGGCATGTGGTATGTTTACTGTACATTATTAATACTCAAAACCATCAAATGATAAATTGCAATTGAATCAAATTGATTGGTCAAATCGTTCGCTTTTATCTGTGGATATCGGAAGATGAAGATTAAATAGAAAAGAGTTGTCAGGCCAAAGTCAAAACCTGTTATCTACTATAATGTAGTAAAAGGAGGACAGTCCTGGCCTACATTAAAAGGTAAATTGAGAATCTATGAATACTCAGGTAAAAATAAAAGGCAATAGAAAATGATAACATATGGTCGCCTTAGCGGTATCGAGTTAGTCACTGTCTCGTTTAACAAACTACACCGGTGTAATTAAAGAAAAAAACACACACAATGTATTGCAATTTAAAAATTTGCCAATCCGATGACATAAAATATCGAAACCACGATAAACTACGCCAATAGTACCGAATGTAATTGTGCCTGTATTTATTATAAACGTTTAAAAAGCGTACAATGTATTATCGTAGTTATAAATACTTACGACAAGTTTTTTTCCTCGGCATCGTGCAAGGTGCAATACTCCGCCCTGTTTTATTATTTTTGTATGTCATTACTCTTGCTTTAATTAATAGAATACGCTTTATATGCTGATTTATGGCTTTTTGAGTAGATTTTATGCTTAAAAAAATAATTCGAGTCAGTACTTTCTTTGCAAAAAAATAATATGAATATAAAAAATTAAGTGGTCTGGTAAATAAAGTATTTAAGGATATGGAGGCAGCTGGCAATCACACGTGAGGAATTATAATAAACTCACATGAATTGCCCATTGTTGAATTATGTTAAGAGCAGATAACGAAATATGACTCACGCGTACGTATTTGAACACGTAACAAGTATTTTATGATAAGCATCAAACGTAACTATTCTGTGATCGATAGATTTCCTATTTTAAGTAACCACAAGGACGTCACACTTTGATTACGTCATAGGTGACGGAATTAAGTTGACGTAGAACGAATTTATCCCCCGAAGCCCGGCGATGACGGTCATTACCTTTTTATGATCATTACCATTATTATGTAGTTCCTTTACCTGTTCTAGAAAAATATTGGAGCCGAACGATTATTCACTGCATACTCGTATGCAAAAATGCAAGCGATGACCTAAAATTGAAATATACACTATTTAAATGCATTTCTGTTATAAATATTCCAAAGTTACTTTATTTTAGAAAACCTTATGTATTATGTTCTCATAATCTACTCATTTCCAAGAGTCGTAAAACATTGTCTACGAAATTTTACATTGCGTGAAAGAGACCAAGATCTACGTCTTCTTTTGCTATACATTCTATTCGGGTAAATGTGAGAGAAGATTTTCGTAATTTATATACTGACATTCATCACAGAGTAATTTGGAATAAACTACAATTTTTTATTTGTTTCAAAATGGTCACTTTTGGCCATTACTTACCTATCAACAATAAATTAGAAGTGGTTCCATACTTACCATTCACTCGTATGTCGTTGAGAACCTTAGGTTATGTACTTATGAGACCTTCACTAAGCTGATGCAATTTGATCGTAGAAATGGTAAGAAAAGTGTCGAAATATGTTTATATAAATTATATTTTTTTTTTAGTCCTTCCAGTTATTGATGGTCATTTGTGTTTACTGTGCATGTGATGTGTAGAGAATTGATATTATTTTATTTATATTATCATAAAATAATGTCTCATTATAACTTTAATATAAAAATTTAGCAAACCATTTTAAAAATGCGATAGCTTTTATAGGAAACAAATTACTAAACTGGAGTATCAATTAAAGAAGGAAAAAAATTGTTATCACTAATGACAATTTAATTTACGTCATTTTTTATGCAAATTAGTGCATCGATATCAGTTATTGTGTATGTGTTGTGTAATTAGCAGTAAAAGGGTACATAAATCAAATACAGTTGTAAATTTTATAGTTTTTTTTAATTCTAATTTTTAAATGCTTATTTGGCAACAATTATCTAGAGTATTCATCTAACAGTCTTATTATTTTACAAGAGTATAAAATCACTGCCAAAAATAAAGAAATGCAATCGGGTACCAAATGTCAGATAACATTTAACCAAACGGGAAACATTAACAAACGTCGTAAATGCAGAATCGCCTACAAAAGAATCACTGACAAAACAATTCCAATATTTCAATTAAATTAGTCTATTCACCTAATGTTAGTCAATAAATAATGCTTAATCTAAGGTAACTTCAATAAATTAAATTGATAACTTCCGTAGTCTTCAAAGCAGACTTATAAACAATCATATCATAATGATCAGGCAGGCAGTTACAGTCTTTGGTTCCCTATTTACATAATTACAATTTAGTTAGAGTTACATTGATACATGCTTTCCTTTTTTTTCTGTTACAAGAGATTTCATTTCTACTCGTGGATATTAACTTGTGGCGGACTGAGGAACAGCAACAAGAGCCAAACATTGTGATAATTATAGTAAAAAAACAATTAACATAGAAAATGGGAAATTAAAATAGTTTCCTTGGAATAGGAAAGAGACATGGAATTACCCTAAAAATTTGGGGATTTCAATAAATCCCTGTTGGATCTAACACTTTTGCCATTTTGAAAGGCAAATAATTTAACTAAGAAGAGATTAAACTAGTAAACGTTAGTTGGGTCAAGAATCAACATTTTGAAAATTGTACTAACACTTAACACTAAAAATAAAGTCTGTTCAGTATACTCCCGTGGGATCTAGCACAAACATCTTGAGGCACTGAATTCTTCACGCACAAACAGAAAAATCTTCAATAAACACCAGTTGGGTCAAGCACGAACATTTTGAAAAATTTTGATGATTTCCGTGATGATGATGATTTCGCTGTGATGATGAACTTTGGCGAATATCGCCAAAATCAGTAGACGCCGGTGGGGTCGAGCACAAACATCTTGATCACTTTATCGAAACTTCCGAATTTCCAAAAAATCGTCGATCTTCAATAAACTCCAGTGGGGTCCAAACCGAACATTTTGCAGATGATAATTATGAAGTAAAACAAAATATTGTATTTTATTTTGTTTTTCGTAACTTCAATTTGCACTTGAACTTGCAGTTTTCAATAGATGCCGGTCGGATCCAAAACTTTGATATCCATGATGATGCGATTGAACTTGAGAGATCGATCTTTTTTACGATGAGAGCGCACGGAGCGAGTTGTAGCGTGCGTCGTACGCGGGTGCGGTCTATCGACTGATGGCCGCGCCACCACGTGCCTACCTTTTATATCGCCTCTCGCGCTCGGTCGCGTATTTTTTTTTGCGATTTGAATTTGGAAGCTTTCAGCCGGGTGGGCGTCTGCGCCCCCGCCCTTGCGTAGTTTTTTTTTCCGCACCTTTTTGCAGCTAAGATAAAAAATGCCATGCTGCCAGTGAGCACATGTTCCGCAGATAATAATCTGATCAAACAGTTTGTCGATTTTAAATTTTAATTTGATTACCTTGTTTAAGGTGCAAAGTATTAATTTAAATAAATAATTCAGGAACTGGATATGCATATCGTTGGATATTTCGAAAATTCATAGGGTTACTAAAATAAACAAAAATAAAAATTATAAATGTTGGTATCACGCAGTTGGTTTAATCATTAAGTTGTCAGTATTTGTACTAAATAAATATGTGTAAAAATTAACATAGTGCGATAACTATACTTTAGTTAGTCCCCAAGGACTACTCATACCTGTTCGAGAGCTTATATCAAATCTGGGATTTCCGCTTGTTTGCACCAAAACTGATATAGAATGCAGGCGAAGACCAAGCTATTAATATTGTTACCGTGTTACGGTTGCAAAGTAGGTATTATTTAGTAGGAAATCCTGAGACCTAATTATGGAGCAAAATTACGTACTTATATCACTTATCATTTTTGCTTAATTAATATGCAACAGATGCAGAACACTAACGCATTTAAGTAATTTAATTGTTAACAGTAAATTAGTTACCATGGTAACTTGGACATTTTCAGTTCTTACATTATGCTTGCTCATGTACTAAAAATCTGAGTTTATTATAAACAAATACAAAATCTAAATAACCAAAAGTCATACTAATCAATTTAACAACAGATATATCGTATACTTAAAATAAATATGAGTAAATAAGTACATACATACATATATTTTATAAAAGGGATATAATTTACATCTCAGCTGAGTGATACCAACCCAAAGTTATTCAAACAACTGTTTACCCAAAACAGTTTATACCATTTATAAGTGAAAGTCAATACAAAAATGAAGAAAGCTGGAAACACATACTATTTCCGCTTAATGCGATCGCCCATTAATATAATTATAAAATAATAGTGATTCATACAAATTAACTGCATTCGGATATAATTTGTCGCGACACGCTGGGATTTGGCTAGACAGTATTCGTTGGTCTCGACTCCTGCGGTCAGTATAGACAGTCATTAATATAAGTTACTGGCTGACTTCGTAGATACCGCCTAATATGCGTGATAAAAAGTAGTGTTTGATTGTATACAACACCTAATCTTAAAAATAACAAACACAATAGAGAAAGAATCATCCAATTTGATGCATTACTTCATACATCATTCGGCGGTGGCATTTCATTCATATTTTTATTTATAAATATTAATCATTTTTAATATACATGATAATAATATATTCAGTGTATTTACGGTAACTTTTGGCAAAGTAGAGGCCACGCTGAAAGCCGTCACCCATGAAAAATATTTATACCTACTATGTCATTTGGGGATGTGTTTAATTAGGATTCAGTTTTATTTAGGATATAATATGGGCAATATGTAGATAGGTACTGATAAAATTATCACATTCATACATTTATCAGTAAATCAGTTAACAAAAATACCAATACTTGAGTTCCTAATACCTTGCAGAATAAATAAACACACCAAATTCAATAAGTACATCTAAAGATAGCCGATGTAATGGCTTAGCCAAAATAAAACGTATGTATCAAACTAATCCTAGGTATTATCAGGAATTATTGGAAAACATCCAACGAAATATGACTACCGAATCCTAATCTTCACTTAAACTTGTCAAAATAATAGAATCATTATAATCCTATCTAAGTAGAGCCACCGACAAGATAAAATTGGAACTTAGTATTTTTTTTAAGCTAGAAATGTTGACAAATCCTTTTTTTGTTTGAAATAAAAGAATGGACTCTTTCCCGATGTTTTGTTTAATTATTTCCAAGGTACATTAATATAGAGTTTACTTTAACAATTATAGCTAAAAATGTATGTCAATAGGAATTAACCGTTTTTCATAAGGGTGACAAAAAAAATGTCATATATTCTTATTTCCTAACTGACTAACGATGATGGCTTGGAGGAGCCTTGTCATCATCACCGGGCTTGCGGGGGAGCGGATGGCTCTCACCCCTAAATATTTTTTGCAACAAAATAATCTGGTTCTTAACCAAATCTACCGATCAGCTACGCCAGGCCTCAAGATTGCATTAAAGTTTAATAATATTTCTGAAACTAATACTTCACATCACACTAGTTGACAAATACTTACTCATATCTTGTGGTATAAAATCGACGTAAACCAGCCTCATTCTCTTTCTAGGATGACGTCAAAACTAAATCCCCTTTATCGCCAACGCCACGGCTACCCATTACACCCCAGCACTAATCGGATCAATGTAATCCCACAGACATCGCCGAAGCAAACATCGACTAATATCCAAAAACAATAGACCGATTAAAAACGGTGGCTAATTTGCGACAAATGCCCCGAAATTCCATGCGCTGGATTAGACGGGATTTAATTTGACAATGGACGGGACTTTGAAATGCCGTGATCATTTTGCGACATTGTTAGAGATGTTAGATATGGATCATTTAGCCGGCATGCGGGTGGCAATAAATAGGCTTTGCGTCTGCTGTTCGGAACTTGTTGCGACTTGAAGGAATTAGGGAGGCTTTCATGACAAGTCGGAGTTTTGGTGTTCTTCTATGGTACGAAAAAAGGGTTACTAGGTGATGTAGATGTAGATGAAGGAGTGTGTGTTTCATTTGTCACTCTGACTCTCGGTCATTTTCAAAAACCTTTATTTGTCCTAGCCCTAGAATACGTCATACAGAGTACAATATTGCATAGGAAAAATCTTCCTGATTTACAAAAAAACTTCATAATTTCCATTAGATACTAACAAAACCTTCACAATTTTCCAGTACATTCCAAAAAGTACTATTAAAGGTAATGTAGGTAACCTATTAGGATGTGAATAATGGATAGTTAAATGATCATGTGGGGTGAATTACTCTTAAACCACAAGTTGGCTCCTGCCGATAGGCGGCAGTCGCGACGACCGCACTCAGACTAGACTAAATCGTCCGGCCAAATTGTGTCGCGTCAAACTATTTAATCTGATTCGACTTTGTGATTAATTGATCATTAATTCATCATCATAGCGAATCACGTTCGAAAAAATATACCTGCCTAAGACTCTTTAGTCTACGCCTGTACATATAAGTTTTAAGTACAAAAGAACCCAAAGTTTAATTGAAGGAAGATTTTAAACGTTGATACAGTTAATTTTAATTTCAATTAAACGGGTTTTTAACCATTTCTAAATACATATGAATAAAGAAATAACATGAACAATAAAATTGTTCATTTATATTTAGGTAATGTAGGGCAGCAAAATAATTAACTTATCACTTAATTATTTGGATGCTCTATGTTAGTGGCACTTATAAAAATGTTGTAACCCCCTTAATGAAGCCTAACCGTCAAAAGCTTACGGCATAAAAAGCAAATAATGACAAAAACAAACAAATGATTTGACGTACACAAAGCATTGACGTATATCAATCAAAAGTGTTAACATAATGTATGGCACACGCCCCACAGTGTCACAATGCAATATTAAATACAAATTAAAATATTACGTGAACATAACACTTACCGTTTCCGATCTACCGGTTTGCAAATCACCAAGCGATTATTATTCTTAATTAAGTATCTTAGCTGACATTGTATTTGCGCACGTAAGTTTCATTAAAAAGTGTTTCCTAATCATTTGCGTATGTATTAAATGATTGTTTGCAAAATATATTCGTATCAAAGTGTTATGATTACGTAAAGAATGAAGTATTTTATACAAAACCAGTAAGTCCATATTCGAAGGTACATGATGGGTAGACATACACTTCGTAGTAGTGACCGATACAGGTCGAATCTTATTTAAAAATAATAAATTATGTACGATCATACTCTTTAAGCATTTGCAAGACAATTGATTTCTATGTAATATTTGTACAAAATTATTCCAATGCGTTCTTTAGCTTGAAGAATTGCGAAAATATGACATCATAGTTTTTAACCATACCCATCTTTAAAATAGAGTAATATATTTGCGAACTTATTCCACGCAAGTCGAGTATAATAGTAAAAATATTTAATAATTAAAGTAAAAGTTGAACTAATTAAAGGAAACATATTATAGAAAGTGTTATCATCACGTGCCTTAGGGGTTTACCTTTTGCGTCAATTGCTTTTCATGATATCCTTATAAGGGCCGGTGACAATTTCAGTTTTGATATTTGACTTATTGACCTTTGCGGTTTCAAACGGGTTATTCATCATGATATACCAAAAGGACGTTTTAATAGTACACATGGTACAGTTTTTTTTTTTCGGGAGGACTTAGCTGTTATCCTCAGACAACTTCTACAACTTCACCGGACTGGCGGGGGAGCGGAAGGCTCACACCCCTAACATGGTACAGTTGAAACTTTGACATAAATGCCAACTCAGAGCATAAGATGTGTAGATTATTAATAATAATCGTTATTAAGAAAATAACATCATAAATTATTGGACAGTTTATTCTAATTAGGAAGAAAATTTCGGTAACAATTAGGCGGACACACCTATTTTAGAAAGACGACAGACGCCTAGAATACGGAAACTATAGTCAGACTTCAATACACTCAAATAAGTACCTTAACGTAGGCTTTAAGCTAACTTTGTCATGTAGAATTGTCAAAAATAATATCAAATTATATCAAATCAACATATAAAGCCAAAATGAACCTTATGTTTATGTTTCAAGTTATCAATCAAAAACAATTATTCCTTGGTCTTTACTTGTAGACCACACCTATGCCACAGATTATAAAATAGTGCCTTTTACGACAACTATTTTATTCGAAAATAGAGTCAAATCTAGTTTAAATTTTAATCGACCGTGTATCGTTTGCTTGAAGATGTTTTAATATTTGTGACCATTACCGGCATTTTTATCGGGCGCCAATACCGATAATCGGTACTGTAAATCGGCGTCAGTTACCCGGTGTTATGTTAATTGTGAACCGTATGTACCGCTTAAGCAATGTCGCTAAACCGCTTAATTAGGTAATAACCGGAACAATCTATCCGTCTACACTTTACATATTTAGGAGGTTGATTCATTAAAAAATCGTGTAACTGTTCTAACTGTAACTTAAGTATTAACTGGTACTGGATTCTATAGAATATGGAATATTTAATGGCTAGGCAGTTAGATCTATTTATTATTTTTTAAATTAAGTAAATACTCATTCAAATGTATGTACCTGAAGATAAAACTATATGTGTGTACATTTTATTTATTTGTTTATTTATATGACGTTTTTTTTTTATTAATTTAAAGACTTATTTCTGCACTTCCATTCTAATTAAAGACTATGTCTCTACTTTTACCGAATTTGTAATTAAGTAATGGATCGTTTACACTATGACCTCAACGAAACGAGATCACTTAACAGTGTTATCGGCTGTACACACACAAAATGAGATTTTACAATTCGCAATTTCAAAAAGAAAGAGCCCACTAATATAAACATTAACACAGGTCAAAATGACGCAACATCACATGCGAATATAAACTCCAGAACATAAAATCCATTGTATTTCCTTCACTAATGTTCACTTCGTCCTTTGTACCTGATTGTACCCCATCTAGTGATAACATGGCCCTTGTAATTGCTTTATGACCTTCACTTGTGCAAAAGCTCCGAAGGTCGCAGACTTTTTTAACATTATGCAAGAAGAAAAGATTTTATTTGCCACGTTTTTTGTCCTTCAATTTTTATTGCAACTTTGTACGTGCCGACTTTTGTGAAAATTGCGTTTTGCATTTTTTTATTTTTTACGATTAGAAAGCGTTTGTGCTTTCTGTTGTTCCTTTTTTATCGACATTGTTTTGTTACTTTTTAATGTAAGAATACAGCAAACAATATCGTTACAGAGAAATGATACAGTCAACAAAAAAGTGTTAACGCATCATTCGTTGACATCTTAACGATATTATGTCCATAGGTAGAGAGTATTGAGTTTTTAAATTGTTTAGTTTAGTCGACATTATTCCGCTACTAGGCAAATGTTTCCTCCAAACCTGTCGTCCACTGGTCTCTTTTTACTTGAGTTTTCATATTTTTATTAAGACAATCAATAACACCACCACTCAACATTTAATTTAAACAAAGCCCTGGGTTTCTCCTGGGGTTAAATCACCTGCAGAATTAAATACACAAGTGGTAAATAGAGACTTAAAACAATACTCACAGTCTAATCAACTTGCTATTTGTTTAGTATCACTATGTCACTGTTACATCACTCCGAACAACGAATTAGTAGACACAATCAATGGTTTTTATTAAAAATGGAGTCCCGTTGATGTCAAATGACGTACACAAACTAACGGAAAAGAGTTATAATTCCTACAAAAGGGCCATATAAAAATATCTACCAGAAACATAAACTCTGGCCACGAAACTTGTCTTTCTCTGTTGATTTACAGTTAGTTTTATTGAGAACCCTTCCTTTACAATTCACCCTGTCACAGTTTTGAGATAATATATTCATGAAAATCTATTGAAATTGCTACTGGTGAAATGTGTCACTGATCCTACTTACCTGCTACTGTAGATTGTTTTTGAAAGAAAGACATACTAAATAGTAGAAGACTAAAATGTAGGGAAATGGTTAAAGGCGTTTGTAAGTCGTGGAATCCACTTCTGATTATGGTTATAATGTTATTGTTTTAACAACACCTGTAACAACACTTAATTCGCAATAAAATCTTTGATTTTGATATTTTCAAATATTAGACAATTAATGAATTAATTTGTTTTAATGCCACGTGGGAGTGTGTATATCATAAATTACATATTTAAAAAAACTATAAAATGTCACGTCAGCAAACCAAGAAAAATCTATCCTAATTAGCTAGTCAATGATCAATAATGTAACCAGCTACAATGGCAAATGCAATGCTATTTTGCTGACCGTGTATCAGACATCAAGTTACATACATCACTAAACTATGCTTGGATGAACAGGTCACATCGTCTTTCTATATTATGTTAGACGCAGTAAGTTTGACTCATAAATGTACAGCCATAAACTAGCTGTTTCATATTAATAATTCGCCTAGAGTCGGTTCTGTATACAATTATTGGTTTCACTATTGATTTGAATAAAAGAAAGCACTGTCTTTTGCAGCAGAGAGGACGCATTCAAAAATAGGCTTTACTGGGTGCTGTTAAGGTTTTATATAGAATAACGTAGGTTAGGTAGTTGTACCAAATTTGAGTGGTCACTTTGATAACACGGGCCTTATCAAAGTAGCCATATTTTCAACATGGACGGTTAATTTCAGTCCTATGAAATGTCAATGAACTAAGGTTTATTCCAAACGATCGATTAATAAAATACAATTTTATAATATGAGCAAAAATTCCTAGTAAGTTCGTTACAGCTAACTAGAAGTTTCATGTCCTGAAATAAAACGAAATTCAGTAGGTAATTTTAACTTATTGTAATATGTGATATCAATGGTGTAATTGTAATAATTATTACATTATATTTTTAATAATCAATTTAGGCGAATGTAGCAACTGGTAATGATATATCTGGGTTTTTCCAAACTACCCGGACGGGAACTAAATTTAATCTGTTGGGAATTCATATCAATATTTGAACGCCTACATTTAGAACAGGAAAATCATTGTATACGAGTATATTAATTATATTACCGTAACTTAATAATTAATACTACCTTGCCGTTTAGATAAAGGGCTTAGCGACCACGAGATTTTTCGTAATCCTGTTAAATTAGTAGATATCTACCACAATATTATAGCGACATTATTTAATTAATTCAATTTATTCAACTAAGGATATAACTAATTCGATTGTGGAATTCTAGGAAGAACACGACATGCAGTATTGATAAAATTTGTGGTTTATAGGTGGGGTACAGAAAACGTGACCTAAATTTGCAGAATCGAAAAATCACGTTTTAAAAGAAAATAAGTTTATTACTAGTTTAGTTAGGGGAGGAGGGGGGTGTAAATTAAAAAAAAGGTATTTAAGGCGTCATATTTCTAATAACCATTACATAATAAACTGACGACGATTAATTTTAGAGGGCTGTTCTTAAAAAAATTGGTATTCGAGCGTCATTGAAAGTGTATTAAAGCATACTTACCCTTGACGATTCGAATGAGGCATAAAGTTAAAATTATTTTTTGTCTGTAAAAAGACGTGAAAAGAGGAGATGCAGGTTGATATCAACGTCCTTCCGAATAAATTATCTGACCTCCTGAATAGATTATTAAATAATATCAAAATTAAATGGAGGGATATTGTGTTAGAATATGTATTTGCTGTTATAGCGGCAACATAAATTCATAGTTTGTGAAAATATTCAACCGTAGCTATCACCATTCTTAAGATACAGCCTGTAGCGGTACCATGAGTTGGCTATCGAAAACTTACGTACGTTAAAAACCTATCGAGTTGTTTTTTTCATACGACCGATTTTAGTTCTTAGCGTAACCACCAGGGGCGCTGTACAAGTTTTTCATAGACATATTTACGTAGGCGATATCGAGTCCGTAACTTTTAAACTCATGGTAGCGCTACTGGTGCCAGATGGACGTAATATATGCCCCATGGAAATCAAAAATTGATAACGCGCTCGAGTTTTCAAGGTGACGTTTTTTTATAAGATTCATCGTTTCGTTATCGTTTTCAATTCGCGCTCATTTCATATGCCACGTTTGAATTGACAGATATAACCCTCTTCTGAATGTAATCAATCTACCTTTTACTAACCTGACGCACATACATTAAAGGGCAAGAAGTCTTCCTTATAAATAATTTGACACGCTCGAGTCTCTGCAAAAGGGGGCTCCCCTACTAGAAGCAAAATGTGTCAAAGCCAAATTTTGGAAAGTGCTTGAAGTATTTAGTTGGAAGCACAAGGTCGTTTTATTTGGGACTAATGTAAATTACAGGAGAAGAAATACAAAACATAGGTATTTTACTGTAATAAACCACATTTTCATTTGATAAATATGAATAAAAGGCGGCAACACCGCTACAAGACAAATACTTAATCTAGAAAGGAAACGATAGTTACGTATTTTTTTACAAATATATTTTGTCTTCATGCTCAAATCGGATTATAATTTAAAATCTATAGGTACTTCATCCTTTATTTCTTTATTATTATCAGACATCTGCAAGTTACACGAACCATGACTCATTATAATCCCATAAAGTGACTCCGCCAAGTTAGTCCATCAAAAAAAATGGTAGTTTTCCCCTTATTTATTTATTTATTTATTTATTTATTTATTATGGTACACAAACAGAATACTGTCATTACACACATTAACATCCCTACATACGAAAAATGCGATTAACTTTGTTTTAATCCGGATTTAAATTAATGTTTCGGCGTCAATAAAGTTCGGAAGCGCGTTGAAAACGGATTACGATTACCAAAACGGATGCGTTTTGTTTTTGTAGTTATTAAGAAGAGATTAAAATCGCCGCATTCAAGTGACGTCGTAGTACGTTTTAGGACTTTCCTAGGTATATTGTGGACAGATTAGGAAGTTCGAACAAGTTCATTGTGTTCAGTTATATTGGCAGGTGGAAAAAAATATCATAGACATAGTAAAAAGATTATGTTACTTAAGTAAATTATGGTTTTTAGTCTTGGGTTACATTGGTGGATCGTATGATGGTGGTATATATTTCTTAGTATATTGTTGGAGTTAGATATGCAATATTGCAATACCTATTAAATAGTTTTTTGCTATTAAATACAATAGTTTTGAATTTTAACGATGAATATATTGAGTAAAATTATCATCCATTACTTTAGTACCGATACTATCATATGAAAGATCGATTAAATACTTAGATGACCAGATTCATACTCGTTACACGCTTAAAACATATTTAAAAGCAATTCATAATTTTATAAATATCTTATTTAACTTGTTACGACAACCTAAGTTATTTCAGTTCAAAATCTCTCTCAGTACCAAATTTTCTTTATTCCATTCTAAATAATAATTGCCTTCAATAATTTAGCACTAAAGTCGAAATAATATTCAATAGTCATCATTTATAACATCATTATGGTTCATGAGAAAGCCAATTAATTGGACTACTTAATCGAATTCCGCGACGAGCATCAAAAAATCAAGTTACTTCCGAGCCGTTGTTTATGCAAGAATGTTAATTGTCAAGATTCACCGAATGTGGCATTAAGTGGCCCGAGTGGGTTAGTCATCACCAAAGGGTTTATGACATAGTCATCCGTGACATATATCTGGATTAATATTGCAGTTTTGTAGTCATTTAATTTGCGATTAGCGATACTTTAGCTTTACGGTGATTACTGAACTTGTTTATTTATTTTTGAATTGATTACTGGCATTATGAAGTACGTGTTTAATCAGTTTTTGTAATATATGTAGCGGTATTTTAGGTCTGACGAATTTACTATTTAAACGGGAAGTATAGACTAATACATATTTTTATTAGATTAATTACTAATACCCTGAGTTTAAGATTGGTAAGAGTTACTAAGGAGCTTCATTTAGTTGCCGTTTTCTTTTATACACATTTTTTACGTGTAAATACCAAGGTAATAGTGGTGTAAAATGCTTGTACCTTATCATTAGATAAATTGTTTTACAACACAAGATGTTAATGTTTTTACTACGTCAGAAATTGCTCGCCGTTTTTTATCTTTCCCTAACAAACGATGCAATTCGTTAATACGCTAAAAGTTGCAATTTGTGTAATTTTTACGACTAGAAAGTCCGTAGGGCTCGGCTTTCTAAGTTTCTGGGAAAAATATTTTTGTTTCATTATAAAAAGTACGCATCTCTTTAGGTAGGTACCGTAACAAATAGTTTATGACATGGGAAGTTTTAGCTGTTTTTTATTTTTTATAAAATATGTCGATAGTGAAATATAGGTAGGTTGAGTTGCTGCGTTGACCACGGAATACGAAAACATAAACCTACCAACAAAGCCATTAGGAATTTGAATAATAATTGGAATAGGAAATAATAAATAACAAACTACCCAGAAGGGCATTATTTGTTTGTCAAAAAACAACCCTTTCTTACAAAAATGACACAAAAATGTCACTAAACGAGAGCAAACCAATTAAAATGAAACAAATCTTATGCAAATACGATAAAATATTAATAACTGGTCAAATATAAATATTCATAGATGCGTATCTTTTTCACAAGATGTATTCTTTGTCGGTACAATGTTTTAAGGGTACTTTTATTACTGTAATGGCGTCAAACATTAGGAAGGGACGCGTTTTTTAACAACTAACCTTTTTGGTAAAAAGTTTGCTTTTAATTGCTTATTTTAGGGTAAAGATTGTAAAGTGTACGAGCAATGTTAAACCATTCATAAGTGTGTAGGTAAGTTGGCTTTGAATATGGTTTAATAATGATACACAAACACATGGGATCATGAAACATGTAGGATTAAAATGACGTTCTTACATAGTAAAGTATGTATGAATATATTCATGTAATTATTAATTATATGGGCAAAAAGATCTAAGCCTTTAGTTCTTTTTAAAATATTAGCAATATTTTGAAAAGTTTTATTTTAAATTACAAAGTGAAAAAGAAACTACATACATATGAGTGACTAGCACTTAATAGCTTCCTCTATATTTTTTTGAACCGCGTCAATAACTAATTCCGATCAATTCGTTTCCAGCAAAAACAGTTAAGTATATTCAGTGAGCTATCATCGGCAGAGGACTGAGTGACTGCTATTTAAAATTATAATTGACGTATTCTTTCTACATTAAAAAAACATAAGATTTAAATCATTGTCACGGTCACTTTAGGAATGAAAAGCTTTTATTTCCTAGTCTGCAGTATTCTGAACCTAACATTTATTTGTGTACGTTTTTCAAAAAGACTGAACATAAGCTAGTTTCATGGTGATTATTTGGTATTTTAACATGAACTACTTTTATCCGTTTCTTCAGTTCACCTTTCATCTTCATAATTTTCAAGTAAATCTTTGAATCTGAGTATTTTTTTTTGTAGGTTCCTGATTCGATTTCCATTAGATTTCAGGTGTTAACAGAGAGTGTACTTACCTGTATTTGTGCACACACATGTGCAATTTACTGGCCTGCGCAGTTGGCTGGTCTTAGCGATGGCCGCCATTGCTAAAATCGGCTAGCCAACATCATCGCGATGTAACCGGGCTGTTGCCGGTTTGCCTAAGCGGCCTATTTGCCTATGTCTCGGCCGATCGCGTCCCAGAACGTGACTCCGACACAAGGAAGACCTCACGTGTCAACTTCCTTGTTTATTCACCTTTTTAAAATGTATAAGCTATGCCCCCTTAATCTTGACCAAATTGGGATTACAGAATCGAGAGTGTGATCATTCTTCTGTGGTTTACTGGTAGAGAAGTGAAACGTTGTTAAGTTTTATTTTGAATTCTGAGAATTTATTGAAATTATGTTGTTTTTCTTTTTCTATACCTAATTAATATGTATTATTATATTGTCCTATATAAATCAGTTCCCGAACTCGACGGAGTTCAGAAATAATTATTTAATTAGGACACAAAACCATTCTTAATGTGGTGACTATATTATTATTTTTTAAATTTAATTGTAATTATTTTTCTTCCATCCAATAATTATAAGTGAAATATGCTGATCTGTATACTATAAATTTGTAACAACTTGTATGTAACCAAATTTCTTGCAAATAAAATTGTTTCATTTAATTTCCATAACCATAGCATTAAGTTAAAATTATAATAGTCTTTCAGGATGACCTATCTCACCCGATGGTAAGCGGCAGTGAGATCCACATATGAGGTTGACGGGTACAATACACTCTTTTTAGCCTGTCGCCGTCATCCTGAAGTCCTTGCTAAATGCTGTTGTTGATGCACGCCCAGCCTGAGAAGCCCAGGAGTATAGAAGGGACGGAAAACATGAACTGGGAGGGCATAACATGCCTGAATGACACAGGGCAGAAAAGGGGGACTGATCCTCTTGGACTAAGTCATCTGTGTCTGCATTTATGCAGGCATGGTAGGTAGCGCTGTCCAGCACATGTTGTTCGGGAGTGAAAAGGGGAGGTATTTTAAATTAAATTGAATAAGCATTAAATCAATATTTTGTCATTTTTGCAAGAAGCTAAAATTATTTCAAAAATTTAACTATACTAATCTAATCTTTGAAAAAATCGTGATCGAATTTCATGATTCTATTTTTTAAGTTGGTATAATCGACTTTAAAACTAACGTCGTAAGCGTATTCAAAATCGTCAGAACTTATTTAAGTTATACGATTTTTTTGGCATTTTTGTGGTCACTTTGTCATATAATTTGTTTCTGTATTTATAAGATTTGTATCTCGCCAACACTCCCATACAATATTACAGCTGTTTTATATGTGATTTCTGAGTTCATACATATTATAAATATGTTAAACGAGGTTGCCCTTAGACAGTCGTACATTTATATTTATCTGACCATGAATGAAACAAGAAAGTTATTATACAAACAAAAAACCGTAAAAATAACGCGGTTTGATTTCGCATTATCGAGTATTCAGATATATTTATGTAGGTAAATATTTTTAGGAGGCAGCTACATTGGGAAAACTATTGCTTACATCATTCGGAGTATTATAACGTTCATCCAATATTAATACCGTTCAAACACTAAGGTCAAAGTATATAACACAGGAAATCTTATATTTAGATAAAACCTATTCTACGGATACCTATCTCTTGACTTTTAAGATTTCACCATCGTACAAATGAACGACCTACTGAACTAAAAAGTAGATTTTTTGTGTATAATATATTAATTAGAGAAAACCTCTTTAGGTGAATAACTTTCAAATCATATTTATTCCACCCACTTCATACATACTTTGAATAACTTAGGCGCATTCTCGAAGTTTTTTTCTGCTGTTTGTCGTCCTTGAAATAAAACATGTTGGAAACCAATAAAACTATCTACAGTTTGTTACAATGGCGGCTATTGGTGCGCATAAAATTTGGCCACTATACCGTTACTAACCCTTTCTCCAAAGATTTACAACTGTTATACAGCCAACCCTTCCTTCCAATAACTAAGATATTCTAAGAGACGCACTTAATTATATATTCAAGGGATAATTCGGTTTGTCCCGCTACCGAACCAGTGCCTCTATTGTTTTACAAATGCCTTTCTCAGCATTGTCTTGAATTTCTCATTTTTGCGCCCCAATTGTTCGTTATCTTTCACTGTGTAAAAGTGCTACCGAAAGCTTTTATGCTCTATGAATAGAGATTATTAAAATTGGCGACGAATCTGGATAGAATGACGCACGAGATAAAGTTTAGTTTATAAAGACAAATATAAAACCCTTTAATCAGATCGATAATATTATGTGCAGTATTTTCAAAAGCTCGGCAAATGTGTTTAAATATTTAGTAAATGGCGCATAGTAAAATTATACAATTTTTGTTGGGGTATTACACAGTAATATCTAAAACAAGAATATGTTAAAATACATTCAAATCAAAATTGTACAATCTAAAACTTGCTTTGATGAATTCTTGTTAATTATAAATTGAGTTTAATAAAAATATTGGCATCCGAATGACAACAAAAGATGAGTAACGGTTTTAAAGTTTCGAAGTGTCGAAAATTATGCTAAGTACGAAATGCTGTCATTCAAGGCCCTATTATAAAACCATAATGCTTCCCTAAACCTTCAACGACAAAGTCGGATATTGTATAACTGAAGGTATCAGATTTGAATACCGCGTAAAATGCTACGTCACCACGGCGTTCCCAACGAAGACTTGTGAGAAAAAATCGCCTAAGTACAGTTCCACAAACGTTCCCGTTCATTATATTTTTGTTTAGATTTACGGCGCTGCGGGACCACTGTGCCAACGGGATCTCAAACAAACACCGCTATTGAACAGTTTTACAGACAGCTACACAAAAACTTCTGACATTTTTTCGTAAAACAACACACACTTAGAATATTTTTATTGCGTGAAATTTTACAGTGGTCATTTCTCAAAAATCTTTTGAAACTCAAATCATTTATCTTTTATTTAAAGTAGCTGGGAATATGGATTCATAACAATGGTTGGTTTTAAAAAAAAACTGTCAAGTTTTAACGCGATTGGAATGTCGAGGAATAGTTAATATGCTTGATAGAATTACTAGATAAGTATTAAAAATTAATTTATCACTTTATGACTACATTAATTGGCTATCAGACTTGTAGATATGCAAATGTTTCAATGGAAACACGACTTTATTTTTTCTAGTTATCCATTTGTGCTTGTATAAATTTAAAATTAGTCACTGGGCTCTGTTGACCCCAACATGAAATTTTAATGTGAATTTCGTAAATATATAAACTTAGTGGAGTCTTAAGGGGAATTGATCAAGGCGCACTATGAAACGGTTTTTTTATAATATCCGTTTTCCAATTTCTAATGGCTGCCCCAAAACATCTCTAGTATACAACAAGTTTTACTTGAGATTTAACTTTTAAGTGTAGATAGTAAAATAAGTGTGCGTTATTGTGAAAAATATATTTAATTAAAATGCAATAGTTACAGCAGTTATTTAAAATAAAAAAAAACAAAACCCATTAATATGTTACTGCGCATTGAACGCGTCGTTATGAAACAAAACAACGACAAGGATGTCGTTTACTTGTCCTTAAAATATTCGGGTTATTATCCCATTGCTCCTGTGACACCATAGTGCGGCAATGTGGCAAGAAATGTGATAAGATTATCATACAAAGTTATATCGAAAGTACGCCATCTCAATATAAATTTTGAGATGGTAATTTTAATTGTAAAAGTTTAATTGAAATAGATTTATAAACGAATCTAGAAATGGTATTTTATTAAGGAAAAAGAATTACTAAACATTAAAATAGGAATAAACCGAAAGTTAAGTATTCGATATCGTAATTGTAAAAATTGTTTTCACTTCAACTGAACTAAAAATCGCACACTTTTGAATTTATTGGACACGATTTTAGTGTACAGATTTTTGTATTTTCTTTTATAATAAGCACCAATATGCAGACTGTGTATCCATATCATCTACCTGAAGCACAATTTCATGGAGGTTACAAGGCTAAGCATATAATTGTACTCGAATCGTAATCGTAGATCTGTTTATAGGAATTTCGGATTTTTTTTTATTTTTCAAATATAGACGGCCAGCATGCTAATTTGTGGGCACACACTTTTTTGGATCACTGAATGCGTTCCCTTGCCTTTCTTCCTCCCTTCCTTCTTTAGTAGGCATGGTGATAACAGGCATAGCGCTCGTAAGTAACCATACAACACTATTCCGACATACCCTTGCATCGCCCCTGTCCCCCGGACACCGCAGATCGTTTGAAATTCAGTTTAGACCTAGTTAGCATTGGAAAACATGCCTGAAGACAGAATGCCATTATCGATAGGGTTCAATAAACGGTCATAGAAGTAAATTATATAGTCGCCGAATAAGAATTGAATTGCATCACGGATACTGTGCTATTGCGTAGATGTTAAGCTAGATGATTTTAATAATGTTATTTTTATAGATCTAGAAAAAACAGATAGGTCACTTTTAGATGTGTTCTGTTAAAAGATATAATATCTTTGGGTTCTACGACGTTATCTGAATATGACATAACTAGATTAGTTTCTTGTTCGTTAGCCTTTTGTAAAATCTTTGACCAATTTCTGGACGCACGATGTCTATTAGGTCAAATAAATAAACTGTGAAAGAAATGTTATATTCGGGCTTACATTAAATGTTTCATTTACGAGTTATTAACCTTTTCGTTAAATATAGTTGGGTTAGTCATCATGACATTATACATCCTTCCGTTCATTATATTTACAATACACGTAGAAAGTTTTAATAACAAATATTTAATTATATGTAAATATGTGTAGCAGTTTAATATTGATAGCAAATGGTAGTACATTTCGTTTCTAGAATGAATTACGTGTTTTTGGCATTTATGGTTTTGGAAATTTAGGATGACAAAAAACATTTCGTTTTAGTCGTTTAAATAACAAAAATAAATAAATAATGCATCGATTATTGCAAAAGTAATTAAATGCTTAATAAAACATGAAAACATTACAAATGTTATGGAATTCTCGTATACCGATAATTTCTTGCCGTATTTCATGCTTCAATTGAGATGTATAATATAATTTATACAATGCTTGTATTCTCATGATCACAGTTCAAGAGATTTAAGGCATGATTAGAGACTTTAATACCCAACTAGGATGAATTATTCGAGATTATTGATTTGGTATATATTGTTTGTATAATATTATTATTGTTGTATCAACTAATTTTAATTTTATCTTATTTGCCTTCTTCGCATATTTGTGTTTTCATGACACTGATACAATCTACAAATATATTTTTAAGCTAGTGTCTAAATGGAAACAGTTTCAAGCGAAGATTACATTCAATATTTAAATATCAGGCTTTTCATAATTTAACCAGAACATTGATAAGGAAGTTCTACGAATCGCGTGATCCGAAACTTATGCAGAATATTTGCTATAACACGTCCCGTGTTGACCCGTCACCTTTCTCTCTCACACAAGTACATAGAGTCGTAAGATAGAGCGGGAGACAATTAAAAAATTCCGTCACGTAGTACTTACGTTGCAGCCGAATTTAAATTAGGACATTTTGAGAAATGCCTACACGATGTTTAAGAGGCATGGGTGTGAATAAGAATGCACTGCTTTATGGTTAATTATTTAAGTTTAAATAGGATGATTTAATTATACATTTTTATTATTCAGAACTAAGTTATAAGATTTCATTGCATTGCATTCCGTAAGGGCTATTAAGGTTAACATTCGATAATTGGAACGAAATCAGAGGTTGTGTCAAATCCACCAATCCGTATATAGCCATCATGGCTAACAAAGGCCTCATCGCTACATCGGCACAAGCCCACATTGGTGTGCAATCCATCCTAAATCCGTGATAAATTCAAAGTAAATGTGAAACTACTGAACCGATTTAAATAACATTTTCTAACAAAGATAAACTAAGGACTACATAGGCTGCTTTTCAGCTGACCCTGCTTTGATATACCTATAACGAAACGACTTCACTCGTACAAAATGGCAGGCTAAAAGATAGTAGATAAATCATGCGTCGAATTTCATAGTTTGCGTGCTACATAATAAAAGCTAGCCAAAAGTGCTGTGCATAGGTCGACGACCCGGTGCAATCCGAGATTGATGAGGGAACATAATTAGATTTTGTTTGGAGTGCATTGTTTGCCTATCTTAACAGTTGATGGTAAAGTCTGCTTTCAGCATTTATGTGATCCTAGTAGTACAGGATCCGTGGTGTATTTTTTCACTTGATTACTATCAAGCTAATTTTCCGTGAGTAGCTTCATTTTGATAAGACGCCCAAAAAATTCCTGTGCGAAAATTTTTGATTGTGGTAGCTAACAGAGGTATCAATGATTAAATATTTAGGACCGTAGGACCGGGACAAAGTACCACGGAATTTGTAGGACAATATGACCGTTACATTATATAAATATTAACTAAGTAAAATAATAAAAATCAGCTGGTTAGTAATCATTTTTGGTGATCTCCTCCCCCTCCAACTTGTATCGATAACGAGATCACCAAAAATGATTACTAACCAGCTGATTTTTATTATTTTACTTAGTTAATATTTATATAATGTAACGGTCATATTGTCCTACAAATTCCGTGGTACTTTGTCCCGGTCCTACGGTCCTAAATATTTAATCATTGCTACCTCTGTTAGCTACCACAATCAAAAATTTTCGCACAGGAATTTTTTGGGCGTCTTATCAAAATGAAGCTACTCACGCAGTGGCGGATTTACCAATAGGCTGAGTAGGCTGGAGCCTAGGGCGGCAGATTTTGAGGGGCGGCAAATTTTGACCAAATTTTTTTTAACATACAAAAATAAAAAAAAAACTTAAAGTTATATGAATACACATATTACACATTACGTTCGTAATCCGTATATAAAAGATTTCTAAAGGCACTGCAAAATATAGGTACTTATGCGATCATGAAAACAATAGTGTTTCATCGTCATCTTTTCCTGTCCACTGCTGGACATAGGCCTCCCCAAATGTACGCCACTTCTCTTTCTCCTCGGCCACTCGCACCCAGCTCCTACCAGCCGTCCTGCGCAAATCGTCACACCACCTGGCCTGCGGGTGTCCTACACTACGCTTGCCGAGACGCGGTATCCACTCCAGAACTCGTCTACCCAAGCGGTTGTCGGTTCTACGGCTGATGTGGCCACCCCACTGCCACTTCAGCTTGCTAATGCGATGCACTATGTCGATGACTTTGGTTCTCTGACGGATCGCCTCATTTCTGATTCGATCCCCCAGAGAAACACCGAGCATAGCTCTTGCCATAGACCGCTGAGCGACTTTTAACTTGTGGACCAGCCGTGCCGTCAGTGTCCACGTTTCGGCTCCATACGTCATGACGGGTAGGACGCACTGATTAAAGACTTTCATCAGGCTTTGTGGGATTACCGATGAGAAGACTCGGCGTAGTTTCCCAAATGTAGCAGCATTTGGGAAACTACGCCGAGTCTTCTCATCGGTAATCCAGCTGAATTCTTAGTCTTTCTTCTTCTCACCTCGTCCTCAAAGTTGTTTCGACCCAACTGCATAGTTTGCCCGAGGCCCAAGAGCAATCTCGATTTCGTTATTGCTAACTTCTGGTAAGTCTTCGGTATAGTGGCGTGTCAATATGGCTCTGTGGTACGGGTTTGCCTCCAGCCTTTAGCCGCTTTTCCATTTTTAAGCTGCCCAAGAGCAATCTCGATTTGTGGCTTCTTCTGAGAAATTGTACGTACAAACACCTTTGACCCCCGATTCTGTTCAATAGCTCTTTCGATTAAAAGAGTATTGTAGCACCGGAGGTCGCGTCGAACACATTTATTGATCTCCCGAAAAAGCCATTTCGTTGGAAAAAATGTATCCTAATGATTTAGAAACTGATTTAGTTCAGGAATGCATACACTTTCAATCCCACAGATAATGTTAACCTTATTTGATCTCACTGTGACCATTAACCGGATTGTTAACATGTTATTTAATAGAAATGTTCGTATTGTTTTTAAACTGTAAGTGCAATACATTTTTTTAACAAAAATAACGTTTACCGATTACACATTATTTTGTGTGTCTCTCTCTTATCGTATGGTTGATGAACAACCTGGTGTCAGAGTTTAGGCCGCTCGTAGGCCTCTGACATGGCTTCACACACCGTTGAAAAGTCTCTCAGGTGTGCTGGTTTCCTCACGATGTTTTCCTTCACCGTTAAAGCGCCGAATGATGGTACATATGAATTTCAAATTTTGAAAAACACATTGGTACTTGGCGGGGTTTGAACTGGCGACTAATGATGGGCCAACTCGGGAAAAACAGAACTCGAGTTAACTCGGGTTAAAATCCACGTAACTCGGGTTGAACTCGAGTTACGTAACTCGAGTCCAACCCGAACTGGCCATCCAGTCAGTAAAAAAACATTTACTTGTCCATACAAGTAAATGTTTTTTTTTGAGTTTATATCCAATTATTCCCTAAGCTTTTCCAATTTTTATCTGTTTCAATTCCTATGTATTGGGAGAGTTATACCTACTAACTAAAGAAGCAAAAAAAGTTATTTTTTGAAATCGGATCATTTTTGGCTCGAATTTCATAAAAAATAATACATATATTTACTATCAACTAAATTATAATAGCAGTATTTTCAAAATCAGACTTACATTAGGATGCAAGTATGTACATTTACGAGACCATAATTGTTTTGTAATCAGTATCAGTAATCACAAAATTTTCAAGAAAATTACATAATTAGTATTTTTGAAAATTATACAATTATGTAGTTGTTTGTTATGAACGAATGAATATAGTGACTATATCATTTCATTCGTTCATAACATAAATATTAAATTAAAAAAGAAATTTAATTCATAAATGATCGGCAAACTTCGCTTCATGCCGGCGTTCTATTCGGTTTTCGAACTCGAGTTAGAGAGAATACAACTCGAGTGGATTCGAGTTACGCCCAACTCGAGTTAACTCGAGTTAGGTACTCGAGTTGACCATCACTAGGCGACCTCTCGCATGGCAAGCAACGACCTTAACCACTCGGCTATCGACGCTTTATTATTTATTTGTGTGATCTGAGTTCATATTTTAATATGATTGTGAACTAAACTAACGTATTGAATTTCAAAGGACAGTAGGGGCGGCAAAAATTCAATAGCCTACTAGCGGCAAATTTGTAAATCCGCCACTGTACTCACGGAAAATTAGCTTGATAGTAATCAAGTGAAAAAATACACCACGGATCCTGTACTATAGTAGTTTATAACATATATATTGCGATACCTTTATTTTATGAAATAACAGTTTTTGTCTATATTTTGTTATTTGCGTTAAAATTAAAACCAATTTATGCTCCTGTTAATACAATGTTATTAGGATATATGTAATTCGTCCCGTACGTCCCGGTCCGGTATTAAAAGAAATATTTTGTATTAATAATCTGGAAAGCAAATCAAAACCCCTTTCACAGCTAAACAATATGGGCAGCCATTATAATATTTATTACAAGTAACCAGCTATTGGAAATGACAACAGCTAACCACAAACCGTGGCTCTGACCTAACAGGCATTTGCTAGGAGAAAACGGCTGGAAAGTAGCTGAGCACAAAGAAAATCTATGGTAAAAACTATTTACAATTCATATGGGTGGCCAGCTTTCGTGGACGTCAGAAAGTTGAATGACTCCTGTAAACACAATTTGAACCCAATGTCTATGTGGATAAGATCGGAAATGCAGAGATGGTCAATGTACGAAATCTCTAGTGTTAATGACCTCGGGACATGTGATCTGATCGGAAATCACGGCAGACGTCCGCAACCTTTTGATGGATAGTGGAAAACTACGATCAGTGTCCATTGACATAGGTTTCCATAGAGTCCAATTTTTTTACGTATTGTAAGTTGGCGTATAAAAATGGAAGTGCACACTAATACTCGTAGTCATAGGTAGCACTGCCTGCTTTGTAGGTATTGTCAAGATTTGCAGGGAAAACTATATTCAAGTTAATTCGGTTTCTCTGTAGTCTGAACCTTGATAGACATACACATATAAACAGACAGATAGCTCTGTTTTGGGAACCTTAAATTTTTTTCAGCTGACCTGGAGCCTGTAAGATATCGTGGAAAAATAACAAACCACATTTCACCTGTTCAAAAAGTCTCTCCCTTTTTCGAGGTCGGTTAAACATAGCCAAATGTTGGTGACACACTCGGTCATAGACACTTCACCTATTTCTCTTTTGGCGCAACGGAAGACGGCGCCGCGAACCTACCGAGTACAGTCAACCTCACAAGTTCAACTCGCTGAAATTTTGTATCAAAATTGTTTTTGAAACATTTATTGACAAAAGGTATACAATCCAACTTGGATTGATAGAAAATGTATTTCCGTGTCTGGGTGTGATTATGTATTTAAGTATGTATTTAAAAATATGTATGTATGTATATCAGTCTATAACGCCCATAGTACAAGCTCTGCTTAGTTTGGGGTCAGGTGACCGTGTGTGTGTGGTAAAAAAAAAAAAAATATTTTGATACAAAAACATAACTTAAACAAAAACATAGAAATAGGATAACTTCTACGTAATCTCCTGAAAATTTAATGACATGTTCGTTCATATTACGAGTAGATTATGAATATTGACGTTTATTTGCATAATACTTCTTTGTCAAAAATAATGATATAAATGACAAAAAGAATATCTATGCCAATCAATCCATATTATAATAAGCTGTAGTCTTATACGGGAGTAAAATACATAAAATCGGTACTTGAATAAGCATTAAATACCACTTCATCATTTGCATCCTAAAATATAAATATTTTAGGGATTCTTTAATCCCTAATTATCATTAAATTCTTAACTTCTGTAACCGCCTGTACCCATACCAGCTTTACAGCTTTTGACCACTTTATTGCAGTTAGTTGTTAAGTTGAAACTTTTAGCGTAGCAACCGAACCGCTCTCGTGAGAACTTTTTTCGGATAAAGTCGAATGAAAATGTTTATGGTGGACTAGCTGTTGCAGCGACTTCGTCCGCGTGGAAAAGAAAATTGAGGCAGCATTTTTGAAAACACAAATTCCCAGTAAATTCGATGTGATTGACATGAAACGAATACTAAACTTACCACTAACTAAATGGGACTTACCACAATATATTAGTGAAAATCTCATTTAGATCGGATAAGCCGTTCCTTAGATTAGCGTGCGCAAACGCACAGACAAACAGATAAACAGACAAAAATATAAATATTAGTCTTTTGACCCACTACACGCGATATTAGGAGTAGCAATTACATAGCTACTTACTGCCCGACGTTTCGACTGGGTTACACCAATCATGGTGGTGGGTGAATAGTGTAATGGAACGCGAATGTCTAAAATCTTACAAAAAATATAAAATCATTGTTTTGGGTTCTTTTACAGTATTTTTTCTCTACATTTTTACTTATGAAAAACACCTTAGAATTTAGAGGCTTCAGATTTTCCAATCTGAAAAACTTTGATAGCTCGTGGGTACGAATCCACGAATCCAAGAAAATCGCGTACACACGTGCATTCCAACACACTGGTACATACGAGGGTGCAACCTGCTAGTCTTTGAATGGCTGCGCGCTGGAATCTCTAAGAAACAGAAGAGTATTCTAGAGTAGCTGCAGCAGCCCTCAGGCTGTTGTAGCACATGCTGAGGCCTGTACCTCGTTGACCACATCCTGTCCTTATCTGTTCGTGTTAATTCTTTGTAACTACTTCTTTTGTCTGTCATATATGTGTGTTTTAGCTTGAGTTTTGTGTTTTGTATTGATATAATTTGTTGTATACCTGTTTGTTTATGTTATGTGGTCAATAAACTATTTCTATTTTTAAATTAAAGACCCCTCGTGCAAACGTTAGCATTTAAAAAATAAAGCAACACATTTTCTTATGTGTTTCTAAAACTATCACTCCGTTTTAAGTTCGCAATGTTCTCCATTCTGCTATACATTATTTCTTACAAAGTTTTCGGAAATAACCTATACTCAAGTCCAATAGAACCATTAGATCAGAGCTCAAGATCACCAAAGAACTATACTATCCATTGTCTTATACTGAGTCATCACATTTCTCTGAACAGTTATACAGCTATTCAGTTTAATACGATCAATAACAAAAACGAAGGTTAAAAACCGCCTTCACGACCTCTACATCCGAATCGGAACTACTCCATACGAACTGTTGCGAAACAATTTCTGCATCAGAGTTCTGGCATTCATGACTTTTCATCATTCAAGGAACTGTGAGTCATGTGTTACGGCGTATCACGCGTGATTTCGTAACAGTGGGTGTAAATATTTACAAACTTTTACAAATCAATATGCTTTAGCAATGTTATTGTAAGCAGATTATTGCGATACTGTTGATTCGATTTTATAAAATTTACTGGGAGTTCAGGCTAAGTATCTTATGTATTTGCTACTGTTTTAGCTATTGTGTGAAGTGAATAATAATAATTCGATTTTTTTTGTACGATTCTGCCCCTTAATATTTTCAAATTCTGTTTTTAGAGTTCAATTATAAAGTAATACATCAACTGCCTACCTATCTGATGACTTAGAGCTATGTAACAGAAAACTTTGGCATATTATATACGGACCCATCGGCACTCCGGCTACGGATCCCTGAAAGGAAATACTTTCCGCAAATAATGCGACATGACCTGAAAGATCATACGGTTTGGGAGAAATCCCTAATGTGATTATTGACTAAATTTGATGTATTAATAAACTATACGTATAGTTTATTAATACCTTTACCTTATAAGTTACTTTGCTGTGTAAGGAAAAAAAATTGGGTAAGGAAATTCCTTCTACGTTCGTTCGGAACAGATATTCATAACAACTGTCGTAACAAATTGGTGGTGTGATTCTGACGTAAACATTTGAAATCAAGAGTCACACCACGTCTCTTGCAACATTTAGGCGGTAAACAAATTAGTAACAAGGAAAATGCCTCTAAACATGTCGGCGAATTTTCCTTGCGGTGAAAACTATAATGAATTTGATGTTATACACAGCTATTTCTTAATTATTGGAAACTGAGCAAATAAAGAATTTTCTTTGCGGTGAAAACTATGGGGCCAATCAAAATTCGTATTTTAAATATTATTATCGGCTAATATACTCCTTAAAGCTCTTAATATCAATTCATGCATTGTGAGTGTTCAAAATAATTAAATAAAAAAAAAATCAAATTTAATCTCAAATAATTATTTTTCATCTAAGAAGTAGTATATGCGATTAGAAAATAAAACATCAATCAACACATGAAAACAAAGGCACACAGGCCAGGTGCTCTAATACACTCATTTATTCTCGCGATTCAACAAGAAGATTGTGTAGGGACACAAATAAGCATCTTAGAGTCAAGTGGAAAGATGTGGAAAGTTCTTTACGTCATTTCGATATTATTGATGACGTCAATCAAGCATAACGTGACGTGCCCTCATCATTCATTCAACAAACATCACGTATACATTTGCAAATCGGAACCTCCACCACTTTCCTGGCCTGGATTGTGAAAACTTGAATAAATATGACATCGTAATGAGATTAAATGGAATGTTATATCCTTTAAAAATTTAGAACTGCATTGCATAATTTCATTTCATGAATATTCTGTTTCATGAAGCAAAATTAAGCAATGACACAGATCTAACTAATTCATGTCACTTCGACATTCGCATTAAGATAACAAAAACAGAAGGCCTCATTCGCAAGTTTTCCATAAAACATTAGTGGCGATAATGGTATTTGACTGTAAGTTACTTGTCTATAAACATGGTTAGCGTTAGCTTAAAAACAAAACACTTCAGCACAAATTGGGCCATCGACACCGGGTCGTCGACCCCGGTCGGAAAACGCTGAAAATTTTCCCGTATCGATGGCGGCGTAGTCGTTCAAAGGCCGAGTCGACACAAGCGCTAAATGTGCGAGTTGACAGCGATGCGGCCGCGGGTTTAGGCAAATTGGGTGAAAGGTGAACGAACTCCTTATTTCACCGGCCGTTGACTCACCATGCGATTACAGCGCTATCATTACTGGCCGAATTTCGAACGACGATATCTTTTTTTTGATGGCGTTCGATATTTAATGGCGTTTCGTTGAGGAAATTAATTTTATTTCTAAATTTGAAATTGGAGTACCTACCACCTTAAATAAAAATAAAAGAAGTACTAATCGTTGTTTAACAGATAATTAGCGAGGAGAATGATTAAATGATTATACACCCATTTAATGCTTTGCCTGAATTTTATATGTTTCAATTTACCATTTTGCGTAGTTTTAAATTTATTTTTTTTTCCTCATACAATTTAAGACAATTCAGCATACTGATGTACTTGTACTAGTAAATTAACTCTAAACAAAATTACTAATATACTGACCGATCTTTTACGGAAAATAAAACCGATAGTACTTTTTATTAGTAAAAAGTACAACATAATGTGATTTTTTTAAAAATCTATTGAATTTTAAATATTTGATGTTAATTAAATTTTACAGCTTACACAAGCTGTTTTAAGTCGTTAGAAAATAAATATCTGAGACAATTAAATAAAAGAAACAAAAGATTCAAATTTTCCACAGCAGTAGATTTATTTGTTATTTTCGGTATCCGTACTTAAAAGGTAAAGAATCCCTATCACTAAAACTTGACCGTCCGTTTGTCACCAAGCTCTATCTACAGAACGTTAATCTATGCAGACTTGAATTTTCCCAGGTGATGTATTTTTATTTCCGCTACAACAACAAGGCTACCATCCCACAAGAGCGTGAAAACTGTAAAGAACCTTTACAATTTTTTTCTTCATATTTGAATGTTTGCTACTATCCCATACCTCATAACGACTCATAAGCCATTATAATAAATTAATTTTCCTCATATCGTGTTCGGCGGCCTCCGTTTCCTATAAACGTGTACATGAGAGCCATTATAAGCGAATCAGCTTAATTTAATTAATGGCAAGTGTTCGGAGCTTTCGCCGGCCGCAGCGAGGAACTTTCTACAGTCACTTTGCACTCGCGAACGATTTGCTGCTAACGAACATTCCAGAATTTGCCATCGAATGAGGCTTTGATTTTCGGGGTTTTATAATTTGAAGATAGGAAGATAATCTGCTATGCTCATGTTAAAATTTACAGAGCTTGAGTGGTCAGCTAAAACCATATTAATACGATTTATAGCTTTTGAAAACCCTTCATCATACATAAATCATGTTTTGTATATTGCATTTTTAAAGTCAAAATGTTTTGGAAATCGGTTCACCTATTTACGTTTTTTTTTATATTTCGATGTCTAGGATGGTTTCACTCCACCTAATGATAAACGACCGTAAGGTCTACATAGGAAGTCCACAGGCACAACACCTCTTATTAGATTTGTCGCCCTCACCCTGAAGAAATTACTCGGAAATGTCGTCTATAAACGGTTATAGAAGAAAATAAGCACAGAATGGCATTCCACGACTTAATGGCATGGAGTAGAAATGAGGAACTTTTAGGCACGGGCTACCAGTGCCTCCATGGCAACGGTTTCCAGCAACGTGTTGTTCGGGAGTGGAAAGGCGAGGATGGGACTGGTAGAAGTAACACTTCAGTGGGGCTACCATGAGTTTAAAACTTACGCACCCGATATCGCCTACGTAAATATGTCTATGAAAAACTTGTACAGCGCCGCTGGTGGTTACGCGAAGAACTAAAATCGGCCGTATGAAAAAACAACTCGATAGGTTTTTAACGTAACTAAGTTTTCGATAGCCAACTCATGGTAGGCCCTCAGAGCATTATTTACTTTAAACGCGGTAGAGAACACTAAGTCTAGTCAATGTCCTTATTTGTTACAACATTATACATAAGATACTTTTAGACACTACTGTGGAATTCTGCATCAGCTTTCAGGTTTCTTAGTTGATAGTTCGGAAATAATCAACTAAGTAATTACTCAGTAGGAAAGATATTCACCTGAGTAAATTAAAGCACCTTCTTTTGTTAGTACTGATTGATCCTGATACTTATTGCAAGTACAAGATGTATGCACAACATATTGATGCGTCACGATTCTTGGTAAGGTGGTGTGAAACCGACTCTTCAATCCTTATACCAAGTCACTTCTGACTAATCATTGGTGTAGATTTCACTGATTTTGTTTGCAAAATTTAGATGGTGTAAGAAAGAATGGATTATTTCGGAGGACTTCAACTTATAAGTGCTAAGTAAATTTTTAGGGTTCTAAACCCACGTAAACGACGAGCGTGCATGAAGAGATTATTGGATGTGAAAGAAGCGAAGGTGGTGTGCCTGAATCGTAGCACATGATAGGAAGTGATCTCTGCCTACCGCTATGGGAAAAAGGCATTATTTCATGTATGTAAACCTAAAGAGTGCCTCTGAACTCAATTAATATTCCTCCATTGATGTCTGCGCATCAGTCTGATACAGTGCTCTAGCTCATCATCGGGTTGACATTATCACAGGTGGTGTATTTCTGTTACTGGTTTAACAAAAATCGTACTTGGCTGGTTTTAAAATTTACAGACAGTCATCAATGCAATTTTGAAGACTTTCTGGGCATGTGTCCTCATTTTACTGGCAAAAAGCCATTTGTTTGAGGCAACCGACTTTTGTTCTCAGCATGTTGACCAAGCTTTTTGGCAAACCGTTTCTGTATTTGCCAAATAAACGGGCCCGTTGACATCACCTCTCATACGTCACCTCGCCAATACTCAATAAGCGCCATTATCGTAACGGCGATCTCCTCTTGCCCAGCATTTTAATGCCGCATAAAACCTAACTGTCCGCCCAAAATAAAAGCCAGCGAATTGTGAAGGTAGGTCGGCAAACGGTACCGGCAATGAACCCCAAAACTGGCACAACGACCGACGGATTTGGCTGGTGAAAAAAAAATATCGCATAGGAGGTACTAGGAGAAAATAACTTAGAGAAAGGTCTTCTGAATGCACGTACAATCTGCCAGACTATTGACGACTTTATTCGGAAGAAGATAAGGTGGTAAGATTTTGGCAGTCTTGGTGGGAGTGGTGAGAGGCAAATTTTTGGTGGGCGACTCGGGCGCGGCCGTAGACACTGCCGTAGAAAGCCCAGTGAATGCTTGTTTACATTGCTATTAGTTTAAAAAAAGAGTGAAACGGTGCAGGTCGATGACCGACGAATTTCTTTTACTCGTGCCAAATGTAGGTCAAGTTGTAGCGGTCGAAATGACGAATTTTAGGTGCTTGTGATTCATTCATAGACGAGACACGTGGCGTGTAAATGATGTAAATTGTGAGGAAATAGTTAAAATTACCTTTTTTCTTTATTTTACCACTCAAATTTCTTTTTTAAATTTTATATTCCCGAACGTGACTAAAACGCAAAAAAATCTACATAAAGACTTCAGAATCGAGTAAAATTAAACATTTGACTAAGAATAGGTATTTGTTCAGTTTTTACACATGCAAGCAAATGAAGCAAATCGTTTAGTAACGTTAACTTTAGGGCTCCTTTTATATATTGTATAATATGGCAAGTAAGATCATTAGGAACATACTTACCTAAGACACCTTGTATTGTTATATTTTATTTTGTATTACCTTTGTGTACGAGACACGTTCTTTTCTGATATTGGAGTTCAGGTCTGAATGAAATTGAACTTTTGAGGTCAAAGATCCAAGGACGCCAATTCTAGAATCGAATAATTTGTTATTTTCAAATAACCCCTTGTATATCTCTACATGAACGGTAATAAAAAGAAATGTAAACTATAACAGGGATATTGCCAATTCAGTGATTTATCTATATTTTAAACTCATCGTCACTTTTTAGCCAACAATAAAAATCGTCAATGCCACTTAGCCTAGCCTAATTTATTTTACCAGAACACAGACATTCTACAATATACCTACACGTCTACAATGTATGTAATGTTAAGTATGTTAAAAGAAAATTGTTTAATAACGAACTTTAATTACTTAGACACATTTAAATATAATAAAACTGGACTAAAAGCCAACAAATGAACATTAAACACGTTTATTTACGAGTATCGCTTCTTACAAACGATTTATACGTCCATACAATCAGTCAATGTGGATTCATTCATACCGCGCGCCTTATCGCCACTAGGTACTATAACGTATGTGACCAGTTTATCTTCTACTAACTTATGAGCGCCTGGTACAATTATACATAATATATATTTATTTATTTAAACATTTACATGTTTATATTTTACTTTTATATACTTCTTGAGTTAATTGATTGAATGTGAGTAATTTGTTTTATAGGTGTGTGTCACTATGATATAGAAACACAGAGTTTTTAATGCTTGGTAGGTACTTAATAAATAATATAGTCTATTCGTTGTCCTATTGGCAGTTCAAGTATCACCTATGCAAAGCATTATAATGATTCAACTAACATACTAATCATTTTGTGTAGAAAAGGAAAACTATGTCATTGTAACCTCTATGTTGTGGTCAATAAATGTTTTTCTATCTTTTCTTTCTATGTAATGTTATATCGGTGTTTGTTCCGTGTCTGGGTCCATTATTGAATATATTTAAGTATATTTGTTCATCCACTGTTGATTCTGATAACCTTTTGTTCCGTGTCTGGGTGTGTTATTTATCTATTTTTAGTACATCTGTGTGTTCCACTGTTGTTTTATAACCTTTTACAAGTGCTTGAGCTATTTACCACGGGATCAGATCAATGTATGTGATGTTGTGTAATATTATACATCAAATAAACAGTGTGGTTGGTACTAGAGCAATATAGACTATAATAATAGTCAAAGAATCTTGTTTTTACGTGTCATTGTAAAGGTCGATAACCACACTATATACACTATATTGTTAGTATTATACATTTTGCATACATATAGCTCTTCTAATCTTATTTTAACTACGCAGCACCGCTTACTAAAAAGAATATTCGTTTTTATTTTCTGGTTTAAAGCAGTTATTATTAAATACAAAGTAATAGCTCTTTAATTATAGTTTCAATTCATATCTAACTCTTTATCCAATAAAAACATTGATGACACACAAAATAATCTATGATGAATTTAATCGTTACAAAACACTCTAGATATTTCCCCAAACGTTTATCTTTGATAACTGAAGTTATCGATAAAATACCTACTACCGTTTATGGTTTCCTAAGACTAAAAGGTTTCTTAATTAACTTTTAATCGTGTCGTTCATTAAATTCTAATTACATCAATTCAGATGTGTATAAAGATAGCGTGTGTTGTTAAGATCTCTATCAGTTGGGTTTGTTTAAGTGCGTCATATTCAAAAAGTACCATTTATTTAAATGTTAGATAAATTCAATTGAAATAATAAACTAATTTCATCAATTACTGTTACCTTTGCCATGAAGCAAGCACTTTTGTCTCTATTTTATTTGGGGTATATCTGTCAAATTGATAGAATACATGTTTCTAACGTCTTTGTAAATAAATACAATTTTTACATAAAAATTTAACAAACGGAGGAGGTTCAGCTCGTGCGGCCGCGGGAAGAGGCCCCGTGCCCGTTTAAAAAAAATATTAGCACTGTCAAGAAACATCATAATAAGTGCATTGCAATATAGAATTCTATTCACGCAATATATTTCTATAGTGAAAGGACACAGTGACACTGTGCAGTCTTCCAGCTGAAACAACTGACGTAAGGGATGCACTCTGGTGCATAATGCAATGTCAACATAAAAATATATGGCGTAGGTATGTCTGGAAATATTCTATGTATTGAGCCACCGAAGGACATTCAAGCGTGACAAACTGAAGTCTTTAACCTAATAAGGTTACCTTAAATGTGACATTGACATTGAAATATAATAATATGATGTATTTCTAGACAAATAGTCTTATGACATGTGTTTTCGTCAACTCTAGTTTATTCGTACATGATTCGTACAAAGGACATAGTTGTTCTACATTGATTGCTTGACGTATTGAAATCGCTAGTTGTCTTTTAATTTCTCACTTGAAACTACATACAAGTGGTAGTATGTAGGTATAAATGTGTATCTGAACTTACTTATAATTATCTTTACCAACAAAAAAAGGTTTCGTATACAAAACCTTTGCAAACATTGGTCCAAAGGTTCTATTCGCACCAACCGCCAATACCAAGCATTCCCAACCAACCCGGACGCCGAACACCGGCCCAACCACTATACATTATCCGATCATGTACCAACACGTGTCTTCGACAGTTACGCAACCTCATTCGTATAACCTCCTTAGATTACATATTCGAACAGCCACCGAACCTTGACCCCCGCCGTTGCACAGTGGTTCGACTCCCCGCCGAAATGGAACCTACTTGGTGGGTCAAGTTAAACTGGCCAAGTTGGATACAAATGTAAGATCTCCACATGATCGGTAACGGTGCTTGCGATGATATTAGCGAAGCCTTGTGACCCAGTTCTGGGTCCCGTTAGCGGACATCGAACCCGCACCCCGGCTGTGACACTTATGGCCGATATTGATTGCGAGTTCGATCGGCCTAGCGGAGCGCTCGCTATTGCGACGAGATCATTAACGCACCTATGTTGTGGTGTACTTACACTGTTTTGAATTAATGATCGAGGGTGTGTAACGTTAATTAATCTTAATGGGAGATTTTAATAAGGTTGTTTCGCAAAGCTGGTGCATTTCACACTACTGGAGGTTCATAGTGGTGGACTCTATTGTAAAAAGTAGAATAATTGCGATATTTTTTTTTACTTCAAAATTCTTTTTTTATTTTGGTAGTAATAAATATAACGCATTGAATTCTAAATAACTATTTAATATAAATAGCATTTTACGAAAGACATATGGGACATAAATACACAGTACCTTCTTATACTACTTACTATTAAAATTAACTAACAGGGGAAGTCTTGAAAGGACAGCTTCTAACAATCACAGAATACTACCTAAAGAGAGTATCAAAACAGATCAAGAACAAATAAAAACATCTTTGAAAGGCACGAGTGTTTGTTGCCAGCGAGCGTGGGTTGAGAAAAAGACAAAATCGTTTGATATTTTCATCGGCCAAGTATGTGGGTCACAGGATGCGGATAAATGATGTCCCGTTATAAACGGGGTTTGGCCCAGCCAGAGGGGTGTTTGCGGCGTTGGCAGGTTTCTTTGGAATACCAGATGTAATTACACTTCCCAATTGCGTGGTGAAGCCTGCAGGATACGACACGTTGGAGAAATTGACAATTTGACGTATATGGGTCACAGTTACAATGCTAAGTACTTTGAGTACGTATGCTATGTGCCACATTGAATTATTATATTTAAAATGTCATTTACAACGTTTTATATTGTAAATAATAATCTCGCTTTCAAATGATGCGACAATAAACTGCAAATTTATAAGTTTCATCTGCTTGGTAGTATTGGCAGTGCGTTAGTTTAAATCGGTGTTATTGTAAATGTTTAATTTTAATAATATTTTATCACGTAAAAACATAAATTCATTATAGCGTAGTCACTTAAATAGACTGTAAGGACTAGATCCCTTTGCCTTTCCCTGATGGAATAAATTGGTTGAAAAAAAAATAGTCACTTAAAAGCTCTACACTAACTATGTACCAAACAATTAGATTGGTTCAGTAGTAGTGGCGTGTAAACTTGTCACTTAGTAATAGTTACTTTCGTATATCATTACTAAGGGTAAGATTGGAGCTTTCTTCGTAGACAAAAGCTCTCACGGCGCTATCTAGCGATTGCGTCGAGGCGCGGTAATACGCATTATGTCAGCCGATATTCATGATGCGGCCGGTGCAGGCTGGTTGTGCTCGTATCTGGGCCGACCGTTACCATATCAAAGCCACCTTGGATTTGTGGCCAGTGCTCGGAACTGGCTGCGGATCAGAGTCAATGTACTCGGTGGCAGCTACATTATGAAGTACGGTATAGAGGGAGGGAGAGGATGAAAAATATGTCAATAAATAATGACAAATACCAGTTAACAGGTTTGTTGAAAGACCTTTGGGGGTGTCTTAAAATTTAAATTTGAAGAAAGTAATAAATATCTCAAAATTTTAGTGGAAAGTAGAATATATAATAGACTAGCTGTGCCAGCGACTTCGTTCGCGTTTTCCCCGTTTTTTACACATTTTCCATTGTATCTTTGCTCCTATTGGTCGCAGCGTGATGTTATAAAGCCTAAAACCTTCCTCAATAAATGGTCTATACAACACAAAAAGATTTTTTCAAATCGAACCAGTAGTTCCTGAGATTAGCGCGTTCAAACAAACAAACAAACAAACAAACAAACAAACTCTTCAGCTTTATAATATTAGTATAGATAATAATTCATGATTTATTAAAAACGATCGTTATTCATGCAACTACTGAAAGTTATGATGATTCTTATGTAACAATATGAAACTAATTTTCTTTTGCTTTTCTTGAGTAAGTTAATTACTGCGCTAATAAAAGCGAGAATTATTGTTAAGAAGAGACTAATTGTTGAGCAAAATCAATCGATCACTATCATTTAGCTGTTTTACATAAAAGGTAAATATTTCCAACGTAATGAATTACAAACATAAACAAATGAATAAGTCACAAAGCGGTGAAAATACTCGAAATAGATAATTATCTAATGAAACTAAGAACAGTTTAACGCGTAGTATTTAGTAAACCAGAGCATAAATCGGGCATTATCGCGGATCGAGGATGCTTATTTCGCGCCATCCGTTGCTTCCCACATATATTTACCTACTACGACTAGTTACTAGTTGACTGGTCAGTAGTTAACTACTTAGTTGCGAAACTTCCTGAAGTGACTTAAGAACTGAGTAAGTGAATGAAATAATGATGTCCAGTGATGATAACCCTGTATGGTTTTGATATTGAGAGTTTAAGAGTGCATTAGCAACATACTTCGGAATCAGAACAAAACATGTGTGATTTTATTTATCATATCATTGCTGCGTGCGTAAGCTTTGGTGTAGAGATGCCCAAGTTTGTAGCAACCTTGTAATTGTAAAAATATACAAGTGATTTTGCTACTTTACGCTTCCTCAATTAAAGACGTTTCGATCTGTCACCCAATGAAAAATCTAAACTTCAGATCCCGAAACGCTAATTTGAATGTGTAGTTTTAAAAAAGAAGCGATTTCATTATGAATGCAATTTATAAACTTCCGGTACTCGAGCGATAGGTTGGCGTTAACTAACACCCGTAGTGCAAAAGCATGCTTAGTTGTAATGAAATTAGCCAAGATTGCAGGCTCTCTGTCTTTTCTTCGTCTTCCAACTTGACGCTATAATTCTGTAGCTCATTCTTCTAACCAGAGGAAGGAATAAATTTACCGCTATCAAGAATCAGGGAGACTTGATACCAGGGCTTAATCAAGGGTAAGCCTGAGTGGAAATAGAGTTGCATTTACTTCGAGTTAAATTTTGTGAACTAACTGACTTATATTGCCATCATATGCTCCCTACATAACCCTATATAAAACAAACAATATATCCTCAAAAATCTGTTGATCGCTATATCTGTTGAAAATTACACATGTTAAGCTTTTGGTCTTGCGCCTGATCTCTAATCGGTCTTTTCAGATTGTAGATCTATGAGGTGGAAAGAACAGAGAATGCACCTGTACTGTGCATGTTTGTGCACTGTATGTCCTAAGTAGTTGGACAAACTATTGATATTGGTCATAACCCAAATCGTGTCTATTAAGTTGTTAATTTCTGGCCAGTCCACTGATGATGTCAAAGCTTATATATCTTGTAACGGGGACCGTGTGAACGGTTCACATCGGCAAATTGAAACATTTTGGATTGTACGTACACCTCTTGATTGACCCCATGTCAAGGCTCTCAATACACTTTTTTTTCTAACTGACTACGACGGCTGCTTGGAGCTCGGCTCTCACCCCTAACTACTCCAAGCCACCATCGTTTGTCAGTTAGAAAAAAAACATCAGCTAAAAGCTAGATCAGGCTCTGGTTACACTACCAGACACGACCAGCTAGTGAATCAGCACAAATCGAGCCTCATAACTCAGAGTAGCAGTAACGGTTGACCCACTTCGAGTTACTTAACGAGTTTGCTAACAGTTACAAATCCTCCTGATATGGGGCCTCTCGGAACTTAGTTGGCAGCTAACGGGGGTCTGGACACGGTCTTATGACGAAGAGTTAGCCGATGTGGAAGAGTCCTCTCGAATTTACTTCGACGACATTGGCATATTTTGGTGAGGTTAGATCGTTTTCTTCAAGCAACCCGTACTTGGCCAGCGTGGTTGACTAAGGCCTTATCGCCCTAGTTTAGGATAGGCTCGTGCCCCAGCAATGGGGACGTATATGGGCTGATGATGATGATGATGAGATCGTTTTCTTGATGAGGTCGTAATGTAACCTGAAATTACTACTTTCCGTGATAGATTTGGGAAAGCGATATAGTGATTCATCCTGAATTTAAATAATTTAAAATGCACGGGCCGAGTCGCCCGGGGAATACAAATTTATTTATTAATTTGTTTATTCAAAATCCACAGCTCTTTAATAAAAATTACAGATAATCTTCTGAATCATAAAGCAAATGAAGGATTTTATATACATAGTTTTAAATTATATTACGCTATTACAATCAGAGAAGGTGCAAAGTGCATTACAAACTTATCAACGTTATATTACATTTCCGCGACTACGAGTATGTTTCTTCCCACCATGAATTTATTTGGCATCTTAAAATGTTGGTGTAGTTGAATTTGTTTGAACTCTACTAAAAATCTTTTGATGAGATGATCTAAAATCGCTAAAGTACACCTCATCTCATTTCATTAATCCATACTAAACTTTTTAACAAGGGGCAAGTCATTTATCCTTATAATTGGAGGAGTAGGCATATGCACAACGCAATACTTGTTTGCAAAATAAGATTCTAGACAGAAGATATTTTTTTCTCAAGATATACAAATGCTGTCGCATCCAGCCACTCTACAAATTGTAAACGCTTTATTATCGAGCTCACTGGAAGTGTTCACGGATCTTACACTTAGTTGGCGATATATTTCTTCAGTCGTAGGCTAATTACATCCAACAGACTATGGGAGCGGGGTGCGTTGCAAAAAGTGCGGATAAACGGATTAGAGGAATATTACAGTTGGACCACAATCGAAACGGTTACAGTAAGGGCCTGTGAAAGATTTGATGGAAACTACAGTTAACTAATTATAGTAAATTTTCTTTGCTTTTCTTTCTGTTACATAGAGGAAACATTTTAGTCGAAATGTGTCTAAATTCTATTCTCTTATTTATTTGATCTACTCACTCTAGGGCAGGTTCTCCTAAATCAATAAATTAGTTTCCAATCATGCTAGTTTATGAAAATATAGATTCGTGTTAAAGAGGTCCATTGAGTACATGCCGCAACTATGTCAAAATGCTTATGCATTTATAAGAGCCACTGCATAAATACAATGGTATAGAGAAAAACTTTGAAGATCCACATTACAAACTGAAAATAAAATATCGGGACCACGTTCAATAAAACAAATATGGTAGATATCGCGGAACCTTTCAGTTTTCTAGATATGCCTAACTTAGAAGGTTTCGTTACTGTTATCTGTTTTCACTGTGTCTTGGCGAATTACAGAGCTATCGCAGGTTATTACACAGATATGGGAACTGTTAAGGAGGAATCCGAAGTGTTATGTGATAGCATTCCTTTGGAAACCAAAGCTGGCTATGTTTAGCTTTACAGTTTGCGGACGAAAACGTGAGAACTCAAGCGATACTAAGAAAGATCCATTGAACAGTTTGCAGACCGGGAGTAGATACGAACCCCGTGGGTAAACTGGCGGAGTGCGAGTCGTACTCACGCGCTAAGGGTTCCGTCCCATTAAGTTGGTAAGGAACAGCTCATAAAGAACAAAATAGGGCAAAGTTTAATTAAAAGTGAAAGAATACAAGTTTTGCGAGGGATCTGAGAACCCCCTTGAATATTTTTTCATTCATAGTAGGTATTTGCAGTATATAAAGGTCACAGAAAAAGAAATTTTTAAAAAATTTCAACAGTCTAACTATCACAGGTTTTAGATACAGTTTGGTGACAGACAGAAAGACAGCTTAAAAGGTACCCGTTTTAACCCTTTTGGCCACAGATACGTAATAACGTTCACTACGTGTATGTCCCTAACTGATAGGACAATTCATTTAGCTCGTTCCTCATAACGTTAGATGCAATCACACTTGTTTACTGGTACGCCAGATCTGGTGTGTCCGGCTTGCTACAATGTTATGACCACCGTTTACCGTTCCCACTATCTAGTTTCCAAAGCACTGGTAGGTTTAGCGATTTCTTTGACGGGTAATATGCTTAATAAATTATTTGAGAAAGCAGCAAACAAGGCATCGGATTAAGGACTATTAATTGAATTTGTAGTTAGCAATAATTTTATCGGTTGCATGCACTTAGTTATTGGAAAATGAGGTAATATATCAAGCCATCCATTCCATATCCATTTTCAATTTGGTCTGTCAGTATATCATAATTTTATGTGTTTCGAGTGCCACTTCTACATAATTTAGCAGCTAACATACTTAACATATAATGAATTTACTATCTTGTTTTATATATGTTTCCATAACTTTTAATGGCAAAAAACACGTAAAGTGACAATTTTTTTGTGTCTTTTTGCATTTTTTCTTGCTCTTTTGTTCTTTATTTTTAGATATTGGTGTATTTAGGAGGAAAAAAAGAGAGTCTTCAGAAATAAATTTTAGTCGCAAAATTAGCCCGTTCAAAAACACTTTAGTCAACGAGGTCATAGATTGAGGCCATTGTTTTTTGACACAATGATCTGCCATTTCCGCTTGTGTCGTTTTATTCGTAATTCTAGCTCTTGGCCGGATCACGACGCGGATCTTACTTTATTCGGAATTAGTAATAGATAACAGATAAAATATATATTCCGTAACACCGAACTGGTTTGACGTCATTGATGATATAAACTTAACAAGCTATTTTTATACAAATATCTCGAAATTATTGGAAGCATTAGACAAACTTATAGCTCTATACACTTTATAGCTGGTTAGACATAGGATACATTTTCATTTGCTTTTAATTAATTAGTAATCTAAAGTTATCTTTATGGCCAATTAATTTTGATAAATAAACGACAAATTTAGCTTCGACTATCAAAGGACAATGGGCAAAAATGTATGGAGCTTGGTCTATTTTTGAAATTGCGTGGCAGTCTCCGGAATCAGTATTTCTTGGTAGAAACTATTAAACAACACTATTTTTAAAAAAAATCGTGAGCGTATACCGGTTAGTTTAGGAGATATCGAATACTTGTTGTCTTTGTATATTTCGATGATTTAATGTAACATTTGTTTATTTTTATAATACTGAAATGGACAGATTGGAAAATGAGACTATTTTATTATAAACGTTTGAAAAAGAGCACAAAAAAAATAAAGCGAACACCGACGAAATCTCTTCCAATAAAACGAAATAAGAAAGTATTCAATTCTAATTTGCATGTTAACGTGAAGCGAACAACATAAATTATCGGCCTAATGCGTTATGTTAAAATACTTGCTGTTCGGACCAACTATCAATCATTTATGTCTGGTTAGCTTCATGGTATTATGGACTTTGTGTACGTTTGTTTAGATGCTAATGTTGTGCGATGGTGCGGTGTTAGTATTGGCAATAAACTTGAAGAGGTCACATCCACACGACCGGAATGTGGGTCAACCGCTTGCCGCCTCCTCAATGAAACGTTGAAGCCGTATTCTGTTGCAATATCGTAAGGTTCTCAATAATGTAGAGGAATTAGTCAAGCAATTTCTCAAATTACAATGCCCTACTGATATTATAAAGAGAAAGTAACTCTGACTTACCGTTGCGCTTTCAGGCCAAAATACATGACAGATTTAAGTGAAATTTGGTAGATGTATTATCTAGAGGTTTTTTCCTTTTTCCTAATTGACATACGATGATGGCTTGGAGTCGCCTCGTCATCAACACCGGTCTTGCCCCCGCAAGACCGGTGTTGATGAGCGGACGGCTCTCACCCCTAATAATATGTAGAGATCATGAAACCTTCGCTATATAAAGTAATGTTATACGCGGCAGACGACATCACGCGGAATGAGTTGTGGGCTGAAAACCAGTCTATTTTAATTTTAGAAAAAGTTTTCTGTCATATTCGAGTTCAAATAGCTAATCTGGTCCTTCAATTAACTGAACACAATTACTGAAATGCACTAATGGTGATGGTCAGCATTATCATGACGTTCAGAGTGATATACAAAAATCACTTCATAAAATACCGCACGAAATTCTGCAACTGATTCCACTTAGTTTGTCATTTAACGCTTTAAATAGGCTCCGATGCCTATATGATTTGGGACAATACAATACAACATTTTCTGTATACCTATCTATTGTTACTATCTTCTAAAATTGCAATATGTCCTTTGACATTTTGAATATAATTATGTTTCATTGCGATGTGCTGTCAAAGATCGAGGTGATATAAAAAGAGACAAGCTTAACTGCACTATGTAGGTAAAATGATTTTATTGGTAGAGTTTTATGGGACCCCGGACTATTTCTTAACAAAGTTTTTCCGTTTGCTTTCCTTTTCTGTGATAATTTGAAATTATAACAATCCTTACTAATATTATAAATACGAAAGTAACTCTGTCTGTTTGTCTGTCTGTCTGTTACGCTTTCACGCATAGAGTACTGGACCGATTTAAATGAAATTTGGTACAGATATATTCCAGACCCTAGGAAAGGTTATAACAATATAGATATATAAATATAATACAACATACATATAATTATGTAGTTCATGTAGTTTTAGTTTCCCTGGGATTTTAGTAGTTATTTTGTATATTGTTATTATTAATTATAAGTACAAAACAAATTCGTTTCTACTTATCTGTCCCTATGCGTGCTCAGATGTTTAAAAGTACGCAACGGATTTTGATGCAGTCTTTAATAGGTAGAGAGAGATTCGAGGGGAAGGTCAATTCAATTTAACTGAAGCAATGGATGGTCGCTAGTATTAAACTGTTTTACTTTAATTTTATAAGATAATAAAATTTTGTTACATTTTGTTTGTGTATTGTTTAAGTTAATTTTAAGATCTTTTCATTGTAATTTTCTCTGGCTGTCCAATAAATAAAATAAATAAATAAATAAATCAAAGTACAAATACATACCAGTATAATATACCCACTGATTCCGAATGCTAAGTATTGAGACGATACCCACTAAATGTTTATAAATCAACTAATTTGATGAGAGAATCAGTGGTATCATCATAACCTCTCCGAATGTTAAGCACTTAGTTTTATTAATATATTGAAGCCATTATAATTTATTATAAATATCCCTATCGTACTCACAATGTTGAACGAATCTTTTATTTCCTTGTCAGAATCAGGCCGTTCCATTTGGAGCGCGAATGACGCTCATTTGAATACCATTTAGAGGTTTTGTCTGACTGTTGCCGTTCGCAGAACCACAGGTTGTACATATTATTATAAATAACTGGGTCACTTGTCGTTCCTACTGACGGTTTCTTGAACCCGTGTATTTCAAACGCTTCAATTATGAAACCAGGTTGAAGTCCGCAAAATATTTTTGTCTCTCTTTGTTGTAGGAGTTTGTTAGTCGCGTGTTATCTCGAAAGTGGTACATGGTAATTTGCTGGCGGAAATGACTAGATTATACGCTTTTGTTATACATTATACAGGTTGGTTATTTGTTTTTGTCGAATTTGAATTTGAAATTGCATGCTAAAATTAAAAGGCGATGGTTAATTGTATCACCTACTGGCGGGCCTCGTTGACTGGAGTAGGTTTGATTTCAATCACCTTTTTTAGTTACTTTCAATGACTAATTTTTATCATAGTATCACTTTATAACAATGGCTCTCTGGATTATATTCCAAGCAGTGCGAAGAAACACATACTAAAGTAGGCTCGCACCTTCGAAATGTACTAATACTTCTTAATTATAACTCTGTCTGTTTGAAATGCTTTCACGCCAAAACTACTAAACTGATGTAAATGAAATTTAGTAGACTGAGGCTGAAAGCTGTATCTAATCTATACTAATCTATAATTATTTATAATGCTGAAGAGTTTGTTTGTTTGAACGCGCTAATCTCAGGAACTATTGGTTCGAATTAAAAAATGTATTTTATTGGATAAATCGTTTATCGGGGAAGGGGTTTGTCTGTATTTACCAATATTTACTACTTGCAATGTAACTTCTGTTTGTTTTCCTTACATGCAAAATTAAAAGTAAAATTATTACCATGTATTTGACACAGCCTATAGGATAAGGAGCATAGATGCCTATAAGAAAAGGTTAGACCTAGTTTAGGCATTTATGATGTATATTTGATAACAATTGTACTTGGTCAATAAACTCTTTTTTTTTTTATATAACATCACGCTGGCACAGCTATCCGTAATAAGAGACATATTATTTAATTTTCAAAATATAAATTACACTTCATAACGAATATACCTAAATTACCCTATTATATAAACTGGTAATCGAATATCGGTTGTGCGTCAGAACGTATTAAATGAGAACCAGGTAAATGGAGTTAATATTATAAATTTTACGTATGAAAACTGACGTCATAGCTAACGCACTGTGTATACCTATACGTTAAAATATTTGAAAAGAAATTCAAGTACACTGAGTGCATAATTTGTTCTAAAAATATAATAAACTTGCGTCATTGTTCTTTAAAAATTATGAAAATTTATTTTTAATAATAGATGTTTTAAGCTCTTTTACAATTGCCATTTGGTTGAATTTAAATAAATAATTATAATTTTCATATTACATACATTTTATTTCTGTTTTCCTAATTGACTCCGAAGGCTACTCAAAGCCACCATCGTGGTGGCTTGGAGTATCCTTGTCATCATCACCAGACTTGCGGAGGAGCAGTTAACTCTCACATGCATTGTCCGAATTCTGAGATACGAGTATGTACAGCATTTGTCCACCTATGTTACGGGTAATAGAATATTTGTCTTTGGGGTTGGAACCTAAGGCTACTGGCGTGAAAAACAAAGACCTACCAAATACCCGACCAAACGAGTATGTCGCGTTTATTTAATATTGACAAACAAATAAATTGCATTTCACCCTTTTAATTCCTAGTAGGGAAATTATTTATTGGCCAGACAGCTAGATGATAAATATTCAAAACTATCATTATTAGTTATTAAAAAAATATCTAGTCATCTGAAAGACAGGATTTCTAGGGGTTATTTTGAAACACTTTGGTTAGGTGATATCGTGGATGTTTGACCTAGTTCTAAGGAGACTGGCCAGATCTTTTAGTATTAAAAGAAGCCTACAGCCATCATAGAGTAGGTAAGGGCTTACATTATGACATTGGAAATAGCTGATTGTCTCATATTGAGTAGTTGTTCTACTTATTCTTCAGTGTATTTAATCGATTAGATAAAAAATCAAATAGGTACAAGTGACCATACTTGTTATGACTACCTTCTAAATATAATAAAGACAAGCATTCAATCTTATTTATAGACCTGATGTATTGTAATTTAAATCCAAAACAAACCATAACTTACTCGTGAGCAAAAGGGAACCTTGAAATGAGTAAATTGAATCATCATAGCAACGGACGCACGAGCGGCCGCCATCTTGTGTCGTCACCGGCGACGTCATGTGACGTCACTCGCATGGGTCAATGAACGTCCATGATGTTTTATGATGGTAATGTTAGTGGTTTATTGGGTTAAAGTAAGTTTTCACTTCGATTTCGATATATACGTAGTTTTCTTTATTAGTGAGTAAAAAGAAATTGGTTTAACTTACGCTCAAAACTTCATCTGAAAACGCTCTATCCTGTAAAGTTGATAAAACGATCTGTTTACAATTGGATTAATTTGTTATAAGCATTACTACGAAATGTTTCCTAATCTGTAAGCATCCTTTGTGTTATGTTAGACGTTCAAATGTAAGTTAATTATGTACGCATGAAACTAAATTTCCTTTCTCACTTAACATAACTTCTCCATTCCTAATTAATATGTGTTAAGTCGCAGATCCCTCATGGAAACGTGCAATCGTCCACAACCACACGAAACATATCGGAAACCATGCTGGAAGTTCACAGACAAAGTAATGAGCGCAACGCTTGTCTGTCGAAGTTCAATGCATCCGTGACGTCACGTGACGTCACTCAGGCCAGCCCGCGGGTCATTGAACGTCCGTCAGATTATTTTGGCGCGTACCGCAGAAGACACGCCGTTTACATAACCTTAACTTCTATACGTAATTAAATTCTTTAGGTATTTCCCATCCTTTTTAACCACATACTATCACCTACTTATAACAAATATGTTTATAAATAAGTTATTTGGAGTTAATTTTATAATTTCAAACTAGTTCTTGTCAACCAAATTTTGGTTGTAAAAATTTATGGTCCATCTGCGCGGTGCAAATTACCTACGTGTATTTATGAGGTAATATAATATATTTTTGACTATTTTGTTTGTACTGAAATCTAAGATTTTAATTTTAATAAATTGATAGATTATTTATATGCAACATAGTGTTTGTTTGAAGTTATTATAAACATTAGGTATTTTTTTTATTTAGCAGTTTTTCTTTCATATATTTATCTCATCCTATTAACATTGAAATAATAGGTGTCTTACCTACACATACAAAATTAAATTGGGCTCAACTGATTAAACCAAATGTTCAAAACATAGTTAGGTTGATGGACTGACAGGACCTTGAAAAGTTCCCTAACCACGAATGACACAAAATACCACCGAATAATCACATGATAATGACTTTTGATTGGCTGTGACGTCACGTGACGACACATGGTCAACACAACGGGGGTCATTGGACGTCCGCAGTTTAATTTGGCGCGCACAGATAGAAAAAGGCGGCCATCTTGAATTTCGAATATCGTGTACCTTTGCTTTATCACGTAATCGAGTAAATAAATCACGATTGCAATCTTTAAATGAAACTTCGATTGGATTGAAATGTTATTGATTTTGGTGAATTAGTTTTTATATATTTCAGTTGACCTTAACAGGCAGATTATGGTGGTGAAATGGCAAAAATTTGGATCTATAAATTGAAACTTTTCAATCAGGAAGTCTGGAAGCTACGCCGGAGTATTTCCTTTCTGAACTTCCCCAAGGAACCAAAACTAGGTATCTAGATAGATTTTGGGCTCCCGCCTACTGGAGGTCGGCAGCAATAATCCTGTCTATTACGTTCGGTTTAGAAAGTCAATAGACTTTTCCTGTGACACGAAAAAATTAGTCTTCCCAATGATTGTGATACAAATAGTATATAACCTCATCAACCACAAAGCATATGCAAGTTGCATTCAAATGTGTCTCGCTAAACAGTCAACATTGGCGGAATAAAAAAAAACGATTTACGCAGTCTGTTTCAGTGTGTTAAAATCACTCAATTTCTATCCCTGACTTGAACAACGTACGAATTGAATCTAGGACATACACGTCGCATATATCCACCGCTCCTAAGGATTTACACCTAATAGCGTAATATGTACGCAAAAAGTGTTTGCTAAAAATAAAATGGCGGGTGAAACCAGCCAAGCAAGCTGTGACATCATAATAGGAGGATTGCAGAATTTTTTTCATAGTCGCCAAATTTCTGACCGGCCAACGAACTCTGGGGAGAATCTTGGCCCTGACCACGAGTGACGAAATGTGACGAAAGAGGCGGTTTCTTACCCACCACGCTTTATGCTTGTTCACAGGATTAGCTGGCTATGTGATAGGGTTATAAATACTAGACGAATTTACTTTTAAAAAGGTAAGGATAGTTTTTGCTTATTTTTCTGTGGTGAACTTACGTTGCCGCAAATTAACAGCAATCCGCGCAATATGAGCACATATTTCTTCTTATATTTTGTTGAGATTTTTTATCCATAGGGTAAAAGAAACTGGTGATGATATATTTAAAATGTTTCTTTGTCATACCAACAATACCTACATGTTTAAACAAAACTCCGTCAATATTTCGATTCATACTCGTATTTCTTCAAATCTATATCCAAAAAATCCCTTAACCATCATTACGTATGAATTGATAATACTCGTATTTCTCAAATTAACCAATAGAGACGTAATGCGTCCGCGGCTGAAACAAACAAAAACATTTATTATTAAAACATATTCAACTCTGATCATAATTAAAGGAAATGATCATATAGCCAAGCAAATGACCCGATGTGGCTTAATTAGACGTCTTTCAACAGAATGTAAAACGCTAGGACCAATGACTGTTTTATGGACAGGGGTGAATGACCAAAATATTTTGTCTGTCCAGTTCAAATCAGTAAGGCTTACAAGGTACATCTCTATAATAGAGAACTTTATAACATTTGTGTGTTTACAACTTATTCATTAGATTGGCAATGTAACTAACAAGGAAATTGACCTTTATTAACGTGAAAGAAAATATAATAACATTGTGATATGTATGAAGGAACGTCGTATGATTTACATCGTATATAAAGTTAAAATAATTATTATTATTTCATGATTAAACTGAAAAGTTTTTACAATTTTTGTCATATTCTTTTTATTGTAGTGTTTTATTGTGACAGTATTGGTTTTTATTCCCATGAACACATTATTTAATTCATTGATCCTAACGTAGTAACCCGTTTAGTTTCCAAACAATTTTCACAAGGGAATTCGAAGTCAATATTTTAACCAGTTAAACACAGAATAGCAGAATAGCTTAATTAGACAGCTAAAGGATTATATTTATGAGCTTCCGGAATTAAGAAACGCCTCGTAATTAATGATAGACTATAACTCACTCATCAAACTAGTTTCTGAAACTTCAATTTGTCGAGAAATAGTATCATTAGGCACAAATATCGGGTTACGGAAAGCTTGCAGAATTCTTTTTTGTGGGCATAAATGATTTTAGAATATAGTTTAGAACGTCGTAGAGGAGATAACAAAACACAACTAATATTGTCTTTATGAAACTGATTGCTTTGTAACTCATGCAATCGTAGTTACGTAGTCCCTAAAGAACATATTAAATTAAGTCTCATCAAATCAAAACACATCACGCCCATGTATGTAGGTTTGAGCAGTGGGATTTAAGGCTAAAATGATTGGGGCGATAACACAAGATGTACTAACTATGTACTTAATTGTAAAAATGGGAGACCATACAAGATTTTGGTGACACTCACCTAGTCCGCGAATCTCTTACAACTTTTGACGCCGTGATTTAAGTTATTGATATGAAATGAAATCAACACATTCTGATTGGTTATTCACGATTTTAGTGCCAATTGACACTGAATCATTCGGCCACTGCGCGAGCGCATTGCTCCAATTAAGAGAGCATTCGCCTCTGAAATTTGATGTCGCGATTTATACCATACTTGACGACTCTGGGGATCCGATTTTGGTGTTTTGCGATAGGCATATCCGCATTCCGATCATAAAGTACCTATTGGGTGTCGGTATATCTCGAAAAAGCTTCGCATGGTAATCAAACTTAATACCAATAGGTTCTCTTGTGCCTGTCGACCTTATAATGTGGACCCCACCCACGACTTGCTATCGGGAGAATAGGTGACATCCTAGAAGTCGGATAGAAAAAAAAACAACCTAAAGTCTAGCAACTCTTTTTTTAATCCTAGTCAAAAAGGTGCAGATTGAATATCATACTTTAATGTATATCATTTTGGCGTAAGGATAGACAAATATATCCTAGCGGGGTTCGAACCCACGAACTAAACATGGCGCAAGAGATAGAAGTCAACCAAATAAGCCACCAAGCCAGTAACTTAGTATGTTGCCTTGGTGACTTGAAAGAAAGAAAGAAAGAAAAACATTTATTGATCACATACAAAAGCACGAGTTAACACACAAACACACATACATAATAGTGATCAACAGGTTCTGCCTCAGCATGTGCTGCAGCGCCTGCTAGGACGCTACAGCGCTGATATTCTGGCAGAACCTTTGATTGGTGACTTCAGCTCTTTTAGCTTACCAAAGCTTATAACATCAGGAAGAGACATTTTGTTGTTTTTTTTCTGAAAAATCCAAATAAAAAACTTCGCGTGTTTTCATGGCACCCGGTAATAAACACTCCAGTGGGAGAATCGAACTCGTGACCCCTCTGCCAAGCGTCGTGGTTGCGTTAAAAATACAAATGGGTTATTAACGCACGGACTTGTCAGTATTTACCATTTCGCTTCGATAAATAAGCAGATCTCCGATCATAAATATTTAACTAAACACCGAGTCATAGGAGGATCGATTGAATCCGTTGAATGCACTAAATGTTGGCGTCAGACGTAGCTTTTCGATACACTATGGAACTTATGTTGTCTTGTACATTTTTACGCAATGTATTGACTTCAAAGTACGATTTAGCTTTACAGTTTGAGCCAGTAACCGATGAAAGAACAACGAACTAACACGTAAAGGAGTCAAAGACTTTTAGTTGATAGTCATTTTTAAAGATTTTAAAATTCTAAATGTTATTTTGTTAAGGCGTTTATTGCTGCTGAGTGGTTTTATTTAAATCAAAGTCAGAATTTATACCGCCAGCTCTGCATTTGTAGTTTGTAGTTGCGAGATTTTAATTTTCTGTACATTTTAGACAAAATGTAAATGTGGGATTGAATAAATGTAAATAAATAAATAAGTAGCAGTAAGTAGATTTTATGTAATATTTGATAGAACTAATCATCGTACTACACACATTTGAACTTAAAACAATTTTACAGATAAAACTACCGTGTCAAATTATCACAAGTGTTATAAAGAGCTCTACACATCGTGTTTCCAAATACATACCTAATTATATTTGTCTAATTAATGGCAAATCTAAATATACTAAATATTTGTCTTTATGGGTCTACACGCGTTATTAGGAATAGCCAATACATAGCTACTTACTGCCCGACGTTTCGACTGGGTTACACCAATCGTGGTCGCGAGCGAACTCACAAATATTTAGTGTAATGGAACGCGAAAGTCTAAAATCATACAAATCTAAATATACTTTTAAAATTATTTCAACAAAATCTATTAAACAGTATTTACCTCACCCCAGTCTAGACTTCCTAGCTCAATTCTCGTTACACAAATGCCTGATTAAGTTCCCTCGGCTGTGATTCACTGTCGGTTCCTAGTTTTTTGTGACGGGTCGGGTGTTGCACCTACCACGTGCTCCGTCCGGGCATCGAACCCGCACGACATCTCCTAAAGGAATACTATGCGCTTGTTGCATTGTGCCTCTATAAGAGTTAGGGCATAGTGCATGCGGTTACAGCGAGGTGACTGACGAATATTATAGATATATAGTGGAAGTATATGGTAATAAAATAATTAGCACCCAATTTTATACAAACAAAATATTTAATTGAATTTTTTTGATAGACAAGACTTGGGACTGGGGACCATAGAGGTTTGCCTATTATTCGCGTAAACACAAGTTTTACATGAAATTAGTTATAATTCAAATAGTCTAATTTGTGTATTAGTATCCCTTTAGTATTGCTTATTTCTAAGCATGCAAATTTTTATTATAAACTTACATAAAAATCTTGTTCCCAAATCTACACAAATATCTTACCAATAGTATTTTTAATATTCATGAAATATGTATGAAAAATATTAAGGCTCTTCATTGTTATCGTAAAAACCCCCAACCCATAATAAATACATAACATTTAATCTAACGTTGTCGCTAAGTAACATAACACTGACGACAATAGATAATTTATTATTTTCACAGGCAGATAACCCTGAAAAATATTTACTATAGCTCTGCTATTATCTAAGCTCTGGTGTCATCGAACCTTAGTATTTGTTCAAGTAAACTTACTTTATACGTGATAAACTATTTGCACGAAGATAAATAATATTCGTTGGTAAGACGTATTATTATTTGTAATTTATTAATATTTGGAATTTTATTATATGTATCGTATGTTTTACTACCTTCTGCTCGCGTTTCTGGGCCAGCAAAAAAAGTTTGTCGCGTAAACATTACTTGCTCAGTCGTTTGAGAAGTAAGTAGAAGTATGTACCTATGTTCTTTCTCACGCTCTAATGAGGGTTTTCGCGAATGAGAAATTCACTAGATGGCAATACGTAGGCGTGAGGTCCAACTGCATCATGATTGGTTATTTTTGACGTGACATTGACAGATATGTCAATATTCACCAATCATGATGCAGTTGGACCTCACACCTACGTATTGCCATCTAGTGAATTTCTCATTCGCGAAAACCCTCATTAGACTGCCCAAAAATCCACTTTAATAGTTTTGATAATTTGGGCATAACACCTCCATTGCTTGAAAAGCGCACACTGGCCGCTTTGAAATTTACATTTTTCTTTTTCTAGGGTTTCTACGTTCCCTAATCTTCTTTTGTTTTTACTGGCTATTATACACGATACATATTGAGCACGTCACTCAATGAGGGTGTTCGCGTATAAGATATCCACTAGATGGCAAGACGCAGATATTAGGTCTAACTGCTTCGTGATTGGTGAATATTGACATGTCTGTCAATGTCACGTCAAAAATAACCAATCTCGCTGCAGTTGGACCTCACGCCTACGTATTGCCATCTAGTGAAGTTCTTATACGCGAAAACCCTCATTAACATCGCATGATTCATATATAGATTTTTATTAAATGAATGTTAAAAATCAGTTTGGAGGGCAATTTATCGAAGCGTTACATAAAGGGACTGTAATTTTTTGTGGATTTTCGGACGGTTTCTACAGACACTTACAGTGTTACTTTCGCCATTATAATATAATGGGTTTAATTATTCATATTCATTATGCTTTCTTTGATTGAAGCCTTCTTCAATCTTCTTGACTGGCTTGGTGGAAGACTGGCTCGGTGGAACAGTGGTGTGTGACCCCAGAGTCACTACCTACGGTTCCAAGAGTCGTGGGTTCGATTCCCACCTGGGACAAATATTTGTGTGTCGAACATCGGTGTTTTTTCCGTGTCTGGGTGTGTTATTAAGTATATTTAAGCTTATTTGTGTGTCCACTGTTGATTCAGATATCCGTAACACAAGTGCTTAAGCTATTTACCATGGGATCAGATTATTTAAATCATATAAATCTATTACGTCACTGTTTCAGCCATACTGTGACGCAGTGCCGGGAGTTCTATCCACTTTTTCACATATGCACTGTGTCTTAAATGGCGTCAGGGTTGTCATGTTCAAATTAAGTGCCATTTCAACGAGACGTGCCGGGATTTAGAAAAATAGAGACGAGAAGTTCTCAGGATAAGGTTAGAATTTACGCGGTTCAGATATCTTTAGTTAAATGTGGGAAATCAATTTGGAAGGGACATAAAGCGGCTATAAAACGTCTTCGTATACCTCATTCGTTCATATTTGTTCTTAAAGATTTTGTAGACTATTCTATACTTAACTTCTTAGTTCCAACATTAATTGAAGATGTTGGGATTATAATCACTCTTATATAATTTACTTAATATTTTCGCATTTCATTACATTTGATGCGATAAATAATAGAAACAGTACCAAATACTACTACACAGCTACTTGCTGACCAAAGTTGCGGCTGGGTTACACCAAACATAGTCGCGACCATAAAGACCCTTTTTAAATTATTTTATAATCAATGAATAATTATATATTATATAAGCAGGCCCACATTATGCATAAGTATAATATTAATATACATCATTATTTTATCGGTCCTATATGTAGTTATATGCCTCTCATCTCATCTACGATGTCAACCACAAAACTCACACGAGGGTGGCACCCACCATCTTTTTCACACACCAGGTAGGTACTTAAGATGCTATTCGCATACCTAAAACAATTATACCGTCTCACAATCACTGCACGTGTATTTACGGACCGATTACTCGCGCGGAGCCAATACTACGGCGATGGCATAGAGTAAGGTTCTACGTGCAAACGCAGAAGGGACACCTTGAAACTAAAATAATAATGTGTAATATAGAAATGACTCTCTGAGTTATTTTCTAAGCACAAATTTCAAGAAATGCTGATTTGATTTCGCAAATTCTTCTTTTCTGTAACGGATAGGTACAGCTAAAAAAATTGATGAACTGTCAGAAGATTCTTATGAAAAAAATATAAGAATATTATAAACTGACTGTATGAAATTCGCCGGGACTACTAGCGAAAAATAAAGGTGAAAAAGATCTTTTACAAAGGTACATAAACAGTCTCCATTTAAGTTGTGTAGATCCTGCCTGATGGGAGTCCCTGCTGTTTCCTAAAATAATAAAAAAAACACCTATACACATTTACATTAAATAAATAATAATTTAGATAACAATATTTACCCAAAATACTCACCCAAAAGCGATTTTGTGAAGTTGGTAGTTGATCTGATTCGGAAGAACATAAAGCCGGTGGTTCTGTAATCTGGCCCTGTTGAGTCAAATTAAAAAAATATATGATTGTAAGCAACCCAGATTAAACACAAATATTCATCACATGAATGTTTCTCCCGGGTTGAAATCGAACTGGCTATCCTGACTGCGGTCACTCGCCACTTGAGCTAGTCAAAGTTAATACATTATATAGAAGTATCCTTCTGTTGGGCTGAAGCGTCGAGGGCCAAGTGGTTAGGGTCGTTAGTTTCCATGCAAGAAGTCCTCAGTTCAAACCCCGCCACGTACCACTGTGTTTTTAAAATTTAGAATTCTTTTGTGGGTACGATTATTCGACGTTTTAACAGTGAAGGAAAACATCGTGAGGAAACCTGCACACCGACGAAGAAACTCTAATGGTTGTGTTGTCGACCAACCCGCACTAGGCCAGCGTGCTTGACGACGGCCTTATCACCCTAGTTTAGGCTAGGCCCGTGCCCCAGCAGCGAGGACGTATAAGGGCTGAAGATGATCATGATGATCCTTCTGTTACTCTCTGTCCGTCCGTTCAATATCGAACTCTTAATTACCGGCCGTTGAACTGCGCGTAAAAACCGCGCCAGCGTGCGCCCGCGCACGCGTGATCCGCCGTCCGTTTGTTTGTTTTGAAGACACCAACTGTGAGGTTTGTTGTTAAAAATGGTCTATTACACTTATGGCAGGTCAGTGGGTTAAGTTAAAAAAAAAACTTCTTTGTCCTTACTTCCGAACTTCACTACATAGTATAAAGCAAAGTCGATTCCCACATCTGTCTGTCCCCATGTATGCTTAAATCTTTAAAACTACACAACTGATGTTGATGCAGTTTTTTTAATAGATAGAGGGATTTAAGAGGAAGGTTTTGATGTATAATGCGGAAATAACTCTCTCTAAAACTCTGCCTTTCTTTTCAGCTATAACACCGGCTAACCGATTTAAATTAAATTTGCTACACACATCCTTCAGTCCATTCCTTTCTCAGCCTTTAGATTAAAGACTGAGAAAGGTCTTAGGCTACTTTTGAACCAATTGTGTTAATAGAGAAATATTTAACGAAATACGGTGCGTTACCGTATATGTACCGATAAGTGCATAAAATTATGAGGGGGATCCATCCGCTCTGCCGTCGGTCTGGTGATGATGACAAGGCTACTCCAAAGTCAACAATGCAGCCAATTAGGGAAAAAAACAATACCATGTTAGCCGCATCCTTGTATTTGTTTAGATTCCAAAACCCCTTTATCTAACCAAATAAGAACATTTATTTCTCTTCACAATGGATATTAATAGTAACATTCGTTTATATAGGGTTCGTATTACATAGAGGATGTTTCATACGGATACGTCTGGTGAACTCCAAGTATCTAATTAAGTACTCATTACAGTCTTGTATCTCAACAGAATAATGTTTATGATAAAACACTCTCATGATCTGGTTTTGCACGAATAATCATTACGATAAAAATTTAACAAAAAGCCCATTAAGACTTTTTCAACCGGCTGTGAAGTCTCGGAGATTTCGGTGACTTTGCTGAAAGAACAAAAAAGATATGGAATTTTAGGGTCCAGACAGTGCACAGGCACACGTTCTTTAAAATTGTTAATAATAATTTAAACAAAGCCAAATTACAGTTCCTATTAATTTGGTCTAGTTGGACACAGGTTTTACAATTTAAATAATATATTCAAATCATTGTTTTAAATTTTTACAGTTTGCCAAAAAAATGGCTAGGCCTAACCTGTTGAATTAAGATTAAGGTCTTGTTACATATTTTTCTTCTTAAACATAAGTACTACTTTATCTTTTATTAAAAATAGAATTATAGGCCGAAAGTGTGGCTGAACACTTTTTATTATAATAAGTCCTGTGCAACCTCATTGAGATGTTACGTGGGTCCATAGTAAATTCCAAAACACTTCGTATTGCATCTGATCCTTAATGTATGATAACGAATGATAGCTTCACACATCGCCTAGGACGCCTACCGATAGACTAGTACTAGTATTTCATGAGCCATGGCTCTTCGAAATTGGCACGAGTCACCGCACCAAGTTATGCAAGGGCAATCAGAGAGTTATTTATCTTGCATTCTTGCTTCGGGAATGCGAGTGTTACCAAGTTACGGGTAAAGAAATAACGATTTTTCTTTTTGTGTACAGACTGTTATCTAGATCTTTAAATTCACAAAGATTGGATTCCCAAAGATTATGCTAAATAATTTAAATTTTTATTATTTAGAAAAACGGAAAAACTTTCTTAAATTTCTATATCCAAAACTGCACTTTGACCTCTGTCCTGTTTCGACAACTGAGGAAAATCTATACTAATATTATAAAGCTGAAGAGTTTGTTTGTTTGTTTGTTTGTTTGTTTGTTTGAACGCGCTAATCTCAGGATCCACTGGTCCGATTTAAAAAATTCTTTCAGTGTTGGATAGCCCATTTATCGAGGAAGGTTATAGGCTATATTACATTTTCAAAAAAAGTAGGGATCCGTACGGAAACCCCAAATATGTCACGCAAGATGTAAAAATCCTTATATCGCATGCGCTGCGAAAAGTATAAGTGTCGTAAGTTCAAATCTTGGTGGTACCACTTTTTTAAACTGATATTTTTGCTTCACCTTTTTTATTTGAAAAAATCATGAAATCATGCGATGCAGGTGAATTTAAAAAGAACTTCAAAATTAAACCGTTATTTTCAATATTTTTAATTCGTATAAAAATTTGCCTTTAAAATTGGGGCATGATTGTTCATATTATGACCCATAGATGGCATCGTGCTTTGTACAGCATGCCATAAATGCTGTCAAGTTTGATATAACATGAGTACGTGATAAGTTTTTTGGTTTTTCAATAGATGGCACTGTGCTTTACGTTTTACTTTGATATTATATTATGGGAAAGTCTGTGTATGTAGGTAAGTAATACCATTCGTCAAATAAGTGAAGTTTGTCTTTTGGAATTGATAAATTTCGAGTGCCATTAAATTACGTATATTACCAGAAGGGTTCTGAATCGACAACATGTATCGACAATAGGTATTCTAATTGTTGCATTTTTTCTATATTAATTTAACAAAATAGTGACATCTAATTGACATATTTTTATGCTGTCAATATTTACGAAAGCATTTTTTCCATAATTAACGAATTGAAGATGGTTGGTTGTCAAAAAATACATTGATATAATCCTCAAGGGTTTGTTATCAGAAAAAAGGAAGAGATTATCACAATAAGATTAATACATTGTATGCACCAACCTATTAAATATTCAATCAAATTAAACCAATTCAATATCGATTTCAAAAAATAATATGAAAATTCTATGTAAAACTATAGCATCAGCATAATTTATTTGGTAAAGCTTTAAATTCGAAAGGAGTAAATGAGGGGTTTGCCGGGGATTAAGAAAAAACATGATTCAAGCACACAGTATATCCAAATATCATCATTATTAGCCCATATAGTATGTAAGTCAACCATGCTGGCCAAGGGCGGGTTGGTTGACTACACACCCTAAAATGTCTTCGTAGGTGTGCAGTGTGCGTTTCCTCACGATATTTTTCTTCACCGTTAAAGCGTCGAATAATCATACATAGGTATGAATTTAAAACTTGAAAAACACAGTGGTACGTGGCGGTGTTTGAACAGGCAACCTCTTGCATAGCAAGCAACGACCTAAACCACTCGGCCATCGACGCTTTTTCCCTCTCCAACCATAAAGACTGCTACCTGGCTTTGGAATAGGTCGTCCTATATTTCACTTTGATCGATGAAGTAATCTTAATTGTTCATCATGAACAATTAAGATTACTTGGAGATGATCTGTTCAATGTGAGGAAGCTGTTCACTATAAACTTAGATATTAGGATTTCGTACGTCGAAAAGAATAACCAAACATCAAGGAGGAAATATCAAACTAAAAGTAACATAAAATACTCAGGTCTACTGTCCCTTCATCTGAGCCAACACAATCAGAAGAAACAGCCATTTATGCTGCCAAATTTCGACACTCGCAAAGGGAACCACAATCTGCGAAGAACTCAGAATCTCAAAATTTAGAATAAAGCAACGTCCTAAAACACAGAGAATTCTAATAAGAAATCGCGCTGTGCGAGTCTGTCGTGCACTTGGCCTTTTTATCCCAATTCACAGACCACATAATGAGTCGTGGGTTCTATTCCCACTCAGCACAAATATTTCTGTGGTGAATATCGATGTTTGCCCCGTGTCTGGTTATGCTATTTAAATATTTAAGTCAATACCACTGTTCTGATTAAAACAAGTGCGAAATGTGATGTTGTGTAATATATTTATTACACGGTAAACGACTGATGATGATATAAACCAAAATGATTATTATTTATACGACTACTTTTAAGTTATAAAAAATTCAACATCCTGTAGTTCACGCGAATGAAGTCGCGGGCACTGCTAGTACTAAATATTAGTAATTTTATCATCATCTCAAACTTCATTGGGTATTTTACTTTATCATAACAGAAAGGTAACATGTAGATCGATTAGAAAGATAGTTATGTATGCATGTGAAGTATTTAAGGGTTAAGCTAATCATCTTGCGTTACGGACATAAAACAACATCGGAACACACAAATGTACGAAAAATAGATTTTAAAAAAATACGCAAGAAAACCCAATGAATACGTAATAAGCAATAATATGGCATTAAATCCGTAAGAACGACTTATAAAAATAAATCAGCCCTTTCCAAATGTTGGCAACACTAATCACTTGCGGCTTTCGCTTCGTTGACTAACTACGAGGCATTTTAACAATTCAATTAAGTTTATTGTCAGAGAATGCTAAGATTTAGGAAGCCACGGGAGAGTCTGGTCTGTAATACAGATGCAACTGATCCTTACAAATATTATAAACACGAAAGTGACTCTTTAAAAAAAATACTGAATTAATTTAAATATAGGTACTTAAAACGACTTAACGCTACTTTGTGACTATACGTTTATGGGAGTAATGCGTACGTTAAACGACTCTACGCGGACTGAGTCTAGGAGCTAGTATGAATAATTAAAGGTGTGGTAATCGCAAATTATAAACAAAAGTGTTAAAATCTTTTATGCGATAATATTCCATATATTTTTATCTCTTAATACGAGCTTTTATAATAACGACTTCATTATCGAGAGAGCATAAAATACCCACATAAAGGTGGCATTCAATCACCGACTGACATGTCAAGTCATATCATTACAAAACGAGAAAAAATAATCATACCACTGAATCAGTCATTATCGTAAACCATGTGTAAACATGGAATTACGCGAAAGTTCAAGACCCTATCTGGACCTCACCTACTGCTGCGTACCGTAATAAATAAATAAGCGCGACGAATGAAAAGTATGCGTAATTGTACCCGCTTCCACCCAATTAAGGGTTGCCATGAATATGATTAATTTATAACTCACTTAACTCGGGTAAAATGATAGGTGAAACCTCTATAGTTCGGAGGCCTAAAGGAAGTGTATCAGACTTTTGACATGTCAATGGGTTAGGTACGATACCAGGGCTTTTCGTCCTCTTTAAATTTAACTCACTTACCCTTAGTCTTATCCGACACGTGAATGTGATTTAAGTCGTAATATTAACAAATAATTAAATTTCAAACCATTGATTTGAACATTTTTTTTTATGATGGAAGGTAAACGTTCGGTTTTGGCACGAAAGATTTTGTGCCATATTATTTAAAAATCCTGTTTGTAATAAATGTGAGACACCCATAATTATTGATTTCTTTTGCTTTTACTGACTAAGTGACGTGGTTCTTGAGACAGACCCTGTTTAATGACAAACATACAGACGGACATTACGGGTACGACATCCTAAATAGTATTAGGGCCCCCTTTTTATCCTTTTGGGTACACCAGTCAATTATTATCAATCATCGTCATTTACACCTAAAATATAATGTATATTTTTGTACTGGGTATTACGTTAAATAGTTGTTCAACCCTGAATAATAAAGTTGCAACATTAATGCAATAATGAAACGGACGGACGCGCGACACCAGTCTCAACATTACAGTAACTAATCATTCCGCACCTACGGAAGATGTTTGATTTAACTTGAGTAAATATTGAGACGAATGCAATGTTATAATTAACAAAAAAAATGTTTTGATTTCTTGCCCGAAGGTAAGCGGTCGGCCTCTATGTCTGTCCGTCTGTCTTTCACTAGGCTGTAGGCTGTTTCCTATGGGATATAGCCTCCCGTGATAGCTTTACAGGCACAATGCAAGGAAAATGTATTTCCGTTGCCGCTACAGCCACAAACTATTTGAGAAGCTACCATACGGCAATCGTACCATACTTCGTACCGTATTTCGGTTCATTTTAAGTGCGGGTCTGAAAAACAGAAATATTTCGGAACAGAAGTTCTATTATTTTTCAGTGACAGTCCATTTTCAATAAACTGCTCACGCTAAAACGGACTTCATCTGAATGGCATATATCGACTCCCCTTCTAAACGCATCACATATTCCCCTCGGCTAAACAATAATTTATAAATGAAATCAGGAGAACTCAATCTCGCGCTTATTTTTATTCCGACATTGTGATTTTCATCCTTATCTTAATACGACCATTACGCAAGATACATAATCTAAATTTCAACTCAATGTTACCGAACGTATTACAGATTTCAATGCTCGATGTAAATTTTAAACTTGAATAAAATTGGTTTTTTTATCCAAAGTAAACGTATGTATAGTTATAAATTTTAATGCAGTTTATGTTTATCCTATTCGTGTAAGACGTTAAAAATAATGGCTGATTTGATTTGCACCCCACTACTTTGATTCCATTTCGCCCGTAAGTCTAATTACCAATACAAATTGAAAGAAGAATCAATAACTCTTAAAACAAACGCATGCCACTTATTTTAAAACAAAACCAAATCACTCCTTGCTCAAAAATAATTAGCAATGTACCATGATAGATCACTAAAATGTAAAGCACTCCATTTATGAAACATAGCTATCATAACTAAACTATTGAATATTCAGTTTACAATATTCGTCACTCAATCTTTTCTAAACGACTATTTACTAGAACGTAACACCTATCTATTATAAGGATTTGTGGCTCTACCGTAAGATGGTTGCCGCAAAGCTAAAAATTAAAACAAAAACAAATAAAAAAAATTTTGTATCCAAATTCAAACTGGTGTTCCGGAAGTGACCAAACCAAGTTACTCTTACAACTGTCGAACCAAAAAAGTCCAATATCCAAACGTTTCCGTCCAACCACAGCTATCCAGCATTACCATAATCTAGATCATGTCATGGGAGTAGGGGAGTAGTGGGGCGAGGTCGGGCTGATTAGAAGGCTGTCCACGCGGCTCCATGGCAGTGCCTAGAGACAGCCTAGGTGCAGGCATTGCACTTTGCATGCGCTTTGTATTCCTGGCGTCGATGGCATGATGTCAATGTTTTCATCTTTGTAGCTAGGCAACACGGATGTCCATAGTTTCCTTTCGGTTGTTTTTAAGTTTGGAAGTGGCTAAAAAGTTTGGAACGTCTTTTTTACGGATCTCTGACCATCAGCGATGATAAAAATATTGTAATAATTTAGGAGTTAGGACAAACTCTTTAGTTTGTTGCTCAGGTAAGAGGCTACTTAGTCCAACCCAAAATCTCGAAAGCATATTCATTGACTCAAACTCCTACTTAATCGTTAAATTAACCTTCAAATATTTTATTATCGTTTCAGTATCCGGTATTTAGTCAGTTCTATTGTGGTATATAACCCTAGATTAGCAAATACCTGTACATTTGTGCTCACGCAATGAGCTATTTAACAAAATCCTTCTACAGATCAATTAATTAATTAAATAACTCTGGACATGCACTGCGACAAAGTTGAATATTTCCTACCCAACTTCATTGAGCTGTTTGCTCTATGGCACCAAATCTTTAAATGCCTTAGTTGTAGTTCTTTTTGCACGTTAATAATGTTGTTATTATAAATATATGTTACGTAACACAATGTCCCGGAGAGCATAGCTACCCTACGTGGGCAGGTCAATGGTGCAGTGGACTACCCGTCCGGGCAGCGTGCCAGCCTTACTGCACAGACCAATGGGTGCATAGAGGCTAGCAACACTTAGGTAAGCCAGTGTAATAGAACCTTTGTTGGAGAAATTATAGCTTTCCTCTACTATCACAAAAAAATTTCTACTCTACTATCACAAACGTTTTGAAAGACAGAAAGGACAATCGGGGTATTTGCAGTCGAATTTCAAAATAGTTTAATGAATATCTCACAACATAAGACTTGTTCTCATTCCGGGATATGTGGTTTATTTACTTATGTATAGGATACCAAAAACAATGGAGATCATAAATATCTATCTACTTATTTACAAATAAACCTACACCAGAATAGTTGTATTGCGTAATGAGTATTTACGAATGCCCATCAAACAATATTAGTCCTGGATGGGTATCGAAGCCACGAGTCCTGAACTAGGAGTATTGGTATCATTTCTAAATGCGCCATCGAACACATTCAATTCGGAAGTGGATGAGAGATGTAGAAGATTTGAACTAATACGAGATACCAGTGATTTCGTTAATACGGTTTACGTAATCTAATTGCGACCGACACTCGAAGCATAAGTAGACAGTAATAAATAGGTACATTAGCAGCTTGTCATATTAAAAACCGTCTTTATTTAAAAGAACCGACAATCTAGCAAACGCAATTATTGTGGGAAAAAACACGCTTAGGGTTGGAACGGAACAATTCTAGCACCAACTTCCTACGACCGGTCTAGTTTAGTATTTGCCAATAGAATTATAGAAAAGTATACTAAAAAAGGGTTTCAGACGTTCCAAGGAAGCGTCGGGAAAATGGAGCATTCACCTTTTCTCTCGAAGATTATTTCTAAGACGCACTAAGGGAAACGCTAAACACATTGCATGGCAGGAAATGTTGTAGTAACTATTTTTATTCCTTCTTCCTCTCTCCCTTGGTGTAATGATTAAGATATCTAGGGCAAATTCATCGGAAATGTAAATTTCAGTGTCAAATTATCGCTATAAGTTAGCACGGCGAATATTAACTACGGATCGACTAATCATAAAGTAACATAGTCCCAGCAATTATCATGGTAACTTGGGCATCTCATTTTAACAGACATAAAAACAATGAGGTTTGGATAGCAAGTTCGCATGACCATAATTCATGTAACCCATTTGATATGACGTAAAAAGTAGCTAGGTAAGTATTTACCTGTATAGTTGTGGCGTGAAGTTTCAATGTCTTTTGCGTTCCATTATTTAATAGAATGGTCGAAATGAAAGTCTCAAATTAAAGGAGGATGCTCTCAATTCATCCAGACTTTTTTTAGCTTTCCATAAACCATCCCTTTGACTGTACCAAATGCTGTATCTTTTAAAAAAAACTCACTTCCATGTCTCTGCGCGGACACGATCTATACTCGATGGGTTATCCACATCACGTGTGTGCATAGTAAAAGTACTTTCGTTGGAGGCCGCATTGTCATTCACTGTAGCCGCCGGAGCCATCGGCTATTTGTCACCGTCCACTTATGGCCGCTCGCTGTTTAGCTTATTGAAGCTTCTCGTGAAATCATTTCGCTGTGGCTTCTGAGCTTTTGAATTTGTTTCGATTAATAGGACTATTATGATAATTAGTAACTGCTTTGTTGGTTTATTGGCGGTGAGTAAGACCGAGAGGTGCCGTTCGAATACTGAGCCAGGCCAAATTGGTGTGAGTTTATCGGTTTAGAAATAACTTATCCCGGAGAATCAAGTTAAGCTCTCATCCCATGTGAGATTGCGGTCTAATTAAAGTATGACAGTGAGTGACACACACTTGTATGCTTAGCTGATTGTATAGCTCTACTGTCTATGGTCGGCATGAACGAAATCTATCTAACTACATATATTATATAAAATCTTGGGAATTCCTTTCTTAGTGCACCTCTACGGTACCTAAGCTACGTGCCTTCCAAATTTCAAGTGCCACATTTAGCCGTTTATGCTGTGCGTGGATACGTCAGTCAGTCAATCAGTTTCTCCTATTATGTATTTAGATAATTTCCACCGAAATAGTTTTTCACCTACAATCGCCGTGGCCTAACGCCATATTGTCATTCTCACGCGGCGCGCGATCGCGCATGCGCGACACGCGTAGCGCATCCGCTGCACTATTGCTTTGATTGGCGACTGCATTTGCGCACTATGAAAGTGTGTTAATTGTTCGAGTGAAACACTTTTGTCTATGACAGTATTTAAAATCAAAAAAGCAGGGAAAGGCTGTTGTCACACTGAACCGGGCTGCGGAGCGGCAGAATCTATATAGCGAACGAGTCTCGTGTCAGAGTTTGTGCGAAGACTCATTCGCTGTGTTTACAATACAAATTAAGGTACTTGCCTAAGGGGTGAGATCCATCCGCTCCCCCGCAAGGCCGGTGATGATGACGAGGCTACTCCAAGCCATCATCGTATGTCATATAGGAAAAAAAAGGTACTTGCAGCAGCGGTGAAGTGTGATAATTACATGAAGGCGGTACACGCGACAGAGACAAGAGACCGAGACCGAAGAACGAGATCGTATCTTGAGGTTATATTAGACTACTACACTATACATTCGATAAGCCCAAAAGGGATGTTAGGAATTTATACAAGTTACTTCTAGGTTTCCGCCAGCGACTCCGTCCGCGTAGAGACGTTTAACGGGTAAAACATTACTTCTTTATATCGCAGTCGGTTAAAAAGTAGCCTTTATCCTTTCTCAGGCTCTGGACTATATCTGTACCAAATTTCATTTAAATCAAATAGGTTCAGTACTCTACGCGTGATTGCATAACAGACAAAGTTACTATCGCATTTATAATATTAGTAAAAAAGTAAGGATATTAATAAGGATTGAATCAGGATAATTAAATAAATAAATATCTGGGACATTTCCACACACGGTCATCTGACCCCAAACTAAGCAGAGCTTGTACTATGGGCGTCAGAGACTGATATACATACATATGTATGTATGTAATCACACCCAGACACGGAACAAACACCGAGCCAGTCAAAAATTGAAACAAAATGAAATTAAACTACACTTAGTTCCCAACAAAAACGTTGACCTTGCCATATCTAAACTCTACTATATATCCGTACGTCCCAACTCGATAGTCGGGAAGGCTGCATTTAGCCAAGCGAAGCCTACTCGCTCCGCCAAGCGATCCCGAAGAACTCTAAAAATAGAATGTGGGACAGGATGCGAGCGAGTATTTACGATCGCCACTACATTTGTGTCCATTTGCAACTTTACAACGCTCTAACTGGTGTTTTTTTTTCCTTTTTGCGACGTAATTGCAACGTTTGGTGTTAGGATGCTCGTGTACATAGGTTACTGCTTATAGTCCAGTCATTTAAGCTTAAATTAGGTAAGAATCTCGGAATTCGAGATACCCAGCTGTAAGTCTGTAAATACTTAGATATTGACACCCTAAAAGTGGTCTCAAAACCTACATATGGTAGGGTGTACGCAACTATTAAATTTTCAATGTCAAATGTCACAAATATCAGTTTTATGAACTTTTGAGCGAAACGGCAAGTTTTATCATCAAAGTGTGTAGGAGAAAATTGCTTATCATCTAATTATCTATAAAAATTGTCTTTGCATTTTATTCCTAAGACTCACCATTTCAGAGATACAGCGATGCAAATAGTTGAAAAAGTTGTATTTTCAAAAGCTTCCAGACCCCCGTGCGATTGTGCTAGACAGTTAAAATTTTCACAACTGATGTATTTCAGTAGCCTCTATAACATGTAATACTAGAAAAAGCTTAAAACCTAAATGTTTAAGTGGGTTCTTATACAAAACTATGGTTTTTTTTTCTCACACTTGGCCGGTTTTTAACGTGGTTACCCCAGTAAACCTATTCCAGGCGACACCTTTTATACGTGAAGAACACGTTGTTTATATGGAAGCCTAGTTAAATAATTGTTTTATGTTGTTTTTAGTACTATACATATACGTTTCAGTACATTTCAACTGCTTATTATGGGTCAAAAAGTACGAAATAACCAATTATTAGAATTTCTGTTTGAAGTATAACTGAAAAAAAATACATTTTAAAAATGTTAACTGTCCATCTAACTCGATTATGAACGTGAAGATCCATATTAACCAAATTTAATTTAATGAAACGCAGAAATCTTAAATCTTCTGAATACTGAAAACAACACAAAACAATTATTTAACTAGGCTTCCTTATAAACAACGTGTTCTTCATTATAAAAGGAGTCGTCTGGAATAGGTTTACTGGGGTAACCACGTTAAAAACCGGCCAAGTGTGAGAAAAAAAAAAACCATAGTTTTTGTATGAGAACCCACTAAAACATTGGTTTTAAGCTTTTTCTAGTATTAGATGTTATAGAGGCTACTAAAATACATCATTCGTGAAAATTTTAACTGTCTAGCACAATCGCACGTGGGCCTGGAAGCTTTTGAAAATACAACTTTTTCAACTATTTGCATCGCTGTATCTCTGAAATGGTGAATCTTAGAAATAAAACGTACAGACAATTTTTATAGATAAATAGAAGATAAGTAATTTTTTCCTACACACTTTTATGATAAAACTTCCCGTTTCGCTCAAAAGTTCATAAAACTGATATTTGTGACATTTGACCTTGAAAATTTAATAGTTGCGTACACCCTATAATATGTAGGTTTTGAGAACACTTTTAGGGTGTCAATATCTAAGTATTTACAGACTTACAGCTGGGTATCTCGAATTCCGAGATTTTTTCCTAATTTAACTGGACTATTAGTTAAGTTGTAACTTGTAGTAGCATTAGTTAGTTACTGCTTATTAACATTGCAAAAGAATATTCTTAAAGGTATTAGATCATGGTTTGTACAAACATCCTCCGGGATGCAGTTTATAATCTAACACTTCTAGCGTACATAATGGGTCTAAGTATCTATTCTAATTCTTTACATTAGTAGGTAAACTTTGCTAAAAAATAATACAAATTTGTTAATGAGTAGAGATGTGTTGTATTTTAAATGTTTGATAACTCAAAGAGGGTTCAATTTGATACTTTTACTTCACAAGTCAGTTTTACCCACTCTCGCACATACGTACAACTCTATTCAACAATCGTATAAAACAAACGTCTAACATGCGTTAAATTTATTACCCATTCGTCTGTAAGACCAGCGTCTGATGAAATACGATCGAACAGCCACAGTGATACGAAACAACCACTCCTGCGGAAGAAATCGCTTCCTAGCTTTCTCTTCCGCGCAGAAAACTGCATTTTCCCGTAGAGATGGGCAATGCTGCGCTGCGTCGAGTTAGTGAGTTAACTCATTTCACAGCACTCATATTTCAAATAGTTTATTCTTTAAATTTAGATCAAATGTACAAAAGTTCACCTGTTCTTGCTAAACTCATTAAACTTTACAATTGTTTTTCAGCAAACTGTACTAATAAAACCTTTGATAAGCTGAAATAAGCATTGCGTTGTTTCTTCTGCCAATATTGTGGGTTTGATCCACACCTGGGACAAATATTTGTATCATATAGAACATCAGTGCTCTTCTCGTTTCTGGGTGTGTTATGTGCCTATGAAACTTATCACATAATCAGATCAATGTAATCTTCCGATTTATATTCAGGTTAAAATAAATCTACAAAATGACGCAATATTGAAAATATTTTTCTATAAAATGATTCCTTGTAAACACGTATCCAAGATAACTCAATGCGCTAAAGCATTACTGCTTCTGTTCCTTTCATTCCATTCCATTCGTTTTCTATTTTTAAACACGTTTTAAACATGTATTGAAGATAACTCAGTGATTTGTCTATTATTTGCGCGAGCACTACACATAATAAATAAAACGTATTTTACGGATTAAACTCGCGTGTATAGTTAGTTATTCTAAACATATTATTTAGAGATCTGACGTTTCGAGCGCTGTAAATAACTCAATGAGGCAAAGCATTACACTGCTTCTGAGTGATAGAGTCACGAAAAACCGCTCTACTAACCATCCCTATTTTCCCGGAGCCAGTGATTTTCCCGCGCGCACTCAGACCGGTGATCAGGACCGACCGGTTTGTTTGTACCGAGTTCCGGGTTCGACTATTAACTCCAAAGCTAGTCTGTCAACAGATAAATACTAGGTTTAGCCCGCGACTCCGATCGCGTGTCGATTATCGCGCAATGCATTTGAAACGGAGACACTTTGCATTGGCTTGCTTATAAAGGGACGGATATTGTTGGGTGGGAAACTATCGTTTAGTAGCGAAAAAAAATACTTATGTCCTCCTTCAACTTTGTATTTGTGTAAATTTCTTTAAATCTTATAGGTTCTGCGGATTTAGCATATAAGCGCAACGAACAGACGAGAGTTACTTTTGCAATTATAACATCAGTAAGCATTAAATTTATGCATTTTGGACCCTTAAACTTATATGAAGTCTAGGTATAGCTACACCCGTGGCAGCAGCTACTTATCTAAAACAAGATCGTTGTAAGCGATGTCTAATCATGACAGCTCGTCGAAGCAGTGAATAGTAAAACGTGGTTCAGCAGAGTTCATTCAGTGAAAGGGGAAAACTGCGAGTCACTTCCTTGAGGCGGGGTTTCCTCGTTCCGAAGTAAGCGAAGCGATTCCGATCCGAACGAGGGTGAATAAGATCTCATTATGCATTACTATCACAAATGTTAAGATAACTCTCAGATATAATGACAATCTAGGACACTCTACCACTTTAACATCAATCTGCTTCAATCTTCACTGAGACAAATATCCGTGTAATGAAAACTCGTGTCTGAGTGCGGTATTGCATATTTAAGTATATCTATGTTGTTTCTGTCGAATGTCACTACCACAAGTTGAATGTTTACGTACTTTATAGGTCAGAAATATTACTTAGAATACATATTAAGTACTACTTTAACATCAGTTTGTCAGGAGTCGTGGATTCGATATCCACCCGGGACAATTATATTATTTGTATTGAACATCTGTGTTTGTCACGTGTCTATGTGTCTTATTTGTATTTTTAAGTATATTCGTACATTCCACTGTTTATGATATCCATAACACAACTTCTTAACCAACTTAGCACGGAGTCCGAACAATGTATGGGATGTTGAGAGATGTTTACTTATTTATTTACACTCTCCTCTCTTAACATGCAAATTATTAAAAAGCTACCTTACATAATATGCATCGACTATGATGCAATATCTCTAGGGCAAGAGTTCTGCGCGTACGCATTTCCAGACACGTACATCGGTGCGTGCATACAATGCTAAAATGCACTTTGTTCGCGGTATCGCAGCCATTCTTCATCTTCACTGCGATTGGGGTCACAAGGATACGATGTTGACATTGAAATGAGCAGGCATTAATACAATCATAGAATAAAGATAATAGGAAGAAGAGTGCAATTTAATCGGTGGTCTAACTAAGCCAAGTCTTGAGGAAAGTTACAGTGCTTGATATGTGAGCAAGTTCAAATTCATTTAGCTACAAGGCTTCCGCCTGCTATTCCATACTCGTCAATTCTTTCATCGTGTAAAACATTACACTCTTATAGCTAAGTCGGTTAAAAATAGCCTGTGTCTGCCCAAAATTTCAAATCAGTTCGGTAGATAACTACCGCGACAGACAGAGTTATTTTCGTTGTATAATCTTTGAAAGGATAAGAATTATTTAAAAGTATGTCAAGTCAATGATCTGTATGGCTCTGAATCATACATCCAATAGCTTGGTATAGCTACTAACTATGCTAGGCTTTCAAACATGACAAGTAAATTTACATTGTAAGTAAGTATCCATTCGCATATCAATAGATTTGTAGTAGGTACATACTACATAGGTATGTTAAGTATATTTTTTTCACAAAACCTTCTACAAAGGCTTGTTCAAACAAAGTCGCCCTCATTGAAACGCTAAGCTAACTCAAACACAAAATTTTTTTGTCTGTCTGACACACTTACACGCGGAAAGAGATGTTCAACCACTTTGCATGTTAAAGAGTCCATATTAGCAAGTTAGTCATCGGGTCAAAATATGTGCCGATGACCGTCTGACAAGTTAAGGAATGAAGATGAAATAAAATTCGCAACGATTTGTTCTTTTTTCGAAAACAAAAGATTGCATGCACAGACAGTGAATTGAAATATACCAGAATTGGGATCGTTGAGCCAGCTTAGTAAATAATAAAATAATAATAATCTCAGGGACATTTCCACACACGGTCCTAACCCCAAACTAAGCAGAGCTTGTCTATGGGCGTCAGAGACTGATATACATACATAGATATTCATAAATTCATACTTAAATACATAATCACACCCAGACACGGAACAAACACCGATGTTCATCACACAAATAAAATGAGTGTGTGTTTGTTGCTAACAAATATAAATCAATGCGATGAATCTGACCGATGTATGAGTGGCCACACTTATTATCTAGCTTGTATGGATAAGCCTGCATCTTAAACAGGAATTGTCATCTTTAGTCTAGCCCGTGACCACGAGCGCTGTAAATAATCTGGAATCATAGTTATAGTTAGTGATCCCCTAAAACCACTGGACATTTTATTCAAATCTATGTTGGATATATCGCAGCTTTGGATTTCCCAATAAGCAAGTTTTGAGATGACAATATAGAAATTCGATGGTCCAAAGTTAAACGTTTAACATATTCCTTTAAATATTAGATTGCATTTCATATAGGCACTTTCTTATGTTAATAAGAATAGAGAATAACTATTCAAGCGTAGACAATTGGGCAGAATAGCTTCCTGTACATTACACTCGCACAATGGTGTCCATTCAAGAATTGCTGGACAAAAAAATCACAAAAATTATGTCCAAGAAGTTTTTTTGCCCGAGAAGGGTTGCAATTCCTTTGGGATTATCGTTTCTAGAAGTTAGCGCCGTTTAATTTTTTCTACAATAGCTACACAATTGAAGCAGTATGTTGCGCGTACAGGAATAACTTTGTAATTCCAATCATATTTTAAAGTAACTAATTCATATAATGGTTTCTTATTTTTACCGCCTCACATGCCGACCATTTTAATGCATCTCGGTACGTTAATGAGCTGATGCTAGCAATAAAGAAAAATGTTAGCAGCATTTAGCGTTAATGTTTTATGATTAGTCACTTACATGATTTATACGCAAAAAGTAATTCCTAAAAAATTTATAATAGTGTGTATCGGTAACTCATATTTATTTTTGTAAATTAGCTCGTCTGTCGCTTTTTTTTAAATTCACATTCTTTCACATTTAAATCAATCGGTAGCATCAATTCATACATTGGCTTCACAAGAAGGCCTCCTAAGAAAACACTTCAACAAAGCCATAAGAGCGGACTAAATAGTTACAATAATCTGTGTAATCCCTTAAATAAATTTACTAAAGGGCTCTCAAGTAGTTATTCTTCGTCCGCCACCCAGGATCCTAATGCCATAAGCACGCAATGGTCGTCTAGTTTTGCACCACTAATCTGCTTTCAAAAGGCTCTTGACGACATTTTTGTGTCAAATAATGCGTGTAATGACATTTTTGGGTGGCATTTTATTGTCAATTTTGTCCTAGATTTGTCGGTTTTGTAGCTGTGTGCAATAGTGCGCAAATTTAGAGTATAATAATTTGTGCTTTTGGTTATGGAAAATTTAAATGTACAAAACGTTAATAGCTACTAAAGCCCACAGAAATACACAATAAGTGCATCCTGAGAACACAAATAGTATATAATAATAAAAGTATGCAAATATTTAACAAGTGATTACATCATACCGTGCAATCTTTTGATAAAACACAAAAATCAGCGCTGATTTTTATCAGTCACCGAAAATTGTGTTTAGCCCAGTCAGTTTACGCAAGTAAACAACAACGACAAATATAATTTTAAGATAAATAGGTTACTATACACATTAAAATATTACACTTAAATTGCATTTATAGCAATCATTCGTGTAAAATGTTACTCCATATTACACAAGCAATTAATGATTTTCTCTTGTGAATTGAACAAAGTTCCCTACTTCATTCATAATTCAACGAAAGCATTGTTTTCGACCACAAAACAACGTGACTGCCTATTTAAGCGAATCCCGTTCGACTCCGTCCATATCACCAAAAACACTTTATAAACGACTTTTAAATCGATTCCGTCAACAGCACTTGATATGAAACGCATCAATGAACACGTGTTCCAACTACAATGCACATTTGAACCGAACACACAAAGTCATGTTAAACAAAATTGAACTCTACTCCTTCAAGTTAAGGCGCATTGTGCGTGATGTGGGCGGCGTTTAATAGCATTCTGATGTTGTCAGGAAGGTCGTAAATGCGTTTTATGCAGTGGGTATAAAGGTGGTGGAGAGTTGTTGTAAATATCGCTCACAAATTGTGTGTGAGCGAGTTGTAGGTATAGCACGCGAACGACAATGTGGATGCTGCCGAAATAGTGTGGAGATGGATTCGCAGTATAAAAATTGAAAAACGTGTTCATTTTATTAGATATTAAATAAGGCAATGAATGTCTTATTTGTTTACTTCAATCCCTAGTTTTCAATGTACAGAGCCTACCATTGACTGTTTTTTCATATTTATAAACTTATCAATATTGGTCTTCACGCGATGAAAGGAGTAGCTATGTATTTGACATAGCTTCTTACTTTCCGACGATTCGACTGGGTTACATCAATTATGGTCCCGAGCGAACTGTAGCGCTACCATGAGTTTAAAAGTGACAGACGCGATATCGCCTATGTAAATATGTCTATGAAAAACTTGTACAACGCCATTAGCGGTTACGCTAAGAACTAAAATCGGTAGTATGAAAAAAACAATTCGATAGGTTTTTAACGTACGTAAGTTTTCGATTAAAGCGTCAAAAAAGCGTCAAAAAAGCGTCGATGGCCGAGTGGTTAAGGTCGTTGCTTGCCATGCGAGAGGTCGCCAGTTCAAACCCCGCCAGGTACCAATGTGTTTTTACAAATTTGAAATTCATATGTACCATCATTCGACGCTTTTACGGTGAAGGAAAACATCGTGAGGAAACCTGCACACCTAAGAAGAAATTCTTAGGTTGTGTAGTCGACCAACCCGCACTTGGCCAGCGTGGTCGACTAAGGCCTTATCGCCCTAGTTTAGGGTAGGCTCGTGCCCCAGCAGTGGGGACGTATACGGGCTGATGAGGATGATGAAGTTTTCGATTGCTAACTCATGGTAGGGGAACCTGTTGTACCTTGGACAGTGTTGTACCTAGGACAATTGTAATTTTTCGTAAACTCTCGCACTTTAGAATAATATTGTATATGTCAGTCGAAGCCTGCTTTGATAAGACTCACGTGAAGTTAGTTGTGATTCGCCGGCGCCGCGTCAATACAGTTAAAAAGGTAATTCATTATTTTTTGCCTTAAAAGTTCGTTTTTTGGAATTTACTTATGACCTCTTAATTTGTCACGATATGTATTTATAAAATATCTTTTACTTCCGATATAATCTCAGTTTATTAAGGTTTTAGATGGTATAGTTGTCAAAACCTCACCTCAATTAAAAGTGTGTTTAAACAAGTTGTAACTAAAAATTGTAATGATGTTGTACCTCGGCCCCCCAACTGAGGTTGTACCTTGGACATAGATAAAAAATAGATAATTTTGATATACATATTTTTTGATTATATTTTTATTCTATTTATATAAGGCAAAAAATGTATATTTAAATATGTAAACATTTGTTATGTTATTGACACAAAATAAAGAGACACGAGACTATTAATTAAAGTAACTGTTAATTTGCTATTTACATTAATGTTTTTGTTGATTACAGGTATAAGCATTATTGTTGTACTTGTACTTACCTATACATTAAAAATAAAACGCCCTGCTGCAATTGCTAGTGTTTATCTTCATTCTATTCTGGTATGTCCAAAGTACAACAGGAACGGTCCAAGGTACATCAGGTCTGTTGTACCTTGGACAGTTTTCCCTTTTTTTTTCAAGTTGCTTTTGTGTCCAGCTTTACCAAAAATCCTCATATTTTATGAACTTATTATGTAGTTAAGTAACTGATCTTTCCATTATTCCATATTTGACGGATCTTATTCTTACCATTTATTTTTAAAAAATAAAAATATCAAAAACTGGCCTAGGTACAACAGGTTCCCCTACAGCTCCTGATCCAGTAGAAACGTCAGCAGTAAGTAGCTATGTATCTGCTACTCCTCTCATCGCGTGTAGACACGTAATAACTCGTTTTAAGTGTATATTTAGTATATGCGTTCCATAAGCGTAAGTCTAAAATCATTCTCATATTGATTCATCATCATCATCAGCCCATATACGTCCCCACTGCTGGGGCACGAGCCTACCCTAAACTAGGGCGATAAGGCCTTAGTCGACCACGCTGGCCAAGTGCGGGTTGGTCGACAGTGCGGGTTGGTCGACCATATTGATTATTGTTCATAAACCTAATTCCAATTCCAACATCAATGAAGCCTCCTCCACATTAGCCGAGCGCCATGCAACTGCATCTTTCGAGGCGCCCGGTGGTCAGTGGGCACCTTGCGACCACGCGATATTTTGCATGACCATATCCGTGTTTTTTTTACTCAACTAGTGATGTACTTAAGGGTTTTCTTGGGTCGATGTTTTGAGCGAAATTGGTGTAGAAGATAGCCATAGATGAAGGTCAATCTACAAATCAAGAAAAATTAGCAGACAACTCTAGGTTTGATTTAAATTGACCATAATATGTAAATCTTGGCATCCATGCGACATCCTCATAAAAAAAATAAAAACACTAATTTATGAGGTCTTTACCGAATTTATGTGCACGAGAAACGCCTACCTTATATATGTACAAATAGGTATTCCGGCTAATACCGACACCTACTTTTATTAATATAAAGACAAAATCATATAGTAATTTTGAAAGACGTATACGTCCCATCAGAGCGATGTAATAAGTAATACAAGTTATTAACATACGAAGGTACTCAGTACAACCACATTTATTACGCTTATTAACTATAGCTTTTTTTCGTCAGCAAAAAAGAGTAATTTGTGGCATACCCATCTCTCGTGGCCTCCCATGGCCTCCCGTCAGCCAACGACCTCGGTTGGGTACAATCGAAGGTATTTGAGGTTCTTGTGTTAAATACCACTCTTCTCACAAGGATTTAACAGGAGAGGAGGGGTTGAAGGTAGAACTGGGGTAGGAATAACCACTTAAGAGCTAAGAGTACGTATCGAATCATTTTAGGGCCTTTGATTATGTTAATACTAATGTTAACCATTGCGGCCGACATAATTATCGTGAACATGTAAGTTCTCCCTGTTCCCTCATACTCATACCCCGCCAGCCCGGTGAAGTTGTAGAAGCCGTCTGAGGCTAACAGCTTAGTCCTTTCGAAAAAAAAAACAACTTCAATCCTACATGACAGACGAGAGATCAGCTGCAGGACTACCGACTGAACGTGCTTTCCAAAGCACGAGCGTGAATACGGCAACTTCTTAACTCTTGTCTGACTTGATTTCGTCCGACTCAGGACTTGATCCTTGCGCGGCGCATGCCACCAATCAACCAAGGAGGCAGTATCGATATCTACTTTATCTAGCAATTCGATATCGATATGACATCTCCCACCCCTACCTATCAGTCATCGGCACTTCGAGCCCACTTATTCATAGCTAATTTGTGTGCAAAAAAACCGCCGGCCACGACAACTGGCCCAATGGGTTGTGGGCTAATCCGCTTTGTGTCCTGGACAAAGACACGCTTGACCGTATTGTCCCATCTTCAGATATGACGGATGGCCCACTGCTGAATATAATGTATAGGTGGAGGAAAGTACGCTTTCATGGCAGTTGGAGCCGAATGGGTAATGGAAAGTATCATGTATGAAGAATGAATAATATTATTACAACTTATTTAATAAAATTTTATTGGCAAAAATGTAATAAGGATTTAAACATATCATAATATTTATAATTCTCAGAATAACTACATAATAATAAGTATGAACTATTGTGTGTTTCAACGAATTATTTTTATTTCCACCCGCTGTTAAAATATTATCTAGACCAGATAGTTGACAGTAGTATAACGTGTAAGTGCTAAATTTTATTTTAAAAGTACAGTAGTATTGTATCTAATAATGTGTAATACCTTCTCTCCCAAAAGTGAAGGAAAAATATATTTAGTAAAGATTTATTTATTGATAAAAATCAAATGATTATTTAGACCATATTAATTATACTTACAATTATCCTAGATTGTACTTTCGTGCAGCCGCGGCCCCCCGCGCTGCGCGGGCGACGATTTGCGAATTACGTCCGAAGCATGCGCGCGAGCATTGTGCGCAGACGCAGCTTTGGACGCGCCGCTGCCTGCTGCACAGGGTGTTTATGGTTAAAGGGTTCGTATTGGAAATCCGAGAACAAATAATGTAACATTATATCAAATAAGCATAACATACATGAGTAAATATCTGGGACATTTCCACACACGGTCATCTGACCCGAAACTAGGCAGAACTTGTACTATAGGCGTCAGAGAATGATGTACACACATATTATGTGCATCGCACAAATATTTGTCACGTGTGGGAATCAAATACACATAACATTCATTGATCTGATTCGGTGATAAGTTGCTTAAGCACGTGTGTTTCGGTTAACAACAAATACAGTCGCGAAAAAAAACACCGATATGCATGACATAAATCATTGTCCGTAGTGGGATTAGAACTCACAGCTTAACGCAAGAGATGGTCTACCAAATGCGTCATTGAGCCAATCAATAATTGTTAAAATAAAGGGAAATGAACATCCTTCTTGAACTCTATCCCTTATTTGAACACCCGGGTCATATAGATATCTAATTACAAAATAAAGTACTTTTATTAGAAGAGGATTATTTATTGCGTACTTTGTACACACGAATGTCGTTTAGAATTATTACACATACAAAGTTATGTCCAGACATACAGTACTAACTTACAGTATAAATACACATTGAAACAACAACCAGCAAATATCAACATCGTAAATGGATAAACTCAATCCATTGAAACATCCTGGGGTCATTTTTCAAAAGCGAACTGTAGTTAATAAATCATTAGTGCACTTATTGAAACATCATGTATCAAAACTACACGAGGAACATCGGTCATTCATGTCCGGCCACATTTTTTGCACCTTGTCTTCATCTCAGGACATACTAAACCTGGCCTCCTTATCACAAGGGCGTAGAGTTCAAAATACATCACTCTTTTTGTATCAAAAGCGCATTCTGTGTAATACACAGTTTATTGAGTGACCACAATAGGATTACACGCACAATATACTCAGCATGCGTAAGGCGGAATCGTTTTAGAATAACAAATGGCACTCGAAATGACAAAATTGTTAGTTTTGTTGCTTAAAATATCATTAATAATGTAGTTACTGTTTATTTGTGGATGAGGGTTGAAATATTTTGAAATGGTACTGGGTAAAGTGATTTCTATGGAAATGACAAATGAAGTATCATCTACCTTTCACAGAACTGGAAAAAAACATCATAAAAATTCAAAGGTTTGCTTACTTAGCTGATTAAGAGTATCTAATAAATATTTTTAAGAATGTACAAGACAATGCAAGTAAAATCAAGCATTACAAAAAAGAACAAGTAAATATCTGGGCCATAATCCAAGTCACACCTTGACCGCAAAATACGCCAAATATAGTTACGAAATGTGTTCTATGAAACGCAAATTTAAAAAATAGACATATTAATTATTTACAAACTTTATTATTGCTATAACTTTTAAAACTCAAAATTCGAACAACACAGAATAAAATATCATGTCACGCTGATTTGGCGAGTCTCTAAGTATGAATTTTGTTTGACAACATGTAAATGCCATTTTGGGTGTATTTATAATTTCAGCATCGCATTTAAATACTAAATTGTTCACGTGAGGAGCCCCTGTAAACATTGGGTCGCGTGATTCTCTACTCGGATCTATCTAATGTATGTATTGGGGCATTTCAGGCGAAACGTGACAATATGACTAATCAATATTCTAATGTGTCAATGCCATGGATTTACCTATTAACATAGCGTGTTTAATACAACTTGTAGCAAAAAAATTGCACCATAAAAGAGAGCTTTACTGCACAGATATATATTGATTCCTTAGCACTGTTAAATATAGCATTGCTACATAATACGATACATAATATAAAAAAAAGAAGCGGATTCGTTACTATTTATACATATAAGTACAGTTTATGACTTCTGTTGATTGCAAGAATTGACTGGCTGAAATTTTATTTGCATACACACAGCACACGTGAGTCGTGAATTGTTTAAAAATATCGTGGGTTGACATTGTTATGTCAATAAAACCTCCGTGGTGAAGTTTCCTTGGCCGCCAGTGCACTCTGTTACACAACGCAAATTGTACAATACAATTCGCTTAGTTCATTCATAATACTTGTAATCGAAAACATATTACCACACAAGGCTGCTCATAGGAAACCGCGTCACGTGCCAAGGAGGGAGTACATTTGTATTTATAGCTTAGTATTCGTTATAAGCCTTGTCTTGACTTAAATTATAAGCTTCCTTTTGGTTAATAGTCATCAAGTATATTGCTAGTGGCATTACTTACAACTTACAACCAGATACTGTTAAAATTTTTAAAAACTACCGTATAAGAGACTCGTTTAAATACAAAATTTGTATGGGAGTTATTGGAGTCGGAAAATCAGTATTAAATTTCTATTCAATATTCAGCTGCACAAATCGCGTACACAAATACTGGCTTGGTGCTACTTTGTCCCGACAAACATCATTGTCTTTTATCTAATTACATAGGGATATTCTCAATAGACTAAGTGCTTTCGCTATTTTTAGACAATTCACGTTTATTAAATTGAATAATATTCTAGACATATAATTAAAACAAAATGAATCGCTATCAACACACGTATGATACCTGATATAAAATATTATAAGAGACCTTTATTAACGCAATACTACCAAAAACAATGTTTTTTTTGTTTGTCTGTGCGTTTGGGCACGCTAATCTCAGAACCGGCTTATCCGATCTAGATTTGATCATACTTATTAGTAATAAATATATTGTGGTAAGCTCCACTTGACATTTAATGTTTGATTCAGAAATAAAAGAAATATGCTAATTTCTTATAGATTCACTTCGAACCTGCTAGGAGTTTGAAGGCGGAATCAATTGAAAAATGCTGCTGAAAATCTCTTTTCCTGCGATACCTGCTTGTACTTACAGCTATGTAGTTCAAAAATAAATACTTTAAAATCTCGCAAAATATCAACCAAACTTGATCTAACGAATATCGTGTGTCGCGTATTAGACATTCGCACAATATCTGTTTCGAATTCTAATAGGCTGTGGTGCAATTATAATTCTTATAAGTTTTATATTACGTCTTAGTAGATTATGCATGCGAAGACAGATTTAAATTCAGCGGGTTGTAATTTAAAATTCGCATTTTACGGTCAAGTTTGATTTGCCGTTTTGGTAATAAGCTTTTTTAAGTTCAATGTAAACCACTCGGCCCGGGGGGACTCTTTAAGTAGTTTGGCAGCCTACCTATTTCTGGATTACATAATTTGGTTACTGAATTGTTACTGAATTCAATATTCGGCATTAAATAGGGGTATATAGCAAAGTAACATAGCACTACCATAAAATGTATGTGATTTGTGAATTTACGGGAAAAAATTAAAACTTGTTATTTATGTAAATTTATCACAGAAACTGTCTCGGTTGCAAGGGGGGACAAAAATTGCTACCTACCTCTTTGAAACACTTGTAGATGAAACCAAATCTATTAAAAAATTTAGAATACCTATTTTTATGACATCGTTTTTTTTTTATTTCTGTTATTTTTTGTTCAGACGTCTTGTCAGAAAAAGCCTCTTTTTATTTGAGGGTTTCTATGTGGTGAGCCTTCATGTATAAGAAGCCCCAAAAACCATATTCGTATTCCATATATGTTAGCACACCTGGCTACAAATATGTACAGAATTGATTCCACATCCTGCTTTTAATTTCTAATAGGTAGCTTATTGTATGTACGATGATTTACATACTTCTGGAGAAGTTTTCCTATATTAAAATACATTACCTTATATAATATTTCGGTTGCTAAAGCCAGACACCACGACTCCATGAGTCTGAAGACTTCGAAACGATTTGCAGATAGCGACAATAATAAAAATTCTGCCCCACCAAGTTTGGTCGGAGAATACCTACTATCTTTTTTTTCGCATATAATAAAAAGTTATTATTTAACTAATAAAATATAAAAATGTTAAATTAATTATAATTGTTAAAATAATTGTAAAATTAAATATGAAATATAATGATTTTTAATAGATCTTCCTGTACATAAAATAATCTGTGAAACTTCTGTCAAATAACACTAAGAAACCAAAGCTACTAAGACAGGCGATTTCGTCCATAAGTGCAGTATTAGGTACATATTTAAAAACTCTCATATGTTATACAAAAGAATAAACAAATTCCCCTTTTGCGTTGTAAAGGTCACATCAAATGAGAATGCTAAGTTTTCCCTCGTAGACACGTGAAAAAGCTCTCAAAAAAACGTTTCGCTGACGCTCCGTGATTTGAAGTCACTTTTTTCAGTTTTCAATTATTCAAATGATGTTTTTGTTTTTCCACGTTCCAGTATTGGTTCCAAACAACATACGTAACATATAGTGTGTATGTTTCCGTTTGTTTGGAGACTGTTTGCATACATCCGTGCTGTTGACTTGCTAATGGCGTGACCGTAGCATGCGATGCCACGAACATATCTGTAATGTTGGTGTTGATTAGGTATCTATAGGCCTGTGACCATTACAGTTGCATAGATAAATTTCAGTCTTAGTGTTCTCTATCGTCTTTATAATGAGGAATGCTCCGAAGAGTTATTTCAACTAGTCCCTCCCCTTTCCACTCCCGAACAACACGTGCTGGTCAGCGTTGCCATCCACATACCATTCATGCACTGACTGGTGGCCCGTAAAAAGGAACAAATTCTCTTTTCTGCCCCATGCCATTAAAGCATGGAACGCCCTTCCAGCTCATGTTTTCATGAAACGGCATCTAAGTAGGCCTTTAGGTTGAGGTCGACCAGCTCAATTGTGCCTGTTGATCTTATATGTGTTCCTCGCGACCATTAGGTGGAGTGAGGCCATCCTGAGAGTCTTTCTATAAAAAAATGTGCACTTTGTGTATGAGCCTTTATTATGACGCCATGAAATAATTTACGCACCGTCACCGGGAGATGGAGTTCCTCCCGGTGGTGTGTCGGTTTCCCTGGCGACTGGTGGAAGATAGTAAATGCCAGCACCCACATCCATCAACCTCTTCATGCACGCTGGTCGGGTACTTTTATTTATTTATTTTAGGAAGACCAGGATTTACGTTTTTAACATAGGAAAATACAGTAACAATTAAAAAATCACTTATAGGTCCTCACAAATAAAAACCTTTGATTTGACCTTTCTTCAAGATGTGACCTATTTGGTCATGGACGGTCTTTCTTGGTCTTCCCCTGTCGACCTATTCCCCAGAAGCCTAATGCAAGTGATATTAGTGCTTATGATAACAGCTGTTCTATAAGTTGGAGCTCAGGTAAGCTAAAACTATGAAGTTCACTGAAATAAAAGGAAAATGTCCGGTCTAAATATTTCGTATAACAAAATTTCAATAATAATGAAAAAAAAATAACGATTTAAATCTGTAGCTTCAGTGTGAAAAGCAATTTCTACTGAAGTAGAGACTACTATTTATTTATGACGTTTATGATATTTGACCGTTAAACCTAAACAGAATTAGTTAGTCAAAGTCAAAGAAAAGAAGTCTGACTACAATATACCGAGAGTTCGCTCGAAATTACTGGTGCAACCCAGTCAAATCATCCGGCAGTAAGTAGCTATATATTTTCTACTGTCTTAATCCTATGACAACCCATTTTAAAACTACTAATCTAATGAAACGCGAAAGTTTTAAATCATAAAACCCTAACTAGTCCTTCGGGTCACTGACTCTACATTAAAAGCGAGCTCATATTCTAATCTGAAGGCTTCTTGCCCAACTAAAATAGGGATTTATTCCGGGCGTATTTGAGTACCGCGATGCTCTATATACGCGTATTTGTTTATCTTAATAATGCGATACTAATTTGATATTCTCATACGATTCTGGAAGGCTGAATATAAAGAGTTGGCTGTTTCAGTGTTGTGAAAGGATTGTAGCACTTGGACCAATTTATGAAAACTGAATTGATGAGGGATGCATCGTTTTAGAGTAACAACTTTAAATATTCACTGATATTTTGTGTTTATAATGAGAAGTCGCCTTCAAGTACAAATTACTTTGATCTAGTTTACAATTAATATTCCTACACAATCATAAGCAAGCTCAGGCTTTAATGCTTTTTTTTCATAGAAACCGCGTTTCGGATAAGTAGGCGTATAGCAATTTATCCACATTAGCTTTAAAAAAAACTAAATTCTCTTAGACTTTTAATTTTTTACATTGATACTCCTGACGACACAAACGTGAATAGCACGTACATTTCGGACGAAAAAGTTTGATTAATGAAAGAAAAACGAAATATTGTGACTTCTTATAATCCTAATTTTAAAACATATTGATATTCATATTATAAATATAATATTTTCAGAAAAAAAAGAAATAAAGGAAATAAAGGAAATAAAGATAAAATTTCACGTGAGTAATTGATAATAAACACTGTGTAAATTCTTAATTTATTATATTTAACTTAATCTATCAAATACTCGTAGTCACATAAGTTCTTCATGATGTAGAGTCATTGCACACTCACATACACAATTTATCTAAGTTTTCAAAATGAAGAAAACGGACTACGATCATTGAAATCATAATTACAACAGTAACAGTGATTCCTCATATTGTTTGCAAATCTTTCCAAAGGTACATGGATTTCTTTAAATGCTCAAGCTATCACGACTGAGGCTTCCGGCGACTGGACCCACAATCAACTGGACCCACGGGTCCAGTTGCCGGATACATTAATTTGAATATTTTTCTTCTGGCGGCTGTACCCTGGAGGAGGTAACCTGTACTTGTAGTACTCCACAAGTTAGTTCTTATTAGATGAGCATTTAGGATTTATATTTAAGGTCTGAATTGATGACTTGAATTTAAAATATACAGTCGCTACAGCAAATAATATGTACATTTACAACCTTAATAAGTAAATTTATTTTGAGACACAGTTTTATGAAAATACTAGCCAACCCGACAGACTTCGTCCTGTCAAAAAAATGTGAAAAAGAAAAGGGCTGTTTTTAGGGTTATCCCGGCTATTATTCGCCTTTTTTTTCTCGCCGTAGTACCATCCTTGGACTTCAACGAACATTTTTAAAAAATAATTGGCTAAATTGGTTCAGGCGTTGTTGAGTTATTTATGCGCTTACCAACACATTTTGCGATTCATTTTTAATTATATGTTGTGCAATGATAGTTTTCGCGTATGAAATCTACTAAATGGCAAGAGTCAGATAGTAGATATCCTCATATCTACTCTTAGACCTCTCTGACTGCTACGTGATTGGTAAATATTGACATGAATGTCAATGTCACGTTAAAATTAATCAATCAGGCTGCTGGACCTCACGCCTTAGCATTGCCATCTAGTGATTTTCTAATACGAAAACCCTCCTACGAAATCTCATGCCAACACGACTCCGGGTCCGTCAACAACCACGTAATATATTCTAGACGTCAACGGCTGAAGTTTCAGCGGATGCATAATGCAAGAGTGCACCACGCCGCGCATCGCTCTAACTGTAACCGGCTTTGTAAACAATCCTAGGGCTCCTACTTTGGCTTAGGCCCTTCGTACACAAAACTACGTTAAACGTTTGAAAGAAATACTTCGACTGTGAGTTAACTTATTTTTTCGGATATGGTCTTATTGTACGCTAGTAGTCGGTATTATTGTTTAGTTTTATTTCAAATGTGTAGTGTTTGCTCCAATAATGAAGATTATTGTACTACATAAGTCAAGATTAACTTTGTACAATAATCATTGCAGTTGCAATACTGGGAGTATATATTGATAATCTTGTCGGAGTCGTTTCGGTATATTCAGCATTTCGAACCTGGCAGAGTCCTATTCTTGCTGTACGATAGGACTGTAAGACGATAGACGATTCATAAGTGCATGTAAACTACTTAATGTGTAGAGAGTTTATATTTATACATATATAGTCAAATCTTTTAAGGTTCGATACAATCGACTTGGATGATGATTTTTTAGCTTGGATGATGATAGTAACTTTGTGACTAAGCTTGTCGAGTATCGATAATTTGCGTACCTTTATATGAAGAGCCCCACACATTTAATATAAATACTTTTTTGTAATAAACATCATCAATAACAACCAAAATATTCATCATTACATTTTTTTAATGCGAGGGAGGATATCTTCGTAACGGGCTCTGTAGCCAGCCACAAAAATCATACAAATGTTATCTTATCAGTCACATTAACGATCCGATTAGAAATTGTGGTAGCCTTATTGGACCGTATACCAAAATAGAGTACTGTCTGCGAAATAATAACAATTCAAATTCCGTTCATACATCCAAATAGGTGTATCAATTGGATTCACATCATCATAAATCTATCTCCACATGGTTGCAAACGTGACGGGTTACTCAACCCATGAAAACGAGTGCAACGCCACCAATTTCGGGCTACCGTCTCCGCAGTTACGAAGAAAGTGGAGAAAGGACTTATCAAAATTGTAAGCGTTACCTTATTGTTGATGCTCGGAAATGGGACAATGCTCCAACTAGAATTCCATTGAATAACTTTCCAGAACACGTTGTCTGAACACATGGTCCGGGCTGAACATGTGACTTTTGGTCATTTCTCTCAACGGTCATGCGTATAATGCCCGTGACGTGAACACCAAAGTTCTGATGTCGAAAGCACTGTAAGATTCCATGTATTACAATTTAATCACGTTTCAGACTTCATGATCTTCTAGAAAATTTACTTAGTGTACAGTTAGCTAGCGGTTGGTTGAATGAGACGTATAGTAATTTCAGGATTACACTTATACGAAGATTATATTCCAATTAGATGTATGTTCTGTCATCACTATTAGTTCGGTTTTCTAGCACCTAATAGGTTTTATACTATCTAGGCTGTAGATCTCTCACTGCTGGAAACTTATTTCAAGATTTATTAGGATTTGTCTAACAAAATAAGATTTCCAAACTAGTTAAGAGCATTTTGGCTTATATAAAACGTATTCGGCAGATTTAGAACTTTGAAAAAGCTATGTATGTGGCGAGAAGATTACATGTGCGTATTGCACATACACATTATGTTTGAAAGCATTCATCAAATTCTTATAATCTGTGAGTCGTGCATTTCATTTAAATTAGGGACTGTATATGTATAAGTATAGTTTTAGTATATTCATTGCATTTGTTAACTTGCGGGGTAATATTTCACAATATTACTCTCTACTTTAAAAATAGGGCAAAGTACCAATTAGAATCATTTTAAATAACTACGAGGCTAATAGCAAGGATGTGCACCTGTTTGAAATGAAACGTCATTTTATTGAAATATGTCATTATTACACAACTATATTGTAATCCTTCGTAATGAGATTTCCTCGTGCATAATTCGAAGATATGGTAACACGGGCACATGTCTTGTTGGTCCAGTTTCCACAAATTTTACATTATAATCTATTGGTTGGTTTGGAAAAATGTGCACCTACACGTGAAAAAGTTAAAGCGTCAACAGTTATCCTCAACATTGAGACACGTTACTAGTTTCATAGAGGAAAGTAATAATATCTAATATTACACATTTATAAGTAAAATACATTGTGTAACATTATTATTAATACACACTGATCTCTATCTAATTTACCTTTTATTACTACTTACTTCTGTTATGTATATGAATAGTTTTTCATAACTTTTCCGAGCTTCATTACACTAGAGGCACGAACCGTTGGTTGTCTAGAAGCTAATTATGTTCTGTCATCACTATTCGAAAGCACCACAAAAGTGTTCTAGGTTCAGGATTGTTTTACTCTAATATTGAACGTTTTTATAATAAACTACTCCTCACATTTGTAAGAAGTCCATTTGGAACATTAAAAAAATGAAATAACTTGTAAAATAAACATTTTCTCCATTAATTTAGTTATTAGGGTTACGCGTGAACAAGTTGCCCTGATTTCCTATTAAATTAGCAAGCCAATCCATTTAATTGATATGCGACGTACCAGGAAGCCAGATCCACGATCGACCTTACCACATCCACCCACCTGACAGACGAATACCAACACAAAAGCTTTCACTTTAGAATTCAAATTAGATCGAAAGTGGAAATGGTCGATACGTCATTTGTTTTTTAGTTGGATAAATTGCTCCAAAGCTCAATGATCTCGCTTCCGTATTGCCTCAAAAAGCAACTCTCTGCTTTTTAAAATACAGTTGAAAGTCCGTATACGGAAAAATTGCGAGATAGTCTCTTCCTCTCGGTTCAGTACAGTCTTGGTTGCAAAGTTCAACGTCCGTCCTAGCCCCCCCTCACCCTGCACTTGCCTCAGCGGCTGCTTTTGGTAATTAACAATTAAAAAAACACTAATTATAAAGGAGATCAGTTTGAGGAAATGATTAAGGCTCTGGTGAAGATAGCGAAGTCTCGGGTTTCTTGCGACTTTTACTGCGGAGTGTGGATGTCGGCGTAGGATTCCTTGGTCTCCGGGAAAGTTAGCACGGCTTATGAAAAACTGTCAGAAGAAAGTTCTATATTTGGATTTCAGCTTTTCGATCGTTTTCGATTGGACTTTAATTGATTGATGTGTACTGCAGAACTTAACTTCTTTTCTTGGACATTGTGAGATCAGTTGTTCATATTAAGAAAAATACAGAGAAATTTATTAGTTTTCGTAGTATTTTGTCTTTTATTTGCGCAAACACGATATAATTTAGGCGAGTTTAATCCGTGAATTAAACTCGCCTAAATTACGATTCTACAATCTCAATAAATGTTCTCACAATTTCGTAGTTAATCGGTGGAAGCACAAGATAAATCGAGTTTGGGTTAAAATCCTTCAATGGTATTTCCCTGTATCTGTGACAGAATGGGCTTAATGATATGCATTGCAATGTTACACGCACTTTGCTGTATTCCTACGGTATGTTAACGAGAGGTACACAAATGTTCCGACATTTTTTTAGTTTCTTTTAAGTATGTGAATAGTGGTACAAAAGTATTGTATGTTCGTAGTTATAAAATGAACTTAGTTCTTAATTGAAAAACTTGAATTTTCTTCGTTCAGTAGAATTTTAGTTCCCATAAGTAAAGTTTTCACTCTGCACTACTTGCTTTTGTTAATAAATAAATATCACACAACATCAGATGGATTGTTCTGATTCCGTGATTAGTAGTATTTGCACTTATGTTACGGATATCGGAAACAACAGTGGGATATGCAAGTAAACTTAAACAACTATCCAACATGCTATCGAGTCAGTGACTTTATGCACTAAGAATTTTAGAAAGAATCATTCAACTTAAGCTAGACTTGCTATATCTATGACCATAGATCTGCATTTTCCCATCTATTACAACATGTGTCATCTACTATGCTATTTAAATATATTAAGCAATACCTGTTTGTAATAGCAACGACTTTATTTTCATTTCTGAGCAAATTTCCCACGCCAAGCTTTCCAATCTTTCAACGCCATCTAGCGGCTAAAAGTGAAACTACAAGTTCAAATTTCCCAAACCCCGCTCGCGAATCGCCTAAGCAAACACCAGTAAGTAATAAACCAATTAAATTGCTCAGCTTAAGAGGAAAGCCGTAATTTATACGTTTTATTAGTTTCGCGGAGACTGCATTGTGAATCACAAGCTTATTCTGAAGCGCAAGAGCAGGGATACAGACAAGTACGAAGAGAAAATGTTGCGTATTTTCGAACATCACTTTTCAGCAGACATGATATTGTCATGTATTGTAATGTATGTGATGTTGTGTAATATTTATATTTATTTATTTTATTTATTTATGTCGCTATAATAGAACAATAAGTGTTGAGGGTACGCCTAGCCAGGTTTTATAATAGTAGGTACATACCTTTATACTTAAATAAATCTATATGCCATTATATTTTCTCAAAAATGTAAGACTTACAAATAGTCAAATATTTCAAATAGAAAATCGTAGGTACTCTGTATACCGACAGCTATAAATTATTTTGCCTTGGAGTCTAGCTTGTTAAGTAAAATGATGATTTAATATTAAAAAAAGCTCCGAATTATAATATCATCATAACTAGATAACATCTTTTTGGTCTGCCCCGTCTCGGTTTATCTAAGATCGGTGCCATTATTCTACAATAAAATTAAAATTATTTTATCAAACGTAACATCGTCATAATTTCCTTCAACTTTCGATACGTTTCATGTGTTTGTGTTTAAGATGCTCAGCAGGTCGTCATGATGATTATTGTTAGGCCCTCCTACACATCCCTACCAAGAGGCACGAGTCTTCCCTGAACTACATCGATCAGGCTTTAATCAAATTTTATGTTGATGACTTATAAAAAATACATGGAAATATATTTTTTTTCTATTTTAGATCTTAACATTTCAAAGAGCTTAAAGTTAGCAAGTGAAATCAAACAAGGCAGAATAGGGATGTGCGGGTTCAACGTCCTTCGCAGTTTTGGCCGTACGTCGATAGAATCGGTAAAACGAACACGTCTAGACTGCCTATAGACAATTCTGAATCGATTTATGGCCTGTAGTCGATATAATCGATTTCATTGTCGGTGTCGATATGGCGATTAAATATTCAAGCTAAGTTCTCTTAATTGGTTTCGGCTAAAACAAAGGAATACGTTTATATTTTATTTATAGGAGAGTACTGTCAATCAATGACTAAATTTCCGTTGAACTTATTTTCTTTCATTCTTGTCACTGCGTTTTCTTTTCTCATATACGATCAATAATTTAACCTTATATTTCTGATTAATCTGACAGTTTCCCGTCACATTAAATTAAACTTATCTTATTTAAGTCTCACCGTATATTATATAACATTAAAACAATAGCTGTGTAAGTTATCAAAATATCCTATACAAAATTGGAATCTACAGAATAAACAGAAATCACCCCAATTACCCTACTATTCGCTAGAAAACCTACTAACTCAGTTGCAAAATTGATTTAATGCATACTATTGTCACTTGTACAACCATAAACTATAGGAAAGCCTAGATAAGAGAAATCGTTTCTTTCCGCTCGTAGTACTAATGATGTAGGAAGTATTGCTACTAAAGATAACATAATGGCAAAATAACAGGGCACTCTGTAAGTAAGGAGTAGCCAACCTAACCTAGACTGGGCTATAGAAGCGAAAACAAATTTGTTCTCGTTTAACTAAATGAAAATATATATCATTAACCGAAGACGGCAAAGCAACATGAATAAGCAAGTTTTTATGCCATGTGCTCTTAATATGAATAGGAAAGAAAATAATGATAGTGGGAAAACTTGTTACAAACTTACTACATGTTTGAAATAAATGTATACGTTTTTCGAGTTTAGGAACATATTGAAGCATAAATATTTCTTATGTGTTAAAAAATTTACATCTCTTTATCATTATTTTTTCAACAAATATCTGTACTTTAGTAATTTAAACATGTTTTATTAGCCCTATTCAGCAAAATTCGAACTTTTTGCATGGAAATACATAAGTTTTAGAAAAGGAAAAATTTCACTTTACATTACATAAATATACATTATCCGCTACGCACCGCCTAAAACTTAAACCAAATATTGATCATCCATCTGAAAGTATATTGACATCGTTATTCCATTTTATAATCAAAGGGCAACCAACTCTAAATAGCCTTACTGAACTTTCCTTCCATTCTACCCTACATATAACCATTTGCAAAAAGGTTCACCGTCCCTGTTATAATATTATTTCATTAAAATCTAACGAATTTAAATAGTCAAACTCAAAGGGGTTTCAAACCATCCTACCTTCCAGGTCCCTACATCCCTATGCCCGTCCATTTGCTAAACGCCTCCAACAAAAAGGTTCACGGTCCCTGTCTTCATTTTTAAACACAAGTCCATCAGAGCAAAAGAACTATTCGCGGTGGTTGACCCCTGTCGCGGGAGCTGTCAAAATGTGCCCAAATCGCTTACGTGACTCCGGTGCCGTCGTCGCTTCGCAGAACAGGACAACCGCTTATCTCGCCCTCAATTGCTATGCATATGATTTTCACATGTTATAGTTTGAATGATAATGATAAGATATGGGAATTCGGAGGCGCGTTGAGTTTGTTTTTTTAATTAATTTGAGCTTTTATGCGTGTGGGGACGTAAATAGTGTGTTTGAGATGTGCGCTTTCCGTTCGATACAAAAAGTAGATATAGAATTTACAACTGCAATAGTAATACGTTAATTATCAAAGCACAAACAGCGAAGTTGATGTTGGAATTGTCATTTGATAAAGCACTTACGATAAAAGGGACTCATTAATTTAATAATAGCATTTTTAGGCACAAAACCAAGTAGGAAATTATGTATTTTAAATTTTTTTTATCACCACTTGGCAAGATGCAAGATCTGATATCGTTGAATGCAAATCTATTATTCTACTATAGATACATTAATTCAAGTCCAAGTTTGGTTGAATTATTTACAGTTTAAATCAAGATAACCCAAAACGCATCATATTCGAACAACCAAACCAAAATGCTTTTGTCATCAACATAAACTTAACATACGTACTCGTAAAATAGTGTGAAATGAGTAAGCGCAGAATGGCGTTTTAACATCATTAGGGCCACTTATTCTTTAGCAAGAAACGTGCCTCTTAATGATTAGAAGAATCAATCATTACTTGCGTGGACAAGGTGATTCTGAATCGCTTTTTTATCATCAGGCACATCGACGGAAGGACCGCCTTTGAATAGAAGGGCGTTGGTTCTAAATTGAGCGTGTAAAGTGATCTTCAATAATAGCCCTATTCAATTCACGCCCTGAAAGAAAACGTGAGAAAACCTTCAAAATATTCTGATTAGTAATAAATAGAAATCATCAATACATAGTATAAAACAAAGACGCTTTCGCTGTATGTCCGTATGTATGCTTAGATCTTTAAAACTACGCAACGGATTTTGCATGCGGTTTTTTTTAATAGATAGAGTGATTCTTAAGGAAGGCTTGTATGTAAAATTTACCCGAAGCGAAGCGAGGGCGGGTCACTAGTTATTTATAAAAAGATGAATGATAATTAACCGACTTTGAAAAAGGAGAGGTTTATATATTAGATTGTGTAGGTAGTTTTTTATTTTTTGAGAAGTATTTTAAAGGGAGCAAAATTTACATAAATATAAATTGATGTTACCAAATCTCGGAGTGAAAAAGTATTTTACAACAAACAGTGAACATAAAATTCATTTATACAAAAAATGAACAAACGGACAACCATGTCTACTCTATACGTAGTGTACAGTACTCAATCACGTAACCGAATAAGCCCGCAAAGAAAATAAGGAGAGTGCGATTACAATAAAAGCGGCACTAACAAAGGAGATAGTGTAAACAAGGCAGCTAGCTACGCAGGCTGCCATTGTGCGCATAGGCACAAGCGGGTATAGTCACTCATCCACAGAGTTTACTGGGCTAAAAGTTGAATGAACCTAGGAAGCGATGTGCTCTCAGCTCCCGCACACACAGACACCCAGTCACACAACCAAAGATGGCCGCACACCAGCGCGCGCGTGAGAAATGTTGATAACTCACTTGCGTTAGTGAGCGCAATCGTCACTTCCGACTTTGAATAGAATCAACACGACGAATTCCTTTTTCGAAAATCGTGTTTGAGTTTACAATTTGACAGTTGAGTGTTTTTTTTTCTCGTGTAAGTGTACGGCTTTGGATCGCTGTACAGGCCAAGGTTTTATATGTGGATAAATGTCCGTACCTACAAACGTAGAAAAAACATTATCTCTCCCATACATTGACAGCGAAATCTGCATACAAAGATTTCCAACTCAAAATATTTGACGTTACGGAAAATATACAGAAATACGGAAACAAATTAATCAATTCCTCCTTAAAATTAACAATACTATAGTTTCATTGCTGTAAAAAAAAAAGGATATAAAATAATAAGGATAGTCAATCAATTTTCTAGCCACGCCTTTCATTGGAAATTATATTAGTACTGACAAAAATATTTACGATCTTTGCTGTCAAAGGAATATGAGGCAAACAATATTTCTGAGGCAAATAAGTATTAAACATATCACTGGGCAAATTATAATTAACTTTGCAACAATCCATTTGTTAGCCATACAGACTAATCTACGATCAGAAAACACCAAGAACTTTTAAACAACGAAATATTAATCCACAACGCGAAACGTTTGTTGCTTCTAAAATGGCAACCCATCTCAATTACAACGTACGTAATTTCGTAGTTCATTAGAAGTTATTATTAGAAAGAGATAGGGCCATAATTAATGTCGCTGAGTGTGCGTGCACGCATACCGCGGCGATGCGCCAGACCGGCTGCCCCCATACACTTATGCAATCCTGGTACCTACCTCTTCGAATCTCGTTTGCGCATACATTTTAGTACAACTTTTTTTACAAAGCAGTTTGAAAATACACAACCGGCTTGACAAGACCATTCCTTAAAACTGTCTTTGCATTTCCGCGTTGAGAAAACCAAAAAAGTTACGCCTAAGAATTTGTTTAAAGTTCATTTAAGAATACAAATTCGACGATCGTCGGCTCTCAGAATACATTTACAATGATTAAGTTGTAAATTTTGAGTTTTTAACGTGTTTTATGCATTGCGAACTCGCGCGTCCACACATTATTCATTACTCGGGTTTATTATTAATGTAAGAAACAAAATTAATGAATTTTAAATAGTGCCTGATAAACGGTGTTAACATCCAGTGGTGAGGATGGAGTGTGATAAAATTCATTAGTTTAACGAGACCTGTTATAATTAGGCGTGAGATCTGATAGCCGTGATTTATATTGCTGCTCAGTGGGCAAGGAAGTGAAAGTTTAGCCAGATAATTTGCCATACAAATATGATATTATTTTTAGATAACAGGTTGATAATTTTACATCTTCCGTCATTAAATTGGAAGCCATCCACTCCCGTGTTTTTACTCGTTAATTTCACAGATATCCGTAGTAGGAAGTTTTAAAAAAAATTATAAGATTAAAAGTTAATTAATTGAACCCAACAAACCACAAAGAAAATAGAAGTCTGATCGTATAAGTTTGAATTTTACAAAAATCCGATTACCTAGTGGCGCCACTGCGGCGAAAAGCGGAACTACTGCATTTTCCAATCAACAGTTTTTAGTGGCATCTGTTTTTTTCTTAAGAATTTTTAAACTGTGTAGTAACTGTTATGGTTAAAACAAAAACCCTACAAAAATTACTTTCTCAGATAGGTTTAATGTTGTAATGTTCAATTCTCAGTAGTGAATATTATAATTATGCATTGTACAATATACTGTACAAACCAATAAAAGAAAAGATACCAAAACCAACGATCTAATAACATACGAGCAAACAAAGTTACGGGCACAAACTAGTCCATTGTAATTCGTAGACAAGTGAAGAATGAAATTTCGTAGTCGATCTACGCATTCGTAGTAACTACGCGAAAGCTTTAGGCAACGAAATGCTACGCAACTTTTTGCGAGTTATTTTAGTTGCCATTTTCTAAGTTGCTACGATTTTCATGGGTTCAATCTAATTTTCTAAATACATCGTTCTACAGAGGAACGTGTTATACACATTATGTACATAGTCACGTTTGTTGTGTTTATTTTATTGTGGGCAAATACTGCACGCAACAAAGAAGTATGTCCATTAAAAGTATGTATTTTAACTACACTTTTAGTTGATTTATGAATAACCATATATTCCTTGGTGTTTTCAAAAATAATATTGTAAAAAATATGGTATTCTGTTTTTTTTCCTTAGGTAGCGTTTCTTATTCTTAATACATAATACTTTACCATGTGTAACCTCACATCACATTTCGGGAACTTTCATGTTTTCTTTCTTTATTGTCTGTGTACTGTACATATATAAAAATAAGTGACAATTATTATCCTATTAATTTTACATTTATTAAATAGTAAACGAAACTCTCTAAGATTAAGCCGCACGGATTAAATAGATTTCCTATAGAAAAGCGCCGCATGCGGAAGACGGTACATAAATACGAATACATTGATAAATAAACATGAGTTAGAGATATATTTGAAGAGCTATATAGTCAGCTACGTATATATAAACCAAGATTCAATGTGTGTGTGTCTATCGACTGGTTGGTGGTGGGGTGAACGGCTGCCAATGCAAATATACGGAACCTGACCGTCAATTAATGGTGTTTGGTTCTAGGTGGTCGTAAATACATACTACTGAGTACTATGATAAGACTGATCACAATTTTCTATGTTGTGTGATAAAATTTGACAGATGCTGGTCCTTTTATCGTCTTCAAAGAGGGAAATACTCTTGCCTTTTCAGTATACTTTGTGTAAATTATGTACATTACTAAAAAATACTTTTCAAGATTTTGCGCGGAAACACTTTAGTCTAAAATACAAATTATTTGGTATTATTAACAGAAGATACCATTAGAAATGGAAAATATATGTTTAGTGTACATATATTACAAAACTAACGTTGACTTTTGACGACTCTGAAACTGAATGTACTCATAAAAATCACGCCAATATTTATTAATTGAACATATGTTAAAATGCACTTTAATGCATCATCATCATCAGCCCGTATATGTCCCCCACTGCTGGGGCACGGGCCTACCCTAAACTAGGACGAAAAGGCCTTAGACAACCACGCTGGCCAAGTGCGGGTTGGTTGACTACACAACCTAAGAATATCTTCATAGGTGTGCAGGTTTCCTCACGATTTTATGCATACGTTAAGATTAATAAGACATCATTTTTCTTCGCGTTACCCGCAAAGAGAATTTTTAGGCTGTATTTATCAGTAAAAGAACGATGGTCCGTTCTTCGGCTCAATTTGACAAATTAAGTTGCGGTTCAAATTACAGGATCGGCAGGTATTCAGAGTAATTGTTAGCTATGTGAATAATGACTTCATACATGCAAGGCAGAGTTTCTCGTCCGCTCTTTGAAATCGTACTTCCATACAAAATAGATAGTAATTATCAAATACATATAAGTATTTTTTTTTACTATGCGAGCAGAATAATGATCGATACTTTATCATAATAATGTGGTTAAGTCCCTATATAAAGTATTTGCATATTTACAGTCTTCATAGATCAACAAAAAAATTATTTAAACATGCTAGAGATTATAAGCACTTTTTCATTTACTTTCCCGATATTACGAGTATGGGTATAAATATATATTGGCAAAAATTGGGTTACTTTACACTTTTGTACCTACTATTAAGGATACAATTTTATTTTTCCAAAAAGTTACGTAGTTAAGTTTTTTACTATTGATCTGCTTAAAAAGAGCTAATATGGTGTAAAACACCCAAAATCCTAAAGCTAAATGCGAGAGAATTACAAAAAACAAACAAAATTACATTGAAAACTCGACGCAAGAACTTGAAATATAAAATGTTACATAAAGTAAGTGGCTAAGCATGTATTATGCATGAAAAGTGTGATTTGCCTGCCTGAGTCACCGGCGGTAAGTGGTAAGCTAACTTATTGCACATCTACATTACAGTATCAAACCGATACAATCGCTACTTCGACTCTTTCAGGGTTGCTACTTAGAAATATTATTATTATATTAAATATGTATAATATATATGGACGATAAAAGAATTATAAGTATACTAGGCAACTGACAACACTACGTCGTCGTCTGATCGATCGTTTGCTACGTGACCTCCGAAACTCTTGATTCGGCAACTTCTATGCCGTCTTTGACGACATTGTAATTAATTCCACCCTGACTGTTGTTCTCCTCTATCAAAGACCCTGCCTTATAATTTCATAAAGTGGGAATCAAACCCACGACTCTTGGCGCAACAGACAGAAACACTAACAAATGCGCTATCGGGCTTGTTATGTATGAGTTTCCCCAGGTCCATTTTTGTGTGACTTTTTATGTCAGCAAATCACTCAGCCCAGAGTCTGAAAGTTGAATGATACACTGATGCCTGTCCTTTGAAAAGCACTTTAATCTCTCTTTGGTCTGATTGCCTCTCATCAGAATATCAGTGTGTAGGAACAGGTAGTAGAAGTACTGTGCAGTATATCATGTGCTGCGCAGTTGGCTGATCTCCATTGAGATCGGCCGCCGTGGCCGAAATCTGTCGGACACCGTTTTTTTCTTTACGACGCATTATGAGCGAAAAAAAAATGAAAAATAAAATAAAATGGCGATCATATGACGTAGTGCTCGCGCCCCTACTAGGAGCGCATCACTGCAAACAGGTCGGCTTCCTAGCGGCTGGTTCTCTAGCTGCGGTACTGGGCTAAAAGTTCAACGGCCAGGGCCCAAGCCTTCACACGGATATATTACCTAGACTTACATTCGCAGATTAATTTATGTCTCCCTTGTTATATTATTGTCCGAGAATAAAGAGTCACTTCTCGTGTGATGCAAACAGCGAGTCATACAATGTCCTCATCTTGTCAACATTGATAGATAAGTAAAACTACATATATACTGCACTAAGAACCAAACTATGAACGAAAGAAATAGGAGTATAAAAGAATGAAAGAAAATTATTTGTGTAATTTTGTTTCTCTGTTTATTTATATTGTAACGCTATTAGCTAATCTATCTCCTCAAAATACCCCACAACATTTAACATGACATGTATTTTTTTTAGTAGGATTAACATCAATACATTATTTTTAATGTGAAAGTATTAAGTTCTTAACAAATAGGAAATATGTCATACAAAGTGCCCATTACCAGGCCTACGAAATGCATTGGTGTGAAGTGCCCGCCACTCAGGATATTACTAGGAGTGCATCGATGCATAGATATTGCACTGTTTGCACACGTCAAAATACTATGCAACGATTGTGCAATAGGGCTAAGAAAAATTGTCAGCTACCAGGGCTGCAAAATGCATTTGTGAGAAGTGTCAGCAACTGAGGATGTCACTAGGAATGCATAGGTGCATAGATGATACACACTACAAATACTAAATTAGTTACCTACTTTGATGATGCAAATAAGGCTAGCATGATTGCGTAAGACCTTGGCCCTTGTTTCAGAAATTCACAGTTTGATGTTGTAACATAAATCCTTTTATTATATTCCACTGCATGTTTAATTATCGTCAACGTAAGTGTTTTGATAAAAATCTTAATAAAATAAAAACTAACAGAATCCCTTAATAACAGTTTTATTAAAATAAGATTTGCGTTGCTGCGTAAATCTATAATATACGAATTAAGATAAGTATAAAATTAAGTTAAAATAATATAAAAATATATTATAATACAATGATCTAAAACATAAACGAAACGCGAGTTCATTAAAAAGATCACTGATTTTTCTATGCTGTGTGTGTGACCTTTTAGGACTTTTTTGTTTCTTCTAAATTCGTGTGTAAAAAGGTTATCTACTCTAAACCACGATGCAAATGTTTAAAAAAAACTATTTCAAATGTCAAGACTACCAGGACAACAAAGGTTCGGTGTGGTTTCCGAAACTTTGTAGTTTGACGAAGGTACCAGGCGCGCATCGGTGCAACATGGGAGTAGTTTCCTACGGGAGCGATACTGGGCTAAAAGTTCAACGCCCAGCCCCTACCAGGGAGACATGATTGCATTGAAGTTATATCACACGGTAGTGTTTGGACAAGAAGTTAATCGCAGCAGTAATTAATCGGTGCATTGGCCGCTTTTTTTCCTAAAGGCCACACGGGCCTTTACTCTGCTAACGTACATATGGATTTCCTATTTGTTTTTTGTTATTTACATCACACTCAATGGTGAATGAGAAATTATATTTTTTCTACGTGTATAATAGATTATAGATTTCTGCAGCAATCGGCATATCGACGTGATCCTTACATTTACATAGTGAACTTTGATTTTACCAGGAATTTAAAAACACAGACATACTAATACGCGTATCAACGCTCGTATGAGTAACCATTAAATATTTGTTATAACACATAAATAGTATTATCCAATTATGGGTTTAATTAAAATGCAGCGTAAGTTTCAAGTCTATGATTGCACTACAATCAATTCACGGTAACTTTATAACATAAACACGTCTAAACTTTCGAGTCTCTTTAACACTTAAGTGGCAAAAACCAACAATTATGCGGATACCCACCGCAGCATCCGCAAAACTATATGTGTAAACTTGTCATAAACGCAGTGAGGCGACAAACATAGCGACACTGGCTACGTCTCCTAAGCCCGCCCTATTTGAACTCAGAATGGCATCTTTCAGTTAACAAACTCAAGTTGGTCCAACACTTACAAAAGCAAATATACGATTTCCTATCAATTACACACTCCAAAACCTTATTGTGAAAGACTTAACAACTGTTTTCGATTGTATATCTGATACGAAAGCGGTGGACGTGTTTATCGTTGTAAAGGAAAGCAGTCAGAAGAGAGCAACACTAACCATCAAGTTACTAGGAAGCTATACAATCGAAGAGCTGGCTGTGATGTAAGTGATTCTACGCACGGCCATTCTGTGGTAATGTTTTGTTGAATACAGCCCGCGCTAAGTGATTCAAGTTTGCTCATAATTTTGAGATTTGAGTTAACACGGCTGAGTGACTCCCGGAATGAATATTGAGTAATAATAGATGTTTATTCTTAAAACAATTATCAGCTAAACATTTTATTTATTATTTTATTTTATATCTTTTTACAGGTTTTTTCTGACGTAATTGGGAGCACTTTTTCTTTGCAATTAGATTTCAGCGAAATATATTTAGAGATTAGATGATTAAAATGAAGTGGTATTTATAGACTTGAAATACGAGTATTAAACTCGCCTAGTTCCCGATATAGCGGCAATCATTTGTTTCTTTTCAAGTGCGGATCACATGGGAGGCAATGATTTTTCTTTATTCAGATTTAACATGATACTTATTCCAATAATCCTTTTACTGTTTGCATCAGAAATAACAAAAAGCCAGTCATCTCTGTTTCGCATGACTCGTTCATCCAGAAGGAAGGTAACGCAGGGTTTGTTGAACTTCATTGAACACAAGATACCTTTGAGAAGAATTATTCATTCCAACGATACCAGTACTGAAAGTCGTCTTGTGATACTACTCCTTGAATCCGAATAGGGTTTGAGAGATGGTACTATAAGGAGAACTACATAACTATCTTAACCGTTTACTTCTTTCTAATCTCATGTAACACAAATTTTATAACATCTTCATACAAATATTTGAAAACTATAGTTTCATTAAAAGTTGACAGTTGTGTGTAGTATTGAAGCTGGCGCTTAGTTTATTTTCCCTCTAGCGCATTTGGTTTGGTTTAGGATCTTGTGGATCATCTATCATACATATGTACCAACCGTATATTACGAGGATGCAGGAACAATCAGCGTCGATCGACGATGGTATAGCTTCATTATATTCAAACATGAGGTGTTTTTAATATACTTACACTCGGCATTGGTCTTCCATTAGCTAAAGACAAACTGCTTCTTTAAATAAGCTAATTAGGCTGAATTTCTATCGCGTGAAAAGGAGTATTTCTTTTTTGAGAAAATGGCGTCGCATCGCTCGTCGCAATGTCACAGTATATCCACCCACAGTGCCTTCGTGGGTGGATATGTAGATCTTTACAAACGAACAAAACATAGTTAAAAGCCTATAAATTCAACATGAACCCAAAGAAATGCAATGCTTAAAAATAAAAACCGGTACACCCACTCTTTAAACATAGACAATGCAGTATTTACAACTCCAACTTACGTGGACCCGTCATCTTCAATTAGGTAGCTTGAATGTGGTCGGTTTTGGTCGTGGACGAGTTGGATGGTGGGTCAAGCGTGAGTGGTCATTACCAGAGGTTCAAGACATGACTTCACGTGGGCGCGTGGTTCACACGATTTTTTCTAGTGAATATAAATTCAGTACTCGTGTGGTTAACGCGACGGGATTTCGTAAGGCACCCATCTCTCTCATTACATATACCGATCGTGTTTTCTTACCAAATTTTTCGTGGTGCAATTCAGATTTCAATTTTACATACGAGTATGAGGTACTTAATTCATTCTAATGATGATAGTGATAGTGACTTGATAGGTGTTTAATACGTAAATGAAAAATATTGCTACAAAACTGACAAACATCGCGCATTCATTACACCTGACAAGACATTTCGTTCAGGTTCGTTCCCAACACTTTCCTTATAAATAAAAATCTGTTCAACAACCGATGAAAAACGTAAAGTTATCGACATAATAATCGAGCGAAACGTCACGCATACCCCCAAGTCACGTTATCTATCGATACAGCGAACGTAAACCGTCAAAAGTACCAGGCGCACATAGCCTAACAAAAGTAAACTATTTCGACAACGAAACGCTCAATAAAAACTTCTAAACTTGAACATAACGCTGGAACGAGACACAGCTATCTGTTTCATTGGCTCTCTCGCTTAGTTTACGTCAGTTGACAAGCAGTGGGTGAACGAACTTCGAGAGTTTACTGGGCTAAAAGTTGAATGTACCTCCGTTCGCGGACATTACGAACAAGATAGCAACTTTACCACACGGTGCGGAAGTCGGCAATGGCGCAAACACCTTTTGGCTGTAGTTGTATTCTGGGCTTATTGGCTGGTGTGATAAGGTTGTCTTTGGTGTGTTTGTTTATGGTGGTTTGATCGTTTGGCTTGGGAGCGTCAAGTTTCTCACGAGTACCCGTACACGCGCAGGTCGGTAGTGAGACGCGTGTGCAGATAGATGTTTTGCGTGTCTGCGTCTGGCTGAGGTTGGTGTAGTCTTGAAAATAATTTCGCGGTCACACCGAAGCGGGCGGGTTCAACTGCGCCACCTGTCTCTGTTGCTCGCCTGGTTATTTATATCTATCCGCGGACTATGTAACGTACATATAGCGATACTGGTGTAAGAACTATGCGATAATAACCATCCGGCATAATTGACATCTTGAGAGCGATAGTTGGCTTTCATTCAATGAAAAAACGTTTAGTTTTACGAACTAGGAGAAGCTAATATAATTATTGTTGTTTTATGCGTGTGTAAATTATAACGCGTAGTTAGCACTTACAATTTTACTAACACTAACGTTCTTTTGCGTAACAAACGAGCTATTTCCCAATATTTGTTAGAACATTATACTGCATCGGTTCCGTGTTGCTCGCCTAGCAACAAGATCGCTCAAGTTACAGTAGGAAGTATCGTGATGCAATGGTAAAGTGTTAATGCGGTAATGTTTAAAGAAACAAAGAATGTTTTGAAACAAATATTTATAGTAAACAGTATAATGAATATGCAAAGCTAAAATGACAATTGAAAGAGATTTTGTTTAAATTTAACACCCGGAAGAAGTTCGGTACTTTTGTTTCATACGCGTTAGATCAGTGGCGACCATGGAAAGGTTCACAATTTAAAGTGTAAGGGTACCCCTATCAAGATAAACCGCATGTCGGTCTAATTGAAAACCGCACAGGGTACTTTAGATGAGGTCGGTGTGAGACTGATCGTTGTGGAGATCACAGAGTAAGGCCCATGTCAAAAATTGGACGACTTTAAAATGGTGTGGTAATGATGACAACTAACTCTTTAACTACCTCGTTATTTCTATTTGTTGTTTTTAATACTATTAAAGCTCAATGTCAATTTACAATTTGAAAAAAAGCGAATTATTTCAAATTTTGAATTTACCTCATTATTGTCAATAGTGATAAGCACCACGTAAGGACCGAGAATCCCAGGTTCGAATCCCGAGTCGGGCCAAATTTGTGTGAGATTTTCTTACATACAAACTTACTTAGTTAACAAATTACTTAGCCTGGTGCGGTGTTAGGAAGTTGGGGGATGCACGCACAGCACATGCCTCGGCAAGCACGGTAAGCCGGTGATCCTGCAAATGATGTCTCATCATTCATTTTACACTTTTAGACCATTTAAGATAAGGCCATCTCATCGAACTAAGTTAAGGAATACCTCATGCTCCCAACTACTCTTGTTTGTGCTTTCTGTGGCAACCTGTCATTAAGGCCGCACCAACTCTTGCACTCTTACCATGTTGTAATTTTCAAGCTATTAAAGTGTATGATCTTGAATGCGGCCCGTGCCTTCTATTTTTGTGGCCCGCAGAATCTTTTTTAATGTTCATGCAGCCGAAAAGGACAGAAAAGTTTGAATATATTGCATCAAAAAGCAATGCGACCTATAACACGCCAATCACGCCATATCTTCTATGTATGTAAATAAAAATGAATTGCATTTCGTAAGTCTCGCTAAAACTCAAGAACGGCTGGGCCGCTTTAGCTAATTTTGGGTTTGAAATGTGCATCATAGTCAGGGTAGGTTTGAACTATTAGAAAACATGAAACAATGCGAGGAGGCGGAATGAAGTTCGCCGGGACCACAAGTGTTTTGATAAATATTTTGCGGCCCCCAAGTTTATTTAGTGTTTTTTTACTGGCCCTGTGTTTTGTTTGGACAGCCCTGCTTTAAATCAATGCCTGACTATTAAATAGACTGATTAGTACAGTTAAAGCTTATGCATTTTATTTGCATTTTTAAATTGACACAAACGGTTTCCGGCTATGAGTTGTACCCTGTTTATAGTATGTGCACATCATTTGATGCGATGATCAAAATGTTAGCCGTTCAAAATCCATCATCATATCAAAATTACTGTCGTTAATTTTGTCGAACTACATGGTGTTGCCAGCAGTAAATTAAGATGATGTGGGTGTAAATAGTAAAAGGGATGTTGCCATTATTAACCATGGCTATCAAATAACATCTAAGGTTTATGGTACTAGAACATGCTATAATGCACTGACGTTCTACTCCTATCCACTCAGAACTAAAGTCTTATTATATAGTAGGTATAGTTTTAATAAACCCGGCTGACAGAATTTGTAAACTCAATAGTAAGTAATAGAAACTAACCTGCAAAAATGACATTAAAACATCTTGCTTGTTATATTGCGCGTCAAATACTATTAAAGAAACATATTTTAGTTAGGAGGTTGAGAACATACCATTAACATTTTGAAAATATCTAGCAATCAAAAGACCCTATCGAACCAAAAATAAACAAACTGAACACTCTAAATAAAATCGGTCACAAAATGTTAGGTACATCCGTCAAATTGGCAACACTGTGTTTGCGTCGTTTCGTGTTTTATAGACTCCGGCCGCGGAAACATCTCAACGTTTCGATTAAAGATTTGCCATTAATTGCCTGTGAATTAGCCTGTTTGATCGCTCGATTGGCGGGGTCAACGCACCCCTGTTGTCATGTGAAGGCTTTATGCACATTATGTATTTATGTATGACCGCAACGAAAGTTGTACGGGAAGTGTTAGGTACCCGTGTTTGGTTTGTTGTGATGCCAGAGGGTGTTGACTCTTAGCAAAACGATGTATCTACAGAATACTGTCAATTATTTGCGCGAGCACTGAATATTTTAAGTCATTTTACTAATGAAATTGCCTTTTAGCGTTTTAACGATGTCATTTAGCTTAGCTATCATAGTTTAAACTAACTTTACTTAGTTATTGGCCTGCAACCCGCATTTATATAACATTTTAAGCCATCGAAAATCCTGTAAAACATGTAGGTGCCCAGGACACAGGGTTCACTAGTATGGAGGTCAATCCTCCTGTGATAAATTTTTGTTTACCGCAGTGAAATACTTTACGCACCGTCACCCGGAGAGGGGGTTTCCCTGACCGCCGCTGCTACGTTCTAAAGTTTAGACGTGTTCGTTTAGACGACCTGGGTAGGTGTCCCATGGGTATACAGACTAAAACACTGGAATGTCCGAAGATCCGACCTAGCCTTTAAGCCACAACGCCTGCCCCTCCTCCTACATAATGTTATTTTGTTATTCGTTAATAAGAACTTCTGTCCGGGAGTGGGGCCTGGTGACCCGTATTCTCAGGTTACTCTTTTGTAACCTTTTTCAGGCACCAGTCCCTCACACTTTGGGTTGTACGTCATCCAATTTAATAGAATAAGTTTACTTTTAAGGACCTAAATTGTGAAGGGCTTAATAAATGATTTGATTTGAATGTTAACTAATAATATTGTACCTTTCTAAGTTATCGCATTCCATAGTTTACACGTTAAACATCAAGTGAGGTCGAATGAGGGCGACAGACAAAAATGCACTTATTGAGCTTGTTGTCTTCACCCTGCAGTCATGCATAGATGCCGTTTTACTCCCAGGGGCCGCCTAAAGAAGTAAAAGCCTATTTAAACAGCCTGCACAAATGCACATGTATAGTCAAAAGCTCTACATCTTATCTCTAGACTTCACCGTCCTTATCGACCAGCAATGATGACGACGTCCTTTTTACCGACTGGTCTATAAAGTAGTAATGTTTTACATTATAAATGACTCCGTGATGATAGAGAGTCGAGAGCGGAAGGCTAACTTCCTATAAAACCTTTCTGGTAACTTCCGACAATCACTTCACGTGCAAATCTGTTCATTTTTATAGGGTAACGAAATTTCATGTTCATTAAGAGTCTGAACGAATTAATTCATCTACCATCTGGTTCTACCTGAATTGAATAGTGATATAAAGAAGTCTATGACCTCCGGTGCTTAACTAAATTTGTCGTAACACGTACGTACGAAATGTACCTGGGAATTTAAATAAGTGGCGCCTGTTAACAAAGTAATTTGTCTCTTATTATTTACTATGGTAGTGACAAATATTTATAAAAACAGAAAAAATTCAAATGCTCTGCTATATCTCTGTACCTAAAGAAAAACAAAACCAAATGTATTTCATTGTAATTAAGCTTTTACAAGCTTTGCGCTGTTAAAATCCTGTCTCTCGACCGTTAGACGTGCTATCATACCTCAATAGGCCAATAGATTTAAATATTTTTTTTAAGATCACTCTAGCTAGAGTTTGAAAAATGGTACAGCTTAATTTATAATCGACTGCGCTTATGAAGGTGTGTAAAATAAATATATAGCATGAAAACATACCTTATTACTTTCTTCTGATTTCGAGCTTAGAAACAGAGAGCTTAAAAACACTAGTGCTACGAATATGAGAAACAAAAGTATATACAATGCAAATAGTGAATTTGCAGATATATTTTGTGATTCTCTGGCCAAGTTTAAACGTAATTTATCTGACTCATTGCCTAACTGAAAACAGTTGAATTATGTTTCTATTATTGTAAGATATTGTACCTGTTATTTTGTTTTTATTGTGTCACTTTTTTTATTTCCAATTTTGTAATATGTGTTTAAATAATATGTTGTTTCTGTCAATGTTGTGTACGCCTATAATAGGCATATATATAAGAACTATACTTCTATACCTTACTTGTCACGTTTGTTTTATGTATATGCTGTTGGTGTACCTTTTGTAATAAATAAAATAAAATAAAATAAAATAAAATACACAAGTACCTACCTACTTAAATACATAAAACATGTGCACTTTCTGCTCGTTCTCTCTTATTTCAGTGTGACAGTAATCCGACATCCTGTGAGAGATCAGACGGAGGAATAACAACTGAACGTGATTTACAAGGTACAGGGCTGTATCAACACTTCTATCCCCGAATTAAGCAGAATACCTAGTTCCTGCTTTAAATGCAAACCCTGACCCAAATAGTTCGTCCAGATTCATTAATGATCACTTACCACTAGTTACCTAACTAACTAGGAAGGATAAATATATTACAAGACGTTTTCGGGTGAATCATTAACTTCTTCCTTAGGTATTGGTTAAAAAGTTGCATATGCCCTATTCTCTCTCTAGACAATTTGTGTACCAGTTTTCAGATCTCATATCGGTTCATTCGTTTTGGGCGTAAAACGGGACCGACAGACAAAGTTACTTTCGTATTTATTATATAAATAAGGATTAAAGCACTTAGGAAGTCTTAGCCAGTGCACTTGATTTTAAAAAGCAAATCTGTAATTATAATCATGCAGCCTAAAATATCCACTTTAATTTGTCGGATATGTACTACACCGATTGCCGACTAAAGCCCGATAAAGTACGTCCCTTAATGATTTTAATGTCATTTTATAATGACAATTCGGATTGCTTTTAATGAAATTATGGCCGAAGACACTTTCTCGCCTTGGACGAATTCGTCGAGTCTGCATCGGGTGCGGTCATCGACCTCTGTCGATTCAAGAGCCAGAGTTCATTGATAAATAAATTGGTTTTATTGTGTGTAATAAAAATTTTATAGAACTAGATAATAAGCAATTTGGTGGGACCAAACGGAAATCTTTTGGCGATACTACTACTCGTAGTATTGTTGAATTTTGAAGGAGATTGACACCAAAGTAACGGCCGTTTACTGATTAAATATTTGACAGTTTAAGCGATGCGATAAAATTCAATAGTATGGGTGTTTTGAATTTGAAACCTATTAATCGGCAAATCAGGCCGATGTTAAGTAGTTACGAACGTAATGCAGACAAATAATGAAGCCAAAATAGCGTTCCTTAAAATATCGTAACTTAATATTTTTCATTCCGCGAACCTGTACCAAAACCAAGTACTATTTCATGAATCCCTTTATTGAAAAAAACCTTATTGGCTACCGAGGCTGACATACGATAACTAAAGAAGAATAATTAAGAATTGCCTGAAAGGATTGAAGGAAATACCAGATTAACCCTAGTAACCTAAGCACATAAGATTTATTTTCGATTATACATAGTTTCTTCTGTATTAGCTACATAGCAAGACTACCAAATGCTACGGGTCCCTCACTCTGGGGCCCGCACTCCGAACGCCTACCTTGACGTAATTCAAAATATCAATTTAAATAGTAATGGCTATGCTTTATTTTAGTATCTTACCATAAAAACAGCATGTTAACTGTTGTACTTAGTTTAACAATTTCCATTCAAGCGAGGCATAGCAGGTACGGTACCTGAGTGCTACAGGGGGAGGGCCCCTTGAGATACTTTGCTACGGGTCCCGCGTTGATTCTACGCGTTTCATTAGGGGTGAGAGCCATACTCTCCCCCGCAAGTCCGGTGATGATAACAAGGTGGAGTAGCCATCGTCGTAGTGTGTGTAGGAAAAATGCAATCCGCGTTTGAATTGATAAACACAGACCTGCATGCTTAGACCCACACAAGGCATTTGGAAGGAGGAAACCCATTATGCAGACTCATAATACCGGTCAAACAGTTCAAAATGCCAGACAGTCTGCCACCTGCGACCATCTGAAGGGTGCGCCGGCTTTCACTGATGATGGATGCCCAGACTTTCTCCTCGGTTTGCTACATATACCTCTTAAGGTCACAGCCACTGGGGAAGGTCGATGACATTTGCAATGGCAACTTTTACCAGTGTCGCGGTGGGATTTCGTCCGAGACACGGAATATGAAATGCTGGGGCATTTTCTGGTCGCTGCAGGAATTGAAATGTTTTTAAGTAGTCCGTTGGCTTAACTTTGAATTTTGATCAAACATTTGGTTAAGTTCAATCCATAGCTGTTGTAACATCGCTCTAACAATTGTAAGCATAATTTTAAACTGTCATGGTTAAAAACATTATAAAACTGAAAATATCTGGGATAGGTATTAACCATGTTTGCAAGCAGCTTATTAAAACAGACCAACATGGTAAAAATATCCCGGACATTTTCAGTTCTGCATGTTGTTTTTTACTTACTTAAATTAACGGTAAAGGTAAATATCCTAAAAAAATATGCATTGTTTGGACATAGGGTAGAGGTAAGGGTAAAAAATTTCTATTCCAGGAAAAGCAGATATTTTTTCATCCGTATTTTGAAATTATGCTATTTTCTAGTTACAAAATATTGGTAAACTACTATGACAAGAGCAAAATAGATTTTTCAAATGATGTTGGAAATAAGGGGGCTAGTTCTATGGTCTACCCACCTACTAATACTAAAAAGCGCTTTAGTGCAGGTGGCGACCTGGAATCATTAAATTTGGCAAGAAGATGTAAGCATACTAAAACAACATGACACCAAATTACCTAAGAGACTGGAAAAACTGGAGTTAAGTTAAGCCTCAGAGATACTACCTTACTGATCCTATCCACTTGACAGGTACAGAGATTAAACCTTTTTCGTTCTTTCTTCCAATACCAAAAAAAGCAAAAAATACTAGTTGCTCAACAAACACTGCTACCTCATCAAACTACCCGCCTCAAGAGACCTCTCGCGCCCCTAACCTTCCTTGGACGCTCACCTCCGTTCAAACCTGACCCAATTCCCTGGCCCATTTCAAGCGCAGTGCCCTAAAAGGTGACGTCACGACTTTCTTCCAACGAAAGTGATAGATAAAACTAAAAGTAGTGCCCGTAGCACCCCGAAGGCCGCTGGCTGACCTGCCACAACAGAAATTTGGGTCAGAGAAAGCAGTGAAAGTATTGACCGTGATCTACTCACTTTTCCTATTAACTGTACGCACTCAGGGTCAAACCAATTTGAACCCAAACGGATGAGATTAAGAACTGATTTTGAGATTCAACTGTCATGGCTATTCTTTTTGGCTGACACACTTGGCTGGGGACCTAGATAAAGATGTTTTTGGAATTTAATCATTCCACGAAATGCAGGTTCAATTGAAATGGTTTGTTACTTCCTTGTATCTGTTTGTTTACTACTAGGTGCTTAATGATTTAAATCCTTACTTATATTCCTAATTCGAAACTATCTGTTCGTCCAAAAACTCAAACGCTTTAAAATAAAAATGGGCAAACAGTGAGTCTTGAACCTGAGAAAGGACACAGGCTACGGCACTAATCAAGTGCACTATTGGAGAGGATAATGTTTCATACATGTAATTTAAAGATAAACGACTCCATGACAGACGACGCAGACACGAGCGGAAAGCTAGATTATAATAATGTCCCATAACCTTCACATAAACCCATCCATCCCATAAACGTCGGTTCCATTTTTCGTTATCTTAGAATTACTAAGAATAATCTTGATTTGCCGACGCTGCCAACACAACATCTAAGATTAATTAAAGTCGGTAGGAATTCTCAAAAATACTTGAAGAATATACGGGAAATATTTAATCAAGAATCTATTGAATTAGTTCAATGATTTAATAATAATAAATGCATTGTATTTGTGTGATGAACTTAGGTGTTTGTGCATTGTCTGGGTGTGTTCCTTTTATTATAATATACTAAGTAAGTATTTGTCAATTGCACTGTTTCTGATATCCGTAACACTAGTGCTAAAGCTACTTAACTCGTCATCAGAACTTTAAAGTAATACTGCCATGAACTTTGTAAACATCTAAGCTCTCTCGAACCATCACGAGCCAAACACATCACGGTATAATTATGTATTTGAACTGTCAAAGTATCGACGTGACTCACAAGGATTTTCCTTCGACCAGTCGGAGCATTAAACACTGAATCAGCGGGTAAATAGTTCGAGTTATAGTCGTTTTGTCTGCGCGTCTCGGAAGTGAAAGTGAGCCGGTAGAAAGCCAGAGAAAACCGCCGCGATCTTTCGCGTCGCTAGATTGCAACGCCTATGCAGTTTTAGCTAGTGCACTATGTATACAAGCTTTGAATTTAAACATGCATTTAGTAAGTCCGCATACCATGTGGCGCGTGGCTCGGACCAAAAGGTTCAGTTCATCTTTTCTGCCCAGTGTCATTAAGGCATGGAATGCCCTTCCAGCTCTTGTTTTCCCTCTCTCCTATAATCCTGGGCTCCTCACGCGGGGCGTGAAATGACATTTAAGCAGGCCTTCAGGGTGAGTGCGACAGACTAATCAAGGTCTATTATGCCTGTCGACCTCATATGTGGACCTCATTACTGCTAACCATCAGGTGGATTGAAGTCATCCAGAATGTTATTTTTACAAGCTTTTATTATACAGACGATGCCACTATTTTCATACAAGAGAAACAAAACTTAAATTTTGAAGAAAATGTAAAAAATACTTTAAAAACAATCGTTGACTGGCTAAAAAGAATTAACCTAAATGTAAATTTACTAAAAACTAAAATAGTGCAATTTAAAAACTACAAATCAAAACCACTGTCCTTAAATATAAAAGAAAATAATACTAAAATAGAGGAAGTGGAAAATATTAACTTTTTAGGAGTAGAAATTGATAGCCATTTTAACTGGAAGTCTCATATCGCTAAAATAAATAAAAAAATATCTAGTTTATGCTATGCGTTATCAATACTAGCAGAAACTACATCTATTGAGATAACAATAACAGCCTATTATGGACAAATTTATCCACTTCTAAAATACGGAATAATTTTTTGGGGTAACTCGACTAATATCCAATCTACATTTATTTTACAGAAGAGATGCCTCCGTATAATCTATAACATGTATTCCGATGAGACCCTTAGACCTTTATTTAAGGATAAGGGCTTTCTTACTTTAACTAATATTTATATTTTAGAAATCTGTACATTCATAAAACAATATAGCACTTATTTTATAAACGAGTCATCCATCAGAACAAATCTTCGAAGTAAATATATAAATAATGTAACCATACCCAGACCTCATAACACCATATTTTATAAATGTATCAATTATACCGGCATCAAAGTCTATAATCATTTACCCAATTACTTAAAAAACTTAGATTTGCCAAAGTTCAAAGTAGAATTTAAAAAATGGCTCAAATCCAATATATATTATACTCTGAATGAATATTTTGATGTAAGTTTTAAATAAGTAGGTAGGTTAGGTTATAATTATAAAAATTAGTTTTATGTTATAGCAATACATGTTTTTAGTTGTAAGTAAAATTGCATGCCCGATACGGGTAAACTGTTGAAACTTTTATTTATAATAACACCCTGTAACACAGTTTGGCAATAAAGACGATTTTGATTTTGATTTTGATTTTGATTGTTAGGGTACATTTCTGTAAATAATGAATTACTTGTGTAATGTGTCAATTAATTAATTGTAATATGTAATATGTTGCTGTAATATGTATTTCAAAATAATATCTAAATAATATAAAAATTTAACCAAAGTTGATTAAGCCTGAGTAGGCAACAATATCTTTGCCTAGTTGTAGGCGCGCGGGACAATGCGACGGTACGTTTTGGCGGGCATATTTAATTCTGGTGGGTGCAGAAAAGACAAAAGGGTAAAATTTTTATTGGAGGCTAGCTGAAAAATATCAGGTTGTACCTTTGTTTAATTCCGATTATTACTGTGTAAGAGTTATTTTTATGTGACATGGTGTTAAAATACGATTGTAAGGTAATTTTTAATAAATTGACAATGTATATTGAAAGGTGTTGTTTTATTACGCATGTAAATATAAATGGCCTATTTTATGATATATACAAAAACTACCTCTTTGCCTGCAAAGAAACCGTGTATGGACGCACTCAAAAGAAAAGGATCGTTGTTAAGGTACCAGGTTGCAGTACCCCTGTCTCTTGCGCCAGGAATCGTAGGTTTGATTCTCTACTGCGACAAATATTTATGTGAATTACGGTATTACGTGTCTGGGTGCGTTATTGTCTTAACACAAGTGCTTATTTAAGCTACTTACCACGAGATCAGATTAATATACATACGTACTTTATGTAATTTTGTATGATGGATAGACGCATTGAAAAGCAGATTATTGTTTAAGTTTCCTACTACAAGTAGCTACATAGGCATTGGTATTTATACGCCCAAGGACTTTATCAAGTTTTTAGTTTCCCAAAGAGCTATTAACATGTTGTATAGTTATATTATAGGTAATGAATGAATATTGACAGATCCCGAAATTGGCGTAATTTGCATAACTGTTTCTAAACAAACATTTTGTGTGTTTGTTATTTCAAATTTTAAATTTGTTTCCAAACAATTTTAAATTTATTGACGGAACTCAGAAGAATATTTCCTTCCAACGCCACCGCAGTGAAGTAGGTATAATCCAGTACAATCCCTAACAAAAGTCAATTTATAAAATTGTTTTATGTACCTACTAAACTACTAATTGACCGGTAATCTACATATTCCGAAGATCATGACACAAAATGCAGTTATGAGAAAAAATAAATATTATAATTACCCACGATACTATATTTTCAACAGCTTACTAGGTAAATAAAATAAAATAAAATATTTCTCTAATAATGTAATTTTAGTTAAGTCATAACAAATCTAGATAGTTAGGTACTTTACCAAATTCAAATTCAAATCATTTATTGCTTATCATGATGGGTTACAGGTGGTAAAATTAGAGTTAAGCACATCATGGGGCGTAGCAATTAGAGTTACATTTTATTATAACTAATTATTACATAAAAATTATTATTATATATGTACCTATTTTTAGAGTGAATAAGCAACAAATTCTAACATTAATTATCATATAATATTAAATATCTACAATTTATTATAACTATGTAATTATTACATAGAAATTATTATTAGGTAAGGTAAATGCACCTATTATGGACGCGGACCCCATTATGGACAGTTTTCAAAAATACCTCAAATAATAAGAAACCGGTAGGTATTTTTTTTCCAACAGCAACATTAATCGGTTGTACCAAAATTCTAGATTTGATGTAAACAACATTTGACAGCTCTCCGCTATATTATTTTCGACTATAACGATTCTTACTAGTGCGGTGCGTTTTGGTGTCGAGATTTGAAATTTCTTATAAGGAGCGCAATGCATGTAAGTAAATTTATTAGCTTTTTTTATGACAAGTGTAATATTGTTGTTAAAAATGATATTATATATTGAATTACTGATAATAAAAGGTTAATTATATATTCTAATCTAAAACCTCATAGTAATTTTAGCCTCGGAATTTATCGATGTTCATAATTGGATATTTTTGTAAGCCTGTACCCAAATATGGACATTTTGTCCATGAAGGATATTTTACAAATATACGTATTTCATACATATTATAGTTGTACAATCGTTTACCTTTATCTTTAATTTTAAATCGGTCGCAAATTAAGACTTTAATATAATAATTCAATTAAGAACATTGTGTCCATAAATGGGTGTCCAAAATTGGTTCAAATTTTTTAAATAAATAAATTTTGTTTCACTTTGATATGGCGACTAGAAAAGCTTATACTAAAGAACAAATGGCAAATGCAATTAAAGAAGTGAGAAAAGGACAGAAAATATCCACTATTTAGAAAATAATAACTAGAATAACTAAAAAATTTTTATTGAGTTGTTTGTGTTTTTTTATGTCATGTTACATTTATAATTTAAGACAGGGTAATATACATAATAATTATATTACAGTCAGGGGATACCAGTCACAACTATCTGTCCGGTGGGTGGCGAACGGTATACGGGTACGCGACCCCGGGTCCTCGAGCTACTATCGACTCAGTCCAAATCATCCGAGGCGATAGTATCCTTCCTCCCCTTTTCCTTCCCCCGTCATATATTCTTGCTACTCGTGGGAACGCAATAACCTTGTTAAAACAATGCACAAGGCAGAATGGCAGCGACGTGGTCCACAACCAGTCACGTCACGTTTCCCACAGTGGTGAAAAGTGGATCGCTGGAAGTGATTTCTGCCTACCCCTCTGGGAAAAAGGTGTGATTTTATGTATAAGTAATTATTGAGACTGATTATAGCTGTATTTTGATAGGTATGAAACTAGTAAGAAGACATTTGATTTTTGATTATTGTTGGCAAAGTGAATAGAAAATAGTGAAGGTTTTTTAAAAATTTTATTTAACCTCTAAGCCAATTTGCTTAAAGATCGAGAAGTGAAGGAGATGATTATATTGAAATGTTATTTAAATAATAAGGCGTCCGACCGATTTCAGCCATGGCGGCCGATCTCAATTGAAATCAGCCAAGTGCGCAGGACATATTATAGTGCACAAATGCGCGTGCAAACACAAGTGCACTCTCTATTCCCTTACTCTCATAACTCGGTGAGACGGCAATCTGACATGACCGATGAGAGATCGGGCGCAGGACCACCGGCTTAACGTGCTTTCCGAGGCACGGGCGTTCAACCGCCAGCTTCCTAACTACGGGCTGAGAAATTTCATCACAGAAAAACTCACACAAATTTTGCCCGACCCCGGACTCGAACCGGGGCCCTCTCGGACCTTACGCAGCGCTTGCTACCAATAGACCAACGAAGGGGTCTCCTATTTAAATAATACTAGCTAGTTAAGAGGACATTTTTATTTGGTTTTTCTTGGCTTAAAGGCTTTGGCCTTTGCCGTTACTTTCGTAAATGATTACTTTTTGATAACTGTTTGTTGATTGATATTTGAGTTACCTATTACATTATTGTATTATTTAATTTAAATGGTTTTTATTCCATTATACTAACTTACTCAACCCTAATACTCTTGAGTTATAGATTTAAGCATTCAATTGAAGAATGTCCATAAATGGGTGTCCATAATTGGATAACGTCCATAATTGGGTGTTCATAACTGGATCTTCCCTGTCCATAAATGGAGTTTGGCAAAGGTTATTTTTCCTAAATTATATTTTATTGAAGCTAGCTTTTAACTGATTTTAAACATCGAATACTTATTAAGAAAAGGACTTCTTATTAACCTCCAAATCCCTGCGAACGTATATTGCAAAGCACACAAACTATGAAGAAATAAATAAAACCGGCCAAGTGCGAGTCGGGCTCGCGCACAAAGGGTTCCGTAGCAGCAAATATAATAAAAATCAACCTATCTCAAAAACTATAAGAGATACTTTGATCAAACCAAAAATCGTTGAAAGAGTTAATTAGCATGCATCACCTCTATTTTTTTTAGAATTTTATACCCCGTAGTTATAAAAATAGAGGGGGGACATACTTTACGACTTTGAGAGCTGATATCTCAAAAACCGTTCACTTTAAGAAAAATGTTTTTTAGAAAACTTTATATCATTTTAAAAGACCTTTCCATTGATACCCCACACGGGTATGTACATCGAAAAAAAAAATTTCATCCCTCAGTTACATGTATGGGGGGGCCCACCCCCAATTCTTTTTTTTACTATTTAGTGTCATATTTTTGTAGCGGTTCATACAACACATATTCCCATCAAATTTCATCACTGTAGTACTTATAGTTTCCGAGTAAATCGGCTGTGACAGACGGACAGACGGACAGACGGACAGACGGACAGACGGACATGACGAAACTATAAGGGTTCCGTTTTTGCCATTTTGGCTACGGAACCCTAAAAACGAAAAACAAATCCTTAAACCGTCCATAATTGGTGCATTTACTCTATATACCTATGTATTTTTAGAGTGAACAACCAACAAATTCTTGTAGGTATTAATAATTGTATAATATTAAATATCTAATTATAATTTACTTAATAAACTTATCGCTAAAATATTCTTTAAGATCATAGTAACACTTACCTATTAATTAATAACAATTTCAATTTAGGTACTTAAGAAAAGGTTTAAATCACATTCTAATCGCAGTTCTAATGGAAGATTATTGTCAATTGTACCGTACCGTACCCTTTTATTTATTTATTCATTTATTGCATACATAAAAGTACATTTTACAGCACAGTTTGAACCCTGTAAGGGTGTAGCAATTGTCTTATATCTAAGGTTATACATACATATTAAAATAGCTTAGCATATGGCTCACTTCTTTACTTAAACAATAGTGGTATTGTTTGGTGTTATTATTACATTATTACATATATTATTCTTCTTATAATCTAAATTAGTATTCATATTTATTTATTTATTTATTTATAATTTCACACATAAAATAACATATACTAACACGACAAATTACTTAATGTACCCTGTGAGGGTGTAGCAAGTACATACATAACTTAAATCTAAATGAATAAAATGCTTAATTAAATTACTTACTTCTTATACTATCTTAATCTATACATACATGTTTATTGCACAAAATTATTAAATACTTCAAAATGAATAATTAATTAAATTACTTACTTCTTATACTATCTTAATCTATAATAGGTACATGTTTCCTGTACAAAAATTATTAAATACTTCAAAAGAACGGTTAAAACTGAAATAAGTATACATGTAAGATTTCTGAAAGCTAAACATTATAGTGTTCTAAATTGTACTAAATGCCTATTAAAATTTGTCTTCAAAATATTCTTTTACATTGTAGTAGGCTTTAGATAAAAGAAGAGATTTTAATTTTTTACAAAATTTCTTAGTGTTTTCTTCATTTTTCAAGGTTGTGGGTAAGTGGTTGTATATTTTGATGCATCTATATTTGGGGCTATTTCTGAACATTTCTATTTTTGGAACAGGTAGAGCTATATTGTTATTGCGACGAGGGTTCTTTACAGCTTCAAACAGATGTGGATATTTTTTGACAAATGTAGCAGCCTCCAGTATGTAAAGTGAAGGCAAAGTAAGGACATTTTCTTTAATAAAATGCGGACGGCAGCTAACTCTCTGTTTGATGTTTAAAATTATACGAAGGCATTTCTTTTGTGCGATAAATAATTGTTTGGCATCTACGCTGTGGGCCCAGAGGATAACTCCATAGCGGAGCCACGCGTAGGCGTATGCGTAGTATGCGGAGAAGGTGCATTGTTTGTTAGTATTAATTTTTAATATTGTAAGAGCATAAATAAATTGAGATATTTTTGTTTTTATTTTTTCAACATGTTTTTTCCAATTTAAGTGGGTATCTATTGTTAATCCTAGTAGTTGGAAGTCTTTTACTTCTTCTATTTTTATTACCTTTTTTATTGACTGTAGATTTATTTCCTGTTTTTGATATGGTTTGAATTGGATGATTTTAGTCTTTTTCATATTTATTTCTAGGTTGTGATCGTTAAGCCAGCGCTTCAAGTTCATGTACGTATCCGCTATAATAGAATAGTTATCTGGGCTATTTTTTGGAATCTGAAAAAGGAATGTGATGTCATCGGCAAAGAGCACACTCAATGAGCTGCATATTTTGGGGAGATCATTGATATAAATAATAAAGAGAATGCAACCGATCACGCTACCTTGTGGAATAGACCAGTTGGTAGTTATTAGGCTCGAGCGTTCAATTTGTATTTCATTATTTTTTTCATCTATGTTTTCAATTTGTACACATTGTCTTCTGTCTGCAAGATATGATTTTATCCAATTATAAGTTGCTCCACGTATTCCTATGCCTTGTAATTTTAATAGTAAGATTTCGTGGGAAACCCTATCGTAAGCTTTGCTCATATCAAGCGGCAGTCCTACGGCGTAATTTTTGTTTTGTATGTAAGATAGTATCTCCTGAGTTAATGTATAGACTGCTAGGTTAGTGGATCGATTTTTACGGAAGCCAAATTGGTTTTTGTCTAATATGTTAAATTTTTCTATGAATGAAGTTATGCGATTTGACATTGCCTTTTCAAATATCTTAGAGAAGGCAGGAAGCACTGCAATCGGTCTGTACTGACTTGGATCAGTTGATTTAGCGCGATTTTTTGGGAGCGGTTTTATTATGGCTACTTTTAATCTACATGGAAATACACTTTCTGAAAACGATTGATTTATTAAAAATGTTAATGGTGGGGAAAGTTCCGGGGCACAAGATTTAATAAGTGAAGGAGGGACACCATCTACTCCGCAACTGTGTTTGTTTGGGAGGCCCTGTATGATTTTGGTTATTTCCTGTTCGGTGACTGGTTGAAGAAAGATGCTGTTGACGGCAGGACAGAGCACCGGGCGGCCGCGGGGGTAACTCGCTTCATTCGGGTGCTGGGGGTGGGTTGGTTTACCCACAGATGCAAAATAATTATTGAATGCACTGGCGGTGGAAGCAGGGCACTGTGTTAAACCATCTTTTGTTTTAATTTGAAGATGTTTCTCTAGGCTTCTTTTTGTTGTGTCCGTTATGCGTTTTATGCGTCTATCTCACGTCTATCTCCCTATCTCACAATAGTTATATTAATAGTTTTATCATAATATACCTATATTTATAATATATTATTTACATAATGCAATTATTGCTGGGTAATATAATAGGTAGTATTTAGAAGTGGAATACCTTAAAAAAATATTGCAAAGCGCCATCTGTATTTATACCCTATAAGTAAGACCTAGCAACAGTTTAACGCCATCTATATATACAATGCTTAATTAAATGTTTATTGGTTTATTTTAGAATAACAATAGATGGCGCACCAACACTAATGCTGTTTTACCGACGCAGTAGTTTATTACTTTTTTTTATTGTGATGGACGTGGCACACAGCTTAGTAATGTCAGCTTCAAATTAATCTGTACGCCTAGTGGCCCTTGTGCTATTTATATAATTTAAAAATCGAACTTGCCAAAACTGGCATGATTTGGCGTTTGCGCTGTCAAACGAATAATACGTCGGCGAAACTACGAAAATGTTTAGCAAAAACGTTTTGCTGACACAAATCTTAGCTTTATTCTTGTTAAGTGACCCTACAATAGCAGAATGGAACACACGGGACTACGCGCGAAGGGAGCATTCCCTCACAAAACCTTACCAGGGTGAGTGACCTGTAACTCGGTTGACTTTGATCTTCACATCAATTGGCCTGTGATTACACGAATAATACAATTTATGACTTATTCACAGGGAGTGGGATGTCGGTGCCTTATTGGGACTTTTTAGGTAGCACTATAGTTACTTCTAATTATGTCCGCCTGACGCCTGATTTGCAGTCCAAAGCTGGAGCTTTGTGGAACACTGTAGTAAGTACTTTGTTTCTTATTAATCAGCCAGGTACCTTCCTTATCGTACAATAAACGTGTTATCTGAGACTAATAACTATTATTATAATTAACATGCAATTAAGAGAAGTCCATTGTGACATATTGCCATTCCTTAGGAGTTCCTAATTAAACTACAAAGTCATGCATATTCTAATGCTCCACTTCAAGAAAGTGGCCAACAAAATACAATGTGGATCATTGGCAAAAGCTTGATTGACCTGCCTAGCATCTTTGGTTGCTATGCATACTTTTCCTCCGAAATAATGTTCAGCTCTATAAATAGAGCCATAGGTCATAAATTAATTAGAATGCATTGCCCTAAGTCACTGTTCCTATGTCCATGATACAGGCACAAATTCATTTAAAATTACAGAAAATTACTGAAATAAAGTAAATGTCTTAATTAAAATAATTTGTGGCTGTTTATTAGCATCAATTGCTTTGTCTTTATGCACAGTGCAGAAACTGCTTTGAAATCATTATTTTTACTAACCAATGAGTAGGACATCTTTGTTTGTCCTTCAAATACTATAATTTTATCTGATACATATGTTTTGTATAGGTACATTGTAACGAAACGTTACACATTTTTTTTTACTATGCCTATGTCCTAGTGTCACATATCAATAAAGAAAACAATTTAAAAATAAAATAAATATTAAATAATTAAAACAAATATTAATAATATATATACCTACAAATAATATACTTACAATTAACTAAAATAGTAATTAAATTTAAACAATAAAGGAATTAATTTTTTACATTATTTTTAAACAATGATTAGGAACGAAAATTAATTTTTGAACGCAGCGAATACCGATTGCGCGGGAAAGTGTTTGGTCACGTACGCCTTTTTTTCGTTCTGGGGCTCGCTGCGCGCGGGGGATTTGAAAAACATGTCGCGGTCGCTCCTAGGCTGATGACTGTTGCAGATCTCCTCGTTACGCTTTAGTCGCTTCTAGACTGATTCTAGGCATCGTACTTAATCGAAAGGAGCCTAAGCATTTATTTTTACATTGAGCGAGTTAGCTCTGTTGCAAATTGGTGTGTCGAGTTCCGTAATCCCGATCTAGGGTAAGTTATAGATAGCACATTAAACTCTCTTAACATTATTCTTTATTTTATATAACTTTAAATATCTATTCTTGTCTTGCAATTGATTCACTTTACATTTTAATTTCATCAAATAATATGTGTAATTTTGTTTATCTTCCCCGCTTTGTAAACTCCGTTCTGATCAGTTTACCACCGAGACAAAAACTACTACGTATATGATATAGGTATTTTCCTTGTTGTCCTCGGTGGTGATTGCTTCGGAACGGAAGAATTTGAGCTTGGCCTAACTGGAGCATCATTCATCCATTCCAGGAATTATAATTATATTTTACATTTACGGCGAAGACCGACCGTACAAGAAGATCGCGCTGGCGTTTTTCCGATATACGATATATACTACGGGCGATTCTTCATCTGGTGGCGATCACCATCTCCATCATCTCCGTCCCGGGCTTCTACCGCTGGACCTGCAGGGGAGTACCTATATAACAATTAGGAGCAAAAGCAGACGCCCGTACCCACGTCCTTACAAATTCGTGTGCCTCCGATGAGTTAGCGGCCAATAAATTATATTTTTTTATTTACAACCGCCGCATTTTATTTCACCCTAACTTTTAGACTTTCGCGGTGGCGACACTGGCGCCCTCTTACGTGGGTTGTTCTGTTTTTGTTTCCATTAAGTAGTTAGTTTTTGTAAGGTGGTTTTTTATTTTTATTTGTAAAACGCTTTGTGTTTTTTTTTGTTACCTACAGTAACTGGGGTGAGGGTGTTTGTTTTATTTTTCCTTTCGTTTTTTTTTATTGTTAAGAATAAAAATATCTATTTTCATTGTTATTTTAATTTTAAATGTTAATAATTACATTGGTTCAATATTAATAAATTTTGTAAGATCATCCTCACACTAGTTACCGATTTTTTTTTCAGGTCAGTAACGTTTTTTTTTTTCTCTTTGTTGTTTTTTTTTCATTATTCGAATTTTCAGATAATATAGACAACACAGAGCGTTCTGTTAGTTTTTATTGTAACAGAACGGAGTCGTCAACACCATTAGTCATTAATTGTTTTCTGTGCTATTTATAACTAAATTGTTTTGTTTTTTTTTTGCAACACATTTTTTGCAATGGCATACCCCATTAAGTATTTGTCATTACATAAGCCAGAATTGGAATACGAGGTAGCCGTAAGAGGTGAAAACCCTACTAGTACTGTAGCTGACCTTAGGCGACAGGTGGTTAGGCTTAGTCAGGCGTTCCCATCAGAAGATATTTTGTGTTCACATCTGGACCCACTTGATGATTTAAATAGTTCATTAGAAATTTTACACAAAATAAATTCAAACCTTGTTACGGTTACCAAGGATAAAAATGCCTTGGGTCGTATTGAAAACCTCTTTCATCATCTTTACCACAGGCTAAATAGGATCAGTATAGATGAGAAAATTTTAGACGTACATACGGAATGTACAAACCTTTTTAAAAAATATTATGAGGATTTTAGTAATTTAAAATCAAAATGTGTTGATCCTCTAATTCCTTCAGTACCTGCTGTAAATCCACAGGTCTCATCGGAAAAAGATTAATGTGGTAGTAACTTGTGACGGTGGCACTAAAGTTTCCGAATTAGCTAAATTAAAATATGATGGCAAAACTTGCGTGAGGTCTTTTATACAGCGGGTTAACGAATTTAGACTGGCTCGTAGTATTTCAGATACCAAAATATTAGCCTTTGCTTCTGAAATATTTGTAGACGATGCATTGCATTGGTTTAGAAGTGTTCGCGAACAAGTATTATCTTGGGACGATCTCGTATCCCTCCTTCAACAGGATTTCGATAAAAATGATTACGATTACCGTCTTCTAACTGAGATTCGGTCTAGAACTCAGGGTGCTACAGAGAACATAACTATTTTTCTGTCAATACTGTCTGGTATGTTCTCACGTCTATCAAGATCTTTAGATGAAGAGGAGCAGCTTGAAATAGTACTGCACAATATAAGGCCTTGCTATGCAAGCACTCTTGCGTCGGTAGCAGAGATTAAATCGATTGAGCAGGTAAAAATTCTTTGTAGAAATTTCGAGAAGGTGCAGTCACGAATGACTCATTTCCGAGAACCGTCAGCCGCTACGTCGGAAACATTGGCACCGGAGTTTGCTTACAAACAAAATAGATATACATTTAATAAACAAAATCAAAATTTTAATTTTAGTAAGGCTACTAATAATACAAATAACTTAAATTCTAGCAAACAAAATACAAATAATAGTAACAATAACGTCAATGAAAAATATTTACACGCCTTAAATAGTAACAATTCAGTCAATGATATCAAGAAACCTTTTTGCCCAAGGTGTCGTAACAACTCGCATAGTTTGAGGAATTGCGAGAGTAGGGAACTCATGTGTTTTAAATGCGGTCACAAAGGTGTTAAAAACCAGATTGTCCAAATTGCAATGCAAAAACTAGGTTCGCAGAATTGTATGAATGCTCCTGTGTCTGAGAGTCGCTTTAATATAGACGAATGGAATGATTGGTTAAAAACAGTTAGTTTGTTTTTTAACGCGTATAAAATTTGTTCAATTCTGCATGATAAACCATTAGGTGATACGCGACCATATTTAAATATTAAAATAAACGATGTAACAGTGTCTGGTCTCTTGGATTCTGGTGCAGCGGTTACTATATTAGGTAATAATTCTCATAAAATGTTATTAAGTCACGGTTTTAAATTGTACACTGATGATACTACATCTGTAGTTACTGCTGGTGGGCAATCCATTAGAAGTATCGGTTACTTAAACGTTCCGGTTCATTTCGAGGACCAATTTCATATATTGAAATTTTATGTAGTACCAGAAGTTCAGTCATCGCTTATTCTAGGTGTTGACTTCTGGCGCTCTTTCAAATTATGTCCAAAATATTTAGGATCTGTTTCCTTGTCAGCAGACCTTATGATGGACTTAAATCAAAGTGATGAAAAAGGTTTTATTCATTCTTATGATACCTTGGATGAAACTCAGAAGGCTATTGCAGACAATATTGTAGAACAATTTAAAGATATCTCTTTTGAACTCAAAGGCTTGGGACGTACACATGTCATAACTCACCACATCGATACCGGTGATTCTCTTCCTGTAAGACAGAGATATTATAGACTCTCTCCTGAGAAACAGAGAATTCTAGTCGAACAGGTGGATGAAATGTTAGCTTTAGACGTGGTCGAACATTGCGAAAGTGCTTGGCAGTCTCCTGTTCTCCTTATTACTAAGAAAAATGGTCAACCGCGTTTTTGTTTAGATAGTAGGAAGTTGAATTCCGTCACAAAACGCGATGCCTATAACCTGCCTTACATATCAGAAATATTGGACAACCTACGTGACGCTCGTTTCCTTACTAGCCTGGACTTATCTAAAGCCTTCTGGCAGATTCCTATTGCTGAAAAAGACAGAGATAAGACGGCTTTCTACGTCCCCGGTAGAGGAACACTAAGGTTCAAAACTACCGCGTTTGGTCTTACGAATGCTCCGGCTACGCAACAGCGTTTAGTCGATAAGTTACTGGGTAACGTAGATCATCGTATTTTTGCGTATTTAGATGATATTATCATTGTTAGTGGTAGTTTTGAGGAGCATGTATCATTATTAATTAGTGTCTTGGACAAGTTGAAAAGGGCTGGGCTTACCATTAACTTGGAAAAGTGTGAGTTCTTTCGAAGTCAACTCAAATATTTGGGTTATGTGGTCGATGCTAGTGGTTTACGAACGGATCCAGACAAGGTTGAAGCCATCCTTAACTACGCAACTCCTACCAATCGTAAGGAACTAAAGCGATTTTTAGGCACTGCCACCTGGTATCGTAGGTTCGTACCCAATTTCAGCACAATAGCGGGGCCGCTTAACAAGTTGACTTCGAGTAAGAAGAACTCTCCACCTTTCAAGTGGACTGATGAAGCTGATGCAGCATTTACAAAGCTTAAAGAATGCTTAGTTTCGGCGCCAGTTCTTTCTTGCCCTAATTTCGAATTGCCATTTGAGGTTCATACAGATGCAAGTAGCTATGGCATTGGTGCTATGCTCACTCAGACGGTGAATGGCAAGGAGCACCCTATAGCTTATATGAGTAAGACGTTATCAGCGGCGGAAAAGAACTATAGTATTACTGAGCGCGAAACGTTAGCTGTTCTTATAGCATTGGAACACTGGAGATGCTATTTGGACAACGGAAATAGTTTCGTGGTTTATACAGATCATAGCGCATTGAAGTGGTTTCTTTCCTTGAGTAATCCCACGGGTAGACTTGCTCGATGGGGAGTGCGCTTATCAGCCTTCAATTTCGAGATTAAGCACCGTCGAGGGGTTGACAACGTTATTCCGGATGCCTTGTCGAGGGCAGTTCCTGTGGCGTCTCTAGTCACTACCAACTCATTTGCGACTTCTAGTGATGAGTGGTACAAGAGCATCTATAATAACTGCGTCTCTAAACCCGAAAATTTTCCTAATTACCAAATCAAGAATGGTTCCTTGTTTCGGCTTAGTAAAAATAAATGCATGCTAACTAGTGAGTTTTCCTGGAAAGAGGTAGTTCCATCAGAGCTGCGGGAAAAAGTGATTGAGGAAAACCATAATGAACCTACAGCCGGTCATTTGGGGATTTTCAAGACCTATAAACGAATTGCCCTTAGGTATTACTGGTTAGGCATGTACCGTGATGTAGCTAAGTACGTTGGTTCTTGTTGCACTTGCCTTCAATACAAAACTCAAAACCATGCTACTCTTGGTGAAATGGGCCGCCCAAAGCAATGCTCTCGTCCATTTCAAATGATATCTATCGACTTGATGGGACCATTGCCTGTCACTCGCAAACAAAATAGCTTCATTCTCGTAATAACCTGTTGTTTTTCAAAATTTTGTCATATTTTTCCTATTAAAAAAGCAACTTCCGAAATCATTGCTAAATATTTGGAAGAACATATTTTTTTGTTTCACGGTGTTCCTCAAAGTATTTTTCTGGACAACGGTACTCAATTCGTTAGTGCCCATACTCATGAATTGTTTAAAAGATATAAAATCCCAAACGTAAATTATTCCCCAAAATATACCCCTCAGGTTAATACAGTAGAGCGGTATAATAAAACTATAATAACTTGTATCTCAACCTTTGTTGATGGGGATCATAGATCTTGGGATATATTTATTCCAAAAATCCAATACGCAATTAATAACTCTGTAAATGAAGCCACTGGGTATACCCCTTCGTTTCTAGTTTTTGGACGTGAGTTAGTATTGTGTGGATCTCATTATACTGACTCGGATTTGGGAGACGAGGTTTTATTTCTTCCGCGCGATGTCTATGCGGAAAACCTTGGTTTTCTAAGTTCCACATTCGATAATGTCCAGAAAGCTTTATATCACGCTCACGTGAAGAATACGTCTCATTATAACGTAAGACGTAAAGCTCACGAATTTAATGTAAATGACGTAGTCTATAAACGTGCTTATGTCCTCAGCGATAAGGATAAACACTTTAGTAAAAAGTTAGCTCCTAAATATATTAAATGTAAGATTATACAAAAGCTGTCACCTCTCGTTTATGTTCTTGAGGACATGACAGGCAAAAATTTAGGGTCGTGGCACATAAAGGATTTAAAAATTACAAACTAGAATTAAATACGTTTTCTCGCTTTACCTTCCATAAACTGTAAATCTAATTAAGACCTGTTACAGTAGTTCTTGACGTGTACTTGTCATAAGACCTACAAATTTTGCTAGGAAACGTCTCATATTTCATGTAGTATGAAATTATGTTTATTGAAAGGAGTATGAATGATGAAGATTGAATGAAATGGAAGGTTGAATAAAAGGTTCCGTAACAAGATTATCATGCGGATTTTATTTTTAGTAATAAAATCCTTATGAGAGGCCGGCGGGTAATGTAACGAAACGTTACACATTTTTTTTTACTATGCCTATGTCCTAGTGTCACATATCAATAAAGAAAACAATTTAAAAATAAAATAAATATTAAATAATTAAAACAAATATTAATAATATATATACCTACAATTAATATACTTACAATTAACTAAAATAGTAATTAAATTTAAACAATAAAGGAATTAATTTTTTACATTATTTTTAAACAATGATTAGGAACGAAAATTAATTTTTGAACGCAGCGAATACCGATTGCGCGGGAAAGTGTTTGGTCACGTACGCCTTTTTTTCGTTCTGGGGCTCGCTGCGCGCGGGGGATTTGAAAAACATGTCGCGGTCGCTCCTAGGCTGATGACTGTTGCAGATCTCCTCGTTACGCTTTAGTCGCTTCTAGACTGATTCTAGGCATCGTACTTAATCGAAAGGAGCCTAAGCATTTATTTTTACATTGAGCGAGTTAGCTCTGTTGCAAATTGGTGTGTCGAGTTCCGTAATCCCGATCTAGGGTAAGTTATAGATAGCACATTAAACTCTCTTAACATTATTCTTTATTTTATATAACTTTAAATATCTATTCTTGTCTTGCAATTGATTCACTTTACATTTTAATTTCATCAAATAATATGTGTAATTTTGTTTATCTTCCCCGCTTTGTAAACTCCGTTCTGATCAGTTTACCACCGAGACAAAAACTACTACGTATATGATATAGGTATTTTCCTTGTTGTCCTCGGTGGTGATTGCTTCGGAACGGAAGAATTTGAGCTTGGCCTAACTGGAGCATCATTCATCCATTCCAGGAATTATAATTATATTTTACATTTACGGCGAAGACCGACCGTACAAGAAGATCGCGCTGGCGTTTTTCCGATATACGATATATACTACGGGCGATTCTTCATCTGGTGGCGATCACCATCTCCATCATCTCCGTCCCGGGCTTCTACCGCTGGACCTGCAGGGGAGTACCTATATAACAATTAGGAGCAAAAGCAGACGCCCGTACCCACGTCCTTACAAATTCGTGTGCCTCCGATGAGTTAGCGGCCAATAAATTATATTTTTTTATTTACAACCGCCGCATTTTATTTCACCCTAACTTTTAGACTTTCGCGGTGGCGACAACATTAATATACATACCTTTGTATTTTATGTTGAAATGAGTCATCATAAATGAGAACTCATACAGCACCAAATTCCTAAAGCTTTCATAAAAATGAGATATAAAAGCAGCTATGTAACAAATATGATACAAAATTTTGGTGAATGATTCCACTTCTTAGTTTACTTGCAATACTTGATATGATAGTGAAGTAAAATAGAGTGAGTGAATGAGACTTCTAGATATAGAAGATATTTTGCTCATTATTACCGATATTTTAATGTTTCAATGGATAATTTTTTAAACTTTATTGTCTTTTTTATTAGTGATATGAAAAATATCAGTCTGCAACCAATACGCAAAATGTGTTTTTATTCAACACATTTGAAACTAAATGGGTACCTCATAGTGTTAATAGTGTTATGATTAGGTTTAAAATGTTTAATAAATTTTATGATCCATTCTTAAACTGTTTTTAAAACTCAAGCCATTTTATTATGCTACCATTTAATTGATTGCAGTTAAGAATTTTAAGCATTACCTATTCAATGTGATATTTTTCAGTTAGATCATGTTTATTCAACTGTTTTTAATGACATTGTTTTCACATTTTTATTACATGAATCAAAATGAATTAACGATAATATATAAAGCATGCCTGTAAAAACGAATCATTTCGATAGGTATATGTTTTTACAATTTATTCCATAATTCACACTTGCTTGAGCTAAATATTTTTTATGGAGGTTAATTACCATAAATTTCACCCTGTATCTATAGAAGTCGACATTAGAAATAACAACATTAAGTACCTACCAGCTTGTAAATCACAGTGGCGTTTGTTCATTTACTTAATAGGTTTTTTACGACTACAAAATAGAGCGTCTGGTCAAGGTTGAATGTAATGAACGACGAAAAATTAGCCTTCATCAATGATTTTATTACTGAAAGAGTGTAAATTAGATTCAACCAGCCCAAGTAGATTGTAGGAACATTTCAACATTTTACTGAAAATTCACTGTGATCTATGTTGTACCATTTTAGAGTATAAATAAAATTCTACTAGGTATAACTTTTTTTAGTAGTTATGTCCATGATATTTTACAAGCTTTGATTTAACTTCACTTTTGTATGTATGTATGTTTACAAATCTTGCAAGGATGATTTGAACCACTTCCATTAGACCGATTGAGTGAAACTTGGTACTTGGTACATCATATAAGTAATAATATAGTACCGCATGGAGCTGATCTGGTGTTAATGTTGGAAAGTGACCATAAAAACTTCAGTTCTTGTGGACCGCTTGAGCTGAAATTTTGTATGTCTTCATAACTTCGGTAACGATACACATAAATGGAGCTGATCTGATGTTGACTTGGAAGAAAACCCATAGAAACTCCGATTTTTTCTCCTTAATTCGTATTAATTTGTACCTGTCATTTGCAGCCATGCAACACCCGCAACTGGGAGCTGCAGGTGCAATTCAAAGTGCACGGCCGCGGTAAGGACCTGTTCGGCGACGGGTTCGCGATCTGGTACGTGAGGGACCGCATGCAGCCTGGGCCGGTGTACGGCAGCAAGGACTACTTCTACGGGCTGGCCATCATACTGGACACGTACAGTAACCACAATGGCGCTCATAATGTGAGTTGAAGATGGTTTGTACCTATCCGCGCTACGTTCGTAGCGAGTTCATAGTGAAAACATATTGTTAAAATTGGGTTACTTTTGCAATAACTGCGGCTAACGAGAACTAGAAGGTGGTTATATGCATACAAACGTAATGTTCTGTGAAGTTAGCGGATGAACGCTCGTGCCTCGGAATGCTCGTTAGACCGGTAGTCCTGGGCTTGATCTCTCATCGGTCATGTTGGATGGCTGTCTCACTGAACTATAGGAGTAAGTGGTCAAAGAGGGCACTTGTGTCTGTGCATACACCTGTACACTATAATATCTCTTGCTCGGTGGATCAGTGGTTAGTGACCCACTATCACCGACTACGGTTCCAACGAGTCCTGGGTTCGATTCCCACCCGGGAAAAATATTTGTGTGACGAACATCAGTGTGTGTTCCATCCCTGGGTGTGTAATTAAATATTTTTAAGTATATTTGTGTATCCACTGATGATTCTGATAGCCGTAACACAAGTGCTTAAGCGACTTACTACGGGATCAAATCAATGTATGTATGTATGTATGTTGTGCAATATTTATGAAAAAAATATCCTGAGCAGTTGGCTGATCACAATTGTGGTGTGGCCGCCATGGCCGAAATCGGTCGGACGCCTTGTTTTCTTATACATTTAATCGCACGCCAAATCGCATGGAGTATAGAGTTTGTACCCTAAGGAATTCCCGCTGTATGAAATGAAATAATTAATTCTGCAAATTAGACAAACATTTGCACGTCATGTTGGTAATAAATTAATCAAATATTACATTAAAATTCAACAAGTTTCATAATTCATTAATGCCCAAGCGAATAGTTCATCATGTCCATGGACTTTTACATCTCCCTCCTACCCACTAACCGCTGTAACCCCGTCTGGTTTCAGCACCAGCACCCGTACATCTCGGCGATGATCAACAATGGCTCGATGCACTACGACCACGACCGCGACGGCACCCACACGCAGCTGGCGGGATGCGAGGCCAAGTTCCGCAACTTCAACCACGACACACATCTGTCTATTGTGTACAAGGATGACACGCTTATTGGTAAGTTCGTTACAAAATGCAGCTGTATCTTTATTACCACTCCTCATTTTTAACGCAAGGAAATGCAAATTGCAAAAAAAATGGACAATCATATTATTTCTTATTTCATAATTAAAGATTATGTATTTTTAACATTAAAACAACAAAAATAGATAACACTTTTTTCTTAAATTCACTTAAATCTTCTCCATGTTGTATTGTGACGTCCATTTTCTACTAAAAAGTGCATTATCATTTTTTTCTACCAGTAAGTGATATAACAATTTTTAACTTGAGTCGGCCAATTTTGTTTGTATGACAAAGCTGACACAAATCTGTTCATCTTATTGAAAACTTCTTAGCTACAATATTAACCAACTATCCTCCAGTATCCACGGACCTGGAAGGCAAGAACGCGTGGAAGGAGTGTTTGAAAGTGGAGAACCTCCTCCTGCCGACCGGGTACTTCTTCGGCGCGTCGGCCACCACCGGCGACCTGAGCGACAACCATGACGTCATCGCCGTGCGGATGTACGAGCTCGACCTCTTGGATACGGTGAGGAATCGTATAACATACCACGTGTTCTCGACTTTAATTATCCACTCCACTAGATGGCGCGATTTATACTTGTAAACGGAAGCATTAAGTTACATATCAGGCAGAACAACGTTGTTCAACAGTACGCCGCTAGATGGCGTTGCGCGTAGTTTACATCGCGCAAGCGTTTCGTTTTCTGAATAGAATAAGTCTGGAACTCACTTTGCAAATAATAAAAAAGAGACTTTGTCGTTTTATTTCGATAATAGTCCTTCATACCTCCTTCAGTACAACAGTTCAAACTTTGATACTTTGATGAGTCCACTTGTTCAGTTTAGAATTTTAGAACACCACCACATCATCTGATCTGATCTGATCGCCCGCTACAAAACCTGAGGCATTCCCGATAGTCGGGAGAAATAAGGAATTAATGTTCCATTATTCATTAAAGATGTTTCTGTGAAAAGTTTAACAAAAATATTGAAGAACTTATCTACAAATTTTAATGTTATTTTTCACATGAATGGTACATTCATCGAACATTATTGGCTTCTCTGCATAAAAGCATAGGATTAATCACATATTATGTTACCAACAGCAAAAGTCCGACGAGGACAGATCCCAAATCATCCCGTCGGCGGCGTCCTTTGAAGCGCCGCGGGACCGCGTCGAAGACTCCAAGCCGGCCATGTCCGGCATCAAGACCTTCCTCTACATGATGTTCATCGCCATCGTCATCATTGTACTCGTGGTCCTGGGCATCATGTGGTACCAGAAGAGGCAAGAACAGTCCAGGAAGAGGCTGTATTGAGAATGTACGTGATGTAGGTTTTGTATGGTACTTTTTGCAGCGATCAAAAGATGTGATAGGTTTGTTATGATGTGCTATTGATACTTATTCAGTATGCGTAGCATGTCTTCACTGTCGTATATAAGGGAGGCATTACCTTACCAATTTCGCTTGGATGAAGGTTAATACTATGTTTTTTTTTTTCAATGATGAACCTCACTTGTTAAAGCTATCGATCCTTGATCATTTTCATCATTTTGACAGTCCATGTCTTCCCATTATTGGGTTAGGCCCCCTATTTACTGCCATCATGATATTATGTGTGTTCAGATGATATATTAATAAATAAGATTAGCTTTTATCACAAGGAAATTAAATATGTCTGAGATATCGATACTTCAATCTTTGATTTAAGACTCATGTTTTCCATTTGATCTATAAAGTTCAAAAGAGCAGACACAGTAGACTCGTTGAATAATAAAATTCGAATATTGACAGTTATTCATATACTTAGTATTCTTCCCTGCATCCATTGGCGCATGATCCTATTTGAATCGCTACAAAAAGTCGCCAAATAAAAGAGCCTATACTAAGACCACTTATAACTAGACACAAATCATTGCGCACTTTTGCATAATGTAGTATCAGAATAGACGTAGCAGCTACCCCCACTCTAGTATTTGAAACATTTTCACCTGCATTTTATTAGATCATAAGCCATAGTCAATATCATTTAGCATGGCTAATAATGTTCAGTTATATGTGGTCTTTGATATTAGTGTGATGGAATCTTGACTCACCATTGCTGAAAATTCTACTATCGTCCATTCGCATTAATAAAAGAAAATCATACAGTGAAACATATATAACCTCCTCCATTTTTTAAGTAGGTTAGTAAATATATGACAAACTTTTTCGCAAAACGGTTGCGAAGTGAATAATACATAAGATTTTGAAATTCAAGACATTTTAATTTCCCCTCCAATCAAATAGTTTTGGATTGTTCATTCACTAATTTGTCAATGCGAATAGACTTCAGTCCTAACATTCAGTCTTGATGATACGAATATATATATTTACGTAAGGGGCCAAGCTTCTACATAATTAGATGGGTCGCCAGATATTTGATTATGTATGTCCATTACACTTAATCGATTTCCACTTACCATTTTTTTATTAAGCCCTTAATCTCAGTTTACAAACTAGACATTAATGTGTTTTAAACTGGCAGACATATAAAATTGACAAAATGTTGTGTGGAATTGTAATTTAATTATTTACTGTTGTATTTATTTCTAAAAACGTAATATTAAATTGAGTTAAGTACTCAGTTATTTTTTAAGTATATGGAAACATATTGTTAGTGATGATTATCTTATGGCATATCAGTTATAGACAATATACCGCTTTTAAGTTCCTTAAATTATGTAAGAAGAGTTCATTTACAATTTAGTATCAATTCAAAAATTAATGATTACTTGAATAAAACATTCCTAATAAAGTATAATTGGAAAATTGTATTTTAAAAGTCTTCGCGTCCCTAAAAACCAGACTGATATAATAAAAATAAACATCTATCAGTAAACAAAGAGTTAGTTGTTCGCTGCACCATCGTGCTAGGTATCTAAATTATTTTATTCAGAAAAACACTACCACATATTATTTATGGAACTCGAATTGTTGATTGCTCGAAGTTTCCTTTTACCATTTGGACAAAAATAGATATTAAATATTGCGGTTTTAGTAACGGCATTGCTTCGTACATAGACTCATTGTGAGATGTGCTTACTTTATCATTCTATTTATAATCCATAATCGCAAACTGTTTCATAATCTTAACTTCATGTTTTCACTTTCCTATTTTATTTCGTATATAATGGGAGTCATTATCTGTAACAGTCATTCGAGGCAGTACTGAAATCAAAGATCTTATTGTTAAGGTGAATTGTATTTCTTTACATCTTTATAATATTGTGTAAAAATACCATTAGTCACTAGGTATGCTAGGTATGTATGTTCGTTAAAAACTGCCTAAATGGTATCTTTATGGTAATTGGTATTACATTTTTTAAGTGTGGTAGGTAGTAATACATTTTAGAATCATTCAGACAAATTGGTTATAATAACTTTGGTGCTGGTGTTAATTTCATTAAATTTATTCAGCATTCAATTGTCAATTTCATGGATTAAGATTGTGTTTTGCACTAGTTAATGCTACATTTAATTTTCTGCAGGAACTTTGGCATACATTTGAATGACATACCTAATACATTAATTTATTGTTGCAATAACATTCTGAGTCATGGATATATTTTAAAATTCCGTAATCTTTTTTACAGAACCAAGTTCATAGAATAAAATGTATTCATGGCTCGATGTGTAGAATGTGTAAGAGTGTTGTATGTGTGTTTTTTATTTAATAAAATTTATAAACTTTTCAATCTTGTTTCATTTGTGAAGAATATTATATGGTGTGTTAAACCACGTGCAGGAAGAGAGATAGTTACCTTATTATGAGGAGAAATTTGATAACAAAATATTTTTTTCGAAATGTAGTTAAAATTGGAACTTAAATCGTGCGTTATGGACCAAGATTGCCAGACCTACGTCATTTTAGCAAAGCTAGAATTTCCATGACTTATAGTCTAGTATGTACTTAGTACAGTACGCGAACTCACTTGCTCGAAAGCGGGGCCGTTTCACAGGTAGCGCGAACTAAGGGTGTCCTAAAACAGAGGCAAACTACGTCATTTTAGCAAGCCTAAATTTGACATATATAACTACGTGGTACTATTCCCATACTAATTGTAAGCTGCCAGACCAATCCAATGGGCCAATTATTCTCCCAGACACCTCAAAGGTTCCCTGTGAATGCAAGCTTGAGGGCGTATCGACGCACAGCCTAAACGGCTAAACGTAGGCACTTGAAATTTGGAAGAGACGTAGCTTAGATACCGTAAAGGTGCACTAAGAAATGAATTCCTGAAATTCTCACGGGAACGGGAATAATCGGGAAAATCCTTTTGTATGAAAAATTCAAACCGCTTAAGTTAGACGCTTGAAATTTGGCATGCCGGTACCTTGGTAAACTTAAAGCTTAGTTGCAACAGAATATAGCAATTTTTTTACCGGGAAGGGAGTTAGCGGGAAAAAACTTTTGTATGAGAAAATCGAAACTGCACGTAAAGCTTACTTGCAACGCGATATTGCAAAATTCTTACGGAAACTGGCTGTGTTCATTAGGGTACCTGCATGCCCAATCATCTATCTTATGCAGTTTCGATTTTTTCAAGCAAAAGTTTTTTTCCGATTATTCCCGTTTCCGTAAGAATTTTGAAATATTTATTTAGTTTACTTAAATAACATTTGTTTTTTAATATGTATTTCCCAAGGCCTACGCGTATATGGCCTAATAGAAATCCTCAACCTAAAAAAACACATACTGTCTATCGGTTTGACATTGACAGTATCTTCTTTACGAACGAAAAAACCCAGCGGCCAGCAAGCAAGCCGGGGTTTCTTCTTGTTTGCTATTCTTATTGTATCGTGCAGTTATTTCTTTCGACTTCTAATATCATTGAATGAATCAATGTGTTTGTGATTTCATCAAGAGTCTATCTGTAGAATTTTTTATTCAAAATGTCTACGATGGACGTGAAATCGTTCCTGCATTCGTATTGTGCGAAAAAAGGACTATCGCCTGCTTTCGATATACGTGCTACGGGTAATTATTTTATTTTTAATTAACTTAATAACAATAATAATAATTTATTAAGAAGGTAGAAATTAAGATTGTTCTCTTACTGTTTTCAATAAAACATCAATTCCTAACCTTTAAAGTACCTAGGTCGCAAATATGTTATTCAGCTAATCTTAAAAGAACATTGTAACTTTCAGGACCTAAGCACAGACAACGTTTCTTGTGCGAAGTCCGCGTAGATGGTATTTCTTACGTCGGCGCCGGTAACTCGACGACCAAGAAGGACGCGCAAGTGAATGCGTCTCGCGATTTCGTCAATTACCTGGTCAGGAGCGGACAGGTCCCGCAAAACGAAGTGCCCGATGAAGTGAAGGTCAAGTTTGAGCCGGACAACAGCCAGCCGGCGCCAGGGAATTATAATGAGCCTCAACAATTCAATGAGGCCCAGCGATCTAGGCCGGTGTTTCAGGTGACTATATTTTATGATATGCTGTGTCTTTCTAAACTCTTTTATATAGTAGTGTATACCTCCTGTCGTCCATGTCATTCTCGAGTGTAAGGGGGGGATGTCTATTGGGCCTAACACCTTGGATTTCTAAGATCGCTCAGAAAAGCCGTCCACAGTGTAAAGAAGCTGCTGGCCTCCTCAATGAGCTGGGATGGTTGTAATGATTCCCACCCAACCAAAATAGGCACATTGACTTTGAGTTGTGGATATCAGCCCATTTGACCATTACCATTACCATTTATCCATAGTCTTAGGTCATTAGACGCCATATTTGCTTACATAATAAGTCTGAACAAATGAACTGTATGTTTATTTTGTTTGCAGGAGGGAATGGGCCCCGAGAGCATGGGACAGGCGTACCAAGCCTATGGTGGTCAAAGGGAAAACTTTACATATATGGACCGCCTCCAGCAACAGAAGAATGTGGAAGAGGCTGAGGACTTGGACGTCAATGCTAGCCTTCACGGAAACTGGACTATGGAGAATGCTAAATCAAAACTCCACCAGTTCATTCAAGTTAACAAAATTAATGCTGACTATGTCTATAAGACAATAGGTCCAGATCATACACGGTTTGTGGAATTAGTATATCAGATTCTTCTTCAGTTTGTACTTTTTCATTCTCACACATGCATTTAGTTTAATATTGATTGTATTTGCTTCTTATCATTGAGAACTCAGTGGCATAGCTAGGCGCGGGTGAAGTGGCCCATGACTTGCGGTCTTACACTTAAAGAGACCTTGCGACTAGGTTTAGGGGGCGGCAAAACAGCAACAGAGGAGGCGGCAAGACAGACGGACGATTCATATCATTTATGTAACAATCCAGGGGCAGGGGGATGTAATCTATATTGGTCCATGCTATGCCACTGTGATAACAAACTCATATGATACAGTGCAAACAGGTGATAATTATGAGACTGTCTTGTTAACAGTACAATAAGGTGGCCTTATACTTATTTTTCACTTGCAATATTGTGTGTTAAGTTAGTCAAAAGATTATTATTCTTCTAAAAGTGACCATTGCTTGAAGTCATGGTCATCATTAGACTGTTAATTAAAAGAAAATAAAATCATAAACAATTTTACAGTGACTAACACTTCATAAATTTCATTCATTACACTAAAAAATATGTGTATATTGAAGCCACTGGTTATTCAACATTTTTGGAAAATCAGCGGCTGATATTTTGTTATATTTATTAGGAGATGTGGCCAAATATCAGACAATAAGCATCCATTATGACCTAGGCTATGTTTGTTAGGCTTAATTTCATAATATAGAATATAGACTGTTTCCAGTTTGTTATTGTGTTTGTAAATATGATTAATAGTCCTAAATCATTTTATGTATATAAAGTAAAGTTGGTATAAAGGAAAGTTGGCTGATGAGATGCCACTCTTAATACAAAAAATTACATTTAATTATTACATAGTGATTTCATACATTGTGTTGGTGCTAACTTAGTTAAGGTCATGTTGGATGCAATACTTATAATATGTAGCAAATTTTGCCAGAGATAGAGCAAAACTTGCTCCAAAATGAGAATGTCAATTTTTCTGTAAGTTATTCATCACATACCAATAAATTTACTTAGCTTATTATTTCTACCAGTTTGTAGAAATCTATCGGCTAATTAGATTTATAGTTTGTGATGACGAACACACTGTCACTTGACTTGAATGCTGGGCGTTAAGATAAATCTCATTTGAACAACAGAACAAAACCTAAGACGAAAATACAATGAAAACCATAATGCTATCTTTCTGGGAGGCAAATGTATAGAGCGAGCATATCAGCTATACAAATCGATACATCGAAGTGCCACGCATTATCTTGTCGATACTTGGTGCTAATATCGAGGAACATGTTGATGACACGTCGACGGTTAGCTTCCGCCAGCTTTCGTTGATTTTAGCTACATACACACACTATGTATGTTACTGAAGTCGACGAACGCATTTACCGACCGTGTGTATGTCAAAAGAACATGCCCATTCAGGGAATAAGAATAATTAATAATATCGTCTACAGTCAGTTTTTCTGCCTATTCCATGAAAGATTCAATAGAGAAATGACTTCATAAATGAAGCACTTTGATAGTCTTGGGTTTTGTTCTGAACGCAGGTATCGAGATGTAAGCTTCGCGAGATATTTGGCCACATCGCCAGAATTTACTTTGATAATGTGCGATACATAAACAACTTGGTGAGTATTGTACTTTTTCCATTTGATAAACTTTTACTAACATTTACTAAATTATAGTAAAACTTTATAAAATAAAAGTTTTTTAGAATAAGACTTCTTTTTTAGCAACCATCTAGAAATTAGAAGCACATATACCCAACATAAATGTTGTATTTTTGATAATTATGATTGTGTTTACTAATTGCTTAATATAATAAACTTTATAGCCTCCTAATAAAACTACCCTAACTTACCACTATAGCCTACTAATAACTTAATTTAAGAATTTAATTTATATCATCAGAAATTATTAATATCATAATTACACATAATGAAACATATTTTTACTTACAACTTTACTTTGGTAAGTTACTGTTAAGTTTGATATTTTGACATAGGGTGTTCACAATTTGTTACGTCCACATTTAAATCTATTTGTTGCAAATATTAAAATATGAATGTTTTCAGGAGCTTCTGCTGCGAGTTGACGCTATACATCCACAAGCTGGGCCGCAATGTGACCGGGCGCGAGACGGCCTCAAACAAGCAGACGGCGAGCAAGTCCTGCGCGCTGTCGCTGGTGCGGCAGCTGTACCACCTCGGGGTCATCGAGGCGTTCAGCGGCACGCTCAAGAAGGACAGGTGTGTAACATACTGATGATGTCCACCAGCTGGTCCCACCGTGACCACCTCCAACAAGTAGACTTCGAGTCTAACTACATACACCTGTATACATACCACTGTGAGTTGACATGATTGAGCTGGCCTCAACTGGCTGGCCTCGAACAAGCAGACTTCGAGTCTACCTATATACTGTATGTGGGTGAAATTGTAGGCATTTCTGATAAAAAAAGACTTCAACACGAATCCTGTTTAGTTTTCAAGCGTTAAGCACTATTGTCTTACACGCTTGCCGAGCAAAATCTATGCCAAAGTTCTTTTTTCTGCTGACTTGTCTCTAACATTTATGCAAACTTGTATCAGGACTGCGGAGGGGCTGATGAAACCGTACCCAGTGGCTATAAGCCCCGAGCTTGAAAGTCAATTGGAGGACACATTACAAGGTAAGAATCATTTTTTTTTATTATTGTTTAAATCCGTGCCCTACAGGGTCCATATAGTTCTCTTCGTTTTAAGAAACTAGATTTAAGGTCTTTTGAAACTATGGAGAACTTACACTACTTAGTCTGATTTCTTCGAGTGAGTTAGCTATCGAAAACTTACATACGTTAAAAACCTATCGAATTGTTTTTTCATACTACCGATTTTAGTTCTTAGCGTTACCGCTAGGGGCGCTGTACATTTTTTCATAGACATTTTTTCACAGGCGATATTGAGTCTGTCACTTTTAAAGTATAGGGCGTGGATTTGAATTCCCAGTCCCACAAGTTAGCAAATGTATTATTCGTCGCTAAGAGCCGAATGAAGCATGAACCAAAAACAATGAACACGAGATTACCATTTCCAGAGCTGGGCATCGAACCTGTGGACGTGACTAACCCGCCGCCAGCCGCTGAAGGCCAGGAGAGCCAGGGAGTGACGATCCTGCAGGTGGACCGCGCGCGGGCGATGCGCGAGGCGCGCCCCGCGCCCGGCGGCGTCGTGTCCTGGTCCCCGCCGCAGGCCAACTGGAACGCCTGGACCAGCTGCAACATAGGTACGGCTGGACCGTGAGTCGAACCGGCGTACATGAGCCTCCCCAGGAGAGTAGGATAGGTCGACCCTGCAGGTGGAACGTAGATCAGTATGGTGCTTAAGTTGGCCGACTGAATTCGGCCATGACAGCCGATCACAATGGAGATCAGCGAAACAGGACATATATAATTATGTAGTGCACAGCTCTGCCCTCTCTCATTGTTCGGCAAGACTGCAATCTGACATGACCAATGGGATATTTTCTTGTTTACAAATACATTTTTAACAAATGTTGCTTTAAGGTCATCATCAGTGTATCAAATATTATTATTTTTTACAGATGAAGGTCCATTAGCAACTGCCAGTCTTGATGACATTAGTTCGGACTTGGAAAAGAGTCATAGAGATATCTGCCAAAATAGCCAGCTGTATCAGGTGGGTAAAATTATATCTCATACGAACTGGTCGAGCCAGGATTGTGCCGATAACCCAAAAATATTTTTGTTTTTTCAGGAAAGTCTTCGCGAGAGGGAACAGCTGCCAGTTTATGCAATGCGTTCTGAAATAATGAACGCCATAAACGATAACCCTGTGATTATCATTAGAGGTAACACTGGCTGCGGTAAGACCACTCAGGTAAGGAAGGAAAAGAGTTGTGTATTTTTTTAATGGCGCCTGTTAACCCGCTTTAGTTGCAATTATTGTTAACGTAAATTAATGCACCAAACATTCAAGGTCGTTTTATTGAGCCCATATAGATTACATGAATGTCTTGCATATTGAATAGGAAACATAAAGATTAAAAGATAATTCTTACTAGAAGAAGAAAGAAAGAAAGAAATAATTTTTAATGATCATGAAAATACACAGAAAATAATCACATACACCGTGAAATTTTAGTGGTTGTTTTCCCGTGGCAGAACGATTTGCCTTTAATAATACTATTGAATCATGCAAATTATTCGTCGAAAAAAAAAATTTTTTTTTTCGATTTTTCAGAATAATAATTTTCCAACTCGAAAACGAGATAAGCTATCGTTGTTTTTGAAGATGTGACGTATTCAGGTACTGCTTGCCGCATGAAATCGATGCTTAAAGCTAAAGAAGCTCTACACCCTAAGTCATAAAGCGGTACGAACGTGTTTTCGAGTTACGGTTAAACCTTTCGTAAAACCAGCATTTATTGATTTTACCAAAAAAGAACTGCACACACCTTATGTACTACTAAGATAGAATCATTTTACTGCGGGAAAATAACCACTAAAATTTCACGGTGTATACACAAATCAAACACACAAAAAGGATCAAAAAGTTCTGCCTCGGCACTAATGAAATGCGATCATTTATCTTGTTTATAGTGGGCCGACCACATTTGCTATCAAGCCTCTTAAAATTTCTTTCTTGAAAAAGAAAGTGGCGTAACTTATACAAAACATTTCCCAGGTGTGTCAATTCATCTTGGACGACTACATAGCGAGCGGGCAGGGCGCGTGGGCGAACATATTCGTGACGCAGCCGCGGCGCATCTCCGCCGTGAGCGTCGCCGAGCGCGTCGCCAACGAGCGCTGCGAGGAGCTCGGGAATAGCATCGGGTGAGTGTGGCAAGATAGTTCCTATTGCTGCCGATAGATGGCGCTTTTATAGAATCTTTATACTGTGAGCGTCGCCAATGAGCGCTGCGAGAAGCTCGGGAATAGCGACGGGTGAGTGTGGCAAGATAGTTCCTATTGCTGCCGATAGATGGCGCTTTTATAGAATCTTTATACTGTGAGCGTCGCCAATGAGCGCTGCGAGAAACTCGGGAATAGCGACGGGTGAGTGTGGCAAGATAGTTCCTATTGCTGCCGATAGATGGCGCTTTTATAGAATCTATACTGTGAGCGTCGCCAATGAGCGCTGCGAGAAGCTCGGGAATAGCGACGGGTGAGTGTGGCAAGATAATTCCTATTGCTGCCAATAGATAGCGCTTTCACAGAATCTTTATACTGTGATCGTCGCCAATGAGCGCTGCGAGAAGCTCGGGAATAGCGTCGCGTGAGTGTGGCAAGATAATTCCTATTACTGCCAATAGATGGCGCTTTCACAGAATCTTTATACTGTGAGCGTCGCCAATGAGTGAAGTGAGGAGCTCGGGAATAACAGCGTCGGGTGAGTGTGGCAAGATAGTTCCTATTGCTGCCAATAGATGGCGCTTTTATAGAATCTTTATACTGTGAGCGTCGCCAATGAGCGCTGCGAGAGTCTCGGGAGTAGCGTCGGGTGAGTGTGGCAAGATAGTTCCTATTGCTGCCAATAGATGGCGCTTTTATAGAATCTTTATACTGTGAGCGTCGCCAATAACCGCTGCGAGAAGCTCGGGAAGTTCTAAGTTTCCATATTTCTTTGTTATAGGTACTCAGTCCGATTCGAATCCGTATTGCCGCGGCCGTACGGTTCAATCTTGTTCTGCACCGTGGGAGTGTTACTGAGGAAACTGGAAGGCGGATTGAGAGGCGTTAGCCACGTCTTGGTAGATGAGGTAAATATAAGTCCGAGGTGTTTAATGACTGAGGGTTTTTTTTAGGGAGGAAATTCACAAGATGGCAATACGTAGGCGTTAAGTCCAACTGCAACATGATTGGTTATTTTTGACGTGACATTGACAGACATGTCAATATTCACCAATCATGCTGCAGTTGGACTTCACGCCTACGTATTGCCATATAGTGAATTTCTCATACGCGATAACCCCTATTGTACTAATGCAACCATTGCCTGATCAATATGGACGTCGACTCGTACCTACGATGGTGCGCGCTTATCACGTTATGACGTTCCAATGTTTAGGACAATGTCTTAGTGAGTCTGGGCGGTTGTTCTGTTAACGACAATTGAGGCCACCAGAACCAGAGGTTCTATTGCTTAATGAGCCGTAATGGCGTGGCCCAATTGATCTAGGCCACTTTACTCGATTAATATTATTTCAACACAACTTTTTTCTAACACCGTCTGTGGTTGTTTACTGACATTACCTTTGAACTATTCTGGCTATGAACTTAGGGGTTCGAAAGGGGACAAATCTCCACTGTAGTTTTAGTGGCTTCAATTAAAAAGCTATTCTTTAACAGTTTTTTTTCCTAACTGACTTACGATGATGGCTTGGAGTAGCCTTGTCATCATCACCGGACTTGCGGGGGAGCGGACGGCTCTCACCCCTAATCCGGTAACAGTAAAGCCGGTACAACACACTACTTAGGGTAGGGTAGGCCCACCAGTGGGGACGTATATAAATAAATAAATAAATAAATAAATAAATATCTGGGACATTTCCACACACGGTCATCTGACCCCAAACTAAGCAGAGCTTGTACTATGGGCGTCAGAGACTGATATACATACATATATATATTTTTAAATACATACTTAAATACATAATCACACCCAGACACGGAACAAACACCGATGTTCATCACACAAATATTTGTCCCGAGTGGGAATCGAACCCACGACTCTTGGAACCGCCAGCCAGGGTCACTAACCACTGTTCCACCGAGCCAGTCAAGGGCTTAAAAATATGGGCTGATGATGATCACACTACATCGTTTCCAGGTGCACGAACGTGACGCGGACACGGACTTCGCCCTGATCCTGCTGCGGGACATGGCGCACACATACCCCGAGCTGCGCATCATCCTCATGTCCGCCACCGTCGACACCACGCTCTTCACCAACTACTTCGGGAACTGCCCCGTCATAGAGGTACGCTACCAGAGACATCTCCAGTCAATGTTGAAAAAGTGGCCAAGTTTAAACATAATTTATCTGACTCATTGCCTAACTGAAAACAGTTGAATTATGTTTCTATATTTGTAAGATATTGTACCTGTTATTTTGTTTTTATTGTGTCACTTTTTTTATTTCCAATTTTGTAATTATGTGTTTAAATAATATGTTGTTTCTGTCAATGTTGTGTACGCCTATAATAGGCATATATATAAGAACTATACTTCTATACCTTACTTGTCACGTTTGTTTTATATATATGCTGTTGGTGTACCTTTTGTAATAAATAAATAAATAAAATAAATAAAGTTAAGAGCCTGCGTGTAGCTGTCCAGAGACTTGCGCTTAATAGCATGCGCAAATGTAGGTACCTTATGCTCGCCGCTGTCGATATTACGCTCTTTACCGACTACTTCGGCAACTGTCTCGTTATCGAGGTACGCTACTAGAGCTACATCTCCATAAGCATAGTTTAAAAGAGCAACTTGATCACCATGACCATGCTACTCAAACAATAATACTCGTCTTCTTCTTCTTATCGTATGGTTGATGAACAACCTGGTGTCAGAGTTTTTAAACCGCCCGTAGGCCTCTGACATGGTTTCACACACCGCTGAAAAATCTATCAGGAGTGCTGGTTTTCTCACGATGTTTTCCTTCACCGTTAAAGCGTCGAATGATGGTACATATGAATTTCAAATTTGAAAAACACATTGGTACCTGGCGGGGTTTGAACTGGCGACCTCTCGCATGGCAAGCAACGACCTTAACCACTCGGCCATCGACGCTTTTTAATACTCGTCAAAACTGGTAGACTTTCTGACTTTTAAGATGGACTAATAAAATTAATGTCGGTAAAAACGTTGGGACATCTTTGTACTAAAACATCTCACATTTGCTGTCATTAGGTACCTGGCCGAACGTTCCCAGTCCAGCAATATTTCCTGGAGGACGCTATACAGCTGACCGGCTTCGTGCCGCCTCCAGACTCGAGGAAAAGGAAGTCTTCCGGCAAGAAGGCTAACAACGACGATGATGATGACGATGATGGTTAGTGGAAGACTGTGTTGGTATACTAATGGCGGATTTGTTTCCTCCACATGTAACTTCTGATTACTTTATAGGAATCCCCGGCATTTTTATTGTAAATGATTTACACAAATTAAATACATACTTTTACATTTTTATTTGGAATCAATAAAAGTGACATTACAATAAATGTCGTGAAATCATCGTCAGTTTTTCAAGTTTTCCAAGATTAATAATTGTAAGACATCACAAAAATTATTGTATTTATACCTTTGTCTACGATATTAACGCTTTAGCGGATAAATTCCCACCAAATTTTGCACTTGAATAATAGGGTATTTTACTGTGGTTGTTATTCTTGTCATTTTTATGATAAGCAGTAAGATTTAAGTAAATCAATACTATTAATGAAATCGAAAATTAATTTTTTGGCGTAATGAGACAGCAAAAGACATTTAAAGTTGGGCGGGCAAGTCCATTTCAAAAGTGCGAAATATATTTAAAATTTTGTTGTCATCTTATAAATAACAGAATTAGTAACATCTTTCAATATGAAAACATATCCCTAAACGCAACTTTAGGGATATGTTTTCATATTGAAAGATGAACCTGCCGAACAAACTTCCTAGGCGCTGCATACAAAGAACAAGCGTGTGACGTCACACGCCTGTGGACGTTTGTATGGAGCGTTTTTGAGCTCGCCCAAATAATGTGCAATTAAAATTGTAATATCTCGTTGAGTTATCGAGATATCAAAGTGATACTTTCAACAGTGTCTTTTTGTTAGAGTGGTCCATCCAACTATATCAAAATAAAAAAATAGTAAAATACCCTATTGACACAAGGTCCAAACGTAAGATATTAGACTTTCTCGATTCGACTGGGTTACACCAATCTTGGTCGCGAGCTTACAGTAAGTAGCTATGTGTTAGGCTAATATCTGTGTAGAACCACAAAGACTAGGATTTTTTACAAATATCGAGGCAATGTGACAAAGATATGACAAATACCAAACATACGCATGGATCTATGTCTAACTACTTCCCTTTCGTATAGGTGTCGGCGCTGACGAACAAGATGAAGATCTGAACAAGACCTGTCAATTGGACAACAGCTACTCCCCCGAAGTTACCAGATCCCTGCATCAGCTCTCTGAGAAAGATGTATGTTTCTTACAAAAATATTTAATGGTGTTACCATGTTTTGTATGTTATTTTAAGAAATTGTTTATAATTTTTCATCTAAAAAGATCAGTCAACAGCGCAGGACTATGCGCTCAAACACTCTTTGACTTCATTAAATTGCTAACCGTCAAGTCAAATGAGAATTCAGGCTTATTAATTTCCATAAAATTCAATTTTGCTTACAAATCCCTTTGTTTACACATTTCAGTTGTATTTGCGTTCCAATTTTGATTTATATTAGTTAGAAAGACGTTTTGGGGGCGGGGCTTGCTCTGACAGACGCTTAAGCACCAGGCGATTTTCGCATTAAAAGTGGTCGACCAGGAACTTTCAACTTACCTTTACCATTCCCAGCTAAGCTTCGAGCTGATCGAAGCGATCCTAATGCACATAAGTCGTCTGGAAGGCGACGGCGCGGTCCTCATCTTCCTCCCCGGCTGGAACCTGATCTTCGCGCTGATGAAGCACCTGATGATGAATCGAGAGTTTGGAGACCAGTCGCGCTACGTCATATTGCCGCTCCACAGCCAGATCCCGAGGGACGATCAGAAGAAGGTGTTTGTTACGCCGCCGCCAGGGATCACTAAGGTAAACGATGATAGATAGAAAGAAAGAAAACATTTATTGATCACATATACAATAACATTATTTAACAAACACACATGCCGTAAAAGTGATCAACAGGTTCTGTCTCAGCATGTGCTGCAGCGGCCGCTAGGTCGCTACAGCGCTGATATTCTGGCAGAATCGAACGAAAGAGCATCATTGTGAAATCTTGTCCTGTTTTTTTTTTATTTGTATAAAATTACTGAAATGTATTCGTTTATGATAAATTATTTTAACCTAAATCCAGATATTGCCAAAAAAGAGGCTTAATTACAATATGATATACTTTGCTTATGATCCAAAACGGTGACAATGTGTTTTATCATGACTGTCTGGTTCCAAGTTAAAATTACATTCTGTTTTGTTTTCATGCAAGTATTCAAACATTCAAATCCGTAAGATTTTAGACTTTCGCGTTCCATTACACTAAATATTAGTCTTTATGGGTCTACATGCGATAATAGGAGTAGCAAATACATAGCTACTTACAATCCGACATTAATATATTTATATTAAAGCTATTGGCTCTACTAAGGACAAAAGGACATACAAATGCGTCAAGCTCAATAATTAACCTTTTTAACTCCCCAGGTGATCCTATCGACTAACATAGCGGAGACATCGATCACGATAAATGACGTGGTGTACGTAATCGACTCTTGCAAGGCCAAGATGAAACTGTTCACGTCGCACAACAACATGACCTCGTACGCCACCGTCTGGGCCAGCCGGACCAACTTGGAGCAGGTAACTAATGACCGAAGGGACGGGAGGGTTTGTCTCTGTCTAAAAGATGAGATCTATCAGTGTTCCTACTCCCCCGGAGGGGGGCTTGGGAAGGCTATTTTATTTATATATATATATTTATATATATTTACGCAGACAGATTACAATCGGATACATGAGGTAAAAACTTAATTAATGAAATAGGCTAGACAGTAATCCATAGATTTCATACACAGTATGTTTTAGTATGGTTACGAGAAAAAAAATAAACTTATTATTAAATAAATTTATAAATACAATATGTTAGTTTTAAGAAATACTTATAAATACAATATGTTAGTTTTTTTTGATCCCGCGACCAGTGATTTAACTATCCGGCGGCAGAGCTGGCCAAATGCCTCTGGCCCCTGACCAATGAGGGGGTCCCCTGTTCGACAGACCACATGCTCAGATATTGTTATGTTTGATACACCTTAAGATATTGTTCGGAGGAAACGTAGTTGCAATTTTTGTAGGGCCCCATTAATTGAATTTGCCACGAGCCCCATATGGTATAGTTTCGCCACTTCCCGCAGCACCGCCTTACGGCATTATGGTGGCACCGCGGAGTTTTAGTCGGTGTACCCTCTGGGTATTGCACTCCGCCCAGGAGCACCCTATGTTAGATGAGCACATTGTCATCAAGTGTCGGTGGTGTCGTGTGTAAGTCCGACAAAATTAATAGGTAAAAATGGTACGTTGGTTAAACTGGTAATTTATTTGGTTATGATGAGTAAATGGTTAATGAATAGTAATGGCTAATTGAGAAGACGCGGTGTGATTGGTTTCCGATCGTGAACCGACTCGTTAGACCTACATTAGAAATAATAAAATGGTTACATTTAGGTAATCTCGTAGATGCTGACCGTGTGCGTTGCTCAATTAGTTAGCTGTACTGCGGACAGTTGGGATTTGAGTAGCGAGAGTAGTTTTTGTTTGTTGAGTGATCGTGTCATGTATTGAATGTTTGTTTATTATCACCGACCACACTAGGAGGTCTTGCCGCTCTCTCACACACTGCATGCACTATTTATTTATTCATTTATTTTTATTATTAAGTTTCTATTTTTGATTTATTTTTCATAAATAAAATATACTTAACATAAAATAAAAAATATAAAATTCAAAAATAGATTATTATAATGTAATAATGAATAATTATTATTAGTTAATTGAATCATATAATTATAAACATAGCAAGCTTATTTCATGCACACATATGACTATGCGGCAGGTGTTAAGAATATTATTATTCACAGCGTAAAGGTCGAGCGGGTCGCGTGCGGCCCGGCGTGTGCTTCACGCTGTGCACGCGCGCGCGCTTCCAGCGGCTCGACGAGCACCAGACCGCCGAGATGTTCCGCACGCCGCTGCACGAGCTCGCGCTCAGGTGAGGGACCGACGGGTTAACGACATTTGTTCTGACGCGTGGGCCATGCAATAGATGTAATAGAATGAACAGGCATTTAGTTATTACACTTGGAAGTCATTATAATATAGTGTTTAATACTTTCAATATTCATAAGTTATAATGACCCGCCCTCGCTTCGCTTCAGGTGATTTTCCAAAAAAAATCCCTTTATGTATTAAAAGAAACCGTATCTAAATCCGTTCATCATCATCATCATCATCAGCCCATATATGTCCCCACTGCTGGGGCACGGGCCTACCCTAAACTAGGGCGATAAGGCCTTAGTCGACCACGCTGGCCAAGTGCGGGTTGGTCGACTACACAACCTTAGAATTTCTTCTTAGGTGTGCAGGTTTCCTCACGATGTTTTCCTTCACCGTTAAAGCGTCGAATGATGGTACATATTACGAATTTAAATTTTTTGAAAAACACATTGGAACCTGGCGGGGTTTGAACTGGCGACCTCTCACATGGCAAGCATCGACCTTAAGCACTCGGCCATCGAAACTTTATCTGTTGCGTAGTTTTAAAGATTTATGTATACATAGGGATATAGGGACAGAGAAAGCGACTTTGTTTTATACTATGTAGTGATGGGATAGGTCGCCAACTCAGCTAAAATCCATGTTGCCCGTAAGTTAGTTCGAATATTGGAACTAATTTTGACACCTATGTAAAAAAAAATCAATGAAGTTAATTTTATCAACTGTACTTACTTATCTCATTCAATAATATTTGTCTTATTCCATGTCTTGTGTTCTTTATGCTGGCTGTACTTACTGAATTAACAATGGTTTGCAATCCGTAGCATCAAGCTCCTCCGGCTGGGCAGCATCGGCCACTTCCTGTCGAAGGCGCCGGAGCCGCCGCCGCTGGACGCGGTGATCGAGGCGGAGGCGCTGCTGCGCGAGCTGGGCTGCCTCGACCCCGGCGACGGGGACGCGCTCACGCCCACCGGCGCGATCCTCGCCAAGCTGCCCATAGGTGCGTCTGTCTGTCTGTCTGTCTGTCTGTCTGTCTGTCTGTCGCTGGACGCGGTGATCGAGGCGGAGGCGCTGCTGCGCGAGCTGGGCTGCCTCGACCCCGGCGACGGGGACGCGCTCACGCCCACCGGCGCGATCCTCGCCAAGCTGCCCATAGGTGCGTCTGTCTGTCTGTCTGTCTGTCTGTCGCTGGACGCGGTGATCGAGGCGGAGGCGCTGCTGCGCGAGCTGGGCTGCCTCGACCCCGGCGACGGGGACGCGCTCACGCCCACCGGCGCGATCCTCGCCAAGCTGCCCATAGGTGCGTCTGTCTGTCTGTCTGTCTGTCTGTCTGTCTGTCTGTCTGTCGCTGGACGCGGTGATCGAGGCGGAGGCGCTGCTGCGCGAGCTGGGCTGCCTCGACCCCGGCGACGGGGACGCGCTCACGCCCACCGGCGCGATCCTCGCCAAGCTGCCCATAGGTGCGTCTGTCTGTCTGTCTGTCTGTCTGTCGCTGGACGCGGTGATCGAGGCGGAGGCGCTGCTGCGCGAGCTGGGCTGCCTCGACCCCGGCGACGGGGACGCGCTCACGCCCACCGGCGCGATCCTCGCCAAGCTGCCCATAGGTGCGTCTGTCTGTCTGTCTGTCTGTCTGTCTGTCTGTCTGTCTGTCGCTGGACGCGGTGATCGAGGCGGAGGCGCTGCTGCGCGAGCTGGGCTGCCTCGACCCCGGCGACGGGGACGCGCTCACGCCCACCGGCGCGATCCTCGCCAAGCTGCCCATAGGTGCGTCTGTCTGTCTGTCAACAGCCTCAACCAGATTTTAATGTTGAGGGAAAATCATCATATTTTTGCTGCTGTTACTATCAAAACTCTATGTTAACTGTGCGAATGTGTGTGAAATAACAATATTCTGAATTATAGAATCCTAGACTTTGATTCATACACACACTCTCAAAAAATGCAAATAAATACTTTTATCACTAGCAGAATTTTAATAATAAAAAATGTTGTTCACAGAGCCCCGCCTCGGCAAGATGATGGTGCTCGGCTTCGTACTAGGCGTGGGCGACGCGCTGACCACGATGGCGGCCAACTCGACCACGTTCCCGGAGATATTCGCGCTGGACGGCCGCCGCCGCCTGTCCGCGCACCAGCGCGCGCTGGCCGGCGAGCGCGCCTCCGACCACGTGGCCATGCTCAACGCCTTCCAGGTACGCGCCGACCACCGGTGGAGACCAGTGTAGCCGCCACTCGACCACGTGGCCATGCTCAACGCCTTCCAGGTACGCGCCGACCACCGGTGGAGACCAGTGTAGCCGCCACTCGACCACGTGGCCATGCTCAACGCCTTCCAGGTACGCGCCGACCACCGGTGGAGACCAGTGTAGCCGCCACTCGACCACGTGGCCATGCTCAACGCCTTCCAGGTACGCGCCGACCACCGGTGGAGACCACCGGTGGAGACCACTGTGGCCGCCACTCGACCACGTCCCGGAGATGATATCGCTAGACCATGTCACATGCTTACCGCGGTCCAGGTATTCGCCGACCACCGGTGGAGGCCACTGTGGCCGCCACTCGACCACGTCCCGGAGATGATATTGCTGTACCATGTCACGATGTTCATCGCGGTCCAGGTACACACCGACCACCGGTGGAGGCCACTGTGGCCGCCACTCGACCACGTCCCGGAGATGATATCGCTAGACCATGTCATCATGTTCAACGTGGTCCAAGTAACACATTGGCCACTGCTCCTGGTAGCGACCACTATGGACAAGTTACTCTCGTCTCGATTTGGATTTAAGATTCGATCGATTCTGTTACTCATCATGTCCCAGAACGCTAACAAGTATGCATTTTACTCTCCTCAGATGTGGGAGCGCGAACGGCAGAAGGGCGAGGAGCAAGAGATGCAGTGGTGCGAGTGGAAGGGCCTGCAGCAGACCACGCTGCGGATCACCGGCGAGGCCAAGTACCAGCTCATCAGTGAGTGACGATACTAGTAGACTAAAGCGTCCGACCGATTTCAGCCATGGCGGCCGATCTCAATTGAGATCAGCCAGGTGCGCAGGACATATTATAGTGCACAAGTGTACGGCGCAAACACAAGTGTACTCTCTATTCCCTCACTCTAACAATTCGGTGAGACGGCAATCCGACATGATCGATGAGAGATCGGGCGCAGGACCACCGGCATAACGTGCTTTCCGAGGCACGGGCGTCCAACCGCCAACTTCCTAACTCCGGGCTAAGTAATTTCATTACAGAAAAACTCACACAAATTTTGCCCGACCCCGGACTCGAACCGGGGACCTCGGTCCTAACGCAGCGCTTGCTACCAATAGACCAACGAGGCAGTTTGAGGCAGATTAGTAGACTATTAGGGTAACGCCCTATAGGACTGTACAAACTACGGAGGAATTAGGAAACGGCTCCACTTAATAACTAATGATTCTTACATATGTCCTGACGTCATCAACGCTAGTAGGCTCGGCCTAATTGGCCTAACAGTCTGATCGTGGCTGCGGTATAACGGCTAGAGACAAATAATATTGCCTTAATAGCGGGCTAAAACTCGCAGGAGTCAAGTTGTTGGCAGATGTGCCCCCAGTCATAGGAAAGCATGCTAACCCGATAGTCCTGAAAGATGCAGCAAATCTCTAAGGATTTATCGTCATACAAAAGTTTGAGAATACATAACTGCATTTGTGCATTATAATATTCCCTGTGCAGTTGGCTGTTGTATATTAAGTTTGACTATGGTCGAAAATCGGTCTAATACAATTTTTATTTTCATTCGCTGGTCTGTAGATAACCTGGTTTCTTAACCAACAGACATCCTGACCACATCGATCGGGTTCCCCGAAGAGTGTTGCGTGCCACAGCGCTGGAATCCGTCCGGTCCGGACCCGTCGCTGGACATGGTGGTGGCGCTCATGTGCATGGGCCTTTACCCTAACGTGTGCCTGCACCAGGGGAAGAGGAAGGTAACCAAGGATTTACTGATTTACTAGTCTAAGATGATAGTTTGGAGTTGGAGTAACCCTGTTATCATCATCACGAGAGTTGCGGGAGAGCGAATAGCTTCCAGCTCTGGATTGCGCTTGTGTATTCAGATACTCTCAGATGATTTAACTATTTCGATTCACAAGAGGATACCTTCTATTCAGCGAGTATAATTAAATTATATCAAAATTCTGTCTGTTTATTTTATTGCAAACAAATGCAATGCAATACTTACATACATACATAGTGCAAGTGCAATAAATTTGATTTGATTTACATACAAAAAATCACGCCTTTTTACCTGAAGGCTAGGCAGAGATCACTTCGTGTCGTGTGCTACGACATCTCTGGCACACCACTTCCGCTTCTTTCACATCAATTAACCTCATCATGCATGCTCAATTACGATGCTGTACTTATACTTTTTTAACTCACCAAATTTTAAAATTGCTGACCGTTTAATCGCTTCCTTAAATCAATCGTGCCCCAGGTGCTAACGACGGAAGGCAAGCCGGCCCTGATCCACAAGACGTCGGTGAACTGCAGCAACCTGGAGCAGAAGTTCCCGTCGCCGCTGTTCGTGTTCGGCGAGAAGGTGCGCACGCGCGCCATCAGCTGCAAGCAGACCACCATGGTCGCGCCGCTGCACGTGCTGCTGTTTGCGAGCCGCAAGATTGAGTGGGTGAGTCTTTTTTTTACTTTAACACGTTCACTGCGGCCCTAAAAATCGATCGGAACCCGCTGCGTGGATGTCCACACGCTCAGCGTGTCGCCCGCACAGACATTGCGAAATTTCGAAAAAACGAGACGCCGGTGCGGCGCCACGCGCCTGGCGCGTAAGACGATCCCATACAGCGGGGCGGACAAACACGCCACGCGTGTATGGTCAAACACAAGCGGTGTGTGGGTCCGCACGGGGGGTAGCGCCGCACCGATGCATTGAGAATTTCGCGCTCACGCCTGGCGTGTTAGCTCAGCACACGCGTTCCGATGACGAAAACACAGCGTGTGTGTAAAGTGTTAAGCTCAGTTAGCCTCAGACGGCTTTTGCAGCTTCACCGGACTGGCGGGGCTCACATCCCTAATACATTTAAGCAACGTTTGTCTGAGGGCGCCCCCTAATGGGGCTCGACCTCGGCTCAGGGTGTTGCTGGGATGGTCCCTAATGCGGACGTAGGTTTGGGGAGAGAAACGATATATCGAGTAGTAAAGTGAGACGCGGCGCGCTGCGGGGCGGGTTCGCGGCGTTCTAGGACCCCGCTGGCGGGGGCGGATGAGTGGGTGGTTGAGCCTGAGATGCCTTTATATACGACATTGCGACGATTCTCACTAGCGCACACCGACAGTTCTAAGCTGCACATACTGGTACTCGCGTGAAAGAAGATGGAATGGGTGAGTTTGAGGCAGAATTAACATTTGTCATAGGCGCTTGAGCAATCACTGTTGCTGGTCACGCTCCGGAAAGCATTTGGTGAAGGCTGGCTTGGAAGGAAGAGGCTAAAGCTCGTGCTGAGATAGAACTACCTAATCTTTATTGTTAATCGATTGTCGTTAGGGTCGTCACTGATAATATTCACATATCATCACAATAAAATTTAGGTAACTGTACGTTTTGCGCTATTTGGTAGTCTTCATTGAGCATACTCGTCATGATTTCAACCCATACAAGTTGTAACGGAATCTTCCACCCGGATTGTAAAATGTTTTTTTTGATATCCAGGTGGACAACACGGTCCGGGTGGACAACTGGCTGAACTTCGACATGTCCCCGCGCGCGGCGGCGCTGGTGGCGGCGCTGCGCCCGGCGCTGCAGCGCCTCGCCGAGCGCGCCGCCGCGCAGCCCGACGCCGCGCTCGACTTCTCGCCTACAGAGAGGAAGGTGGGTACAGGAGGATGGTAGACGATAGGAGATACTAAGACCCTGACGAGATGGGGGAACGAGTCGCGCGACTGTATGTGGACAGAATCTCTAGTGCCTCACCGTCGCGCTTTTCCAATACTCGCTAGTAAAAACGCACCATCTGGACAGGGTCTTATGGATCAGATGTGTATCAGGGTTGTTGCGGATGCTGATTTTTTCACATCCGCGGATGAAGATGCGGATGCGGATTCCAGGGGGCAAACATCCGCGGATGCGGATGCGGATCTTTACAAAAATCTTAAGTTTTGTGAGAAAAAATTAAAAGACAAGTCAAATAATCAGTAATTATATATCTTCATTTATTACTAGCGACCCGCCATCGCTTCGCTTCGGTATACCTCTATCTCTATATAAAATATTTCATTAAAATATAATATTTATTATCAGGTACTACTACTTATTTACCTACTTATTTACGTACGAAACGAATTTAAAGCGAATTCAAAATTCCTTCAAGTTAAAATCAAAGTGGCAACCACGCGACTTTTTTCTAATACTTGCATTTTTAAATTCGTGATATCTTCCGAAAGAAATGTCCGAATTGAATAATTCAAAAAGTTATTTAAAGGTACTGAAGCCGTCTTGAATATAAAGAAATTTATTGGATTAATACCAAGGTATAAATAAAGAGCCTTTTCAAGCGGCGACATATAAATTAAATTTTTAGAATAAAAAATTGTAAACAAAAAAAAACCGCCTTCAAAAACCCGACTCACTAAAAATTACAAAATAATATAATACGAACATTTATAATAATCATCTGGGTATGAATTTTATATGTTGTTGAAGGCGGTGCCGTTTATATTTCATACAGACAAGCACAGAGTGCTTCGTTTTCCTCAAAATTTTGATTGGCACCGCCTTCAAAAACATATAAAATTCATACCCAGATGATTATTATAAATGTTCGTATTATATTATTTTGTAATTTTTAGTGAGTCGGGTTTTTGAAGGCGGTTTTTTTTTTGTTTACAATTTTTTTTCATACTTTTTAGTGTTAAATCTTTTGTTACCCTATTAGTTCAGCTCACCTGTAATACTACTGATATTATAACTAGTAGTCTTAATATGTATACAGTATTGAAAGAATTATTCTTTTACTCCAAACAATTAAGGAGTTGACCTTCCATCATCAGCTCAGCATCATAAGATTATGATTTCCAGAAGCAAATGCCAATATAACTTCAGATAATATGCAAAACGCGGTACATGTCCCTATAAAATTTGAGGGTTGCCCTCGATTTCTCCTGGATCTCATCATCAGATCCTAGACTGGTCACCCTATTAGTTCAGCTCACCTATAATGCTACTGATATTATAACAAGTAGTCTTAATATGTATACAGTATTGAAAGAATTATCCTTTACTCCTTTTACTCCTAAGTATTAAGGAGTTGACCTTCCATCATCAGCTCAGCCTCATAAGATTATGATTTCCAGAAGCAAATGCCAATATAACTTCAGATAATATGCAAAACGCGGTACATGTCCCTATAAAATTTGAGGGTTGCCCTCGATTTCTCCTGGATCCCATCATCAGATCCGGGACTGGTGAAAATGGGACCACCTCGGAAGCGAACTGTATCCAACCAAAAAAAAATTTTTGAAATCCGTTTATAATTGACGAAAATATCGGTGAACATACATAAAAAAAAAAAAAAAAAAAAAAAATATTATACATACAGACGAATTGAGAACCTCCTCCTTTTTTTGAAGTCGGTTAAAAAACCGCTTACTGTGATATAACTATAATATTTAGACATATGCTGTCGCGACACTTTTTGTAGATAATGGAGAGTTCTGCAAAGTCGTAGTAAATTATTTTATTCTATCATCAATAGTTTTCGCAGCGCACGCGACGTAAGTAATTTTTCAGGTCATTTTTTTACACCTTGGGTTACATTATTGGAGTTTTAGTCAGGATCCCCAATTTTTAAAAAAAATATAATATAGCCTATGTTACTTCTGAATAATGCAGCTTTCTAATGGTTTTCTAACTATTGCAATCGGTCCAGTAGTTTTTGAGTTTATTCATTACAAACATACAAAAATACAAATCTTTCCTCTGTATAATATTAGTGTAGATTTTAATTATAAAGAAGCAAGTCAAGTAATATTAAGTACTAATTATACATTTTAGTAATTAAATTTAAATAAGGGAGCATTGTATTTGATGAAAAGCCTTTTCGGGATCCAGTCTGTTTCGTAAGGGGTCGTATACTTATCAACCGAGCGCTACTAAATAATTGTTCACTAGGAACACTGGCTGGTGGAGCTGATAAGTATGCATGGTGTTGCAGGTCAGGACTCCTGACCTGCAACACATTCGCATCCGCATCAGCTCCGCATCGATTTTTGCGGATGCAGATGCGGATGCGGATGCCTAAATCGATGCGGATGTTTCGCATATGCGGATGCGGATGCAGATATTCGCAACATCCCTGATGTGTATGGTCTCGGAGCTGAAGCCATTATTCAATTTTAGAAAAAGAAAACGACTTCGGTCCTACCTGATGAGCAAATAGTAATAGAATATGTAAAGCTTAATATTTGTTACAAAATAAAAATATAAAGAAAGAAATATCACCAATACACATAGGCAAGTGTTTTGTTTTCCCTGTTTTGTGCTAGACATGTGGGTTCGATCCTCACGCAAGACAAATAATTCTGCAAGCGCTCTTCCACCCGATGCCGCCACCGCGTCTTTTCACTCAAATGAAACTATTCCTGTTGTCACCAGGTCATCGACTGCGTGCGAGCACTGTGCGTTATGGATGCGGGAGACTACAACATTCACCGCGAAACGACTCCCCTAGCGTTCAGACCTGACGGGGCGAAGCGCGGCAACAACAGAGGCTGGGGGACGAACGGCCCAAGAGGAGGATTCACGGGTGGCACGTACGGCGCCAACCGGGGAGCTTTCGGCGGCAACCAAGGCGGTTTCGGCGGCAACCAAGGCGGTTTCGGCGGCAACCGAGGTGGTTACGGCGGTAACCGTGGAGGCTTTGGTGGAAATCGGGGCGGGTATGGAGGAAACCGCGGTGGTTTTGGTGGTAACCACGGCGGTTCTGGGGGGTATCAAGGCAACGGTAATAGGGGAGGGTTTGGTTACCGCGGCAGAGGGTTTAGAGGAGGCAACTCTAATTGGTGAAGTGTCGTGGTTAGCTAGGTAATCAAGCATTCCTATTTAGTTTGATTTGTTTGTAGAGTTTAACATTACCTACATTAATTTGTGATTTGACTAAGTTGTTTGAAAATGACGAAATAAAATCATCAAAGTACCAAAATATCATTTTTATTTACAATTCAACCAACAAAATATATTAATTACCTTAAACCATAGTCAGGTAATCATTAATATCAATAAGGACACAATAAAAACAATTCATATTAGGATAAATTAACAGAATAGAAGCATAAACAAAAAACCTAGATGTGACCCTGATTAATATAACAAAACAGGTTTGCTACAAATAAATATCAAGATAACTCTAAATGGTCTACATAAATAAATATAATTAGTAACCTATATCAGCTCCCTTTGAATCAAGCTGACAATACCCTTGCCATCGACGCGAATAGGTCAATATAACATTTTCAAGTTGCTGACCGGTCAGCACCGACGATGGATACAAAAATATATGTCAGGGCTGGTGGTCAGCATATGGTCAGTGAGATTGTAAAACCGTATAAGTAACGGCGTAGCTATAGTTGGTACCAGCAACTAAGTGGTTGGTTAGAAGGGAGACAATAAAAAAATACCTATATAAATAGTACAAAACGCCAGACGGCGTTCCCCTTCGTCAGTCAACAGGGTGCTGCACGACAATCAGTATAAACTCCTTGTCTGGCGCCACCATAACTTCACTCTTCTTGCTTCGTATCCTTAGGAACGTTAGATCGTTCGAAGGATCCAAATCCCTTACCACGGCTTTAGCTTTGTCTACCAGAGCGGACATCAGACCAGCGTATTGTACGGAGACATGGTTGTCCAGGGTAGTTTTAATGGGGATACCTTCTCCATTCACTATCACTACGCCGGCGACGCCTTTGTGGCCGGCAAGCTTTCGGACAGTCTCCTCAGCCTCGTTCGCCATAGAATCAAATTAGAAAGTAGATTTCAGAAATAAGACTTGTCAATGTAGTCTGTTTTGGATAATGTCGATAGTAAACATGTCAATGTGACAATTATGAAAAAAGATTACCTACTATTCCAATTTTGAAAAGTGACAATCTTTGAAAGCAGGAAAAATTCAAAATCTTGTAGTTTACCTGAATAAAGTCGCAGGCACGGCTAGTACATACATAAGGTTTGATAATAAAAAGGTAATTTAATGTTTAACTTTAACTGCAAATTCAATGCTAATCTGTCTGTGTTTCACCTGTCTTTCTTTCATGCTAAGAATAAGGTTATCATGACTTTCTGCTAATCAAAATGAATAAAAAATAGGCTTAGGCATTTGAAATACTTTTACTAAACAAATAACTTCAAAAGTTACATGGATATTTCTGGGACATTTGTGCAGGGCCGTCTTAGCCAGGGTGCGGGAGTCGGATTGCGCTTGCTTTTTTTACACTGCAGCGTAGCACGCGACCAACAGTGTGTGGATGGGGTCTCGCATAAAATGCGTAACAAAAGTTAAAAATAAATTTGTTCATGACCTTTTTTTTCAAATTCAGCGCCCGATAGTCGCCCAGGTGGGTGCACCACACCCCTTGCACCCCCTAGTAAAGACAGCCCTGCATTTGTGTACCAAGTTGATAACACTACATTCTCAGAATGTGTTAGTTAGATATTTATTTCCCTTTCAAGAATGTTGATACAACTTCTCATTCACATAACAATTCCACAGTTCCATAGCCAAACAATGGTCAGTGACATTTTAATAACTACTTGTGTCTTCTTTTTGGGCAGCCTACCCGATATTATTGTTTAACAATATGTCTGTCATCTCCATTGAAAGTGGGACACTCCAGGGAATTATCTATGACATAACTTGCTTTAACATTCAGATAGTTGTATACTATTCCTCTTGCCCTTCCCCCATCTTGTCAACCTGTAAATACAATGGCAGTCTCCCAGTCCTCAGCTTCTGTCTCTTGTGAACCTTCAATTGATGTTTCATCATTTGCTTCCTGTAACCGAACGCCTTAAAACATATATTACACACATGATCTTTTACTCCTGTATGGTCCACTTTTATGTGCAAATCCAAACTTCTCTTTGTATAAAATCCTCTCCCACAGTTTTCACATTTAAAGTCATGCTCTTCTTTATGAGTGAACATGTGCTTATTAAGATTACTCTTGTTCACGAATCGGGCAGCACACTGGGAACATTGGTATGGCTTCTCTCCTGTATGGGTCCTCATGTGCATCTTCAGTGACTCGCTAAACCTCCCTCGATAAGGACATAAGGAACATTTAAATGGGAGCTCATAAAAGTGTGTCAATCTGTGTCTTTTAAATTGTCCCTGCATCATAAATTTCTTACCACAGATATCACACATGTATGCAGTTTCATGCTTGTGTAAAGCTAAATGTTTCTTGAAGTACAGAGCTGTGTAAGAATTATGGCAAATAGGGCATGTCTGCCGTCTGTTCTCATGCTCATCAGACAATCTGTGGTTGCTGTAGTCTGTGAAGTTATCAAACGCAATATCACACCGTTTGCAGGAATAGTTCTTAACTTCTCTCTCCTCAGTGTCTTCATCGGATTCAAATATATTATCATCATCTGTGCTATTCCCTATATCATCACCACTATCAGGTTGAACTTTCTGAGGATTTCTGAGAAGCTGATCTGATTCTTGAGCAGTTTTTCTGAATAAAACGGCTCCCTGCAGTAGTGCATGGCAAGAATGGCACAAATACTTTGGAAATTCATCGTCTTCTTCTAATTCTATGCCGCCAAATGTGGTCAGGGCTTCTGCAATATCTGGAACCACATCTCCATAAATAGGGACTGCACCTTCCTTCAGACATACCCTACAAATGGCCTGCGAGTTGTCCACGACCTCCTGTTTAGTACTGAACTCTCTGGAACCAGAAGAAACGCTGTGAGAGAAGCGGCCGCCTTGATGCGAAGACCGCTGACATCTTTTCTTACAGTGTAGCAATTTCAGAAGTAATAAAGGCCCGACCATTTCGATTATTATGCAAGCAGAGTTCGTTAATATAAGTGCAAAGGAGATATTTATATTGGAATCTGTAATTCGAATTAGATTCGAGAGATCGTCGAAGAACACTCAACACACCAAAACAAATCAAATCAACAAAACCGGATCAGTTTCGTGCTGTCAATCAATAATCAATCTGCTTGAATCAATCAAAAATGCATTGATTGATTGTATTTTTTTCCTTTTTTGTGGGTGATTACTGTAAATGGATGGATGGATTTCTGCGTGGTCAAAAATATTTATAAATATTCATTCGGTTCGCTATAAATGTCATCATAACCAAAACATGAATACATTGTGTTTTATGACTTTTATTTTAGTTATTTATGGAAGACCAACGATCGAAATGAAAACAAAATAATATTTAAAGTAAAAACAAGGCTGAAAGGCTGTGTGGATTAAATTCTAGTAGGCTAAACCTACCTACGATTTTCTGGGTAGGCTAAAACCCGAAATTGTCAATCCATCAAATTCGTAGTTTGACAGCATCATCATCAATTTGACTGACAGAGTGACAGATAAATCTGAATTCAATCGGTCGGTCAGTAAGTCAATAAACACAGTTTTTGTCGCCCTCAAAACATCTCCAAAATTATTACGATAATTTAAATAAATAAATCGTTTTATACATTGAAAATAAATTCTAAACATGGTTGGCCCGCTGTTGCTTTTGAAAATGATGCACTGTCAGCAAATTTGTAAAAGACGAAACAATCGTAGGTCTTCCTCCAATAACTGTAGGGTATCATTTGATTCCGACGAAAATGATAGAGAAGAAGAAAGCACTTGCCGTGTTTGCTTAAAGGAAGGCAATATTCCAATTTACGGCAATGGTGTGGTTGAGGACATGTCTGAGGCGCTAAAGACTTTCGGAGGTATAGAACTGGACGTAGAAGACGACTTCTCTAAATACATATGTCAGAATTGTTACACTCAGCTCCAAAATTCCATTTTATTCCGAAAGACTGCTCAAGAATCTGACTATAACCTAAGGAATCCAGAAACTGCACTATCATTTAATTTGGAAGATAATTACAATGAGACTTTTGATGAAACAGCCAACACATATGATGACGATGACGATGATCCATCAGATGATGAACCTTTGGAGTACAAAAGTAAAAAAATTAAAAAAGAAAGGAAATGGCGATGTAGAAGATGTGAATTAGACTTCAAGGGTTTTGAAGACTATCAAGAGCACAGATTGTCAGATGAACATGAAAATTTTAGAAGGACCTGCAACATTTGCAATAAGTCATTCACATATTCATCATTCCGCAACCATATGAAACTTCATGGACGTGAAAAGCCTTACATGTGTGATTTCTGTGGTAAGAAGTTTATTATGCAGGGACAGTTTACAAGGCACCGGGCCACACACATTGACCACTTACCATTCCAATGCACAATGTGTCCATACAGAGGAAGATTCAATGAATGTCTTAAAATGCATATGAGAACACATACAGGTGAAAAACCCTACCAATGTAGTGAATGTCCAGCAAGGTTTGTCAACAAGAGCAACCTCACAAGACATGCACTCATCCATAAAGAGGAAAGAGACTTCAAATGTGATACTTGTGATCGGGGATTTTATACTAAAAGGGAGTTTGACCTGCATTTGAAGGTGGATCATACTGGGGTCAAAGATCATGTCTGCAACATGTGTAGTAAGGCATTTGGTTACCGAAGGCAACTTCTAAAACACCAACTGAAAGTCCATAAGAGAGAAAAGATGAGGGGTGGTAGGACACCTGTGTACTTGACATTGGAAACAGAAAAAAGAAGACGGCAAATTAATTAACTCCAACAATTTATTGAATCTTTTTTACATTATTTATTTTTCCCCATAATAAAGTTGTGTACAGTTGGAATTACTTTGTGGATGTTTTTTAAATACTCTTTTTACATCTTACATGAACAAACATGTTCGCTTCCCTTAAAACTTCAACATGTATTATTCTACTGCTTTAATAATCAAGGTATAATAATATGCAAAGTAAGGCACTGAAAATTTAAATTTTAACAGTACAATATTCACAACAGTATTATCACGCTGACTCAATCAATAGTTAGTCAAATGATTGCATAGCATGGTCATAGTCATGCTCCTCTTCTGAATTATACTCATTTGCACATGGCTGCAGTTTCAAATATACTGGACATCTGCCACTTCTCAGTTTATCCCTTTTATGTACTTGAAGCTGATGTTTCATTAGGGCTTTCTTGTAGCCAAAAGCTTTACCACACAAGTTACATAGATGCTCCTTTACACCCAAGTGGTTTACTTTGATATGTGTATCCAAATTTTGTTGATTGTTAAATCCTTTTGGGCATTCGGAGCACTGGAAATTATAGTTAAGTTTGTGAGTTAACATGTGCCTGTTCAGATTACTTTTGCTTATAAAGCCCGCTGGACACTCTGAACATCGGTATGGCCTTTCTCCAGTATGTTTTCTCATGTGTATCTTGAAATCTCCAGCATAACGTCCCTGATATGGGCATAAGGAACACTTGTATGATAATTCAACACCATGAGTTAATTGGTGTCTCATAAAATTAACCTCCAGAAACTTATGGTCACAGATTTGACACAGTATGGTTCTAGCTACTCTGTGCATAGTTAAATGTTTCTGTATACATGAATATTGTCTGCAGCAAAATGGGCATTGGTCTTTTATATTCACATGATTTTCTGTGAATAAGATGTGTTGACCATATTCTTGTGATGTTTCAAAATATATGTCACATTCTCTACAACAATAAACAGTGTTACTATCTGCAAGAGTTTCTTTAAAAAATCCATCATTTTCTTCAATTTCTTTAGAATCTAGATGATGAGAAACTAAACCTAACATTTCTTTTGAATCCATGTCATCAGATACAGCTTCAACAGGTAAGTAACTCTCTCTAAGAAGTTGTTCAGTTTCTTGTGCAGTTTGTCTAAACTTGATTGTACTCTGTAATTGTTCATGACAGTCATGACAAAGGTACTTAGGAAACTCATCATCTTCATGTAATTCTATGCCTCCATATAAAGCTAAAGGCTCTGCTATGCTCTGGAAATTCCCATCACCATGTATGGGCACGTCGCCTTCGTTTAGACACACTCTGCAAATTAGAACATTGGAATTCTGCAATTCTGTATGCTGGTATACATATTGTTCGGGCTCACTCTTGGTATCCTTGTTTTGTTTCCTTGTTATCACTCGTTTTCTTTGGTAGGTTTTACGTACGCCATTCGTTTTGGTTACTGTTTCAATATTTTGTCTTATATCAGAAGCCATTATATCGTGAATACTCTACAATATTTAGTTGAAGTAGCTTAGGCAAAATAATTTTATATTTCAACAATAATCTTGATGTGTAATAAATCAACACAGCGCCGAAGATGATAAGTATTTGTATTCTGAACAAAAACGTACGAACGAAATAATGAACCTAAATACTATTATTTTAACGTTTCGTGATTTCAGAGTTGACATCACGTAAGGTGATGATGGTGTAAAACTGCCTTTATGCTAAAAGAAAAAGACATGACAAACGTGAAAATAATTAACGTGCAGGCGATGGGGGTTTACTATTTTGCTTTCTAGACAATTCATAATTTAACAATAAAATCGCCGCAATAAGTACTCAAAAGTTATTATATTTATTCAAAGATAACTTGTGACTGAAATTAGGTTACTGCTTTTCTCATAAAAATGAATGTTATCAGGGTGAGATAAATAACCTATAAATTATTAATATTATTTGTTAATTTGTATTATAGTAATATAATGTTATTATTTCAGAGTTTATGGCGTGTCACACCTTTAGTGCGTAGTGTCGCCGTTAATAACTTTGCCAGTTTTCGTCCTCTTTCAAATGCATCTATCACACCTATACCAAAAATTGAAGCTGTCGCCCCTCCAGTGGAGTTGGACAAACTTTATAAAAAAGTCGAGCTGGAGATGAGAGGCATAGACCCGGCGGTGTTGCTGAGTTACTCTTGGTTTTGTGTCGCTGCTGCTTCACACTTGGGAATTGAAGTCACTAAAAAGTTTGTACATAACACTCTACTTATAAATATTATATTATTTTGTTAAAAATGCATTAATTACTACCCAGTATTGCCTAAACATGTCAATGCTTGCTGTTAGACTAAATTTAGGCTGAAAGTTGGTAGGTATTGTGTGTTGTTAAAATAATATTAGATTCCTATTTATTAACTCATAATTCTGTTTTATTTTCAGTTGGGCTCTGAGGAAAGCCGAGAAAGAAAGGCATACTCTTCTAAGATGTGTTCATATCTACAAGAAGCACAAAGTTCAATATGAGATCAGGACATATTTCAGATTCTTACACTTGCAGAGGCTTACTGGCTCTACATGTGACACATACTTGGAATATATTGAAAGGAATCTTCCTGAAGGATGTGCACTCAAAGTGACCAAAGTGGAGTGCCAGCCTTTGGCTGAACATATTACTCCACCAACAAATGAATAGTGTTATTATTATTGTAAAGTAGAAATTAAAATAAAATTTGTTATTAGATTTATTTTCACTTTTTGATAATTCACAATCAACTGGTAGCACTGGTAAAACACCTCTGTTTGAATACATATTATGTATTCTAATGACAAGTTTATGTATGATGATAATATACAACTAATAGTGAAAAAAATAAGTAGGTATTCATTTGTATTTTTCCATCAATGTTTAACTCTTGTCATTAGAACAATTTTATAAAAACACTAATAAGAATATTCGAACATTTTTGTAAACATTAGGCTACTACAGGCTTTATAAAATTGAAGGTTAACACTTTCGCTGCAAATATGAAGCATGTCATGTAAATCCAGCTGAGCTGACTACTAGATTCCGTCCGCACAAATCATATTGCTATAGAGCCACACTCCTGTGTGAATCTCCAGAACAATTATTATTTATTTATTTCACACATAACATTAGCAGTAAAAGTGATAATATTAGCTATATTTTTTTAACTTATGTATCTATTTTGTATAGGCACCTAGGCAGGCAGTTTAATGGCACAAATGTTAAACATTTACCGTTTTCTTAGAATAGTGTTAGAAGTTATTTAAATTATAGATTGTGCTAAAATTTAATAAAAAAATTTAATAAAGGTATTCTAAGGTAAGGAAGCTGATGACAGATTAGGTATTTCCACACAGTTATCATTGATAATGATTCAATCCATATTTATGCTAATTTACACACAAGTTGGAAGAAAAATTTTGAATATTAAAAGTTATCTCACAATAGGTATAAATTTACAACCAATTATATCCACCAACTAGAAAATTCCTTCAATATCAAATAATCTTACATATATGTAAAACTCTTTACACTTAAAGTTGTGCTATATTTGAAATACTCTTTCATGTAAAACACTTTACACTTAAGGTAGTGCTATTTGGAAAGCTTAAAGACAAAACTGCCATTGGCAAACATTAATGCAAGTCCCACATTGCATCTATAAACTTCTATCCCCACATTAATGGAAGTGTCACTCAGTCCATACATTTGGCAGATCAGTATCTCTTTGGCAACGAGGTACTTTTGAACTTATTCTATTCGAACTGTTGGTGTTTACACACGGTGAAGATGAAGAGGATCGCGAATGCCAGTTCCAGAGCGTGGAACATGAGCATCACAGCGCACCAGATGTACTCCAGGCGAAGGATGTAGGTTTGGTAAATGAGGAAGTAGCAAACGCCTACTGCTGACGGTATGGTCAGCACCACTGAGAAGAAAACGGGGATTTCTGAAAAAAAACAACAAAATTTTAGTTGCCAGATATTAATTGCGAGCCGATTAATACTATACTTGGAATTATACTTACTTTTGCTGGCCAAGTTTCCCCTTCGCCCGAGGAAAATACGAATAACTTCGACCAAACATAAAGCGCAGAATATTCCCGCTTCAGTAAGCAGGGCGTTCTCTGGATACGAAACATTAATCGCTTTCAATATTCCCATAGCAACCTCGCACACGAAGAACATGCCTAAATAAAAACTATTCAAGTATAACAGTATTTCGTAGGCCAGACTGGAATTCACGTTTGTTACTTTGGACATTTTTATATCAGTAAAATAATTTTATACCGCTAAGCTTATGTGCGTAATGTTTTGTTTACAACTTCGTTGCTAGTTTGACGTTTCTTCCGGTCGATGAAAACCGGATGCGCGCGCAGTTGGTGACATAATAGGGGTGAATAATCAAGGCGTAATGTTAAAAGCACAGTATTTAGAAAATATCATACCTATTTAAATTTATATATTTTAAAAAGTTTTTTAAAAAAATATTTGTACGTTCTATACACTTATAAAATTTTCGAAACCTTTAAAAGCAGTAGACTTGAGTTGCTAGTAGACGTGTTTCGTGAAAATCTCGGTAGGTGGCAGTAATTAGGCACAGTAGTAAACACATAGGCACCTACAAACTCAGCTTAATAGCACGATCCTGTCGTGTTTCTTAAAAACACAGTTTAACTAATTAACAAAATACTCGAAACTTATCTATAAATAAATTTCATGTAAGCTACTATTAATATTTTCTCCGCCATAGCAATATTTCTTCCAGCAAAATTTGTGTAAGTTTTTCTGTAAAGAAATTACTCATCTCGAATTTAGGAAGTTGGCGGTTGCACGTCCGTGCCTCGGGAAGCACGTTAAGCCGGTGGTCCTGCGCCTGATCTCTCATCGGTCATGCCGGATTGCCGTCTCACCGAACTATGCGAGTTAGGGATCAGAGAGTGCACTTGTGTTTGCGTGCATACTTGTGCACTATTATATGTCCTGCGCACTCAACTGATTTCAATTGAGATCGGTCGCAATGGCCGAAATCGGTCGGACGCCTTATTTTGTTTATTTTTTATTTCTTCCAGTTTTAAGAAAAACTTGGGAAATTGAAAACTCCCTTAGGTAGGTATAGAAGCCGCAGTTGGGTTTGTCGGATTAAATTTTGCTAAGAGATCAGTTTTAAATAATTGCAAAATCCGATTAAGTTCTATTATACACCGTGAAATTTGAGTGGTTTTTTCCCGCAGTAAAATGATTATATCTTAGAAGCACAATACATTTGTGCATTTCTTTTTTATTAACATCAATTAATGCCAGTTGTACGAAAGGTTTAACTGAAACTCGAAAGCACGTTCGAACCGCTTTATTACTTAGGGCGTAGAGCTTCTTTAGCTTAAAGCATCGATCACATCTTATAAAAGAACGATAGCTTCTCTCGTTTTCGAGTTCAAAAATTATTATTTTGAAAAATTGAAAAAAAAAAATTTTTTTTCAAGGAATAATTTGCATAATTCCATAGTCTTACTAAAGGCAAATCGTTCTGCCACGGGAAAACAACCACTAAAATTTCACGGTGTATAACATTGTATCGTACTAAGTATATCTTCTCTTCATTAAAACTTTCCCCTGTTGCTACACAAAAGTGGTTTGCCTGCTAAGTAAATCTTACCACAAGATCGTCTTTATTTTACAATTCTTTGAAAGATTACGTAAGATATGTTTTATTACATATTACGTTACCTACTATACTCTTTCTTGGGTGCAAAAGTGTAAATTTCAAGTTATGAGTAAAACCGCACAATGCGTGATTTGTTTCATTGCCCATGTTATGGTTGTTACCGTCAATATAATGAATTTATTTTAAGTAGTAGATCTAATAGTGAGTACCTACTAGCCTCACGGTTCCTATGTCCTGAGCAAAGACGTGGGTTCGATTCTGGCATAAGGTGTGTGGCATTTTAAGAAAATTAGCGGGAGGTATTATCTAGGAATTGAATGGCAATTGCTTGGCATCGGAGAAGGCTGCAGTATTTGCGATGACATACACCGTGAAATTTTAGTGGTTGTTTTCCCGCAGTAAAATGATTCTATCTTAGTAGTACAAAAGATGTGTGCAGTTCTTTTTTGGTAAAATCAATAAATGCCGGTTTTACGAAAGGTTTAACCGTAACTCGAAAACACTTTCGAACCGCTTTATGACTTAGGGTGTAGAGCTTCTTTAGCTTTGAGCATCGATTTCATGCGGCAAGCAGTACCTGAATACGTCACATCTTCAAAAACAACGATAGCTTCTCTTGTTTTCGAGTTGGAAAATTATTATTCTGAACAATCGAAAAAAAAAATTTTTTTTTTTCGAGGAATTATTTGCATGATTCGATAGTATTACTAAAGGCAAGTCGTTCTGCCACGGGAAAACAACCACTAAAATTTCACGGTGTATAATGAAGGGAGTAAATATTATCTTCTTGGTAAATAGTATCTGTCATACATAACAAGCATCCGTCAGCCCTGCGATTGGCGGAAATGCTGAAGACGAATAGCCAGCTGCGTGCGCGAGCGCATATCGCACGCCAAACCGGTGTGGTAACATTTGTGTTTGTGTTCATCACAGCTTAAGGACCGTGCAGTTCATACCCAATTTGTTCATGAAAGTGTTTATGCTAGTAAGTAGATACTGACGTAAATGCCTACAGGTAATTATGGTATCATATTTAAATGGGAATGTATCCGAACTCGTACTTCAAAGTTTCTAAATTCTGTTTTGTCATTTTACTACAAGGTTCGTATGAATAAAAGGTCATCTATTATAGTAGGTAGATAAAAATACTAAATTTCTTTTTATAAAATAATATATGGATAAACCGAATCAGAGGATTAAGTTTGAGCTTTTCGATAAAAACCTAATTGCAATTCCACGCCGTTTAACTTTCGTAACCAAGAAACAACAATAATTGTAGGCAGGTACCGGATTTGAATTTTTGCTTTTCAATTGAAACTATTAAACTTAAAATTATTATTCAGTTGGTCAGTGGTCAGGGATAGTATCTAGAAAGATGTGATAACGAGGATCTAGTAAGATAGATAAGTAGTACATTAAAAATACTTAATTACAAGTTGAGAAACTATCATCATGACATTGCGGTAAAGCCATGCATTTTGAGTTTGACCGTACAGTTTTGGCGGCTTAAACCAACAACCGGTTTATACGCGCAACCAGCTATTGTGCATGTGCATTTACAATATAGTTCCTGCACAAACGAAAGTGAACCTGAGTGTAGTGAGAGTTACGGAAAATCGAGCGCTGTACCCGCGCACGCGACCAATACATTTCCTTGCGGGGCCCAGACAAGACGTCTCCGCCACGTAGAGAAATTAAAAACAAATGTAAAAAAAGTAGCTGAAAAAAAAACATAAAAATGAGAACCAGACCCGAGCTCACTTTTTCCAAATTGGACGATGAGACCGGCGAGAAGTTGGACAGGATGTTTGAGAAGAAGGATTGTATGATCGAAGTGAACCCAAGCAGGACGATACTCCCGACCGACTACATGACCATCGGGCAGGACATACTGGACATGGAAGTGTTGGATGATGATGTGTGGATGTGCTCTTACCCCAGGACCGGTGAGTGAAGCTCTCATTTAAATAATATGGATGTCACGTAACTGCCAAAACGAATGGGTACTCCGAGTTGAAGTTACACGGAAATAGCGATATTATGCATGATGAACTTACATTGCATCCTTTTATCTAGATAATAAAGGTAGAAATTGTAGAATTGTTAGTATTAATCATTCTATTTGAATGATATCTTGTAATTGATAATTTGCAATGGTGTCTGGTAATGTTTAAAAATGAAGCCCATTTTCAGACAGGCATTCTAATTCTATCCAACTATCATTTAAACGTAATTCCAACATCGCAGCTTTTTATGTGTCTATTACCAAAATGATGTTACTTGTTATTTTATTGGTATCCGACTTATTTCCTATGTTTAATGATATAACTTTCTGAAATTTACTTTCGTGATTTATTGCACAGGCTCAACTTGGTGCCAGGAGATGGTGTGGTTGATTGGTCATGATTTGGACTACGAAGGCGCCAAATCGCTTCAACAGGTGGGTTTTAATTTTGTAGTTTTGCAATTTTTTTACACAAAGCGAATTGTATTATGTAGTGTTCTTACATAAACTTGATGAAGTGAAACTGATCGATATAATTTATATGAATTGCACAAGAAATTACACAATTGCACACTAACTTACCTACTTACCTTAGAACAAAATAAATAAATAAATATTTCACAACATCACATACATCGATCTGATCCCGTGGTAAGTAGCTTAAGCACTTGTGTTACGGAAATCAGAAACGACAGTGGATACACAAATATACTTAAATATATTTAATATCACACCCAGACACGGAACAAACACCGATGTTCGTCACACAAATATTTGTCCCGAGTGGGAATCGAACCCACGACTCTTGGAACCGTAGGTAGTGAACCTGGGTCACTAACCACTGTTCCACCGAGCCAGTCAAAAAACATCAATAGTACTCGTATAACGCTTAATTCCATTATTCATGAAGACCTACCTCACCAAGGTATCTTATGAGGGCACCTATAATAAGTAGGTATGCTGCCAAGTTGCAGTTCCTGGTACCTAATAATTAGGTAGTCCCGCGATGTCAAACTGCACATTCGTTCCAGAGAATGGGCAATAGCGCATTTATGCAACTTGTTTGCATTATGCAACCATACGCTGCTATTTACTGCACCTTGATTCGCCATAATTTCCGGGAGAAAGGATGTTTCGTTAATTATGTAATAACCGCGGATATTTATTGTCGTATTTAAATGTCAAGTGCAAGTGATTGACCATTTATGAGACCCAAGAATGATGCATCAGACTCTAAAGTTGTTCATACGAAATACGATGTGTACCTACTATATAAGACTTACACTTCACGAGTTGTTTAAACTGTTTTAAGCTCATCTGTCTAATAGCGATAATATGGCAAATTGTGACACTCTTCCTTTTGTTTTGTAACTCCAATAATTTAAAATGTTTTTTTTTTATATGTCCAATGAACTATCTATCATTACCGGGTGAAAATCCTGTATGTAAGATACTTCGGCTGACTATGGGCGTAATACAATCTAATCCTTCCCATTCCTTTGAAAAGATACCTTTCAATCTTGACAGACCATTGAATTAAAATTTGATCTAAGAAATCACCGTCAACGAAGGATCAAAACGCGACCCAAAGTCATTAGAATAGAATACAAAATCTCTTCACAACTCTCTGATAGATCCGCTGTCCGCTCGTGGAGTTGTCATGCATAATGGTGGACGGTCACGCTGAGTGGCACGACGAGTCCGTGAAGGGCACCTCCGTGGATCTGGTGAAGCACCGGCTGCCGCACCCGCGCTACATCCGCAGCCACTTGCCCTGGGACCTGCTGCCCCGAGAAGTCGAGAGGGAGGACGGCTCGTTGAAGGCTAAGGTAAAGTTTGTTGGTTGGTTGGATGGTAGCTATCGACGAGTTCGTGACAGTTCTTTTTGACGCGGATGCCTTATGCTTCTTCACCGGGAAAGGGGGTTCGCTCCCAGTGGTATGTCGGACTCCCCAGCGACTGGCTATAAAATGGTTAATGCCAGTCGCGGCTCCTGGGCACAGAGGGTGCCACGGGGTCTACCGACTTAAACACCGCGGTGTACCTCATCGCCTTGGCGGCTAAGCCCTTAAGCCACGACGCCACCGGCCGAGTTGGTGATATTTGCCAAGGTACATAATAATATCTTAACCATCGCGCAGCTTGCAACTACGCTGTTCAAATCAGCTCAAATTCAAATTAAGATTATTTATTGAGGTCCTTGACTAGATAATGATGAGATGATGGCAAAATGTTGTCACCATATTCTGTTCTCCAGATAATAGGTATTAGTGTATTCAAGAGCAGATTTCTTCAAGACTCAAAGTTAAAGGCATCTCCTTTCCAGGGTAGCCTGTAAAGCTATCATTATTATCTTTTGCTGCCGCATTTGTACAAATGCTTCTCGAAATAAAACATAGGTATCAAAATGTTAGAGATCGAAGCTATATGTATCAAAGCTGTTAATTACACAAAATGGAATTAGGTGGACTGTATAGCTAAACTGATAGAATGAATGTATGTCTCCCAGGTGATATACACGTCACGCAACCCCAAAGACATGGTGGTCTCGTACTACCACTACTGCACGCTGGTGCACGGGCTGAAGAGTTCCTTCGAGGAGTTCTGCGAGTTGTTCATGAAGGATCGCGCGCCATTCGGACCCGTCTGGAGCCACATACAAGGTATTTTGAACCTTATTTAGGGTCATTCTATAGTAAACGTAGAAACATCTGGTAGAGCGTGATATGCGCAATTATTACAATATCGCTATAACGCTACTATATAGCTAATAGGTACTATACTACTATAATCACATTCCTTAAGGGCATAATTATATCCATATGAGTGAGTATAGGCCTTACTCACAAGGAATACCTACTAACCATATAGTAAAAACTAATCAGACATGTTCTTGTATCAAAATAATATTGTGATTTATTCTAGCTAGAGGTTGAAGCGGTTGTAAATACACCTACTTAACTGTTTAAATTTAGTTATTTTTGTTATTTGTACAATCCCCTTTCATGACAGGCCAAAACCAAGTATGTATTAAAAACCTGCACATTAGATGTCTAATGTATTTTAAGGAAGAGTGCAGCAAAAAAGATTTTAGACGATGTACTTTTAGTTATATAGGCTTGGTTGCCAAAGTATCTTTGTATTGCTGTGCAGAAGATAACAGAAGATTGAAATTCTTTTAATAAATCGATCTATTATTGCCCAGGATTCTGGAGCAGGCGTAACGACCCGAATCTCCTCTTCATCAAATTCGAAGACATGAAACGCGACTTACCATCCGTAGTCAGGAGGACGGCTACTTTTCTCGGCAAGAACATGACTGACGAACAAGTCGACAAACTCTGCGACCATCTGTCTTTCAACAACATGAAGAACAACCGCGCTGTCAACTTGGAAGCCATCTTGGAAAGATCTTTCGGAAAATCGTTCTTAGAGCAAACAAATCTACGCTTTATTAGGAAAGGCGAGATTGGAGATTGGAAGAATTATATGACCGAAGATTTGTCTAGAAGATTCGACGAGTGGGCTGCAAAGAACATTCAGGGGACTGGACTGAGTTTTAATTAGGTCTAATTTAACGGTAACGGTGCTATTAGGTGCTATTGAGAGGTTTCCAGAGTCGTAGCTAGAGTCATAGAGGCTGCACTTTTGAAATTTGATATAAATATAATGGTGTATTTAGACGGAGAAAAGGATTAAATAGATCTTTATCTATACCTTATATATTTCTTTGGAATTTACTTAAAATGTAAATAAATTACTTTAATCATTTGTGTGAGGCCTGAAAATTAGTAGAATTACGTGAGGCAATTAGCTGAAGAAGACTTTAGTTTGGATGTGGACGAAATAGTTATATTGCCCAAGATATTAAAAGTAATACACAAAGTATTTATATGTTAAAGGTGCTTTAAAGATTTTGAGTGGTTATGTAAGGGGATTCTAGTTACGACGAGTATAGTTTTATTTTATTTGTGGTTTAGTGTAAATTTCAACTTGTATAAAGATATATTACTGTCATTATATGGTAGAGCACTGTGGCAGCGATGGCAAGAGATCGTGGGTTCGAGTCTCTCTTTACAGACAATAATGTGTCTTTTTTCAATTATAAAGTTACAAACGAGTAAATATAGTAATTATCTTTGCTGTGTAAATGTTGCGTTAATTTGGTTCTAACCATTCGTTTTAATAAAGCTTTTTAATTTATTGGCGTTTTAATTATTTGTGGACACAAAAACAGTTCGTTTTTAAATAAATTTTATCAATAAAGGAGCGTATCGATCCAAAATTTTGACAGATAATAATTAATTGTATGTGAAAACCTGTACCTCTGAAGTACACCCTTCCTGAACCAATATTATCTGTCTCTGAAAGGACTTTCAATCTAATCTATACCTCTGGAATCTAGAGTTCGATGTATATTTAGGCTGTCTCGTACAAAGCTACCTAGATTCAGGCGTGGGCATTATTAGGTCGAATGAGGTCAAACATTTATTTCCCAAAACTGTGGTCTTGGGGTACAAAAACTCTTCAAAATCATAAGTCTGTAGGTAATTTAAAAGTGCTTAAGATACTTACCACGGGATCAGATCAATGGGTGCGTTTAGCCGACACACAATCTTGGCAGCACAGAAAGAAAAATGGCGATTGCTGAGTAGCTGACGCGGCTGAGGAATGCTAAGTGGCGATATTCAGATTGATTGATTGATTCGTCATATGGCGGAATATTCAAACGTTAACAGCTAACTTCACTTCTCTCATTTCCACTCAGCATGGATACTGTACCTAGTCAGAATTGTCGAATGCTGTTCAGCACTCTCAGATTTTGACCAGTCTGTTTGTCGGCTAAACGCACCCAATGTATGTGATGTTGTGCAATATTCATAAAAAAAAAAATTTAAATGTTGTATTATAATGACAGTTACTGTTTTATCTTCAGGTTTCTTTTGATTAAAATAGAATGCTTCCTAAATTAAACATCAGACGATATAATAGTGGTACAATATTACCGGTGTAGGATGTATGATTCATATTCATTACATTATTATGTCCCAAAGACATGTTGGTGTCCTTGTAACACTGCCTCGTGCTGGGGCACCAGCTCAAGAGGTCCTCTGAAGAGTTCTGTGAGTTTTTCCTGATGAACCGAGTGTCCTTCGGGACTGTGAAACGTCACATACAAGGAACTGTATACAGGGTCCTTGACTGCCTCGTTGGTCAATTAGCAAGCCTTGCCAAAGCATCGCTCTATGATGAGGATCAGTGTTGAGTTGGGTACTGTAGTTTCATACATTACTGTAATAAAACTCAGTATAATATAGCTATTATAAACCTTTAAACGTGTGCGTACACTAGGAAACTGAATATGTCCGGGGTATTTACAATGTTCTTTTATTGTAACGAGCGCCCAATGTTTTGGCACTGTAAATGCTGATAAAATAACATGATATGTATTCCGGACATATTCAGTTTACTAAAGTTTGCTAAATTATTGGAGGATCTTTCGTTTAATTTGATTTTTTCAAATCAGCCAGCCTACTAGCGTTTTAGAAAATAAGTATCGATCTTGATACTACTTACAGTGTGCTGTATCGTCATCGTCAAGTAAAATAAAATAAACAACTTCGAATTTGTTATTAAAATTTTTGCAGTGCCAAAAATACATGATAACCTAAAAACCCACATATCAAAAACAAGGTTGAGTGGCCGACCATCGCAAAACTGGTATTTAAAAACTTAATTTTGAAAACCCGTATTGGATGATGGGAAAGTAGGTAACAGGTCACGGCCTGAGGACACGCGAACATGTAACAATGAGGCGTGAAGTCCAACTGCAGCATGATGTTTGAGGAGACTTTGACAGACAAGGGATTCACCAATCACGTAGCAGTTAGACCTCATATAGGTTTGGCTACCTAGTGTACTCCTCATACGCGAAAACCCTCAATGTAATCATTAGACAAGTTTAACTTCGTAAGTAAGTAGGTATGCAAAAAGGCTCGATGGCGAATTCGGTAGTAGGTACCCCAGGAGTACATACCTAGGAGACACATGTCTTGTCTATCTATGTATATTTCTGTATTCTATGTGCTGATCTTTAACACTAAAGCTACTTATTTCTGTATCAGCACTATATCATATTGATGGATATTTATTTATTTTATGTTAAGATTTTTTGAGCAGGCGCAACGCCCCGGATCCTCTTCATCAAATACTAAGACATGAAGTGCGACTCACCATTAGTATTGAGAACTGAATTCTTTGGTAAAAGCATGACTGACGAGCAAGTAGACAAACATTGCGACCATCTAGTCCTTCAACAACAAAGAATAACCGCGCTGTGAACTTTAAAACCAACGTTAGGAAAATCGTTCTTAGAGGAAACAAACCACACTTTATTAGGAAAGGTGAGGTAAAGGTGCAAGGTCTGAGCGTTTTGACGAGAGGACCGCGAAGAATTTTTCAGAAATGTGTCTAGGTTTTGATTAGGAAATTAATCCATTTCCTGTTTCTGTTATTTTACCTTATAAGAGTGCCATGGCATCATACATTTTTATTATGTGTTTTAATAAAAGGTATCTTGAACTCGTAGTTATAAATAATTTGAAATTTAAGCATTCATAAGCATTCGATAGATAACATAAAGTACCTACTATTTTGTTGCTTGTTCGGCAGCATGTCACCGATTTTTGATATACTTAGCACTTACGTACGCCGTCTAAAGAGTGCACCAGTGTCCACCTATAGATCCTAAGATCCTACCTATAGATCTTAAGATCAACAAAGACAGTTTTGTTTCCTATTCATGCACGGGGGTAATTGGCAAGTACAAATCACAATTAGTTTGATGCATTTTTTAATTTCCACAAAAGTGTGATTTACGACTTTGGCATTGGAACAGCTTTAACGACTCCACATACCGAAGCGATGCAGTGTCGATGATAATATCACATAATGTAAGTGAATATTTAAACATCGTAAACAATTTTAGTAACTATTAAGTGTCTAGTGAATGCTCGATCTAAATGTTAACATTTTCTGAGTATTAAAATATTTGAAGAAACATGTAGAAATACACGAATGGAAAAATCATCCATTATTCCATCGTTTCATCGAAAGATTACTACGAGTCTATACTCGTAGTTATCCTATAAAGAACCTATGTTCTACATCATTACCGTACGTTTGTTATTTATTTTATTTCTTTCTACGTACTATACTTATATAAGTCGTTTAACGAATGTGATATTGTTTGTATTAATTCTTATTATGGTTTAACCAAGATAGGCTAAAATGACAAAAATATATTAATATGTATAATATTATTGGATTTAGACCGAGCATCACTTCAAAATGTCTGCAATAACGGACATCATATTTAAATACAAATTGTCAACATGAATTCGAGAAATATCTACAACAGCAGTGTAAAACAAATTAAGTACACATTAATCTCAAAACGACTAGACAAAAATATAATCTTAATTGACTCACAACACTGAACTAGGTAAATATAATATCTTATTTACATTTATCCCTGAAATTACGTCGTCACAATTAAATATGGGTTCTTCAGAATTTTAGGCCCGTAAGTATTAATACCTACATAAATAAGAAGTAGGTATGTATGTACTAAGCTTGAGCTTGCTAGAAGACTTCATACTTTATTACACGTACGTTTCATAATTTACAAATTAAGTTCATCATTTTGTACTTTTGTAAGTTAATTGGAATGTAGGAAATAGGTAGTCAATAGGTAAGCTGCAATGATTCACCGAGTTGGAACTTTAGTCTTAATGCCATTAATATTGTTGGGCTAATTATAGCCCAACAATATTAATGGCATTAAGACCATTCGTCTTATGCAAAATAATTATATTTTGCATAAGACGTAAGATTATTGTCTACTGTGAAATTTCTTATTTTCCCATTTTATCTTGTTTTATTTTAGGTGTATTATTGACTAAAAGTGGTCATTAAAGACACTCTAATTTGATTGATATAATAATGAATCATTAGGGATAAATGTAAATGAATTTATAAATATATCGAATAACAAACTACTTCGCTATCATCACATGAATAATGTAAAAACGACTCCAAACATGATACTTTTCGTTTAAAATATAACCTACGACTACAAATGATAGGGTTTTGTAATTGGTTCTACAAATAATACCAGTTTTGCGGACTTCGTCATCTCAGCATCATATTATACAGGGTAGCCTGCTTAAAATATTATCACAATGTCACTGTTTGGATGCGCTCTTACAAAAATTGGGTTGGAATACACATTTATTTTGTGATTCTTGCGAAATACTTACATACAATAACTATTAAATGTGTCAATACGTATCCCTGAATATCGCCGCATTTTCAATGCTTAAATTATAAATACTTCTTACTCTTATAATATAATATCTACCTAGAATGCAGGCCGACTGAACCTATTTAACCGATAAAACATACCTACAATGTTCATAACTAGATTTTCAGAAAACTGGAAAGATATGTTTTTAAAATGGGTTTGTTCTAAATTTGCAGGTATTAAGGTGATTTAATATTTTTGGTGCTTTGTGAAAGAGTGCATATCATTGGATGTCGTGATTATAACAACTTATTACTAAAGAGACAAGCCAACGAGTATGATTATTTACATTCAAAATGCCACTGGGTGTTAGAATCTTAAAAATATACAATAAAATACCGTCTTCTCCTATACGAACGATGAATTAACAATATTCTTATTACATTTTACTAATTAGCCTATGTAGTTAATGATATCATATAATATATTTTCTATTAAAAGTTATTCACCGATTAGTTGTAAACTATAAAAATAATATCGTCTACGTAGATCATAAATTCAACTATCTAAGCGTCAAATAATATATTATATTTGTTCTATGAAATAATATAAACTTCATAATTATATCTTAACTCTTATTTACCTCGTTGGATACCTTATTAGTCATCATCTATCTACACAATGTAATTAAATCACATTTTAATTACAAACTTCTAGAAACCGCTGTTACACAACGTCAATATTATTTCGATAAGTGTATTTGTCGTTTTCTATTGTCATCGCATAAAGCTCTTCTTAGTGACTTCGATATTTGTATCCTTTTTACTCATTGGAATTATCTTTGGGATGTCTATATACTCTGAGATCTATTGTTAGAGAATACTTAAAATTATCTAAATAATTTGTAGATCAATAAAAATCTTACAACAGTACCTAGGTATTGTAAAATACTATAAAAGTAGACATTTTGAACTTATTTAAGACTACCATCATAGACTAGACAAAATTATTATGCCACTAAAACTGTTCCCTCCAAATTTAAATTGATTTTGATAATACTCAATCTCATGAAATTTACATCATGTATTTTAGAATTTTGATACAAAAATAACCTTTAAAAGGTCTACCATTTACGATTCCAAACTAACGACCCTACAATACTACATGACTGCAGCTTATACACTTTAATTCAGGATTTTGGAGATGTGATTTGATATAGTTATCGTTTTTAAAAATCCCTTTTAAAGAACTCGAACAAATAAGCTACTTCAAGATTTTCAAAATGTATTGTGTACCTACTCTATTTCAAAGTCAGGTATTATCCGATATGATCATATATTTCAATTCTTATTTTATTAATTTTCCTGTCCTAGAATACAACGTAGGTACCAAGTTACTCGGTACACACATTATTAGTTGTTCATCATCTTACCTATTCCTAAGTACTTGCGCCATCAAACTCTTAACAAATTATGCCATCCATCTTATCGCCCTCACTAGCGAACATTTCCAACTTGTTCATTCCCGCCTTTCGGCATAAGAACCTAAACTTAGGAGACATGTCCAGAACTTCAACCCAACAACAACAACCCAGAAGAATGCGTCAAAGCATTAGTCACTGGTGAATAGTGAGTACCTAGATAAAGAAACTTAAATGAGTCGACAGCTAGAGTTCCCAGTTTTGTGCCTGACGTGAGGGTTTCCGAACGCGCCGCAGCACTGGTGGTGGTTGACGTTCTTCGAGTGGTGGTGACCATGAGGCACGTTGGACTGGCACTTCTCCTTCACGGAGTCTTTGCTGGTCTTTTGGCACGTCTTTTGGTGGCCGGGGGCGATGCGTGCTTTGAACCGACCCACCTTCGCTGGCTTGGAGTGGTTCGCTTCGATTGTGTCGGATATCGTGCACACATGGGCATGTGGCTGGTTTATTTCTGTGTGTGCGTCTTGGTATTCGACGTCTGTCTCTGAAATAATTATTTAGGTGGTCAATTTGGGATAGCAAAATTGGTTGGTTCAATGGTATTTTCTATAGCAATTACAGACTGATAAATCCACCAAGTCCCAATAACAACTACTTTTTCTGGAGTTCGGGGTTCAGGATTTGGGAAAAAATTCTCCGTCACTATTAAAAGTTTCTGGACAAGTGAAGAGAGACGGACCACGAGTTTCCAAATTAGAATCCATTCGCGGCGCCTTAACACCCTATTCCCTTTATTTGTATCTCTGGACAAGTCTTGTCAAAAATGTAGTATACAGTGTGTTGAATCCGTTACCATAATTTCTTTTGAGAGTACATATTTTAATGTATATCTTACCGGGTTCGTTGCTTTGAGTTGGAGTGGCCGTGTCCGGTCGCAGGGTCGAACTCGAGCCTCCGATTAGGGGAGGGGCGGAGTGCGCAGGGGACATACGCGGTGGACACTTAAATAAGAAAAAAAAACATTTATCTAGCAGACTCAATGGCGTATTACTTTGTTCAAAACTTCAAAAGCTGAAGCCATTATCAAAAAACAATGTTTTCATCGCTTAAGGAGATACGTTTATCGCCAAACGTGAGCTACATTTGAACGGTCAACGTAAATTCCTATGATGGATGGCCCTACTACCTACCGCACTACATATCTATCGTCAAACGGAAATATAATGGCCGTTGCCATATTTTCACGTTAAGTTCTGACTACACCTACGTCAACATTTCCATCGGGTCCGATGGTGGCGTTTCGCGTTAGTGTGATCTCAGCATTAGACAACTGACATAGTGAACTCACGTCTTTATCCATAAAGCTCTCGTGTTCCCGCTCCTTCGAGGCCGGCGCGGTGCCCACTCTGCAAGGGGATGTTGCACTGTAACTTGAAATATAATCGCTTCTATTATTATATTACCGTTCTTATCACAATCAACAATGCTAAATCACTAGTGTGCCCTAAAACGTATACCTTTAGTTGGTTACGTACGAGATACGTGGCGTGCATTTGGGGATGCCCGTGTCCAGAAGTGGACAGGAATAGGCTGATGATGATAATGATGATGATGAAGAGACAAATGGTGCTTCTGGATGACAAACTGCAGATGAATTTACTGTGACGTGTCAGACTTTTACGGAGGTTCACCAGGGTAAGACTTTTACATTTAGGTAACAGTTACAATATTCTATCAAATTTACCAAAACGACGAATCCAAACTGTCCTTGGCAGGATCAATTGATTCTGCATCATTCCACACGACCCCGTAGCTTGTAGAATTTGATCTTGAATCTGAAACATAGAAGATCGATCTAAGATAGAAATTCCTATTTATTATTGTCATTTACGATAGTAAATAGGAAAGTTGCACCAATTTTAGAAAAGATAAGAAGTGCAAGGTTATATTGGTACGGGCATGTTATGAGAAGGGATGAACGCCATGTGACTTAAAGATTGATGAGTATGAATGTCTATAGACTTAATAGTAGAGGTAGGCCGAAGAAGACATGGATGGATTGCTTGAGAGATGATATGGGAGTGAAAGGAGTTGACCAGAGATGACGAATGACAGGCCCGAGTGGAAGAAATATACATGTTGCGCCGACCCCACCTAGCGTAGGACAAGGACAGGAGAATTATGATGATGATATTGTCATTTACGATAAATAGGAACACACTAAGCCTTGTAAACATTAGGTCTTGTAGTTATATTTACCTCTTTCTTTTTCAGTTCTATTCGGTGAATTGGCTATACTTCTCCTAGCTACATCTTGAAAAGTGACCGGCGAATACATCCGCCTCTCTTCCACAGGTGACGTCACAGTAGGAGCGGGCGTATTGGACCGCTGTCCTTGAGGACTCTTCAGCACCGTCGGAGTCATCGGTTGGATTGCCATTACACTGGCAGCGCTGTTGACTAGGGAATTAGGTCCAGAATTGAGAATAGCGTTCGGTAGGTGGGCCAAAAATGTTGCGGGGCTAGGTTCTTTGTAGTTCATCTGCTGGGCTGAATATTCCGCTATGCTGTCTCTGACGTCTGCTGCTCTCTCCCACTCCAGCTCAGTTCCGGGCTGTAGTTGTGGTGATATCATTTTTGTGAGACATGGTCGAGATTCTCTTCCTTCCAGCCAGTAAGTTTTCATAGCACCTACAACGCATTGAAAGATTTTTCAGTTCAATACTATGTCTTTAAATTGGTTATTAACTAATTTAGAATTTAGCCACGTTAGACCTTTTGTTATAGGTTTAAAATTCAAAGGGTTGAATATATAGGATCGGAAACCTAACCGCCCTAACTTTTAAATACGTTTAGTTCTTAGGTCCTATATCTGAAAAAAGATCTCAAACTTTAAATACCTTTTCCTTTAACCTGTATCTCCCCTCTCTCCTGCACCATATACGATGGCGAGAGCAGTTCCCTGGTGGTCTGCGATATGTGTATCCTCATGGCTTCAGAGGTGGACTCCATGCGGGAGGCTGTGTTCACGGAGTCTCCGAAGAGGCAGTACCGAGGCATCTTCAGCCCCACGATACCAGCCACTACGGCACCTGAGTGCACTCCCACTCTAATAGAGAGATGAGAACCTGCAATAAATAAAGATCAATTTAAAGACCATGGTTTAACCCAACATTATTATAATTATCTCTAAGTGAAATGCAGTATTGGCAGTGAAGAATCTAATAAAGTGTTGAAGATAACTTCCATAAATGTAATTTTTTCAGGTGGGAGACGTTTTGTCGACCGGTTGCTGTTACCACCATACAGTTGCGTAAAACCCGCCAAGTGACTCTGGCCTCTCTCGGTCAGATCGCGTTCCGGGATCAGCACTGTACGAACCGGAGCCAGGGGGGACCATTGTTGCGGCAAGCGCCGGACCAGTGGAGTCTTACCGGCGGTAGGTATTGTGCGGGCGGAGCGGGTCAGCCCGCCGGTGCGGGGGCCCTTCCGTCCAGCGGACTGGCCAACTCGTTGAATCTAAGAACTCTTGGCAGGCAATGTTAAATAAATGCGTATTGTTCCGTACCAGTGCTAGGATCCTTTAAGTCAGTGATCGCGTCCACCATATCCAGAGCCATGTCGCAAACTTTCTCAGCGTGGTTGTCCTCCTTCTCCGGAGCTCCAGAGACCACCATATATGCATCCCCTATTGTTTCCACCTGTGGGAATAGTAACTCTTTGAAAAAGTATTCGTGGTGATACTAATACTTCTTTTTTCGTGATCTTACATCAACCTTGTGGTACTCATGTTGGACTATTTGCTATTGACTGAATATAAAAATCCTAGTAAAAATTTCGTACCTTATTCTTGTGGCAGATTACATAACACTTGTTTTACCTACCTTATAAACCCTGTTCCTCTCAGTCAATGTGTCAAAGATAGAGTACATGGCGTTTAGCATTGATACCACCTCCATGGGTGTGATCCTAGAGCAGATCTCAGTGAAGGTCACCACGTCGGAGAACAAGATCGACACGCTGTCGAACATCTGAAACGGATTTTACGATTAAGAAGATAAAAGTGAAACTAGCAATCCCTAACCACTAAATTCATAATGAAACTATGCAATGTATCTTGCGTAACCTTGGGATTTAGTTAGTTGTATATATGTAATATACTTTGTAATATGTAAATTGAGTCATGTAAATGAATGAACATTAAAAGAAAACATTTTCCTAAAAAAGAATTACATATTATGCTTGAAAATGTAACTAGTAATTACTAAGAATGGGAGAAGTGACATGGACAATAATGGACATGGCATAGTTTTTCCGAATTAAGAAGACAGAAAAACTAATATGGCGTTGTCATGGTCACGCGCACGCAGTGAGGCAAATATTTTCTTATTTTTATTTTACAAAGTATTGCTTTTGAATTTATACAATTGTTAGTTAAACAGAATGTAAATTAATGTAAGAAAATAAATTACCCTAATATCCTAGCAAACATTTTTGAATAAGAATTTAAGTATAAATGAATCGACATAATGATTTAGTTACGCAACTTGCATAACGTGTAATAATGTACTCGGAAAATAAATTACTGTAAACAATTTTCCGGTATCTTTACGCTCTAAACTTCGCCAAAAAGAAAATTGTAACAATAGTTTTTCTGTGCTTAGCAATTATTACAATCCTCAAAGGTTCGTAATCACTTGAATTTACTTTGGTAATAATATCACTCAAGTGAATGTTATGTTAATAGTTTACATTCGCATCTTGCCCCTAAGGATAATCCTTTGTTATTATATAAACGAAAACAAAGGTTATTACAGTTAAGCTCCAAACTACAGTTTTAGTCACGGATGGTGGATTATTTAGGTTATTTTCCACAAGAAGATTATGAAAGGGAACGAAATGTTTCGTTATGAACCCTTCATCTAAGCGAATAAACAAACATTTCTGGATTTTAATAGCAATATGTCGTATCAGCCATTTACCAATGGCTGTTGTGTGTTATATTCGGTAACCTATATAATCATCATTGATCTTAGTACCAATGCATATGGTAGGTTGACATATCTCAACTTTGGTTATTTTTCAATAGAAAGGTCTATAAGTAAGCTTTAAGAGAGTGTAAGTTTAGTATTCAAATATAAAAGAATTTAATATGTTAAAGAAAGAAGTTGGCGTAGGTAGATACTAACCTCACACGTGTCTATAGGATTCTCCCCGTTCCGCAGCCTGTCAGCAACCTGTTTCGGTATCATCTGATACAGGAGCTCGTCAGTCCGTTTCATCTCTTCGTCCAGCTTTCTCATAGACTCCTCTAATTTCTTACTCTTCTGTTGCTCTTGGTCTAACGCTAGCTTGAGTTCCACCGACTGCTGTGTTCCAGCCAGCATGAGGTCTCTAAAATAATCGGAATTGTATTAGGATTCAAAAGAAACCCTTTCTTATGTGTCTTGTGTGTGCCCTGCTCATTTAAACCGATCGCTGTGGAGATAATTGAGGGAGTCCTATGTCCAGAAGTAGTTTAGTAGAAGTTATTTTTCGGCGAATATCAAGATGATTTTCATGATTGTGACCTACATTTCAAACGGAAAACGCTCAAATGTAGTTACGGGCCAGGCTTACTACATTGAAGCCAATTGAAGAACAAAATATAAGTTTCTTCGATAGCTACAAAACCACTGCAAAAAGAAACAGAATAAGTATATTTAATGACAGGTCTTGCTAGGAAAATAATCAAGATTTTACCGGCTAAAATCGTGCATAGACAAGTCGTTGATGTAGAGGCCGGTCGACACGAGCGCAGACAGGTCCGGCATGACGGGCGTGCCCAGGTACATCATCATCCGCCAGTTGTCCATGTAGATCATCTGACCTGGATCATAATATGGTGATGTCAATCATACGTTCATATCATTTGAACGAGTGTAGGTACATAAGTTCTAAGGTGCTTAAAAATTGTCATTGTCACCCCCGTGATGATGACAGACTACGATGGTGGCACGGAGTAGCCTTGTCATCGTCACCGGACTTGCAAGGGAGCTATCAGCTGTCACATCTAAATTGAAAGTTGTCAAAATTCATAAAATTTAGTAAAATCTTGGAATTTTTGTAACTGTTGCTTATAAAGTGAAAACATTGTTCAACAATCAGTACCTTTAGCATCTTGTGACTGGGACATACTTATCAATTTACTCAATGAACATAGGTACAAGAGTAAGATATACCTATTACCTACTCAGCTTAGTGTGCTTATTTCAACATACTTATTGTAGATTATTGAGTTTCTTAAGTGAATTCAAAGACAAACTCACACTACGCTAATTTTCAATTAAAACGTGACTGGCATCTTGCTTAAGTATTATAATTTCTCCAAAACGGTATACCCCCACTTGCCATAATTTCAGTTGCCCGAATTTCATTTGCCATAATATTCAAATGCCCGAATTTCATTTGCCATAATTTCATTTGCCCGAATGTTATGTTTGCCATAAAATACAAGTGACATAATTTTAACTGCCCGAACATCAGATTCCATAATGATTCGAATGCCATACGTATTGTTATCCATATTTTAATTGCAATAATTTATGCAACAGAATTTTCAAACGCCATATATGTCATACTCATTGTTTACTTTATTAGTTACGTGTTAGAAACGTTGTTTCCGTGCCATTACATCATTTCCCACCGAAAAAGCTTGTAAAATAGGTTAAAAGAATGATAAAAAAAATAGGTTAGGTTAGGTTAGAAACATGAAAGACAACGCACGAGCCGAGCGAGCGAAGCGAGCGTGCCGCGGCAGCGGCCGGCGAAGTGCCAGAAAGCCAATCGCTTTTTAGGACAAATATTTGGCGTTAGGAGTATGGCGCTTAAAAATTCTGTTGCATAATATTATTGCAATTAAAAATATGGATAACAATACGTATGGCATTCGAATCATTATGGAATCTGATTTTCGGGCAATTAAAATTATGTCATTTGTATTTTATGGCAAACATAACATTCGGGCAAATGAAATTATGGCAAATGAAATTCGGGCATATGAATATTATGGCATATATCTTTCGGGCAAACAATAGATAACCCTCCAAAACAGGTGAGATGGCTTGTAATTTGTTTTCATTTTGCGGTAAGTGCTTATCTCGGGTGTACATACTTACATTATACGCTTCTAAATTAGCCGCAAAAGTCACTACGTTGCGGCTTATTAAGAAGAGCGTAAATTAATGCAGTTTCAACTGTTCTAAGCAAAACTTCTACGGTGTTGAGTAGTTGAAAAACATCTATATATCATTCCACGATTCAAAACGAAAAACATACTTTTTCTTCTTTGCTTCGTATACCTATAATATTGAATTGATCCAAACTAAGTTGATAAAGGTTTCACATATCTGACGCTGACAGACATATTTACATAATTTCTTATTAGACCCAGAGCATAGTCTGGCAAAAAAAATAGTAAAGATAAAAGTCTAACTTAAAATACAAAAACTAAAATCTATAGGCCCAGACTACAGACTGGTTTTGATAATATATATCTAAGAGTGCGCATAATGTGTGTATCTTACTGAGTTGTGTCAAAAAGTGCTTGTAAAGTATTGTGAGTACTTCAATACAAGGTAGGCTTAAACTTTAACGAAAATTGTGATACATAAAGATTTTGTAAGTATTTACGTATACTAAAAAAACTTCTTACACTAGTCTTAACTATGCATAAGTATAAGTTTATATCGTATTCATACAATGTCTATATGTTTTGCATGTGCATATTGTAGAACTCAAAATTCGAAGCTGTGAAGATAGGAGCTAAGAGTGAACCTCTTGCTAGTGAATAGGTTTAGAAAGAGACATATTTTGTGTTGACATGAATCTTTCTACTGTTGTACCTTTCAGGTGTAAGTTTATAACATCAGGCAATCTTCTTCCGTCATAAGCATAACGCTCCTTTACCGGTTGGGCTGAAAAGGTCAGTACGATCAAGATATAGAAAATAAAAGAAAATTTGATGATTCGAAAGTAAGAGGGAAATGAGACTCCATTCTCCATTTCTTATTTTGTTTTTAATAATTTCGAAGACTCAATCCTCTCTCCTTGAACTCCGGACAACACTATGTTTTTGTGATAATTTGTATTATGGCGCCCAACGTGTGAGTACTTATGTTGAATAGTTAAATCTATTGTGTTTCGAATTATATTGAGAAATTTAACATTTGCAATACATAGTTCCAAGAGAATACAGTATTAATTAACGATAGACATAACTTGTCTTTCTTTGTAAAAACACCAGCGAATATTTATTTCCTCAGCATTATGTCTGCTATTTTGGTCGATATTAACGTACTTATATAAAGACACGATTAAGCAAACCATTAGACACTGAAAGGGTCGAACTATCCGATCGTCCTATCAGATTAACCGTTGCTAAGTGTCCTCAATGGTCCTAGGGCTGATACTAAGCTCGTCGCGTTTGCAATGGAAACACAAAGTACTCGTACTTACTTGTTATTCGGAACGTGAGTTCTGAAGTAACAAGTACTTTGGCGCGTACTGCTAGCCATTCCGTCTTATGTGTGTTAAGATTAAAAGGGTTGGATAGTCCCTATATTGTAGTGGTTCAAAAAGCTATGTGTTACAAACCTACAATATACCTAGAATAGGAATATAGCGTCAATGTTAATTACATGAAATAATTTACTTCAAGAGTGTAGTTCAAAAATTTTAAAACTTGTATCATTGAATCCTTCTGGAGATAATGGGTATCTTCAAAAGTCGACAGAAGAGACGTTATTCAAACTAGTGCCTAAGTAGTCACATAAAATATTATAGACAATGTACAAACCTTGTTCAATCAAACAGTTACAAACATGCAACGAACCGACTGTTATTCCATTACAAAAATAAAATATCTTCAGTGTTATTACATTGGATAACTTTCACGAATCATTCCTTACATACTTACATGCAAAGCTATCTCATAATACAATTTAAACTTTCTCAGCCCTGCCGACAAGCCACAGCTAAACCAAGATACATAAATGATGATTACGTCTTTCTTAGCCCTGTTCATGTACATTCCAATATCGATTCTATTCTTCAACAAACAAAGCTCAGATTTATTCAGCAGAGAAATCGAAAATAATCCTCGCGAAATAACCGCGACCTGTACTCGGTGATAGCGCTTTCTATTGCCTGTAACGTGTTTTTAGACGTTAAATTTTTTATATCTGCTAAGTTTCAGCTCTTAATTTTTTTTCTTACATTATTATTTTTGTCTGGAGTTCAAAATTTTGTATGCTTCAGGTGTGCTTAGAAATAGGATCTTAGTTTTGTTATATTAAAAATTGTGAGGTCGTTAAAGTTATAGAAGCTTTCCTTTACTGATAATCTGAATAATAATACTAAACCTTTTTCCAACTATAGTATAAATTTATAACTCGTACCAAATATTTTTTTATCTTTTCTTAACATCTAAGTATTTTTCTTTCTTTCAACATATAATCAGAGGTACACAAGTATCACAAAACATATTACGGTATTTAAATTTGGGACAATGCGAAGGAGTCAGAGAATAAATTCAATTTTCTCTCCATGACTGATGAGGGTAAGCATTTGAGCATGGAGGTACGCATTTTTGCCGTAGTCCCACATATATTATATTACTACACCATGTTACCCATATTATAATAGTGTTATTCTTATTTCCTCTATCTTTTATTTATAGTCACTGAACTGTATTCTTACAGAAATGAACGGTGAATCTTATACATATTATTACAGTAAACAGATGTATGTACTCGTATTTATTGGGACATTATTTGTGTACTTACTTTTAACTTAACCAGTACCTAACTGCTTTATTATGAGATGTACTTATGTGATGATCATAATGTAATCATAAGCAGAATGGATTTTAGTTAGAAGGAAACAAAATAAGTGTTTAGATCGGCAGATGTTTTTCTCATGTGTCGTTTGTGAGGCTGGCTTTACAGTCACGCTGACCATTCCCTTATCACAGAATTCATAGATAACGTAACTATCCCTTATGAAACGGTTAGCTAAGCACATAATTTTAAAATGTTAAACTTTCAAAACCTACTAATTTAATTGTGTAATGTATTGTTAAGCTTAAATGTTAAATTGATAACAGTGTAACAGAACAGACCTTTAGTGCAACTACGAAGGACTTTAGTGATAAGTTTTAGTATCTAAGTTCTCATGTAAGTGATGTAATATTATGTCTTAATGAGAATAAATGTCTTTAAACCTAAACCTATGTTATGCCTTATAGTATTTGGTATCGGGCGAATGCGCTGACCAAGGAGAATAACTAAAACTGTCCCTTATGATCTACATGCATTGTTCCGTCGCCTCCATTAGTTAGTGAGTGGTCAACTAAAACCGGGGTCATGGCGACTACCAGTGCCGTCAGTCGTCACTAGGGCTTTGCCAAAAGTGCCCAGGTACTGGGTACAAATCCTGGAGGGTCGCAGAAATGACTAGACCAGTATCTAGTTTTATTTCTCAAGGGCGCTACAAAGAAAGCTCGCACCCGGCACTTAAAAGGCTAGTTACGAGTACGACACTGGCGAATACACAGACGCTTAGCCAGCTTTTTATTTTTTCTTACTGATATACGATAATGGCTTGGAGTAGCCTCGTCATCATCACCGGACTTGTTGGGGAACGGATGGCTCTCACCCTTAATAACACACCCAGACACGGAACAAACATCGATGTTCGTCACACTGGTGGGAATCGAACCCACGACTCTTGGAATCGTAGGTAGTGATTCTAGGTCACTAACCACTGTTTGAATTTCCAGTTTGAATTGATTTAGTTCAATCTTGAACAGACAGGTTCGTTCGTATACATGTTTGTGCTCACGACTACACTCACCTTTCAGCCTCAGATTCTTCTCCGTAGTGCCATCAGACTCGTCGGACAGCCGCAGCAGCTCGTTGCGCTTGTCCGGTGCCTTCTCATGCATCACCGCTTCCACCGTCACCAGCTCGAAGATGTTGTTGGTGCGGTTGAGGATCTGAGCAGGGAGAACGAAATAATATTTTAGGTGCTACTTTTTAGAGTAACGTACCTAAAAAGTAATAACGGGACCCTATTATTAAGCCTCCGCCGCGCCCTCCGTCTGTCTGTCTTTCTCCAAGCTGTATCTCATAAACCGTGATAGCTTGAACGCTGAAATTTTCACAAATGATGTATTTCCGTTGCCGCTATAATATCAAAAAAAGTTAAAAGATCAAATATTAAGAGGGGTACCCCATACAATAAATGTGTTTTTTACATAATTGGAACGCAACCCTTCGTGCGCGAATCTGACTTTGGCATCGCCGGTTTTTTTATTATGTTTTTGAAGTGAGTACTTTGGGCTGGGTAAAACATAATCTGGCGTCAAGACAAGTGATCTAATTGAACATTTGTAAGACGGAGTCAGAGTTGACTGGCCGGCGCGGCCTAAAAGAGTAAGTAATCTCCCTTCCTACAACAATCAAAAACATAGCAGATATATATACCTACCTATCTAAATAATGAATTCATCATCATTCTCCTGTCCTTGTCCGAAGCTAAGTGGGGTCGGCGGAACATGACGTGTACTTCTTCCACTCGGGCCTATCATTCGTCAGCTCTGTGTCTACTCCTTTCACTAACATACCATCTCTCACGCAATCCATCCATGTCTTCAAGACCATACCTAATAGTTACCGTGATAATTAAAACTAGGAGTGGAATTGGAATATAGGTATAAGCTAAGGTATATTCACTCACAGTTTGAAATTTAAACGCTATGAGTGGTCTGACCAGGTCGAACCAGTTGGTGATCTTCTTCCCCACGAGGTCTGGCAGGATGACCATGAGCGAGTTGCCGATGCTACGCACCACCATGTCTGATCTGAGGAGTGAAGACGGTTTACAAATAACACAATAAGTAGAATCGAGCATTGATAAACAGTTTTCAATGCTCGACTGGCTCAATTACGCATTGGATATGGCTCCTGTTTCTTGCGCCAAAAGTCGTGGGTCCAGTTTCCATTCGGGGCAATATTTTTGAAATAGATGTTTTGTGTCATATTAGTGTTCAAGTTAATGAATCCGTATCACTTAGTTTTGAAGTCACTTACTTCGTAATCGGAATAATGCTACTATGTTATTTATTTGTTTAGTAAATTTATTATTTTAAATTATAAAACCTAAAAAAAACAGAAATACAAAATAACTTAAATCTAGACTAAAATGTGCAAAAAAGCTTTCACTAAGTATTATGCCGTGGCCCTACGGAACCACGACGCTGAACAGTGTTATCTCGTGTAGACCTATCAATATTATTTAGTATTTTTATTTGTTGCGCTGTAAATCTGAATAAATACTGACCCAAATACAATGCAGAAGGGAAATATCTCGAACAGCACAGCGGCGCTGATCGGCAAGTGTTTCTCCTCGCGGGTCATGGCGAGGGAGGCGAGGGTGAAGGCGCGATTGTCAAACGTCAGTTGAAAGGTCACGTGGACCGTGTCGAAGAGGAGCTCTTCCCGAAGAAGCTCTATCCGCATCTCTTTGTGGTAGAAGTGACGCGCCACCTGTGATATGAACGCATGGAAAACATCATAGCGTATAACGTTAGCACGTCATTAAGAATATTCCAAAAAAGCGCCATCTACAAATTCTTATTTGAACTGTCATGTCAATCTTACGTCCTGAGTACGCGCCATCTATTGGCACTACTATGAACTTAACTTAAATACCTACACAAGCTAAACTTAGAATGTGGGTGAAAATAATGTTTGATTTTAATTAGCAATTATTTAAATGACTAAACCAGGCTCACACATAATTAAATGCCATACACATATGCCATGCCATATACATAAACCAGGTACATAATGTATTAAAAACACTTGGGACTTAATTTTTATTGGGAACCTGTAATTTGTTCAGTTGAGTAAGAAATTTATTATTAACTTATCAAATGGTTCTTATCTACAAGTTCACAAAGCATTTATATTAGGTAAATTCGCCTAATTTTATACCGGGGGCGTAGCTCAGATGGTAGAGCGCTCGCTTAGCATGCGAGAGGTACCGGGATCGATACCCGGCGCCTCCATCCCACTTAATAATCGGGAGCTTTTTGTTATTTTTTTAAACTGTATTACATTATGTATCATGAATTTTCTGTTTCTTATTTTTATTATTACATCAACTTGGTACTTGTTTTTTATTTTCGTAACTTCATTGATAATTGGAGCTAATTCCCCCTTTCCCCGTAGATCGAACTTAGGCTTTTTGACAAACGGCTCATAACTATTTTATGGAACAGACAGAACTATAAATTGGATTTACTTTACATTTTAACTGACCTCAAATAAAGGAGGTGCATCTGAGTTATCGATCGTATTTTTTTAAATGTGTGTAACCTCAGAATAGGCGTGTCGACTGGGTCAAAAAAAAAGTTAGTTTATACAAAAATATAGGACACATATTTTTTTGTTTTTCAATTGATTGAAAAATTACAAAATTATAGCTTATCAAACTTCTGGACTGGGGGCTTATGACGTCACGCCTAGGTAAAAATTGTACCATAACGTGACGTCATACGAAATTTCTAAGCACTGTATCTTCATAATTTCTTGTTTGTGAAACAAAATAAAAAATACGAGTACAATATTTTTAAATTTTCTAAATAACGGACTAATTATATTTTTTAGTCATATCGCCTATTCGGGTAAACCGATTTGAATATTTTTATTGTATAAAGCTGTTGCTTCCGTGTGCCATTTAAGTATTTAATTTGGGCCAGTGTTATCAATGACATCCATGACAAAACCATTATACAATATACCTAAGTAATTTTCTTTAGGTATGTACATCCGCTTGTTTGGATTCGTTGCGTTGGAACTAAGGCTACGTCTACACCGTGAAATTTTAGTGGTTGTTTTCCCGTGGCAGAACGACTTGCCTTTAGTAATACTATCGAATCATGCAAATTATTCCGCGAAAAAAAAAAATTTTTTTTTCGATTTTTCAGAATAATAATTTTCCAACTTGAAAACGAGAGAAGTTATCGTTGTTTTTGAAGATGTGACGTATTCAGGTACTGCTTGCCGCATGAAATCGATGCTTAAAGCTAAAGAAGCTCTTCACCCTAAGTCATAAAGCGGTTCGAACGTGTTTTCCAGTTACGGTTAAACCTTTCGTAAAACCGGCATTTTTTGATTTTACCAAAAAAGAACTGCACACATCTTTTGTACTACTAAGATAGAATCATTTTACTGCGGGAAAACAACCACTAAAATTTCACGGTGTATAGACGATGTTGACATGATGACGTCACTACTTGAGAATGCATAATGCAATAGTATCTTAGACCGCCCTTCGTGATCTTACCTCTCTGATCTGCCCCATAGCGTAGTAGACGAACCCTCGCCTCTTCGACCGGTAGTGCAGCGTCAGGCCCTGTCTCGTCTCGTTCTCACAGATGAAGCTAGGCGCCCGCATACGCGGGTAACTGAACTTGAGGTACTCATGCAGGTTGTCCAGCCCGTTCAGGAAGTCCCGCATGTGCCGGCCCAGCACTGATAGGACGCGGTCGTAGCCGTACTGAGAGACGAAACCGACGAAGTAAACCCCCATCTGGTCCATGAATTCGCGCTCTGATATGCCGAGGACCTGCGGAAGGGAGATAGAACTTTAGATTTACTATAGTACATAGATATACAAAATATAATCTTAATACACATTTACGAAAATATTATGATTATGACTATAATTTTTAGAAGTACAATTTATGTAGATAATTCGATTATTATTATTTGAAATCGGCGAGTCATCTATCGACCTTGCATTTGTAGTGATATTTTCCTAAAGGTACATAACACCTGGTTAAAAAATTACACCTATTACGTATTCATTAATATGAGTTAGGTAATACTTAATCGTTATTATTGCCTGCCTCTCCAGTAAAAATGCCAGTAAAAGCGCCACTGTAATTTCCATAGCAATGTTAATATTTATATCTTCATTGCACTGGAATAAAGGACAGAATGAATAAAACATAAAGATATTTTTTTTTTTACAATAACATCAGAGTAGGAACAATAGCTCCCATGAAATGACTACATATTATCACGAGGTGAAATTGATTTGAATAAAACTTTAAATTGATGATCGGCCAAACAACATAAGATTTAAGATAGCTACTAAAATTTGTAATGGTGCACCATGGTGCACAAAAAAATGGTTGCAATTAATAGGTTCAGTTTTAAATACATAGTTTCAGCAACATGAGGGGTAAAAATATCGGTATAAAACAGTAATTCATACCTACCTACGTATAAAAAAAATAAAAAAATAAATGAAGTTACGTGGACTTAATTTATTTTGAATTGCTAAGTTGTTAGTTTCCTTCAATATTTAATGCATTTGAAAAAGTATTTTTTTTTATTACGAGCTTTTAATAATATGTATAATGGCAGAAGAAACACTAAATTAAGAACAGTAATTAAAAACCAATTTACTTATAATATTGAGCTGAAATACTGATTGCAAACGATATGTGAGTACGTCATGATGAGAACGGTTAAAACGAAAAAAAACTTCTTAAATACCCCGATAGACACGAAGCATAGTAGGTGTGGCTAATATACCTTAATTTCGACTGTTTACTTATCGGGGATGTAACTCAGTGGTAGAGTGTCTGCTTCGCATGCTGAAAGTCCTGGGTTCAAATCCCAGCATCTCCAAACTTCTTTTTGCAAGTTTATTTTATTTTAACTTACACTGGGACAATGTCTATGTGTGTAGTAGTTTATATAAGTCGAATCTTTTTAAAAGTACTTTTTTTCTAAAACTTACTTCGACTTAATTGTTTATGAAACTTTTGAAAAGCATGTTAATTTTTAGTCTTTTCAATCAGGCTCAATTAAGGTAAAAAAAAGTCTTTAGAATCTAATTGTACTTATTCATTATATTGTTTTAATACTATTATTATAAAATAATAAATATAACTGCCTCGTTGGTCTATTGGTAGCAAGTGCTGCGTTAGGACCGAGAGGTCCCCGGTTCGAATCCGGGGTCGGGCAAAATTTGTGTGAGTTTTTCTGTAATGAAATTACTCAGCCCGGAGTTAGGAAGTTGGCGGTTGAACGCCCGTGCCTCGGAAAGCACGTTAAGCCGGTGGTCCTGCGCCCGATCTCTCATCGGTCATGTCGGATTGCCGTCTCACCGAATAATGAGAGTAAGGGAATAGAGAGTGCACTTGTGTTTGCGCGCACACTTGTGCACTATAATATGTCCTGCGCACTTGGCTGATCTCAATTGAGATCGGCCGCCATGGCTGAAATCGGTCGGACGCCTTTTATTTATTTATATAAAATATAAAATGTAGGTAAAAACAACATTGGGATGTAAGTTTTCCGTTTACATCTTTTCAATGTGTAAGCGGTGTGTACAATTTATTAACAACAAATTATAAAATAATATTATTGTTGCATTCATAATTTAAATATAGACATTTAAATAAAATACATAGAAAAAAGTAAATAAAAAATACAAAATGTTTTTCGTGGCCCATGAGGGGATCGAACCCGCGACCTTCGCGTTATTAGCACGACGCTCTAACCAACTGAGCTAATGGGCCGTTGTATATTACAGTGAAATTATCAATTTGTTTATATTATTAGTGTGATTATAATAAAATCTAGATTTAATAAATAGTAATCTCCGAATTTTCGTTCTATTATTAGGGTTCCGTACCAAAAGGGGATCCCATTACTGAAACTTCCCATTACGTCCTTCCGTCTGTCTGTAACCAGGAGGTGATAGCTAAACAGTTTAAATTTTTGCATAATAATGTAGTGTCGGTATTTCCAAAAATAAAGGGAGGCCAAACAACAAACTTTATATTTTACAATATTGGTTCGGAACACTTCGCACGCGAATCCGGCAGGCACTTTGCCTGTTTATTTTGAGTATAGGATTCCAGCACACAACACCTAGTAGTGGTTAATTAATGAATGGTATTTTTTTTATAAATTTTATATGATACACTACGTTACCTTAAACAATGTAATAAAAAAACAATATTTTGATTAATATTACTCTACAAATAAATATTTTATAATAACTGCTCTTTCAGCCCTTTACCGCTCCATTGTCCGCTCGACGATACTTACCTATTGTTTCCTCTTTATATAAAACCATCCTATAATCTCATGTAAACCTACATCCTCGCCCAGCCGACTGGACTAGTCATAAATCTTCCGCGGGTATCTGTGTACAAAGGGTGTGACAAAAGACTATCCTATATTCCTATAATTACACGCGCGGAATGTCTGCTACACAAATAACGAAGAAAGAGTATGTTCGTTAAAATACCCATTTTGCATAATATTTTATACGTAGCGTGAAAGGTTTAAAATCATTTAATAATTCTAAGCATAATTATCGATACCGATCGAAACTTCGGGTACTTTTCGAAATTACGAAACATTTACCGAGTCTATAAATTGTTCGCGCAAATAAATAAATTAGGATTATTGGCTGCAGACTGCAGCTAGTATCAGTCGAAAAATTTTACAATTCTAGGGTATAAAATATTGTTAATGTTAACTTTTTGTTTTGGCTACTGTACGAACTATGAACCTGCGAACCACACGCTTACAACAAAATAAATCGTAAAGTTAAAATTTATCAAATGATACTGTATGAGTGTAAGAATTCTTTATCTGAGTGGCTCTCTACCCTAAATTACAATGACGTAGAAGACATTCTGATCAGAAAGTTCTAAATTCTAAGAATTTTTGAGCGTAATGAAATAAAAGTAATACTTAATTAATATCCTTAAACTGAGTTAAAAACAAATCTTACAATTTTAATTTATATTTGGTTATGTATGTACACATATTATGTGAAACATCCTTACACACACAAACACACACAAACTCACAACAGACACACACACATACACAAAACCCACACAAACACACACTTATACTCTACAGATCTACTCTACATTTATAATCGAAATGTATGTAATTTTAATAATTGTTATGATTTTATTGGAAGAGCGAGGCTTTCCCAACACAGGCGTCTTATGACTACCTTCTGGGAAGCCCCGGCAACGAGATTGTTAAAAAAATTATGCAAATAAATTATATACTTTTTTTTTAACTATAAAAATCTGTAGAACGGAAAGGTAACCTACGTAAGACTCACGTAAGTAACATCACCATATTTTTTTCATTCAGATTCAAACGACACCATCGATTAAAATGTTGACAGATTAAATTAGGTCAAATTACGGATCGGATTGTACCTTCTCACCTAATTCAACCGGTTAAAAATAAAAACCGATTTACACCCGTGCGAAGCGATGATAGATTTATCCATATTTTTATACGGTATTTATAACTCTTTGACTTCAATGGCGCTTCATTCTTTGATACAAAGTGGGCAAGGCAGTTTTCAGTGATTTGTGATTCATATTTATATATTAACTGGATTATCCCTATATTGGCTACATGGAATTAAGCATTTTAAACTTAAATTTAAATTTTTTAAGTGCTAAAGCTTGCACTAGCTGTAATAATATTTAGAAAAACGGAAAAAATTCAACTGCCTCACCGCGGCCCGGGGATTCGAACACCCGTCCTTCCGGGAATCGCGCCCAGACGTGCATTACCATCACACCAGACCAGCAGCTATTAATTGAAGCCGTCGAATTTTTCCCGTATATGACCTGTTAGCCACAGGTGGCGCCATCTACTATCAGTGATACACACTGACAGCCGTAGACATCTCGTTACAGAAATGTAAACTACAGAAAATGATGACACACTGGCAATTAATGTAAATTTAAATTTTCAATTAAAATCTTCAATTAATAGCTGCTGGTCTGGTGTGATGGTAATGCACGTCTGGGCGCGATTCCCGGAAGGACGGGTGTTCGAATCCCCGGGCCGCGGTGAGGCAGTTGAATTTTTTCCGTTTTTCTAAATATTATTACAGCTAGTGCAAGCTTTAGCACTTAAAAAATTTAAATTTACATTAATTGCCAGTGTGTCATCATTTTCTGTAGTTTACATTTCTGTAACGAGATGTCTACGGCTGTCAGTGTGTATCACTGATAGTAGATGGCGCCACCTGTGGCTAACAGGTCATATACGGGAAAAATTCGACGGCTTCAATTAATAGCTGCTGGTCTGGTGTGATGGTAATGCACGTCTGGGCGCGATTCCCGGAAGGACGGGTGTTCGAATCCCCGGGCCGCGGTGAGGCAGTTGAATTTTTTCCGTTTTTCTAAATATCATTACACCTAGTGGAAGCTGTAGCACTTAAAAATTTTAGAGTTACATTAATTGCCAGTGTGTCATCATTTTCTGTAGTTTACATTTCTGTAACGAGATGTCTACGGCTGTCAGTGTGTATCACTGATAGTAGATGGCGCCACCTGTGGCTAACAGGTCATATACGGGAAAAATTCGACGGCTTCAATTAATAGCTGCTGGTCTGGTGTGATGGTAATGCACGTCTGGGCGCGATTCCCGGAAGGACGGGTGTTCGAATCCCCGGGCCGCGGTGAGGCAGTTGAACTTTTTCCGTTTTTCTAAATATTATTACAGCTAGTGCAAGCTTCAGCACTTAAAAAATTTAAATTTACATTAATTGCCAGTGTGTCATCATTTTCTGTAGTTTACATTTCTGTAACGAGATGTCTACGGCTGTCAGTGTGTATCACTGATAGTAGATGGCGCCACCTGTGGCTAACAGGTCATATACGGGAAAAATTCGACGGCTTCAATTAATAGCTGCTGGTCTGGTGTGATGGTAATGCACGTCTGGGCGCGATTCCCGGAAGGACGGGTGTTCGAATCCCCGGGCCGCGGTGAGGCAGTTGAATTTTTTCCGTTTTTCTAAATATTATTACAGCTAGTGCAAGCTTTAGCACTTAAAAAATTTAAATTTACATTAATTGCCAGTGTGTCATCATTTTCTGTAGTTTACATTTCTGTAACGAGATGTCTACGGCTGTCAGTGTGTATCACTGATAGTAGATGGCGCCACCTGTGGCTAACAGGTCATATACGGGAAAAATTCGACGGCTTCAATTAATAGCTGCTGGTCTGGTGTGATGGTAATGCACGTCTGGGCGCGATTCCCGGAAGGACGGGTGTTCGAATCCCCGGGCCGCGGTGAGGCAGTTGAATTTTTTCCGTTTTTCTAAATATTTTAAACTTATTTCTACAGATAACTTGTTAACTTTGGGCCCAGAGTAGTGTTTACAACTTGTTCTCTAATGGTTACCTAGAAGATGAAATGTGTATGCGTTCGTTATTTTTGAATTACACGGGCATTAGCGTGATTCAGTAGCGCTACCATGAGTTAGCTATCGAAAACTTACGAACGTTATTGGTTTTTTCATACCACCTATTTTAGTTCTTGGCGTTACCGCTAGGTTCGCTCTAGGTACATTTATGGTGGCGCTACAGAGCTCGGTGAACAATTACAAATTTCTTGGTTTGCTTTTCGTCCAGAATTTTATGGATCATTATCTTAACATTATTATATCTTTGTCTTAACCAACACAAAATAGGCATAATCGTCGAGTTGCTCAAAAATCCCGTTTGACATTTTTTTTTATTATTAAATTGTACCTTACTCATTGCCACCTTGCTTACCATTGCTTCGAGGGCCCTGCAAGATCGAGGCGATTGTCCTGTTCGTCCTAAGCCGCCGTTGCTTCTATCATTTTGTCTTTTTAAATTCCGTCCCACTCACCTCCTGTGCCTTCTTCGCGAGCCTGGTGATGAGGTTCTCCGGGTAGACTTGGTGCACGGAGAAGGACGGCTGCTCGACCCCGGCCTGCCGCCGGATGTCCTCCCAACGCTCCTCGCCGTACGTCTGCCGGATGTACTCCGCCATGTTCTCTAGGAGCAGGCCGTACATGGTTCCGCTGTGGAAGAAGAAGACGAAAAGGTGAAGAAGAAAAATATTATGTTCTTTGGGGAGTTGAGTAGAACCAGTTTTGTCGTCATAACCGGACATGCGGGGGAGCGGATGGCTCTAACTCCTAAAACCAGATAATGGAATCTGTAGTGGTGGATTGTAGCTAACAAGACCACGTTTCAGAACACTAGACTTTATTTCACATACATAATCGTGTATCTTTCACGTAGGCTAGACACATCTGTTACCCACGATGTATGTACGTAACAGTTTCGTAAAATATTCAAAACAATCCTTGTGAGTTGCGTAACATAATGTCTTCTACTTGCAGCTTTAGTGGTGCTGGCAACTTTAAATAAATTAGACTTAGGTAAGCTAACGGCTAGATTTAGTGTTAGTCATCTAGAAACTAATTCTATCGCGTAGTCAATGAATCTCTGAGCTCCATTTGGGAGCTATTGTTAACTTCTAGTAACTATTGAGTTTATTTGACGTAGTTTCACAGTAACAAATTGAACAAATAATGGTGGGTGCTGTTTCAATCGAGTCTACAAAGTAGAATGTGGGCGAACAACATTGAAATAGATTCATGTTCGATTTCAAATAGAACATGAATAGTACAGGTAAATTATGTTAAGTTCATTAACTTGGGTGTATAACAATTAATTACTAATTTCGAAATCTGTTAGGTTACATATCAGGCAGAATTATCAAGTAAATCAATATGGGTTAGAAGACAATTTCATGTTAATGTATTCCCTCACGTTAATTAGTTATTAGGCTTTATTATTGTATTTAGGCATTGTTTTTCTCCAATTTGTGGTTTGAAATATACTTAGTTTCAATTTTATAAAGTAGCATATCCATTAAGTAGTAGTGTATGTGTCGCAGTCGTATTGTATAATCCGCTGTATTACATTACGGCTAGCCGTTATCAAAAACAGGGCCGTTATGTATTACGGCGGATCAACGATTAGCCGGATTGTCATTACGATACGTTCTACATTTTGGCGACTCACGATCAGCCCTATTGCACTTTATTCAATATTTTAGGGTGACTACGTCATGTGATAACAAAATAAAACAGGGTTTAATTGAAAATCAATTTTAATGAGAAAAATAAAGGTTATGTACCTACTCGGTATTTGTACTTTGTGTTGCGTAGGTGCGAAAGTATAAAACATAATTTAAAAACTAAAGTTTTTTTAAGTAATTAAGAATTAAAAACTAAGTAAGTAATACACTTAATATTTAGGTTTAGTATTTTCGAGTAGGTACTTATTTAGAACACAGAATTCAAAATCTTTGGTAAGTTGCGTTTTGATTCGTAGGTTGGGCATAGGGAGACAAATATTTCAATGGCCTTTTATTGAATATAAAGTTTGTTTTGTACGGCATGTTTTCCTTATGAATTTCCATCAGAGTATCGAAATATTGCTCCATGGGTATTACGCGAATGGTATGGTCCTCAGGATTATTTTTCTTCAAGATAAGATAATCTTCACCAGCAACATTCATGAGGTCATATTTTTTGCACCAATAATACTGTGTAGGATTCCGCCGAATACTAGAATCCATAGGCCATAGCCACTTTAGCGGTTTTGATATGCAATATAACCTCTAAAGCTCGTTATTTTGTCCATGGTTTTGTAACTGTTCCACACTAAGACGAATAGAAACAGTTCAATTGCACGTCAAATTTATTCTTAAAGTCACTATTCACACTCGTATTTGTTTATTTTTTTAAAACCACTGTTAAAATCACATTTTTGTGAAACATTTTCTGTATTCGAGGCTATTGTTGTTGTTATGACAGGCAGCGCCGCGAGCGCTAAACATAGGAACTAAAAACTGTCAAAGAGGCGGTTAACGACCCGCTCTTTGACATTACGGCTAGCCGCATTAAAGAACGTTTAGCGCCGTATACATCCCGGCGGAATTTCATTCAGCCTTATTCAATCCGGCTAATCGTCGATCCGCCGTAATACATAACGGCCCTGTTTTTGATAACGGCTAGCTGTAATGTAATACGGCGGATTATACAATCCGACTGCGACATATGTATACATTAATAAAACGTTGAAATACAACGCGTTGAGCCACGTGGATTTAGGAATTAGTGCACCTGTCAAGAGTGTCAGCTGTTTGCCACAACAAAAGCTAATCAGTCCTCTGCCGCTAGGGCGGTGCAGTGTGCATCTCTCCATAGACATGGGAAACACATTGATATGTCGTGAGTTACCTCACTCAAATATAGTGTAAGTAAAATGCATCAAATAAAATGCACTGATCTTTTAACTCATGTTAACTCAACAAATGACTATTTTATCTCGTTCTTGATAGACAGTGGACGTTACTATAGCCAATGTTATCATTTACTATCAGCTCTACACCAATAAATTAATTTAATGATTGCCTGGAAAGCATGGCGTGAGTGGAAACCATGGAATAAATGAAATCTTAATCTTTCTTATTCTTATCTTGAATCTTTCATATTAACTCCTCCACATGTTCCACCGATCCTTTTCTTTTTTATTTCAATGAATACGATTTCTTAATCGTTCACTTTAAAATATTGTTTTTTTTATTATGATAAAACATTGACAAATTACATTAAAAACGTCAGTTTGATTAAGTACACACAAATAAATGAGTTGACTGGCTCGGAGGAACAGTGGTTAGTGACCCAGGTTCGCCGGTTCCAAGAGTCGTGGGTTCGATTCCCACCCGGTACAAATATTTTAGTGACGGACATCGGTGTTTATTCCGTGTATGGGTGTGTTAGTAAATTTGTGTATCCACTGTTGTTTCTGATATCCGTAACACAGGTCAATGTATGTGATGTTGGGCAATATTTATTTATTTGATTAGTTGATATGCAGCGTAAAACCCATCTCTAACGCAACACTGGTACCAAACCAACATAATCCCTCGTTGATTACTCTATGTCACAACTTGACGTTTCGCATGCCAAATGTGGAATAATTTATAGTTGTTGTTTAGCAAGTTGCAAGTTTATTAATTGCTCGAAAGCTCTGAGCGTTGGGTATCATAGTATTCGAATAAATTATTACGCATGATATAACAAATGTGAAGCAAATGTACCTAACCAGTCACAACTATCTGTCCGGTGGTTGGTGAACGGTATACGGGTAAGCGACCCCGGCTCCTCGAGCTACTATCAACTCAGTCCAAATCATCCGAGGCGATAGTATCCTTCCTCCCCTTTTCCTTCCCCCGTCATATATCCTTGCTATTCGTGGGAACGCAATAACCTTGTTAAAACAATGCACAAGGCAGAATGGCGGCGACGTGGTCCACATCCCGTCACGTCACGTTTCCCACAGAGGTGAAAAGTGGATCGCTGGAAGTGATCTCTGCCTACCCCTCTGGGAAAAAGGCGTGATTGTATGTATGTATGTATGTAAATGTACCTAATATTTCAAGGTACATAATATAATGATTGTCACTTGGAAATAAAAATTATTATATTTGCTTTTTTCTCATAAATGCAAGTGTGCAAGTACGATATTAGATTGATGTTTAATAATAATAATTTGGATTGCAGTTGCAAATCTTACAGTTTTTAACAACATCGTGATGAAATGACTGTTAAAATAAAATATTGAATTTAGAAAAAATGTTTTTGGAAGCAACATTTATAAAGGGAAACACGTGGCTCGTACCCAAGCCCAAGGCTACGAAAACTTGAAGACTGATGACCGAAGTATTATTTAATATCAGATCAAAGAAACTTGAGACGTAAAGTGGGTTCTCTGTAGTCATGGTCACTTCCTTAACAACATTATAGGTGAATTTCCCAATGAAGGCTATGCTATTTTGCTACAACTGCTACTTGATTTCTTTTAATGGAACATGTACTATATTATATTGTTTTACTATTTAAAACGAATGTCATCAAAAGCCTTTACCTTTGTGTCAATAATATTACCATCATTATTGAGATCTATTAGAAAACAAGAATTCAATAATCACATAGCTATGTAGACGTAAAATATAAAACTGTATATCGCGGATATACTGCGAAACCCAGCTATAACTCGAAATTTTCGATAAATCGACTTATTGATACCCAAACTTAACTGCGAAAACGCTCTAAGTCCTAAGTCATATACTTCTTATATGACTTAGGACTTAGTGTTTTCGCAGTCGAAAGGGCGTGAAAAATTATGAGTTTGGGTATCAATAAGTCGATATACCTATCGAAAATTTCGAGTTAAGTGGTTTTCGCAGTATAACGGCGATATTTAAAGTCAAATCTATGTACTGTTGTACTCAAAGTCAAAGTATTCATTGCGAACTAAGTGAACATAGGTTTATAGAGTAATATTCTACACATATCTTGTAATCTGCAGTGGAAATACACCCTAAAATCTTTTGTCTCAAAGGACTCCAGGAAATTGATACAGGACAAGATAACAAAACATACATAATTACTTAATACTCGCGTCTTAAGACTGTATAGTCTTAAGACGCGAGTAATATGAAACATCAACATCACCAAGAAATAGGTATCTATATCTTGGTGATGTTGATGTTTCATATTATTCTACAGTGTATAATGTATCGTGGGATTTTGTACAACGAATTATACTTTTTAACCAACTTCAAAAGGAGGAGGTTCTCAATTTGTCTTTTTGTAACAAAAAAAATAAATAATAAAAACGTGCTGTCATATTTTTCTGACTTCAGAAGTTTATATCAGCAATAAACACTTCGATATTTCCTATCCTAAATTAAGTTGATGACGAGTCGGGCTTTAGGTAGGTAGTATATCAAGTTGTACCGTACCCTTTCCCAATCTATTTGATCCTAAAAGGGCACTGTGTACATAAACATTTTACGAGCAATATTTACGATAAAATGTATAATCTCTAAAGCCCTTTATTTTAGACTACATTCCTGCTTCCGTTTAGTTATGAAATATATTGTTTGATTACGGCTTTCAGCGGGTCTGTATTGAATATTCCTCATAACTTTGCTGATCATAATTTTGAATAGGAAACTAGACAAAGAAAGTATGAAGTGACATTCAGACGAATTGATAACCTCGTCCTTTTTGAAGACGGTTAACAAACTAAAAACAAAATAAAACAAATATGCAAGGGGAGCTCCAATACAAAAACGTGTTTTTTTTTTACAAAATTGGCACGGAACCTTATGCGAGTCTGAGTTGTTGTGGCCTGTTCTTTACGTAATTAATGATACTTACACATCACAAATCATTTGCTAATCAACACTGAACGCCGTGCCTAAAATGTCATCGCAAGGAATATTGACAGTCGATCATCATTGCCAAAATGCGACCTCGGTTTGGTGCAGGCAAAGAGTGCGGGTATTTTTAGCTAGCCTCGCCACTCGCTTTATATTCCAGCGTACTTTCGCTATTGTCCCGAAAAGGATCCGAGACGTGATCACTTTGTGAAATAGACAGCTATTTGGCACGATTCAAAGGTATGATATTATTAGAAAATTCAATCTAACTGGTTTAGACCAGTTCATAATAACATTGATGCGTTATGAAAATTTATTAGACGAATAGTAAATGTCATGGAAAAGTTGCTGGGTCTGTTAAGGTAAAGTTGTTAGGGTTATCATTTATTAGAGTTGTATTTTTTTACTATCTAAGATCTAAATGGATGGAAGCTTTGCTTCGCTTTTGTTTCGTCGCACAAATGAGAAACATAATTATTTGAATTGTTTGTGCTTTAAGTCTTCTTTATTTAAGACGTTTCTTATATAGAGTTAAAATACAGAATACTATAGAAATCCCCAATAAATAGTCCATTAATAGAACAAATATCTCTTTCATTCCGAAGCTTTTTGTATCAAACGATTCTGTTCCATTCAATAGGTAAAGTTATGAATGGAATGAAAGGGATTCATACCTAATTAAGGAGTTGTCAGATAGCAACTTAAGGTTTCCTTAGCCAAAAATGAACATTCAAAAACAAGTCTGATAACTTAGTGGGTATAAGTTACCAACCCAAGATATGGTATGTCAAGAGGCTTAATTCATAGAAATTGCTATACATATTCCTCAACAGAAATAGACATTTATATATAAAGGAATTTAGCACATAATTAAATAAAATTCTTTGTAGGCACGCAACGTCTTAAAAACACGTAAGATTCCAAAAGAGTCTGCAAAAGATATACTTAGCCAGAGTTACAATCTACTTTGGTTTGAGAAATAAGCTTATGTTAGTTATTTTTAATGTTTTTTATAAGTGATTTTTATTTAAAATTTGAAATAAAAAAAAAAAATTTCTTATCTGATTTAGATGTAAGTATGGATGTCAGATTGAAGTAATAATACAGTTATTCTAGGGATAAAGTAACTAGTAAAGTAGAACGAATGGTGCATCGACCCAAAATGTATCTTGGCCGAAGATAAGATACCCTACATTATGCTTGCAAACAGTATAGTCGAAAAGTCAAAAGTTGATTTACTTGCGATCAGTCTAACAAACATATCGTTGACCTAAAAGGTAGAGACGGGTTAGTTGTGTGCATGCGGAAATAAAACTCATTACCACTTAAAGTACCATTGATTAGCGAATAAAATTTAAATACCTTCCCTTCATTCGGTACCCGTAACTTGCCGTGCCTTAAAAGGGCCATCACGTTTACAATGTGGTATTGTGTCTAATATTAGCCCCGCCGGCCACACATTCTACTCAGCACGTGTTTCCTGCTAATTTGACCTCTATTACGACATTATAAAGTGCAAGGACATTTGAATTGGTAATCGTTTTGTGTGTAATTTTGATGCGCGGTTTATGGAAAACATAGTCAGCAAAATGTCTTTGTTTTATTAATAGACGGTTCAAAATTGTGAATAAGCTAGCCTGAAAATATTTAGAATTAGTAAAGAATCGGCTTCTCGGTAACTCAGGGTTTCGAAGTCACAATCTTCCGAAAATCGCATTAGCATAGCTAATTTAGTTTTAGCTATGTTATCTGTCGTTCTAGCATATAATCATTCCACTGCGATACGAGGCAGTAGCGATAATCTCTATTCTTCACATACACACATACATGTATAATGTGTATTAATATAATAAGAGGGAGTATTTGCTAATATGCGAATGACAGCTTGGAATAAGACGTGGCATTGACATTGGCATGTAGTAATGGAGGAACGACAAACTCTCATCCCTCATAGCAATTCGATACGTAGCATGTATTACGGTAGATACCAGTTGGGCTACCATGAGTTTAAAACTTACGCGCTCAATATCGACTACGTAAATATGTCTATGAAAAACATGTACAGCGCCGGCTGGTGGTTACGCGAAGAACTACAATCGGCCATATGAAAAAAACAACTCGATAGGTTTTTAACGTACGTAAGTTTACGATAGCCAACTCATGGTAGGCCCTCAGGGGCGGTTCGTCCATATGATTTACCTGATCTATTAACTATCGAGCTTTTACGGCCTCCAATATCTATGTATAATACATGAGATTGTATTTGTAACCGTACATGATAGATTGAAGATGCTGCTTTAATCGTTACTTAAATATTACTTATAAATGGGAGCTCTGTCTGTCGCTGCTGTTTTCATAATAAAACAACTGCAATTATATTTTGGTGCACATGTAGTCGAGAGATTGAAAAAGTAAATATGCAACTTTTTAACCGACCAAGCTATAAGAGAGTTATGTTTTACGTTAGTTAAGTTAAGTTACGGAGTCGCGAGCGGAATGCTAGTATTAAATAAACCAAAATACCCATTGGGTTACCAATATGTACATCCATTTCACTAATCTACCAGGTCAATGTTTAGAATTCCATGGGTGGTAATTCAATCAATTTTATTAGGTGTTTTAGCCCCCATAGACCCCATAACAATCGGCCACGCCTCACAATTAATAATACCATCGACACCATTAAGCCGCCATAACAGCAACGATTCATTCGATTAGTCTCCGTTCAATCGAATGAATAAGATTTTGCGTCAATCGCTCAAAATGGGTAGTAATGGGTAGTGGTTTATTGATCGCTTCAATAGCGGCCAGGCAGAGCATGTGAAAAACGCTAATGTTGCCTTTGTGTCTGTTTAGAGACCTGTTGCACTACTAACATTTATCTACATAATAAAATCACAACGTAATAATAAAACAAGTTCCAGCTGTCTGTCTAAGCAACATAGATCCCTATGTTTAAAACTACGATACGGATTTTCATACCTTTTTTATAATAATTTAACAGAAAAGTTTATTAATACCCAACGCGAAGCGCAGGCGGGGCGCTAGTTACTTACCTATATTTATATTTGTTATTTTCTACTTAGTTAATTAGTAGTATAACACGTGTATAATATATCCTTCTTTAACTAACTTAGTTGCATCTCATCTCATCAAGCTGCCTTAATCTTATTTTTAACATAAGATGACTTTGAACGTACCTACACATATATTTTTGTCGATCTGTTAAACCTAGTGGAGTAGATACTTCAGGTAAGTAGGTAATAAACATTATTCTGTGCCTCATAAAATATATACAAAAACAGTTATATCGTTAAAAATTGGAATTCATTGAAACATTCATCGTGTAAAAACACCAATAACAATAAGCAGAATTGTTTAAACGTCAGATCAAATTATTTGATATCTCTTCATTTTCATTTGGAACAACAGAAAAACAAAACGGAACAAAAACGTTGAGTAAAATCTTTCTCAACGGTCGTAAATGAATTGAGGGCCTCCGGTTCCCGGTACATATCTTCTGTGTTCTGTGAAAAATGCGAAAGTCCTTGAGTGAGTGCTTATTAAATTTCTGGAGTAACCGTCGTCACAGTCAATTGGGAATGACAGTAAAAACTTCGCAGATTATTACGTACCTACTTCATAATATTATATTCGATGCTTTACCATAAATTATTTGTGGGTCAGTTAATTTTTATCTAGGTACCATATAAAAATATAAATAAAAACTTTTTAAAATATATAAAGATCACTGCAGATACCTATGTACTTTATTCCCCAGTAATGCAGCGTCGAGGTCGAAGAATAATATTTAACGAAATAAAATCCAGGGTAGACCCCTCATAAGACCTCAAAAATATTGTTTTAAAATATAATTTAAAGTGTGTCCAATGATTCGCATGATTTGTATTTAGACGAAGACTCTTCACTGTTTTGTAATCCATTGCGAAGCTGGGTAAGATTTCAGGAAGCCGACGAATTTGAAAGATGTATTTATGTATTATTTATTTATTACTCGTTCTCTTGACTTGCTTACATTGCGGGTGTCGAGTAAAAGGGCCCTTTAATTCGACACCCGCAATTCAACGCTAATCTAGTCACTTTTGCTGCTTTATTACTTTATTTAACTGCTTTATAGACTCCATGTATACGTATAGAGTTTGAAGAAATATATGTATAAATACTTGAATAATGATGAATTAAATGTGTAATGTACAATGTGACAATGTGACATTAAAACCTAATTTTCCGTTAAATCGCAAATCGAAACAGAAATAAATTATAGCAAATTACTAAACTATAATTTCGTAAGGTAAGTACGAAATGTTTGTTTGTGGCCATTGAACAAGCTAAGAGCATTTCCCTTCCTTAACCAGTAAGAATGTAATTATGACCCACTCATAAACTTAGTCGATATAAAATCAGTTAATACCCGGGGAGCCGGGTGGCACAAATTGTGTTTACTTAGCTAATGTAATTGGGTGACAGAATGTATTTGCTGGCTACTTATGTAAGTATAGCGTAGTAGCGAAACAACTTAACACATGTGTATTAAATGATCAACTACTAATGGGTAAACTTCGGCGTTCTACTAATTGTTTTCGGAATTAAATGTTTTTCATTCAATCAAAGACGCAAGTATTAATAGATTTGAAATATGATTTGTCCAGAGATTGAAGGTTCTAAAATTCATGCCTGTTGCACCTGATCCACAGGTAACATCATCATAATCACATCAGTCCATTCCTGTCCACTGCTGGACATATAAATAAATAAAAATAATTTATTTCGCACAATGTACTTATATAGTATTACAGCTGAAAACATAAAAAACTAAAGTTAGTAGTATTTCAATAATAGGCAATATAATTAGTAACGTTTTGCAGGCAAAACATGCAGCTCCGTAAACCTCCTAAAGATGGCTGCATCCATCCTATCAGCTATCATCGCCAGGATCCCGTTATCCGCTCCCCCTAACTCAGATATTCAGATAACATGACTATACTGAACTAAACTTTAAGACTATTAAAAAATACTTTTATTAAACGGTTTTATTTTAAAAATTTTTTTAACATATAATATGTGTTTATGTATGAATTAAATTAAAAATCTAACTTATAGTTAACATCGCTGTTTGACTTAGAAATTTCATAGATATAAGCTTTTTCTAAAACATTTTTAATATACCAAGCTCTTTGAGCTGATCCAATGAACTGATATTAAGAAAACTTTCTGCAGCGCTACTAATTAAGAACATTTTTAAAATTTCTCTTTTTCGTTCAAAGTTTAATTTAATTTCTAAAAAATTATGAGCGTCTTTTATAGCCAATTAATATAGGATATCCTATTATTAAAGGAGAGTATGGCTCTTACCTTCAGAGTGAGTTTTCTATAAAAGTTCTGTCTATACAGAACAAGCTGAACAGACAGATACGAATACTATTGAATATCACCATTCATAGGCAATATAGGAGGTAAACATTAACCAGAATGTGTATTAATGAAAAAGTTTATCTATCTAGGCATATAAGGCAGTTAGATTCATCCGGTAATTGTAGAACCAGATGCTTCTTGACCTCGCTAAGATACTACTAGTAGTGTTGTGTAAGGTCCTAATTTCGGCCGCGGTGGCCGATCTCAATGGAGATCAACCACAAGGATATATATTAATGCACAAGTTGTAGTCTATTTTTTCCCAACTCAGGCGGCAATCCGGGCAAGGCGCCGAGTACACCTGCCATATTTTAATTTGGGTTCACCCAGGACTGAAAGGCGGGACCTATCGGACCATACGGTGCCTGCCCTACTTACCTATTCGAAACAAAGAGGAAGAAATATATTATGCTACTACATCTATAGAAGCGATATATCCAGGAATGTCAAGGTCATACAAATAACCTATATACCTGTGTCCATTTGTAGCGTGTGGGTATGTTTTAGTGAGCTGTGTGAGTTTGAGTCTTTAGAGTAATATTTTTAATTAATTTAATTTTAATTTGTTCGCCTGTGTAATAGTAATAGTATTATATTATGCACTTTTCACCTTCTCTGATTGTAATAGCGTAATATAACTTAAAACTATGTATATAAAATGCGTTATTTGCTTTGTGATTTAGAAGATTATCTGTAATTTTTATTTAAGAGCTGTGGATTTTGAATAAACAAATAAATAAATAAATAAATAAATAAACCTACCAAAATATATTTTATTAGACCACGTTACAAAACTGACAAAAAGTTTTAAAGTAAATTATTAAAAAATAAATTCCTGATTCAGAATTTATACTTTGGGTACTCCCGTTTTGACGGAGTATCACTATTCCAACAGTGAGTAGACACGAAACAACTAACAAAGTTTCCAGTGGCTATTCTGACATCTGACAGTCCACGTTGCTACCAAAAACCTGCCTGCAATATCTACAGGAATACCTAAGCAAATGAACATCGCCTTAATGGTCTTGCATTTAGCGGTCTTAGTTATAGGCCCATTAAATGTGGTAAGAGGTTTCTAGCGAATGCCGAGAAAGTACAGAGTTTATCCGTGTTTGTTTACCCCTCTTCTTAGGCAGCTACTTAATCATTTAATGAGATTCTTCATTTTCTGGTTAGCTGAGATACCAGTTTATGGTAAAAAGTTAAAAAATGTTACGGATTTAAATCGAAGTTTTTCTTCAATTATTTTGAAGAGAATACAGGATCATGAAGGACTTTACCATGTTAATACGAGTCACTAGCCACATCTGGGCTCAAGGTTCAGCAACATTTATCTTAGGTTTCCTAATTTATGCCGAACTATCTAGAGTAAAGGTCACCTTCATCATCAAGGATTAAAGATTAACCCTTACCCTTTTTCCAAAGTTGTTAGCTAAAATATCAGACGAAATCAATATACTCCTACTTATATCAAAAAGTAACAAAAACAGTACTGATTTTTTTTGGTTTTTGGTAGTACACAATATATCATGATATCATTATCATTATTTTTCATAATACTGCAATAGCATTAATTGTTTTACGACTTTGCTTAGCTAGATAAAATCTACAGTTACTATCGGAAATAGGGTCTATCTTCAGTCTAAACCTGGTTTATCGTCTCTTTGGGATTCGTAAATCTCAATAAGGGCCCTACGTGCCCTTTAAAATACACTCTTGAATTCAAGGACTATAAAAACAGTAGCTAGGTACTCCGTTATTTTTTTATATATTTAATAAATGTAGATACTAATAATTTGGTAAAATCTTTATTATTATCTCATCTCGTAGTGATACCATAGGTAGGTAGTGATTCCTTTATGATATTTAAGATTATTAAAAAAATATACACCGTGAAATTTTAGTGGTTGTTTTCCCGCAGTAAAATGATCCTATCTAAGTAGCACAATGGATTTGTGCACTTCTTTTTTTATTAAAATCAATAAATGCCGGTTTTACGAAAGGTTTAACCGAAACTTGGAAACTCATTCGAACCGCTTTATTACTTAGGGCGTAGAGATTTTTTAGCTTTAAGCTTGAAAAGAAAGATGGCTACTCTCGTTTTCGAGTTGGAAAATTATTATTTTAAAAAATTTAAAAATAAAAATTCTTTTTAAAGATTTTATCAAATCATGCAAATTATTCCTAATTTAAAAATTTTTAAATTAGGAATAATTTGCATGATTTGATAGTATTACTAAAGGCAAATCGTTTTGCCACGGGAAAACAACCACTAAAATTTCACGGTGTGTAATTCAAACAGGTATAAATTAAAATACTTATTACTTGCATAACTACTTAGATACGATTACAGTATCATAGTGCTTGTGCCAACACAAGTGCACTCTCTGTTTCCTCACCTTCATAAATCCTATGAGTCTGAAATACGACATGATCTATGAGAGATAAGGTGCAGGACTACCGGACTAAAGTCGTGCCGAGGCAAGAGCGTGCATCCATCCAATAACAAACTAGTTACCAACTTACTAACTTCTTAACCCTTAGATAGTTATGTTATCTGTGCCCCTAGTCAGATTAGGGACACATAGGGTCCAAATTATTTTAGACCTTAACCACCTCACATAAGGTCCATAACTATTGAAAAATTATACCATAATGGACCTGGCTAAGGGTTAACAGGAAAACTCACACAAAACTGATCCAACCTAGAACTCGAACTGAGGACTCTCTGTCTTTATGCGCCGCCTAAAAGGGCATTATAAGAGAATAGACCTACGCAGATGATACACAGACACTTATCATCATCAGCCCATATACGTCCCCACTGCTGGGGCACGGGCCTACCCTAAACGAGGGCGATAAGGCCTTAGTCGACCACGCTGGCCAAGTGCGGGTTGGTCGACTACACAACCTTAGAATTTCTTCGTAGGTGTGCAGGTTTCCTCACGATGTTTTCCTTCACCGTTAACCGTTAACCGTTTCCTTCACACAGGCACTAATTGTATCAAATACGTTAGATTTATTAGGGATGAACATGGACCCATCCCATACGGTTTAACCCTTACACGGCGGTCCCGAGCGGTGAGACCGCCACCGCTAATGAGATATTAACGACCCTCCCTCTGAAACATTTGAATCTTTTTATTCATATGAATGGAGAGGCATCTAGTACACTTCGCTTAAAAAGAGGAATGGCTGGAATAGTTTGCATTGAATTGCTCTTTAGTTTAACCTAGCACCGTACTTGCTGGGCGCCTGGCTAATAATAAATATCAGACGACTCTTAAAATGTTAACTTAACAATCTTGAAAGTGATTCCAATTCTTTTACACGGATTTATTTTAAATATAACAACCATAAATTAATTTGGTATAACTCATCTTAAAGAGTGCGATTTTTTTACAGTTTACAGTACAATTAGCTTACGTTATTATGAAGTGATGAATAATAAGAGAAGATATTTTAATTAATTAGGTACTTCATACTTAACTAAAACTTACAAGTGACTTACTAAGACTTAAGAAGAATATTATTTGAAGTGGAAAGATAATAGTAACGTATACTGTATACGTATTTACTGCTTACTACGGAAGAGATTATATTAAGCGAGGATTAGTGAGAGCTTTCCGGAGCTTTTTATTCCTTTTGTGCGTAAGAAATCCGTTAAGTAATCGCTTAAGGGATCGTTAGTTAAAGCTATTCTAAACCTTACTCGCTAGTTCAATATTTGAATGGTATCTGTTTAGGATTTTTTGTATTTTACATTATTTATTGTCCTGAAATGACATATAACAATATCTAGATTGTTTTTAGCAATAAACTACATTGAGCTTTTGCCTGGTATCCTCACTACGATTACTGAGTAGGTCCTATTGCAATATCTCCGATCAAGTATTTTGGTTTTTCTTAAAAAAATGTAATTTCATCCTATACCCTATTCATAGGCGAAGTTTGACAGATTATGATCTTGTATCTATAAGCGTTATATTGGAAAAGTGTCGGACCTTTCAGGCTTTCACTGTACATTTTTAATGAATAGCGGTAACAAACGTTGGCTAAGCGGCCATTAGTGGAGACAGCAAGCCAGCCGGGAAGATATGGTGCCGTATAATTAGGGTTGCCATAGGTAATTTTTAATCTGGATTATTTATTACAATGTTCATCTATCAATCTTAATTAAAGGCTTCGGACTCTGCCAGCAAGCTTCAAGTACTTATACATAAACACATCTCTTTCACTGGTTCAATATGGTGCAAAAAGAATGCTTGTACGGTGAGGAAAAAAATTGCGAGGAAACTTGCACACCTTTGAAGTAGTTCTAAGGTTGCGTGAAGTCGACAAACCCGCACTTGGCTCTCGCAAGAAGGTGGCAGTAATAACAACATGAAAAAGAAATGTTCATTGCTCAAAACTTTAAATAAAACAAGAGAGAAAGACAATTTATAAAATAAAAATCAACTTACAAACAATAACAAAAAAATCAGTTGAGCAAAAGGACATGACTTGTGCTCACGTAGGACAGAGAAGAGATCCTATCATACATACCTATAAGATAAGTCCTATTTTATATTTTATCCATATTACCGTATATTTAAATTTATCTATCTACCTTCAAAAATACATAATTATATGTAGGTAGTTTTAAGTAGCACGATGTCCACGCACGGTGTTTCATTGAGATGTAAATTGTAAGCCCGAATTCTCCGGACGCTATTAAACTAGGGCTAATTCGGGGAAATCTGGACCGAGGGTAACATACTCAAACTTATGTACATACTATTACACCTAATCTTGTGTTGTATATAGAGCAGTATGTTCCATATGACGCAATTAACTTGAGTTAGTAGGGAAAATGTGAATCATGAAAAAAGCTAGATTGCCGCTTGCTCTTAAAGACACAAGAAAACTTTAATTGCTATTATGCTACGGATTTTTTCCCTGTCTCTGTCAGTCCAGGTCTTTCATTTAACTTTAATTCTAATTACAACTTTACTTTCATGCTATCTCATTGCTTTAATTGTTCGTAAAACATCATACTACATTTTTTCTTACTAATAATACCGAAGCATAATGACGCGCTAGGCATAAAACACAGTTGGTATCTAAAATAGAATAATATAAAATAGTACCTGCTTTTAAACCTGTATTTTATTGTGATGGCAACCCTATGTATACCTAATAAACCACCCGACTCGGTCCAGGCTCCATCCCATAAAAAGCTGAGACCTCATAAATAACGGTGGCTGGTGCGACTCTAAAATTTGTAGTTTGTCATTAATTTTCGGTAGCTTTTTATGATATAATAATTATTATAAAACTTATAGTTTCATCATTGTCACGTTCGCTGCATTAAAGTTTTGTGTATTTAGAATAGAATAGATTCTTTGTTTGTGTAATCTGTAGCTACGAGTACCTATATTGATTTTACAAGTCTATGAAATTCATATAGGTATGTGTTTTTTTAAATTTCTTATTAAAAAAATCACATACCTATATGTACAATGAAACTTGGGTACATATTACTTTTAGGTGCATGCAAACTAATATGTGTAAGCCTTTAGATAATCTTTAAAGGTCAAATGTATCTTGGCCTATTTACCAATATTAAATCAGGTTTCGTACAGTTAAATCGCAACATAGATGAGACGAAATAATCAAGTTGTCCACATATTTTCAGTACCATTTACCCCAATTTACCCCTTTGTGTGGTTAAGCTTCCCTTTCATCGTAATTTCGGGGCTTCGTAGTATATGTTTATCGATAATACCCCAGTGCCGTAATCCTAACGCCCCGGATTTTCACTTAGGGTACAAAAATAACCTCTTTCACCGTTATTGATATCGCCCAAAGACCCAAAGCACCGCTATTCACTGCCGAATGGGTGAAATTCTGAACATTCGCACTAACAAGACGGTGAGGTATAACGAGATCGAGGACCATTTTTAGGGTTACACACTGAATGGTTAAAAACGGGACATACTGAGGCTACGCCGTCCCTGTCTGCCCCCTGTACCTATCTTAAAAATCTTTTTGGCTAGACAATTGTATTTTCATTTTCGAACGATGTATATTTCTAATCAAAAAGTAAAATAAATATTTAGGAGGTCTACCTCCCACAGTCTCTCTACAACAATGGTGTTTTTTTTGCTTTTTGATCAAACATTGCTTTTCTGTTATACAGTTGTATGTTTATAGAAAACATTTTTTTTGTATACCGTTGTACGGAATACCTACGGACCTCTTTATGCGCGAGACCGACTCGTACTTGTCAATTTATGCGGTATACCTTCTCTGATATAAACTTCAAAGTTGCAAGGCTTGGCCAAATATTATTCAACCTGCATTATCGAAGCGAGGTAAAGTTCAACGCCAAAGATGTAATAAATAGTTCGTAAGTTTAGCTTGTGAGCGATAGATTTTCAAAAGCTTCGTTTCTTATTCTTTACAGGTTATGACGCAAAGATAGTCAATCACTTTTGTGAAACGCTATGATGTAGGTATGACTGCTAATTTCGTGTAAGAATGTAGTGTAAACTACTTTTATGTATATAGAAAACCCCTCTTAATTATATGTATAGAATACTAATATCAATTAAAGTACGATCAACGTAAATAAGTAAAATTAAAAGCGAAAGTAAACTGATTAAGCAAAATAAACACAAAAGCAAGCTGGAGATCCGTCACATTCCGTTGCTCGAACCAAAGAGGCCCCCGTCCTCGCCGTGCGCTCGCACAAAGGCGTGACGTCACGCGGAGTTGCCAACACGGCCCTCCTGCAACGTGCATGCCCTCAGGCAGGAGGGTGGAGTTAAGAGCAATCTGAAATTTTAAAATTATCATCACATAAGTAATAAGTTCGGCCTATCATGACTACATTTAGCTTATCCTCACCAAGCTCCATTAGACTTAAGACTCTTTATAAAAGACTATAAATGCATTTAGCCATCATGTGAAATAGCCAAAGGGAACAAAATTATCTTTATACTTAGATAATCATGAACATTTTGGATAGGTTCACTCACTATACCTGGTCAGCGCCTATTCCAGTCACACCTTTAGTCTTAGGAAATGACTGCGTCAGCACACTATAACCATAACTGGTCAGCGCCTGTTCCAGTCACACCTTTAGTCTTAGGAAAGGACTGCGTCAGCACACTATAACCATAACTGGTCAGCGCCTGTTCCAGTCACACCTTTAGTCTTAGGAAAGGACTGCGTCAGCACACTATAACCATAACTGGTCAGCGCCTGTTCCAGTCACACCTTTAGTCTTAGGAAAGGACTGCGTCAGCACACTATAACCATAACTGGTCAGCGCCTGTTCCAGTCACACCTTTAGTCTTCCAGGTGCGACTGCGTCAGCACACTATAACCATAACTGGTCAGCGCCTGTTCCAGTCACACCTTTAGTCTTAGGAAAGGACTGCGTCAGCACACTATAACCATAACTGGTCAGCGCCTGTTCCAGTCACACCTTTAGTCTTAGGAAATGACTGCGTCAGCACACTATAACCATAACTCTGGCAGTGCAACCTTCACCTCTTAAGCTACTTCAGAACTTTTTATACTTTAATAGACAAAAATAAACAAGAATATTAATAAAAGTTACTTGAGAACGAATAAATGCCCTTTATTTCAGTAATTTCTAAAATTGCATAATTTTTATTCACGAAATGTAAAATTAATATAATGAAACGAAATTATACACAACTTGTTATGGATGATATGTACATAAATACCTTGCCAACACGGATTTATTGCCTGTTTAAGTTCCATACATCGATTCTGATCCACAGCTTAATATTTTCAGCGGCAGCGACTCCGTTGTAAGCTCGATTAGTCTAAATGTATTTGAAACTTTCTCCATCCAATCCCTCCACAACCAGGCCGTCCACATGTGGTCATTCCGTAACAAAGCTTCATACCATATTTTAGCCGAACCTTAGAGCTTATTTAACGCTTGATATCGTAATAAAAATAAGGCGTCCGACCGATTTCAGCCATGGCGGCCGATCTCAATTGAGATCAGCCAAGTGCGCAAGACATATTAAAGTCCACAAGAGTGCGCGCAAACACAAGTGCACTCCCTATTCCCTCTCATAATTCGGTGAGACGGCAATCCGATATGACCGATGAGAGATCGTGCGCAGGACCACCGGCTTAACGTGCTTTCCGAGGCCCGGGCGTTCAACTGCCGACTTCCTAACTCCGGGCTGAGTAATATCATTACAGAAAAACTCACACAAATTTTGCCCGACCCCGGACTCAAACCGGGGACCTCCCGGTCCTAACGCAGCACTTGCTACCAATATACCAACGAGCTTGATAACGTATCGTACAATCGGACCACGAAAACGTTGACGAAAATGATTCAATCGTTTTTAGCCAAAACATAACATTGTCGGTCATTTAATCAAAAGTAGATATCATACTACGTAACGAAATATTTTGCGTACTCACAGAACAGGCATCGTTAGTGTGGGATACCTTTGTCCTTTTCCGACCATGGGTCGCCACGGTGGAGTTCTTGCACCATCGTCACTTGATGATGACCTGCTGCTACTTGTAGACGGCGAACGGCCACGCTTTGTCCTATATTTGCGCCTACTTTTGTGTTTTCTTTTACTACCCATTATGTTATCGATAGTTAGTGGGAGTGGTATACATCCCAATTCTGATGTAAACTACTTTTATGTATATAGAAAACCCCTCTTAATTATATGTATAGAATACTAATATCAATTAAAGTACGATCAACGTAAATAAGTAAAATTAAAAGCGAAAGTAAACTGATTAAGCAAAATAAACACAAAAGCAAGCTGGAGATCCGTCACATTCCGTTGCTCGAACCAAAGAGGCCCCCGTCCTCGCCGTGCGCTCGCACAAAGGCGTGACGTCACGCGGAGTTGCCAACAGTAGGTACATTATTATTTTTTATTAGGAAGGTTTATAGGGAAACACATCACTTATCTTTTGTAATTTATAAGATGTTTTTGTACGCTTAACTAAATGTGCTACACAGTTACAATCTGTAAAGTAGGTACTCTTATTCTTCTACTTACGTAGGTAGTATTAGTATTCCGAGCCACAAGTATCTCCAGCACCTCTTAAAACTAGGTTCAACAAACCCCTTGTTTACCAATCATAGTACCTATTGTGTGCCAATATCTGTAAACACAGGACCTTTAATTAAATCGTAATTAGTGTCGAGTGTACCGACGTAATTGATGACTTTCGGATAAACATCCGAACTAGGCCGATACTCCCAAATGAGTTTCGGGCACCTACATAAATCTGGAGAAATCCAGGAATAGCTGCTTATCTGTAATAATTGAGATGATTATTTTGATGGTTCATTAATGTTCGACAAAACCGAAGTTTTCGGTTACAGCGGCCTCCTATTGTAGTCGACTGTCGGAACGTAAGTGCCACTATCATCATCAAGCCCGCTTAAATGCCGTTTCACCCCTCAGTTCTCTATTTGTCTAATGAATCTGAGAGATTCATTAGACAAATTTTGCACAAGCTGGTTGGAAGCAAACAATTTGATCAGTCATCTAATCTTAGAATTGTGATAAAAAATAGATCTATCAAAGGTTTTAACAAAGCAGATGTTTTTGAAGGCAGAACAGATTTGGCTATCAAAGAGGAGTTGTTCAAAACGGGATAAGTTCCTGGAACGAAGAGCGATAAGGGAGTGTAGTGATGTGCCGTCGCGGAATAAGACTCGAATTGAGACAAATCGAGATTGAATTGAAACACTAAGTAAGTTAAAAGAATATTTTCACCCATAAATTCAGGAGAAGTACACGTAACGCTATTTTGGTGAGTTTTTCTTGTTTTTATACCAATTTGAATAACATTTTGTATTACTATTTTATCATAATTAGAACAGTTTCTTTATAGTCCAGTCATTTAAGCTTAAATTAGGTAAGAGATATTGACACCCTAAAGGTGGTCTCAAAACCTAGGTTTTGAGACTACTTTTAGGACGTCAATATACAAGTATTTACAGACTTACAGCTGGGTATCTCGAATTCCAAGATTTTTTCCTAATTTGACTGGACTATTATGTCGATAGTTAGGACCGGGTATCTATTAGTTGTTTGTTTATATACCTATGCATGAATATAACATTTATATTCATCCATTTCATGGATTCTATAAAATATCTCACATAATTTAAATATACTTTACGATAATTCAACTCGAGCTAGAATCGAATTAGAATCAACTCGATTCAACAATATCTCGGGTTGGCTATTATGCTTTAGGGGAGGATTAAGGATTGTTTCAGTTGAGCCGCTTTGAAAAACGACAGTTTGAAACTGTAATTTTAATTTTGTATTTTGAATACAGAAGACTTGATTTTCTAACAATGAATTAGCTATGATAAGGTAACAAAATATATTTAAAAATAATCAAATACATTGATGTGATCCCAAAATAAGAAGCTTTTAACTTGTGTTACGGATTCCAGAATTAGGAAAACATACATTACTAATTAACTTAAATACATAAATAACATACAAAATCATAAAATAAATTTAAATGCTTACAACTAAATATATTCCCTAGGGGATGGGGTATTGTGTGGGGATCGACTCTACGACTGCTAGCGACAGGAGCACAATAGAAATACATTATCTGTTAAAATATACGCTTCTAACATGGTTCGGTGGTACAGGTGATAGACAGACAGACAGACAATGAAGGCGTATAATATATTTACTCTCTTGGTCGGAACTCTAACATCTTCAGTCTTCACCCTGTAATGTTCATTACACGCCATGGGCTTTGTATACAACTGACCCGAAGTGGGAATCGTTCGAACAAAGGTTATTAATATTCATATTCCCACATGTTCCTGATCTTCAAAGGATAAGGCTCCGAGGCATAAGGTATGCATGGATAAACAGCTTTAAAGCACATAGTGTTTTGATGTAAATAAGTCAATGAGGTAAGTGTATGCAGGCCATTTTTTGTAATGGGACACTTAGTACAAATAGTGATTGTACTTTAAATAAGTATGAACATTGAAATATCATTCTTAAACAAGAATTTATTCGATTTTCATCTGTTTATTTCATATATGACGTAAATTGCTAGGATGGAGGAAATCATACAGCACAAAAACAAGGTTCAATATATATTTTTTTATTTAATAAAATTTTCAGTACCTATGTATTTGAAAGCTGTTTATTTCTTACAATACGACGGTCCCTACGTATAATCACGTAAGTGGCACTTGAGGGATTTGCATGTTTTTATTGCAAAACCTCGAAATCAACATAGACTTTCATTTAGTTAACACAGAATGTCGAAAATGTGCCTAAAACATCCTTATATCGATGCACGACAAATTACTTAACTACACTACCACCAACGTAAAAATACTTAAATGGTAGTTAGGGTGTATTACTTCGGAACATCGCCGCTATACCCGCCCCCGCTGCCCCCGCAACTGCCAGTTAAGCGCTTTTACGCCCGAGACGGCCTAGGCTTATATTTTTCTGCCTTAAGATTGTTTTTAAACGATATTTCGTAAAATTGCTTGTATTTTTATGAAATCAAACAAACTTTGAACATTCCAAAGCCTTTATCACGATGTGGTAGTTACGTTATTTTACGTAGGAAATTTAAAAATCATTATGACTTATGTGGTAGTTGTGTAGTTTTACACCGGAGAGCCAAAATCGATGTTTATACTATCTACCAGATGGAATGTTTTTCGATGGAAAATATTATTTTAGTCTTGCTAGTAATTACCAATTACGTTATTTTACGTCGGAAACAGATTTAGTGACTGGGTGTGATTAAAGTGTTTGGGGTATATATTTTGTTTAATAAATTGCTGTGCTTTGCAAAAACATATTAATTGTTTAATAACCATTAATTTTGATACTTATAGCTTTACTTGACCCGGTTGTTTTTTTTATAATGAATTTTATTTTCAGACATTTAAGATGATTTAACCGACTGTGAGGCCATATTTTGTGTAGGAAAACTAATTTCGCAAATTGATTAAAGTTTTAAAAGCTTTCTAATCTGGGATAATTATAGTTAAATAACCACTACCACAATCATGAAAATTCTTCATTTAACAGCGCAACTGAATAAAAATTTGTGCAGTTGCGCTGTTGGTCATCAAATATTTAGTTGCATTAGGTAACAGTTTGATTGTGGTGATATATATAACTGCATACGTCATCTGCGACAGACCTCAGATTAAATTACTCGACCCTCCTCCGGGCAACTTCAAAAAGGAGACAACCCAAGCACTGTAAAAGTTTTCTATTATATTCTATTCACTGTTATTCTCAACTAGGTCCTGATGACATCACGTCAAGATTGTTAGTAGACGTAGCCAATTTTATAGTACTACATTCAATAAAATAAATATTTACCAAACACAAGAGTAAACGAGTTTCTGGAGTGTAGACCGCGTCTCGGCAAACACAGTGTGGGACGCCCTCAGGCCAGGTAAAGTGACGATTTGCCCAGGACGGCTGGTGGGAGTTGGATGCGAGTGGCCGAGAATAGGCGGGAGAGGCGAGCATTTGGGGAAGCTCGTGGTTAACAGAAGACTAAATTATAGGCTGATGACGACTAAGAACCCCACACCCTTCTAACTCCTACAGTCAATGCTGTAAGCTAAAGACGTCTACGTCTTGAGTAGGCGGTGCCAATGTTACGGTAGGAGAGAGTTAGGCCAATAAGAGTCCCACATATTAATAATGTGCTGAACATACATCCAGAGAGACATTTAGAGGACAGAGACATATTTGCATCCAAATTTCTATCCCAGCCATTCTGACAATGCCTTCTGAAAAAGCAAGATTAAGCAGATTTTTAAAAATTGCGTCAAAATAGCATTTTTTCAAGAAAAGGCTTCTTATCGAATTCAATTTGTACATATTTTGGAACATAATTGGACAATTTCACTCCACACAACCTTAGAAGAAGTTCATTAGAGTGATAATGGCACGTAGTTCATCTAATCGAAACTTTATTCGACAACAGCGGCTGGGAGGAAAATGGCTTTGAAATAATTGGTTTTGGACTGTGTGGTTGCTGATCTCAATGGTGGTCATCCAACTGCACACAATGTCCTAACATTTATTGTAATACACAGTTCTATTTTCTATTCTCGGTTAATCAGCATTCAAATACCACCCTTATAGACCAGACCATACCATAGACCACCGCCTTATCATGTTTTTTCCAATGCATGCTCGGCTCGTGTCTCAGCCAACTCCCTGACTCCAGGCCGAGAAATTATTAACACAAAAATGCTCAAGATTTCTCAAAATTTGGCCTAATCCGGTACCAGGACCCGATAACTCTCGGTCCTTACTCGGCGCTTGCTACTAATACACCAACGTGGCAGTCAAGGAGGTACTGTCTCAACTTTTGGTTAACTTATTTATTCTTAAGAACAAAATTGGCAAGATAGCATATTCTAATATGCTTCTTAAATCATCTAGACTTAACAGACGAGGGTCATATACCGTTAACAATGGTTTTATATTTTAAATATATTTTTGCCATTAAGGCGTTTTTTATTATTTCTATACACCGTGAAATTTTAGTGGTTGTTGTCCCGTAGAAGAACGATTTGACTTTAGTAGTACCTACTATCGAATCATGCGAGTTATTTCTTGATAAGTTTATTTTTAAATTTTCTAAAAATATTTTTTTATTTCAGAAGCGTGAGAAGATTTCGTACTTTTAAGTTGTGTGACGTAATCAGGTACTGATTGCCGCTTGAAAATTATGATTAAAGCTAAAAAAGATCTACCCCCTAAGTAATAAAGCGTTTCGAGCATGATTTCGAGTTTCGTTAAACCGGTATCTATTGATTAAAATTTAAAAATAAAAAATTAAAATAAGAAAAAAAATAAAAAAATAAAAAATACTGCACAAACATATTTTACTACTAAGATAGAATCAGTTTACTGCGGCAAAACAACCACTAAAATTTCACGGTGTGTATAGATACAAAACCCAGAATCCCGTATGTGTATATTATATTCGGCGTAAAATTACCTATTGGGCAGTTAAGGTTTTGGTCGATGTCTAAAATCCCCTGTAAACAGTAGGAAGTACCAGTTACGTCGTTTGTAGTGTGAGTAATTCCAACGTTAAAGTTGGTAAGTGATAAATAGTATATAAATAATAGGTAATCCCAATAAACTTATTTTTAGCTTTTTACGCAAAAGAGCACTTATTTATTCAGTGTGCCAAATTTCATAGCTGTAGGAATAATAGAACACGAGTGTTCACACATGTTTGAAACTTCAAAGCGCTCTCCTGTAAAATTTAGGTTTTGTAGATACGGTATTATACGTTGGGACCGTCGAATATAAATTCAACTCCAATTCTGCGTAGATTAAGAAGCAAAGGAGGCCTTTTATCGCCGCTAAAATCAGTCGTACAAAAAAAAACCCCTTTGTCCTACAAAGCTCTTTAATTACAGTTAAACTTGATTGAACCAGCTTTACACTACGTGAGGTTGTCGACCTTTTTATCCAGTTAGATCTTTTGTACCAGAGAAAAGTGTCCAAGTAAATAAATGGGATTCGCTCTTCAATCCGGCGATAGTTTCCAGCCAATCTAGGGATCAATCTATTTAAGTTTTCGGGTTCTACAAAACCCTAAACTAAAGTGTTCTATGTGTATCTAAACCACGTCAAAACAATATGTTATATACTTGGACATGTAGGTAAGCTTGCTTAGATTACTATCTACTCTATATAGAAAAGAAGTGTGTAATGGTATGTAGTAAGAATAATTTTCCTATTTTATAATCGTGGCCCTGAAAAGACCAAAGGTCTTCGTTTCGTGTCCCGGATCGGACCATTATTGTTTCACTGTTAATTTCAGCCTGGAAGTTGACGGTGTTGCAGTTTCATACCCACAAAAGCACATTAAGCAGTTCTTCCGGCGCCTGATCTCTTTGGTCATGCCTGGTCACCGTCTCATAGCACGTTAGAATATAATAATTGCTTATTTGGTACAGATATCCTAAAAAATTGTAACAATCAAGTAACAAATGCTCTCTATGTTTGTGTTTTTGAATACAATATCTATCTATACATAAAATATTATCCTGCGCAGTTGGCTTATCTCCCTTCTAAAGCTTTTACAAAAATCGATAAGACAATATAACTATTTCATTATTCTGCAGTGAAGGGATTCTCTAGTTACAATACCATCTATCACTCCATTGGTGTTGTACATTTGACAACAAAACGGGTCAATCACTCAACCTAATTTCACTGGTTCATCAAAACGACGCAAACGCGGGAGCAAATAGCCATTAGTCAGAGACACCTTGTCAACGGACGATTAATTCACGTCAGGCCCACGCTTTGCCATAAATTGAGGGACAAACCACTATGCAGTTAGGTAATCCTGGTCTCCTGGTCTAGGGCTGTGCGATGGCAAACTATCAGGTGAGATCTTTGGTGTCTGATTTGAAAGATGTCGAGTCAAACCTACGCCGAGTACCTCCCAAATTTAGTTAAAATCGATTAAACATATCTGCTATAAAATTTAATTGCAATATTTCACAATATCTTATTTACATGCGTATTAGTGCATTTCACGTGGCTTGCAAGTTAAGTAAAGCCACTCTCTTCCCGCCGGGGAAGATAAATTAAATAAAAGATTAATCAAATCACAAAACAGTGTACGTTTGTTCTACCAACACTATCACTACATTTTATCTATCCCTACCTATCTATGGCACCCTTTTCTTATAACCATAAACCTCTATTCGTCCAAGGAGGTCATCATAAGTGGTTTAGCTATCTCCAACATCTGAATTTCAAATAAAACAACGGATAAGGAATGTTCATAGCCTAAAGGTTAAATGAAAAGGGAATTAATGTGCCCTCTTCCACCTGCAAATTGGATCGTTCAGACCCTATTAAGATAGTTAATTGAGTTTTGAAACAAGTGAAGTTAATTGAATTAATCCATTTGTAACTGATTGTTGATAAGCGTATTTTTAGGGGTTGAAAACATGACACGATTATTTTTAGTGTGATGGCTTTCAATCTAATTTCATCAAAGTTTAAATGAATAAAGTAAAACCACTATAAATAAATATTATCATACAACGTCACATACATTTTATTTTATTTTATGAGTGCACCCGTGATCATGGCTTGCAACAGTGCCGAAATATCGGGAGCTCATTTAAACAAAACAACATGGTAAATATCCCGGACATTTTCAGTTTTCTAATGTGTTACCAAGACAGTTAAAAATTGTATATCACATATATTGTTCTGATTCCGAAATAAATTGCTAACTAGATACATGTCTTAAGGATATCAGAAAAATACTTAAATATATTTAATGACACACCGAGACACGGAACAAACAGAGATATTCGTCACACAAATATTTGTCCCGGGTGCGAATCGAATCCACGACTCTGGAACCATAGCAAGGGGCATTTACCACTGTTTAACCGAGCCAGTCAACTACAACATGATCATCATCATGAATTTCTTTCTTAACCGATTAGGATTTTAGCTAGATAGGTAATACAAACAGGAAGAAAATAATAAAAGAGTAAAATACGAGTAAAACTAAAAATCTACGTTGCATTCACACAAAGGCGGAACTTTCAGTTTGAACGCTAAACTTGGCATTAGTTCTCCGAATACTAGTCTCGATTCGGGGCAGTTACTCAATTATGAGTGGATTTAGATCAAATTAGCCGTTTGTCGTCGCCCCTTTGAAGTGCTGCCGGCCAATCAAAACAACGACCGATGCGGTCGAGACTCATCGTCACGCGGATTTGAAGGTCTGTCTGGATTTTCTTTATCAGTTTATTTTCATATTTTGTAATATTACTCGCTATCTTTCCGCCCGCGACTCCTCCCCGTGGAGCATAAGCATTAATCTTTTATTGCAGTCAGTATTAAATTATTAAAGTATCTTCGAATTTTCAGAAATGTCTACGAAATCTTTAATTTAAATCTGTTCGGTAGTTTTGGAGAGAAATTATTTAAAGATATGCAAGGATTTATGCAGGTACCTTAAAGTAACTATAAGAGCTTCAATACATAGTATAAAACAAATTCGCTTTCGCTGTATGTCCGTATGTAGCTTAGATCTTTAAAACTACGCAACGGATTTTGATGCGGTTTTTTTTAATAGATGGAGTGATTCTTAAGGAAGGTTTGTATGTAAAATTTACCCGAAGCGAAGCGAGGGCGGGTCACTAGTTATTTATATAACAAACCAATAAGACAGTAGCGGTATGATTCGATATATTTATATTAGATTTATGTAAGTAACCTAATTCACTCAATATTTCCCACACCCACGACCAGCGTTAACGAATTCGAAACGGGTTCTAGGTAACTAGTTACGCAAGTTTTCCGTAAACACAATATTTTATTCAGAAATTGCCTCAGTAAGCTATCCCACAGATTCCGCCTACGTACGTACAAGGCGATTATGTTTTGGAGAATGTTTCTGGTAGGAAGTGTAATTACTGGGTATTTGACCCTGGTAACTCGTCCTGTGTAATAGAATAGGCTTAGATTCAATGACACAACTGAGCTAATCTGTATCTACTTTTATTATAGGGTAAAATGTCGTTAACGGCTACCCAAGTGCAATATTCAATATTATCCTTACTAATTAGTAAGGATAGGAACGTGAACATTTACAACATGGTACGTTGTATAAGTAATCGTTTGGTATTCATTCTTTGGTGCCGGGAGAAAAAGGAGCTCATACGTACATTTTTAAACAAATCCCTATTTAATTTTTTTCCCTATAACATAATAATATGAAATCTGGGCGGAGGCTGTTTATCTCATAAATTATAAATGATTACGATTATTAAATACCAGCGTTCAATTTAAGTATCAGATTAGTAGCCACGAGTAACTATGACGTCAAAGATCAGTCGTTCGCTAATTTGTATGGAGCGGCGCGCCTCATTTTAGAGCGGACACTGACTCGAAGAGAATTTAAATGCCTTGATTATTAAGATACTTGTGTATGCGAATTATGGTTACTTATTTAAATGTTTAAGTATACTTTTGCAATATTACTGTTTGCAAAGTTATCTAACGAGGGTTCTTGAGTAATTATTGGAAAGTGGAAGTTAATCCTCTGAAGGGTAATCGGAGAACGCCTTGATTTGAGATGAAAATATAAATACAGAAAGATTAGACTGTTAAAATTATGGTTAGCTTATTAAGATCGTAAAAAAAAATCGGTACCCTTTGTTTGTGTGTTTGTTATTTACATATTTAAGTCACAGATAACATAACTATTTTAAGTATATCAGTGTAAATTTATGTTGTTTAGCCAGTGGCGTAACTATACCCGTTGAAGTTCGTGGCAAAATTCTTCGGATGGGGCCCCGTGCACACCACGTTCTTTTTTTTACCTTAATGTGTATGTGTGTTAGTAGTTGAGATTGTGCTATGACCCGGGGCCCCTTTCGGCTGGGGCCCGTGGCATTTTGCCGACTTGCCACCCTGTAGTTACGCCACTGACAATAGAATCAAATCAACGAATGTGAAATTGTGTTATTTTTATTCATATTAATAAAATAGTGCATAAACCGACTATTCAGTGTGAACTGTAGTACTCACTAGTAGAATACATGTTTCGGGGACAATCGTCAACTTGGGTGTACACCAACTAGTACCCAGCACCTCTTATTTTAAAACCTGAAACTTAATACCAAACGCCAACGGACTATTCTAAGCTCCAAGTTTGTTAACCATTCCAAAGACGTCCAGCTTTGATAGGCGCTGTTAGCGGTCTCTCCGGCCAGATGATTGGCCGCCTGTAATCCTATCAGCCCGTGGGATTGCCAATTCAACCCTCCACCGGTTCGACAGTCGCGCCATATTAGATTACGAATGGTCAATTCGACCCGGGTCATGTTCGGTATCAAGGATCACTCGGGTTAGGAATCTAAGTAATTATTATCTGTGTTAGGCAAAATAGATAACACAAACTTGAATAAAAGTTTTTTTTTCTGTCGGGATGATATGAGAAAATAAAAATATTTTCCATTATCATCATCATTACAACGTCTCAAGAATCTCTTTACAAGAATAAAATAGATTAGCCATTGTCATGCCTTTTATAAAACAGGAATGTCGCACTCATTTAAAATTGTACTCTATATAAGGGAACAGTTTGTTGTACATTACTCCTGTCTGATCCCTTTACTGTATTTTTTTCAGTAGAAGCGTTATTTTGTTTTTTATCAATTGTAAACTTTGATACCGTGAATGCAAATTTTTGATTGGCTAAATTATGAAAATAAAATAGTACATTTAAAAATTGCTACTGACATATGGATTTACCTCTAATCTAGTCTTGACATAATCAACGTAAGAATGGTTGCATTGAACTCTCCCTCGTCTGAGATCCATTCTCTTGAATATTTGTTTTTTTTTTAGTTTAAAAACGTCCTTTACATAAACTTTGGCACAGATTGAATACCAACCTCCTCTATTATTTTTTCTTTTCTGAACTTCGACACTGAAGTAAGTAACCAGTTGGCAAGTTTAGTTACTGTAGAAGTTAAATTAAATTCTCTTTGACACCACAACTTTTCCACTAAACTTCCAACCTAAAGCAGTTTTATGTTTTAAATGCCGAGTAATAATAAAATAATAGATGACCTTGGATACCCCGTCACATTATATTGTACCTAATGGTAAGTAAATGTATAATTTAATACCTAATTCATACATACATACATACAATCACGCCATTTTCCCAAAGGGGAACGCAGAATTAAACACCTAATGAAATGAAATGTATTACTCATCTTTATTGAAATACAGAAATTGACAACGACACTTCTCGTTTTATAAATTTTCATGGAAATATTTTCGACTTTTCCTTATTTTCTCTGTTATATGTTAAAATCAATTCCGTACTAAATATTCCCGACACGATATTTAAGGGACACGATATGTTTTTTTTTATATTGAACTGTTTTGCTTAGCCATAATGTGATGTTATGGCTAAGCAACATATTTATACAAATATTGTGTGTATGTTAAAGGGAAGTTACATAATATACGTTACTAAAAGGGACTGTGTTTATCATGATAATGATATGTCCATGACATGATTATTTGAGGGCCAAATCGAAATCGATGGGATGAGATATTTGATCACGTGGAAAAAGGATCTATGATGTGTATATTTTGTACACATCATTTGTTGATGTGTTCATGTAAATACGGAACTTTAGCTATTATGATAAACGGAAAGTTCGCCTATGAGTAGAGTGGTGGTAGGTAGCCTCGATAGATTTAAAAAAGTTTTTGACCGAGACGGTAGTGGTTTAAAGTTGGCTTAATTTACCCCTAACTGCCTCGTTGGTCTGTTGGTAGCAAGCGCTGCGAAAGGACCGAGAGGTCCCCGGTTCGAGTCCGGAGTCGAGCAAAATTTGTGTGAAGTTTTCTGTAAAGAAATTACTCAGCCCGGAGTTAGGAAGTTGGCGGTTGAACACCCGTGTCTCGGAAAGCACGTTAAGCCGGTGGTCCTGCGCCCGATCTCTCATCGGTCATATCGGATTGCCGTCTCACCGAATTATGAGAGTAAGGGAATAGAGAGTGCACTTATGTTTGCGCGCACACTTGTGCACTATAATATGTCCTGCGTACTTGGCTGATCTCAATTGAGATCGGCCGCCATGGCTGAAATCGGTCGGACGCCTTATTAAATTACCCCTAGTTGAGAAAAAGTAGAAGCCAACATGAAAACCTTTATAAGATTTAAATTCCAAGCAATAACACATACACGATAATTTTTTAAAACTAAGAAATTTATTCTACTTCTCTGATTATGAAAATAGAATAGAATAGAATAGAATATTTATTTGCAATGTGTTCTTGACCTAGGGACAAAAACATGACAGTAAAACGAATTTATTTTTAATTCACTTGATTATTTTGCAATGCTTTGATGTTGATGCCTTCTTTTTCTTATCGTAATATTAAATGTCAGGGTATCATTTACCCACTCACATCAATATTAAAACTCAATGTTCCCAAAAACAAAATTATTACGGGTCTCACGTGAGAAAAAGCAAACACATAATTACTACCTGACGTTGACCATGACTGTGCAATCTAGTCGAAACGTCGGCAGTAAGAAATATAGTACTCTTTTTATTACATACATATTATTATAATTTTAATGTAATGGAACACGAAAGTCTTAACTTTTATATCAATGTTCACCTGTTGAGTAAACCAGGGTCGGACTGAGCCGCAAGGGCCCGGGTGGCAAATCACAATCCCAGGGCCCGAGTTTTTTTTTTTTCGGAAGTGACTGAGATGGCCGTCTGAGGCCTGTTAGCTTGACCGGACTTGCGGGTGAGCGGATAGCTCATAACCCTAAGTAGCCCAGGGCCCGAGACTATATCACGGTGATGGGGTACTATCGAAAAATACTGAGATACACAAATCGAGATAAACAATAAAAAAAATGATTATAATACTAAAATAATAAGCAGGTATTATAAATAATAATTACAGGTAAATCCTATAACAAATAATATACAGGGTGTCCTAAAAATAGTGTCAAGCGAATGTCCTGAGTTAGTAGGTACACACACCCCATGTATGTTCCGCGATTTTTATAGCGTTCGAGTTATGGTTTTTTTCCTAAACTGTTAAGAATAATTGACATAACCGATTTAGAAAAAATCCAAAAAGTATTTAATTATTTTGAGAAATTCTGTTTGCAAATAAATTTTCATTAAAATTGTGATATTTTTTCATCAAAATTGATATGCACAAAGATTTTCTAAAAAAGTCAAATACTTTTTTTTAGAAATTTTTAATCGGTTATGTCAAATATTCTCAAAAGTTTAAAAAAATCATAACTCAAAAACTATAATTGGAAGTTTTCAAAATGATGGTACAAACTGAAAAATTACGTTCTGTAAATAATGTATTAAAATTTCAACTTTAAATTTTAAATATTAGAAGGTACTTAGCTGCAAAACTCTTTAGTAACCTTAAAAACTGCGCCAGACTCTCAGCTTTCATAATCATTAATAAAAACTAGTACCTAATAGGCTACTTTTGCTGAAATCGGACTTCAAAGACAGAGATGTGGAAAAATCATAAATTTGCCATTTGATTACGAAGTATTATTTTGGACATTTTATCATTTCTAAAGTTTAGAAATGATAAAATGCTAATTAGTTTGTTAACAAAATTTAATACAGGAATACTCAGATGAAAACATTTGGATGTCATAATTTTTTTTTAATTTAGGTTTCATTGCGTTAACACTGTTTTCGCATGACGAATCCTGTTGTTACGACGAACTTTGCTTTCTTAACGGACTTTGAGTGCGATCACGCGAAAAAGCGTCGATGGCCGAGTGGTTAAGGTCGTTGCTTGCCATGCGAGAGGTCGCCAGTTCAAACCCCGCCAGGTACCAATGTGTTTTTCAAATTTGAAATTCATATGTACCATTATTCGACGCTTTAACGGTGAAGGAAAACATCGTGAGGAAACCAGCACACCTGAGAAATTTTTCAACGGTGTGTGAAGCCATGTCAGAGGCCTACGGGCGGCTTAAAAACTCTGACACCAGGTTGTTCATCAACCATACGATAAGAAGAAGAAGAAGTGCGATCACTAATATTTTTTTAATAATCAAATACACTTCCTTTTTTTCCATTTAAGGTCCATTTCAAAACTTAATAAAGTATCACAAATTAAACTATCAAATGGTTAAATCTTACCATTTCTGTAATAATTTCGATTGTTAACAATCTTATTAACTTCAGAAATAATAAAATGTCCAAATAATGCTTTGTAATCAAATAACAAATTTTATGATTTTTCCACCAAAAGTAGCCCGTTAAGTACTAGTTTTTATTAATGATTATAAAAGCTGAGCTACATCCTAACATTTTTAATTTGAAGTTGAAATTTAAGACATTATTTACAGAACATATTTTTTCAGTTTGTGCCATCATTTTGAAAACTTCCATTTAAGTTATGGAGACAAATATTTTAGGCATTAAAGAAGAACTCATGAAAATTGATTTGCAAAAAGAATTTTTAAAAAAGATTTTTTTTTGAAGATTTTAATCGGTTATGTCAAATATTCTCAAAAGTTTAATAAAAATAATAACTCAAAAAATCGCGTAACATACATGGGGGTGTTTCAAAGCCCCACGGAGTGTTCTATCTCAGGAAATTCGCTTGACATAATTTTTTGGGATACCCTGTATAAACCTAGCTAGTATTTTTTTTTTTAAAAGAGAAGAACTTTCAGCTTTGTACTTAATGACTTAGCCCATTACACCGAGTATGTATTGCATTTATGAGAGAACGCAATTTTATTTTTAGAACATGTTTGTAGTGGTCATTTGGTCAATAGAACTTCAAGTATGTGGGGGCCCTTGTCCCCGGCCGCCATTTTGAAAAAGGGATGAGAAAACATTTTTTTCACGATATCTCGGAAACAATGCGTCTTTTTTGCTGTAAATAAAAAAAATAAGGGACGATCTTTTTATTTTGCTATTGACTTTTTAAATCTTTAATTTAGGATAAAAAGTAATTTTAAACGTATTTGTTGGCAAGGCAATTTGCTAATAGCATAAGCAATATTTTTGTGAGAAGCATAGTTTCCGAGAAATGCAAGCGGGCGACACAGGCCTGTGGGGGGCCCGCGCAGGCTGGGGCCCGGCTGGCAAATGCCACCCTGACTGTATGGCCAGTCCGACGCTGGAGTAAACCTGGTCCACATCGCATCTTTATCGATTTCGTTTTACACCGATCCGGCACTAGATTCCGATCCAATCTCCTTAAAAACACTAAACGAGTCCTAGACAATCGATATTGTAAAGTAGAGACGGTCGTAAAACCGAGTGGCCCATATTTCTGGGCGGTCTCAATTAGATTTCCCCAAGGATTGGGTGCGAATGGCCTGTCCTGTGGATATTGTAGGTGCCTACGGCGCGTTTTCCCCGCTATTTGCACAGATTATAATAAAATTGTGCTTGAATATATTCTGCGGCTTGCAAAAGTATTATCTTTGTAGGATGCTGGCTTTGACAGCGTTGATTGATGGAAATAACTTAGGTTGCGTGTACCTATAGTTGTATAGGTGTACCTTGTATGTTCGTTGTATAGGTAGGGCAAACGGGATCTGATTTATTTTACAATATTTGTAATCATAATTTGCTTTAGGACTTGCAGTATGGTTAAAAAGAACTAAATATGAGAAAGTTATTTTGTGTCTTTATTTGCATTGGTACTTTAAATTAGTAGTTCTTTATGAAATACCACGTGCTAAAATTTACTTAAAAACCTAATGAAAATTACAAATTCTAGACAATAATTAAAAGTTTGAAGACGCTCGGTGTTGAATATTAAATTCCAACGAAAGGTTAAGTCCAGTTTGGTATTCAATGTTTAATTCCACACAATGATATTGAAAATTCAGAAAGTTATAATTCAAATAATTCTTGCAGAGGATACGTGTAATAACTGTAACTGTAAATACTTGTGTAATTTACATACTTGGAACATAGTAGACATATTATTACGACGTCGCAAACTAGCGCGAACCAAACTCGGCAAGAGCTTTTCAATTGCTTAACATGTCAGAACTTCCAAAAAGCAGTTCTAATGAAAAGAAAATTGGAAAAGTTGGGAGTAGGGTTTTCAGATATTCTCATTTTCTTTTGGGTTTTGCAAATTACATTTAAAAAGGATGTTGCTATAAAATTAATTTTACGCAGATCAGGCAAATTTACCTGGCAAATATAATAAATTTAAGTGCCTACATTTTTTTAAAAATAAGTATGGTACATATTTCCCGAAATCCACTATGTAAGCCTTTATTTAATTTTAAATTTTTACTTAGTACGTAATACAGTAACTTATTTCATTTACAAATCAAAAACAATTTATTCATAAAACATAATCGTCAATAATCAATCGACTGACTGAAATGATTCTATAACCGGTTCGGAAAGCCGGTGCAAGTTTTATTTATTTACTATTTTATACGTGTTTGATAGATTTATTTACATTATATAATAAGTAAGAAAAATATAAAAATATGTAAAATGTATAATTTATATTTAATATTTAATTTATTGTTATATATTTGTAACGTTTTTGATAAATTAGAACAAGGATTTATAAGGAATATTCCATAGCCATGACGTAATGGTGACATCACTTGCTTGTCACAGACTATAAAAAGGCTCGCCTCGCTCCGTATTGATCACTTCTTTCTTGATCGTCGGACAGAGCGGAGCTCTGCTCGAAATTGTGTAAAGTGTTGCTGTTATTTTACAAAGTTAAGTATTTGATAATTATTGTTACTATGAAAGTGTTATTCTAGATTGTATTATTGTAATAATGATGTTTTATTACAATAACGAATTGTAACTACTATGGTATAATAAATAGCCCACATTCTCATTACGCTTAGTATAAATGATATATTATAAAGGATCTATCATTGTTTAAAGTACCTGACATACCTGTGAATATTTATAGACAATATTCGTATTAAAGAGAAGGCTTTAACAGTCCATTAAAAAGTAATTGATGTTTATAATTATACCTTGCTAAAAGTCATGATGGTTTTAATTCCTGATCCCCGCTAGTGAACATACAGCTATATATGTATACTAAGCTGTATTAATATGTATTTATCTAAACTTAAAGATGAGAATAATTTAACATCAGAAGTGAGACAGACTAGCCCACAAAACTAATACTTTATTTTTCTGTTCTGGCTCATCTGGTACAAACTATACGTGATGCTGCTGTCGCCACCAAAAGGCGGCTTGATGAAGATGTGACGCTGCCGAGCTTTGGTTCAGTATGGACGACTGGTACAAAAGCAGGTTCCTGGTACACCAAGAAGTGAAGGACACAGATTGTTCGATGAAGACATGACGCTGTCGAGCTTTGGTTCAGTAAGGAAGACTAGTACAAAAGCAGATTCCTGGTACGTCAAGAAGGTTATTTTTTAAAATAGTCAGATTGGCCGAACGTATTATGGAAAGTACAAATTAATGTATACTTTTGTTTAATAGTAGGTAATAATTAATTAGTCTGAAGGGTTATCTGTATTCATGTTATTTACAACAGTTTTTTAGGCTACTGAGTAAGTTAATTGTTCTTGTAGCATATTAACGTTTTACTACCGATCTTAATCTACAGCAATTTGCAACTCAAAATAGATAAATTTATTAATTCGTCATAGATTACCTGATCTAGGTTGATACAGGTTGAACAGAGTTCCTCTATGATATATTTTATACATATATAGGTCTTACCAGATCTTAAGGGTATATTTTTGTAATATTAATTTTAAACTGGGTATTCAGCAAATTTTCCATGGAAGTAATGAGACTTTTTCAAAACTTAATCAATTCAAGAATTAATATTTGATGTGCATTATAGTATCTTCAAAATAATTATTTATTTGTTTATTTGGTCATAGCTAGGTACACTGACAATTTTATCAACACAATATTTAGTAGATCAATTTGGTAATTCTGAATAATAAAGTATTCCAGACTCTGAATCACATATAGCCATTACCAAAATTATACTGAAACTAAACTTGCTAGGTTTGTAAATAATCTAATACGTATGAGCTTGTTAACGGATTATTATCATTAAACATGAAATAAATAGTATAGAAATACAATTTAGTTGTGAACCAAAATTATGTTTAAATAGGATGTGAGACAATAACCATTAAATAAATTTACGTTTGAAAGATGTAAGTGAGTTGTAGAAAGGTCAGGTTCGGTGAATTCTTTGTTGTAAATATTTAGGCAAAGTCGTTCGACAAAAGGTTTTGTTATAAAGAAAAAAAATAATAATTTGTGCAAGAATGCTAGATAAAATTGTTTGCGGCGTTCAATATTAAAATAAACTAATTTGTATAATGTCTACTTAGGTCCAGAAGTAAACAAGAACTAAATAAAAATAATAGGTACGTTCAGACTCTTAAATATTAATATTTTTTAAAAATTCTTAATAATCGCTGACACATAAAATATATTTTTGAAAAGGAGACAAGACAATGCCTAGTGTGGGCATAGGTAAGCCATTTAATAAATAGGGAGTTATTGAGTTGTGTAGGTGTATTAAACATATTTTAAAAATTTTAGTAAATTTAAACTTTGCGGCCTTCGAACCAGCATAAGTGAAAAGATTTAACTCTTATTCAAAATTGTAAAATACCGATTACGTTCACATATTGACGATTGCAGTTTTTTTTCTTGGTGGGTGATATATATTGTGTACTTTGAGACGTTTATCTTATGGAAACTAATAAGTAAATTTCTTGAGTATAACTCCGATGAAGAAAATTTCTTTTGGTATTATTGTAACTAAAAGTGATTAATCTATTATCATGTTGGTATTGAAACCAGCCTCCAATCTTGAATTTTTATGACTTTTAATAATGATTCTAGATTTTCTTTTCGTTTGAAAATATACCGAAAACATAAAAATGTACCGAAGATTTCGATCATTATCATGTATATGGTATAGTAAACTCAGAGTTATAAACACTAATTCGTAATTTAGCTTTTAGTATGGGACCTACATTATACAGTATCTTAATACGCAAATAGGTTATTAATTCTGTTAGAAATTTAATTTGAATAAAAATTAATGTAATTTGAAAATCGGGGTTGAGACCAGTATTATATTTGACTGACCACAGGTTGATTGAATGATGTGTCGGGCGTTCCTGAGGGACTTAAATGAAATATATAATTTAATTCCTATCGGTAATTTGACTTCAAGAGTTTGGGCAGTTTACGCAAAACTTCTAGCAAAAAAATAAAAAGTTATAGACCAAGTAACATAGGAACATAAAACGGATTATCCTTACTTAAATTATAAATCGGAAGATGAGTATATTTGTTCGTTCCGCTTTCACGCCGTAACTAATAGACCGATTGCTTTAAAATTTTGCAGATATAAAGTTAGAAGTCCGAATTAAATAATAGGGTACTTTGTATGCTGAAAAAAAAAATGATATTCCCGAGGGAAAACCAAAATATTATTTGATTGATTAGATTGGATATGGCACCGAGTGTCGTTGTTGTGCTTCTTAACGCAATATGGTTATATTGCAGAATTCCACGCGAACGAAGCCGTGGTCAGAAAGCTAGTATAAAATAAAGCATTGCTGGTATACATTTAGGCTATTAACTATTTTTAGGGTCATTCCACTTTTTAGTGCAGGTATTTTTGTCCCCTGTAGAAAATATTTAATTATTAAGGTAAATTTATAAATAAAAAGAAAAATTACACATCAATGTAAAAAAGACAGCAACAGTGTGCGGACCGTACTATGCAGTTTTGTTTAGAAATATATTATTCATACTTTTTACCGGTAACACAGTGGTATTTCCCAAAAATACAGTACAAAAAATACTACCTTTAGGGACGTAACAAAGTTGTATAATTTTGAAATCAAAGACTACAAAACGTCGAAATAAAAAGATAACAACAGTAAAACACACATCCTATTGCAGATCATTATTTGATTCAGATATAAGTATAGATTTAAATGTACGATAAATATCAAAATTTAACGGTTTATTAAAGTCATAAAAACCTGCACTAAAAAGTAGAATGACCCTTTAGCTAGGCTAAATAAGGGTTTAATAAAATTCCTAAAAATTCAAATAAGAAGAGACAATAAACGTAACTATTATATATGTATATTAAAGTAAATTTTTAAGCCAATACATAGATTAAAAAATACCCCACGAGCTATACGAACTGGGAGTTAGACGATATGCTTTCAAATGGATTAAATCTTACTTGTAAAATCGTTTGGCAACTATGCCGGCCAAATCAAACACTTAAGGTTTATTATTATATTACGTCTCCTAGGTTTTACACCTCACGAAAAAAATTTTGGGTCTTATTTTTGTTTTCATGAACGATCTGCCAAGTCGCTTCCATTCTACAGAACAAATCAAAATTAAAAGCAATCACTGCCTGCCCATATTAAAAGTAAACGCTTTAACTAACGATATTTAATTTTTTCTTTATATTTTAATAAAAATACAAATACATTCACTAACTAAGGACAAGGATTCTCTATTAGACTCTATTACTGCTGGATTAAATAAAAAGGCCTACAATTAAAAGTACAAAAGAAACTGATTTAAATTTAAACCACGCTAATAAATTGTTCTATATATATAATTGCCAATATAAAGGAAAAACCGTTTTCGCAACTATGTATGACACACACACTTAACTTGGAAAAGGATCTCAACTCTGTACAACTTAAGGAATTTTAGTTTTACTAAGGAAAAATTGCAGAGTTTGGTCTGCTGAACGGGTAGAGCAAAACTCTAAGATAAATATGTTGATAGTAAGTATTGATTGATGTGCCGTGATAGATAAATAATAATTGTTTTGTGATTCATGTTCAAACTTTATATGTTATATTATAGATGAAAAATGATTGTTGGTATATAGGTCATAAAGATGAATAATTATTTTGCCATTGATGTTCAAACTTTATTTGTGTTATTGCTAAAAGAAAATCAAAAGGTAAAAAGAAATATAATATAGAAGATAATGATTGTTAGATTGAAAAGGACTGCTGGTACCGCCTCGTGCTTTTTGAAATTCATGTGCAGCAGGTGAATGGCATTAGCACGGTCCAGGACGGTATGGTATTGGTTAGACTGCTGAAGTCAATGTCCTGTTGCTTCTCTGGAAGTCATGCGCAGCAGGTGATAGGATTAGCAAGGATCAGGTCAGAGACAGAAGTTAGACTGCTGAGGTCAATGTCCTGTTGCTTCTCTGGAAGTCATGCGCAGCAGGTGATAGGATTAGCAAGGATCAGGTCAGAGACAGAAGTTAGACTGCTGAGGTCAATGTCCTGTTGCTTCTCTGGAAGTCATGCGCAGCAGGTGATAGGATTAGCAAGGATCAGGTCAGAGACAAAAGTTAGACTGCTGAAGTCAATGTCCTGTTGCTTCTCTGGAAGTCATGCGCAGCAGGTGATAGGATTAGCAAGGATCAGGCCAGAGACAAAAGTTAGAATGAAAAACTTGTTAATCTAACAAAGTTCCATTAGTAAGTGAAGTACAGGTCAGTCCTGCTGAAATAAATAAAAGTTTCTTTTAGCAAAACTATAAAAAGTTTTTGTTTATGTTATGTGTAGATTATATTATGCAATATTGGTTAAGGATTAATTGTACTTTGAGAGCAAAGTACAATGTCAGTATGGCCGTGATAGATTTATTTACATTTTAGCCTATATAATAAGTAAGAAAAATATAAAAATATGTAAAATGTATAATTTATATTTAATATTTAATTTATTGTTATATATTTGTAACGTTTTTGATAAATTAGAACAAGGATTTATAAGGAATATTCCATAGCCATGACGTAATGGTGACATCACTTGCTTGTCACAGACTATAAAAAGGCTCGCCTCGCTCCGTATTGATCACTTCTTTCTTGATCGTCGGACAGAGCGGAGCTCTGCTCGAAATTGTGTAAAGTGTTGCTGTTATTTTACAAAGTTAAGTATTTGATAATTATTGTTACTATGAAAGTGTTATTCTAGATTGTATTATTGTAATAATGATGTTTTATTACAATAACGAATTGTAACTACTATGGTATAATAAATAGCCCACATTCTCATTACGCTTAGTATAAATGATATATTATAAAGGATCTATCATTGTTTAAAGTACCTGACATACCTGTGAATATTTATAGACAATATTCGTATTAAAGAGAAGGCTTTAACAGTCCATTAAAAAGTAATTGATGTTTATAATTATACCTTGCTAAAAGTCATGATGGTTTTAATTCCTGATCCCCGCTAGTGAACATACAGCTATATATGTATACTAAGCTGTATTAATATGTATTTATCTAAACTTAAAGATGAGAATAATTTAACATGTTCGTATAATTAGGAATCGTTAAATGAGTATTAATTCATTTTTAATGAAAACAAGCCTTTTATTCGGCAAATTTTGCACACGCAATTGGACAAACAGTAATCACGTAGTGTAAAGCTACAGTATGGCTGCGTCAGTATGGTTCTTTATTGTCTAGGGCGAGCTCTCCGTGCTTACGCCACCCAATGAGATGACGCTTGCCGACATTACACGAAAGTTACACAGTAATCTAAAGGAAGTTGTGGAAGCGTGGGTTGCTTGTATTAGCATCGGGCACATATCCACGTATATGTTTGTTAACAACCTTTCATAACGTATGCTTATTAAAAAAGATTTGTTTATAAATCTAGTCCTGTGAAGATCCAGGACCCGAGGTTTGATCTAAATTCAATTTCTGGTAATGTACCAATGTTGTATTAATTATAGAAATCTCTAAAAAGTTATACTCTGTTATTCAGTGCACTTTCAATATGCAATGTTCACATGTTAATAAAAGTAAAATATTACACTATATCACATCCTTGCATTGTTCAGATTCCGCAACATCATAAACAACAGTTCTTATTAGCAATTTGAAACAAATTACCCATGACGAAAGTGTAACATACTTCACAAATAGTCTCTATTCTCTTTAATATTACATTATCGCTTCCCCTTTTTCCCCTTTTGTAGAGCTTTGTGGTCGGTGTCGTCCGGATCCTGAGTGGGGGTGGGAGGAAGCCGGGGCTGTGTAAACGCGCCGTTTTCCTTGACAACGCTCTTGGCATTGAAAATTAAATCCGTTCCCATATATATCTGACTGTACCGACAGTCAACTATTGAAGGAAGGGACAAAAGTGGTCGTTTGATTCGATGTTTGAAGATCTCCGGATATAGAAATACGGTCTATTTATTATTTGACGACTTGATTCCTTGAGTTTATAACAGGATATTCGCCAAAGTAGCCTATTTTACAAAGAAACTTCGGCACACATTAGTACCTAAGTTTCTAAGTAAAGCGTAATGAAGATGAATGTGATAAAAGTACTGTGCACAGCCTAATTTGGAAGTTTTGACAGTTGAAATAGAATGTATATCGTTTCTCTCTGTTTTGCTAGCCTAACCTTCGAAAATTATTTTTTTTAAATTAATAGATAGATTAAATAGACTTTTGATTGGCTCGATATACTATATACTGTCTGTTGCACCAATTATATTTGTGTGACGAACATCGGCCTTTGATCCGTGACTGGGTGTGTTATTTATACATTATATTCTAAGTCTACTCTGTATACCTCTGCTGTTTCTGATATCCGTAACACAAGAGCTTCAGCAAATTACTTTGGTATCAGAAAATGTATGTAATAATGTGTTTTTTTTTTATAATTAAAGAGTCGAACGCAATTAACATATGCTACTCTCAGAGATACTTCATCAAGGAATGTCTCATCTCTTCAACAGCATTGTTACTTCAAATTAAACGCAGGCAACTCTGTCATTGGCTGAGAACTTGGCATCTCCGCCCGGTAATCGCCTGCTTACAATGCTAATGAGACATGTCGTTCGCAGATACTTTGTATGCATTTGAGCTGGTTCGTTTCTGTTGAATCAGTGATCGTGCTATCTGTTCACTTTTTTAAATACCACTGAAATGAAGTGTGGCAATCGAATATAAAATGTATACAACTTAGCTTATGAGTCATAATGTCGAATGTCATAAGTAGTCATAATGTCGAATGTCATAGTAAACATTATGACATTCGAAATTATGAGCGCGCTCTATGAATATTAGAAGGGGGATCCGATATGTGCATTGCACTGAGTGTTCTTTTTTTCAACTTTTAGTAAAAGAAGAGAGATTATATTATGGGGTATTTAGTAAAAAATAGTAAAATTTTATAGCATGGGGTCACAAATTTCTGATCCACATGGATCCAATGGCAAATTGTCAACATAGAAAGTCACGTAATAATTACTTACATGGGACTTCATAACAACGCATTGTGCAATATAAACAATATTTTATTTCTTCTTCTTAATCGATTTCAAAAAAGTAGGAGACTCCGTTACAATCTCAATAGTTCGACTGTATTAATTACTATTATTATTATCAAAGCTACTTGCAAAGAGTTCAGATAGATTCGTGTGATATTGTATAATATAAGTTATTTCTAAGTTACTTCTCATATATTATACCTTGCTCAGGAATATCGATACTTGTGTACAAAATCAGTTTCTTTCCCTACTTCGAAGTAATGTTCTTTAAAGATTGGCAAGACTTTGTGAAAGAAAGCTCAAACACTGAAAGCACAGAATATCTTCGTCGGACTTAAATTTTTATCGAGATAAAGGAAAAGAAAAATCTTTTCTCGCAGCGAACGAGGGCATAAGTAAACGAACTGTTCCAAACGTAAGTTTCTATTATGTTTTACCTGCTGTAGAGTAGCGTAGCGTGTGTAGGAGGGGCCCTGTATAAAACTAGTAGGGGTCCCCCAGCTTAGTTCCATTGGGGGCCCAGAAGAAGTGGATAGCATTTGAAATGCTTGCAACTTGGGGGGTCCAATAGCCTGGGGGCCCCGTATAATCGACTGACACGTTGGTAGCTACGCCTTTTATTACTATATTTATGTCTCCATGATATCAGCTGTGGATAACTAGTATACCTATCTCTCTCTATGTTAAATGAGTAACATACAGACACGTAGTAAGGTATTATACAAATAAGGGTACATGAAATATTTTTGCACTTTTACTCATGTTGAAGCTATAACTGAGCAGATGTATTTTTTTATGAAACAATAAAAAGATTCCCTAAAATCCCTATTCCACGGTATGTTCAAACAAGACGATTTCAACGATATCCTAAATGTGGTATAGGTATATTGAGCCCATAAAATGTGAACACGTAATATTATAAATTCTCCAAGAAACATTTGTTGACGGGGCTTCAAACCTAATATTGTTTGATATAACGGACGATTTAGTACTATAATTCTTTATAATAGCACATTAGTAACATGATATAAGTATATTATGTTTTACTTTAACCTAATGAAGTATTAAATTAGGTCCTATTTGTACGTAACGCGAAAGTCCATCTCATATTTTTACACGACCTTTTTATGGAAGAGCGAGCAAATGTGAAAAACTCGTTTCATTATATTTAATAGTGATTTATGGACTCTAGTCCCGTGATCCAAGAACAGCTGTTATACAAAGCCTAACTAGACAACAGAACGTTGATTAATCGACGGGCCGTAGCCGACGGGTTCACGATGTGATTTTGATAAAGTAAATCAATGGGTGCGACTGGCACAAACCTTTTTTATTTCAGTTCTGAGAAGATTACTGATCGACGCCCTGGGAAATCATAAATTAATGCTTGCTCCTAAGAAGTCGAGTTTTTGTAACACAATGTGTTAATTCAATGTGTAGATCTTATGTTTTACCCACGGTTTTATCTTGTTTGAATGAAAAGCGGAGTTACGAGTATGGTTGGTACAAATTAAATTTTCGAAATCAATGTCTCTAAATTATTTTCAGTTTAAAAATATGAAGTTCATGACATGAAATAGTGGTATTTATTTCTAAAAATGAGTTAGGTAATATATACTAATACTCCTATATACACCAAAAACGAATACAAAGACTGAGATGAAATAAATAAATATTTTTAATCCGTAAATTGTTCACACGGAGAAAATAAGTATATTTTTTCCTAGATTTCGACAAAAAAATTACTAGATACTAGAATTTGTAGCTATCCGTATTCCCAAATCCATAAAATCATATTAGCAATCATGTTCTTTCATCTATCTGCGTAGAATTTAACAAGTTATTCTGGGCGAATGGTTCAAAATCAGACGTACGAAACCTCAACTACGAAGCCACGCATCGCTTCACGATAATTCAGAGCCAATACAATAAAAGACAGATTCAATTTGTTCCATCCCGAAAAACAGGGAAAACAAAGGGCCGAACCCTTCTCTATTACAACACCCTGTGGCAGGAATGTTTCAAAAGATGGACCGGATGTCACGCGCTTTGTTATAACAATAACTAGCCACCCGCCCCGGCTTATCACGCTCCAATTTGATAAATCCGTGTTGTTCTAGTGTAATGGATATTAATTATACTTAGAAACCTAGATTAAATCTTACTTTTCATACATTAAAACACATAAAACCCGTTTTTTCCTTTAAAGATAAAAGCATTACATTCATCAATACATAGTACAACGGATCTTTGTCATGGCTTTTGTTGATGGTACTGTCTTCAAGTTTTAGTCGGCTCACAGGCACCTCGTATTTTCAGTTCAAAAATATTGTTCACTTAGAAACATAGTTAAACAAATAGTCGATGGTCGCAAGATACAGTTTCCATTAAAAAGCAGACTACGTTGTAGCTCGCTACGAATAGCTACGAACTACGGATCATGCTACGCACGTAGCACCCAATCCCCGTAGAAAGGATATGAAATATATTATTTCCAACATGCCGGGAATCATATTAATGGTGCAAGTGTGAACTTGTACGGAAAGATTTGGGCCAAGTGATTAATAATATTAATATGTGAGGACTGGATTATTGGAGGGTTCATAAAATAGTCGAGTTGATCGCGTGAATCAACTCATACTGCATTAACCTACTTATGAAAGGTTTTACTATGTAGCCAGCTCTTTCTATATGAAAATATTGATAAGTTATATAAATAAATAAATAAATATTACACAAAATCACATACATTGATCTGAACCCGTGGTAAGTAGCTTAAGCACTTGTGTTACGGAAATCAGCATCAACAGTGAATACACAAATAAACTTAAATATATTTAATAAGACACCCAGACACGGAACAAACACCAATGTTCGTCACACAAATATTTGTCCCGAGTGGGAATCGAACCCATGACTCTTGGAACCGCAGCTTCTGAACCTGAGTCACTAACCACTGTTCCACCGAGCCAGTCAAACACATCAACTTATCTAACTAATAATTTATATAATACAAATGTGTTGTAATACTGGAAATTTTATCAGTTACATAATTTATACAAGTTTTTTAACATAAGGATGGAATTTGATATAAAACTAATTTTACGGATTAAACTCGTGTGCATTGGTATTCTAAACATTATTTAGAGATCCGACGTTTCAAACGAAAATAGACAAACTATAAGGATGGAAAATCTATTTCAAATGTATCGCCCTATTTAATAAAAGACAGATGCAAAATTTAAGTATCTATCATCGACTAAGTGTTAATCGAACACCCAACTTATCAATAAGACTAAAGCTGATCCCAAACAGTAGGTTCAGGCATGACAATTACATTTAATGGACTGGTTTATAACTTATGGGTTAATAAAAATTACTGGTGTAATATTCAATTTAAATAAAGTTTGCTCCACAGACTCCGGCGACATAATTTATCGCTTTTCCCGCGAGCCTCTCGCATGATCAATTTGGTTCAACATTAATTTAAACCTCGAATATATATGTATGTACTGTATGTAATTTGAGTAAAAAAGGGAGTGGGAACGACATAAAAAGATAGTATGATGGATTGAAGGAACTTTATCAAAATGATCAAGGGAGCATATATATCAACCTTTTTTCTTAAGCCATGCGATAAAAAGATAATGTTTAGTCAAGCAAGGACCAAGTGTGTTTTCATAGACTCTATTTAACTCGGCACACATACATGCACACAACACATTTTTGACCAACACGAAAAATTCAAAAAACGTATATCAAAGACATACTCAAATGCGAAACATTTTAACGATTCAACAAACTCACTTTGGACGTCCCAAAAATACGCGCTTCCAAAAATTTCAATATCGTCCATTTTTAACAGTACACAGCCATTCGGAGTTTTCCAATATCAAAATGTTCCCGCCTGGAGGAGAGTAAAAGGCTGGGGGAGGGGGGATATGTGTTTGTGTTTGTTTTGCAATAGCATTCTTGCCTCTCGGATGAACGCTAGACCCGTTCGTTTGCCGCCAGACTGCACGTCAGCAATCAAATAAACAGTAGTTTTATAACAACTTTGTGAAATACCGAGGATTCTATTGTCGATTGATTTTGCTGTTTCCAGATATATATTTAAACAGTGAATGAAATTTTAAGATCCAATATTGGTGTAAATTGGTGATGTCTGGGTCCAGGGAAGAGTGGAAATTTCTACCGACAAGAGCGAAGCTGTTAAATAAGATAGATGAAGATGGAAGGTGCGTGTAGATGTCTGACAGGCCAATGTTAGACTGATACGTTTTTCCTCACTTGTTGGACATAACCTTGGTCCCTGTTATTGGACGTGTTAGTCCATTGCCGAGCACACTTCTCTAATAAAACTGTCTACACGTATCTATGTCTCATTTAAGTTCCATTACCGGGTTACTAGGTAGTAGTATCTTCTGATAGCTGTCCCTGCGATCATCGTCATCGTTGCTTTTTTTGGATAGGTATATTGGCAATATAACGACGAAAAAACATCTTAAATAGGTCTTTATGGGTCTACACGCGATATTAGGGGTAGGAATTACATATGGACCATGATTGGTGTAACCCAGTCGAAAAGTCGCTTCGGGCAGTAAGAAGCTATGTAATTACTATTCCTAATATCGCGTGTAGACCCATAAAGACTAATATTTAGTGTAATGGAACGTGAAAGTCTAAAATCTTACAGAAAAAAAAACATCTTCTTTTTACGTTTCCCGGTAATTACCATTAATATATTTTCAAATCAAATCAAGCCACCCAATCAAACAACACCCACAAAGTCAATTTCGTTCTAAATTAAAGGAAGATAAAGAATATTATTGATTTCATAAATATTAACGATGTTCATTTCACAACACAAGGGTTAATTAACATCTACGTCTCTTAAGACATTAACGTATATTCTTACAGTTATCTCTATTGAGATTGCAAACTAGGTAAATAATAAAAAAATTAATAAATATTAGCAGTTCGCATATAACATATATTTATGAACGTTGGGTACGTTGAGGAAAAAAAAGCAATTTGACGTTTCAAATAGCTATCAATGGTTATCGGATCCGTTTTCGGACTGTTCAAAACACAAGAGTCTAGTTGACACTGAATTAAACGACTATCTCTGAACTAAAGTCTAACAAACTTCGGTAATAAAATGAAATAGCATCCGCGCTTTGTTACAATTTTACGGCTTCCTATCGGAGGATGTCTCCGTCAACAAAATAAAATTAGAGGTCAACTAGAGTATTATGTGGTGGCGTTTGTTCTATATAAAGCTGGTTAAGGGACCCATGCTGGGCTATCATGGGTTTCTTTACATGTGTAAAGATATGATATGAGATGTTATGATAGTATTCTAGTATATTGAATTGATTAGTTTACAAACAAACGCTTTCTGGTATCTTCTGACTGACTCTTTAGCACATTTGGTATGGTTTCGAACACTACCCAAGAAAAGTACTAGCTTTAATCCAATATCGTCGGCTTAGAGTGTAAACCTGCTAACTCCATATCAGGTACATTTTCAGGAGAGACGATTAGATTGTGTATTTATTTTCACACTTTCGAATGGTATAAATAACGTATTAAAGTAAAAAAATGGATTTGACAGGTTTACACTCTAAGCCGACGATATGTGTTTTAACTATCTATGGACATACTATGGTCTGAAAATAAATGATTTTTATTTTTATTTATTAACATGGATGTGTTGAGCATTATATGATTGTTTTTCGAGTCTCGGTATATTATTTATGTGTTTGTATATCCCCGGTGGCATAAGATTGAAGACAAAGCAAATCTGGAAAAGTTCAAGTTTTAGATAACGATGCAAATATTCAAAAAGATTCCTGTTAAATCACTTTAGAATAGTCTGGTTCCTTGAAATGCTGCTGAAGCTGGGATAAAATAGAAAATTCTTTGCTCTCGACTAAAAATGTTCACGGTTTCTAACTGGAAAATATCCTCTCTACTGCACAATTCGTACTCGCAAAGACAATTTGGGGAAAATAGAATATATTACGTTATAAACTACCTTTATGCACAAATCAAATAAAAAGCTAGATCTTAGATATTATCAAAAAAATATTTAACTTTTTCTGGATTTATTAATCCTGAAATTGTTAAATATTATTTTTAAACTGTCATGGTTACACACATTAGAAAACTGTAACTGTTCGGGATATTTACCATGTTGTTTTGTTTTAATGAGCTCCCGATATTTCGGCACTGTTGCAAGCGCCATGATCACGGGTGAACTGACCCACCCATTGTCAGTTACAGTTTTCTAACATTGTTAAATATTTTTTGCAGCAGCATATAAATCTCATTTGATTTCTTTATGGTTGGTTAGGGTTTACTAATTTATTTCAATTATTTTAAACAAAACGAATTTTGCAGTTGAAACTTGATATTAAACCTAATTATTAACGAGCCCAACATTTCGAACTCTTTACAGGGCTCGTGGCCACGGCAAAGTACCCAAACGAACTGTTTTCACTGGCATAGTTTAGTAGCAACTTTAGATAATACATCTAGGAATATGGCGAGTACTAAACCCAACCGTATTGATCTGAAACCGGATTTTACAGCCTTGAGCGAGTCTGCTAGGGATGTGTTGCAATATGGATGACGCTGGTACACGTCTACAATTGTTCCATTCGCTCCATATTTGAAGAGAACAGATGCTCAATACATTTTTGAGTCCAACTTTTCATGTAAGCTTTCAGAGGGAACGCGGATCAGAGTGCATTAAAAACCGCAAAGGAAATTGAGTTTTATTGCACAGCGATTAAATGTTATATTCGTACTGGTATGTAAAAATACGTCTTGAATGCCGCTAAAGGAGATACAGATACGTTCAACGAAGTATTTGCTTTAAACACTGTTCGTTAAGCACAATTTTGTTTAATATATTCGGTTTGATCCTGTCATCAGACAGATGTTTGGTTAGTAAAATCTTTATTTGTTATCTTATAGGTTTACTGATAAAAATACTGATTGGAATTTCCTTTTAAGTATATAAACACCGGTGTTATGAGATTCTGTTATTCCTTACCTACTCAATTTTTATGATATAATGTATTATAGTCCTAAGCTATTAAATTTATATAAAACAAGTAATAGAGATCTATCCGTATACATTTGTATAGAACCCACTTAGATAACAGTTACTTCCAGGTAACAGGATCCACGAGTATAACGATCATTACTACACCAACTAATTACTTACAATGTAAACAGTACTTAATGTTATTTTATTTATATGTACTCAAGAAATAAATGTTCAGTCCACACCTCAAATCCTATCCGAGTACTGATCATTATGAACGAAAAATGAAAGTAATAAACAAGGTACGTAAAAGAGAATATTTTTCCATACGCGTGTTAATTGGAATTCTCAAATCGAAGCGAGAAACAAATTGGCTATAACATTAATTAACTGACGCTTTATCAGTTATTGTATTCCGTGTGACCCGGGCTTCTTTTTGAGCATACTGTAATCAAAAGATGACTACAATAAATAGAGTTAAAATGTCGTGTGTGTACATTTTATGCACACGAGTGACGTAGATAGCATTCACTCCCCGACTTCATTGTGTTCTATCTCAACCATTTCATTGCAAAAATACGTGTCTAATATTTTTTCATTATCCGAAAGACGGGCTAAATATAACTTAGATTTGTTTACCTCTGATTAGTCAAGCGTTACGAAAAGAAGGATTATTTGTCTTATTTTTTTCCACTGTCTTTGTTTTGACAAATGCCGCAATGTTTAACTTTAATAGAATTCAATACAATGAGAGCCAATACATAGCGGTAACAAGCAGCAACCAGTACGAGCAATAAATCGAATTTATCACGACGGGCCCGCTATCAATTACGATTCCAGTGCGAATGGGCCATCTAGTTGGCTGAAATTACAGCTTGCAAGCTGAAATTATAGTTCGAACGAATATTAATGTTTTACAAGCTCACAAAAATGTATTTAATATATCTCTAATCTGTAATGGCAGTGTTACTGCAATATTAGTTATGTTATTGTTTTTGCTACGCTTTTATAAAAATTACGACATCAGTAATTATATTGCGACTGTATCATTAAGCTCTTTTTATCTTTCACAATGTAAACAGTATTTCTTATGAAAACAAATAGAATAGCAAATATAATAATGCTAGCTCTGTCCAGTCAACACATGGCTTTGTCCCTTGGGAACTAAGATGATGCTTCGCTAACGAGTTTAGAGTGGACATGACATTATATTACGAGTTTAATATACGACTATTTTCATTCACAAGAAAGATTTTATGCAGATTTTTGTATGCATGACCCAATTTTGCTTAATGTGATTTGTAATGTATCTTTAAATAATATTTTTACTAAGATGGTGCTTCTCTAACGAGTTTAGAGTGGACATGACATTATATTACGAGTTTAATATACGACTATTTTCATTCACAGGAAAGATTTTATGCAGATTTTTTGTATGCATGACCCAATTTTGCTTAATGTGATTTGTAATGTACCTATCTTTAAGTTACATTTTTCGATCTTAAAGATTCCCTCCGCTATGTTTCGAACTGTAAACACGAGATTTGGATTAAAATCCAACATTGGTGTGTGGTTATTCCGCGGGATAAGCGGAGACCGCTGATAATCGCTAAGCCATTACCATAATTCGGACGTTCACTGCGTTCCGTTTCACGGTTACGAACGATGCGATATAAAAATAAAAATCCGGCGAAGCGCGAAACGCGTCCCTTAGTCAGCATAAATTGTACCGTGCTACGACGTAGCGGAATAGCACCCATGTGTTAATAAAAACTAAACCGACGTACCTATACTAGTTAGGTACGTAACGTCTTAAGTATTGTCTGGGCGTGTTGTTTATATAGTAAAGTTCATTTGTTATACCACTGTTGTTACTGATACCCGTAACACAACTGCTTAAGCTACTTTTATCGGAATCAGAACAATGTAAGTGATTTTGTCAAATATTCATTTTTAATACACAAAACTAGGTAAATATAATGAATATATGAAGTCAGTTAATCACTTTTGGACAATTTATGTAAGATTTAGACCAAAATGTACTATATATGTGTATAATGTACTATAATGGTTAAAACATTAATTTTATAATGAAGATTTTGATTATTATTATTAAGGTCAAACAAAATTATAGATTTTAATATATTTTCTGTTATGTTTTTCTACGAAAGCACTTATCCTAGGTGTGTTGGAGCTTGTTCATACACGGAAATTGATACCCCGTTGTCGCCGGAACACACGTGTCATAAAAGCGTAGAAGGAAAAGCAAACGCTTCTACTGTAAAAGCCAGCTCAGTGTTTCTAAAAGGGCAAAAAAGTCTTTTTTAATATCATCTAAATGTAACTTGATTTCTTGTTGTTAGTTTTTTTTCACTTTTTGCATGTACGCCTTAAAAGTTTGTTAAGTACATTTAAGTAGTAAATAGTTATGAAAAATATCTATGATTTAATGTTAAACAATTTAAATAAATAAATTAATAAATCATAATACTTAATGTAACGTTGTCTGAACTTGTGTCGCGCTTTAACGCCGGTGTTACTGAAGCGATTTGAATGAATTTTGGTACACAGTTAATCTGAATTCTCTAGTCTGAGTTAGGACATTTTATTTATTTTTTGATTAACAACAGCCATCTTAAATCTAATCTTACATCTAATCATATTATTTTACTAACGTTAACTAGCGTACGACTTCGCTAAGGGCAGAATTTGTTTACGAGAAAATCGACTTCTCATGGGCCGAAGGATAGATTAGATATTCATACAAGCTCAAACCTAAGAGTGTAGTCTTAAAAAGTGCGCTCAAACACGGTAAATGAAAGACCATATAATTTTAAACTGTTCCATTTACTGATTCACTTCTAAAAGCTCCAGAATGCAGCCTTAACCTTCTTAAATTAGAATGTAGAGGACAACAATTTGTCGCCTGATAAATTTACGAGTTTTGCGGCGAAACGAATTAAATACGAAAGTAAATTGGAGACGTGGCTACGTTTTGTAACAATTAAATTAATTTCACAATTACAGGACTTGGTCTTCATTTTATTCCTGATGTTTCTTAAATTAATAATAGCTAATAACATTGTTGACGGCGTGTTTACGGCTTGCTTAATTTAATTAAACAGACAACTCAACAGAATCAATTGTAATAGACGCTACCTAAGGAGCTGTATGATATAACAGATTACTCTTACTGAAGATCTTTACCATTAATAAGTTAGTTAGATAAGTACAGTGGCAACTTGATTGTTCTAAAAAAATCTTTTTAACATACAGATTGGTAGTTCTACATACAAAATACGGAAACAAATAAGAATTTCGATTTGATCCTGTTTAATATTATATATGATTAGTACCTATATGGTAATAAATAATCCACTTTCCCCCACCATACCGTCCCACTAAAGAGGAAAATATTGTCTTTTGCTTTTATTGGAGCGACTTAGTAGAGAAAAGTGGAATAACCCCTTACAAAGTCTAAGTAAAAAAATATTCATTTTCCTAGTATACAGTTTAGGGAGCCCTATAAGGTGAATATTAATCCAGTCTCGCAAGGCGTCTGCGATCGATCACGTGTTTGTTCGCGAGATATTACTTTGAAACATTTTATTAAATCACTTAGACTGACTTTGGCCCACTTCGGCGTTCGGAACAATATTCCGGCACGGTTGAGCCCGTGATTATATTGGAACATAAAGTACGAAGTGGCTTAATATATTTGACAGCCAAAGTTACTTGCTTGTTAGAACTGATCCCCAGTTATAAAACCTTGTGGCTTTTATGCTATACTGCTCGCATGAAATTTTAATAAGTTGATATGAATCGTTGTGAAAATGTAGACTATTAACGGGATTCTGGTTAAATTCAAATATTTCACAGTTCAAGCGAGTTTGGTATGTAGTAAGGGTACTACACTTTCTACATACCAAACTTAATCTGCAAATCAATGATCTGAACATCGTTTCAATATTCGGCCAGTAGTATTAATATAACAGTTAAAAGACTTATTTTGTTAAATCTCATCACTATAGAATATTATGAAGTTTTCTACAGACTCTTTGCACCTTTGAGCACTGTTCTATAAAATTGTAAGGGTTTGTAAGGGTCGACTGAGGAAATAAGCAGATATTATCATCACGGGAAGGTGAGTTTATACAAAACATACACATTACACACCCAACCAATGTACCTTTGACAACATTACTAACATGAGCAAAACTCGTTATTGGAGGAAATTAAAGAGTTGATAAGGCGTCCGACCGATTTCAGCCATGGCGGCCGATCTCAATTGAGATCAGCCAAGTACCCAGGACATATTATAGTGCACAAGAGTACGCGGAAACACAAGTGCACTCTCTATTCCCTTACTCTCTTAATTCGGTGAGACGGCAATCAGGCATGACCGATGGGAGATCAGGCGCAGGACCACCGGGTTAACGTGCTTTACGAAGCACGGTCGTTCAACCGCCAACTTCCTAACTCCGGGCTGAGTTATATCATTTCAGAAAAACTCACACAAATTTTGCCTGACTCCGGATTCGAACCGGGGACCTCTCGGTCCTTACGCAGCGCTTGCTACAAATAGACCAACGAGTTGATATATGACAGACATATAACGTACGTATTTTATAAATTAGATTTGAATGATGTGAAAACGACATACAAAATTGAGTCGAGTCGATTAAGAGTAATAAAATTCTACAAAGTACATATTAAAAATGCTGTATGAAATGAAAAAGTCTTACCTACTATGCAATGCAAAAAGGGCAGCGGTAAGTCATACTTATTATTCAGTTATGATAGGCGAAAGTTACATTTAATCCGTATTTAATCTACACTGACCGCTTACCGAAAATCCGGTAAGGATTATAAAGATAACGTAGTGTAAATTTTCCCTTAATAACTTTTCAGCTTCACTTATAGCATTTTGGAGGACGCTTCATTCGTTTAGAACTTTTAATTGTAAAGTTAAGGGGAGACAGTCCAGATTAATTTATGGAAAGTTGTTTTGTGGCTACGCGGCGGCGGCGCGGGCAGCTTCGTTAAACTTATTTACTGTTATTGGAAAAAACGCAAACGAGCAAGCTAGGCTTTCGATTATTCGGTTTAAATATCGTTGTTTTCGTTTTTGACTATAAGGGGGCGTAAATAATCCAAGGGAAACCGCTTTCGGATTATTTTTTTCTTTGGAACAAGCCCGAGAAAAAGGCTCAGTTCTACGATTCTAATTCCGGATTTACTTAACAGCTTTAGCTTTTATGGTCAATTTCATGTTAAAGACCAACTTACTTTAGATATAACTTAATTACTACTAAATTAATTACTTCATAATGTTCGAAATAAATTCATATGTCATGATAAACACATATCTAATCATTAAAATTGAATTGAATTGTCAACAATGCGACAACGAACGAATTTTGCAAAAAAAGGCCTCAATTCCGTAACACGATTTAACTTAATCCTTTAACCAACATTGTCAGCTCTGGATCCGCGAATGCTCTATTAAATATCTTTTCATACCAAAAATATCTATAAATTAAAGATAATATAGGTACTTTTATACCCTTCCGGACTCGAGTTTGGAATTGTCGACAATAGAATTATTTAAAAATGAACTGTTGTATACACAACAGTTCACAAATTTATACAAATTTAATATTTTTTTAGTTTTTGTATATTTTTAAAGCAAAATATAAGTGAAGAAAATTAAAAGAAACCATGGCGTAAAGCGTTTACAAATAAAAAAAATTAAGAACCTTATTTTATAGTCCGTTGAATATCGTATAGATCAACATGCAACCTTTCATACACATATGGCGCGAATGTATTACCATATTTACCACTATCACGCAACAGAGAAACTATTTGAATAAACCGTTCAAACCTCCATAGAGAATTGTACACTACAGAGCTCTGTCTATCTGTGTGTGAGAGATCTGTTTCAATGATTAACAATAGGAGTGACTTAATTAACTGTAATAAACAAATAAATTAAATTAAACAATTGATTGATAAAAAACTAAAGAATCACACAGAAAATGGCGGTACACATGCATAAAAACAGATTACCTATAGGATAAAGAGTTACATTGATGATTACATGATAATAATGCAAGTTTTGTCCTAGATACATCGTTTTTATAAATAGAAGCACTTGGCGGACTATGTACTGTTTTCCTAAGAAAATATGAGTAAATGGCCACATTAAGCTTTTCGAGGATTGTCGCCGACAACTGCTACTTCAATATTTCATAGGGCAGAGAAAATGGCTCAATCTTTCACCAACAGCGTCTAGGATTCTAGATGACGAGTTACTTTCTATTATTTTTTAAAATAGGGCTTTATATTTTACTTACTTGGAGCTTTAGAATCAGAATCATAATATCTGATTTTTATTAGTTGGTACTACTTCGCAGGAAATGTTACCTATTCTTATTATATTTTGGTCCGAGAGTTGGCAAGAATTTATGGATAGGTATTTGAGGCAAGCTGAAAACTTTTCCTGTACCTCTCCTGTTATATCCCAACACGAAACTGTAGTAGACCTGTCTGGTGAGTAAGGGGGTAAAACAACTAGATTAAATTTTAATTTTTTTTAAATCCAGAAATATACTTGGGGCAATTTGCAATTTTTAAATGTTGCTGTTTAATATATTACAGAATATAAAAAAATCTTGCAAGCCTTCCTACGTATTTTTACGAGTACACTACACATTTGAATTTGTACGGATTTGATATGAATAATTTTAGGAATTAAACACGTGCACCTACGTTATTACTACTCTAAACATATTATTTAGAGATGCTCGTAGTCACGAACAAGACTGACCTCCTCCTTGCCCGTGATCACAAGCGCTGAAAAATGTAAAAAGCTCGAAACGTCGGGGCTCTATATAATTTGTTTCTAGAATTTAGAGTCATAATTGTATTTGAATTTGAATATTTTGTATATCACTCCATCTGATGGTAAGCGGTAGTGAGATCCAAATTTGAGGTCGACAGGCACAATAGACCATATTGCCAGTCGCACTCACCCTGAAGGCCTGCTTAAATGACGGGCGTTTAAATTCGTTTATAACAACTGTCTCCTAAGTTAGTTAGTTTCGAAAAGCTTTCTGTCCTGTATCCGCTACATAGCGTGATAAGTATGTCAATAAACTTAATACCTGTCTATAAATAGCATCAGTTAGTCCCTTTATAGGTGAATAGGTACTCAAATCGCAACGCAATCAACCAATTAGGATGTGCACTCAAACTATCGCTATCTGATGGCTATCGCTTGTCAGCCGATTATCTAGATACGATCGTATGAAGCGCTTAATTACAATTGCCTATTGGTATGCAAAGGTATGCTCGCTTAGTCTACATGAGTGAGTTTGATTAGGATCACGAATTAACAGATTAATTGTTAAATTCTTATATATAATCCTACTAATATTAGTTTATTATGAATAAATATTTTAAGTAATGCCGTATATCTTTCGTCATAACGACTTCTTCAGGCCGAAACTATATGGTGGTATGGAAAAACCTGGGAAATGTTTGTGTTCTAAACTTCTCATGCATACACGGACTGCCAAAATATTAAATTGCTTTTTGGCATATAGTCAGAAAAGTTAAATAGACGAGAAAGAAACATATTATTATTCCATAGACCTATAATAATTACATCCTATACTAATTTCAACAATTGTTAAATGCCTCCTCGACGCAAATACTAGGACGTAGGTAAATAGCATTCCCAAACGGTAAATTTTCCTCTAAACAAAATTGTCCCTAATCTTAACAAATTAGCAAAACAAAACAGGGAAGTAAACAAAATGGCTTGTGCCATTTGTGTTTGTTCACAAACTTGACCTTCAGGAAGAGACGTGATAAATAAACCCGGCCGTTATCCGGGTGTCTTCCCGGATAAAGCTCTGGCCGTTGATTGGACGGGCGGCGCGGGAACGGTACAGGGGTAAGTTGGTTTTATTCGTTCGTTTCTTCTGTTATCGAAACGTTTATGAGGATAGAGTAACCGATGATGGTGTTTGGAATGATGGAATGTGCTTGAACGATAAGTAGAAATCCTTACTAATATTATAAATCCGAAAGTAACTCTGTCTGTCTGTCTGTCTGTCTGTTACGCTTTCACGCATAGAGTACTGGACCGATTTAAATGAAATTTGGTACAGATATAGTCCAGAGCCTAGGAAAGGTTATAAACTTTTTAACCGACTGCGCTATAAGGAAGCAATGTTTTACCCGTTAAACGAAGAAGAACGCGGACGAAGTCGCGGGCGAAAAGCTAGTCAATAATAAGTATCATTATCCGTCCGCGCCAGAAGGGGGGCTGTGTATTTGAAGACTCTATATTAAGATTATTACCTATTGTATAAGAGACTGGTGACCACCAGTAATACCTGTGTGACGGATCGTCAGGCCCTTACCTGGTTCAAAGAGCCATGAAGCTTATCTAATTAGAGCTCTTCTCAAACAACTTAATACTGAACGTAATTAATAAATAAATATTTATCTGCTACCTAAACGAATAAGGTCCAAGCCCTATTAAGGAAACAAACAGCCGACGAATAAGCAAGATTAAAATGATAAAAATAAATGGTTCATAATCTAAATGTCTCCCGTTCTGTGCTCCGTTTACTCTCACAACAAAACCACCTGTTGTCTTGATTGGATGGACTCTTCTTAACATCGTAGTAAAGGAATTACTCCTTGTCAAGGATTTTTTTCATATTGAATGACGTAGAATAATGGTCGCCTTTCGCCTGACATCTAAAAAAGAACATTCGAATCAAGTCACGATGATTAATGACCTACTAATCCAGGTCCAATCGATCGTCTGTTTTATTATAAATTAGCTTTCCGCCCGCGACTTCATCTGCGTAGAGACGTTAAACGGGTAAAACATTACTTCTTTATAGCGCAGTCGGTTAAAAAGAAGCCTATAACCTTTCCTAGGCTCTGGACTATATCTGTACCAAATTTCATTTAAATCGTTCCAGTACTCTATGCGTGAAAGCGTAGATAGACAGACAGAGTTACTTTCGGATTTATAATATTAGTAAGGATTTGTACAAGCAACGGTAGGTACAAAGTTTTCAGTAGGTACTACAACGACCTTAATTTGTAACTACTGTTTGCGAATGTCGTGAATTCGTTTTCCAAGTAAAATATTCTTTTCGAGCAAAATTGCATAAAAGGCTTATTTCTGCTACAAGAGTACTTTAGAATATCTATGCAACGAATCATTTAAATCGCTTCAGTAGTTTAACAGACAGAATAACATATGCATTGTCCGTCCTATGTTTATTCGTTTATGGAAACAGTAGTAGATATTTTAAAATTATTGAAATGGATTTTCAAGCTATCAAATTATATAAATTTCAGTGCAATATTATTACTCAATAAAATAAAAAAGGTTAAAATAAACATGACCTTTCCGCGGCAGTGATAAATGGCATGTGCCCTATGTCTGCAGGGAAAACTCGTGTCATCCTCACTACTTACACGATTGGCTTATTGAATAATTCACTTTCGCTTGGTTCACCCACGTGAATTACGATCTACTATTTGCACCTCATTCGATATCTTGTTTTCTTTTTAGCCTATATCATCCTACTGCTGGGCAAAATTCCCCTCCAAATCTGTTAGCTGTGGACAGCCACACTGATCTATATGTGTGGACCAGATCGTCACACCATGTTTTTTTTTTAGTGTTCCCCCTTGGCTAACGTCTTCATTAACGATTAAGTTAGACTTAAGTTTTGCATCAGCAATACTAGCAAAATGCCAAACTTCTAGCAAAGGCAACTAATTATCTATTGCTCTAACGCTTGTTCCTATATTAATACGACGTTAAATAAGTCACTTGAAAAGTAGATCTAGTAATCACGGTGAAGTGCCTTTTGACCTTCACATACGTACACATGCCTTTCAAACCAAACAATAATTTTGGACAATAGGCTTGTTTCCACTAAGAATGAATCGGATGGCTTAGAGTTTCTAATGATTAATCATGATATGTAGTAAACAAAAAAACAACTTTTTTATTAAAATAATATAAGATTACTAATATTTTTGGAAAATAAAATCGGCAAAATTACTTATTTAATCACGTGACATTAAACACCAATCAGAGAAGCGTGACGTCACGCCTCGCAAAACACCGGTTGTAGCTGTACTGTACATCATCTGTCTAACTAATCTGTGCTGTCAGTGAACAGGTTATTTTGATACACTTCGTTTTCAGAGACTATTGTTAAAATACAGTTTAAGTTTAATCTTAAAAGAAACGGACATTTGCCATGGAATCAGGATTCACTAAAGCAAACAGCAGTAATTTGCCCAAAATTGACGCCGTTATGCTTGGGAAATTTTTCGCAACAAACACAGATTTTTGCTCATCGGAATTCCGCAATGTTAAAACTTCTATGTAAGTATAATGTGAAAAACAAACATAATGTCTTATTTAGTTAGCAGCTATCAGTCAGAGAGTCGCATTTACCTACTCTGTAATGTAAATAACTGTTTTTGAGGTTAGCGTATACAAAGTTTTAAATACCTAATTGATAAATTTTTAATTTCAGGTCATCACGAGCTTCATACGGAGATGATGCTGTAAGCTATGTGCAGCTTAAGCGTGACGGCAAATTATGTATTTTAAAGTGCAAAATCTGTCCCGAGCACAAAGTTCATGCAAAGCTCTATAGATGCACACTAGTCGTCGATGAAGAAGATGATATAGTTATTTCTGTGCAATGTGAAGACTGCGTAGCTTCCCAGGGTGGTTGCAAGCACGCAATAGCTTTTTAATGTGGGTTCATCGCCGAAGTGAAGAACCCTCATGCACTTCAGTCGAGTGCTACTGGAAAAAGTCGAAATTATCGAGAGTTGGTAGTACACTTAAATATATGACGGCAAAAGATTTAGCCAAGGGCAGCCCTCTTTTACGACCAAATTCTTCTGTTTTGCTGAAGTTTTTAGAAGAAGGAAAGAAGAGGAAAATTCAGGATTGTGAATTATTTAAGTATCAACCCATGTATAGTGAAAGTGCAACACAGGCTGTCTCAATGCATAACCTTGTATGGAAGTTCAAAGAGAAATGTGTTGATGAATTCTTAAAAAAAGTTCAGATATCTGCATCTTTAATAACAAAAGTTGAAGAGGAAACGAGGGAGCAATCCAATAGCCGTCTTTGGTATGAGCTGCGGTATGGACGAATAACCGCATCTAGAGCATTTGAGGTTAGCCGTTGTAAAAAGAATGATGGCATACTTGTATCTCTCATTTTAGGTGCAAAAATACCAGACACTCCTTCTATGAAACGTGGTCGTATACTGGAAGATGAAGTAAGAAAATCTGTGGAGGAAAAACTAAATAAAAAATAAATAAGTGCGGACTAGTATTAAATTCGATTTATCCTATGATTGCTGGTTCGCCAGATGGCATATTTGAAGATGGCATAATAGAAATTAAATGTCCCAATAGTGTGAAAACATATAAAACTTACATTAAAAATGGTGAATGCACAGAAAAGTATAATACTCAAATGCAACTTCAAATGTATCTAACAGGAAAGAAAAACTGTTTCTTTTGTGTAGCTGATCCAGATTATTGCCAAAATAAAAAAGTTGAGATATTAAGAGTGCAATATGATCCTAAACATATTGAAAATATAATCAAAGTTAAGTTATTAGAGTTTTGGAAAATTAATATTTATCCACTATTATATAAGAGTGTAGAACTATAATATAGGTATTTATAAATAAAAAAAAAATCGTCTTAATTTCAATTTGTTTTATTTTATTAAAGAATCTTGTAAATTAATTAAGGCACAAGCTATGATTATTATTTCATCAAGTATTTTTACATATTTAAAATTAATACAGGCATGTGGTTTAAGCATACGAAATTCACGTAAACGCCGAATAACTCGCTCTATATGTATCCTTAAACTAGCTATTTGTTTAGTTAGTTTTGCTTCAGTTTTACTCATCTTTACACCTGTTTCGACACTAGGAGGTCTTACTAGTGAAATACCAGCTCGTTTTAGATATTGTTCTACATGTTTGAAACCCCTGTCTGCCATAACGAACATACCACTTTTTAATGTTTGAACAAAGTCACAGGATTCAACTAAACAAGTGTCAGTTGTTCTGCCCCCAAATCCTGGAGAAATATAGTTCACTAATCCATTTGGAGTACAGGATATTAAATATTTTATTGTGTTGGCTTTTTTATAATCCGACCAGGTTAATGCTTGGTTTATTGCTTTAGATGGCTTTTCTATTTCAATTTCAAGGCAGTCTATGATACAACTAACATTATTATATTTGTGCCTGAATGCCATGGGTAAAGTCTTTTTAATCATTTCACTATCTAGCGACACAATAAAAGGCCTCATAACACTGGCTATTAATGGTATATTTTTTGAAAATATCTTGCTTAAATATGATGGAGTCATTGCATAATCATCCGACAGTTGGTTAAATGTACTATCCAATTTTATTTTATTTAAACAAAATAATAAATGATGTTTGGGAATATTTAATTCCTCTATTATTATATCAATCAAATAGTAACACTTGATTGGAACACCGATGTACAATCGAGGCTTTTTCTCAATTTTTTTAATCATATTCAATATGGTTTCTTTTGCTTCTAGCCTCTTGTCCTCTTCAATAAATTCACTGCAGTCAGAGGAAGATTTAACTTGCAAAGAATGCACAGGCGAGCAACTGGTGGTAGATGCAGATGGTTCATATAAAGAAATATCACTATCAGAGTGCTCTGATTCTTTAAATATACTTTTTGTAATTTTGCTGAGCCCGGACACAGAAGGTCTTGAATTTATAATGGTCTGCGATTTGAACGGGGATGTAGAGCTAGATATTTGTGATGGTTTTAAAGGTGATAATGCCTTTTCTGTTGATTTTATTTTTGTCTGGACAGCTTTACTTCTGAATCTGTGTGTTATTAATGCTTGAACAGATTTATCCGCTGTCAATTCACATAAAGTTTCAGGTACATTTTCTCCAACAATTTGAAAATCTGAAAAGTAAACACAATATGTTGTTTATGTAATAATGCTAGCCATTATTATATTTGTTTCAAACTGCAAACTATTTGTTTTGTTTGTTACATACCTGAACTTGTATTAGAAGTATCCTTGACAGACGAACTTGGTGTACTACTTTGTTCTGGTTCATTCAAACAGTCTGCGATTATTGACAACCTTTGTTTTTTCAAGATATATGGTCGTTCCTTATCACTGCATGTCCGTTTCCTTCTATCTTCTTGGCATTCGAACTTCTTTGGTATACAATCTGGTTTCATGCGCACTTGTGATACCTTTCCCATAATATGATACTCAGTATAATTAATCATATCGTTCGGCAACTAAAAATATTTAAAAAAAGTATGAATTATTACATTTTATAGGCATAAAATAAAAATAATATTTTAACTCCTAAAATAAAACACATAAACCTATTCATACCATAACATTTTACAGGTTATGTTTACCTATATATGGTAGGTTTTGCAAAATTCATAACTTTTACTTTATATTTACAAATAGACACATTAAGTTGTGTTTCATACTTACATCAAAATGATCTTCACAAAAATAAATTGTCGATTTAGTTGATAAACTATGAGCATCTTGCCTCCTTGCAATTTCTAACCACTTTCTTCGTATTTGTTTATTGTTTGGAACGTATATAAATAATTTGTTTGGCGTTTTTATCGTTGTACTTTTACATTGGGGCACTATACAGTATTTATAATAAGAGGGATTCATTATTTATTAAAATGATCTCGTCGACTGACATAAACAAACTCGATTGTTTCGCGAAAAGTGACGTCATTCAAGACGCCATGACAGTCTTGGCCTTTTTCGAAGTCAATTTTATGTTCAATTCTAAAAAAGCAAAATATTTATGAAAAAGGCCTATTTTTCTAAAAATAATATATATTTGGGGTAAAATAGATGCTAAGCTATAGTTTTAAACGAATTTCCAAATTTTGTCAACTAGCCTATTATTCAGATGAAAAACAAAATTATGAGCAGATTTTTTCACGGCGCTTAACTTCATTGCTGAGCTTTCGTCTAGGGAACCAATTTTCCTCCTGAATAAATAGACACAAAAAGATTTAGGTACGGTACCACAACTCTCTGGTTGGTGTACAATTACAATAAAAGAATAAGTATTTTCTCTTTGAGGGTATATTCGGTTCCTACAACCGTTGAGACTTGTCCGAATGACAATTTTTATTTATCTCCCATGATTATTAAAAAAAACATCAATATTGTCAAAATATCATTCGGAATTTAAAATGCAACGAAGTCATATCGAGTTCCGTTTTCGTTTTAAAAGTCGCATCGCACAATAATCTGGGATATTTTTCTGAAAATGGTTTCAACATAAAGTTTTTATTAAACACTTATCTTCGGAGTTGTTACGCCACCTTAAGAATATTAATTGAGATCCGTCAACAATTTGACGTGTACTACGCTTCCCTTAATTTAAGTAGATTGCAGAAATATCGATTTTCGCTGGTGTATGATGGGATGATGTGGATGGAATATGTCGTCATCATCAGTCACATTAATCAATATGAATGCCAAAGCGGGACAAACATGGAATCCCTAATATGTCGTATCTTGCACGTGACTGTAAATCTAATAATTTAATTTTATGTTGAGTACGTAAGTCAATTTATAGGGAGTGGGCCTGTGATTCACTGTTTATTTAGTTTACTTTAGCGTTTAGTGTAGGTACTTTATTTAGATCGGATCGGATGAGTTTTTGAAAGTTTTATGTTACGAGTAGCGTAAATCACATTAAGGATGATAAAAAATCACCGATAACGTACTTACCTGTCTAAACTTACAGGTAGTCTTTTGACCTAAAGTATGACTTTTTCGAACTGTAGATACCTTTCGATAAGTTATACTAAATGGCTCTAGTAGCATCCCCACGTTAAGAGGGGATATCATCCACTTCTTTGGATGATTCTGGTGATAACGACATGGCTACTCCAAGTTTTCATCGTAGTCAGTCAGAAAAAAACAAAAACATACAAAATTAGACATTTCCAAAATGTACCCTTCCATTTTAGGAGGCCTATGTCCAGGTGTGGACAGGAATGGGCTGATGATGATGATGACCCTTGCAAACCTAGTTCGCGGTGAGAGTTAATCTTATCTTAAACACAAAAATATCCATATTCCTCTCATACGCTTATACTTCCTCTACCTTACCCATATAGACCATGTCTCTATGATTTTACCCTTGACTTTGGTCGCTCTACCGGCAGGCATTGTGTGGCCGGCACTAAACTCGCCATAAACGCCATAATGCGACTCTGTTGACCGTAAACGTTACGTTGTATCGACGAGTATTACGTGGAAGTATTTCTAATCTATATTTTATTGGAGCAGATACGACCTTATTATTATAGGCTTTGAGTGTAGTTCCGTCCAACTACTTGTAACTACAGAATTAGTAGGGAGATCCTAAATAAATAGTTGTATCACACAAATATACAAACATAGTATGAAGATTTATCTAAGCCTACCCTAAACTAGGGCGATCACTCTAGTTTAGGGAAGGCCCGAGCCACAGCACCGGGGACTGGGCTGATGATGGTGATATTTAAGTATAGTTTACTAGCCACCCTTACTCCGTTTGAAGTCTTGGATCAGTCTGTCTTTTAAAGAAACCTTATAAGTTAAAATCCCTATAGTTCTTAATATTTAAGCAAACAAGGGTAGATGGCGTAAACGCTGGCTATGTAGTAATTCGACAACATAAAAATTAGTGAACATCAGAAAAGCCTTCATAACATCAAATCAAATAACGTATAATTATCCCATTCGGGGAGAGCCCTTAACGCTCTCGATTTCGATCGCTTCTTCAGTCCTTTCCAAGGCAGGATATTGGCTGTCATCATCCTTTAATTACCAGTTGAAATATTATAAATTAAATTCTTCTATGATCGGTTGGTAGAAAATTTTACCTCGAATATAATATTGACGTGTATTTGATCATGAGTGTTTATCGTCTGGTCAGTAAAGATGTTGTTGTTGATGACTATCTTGGTACATCACTACCCTGTATTCCTTCCTATCTTTATCTCCCATCAATATTTATTATTTTGTTCCTCCGGTGCCATTTAATACGATAGATATTACGACCGACTCATTTTATGACGCTACTTTCTTTAATAAAGATCGGAAATGTACACGTATCTATAACATAATTTGTGTATTTTGGTCATAATATAAGGCATACAATTTGCCAATATTCCTGGATTATCGTCATAAAACATTGTCATAACGTACGCAATACAATTAAGTAGTAATAGCACAGTAAAATTCAACAGGAAACCATCAGAGTTGAACATAAAAGTTCGCATAAATATTACTTCGGTGCGAAAATAGCTTTGTTTGTATCGAGGATTATTTTATTTATTTTAGGTTTATTTACTTTAATATATTTATCGTTACATTTTTTAAAACAAAAATAAAATAGAAAGTGCGTTTTCTACCCATGTATAAACATAGACAAAGAACCCATAACTTAAAAAAAATAAAGTACTTTATTTCAAATTAATCAGAAAGTTTCATACGCACCTTTTTGAGTAACGCCTCTTTCAAAAAGATCTGTTTCAGTGGTAAGAAGACTACAATAAATAAACTTTTTAATAAAATAGCACTGGCACAAATAATTCACTAAACATTTCCACTAACATTGACAGAAAATAAAAAAGTTCACAAGTAAACACTTAAACAAAAACTAAATAAAACTCGTTCCAACTTCAAAATTCGCGCGTTCGTAATTCGCGTAAGCCAAACGTCATTATAAGGCTGGGAGCAGACTGTGTGTGTTCGAAGCGAGCGCTCAACTGAACTGACTCAAATTGGGCTGACTGCAAACATCTCTGGATGAGTTTGGTCCGCACAGGCGCGAGCCGCGCGGCGATAAATGAACCAAGAGCCTCGATAATTACGCTCACGGGAACTGCTGAAAGCGTAAACTTAGTTAGTATCAATGAAATTATCGGATTTTCACTTTTAAGTGCTTAGCACTTAAAACTTAGGTTTTATCGTGTTCTGTGTTAAAATCTAACTTATGTTTTATTACAACTTTTTAAATTGCCTAAAATTCTTAAAATAAGTTCGTTTGGAATGTTCATATATATTACATAATTGTGTACGTAAAAATATATGTAAACATAAGTAATCAAATTACGTTAAGAGTCAGTGAACTTCCTTGCCTATATTTAATAATGTCCAGGAATTCCTAAAAAGGTATCCGTAAATAAATAATGATGATACGTACCATTAGGTACCTACTGTATGTATAGGTTAGTTATTTTTAGATAAAAACAGGAAATTGTAACTAAGTATTTAGGTAACTGATTCATTTTGAATACCAATATTATTTTATTTATATTACTCATGTTGTATGACACATTAAAAATTTTCTTACCGAAAATTTTAGGGTAGTGTAGATATTATTATAATACAACAGTTACTAGATAATGAATTTAAAATAAAGTATTGATATCATTTCTAGAATTAGACCAAACTGCCTCGGAATAAAATACCGTTTATTAAAAAAATAAAATTAAAATGTCCTTTTAAGCTTATATATATAAGTCTGGGGACTTATATTACGAGCTTATTCTTAACCACAACCTACACCGTGAAATTTAAGTGGTTGTTTTCCCGTGGCAGAACGATTTGCCTTTAGTAATACTATCGAATCATGCATATAATTCCTCGAAAAAAAATTTTTTTTTTCAAATTTTCACAATAATAATTTTCCAACTCGAAAACGATAGAAGCTATCGTACTTTTTTAAGATGTGACGTAATCAGGTACTGCTTGCCGCATGAAATCGATGCTTAAAGCTGAAGAAGCTCGACACCCTAAGCCATAAAGCGGTTCGAACGTGCTTTCGAGTTTCGGTTAAACCTTCCATAAAAACCGGCATTTATTTATTGATTTTAACAAAAAAGAACTGCACAAATCTATTGTACTACTAAGATAGAATCATTTTACTGCGGGAAAACAACCACTAAAATTTCACGGTGTATATCCATTACAGCGCATTTGTTGACGATGGTTACATTGGAACGACTCCTATTTAAATAAATATCTGGGATATTTCCACACACGGCCATCTGACCCCAAAACTAAGCAGAGCTTGTACTATGGGCGTCAGAGGCTGATATACATACATATATATTTTTAAATACCGATGTTCATCACAGAAATATTTGTCCCGAGTGGGAATCGAACCCACGACTCTTGGAACCGCCAGCCAGGGTCACTAACCACTGTTCCACTGAGCCAGTCAAACAAAAAAGTTTGACATTCGTAGACTTGCGCTAATTTCCGGATCCTATTTATTTACGGATTCTCAGATACATTTTTAAAACGGAAAGTTTTCTCTAAATATTTTATCACTTAGCTGGTCTAAACTCATCCTTAGATGAAGATAATACTTAACAAGAATGTACACTTAAATTGACAACATTTTTAAAAACAATTACAAAAAATAGAAAAAAAAACACTTTCGATTTTCTAATTCGCATAAAAGTAGGTTTTATTAGTTTTCTTTCAATGCGCACTAAGTACTATAGCTGTTTTATGTCTGGGATCAGTAGTTACATTTCAGTTGAAGGAGTCCAACCCTTACGTATATTGAATATTTTCGTGACAGAGAATTATAGTTAGGCCAATAATTCGGCGCTCCGAGGTCAGCGTAATTGGCACCGCGGCGGCCGTTAGGCAGCCCTACAAGGAGCCAATACAATTGTCTTTTCTATTTGGCGTCGTATTAATTGACAATGGGTTAGCACGCGATAGCTTAGTTGGTAGTGCACACTATAGACTAGCAGAGTATTGCTGATATAAAAATAGTGGGAATAAAAACTACAAAACTTGATAAATTGGTAAATGAGACATGTCCTATGACTAGTCCAATTTTCAGGATTATTTCAAATACTTATCAGTTATCTTTTGGGAACCACAAGTACCTACAAATATTTTTATTATGTCATTTTATGGTTACAATATTTTGAACAACGGCTAATCAAAAGGCAAATCATTTTAGACTCGAAGCGAATGTATTCTAATAAAAAGCGCATTAAAACGCAATTTGTCGTCTCCTATAATGATAACAATTTCGCCTCGCCTTGAGCGTTATATCAGAGTAGAGAATGGATGAGAAAAATGGAGCACATTAATTTAGGACGAGACAAAGAAAATTCTCCATCAATTCGGAAATCGCCGAGATTTTCCGATTCAATTAATTCTATCTTGTCCAGATCGTACAGATGGCATGCGGATAAATATTACATAATATCGCTGAAACGATTCCGTTTGTCTGACATTATGTAAAATAATGATTGCTTTTGAACATGATGGTCGGCTGAGTTTCGTAAATAAGGAAAATACCAAGTTTTGTTACTTGAAAATACGCAAAGGAAATCTACTTAGAAGAAAATTGGGTCTTAGCTATCCTATGCTGATCGTTCTAAGAAAAAAGTTCACTTTTCGGGTTCAAGAAAACGCGATATGTTAAAGTGTATTGAGGGTAGTTGTACTGAACAATGCGACTTTCCAGCAGCAGAAAAATTTTCATTAAACCGAAATTAATTTTAGTTTTCTTTTGTTTCAGAAGTCCAGGATGACCTCACTCCACGTGAAGGTAAGCGGTCGTGAGGTCTATATATGTCGGTACAACACAATCTATTGAGCCTGTTACCCTCATCCTGAGGGCCTGCATTTCTACCCTTAGTAGACTTCTGCCTACTAAAGGTAGAAGTGGTTCCTAGATGTTTCCAATGAGGCGCTTGCTCAATAAACTTATGCAATATATTATTATACTATTTGCAAGATAGTTTATTTATTGTCATAAATGATATTACCCCGTAGGAGATAAGTAGATTTTATTGAGTAGGCTGACAACTCTTTATACGATTCAGTAAGTCGACAGTGTGCCCAATGATACCTCCAAACGCAATTAAGGAAGTCGTTATACAGCGCTGGACAGACGGCGATACAGAAACATAAATGTTTGTTTGTTAGCAGCTGGTATGAACGGCATCTGGACATTAGGACAGGTATTCTGTTAACCTGGTAACCTACAAATTACCAAGTCCAGTGTATAAACACTGACCTAAATGCCTACTATTTGCTTCAAAACAATGTTCGGTTAGCGGCGGACATTATCAGTTGTAAAAGTTAATAATTATTTTCAGATCGCAATCGAAATATTGTTCAAACACTTCCACTCAATTGAGTTTCAAATTCGAACTTTATAATGTAGTTATATATCCAATCAAAAACATAAAAGTGAAATGAGAGCCAAGTTCAATATTATGATAATTGCCTTGGTTGTTGACTTCAACGACAAAAGAAGTGAGATCTAAATGGGTGCCAAGTTCAATGGTCAACCCTGAAATTTATTTATAAGTAACACTATAACATACCTAATCATATCTTCTTATTACATAAGATAATGTATGGTGGTAGCCTATGAAGGTCTGTCTTGGCTAGTTTCTATAAACCTACCAACGTATTATTATGTTCGCTCGCTAGTTTCTACCAACAATCCAAATTTTCGGAATTATAAAATAAAAACCGACAAATACTTGTAGGCTTAGAACTTGCGACGGCTATAATTCATATATGAAAACTAGCCAAGACAGACCTTCATAGGCTACCACCATACATTATCTTATGTAATAAGGAGATATGATAGGTATGTTATAGTGTTACTTATAAATAAATTTCAGGGTTGACCATTGAACTTGGCACCCATTTAGATCTCACTTCTTTTGTCGTTGAAGTCAACAACCAAGGCAATTATCATAATATTGAACTTGGCTCTCATTTCACTTTTATGTTTTTGATTGGATATCATTACTTTTTGTAGAAAAGTATATATCATCGTAACGCCGTGGGTCCTTTGAAAAGGACAAATTCAAAACTAAAACTATAGTCCAGTCAAATTAGCTCTTTTAAACACCGATCTGCGGAAAAATTACTAGTGAGCTGAATTTTGGTACACACCTTTATTACGGCATTGTAATGAAGGTGTGAAAAATCGACATTCATATTGTGCCGGCTTAAAAAGTTATAGGGGTCAAAAGGTCGCGAAAATCAGTTTTTCGCGAATATCTTGCGATCTATTGCTTGTAGGTTAATTGAGGTCATTAGAAAAATTATTTGTTATAAAATTATCTACAAAAAATGTCCTTTGCATTTTTTTGTAGAATTGAAAGTTTTCGGAGGAGAGCGCCGAGAAAGCACTCACATACGGTATTGTATACCAAGGCGTACGCCCTATGCTTTTCATTGATATTTGTAAGCGTGTTGTTAGTAAAATCTACTACATACATACATATAGCATTAGTAATACTAGTACAGAAAGTTTTCCTTTTTGGAAAAGGAAAACTGAAAATCATGAAGATGTTTGAAAAAAGATCTGATTTAAACAATTTTGCAGAAATATTCCAACAAGAAAATTGCTCTCGAGATGCATTGTCAATGCTAGGACATATTTTCTACCGCTACAATTTTTTGTACAATTACAAATCTTTTTTTAAACATCTTCATGATTTTCAGTTTTCCTTTTCCAAAAAGGAAAACTTTCTGTACTAGTATTACTAATGCTATATGTCTGTATGTAGTAGATTTTACTAACAACACGCTTACAAATATCAAAAGCATAGGGCGTACGCCTTGGTATACATACCGTATGTAGTGCTTTCTCGGCATCTCCTCCGAAAACTTTCAATTCTACAAAATGTAAAGGACATTTTTTGTAGATAATTTTATAACAAATAATTTTTCTAATGACCTCAATTAACCTACAAGCAATAGATCGCAAGATATTCGCGAAAAACTGATTTTCGCGACCTTTTGACCCCTATAACTTTTTAAGCCGGCACGATATGAATATCGATTTTTCACACCTTCATTACAATGCCGTAATAAAGGTGTGTACCAAAATTCAGCTCACTAGTAATTTTTCCGCAGATGAAACCTAATTTGACTGGACTACTAGACTTCATAAATAAAACAATTGAATCAGTTACTGTATTTTCCTACGTTTACGGGGTATAACCCTAAGTAATAAATATGAAAACCGACTATAAGTACCTACTCTTAATTGTAAATAAGTATGTATACCTAAATATACACCGTGAAATTTTAGTGGTTGTTTTCCCGTGGCAGAACGAGTTGCCTTTAGTAATACTATCGAATCATGAAAATTATTCCTCGAAAAAAAAATTTTTTTTTTCGATTTTTCTGAATAATAATTTTCCAACTCGAAAACGAGAGAAGCTATCGTTGTTTTTGAAGATGTGACGTATTCAGGTACTGCTTGCCGCATGAAATCGATGCTTAAAGCTAAAGCAGCTAACACACTAAGTCATAAAGCGGTTCGAACGTGCTTTCGAGTTACGGTTAAACCTTTCGTAAAACCGGCATTTATTGATTTTACCAAAAAAGAACTGCACACATCTTTTGTACTACTAAGATAGAATCATTTTACTGCGGGAAAACAACCACTAAAATTTCACGGTGTATACTTAGTGCTCTGCCTTCCCCGGTATATAGGCGTAATTAGGCATTAATTAGGTATTTATGTTAAGCGTTCATAATAGAACCTAACCGAATTATTAAAAAATTGCCAGTTTTTTATTTATTCCTTTGTATTCATGTAATTACCTATCTGCATACCAAATTTTAACTCTCTAGGTCATTTGGAACTGGGTTAGAATTTTGATCTGTCAGTCAGTCAATGATAAAAATGAGGATTTTTGGATATTAATATCTTAAAAACTGTTTGAGATAAGCTTATGAAATTTAGAACACATATTTATCTCGCAAGTCACAATATTTGAGCCAAATTTGATACGTTTATGTGAAATAGTTTTTGATTTATGAGGGGTTCAAAAGTGGTACCAAATGGTTCGTGTAATATTACACACGGTGCGGCTCGCCAGTTCTGTTTCTTGAACTTGGCTTGACACGCTACCGCTTGTCTAGATATTAAATGAATAAATGTGTTTGAAAACCTTTTTGAATGTACGTTTTTCCTAAATTATCTCCTGTGACTTTCATCATCAGCCCATATACGTCCTCGCAGCTGGGGCACGGACCTATCCTAAACTAGGGCGATGAGGCCTCCAAACTGGCCAAGCCAAGTGCGGGTTGGTTGACTACACGACTAAGAATTTCTTCGTATTTTCCTTCACCGTTAAAGTATCGAATAATATCGTACAGATAAATATCAAATTTATCATTTGAATAAAAAATTAGCACAGTGGTACGTGGCGAGGTTTGAACTGGCGACCTCTCTCATGGCAAGCGACGACCTTAACCACTCGGCCATCGATGCTTTCTGTGACTTTAGCAGTCTCTTAAATGGTAAACTAGGTAGTATTGGGTGACAGATAGAATTTCAAATATGTTATTGTTTGGATAATCTCGTCAACATTTATACCTTTTTCCTCTTAGTGTCTCCAGTAAACCCCTTTTAAAGGCTCATATTTCCACAATAATATTATGCGACCCGTTTGTCCAGGCCCAGCGTCCCCGCTTAGCATGTCTACACTCTCGGCATGCAAATCATATCGGACAAGAAAATTCCATCTAGTGGATAGAGCGAGCGCTATTTCCGCGATGATTGAAACAGGTCCTTTATAAAAAGTTGTAAAAACTTTAATATCGTCGCAGAAAATCTAACGTATTGAATTTTAGAACGTATGTCGTCTTTTTTAAATAAGAGGATAATGGATACGGCATTAAAAAATATCTTTAAAAAAAAACACTACGTACATTTTTGTTAAAGATATTTTTACAAGCTTTTATTATTAATTAGTCTTTCCGTGACCACGACCGCTGTAAAGTGCCTAAAACCTGCGGTTTCCAAATAATTATTTTTATTATCGTAATACATCAAAATTAATTTTATTTTATTATTTTGGTATCCCTTCAAATGAAGCATATTGTGGAAATCTATTGTTAGTCTTCGCTCAGCTATTATGATGAAATGGAGATATTTTTAAGGTTATTATGAAGGATACCCGAATGCTGTATCATTTAAAAAATATTGTTTATCATTTAATTGGATGAAATTCATAGTTTTACATTCAAATGTATGTCCTAGACATATTTTGTAGAAACAACTCTCCGCAGGCCCGTACAAATGCAAGTAATAATTGAAAACAACATCTAAATTCTCGCTAAGTCCCCTTAATTGAGGAACAATGTCAATTATAATTCATAAAAAACTTTATCGCAAAAAAACAGATGCAAATGCGAACCCGACGAGAAAAATCCATCTCCGGAGAGTGATTCAAAACGTGATCGCAATGTTAAAGAGCTGGCATAATACCTACTTTATGTTATTGCAGACCATTAGATTTGAAAAAAAAACGATAATCCCGAGCGGACGCCTAAAAACAAAGGAATAAAATGTCGGAAAAACTAGACCTTCACTTATTTTAGCGATGAAAAGCGGGAAACTCTTTTGTTTTTCCCGCTTGTCAGTATTTTAAGGCTCCATATCTACCTCCCTTGCCCTTTTTATCAGCACTTGAAATTGAAATTAATTTCAATCTCGGTAGCTGTAAAAATATCAATCTTGTTTTTCAACGCAATCCAAACATTTGAATCATTATATTATTCATAAAATTTGCAAGGCATACATGACAAAACAAAAAGTAAACAGTGTAAGATAGAAATTTGTACGGATCCCTCGGTAGGCAAGAGATTTATTTTTTGACCAACTTTTTATTCAACAAAAGGCATTAAAAAACACAACTCGAAGCCAAGTTAAAAAGTTTGTTTGATCCAAGTCCAGTAAAGATACCGCCCATTCCGCTGTGTTTTACTTTCTTTTACAAAGAAAACAAACTCTTTGAGTTTTGAAACGGAATATAGACAAATAGATTGTAAAGACACAAATAAATGTTTGGTTCCGTAAAATAAAACTAATTGCGTGAATTTGTGGCTGTATTTGTAAAAGTTTATAAAATACTATCTATAACTATATACTTATCGAAATCTACGTATTTCTAGTTTCTGCTGCATATTATAGTCATGCGTAACGTAATACTTACCCACTATGAACCTTCCTAATTTTCAAGGATATTAACCGACTTCAATAAAGGGTAATATGTGATAAAAATAAATCAAGTAACCATCATGTTCACGGATTATAATATGATGAGTTATTTTTATTTTACTTGCGTTTTTATTTCGTGCGAAGGGCCCCCAAAATACCCCTTTATAAATCGAGGGACAGAAGGTTCTTTGTGTTTTCGTATCATTTAACATGTTGTCCTTTCTGAAGAAGTGCTTATCAAGGAAGAAAAAAGATGTCGACAAACAGGTTACCTGTCTAATGACCGAATACTGAAATGAATAATTGCTAATTATTTTTTACAAGAAAGTTTTAAATTGAAAATTGGTTTGTGATTTTAGGAATAATAAATTTTAAATCCTTAATAAAGCAATAAGATCGTCAAGTAGAAGTCAAACATTTTAATTAGCGTTTCAGTGTTCGACCATTAAATATATTACCTACTCACGAAAAACAATTTTGAATGTGTTCTGTATCTGTGTATTTTCACCGTCTATTTTTGACGAGTAAAACTTTAATCTGTGGCACATCTAATCAGTGGGTTTAGACAAAGTAACGAAGTTCTAAAAGAACAAAATGTATGGGATTGACCACGTGATTTGTCGCGTCTAATGTCAATCCCATACATTTAATTCTTTTCAAACTTCGTATCGTTTCGATATTGTTACTTTGTCTAAGATCCCAGTCTTTTTCTTTTACTGTCCCACCGAATCCGAAACACTTGCTTAATGGGGTAATAATAACTAGTATTACACTAAGTTTAATTATAAATTAAATAAATAAGTCTTTATATTGGATTTGATTAATAATACTTTCAGAAACGTCATTACACGGTTGAAGACTATAACCGCACGTACGAAGTACCGATGGCAGTGCTGAAACTGGGAGGCCTGAGGCTAACTTTGAAGGATTCTCCGTTTGGGAAGTAAGTATTTGAATACTAAATCCACAATGGATTGACATAAAGGCTTTAACTGCCATCCGGACTGACGCCCTGAGGGTTCCGGATAAATTACTACTAAAGTATACTTAACCCAACCACAATCCATACGAAAATTCCATATGTCAATGTTACTTATTAAAAATCTTAATTCACTGACTAAGGCTTTATTAAAGGCATAACGATATATAATTTAGAACTATCCTTGTTACATACATTAGAAAACTGAAACGGTCCGGAATATTTACCATGTTGTTTTGTTTTAATGAGCTCCCGATATTTCGGCACTGTTGCAAGCGCCATGATCACGGGTGAGTTCACGGGACATTTTCCGTTTTTTAAAGCATAACGATAATCCACTCAAAGTCACGTTTTACAGGACAAGCAAAACAATGGTATCACCAATTACCAATATTATGTACCTAAGTCTAAACTGAGTGGGAGATATTAGCTAAGTTATAGTCCCATAACGTCTATTAACTTTCACATCTATCTCAAACTCGATTCGCGAGGGGCTTGAGTGAGTGTAAGTTACTGTTTAGTTTTAATATAGCCAGTGAATGGGCGAAAGTTGGTTGCAATAACTTTCCTCGAGACAATATTGTAAGAAAATAAGAAAGATAATTTTATGAAAAATTAAGAAAAGAAAGTTTTTCTCGAATTTCATATCGACGTCAACTTAGACCTTATGATATGTTTTTTTTTATTTGTTGTTTTAGTGCTATTAAAAGCTCTATAATAACAAATAGCTCTTTTAAAAATTTAAAATTATGATTAATATAAACCTATATAAACATAAAGTTTAGAGTTTTAAACTTTTGCGTCTGGAGTCGGGGCGGAAATTGTAACTCAGCTGTGTTAGAAAGAAACCTCAGAATATGCAGGTCTACCTTAAGAGATATAAATGCGTACATTATATGATCAAAACACGTCTAGGTAGTTGTTTTTGGTTAATGAATAAATCAACCATGTTTACGGTCAACTTAAGTTCTGAATCATTAGCAATATCACGGCCGTTGTAAAAGCTTTCGTCCTCCGCACACGAAGAGTTGTGACAATTACACAACTCTTCAAGAGTCAAGTTTTCTTATTTCAAAACCGTATAGAAAGATCATGGTTTTGGCATTACGGACTCGCTTTACCTACTCATTCCAACTATAGATAACACTTCGTGTACGAAGCAGTGCCATAACTAAGGCGGTGCCAGCGGTGCCCAGGCACGACCCTGGCTGCAGAAATGATCAGACCAGTGTTTAGTTTTATTTCTCAAGGGCACAGTTTCAAAAGCTCGCACCGGGCGCATATAAGGCTGGTTACGACAATGATGCAAAGGGGCTTAACCACACTGACTTTGAGACACAGATCCATCTCACCGCAGGTTCTGCTGGGACGCGTTCTACTGGTTCTCCTTCGGTAACCTGTTCGTGGTGACGTGGCTAGAGCTCATCAACATGTCGCAGACGGCGGGCGGCGGATCCTTCCAGGACGCCATTGAAATCTTCAGGATGATGCCGTGCGTCGGGTACCTGCTGTTGGGTTAGTAACTGGCTCGTTGGTATATTGGTGCCTTTTTTTCTACTAGATCATGGTTTGGGGAGACCCTGTCATCACTTGGAGGGGAGCGAATAGCTTTTACCGGTAAGTCTGTTGGTGGCAAGCGCGGCGTAATGACCGAGATTTGGTCAAATTTCTGTCCAGAACTTACTCATCTCGGACTAAGAAGTTGACTGTGACACGATAAAATGTAATGTACATTAAGAAGACGGTCCTGTTAAATGACGTCTCACCGAACTTAGAGAGTGAACTAACAGACAGCTTTTTTTTTACTGACATACGATGATGGCTTGGAATAGCCTCGTCATCATCGCTGGACTAGCGGGTTAGCAAATGGCTCTCAGCCCTAAAAAAGTCCAGCTTGGTTGTTGGTCCGGCCAGTTTGCTGGACTCCATTACCTTTGGCTACCACATTGTAATTACCTTGATACATATGGAATGTGTCCACCTTTAGCAATGGCGAAGACGTACAAGATAGTGTACTACCGGCCAGTCTACGAGAACCTGATCAGTGAGCTGCGGGACATGTGGCCGCGGGGACAGGTCTCTGACGAGGAGGACCTCATCATCTCCACTGCTCTGAGGCAGCTTCACTACGTCGTTCAAGGTACGATACCTCAGCCTATGATCGGCATATGCAAGGGCGTACAAAGGGGGATGGGGATGTTGTCGTGACATTTCAATTGTGAAATATTCAGCACTATCAATGCTATAAAATAACAATGAGACACTCGCAGCAACATCTGAAATGAACTTACAGTCGATACCTACAAATTTTTACTTTCTGTGAGAAAGTTTTTCTTTGCTACTGATGGACACAGGTGACTTAGATTCGGCCGTATAATAAACAAACAAATACACACATTATTATGTTGCTTGCTAGGTTACATGTTGAAATTAGCATCCCGTCCTGTCTTTTTGAGTTGTCACGATTAAGTTCCTAAACCGTGATGCACACACACAGTTACAGATAGTTCATATTAGTGAAATTACCGTATTAGCATTGATTATAATAAAATGCTATCTACTTCAAATGGTATAACATTAATTTGTTTTTATTTGTGAGGTTGCGAGCAAAACGCACACGTAGGTAGGTGGCGGCGAACACAAACGGCTTGCGAAACACGAAAGAGTTTGTATGAGCCACCGCGTGGATTCAATTTGCAGCCTTAACTATTGCAACTTGCTTTATGAACAAATAATTAAACCTCAGGATACTACTGGTGCAACAACGCTCTACTGGTGATCTTCTTATCGCCCCCCTTCGTGGAGATATTGAAGCGTGCGATGGGCAACAACGTCCCCCTGATCCTGCCCTTCTTCTACTGGTTCCCCTTCGACCCCTTCCAAAGGATCTACTACGAAATCATCCTGGCATTCCAGACCTGGCATGGTAAGTTGGTAGTGTTATTTTCGACCTCCTAAGAGGTTGCTCATCCTTAGAGAATAAAAGAACCATTTAAATTTTGGAATGAACATACCTTAATGTCCGTGTCTGTAATGAGACAGCTAATTGATTCTGTTCAAACTAACAATGTTGAAACGGAATTAATTATATTTATGGTGTTGTTGTACCAACGTTCAAATATTTTATGGTTGGTGAGATAAGTAGGGGAGAGTAATACTTACTCGGAAGAGGTAAGTTAGACTCGTCGAATAACAATAATCTTAACACAGATACCTTAAAAAAAATTATCTGATCAAATGATTTAATGAAAATACTTATCTACGCAGTATACAACTTACAATAAAAGCCTCTCTTTATGCATGACAAAATTATTAAAACCTAGCCTTTGCCTGCTGCGCTCATAGTCCAAAAGTTCACAACATCCACATGTTTAATTCAAACAAGTTCTGCTCCCATCAAGTTGTTACATACGTAATTAACGTAGATATATGTATTCAGAAACTTTCGTAGCATTTGTTTGCTCGCATCCACTCATACGAAACGAAACTCGGGTATTAATATACAGAGTTGATTCGTAAAACAGCCTGAGTTTCTGAAACTTTTTTGTCGCTTACTCGACTGGATCAAAACCATCGATCGATTGAAATTGAAAAACCCCGTTAAAAACCCTTCTATATTCTATCTGATTATATGACCAGACATCGGAATAAATGCGCGCGGTCATGTAGTTTTTTAAAGTAGTGTATAAAAGAGGTATCCTACAAATTACATGTTTCTTTTACTTCCGAAACTAAATAAACCTTCGTTGACTCTCCAATTTACAACTTGTGCATGACATTTTATGCTAGCCGAAAATCCAGTTAACCTATAGGGGTTGATCTTAAAAACTTTGAGCATCGCTGATTTAAACTTTTTATGTTCGAAACCTTTTAACATGCTTGTGGAGTTTTTGAAGACAATTTTACGACAAACCGCGCCTGAAGACTCGTATTTTATAACGCCGTATCTTCACAGCCGCCTAACTCAGTATAAATACGTTAAGATGACTTATTCTTTGTGGAACTTCGACTGTTCTGTACCAGTGAAGTCACTGGAGTAATCCCTGGATTCGTGATCGTAAATAACCGGAGCAAAAGTTTATGCTTTCTGATACATTACACACGTCATGTCCTGTTTACTGATATATTAAAGCGTAGAAAGTGGCTGTATACTTTTATTGCAAATACTGCAACGCTTAAGTCGTTTTTCAGTGAGTAGATACCTACTATGTTACAAGTCACATCTAGCTACATACATATATCCACTTATAGATAAAATAATTTATATCATTAGATATTAGGTTATTCAGAATTTTGAATGTAAACGATCAACTTACCTGGACTACAATTGAGTCAACAATACATTTTTGTGTAAGACATGCATCAATGAACTTCAAGGTTAGAAGTTAATTAATTGTTATTCCCGGAAATTCAAAATTATTAAAGTCCATTTGATCAGCGAACTGAAGACGTCGCCTACACGCAACAAGTTGTTAAACATCATTTAATTTGCTGCCACTCTATTTGAAATGCCTACGCAATAACTTGATAGCGATCAAATTCACGGAAGAACTTCCTAATCAAAACTTCTGATTGAAATATTTTTACACAGCAAGCTTCAGGACTTTGAGACCTTTTTTTGTATGAATACAATAGTTCATCTGAAATACTTTGGCACGTGGCGAGGTTTAAACCGACTGCCTCCCACAATGAAACCAACATCCATAAAAACTGGAGAAACTCCATCGAGAGTCAATATACTGCCTAATAATAACAAATGTATCGCGCAAATTATTAGCCGAACCTTGCTACCCTGCTAACATTATAAACTTGAAAGTACTTCTGTCTGTCGCGTTTTCACTCCAAAAAAAATTTACACAGATTAGAGAGACTTTCTAACTGAGAGAAAATACAGAGGCTTGTTTTTAACTGACTTTGCTATAACAGAGTAAAGAAAAACGCCTCATATGTGGATCTCACTACCGCTTGCCATCAGGTGGAGTGAGGTCATCTTGTTAGCCGAAGCTTGTTAAAAAACGAAACGCGATAAACGACTTCACTCCAACGGCGTAGTGGGCGGTAAGCGTGTAGGTATACTAAGTATATGGATAAATGAATTTATATAAAAATCGATGCCACGTTTTATTGTAATCATAAGGCTTTATTCGGACTATTCAGTTGAAAATTAGTATGGGAGAACATTTACGTGTTTATAGATTTTTTGAAAACTTGGTGTGGAGGGGGGATTAGGCTTGCGGGGACAGCGGGAATATACATAAAAAAAACATCTAACATCAGATTTTACGCAGATGAAGTCGCAGGCGTCCTCTAGTAATATATATATAGATAAGTAAATGTACAAGTGTCAACGTTGAAATTGTCATCTGTTCCTCACAGGACAGTCTAAGCCTAGTGTGAGGACCAGTAAAATTGTTTTGTAATGCTTATTATGGAAATAAATACATTACTTACTTACTTACTTACTATATTACAACTTCCCAGGTCTGATCACCATCTGGTTCATGCTGTGCGGAGACCTGCTGTTCTGCATTTTCCTGAGCCACATCACCACTCAGTTCGACCTTCTCTCCGTCAGGATCAAGAGGCTTATCTTCGTCCCCATTGATCAGCAACTAATGAGTGACTACCCTTTAGGTGAGAAAAGGTTCCGAGTTCGACTACTACATTTTAGATTTTTTTTTCTAAAAACTGCATAGGCTGACCTGCGTGTATTTCACATTTTACAGAGTGATAATACATATACATATGTCTATCTCGTTTAATGAAAAAAATATAAGGGTAGGTACGTAACTAATTTGTTCTTCTACTTTTGATTTATCTTTTTATTTTAATTGGCTAGTTAAATCAATGTCTTCTTAAATTATATCTTTAAATTTCAATAACGGTAAAAATTATGAAAATAAAAAACATGTAACTCGGCTTTTATCATCCTTTATGTATATACCAGTAGAAACGTTACGATATTTCTGAGTGGTGTTTTATCAAGGTACATAGAGCTCTTCATTATTAGATAACAATAAATTGAATTTACTTAACATAATACGGGATGTACGAGCAGAAAGGTCAAAGGCAAAATTACAAACCTGCAATTCAAGGAAATATTCCCACAACAAAAACATAATACAGTTTTCGACTTCGTAGCATCGTAGCGTAGCGTAGGCGGTCACGTAGCATATTACGTAGCTTCGTAGTATGTTATGAATCACGCGGTGTCTACTGAATAAGCTTTGTTTTGTTATTTGTACTTTGTGGCTGTATGAGAAAATGGCTACGATGGTGAACAATGTAGGTTCGATTCCCAAATCAGGTAGAGAAGTTTTTGTTTTATATTTCATACATACATAATAATGTCATTTGTTCCAAGCATTGAAATTATTTATTAAACAGGTGGATACAGCAAGGAACATCTTCAGAACAACAAGCAGATCATAGAGTCATACGGAGAAGCACAGTGGGAGCTACGACACCAAACGGAGTTGACAGAAATCATAAAGAGGCACCATGCGCTAATTAGGTAATATGACAATCACATTTTGATTTAACGAGATTTCTTCGCCAAGTGCAACGTTTGGACTTTAAATTTTTGTATAGGCAAATATTACACAAAATGAAACCAAATCCAAAACATTCTTTTGTTGAAATGTTCATGAGAACCATTAGAGTTTGGCCTTTGAGGCGTACAAATTGAAAAATATAACGGAAAAGTAATATTTTTTCTTTTCAAGGTCCATCAATCAATTACTATCTAATCTATGGTCACTTTTTAAGGTACTAAGGCACACAGTAGTTGTTAGTATTTATGGTCCAGATTTCACGGATAAGGGATTTGTTAGGCATTAATCATCCAATAAAGTATCTGATTGTCAGGTTGGCTGGCGACGTGGAGAACATGTTTAGCTTCGCTCTGCTCGTCAACTTCTTCAATAGCTCCATCATCATCTGCTTTTGTGGATTCTGCTGCGTAGTAAGGAATTTCTTGTGAAAAACACCCTTATTGTTGAACTAGCTGCACTGGTCATACTTAGAAATTGAACTGTAGTGGAAATAGTAATAGTAATTAATAAGACCATACAACCATGTGGTCTAATCATTCCTTTGGAGTGACTACTCCCGTCTATCCTCAGATACCATGTAGTCTGGAATTTAAAAATAATAAGTCAAGTTGATACATTTCCCAACTTTTCCTTCTTGGTTATAGAATAAAATTATCATTTACAATACAATCCATGTTTTCCAGACGATAGGTACCTGAAAGAATAAATATTACGATGCATTACATATTGCAGCGTAATGTAGATTAATATTCTACCGATGAAAGTAAATTCAATATCGTCTTTCCTCTTCAGCCCAAAATATTTATGTTTAATCGCTTGTAAAGAAGATACTTGATCCCTTTGAATGGGTTCGCGATCAATCTAATATCCACAGCAGTCAATTCGGGAGGCGCTTCGGAATATTCTTATTTTATGTATGTATGTATGGTCTTAATATTCAAAATGCCTACGACCAACGTACTATGTAAGCACTGAATGACTAAACGTTTAACATAACATACTGTACACGTGGAACATGGTGTATTTGACTGGCTCGGTCAGGTCGGTCGGTCGGAACAGTGGTTAGTGACCCTGGCTGGCGGTTCCAAGTGTCGTGGGTTCGATTCCCACTCGGGACAAATAATTGTGTGATGAATCGGTGTTTGTTCCGTGTCTGGGTGTGATTATGTATTTAAGTATGTATTTAATATATATGTATGTATATCATATGACGCCCATAGTACAAGCTCTGCTTAGTTTGGGGTCAGATGACCGTGTGTGGAAATGTCCCAGATATTTATTTATTTACTAGCTGTGCCAGCGACTTCGTTCGCGTTTCCCCCGTTTTTTACACATTTTCCATTGTATCTTTGCTCCTATTGGTCGCAGCGTGATGTTATATAGCCTAAAGCCTTCCTCGATAAATGGTCTATACAACGCAAAAAGATTTTTTCAAATCGAACCAGTAGTTCCTGAGATTAGCGCGTTCAAACAAACAAACAAACAAACAAACTCTTCAGCTTTATAATATTAGTATAGATTACTTAGATATAAAATCATCACTAATCAAATACAAAACTGTAACAATATTCGAGCAATGTTGTTGTTTATGTTATTAAACTATTGCCGTACTTACCTAATTAGTCGAATTGCCATAATAAGAAGAAGCTTCAAATTGCAATAAGGTATTTTTTATTTGTTGTTTTAGTGCTTAGAGCTCTATATAAGTAAATTTAGATAAATGCACTTTCAAGCACGTATGGAATGGACCGGGACGAATTTATTTTTTCTTAGTTGTCTGGAGGCAATACTTTTCAAAAACTCATAAACATGAGACCAATGCACATAAGGAAGTAAATAAAAGTTGTCAGCTGCTACATACTTCTGTATGCATGTAGCAGCTGACTAATTTTACTTGGCATTTTTTTCACAGATCGTAGAGAAATGGAACGAAATGGTGTACAAATCGTTCTTGACAACGTCTCTGTCGCAAACCTGGCTCCTGTGCTGGTATGGACAGAGGCTACTTGAGTCCGTAAGTAAATAACATTTTGTCTAGAAACAGAATAACTTGAAAGCTTTAAACAACTTGAGTAGCTTCGATTTACTCACGACTTCACGACTCACCATACCTACCTAGTCACGGCTCACTTGCAAAGGTTAACATCTCAAGAATTAATTACAAAATAACAATGATTTATCTTATATATAAAAATGGCATGGAATCGCAAAATGTGTTGGTAAGCGCATAACTCAACAACGCCTGAACCAATTTGGCCAATTCTTTTTTAAAATGTTCGTTGAAGTCCAAAATCTTACGGCGAAAGAGAAAAAAATCGAATAATTGCCGGGAAAACCCTAAAAACAGCCCTTTTCTTTTTCATATTTTTTTGACAGGACGAAGTCTGTCGGGTCAACTAGTTAACTAATAAAGTTCACAGTTAATAATAATCATTATAAATATTACTTGACCCAGCAGAACCCACTTCCATAAATCTTTATTCCCGTAGACCTTTAATGATGTAGATTCTGGAGTTTGATTTAATGTACTAGTCCAAGAGCTGGTGAACCCTGGGAGTAACGGTCTTCCTGTAAGGTTAGAAATTTGTATACTGACGATTTATGGCATGCTAAGAGCAATAGCCAAGACCTGGCAGGCGTCAGCCCTGCACGTCATCAGCCCCTTTATTTTTCAAACTGTTAAGTAAATGGGGTTTCAAAACTTGTTCCTGTAAGTTTGAAAATTTAATAGAATAAAGTTATTTTATTATACATCATGAAAATAAATTGACAGGCGATTACAATAAGCAGAAGTATACGACAGGTCAATTAGAAAACGCATAGTTGATGAGGTAAAAAAAACTTTATCCTGTATACTTGAAATTTTTATATGTGTTTCAATAGACTTCTCAGAGTAAATATGTACAATGCCAGGCGGTTTTAAACAGCATAAGACCTTGCCAGGCGAGGGGACAGCTGCTAAAGGCGCGCGAGTGAGAAGTGTTACATGAACGCATACAGTAAATGTAATGTATTTTATTATGTTTTATACAATGTACAATCGATGAAATGCAAACTGACGAATAATAATACGTTAAATTTTAAACTGTAGGTTATGGTTTACAAATTTTCGACGGTTCACAATCTTGCTAGGTAGATAGCAATCAAGCGTTATTTACAATTTTACCGTGACATATACATGTGACACAGACATTTTAATATTACTGCTCGGAAACATGGACCATCTTCACAATAAGAATTTAAAAATCTATATGGTATATGGCTACTAATAATTGTAAAAAATCGATAAAAGTTTCTGAACTATATACAAAATTGGGACCTTCTATATGCCAAAGCTAACCTGGATTTCAAGCATTAACCGGTTGCGATTTCAATCCGTCTTTTTCAAGAAGAGATAAAGAAAAACCATTCCAAATATTGCAAAATCGAGTATATATCAGAAAGCATTCAAAGAATTAGGAAACGCAGAAATAGTACAGAATAAAGAAAAAAAATCCCGATACTAGAGAATTTTTTATGCCAAATGTATGGTTTGAAATCTTCAAAATTAAAAATGCACGATATGAAAAGTTCGTTGCTACGCTCAACACAACTAATCCTAAAGTGTTTATGAAAAAAGTAGTAAGCTATGATTCATCGAATTTACCACCCTGCCAACGTGAACTACATCAACAATTGTTGAGAACTACCTACATTACAAATATATGGCGAAATTGTCATTTAAAAGAACCAACAATGATTACACCTGAAAATAACGGTTGGAACTTAATTGATAATCGTTACCATTTTAATTGGTTTGAGAGGAATACGGTTCCATCGTTTATATACGACATACTTTTACAAGAACATGCTGATACTTCCACAGCACAATCGACTAAAACTGAGGAATGCATTTCAGGTAACATACAACTATTTTATTCTGTATCATTTAATATGCAGTCCTATGCGTTGAACTTGATATTTAATTCTCAACAACCATATTGATTCATAAAAATTTATTTTACTATTTTCAGATGAGGAAAACATTATTGAAGAATCAGATGATGATGAAAACAGTGATAGCGAAATTTCGGATGATGCTGAAGAAAATGAGTGTTAAAAATAATGTACATTGTATAAAACATAATAAAATACATTACATTTACTGTATGCGTTCATGTAACACTTCTCACTCGCGCGCCTTTAGCAGCTGTCCCCTCGCCTGGCAAGGTCTTATGCTGTTCAAAACCGCCTGGCATTGTACATATTTACTCTGAGAAGTCTATTGAAACACATATAAAAATTTTAAGTATACAGGATAAAGTTTTTTTTACCTCATCAACTATGCGTTTTCTAATTGACCTGTCGTATACTTCTGCTTATTGTAATCGCCTGTCAATTTATTTTTAAGATGTATAATAAAATAACTTTATTCTATTAAATTTTCAAACTTACAGGAACAAGTTTTGAAACCCCATTTACTTAACAGTTTGGAAAACAAAGGGGCTGATGACGTGCAGGGCTGACGCCTGCCAGGTCTTGGCTATTGCTCTTAGCATGCCATAAACCGTCAGTATACAAATTTCTAACCTTACAGGAAGACCGTTACTCCCAGGGTTCACTAGCTCTCCAGCTATACGTACCATGATAGATTGCTAGTGCTACCTACTATTAGTAACAAGTTACATGACTGATCTGATCTGGAAACCAGATAAATAGGCAGTACTTAAATCAACGCATAAATAATAATCAATAAGTAGGTAGGTAGTAGGGTTTTGTAGGTTTTTCCAAGGGATTGCTTGCACATCACTTGTAGGTACTTTACAACAGCGAAAAATAAGTATCTACCTACCAGTTGATTCAGATTCATAAGTAGTCATACATCGGGTAGGTAGTTACTATAAAATTCTATGTTTGCTCATAAAGATACTGCACAGTAAAAAGTACCTACGGGATGTGTTTACTTGGGATTTTTCCTCGGAGGATAAGTTTATTGCTGCGCAGTTACAAAGTTTATATGAAAGAATAAGAAATAATGATTGTGATGTATCTTGGAACTACTAATCTCTGCTTACGTATTCTATCACAATCTAAACTTAAGACAGTAGACAATAAACTATAAATTTTATTGTGTAGTTCCAAAGGCAGGTTCCTCTATTAGAGGAAGATCCCAGAGCTGCCAGACATCACTTATTTTCTAATGGACAAAATATATACGATTGAGTATTGGTGGGGTGTACTATCATCATATGACTAGTTGCTACCTTGACCAGACGGCCATTTTTCAGGTATCAATCAATCAAGGTACATAGAAACACTGCTCACCTCACTTAAATTCTGATGGCTGATTTTAACATATATTTCACACAATATCATTAAAAATCAGGATTCATTACTCCCAGACACATGCGGTTTTACCTTACAGACGCTTTAAAGCTATGAAAAAATTAATTAAGGTTACTTATTTTCTGATGCTTGATTTTTATAAATGTTATTCAAACAACTATTTTAAAACGTTTTGCAAACGGACAGACCGATCCAAGGGGCCAAACATTCACCAGACCCAACTGTTTTATAATTTTTTTTTTAATTGAATTTAGTTAAGTTTTTTTTAATAAAACAGTTTGTAAGGTATAATCCTATAATTATTGCGGTCAGATGAGTACTTTTCAGTTGTTTGAATAACATATATAAAAATCAAGCATCAGAAAATAAGTAACCTTAATTATTTTTTTTCATAGCTTTAAAGCGTCTATAAGGTAAAACCGCCGACCGCATGTGTCTGGGAGTAATGAATCCTGATTTTTAATGTTATTGTGTGAAATACAGGGTGTCCCAAAAAGTAGTGTCAAGCGGAAGTCCTGAGATAGAACACCCGGTGGGGCATCCGAAACACCCCCATGTATGTTCCGCGATTTTTTATAGTTTTCGAGTAATGATTATTTTTCTAAAATTTTGAGAACAACTGACCTAACCGATTAAAAATATTATAGAGAAAAAAGTATTTGACTTTTTTGAGTAATTCTTTTTGCAAATCAATTTTCATGAGTTTTTCTTTAATGCCTAAAATATTTGTCTCCATAACTTATATGAAAAATATCAAAATTATGGTACAAACTAAAAAGTTACGTTCTGTAAATAATGTCTTACAATTTCAACGTTAAATTTAAGTTATTAGGAGGTAGCTGCATGGCTCCTAAGTAACTTTAAAAACTGCGCTAGACTCTCTGCTTTCATAATCATTAATAAAAACTGGTACTCAAAGGGCTACTTTTGCTGAAATCGGACTACAAAGACAGAGAGGTGGAAAAATAATAAAAATTTGTCATTTGAATACGAAGTTTTATTTGGACATTTTATTATTTCTAAAGTTAATGAGATTGTTAACAATCAAAATTATACCAGAAATGCTAATAAATAACCACTTGAAAGTCTAATTTGTGATACTTAAAAATTTAATTAAGTTTAAAAATGGGAACTTTATTGAAAAAAAAAAAGTTATCGTTTTTGATTATTTATTATAAAAAGTTTATAAGTATAAGTTTATTAAAGTCCGTAAAGAAAGCAAAGTTCGTCAAGTTCGTTGTAACAAAGGTATTGGATGTGAAAACAGTGTGAGCGCAATGAAACTTAAATTAAACAAAAGAAAGCATCCAAATGTTTGCATCTGAGTGCTCCTGTATTAAATTTAGGTTTTTTAACAAACTGACTAACTTTCGGAATAATAAAATATCCAAATAATACTTCGTATTCAAATGGCAAATTTTTTGATTTTTCCACCTCTCTGTCTTTGTAGTCCGATTTCAGCAAAAGTAGTCCTTTAAGTACCAGTTTTTATTAATGATTATGAAAGCAGAGAGTCTAGCGCAGTTTTTAAAGTTACTTAGGAGCCATGCAGCTACCTCCTCATAACTTAAATTTAACGTTGAAATTGTAAGACATTATTTACAGAACGTAACTTTTCAGTTTGTACCATAATTTTGATATTTTCCATGTAAGTTATGGAGACAAATATTTTAGGCATTAAAGAAAAACTCATGAAAATTGATTTGCAAAAAGAATTACTCAAAAAAGTCAAATACTTTTTTCTCTATAATATTTTTAATCGGTTAGGTCAGTTGTTCTCAAAATTTTAGAAAAATAATCATAACTCAAAAACTATAAAAAATCGCGGAACATACATGGGGGTGTTTCGGATGCCCCACGGGTGGTTCTATCTCAGGACTTCCGCTTGACACTACTTTTTGGGACACCCTGTATATGTTAAAATCAGCCATCAGAATTTAAGTGAGGTGAGCAGTGTTTCTATGTACCTTGATTGATTGATACCTGAAAAATGACCGTCTGGTCAAGGTAGCAACTAGTCATATGATGATAGTACACCCCACCACTACTCAATCGTATATATTTTGTCCATTAGAAAATAAGTGATGTCTGGCAGCTCTGGGATCTTGGAACATATACTTTTAAGAAGGTAAATAACCTGATGTTAGAAATATTGTTCGTTCTACATAATTATCATAAAAAGTATGATATATCATGAATCCCTGTCTAATAACACACTCCTATATGTTTGCAGAGTGAAGGGGTATCGGAGGCTCTTTACAACAGTGGATGGTACAAGGCATCAAAGAAAATCCGGAACTCAATTCTTATCATGATTCACAGGTCTCACACAAATCTGAAATCATTATTATTGTTAACATTTTATTTATTTTGTTCCGTAGTTTTGGTTACTGGGATTTCAAATAAATAGTTAGTGCAATAAAAAAACCTATTAAATTTTCAGGACCCAAAAAGAAGTTCATGTCACCACATACGGCTTCACTGTGATCTCGCTTTCAAGTTACACAACGGTAAATACTTACAAACTCTTTGTACTTTAATGTAAATAAGTAATGCATTATTTTTTTATTTCTCATTTAAAATAATCATAAACACTTTTTCAGATAATCAAATCTGCGTGGTCCTACTTTACACTACTTCTAAATATTTATAAACAGTAAATAAAATTATTATTGTATGAAATGAATAAAGAGTATGAATATTGAAACAATGAGAGTTTTAATACGTAAATTTCGACGATTTCCTTAGATCAACCATTTGAAACAGATACCTATTATAAGCGTCGATACAAAATCTAACTCTTAAGCCGATTATGATAGTAAAGTTTTTTTTATGGCAACATTTTTATGAAACGTCAAAGTTTTGTTTTCTTTTGAATCTTGAATCTTGACAGATTAACTTCGTGAAGTTGTGCGTTGTTCGTGTCGGCTTGCGAGACAAGAATTAATATGTCTAACAAAAGGAACAAGGATGTTGAACAGCAGGCGAGCGAAAGCGAAGAAGAGCAAGACTCTGGCAGTGAACGCGACTCCGACTTCGATTCTGATGGGAACTTCGTCGGCGACAAGGTAAACCAAAAACATAACCTCGAAACACATGGCGTGTCAGACAAAATATTTGTGTTTGAAGATCTTACTAAAATTATAGTCCCTTGTACTAAATTATTAATCAAGTTTCCTTCTAAAATGTTATTGCTTATTACAACTAAATAAGAACCATTTCAGTCTAAAGAAAGTCGAAATGCTCAATAGACGTACTGTATTGTGGTTCCGATTCCATAATAAAATGAAACAATGAGTCATTAACTGCAGCGGTTGCGACGGCTGGCGTGTTTTATTACCAGCGAAGAGTTCAATATTGTATACATTAGCAAGCTGTATTTTTTTTCTCTTTTTTTCAACATACATTCTGGTTGTGGCGCAACTTTTTTCTGTTGTTTTAGAAATCGTTCTGCTCTGAATGGTTGTAAAATCATATTTTATCTCTTCACAATTTATTACCATTAGAATTAATTTAGGAGATCAACATTATATTTTGAGAATATTGTATTCTAGGAGCTACAAGCTGACTTTGAGGGGCGCAACCCTGAAGATTGTGACTTCCATGGCATAAAGCAGCTCCTGCGTCAGTTATTCCTCAAGTCTGATGTAGATCTTAGCGGTTTGGCAGAAATTATAATTTGTAAGTTATTTATCACAAAAAAAAACAAATCAAATCCTATTCCTATTTTATTATGAAATATTCCCTAGCAGTCATCAACATTAGGATATCTCTACATAATATTATGCCAAGATACTTATTTTGAATATGTAAACCATAAATGTTTGCTGTTTCCAATTAGCCTTTTGTTTGGGCCATTGTATCAATATCAAATAAATGTTTATTTTTGCAGCACAAAATTATGTTGGCAGTGTAGTGAAACAGTGCCTGGACAATGGCCAAGATGATGAAGATGATGAAGATGATGGAAGTGATGGAGTCTTTGGAATTACAACTGTTATCAATATAACAAAAAGGAAGGTTAGTACTTAAACTTGCAATTTCAAATTTACTTTCTGTATGGTAATATTTCTTTAACAATAAGAGGCATCCAGGATTGCAACATAAACTTTTTTTGCTTTTCCAGGAAGAAAAATCCATACAACAAGTCAGGACTCTTTTGAACACACTTGCAGAAGATAATGCCAATGACAAAACAAAAGCCCTAGTCAAAAAGATCTTGTCAGATGATTCTAACCAAGTTGGTCTTGTTATAAATGAAAGGTAACAAACATACTAATATACACCATTACTTATTAAGACAAGACTTTAGAAGGATGCTCATATTAAAAAAATTTCAAGTAAATAGAACTTACATCTTCATTATTAGATTTCATTGATGTAACTCCATTCATAAAAACATCAAAAGCACAAGCTTAATCAGTTATATTATTTATTTTAATAAAAAATATTTTTTAAAGCTTTATGAAAACTTTCGTTTATTTTTAGAATCCTGAACATTCCAGCAGCCATTAGTGTACCACTGTTTACTTCTCTGCAGTCAGAATTGGAAAAGGCTGTCCGGAAAAACATGCCATACACATTCCAGTATTTAGTGTGGATTAGCAAGACATACAACACAGGAGGTTAGTATGTTTTCATTTTTCATTTATTATGGATGCATGATACTGGCACATGCCAGGTCGTTTCACCCTTCAAACATATGTCCACATTAGGGACGCAACGCCCTGAGTCGAGGTTCGCGCCCCGTTAGGGAGTGCCCTCAGGCAAAAGTTGCCTAAATGTCTAGGGGTGAGAGTCATCTGCTCCTCCGCCAGCCCGGTTAAGCTGAGAAAGCCTATCTGCAGGAGCGAGAGTCCCACAAAACCTAACATAAAATAATGTCTTATTTAGTCCACTTGCTTTCTACTCACACACTACTCTACTAGGTACTTTTCCCCTTGAGCCATTATAAAGTTATAGTCATAATTATGATTATCCATCAGTCAACAAAATGTTGAAACTTTTTTACTCATTTTCTCTAACTTACCATTTGACAGATGAATAAATAGTAGGTAATTTATTCCAATTCAGACAACGCTTCGGAGGTCCTGTTCGCGAACCAAGAGGAGAAGCCGATCGCGGACGAAGCCCTCGCCAGCTTTGAAGTGGATGTGACGGAGCAAGCTGACTTGTCCCAGTGGGACTACGAGGGCGGCGCTTTGACACCGTGCCGAAAGGTATGTTACAAATTCGGTCTAAAAATTTTAAATTGGAATGACATGGTTTCGGTATGGGTACTTCAACACACGGTTTCTGGGCTGTCAGTTGAGGCACTCTAATCCTTACAACTTAAGAAGTAGGTTAGCTTCTGCCTGTTACTTCTTATTATGTAAAACAAAACATGAAGTTTTGAACAAAGAATATAATTCTCAGATTTCAGTTTAGTAATTTAAAAACATATTATTATTTTTACATTGCCATGTTTACACAAATTAAAAAACTGAAAATATCCGGGATATTTACCATGTTGTTTTGTTTTAATAAGCTCCCGATATTTCGGCACTGTTGCAAGCGCCATGATCAGTTTATCCAAGTTCGTGTGTTTTCTAACGAACCCTAATGTTTGTTCCAGGTATTCATATTCGACGGCTCCAAGTTCAACCACTTAGTCCGACTTATAAAGGAGGAGGTGGAATCCGTCTGAACGCCAAAACAATATCGCCTTGCTACTGACGTATTTATGCCATTCAATATAATGTATTTATATTTCTATGATAACTACTAAATATAAGCTTTACACATATGTAAATCACATGTTTTTATTTTTCGACCAATCAAATTAGAAAAACCTTTAATATTTTTTTGTAGAAGGTATCCCTTACCTGTATTATTCTCGATTCATGTTCCCTGTGAATATAGGTGTAGTAAAATGTCGAAAGTAAATCCTTTCTTAACATTGAAACCCATGAAATTATCTAATGATTTTATTACCATAGTCAAACGAAAAAATATAATGAAAATACATGATTGCTGCTTACTCTAACTTAATAAACCATCTAAAATAATAAAATTTTCTCCTCAATTCTTGCGTCATGTGCTCTTATAGATAGCTAGCGCGTCTCTCATCATAAAATCTCTCAATGCACACAGTCCCTTCAAGACCTTGGTGTTCTGATCCATCTTCTGTATGTCGGTCTCGGCTAGACTCTTGTCTTGGGCTAGGAACCCATTGACCGCTTCCTCAGTCATCCAGTGTGCCGGCAACTTGTGCATGTTGAACTGGGCTGGGTCCGGATTGACTGGCATCGGAGTGAGGGACTTCTCCCATGGGGTAATGTACTTCTGCTCAGAGTGTAGGCCTTCAATGTACCTGCAGAAGAAAATTGATGGTTGTGATTGTTGTACCATGCATGGACTTACAGAATATTTCGACTGCGCATGATTTTTTGTTTCCTTCTGTAAGGCGTCCGACCGATCTCAATTGAAATCAGCATCAAAGTGCGCAGGACATATTATAGTGCACAAGTGTGCGCGCAAACACAAGTGCACTCTCTATTCCCTTACTCTCATAATTCGGTGAGACGGCAATCCGACATGACCGATGAGAGATCGGGCGCAGGACCACCGGCTTAACGACCTTTTCGAGGCACGGGCGTTCAACCGCCAACTTCCTAACTCCGGGCTGAGTACTTTCATTACAGAAAAACTCACACAAATTTTGCCTGACCCCGGATTCGAACCGGGGACCTCTCGGTCCTAACGCAGCGCTTGCTACCAATAAACCAACGAGGCAGTTGTTTCCTACTACTACATACTCAATAGTAGTAGTAAAATTTCGCACATGCGCATCGATAATTTCATATTGAAGTTCTAAGCATTGCTTAGTTACAGAATGTCGATTGATGGCGGTTTTTAACCAAAAGTTAAGTAGATAAGGCCTAGATTTTGGTGGAAATGTATTCCCCTCTGTCCGGTAAGCGGGTAATATTTATCCGTATATCCGATAGAAAAAAACGTTATAAATGTTACCAGCCCCGTCTGCACACTATGTGCAGACGGGGCTGGTATTAAATATATTTGGGACATTTCCACTGCTAAGCAGAATTGATATACATATTTATAAATACATACATAATCACACCCGGACACGGAACAATCGGTGATGTTCATCACACAAACATTGTCCCGACTCGATACGGAACCCACACACGATTCTGGGAACCGCCAGGCAGGGCCACCAGAGAGCGAGTACCTATTTAATAAATACTCGCTACGTACTACTCTACATAGCATAAATACTATTTATGCTATGTAGAGCAGTACGTAGGCATCCCTCACCACCAACACTACCAATAGACCAACGAGGCAGTTCGTTACGTAATCCCTCACCGTATGTAGGCCTCGGAGTGCGTGACGCGCTGCGCGCGCGGCGGCGCGCACACGAACAGCGGCTCGGGGCCCGCGCGCGCCTCGCCCGCGCCGCCCGGCGACGGCGTGTTGCGCGCCAGCGGGGACATGCCCGACAGCGACGCTGGAAGGTAACAGGTTATGGGTACAACTTTACACTAGAAAACATAAATACATATAATAATAAATATGACACAACATCACATACATTGATCTGATCCCATGGTAAGAAGCACTTGTGTTACGGATTTCAGTATCAACAGTGGATACACAAATATACTTAAACATAAATATGTTTAAGTATATTAAATTAGTTATAACAGACACGGAACAAACCCCGATGTTCGACACACAAATATGAGTCCCGGGTGGGAATCGAATCCACGACTCTTGGAACCGTAAGTAGTTAACCTGGGTCCCTAACCACTGTACCGGCACATGCCGGGTTGTCTCTTGTCGCCTTTGTGTTTTGATCAGAGCTCCCCTCGATGTCTACTCCGCTCATTTGTACGCCGCTAATTTGTCGAAGCAAGAACATAGAGTAGTCCAATGACCAAACAAACGACAATCGCCAGACGTGAGTTATTTCTATTATTATTAACTTTGTCGTTCAGAAAAAGCAACCAGATTCGTCGCCCGTAGTGTCAAACAATCAAAGCGCAGCTAACTAGGTATTTATCTATGCATTTTTTTTTTATTTTAATCGATATGTATATTTTTTGAGTTAGTTCTATCTTTATAGTAGAACTTATAGACGGAATATATAGTTCTAAAAATAAATAAATAACTTACACATACCACCCGGTGACAAAACGCCACTGCGCGATCCGGCCGTGTACGTCTTCGCCGGCTTCTTGGTAGATGGAATGAAATTCCTGTAAATAAAAATAAAACTAACTCTTCATCGAAAAACTTGTTTGCAGATAGCAACTTGACTGGCGCGCTAGCATCTTGACAGGCTCGATGACTTTTTTATGAGTGAAGTTAATTCAACAGAATAAGAGCAAGATTCCACTTGTGCGTTGCGCTGAGTTGCGTCGCGTCGTCGCAACGGAACAACGCATTGTATGCCACACCTGGGTTGCGTCGACGTTCATATTTCGCAATGGGTTCGCCTCTTGTCGGTCGACCGTTGCGGGCGCGACGACGCAACAGTCTAATGCGGCAAAAATATGGAAAACGACGCAGCGATGACGCCACACAGCTCAACGCACAGATAGGGCCTCGCTCTTAGTCTGCATGACTAACTAGAACCATCCTCGCACTAAAAAATACCTCTTGACTCGAAGAAAATCTTGTAAATTAGGTTATAAGAACTTAATTACGCCAGTCTTTTTATTAGTGTCCTTTTTTCCTTCCTGACAACGACGTCTTGGAGCAGCCTTATCATCACCGAACTTGCGGGGGAGCGAATGGATGGACGGGTCTCACCTAAACCTCAAGTATCTGTTCAGACATATGAGTGCAAGTACGTCAGGTTGGGGAAGGCGCCTGTCGCTCTTCACTGATTCCCCCGCGATTTGGCCTCACACAACAAGAGACACCTTGGGAAGATAAATAGTGTCTCTACTGCACGCAGGCCTATGCAACAACTTACCAAATGTATCACTGTCCTCTTACCACCAGCGGTGAGTAGGAAGATCCCGGGGGTTTCTGCGGGTAAAAGTCCGGCATAACCACAGTATTTCCCCGGCGCTGTTGTATCCATGAAGATTTCATACGGGTGAATAAAGAAAGGGTCAGAGAACCAAACTCATCGACATAGCTCATCGCATTAGTAAGCTGAAGTGGCAGTGGGCTGGCCACATCAGCCGTAGAACCGACGACCGATGGGGTAGACGAGTTCTGGAGTGTATACCGCGTCTCGGCAAACGTAGTGTAGGACGCCCGCAGGCCAGGTGGTGTGACGATCTGCGCAGGACGGCTGGTAGGAGCTGGATGCGAGTGGCCGCGGAGAGAGAGAAGTGGCGTGCATTTGGGGAGGCCTATGTCCAGCAGTGGACTGTAATGGGCTGATGATGATGATGGAATAAAGAAAAGGCGCCTGTCGGTCGCTCGTGCAGCTCACCGTGACCGCTCGTGCACCGCCATGGGCTTCCCGTTGCCCTTGTTGACGTGCAGGTCGCGCACGTGCCGCAGCAGCCGCGGCAGGTTCGGGAAGGGCGCCTGTCCCTTCCGCACCCGCGTGCAGTTCCGCCACAGGCACGGGTATTCGCTGAACGCGCCGCGGTAGTACTGCTGCACGTGGCCGGCTACACCCGTGTATGTAAGAGAAAGGGGAGGTTAGCGCACCCGTGGATATAATCTTGTCAATTGGACAAATAGATGTACACTATATACCGTGAAATTTTAGTGGTTGTTTTCCCATGGCAGAACGATTTGCCTTTAGTAATACCACAGATAACATAACTATACAGATACCCCATCCCATACATTAAAACGTAGACATCATAACTCGGGCATCTCACGCGCCATGTCTGTTTTCCGTCTTGCACACCAGACGTCGCTAGCGAGAGCGAGCCATTCCCATCCAGTGTAAAAGCATGTCGAAAAAGCACACCAAAAGATGTCGCTGTAAAGGCTCCCCAAACAGCTTTACTATTTTTTATAGGGTCGCGGAACGACATAACGCGCGCGCGAGTAACCGAACCTCACACAAGAGCAGGGTTGCCTCCTTTAAGGAAAACGTCTCGCGCGCAAAATTCAAAGGACTGACTACTGCGACATAGTGCGAAAGTGTACCAAAACAATATGTTCGTGAAGTTGATATTGCTTCGAAGCTGCGTGTCACTTGTACAAAAGGAGTTGTGAGGGCCTTTTTCGATAGAACAATGATTGTTAGGTACATTGTTTATGAGAACATTTTAATCAATTATTATTATTTTTAATTATTGTATTGAAACAGCTAAGTTAATTATTAAATTAATAAATATTGTTTTGTAAATTATTACATAACAATAATAATTTACTAATTTACATAACAATATTTATTAATTCAATATTGATGAGTCATTATTATTTTCGTTTTAATTTAATAAAAACGTCAATAAAAAATAACGAGAGCGTGCACTTAATATTTTAATCTGTGTAGCAGCGCCGTGTGCGCGCGGCAGCCCTCTTGAGTTTTAAAGCAAGCGCGGCCCGGTCGTCGATAGGCTATCATCGCGCGCAAGTACATCGTGCCGCGCGAGAGGCGGACGTTGTACTTGCGCGCGGACTTTAGGCTTTGTTAAAATGTATTTAAAATAAAGTTGTTATTTTATGATGCGTAGTGAACCATTGATTTAAATAAAATTGTAATGGTGATTTATGACAATGCAGCAATAGGGTATTTGACAGTGGTTGTTATCCTTCCCATTTGTATAATAATCAGTAAGATTTAAAAGCAAATCAATATTATTAATGAAATGGAAACTTAAATATTTGTCGAAATGTGACAGCAAAAGACATTTAAAGTTGGGTGGGCAAGTCCATTTCAAAATTGCGAAAATCATTTAAAATTTCGTTGTCATCTTATAAATAACAGAATTAGTAACACTTTCATTATGCAAACATATCCATAAACGCAACTTTTGATGAACCATCCGAACAAACTTCCTAGGCGCTGCATCTGCATACAAAGAACTTGCGTGTGACGTCACACGCCAGGGGCGGTTTGTATGGAGCGTTTTTGAGCTCGCCCAAATAATGTGCAATTAAAATTGTAATATCTCGCCGAGCTATTGAGATATCAAATTGATACTTTCAACAGTGTCTTTGTGTTCAAGTGGTCCATCGAACTATATCAAAATAAAAAAATAGTCAAATACCCTATTCTAGAATGTACTTAAAACGAGAAGATACTTAAAAGTTCACGATAGAAGAAATTCGAGTTATTGTGTTAAATAATATCTACATCATGTAAAAATTATAATATAATATTTCTTCTCTGGATGGCTGATTGGCTCGATGGCGTATTGGATAGTGCCCCTGTCTCATGCGTCAAGAGTCGTGGGACTCGTGGGTTCGATTCCCACTCGGGTCAAATATTTGTTTAATCGAACATCGTTGTTTGCGCCGTATTTGGTGTGCTATTTATATACGTATTTTAAAGGTTATTTGTGATTTGTGATACGACTACTTACCACGGAATGAACACAATGAAAGTGATGTTGTATGATATTTATTTGAAGGATATATTTTTTGAGCAAAAACTCGAAAAATATTTAAAAAAGATTGTTATGCCCAATTATTAATAGTCGAATATTTTTATTAATTTTGTTGTTTTAGTGCTATTCAAAGCTCTAATGTAAATTTAAACATCTAATTTCTATTTATTTATCTATTTAAACGAGGACCCTGTTCAGGCGGGGTCAAGAATGCGATTTATTTCCAATTTTTAAACTAAAAGATAGTTGAATAGTTTTTGTTGCGTTAGGGAATATTAATTCCTACAATGCGGAGAAATGTTACAAAATATTAATCTAAGGGAGAGTTAATCATTCTTGTAGTTGATAGTCAAGTAACTCTTCTTTTTCTATATTTTCTTGTTTAAACAAAATAAATTAAATAATCTAGAATTATAATTTATTAAATATTAAATATACGCGAACAACGCCATCTAGTTGATGACTGACTGTGGTCATTTTTTGAACTAGATGGCGTTCTACCAAATTAGCACTCGCGAAAACTACAGTTTTTATTGAAAATTTAAATTTATGAAAATATTTATCTAAAAGGGTTTTAATTTATTTGATTATGTATTATTATATTTTTAAATACTAGCTTATATATTTTTAATGGTTGGATTTATCGTTTTCTGGGATTTGCATAATCATCATCAACGAATGAATACTCGTGTCGCCATCTGTTGTAGTTTTTGGGAATATCACTTTCAATGTATGGGATGAGACCCCATGGTAATACTATCGAATCATGCAAATTATTCCTCGAAAAAAAAATTTTTTTTTTTTCGATTTTTCAGAATAATAATTTTCCAACTCGAAAACGAGAGAAGCTATAAAGTAAATGCACCAATTATGGACGGTTTAAGGATTTGTTTTTCGTTTTTTCTTCATAGTTTGTATGCTTTGCAATATACGTTCGCAGGGATTTGGAGGTTGATAAAAAGTCCTTTTCTTAATAAGTTAACGATGTTTAAAATCAGTTTTAAACTAGCTTCAATAAAATATAATTAAGGAAAAATAACCTTTGCCAAACTCCATTTATGGACAGGGAAGATCCATTAGAAAACTGTAACTGTTCGGGATATTTACCATGTTGTTTTGTTTTAATGAGCTCCCGATATTTCGGCACTGTTGCAAGCGCCATGATCACGGGTGAAACTCACGAAAAGGGAAGATCCAGTTATGAACACCCAATTATGGACGTTATCCAATTATGGACACCCATTTATGGACATTCTTCAATTGAATGCTTAAATCTATAACTCAAGAGTATTAGGGTTGAGTAAGTTAGTACAATGAAATAAAAACCATTTAAATTAAATAATTAAATAATGTAATAGGTAACTCAAATAATCAATCAACAAACAGTTATCAAAAGTAATCATTTACGAAAGTAACGGCAAAGCCTTTAGGCCAAGAAAAACCAAATAGAAATGTCATCTTAACTAGCTAAGTCAGGGGATACCAGTCACAACTATCTGTCCGGTGGTTGGTGAACGGTATACGGGTAAGCGACCCCGGCTCCTCGAGCTACTATCGACTCAGTCCAAATCATCCGAGGCGATAGTATCCTTCCTCCCCTTTTCCTTCCCCCGTCATATTTCCTTGCTACTCGTGGGAACGCAATGACGTTGTTTAAACAATGCACAAGACAGAATGGCGGCGACGTGGTCCACAACCCGTCACGTCACGTTTCCCACAGAGGTGAAAAGTGGATCGCTGGAAGTGATCTCTGCCTATCCCTCTGGGAAAAAGGCGTGATTTTATGTATGTATGTATCTGAACTAGCTAGTATTATTTAAATAACATTTCAATATTATCATCCCCTTCACTTCTCAATCACCTTAATTTCCATTATAACTAATGAGATCTTTAAGAAAATTGGTTTAGAGGTTAAATAAAAATTTTAAAATTTTAAAAAACCTTATAATTTGTTGAGGTCTTAACTTTGCCAACAATAATCAAATGTCTACTTACTAGTTTCATACCTATCAAAATACAGCTATTAATCAGTCTCAATAATTGCTTATACATAAAATCACGCCTTTTTCCCAGAGGGGTAGGCAGAGATCACTTCCAGCGATCCACTTTTTACCTCTGTGGGAAACGTGACGTGACTGGTTGTGGACCACGTCGCTGCCATTCTGCCTTGTGCATTGTTTTAACAAGGTTATTGCGTTCCCACGAGTAGCAAGAATGAATATATAACGGGGGAAGGAAAAGGGGAGGAAGGATACTATCGCCTCGGATGATTTGGACTGAGTCGATAGTAGCTCGAGGACCCGGGGTCGCTTACCCGTATACCATTCGCCACCCACCGGACAGATAGTTGTGACTGGTATCCCCTGACTGTAATATAATTATTATGCATATTAACCTGTCTTAAATTATAAAGGTAACATGACATAAAAAAACACAAACAACTCAATAAAAAATTTTTTTTAGAAAAGTTATTCTATTTATTACTTTCTAAATAGTGGATATTTTCTGTCCTTTTCTCACTTCTTTAATTGCATTTGCCATTTGTTCTTTAGTATAAGCTTTTCTAGTCGCCATATGTAAAGTGAAACAAAATTTATTTATTTAAAAAATTTGAACCTATTTTGGACACCCATTTATGGACACAATGTTCATAATTGAATTATTATATTTAAAGTCTTAATTTGCGACCGATTTAAAAATAAAGATAAAGGTAAACGATTGTACTACTATAAGATGTATGAAAAACGTATATTTGTAAAATATCCTTCATGGACAAAATGTCCATATTTGGGTACATAATAAATAATAAAATCATTTATTCTCACTTCACAAAGCATACTTAATCTATTACATCATTTATTACAAAATTGTTAAGGTGATTGGCTTTGTGAAGGACTGGTGCCTGAAGTAGATTTAGTTAAAATCTGTGACACAGGTCACCAGGCCCTTCCGCAGCTATACAAAACAATTAATTAATATCAAGTTTTGACAGCTTAATGTATGCGATAAGTTAGAAAACTAAAAATAAAATTATTAAAGTAGTTAGGACTTAATATAATGATGGTTAGGTAATAGTGTAAATTTGAATGTATGTGTATGACTGTTATGTATGTGTGTGATGTTGTGTGTATGAGAGAGAGTATAGAGTGTGAGTGGTATAGGTCATCGTGTATTTGTGTGATAACAGCATGTGAAAAATTCAAGTCACGTATTTATAATACATAAACTCCTCAGTTTATCCCTAGGCAATTAGAGAGATTTACAGAGCATTACGTAGCAAATTTTCCACGCCTTGGTAGTCCAGTGTCTTTAAATAATTAGTAACAGACTGTTTACAGCTGGTTTTACAACGTGGATAAATGTCAAGGGTGCAGTTTAATTTGTTGTAAAGATAGTCACCCAAGAAACAAAAGAAGCGTTGAGCAAGAGTGGTGCGGAATCTCTTAATGTGACACACTTTTCCTTTCCTACGTCTATCCAACGAGAGTTCGGGATCATATTGCAATTCGGAATGTTTTTTCAAGATAGTGTGCATCACAAATATTTTCCTAACTGAGAGAACATCCCATTCTTCGTACAACTTAATCGTTGGGTACCGGAAAGGCCGACCTCTTCCAACCTTAAGAATAGCTCGTTGTGCTCTCTCAACCTCCATTAAGTAGGACTTGGCTGCGCCTCCCCAGGATGTTATGCAGTACTCAATAAGTGATTGACAGAGCGCATAATATACCATTTTGATAACTCTGAGGTCAGCTATATGTCGAAGGTTTCCAAACACGTAGATCAGCTTGCGGAGTCTAACAATGAGTGCTTCCATATGTGGCTTGAAGCTTAAAGTCTCATCAATGATGACTCCCAGATATTTTATTCTGTCTGTTCTTAGTAGGGAAGTACAGGAACAGCAAGTAACAAGTCGTGATGCAATGTTACAGTTATGTGCGATAATTTGCAAAGATGTTGGAGGAAGCAGATTTGATCTGAGGCCAAAAGTTACATATTTCGTCTTAGCAACGTTTAGTGTGAGCACATTTTTATGTAACCACTCGCAAACTGTATCAAAACCACATTGTGCGATTTTAAAGACCTCTTTCCAGGTACTACCGTGAAAGAAGACTGCGGTGTCGTCAGCAAAGGTAATAATTTTACCATTTTTCAGACTGAGTCTACAGAGGTCATCAATGTACACCAAAAACAATGTTGGACCGAGTATACTGCCTTGTGGCACCCCGTAACTGATGCCAAGTTCATTGCTCATAGTCTGTGCAATTACAACACGTTGCTTCCGCTCGCTTAGGTAATCCTCGAATAGCTTCAGGGGCAAACCCCGGACACCTATCCTCTCTAATTTTTTCAGCAGACGCGGAATCGATACAGAGTCAAAAGCTTTAGCCAAATCAAGGAACACCGTCATACATTTGGTTCTCTCCTCCAGGCTTGATATAATTGTATCAACAAGTTCGTGTACAGCATCGCTAGTGGATTTACCCCGTCGGAAACCAAACTGGTTGGAGGAGAGAAGTTTTCCATCTTCTAGGAAAGTTATTAAGCGTTTATTCATGAGGCGTTCCAAGATTTTTGACAAAGTTGGCAATATTGAGATGGGTCTATAGTTGTTCACACAGGATCGTTCACCACCCTTGTAGATAGGCTTTATTAAGGCTGCTTTAAACGCTCGTGGAAATATTCCTGTGGAAATAGCTAAATTGCAAATGTGTGCTATAGGAGGTGCAAGAATATCAAGATATCTCTTTAGAAGTGTGCCGGATATTTGGTCAATTCCTACTGCGCAGTTATTTTTCAATCCCATGATAATCATCGAGATTTCTTCATTATCGGTTGGAAATAGAACAAGAGAGTTAGTAGGAGTTACATAAGTTGTTTCCATGTGAGAACAGTCATAAGAGCCATATGAGTTGGTTACTTGCTCAGCCAGGTTCCGTCCGACATTGGCAAAAAAATAATTTACCCCGTTAACACTATCAATCGGATTATTTGAATCCATAAGATTTTGCGAGTTATCTTTAACTTTATTAGATCCACTTATTTTTTTAATCACTTCCCATATTTTTTTACTGTTGTCTTTAGCATTCTCTATTTCTTTTCGCTCGTAGTTTCTTTTAGCTTTTTTAAGTAGGTAATTACAATAGTTTCTGTAACGTTTATACGTCAGTCTAAACATTTCGTTATTAGGATCCTTTTTTTGCTTTTTGTATAGATTGTCTCTATTCCGCATACAACGCAATAGGCCTTTTGTTATCCATGGCTTGCTGATATATTTTCTTTTAGGAGATCTGATTTGTTTGGATGCATCTTTGACAGAGGAGGACAATACACTTGTTAGGAGATCAGCTGCTGTATTAACGTCAGTACAATTCAAAATTGGATGGAAGTCTACTTTCGAAATTATCACATCCAAACACTCGTAATCTATCCGACAATACGATTTATTATGGCACTGTTTTTGTACTTTATGGTTTAGACTAAGAGCAACGGCCTCATGATCTGTAATTGAAGATTCTATGACGAAACAGGTAGCATCAACATTAGTTTTAATAATTATGTGGTCAAGACATGTTTTACTTCGAGTTGGTAAAGTATGCGCAGGTAACATACAGTGGCCCGCTAGCATATTCAGGTATTCATATTGTCGCGAATCTAAACTATTTGGAACTATATCAATATTGATATCACCGCACAGAATAATATTCTTGAACCCCCTCAGTCCACTCAAAACAGTATCCATAGAGTTTAAGAAATTGTTAATATTGTGCTGACTAGGCGGACGATAAATACCCAAAACACACGTAACTGAATCAAGTTTTACTAGTAAACAATTTGCGTCGCTAACAACTGGTTCTTCAACCGTGACATCCAAACGTTTATGGTAATATATAACGACACCTTCATTTTGAGTATTGTGGTTAGAAGTAGTAGTGAAATCGTATTCTTCGAGCTCAGGTATGGATTTTGATGACAAAAGCCAGCATTCTGTGAGGATCAATAGATCCCAAGTGATTTGGGATCTTTGTAAAAGAGTAATAAGATTTGGCATGTTACGAGAGATACTTCGAATGTTTTGCGAGAGAATTGTGAGATTGCTATGGCTAGTATTTTCTTTTACGTATTCCACGTCGCATTTGACTGTTTTAGCTAAGGATAATGAATCCAGATCAGTGTATATAAACTGAATATTATTATTCATTTTTCAGTTTAGATATATTGAGATGAATATGGGTGCTGCTACGGTTAACACACACGTAGCGCAAGGTTTTAAAATGATGGTTATAAACACTAAGATCTGGATATTTCACAGTATTGGATGCTATGCGACAGAATGTAAAAAAAATAAGTTTTAGATTAGGATCAGTAAAAGATGAATTTAGGGGAATATCTCTTTTGTCTACTCTCTGACAGTGATCTCGTGTAAAAGTTGTGTGTGTAAGTGTTAGTGTGGGTTTGTGTGTTATAATTAGGTTAGTTAAAATTCTAGAAAACATAACAATTACTGAAATACAACTTGATCTAGGACTAAGTACAAATGGACAAGTCGTTTTTAAGAAAAAAAGTAACAAATAATAGTAAAAACAACATAAAAGAACAAGTTTGCACACAGCCACTATAAAAAAAGTTTTTCGAGGTCAACTTCATCATTGATCCTTATGGAGGGTTGACCTTCTTCTCTTCTGACATAAACCTTTCCATAGGAGGTCCAGGTGGCTGCAATTTTTTGTTCTTTTACCTTTTCTCTAGCCAAATAGTGTAATCGGCGGGTTCTTGATGTCAGGGCTTCTGATAGGTATGTAGGTCTTGAGGGGCCAGACAAGTTGAGTGCCCTTGAATCTAATTGGGGTTGTTTGTCCTGGCGCTTTGTTTTGTTATATGCTTTGTAGTTTTGGAGAAGGTTCTCTTTCCTAGAAGTAGTGGTAAAGTCTACTATAATTGCATCTTTCTTTGTTCGGTAAATATCGCGCACCTCCATATGTTGAAGGGGAGGTTCCGATCCGACAGTAGAACATACATGTTTGATAAGGTTACATAAATACTGCTTACTCTCTTGTTCTACTTTCGGAATGTTTCGCAGCTCAATTGTCGTAGATACTTTACCCTTCTCCAGTAGCTCGAGTTTGGTTTCCAAAATCTCAATTTGTGATCTGTAACCCTGGTTGTCCTTTTCAAGTGATTCCACTTTGCTTATGAGAGTATCATATTTAGTTGCCATTAAGTCCACTGATTTTCGTATGTCGAGATTCTGGTCGATCAGTTTGTTTATTGAGGTGTTAAGGGCGGTGAATTTATTATCTTGATATGAATAAAGCTCGTCGAACATCTTTTTGAATTCATTCACTTGCAAATTCGAGCATCCTGGTGAGTCCGCCATCCGGCGCTTTGCTCTTTTCGTAGTAGAGAACGCATTTTCCTTTCGGATTGCACCAGTTGAAGACAAATTGAGATCAGAATCTGATGCATAGAACGATGGAGAATGATCAGAAGGGATATTTGCTACATTATCGCTGGTTTTTGTCGGTGTACGTTGGACTTTAGGCATATTAAGTGTTTAAAACTTTCGGAGTACAAGGTAAGTTGACGTAGTATTTAAGTACAACTCGAAGTGAAGGTGCTTTATGTTATGAATAGTAGTACAATGTATCCTCTGTGTCACCCAATCTGTATTGGGTATCTTAATTTCGTCGCGGCTGCCTACGGTCCTCGTGGCTCGGTCGGAACACGGGCAGGATCAAACAGCGCTTCCAAAGATCGCTGGTTCAAATCCGACGAAATTTCAAAAAAGATTTGTCACTCACAAAATTTCAGCTCGGAGCGGTGTTGGATGCCGGAGACCTCGGGGCGCAGCCTCAAAACGAAGGGACGGTAAAGGAGGCGTAGGGCGAAGGCCTAAGCAACTCAAATAAAATCTGCGAGAGCAAGTCGACACGTCCGTCTTCAACAAGTGTTAGGATGGAAGGGCTTACAAAAATATCCAATTATGAACATCGATAAATTCCGAGGCTAAAATTACTATGAGGTTTTAGATTAGAATATTTAATTAACCTTTTATTATCAGTAATTCAATAAATAATAGAATTTTTAACAACAATATTACACTTGTCATAAAAAAAGCTAATAAATTTACTTACATGCATTGCGCTCCTTATAAGAAATTTCAAATCTCGACACCAAAACGCACCGCACTAGTAAGAATCGTTATAGTCGAAAATAATATAGCGGAGAGCTGTCAAATGTTGTTTACATCAAATCTAGAATTTTGGTACAACCGATTAATGTTGCTCTTGGAAAAAAAATACCTACCGGTTTCTTATTATTGGAGGCATTTTTGAAAACTGTCCATAATGGGGTCCGCGTCCATAATAGGTGCATTTACCTTAGGTGTTTGTGAAGACGTGACGTATTCAGGTACTGCTTGCCGCATGAAATCGATGCTTAAAGCTAAAGAAGCTCTACACCCTAAGTCATAAAGCGGTTCGAACGTGCTTTCGAGTTACAGTTAAACCTTTCGTAAAACCGGCATTTATTGATTTTACCAAAAAAGAACTGCACACATCTTTTGTACTACTAAGATAGAATCATTTTACTGCGGGAAAACAACCACTAAAATTTCACGGTGTAAATTAGTGTTTATGGGTCGCTCGCGACCATGATATGTGAAACCCAGTCTAAACGTTGGGCAGTAAGTATTTGCTACTCCTAATAACGCGTGTAGACCCATAAAGACTAATATTTAGTGTAATGGAACGCGAAAGCCTAAAATCTCAAATAGATCTACAATCGAACTAACTGAATCCTGACACTCTTTGCGGGTACCTATGTAGAATGTAATCATGGGCGTCAAAATAAAACAATAACAGCTTAGAGGGGTGATCTCGTACGCCGCGCCATGTGGTGTGGTGTTAGGCCTGATAGGATTTACTTATCTATGCAACCCTAGTTGGGCCAACTGTATAGTCTAATAAATTGATAAATTCAACCCCAAAAGGTCCCCAAAATACAACATGTAAATTTTGAATATGTATTTTCTTGATTCAATTAAGTTCGATTGTTTATGGGAAAAGAATGCTCCATTCGCTAGTAAAAGCCAATTCTACAGTAATCTACTCGTTGAACTCTATTCACTGGTTAAGTTTGTTACACACATCTTTTCAGCTCTATTAACAAGCCAGGCAATAAAATTTAAAGTTTAAATTTACCTATATAGCCTTCCTATAAGCAGTTCTAAATCGGAATAATTTACAAAAAAAAAAACTCTCGCACCGGTTGTAAACCCGATTCTACCAAGATAACTTTTATTAGTACCCCGCGGCAACTTGCCAATCACTCAAACTTTATCCAACACCTTTATAAATTCGTCATGCAATGAACATAAAAAGGGGTTGCAGGTTCGATTTTACCATACTCACGTTCTAGTTTTGGCTTCTTGGTTTCAATGTAAGTTCCAATCACTAGCAGCATTAAATGAAAAAATGGGGTTAAACAGTGAATGACATATGTAATTGAAAAAAAAAACATTACTCTCTCTTTTTTTTCAGTTAAGTAAAAAGTATTACTAGTTTAGGGTAGGCCTGTGCCCCAGCAGTGGGGGTACGTATATGGGCTGATGTTGATGATGAATATAAAAATATTTAGTGGTTAAGAAATTCATAACTTCTTTACAAATTTCGAATTAACTTTCGGGCATAAGCCTTCGTAGAACCAATTTTATTAATATTTTAGTAGATCCATGCATTAACCCTTAGTTAATAATGAGTACAAAAATCTCCTCGACTTGAATGAATCATCTAAATATTAGTCTTTATGGGTCTACACGCGATATTAGGAGTAGCAAATACATAGCTACTTACTGTCCGCTCTTATGTTCGCTCGCGACCATGATTGGTGTAACCCAGTCGAAACGTCGGGCAGTAAGTAGCTATGTATTTGTTACTCCTAAAATCGCGTGTAAAACCATAAAGACTAATATTTAGTATAATGGAACGCAAAAGTCTAAAATCTTACGTAACAAACCATTATGGGCCGGGGTTTGTGTGTTAAAATGGAGCATGTTCAACACACTTGTATGACACTTACTATTTCCCCCGTCTCCGATGCAATGCTCCATACAGTCGGTGAGCTCTTCGAACTGGTAGTCGCAGTTGTCCCACGCGCACTCGAACGTCGTCTCCATAGGGGTCTGTTGAAAACACCACCAAGCATTAATAAATTATCATTAGTTCAATCTTGGAGTATTTAGCCAGATGCCACATGTGAAAATAATTAATTATGTACAGTAAAACCCGCTTAAGACGATTTCTCAGGGACCCTATTAAAACGTGTCTTAAACGAGAAAGCGTATTATGCGGGATAGGGAAAACAACACGAACTATATATTATTATGTATTATTTTCATATTTCGGTATATTAGGCATTAAATTATACGTATAAATTACATTCAATACGTAGTGTAATTAAAATAACAACGTTAAGAAATGTATGAAAATATATCTTAAGTTGCTGGGACTGGCGTAAAGTGGCGTATAATGCGAGAAATCGTATTAAGCGTGATCGCTTAAACGGGTTCTACTGTATTATGTTTTATTTAATTGTTACTTCACAAATAGCAAAAAACGGCCAATTGCATGTGTACTTGGTTTGTTTTTGAAGTGCATAGCACAACTTCGTATCCAGTGAATATTTCAGGCGTCATGTAGTAAAATATAGTTTCGCTAACTTTTCGGAAGGAATAGAATCTCAACACAATAATTAAATCTCTAAAAAACAGACATCTAGTGCAATTACACGGACAAGGAATGACTTGACACGTCTCTTGTAGCCCCGGGGCCCTTGTAGCCCGAAAGCTCGCGACTCCTCCTTTACGAGCTCCTGAAACCCGGAGTTCGTATAGCCAGGAGGCCCCGAGTACACACACATCACAGCTAATCAAAATCAAAAAATTCAAAATATCTTTATTTATAAAGACATTTTATATATCTTTATTTTTAAAGACATTTTGATTTACTTTACTTATAAACACAACACAACGTCACATTATTAATAACTAGCTTTCCGCCCGCGACTTCGTCCGCGTAGAGACGTTTAACGGGTAAAACATTACTTCCTTATAGCGCTGTCGGTTAAAAAGTAGCCTATAACCTTTCCTAGGCTCTGGACTATATATGTACCAAATTTCATTTAAATCGGTCCAGTATTCTATGCTTGAAAGCGTAACAGACAGACAGAGTTACTTTCAGATTTATAATATTAAGTAAGGATAAGATCCTACCTACCGACAAGACACAGTCAAGAAACTGGATACCTAGATACTCTTTCGAATTTTAATACATACGTGCTGCGACAGCTCTCTCATTTCCTCGGCGAGACGCGCGGAGGTCTCCTCGTTGCAGCGCGCCGCGCGCTCCTCCCAGCTCTGCTTAGTGCTGGCCGGTAGAGAGCGCCACTCGTTGCCGACGATGCGCGATATCTCGCCTAGAACGCGACGTTTCGATATAATTGCGAATGTACACGAGATCACGACTATATATCGTTCGTTAACCTTACGTACGCCTACAAGCCGACATTGATGTATTGGCGAATGTTCGCGAGATCACGACAATAGATCGCTGTAACTCTACGTAGTGCTAAGTGATTTCTGTCGATCTATTGCACAATCTCTCCCTCTCCCAATCATTATTTATCAATCTCAATCGCCCCCAATTCTTATTTATCAATCTCCCCCAATTCTTAGCCGTTAAAAAGTAATGTAGCTCCACCATGTAGCAACAGCAGCGAAGGTTAGCATCGCGTTATTTACAGTTGTTGTAATAGGGTAGTTGCCCATTTTTTTATTTTGATGTTGATGGACGGACCACACAACATTTAAAAAAATGCAAAAAGAATTATTGTCATAACTTTAAACCTCGCCGAGATATTATTGTTTCAATAGCACATCATTTAGGCAAGCTCAAAACGCTCCATACAAAAAGTGACTGAAGCGTGACGTCACGATTTTGTTTGCAAAGCGTCAGAAATTTGTTCGGCAAGTATACTAAATATTCCGTTTATGAAAATGGTCTCATAGCAAAAGTTGTTATTAATTATGTAATTTGAAATATGGTATTGTTTATATTAATCATTTTGAGATTTTATAATGGACTCGCCCACCTATCTTCAAATGTCTATTATTGTCTCATTCCGTCAGAAATTTTAATTTCAATTTGACTAACGTTATTAATTTACCTAAATCTTACTATTAATTGTGAAATCGCATGTAAAATTTGAGTAAGGAAACTACCCTATTGCGAATTATCGCGAGGTCTTGTGCTAGTTGCCGATTAGTTAGAGAGTTGAGCTAGAGTAGCTAGGCGTTAGCGAAACAGGCGAACTGTCCCACGAACGCGCACTTTACCTATGGCGACATTTTGTAGTGATACTTCGTTCAAGAAACACAATAGTCTAGCTAGGAACTGAAATGTGGTTTTTGTAAATACGGTAGTTTAGATGCCCTATTTTTTCTTTTAACTTAACTTTTGAATTATAAAGCTTTAATCTATGGAAATAGAAAGGTTACTGTGATAGCTAGCTAAACATAATAAAATACAAAGACATAAAGCACAACATTAAGTAAGAGTGAAGAGTATTAAAAACACAAATCTACCAAACCAACAAAGCATATCATGTTTTTTTTTTCAAAATGTTGTACCAATATTTTCATGCACTTATTTTTCAACAATTCCACTAACATCTTTCAATAATACAACATCGCGCGTGGTACTAAACAACTACTTATTGATTAAAACTATATTACTTTAATAAATAATCCGAAACACCTACCTAATTTCAAACGTTTATCCTTGGATGCTAAATTTTACATAGATTCAGAATGAGTAAGGTTTTTAATAGCCAATAAATACACTCTAATTATTATCAATAATCAATTTTGAATAGTTTACGATAAGTTTTGTTGATTTGGTACACCAACATCTGTTTTTGAACCAAATCCGCTAAAGTAGATAAGAAAATTCGTTTATATCTCATATTGAAGTTTTCATAATACATAATTAAATATCTACTCATTTTCGCGACTCCTATAAATACAATTTTCTTCAACTAAGTATTCAAAATTCTCAAAATAACTTAATGAAAAATACATATACGAAAATAATAGTTCAATAAATATTAAACACAATTACTTATATATTATCTAAAGAAGATAAATACGAATTTTCATATTACATATTGAATTCAGATAATGAGGCTTACTAGAAGGGAAGAAAGTAGAGAAAATAATATCAGAAATCATGCTATTGCTCCAATTTGGCTATGAGTATCTACAATTACTTGAGAGAGTTCATAATAACTTAGTTTTAGTTCTAAGAGTAGGTACTTACCATGGACAATTTTATCTCGTGATAAGGGTACTTTAATCATTAATTTATCATCTTAGGTTAAAATTGTAAAACTGACTTTTTAATTTAATAAAGGTCACATTAAAATCCAAAAAAATTGATGATTATGATAAGAGATTTTTTAAATTTATTGCCATTCTCCTCCCTCTATCTTACTCTATATCTATTGCTATTTCTGTTTCGCCATCCACAGCCAAGCTGAGTTGTCCCTTATCTTAACTTGGCTTAGTCACCCTCTTTCTTGCTCTTCCACTGTCTCCCTCTCTCTTTCTCTCTTGCTTTCCCACTCTCTCTGTCTTGCACTACCTTTATCTTTTTCTTTCTCTCTATCCTATAATAGATCTATACCAAAGTCACAAATACAATGCTAAATTTCTAACTTCTACCCACTCACCGAAGGTACAGTCGGGGTTGTTAGCCACAATCGCCTTGCGCACCTCGCTGGAGTACAGAATGTACCCGGTGACGATCTTCTGTTTCTGGTCCTTCTTCTTCTTGCTGCTGGCCGGTGTGGCGGCCGCCCCGGCGCGTTCCTGGCTGGGAGTGGCCGCCATTGATGGATTGTATGGGTTGCTGTTGCCGCCTGGATAGATATGATGTTTTTTTATTTAAATTTTGATATAGATATTATTTATTTATTAAGGTGAACCAAAAAATCTTACACTATACCAGAGCCGCTCTAAGTTGACAGATTTTTTTATTTATTTATTTATTATTAGGACAACCAATTTGACACATGTCCGACTGACTGCACTAGTGAGGGACAACGGTAAAATTGCCGAAGTATATAAGTAACAGTTATTTCCACTTTATAACCAAGCAAGGTCTAATTATAACATTTTTTTATTAAAAACATTTATTCACATCCAGAAGATTGAATTGAAGTTTCTTATTTAAAAATATATTTATTTTTAAAATACAATACTTATTAAATCCTTCATCCTATTTTAAAAAAATCCTGGTGATTATTACCCATTACGTCACTATGAAAACGTGTTAAACGGCGTAACCTTGTAAAAGCGTAATACAGAGTGGAAATTTTACGTTTTCTTTTTATAATTCAATTATTATTATTAAGTAATAAAAGACAAATAATTAGATAATTAGGTGCATTTGACATTTTGAAATAACGTCTTATTTTTAAAAGTTGTTCTTTATGATTCACTAAATATGTTCCTCTTAACAAGGATAAATGCAAAATATAAAATAAAAAGTGTCAAATCGGTCAACTTAGAGCGGCTCGGTATAAACAAATACAATAGATATGTTATGGACCAAGTGATTAATGCGAGCATTATTAATAATGCCCGAGCATTATGTATGTCTAGCCCTATCGGGCCAAGTGATTAATTATTATTTAAACTTGATTATTTATCACAATGCCCGGGCATTATTATATGGATATGTGATGATTGGGCAATATGATAATTGTGCGTAATTTGAGGTAAATAATTGTCTTTTGTGCTTTAAAATAGTTTAATAATAAAAGAAAACGTAAAATTTCCACCCTGTATTACGCTTTTCACAAAGTTACGCCGTTTGACACGTTTTCATAGTGACGTATTGAGTAATACTCACAGCGTAATTTTTTAGAATAGAATGAATAATTTTTGTACATGGGAAACTTCACTTATATTTTTACGTAATTCGATTAATTTTATCATTCGTAGCCCCCGCTGCTGTGTATTGACCATACATTTATCTATGTATTCAGCCATTTTCGTACATGTGCGCATAGATTACGTTCCTCCGTGTATTTATTATTTTTTGTGACCGTTACGTTGACTTTGACGCGTTATTGGACGTTGATTTTGCTTTGTGTTTGGACTTTGATTTAAAATGCCGAAACGAGGAAAAACAATAAATAGCCAATGTCTCCGTAATCTTAATCCCCCCGCGCATCAATACTAACAATAATAATGACTACGATTTTGGGTGTAAACGCCTTTATTTATATTGCAATTTTGAATAATAGCGTGTCTTACGAGTTACGCCGCCAAATTATGTCCATTACCCCCTTTTGTTATGACATTTTTTTCACGCCACAATATTTTTTAGAGGCGTAACTACTTTTTATATTAAACTATTGTATATCAAATGATAATAATGATTAAAGTTTTTTCTACATAAAATGTTTGTATTACTTTGCCCAAAAGGTGATAAACATTATGTATATCTTTCTATAATGCCCGGTCAAAGTGATTATTTGAATAATTATTATTGAATTGCACTCTCATATTGGGCATTTTTCATATGGACCGGGCAGTATGAATAATGCCCAATTTATCATTTGGTCCATAACAGATACATGACATAGAACAAGAGCTAAGCATGTAATGTAATAAGCACAGGAATGTGTCTTTTACAGGTTTACATCAGAGCAAAATAGCACATAAAACACATGTTAAGAAAACTTACAAATTTAATAGAACAATTTCAATAAAAATTTACATTTGGCTTGATGTACTATGCCATTCATCCATTCCACATGCATAATATTGAAAATAAAAAATGTTTATTTGTAACTTAATAAAGCACAAAAAAGAAACAGAATAATTTGAATTCATTGCTCACCACGAGCATCAATATGCCGGGATCAAGTCCCCGATTCATATTATGTACTATTTTTACCCAGAACCAGACATTTGTACCTCTAAAGATGTGACCTCTAAGTGTATGTAGTAGGAACTCTTATACATGGTAAGTACGACTAACATGCTATAAATATAGATAATATCTAATGTGCAAATACCTATAGAGAGCGGCGTCGCGGGCGAAGCGAGGGACGAATCGTCCAACGAATTCTCCAGGAGCATCTCCACATCCTGACTACCGATGGTCGTGTTGATGAGATTCGTGAACTGGGGCTTCACGTCCTGTAAGGTACAAATATATTAACTGTTATGTCTGTGTGCCTACGTTTCAGACAATTTTTAAAACTTTAGAAAGCATACAAAACAAAAATATTTTTTCAGTTACGAGTCTAGGTTACAAGTTTCAACCGACTTCAAAAAAAGCTAAATCCTAGAACTGTTCACAGATCACAAACATTAGTCCCGTTTGGAGGCCGAACATACGCCTACTTGCGCAAGATTCTACTAAATATCTCGGGCTAATGTGGCACTTCACATGCGTGAGTCTTTGCGTGATAATAAAGTTGTTTCTTCTCTCTGTCAAATGTGTGTTTCTGTTGATTTTTGCGTCGTATGTATTATTGTAATTTTTCGTGTACTTGTATGTCGTGGTCAATAAACGTTTTCAATTATAAGAAAACAGAAACTATCCGGAATATTTACCATGTTGTTTTGTTTAAATGAGCTCCCGATATTTCGGCACTGTTGCAAGCGGGTGAACTGAGTTCATTAAAACAGAACAACATGGTAAATATCCCGGACAGGTTAAATTGTCTTATGTGTGTAACCATGACAGTTTAAGAGTTTTCTATTATATTCTAAATACACCTATGGGCCAATCAACAGTAGGTATAGATACAAATTAATAATAGTTTTGTAACTTTATTGTCCTAGTCAGGTGTCTACAAAATGTGACGGTATACTTCGAGTGTTGGCTGCTGCGATACAAGCAATTATGCTTAGTGCACAGTCGCTAGATTTAAGGATATTATGTAGATGTTTATTATGGAAATAAAGAATAAAGAAAGATAAATTGTCCTTACCATGTGGTCGTTGGCGTTGGAGTGGAAGTGCTTCTGGCTGAAGGCGCTGGAGGAGGCCTGCACGTCCTGCGGCGACGCCAGCGCCGGCGGGCCCAGCGGCTTCGGGAAGAAGTAGATCTGGACACGGAATATCAAAACAGTTCATAAGACATTTTAATACGTGTATGTTTACGTAACTTAAAGGTTTCCATAGAATAACATCTTCGCACTATAATAATAAGGCGTCCGACCTATTTCGGCCATGGCGGCTAATTTCAATTAAGATCAATCAAGTGCGCAGGACATAATTATAGTGCACATGTATGCGCGCAAACACAAGAACACTCTCAGCGTAAGGGAACACCCTTACACACATAGTTCAGTGAGACGGCCTGACCGGTAAAAGATCGGGCGCAGGACCACCGGCTTAACGTGTTTGGCGTGGCACAGGCGTTTAACCACCAACTTCCTAACTAAGGGCCGAGTAATTTCTTTTCAGAAAAACTGACACAAAGTTTGCCCGACCCCGGACTCGAGCCGGGGACCTCTCAGTCCTTACGCAGCGCTTGCTACCAACAGACCAACGAGGTATAAAAGCTAGTATTAACACACACAGCGTTGATGTGAAGAAACTGTCTGAGATCTTTCCAAAGCATTAAATATCATAGACAATCTTACTAAATCTCTCTGCTCATATACCTTCCTCCCTCTCACCAGCAGGCGCCACCACTCGAAAGGCGCGAAGTGAGTGACATGAACTGTCAAATCATAGCGTTTGTGATTTTTCCGTTGAAACATCGTAAAAATTAGTATTACCTCGTCGACAGTGACGTCCTTAGTGTGCTCGAACTTGCGCAGGCCGGCCTTGAGCTTGCGCGCGATGCGGTTGGACTCGTCGTACAGCGACTCGCACACGTACACGTCGCCTTCCGATATCTCTGTCGGACGACCTGATACGGAGACATACATACAATCACGGCTTTTTCCCAGAGGGGTAGGCAGAGATCACTTCCAGCGATCCACTTTTCACCTCTGTGGGAAACGTGACGTGACGGGTTGTGGACCACGTCGCCGCCATTCTGCCTTGTGCATTGTTTTAACAAGGTCATTGCGTTCCCACGAGTAGCAAGGATGTATGACGGGGGAAGGAAAAGAGGAGGAAGATACACGGATGATAGATGTTACGGAGGCATGGAAGATATATTAGAAAACATAGGTAAATAATATTTTTTTACTGGCTCGGTGGTACAGTGGTTAGTGACCCTGGCTGGCAGTTCCAAGAGACGTGGGTTCGATTCCCGCTCGAGTCAAATATTTGTGTGATGAACGTCGGTGTTTGTTCCGTGGGTGTGAATATGTATTTAAATACATTTGTATTTATAAATATATATGTAGGTATGTATATCAGTCTCTGACGCCTATAGTACAAGATCTGCTTAATTTGGGGTCAGGTGACCGTGTGTGGAAAAGTTCCAGATATTTATTTAATTAAATAAACATGATAAATATCCCGGACATAATTAGTTTCCAATTGTAGTTTGTTTGTTCATACTAAATAACTTTTGAGTTAGCGCTTTCATTCATTTATATCTAACGATAACTAACTGCAAGCGTTCTAAATCACTTATTTCGGTGTATCAATGAAAAAGTTGGCCAGCATGGTTGACTGAGGTCTGATCGCCATAGTTTAGGGTAAGCTCGTGCCCTAACAGTGAGGACGTATATGGGCTGATGATGATGACTTCATTATTTTATTCTATTCTACACTAGGAACCCGAATCTTGTATTGTATAAAATGTGTGTGTTATGCCAAATGTAAATAATTTTCAAGTAGTATTTTTTTTATTTATAAAAGGCTAACAAGATGACCTCACTGATGGTAAGCGGTCGTGATCGACATATGAGGTATACTCACACTTGAGATAGTCATCGTAGTCCAACACGGAGCACTTGCCCACGATGCCCACCAGTGGGCTGGTGTCGTGCATCGTCGTGAGCAGAACCTCTTGCTTGTAGAACGGCTTTCAACAAAAACAACAACAAAATAAAGTGTTCGAACGATTTCAGCCATGGCGGCCGATCTCAATGGAGATCGGTTCAGGAGTGAGAGCATGGGCATGCAACTGCTATCTTCCTAACTCCGAGATAAGTAATTTTTAAAAAAAATGTAAAATCCTCATAAAAGAAATCCCGACCCCGGACTCGAACCTTGGGCCCCTCAGACGTGATGACCCGCGGTTAACTATTTATCCGCCGTATAATAGTTGCACGCCGTATTTTATATATTGCTAAATAGCAAACTGAATGGTATGCCCTTAGTTGAAAATAAAAAGTACTTTATTATAATGAGATTTACCTTGCTGATGACGTTGGACACTTCCGATGGGAAGATCAGGAACGGCCCGCGGAAATAGCATTTGTTGCTGGAAAAAATATTTATATTTTAATCGTCCAACCATCTATATTGTTTATGAATAAGTAGCTTTTTTTGGGTGATTGGTAAATTTCAAATTAAAAAAAAATCAAATTCCGATAAATATAGTAGCTTCTGATTATTGAAAATTATATTCTGAAAAACAGCATTATCTGGTTTACTAGATAAGCCATGCTGAGATGTTTCCTTTTGCTCACCTTTATTTTAGTATTGTAAGACAGTATGTACAATTTATGAAGCAATAAACGTTTTATTTTTTATTTATTTATTTTTATATTTCAGCAACTTAACTTCGGTATGTGATCTACTACCTATGTGAAGTATATTAACATATATTTTTTTAATTTCATTATCACTCACTCGCCAGTCTCCCAGATGGTGTCAACCTGCGCGATGACCTGCTTGCCGCCGTCGGTCACCACATACACGTAGTCGCCGGTCTTGATGACCCCGGAGCAGACAGTGTTGTACTGCTCGTAGTATGTGTTCTCGTCGTCTGTACCCAGAGGGTTGTACATCACTACGTCCTGGGGAACATATAAGTGATTGTCGTTAGTAGATTTTTTTTTATAAAAGGCTAACAAGATGACCTCGCTCCACGTGATGGTAAGCGGTAGTGAGATTCACATATGAGGTCTACTGGCACAACATTTATAGAGTAGTTATTATAGTTTTAATTAGAACTCATTTAATAACGCACAAAAATATAAAGCAGTGAAAGGGTCAATTAAATTTATTAACACACTCACTGCTTATAATTTTGGGGATATGAAAGGAAGATTGCTCATTAAGAAAGCTATCCTAAAAAAACTCTAGTATATAAAATGAAATGGTTGATGGATGTGACAAGAAGCGAAAGTGGTGTGCCAGGACCGTAGCACATGGCAGTAAATGATCTCTGTCTTCCTCTCTGGGAAAAAGGCGTGATTTTTTGTATTTATGTATGTATAAAATAAAATTAAATACTCACTGGTCGTTCCTTCTCCTGAACGTTCTCCAATACTTCCAGCTCAGCCAGCTCGTCCTTGTGTTTCTCGACACGCTCCCGGAACACCGATACGGTGCGGTTTGGCTCCAACGGGACCTAGGATATATATGGAAGTATAGGATAATCTGTTACGATAATATCATGTAAGTGGTCACCTACGAAAAAAATCTTAGGTTGTGTAGTCAACCAACTCGCACTTGGCCAGCGTGGTTGACTAAAACCTTATCGACCTAATTTAGGGTAGGCCCGTGCCCCAGCAGTGGGGACGTGTATGGGCTGATGACAATGTGGAAAAAATTATGGAAACTTTTGAAGTGATAATTGTTTATATTTTTTTAAATTCGTTTGGCTCACCTAAGACTCATCGTGTCTATTTGTAATTTTATTGATTACAACTTTTTGTATGTAGAATATTTGCAATACTTATTACCCGACTACGGCTTGCAAAGCCAACCAGAGAAGTAATAATTTTACCTATTATGTACGTGCGCAGAACATCTTTCGTACGAATCTCTCAGAAATCTTATCTTAGAAGACTACTTTCCCTATACTTACATCTCTTGGTACGAGCGTGGCTTCCTTTTCGGAACCCTCCCACACCTTTATCTTCTTGAACCACCTGTTCTTTGTGTTGTACCGGCTCTCGCATACGTACACGTCTTTGTCGGAATACCCTGAAAACAAGAATATACTTTGACCAACACATAGATAGATAAACACAAAAATTATCTCATTAAAGGTAAAATTGTCTGTTCCAAATTCATATGCCGTCCGAATCCATAGAACATAGTCTGATTGTTTAAAAACAATTGACAGTTCAGATCATCTTGTTAGGTCGAAAAGTCAAAAGGCGCCGATAAAACAGAGACTGATCCAACGGTGAAGTGTCTTAGTAAAATGGGGCTTAAACAAAACCAAGTTGCCAAGCAAAATCGAACTCTACTGTACACACCTTGCGGTTTAAACTTGAAGTACTCCTTCACGTTCATGACGTAGCAGTGTCCGCTGACCTGGTCCAAGGGGATGGTGCGATGAGTCTCCGTCTTGAACACTTCTTGATGGAGGAACTTGCGCGTTAGAACGTGGAACGTCTCGTGCGGCCTGTGGGAAGCGATTGGCGAATGTCAACCTTGTGTTGGATGTGATAGAGCTCAAAACAGTTCAAAGAGTAGGCGGATACGTGTTGAAATGCACATCTTCAACGAATTCCAATAAATAATATGTTAATGTATGGTCTATAAGTACCAATGAAATAACGTAAAAGCAAAAAAATAACATGATTAGCTTAATTACATTGCCAGCGAATTGCGGTCAATTAACTTGTAGTATACAAGTTATTTTTTATGCTTATATTTCTAATGTTCACTTTTATTTTTTATTTTTTGATGAACACCCAATTTTGGAAAATAAATCAATTTTACTCACCTACATGCAGATATCACATTTTCAGACCTAAACAAAGATAGCGCGACAATTTGCACAACTATTCCCAGAATTTGCCTAAGTATTCTGGTAGTAGTCAATAATTTAGGTCCAACAATTTAGACAAAAATACTTGGATGAAAACTACTTAATAATCACATTGGAATATTAGAATTCTCTAGTATTACAATGGTCAATCAACAGGTGACATTTTAATTTTTTAACAAACTAATAGAACTATACACTACACATTACTCCTAAACACAAACCTACATAGTATACACACCTAAAACTGTTTTTTTATATAAAATAGGCTAACAAGATGCCCTCACTCCATCTGACGGAAAGCGGTAGTGAGATCCACATAATAAGGTCGACAGGCACAATAGACCATATTGAGCCTGTCGCACTCACCCTGAAGGCCTGCTTAAATGCCGTTTCACGCCCCGCAAGAGCCCGGGATCATAGGAGGGAAGGCATCATAAATTGCAAGCGAAAATAGACCTTAAATCGACTCACCTATAGTAGACATTCGCGTACATCATCGGCACGCCCTCCTTGTTGGTCCAGACGCGCTCGACCTGCACGATGCCCGGCTCCTTGTTGCCCTTCTCCGGGAGGACGTAGACGAAGTCGCCCTTAGTGTACTGGGTCTGCTGGAGGGGCGCCCCGCCCGCCGGCATCGAGTCGTCTGTGCTCGATCTGAGATGAGAATGGAATGGATGGAATGTATTGTTAATCGCTTCTAGAATTGTGGTGTAAGCTATTTGTATATTCCAAAGCACCCACTTGCTAATGTTGTGAGTAACTGAAACTACAATATATTATTTATAGTGGTCCCGGCGAATTTAATACCGCCAATACTTATTCTTTTTCTATATTTTCTCATTGAAACCTTCCCTGGACTACGACGAACATTTTAAAACCAAAATTACCTAAATCGGTCCGGGCGTTCTCGAGTTTTAGTCAAACTAACGAACAGCAATTCCTTATTATTTATAAGAAGATTAGACTTGATGGCACATTTGGTAGTGCTCCAGAACACTCGGGTGGAATACTGTCTGGGACATATATTTGTGGGATGAATTAATATCGATCAATCAGTCTCAAACCATCCGTTGGAATATGCGAGCCGTGCGAGAATCATTCTAACGGTCTTTTAAGTAGCAGTGTAATGACTCCGCGCCTCTATTTTGTGGGATATGCCATGTATACCCTCGATGTTTATATCGATGGTTAAACCGATACATAGTTATGTCTCGACCTCTCAACTCCTGGACGGATAAAGGATTACAGAACAAAGTAGCTAAGCTCCTCCCTCACCCACTTTGTGCTTGTTAGGGGGTGAGAGCCGATCTCCCGCAAGTTCGGTGATGATGAAGAGGCTACTCCCAACCATCATCGTATGTCAGTTAGGAAAAAAGAAAAATCTACTCCATACCTAGTCTCATCCTCATCCTCGTTCTCCTGCAGCAACTTGCACTGCTTGACCAACTCGACGCTGGTGGCCAGCGTGTCCCGTGTGAAGGCGGCTGCGGGTGAAGTCAGCGTGTCGCGGCAGAGCTGGTCGCGTTGCTCTACGAAGTAGGACTGGAGTTCGACGGAGTCCTCGAAGATCTGGCTGTCGGTGCGCGAGAGGCGACGGGCTCTGGGGACGGAATACAAGATATAATAAGGCATCCGACCGATTTCAGCCATGGCGGCTGATCTCAATTGAGATCAGCCAAGTGTGGAGGACATAAGTATTATAGTGTACAAGAGCGCGCAAACACAAGTGCGCTCTCTATTTCCTTATTCTCATAATTTCGGTGAGATGGCAATCCGACATGACCAATAAGAGGCAGTGGGCGCAGGCCCACCGGCTTAACGTGCTTTCCGAGGCACGGGCGTTCAACTGCCAGCTTCCTTACTCCGGGCTGAGTAATTTCATTACAGAAAAACTCACACAAATTTTGGCCGACCCCGGACTCGAACCGGGGACCTCTCGGTCCTTACGCAGCGCTTGCTACCAATAGACCATACATACATTAAATTAAGCCCTTTTCCTCAGAGGGAAAGGAAGATATCACTTCCTGCCACGTGCTACGATCCTGGACACCACTTTCGCTTCTTTCACATCTTCTTTCTTATTGTATGGTTGATAAACAACCTGGTGTCAGAGTTGAAACCGCCCACAGGCCTCTGACATGGCTTCACACACCGTTGAAAAATCTCTCAGGGGTGCTGGTTTCCTCACCATGTTTTCCTACACCGTGTTTAGCAAGAGATAATTAATTTATAATACGCACATCCATCAAAAGCTTCATGCATGCTCGTCGATTACAGGTACTTCTCGTAGACCAACGAGGTAGTTAACGAGCAGGCTTCCTATGTATGATTCAATCACAAAGCATGCTGTGTACACTACTTAGGAATACTGTCTAGGCTATGCTCAATTGTTACAACCAACCAATACGTGTAATGACAGTTTTCTGTTTGTGTACCATACATACATACATACATACAATCACGCCTTTTTCCCAGAGGGGTAGGCAGAGATCACTTCCAGCGATCCACTTTTCACCTCTGTGGGAAACGTGACGTGACGGGTTGTGGACCACGTCGCCGCCATTCTGCCTTGTGCATTGTTTTAACAAGGTCATTGCGTTCCCACGAGTAGCAAGGATATACGACGGGGGAAGGAAAAGGGGAGGAAGGATACTATCGCCTCGGATGATTTGGACTGAGTCGATAGTAGCTCGAGGAGCCGGGGTCGCTTACCCGTATACCGTTCACCAACCACCGTACAGTTGTAACTGGTATCCCCTGACTTATTATTGTGTACCATAATAAATAAATAAATAAATCAATCAATTTCCCTCGTATATCCCCCCTCCTCACCTCTCGAACACGGCGAACATGTCCTGCTGGAAGTGGTCGAGGCGCCGGTAGAGGCCGCGGTCGAGGCGCCGCTTCACCAGGTCCAGGGATATGGCGCGCACGCGCTCCCCGCCCGCCGCCTCGTCGTGCTCCGGCAGCTCCGCCATGCTGTCCGAGTAGCATCTGTGAAGGAACGGGATCATTATTATTATTATGATGGGACAATAGTAAATACTAACTCTGTTGTCTGTTATTGATTGGAGTGTACCCACCTGCTTGGGATGCTGGCGTGAAGATTATAATATCACACGCCATGAATAGACTTTTCGAGTATACTAATATTGGATCAAAATCTAAATCTAAAATCGAAATGTCTTTGTCTCAAATTAAAATGTTAAGTATGAAAATAGTTCCTAATTCAATTATTATCCATTAGATAATAATAAATAAAAGAGTCACTGGCCTCTTCTTAGAGGATCCAAAAGTCAGTCAGTCCTCAGTACAAAAGAGCGTAGATAAAGCAGTAAAGTAAAGTTTTCTATTTACCTGCCCTCCTCATCCTGATGGTTGTAGACGGTGGTGAACAGGTTGAGCAACAGCTCCTGCACGGCGGCGGGCACGTCCGGGACCGCATCTTCATCCTCCCTGAGATGAACAGATGATGATGTTCTTACCATACCATGTATACAGTATACTATGACGAAACTTTGATTTTGAACCTTATCTAAAGTAAATAAGGTTTAATTGAGGTGGCAACATTTTGGCGATATATAAAAGGTTAATAATATAAAAGATTTTTCTTTACAGGCATCGAAGTCTCCACACAAAAGGACATGCAAAAAATTGTGCTTACTTGAAACCCAAGCCACATATACATACAGTGGATATGTATACTCTTCTTAGTATTACTTTTAAAAAATATAATCACCTGACATATTGGCCAAAAACTATTTCCATGGGCAAGTTGTAGTAATTTGAGAACTGATTTGTTGGTGAACAAAAAAAACACTATATCAATTCAGTATGTTAGATGCGCAATAATCTAACAGAGACTAATCATTTTAATGAATTGTTACGCTAACTGTCAAATCAATTAAGAAGTCAGATGCAAGCACGTGTATCTATTTACGTCTTGTTGCATGTTTATTGTTACGATGAACAAAATGTTTAATGCGTGTAAATAAACGCGTCGTCATAAGCTCATATACAGCCTCACTGCTGAGGTTCAGGCCTTTTAGGGGTGAGAGCCATCCGCTCCCCCGCAAGCCCGGTGATGATGACAAGGCTCCTTCAAGCCATCATCGTTAGTCAGTTAGGAAAAAAAAAAAAAAAAGGTTCAGGCCTACCCTAAAACTAGGGCGATACAGCCTTAGTCAACCGCCCCGGCCAAATGTGGTGTGTCGATTACACAACCTTATTGTGTAATCGACACACCCGAATTGAATTTCTTCGTAGGTGTGCAGGTTTCCTCATGATGTTTTCCTTCACCGTTACGGCGTCGACTTTCGGAAATTATGAATTTCAAATTTGAAAACCGACCTCTCACATGGCAAACAACAACCTGAACAACTTGAATGTTTTTTTGAAAGCAGGACCAGATCGTGACACGATTTTTTCTTGGGTAAGAGCCTTGTTAAAGCATTTTTTCTTCAGCCTACCCTATAAAATGTGGTTTCTTTGGGTGCCCGGGTGTAACGATTACGAAACAATGTCCTATCCTTAGATAGAGAACAGTGATCATATAACAGCAAGATGAAATAGAATAAAACAAATCTAAGAAGAATTCACGACATCCGGCATTACCATTGTCAGTAAAATTATAACAACTCGACAACTACAAATGCAACTCACCTCAACAACTGCTTGGTCTGCAGACACATCCTCTGCAGTATCAGCGCGTCCTTATATATCTGCGAGTCCGGTTCGTTATACTTGCACGCGTTATCGAACATCAGTATGAAGTCCGAAGCCAACTCGTTCACCGAGTTGTAACCGTTGTTCTTCAGTTTGTGAGCTATCTTCTCCATGTCTATCGGGTTCTTGATTAGCTCGTAGTAGTCCGGGTATTCGATTTTGTTCGGTAGCTTCATGAATATTAGGGCTAGTTGGCGGTTTGCTGTAACAAAAATCAATTAAGGATGCTATATGAATATACGAGGCTAAATATGAATATGCGAGAGAAGTCACCGCCTCATATATATTATATTTTATAGATGTTAACTTCAATCGATAGTTACAATATAACAAAAAACATTACACCCGTCGGCGGGTTATAAGAATAATATATGTGTATTTAAACCTTAAATACAAGTTTTGTTCAATCATTGCCAGGGTCGAGTTTTTTAATATAATAAAAGATTCATATGTAAAAAACGAGTTTAGTACTCGTGTTATTTTTTTCCAATGAGTTTAACTGGTTTATTCTTTAGTTTAGGTTTAATCGAACACCTGACGTAAAAAAATACTAAAAACACAAACCTTTAGGATCCCTATAGTCCCGTATAGCGTCGTACAACGTCCTCAGTTTCTGCTCAAACGGCGTCAATTGCCGAGACTTGACCACCTTAATCGCCTTCATGTTAGCCTTCCTCTCGTGCCCTCCGCTACTCAGATCCCTTAGCCTTTCCTGTAAGACCCTCTCTAAGAGGTTCGCGTCTTCGTATATCATGGAGCCTTCTTCGTTGAACTGGCGGCAGTTGGAGAACATGAGGCGGAAGTCAGATACCAGCTCTTCTACGCTGTTGTAGCGGTCCGCCTGAAAGAGATGTAATGACTTAGAGCTTTCTTATGATGGTGGATGGGAGTAATTCTTTTTTAATTAAATAGTTAAGGCCTCTAACTATTTAACAAAATAATTAACCTCTAACTTAGAGGTGTATAAGTTTGATCTCTATGTTTGGCTAGGTGCACCTGTGTGTAATATGTTTGTAGCACCATAGCTATGAAACGGGTGGATCGATTAATTTTTTTTTATTTTATTTGAAAGCATTCTAACAATGGTTCTTGTTATGTTTTATTTAAAACCCGTTCACCAGTTTCCTAGTCATTAGCTCTTTTGTCAGCTGCAGAGAGTTTCTTATTGCAAGTGTTCTTGATTTTTGATTTAATTATTATATTATCTTCAATGTATTTGAGCACAAGGTGTCTTAATTCCAACGCCAGTTCTGTAAAAACATATCTTTCTATACCAACCTTAATATTAGCCTCAATAGTGATCATATCAATAGGCTTCTCGATCACATTATAATAATCAGGATAGAGCTTCTTGCTCGGCTTCTCCATGAAGAGCAGCATGGGCTGTCTGCCGTCGGGGCAGGTGTACTCCAAGAGTTGCTTGGCGATGTAGTGGAGCTTCTTACGGAGAGGCACGTTGGGCTTGGGCACGGAGGGGGAGGGGGAGGGCGAAGGCGCTAAGGGCGTGACCGGGTTTAGGCGCGGGCGACCTGGTGAAAAATAATGATTTGTTTTATTTATTTATTTATTTTGCTAGTCATACTACATAATAAAACATTCGATACTTTAAATCTCAAATGGCGTAACCACCAAAACACTACTTTTCAGGAGAGCAGAAAAACAAAAAAAAATTTTTTTTTATTCATAACTTTATCAATTTTAATACAATTAAAATGTTTTATACATCAAATTTCTTAGAATTTTGAGATAAAGGCTTCAGTAGGAACTCTTTGAACCTAAATCTTATATTAAAGAAACTAGAAGTCGGTTACGACTTGTGAAAATATTACAAATAGGCGTTTACGCCCCATGAAAATCACGCTTTTTAAGGGGTGAAGGTCGTATCCTCAATAAAAAAATTATTTTTGTGCTTTTAACTCATTTAATAATAGAAGAAAACGTAAAATATTCACTCTGTATTACGTTTTTACAAAGTTACGCCGTATGACACTTTTTCATAGTGACTCAACGCGTTATTTTTAGAATTGGATGAAAAATTTTGGAATATGGGAAACTTCACTAAGATTTTTACGTATCTAAATCGATTAATTTTGTCATTTGTAACCCCCGCTGATGTGTATTCACCATACATTCATCTATGTATTTAGCCATTTTCGTACTTGTGCGCATAGATTCCGTTCCTCCGTGTATTTATCATTTTTTGTTACCGTTACGTTGACTTTGGCGCGTTATTGGACGTTGATTCTGCTTTGTGATTGGACTTTTATTTAAAATGTCGGAACGAGGAAAAACAATAACTAGCCGATGTCACCGCAATCTTAATCCCCCCGCGCATCAATACTAACAATAATAATGACACTCATGTGTTCAGCGATTTTGGGTGTAAACGCCTTTCTTTGTATGGCAATTTTGAATCTTACGAGTTACGTCAGCAAATTATGTCCCTTACCCTCTTTTGTTATGACATTTTTTTCACGTCACAATAATTTCTAGGGGCGTAACCACCAAGTAAAGTGGGCTAAGCCTTTTACGACCTGTTTACCTTATAAAAAGTGTTTAAATCCATAAAAAACATTGGGTCGAAATAACCATTTTTTTGCGAATTTCAAGGTTTTAAATATACAGTTCGATAGAGAAAAAAAAACTAAACAAAACTGCATCAAAAAGTAATTTTGACCAAATTGGCGGTTACGCCATTTGAGATTTAAGGCAGCGATATAATATATAATTAGGCACATGTGACACCCATGTGTTTTTATTATTTATTGATTCTAGTGACAAGTTAAAGTGTTAATTGCAAACTAAATGTAACATTATTTTGTAGAGCATAAATATGTACCGTATAGTCGGATTACTTAAGCCCTTGAGGGTAACATTGGCCCCTATGAAATACTGTCTTGTTCAATCAATTCATTGCTATAAACAGACTAAGTATTTATGTTCTGTAATTAATAAAGTCTAGTCTTTTTAGAACTAGAATGCTTTTTTGTGGACTGACAATGGACAACGTTACCCCCTAGGGTGACCGACTTACCAGTACACAAAAATAAAGCTACCTGCTATTCAAATTCACATTATGTTATTCTAATGTATCTTATTCAAGAATTTGTTATCAAAATACAGTAGAGTCGAAGTGGTTCTAACATTAATTGAATAGTCATCATCATCATCAGCCCATATACGTCCCCACTGCTGGGACACGGGCCTACCCTAAACTAGGGTTATAAGGCCTTAGACGACCACGCTGGCCAAGTGCGGGTTGAATAGTAATATATAAGAATTATCTATAAGTTATGATATGTTTTTAGCATAAGAACGTACAAATGAAGCAACTAACCTACCTACCTTACCTACCTATTACTATACAATGTACAGATAACTGAGAAGTTTAGGATACTATAATTACAGCTACCTGGAATAAACGAGTAACCCTTCACGTGTTATTTTATCTGATTAAAATGCCTAATTGCAAAAATGCCTCTGATAATATCTATGTATCTGGATTGGTCATGATTTTTTTCTGCAAAAGCTGCGCGGAATCTCCTATACGATTAGCTTGGAGGTAGAATCACTAATCCTTTACTTATTTATTTATTATACCGACGATTTATAAGTGTGTGTAAATGCCTACATACTTAAATTATGGTATTTGGACTTTGACTCTACTTAATATATTCACCTCTCGGCCTGGGCGTGTTGACTTGATTCTTAACAGAGGATAGACTCTCATCATCGCTGGAAGAACTCTGAACGATGTCCAATAGCTCCTGGACCCGCTGTTGCATGAGCCTGCAAATAAAAACATGTTAAACCTGACAACCAACGCCAAAATACAGGGTATAAACTGTGGACAAACCTTTTACTCTTTTAAAATAAGTAATTTATATTACACAACATCACATAAGTACACTGATCTGATCCCGTGGTAAGTAGCTTAAGCACTTGTGTTACAGATATCAAAATCAACAGTGGATACACAAATATAATTAAAACCCACCCAGACAAGGAACAAACACCGATATTCTTCACACACATATTTGTCCCGGGTGGAAATCAAAACCATTCATTTTAAAGCTAACTACAGAACACAATTTAATTACAAAATATTAATGTTAGTTAGAATCGCCATAAAATTTATTATCCAAAGTTATTACAATTTTATTAGTTGTTATGTATTTAGAATGAATTTGAGTGATTTCTGATAAAACTCTTGAAATGCATTGTGGAACTGCATGTCCCTACACCTAAAATTGTTTATTAGATTAATAACACCACAATGATTTCATACCACATGTTAAAATCAAAATGTAGCTTTTTAAAAACCACGTGCGCTCACCCCAAGCGCGCAGGTATATAAGGGCGTAGCTTTGTCTGTTACTATCATTCTGCTCTATACCGCTCTACCGGATAGACTGGTGCAAACGCTAGCAAAGTAAAGAAACAGTCTAGTGCTAAGTAAAAGTGATTGTTGTAAGTGAAACTCATCAATTGACTAATTCAATAAATTTATTGAAAAAGTACAGTTTGAAATGGCTGTAATCGATATGTATCGAAAAAAATGTTGTTGTAAACTAAATTACGAGTTGTTTTCGTTATCGAAATATAGGCGAAACTGGGAGGAAAATAAAGGTAATTATGGCTGTCTATCATACAATTATGTTTAATATGAATATCTACTATTTTGTGCAGGTTATTAATATGAACCTTAATAAAAAAATAACTTTGAAGAAGCATTAAATTATAGTTAATTAATAATGGTAGCAAATTACATGTGTTATTTTATTATTATTGGTTACAGACAGGGCATAATATACACTTAAATATACCTTACTGGTTCCCTTTTCTGTGATTTTTATTATCACTGAAAACCTAAATAGTTGGTTCCGACCAGCCAATATAACCGTTTTAATTTGCATCCTTTCAGAAGCAGTAAACCAGCTCAAAGGGAGTCCTAACACATCGCCAGGTACTCTGTATACGACAAGTAAAGGAGGTTCAATGACCCTTCATCGAAGAGTGCCAAGTAGTCCCATATCACCTAGTTACAATGTTGCTTTACAAAACCAAGTGTTCGCCAGTGAACTATTATCAGGGGATCAAAACCAATATAGTCTTTATACTGCAAGGAAGAAAGTGAAGTTTAAAAGACACTTTTCTATTAGTGCATAATGCTCTAACATTATGCAATGGATATTTTAAAATGGAATAAAGTCATATCGATGGTTATACCATTGTACTAGATACAAGCAAAAACATTTGTGTGACGAACATCAGTGTTTGTAAGACTGTAACTGTCTGGGATATTTACTATGTTGTTGTCAGTGGCGTAACTACAGGGTGGCAAGTCGACAAAATGCCACGGGCCCCCACCCGGTAGGGGGCCCCAGCCGAAAGGGGCCCCCGGTCATAGCAGAATCTCAACTGACACAATAAACACATACACATTAAGGTAAAAAAAAAGAACGAGGTGTGCACGAGGCCCCATCCGAAGAATTTTGCCACGGACTTCAACGGGTATAGTTACGCCACTGGTTGTTGTTTTAATTGAGCTCATTAAAACAAAATAACATGGTAAATTGCAGTTGCAGTTGCAGTTTTTTGTTCCGTGTCTGGGTGGAGTGTATTGTGTATTCACTGTTGTTGCTGATATCAGTAAGACAACTGCAATGTATGTAACATTTATTGATAAGAACTGTAATAATTTTAAATGGAATAAAGTCATATCGATGGTTATACCATTGTACTAGATACAAGCACAAGAATTTGTGTGACGAACATCAGTGTTTGTTCCGTGTCTAGGTGAAAATACTATTTGTATCAGATATGTACATTAAGGGCTTGATCGCCCTAGTTTAGGGTAGGCCCGTGCCCCAGTGTGGGGATGTATAATGGTTGATTATGATAATGATGTACAATAAATATACTTTTTATATCCAACATACTCTTTTATTTTGAAACAACCTTCTTTGAATTGGCTCCTTGTCATAAGTCTTTGATACTCTTTCGTGGGTCAAAGGAGAAGAGATAGTTTACCTCAATGTAGAAAGCCGGGTAGATCTCTACTCTGAAAGGGTAGCACCCAGAAAAGAAGTTCGGTACCCTAAACTAGGTCGATAAGGCCTTAGTCGACCACGCTGGCCAAGTGCAGGTTGGTCGACTACACAACACAACCTTAGAATTTCTTCGTAGGTGCGCACTCAGGTTTCCTCACGATGTTTTCCTTCACCGTTAAAGCGTCGAATGTACCATAATGTAATGTACCATACATTTGAATTTCGAATTTGAAAAACACATTGGTACCTGGCGGGGTTTGAACTGGCGACCTCTCGCATGGCAAACCTTAACCACTCGGCCATCGACGCTTTTTATAATAGAAGTATAGAACATAGATATGGTGGGAGCCATACCTCTGTAGCTTGACAGCGTCCTTATACAGGCGGGAAGTGGGCACATTGTACTGCTTCGCGTTCTCGAACATGATGTTCATATCGCCCGCCACCTCCGACAGGGTGCCATAGCTCCCGCGACGGATCTTGTTCTTGATCTGGTTGAGAGACATCGGGTTCTTAATCTCCTTGTAATAGTCCGGGTAGGCGCGGCGGGAGGGCAGCTTCCAGAAGGGTTCGGCTAGCGGGTTACCTGAGAAGGGAAAAATCATTATTATGTGCGCATTTGTGGCTGTAAAGTCAAATTTATTCTCACTTTTCTAAAGTAATTGTACGTCAAAAGTTAAATCAATAAAGACATAAATTTACCATTAGCACTAAGATGGCTTTTAACGGTTTCCAAAAGTTTCCACAATGGCGAGTCTTCATTATCCATTTTCTCTTCATCGCTGTCACCACTGTCTTCTGAATGCTAAAATAAAAAAAAAACATATCAATTGACTGAAAAGCAACACTTTTTTAGGGTTCCGTAGCCAAAATGGCAAAAACGGAACCCTTATAGTTTCGTCATGTCCGTCTGTCCGTCTGTCCGTCTGTCCGTCTGTCACAGCCGATTTACTCGGAAACTATAAGTACTACAGTGATGAAATTTGATGGGAATATGTGTTGTATGAACCGCTACAAAAATATGACACTAAATAGTAAAAAAAAGAATTGGGGGTGGGGCCCCCCATACATGTAACTGAGGGATGAAATTTTTTTTTTCGATGTACATACCCGTGTGGGGTATCAATGGAAAGGTCTTTTAAAATGATATAAAGTTTTCTAAAAAACATTTTTCTTAAAGTGAACGGTTTTTGAGATATCAGCTCTCAAAGTCGTAAAAAGTATGTCCCCCCCCCTCTATTTTTATAACTACGAGGTATAAAATTCTAAAAAAAATAGAGGTGATGCATGCTAATTAACTCTTTCAACGATTTTTGGTTTGATCAAAGTATCTCTTATAGTTTTTGAGATAGGTTGATTTTTTATTATATTTGCTGCTACGGAACCCTTTGTGCGCGAGCCCGACTCGCACTTGGCCGGTTTTTTTACTTAAGCCAGTAGGGTTTGAAGTCTTTCCATCACATGATATAGTGTCGCGTAGAGTAGGGAAGACGCCGACACTTTATTACATGGGCACTGTGGTCTTTGCCGTCGTTACGGGGGGTTCCACATTCCCTCGAAGAGCCCGCTAAGAGCCCTGTGGAATGACTTATAGTTTCCTTTTATAGGAGATCCCTCAGAAACGTGTGACAAGGACCACCAGGTCAGGTCAGATTTAGTCGGTGCTATGGACATGGATGAATGTGTTGTGTATCTTTTTATACATAGCATACATAGCTCCATAACTAAGGTACCAATTTGGAACTGTTTTGTTGTATTTCACTCTATCCCCAGCTAGCACACGGTACCTGTATTGTGTCTGTGTGTATTGTGGTTTCTGTATTGTGTTATTTAACTATTGATTTTCTTTTAATTTCCGATATTGCATGTATGTGTGTCTCTTGGTACAAATAAACAATTATCTTATCTTATCTTACCTTGACGTCGTGGTCCAGGTCCTCCCCGGGGGGGTCCATGAGCGCGAGCGCCTTGCTGGAGGGCACGGGCCCGGCGCGCGAGGTGCGCTTGCTCCGGATCCGCTCCGACGTCTTGCCGCGTCCGTGCTGCTCTATCTCCTGCTTGCGGACGCTGATGACCTGGTGACAATGATTGATAGTATTTATTGGATACAGTAACTTACATTTACCTTGCGTTATAATGATAGAGTGCAATATGGACAATCTTCCACTACTCCATTCTGTTTTTTAATATTAAAATTTTATCGTCACTTTAAATCACCCTGTCTTATAAACCATGTGAGCGAACTCCACTTATTGACATAGAGACATGTGTATTTGATCTGACCATCTTAGAGAAAGGACAAAGAATTAAGTGCAAGTCTAATCTTAAATATTATACCCATAAAATGATTTACAAGACCTAATAATAGTATACATAATGCAATTACATGTCTGTTGATGCCATTTACATTTTTGAAGTACCAACAAAAAAAAACATCATAGAACCTTAGGAAAAAACTTTGCTCAAAAACAAAAACATACCTTCTTCAGTGCTTTAGCGTCCTTATAGATCTGACTTCCCGGCTCATTGAAGTGGCAAGCATTCCTGACCATCAGCTGCAGATCCTTCTCCAACTCGGTGAGGTTCGAATACTCCCCGCCTTGGATCTTCTGCGCGATTGTCTTCAAGTCTATCGGATTGTCGATGACGTTGTAATACTCCGGGTATCGACGTTTCGACGGGAGGAACTGGAAGGCTGAGTACAACGGGCGGCTATCGGCGTTCGCTATCATAACCTAAAAGAACATCCATATGATATATGTATACGTACTATCACGCCTGTATTCCATGGAGCAGTAGCTCCTTGAAAGACTTTTAGCTGAAAAAGTGTTAGAACCAAATAGTCAAAAGTTAGTAACTACAATGTGTTACTTACAGCATGAAACAGTTCTTCGTAAACATTGTCTTCTTCATTGTTAGTGGATGACTCTGACACATCTTCTGCCACATCAGACCTCCGGCTTGATGATCCATTTCGGGAAACCTTTGGAGTTTTGATTTCTTCTCCTAAAATTTGAATATTATTAGTACTTGCTAAAATGTGCAAATATACTCTATATTTTGAATTTCTGTTTATGTAATGTGGATGTTGTAAGCTACATAAAATTACTTAATTATGTCAATATGCACTTTATAAACATATTTTTCTCTATATACTGACCATTTTCAAGTGCATTTTTACTCTGGTTGTACAACTTCCAAAGTTCAACAGCATCTTTGTACTCGATAGAGTCTGATTTGTAAAAAGCTTTGGCGTTATTCACCAGAAGCTCTATATCTGCAGTCAACTCGTCTATGTCCTCATAAGTGTCTGTTTTTAGTTTCTGTTGCACCTGGAATTATTAGAAATGAATAGGAGGTTAATTAGAAGATGTTTATAAATGAATATTATTGATAGATCAAATCTGACTTTTGAATAACATTGGACTTACTTTCAATAAATCAATTGGATGGGAGACCACTTCATAATATTGTGGCTCTTGCCGTCTTTTTGGGGCTCTGATAAATGAGTCACACAACAATGATCCATCTTCTTTCTTATAAGATCTTATGGTATCATACAATTGCTGGCATATTTCACCCTGAAAACCAAATTTTCAAATATTATTTTGTAATTGAAACATAGTGTGGGACACCCTCTGGCAAGGTGTAGTGACAATCTGCAAAGGAGGGCTGGCAGGAGCTGGATTTGAGTAGCAGTGAATAGGCGGGAATGGCAAAAATGTGGGGAGGCCTGTGTCCGGCAGTGGATAAACCAAAAGGCTGATAATGATGATATGAAATCATTTCAAACCATAAATTATTACAAATATGTATATTAAGTTAAAGCAATGTAGAATGGTTTCTGAATTGTGCTGTATGAATGTATCAATAACAACTAACATTTACATATTTGAGAAAAGAAACAGTTAATATTTAACAGCCGTGTTTAGCATTTTGTGTTTACTTTACTCGCCATATAAGTGACTGCAAGCAAAGAACATAAAAACAATTGGAAGTGGATATTTTTCCGCAGAAAAAGTGGGTAAATCACTTATACAGGGAGATTATTGTTACACTCTAAATTTGACATGCACTTAACATAACAATTACAGGTTGGGATCAAGTTATTTGAATAATTAAATCATCATGCATCACCTTCTACCATGCTAGATGCACCAGCCAGTGTATTTTAATGTGAAAAGGCATTACCAGAGCCACCACCCTATACCTACTGCTGAATGAATCTCATGATTTTAGTTTTAATTTTTCACAAAAATTCTTTGGTTAGTGATTGATATGAAATATTTTGTAAATGTACTTACATACTATCATAAATTTAATAATACAATGTCTATACTCGGATTTGTAATTCAAGATCAAAAAAACTACTACAAGGTTGCCACTGCAATAAAATATTTTTACAGTAGTAAATTCAGTTTTTTGCAAAAAACAACCGTATATAACCAATATATTGGTAATATTAATCCTATGATTTTCATCAGTAATTCCAGTTATTTATATTTCCATAAATGCAAGACGACTTAATAAAAACTTAAACATCGGTAATTTTTGGTAACAAACATGGTATTGTACTTGTAACACTTCAGGGATTCATAACATTTGGTGCAATAAACTACAAGCTAAGTTAAGAACATACTCGGACGCAATTAATATATTACACGTCGTAACTAATCGGGACATAATGCGTAACTGTTCCGAGTGTTCCAATGTTTTTGCTCCGTGGTGATTTTGTTTTGTTTTAAGTTTATGTTTTGTGTTAAGTTTTTGTTGTTTAAATCCGTAACAAAGAAAATATTTTATTTATCTTCCCGACTCCTCCACTATTGCTCAAAATTATGTCTCCTTAAAATTAGTTAGACATGAGTTATTTATAAAGTTTTTTACTAGAAGTTATAATACGTAAGTAATAGTCAGGCTCAATACAATTTTGAAAACGTATCATTTATATCTAAATAATGCATTTAATTATTAGATATAGTATGAACCCTTTTACTTTAAGAAATTACTGTTTTATACACCTTAATTATCAATAAGTGATGTTGGCATTAAATAAAATAAAGAATTATATTACGAAAAGGTTGTCGAAACCTGAAATCATCACTTGAGAGTGACATAAGTGACTTTACCACTTTTGACAGTGACGTATCTGTCGTAGTTTTTTTGATCTTGAATTACAAATCCGAGTATAGTATCTAATAAAGTTGTGAGTTACAAAGAATTATTTTCATACAAAGTCAGTGAAATAGGATGATCTTAATAATTGAAATGTAACATGTTACTTTAATCTATAAAATAGTAGGATAAAAAAAATGTAAACCACCTACATTCTACAATATTGTAAGAATACACTGTTGGGTTAGCTTTACAACTAATATCAGAATTATAAATTGTAACTATATTATTATGTTTGTTACAAAAATTATGGAAATGTAAACTTTGGCAAGGTTAAAAATTTATTATTGATTTGTTTGCTTTCAATGTTGTATGTTCTTGTGGTCAATAAAAACAATGAAATAATTTAATTGAGTATAGAATATACCGTTACTACACCAGAAACAGTGGAGGTGGCGGCCCTATCACCAGCCATCAGTGTAGGGAAGCATCACACACGTTAGAAAGAGTCCATACTTACAAGAGGTTTGCTCAAGCGACTACTTACTGGATCCAGCTTCTTCCTCTTCCTGGACGGGGGAGGGCCGGGGTTACTCAGTTCCACTCCATCGTCACTGTCGTCTCCGTCCGCTCCCCGGCTCGCCACAGACGACGCGCGGCGCCGTTTACTCATCACAACTCTCTTATTTCCGCTCGTTAACCAATAACAAGCAAGTCAAGGTAATTAAAACAAAGTAAAATACAAAATCACATCGCTCGCAAACTTATTTATAGAGTAAAATGTCAAATACACAAATATAATGTACGGAAATCAGAAAATGCTTCGGTTCGGTTCGCGTCCCCGTACCCAGAACTGTCAAAATGTCAACAAAATTTGTGGAACGAAACGCAGTTATACAAAGTAACGTTCGGAAACACAATAATATCCCAAATGTAAAACGCTTTTGTACATTTTTTGAAATAATTTGTGCGATCATATGATCGCTGTATAATATATGTTATCTATACAAACATTGTTTATTAGTACAGATTACGTTTCATAATTTAAAAGTCACCTTTACATTTTGTTCACACTGACACTCAATTTACTTTGAATTTAGTTCTACCCTCACTTTGTTAATTTTTGGTTGAACAAGAAGAAAAATTCAATCCTATTCTAAATCGAATCAATATCAGTTAATAAAATGGCTAACAAATATTACAGAAACTTCATTTTGTGTGGAGAAATAGATTACTATTGTCTAATATGCAAAGAACATTTTCAATCTTTAGTTGATGTGGAAAAGCATACGCGGTGGGAAACTCATAGAAAAACTGCTAGATCTCAAATTCGGAGCCCTAAATTCAAAAAGGATGCTATATTTAAGGTAATATCTTTTTACGTAGGAACATTACTAGATAGGTAGGTACATATTACACGCCTAAGTTTATGTTTCAGATTGGAGAACACTACTACTGTGAAGTATGCAATTTCATCACGCCAGACACGGACACAATCACCACACACGTTGGGAAAGAAATCCACAAAACCAACAAAGATAAACCTAAAGCGGAAACAGATATTCCGAGCACTAAATGCAAACGGGATTCTGGCTACGTTTTGGTTTCTGACATCATATTGGACACTAAGGACTGGCATGGCATCGTTGGTAAAGAGTGCGTTACTTGCGGCACTTTGATATATAGCATTATGCAGCATATCAGTACGCCTGAACATGTGTTAAACTTGATAGACGCTGAGATTGTCATCGATAAAGACAAGTGCTACAGGAAGGTAGGTCTCCCTGGTTTACCTAAAGCACAGATAACATAACCTAAAGGTACCTAGTTCTACCTACAATCAAGCGGGTAGAAATCGAAAAGGTGTCGTTATGGATTTTACACGTTTACCTATGGATTTGTTTCATGGAAAGGCTTTTGTCCATTTTTAGCCATCCCATCGCCATGGTAGAAGTATTACGTAGTAATTTGTTTTTTTAATGTTGAAATGTTTTATTTAAGTCTGAGCGTTAATGGCCAGGCTGGTTACCTAAGGCCGTCGCTTTCCATGCGAGAGGTCGCCAGTTCAAACCCCGCCACGTAACGATGTGTTTTCAAATTTTATATTCATAAGTAGGTACTTACGTTTATTCAAGGCTCTTTCCGTTTCGGAAAATATCGTTAGAAAACTGCACACCTGCGGAGAAATTATGAGATATTGTGAAGTCGACCAACCCGCGCTTGGCCAGCGTCGTTGACTAAGGCCCGATCAGTACCTAGGGACGTTGGTATATGGGGTGATGATGATGGTAAGACAAATTGCCGACTTTAATTAGACACAGATATTGAACCATTACAAGTTTTGCTAAAATCTGTCAGTCGAGAGTAGGTAGGTGGTAGGTATAAAGTGACAAGGAGAACTATATACTTCCCTCAGACTCAGTCGTTGGTAGGGAACTAGTTCTCCTAGTTCACCCAGACACGACACGAAGCAGCTTACCTAACATTGAACATACTTATTATATCTTTCATGTTATCCCCTATGTTTTCCTTCCAGATACGTAAAGAAGCCATCTTCTGCTTTACATGTAAGGTTGCTGTACCATTATCGGATGTTGAAAATCACTGGTTCGAAAAAGAGCATTGCGAAAAAAAGGCCAGCGTCTTTCGCGCCACTATTTCTGTTGGAGCCAATGAAGACAAAAAGATGGAACTTACCAAGAGACTCATCAATGCCCAAAGCGACCATTTTATTATCAACCTCGACAAAGGCGTGGCTGTATGTAAGAATTGCAAATCGGATTTGAAGCTAGATTTTAAGGCCATGTTAAATCACCAGAAAGGTCACAAAGAGGCCGAAGATAAGAAGAAAAAAGAAGTCCCAGTTATCAGTGTGGAGTGCCCTAGTTCTCCTGAGGAAGAATATGATACTATTTATCTTGAGGTTCAAGACCACGGCAAACGTAGGTCGGAGCTATCTAAATACGGACAGGATAACTTCATAAAGCTCAATCCTGGCGGAAGCCGAGGTTACTGTAGATTGTGTCACACTACTTTGTCCGCACATATTAGACTTTTCAAGGAGCATGTAAGAGGCTTAAGACATAGAGGCTATCTAGAATTGAGAGGTATCAAACCAGTCAAGAATCATATTGTGCCGAATTTGAAACTGAAACCGATATTTGAATATTTAGAGTCTGTGTTCTATTCACGTCCAGTACACGTTTTGTGGCTGAACAAGCACTACTGTGTGGACATCCACAGTTTCATTCTAGTGTCGAATGTTAAAAAGATAACTAACAATAACAACACTAAATGTTATGCATGTGATACGTATTACACACGAGGTGAAGATTTAGAGCATTATAAAAGTGAAGAACATAAGAGGAAGTTCTTGGCAGCCAAAGTATTAGCTTTGAAAGGCGAATTTGTAAGAGAGGTAATGTACATCCTTACTAATATTATAAATCCGAAAGTAACTCTGTCTGTCTGTCTGTTACGCTTTCACGCATAGAGTACTGAACCGATTTAAATGAAATTTGGTACAGATTTAGCCCATAGCCTGAGAACGGACATAGGCTACTTTTTAACCGACTGCGCTATAAAGAGGTAATGTTTTACCCGTTAAACGTCTCTACGCGGACGAAGTCGCGGGCGGAAAGCTAGTTATAAGTAAATAAAAAAAAATATTTGCGAACTTTCAAGCAGCGAGCGAGTCTTGTGAGCATTTCATCTCCTACTACCAGACTAGAGAAATATCAGATTAAATTTAAAAATATTTTCGTTTGCACTGAGTATGGTCGCGAGCGACTTATCGTAGAATAAGTAGATACCTACTTGGTTATCCAAGTGACATCACCATTATCCAACAAAATCTTATGTTTTTTCTTTTCAGATCCGTCCAGACATTTATCACTGTGGTTTCTGCAACAAAGTCTATCCTTTTTGGGAACAAATGCAAAATCATTTGCAAAGTGCAAAACACACACAAAAGAAAAATGATAAGGACTTAGTCCTGCGCATCGCCCAGGAATGGTTTGACGAAAGAATCTTGACCAAGACCAGTAATCATCCAGATGTTTTCTATATCCAATTCATTTGTCTTGGTATACTTAATGCTCCATAATAACTCTTGCTAATTAAATATTTACTATTATAGGCATACCTAACAAGTAGACTTACAGTGATAGTTATGTTAAGGGGTGTTGCTGTATTGTTTGAGCTGCCTAACGGTCATACATACATACATATCAACTAGGAAAAGGGTCTCTATAATGCCTTGCTTCTTGAGGCAAAGCAAATCAGATTAGTGTGTGTTAACAGTAGGTTGTAACATTGGTAAGTACATAGGTATTGGTAAGTAAATGTGAAAAGTAAATTTTAAATTGTTTGCTTCCAATTTTTGGTGCTTTTTTGTTTTCTGCCAGTTACATACATTCTCTTTGAAATTGCTGTATGTATTTCGGTATTGTTTTCCTAAAATGTGTTAAATAAAAAAAGTTTTCATAGTAATTTTCTTTTATTGTCGGTTTGTTTTTAAATAAATAGAAAAAGTGAATTATATTACATAATATCAGACTCCTGCCACTTGTATCAACCATTCATGCTACAATGAATTGTTTACAACAGGCACTTTTGATTTCATAATAATATACAATTACATCCTCCAATCCAAACAACACCTACATGATCTACCTATCCACATCACCATTAAAGTAAATATCAAACCACTGTGGAAAGTGAGAAAGCAGCATTATAAAATCATGTTCTGATCTTTCCCGGAGTTCTTGCATGTATTTCAAAGTAGGTGCTACATAATGTACCCTCAATGGTTCTGGTAAAACTTTTATATTAAAATCAAGCATTACAACTATGTGGTTCATATGAACAGGATATAATATAGAAAATGTTACTTTAGGACACTGTGCCTTAATTTTATTAACAAATTCAGGGATGAACATTTGTAGACGAGAATCGAAATTTGTCATAATCAATATAAAGTTTAATGCTCCAGTACATATTTGAAAGCATATAGGTGATATTGAGCATCTTTCAATTAATTGGGTGACAGTTGGATCAGAAATTTCATTTACATGATCGTTTTGGCGAGTTAAAATGTTATGGCACATATTCAATATGATTTGTTCAATTTCTGGTTTCATTTTGATTGCAAGATTGTCGTACATGCTATTTATTGATTCATCTGCATCATTGTTACTCCAAAGATCTTTAGTGATGGTTGAAAATTTACCTTTGTTTACATTCCAATGCAAAATATCTTTTTCTAAGAAATCAAGATATACTCCACTATTATTTAAATTTAACAGCGCTTGTACTATTTCTGGATTCAATGAAGTTTCGTATAATGAATCAACATTCGCGGCTTTGAATCTCTTCATCAACAGTGTATCCAACTTCTTGTTTAGACAATTTCCTGAAGTCAATTGTTGATACTGTTTCAAATAAATTTCGCATAGAGCTTCAGAAAGATTCTCATCGACAGGAATGTGATTTTCTGGATGGACGATGCACATTCTTCGGATATTTTCTAAAATCGTAGTGCGTAAATTGTTTTGAACTGCAGCTGAGTTCGTCTTCGTCAGTGAAATGATCTTGACGAAACTTTTGGCTAAGGCTCCAGCAACTTTTCTGTCCAACACCGGATTTTTGTAGACTAACTGAGGGCATGTTCCAAGATTTGTTTGAATAACTTTTTCGATTAATTTATTATTCATGATTTCGCAAGCTGTTTCGACGAATTTCTATGTAATATTCTACCTAGGTAGTCCGGTTTCCCGCTGTGTTTATTTGGACACGACAAATCTCAATAAGACATTTCAATGCTTGTGTGGCAGCGCCATCTCTTGTTGAAGTATGTAGTGTTTCTATTCGTCGCGAGAGGCCGCTGTCTATTCATTAGATAATGATTTATCTACTACCCACAAGATGGCAGCTCTATAAGATTATAATTTGTTACTATTATCAGCTAGATGGCTCTGCTGAAGATTTTGAACTCGTTCTAATAAGCATGTACTAATAAGTTTTATTATTTTACCAGCCAAACGAACCAATTTTATAAATATGTATGAACATTTATTTATTTATTTATTTATTTATTCATTTATTGCATACATAAAAGTACATTTTACAGCACAGTTTATGAACCCTGTAAGGGTGTAGCAATTGTCTTATATCTAAGGTTATACATACATATTAAAATAGCTTAGCATATGGCTCACTTCTTTACTTAAACAATAGTGGTATTGTTTGGTGTTATTATTACATATATTATTCTTCTTATAATCTAAATTAGTATTCATATTTATTTATTTATTTATAATTGCACACATAAAATAACATATACTAACACGACAAATTACTTAATGTACCCTGTGAGGGTGTAGCAAGTACATACATAACTTAAATCTAAATGAATAAAATGCTTAATTAAATTACTTACTTCTTATACTATCTTAATCTATACATACATGTTTATTGCACAAAATTATTAAATACTTCAAAATGAATAATTAATTAAATTACTTACTTCTTATACTATCTTAATCTATAATAGGTACATGTTTCCTGTACAAAAATTATTAAATACTTCAAAAGAACGGTTAAAACTGAAATAAGTATACATGTAAGATTTCTGAAAGCTAAACATTATAGTGTTCTAAATTGTACTAAATGCCTATTAAAATTTGTCTTCAAAATATTCTTTTACATTGTAGTAGGCTTTAGATAAAAGAAGAGATTTTAATTTTTTACAAAATTTCTTAGTGTTTTCTTCATTTTTCAAGGTTGTGGGTAAGTGGTTGTATATTTTGATGCATCTATATTTGGGGCTATTTCTGAACATTTCTATTTTTGGAACAGGTAGAGCTATATTGTTATTGCGACGAGGGTTCTTTACAGCTTCAAACAGATGTGGATATTTTTTGACAAATGTAGCAGCCTCCAGTATGTAAAGTGAAGGTGTTAAAGTAAGGACATTTTCTTTTTAATAAAATGTGGACGGCAGCTAACTCTCTGTTTGATGTTTAAAATTATACGAAGGCATTTCTTTTGTGCGATAAATAATTGTTTGGCATCTACGCTGTGGGCCCAGAGGATAACTCCATAGCGGAGCCACGCGTAGGCGTATGCGTAGTATGCGGAGAAGGTGCATTGTTTGTTAGTATTAATTTTTAATATTGTAAGAGCATAAATAAATTGAGATATTTTTGTTTTTATTTTTTCAACATGTTTTTTCCAATTTAAGTGGGTATCTATTGTTAATCCTAGTAGTTGGAAGTCTTTTACTTCTTCTATTTTTATTACCTTTTTTATTGACTGTAGATTTATTTCCTGTTTTTGATATGGTTTGAATTGGATGATTTTAGTCTTTTTCATATTTATTTCTAGGTTGTGATCGTTAAGCCAGCGCTTCAAGTTCATGTACGTATCCGCTATGATAGAATAGTTATCTGGGCTATTTTTTGGAATCTGAAAAAGGAATGTGATGTCATCGGCAAAGAGCACACTCAATGAGCTGCATATTTTGGGGAGATCATTGATATAAATAATAAAGAGAATGCAACCGATTACGCTACCTTGTGGAATAGACCAGTTGGTAGTTATTAGGCTCGAGCGTTCAATTTGTATTTCATTATTTTTTTCATCTATGTTTTCAATTTGTACACATTGTCTTCTGTCTGCAAGATATGATTTTATCCAATTATAAGTTGCTCCACGTATTCCTATGCCTTGTAATTTTAATAGTAAGATTTCGTGGGAAACCCTATCGTAAGCTTTGCTCATATCAAGCGGCAGTCCTACGGCGTAATTTTTGTTTTGTATGTAAGATAGTATCTCCTGAGTTAATGTATAGACTGCTAGGTTAGTGGATCGATTTTTACGGAAGCCAAATTGGTTTTTGTCTAATATGTTAAATTTTTCTATGAATGAAGTTATGCGATTTGACATTGCCTTTTCAAATATCTTAGAGAAGGCAGGAAGCACTGCAATCGGTCTGTACTGACTTGGATCAGTTGATTTACCGCGATTTTTTGGGAGTGGTTTTATTATGGCTACTTTTAATCTACATGGAAATACACTTTCTGAAAACGATTGATTTATTAAAAATGTTAATGGTGGGGAAAGTTCCAGGGCACAAGATTTAATAAGTGAAGGAGGGACACCATCTACTCCGCAACTGTGTTTGTTTGGGAGGCTCTGTATGATTTTGGTTATTTCCTGTTCGGTGACTGGTTGAAGAAAGATGCTGTTGACGGCAGGACAGAGCACCGGGCGGCCGCGGGGGTAACTCGCTTCATTCGGGTGCTGGGGGTGGGTTGGTTTACCCACAGATGCAAAATAATTATTGAATGCACTGGCGGTGGAAGCAGGGCACTGTGTTAAACCATCTTTTGTTTTAATTTGAAGATGTTTCTCTAGGCTTCTTTTTGTTGTGTCCGTTATGCGTTTTATAATTTCCCACATTTTTTTCGTTTTATTTTTAGTTTTCTCCATTTCTTTAGAATAAGCAAGTTTTTTTGAAGTATTAATGCATTTTTTTAATGTTTTTGAATATTTATTATAATGAAATTTAAGCATGATATTTTTTGATTTATTAGTTAAATTTTTTAGTAATCGTTTATGTTTACATGAGGTTTTTATACCTTTAGTTAGCCAATTGTTTTTCTTATGGAGTGATAATTTAGTTTGTTTCAATGGAATCGTATTATTTAAGGTGTATTTTATTTTTTCTTCAAATAGGTTGTAGTTAAAGTTTATATCATTGTTTGGATTTAAAATATGATACCAGTTTATTTTGCCCAATTCACTTTTGAACGTGTTTATGTACTTTGCATTGTTAAAATGTCGTATTTTTTTATAAATTGGTTTTGGTATCGGTTTGTGATTTTGTAAGTTAAATGAATATGTAACACACTTATGATCTGATATGCCATGGTCATCGATAGAGGTACAACAATTCTGATTATTGGTATAAATCAAATCGATACATGTTGAGGAGGTCAATGTTTCTCTGGTTGGTTTTGTGACTATTTGGTGTAAATTGTGTTCTAGCATCAGGTCTGACAGCTGTTTGTAATCATGCGAATTAGACAAAGTATTTATATTAAAATCTCCTCCTAAAATTATATGTTTTTTGTGATGATAAGCTTTAAGTTTACACAAGAGTAATTGAATGAATTCAAAGAATTTATCTATATGTCTATCTGCTCTATATAAACAAATAACTAATAAATTAGGTTTAACCTCTATTGCACAGCATTCAACTATATATTCTACAGACAATTTAGTGATGTCTTGCCGATCGGTGAACGGAGTACCTTTGGGCAGCAGGATGGCGACGCCGCCACCACGCCGCTGGGAGCGGCAGTACGCCGCAGCGATCTCGTGCCCCTCCACTTGCACGTAGGGTAGCTGTTCTTCCGTGATCCAGGTTTCCGATAAGCAGACAATTTGGTAGTTTTTTTCATCTAATAAGTTCTCTAGGATATGAATCTTGTTTTTCAAGCTTTGTACGTTCTGAAACATAATGTTACACTTGGTTTCGAAAGGAATTGTTTGTTGTTGAGGTTTCCCTTACTGTGGCATCAATTGTCCCGTTATGGTCCATATTCAATGATGTGGGTGCTTGTGCTTGTTTATTTGATATGTCTGTCTCATGATGATCAATTTTTTTGCCATTAATATACATAGTATTATTTCTGATAGTTGCGTGATGACCCCTGTCTCGTGCTTCGCGGAGTAATTTATTTAGTTTTCTGCGTTCCTCTAGGGCTTCTTTTTCTAAGAAGTTACTGATAGCCAATCCGGTTCCCCTGAAAAAGTGTCTATTTTGTAGGGCCTGGGATGTGGTTCTTTTGTTTATGAGCTCTATTATTATTGGTCTACGGGTTCCCCTCTTTCCAAGCCGTGTAATACCTTCTATATAACCATCCAAATTGAGGTAAAGAATTTCGGAAAATACATTTAGTACTCGGTAATAAAGATCGTCGTCGGATTCCCATTGGTACTCTTCGAGACCGTGTAGAACAAGTTTGCGGCTGTGTGGGTCCGGTGCATTGTTATATATTGTTTTTGTGTTAGCATCGCCTGAGACTTGGTACTCAAGGTGTTTTACCTCTTTCGTAAGGCTGTCATATTGATTTTGGAGCTGGATTATTTTTTTATTTAAGAGGCTTATTTCGGAAATAACTTTATCTTGAGCTGCATTCATATTATTTAACCGGTTGTTGGTTTCCTTGTAAAAACGACTCATGGCATTCTCTATTTCTTCTTGTATTAGTGGCCTAAGTTCTGTTTTAAGTATGGATAGGACTTTGCGTTCACTGTTGTTCAATTTATTTTCTAACAAATCACTAATCTGGTCGATTGTTACAGCTGACCCTAAGTGCTTGGAGACGGAAGACGGAAGGATTGGAGAGGGTAGTGTATCCCCTTGGATAGTTATGTCATCGATCATTTGATTGTCTATAGAGGATTCCTCAACATTTAGTGGTGAGGTAGCAACGGGTACCTTGTGTATATTTGTTTTTGTCCGCATTGGCGTGTCTGACAGCGTTAATTTTCTCAGACATAAGTGGCATCTCCAGTTTTTTTTATTTTCGGGCGTCATAAGATAAAAACGTCGGGAAGATACGTTAGTGCATTCTAAATCGTAGAGGAATTCACATATTCTGGATTTTAGATATTCATATTTTCGGTAATGTATTGTTGCACAATGAACACTTATTATTATTGAGAGGTGCCATTTTTGTCATTGAGTTAATATTTTATCTCATTCAGGAACGTGTGTTGTAAATTTCACTCGCTTTAAAGCGTTCTTAACTTAGCGCAGCGCGTTTTCAGGTGACCCCTATTAACTCTAAAAGCGCTGCAGCGTACGACGCGTCGTGGAACGTCCGCTAGACTTCAACCGCTTTGAAGCGCTCTCTGCGCTGTAAGGTGCGTGCGTGCGCGGAGTTGAGGTAGGTCAGGTCCGCAATGGCGGCGGATTGCCGTTTTCAAAAGTTTTGGTGATGCTTTTCAAGATTACTCACGAGTCTCGATGTGTTATAAGATGTTGTTATGTTCACTGTAGAAGTCCTTTCTTGTGTTTCAATTTTATGTATTACTAATCACTTTTAGTTAACTTTTTCTATTTTTAAGGGTGAAAAAACTAAGGACGCTAAAAGTTTGCTTGTTCGCGCTGCGAAGTTGCGCGCATCTTTATATTATTCTATAAGACTATTATTACCTACAATCAAAACGAAATGCATCACACAATAATAATTGAATCTTCATAGTAATAATTATATTTGATGGCTTATTATTCAACAATCAATTCAGCAAGTTGCAACAGAATATTCTATGATTGAACCCACGAACATCCTCTGAATGTATAAAATCAGTGCGGAGACTCCAAACAGACACCCAAAACGACAGGTTCGGTGGAACAATGGTTAGTGACCCTGCTTACGGTTCCAAGAGTCGTGGGTTCTATTCCGACCTGGGACAAATATGAGTGACGAACATCGGTTTTTGTTCCGTGTCTGGATGTGTTATCAAATACATTGAAGTATATTTGTGTACCACTCTTGTTTCTGATACTTATCTGTAACATAGGTCATTTGAGGGTAATATGATGTTTGTAACATTTATTTATAACAACTTCAAATTTAAACGTATATTGGGTAATACTTCCGCTTCTAATTAAGCAGATTTATTTATAAATTTCAAATATTGTAAGAAACAAAAAAAAACATAAAAACGTTTATTACTAATAATGTTACACAACATCAAACAGTTAACAATAGCGCCCAAACTAGGTAAGCAGAGTTAATTAGGTTTATTGCACGCGACTAATAATTATTATTATCATTACCTCCCGATTACCTTTTCATGAATACAATGTTTCCTTTAATGCACGGTCAGTTGTTCAGCCGATGTTGATGTGCGTTAAGAATTACATACTTTGATGAGAGTATTTTTTGGTATATTCTCTTTGTGTCGCGTTCCGTTATGCCGAGTCTGGAGTTCTAATTGCTCTCCTAAGTTTTTAACTCGAAAAGTGAGCGCAACATGGAGCTAATAGAAGCAAAACTAAGTTTTCGGCTCGACATAAAGGGAACATAGGACATCTTTTTGTTTCCTGTCAGGTATTTACTTCAATAAATTATAGGTGGCTTATAGATAGGCTAAGGAAATTAACTAAGTGTAACTGAAATTGAGCATAATTTTTTATGTATTAACCCATGAAAATTTCCTCGAATTTTCACTTTAAGAGCTCTGAAGTCGTAAAGTATTAAAGTACCCAATGGATAGGTTCTAGGTAACATTTTGAATTAAAGGCATATTTTTTATAAAAGCTAACAAGATGACCTCACTTCACCTGATGGTAAGCGATAGTGAGATCTACATAATATGAGATCGACAGGCACAATAGACCGTATTGAGCCTTAAATGCCGTTTCACGCCCCGCCTGAAGAGCCCGGGATCATAGGACAATTTTCCATATATTTTGTTATAAAAATAGCAGTTACTACTACTGTGCACTAGTCTGCTTCGTTCACGTAACTCGAACGTACTCTATGATTTCCTCACTGTCATTTCCTTTTCTGTTACGGTCACCTTTCGCACGCTTTCGGCAGTATCGGGACAATTCTTTTGTCTGATGTCTGATGGGCGGATAAGTCACGTCGCGTTGGCGATCAATCATTGTACTCGATGCAAGACAAGTGTATGACTTGATGTTCATTTAAGCAGTTTTCAAAAGGTTAGAGAATAAGCTTGTAACATGAAATACTTGAAATACCTACTAATAGATTTTCTCATGCAGATGGATAAGGTCTCCGGTCGCGGTGTCCACACTGGTCAAAATCGCCACCTTGATAGGCTAACATGATGAACTCTATGGTTACAGTATGGTGGTACATCAAAAAGTACAATTATCAAATATTTATTCTAGGTTACCTTAAATTAGGCTAGTTATAATTAAATTAGGATTAATCAAGTAACATGCAAGCTAGGTGTACATAAATTAAATAGTCGCAACTATGCTACCTAAACGTATGGAATAAAGTGATGGCGGGACGCCACAAAGCCATCATTGTTAGTCAGTTAGGAAAAAAAAGCTTACTCCAAAAAAATGTGAAAAACGAATGTGCTAAAAAATAAAAAGATACCGGTCAAATTTGTATTTCCGGAATTCTAACGCAACCGGGCAGTGAACACGCGACCCGTCCACAGTATTTTAAACTCATAGACAGTAAACGTTTACGGCGGGCGCGGCGCGACTAATTACAAACTTAATTAAATAACTGAAACTGCCGCTAAATAAACATCGAGCCCGCTTTTATATTGCGACTTTAGCGCACATTGTTAAACCGCCCCGCGTAGGGCTGCCGCGAAATACCACACGAACAAATGTACTTTCCTTAATTTAAATAAATAAGTATTGAATCATATTGCATTACCCGACAACGTTAACTAAGTATTAAGATCCTGTTTTAATAATAACACTTGTAACAACACTTACTTCGCTATAAAACCTTTGTAAGTAAACCGAAGTAAGTTGCAAGCACTTGTGTTACGGATATCAGAAAAAACAGCGGTACCTATACACAAATATAATTAAATATATTTAATCGTCACTCAAATATTCGTCCCGGTTGGGATCCGACACGTGAAACCGCCAGGGACACTAATTACTGTTCCACCGAGCCAGCCATGTCATGTACACAAGACGAAGGAAAAAAGAAATACCCCGGGTATTAGTTTCAGTACCTAAGGATAACTATTTTTTTCTAGCAAGAATGCTTTTCCTTGGTGAAAGAATTTTTGAAATCGGCACAGTAGTTTTTGAGTTTATCAAATACACAACAATAAAAAATCTCTTTATAATAGATATTAGTAAAGATAATATGTATTTAATACATCTACACGCCTTATAGAAGAATGGGTAGAAACGTCGAGCAGCAAGTATCTATAAATAAATATCTCATATTTACTATGTTTAAATCCAATGATAAAACTTAATTGGAAAGTTCACATACCTATCCATTTATTTCAGATCAAAATTTGTGATATTATGTGAAAGCAAGGAAGTTGCATTTTGTGTCACATTAATTTGGTAAAATACTAACCTTAATCATATTATTGTTAACAGACATTTATCATAAATATTTAAAATTACGTCTACATTTTACTTAGTTATTTCGTAGCAACTTCTGTACGTACAGAACTATGTACGAGTAGTTCTTTATAACAACAAATTTAGAGAAATTGCTCTACATACAAAAGAAACCTACCTAAATTCGTTTATGTAATCTCGAATCATTACAACATAGTCATGATTTACATAAATGTTATATTAATATTGCTAACTATTTCCACATAAAACATTTATTATTCGTATTGATAGATTCCCTACAGGGCTGGCACATTTGAATGAATAATATCATTTAGAGGAGCAATTTTTGAGAGCAAAAAGTTTTCTTCAATATTAATGTAAAGCTCTGGCTTTTGGTATCGAAAACATAGTAAATAGACTGGATAAAGAAATATTAAGCTGTCTGACGAGAAAAGCAAAAAAAAAACAATACATATTGTTTAGTAATTATGGCAAACGTACTAAAGTTTTATAACCAACCATTATTTTATTTTTGCATTATTTATGTTAATTGGCAGAATACAGGGTTTGTTTAAATTAATGATTAAAGGGATATATCAATATTTTTCCAGATTTACTTGGAACTTTGGACACATTACCACTCACACACGATTTTATTTACTTTATTAATGAAAAGTCGAGTGAGAGAGGCACAAAAACAACTATTAAATAATATTTATCACCCAGTTCTTTAGTCAAACCTCCAGTAGTAAGTACTTATGTATTTGCTACTGTCTTCATCGCGTGCAGATACATAATAGATATTCTTAAATGTAATGGAACGCGAAAGACTCAAATCTTAAAAAAAAAACTATGTTTTATAATTTTCGTCCAAACATTTGACATTTTTTTGTCAACCCTGCCAACAGCCGGTTACGACGGGCGACAGGGACGGCATATCCCCCGTCCCTTTCTCGGGCGGGGCCACCGCGCGAGAGTCCCACGTATTTAAATCCCTCTATGTGAGGTCCAAAGTAATTTATTAAGTCGACCCCACAAATACTTTCGAAACGTCGAAGCTACGTCCGATATTATAAAGATTCGATAAGTGTTTCGATAAAGTATGATAATTAAGACATTGGACGGCGTTAAAAGGTGTTGCTTTTTTGTCGGATATTCCCCGCTGCTTTGAAAGTTTGCTCGGTGAGGCAAGTTGTCATAATTTGTTGTTAAAAAATGGAGTTCTAGATGTACGCGACGGTATAAATAGAAACTCTAACTGTATTTTAAGACAAACCATACAAAAATCACACTTAAAGAAAATAGAAAAAAATAAGGGTAAATAGCGGGAATTTAACTTTATCTAATACTACTTACAACATGCTTATAGTTAACACACTGAATTTATGTTAAGGTTTTTTGTCGATCGACAAGCGAAATCTTGAAAAGCCGCTGTAAGTAATAAATAAAGTCTGTTTTTACAAGCTTTTATTTAACTTGCAATGTATGTATGTATGTATGTATGTATGTATGTTTGTGTGTTCGGGTGGAATTTTATAACTCAACTAGCTGTGCCAGCGACTTCGTCCGCGTTTCCCCCCGTTTTGTACACATTTTCCATTGTTTCTTTGCTCCTATTGGTCGCAGCGTGATGTTATATAGCCTAAAGCCTTCCTCGATAAATGGGTTATACAACGCAAAAAGATTTTTTCAAATCGAACCAGTAGTTCCTGAGATTAGCGCGTTCAAACAAACAAACAAACAAACAAACAAACAAACAAACAAACTCTTCAGCTTTATAATATTAGTATAGATTTTAAGGCACTTGCCCTCAACCGATTGAGCTGAAATTTTGCATGCACGTGTATATCCGATGACAATGCAATATTATTATGACATGGAGCTGATCTGATGATGAAGTCGGAAGATAGCCATAGCAACTCAGTAATTAAATAACATAACCACATCGAGTTTGGGCTCATTTCATTCGACTAGATGAGTACTTTGGTGCTAGATAGTAACCAAGGTCTGATGATGGAGCCGGAAGACAGCCAAAGGAACTCAGTACTTAAACGACACAACCAAATCGAGTTTGGGCTCGTTTGATTCGCCTAGATGAGTACTTAGATGCTAGATGGTAACCAGGGTCTGATGATGGAGCCGGAAGACAGCCAAAGGAACTCAGTACTTAAACGACACAACCCCATCGAGTTTGGGCTCGTTTGATTCGCCTAGATGAGTACTTTGGATCTAGATGGTAACCAGGGTCTGATGATGGAGCCGGAAGACAGCCAAACGACCTTGCAATAATGATGCGTTGAATGAGATGAACAGACTTAGGAACTTACAAGGTGAAAACTAAAAAGTATAAAATAAATTAAGGTAAAAAAATCTTTAAAAACAAGCTTTTATTTAAATGCGCTAAAAAGAAAAAAATAAACTTTTACACTATAACTTTACTGTCAACTTATAACATTTCAAATTCAACATATTTGACACAATTTATATGTTTTAAAAGCTTGTCGCGAGATTTAAGTACCTACTCGTAATTTTAAAAGCAAGTTTTAAAATACCTGCCTATTAAAAATTTTAAACTAAGAAAGTAAATACGAGTACTTAAATCTCGCGACAAGCTTTTAAAACATATAAATTGTGTCAAATATCTTGAATTTGAAATGTTATAAGTTGACAGTAAAGTTATAGTGTAAAAGTTTATTTTTTTCTTTTTAGCGCATTTAATTTATTATTTTATTTTATTCCAGCCAGATATTCATAATTTTGCTTTGTAACTCAATAATATTCGTTGTTTAAAAGAAGTAAAAATACAATTTCATACTATCAATGTATCGGTAAATTATGTCATAACAAAGAATATCTGAACGTCTGCAGCGAATAACGGATCAGCAAAGGGTTATATTATGTTACAAACATCTGCCAAGTGACAAAATTTGATGAAAATTATCAAGAAGTAAAAGAACAAACGCTTTAAAGACCATTAACCTACATGTGAGCACGGACATACAAAAAGCAGAACTCCTCAACACCTGCCGCATCGTCCGTTGGTTCTTAAAGGATGACTTCTCATTTTAGCCAGATTAATCTGTAGCGGTACCATGAGTTGGCTATCGAAAACTTACGTACGTTAAAAACCAATCGAGTTGTTTTTTTTCATACGACCGATTTTAGTTCTTAGCGTAACCACCAGGGGCGCTGTACAAGTTTTTCATAGACATATTTACGTAGGCGATATCGAGTCCGTAAAATGTTTAACTCATGGTAGCGCTACTGAACACTCACTTGACCGAAATATAATTAGTTCGAGATTTAAGAATCGCACCCAAATTATCCTTTCCTTACTATCCTTACTAATATTATAAATGCGAAAGTAACTCTGTCTGTCTGTCTGTCTGTCTGTTACGCTTTCACGCGCACTGAACCGATTTAAATGAAATTTGGTACAGATATAGTCCAGAGCCTGAGAAAGGACATAGGCTACTTTTTACCCGACTGCCAAAGAAGGAGGGTAATGTTTTTCGAGTGTATGTAAGTATGTATGTATGTCTTTTCCTTTGTGACCTCCTGTAGCCTAAACGGCTTGATGGATTTTGATGTATGAGGTATCGTTAGATTTGTCTTGATTACGGGAGTGTCATAGGATACATTTTATCCTAAAAGTCCCACGGGATAAAGACATTTTACTCTTTTTTTAGTGTGCAGTCGGGTATTTTTTAAACAACTGCGCTATAAAAAGTAATGTTTTACCCGTTAAACGTCTCTACGCGGACGAAGTCGCGGGCGGAAAGCTAGTAATTTATACATACAAACAAAGAAAAAATTTGAAATTTAGGATTTCCATCCCATACTTTTATGATTTCACTGTTTGTATGGGGGCGAAATTTTAAAATGAATATCTTAAAGTGAAAAAATAATATTTGAGTAAACCCAACGTTATTTATAGGGGTAAAAGTAATGCTTTAAGGAAATGCATCTAAATATTTCTATAAAAACATATTATTAGATTTACAACATGTCCCAGAAAGTGACCCGAAAACGCGTTTATTGCGATTATTTGGCATATCTCTAAAATCTGCGCTGATATAGAAAAGCTGCCGAAAAGAACCATATATAGCGCGCCGAAAACTTCCAAAGATATAAAATATTGTCGGCCAGTGTTATATCTACGTCGTCTCTATTCGTCTCTACAAACAGTTTTCAGCGCGACTAACAGTATTTGGGGAGCGCGGGCATTACGCACCCCATCAACATTTAATACGCCATCATATATTCAGTAAAATAAACTTTCCCGCGAGTTTTCTGTTTGCTTTATTGCCTTCTCGTGACGGCCCGGGCGGAATTGTTCGAGACATTCGGGGAAAGTGTTTGATGGGTGTTTTATGTGCGCGTGAGAGGTCATTACGGGTGGGACACACCCGGGGGCGAGCTGTTTGGTACATGGACTCGATAGTACCTACATATTTCTTTTAATTTTTAGATGTATTGCTTTTGATAAAGTATTATTTATTTATTTTGAGTTTATATATTACCACTAATGTTTCTCTGCGAGTGAATATATAGAAATATTTTGGGGGCTTAAAAATAATAAAATTGCAATGAAGTAATGTACAGTAAACACTCTTATTAAATAGTTAGTAAAATTTTTTTAGGTATATATAAAGATATATGTAGATACAAATATAAAATAAACAACATAGTAGTATTCAAGTAGCTTTAAACTGTGTATCAACTTAAGTTCCTAATGATTATCAGTAAGCAAGCCTTGCTTATCGTAGTCGATATGATACAGTTACACCTTTTATACAGTTGGACCTTTTCATGAGAATGTATGTAACTAAATATACAAATTGTCGAATACGAATACTATAAAAACAGTCGAGAGTCAATTTGCCGATGAAATAGGTTAATTAGAAAAAAAAATCAATTAAATCAGAAAAAATTAGAAAGAAATTAATTAAATCGAAACGACAACTCGATCACCGATCATATTGATTTAGGGGTGAGAGCTTTTACTCCCCAGCTCGGAAAATGATAAGCCGACTCGAAGCCATTATGGTATTATGTCAGTCAGGTGAAAAAAAAATCATTAGAAAGTCAAGAAGAGGAGTGTCTCAGTAAGATAGGGCTTTTTAAATAATATAATTGTCTATTAGAGCAATGATATTTTGGACACGACCATGTACTGAACACATAAAGTATAAATGATGGTCAATAGTGATAGTAATTCGGCCGTCATTATGTTCTCACATCATTATTGATGCTCTGAGCTAAGTATTTACTGAGAGGATATTAGAACAGTCACCTAAGCTATCTGAGATTATATGAATTCAGTCAAAAAATTTAAAAACTTAAAATTTTGAAATTGGTCAAAAATTAAAACAGTTCAAACGGTAGATAATGTTAAATTAACTTCAGTCAAACAAAACATAAAAATAAAATCTTAATTTTCTTAATTTTAAACTGTCATGGTTACACACATTAGAAAACTGTAACTGTCCGGGATATTTACCATGTTTTTTTGTTTTAATGAGCTCTCGATTGACAGGTTCACCCGTGATCATGGAGCTTGCAATAGTGCTGAAATATCGGGAGCTCATTATGACAAAACAACATGGTAAATATCCCGGACAATTACAGTTTTCTTAATTTACCTCTTGAAAATGGTCTCAATAAAATGAAAACAGTTACTTAAATGTTAATCAACACACAATTTTTTGACTCGTGTATAAATATCAATAGGATTATTGATATTCCTTTATTTATACAAAATACATTTACTATTTGCATACAGCTTGAATTATAATCCTATACAACACACAACTGTTAAGGTAAAACGTATAGTTTTAACCATCATATTTAAGGATTTCACGCTAACTGTAGGGCAGAAAAACAAAGATCTATTTCAGCGAAGAGAGACGAAGCGATAGAGGTAGGATCGCTATCCAATCGCGCATGCGCGGTATAAAATAATAGATCATTGTTTAGCGCAGCGCGTCATTAGGCGCGGGCGCAGGCCACCCGCGCGGGTCTTGCGTCTCGCTTGCTCGCATGGTGGTCCTGCGTAAGGTTGCCAACGGTTTTTCGGAAAATTTTGCAAACCCCGAAGGTAATGTAGGAAAGTAAAGTGAAGAAAGAAAAACATTTATTGACCACGACATAGACACGGAAAGTTACAATGGTACATAAATACACTAGACACAAAAACTAAGAAGTGGTCAACGAGGTACAGGCCACAGTATGTCAGGAAAGAGATAAATAAAAAAAAGTTGGTACGTTGTTAACAAAATTTAAGTACTATTTAAAGCTAGTGCCCGCTTATTATATCCTATGTCAGGGGACACGGCTCTTCCGATTTGCAAAAAGTAAATGATTTTAGCATATTTAAAAATTAAAGTAAAAAATAAAAAATTACAGTTTACTATTAAAAGAGTTAAAAAGGTAGATTGATTTATAATAGTTATCAAGTAGGTACAAGTGTATCTACAAGTGATAGCGATATTTACCCATAAATCCCGATAGACTAACATTGTATCTAAGTAGTTTTTAAAACATAATGATTGAGTGATTAGGATCCAGCATAATATATTATTCAACTCATAATTATTCAACAGATTAACAAGAGTATCACATAGTTTTTTCCTGGGACACTCAGTTCTTATGCACATCTTCATCTCGGACACCTTAATGTAATTTGTAAATTGTTAAATTGTAAGGGGTACTCTCGGGATCTACTGAACCAATTTTACAAATTCTTTCACGAATAGAAAACCATATTATTGTTGAGAAAATACAGTAATATAAAAAGGCTTTTATCTGATGTTCCATGTTTAAGCTACACAATGTATGAGCACCACGGTTTACATCACATTTACTTGTTAAAACTTCAAACTTCCCTCCATTGTAATCAGCGAAGCCTTTAACTTTCGTAACTAATAGAATAGAATTTGTTTTTTGGCCATGGTATATAGGTCCCGTTCGAATTCACGATTCCTGGCGCAAGAGACAAATTAATAGATAACACATAATTACATTGTACTGATTCCGAAATAAGTTGCTTGAGCACTTTTGCTAAAGTTTTTAGACACATCAGTGGATAACACAAATATACTTGTTTAAATAAATAACGCACCCAAACTCGGATCAGACACCGATTTTCATCAAATATTTGTCCCGAGTGGTAATCGAACCCTCTTAGGGCTATAGATATGCAATGTGCCATCCAACCAGTGATAACATTACCGATGATTGCGCTATCAAATGCGGGTGTTAATTTTATTTATTATGAACAGTTATCAAATCTGACACCAATTACAATAGAGCTTAATTTGCACCAGAAAATCTGAAATCATCTGAAAACCTCCTATTCGCCCGTATTTTCAAACGGTTCTAAATACATATATTGATAAGCCTTTATTTACTGGCAGTTTCAGGCTGCTACGAAAGGATTACCTTTGTAGCAGCTGCTGTTTGATTAATATTGCTACATATATTTTTTACACTAAAGCAATGTTATAAGCAAGGAAAATTGTTTTAATACGCAATGTGTGTATTAAAGCAATTTTCCTTGGCATTACGCAGTAGGGTAAAAAAAGAGCGCTGGTCAAAAGGCACCCTCTGCCAGCCCTGCGCATAACAAGAGCTAACTGGGAAAGGCGAATCGTCGGCGATCATTTTTTACGCGATTACCGCAAGTGTTTATAATAAATCGCGCGGCGCAATCGACGGGACAGAATTAAAATTGCGTTAATTCGTAATAAATAAATTGCGTCGGTGCGATATATCAACTCGAGAGTAATTGTTTCGTTGACTGATTTATTTGTAGCTGTTTGGTTTGGGTTTGTGCGTGTGTTGTGTTTTTTTTCAGTTGTGTGACAAAGGTGTCATTGCCGACTATTTTGATTTATGACAACTTGGTTGATCCTGTAAAAATGATAACTGAATTGAATGATTCAAGTAGAACTCAGAAAGACCAGTTGATGCACTGAAAATAATACGTGACTGAAATTACCTCATCTCCTAAATAGATAGGTATAATTGACACCACACCTTACTTATTACCACTGAATTCCATATTAGGTAAGTAATTTTATTGGTCACATTTCTTGACGACAGTAATTAATAATGTATGTACTCGTACATTAATTTCCTGAAACCAGTTGAACTGAAGCTGCGGCAAGGCTTTTAGCGATTAATAAGCTCTTGATTGCTAAGTACTGGACTACTAATGAATACAATTTGATCACTAATGCGTGCGCATGGGCAGGTGGTAGGTACTGTGAGACCAAAGCTCGTTGCTGTCAAGCAAGGGCCTAAGTTTACAATTGCAACGATTGGAATGATTAGTAATACCTACCTTATATTGAAATTGTTTCAATGCCTTTGAAAAAAAATAAAAACTTTCCTGTAGGATGTATCCAGAGAGTCAACCACACGACCTTGAGACATTTTTATTTCAAAGGGCAGTGCATATTTGACAGGGTGCATATCCTATTGATTTCTGCCTAGGCGGTAGATCACAATTTTATTAGATAGTAGATCTAGGCGCCTACTTAGCGCACAAGTGTGTTACGTAATTTTTATGATACATTCCTTAAGGATAAATAATAAGTTATGGCCCTGAAGTAGAAAACAAAACTCACATGACCCAATTACGTCACACAGCTTTTAGCTGACCTTTAATTTTTTGCGTTAAAATGCAAACGACATACATACAGACATAATATGATCGTCGATTGCTAATCATCCGCCACAGGTGGGATCGCGCTGCCGTCGGCTGTCAAGCCGGTCCTGTTGTTTGTTAATGTTTCCCCGTTACAAACTATACATAAAGTGTGTCCGATTTCGGCTTCGGCCTTCTATCTCAATCGAAATAAGGCAACTACTGCGCTGGACATTTTTTCTGCACAAACACAAACAATCACGCCCCGTTCCCTGACTCTCATAGTTCTGTGAGTCGGCATTCCGACTTCATCTCCCGGTCTTTTCACGGCGTTAGTCACAAATAGACTAATGTGGCATTTTAATTACAAAACATACCTAATGTATTATGTAGCCTCAGATGAATAATTTAAGGTACTGAAGTCCTCTCAAGGAGTCCTCTCCAGGGAAATCTGTGAGGATCGGCTTACGTGGAGAAGGTCATTACCGGAGGCCAAAACTCGTTTTAGGTCACTGCGCTACCTAGTTAGATTTTGAGGGCCTTAAGCCCTTGAACCCAAGTTTTTCATATAACATGCACTACATTTTTTTTTACAGTTGATCTTTTTTTTTAAAAGTTTTTAGCTTAGTTTAGTTAAAAAGACATACACACAGACATAATGTGATTGCTAATCATCCGCCACAGGTGGGATCGCTGCCGTCGGCTGTCGGGCCGGTCCCGTTGTTAAGGTTTCCCCGTTTACGTGTTAATAATTTCATCTCGGTAATTGACTGGCGCGAGTTTAAGGCTGTAATGACCAGCGCCGTGTGAGGCGACGCAGGAATGCGGAGAGGCTGCGGCCTAGTTCAAGCGGACCGTAGTGAGAAACAGTAGCTTCGAGTTGCAAAAGTTTTTTAATGAAAGTCTTTCAGGGTGACCTCACTCACCCTGATGGTTAGCTGCCGTGACGCCCACATATGAGGCCGACAGGCACAATATACCCTATTGAGCCTGACGCACTCACCCTGAAAGCCTGAGTAATAGGTATTTAAATAAATAAAATATCTGGGACATGTCCACTCACGGTCATCTGACTCCAAACTAAGCAGAGCTTGTACTATACGCGTCAGAGACTGATGTACATACATATATATTTTTTAAATACATACTTAAATACATAATCACACCCAGACACGGAACAAACACCGATGTTCATCACACAAATATTTTTCGGAATCGAACCCACGACGCTTTGAACCGCCAGCCAGGGTCACTTACCACTGTTCCACCGAGCCAGTCGCTATTTTGCGCCATAGACGACACCACCCGGATGCCACGTCGAGGGCGGAAAGAAAAACCAATAATGCTTTTTTCCAAGAACGCTACGATGCTACGAAATAAAGTTACTTTTAGTTTGCTACGGAATTGTCTTATCTGCTGGCTTCCTGGCTCTAAGTCTTGTTGTTTATGAATTGAAGTATGTATTAAATTTCTATGACACTTTTTGTTTCCAATATCCGTAATAAACACACGTTAAATGCGGATTATTATACTTAGATCTGAATCGGTTGTGTTTCTCAAAGTCAATAGTTATCAATAAATTAAAAATCTTCTTGTACAGGCTCTCATTCGGTAGTACATAGTTGGCCATTGTATAATTTCTTCGTAAACTTTGACCTTTTCGAAATTGTTTTTGTACAGGTTTTCAATCACAATACACCCATTGTTGACAAGCATTATTGAGCCGAAGAGAGAGATAGAGCGCGCGAGTTTATTTGTAGTTGTAATACGTGACATTGGTATAATAACTGTAAAAAAAATATTGTAAATTTTCTTTGTTTGATTTTCACCACTTTATTTTACAATTTTTAAAATTACTGCTGGTAATGTTACTAACATAGCATAAATTTGCTGAAACATATCGATTCATTTTTTAAATTAAAGTTTGACATGAAAAATAAAAACACTAATCCCATCAAAAACATCCTGTAAAAAAACTAGCCAAGTCTCGGTGGAGCAGATCGCTCATCTCTAAAAAGTAATGAAATCTAGACAAAATCGTGCCAAGCCTAAGGTTCCTTACTGCGATTTCTTCATTATTATAGTTAGTGTTGTGTGACTTGGCCGTTGAAGGGAACACAAGGGTACTATCCATGAATGTGAAAAGTTTTTAAAATAAGTTCTAGAAAAAAAATACAAGTACTTTTTTCACTAGAGGCTTTGAAAGTTGGTAGACACAATTCGATTTGTAAAACTTTTGTGAAGAATTATTTTTTTACTCCAATATGATAGGGTTATGACTCAAATCGGTATCGTAATCATAAAGACCCACTATTGAACTATTTCTAGAAAAAAAATCATGCAAGCAGGTCCAGTAGTTAAGCTACAGTGAAGACTTTTATATTGAATTCCGGCTTCTTAGTAAAGTTTCACAAAAATCTCAATAACTTTGGAACCATTGAAAATCGCGGAACATAAATGGGGGTTAGGTATATCGATAGGTATTAAAGTCTCCCATCGTTTGACTTAAGATGATCGACCTCTCCCGTTACATCCTGTAGGGCTACCATGAGTTTAAAACTTACGCGCTCGATATCGCCTACGTAAATGTGTCTATGAAAAAGTTGTACAGCGCCGGCTGGTGGTTACGCGAAGAACTAAAATCGGCCGTATGAAAAAAACAACTCGATAGGTTTTTAACGTAAGTAAGTTTTCGATAGCCAACTCATGGTAGGCCCTCTGTATATTTAAGTTTTCAAATCGCCACACGCCTACAGTGAAGCGCCATCTCTCGCTAGTCGGGTGAAGACGATCGATGGATGAGTGCTGGCGCCTTTTAAAAAGAAAATTAAACGTGTCATATACGATATTTATGGCGGCAGCAATATAATGTTTGTTTTAATAACAAAGTGGTATTAAACAAACATTAGAGGGACGGCGGTATAATATATAACAGTAGTAATAACCTAAATTTCTGAAGTTTTACAGTTTCAGAGTCGAAATCCGAATCAGAGAAAGGAATTTTCGTAGCGACGTAACTTTTCTACTTAACATTATAAATCGAAATGTAAACGTATTCTTGTGGCTATCATAGCAGCCTAAGTCTTGATCATACCAATACGAATTTTCGTTTTATGGATTTTATTCAGTAAAGTATTTTCATCCATTAACCAGTACACCAAAGGATTTATACTACCAGAAGAACACAGATTTCACAAGTAAATTAGGACATATTAATATGACGTCTTATTACCAGAATTGATATAACATACGTGATTTAACGTGACATATTTGACAGCTGACATTCAACAAACCCCCAAATACCTGCAATCGGTTCCCAACACATATTTCAGTGATCGTCGTCGTCACCGCGGTAGAACGAGCTAAATCAATCACCAGCTTATAATATCGGAATGACCTATTTCGCTCCGTGAGGTCTCTCATTTAGAGCTGTAATAAAACCACTTTTTGACATATCCGTGGCAAAACCCCTAACTGATATGACCCTTTGCGCTTTTAAGGTGTTAAGACAGGTTGCGTGCTTTATTCTAAATTCAACTTTATCGCTTAAAGGTAGAGTTTGAAGTTGTGTGGTTGGCAGAGACTCGTTTATTAGACTACAAAGGTGCCGCGCGGCGTGTCGGCGCCTTTGATGCAGCCGCCTGTAATTACGTAAGAGTGGTCCGGACCGTTCCCTCTCAGCATAACCCCACGGATCATTTCTAGGACTCTTAAAATTGAATTGTACGTCGGATGTAGAGCTGATCTCTTTGAACACCCGGCGATGGGAAGTATGGAAACTGCTTTGTTTAGTTTCAGCTTTTAGTGTTTGTGAAGCTAATATAGGTTTTGCATGACGGATTAGTTTCCAATATCACTTGTTTGTTATAGTAATTCAACCGTAGCAATTTAAGTTTGGGTTAGTAAATAATTATTTACATTTTAGTAACGCTTTCAAATGAGATTAAAATAGATGCCGATTTGCGAGCGAAATTATCTTTTAAATTTTGGTTGTTTTTTGAGAATCAATTAAAATAATACTGATATTTTTATTGAAAGACAATCAAATTATTGCATCCTTTTAAAAGTACAAACCCCACACTTTAAAAAATTACAGAGGGTAACCTATTATGAGTATAATACAATAATTATTTTTTGTTTTCACCTTGTCTGGATACGCATGGAATGCACCTTTATTTTTGGAGTACACCTGACCTGACTTCTTTTAATTATCAAGTATCCATAGATAATAAACCAACGAAGAATCGATTAAGCATTAATAAGTAAAATATACACCCTACAGAGTGCAAATCACCGTACCAGCTCTACCAACTGTAGTTTACATTCCTCAACGACCCTTCTAATCCCTTATCGAGTTTGCGCAAACTGTCGCCAAAAGCCAATCACCGCGCGAGCTTCCTGCCGCTAATCCGTAACATTTCGCAATCGACTTTACCAACTCTACATTTCCGTTAGTAATTAAAACCATTGTCATTATCGTGTGACGAATTAACCGAAGGGCGGCGGCGGGGGCGTGGCCTGACCACATCAAAGACGCCGCCGGCACACTACTAAGCCCTAGTGCGACGAAGACGGCTGTAGAGAAAGTAGAGCCGAAGAGAGAGATAGAGCGCGCGAGTTTGTTTGTAGTAGTAATACGTGAACGGGTTGATTCAAGCCGCGATGGCGGTAGAGACGCCGAGGTATCGATCGATAGTTATCGATAATATCGAGCTGAGCTGGTCAGAGTGATGCATGATTAGTGGCCCTTTGAAGTATGATTGCTAATTGCTATGCGTTCTGAAAAGCTTCGATGGCTGAGTGGTTAAGGTCGTTGCTTGCCATGCAAGAGGTCGCCAGTTTAAACCCCGACCCGTAACACTGTGTTTTTCGAATTTGAAATATATATGTAGTATTAATTGACGCTTTAATGGAGAAGGAAGGAAAATATATTTACGTATATTCGTGAATCCACTGTTGATTCTGATATTTTTAACACATAATGTTTTACGAATAAAACTCACGTAATAAATGATTTATACATTATTATTTTACAACGTTAAGTTTAAAAATTTGGAAAACATCGAATTCATTACCCCGCCTGAACGGGGACGGGTACTTGAACCACCGGTCCGAAATCGCGTTGGCTGCTCTAACCACTGCGCTATCCAGGTGCTTATGCACTGTTCAGGCGGGGTCATGAATACGATTTTTTTCAAATTTCAACATTTATGTAGCAGAAGAATTTTTTTTAAGTGCCGTCTTTACCCAAAGCCTTCTTTAAACCTTTACATATTGGAGGCCTTGGGCATTTGAGATAATGAGGACCTTAATCCTTTGAATGAAAACTATTTTGGTACACAAAGAAAGTAATGGTAATAATATTGATTATCGTTTGGTGATCTGGCAGGAACTGACTTTGTATTAGTTCAAAGATTCCTTATCGATCGCGGGGCCCTGGGCTCTTAGCAAAGTGCCCACTGGGAAAGCCCTGTCTACCTATCTGGGACATTCATATCTGGGACATTTCCATACACAATCATCTGACCACAAATTAAGCAGAGCTTGTACTATGGGCGTTAGAGACTGATATATATACAAAGATATTTATAAATGCCTACATTATGTACTTAAATACATTTTCACACCCAAAAACGGAACAAACACCGATGTTCATCACACAAATATTTATCCCGAGTGGCAATCGAACCCACGACTGTTGGAACCGTCAGCCAGGGTCACTTATCACTGTTCCACCGAGCACCCACCTTTTCAATTTTTTTGTTAATTGAAATTGAAAAGTAATCGTACTATTTAACCTATCGATATCGCACAGCCTCCGCATGCACGGCCCTAGCGATAAATCTGCGCCGCTAAAGAAGCTTACGTCATTGACGTATTGTTTATAAATCAGACGGAGAGGGCGCGGGCGGCGGCGGGACACGATAGATGACACTCTTATGCTTTTAGATGGGGAATCAGAAGCTTTTAACTCGGTATGACACTCTGTAAACACTAACGCTTGAACACTGACAGGGCAATTAAATATTTGACATTTTAAACGAAGCATCAATAAAAAAAATATCGCTTTAAGCAACTATTGCCGCCGATAGACAGGATAGATTATGCTTTCAGATGGGAAATCAGAAGCATTTGACTCGCTGTGAACACTAAAGCTTGAATACTGACAGGACAAGTATATTTGAAATTTTAAAAACGTTGCTACAATTTTACACGTCAGTTCAATCGGACAACTAACCATGTATTGTAAGGTGTCCGTTGATTTCGGCCATGGCGGCCGATTTCAATTGAGATCAGCTGCAGCAGTGCGCAGGACATACTAAAGTGCACAAGTGTGCGCGCAAACACAAGTGCACACTCGGTTCCCTCATAGTTCGGTGAGACGGCAATCCGGCATGACCGATGAGACATCGGGCGCAGGGCCACCAGCTTAAAGTCCTTTCCGAGGCACGGGCTTGCAACCGCCAACTTCCTTACCCCGGGCCGCGCAATTTCACAGAAAAAACTCACACAAATTTTGCCCGACCCCGTACCTACTCGAACCGGGGACCTCTCGGTCCTTACGCAGCGATTTCTACCAATAGACCAACGGGGCAGTTGATCATTATTGTATGACCAATTTTTAAAGGACTTTTGAAACTGGAATATAAAAAGCGTTAAATCAACGATCATATATTACGAATATTATCTATTCTCAGTATTCTCAGTAGTCTCAGTATTTGGCTTTGGCTAGGATTGTAAATTTTTGAAATGGATGTAGTTGAGAAACACAGCAATAACAAACTTTCAAAGTATTTGTGAATCTTTTTACAGCCCAAAAAATACACATACAATTTATTAATTATATAACACAAAAATAAATATAATTATATTATATCCGTAGTTTGTACTATAAAACTAATACGCAACTTGGCATATTTTTTTTTAAATAATAAGCTATTGTGCTGAATCATTTATAAGAAAACTTTTTTGTTTATACAAAAATATGAGCTTTTTATAGTAAAGCTTTGTTTGTAGGTGCCAAGCCAACATAACAAAATAATCCTTGCGTGACAGCTTGTCACTAAACAAGTTAAGCGAACACGAACCTGATTTAGATTTAGGTTTTGTTGAAAAGTTTTACCGCTACAGTGATCAATGTAGAACTACAAAAGACATATACGTATATTACAAATGGCTACCGAAAAAGCTCCCATTATTAATTTTAGCACCGCCTAAGATTTCCAGATAAACGAAAAAATCAATCGCACCACAATAGACGTCCCTAATTCGATAATTAACAGGTCCCAGCCATTAAATCGAATTATCTATGACACGTTCACTTTGAGAAGAAAAGCTAACTACTCATTAGGTCTAATACGTCCAAAGTACTAAGAGCCCTCAGGATGGAGCAATCGTCCCTTTGAGGCCAAAGATTCAAGGTGATTGGAAGGCTGGGGCGGATAAAGATAAACTGGTGGGTGGTAATAGAAAGATTGCTGAATCACTCTGGTAGACATTTCAACGTTCAGAAGTGGTAAGGCTCAGCCAGTGTTCCCACGATCGCAAATTTCGATAAAGACGCCACATTTATGTACAAGATAATGATTTTGTGGGAATCTAAAAAAATGGCAGCCAAGTAGGAATGACGAGAGGCGGACGAAATGATTAATTATTTCAACCAATTACTTAATTAAATGGTCCAATTTACATGATGGGGTGACGTGTCTATCATTTTTCTTGCTTGGCACACCCAATGGTAATGTTTTATCGGGTAACCTTGTATGTTTATTCACTTTTACTACGTATATATTGTGGCTAAATTCAGGTAAACTTAGACACACTTAATCTACGTTGAGGCGACAGGTGATAACTCAGTACTGAAGTAATTACTTCGTTTGTTATTTTCATTGTCTTGTCAGTAGCTCTTTGCAACTTGTAATTTACAGTTTAGATTGTCAACTTTTCAATTTTACTGCCTATGGTAAAATAGTATGCATAACTGCATAAAATGCGTATCATTTTAATAAAGTTTTTATGCTTTTTCTCGAAAAACAGTTTTTTATGTTGAGGCCTCGCATCTTGAGTTCTCTCACAGTAGTCATTAATTTTGTCGTGCACAAACTGTCACAACAAGCTAGCTATATTGTAAGGGACAGTTGTCACAAAATTACGAAGACCACTGTCTCATAATCGTACAGATGCAGACCGGCTCAATTTTACATTTGGTTTGGCCCCTGTCTCTTGCGTCACAAGTCGCGGGTTCGGTCAGGTGATATTGTCTGCTATTTAATATTTCGATTTCTAAGGCGCAGTGAGTCCAGGCCGTGTTTTTGCAGAGCCGGTAACCTTGTCAAGAGCGCAGGTTTGTCCGCCCGCCAGCCCGCCCCATAGCGCGCCGGTAATTAGCGATCATTTATCTCCGCACTCTGTCAAAACTGTGTCGCTCGCCCGAAAACATTTTAAAACATGCCATAATTAGCCCCCACTTGATTAATTCGAACAACAAAATGAGCTCTTTGTACGTCAAATTTCGGGTCCGAGGTGTGAATTAGACGATTTTTCTCTCTGATAAAGGTTGACGGATGGAAAATGTACTTTTGTGTTAATTATGCACGGTTATCTGTTAAATTTATTTAATAACACGCCGCCGTGGTCAGGTGGCGGCCGGTTCTCTTTGGTTTGATTAATGATATTAAAAACGTTTGGTACTTTCCTAGTTACGAATAACAGGCTAATTTGACTGGTCCAATCATAATAATGCGGTAATTTTACTCGTTTATAAGGTAAGGTAGTATTCTTTAATATGTTCCAAATAAGGCATGATAAGTATGTAATTTTGTAGGTAGGTTTATCTAGCAACCTCAATATTATAAAACTTAGCTGCGACAGTATAATAACTAATTATATTTTTTTTACCAAGAGCCGCATTATGCCGTTCACTTGCATTATAAACAAATCATTTCTCGATACAAATTACCTTCATTTGAATTTATGTAAAGGCCTTATATTGAATACTTCGCATCTTGAACACTTATCGTATTTAATGGTAGGAAAATTATCACTCCCAATGCGGCCAATTGAAATCGGCACACAATGTGATACCTTGAACATCTCGATAAAAAAAATTAACATATGAAACAGATATAAGACCGAGCAGACAGAAAGGGCTGCCCAAATTATCGCGCACAATACCGCGCCGACTACGCAACCGCTCATTTTCTTTTTATGCCTTTTACCATTGGCCACCTATTGTGCGCCAGCGCAGCCCAGAATGACCTAACCGGAAGGTCTTTAGCTGTACGCCGTTTGAATTTTCGTCTTCTAAATTGTACCTTATTATATGTTTCCATTCACAGTTCGCCTTTGAAGTTACACCGTGTAAAAATGTAGTTACAATACAATCAGCCATCAGTTGGGTTACTTGCGTCACCGTTTCTTGTGATAGGTACCAGGTTTCTTGTCAATTTGGTATCATACTGTCTGTCCAAATAATGTAATATCAAAACCGGGTCCGAAGCATTTATTTAGTAAAAATTTATTTAATAATCATTGGATTTAATTACACATGGAAGTGAAATTATAATAGAATTGTGAAAACGCACATTCCCGGCTATGTGAACGGGGCTCGAACCTACGACCTCTGGACTATCGCGATCCCAGATCGCTACCAATTATAGTACCGACAACGTTAGTCGTGATTGCGATTTTTCCGTCTTTCCCCGCCCCTGGTGGTCCACCGGCATTGATCAATATTTCTGTCGGTTTACATTTCTCTATATTTACATATCAAATGGACGAACTCTGGACTTCCCGATCAATAAAGCTAAATATAGCATTACAATTTATTTAAAACAAGGGTAATTTGGAGTATTACAAATACAGTGTTTGGAATCTCTTTTTCAAAAAATAAATAACTCCAAATATAAAAGATCAATCAGACAGTTCAGCTCATGATCGGTATCTTAATCTTTTGATTCTGTCAATTCCAAAATCACAAAATATCCAACGTTCCAATAACGAAATTGATTCCTACTCAATTAAAAATCAAATCTCGAATCCTACTATAAAAGCAACCTGCCTGACCTCCACTTAAATTCCCACAAAACCCGATTCAATCACAAATTCAGTTCTACGCGTTGAAAGCGTTACAACTAATTGATAACCCATTAAGTACTTGCCAATGATCAGGGCTCGCGCTATTAAACCTTGTCAATTTACATTGTCTCGTGAGTAACAGCGCATTCCCAGCGCGATTGTGAGGCGTTATAATGACAGGAGGATGACGTATGGATTTGTCGCTTAGGGCGTTTGGAGGCGCGCGCCGGCGGCACATCAAAGAGGTGGGCTCCTTTGATGTTGCCGCGGTGCCGCCCTCAGTGCGGTGCGGTGCTCTGGTTGTCGATGAACTAGATTGGACTTGAAGATGCAGGTGTCGATGGTGAGGATTGAATTTGTCTTTGGTTGCATATACGCAATTCAAATCTAAACCATCGACGAACCTTAAAGCTTTACCTGAGTAAAAGCTTTCAGGGTTGTAAAGTATCAGGTTCAAAAATAATAACTATTTTCAAACATCGCAGAAATACAGACATTTATAATCACCATCTGATCAGATTTCTGCTGTCCCGAACGCTGTAATGTGGTCGAAACGTTGAGTTAAATAAAACTATCTTGATAATCATATAACACGTGTAATAACAACTTTCAAAGTAGTTTTAATTCAAATTTGTAGTATTCGCGTAGGTATGTAAGACAATTCTATGTGCACATTAATAAAATGTATGTGTATTTTTAAACTAATATCAAGAATTTTAGACTCTCTTAATTACAGTTGATGACGTGACGTCATAAACATTAACGCACAATGTTAATATATTCAATATCTAAGTAGTAACATGTACAACACTTACTCACGCATGCATCATATTTACTCACAGGAGTACTTTGACCGCATCGGACCAAACAATAGATTTGGTACTTTATCGATACTCCTTATCGATATCGACGTGTCGGCAGCGCGGCCACCACCGCAAGGTAATAAAACGAATGAAGCACGTATTTTGACGTGGAGCGGCGCTTCTGGTCACCCATCCCCCTCTGGCCTAGCGCGCCGTCCCGCTCCCACGTCCCGAGGTGTTCGGCCAGCTATTATAGCTCGGCTGAGGCTTGCTATAAATTATGGTGCAATAGTGCCTATTCTTTTGGACATAGCTCGGTTAGGTTAGGCGAATCTGACGGATTCATTTGCTGTGATGGCTCTGTATTATCCTAGATGGGCGAGACATGACTGGGCAGCGCGAGCGATGGTTTTAGTGTTTATCTGTTATTCGCTTTACAAGTAGTCTGCCAAATACGATTTGTCCGGGAGTGGATTATGGATAGGCTATTTGGAACGTTGTGGGTATCTGTTTAGCTGTAACTGTAAACGTGAAAAGTTTAATATGATTGAGTAATGTTCAAAGCATCAGTCAATACATACTACCAAAGAAATTATGGAAGATTAAAAAAATTAAGTGTATAGTCGATATCATTTCACATGAAGTTAATATACCTATCTGAGATTTATTTATTTATTTATTTATAAGGTCTGCCAACATTTTAACACCACAACATAAAATTAACAACATTAGCCTAAAAATTATAAATTTAGTGAAAAAACACTTACAGGCAAACACAACTTGCGTACACAAAAAAAAAACAGTCAATCTGGCAACAATAGCAACAGCATGTGAAAATTTACATAACTACAAAAACAATAAAAAGGATATATATAAATAATAAATAAATATTAAAACGACGTTAATAACAATTAATTATTGCTACAAAGATTATACACACACAATCAGGAAATAATTAAATATAACATTTTTTTATACATTGTCGAAGTGGGGCCATACAAATTAATAGACGTACAAGCATTGTTGTAGTCGTTGCACATTCTGTAAAAAACACTATGAGTGCCCAAATTAGTCTTACATTTTTTTAATGAAAAGGGTTTGAAGTTAATGATTCTAGAATTTGGCCGAGGAATTTTGAAATTTATTTGGCTGACCAATTTAGGACAGTCGATAAGGTTATTTAATATTTTGAATAACAATACTTGATCAGCTACCCATCGACGGTTTTGTAGTGAGGAGATCTTAAAAAAGTTCAGTCTATCCTCATAACTGACCAACTCATATTTTTTGCCTTGATGCAAACACAGGAAAAATAAAAACTTCTTCTGCACCTTTTCCAAACGATCACTATGACACTTATATTTTGGGTTCCAAATACTCGAGCAATATTCTAAAGTGCTGCGTACCAATGCGAAATACACAAATTTTAGAGCAATGGAATTTTTAAAATGTTTACAATTTCGCCAAATGAAACCAAGAATTTTATAAGATTTTGAAATAATATGATCGAAATGATTAGTAAAGGAAAGTTTGCTGTCCAAGATGACCCCTAAATCACGGATGACCGTAACTTCTTCCAATGTTTGAGAGTTTATCGAGTAAGCGGTTGTCAGAGGACAACGCTTCCTCGTGAATTTAATATGCTTACATTTGTCTGGATTAAGTGGCAATTTGTTAACTGAAGACCACGTAGCTATTCGATTGAGATCATCTTGTAGCAATAAAGAGTCATAAGGGTTATGAATTGATTTGTAAATTTTTAAATCATCTGCATATAACAGACATTCAGAGTGATGAATAACCTTTACAAGATCGTTAATAAATACTAGAAAAAATACTGGTCCTAAATGAGAGCCTTGAGGAACGCCTGATGTAGCGTAAAAAGGATTTGATTCATACCCAGAAGTGACGACCCTAAGACATCTTTCAGTGAGGTAAGAGCGGCACCAGCTTAGGAGAGAGCCATGTACACCTGCCAAATGTAACTTGTTGATTAGTATTGAGTGATTTACCTTGTCAAAAGCCTTGCTTATATCAGTGTATACAGCGTCTACCTGTCGTCCCTGATCAAGCTCATGAGATAAATCAGCTATGAAACAAGAAAGGTTTGAAACAGTTGACATATTTTGGCGAAAGCCGTGTTGTTGAGGCACAAGGATAGGTTTAAAGATATAAGTAAAGTACGGACATACCAGTGATTCGAAGAGCTTGGAAAAAGCAGAAAGCAGTGAAATTGGTCTATAATTACCGACATCATTAGAGTCACCCACCTTAGGAATTGGTACCACGTTGGCTTTCTTCCACTGTTGCGGGAAAAAGCCAGAAGACAGGGAAGAACCGAATATGATGTGAAGAGGGTAAGAGAGGCTTGATGCGCAATTGCGAAGAAATATAGCCGGTATACCGTCGGGTCCAGCCCCTTTAGCTGGATCCAACCTTTTCATGGCTTCCTCAATTGAAACAGCAGATATGTTGATGTTACACAAAAAGTTATTTGAAGAGAATACATTTAGATTTAAAAATATCCTACTCAATGAACTCAAGATTGTAAACACACATATAATTAGTTTGTAAGTGGTTACAAATATACTCGTACCTACTTACCAAATAGATAAAACACAAATATGTTTTAACCATAAACACTTAATCTTGATATTTTGCTACACATTTGACTATTAGGCTAGAGTATAACTATTCGAAATGTTCCTTCGTCATTAAAAATGTATCTTATTCGTTTGAGCTTTTTATGATTAGAATAATAAAAGTAAAATTTAAATTATAATTGAAAGCGCGGAAGTCGAAAAACACCCTTATTCAGCACCTCTTCCTAAAGTCAGTCTAAAACAACATTGTTTGACGATTTATTTTCCACCTTAGCGTTCCACCAGCGGAAACGATCCCCGGCTGGGATTATAAACCGAAGCTCAAATTGAATCGAGCTCTTTGATCCGACTTGTTTGCTCAAAAACTTAACCCAAAAAACGGGTCAATAAATACAAGAGAGGCCCTTTGGCGGCGACCAGGTCATAAAACTGGCTATTACATGTCCTATTAACGCCTATTTCGACATAATTAGGACTATTCCGTACCCAAAATGGGCTTAAGTTGGCCATTGTTTATGTTTTATAGTATATTAATATTAATTGAGTGGGGATCGAGCCATATGGCGGGGGTTGGCCAAACGGGTGGAAATATTGTATCGTTGAATTAATATAGAATGGACCAGTAATTTGTTATAATTGTTATCTGGGTGGTTGCGAATCTTTCATGATTAATTGGTTTAAAAAGATTGTGCCAAATTGTTACAGATTAGCGTACTTGGTTGATTCTGTGTAACTTTCCGCCCAAGAAATCGCTTATGACACCCATGTAGCGATTATTAAGTAGTCTATCGTTTATTGGTCTTATTGACTATTTGTGTCGGTACCAAATATTATACGTAGGGGTTAGTATTTTTGGCGTGAAATCTCGATAGTCAGGCAGATAGAGTCGCCCACGCGTTTATAATATTATTAAGAATGTATAAGTCGTTTAGGTATACCACGGCCAACAGTTTCGTTTTTTTTCCATTAGCAGGTACTTTTTATATGAAGACACTACGTTTGTTTTGGTCTTGATCAAAAATATGTTATGAATAATGTTTTATGCCTAACATGTCGTGAGGAAACGTTGAGAAAAGTTGACAGATTTGGAATGCTTGTCGGGAGTCCTTACAATGTATTTGAATACATTCAAAGACGCTAGAATGGCGTGTCTGTCAAACTGAAATTGCACCACCTCACCTCACCTGCAGAATAAAATAAAAAGGTATGACACTAGACGCCGTCATGCGAATGGGGACTTTCATGAATGCCATTTTGAATTTTCCGCCGACATAGGGAATATGTATCTTTGACACGAAAAGGTGTCTGTTTTTATGACAAAAACCAATTTACATTTTCAGAAACGTTGAAAGACGGAAAAATGCTGTCTGTAGAAAATTCAAACAATGATGGGACCAACCCAGCGTTAGAATTACACACCCATACACATTACACAGGTTATGATTAAATTCCTTCCAATACAACTTACGATACCTACATTTAGACTAAATCCGCAGCATCTGTTTTTAACGGCCCAGTTGGCCTAGGAAACCTACATATAAACGAATACCCTTCCGCCCGCTAGTCCTTCCGCGTAGAGTCGTTTGTCACGTAAAGCATTACTCCTTTATACCTACTTCTCTAACTCAAGACTAAATGTGTGCCAAATTTCTTTTAAATGTGTTAGTACTATTGGCCTAAAGGGTGACAAACCGATAGAAAAACAGAGTTATTTTTTCATTTTGTAATCATTACAGATCTATGATTAAATAGTCAGCTGCGACACTTATTTCAACTCAAATAAATACTTTGACTCTGACTTTGAACACAAACATTGCATATTACTCATAAATATTTCGTTATTAACACAGCCCCGCTAAAAGTCTAGGCTAAAGTTGCGCCTACGCACCATTCATTAGGTGTGATTAAAGAAACAATGGAAACTTGCTATGACCATACAAAAGATTATATCGCATATAAAATCGTTTATTAAGTCAATCGCTTTGCTTGTTTATACATCAGAATTAGTCTGTATTTAGTGTCTATAATGGTTATACTAGAAATTTATAATTAATATTCTAGAAATCTTATCAATATCCTGTTAGATAATTGGAAACAAAAGAAAGTATGCTTAATAAATAACGTGTCAGACAATTAATGTGATTTGATTCGAAATAATTTACGTTTAGATTTTTTAATTATATTGTTGTCCATCGATAAGTAAAGTTAGTAGATAATTATATAAAAAGGTTTAATGCTAAGGCGTCCGACCGATTTTGGCCATCGCGACCGATCTCAAAGGTGATCAGTGAACTAGAAGATAAGTGCATCGAACTTAACCAATGTACGATCAAGCACAGGACCACTAGCTTCTTGTGCCTTGCTAAGCACGGTCGTACATACGCCAATACCTGACTTCAGGCTGAGTAGTTTCTTAACAGAAATATCAGATACATATTTGGTCCGACCACGATTTTAACCAGTGTCCTCTAGGTCTTAACGCTGCGCTTGCAGCGTTGCTAGCTACCTGTGGGGCTACCATGAGTTTAAAACTTACGCGCTCGATATCGCCTACGTAAATATGTCTATGAAAAACATGTACAGCGCCGCCTGGTGGTTACGCGAAGAACTACAATCGGCCATATGAAAAAAACAATTCGATAGGTTTTTAACGTACGTAAGTTTACGATAGCCAACTCATGGTAGGCCCTCTGAATAGGTCAACGAGGCAGTCAGAAGTACGTAAGTAGGACTGTGTACGTACGAGTGTACATAATCTTATCTCGACTCAAAAACAATACCAATAATAATAATATGTACACAAATACGTATAACGCCGTCCACCCCTACTTTTTGTAGGGACGATTTGAATTTGTATGAAATAATCTTCCGACAGTAGACAGACAGACTGATAGACCTAATTTTTGTAGGACGTATGCATTGCTCCATTGCAATCAGGACGTTTAAACCACATTTTCATCATCATCAGCCCATATACGTCCCCACTCCTGGGGACGGGCCTACCCTACACTAAGGCGATAAGGCCTTAGTCAACAACAGACCACATTTTATTCAAGAATTATTATAACAAACCTACCTACCAACTTCGGAATACAAACTCAATACACGACACGACAAAAGAAATAATGGCAGAGAAAATAAAACATATTTTTATATAAGAGATAGAGACGTAGAGAGTGCCAAGCAAAAAATAGTTAAATGCTATCTCCAGAGAAACAAAGAAATACAGAAAATATTTGATTTTATCAATATAAATTTTACCATTTAGGTGATCACAGAACCGTTTTAGTTTGACTGGACATTTATGACATTATTAAATTCATTAAAATCACAACGAACTTAATAACTTCAGTTTGTTAACTTCAATTAAAACAATTAAGCTCACACAGCGTAACAATAGTTACGAAACCAATACAAGAACCGTTCCACCATACAATGGTTGCTTTAATATCTCTATAAAGCAGTGTTTCAAAATTACTAAGTTCATGAACCAATCACGCGGGTTTTCCACAAAACAGCTGTAAAACTAAACGAGTTGATTGGTGCGTGCCATTATTACAGTTTACAGTGCACACATGATTCAGTAACTTGTACTTTTGCTACACCTAGTGTACTAGAGAGTGTATACTTAGGTAAAATTGCTCTTACTGAATTACTCTACCTATGAGAAAAACCGCATCAAAATCCTTTTCGTGGTTTGAAAGACCTAAGCATATATAACGACAGACACACAGCGGAAACGACTTAGTGATCTAATATGTAGTAATTGATAATAAAATTATTTTAATAATAACAGCCTCAAACATGCCTTATTTTACGCACTGGGTTTTGTGATGAATATATGACTTGAAAGTCAAAGTTCGGTACTTACCTTGGTAAAGCTCCCAGGATCATTACTTGGTACACGATTACAAACACACTATTGCTGTAGCCCGGAATCAGGAATAGGTTTACTGGAAACCACGTTAAAAACAAATCTCAAAAAACCATAGTGTGTATGAACCCACTAAATTTTCTAGTATTTTGTTATGAGAACCCACTAAAACCATCATTGATGAAATTTTTAAACTTTCTAGCACAATCATTAGATGCAATAGAAGCTACTAAAATACATCATTCGTGAAACTATTTGCATCCTTCTCTAGCACAATCGCACGTGGGCCTGGAAGCTTTTAAAACGTAAAGCCGGTGGTCCTGCGGCGTATCTCTCATGGATCGGTCATGTCGGATTGCCGTCTCACCCAACTAAAGTTCTGCATAAAACAGTTCATAAACTGATATTTGTACATTTTGACCTTGAAAATTTAATAGTTGCGTACACCCTACAATATGTAGGTTTTGAGAACACTTTTAGGGTGTCAATATCTAAGTATTTACAGACTTACAGCTGGGTATCTCGAATTCCGAGATATTTTCCTAATTTGACTGGACTATTGGCCGAAATCGGTCGGTCGCCTTATATATTTATGAATGCTATATTTTAACCAAATCTATTAATATTCAGACCAGGGTTTTTAAATTAAATTTTTGTTGCTGCGAGCTGAAAAGCTTGCACGTCATCAAGCTCGACTTACTGCTTCAGTCATCAACTGTGGTCCAAGTTTCTAGAGCCATAGAATAGCCATTTAGCTGGTGCTAATTTGAATAATAACCTAACCTAACCTTTGAATTCGTAGAGATATTTAAGACATATTTATGTCCATCGCCATTTATATATTATGTTGCGTTGGTCTGGGAGCGGTAATGGTCATTTCGCAAAGGTACACTAGCTTTAGTTTACCGCATTACGCGATGTAGCCATTTTACTGAACGATGTTACACCTACATATTTTAAGACCAGTTTTTCGCTGCTACTTCGTCCGCGTGAGGTGGTTTGTCGCGCGAAACATTACTTCGTCATAGAGAAGTCGGTTAAAAAGTAGCCTATTTCAGGCTCTATCTATATCCATATGTCTAACAAAGTTCGTTTCAATTGTTGCAGTAGAGTTGGCGTAAAAGGTGACAAACAAACAGACAGAGTTACTTTTACATTTATAATATTAGTCAGAACAGAGCAGGAATAGTTGTCTGCAGCTGTAAGAAGTGCTTATTGATTCTGAATGGCTATTAGAGTCGCTGTAAATTGTGTATTAAATAAGAGCCGAGTAACGTTACTCAGAGTGTCTTGTATTATTGAAAGTTAGGCAAACTCAACATAATGTATTGTTTTGTCTCAGGAAACTCAGCTGATGGTGCAATAATGGCTAATGGAGAATTGAAAATTCTTTAGGCTGTGAAGGTACCTACAATTCGGAGAATAAACAATTGCACTGTGTTCTTCTTCTCTTAGCCCAGCCCAGCAGCAGTTGGCTGTCCCATACTTTATGCCGTAGAGGCAACCCGGGAAACCCTCTACCTAGGTCACAGCGCGTAGACATACAAATGCCCCGCGGTTAATTTTGTGTTAGACCAAGTCCGTTAACCGTATGGACATGGGTAGGTCAAAGTACCCACTAGAAAAAAGAACAGATTACTGTTCTATTATCCGGAAACATTTAGTTTACGAACATTTATTAAAAGCTTGTGTGATAATACCAATCGTACCGCTCGAACAACATAAAAGATTTTAACACAATTTATTACCTAAACAACTATGCCGCGGTGAAATAAAACGCAGTTGATTTAGGACTCGCCTATCAGAAGTCTCTGTTTACTTAATTAATATAATTTCTCACGAATATCATAATCGTAACTCTGCTCCTTTGATGTAGTTGTTTATTGTTTATCGCGGCATAAACAGGAATGAGTGATTTAGTGTCGACTTTCTAACACTCGCTTTATAGATTTGTTCATTTTAGATTAGATTTGAAGTTATGTTAATGCAATTTGTTACTGCATGATGCTAAGTGTACATTATATTCAGCGGTAGGTAATAGTGGAAATCACTGTATTATTAAAGACACACTCGTAACCGCAATAGTTATAGAATTTAATTTACCGGGAGGTATTGAAAGTGTTATTACGAGAAGAAATAATGCTTACCAGTTACAGAGTACACTACTGTTCACACACATTCATTTGAATTATTATACTAAACGAACCATTTGGAACCATTTCGAACCATTGGTGATCCATTATTTAGTTAAAAAACAATCGTTTTACAGAAAAAATAAAAAGATTCAGTTCTGGATCTTGTGTTGTCAGGACAATCCCATTCGATTTTTCTGGTCATCCACTCTGTTCAAAAATCTTTAGTTAACCATTAGCCAGGTCTGAATTAACGAGAATGAGAAATAATTAGATAACCACAATAATTCCTAATTACAATCGCTAACCACAAGCGCTATGTCTCATATAACCTAAGTTATGCATTTTGACAATAAGAAATTTCTATAAGCACCAAACCAATCCCCGCTTTCGCGCAAGTTATTATTATCACTGTTTCATTCCCGGACGTAACTAGAATTATATTACGCGTATAATTAAACCTGTGTGAAGCGGTCTTGATGCTTTAATCTCCCTCCACTAAACATCCTTTCTCGCTGATATATGACTAGCGGCAACATATACACGGCTGACACACTAACTGAAGTTAAACTACGCAGAAAGGTATCGTATGCGGTTAATAAAGTTTGTTATAACGTAACTATCTTTATTTTAGTGATAGGTGCGAGGAGCAATGGTTTAGTATTTTTTCAGAATTACGTATTGAGAATTGAATATTGAAAACTTAGTTTTTCGCCCGTCACATTGTCTACTGTTGCACTGTCTTATTGCATGCACAGGTGTACTTAGGTATGTATATGTTATTATAAGCAGTCAATTTCCTAGATTGAAAATAAATAGTAGATATTATTTTCAAATCTAAGGATAGAATTACTTTGTTCGTCGTATTTTAACTTATTAGCTCAGCCTAGTTAAACTAGAAACGTGTTTGGGAACAATTTGAACACAACAAAAACGGACTTGAACAAAACACGTCATACACTCGAACCTACCTCTGCCTTACCTCAGTCAAATCAGACGTTAAATAGATACTTATAATATTATTATCGGATTACGTTACACAAACTTACACAACGGCTTTGTTCATCGAGAAAACCTTCTGTGAAGAGAATACGGTTGATAATCGTTATGTGAATGTTTTGTGTAAGTTTGTTCGTAAAATCTGCTGCTTGACAGACGGCGTCCGTCCTATCAAAAGAAACCGAGTCTCATTAGTACTTATCCCAAATCAATTGATACACAAGCTATTCAAATAGGATTTGAGTCATTTGAAGGAGAGCCGCCACAGCGATCTATCATGCGATACCCACCCAATCATCCAATCACGGATCTCTGTCAAGTTTCGAAAGGATTGTTATCCCATTCTATGAGTGTACGGTTTATGTAATAATTTGTTTTTATTAGTCTATTTTCACTTGCAATACTGCGTTAGTAAGGTACCTAATTTGTGTGGATGCACAAGAAAATTAAAATGATATTTTATCATTTTGCAAAATAATCTAAGCGGGGCCTACGTCCCATGCATTAGTTACTGTTGTATTAGTATCAATTACTGTATCGTAAACCCTAATGTATTACCTATTTCCACTGATAAAAAAATTACGCATGAATAAGGAAATTGTTAACTAATTGTACGATTTACGTCTTGACGTATTATCAGGCATCTGACTCAGAGGATCGGGCGAATTACAAGTTTCTATCGCTGCAGAATTGAGAGTCTATCTCCGAAGTGTACGAGTATGTAGCAACGCTGTGGCGTCCCCCGCAACCCTGTGTCGCCCTCACGGCAGATTAAGCACGTGTCACAGCTGATGACGTCACTGACGGCTGCTCTCGTTAGTGCCCGATGTGGGACTTATGAAGGATTAATGAATTAATATGATGTCGTAAGCCTCTCACGAAATATACGTACGCATACCATTTTTATTGCGAACTGATCTGTAACTTTTGGTAACTTCATAGGTAGGTAGGTGTTGTTTAATTTGTTTCTAAGATATTTGTTCCTGTATGGAACTAGGACATCAATTGAAACTAAGAAAAAAAAACTTTCATGAAGCATTCACACGGAAGAATGGAACAAAAACAGAAGCCTGAAAAATACAAAATATGAAATCAATAAATCTTATTACGTACTTACATAAATAGGTCCACACTATCAAAGGTTTTGTCCCAGAATGTGTTAGAGCTACCACAGACGCTATATTCACTAAAACCCTGACATTCTGGACAGACATTCAGAACTAGTTTAATAGCGTAGTTAAGTTACACTCTTTACAGTGTTGCTTCGTACACCCTCTATATTGTGGGGTTGTAAAGGACATTCCGTTTTCAACCACGTTCATTAAACTTGTATGGTTGTACAAATACTGTCAAAGTGATAATTGCACGTCATTATTATCATCCACAATGCTAAGTATTAATTATCGGTTGTTAAGACATGTGCGTGCAAAAATATCAGGTGAGTAATAAGTTTTTTGTATAAATAATTTAATTATAGACTTTTTCATCGCATAAGTAAGTAGATAAACTATTTTAACATTTTTCTAGAACTTATAGCGTGACGCTTGTATATTTTAAGGTGACAAAACCATACAATTTTAAAAAAATAATAGAGTTTGGTATCTAATCGAGAGACGGACAAAAATGCACAGAAAAAGGTTTATAACTTCATGTTCGCAATCTCCTTTGTTTATTAAAAAAAAGATAAAACCTAATTTGATATCCCATACCAACTGACCCACATTCACCCGTCACCTCAGCCTTTAGTCAAGTCGTGCCAATTGAACCATCAACGAGGCCGTCAAAGTCGTCGTATAACGGCACATCTCATATTAACACGTCTCCAGACGTGTGGGGGCGTGGCGATGTGCAATTATGTCATTGCATCTAATAAAGACCGCTGTCCGGCGTGAAGACTCAAAGTCACCTCGCGAACTATGGCCCGTTGCTATACACTATGGCAATTATGCGAAAAAAGCTCTAACATCCAATATTGTACTGTCACTGTCAAAAGTAGAAACTTAGTTGACGATCAACTTCGAATCTAAATTAAAATTGATTTAGATGCTGATAATGTTTTTCAAATTTGCATTTCATATAAGGTTTTCGCAAATAATTAAATAACCACTATTGAACACCTATAGTCTACCTACATAACAAAGATATTCCGTAGAATGTGAGATTTTTTGTAAGGCCTAAAGTTTTTGCCAATTTACCACCAACGTATTTATTATTGACATAATAGTAAAATAATGTAGTCATCACTTTACGTTTGAGAAAATCAATAAATCATTAGTTGCCATACGTAGAAGGAATACTTTCCTTCAGACACATTTTAAAATTCTTTTAAAATATATGCTAATTTTGGCATTGCAGAACGTCCCAAAAGCAAATTATCATCACATCTGCCGCGCGCGAGCGTACCTCACAAAGCCTAGTTTCACAATTCCGATCCGGCGCCGCTAATCGCCCAATAAACGCCCATTTATAACATAATTGTGCCTTAATATACCCACACGGCCGAAACGCCTAAAAACATGACAAAACCACTTCATTACCATCCATTGTTGCGATTTCATTCCACTTCCAATGGCCTTTGTGCACTACATTTTGGCACGTCTGTTTATTTTCTCCATCTCTTCTTTGATTTAAAGCTCATTTTCGTTTGTCAAAAGATCAGTAGTTAAAAATTCTATGAAACATTTACATTGCATTTAAAACCATAGCAGCAAAGAATTAAGAGCGAAATTTTAAAATGTAATTCTTTTAAAAATAGAGTGCAACGGACTGTACTTACCGGAACATTCACATGTGCATTTGTATCGATTAAGAGAAGCGAATGTGCGAATGATTTATCATTCGAATTCTCTCGTTAATTCGTCACGGAGTCATTTTGTGCCAGTCCTGGGGGGCTTGAAAAAGTTAAATGGGATCTAATGTGTTGTGATTATTTTCACCGATGTATTAATCATGTTTTTCTTCCTCATAGTACCTTATGTCGTTTATAAGGGGTATGGGGTACGGAGTTTATTATTTCTTACTTTGTGATAGAAATTATCAGCGCTCCTGAAATTAAGAAATAAAGCTACATTTGTAGAGATTTCAAAATGGTCTGTTTTCATTTGTTTTCAAATTTCGATTTATCATTAATTGTTCTTATGGCTCTAATAAAGAAATGTTTTTAGGTATTATGATCTTACTTGTAATAATGAGAGTAATTCTTACTTGTCGTTGTGTTATTAGAAAATTACTAAAGTGATAACTTTGATTACTACGGTATGCCATATTCCGAGAGGACGTGGGTGGATTCGAAACGTCGCCGGTGACATTCCTACAGTGAATCTGTTTCTCCAAATTGTCTATTTGAAAATCATTCTATAATTTTTCTTGACTACATCTGTCGTCTGGGCTCAAATGAGTTTTGGACAACTGTTTAAGTTCCATACCTGCTCTAATAACGTGTTAAAATTAAGCTTGAGACACTGACCTCCAGGCTTAGCAAAAAAATATCAAACGACGCCGTATCTTATGAAGTGCCGATGATTATTTATATTCAATTGAAGTTCTTATTACTGAATGACTATAGAGTTTTTTATATATAGGCTCTCAAGTTATGTCAAAGTATTTTTATTAAAAATCACTAAAAACTTTTGATTGATTGGTTTGATAAGTACGTGATTATGAAGTACAATAACAACATAAGTTCATGTATACCTTTTACGTATATTACGTGTATCAATATACAGTTTGCTTCATAATATAAATATAAGGTACAATTATTTAGATTTCATTCAGATAACCCACACAGGTGTCTGACGGCAAATGCACACGTTGCAAATGTTACGTGCCTATAACCGAAGTACCACAAAATTCTAGGGTGTAAAACCACTTGAGAAGCCGTTGAACAGCGTTTAAACCATTTAATTAGTCATTAATATTAAATATTAATGAATAGGTGTAAGGATTGACAAAAAGCGGCGCATCTGTCGGCGTCGCCGGCCGGGCTGAATTAATCACAACTGACACAGCCGTAATTAAAATGATGTTTCTATTAATTTGCCGCCGTTTTGATAAATATGTAACCGTCAACATCAAAAGAGGGTTTGCAGTGTGATGTAATATAACGTAACTGCGACTTTCGATTCGATATAATTTATATTCGATTTTTTATGTATCTATTCATATTTTAGAAAGGGATTTAAGGTAAAGTTTACCATAACTCCTCCATTACCGGATAGAGTTTGAAATGCCAAACGATCATCACACCTTTCCGACTCTCCTTCACGAGGGTCAAATGTCCAAAGGGTCAAAATTATTAAGATATCGATCGTATATTGAGATTCAGATACCCTTCGCATATTCCTTCTACGTAATCTACTCAACGATTTGAACAGTAGCGGTACCATAGCTATCGAAAACTTACGTACTTTAAAACCTATTGAATTGTTTTTTTCATACTACCGATTTTAGTTCTTAGCGTATTACATACTTACATTGGCGATATCGAGTCTGTCACTTTTAAACTCATGATAGCGCTACAGGTATAAATTACAGGCATAATCACGTATACATCAGTAGGAGACTAGACTGTGACTGACTCTAGTTCTATAGACAGTACACAGCATGAGTAAACATAAAAACTTAACTATAATACTTCATACTAGGAGAAAAGCTCTAATGCTAATAAGCTGTTACGCTACAGGCAGACTTACTAAGTGTATTTATTGTGATTCCTAATGTCTGCTCTGTAAAAGATGTATTGTAATGGTCAAAACATGTTTTCACCGTGAATTAATAATAATGCAAACGCATTGTTCGTGCGTTCCAAAATTGTTTTCAATTCTGTCGAATTAAACAAATGATACGACTCCCCAAAAGAATAATTACACATCGCAACACCTTCACAAAACAAATTTCCTACCTTTCATTGCGGTTCTAAAACAAATGTAACATAATAACATCCTACGATACACTCCGTAATTATTTCCACTGTGGAATTGTTACATTTGGTATAAACAACTGTTTGGGAGAACCGCCAGTGTACGTTGACCTCTCTTACCTTGTACTTTTATATTCGAAAGGTGATCCTGCAGAAACTAAGTGTGTAATCTAAGGGGTGTTGGACAGAGAACTGCTGAAATGAAATACAGAAGGGGGAATAACAGTTTGTTTGATAAAATTCTTCGTTATCTTCGCTTTGTCCTATTTTTTTTGTTTTTATCAATAAATATTACACAACATCACATACATTGATCTGATCACGTGGTAAGTAGCTTTAGCATTTGTGTTACAGTATTCAAAAGGTTTGTAAAAGAAATTATTAATTTAATAATTTAGTAAGCTAATGCTAACTTTATTTTTTAGCAATGCATAAGTATCTTCGCCAGGTAAGTACTGGCTCTTAAACCGAACTGTCTAGACTTTTATCAATAACTCACAGTTTCTGTAATTAAAAAGTCAGCCTTTTTTCATTTATGCTCATTTCAAAAACATAATTATTTTAATCAACACTTTTCAGGTCGAGTAGTCTTTTAGGGAGACGGTTAGGCAGTATTCCTTGTTCCGAGCCCTCTGCACCCTCAAACGCAGTCTTCCACCCCACTTCAGAGCTCGACCTCAAATTGCAGTATTAAGTTACAGACAAAGGATCGAAAGCCGTGCTTCCAGATCCCACCCTCTATCATTGAGTCTTAATTACTGCCTGTTATTAACAGTTTGAACCCATGTTATTACGTCTCCAACAACAATATTTGCGTATTCTCGCGTTAATTATCTTCGCATAATAGGCATTTACAAGTTTTTAATTTCTTTTTTCGTGAATTAAGGCGTTTTATGGAGAGAATGGCAAGTTTTCTTGTGGTTTCAGAAACATCGTAATTACTGTTATGTTAAGGGTGATACCTACATAGTTCTGGTTGTTTAACATGTGGCGTTAAGCAATATATGTTTTAAACAATAGGTCATGTATTTTGCAGGGCGAGAGGTCTATAGTGGCGAAGTTAAAAAACTTTCAACAATGACATTGGAGGTCAGATTTTTAATATAAATTGTTATTTACCTACATGGGCTATTACCCAATATATCAGATAAGGTCATTTTCTTTAGTAGCATTATCAAGCCTTGATCTTCCTTAGGAAGATGTAGGTAAGGTATTAAATCAATAAAAATGGCCAGGGAACCGAGCTAAATGAAGCTATTACGTTATGTTTTTCTTAATTGGTGTTATACATATTTTGAGTTGTTGAATCTCTCAATCTATCAAATCCTCTATTTTAATACTTTTTTAATTTCGTTCATTTAGGAATATTTTTTTAATTTCGAGTGATTAAAACGGAGAGATCGAAGCCACGCGAGGTATATTGTAACACACATTCTAAACAAATAAACTACGGGTCGATTGATGTTGTTCCGGCAATTATTTATTGTGTACGGTTCATCACATGTTAGGATACCATAGTTAATAGACTAAAGACCATGAACGTCTATTTAAATATCACCAAAGTTTACATGAATGATTGACCTAGGCGGCCAGTGTAAATGGACCTCTGGTTTGTTTGTTATACCGATGATATGAGGGATCTCTTCATGGATGACAGAGAATAACGACCACATTACTAGAACCCTCCTTATATCGACGTTTCGAGGAATTACGGGTCTTATAAGAGCGGTGGTTGCGGTTAGTGGGCGACCAATTAACGTTTAACAAACTTTTGTCCGGAACTAATATTCGTACAGTTTTAACAATTTGTGTTTGAAGAGCCGGTGTAATTTGACATCGACGCTTATGGCCCTCGTGTACATGAGAGGGAAATTAGGCTGTGTTGCCTAAAGTGACTTTTCAAGATTTCACTAGTTCTACTATCCAGCTCCACTCCAGTACATTTAGTTGCACAAAATGTATGGCAGCAGAACTGAGAAGTAGAACTTGTGGGAATGTACCGATTATGAGGCTACAGCATATTATATCAAGCTCAAACTTCAATGGCGATGACGATGACTCCCACCCTGCCAGTAGTTTACACTTAAGTAGTCAATGCGAACAATATCTTGACTTTTTTTCTTGGTCAATCCAACCAGGACATTTCTAACAGGATCTTTCAAGTCTAGACTAGCCGTAACCGCTATATGTTACAATCCTAAGTAAGTTAGTATATAATATAGGTGTTGTGTGAGTTGGTTTTTCCTACTACCTGTTCGTAAATTACAAAACCATAACCACAGATACGAAATATTACGAACTTTAGGAAACTTGAAAACGATTTATTCTCCGAATTATTCGAGTATTACTTTACTTCTTAGTAATCGTGTAGCCTGAGCTTTAAAGCCCGTTCGGTATCGGCACGCGACGCTAACATCAACTCCTTATACCGAATCCATACACAACCATTTCTTTTTTCCACATCAAAGAGCTTTATGAAGCAGTATATAAAGATGATATTGCCATGGCAGTTCTGCTGATTGACGTAAAAGGCGAATTTTCACGTAGGTACATCTTGTTCTTACGTGGGGCGAATGGATTTCACAGCGCCATGTGAATAATAAATAATTCGACCCGACCAGGCTATGGAATATTTTTAATTACCTTGTGTTAGTTATACTTTAGTCAGCGATTCTCTTTTTTTGTTGTTCACAGAAGTACTTTGACGAAATGTTTCTAAATTTGGACGACGAGATTTTAATTACATCTAGTACTGTGCCTATTTTTCCTCTTCTAGTTTAGATGAATCAAGTTAATTTATCTTTTATCAATTTAAATTCTGGCTGACTCAATTTTAGTAAAGGTTTTCTTGAGAAAATTGCATTCAAAACACATTGGGATTTGTGACAAAGATTGTGACACTTTTGTGTAGGTAGAGTAATAATTTGTATCACGATGTTTCGAGTTATGATCAGGCTTACTTAACCTTCATAAAGATTTAACTCCTTATTAAGACAGGGATGTATGTAGCCTACAAATTTGTAGAAGAAGTACTTTTGAGAAGGAAAAACAATACTGTAATTTTTTATTATTATCTGATCTGCTGCAGTATTTGATCTGATTTAGATGTGTAAATGTTTTTATGACGATCAGAATACCATAATGGAATTTAGTAGTAAAAATGTGCATGAAGATGATTTTCAAAGGTGTAATTAAACAGAAACAAATAATTTAGAACACATAATCGTTTATTTACACTAAGTACCTAATATATTCACATAGTCCACACACTTCTTACGCTTCAGCACTTGTGTGTACATCTGTACAAAGCCTTTGTTAAATTATTTCACGGATATCTGTACTTTTAAAGAACTAGCGTTCATATTTTTATACAAATTAAAATTTTTGAAATCAAAGTTTTGTGGTCGATTGTACTTGTGTAACGTAGTCATACAATTTCAAATTAAAATTAATAACTATAGATAGTTGAATAATACTGCTTTATTATTTTAGTAAAAGTACTTGCGTAACCATACTTAAAGTAGTAGTGATAAAATAACAACAATATCGAACAAATTTCAAACTGGTACAGTTATACACAGAAGTGCATTTCAGTGGAGTAAAAGTCGCAGCATCTAAACTGGTCGTTAACAGTAGGAACGAGATATTTGCCACACGGCAAATTATATAAGACAATACATTATATTAATCATTTGTGGTAGAATTAAACATTTCGCCTGTACACATTTTGTGTTTCAACGAAACGGGATTATTTAAGTTTCCTTTCTTTGCTATTTATAAAAAAAACGCTTAAAGACACATACGTTAATGTATCTAGATTACAATCGATGCAAACAAATAATATTTTTTTCGTAAAATACAGGTATTTCTCTACATAGGATTTCCAAAAATGAAATATGAAGTTTCATGTAGTTTTTGTAAGAAGTTAACTTAAACAATTCTAAAAACGGAAATCATCGATATTAAAAATGTTTTGCTCTTGATAAATAATAAATTATTCATAATACATAAATGCAAAATATTTTTATATTAATTTTTTTATTACATTGTATGTTCTTGTATGTAGAATAGGAGGTACCTATAAAGTTAAGCACTGGGTAAGTTTCTACACCGCAATCATTGAAATCACATGAAATTACTCAGTTATATGTATCCTAATAGTCATGTTCTATACTGTTGGTAATTAGTAGTAAATAATGCTAATTTAAAATTAGTAATTAAGTTTACTAATTATAAATCAGATTACGCCTTTCACATCATTAGCCCCGATATCTCATTATCGTTATAAAAGTATAATTAAGAGAGTTTAATACTAATCGAAACTACCTATACATGGGTTTATGTACAAATTCATGGAATGGCTGATGTTACTGGTTTACGGATAAAGATAGAACAGAATATATTGCCAGTTTTGTTCAGTTACAAAACCGACATTACTTTCTAAGAATTGAGATTTATTGGTAAGCAGTAGGCAGACTTAGTGGATACAGTCGTACATTATTTTTTAAATCTTTATATTATAGGTACTACTTATTCATATTGCACTTTCACGCTCTCTTATCAAGATTGTCTTTTTTCTAAGCCAACTGGGTACCATGACGAAGCTTTCCATAATAAAGAAAAATAATTTGGTAAGCTGATTGCTCTACATATTCCGTACTCCAGTAAGAAAAGCCAGCCCGTAATAAATAATTTAGGAATATATCTTTAAAATATTAAGTACTTAAATAATAAAATCAACTATCACATTTATTTCGAACGAAGCTTCTTCATTTGTACAATAATACACTACACCTTCAGATCTATATATTTACAGTCGTAATTAAATAGTGAAGTACAAGATACTAGATTAGTGAAGGTAAAACATCTAACGTCACTATAGTCTGTTTAGTCGATAAACGGATATATCGATTGCACTCAGTTCCTTCTCGTATTCTATATTAGTAGAAATATCTCGCTCAAAATGTAAATAGAATATTGGGTATTCTACAACAGTTTATAAATACATATTATAACATGAAATAAATATCTAGATTATTAAATTTGTGAGTGAGCAAACAAATGTCGTCCTTAAATAAGTAATATTGCAAGATCATTTACGAGAGTGAATACTTCTACTAATCTAGATGATAATTTCACACATCCCAGAACACTTCGTCACTTAGTTCGTTCACTCGATGAGTCGGTATCGAGTCGATTAAAATCGAATCTCGAGTCGATCAATAATCGAATCTCCTGTAGATTTCGGGCGCGAGGGCGCGGGCCTCGTCTCATTTGGACGCGTTCACGACCAAGTTGGTAGCCGCCTCCTCGCTGGCTCCTATGCTCATGGCCTTCTTCTTCAGAATTCCCAAGTCCGTCACATTCTCAAGGAAGCTCTTGTGTGCGGAAAGAACTTTAGCGCTTTCTACATCTTTTTTTAACTCCTCCATATCCCTTTTTAGCTTTGCTCGTCTGTTTTGGAACCATGTGATGACCTGAGCATTAGAAAGCCCTAGCGAACTCGCAATCTCGTCTCTGTCCGCCGGCGATAAGTATTTCTGGTACAGAAATCTCTTCTCCAGCTCGAAGATTTGGTGGTTTGTGAAGGCTGTTCGGGATTTTCGCTTCTTCTTCGGCTGTGGCCTCGAGTTGAATAGGTTGAGGTGGTTTGACTGACCATCTGGAACAAGCAAAAATGGAACATTAGTTTATTGAACTAAGGTATTCAATAAAACTTATAAGTCTTATGTAATTATTCTTCTTCGTGTCCGTAATTGCTAATTAAGAAAACAAGAACCATCAAGATCTGATAGTCGCTTTAGAACAGAAACAGATAAGAAGCTGACGTGTTTTAAAGGTTTAAAATAGAGGATGGGGCAATAGACGTTAGTAGATAAAGCCAACTCTCTCGTTATCAGGTACTAAAACAGTATCCGTCTATGACACCGTAATAAACGGCCCGCAGTGCTAAAATGTTACTTTTCAGTCGTAAAAGCCACAATAAAACACCCTGGAATCGTTACATTTTAACGAGCACACAATCATATACGGGCCGTTTTAAGGCTTTTTAAAGAAAGGATATTATCTGTGCCAACTTTGTAAGAATATTTTTAATTTATTTCTAATAATAACTGTTAGTTTAATTACCTAGCAAATATTTCTAAACGAATGAAGAATATAACCTCATTCGATACGCATTACGTTACTTTAACAATCTAGCTACCAATCAAAATTGGTACGTTTCTTTCTTTTTAAATTTCCAATAAACGCAACGGAAATGGATATGTTACGGTCAATGTGAGCAATTAGTAATTATCTATAATCACCGGTAAATATAGATAATTCCCGACGCACATGGTAAATGTAGTGAATTATTCAAATTTACCGGTAATTATATAAAACTCCCGCTCGACTGTGGTAAATGTTGACATTGCTGACAAATATCACAAGTACTCTGCAATTCCAAGTGTCACAAATCTCAAATCTCAAAAATATATTGACGAGAAAGAATTTTAAGACTTCCACTGAAAATTCCCTGACAATTTGCTAATTTTATTTAACTCTATTTTTAAAAGAATATTTTTTCAAAAACCAAACATGAAGTTTGGTTTCTAGATACTTGACTGGTTTATTTTATAACTAGCTGTGCCCGTGACTTCGTTCGCGTGGACTACAGAATTTTACATACAAAAGTTTTTTCCCAGTAACTCCCAATCCCTTACGAATTTTGCAATATCGCGTCGCAAGTAAGCTTTAAGTCTATTAGGGTATCTGCATGCCAAATTACAATAATCTATCTTACGCGGTTTAAATGTTTTTTGAAAAGTTATTTATAATTACATACTTAACTGCATAATCACACCTAGACACGGAACAAACACCGATATTCACCACACAAATATTTGTCCCGAGTGGGAATCGAACCCACGACTCTTGGAATCGCCAGCCTGGGTCACTAACAAAACCATTGATTCACCGAGCCAGTCAAGTTACTGTTTTATTTTATTATTTGCCACATTTACACAAAGGGTATAGTAATTTTATATAATAACCGGTAAATGTGATTAATTCGATAGTTTTCACCACCTTTACCACGAACACTAGTAATTATGCATAGTTACCGGTAATTATACATAATAACCACTCTATCCACTTTTACCGTAACAGATATACGTGTAACAATGGTGGTATCTCTACGTCCGGCGACTGTTGGCCTAATTTCAAATGTTATTAGCATATTTCCCGACATTTCAAATTGTAAGTTGAGTAATTATTTTTAAAATTAACTCGTTATGTTTATTACTTCTCCAGCACTAATGGTTTTTGCACTAAAATTGTTACGCCGTTGTTTTTCACGATAAATAAACAGATTATGTCGCACTAGCGCGCAAATATCACGCTAAGCAATTTATTCACCGATGTGTTGTCCTAATTACTGTAATTTATAGATCAATTCATTATTTTAATGTTACAATTTAGTTTATTTAAGCACATAATAAATTTACAGATACCGCGGAGTTCTCATAGACCTAGAAACATACATCTTTTATGATTGTTTTTCTTTTTAAAAAATACGCGTTGTTAGGCATTTGCACAATAATTAAGCGAAGGCTATGTAGTTTACGGTTGTAAAGAGCGTATATTCCCCGACCTCCGTGGTCGTCCAGATCACATCATGCCGGCCATTTGCGAGACCGCGGTCAACCGCAAAAATTAATAAAATAATGCATCGTGCTTAATATCTCGTCGTTAACATAAACTGCCTAGCATTGTCAGCCAAAGACGTATTCCTTTGCTTTGAAATGTACACACCGCATACTTAAAACTTTTCGCGGTCGCAATAAGAAAATTACAAAAGGGTTTCGTTAAAGGTACGCGCTTTTCAAAATGGCCGCCTTTTATTACGCGCCAAATTCCATTCGGTCACCGTCACGTCCAATTTGGGAATTACAAAAGCCAATTCATTTATAAAATACTTGAAAACACCGACGGCAAAACGGCACATCCGTATTAATCATGGCCTAATCGCATCCTTAGCGAATCTGAACCTCAATTAGGAATGTATAAAACACGAAAAGTGCCAAAAGAGTCGAACCCAAAGACATCGTTAGGTCGCCGCAAAAAATATCCAATTTGAAACGGTGATGCATTAGCCCCGCACCTGACGAGTGCTCTGTGACATATCTTTTGTGCTTGGACTTGTGGTTTCGTGATTTTCCTCAAATTTTTATTAATCTAGATGTTTTTATTTTAATTTACCCCACACTTAGTTTGCAATAAAAACTTTGACTCGAAGGACCTACGCCTACTTATATTATGTCAAAGGTAATTGGATAATCTATTCTAGACAATAAAGGTGCTAGTTCTTTATCATGTTGTGAAAAAGATTATTTTGATCTACAAAATTTACTTCGATTATAAATTCTGTTAGATCACTGGTCTCTAATAAAGAGACAGACACAGAGAAAAGAGGTTTTATAATCACATATAGATAAAAGAGACCCTTGTAATTGGTCGGCCTGACACCTAATTTAGGATTTGTTTATTGTGTTTGATTAGTTTAACTCTAAGAGACAGCGATCACAAAGAGTAAATGTGCAACCCTAAACATACGTCATGTAATCTCCGACAGTTAATAATGTCAATTGAATTTCGAATTTGCACGTTCGGAGGTTGAGATGTCGATATAAAGGAAACAGAGTTATAAACTAGCCTCTTTTGTTACATGCGCTGTAAAAAGCTTTAGCTGTCATGGAGTTGGTGGTTAATTAATTTCTCAATAGAGTCACGTAGAACCTCGTATGTGAGATACAATCATCTGACCCTTTTGCCTTCATTCCGTACCTTCATTGTAACTATATCTTCGTTGTGCTTGCATCCATTGCTGGTTTTTCGTACGAAGACTTAAAAGAAAAGTATGGGTATGCGGCAATCTATATTGATATGAGAAGAACGTCTTCAGTTTGATGGATACAAATTGAAAATCGATGGAGTGGCAAGAGTTAGTCGGTTTGATACGCACGTCTGGTGCAGTTTTCGGCTGGTAAATTTATTATGAGTGAATTTTATGGCCCTGTTGCATAAAAACTTTAATCATTAGGAAGCTTAGCCCTTATGCCAGGTATTATTACATTCGTTGCTGGATGGAATGGGCTGTTGCAAATCAAAGACTATTGCAGCGTAACAGGCTTTTGGATTATGAGATGAATGTACCTACGTAGCAAAAGTAAGTTTTTAAAAACTAGTCCATGCAGACATGTGCTAACTTTACAATGTTCAGAAAATCAACTTAGCCGACTTAGGAGTTGGGAGGTTGTATAATATGCATATTCGCTACATATTGCTAATTCCTTCTTATATTATTTGATTTCTGTTACGTCGTCAGTAGTACCTACACGTTGAGAGTGAAAAAACTTGTGTCACTCTTCGAGCTTTAAACAAAAGGTAACAGAACGTATGGTTGTCATCCTATTCTACTATACCTACTTAAGGAATGCAATTTAAGTATGACTTTACCGAGCGACTTGCACTTGCTTGTGGTTGCTTGCTCCCGTCACACGTTCTCCGCTCGTGACGTCTACACAAAGCGGCCAAACGCGCTCTAACGATCACAAATTGAATGTTCTGTTTAAGGTTTTTTCGATAGCACACCTTGTTATGCCGGGCCAATCCTGGAATTTGTTGAAAAACGTCTTTCTCTCAGCTCTGGCCCTTTGTGAAGAGAGAACCGTGTCGAACCGGGCCTACGTGTGTTCCTGTGTCCACGGGCTTTTTGGCTGCGTTGATTGATTGCGGGTTTAAGGGATCAGCGATTTCGTTACGTCTAACTAAACTTGCGTGTCTAAACGCAGGCTCAGAAGTGATGTTTTTGTTTCAATAACGCCCTTTTCTTTTCTTGCTGGCCGCTGATTTTGTGTACGTAGAATTAAAGGCGGCAAACTAAAAGTTAGAAACTTAACGGTTAAAAGTATACTTAGGATTTGTTTTTGTCTTAAGCGTTAAGTTCACGTGGGCTTCCTAATGAGTTATCAGGTTAACTAAGTTTTATATATTTTCTGTCATACTCATATTTTATTTCTGTGTTGCCCTCATTTTGTTCCTATTTGGACATATTTTACAATGGGTTCGCTTTTATTTTCCGTTTAACTAAAGAGTTTAATTACACAAAATGGCGCTACTTTAACTTCCTAACTATTCCGAAACTCTTATCTGCTCATATGTAGAAAAGGCACTTAGGCGATCGTATCTAACAAAGTACGAAGTAAAGACTGCCTTCACGATACAATTACAGAAACTACGGATAATAACAGGGTGGGCACAATACGCCAAAACGAAGCGAGCCGAGTTGATGGCATGCATACGAATGGACTAATAGTTGATATTAATGATCGTTATTTCTTTTATTATTTCACAGAAATACACCGTGAAATTTTAGTGGTTGTTTTCCCGCAGCAAAATGATTCTGTCTTAGTAGTACAATAGATCGATGCAGTTTTTTTTTATTAAAATCAATAAATGGCAGTTTTACAAAAGTGATAAACGAAACATTCGAATTCGAGAACGCCAACTAACGCCAGTAGTACTAGCCGCGCTTCGACCTGCTAGAATTGTTATTATTATTTAAATAATAAGGCTGTCTGTCCGGAGGAAGCGATGCAGCGGAGCGTCAAAAAAATCTCCACTTCTCCTCAGTACAAATAAGTTATTTCAAAAAGGATACTATTGGAATGACAAAATAATTACCGTTAAATAATTAGCGATACTTATTTTAACGTTAAATGGTAACGATACTTATTACGGTACGGCACTAATAATCATCGTAAAATACTAACTTTTATTGTAAAAGTGCACATGCCGAACTAACATATCTCAAAAATTCGTTTCCAATTGATTAACCGGTAATTTTTTTACAGGTAAAGTGCAAACTGAAACTGTAATAACAGTAACGTAAATAATAGTACTAAAATAACGTAAATTTTAGCAACTGTACTTCTTAAGTATCGATACTTCATCCAGGCTCGTGTAACGTTACCATATTTTTACCGGTATTCCAGGCCCTGCTCTTCGCGCTGCCTCGATCCGGTCCGGTGGAGGACAGGCCTAATGATTCGACAGGTTATTGACCGTCCGATCAGCTGACTGATAATCAATCAGCTGATTTTAACTTACTACCTATTTACTAACAAGTGATTTCCATATTTCCTTCATACTTTACCGGGCTTAGGACTATCGTAAATACTTTGCCTACTAAATTACGAACATAATGTTTTAATGGATAAACATCGGGTCATCAAAAAGAAGAGTAAAGATTGTTTGAAAGTTGTTACTGAATTAGGTAATAAAGTATTTAAAAAATGAAAATCAACGTATTTACACTGATTTGAATTTCCTACCTAACCTTACAAATGTTCACTATTCACAAATTATGTACAAGTACTTACTCTTCCTGGTACCGGAGCAATTATCAAAATGTAAGCCACTGCGTTCCACACACAATCGCGCACGTTTTATCTGGTTAAATTATGATTTTGATAGTGTCTCTGTCACGTCACGTCTAACTACATTGAAAGCGTCCACTATCGCACTTTTCAACTCATCGCAAACTGCCCGTGATCGAGCAGCCGCTGGGTAGCGGTTACGATCGTCCGGTGCTGTGGCACCTGCGGGTTCACATAACCACATCTGCTAGACACATACTCCACATTCGAATAAACATAATGGCGATCCATTTTGACCTCACGGTATCGCGTCACGCATGCGTAGGCGGCGGGCGGCGAGCGGCGTGCGTGCGTGCGCAGCAGACGGCGCACGCAGCGGGACTGAGGAGTCCGTAGGTATCGGTAGTGCGCTCGCGCCCGGTGCGCGGCTCTATCAAAGAGTCGTCGCGGCGGCGGCGTCCTTTGTCGGGGCAGTCCGACAAAGGGCGCCGCCGCCGCGCCGCGCCGCCATTAGGGTAATAAATTACAATCTACGTAGGTATCTACCTACTATTACTACTACTATCATTTCTCACTGTTTCGAGTTAAATAATATTTTTTTTGAAAAGTTGAGATTTTTTTCTTACGTTTTCACGAAATAATTAGCATGGTTCGATAGTACTACGATGGGTAAATCGTTCTGCTTCGGGAAAACAACCACTAAAATTTCACGGTGTATATGACGCGCTCGGTGGTTTCTTTCAATGTTTACGTAATTCGTTTTTTTGTGTTACCTATTGTTATGGTGTGAAGTGTAGCTAAGTTGAAACTGGTTGCAGGTATGTAAGAGATAAACGGTTTCGCATATAATTATGCATCTTTTTGCCAATTAAAATAGTGCTGTATTGTTCATCAGTCGATCAGTTTTGACTTGTGGTATCTTTTCATTATACGTCTCAATTATATATCAGTTTTAAACTTATTATTCGCCTATGTAAAGAACATTGGTAAGAGAATATAAACCTTGTATTAAGTACTTTAAACATTTCGCAAGTTCTGCCCAGAATGGGAGTTTCCTGCACCATATGGCCGCTTAACTATAGGTCTTTGTTAATCTTGGACATATTTGCGTGGGGTTATTCTTTAAGGGATAACGTTACGTAGGATATTCCACTAAAAGTAAGCTATTAAGTATATAATCTCTTTATATTTGGTTAGATTGATTTATTCAATGTCTCTATAAACATTTAAACAACATTGTAGGTAAAGTAATAGATAGTTATATAGATAGATAGTAACGGTTACTAAAAGTGATTTACTGGTTCAAGCGCTACTTTTGAAAACCACAATCAATGGCTTAGTCTGACGAGTTGGCCGGGTGCCAGCTAGTGGTCAAGAGGTAAACCTGTACGGCTTACCTACTATGAGTACCTATATAACTATACAAAAAGCACTGGCATAACATTTTGTACACATTTTACTTTAAACGTTAGAAGAGGTTTCATTTATTATTGCATAGACTTTAAATGTGTCTTTAATTACTATTTTGAGTTAAGTTTATTTTGAACCATTATGTTATTCCTAAATCCACATCCATCCGTCACCAAAGCGTCCCACCGCGCGTATTTAATTAAACAAACATTGTCAACACCGAAATATATTGTGATACAAATACGTGTGACAGAGGGGTCTTTTTCAGGCGGCATTATCAAAATACGCACAAAGTCTGTCGCCACGGCTGAACGGGCGGTTTGAAGGCACGGCCTATTTGCGCGGGGTAACGGACTGCTTTGTAGAGCCGCTCATAATGGCCCGTGACACTACCACTGTTTTGCCTTCTTAATTAGGGATAAGTATCCGGTTAAGTGTCTGTTTTTATTTGTCTAGTCTGGATGAGTGTGTCTCGAGTGGGACGGAGTTGGGTAACGACGGTAAACAAGATAGATGCTTAACGTTTTGTGCTATGTAAAAATTTTGGAATAGGAACTTACATAATAGTAATAAAAGAAAATACTATTAGAAGTAAACAGGCTAAAAAAATCTCCTTACTGGTCGATGAACCGAATATTGCGGCGCCACTATTTCACGACTGTATGCTTTATGCTTCTATCTGTTAACGAAGTGGCACCACAAAAAAAATAAACGTCAATTTGACATCTCAGTGATCGCAGTCCAAGTCGGATCGAATTCACGGGACGTGAACAATTCGATGAAACTATTGGTTGCGGTTAGTTTTGGTACGGTACCAGGCGGTGTCAAAAAACATTTCGTTTTAGATTAGTTCCAAAGTTGATATTCTAAGAACATACTTTACATTAAGTACGGGATCATAAAGTTAGTAATAGCTTTTTTTGGTAATCAAATGAGATGCAAGTATCAATAGATACGGTTGATGATTGAATATCACAGATATCCGTAATTTTATGATAGGTGTCGATTCCTATCATAAAATTAATAAAAACACATTACATTTCATGGGATTTATTTATATCGGCATTAACTCATTTCAGACTTAAATTATTTAACTCCGTATTGGGTGATTTTATTCAATATTTTTAGGTTAACTGCTTAGTATTGTCGTTCCAAAATAAAGGTAAAATAATAGTTGGTAAACGGTAGAGCAAATACCGTTTGGTTTCGAGTGATCGTTATCGAGTAATCGAATTCTCATCGATTATATCGGCACCTCGGCAATGACGGCTGATCAGAAACAATTGAAATCAACGGGCCGTAACACCAGAAGGGCATACGTGCCGCGGTTTGTTCTCAATTGCGTAAACTCGATTTTTATTTCAACAAAGTTTTTACTATCTTCTTTTTCTTACCAGCCTGTTTATCTGGATGAGTGAGCAGGCCAGATTGCTTTCTTTCTATTGAGTGTTAGCGCCCAAATATCATGATATTTCTTAGCCATAATGATGTTATTATGGGTCGCCGTGTGAACAGCGCCCGTGAGAATGTGGTTAGCGGCCATTTCTTCTGTCGTCGTCTCGGACGATCTTTTGATTGCTGCCTAATTTTTATCGGTTTGCTTATCTATGGTACCTATTGCGTTGTTAGACGATTGCGTACCTCCTTTACCTTTATTTGAGTCTTGACTAGATTTTTTTTACTGAATAACATCAATTTAACGCGATCTATCTCAAGAATCTCGCTCGAAAATTTTTAATATTATTAAAAGATAGATTTAGAAATTCAATTCTATAATACATATCATGAAATGCACAGGAAAATTCGGTACCTTAAAATCGTAAAGCCACATCACCATTTCGGCGCGGCCATTACACGCGCGCGCGGGAAAACACGCCCGCCATTTTGATTGCAGTTCAATTAATTAATAACGCGTGTGATTAATAGTTAGAATTAATTCTCCCTGGCGTGCATGTTGGGCTCGCATTAGTCCTGGGCCTACGCCAAGAGGCACAATGTCTCATTAGACACAATTAGTATGGCATAAATTAGCTGACATTCTCGCAAGATGACGAGATTGTAATTGCTGTGAACTATTATTGAATAAATGCTTGCAAATGTTGCAAGGTGGTGATTAAGATTGACGTTTGTTTATTTATAACTTACTTTGTTGCACAAGATCTGTTTTAATTACACTATAATGCATATATAAGTATTTAAAGTAGGTACAGGTATGAGTGTGATTCTAAATCCCAATAGGTTTCCAATTGGCGGCCTTAGTTTTTTTTTTATCACGCTTTCTAAGCATTTTATTTACCTGTAGCATACCATTTAAAAAAAACGACTAGGTAGGTATCAAATTCCAATTTATTGCTTTATTGCATACCGTAATAAAATAGCCATTTATCTGCTATGGGGTATTATAAAGCATTCTTATTACAACTAGTGAATCTACAAAAACTGAAGAGCGGCCGATCAAAGCAGGCGCCAAAATACCAAGCGTGCATAAATCAAAGGCGCTCTGCTAATAGACCACAGATTCGAAATCCATAACAGTACACTCGGAACGAAAGAGGCGCACAGTGGGGCAAAAAGCGTTGTTTCTGGACAAAAAAAGTTGCACGCGTCGAGTACTTTGGCAGTTAGTGCAGAGCCCGTGACAGGCTAACGACTGATAGTTATCAAGCGCGCCCTCGGGTACAAAATACCCGAATGTACCGCGCAATCATGGCCGCCCGAGAAATTATGGAAAATTATTAAAACAACATGCGCATGTTAAGTCAATGTTGACTGCGCCGCGAATGTATTTACGGAGTTTGAGGTGAAGGGCAGGTAAGTATTTGTAAACTTGTTACAGATCAATTTGCATCCAAATACCAGTTTTAAGCTAAAACTGAAAATAAATTTCAGTTGTAAGTAATTATTTCACTTAAATATTTAAAAAAGATGACATTTTATAAGAAAATTGTTTAGGTAAATGCTTTTCCTCGCAGTTTTTTCAAGAAAAACTACTGGAAGGACGAATAATGTAGAAGTGCAAAATACGACCCTAAAAAATTTTAAGCATTATCTGGTTAAATAGGTACATAATTAAAATCCGTTATTTAATAAAAGCTACAAGAAATCAGCGATAATTTAAAAACGAGTTTCAAAATAGACGAGCGAAAATGTCTCACAGTCTGGTTTAATTGACAAGGGTTATTAAAAATAGATTGGTGTCGGACGCAAATAAATTTCTCGTTAGGCACACAAGTGGACCGTACGCCATACGCCATTTAAACCAGCGGGCGTACGCGAGGCCATTGCAATTTTCATCAAATGACTAAAAATATAAACGCATGTACACACCGCGATTATATGCTTCGGTGTGGTATTAAGATCAGGATCTCTACGTGAAAATTGCAGGTTCACCTTCCTTCATACACGTTTATTAAGAACAATGAGTCAACAATAGCATACTCGTGTGTACTTACTGCGTTTAACGTTACAATGTAGGTAACACATCACATGCTTTCTGAGTAATTATGAGATAAAAACTCATGTGTCGTACAAATGTGACGTTTAGATTGCAAAGATTTTCGAACAGATAATGTGGTAAATACGTTTGTACAGCTAACTGACATACCTCGATCGGTGTAACTTGGTACTTGATTCATTCCTTTAAAGAAACACTCACTTTGATGTTTCGGTGAGCTGATAACTTTTTTAATGCCTTTCGACCCCAAGTAGTCAAAACAAACCATTTTAAACTTCTCAAAGGTGCCACTTGAGTTTACGACGTACTTTAATTTTACTGCATTTGGAGACCGTTTACTAACATATTTTTTGGTATAGTATTCTGAAATATGTACTATATTATAAAAAATCCACGACTAATGTGATATACGTCTAATTTTAATGTTTTTAATATGCTTATCTATTGTATTATCACGATTCTCATTTACTTCATTGCTTTTTAACGGTAAATATTTATGTTTAACACATGATCTGCTTGTTATGAATTATAAACATTTCATAGGTAGGTGTGTCATACCTGTTAAAAGGTAGTAAATAGTCGTTCTAAGCCGAGTAAATCAAAGTCAACGACCCCTACCTACTTTTATAACTGCTATTACAGGTATTATAGTAAATTGTGTAGTTAAAAAATATAACGTACCTAAAGTACGTTTTTTATTTAATTTTGTAGTTTTATAAGAAATTCGTTAATTCTTATCAAAGCCAGTAAAACCCCAAAAACAAATGATAAGACCATAGAGTTACTTAAGTATTGTCTACGTGTAAATTGGAAATAGCTCCCGGAAAACTGCACAGTGGTTACACGACGTCGAACGCGAGGACGACGCGTGTTCGCAGCTTATGGCGCGGTAAATCGATTTCGTAATACATGTCTCTGAAGAAAAAGCTGAGAAACTTTAAACGAAGTAATATTTTACTTCTTTACGATAAAATTTGAATTGAGATAAAGGTTGGATACCCTTAATTATAGGATTTTTTAAAACTCACAATGTACAAGCATGTTGATATAATATATTTCATTCTAATTATTTTCGTTGTACTTATTAGTATACCTACAGCATAAAATTATTTGATCATTACGTTTTGCCATGCGTTTAATTAACAGTCGCACAGTGTAGCAACACCTTAAATAATAGTGCTTGTGACTTTCAAACGTCTTAAAGTGATAAAAACTGCAAAGTGACATATTCATTATGACAAATGACGTTCTAAACACACCTCTGGGGAGCGTGATGATATATCATCTGTGGATGTATTCAACGCTGTGTAATTATTAGCTGTCAATAATAGTACAAAGACCACCGGCGCGGTTTCGAATCAATAGCGTTATTAGTATGATTTTGATTACCTACAGCTATTTTTTGTTGGAATTTTTCAGAGTCTGCACCAACAGGCAACTATTTTATTGATATCTAACTTCCTGTCATTACTGGTAATATCTTAGTATTAGCTTATTGTATAATAACACAGTCTGAAAACTGCTGTTATTAAAAGGTACATTTTAATTACTGAAATAAATTTGTAAGTACTACGTACGTAATACTGAACGATTAACCAAGCGTTTTCTGTAATAAAAAGTAAAGTCCTGGTATTATCAAATAATAAACTATAAGTTTGTAACTTCTTATAATTTTACATTTTTTACAAAAAGTAAAACAAACAGAAACATATGTCACGTAATACAGATTACAATAACAAAAGCTTTGTGATGTTTTTCTTTTTAATGCTACATTAACTTAGCAATGATCAGGCGAAATCGATCGGAAAATATCTAACAATCGGGGTGTCGGTAGCCGGCATAAATCACCGGAGGCAATAATGTGGCTCGCCCGGGGAGCCCGCGAGAGAAATGTGGACGACGAAAACACTTCCTTTTGTCACATAATTGCCCAAATTGTTATTAGACAGAATAAAGACATATGACTGTGGGACGCGATGGGCACAGGGCTGCCAGTTTAGGGCTTTATGGGTGGTATTTTTGTATAATGTGAAGATGTTTTGAGATTACCGCTACGTAAAATTAGTATGAAGAAAACAACAGAGTCAAAAAAGTTTAAATGTGTTTTTTAAGTTTCAAATTCAAATAAAGTTATTAAATGAATCACCAATATTTTAATGGGAATATTACCAAATAAAGATTTACCCCAGATATAAACAGTCAAACTTTTAAGGTAGGTAAGCTACATAAAGTAATTTACTGCGGCTGCCTTCAAGTACCTAACATCTCGTTCAGTTCCGTTTTAATACGCATGCCAAAACATATAACTGCGAGTTTATTTAACAGAATCGCTTTGAGTTTAGTGACCGAAAGCTTGATAATAAATCCTCAATTAAGCCCGGAGAGATTGCAAATTCCTTTCCCCCGCGCCAACCCTGGGCACGGGAAGATTTGTCGGCTTCTCAGCTTCTCTTTATTTAGTGGCTGTGAATGGGAGGGATATTTATAGGCGGCGTGAGAGATGATCGTTTAATAGCGTGATTAGGCGCGGGAGCCGAATATTCGGGGGTGTCGCGATGGTGTCGGTTTTCATTGCGCTTTTTATTAGGAGCTTTTATGAGGCTGTAATGACAATCCACATGATGATGTTGGGTGTTAAAGTCTTTCATAAAATTTTAGTTTTTATAGACTGGTAAGAATAATAACTTCTTTTTGGTGTCATAAAAAGAATGATACTGAAATTGTAGTACCATTCCCAAAATGTTCCATCAGGTAGGAAAATTTCTGAATACCTATTTGATATTGTATGCAATAAGTACCTATTAGGGAAGAACCTAAGAAATCCAAATTACCTACTGCGTGATAACGTAGTAGAGTATAATATTTCAGAAGAACACTGAACTGTATTATTTTTATTTATCTTGGAATCATGCAACATTTTCTGTTATTAATTATAAAAAATAAATGTTGTTAAATATGTAGTAGTAAATAACAATAAAATTATATTAGTTAAATTATGACAAGTTACATAAATAACAATTGTTATTTTATGTAGATATACGACGTATTAATGATTAAGTGTGTTCGTGCCTGCAATGCACATAATACAAAAGTTTATTACTATTGTAACACTAAATAACATAATTGTATTGTCACTGTCACGACTTCGCATATAAAACTTTCTCTTAATAGTTTTACGAGTTTTGAATTGAGCGAAGCTACAAACATTTCGGCGCCCAATAACAATGAGAAAACAAAAAAAAAATGTGTGTGCGGTCCAAACAAATCACTGCCACATGTTACACTAAAATCCTCAACAAAACGCCCCAGTGACAGATATATTAGTGACGTTGCATTCACACAAAAACCACTGAGCATCTTCAGTTCTAAGAATAATCTTATCAACAATTTTGAACCCTATACCTTTACCTTAAAATCAAAAATATATTCTAAATAGGGAAAAAAAATGTTAATCCTGACGATGAGATGACGAGTCAATGAATAAAGGTTGGCAGTCAAATGTCAGCATAAGCGGTTAACGCACTCAACTATCTTTTTGGCATATTTATGTATATCTTTAAATGTTTTTGGTATTTTTTGTCTAAGTTTTACGTCTTTTCGCACTGTGCGCTCTGAAACAAAACATTTAGACAAATTTAGTGTCTTTTTTTTAATACGCTCATCTGTTCGGTGGTTTAAGTATTTGGTTCTTACGGGTGGTATGGTATTTTCTGTTTGTGTGGTCTGAAGCACTTTTTCAGTATCGTATAATATAGTTCGATATAAGCACACATTTTTTAAAATGATTCATAATAAAATCATTATATTACTGATGGTGCTCGACTAAAAATTAGACCATTATGAAGAGAGTTTTTACATTGATGTCATATTTAATATTTTATTGGTAAAAATTATTAAACTATTGTAGCGTTGAGATACGAGCAACCTATTTATCTTCATTTAGTTTATATAACCACAATTAGGCAAACATGTAACACATCAAAAGCATTTTTAAGGCGCGTAATTTATGTGTACTAATTTTGTCCCCTATCTGGCCCACTGGGCGCCACTAATTGAGACGTATTCGTCGTCCCGCCGCATTAGTGCTGCGCTATGATGTCCGACTGATCGCTGGCAGCACACGAAACGACACTAATTGTCATAAAATCGTTAGCTATCAACTTTAAAAATAAAACGCCTTTCCGTTCTTCATTAGAATGACATCTATTTGTATATTACTTTTTATTAGCTACCAAAATAATATTATTTGCTTTTACAATGGTTATGGAGCTAATTGCACAAAATAAACTCGGAAATGATGATTTTATTGCAATTTATGAATATATAGAGTTTAGCACATGTGAAATATCCAACAAGAAAGATTAACCTGATTTTTAGATTAAAGTCAATTCGCACAGATTTCAGGGTCATTAAATCAATTCGCATCATTGAATCTCTGTAACCTACAACTTAGCTAAAGCATAGGCACAATAAATCTCCACCTGTTCCCATCGAAACACGTGACGCTCCGTCCTAGTGGAAACAAATAACTGCGATCCGTGTCCGCAAAACCGTCGTTTTGGGAAACAATCGCGGCAATCAAAACGTCGGCGCCGATTTAGATTTATTCGCGCGCGGATTTATTGCGCTCACCCCACTGTGCGGCGGGTGACTCTGCGTGCGGATAGAATTTGTTTATTTATTATTTATCAGCTTTTGGGGTCGGTAACAATCTTCTTGTACGAGTTCAGTATCCTAAACAACAACAAAATGATGATTTATTTTCTTAATATGCCACCAAATCCGATCAAATTGGTTTAAACTTCTTATATTAGGCTAATCAGGCATTTACTTCTCATTGATTGGATATATTAAGGAGTTTACTGAAGGGTTCCATGTCCTTGATTATATGCTAAACACATTCGTGAGCATGTGTATTATTTGCATGACATGGCACTATGACAGTTCGTACAAAATTTAGCATAGAGTTTAGCATCGCTTAGCTTTATCTTTAGAAAACTCCAGCCTATGACTAGTTGTAGGTGTATTTTGTACTTTGATGTCCCTTCTCCGAAACCAGACGCTAGTTACGACAGCAGTCGGCAGTAATTGTAACAAATCGTCAGCCGGGGCCGACTCGAGGGCCGCATTATCCTTCGGATCGCCGATCGCCGTTTGTTTGCTAAAGGGATATCGGCTACCCGGCGACAACGCACGTGATTCTAATACAAATAACTGCCGTTGTAAACAAAAGTATTCTTCTATATTTTGCTGCGACGCATTTGTTTTTTTAGGGTGATTGATTAAGTAGATAGGAAATGTCGAACGGCAATACGAGGAAGTACAATAAGAGTTTGCAATTTTATGCTTTTTTACTGAAATCTTTGGACTGACTTTTACGGCTACACCGGTAAAGGCTTTCATCCCAGATTGCACTGAAGTGCACATTGTAATACACACCCTGACTTGTATAGGACTGATTACTTGACCTGTGACCATGTTTGTAGTGTGATACCACCACATACTTACTTATTTACTTGAATCTTCATATTTAATTAAAGTACCTACAAATAGTTAAATTACGATTTATCCATTCCTATCTGTCTCAACAAGAGAACAAGTCACACTAAACAGTATTTGCCCGCGTCGAAGCGCAGTCCGGTTGCTAAGGCAGCATCGATTATCAATAAATCAAGCACCTAGTGACACGTCGCGATAGAATCGATTTCGTGAAATGCAAGCTGTTTGCGGCGGCCATCGCGCTAATAGACGGCTTGACAAATGGTCAAGACTAAAGACAACCTATTTGCGTTTCCAATGAACGGGAAATACAGGAATGAAATGCCCCGACGGTTGTAAAAACAACAAAGGATTAACCAAATCGAGGAAGCCGTTTTGAATTGATGTGAATGCGCTTCTACCTACATGCATTTGGCATGCAACATTCATAATAAGCCTTTACTTAATTACTTAGCTTCTATGAACCGTTTCAGTATTTAGCCGTTAAAGTGCTAAAGTTGTAAATAGGGTAACATTAATTTGCATTTATAACCAGACCACAATATCTTGGTATTGGTATTAAATATTCGACTACGAATTTTGTTCCTTTTTATGTTCACATTATTATGTGTAATAATGAACTATCCTTTCAGTATTTGTTCGTCCAATATACTACCTAGCTTTCTGGCATATGCCACTAGATGTCGCTACAAAATCTCGTCTTAACACAATTTGCGGTAATCGCCTCTACTCGGGTGCACAGTGCTCCGTTTGGCGAAATTCAACGGGCAAAGTGAAATTTCGTTAGCGCGCGTTAAGGGCGGGGGTGAGGGAAGATTGTCACAGGAGGGGCGTTTTCCATTTCACGCTCCGTTCGCCGCTGATGACACCGCATTCCGGCCGGCAAATGGCTCGACAAATGGAGCGAGGGCGCAGTCGCAGACACGCCCTGCGACGTCATAACTGTCATCCGCTAAGGGCGCTCCACCGGAGCCTTTGTGCGGACAAATTGATTCGATTTAACACTGCCGTTCAGCTGTCTAGATTTTGTGTTAGGTGAAGCGGATGAGGGTTCTTGGCGGATCATAGATTCGCTTTTATCATGTTAAAGTATTGCGCATACGTTGGGATATTACGTTTTACAGTCATGAGAATGCTGTTTAATGATAAGAAATGCTACGTAAAAGTAAATTCTCACAACTTGTAAATTTTTATGGCAATGTCAGAATTGTATTAAGATATTTTTTTGGTTTCATATGATATGATATTTAAAAGTATAATAGATACATTTGTGTTCTAGAAAAAACAGAACTACAATTACAGTACTGATACCGATACCTGTAACAAGAAAAAAGGAAAAATATTTTCAAATGTCTAGTGATTCCATTCGACCATCAAACACCTAGAAGCTAATGAGCAGTTGTGTTCGAAAAATATGCAATCGGGAAGACAAAACTAAATTTCAATCATACTTAACGCTGCAAACGTGAAGCTTAATAATTACCGGTGTTCCTTCTCTACTTTGTTGGGACATAAGCACTCATTGTGGAACAATGGAAAATTAAAATGCCCAGTGTCGTTGTTATACATCTTTTTAAATAGCTGTGTCATTATTCGACTCAATTATACTTTCTGCTTTTAATTGTTAGTTTTATATTTTATGGCATGAAAAATGTACGTCTAATTTTAGGTTATTATTTGAGAAGCATGCTTAATAATCGTGGAAGTGGAAGTGTAAGTTTTATTATGGAATTGAACAATGGTCAGTTGGCTACTGCCACCATTGCGCGAAGAAAATTTCTGATTCGGTATAACGAGACATTTCCAGAATTCGTTTAATTTTATGATAATTATAAGTTTTTGCATACGTATTTAATCATTAAGGTATATTTATAATCATGTTTCAGCTATAAGCTTGCTACAGACTCCAAATATGTAGCCTCTTGAAATAAAATAAGTAATATGTTAAAACGTCTTAATTCTTTATTAATTATGTATATTTAGCAGTTATGTAAATCTCATTTTCAGAAATAAGCAAGTAATTGACCACAAAGCATTCTAGGTATTCTTTCCCTTCAAGTTTGTTTATCGTAATGATGTGACTACTAATGCGTATTGTTCTCAGAAATCGCACGCTCCGAGTGCCTTACTACGCGTACTATCACCGAGGATTGTCCATAGACAATTCGAAACAAATAAAAAACGCATAGGAATTCAAATGGAGAATGTGGATTCCAGATATGGCATGATTGGTAGTCCGTATTGTGGTTCTTGCACCTGTTTGGTCGCCTGTCACGCCGCTCGTGTCGACAAGTGATGTACTCGCTTGTAAAAACGTCTTTTGTCCGCGCCCGGCCTATTAGTCCCACTGTGCAGTGCGTGGTTTTGTTTTTTTATGGAGACAATATCATTTTGAATTAGAGGCCCTTTCAATTTTAACCTCACGTAGTTACTTTATTAGATTAAAAGGATAGTTTGATAGAGCTTTAATCTATATTGGAAAGTGTGCTTATTGTACCAAGTTGACAAAAAAAATCAACTACGTTACATTGATAGGTACCAATTTGATATTATCTTACTAGTACACCTAGCTTGGACTAGACTAATTAAAACCCTGATTAAACTATCGGATAATAGCAAGTTACTCTATAATCTTAGTATTTAGATCACACTTATTGAGATGTATCATAGTATATAGGTATCTATGTAATTAATAATACTAGGTACCTATGTATTTCAATAAGGCGGCTTCTATTACGGGTTACAACGGTAGGCGTGTCCAATCACGAAGAGTGATGCATCATCGGCGTCATCCTCGCTGCACCTGTGTGACAAACGCCATAACACGCGTAAGGGTTCCCTATCCTAATTATATTTGTTTTTGTTCTATTAAAAAAATATGATCACGTCATGTATGTTTGGGGACAGCCTAAGAACGGCAAAGTATAAGGCAGATCTTTTGAATTTCATAACAGCGGCTGCATAAAGGAAAATCTGAAAAGCATACAATGAAAAATTGTTTTCCAAAATATCATGATGCGTTGATGTTAGCATTTAAGTTACTTAAATTAAGATAAATTGTAAACATTGTAGCTATATTCATATTACAATCGCAAGTCAAACTGAAGTTAGATAAAAGTACAGAACCATAAAGATGAGCTTCAAAGCTTTTCTTTTTACTCGTATTGAAGCACAACACCGAATCCTGGTATTCCATGGTTGCGACCAATGTCACCGCGGGGATTCTACCAATCAACAGTCCCGATTCAAACCTGGCTGCATCGCTTGGTTTCCTTTGCCACGGCGGAAAAAAGAAAACTACACACCTTTTTGGGGGAGACTCGTTGTAATTGGGAATTGTCACGGGCGGAATGACTTTGATTGGATTATGTGACTGGTCTATTTACTGGTCATATTGGTTTCGGTCCGTTTGGTGTATTTGAACGCATTATGCTTCTATGTATATTAGGTATTTAAACGGTTATTTGTACATATCACGTGATGTACTAATGGACTTGTAGATACTGTGATCTATGGTACCTCGAGTGCTTAAGTCTTTTAAACACCGTAAAATATTAGTTGTATTTAATAAACATTATTATAAGCACATTGAAAAATTATACCTAAACAATTTCGTCGTGTTTTAGATTATAGTTCGCACATTGCATGTTATAAGTTATTTGATAAATTTTTATTACTGTAGGTACAAACCTTTCTAATGTTTCAGATGACACTTTTACCGATAACTTTTATTTCTTTCTCCATCAAGATCAAAAAGAAAGATGAGTTATTTAATTGTTTTACGTGCGGCCGGGTCTGTTTATGCAGTTAATCGCTCGTTGCAGCGATGGCGACACTGAAAAATGTTCTCATTCAGCAACACATAAACATCATCGGACAGGCGGCGGGACAGCTCGTTAAACGACCGAAATAAACAATCATTAACACGTGTTTATACGTTCACGTCGAAGCTTACAGACATCAAATACGAAACTATAAAAGAATAAGGGCTTTTATACTTTTTGTTATTTCATTTCTGAATTATCTTCTTACGAGACTGAGAAAAATTACATTACATATCAATTAATCTATTGACAAATAATTTGATAGTGTTAGTTTTCGTTGAGAAAATTATTGAAGTGTTTGAAAGTTCCAAACATATAATTTATTCCTCTTTATAATATTAGTATAGATAAATATCCTACGATATCGTTTTTTGGATTTGTATGAAATCATAATAATGTTAGATGTAGTATCTTAAGTATTATTTAATTATGTGATTACAGGAAAACTTCTGTAAAAAATAAGTTCAAACCGGAACAATCAGTTCTTGTCAATCCGATTCCACTTTTATGTCGCAACATGTTTAATTGTCTCTGTCTTCGTCCAATGAAAAAATCATACTTTACGCGCAACGATGCTTAACATCAAACACGGCATGTTAAATAAAAAGGCACAAACGGAGGCTAATTAACATGGCCGGTGGAAACGCGCCAAAGATCCGGCGACGTTAAATCCACTCGTTTAGATCTACAGATTGCGGCGGACATTTAGATTGGGTATTTCTGAATGCCAGTTGGACTGCAATCATTTATGTGTTGTCAGCCCCCTTTGCTTGGTCGAAGCAAAACAAAGCAAGTTATCATTCCATCAAATGGTCCTTTGAAGATGTTTCGTCGTTCATTGTTTGCAGTTACTCTTCGTTCTTATGTTATCTGATCTTTTACAGGTATTTACAGGGCAGTAAATTTAACAAAATTATACTTTTATATATGTCATCGGAAAATAACAAGAACCGTAAATTTATAACTTTCCTAGCAAAATTATAAACTTTCGTAGGATTCTATACGAGAGATAAAATGTATTATTTTACGCATAAATTCTAGGAAGTTTATCAATTTGAGACGTCGTGTCGTAAATTTATAAACTTACGGATATTCATTCGTAAGATTCTAAGCTTGCGTCAACCAATCAGAGAGCTGTGTGTTATTTTCCGTTTCATAAGGAGCGTAAAATTAAACACTCTTCTGTGATTGGCCGAACCGCATAGGTATGTGTTCATGTTTAATCGTTTAAGCAAAATGATGAAGGAGACCTTACGCTATACCTGAAAGGTGATCAAATGATTAATAAGAAAAATTCTAAAACAAACACATAAATCACTTTTTGGTCATGGTTCTTAAATTTGATTGACCAAATTTTTATGTTTGTAGAACAGTAATACTCTGACAAGTATCATAAACGTTTTTGTCCGATGAGCCTAACACGTGGGTGCGACGAATTTGATTGCACAGCCGATTTAACTGCACTAGCGGGATAATCCATTGTCACGACGTCACAGGAAATCGGCGCAGGCGCAAGCTTGCTATAATTTGTTCATACAAAAAAAGCGAGTTTTGATATTATTCGACTTGTTTCTCTTCTTAAATAAATTAAATTTTTTTTAATATTTTACAACATCACATACATTGATCTGATCCCGTGGTAAGTAGCTTAAGCACTTGTGTTACGGGTAGGTATCAGAATCAACAGTGGATACACAAATATACTTAAATATATTTAATAATACACCCAGACACGGAACAAACACCGATGTTCGTCACACAAATATTTGTCTCGAGTGGGAATCGAACCCACGACTCTTGGAACCGTAGGTAGTAAACCTGGGTTACTAGCCACTGTTCCACCGAGCCAGTCTTCTAGCCGAGCGCATTTTGGTTTTCCTAATCTGATATGAGGGCAGGTTAGGTAAATCTACCTTCCCATTCACATTGACGTGTGAACACTGCGGTTATCACCGTTATTGCATGGTCACAGTCGGACAAAACGCTCATGCGAACGATTCCTAATCGACACAATCGACAAACGCAATCGTAATCGCACCGTTTCACCGGCAGTTCCCGACAATCTGCCAAACGAGAATTGATTGTCATTTGAAATCGATTAGAATGATGGAACTGTGGTTATAGATGGTTAAAGACATATTTTGCAAATTGGCCAGCATTACCACAGAATCTCGAGATGTGGCTTATTTCGTTTGAGAATGCGTGTATTTTTCCTTTTTTAACACTTTTTCCTCGTTTGTTCATACATACTGTCCTACACGTCTGGTAATGTCCAAATGTTATATTACGTTTGTTTTATTGACGGATATGGATTTTTTTCTCTATGTCATATTTGATTCGTATGATATTCAAGTCAGATTCAACAGAGTAGCTACAGTTATAAGATATTTCTCATACCTACGCACCAACGCACTTGGTGACTTTCTTGCCAAGTAAGTAGATATAAATAGGCAATACGATTATTTACCACCACTTCGAGAACCAGCAGAATATGTTCAAATGGACACAATCACCGACAAGTGCAAACTGTCTGCTCTATTTACATTGCGTTTAGCTCAATTCGAGTCTATATGGTCGCCGTGGAAAATGGGCATCATGTAAAATAGACCTGCAAATATTTGCATTAAAATTTGTTTGATGCATGAGTCAGACTGGTGTTTGAGGTTAGAAATTGTAGAAAAAATTATCGGAATGATGCAGTACCTACATATCTGTGTTAATTGTGTTTTATCTTTTTGTGAAAAGTTTGTTTAAAAGTTAAGTTATATTTAAAGTTCGCTTATATTCACGTATTCTTAAAATATGTAGGTATATTGGGATGAGTAGGTAAATATTTAAGTCAATTAATTTTGAAATTAAAACATCAATGAGGACTATTAACATCACAAATTGATTGTCGGCCCTCTATCACGCGCGTAAATTGTCAAATTAAAAATAAACAGCGTTCGTCGACTCGGAAGAAAGTTGTTTAAGCCGAAAAAACAATCGAGGATCGTGTGTGACGTATGTTCCCCTGCGTATTAGCCGCGCGAACGCGCCCGGACAAGGCGCCATTGTGTGAGAGCCCCGTGTTATTGTGTCATTTTCCGAACCACTACCCGGACATATTGCTCCTTTATTGGTCCCGGCCGGGCCGGCCGCAAAGCCACTTCTATTGTCGATGATCGCTCCGTTTGAATTGGGAAGGGACTACTGGATATATTGAAGGCTTTTGTTGTGATCACTAAAACTTTTCGTTACGTGTTTTTTTTTCTTTGATAATATTTTTTTAGGTGTATCTAAATTCGGCTAATCTGAATTAGACATCTGTCATTTCAATCTTGCGATATGATTTTAATTAAAACTTTAAACAATCTATTTTATTTAATGCTGATTTTCAGAAACAGCCGTTACATTTCCAATGAAAATTAATTGTATCTAAGCCGTATCGTTTCTATTAGACTACCGAATTAAACTTTACAATTTGCACAATCCGAAAGCGTGGCGAATCCCCTAAACCAAGATCGAACATTAAGTATTAGGGGAGCAAGGGGCTTTGTTAAAACCCGACTAATTTTACAAGGGTTAAGTTCCGGGATGAAAACACAATGTTATCTTCCAAGATTGTTTTGAAATTTCGATAAATCCCTAGCGATATTGCATGCTTGCTATTTTTAATAAAATTGCTAATGCAAGCAAATTGTTTTGTTGTTGTTTTATGAACAACATGGGTTCTCGTGTCAGTTTCTACTTACTACTTATAATCGGTACTGGATTTGGTTTATTTACCTGAAACAGAAAAAAGAAAATCAGTCAACGTAAACATAAACGAATTTTATTTTCGTTCATTACAGTCACGAATTTATATGCCTCCAACGCGTCCGTGTTGTTTTTTTGTACAAATTGTGCAAATTTACAGGCAAAATAAAACAGATTTAACAGAACAAATTAAATTCAAAGGAGCAGGGGTGCCAAAAGAGTTCACCCCAACATTAACAAACCCATCTGCAAAGTTGTTAATAGTGTTACGAGCAATGGACCCGGATTGACGATTATCCCGATTGGATAAGGTAGATTTAACAGTACCGACAATGTAAATCAATAATGATGTCAACATTCGTAGAACTTTGAACGCAGTGTTATTTTTGTTCGTAATCAATACGCAACTGAATTTATAGAATCAATAATAGATGTTTATGTGTTTATTGAGCGGTTGGTGTTAGTGTTAATAAAAATACCCTTGATGTCTCATTAACACGGTTAAAAGAATCTGTAAAGACATCATCGTTAAAAAAATGATAAAATGCATTTATTTATCTATCTATGGTAATAGAATGATTCTGTTAGACGATACTCTACGTATTTGATGCTAAAAACATCAATTCGATCGTATCTGTAAACTTTTCAATCGACTCTACATTATTTGTTTTCATACATGTACCTAAACTAGTTGAAGATTAATATTTATTATCAGCCTGTACATTTCACAAGCTTTACCTATTGACAAAAGTTTAGGCTCTCCAAAGCAGCTTCTTGTGCGTTATGACTCAATTTTATAAAATCTTAAGCAGCGTCGAATTAAAATATACAGTTGAACGCAACTCCTGCTCCACTAGCTGGAAGTCAAATAAAAATCAGTTCCTGACACAAGGCAAGTCATTGCGGCATAATTACCATAGTAATAGCGGCCGAGTGGCGGGTGGCGTGCGGCGACTATCGCAGATGGAGAGCACGACACCGACAAATCACTGGCATTACTGCCAGCTCATTAGGACCCGTATTTTTGACCAAATTGTACCAGAACAAATAACGAGAGCTGTCGACCAAGAAAATATGAGCGCGTGCGGTAATCGCATAAGTGACTGTGTTGTTTTAATTTATGGGCGCCGTGGAGTTTTTGTTGTTACAGCATTTTTCGTGTGCTACCCTTTATAATTAACATTTCGGAATAAGTAACTTTTTGCAAATGCAAAACCGTAGCATTAAACTATTAGTTACTGCTCTATTACTTCAATGAACCAAATGCTCGAAGCTCATTTTTCAGTCGGCTTTTTGTAGGACATCGGATCTCGTTAAGTATCTAGACTCGTGGTACTTAACGAGCGGCTAAGGTAGGTACTTCACAAGTGGAGTTATTAACTCTAACCAAATCGAGCAACAAGCGAATGCGGGCTGCGCCTCCCACTGCACACAAAACGACTTTTTCTGCTTATCCTACACAAATATTAGGCCGGACATACACAGCCGGCCGAAAAAACAGATAACGACTGCTACCGGTCAAAGACGCCGCGCGCGCAGGGGCGGGGCGGGTCACGCACAAAACAAACTGTGCGACGAGGACGACAACAGCGCACGCGCCCGCCAGAGCGAGACAAACAAGCTCCTGCGCCAGCTAATTTAAAACTGGAAAATAATTGATGCTCCCGCTCAAAACAAACAGACATGGCCGACAAAAAAGGACGCCCGTATACGAAATCTTCATCAGCGACAAAGCTAGGGCTAGTTCTTAATTTAAAAATTGAAAGCAATCGCGACCGTGAGTCGACATTAAATCGTTAAAAAAGAAATACTAATTTGTGCGCAGATGATTTTTCGTAAAATGAAAACAAAAGACGGTGACGGAGCGGATTCGTGTGATGGTAATGAATGAGCGTGGCTATTAGCGAATTGAGACCGTTAAAACGAAATTAACTTGCGGTGGCTTCATTTTGATTCTAATTAATGGCATAATAAATCTAGTGAAATCAAGTGGAGAATTAAATAAGCAGCGGTCAGTGTGACTGACGCAGTCGTATTTTATTACAGCACTATTTCTGTCAAGTAACGGTAACTAGCTTTGTTGCACAGTCATCAATCAAAAGAAACTTGTAGGTTTTAATTAATAGAGATCAAATTTCCCACACTGAACAAACACAAATAAAATAGTAAATATATTGCGCTGTATCCTGTACTATGTAGATCCATAGGGGTATACATGTTTTGATTTAACCGATTCTTTGTTGAATTCCTAATATTAATGAGTTTAGGTAATATTATTCCTCCTCCTTCCTTCACCATATTCCACTTAAACGTTGGGTAATGTTTATTTTATTATTGGTTAGAACGGCAATCGTATTTTGTGTTTACCAAATCTCCGTTACGAGATAACAAAAAAAAAACAAATTAAAAATGTAAACTTCGCGCGCCGGCCGGGCGGGAAGTTTTTCAACAATTTTTTCACGCATCTTTGGCGCCAATATTTTGACAGGCGGGAATCTTATGGCCCCAGAACACTGAACAGACTCCACCGTGAACCAATATTATGAAATATCGCTAAGTGGGCGTGTAGATAAGAGCCTTGGAAGTGCTTCCACGTGCTACGAATGTTCGTAGGGAAATATTGCATTGCGTTTGATTAATCTTTTCATTGGTACTTCTAGTAATGGATAGTTGCGTTATTGGTTCAGGATTAGAATTGTTATTTATTGCTAATGACTTTAATTTATTTATAAACAAATGTATCGGTAACAATATTGATAAAATATTGTTTTTGATTCATATCGTGAGTGTTTCCTGTTATTTGAAGTTTTAAGAATATAGCAAGTAAAGTTCATTAAACAAACATGACCCTTAGAATGAAAAATCAAATTATAACATTATTTAAAAAAAAATTGAATTTCGGACCGATTGATTGGATTCTGATTCACTATCCATGTAAGGCTTTTCGGCAAAAACAATGTCCCACTGCTGGGCAGCAGTGGGACATCATGGGCTTTAGAAAAAATGGTATCCAGTAAAGTCGGCCGGAAGGCATTTACAATAACCCACAGTGCACTTGTGTTTACGATGTTTACATTGGCCGAAGACAAAAGAGGCGACCCGGGCCGACCACACAGATTGCGCAAATGTTGCAAACTAGGATTGAGTAATGGATTTTTTATTATTTACAAAAAAGACGAAACGTGCTAATGCTGACTGCGGTAGAGTAAACACATGTATTAAACGAAAAATAAGTAACGTTTGCATAGTTTATTTTAACATATACTAAGTTCAAAGGTGTTCACTACATAATATGAGTGTGACTTAAGTTTACATATAATTGAAATATTGGCCGCTAAGTAACCTAATGATAAAAATTGTCTCATTAGGCGATCACCGAATGAATAAAACGAAAAAAACTTCAGAGATGAAAATTGATTTCGTAGTAAATGTTATAGGCTGCAAGATGTATCTGTCTAATATATGTATTTGGAAGAGTTCTTAATATAGAAAGGGTTTTGTTCCCCTTTAGGATAACAACAACTTTCAAAAACACAATATGTATTGTATTCCAAATTGCGATATTCTTAAACGTTTACAGGCATTTAATGAATCGAATCACGAGTTTCCTACTCGTTAAGAGTTTGTAATTGGTAACCCGACCGCGTGTGTGGGGCACGGAACATAATAGCATCTTGCAAATGTACGGGGAGTCTACAATTATTAGAGAATCAAATAATATTATTTTACTATGAATTCGGATTATATTTTTGATTTGAGAATTTTCATGTTTTGAAGAAATAGCGAAAGATACGAATACAAAAAGCATGTCATGCTATTCCAAGGTGTCAAATTTCCTTACCGTTTTTGAACAGATTTAATGGACATATATTTTTAAAACAAGTGTAAAATTTATTGCAATATACTATTTCCATAGCGACTATATGCGTATCTTGCTCGGTACCATTTCCTTATTAAAATTTATGGATCTTCTTGGAGTTAATTATGACATGAACTAGTTTTAACTATATTTATTTAAGCAAATTTGTTTCATATTAAGAGGATGCTATTAATGTTTAAAGTGTAGGTGCATATATTAGACTTGCTAGTTATTTCAATGCTAAACGGACGGCAAATGATTGGTAACAGACCAGCAATCAGCACAGACTGATCCCCGCTCAACTATTCAAATTTAAATAAATAGAAACATACAGTGTTCGGCCACGTTTGTGCGGAGAAAAGTAATGGTAGCGAGCGCCTTCGCCCCACTCTTAATGAGGTAAAATATGATACATGCACCACGATTTGACTGCAGTGTACGCAATGAACTTACAGCGACTAACAGGTATTGATACATATTCATAGAGGTTCAATAAAGATCGTATTATTCTTGTATTTGTTGATAAAAAACATTTTAGACGTGTAACGTTTTGAGAGCATTATTGAGTGTAATAATTGATGCTTGTTTTTTTTACTAATCCGAGGAATTTCATGATCCGGAGTGGGATTGATGTAGAGTTTTTAGAAATTGGGTAATTCTTGATTAGAGCCTTTACATATGCTCACAGTCTTTACAACTGCTTCAGTCCCAGGTCAACATTGAACAGCTTTTAATTTTAAAATACCTATAATATCTGAAATATTACATGAAAGCTTTGATGCTTTAACGCTTCCGCTTATGCCTTGCTCTACACAAACTTGGATTGAAACGAGTAAGTAACCTTGGTCGTCGTTAACCCACATCGGCTAGCGAATTATTCGCAAATTGGTTTCGTTACTGGATTCCTTTTCTACACATGGAAAGTTTACTGTTACAGGAAACAAGACGTTTCGCGTGTAATAACCATTCCAATTAGTTTTGTTTTTGAATTATTGTGATATTCGTTGGTTTCGTTTGTTTATGTGGTATTTCTATAATATTAATGAGAAGTAATAGATAAAAAATTAAGATGCATTACAAATATTGCAGAACTATCGAAAAAGTTTATACTTAAATAAAAAAAAGGCTTTTACGAAAACCAAGATGAAAGAAGTAATTATCATAAATTATCTAAACATGGCACACCTAATGTGTGCTATTGAAGTTACCGTTGTTATTGAATCTATTCACATAACATTAATTACTTTGCTCAAAATAAACAAATGAACAACACAGCGTAGCAGATGAACAGGTGATCACAATCCATTTTAAACACTGATCAGCTGATCGGCATGTTTAATTTTAAATGACAGCAATAATTTTCCTCATTTCAGGCCAGTAAACATGTAATACCACTCTTTACTGCCAATTACACGTTGGGTCACTAAATGAGGGTCTGAAATGACCGGGTCGTAACAAGTGCGAGATCATACAAATTAAAGGCTATTTGTTGTAGATTGACACTGGCGGAGGAATGTTCACTTGCATCTTTATCAACAGGTGGTCTTGCATTTACATGTATGTATGGGCTAGGAATTTAATTCGTTGTAAAATTATAATGTTCTATTGTTAAAGAACAGTTATTTCAATTCCAATTATACTCATACTGCAAAAGGTCTTGCAGTAAAAATATATTAATTTGCACCTTCTGTGCGGATCGCTTTTAGCGCTTACACTAGCTTTTAAATGTCTATCTACTTAAAATTAAAAACGATTCCTTTGCACTGTGAAAATCGAAGTCATCGTTTGTATGTCCAAAGAATTGTTTTATGAGAGTCGGAAATGCAGAACCATGTTTTTTGCACCTGTATTTTTTGTTAATACACCTACCTACTTAAAAATACTCGCTTTTCAATATTCGACAACCGTACCGTATTTTGCGCGCATGTATTTTTTTTAATAAATTAAATGGACAATTTGTAATGCTCCCTATATTATAAAGGTCAAACTTGTTACCTCGTCAGCCGCCCCGCAGCCACTTGTCTTCATAAATACGACATAATTTAATAAAGTCCGCCGGTATTGCAGGAATTATGTCCGAAAAACATGCAACAACTAATTTAGCCACCACAATTATACGACAGCAGTTGAGTCGGCGTTTGGGGATCTTTTAAAAAAAGATTAAAGCCTACATTTTCTGTAGTATTACTTAATTTCCTGTTAGTCTTTTTAATCTAAAAGGTTTTATTTTCATTTAAATATCGACTATGTTAGCAGAAACTAGAGATGTCCCAAATATTTAATATTTGTGTGAGTAGTCACCCTTAACTATTATTATACCACCACTAAGGTGGCTGATCTTGATTGAGATTTGATACAATTACCGAAATCGGTAAAATAACATGACCCACATCTTACGTCCCCACGTACGGGACCATCAACATCTCTGCAGTTCCCCCTTGGCCGGACGGCGACCAGCATGCGTAATCGGGCAATGGCTCCGACCTCGGTCGGTGTTGTTTGACTAATCCTAATTCTTCTCATCGTATTAGCGAATTAAATGCCTTGTTTTAAAGCCTTGATCACCATCGCCGCTTGATGATCTAATGCGGGGGCCACATTAGCGGACTATGGAGAATAATTCGAGCTACTATCCTGCTCTACAGACGTAGACTGACAGAGACACAAATAAAAATCCCGCTAATGTACATCCGGCGTAATTACACACAACGCAAATACTAGTTATCATTTTGATGTGATAATTGGGCTTTTGAAATTTCGCATTGCGTAAAGAGTTGGACAGGATAACTTTATAGGTTGATTGGGGCAATCATTATTATGAGTCATTTTGGTAACACATCGCAAAAAGTACGGTTCGTTAAATTGGTTCAAGGATTTGCTCCAAAGGAATGCTTTGAGTCAAACGTTAGAGTTCGTAGTAAAACTACTTACTTGAAATATTTTGATAGAAATATAAAATTTAGTTGATGGACTCTACTGAAATTAGGGGAACTGGTTATTTAAATTTGATCTTTATACTACAATCCTTAATAGGGCACAGCAGGCACAGCTTCCAACTTTATTATTTTCATATATTTGTTCTGAGAGTAAATGATTATATGACAAATGACTTTCAAATTCCGAGAGTTGCGACTGATTGACACTCGTAACTCTTGCAAATCAGTCATCGCACTAACGGCCTAATCAACACACTTGCAATAACCTTTACTGACCTTTGCAAATTGCTGCCTTTGTCACAGCGCGTAATTGGAGCGAAAAAAAAACAAGAGCCATATTGAGGTGTCACTGTCAAATGTCAAATGCTACATTGTAAATCAATCAACGAGACAGTTCTTATTAGCGCTACATAGTAACAAGTGGTTATTATTGTTTACAGTTCTTGCGTGTGCGATAGAAACTGGAATATAAAAACATGTGAAGCATTCGCTTATTGCATGCGAGTAATTTGTTGTAATTAAACTATGAATACATTTGCTTGCTTTATTAATGGGCTCTATTTGTCTGCGTAGGGCCAAAAATATTTAAATCTGACCGTTAAGCACATGATTGTTTTAATTTTTTGTTTTTTTTATATATTATTAAGTCCTAAAACTGGCACGCGTGTGGAGCAGTTGAACTTTTTCTGATTTTCGAAATATTAAGCTATTGCATAGCTTTTATCGCGGGCTTTGAACGCGGCGACCGAACCAAGAAATTCCGTAACGAAAAAAACCTCACAATCGTCTAACGTCGTTTCAGTTCGGTAGACTTCGGCACGGTGTTTGTGTGCGTGCGGTTAGACGTATTGTACGACTCTACGAAACTCGCAAGAATCGAGACGAGCTGCTCCGAAATCGGACGATGCTGTGCAATAGCTATACCGCGGCAGTCCCCGAATGCCACACGTCTTTTTATTTAAATTGCCTAAGTCGATCAAAATAAAAAGAGGCGTCCTTCAAATTGGGAACAATTCGAACAAATAGAACTCTCCTATCTTTCATGTTCTAACGTTTGTTCTAACAGCAGCGTCCCTAACCGTCGTTTACTGGATTGCACAACACGCCCCGCTCAGCGAGTCATTGTCTCACTACGACAGTTTAACAGCTGGCCCCGTGTCGCACTAGACTATCTGTATTATAGAGTATAGATAGGTACTTAGTCTTTATTGTGGCAGAAAGTAGTGCCACATCGACAATCGAACAAACGGCGATTGTCGATCTGGCATTATTTATTTGATTATTTCAAACCTATAGGCAAAGGTATGTCTGTTTATTTGCATTTGATGATTTTAGTAAATACGCTTTATGGCTACGCTAAGAAAGTTTGTTGCATTAAAATAAGCAATGCATTATTTATAGAAAGAACTAAGATAGAAACAAGATTCAAAAGATTGAACTGATGTAGTAGAGTATATAATGATATTATCTGTTGCAACGCACCACTCGTCTCCAAAACACGAAAAACAAAACATAAAAATCAGCAAAGCATCAAACCCTATTGACTCGAGTCGCGTCAGACAATTGCGAATTGGACAAATTGCCGTAATAGCAGAAACCGTTTGAAGCAGACATGTCGGCTATTACCCAATCGCACGCACTGCTCGTGGCATACGCACTGCCAATTACATCGTTAGTTCGCCTCTAATGAGCTCCCCTAGGCATGCGATCATGATCCCAGCACTAGATATGTACTAGACCACTTAGACATAGTGAGTCTGGCATCCCTCTCGGTGTTTAAGTGTCAGAGTGAGATGAAAAACGTGCTATAGTGATTATGACTAACTACTGTAAGTAGTTCCATGACAATAATAGAGGAAATTAATTGAGAGATTGTATACCGACAAGTGTAGTGTTCGGATTTAAAGTTTAATGCTTATTTATTTCAAGTTCAACTAAGTACTAAATTGTTAAATAAGGAGACACTACGTTTTATCTACATTTTCTTATTAAATATATAGGTCACATTGTTCAATTGTTATAAATTTACAGTGACACAAAACGAACTGTATTCACAAGAATTGTCTAATAATTTTCTGCCCACACTGAAAAAAAAGCGAAGACCAACATGCCACTCATAAAATATGAAAACAGAGAACTTAAATAATTTACACATAAAGAAATGTAAGTAGGTATTACGTAGAAGGTGACGTCGGCTGACACAGACGTTTACTTGAAGAGCTATTATTATTATGTCGGATCTGGATGACCTGTGTCTGAAAGACGCATGACTGATGGTGGTATTTGTCTTTTATTTAGTTCAAACAGGTTTAGCTGGCAGTAATTAAAATTAAAATATTTCGCTCCGAGTCTACGAAGGCTTGCAGTGCCAGACGGTAATTATCGACCGATTAGCATCCGCCAAACAAGCGGATGAAATCATCATCATTAGCGACTCGGATAAACAGCGCTTTGACTAAACTGCGCCAAATGTCAAGGGGTGATGTGTCAGGTATGTAGGCGGTATGTTCGTTTGAGACAAAAATGGTGGGTTGCGGATATGAATAATTACCTAGTTAGTAGTAGGTACCAAGAAATTATTTAGAACGAAATACAGACTGACTTAAAGTTTTGGTAAGCTTTTGAAAGCTCTCCTTATTTTTTGGTTAAAAGATTGTTACAGTTGTCAATTTCGTAATATGCATGAATCATACCTATTACAAGTAATGAATTATGATGAATCACTGTGAGTGTAGTCACTCGTGTATTTCCGGAGTGGGTACTCTTTTTCATAGTTTTAGGCCAAAATGTACACATTGTTTTGTGTTTTCTCTGCATTATTAAGCCGACTATATATTTTTTTTACATATCCATCTACATACTTGTAATATTTAGAGAGCCGTACGCATAGGCTTGCAGATTGCGGGCCGTAATTATCAGCCGTTTAGCGTCCACGAACAAGCGGCCAATCATCGTCATTACCATAACGAAACAGCGACCAAATGTTAAGGGCGATACCACTTTGTGTGTCTTAACTATGTTGCGTTGTACTGGGACTGGTAGAGTTATCTCGTATATGAGGCAACGTAGCTAGAGCACATTTTTCACATAATTTTGCCTGTGCAAAATGCCTATTTTAGATTTAACAGTTTTTAAATTAATAAATAGAACCTACGATGAAATCATGTACTCTTAATGGAAAATATTTAACAATATCCTAACGGCACCGACTTGTATATTTAGCGACATTTCTACCGATAATGATGAAATATGTAGTTGGTCATATCGTTGCATGTGCTTTGTCAAAACGTTGTGTATAATTGTTCGTTTGTTTGAATCTTTTATCTATTGAAAATTGATTCACAAGTTTATAATATAAAAGCTTCCTATAAATAAACGTAGGACACTGGTAAAAAGATAGTAAGGTAAATACTAAAAGTGAATAAATGTTTTTTTACATTAAAAATCTATTAAAAACTCCGACTGAATGCGCCTTAAGAACCTACTTTCTATGTATTGAGACGTTATTAAAGTCAACTGGCAATTATCCGTAAAACTAGCATAACATGTTATAACGCTGATAAAATCTATTGGTAAGATTACACGGCCTATCGGTTGTTGCGAAGTGCTCTCTCCGATTTCGGTGGGTTTCCTTAACTCCCAGTGTGTTAGGCCCGGGGCTACGAGCCTAACATCAAAATTATCGTTTTTAAACTAGCCCCAATCACCTCGTAATGTGTTTTAAATATGCCAGGGCGTCGGACGCGCGCGCGGCCTCTTTGATCTCTGCGGCCGCTATTGTTCTCAGTTGATGTCATTTTTGATTCACAGTTGTTCATTAACAAGATTATGGCGGTTGTTGGGTATTACCGGTTTGAATGACACCATCTATCATAGGAAAGGGACTGTGATTTTAATACCGGGCAACTGAATTCTATTCGCATCATAATGGTTTTGAATAGGTTGTCAAATTAATATAGGTACATAATTTTGGGTGGGTAATATTTCATGCAAATGAATTTAAGAGTGCTTATAGTGTTGTATGGTGAGTAATACATATATTATATATGTATCAGAAAGCGTTAAGGAAATGTGACCGTAAATATGTGTTCACATAATATTAGAATGTAATTGAATATGCAATGCACTAATTGATCTGTTAACATTGATTAGATCATTAAATTATGCAAATGGTAAACACTTGCTGTACTTGATCACATAGCTCCATATTTGAATAATTAATCTGCAATAAGTTCCATAGGAATAGGCTTAGTACGAGAAGTTTTCCAGAGACATTATTATGAGCCTCCAGAGAAGAAAACTGACCTTTTTGAATGAAATTTGTTCATACTAACTTGTGTTATTTCTTTGAGTAATACCTAATACCCTCTGATCGTTAAGAGCGAATGTCTAATCAAAATTTAATTCAAATGCAAATCCTTGTCTCCTAAAGTAACTTTAAACTCTATGTGTGTTCTATAATAGTATGCATCTAGGATCAATCAATGGAAATAAACTTTGATTACTCTCAAAATCGTAAAATAAATGCAAATAACTCGATCATTAAGACATTAAGCTTAAGATACTTGGAAGAGATCCATTACATAAGTGTGATTATATTGTGTGTCCATCATGGAAAGGTCACGACCTTTGTCCGCAAATCACTTGTGTTAGAGTGATGTAACAATGGCTTGAATCACTTTTTCATGCGAAATATATAACTTTACTATATTTAACTAGCATTGCACACCTATGATGCGTGAAGTCCCAATCAAAAACTGAATTCTAATTGAAAAAAAAAAGTGAAACATGGTTCAAGGATTTCACCTACGGTGGCTTTAAATTGTAAAACCTTTACATAACAATGTAATGCATTGCTAACCACTAATATTTTTGACAAATGAAATAAGTGTGATCATACACTAGACTAGGTGAGTATGACATTTCATTATCATCGTCATCAGCCCTTTAACGTCCCCAGTACGGGGGCACGAGCTAATCTAGGGCGATCAGGCCTTAGTCAACCACGCTATCCAAGTGCAGGTTGGTGTGCCCTTTCTGTGTGAGTGTATGACCTTTACTCGTGTTAAATCAATTTCTTGGAATATAACTCATCACGAACTCTACCCACGGTAGCAAATAAAATAAACCATTTATATTCGAATAGCTTAATCAGATTGATCAATTTCGCCACATCATTAAAATTACCAATAAACATCAATCTTTATTTGCCAATGGGTATCTAATACGGAATCATGAAAACCAATAATACTAATTTTGATGCTTCATCTGCTAATCGTAATTGAGGAGATAAAGAAAATTTATTCGCGAATAAATTTGACGTTTTGACTGTAGCATTCATTAATTTTAATATAAAACTCCCAACTTACGCGACGTAAAAACGAATAGGTACTCACTCAAACAAATTGACGATTCCAGGCTTTTGAGACGGTTTTGAAACCAAAATTCATTCTCGTCCATACACTTATTTCGTCTTTTAAGTAAAAACGGGTTAAACGGAATTAGAGAAAGAACAATCAAATATATTTTTACATTTGTTATCTATTGCCGTAAAAAATCAAGCAAATCAAGTCTCGTGCAGATCATATAAAAATCCGTTTAACTATAATTTTATTTTAGGTTCGCATAAATGTTGCATTTCGATCCTGAACATTAAGTAATACACGTAATGTATTGGATGAACTTTTCTATTCTCCGACGTCGTTAACCAAGCCATTAGTATCAAACAGGATAATTCCTTTGATTAAAAATAACGCGGTCCCTTCACAACTTACCGCTAAATTTACGGCACCGCAAATCCGTTTTTAAAACGGACTTGATAAATATTTAATCCAATGCAAAGCCACTTCTAGATAGTTTATTAGGTAGCATCGTGGTGCCCATAAAATAGCCTTATTAAAATAAAACTTAATGAGTTTCGGCGTGCCTTTGCCGCGAGTAGGGTTGTCGGTAGCCAGATTATGTTTAGTTACATTAATATAACTTGATTCTAGATCTGGATAATTGGTTAGTTGTAAAAAATATTAGTGGTGAGCAATGCATAACAATATACATTACTACAGAACAGAAGTGTTAACTCTTATGTATTACTGATGTTGTGTTTAATCAATATATGCCAAAAGTGAAGTGAAAATCAGAACTGATAAGACATGGAACTTGGTTTGCTTGAACTTGAAGATTGAGATAAAATTAATATTCTTTTCAGAATACTTAAATGTTTGAGTACTTATTCAATTTCGATATGTTCCGGTATCTCGCAACGCTGCTGCTACGCGTTACTTACATATAAATGAAATGCTGATACTTATGCTTGTATGAATCCATTATGTACAACCCTAACCAAGAAAGCACTGCAGTCCTTATAAGTATGCTAATATAATTAAACGTATGCAAAATCTGATTTGTAACACCCAGCTTAATAAGCTTTTAATATAAAGTTAATCGAAATATTGAGGATAGCAATTACAGTGACGGATAGATCAAGAGGCGGAGAAACGCATCACAATAAACGACCATTTTACACAACGATTCTCCGGCTGTTACTAAACGTAATTGTTCCTATAACGTTTTGATCGATTCCATTAACAATTAAAACTTGTAATCAGCAATTAACGACGCCATAATAGGACATTGGATATATTTTCTGTTTGTACGAAATCACAAGATGTTTGGAGGCTTATAATAGTCGTATACAATAATATGACTATACATTTAATTAAGCAATATTTTAATGTCTGATAGTTATTGCAAAAGCAAATTATGTTCTACCAATATCTTTATTACAAACACCTTTTTCCTTTTATTTGTGGCCACTTTCGGACAGTTATTTTTTATACCTTTTGCGGTAGAATGGTGTCATGAGAACCTGTCTATAATTTTTAATGTTAAAAACATAACCAAGTGTCTTGTCCATGGTCAGATTTTAGCATTCAAGGAATCATAAAATAAGAGACACACTTCAGGTAACAGCAGTCGGCAGCGGATCATAAAGCACAAATCAAAAACAATTCACATTTAACTTTGAGTATTTGCAGTTAAATTTCAAAATCGCTTGCAGGACCTGCCAGATATGGATAGCCAAAGTACAATAGCTCCTACCTTCTGTATCTGGTTTCTTTATTAGACAGTGGTAAAATCGAAAGTGGGAGCCGCCGCGTCTCGGCGCACTAATCGTGGTTTAATAGCCGCGGCCTCCTCAAAGGCTCTCCGAACCGGAATGCGGTTATGAATGGACGCCATCTATACTTTGTTTCATTCAAATACTGAATTAGTGTAAACAAAAAAGTGTGACGTAATGAGCGAGGAATGCTTGTTGGGAATACGCGTGGATTCGTGGTACGTGATAGTTTGATTGATGGGATGGGTAATGCTTCTCTCAATGTCTTATAACTTTGTCTTTGGACTCCTTAAAGTTTGTTTTGTAGAGTCAATGCAAGAGTTACACCATACATGTTCCACTGTAATGCTTAACATGATAACGTAAGTGCTGTTATCTTCGGATGAGAAAGTTCAGATTACAGCTACACTGAAAACTGAAATGAATTACCTACTCCTATAGTCTATAACCTGTTCCTGTGTTGAGCCACCCAGTTCTGTAATAGCTTTTAGTGATATTCACAAGCAGGTAGTAGTTGAATTTCGGAGTATTTCCTGAATATTCTAAATAAGATAACTTACCAGCAATTTTAAGTTGACGTTGATTCGATTGCTGAATAATGGTGAGCATTGTTTTTTAGAGTCTTAGGACTTAGACGTTTCATTACTAAATCTTAATCATGTCTGCATTAGTTTTCGTTATTATCTATTACTTCTAAATAAAATTAGCACCTCGTGCCAACTTATGCGTAACACAATTCACTTAACCCCCCGATCCGTTTCCGCGCCTAGACAAAAAGTTCCCTGCAATTTCACCACTAGTTAACTAGCTTTTTATGTGGAGTCGCTCGCAGTTCCACTCTGATAAGTTAAAAGCCGTAGTTTTCGCTCAACGGTTGCTTAACCATCGCTTAGGTTTTCCGATGCATTATTTCCGCTCAGAATGGTTAACTACTTAACAAGCTCTAGTTATTTATTACGGTTGAATCCATGATATTGATGACAGATATTTATGTTCTTTATAATATTTACATATTTAAAATTTCAACGGAACAACGTAATTGATTAGTGATGATACTTCGAAAAGTATATACTAATGTATGACGTATCTAATTCTATGAACTCATAATGTTGGTAATCAAAAATATCGTTTCTGAAAAGCCACCAGTTTTTAATGAAGTTATTTGACGTTTTTAATCTCCATTACTTGATCGAAGCCAACAAGGCGTTACCTTTTTTCCTCCTTTGCTATATCTTATGAGCCAATTCCACACGCGGTAGGATTGAAAATGTAGAATGGCCGTAATTATCCCGAGTGCGGATGCATTTACGAGTCTATGACTATTAATATATTGTCAGGTCTTCACGCCTGGGCTCGCATTAAGGTGAAACGTAGCTAACCGATTGACTGATACTAATTGAGTCATTAATAAATTAGTGCTTGTGTGCGCCAGGTGGTGGAGTGTTAGATTACTATTATTAATTTAATAATAACTATTAGAATCTAGTAGTATCGTTAGATTACAAACGTAAAAAAAGGGATTGTAGTAGATGAACCTTCGGACTCAAGGCGTAGAGTCATCTTCGAACTAAAATTATTTGATGAATGAATCGTATTGTTTTATAATAAAGTTCCATAAAATGTTGACTTAACTTTTAGTAAAACTTACGACTATAATTCGCATGTATCGTTAAGTACACGCAACTTGTCATGGCTTATTATCGCTAACATTAAGAAATGACATAACGCAACAGTTTATTATGTTCTAATTAATTGGTTAATAAAATATAGCCTGACTTAATCAACAATATTGATTAAATAGTACATATGTAGTTCGTGTCGCCGCCACTTAGACTAGTTTGTACTCGCATATTATGATGCGCCGGCCACTCTGTCGGTGACATGTCACGCGACCGAAACATGTTCCAATTTATGTAAAAAATTTAACTGTGGCACATAATCATATTATGATAAAATAAGTAAACTACTTACTATAAAATTATTGACTGAAATCGAAATTATAAAATTGCACTTTCATATTTCGAAAGCATTCTTGGTAATAAGTTTTACAGTGATATGAAATATTAAGGTGCTGGTTCATAAATGTTCCTTGTTATGTTTTAAAATTTTAATCTAAGAATAACAAGCGATGCTGAATTCGTTCCAAATCCAAACCGCTCATCTCCGTTTTCGAATCTCATCTAGTGAACTTTTTAATTTCTCAGTTTAGGCGGCTAACTCCCGCTGGTCGTCATAACCGGCCAGTACGTGAGCGCGGCGACTCTTTGATACCGACCTTTTTCTTTTACCATTTACACTTTTTTTTCTTTAATTCATTTTTGTTATTGGTTACAATATCATCCGGCGGCTACCGGGCGAGCAAAGGGCTGTTATAATTTAGTTTTATTTATGCAAAATAAAGGTGATATCGTCGTAAAGATTTATTGTGCGGACGGTTGGTGGCCGCTTTTGTGGCCCGGGAACACGCTGTAAAGGTTTTACTGGATTTTAATTTGTTGTTGCGCGCGTTTTGTGATTTTTCTTGGTCTTATTACGATCTCCGACACTCAGGGTGTTAGGAAGAGTGATGCGGAGGAATGTGCTGATGCGCGTTGATGTCTTTTTAATTAGATGGACTCTAATTGGGTTTTAGCATTTATTTTGATCGCTGAACTTATGTTATGGCTAATATTTGTAATAGGTACCTAAAAGAGGTTAATATGAAAGAAGTCCAAATGTAATAATTTGATTCTATGAAATCATTACAGTGAAATATTGTGTAATTTTTAATTTATAACCGTGTGAAGCTTAGCTGAGAAAAAATACTATTCTTATTTACTTTAAATTATGAACCTAATTACATTCCAAAGTAAATACACTTTTAATTCTAGACACAGTCTGAGCCCAAACCCTGATACATTTTTAATTCGACAGCTATCTGTTAGGTGGTCGGTTTTTGTTCCCAATATTAATAACGTAACAACAAAAACTTATAATCGACCCCGGTTCCCACACACGCACTAATTCGACGTGGTGGCGAATAAAAGGAATAATGGATGAGTGCGCGGGCGCGGGGTTCCGGCGCTGCGCGGTAGAGGGCGTGCGATGTCATTCTAATAACCTTATAATTTGATTAAAATATGTAAAACTATCAATTATAACAGGTATGTACTACAACTACAAGACATAAACAACAGCTAAATCCAATCTGGATAATATTGCGGGTCAAGCTTGCCTTAAAGTTGAGATAATAAAGTCACTTATCTTCATTATTATAGATTGTAAAGAGTTAGGAATGTCCTAATCAAATGAAGTTACCACTAATGTATAAGAAGTATAGTTAAATGTGCAATGACTCAATATCATTGCTTTGAAAAATTAACAATCAATTCAGCCATCCACCAATCTACGAGTTCGCAACTCCTTCCAACAATACACATGCAAATCAAAAAAGGATCTGAAATAATTACAAAAACTCGAACAATGCCCTGAAAGCTGCGCTCGCGCGCGTGCGAGCGAGAGGCTGTAGAGCGGGACGGCGCACAAAGCGGGCGGCCGACGCCAAAGGCAGCGGCGAACGCTAATTGGAGGCCGCGGCCAGATCAAAGGAGCCGACCAACGTTTATATTAGGCAGGTACACTCGGATTGATTAATTCCAGCCAGATCCGCGCTAGGCAATTAGTAGGCTTTGTGTGAGAGCAACGTGACAAAATCGGAGCCGGTAATGACGGCGAGATTAATAATTTCGATCTGAATCGCTCTCATTGGGAATACGTGAGAAATGAAATGGCGAAATTGCGAGTTTACTGGTCTTTGAACTCTCAAGGTCCTGTGTTTATAAGATGAGATTGACTTATTGTAGCTAAAATGATAAGTAACAGTTTTGCTTACAAAAAGTAGGAGGAAAATGAGATGAGCATTATATCGATACACAAGACGTCTCATGAATTTTCATTTTACAGCTATAATGATTGTATCCTGAAAATTAATGCATTATTAACTGACGTTTCAGTTAATAATGCACAATACTTTACCTCCGCAAGTTCAGTTAGATACCAGTCTACACCAAAAGTAGTATAATAATAAGCAAAATCTAGTTTGCATTCTGATTTGTTACGGTTTCAATATTACTTGGAATAAATGCACCTAAATATTCATTTCAACAAATAGCTTATTGGATAACTATTAGACGAAATTACAGAACGACAGCGTAATTGAAACTCGTTTCATAACACGCGAAATTTGATTGGAACGTAATAGAACCGTAATGTCTGTAAATAAGTTTTGTTACTGACCGATAAAATAATGTTTAGTAAAAATGGATAACGCAACGCATCACCGATTCAATCCATCAAATCATTGAGTTTTATTGCACCTTAGTTGACTATTGACACTATAATCCAATCCAACTCACACCCAAGAATCGAAACACGCCCGATATCAAAGTTCCGAAAGGAATCTTAAACCATTTTTCTCTGCTAGACGATCAGTCAAAACTGAATCTTACGTTTTGGGGATAAGGTTAAAAAGAGTGAAAGGTGAAGTTTGTGTTTTAGATGAGAGAAGCCGCGTCGAATCGGTAGGAAATCGGGCTCAGTGTCACCACTTCACGGATGATGGGAGCAAATGAGGATAGAGGGGCACAATGCGGCGGCTCTTTGACTCTTAGAACGAAGTTACACGGCTGTTTTGGGAGTACTCTCTTTGCCTTGTTCTGCCGTTGTAATGAACTTTGCTGTTTGTTTGATATTTGATTAGCAATATCCTGTCATGAGTCGCAGCTGATTCGTTTGTGTTTCGTTTTACTAGTAACTGTTAAGTAATAAGTAAACACTTTGATCTTGGCTAGATTTAGTTAAAAATATAGATTCCTGTAAATATTCATGAGTGGTGTTCGATGTCGATTGATAAAAAACAATCTTTATAATCATGGTGTCAATATCGATTGAGCCATTATCGAAAGCGATCAGTTTTTTATGTGTTCTGTCTAAAACTCTTGATAAGTAAAAACATGTAGATCACGCAACCATATCTAAGTTTAGCACAGTAGTTAGAAAACGATTCGGAGCACATCTGCGGCCCAGCTTCCACCGTGGATCAATTAGTGTTTCGGCACGCGAAACGTGAGATATAGATCCGATGATAATGTTCGTATCGGGCCGTAGCCGTGGAAGAGGCCATTAGAGGATATTTTTAACACCTCAAATCGGTTTGCGTATGTTGAAACTATGCATGTTTCCGATGAATTGTTGATGATTGTTAAATGGATTACAAATTAAAGTTCATCTTGGTCAGATTAATATTTGAATGCTTTATAATTTTTTTAATTTGAGTCTTAATGTTAAGTAAATTTTAATACATGCAAACTACCGCCAAAACTCCTTCTAGGTTTTTACCTATATAACGTTTTACATCTCAATAATGGCTAAGAACATCTGATATGTTATGTTCTACTGTATTGCATTCCCATCAACACTTTTTTATCGGTTACCAAATCGAACACTTTAAGAAGCACGTTGTATCCCCTCATTGGTCTATGGGCTGGAGCCGTCAGATTGAGCCATTTCATCGATGCCCGCGGTCCGATACTATCTGCCCACTCTTGTTCTTGTTTCCACGCAACCTCTCATTATGAATTAGTGGCGGTAAACGCTTGGCAGCTCGCACATTCCTCTGGAATTAGGAATTTTAATTACGGTATTTAAAACAGCTCTAAAGTGACCTTACGTTTCGAGTAGAATGTAACGTTGGCGGATGCGGTGTTACGAACGAGTTTCATGTTTTGGTGAATGTGTTGTCTTTTTTTTGCAGCTTTAAAGATAACAAATAATCACATAATATAATTACTGGTGATTCTAACCCCTGAATACTGAAGTCACTTATATTAAACGTCTAATGAAGCGATTACTAAACTCCTTCACGGGATTCTATGCAATCAAACAATGTTTTCTAGAAAACCCACAGGCAAAGGAAATCAACGTGCTCGCATAAGAACTGGCCAGTAACAACCGCCTACGCACAGTGCACTAATAGCATAAAGGGCAGAGCACACATATGAAATGAAAACGTGTTTATTTACATATTATCAAATCGTAATACGACCAAATACTGAAACAATAGTTATAATTAGATAGTTTTCTCAGCGGCAATTTACAGATTATGTAGGTTCCAAATTCAAAGCTCTCATATAAATTTTCAATTGAAACATCACTTGAACTGTCTATTTATTATATTGGATTTTCAGTATTCTGCCTACAACGGCCTATTTTCCTACTGCATCGTACTCTAATCTAAATCGTAAAGGTAGGCCTGAAGGACCGCCTGGCCCTTTACCAGCGGTGGACGAACCCACAGGTTGCCTCTATGTACCTTCCGATCCGATCCTCTTTGGGTACGTGACTCCCAACGTAAGGTTGCATCAATGACAAGACCTATGGTGATACGTAATCGATTCCTTTAAAATTTGATATGTGTGCTATGACCTTTATTGATCGCCCGTTCTGGAACCCGCGCAAATGGTCGATTTGCTCAGCTACCGGCTATAAATAAGGCATTGTTGTTCTAATCCCGCGTTGACTAATCGACTGGAGGTGAGACGGCAATCAGTAATAATAGACCAGCGTTAATTAAACCCGGGCAGGCTTTTTGTGGCGGCACATGGCCGTTCTGAGCACTGCGCGGTAATAAAAGGTTGGTCCTGCGGTCTTTCGTACGTAGCACATACAACTTGATTCGCTGAATTGCAGTTGGTTGGAATTATTTCTTGGAGATCGTTATGTGAATATACTAATCAACTCAAAGGAAGTAAAATAGGTACTAAAAAATGTAGATTATAATCCACAAGAAAGATTCAAACTCTTTTTCATTACGACGGCGACTAATTGTTAATCAGGATATAAATAAATAAGCATGAGCAGTTAATCATGTGTGTAGGTCAAATGATCGGCATCTTCACAGATTTTTCCTAGGCATAAACTATTAGATTCAAAACACCTAGAAGAGCGGCGACAGGCACCGACTAGGGCATTGTTAACATTCCCTAAAGCGCGAGAGATAAAGGGCCCGATGCGTGTTATAAGTAACACGGTATAATAAGGTTAATGCCTCTCAATTAGTTCCGAGATCGACCACCGGCGAGCTTGTGTGGCCGACCGGTTCTCCGTAATGCATCTCAATGGGAGATGCCACTTCTGAAGGGCTTCAAGGTTTTGTACTTGGTAAAATAGTAATCGTAAATCTGCTTAATCCGGTGTTACCAGCGTTTTGGGCGGTGGGGTTGTCAACAGCTCTATATTTATATCGCGATGCGGCCATGAGTAATAAATAAAGCCTTTTTGTCGCGTGAAAATTTTCTTATTAGATACTTAACTTGGGATAGGCTGTGTAGCCAGGATAGATCTACGAAATTATTTACAATTTTAGGAAATTAATTTTCACATAGCCAAGATTTTTAGTGACTTAATGGTGGTGGTGGAAATAGTGGTTTTAATGTGTTGTTCCTTGTAATTTTCAGTTTCACTCAGACCTATCGGTACTTCATGAGATTTCAGCATATTATGAACTTCAAACTACTACCTTCAAATGTTTTTAGTTCCTATTTATTAATATGATGCCGTAAAAACAGGAAAATACATTTTAGACCTAATTCGTAAAGACGTAAAAGGTAGTAAAAAAGCGTGCTGCGTATAGACGAGTTATTGGCACACCTGCATTTAAGTAAGGTAAAACAAAGTTGCCTATCAGTATAACCACCCATGTGTATAACTTCGTCCAGGTGTAGAGCTAACTAAATAGTAGTACCTAATCTAAAACGATTCTTTAAAGGTTAGATAAACACAATTGTTGAACAATAAGAAAAGAAGTTAAAACAGCTAACGTTAACAAGTAGGCATAACATAGCAATGTTAACCGACTGCTGGTGTGCAACCGGCGAGTGCAGTGCGCACTGCAACACCGCGGATTGCCTGTCAAATATTTAAATTGCACGGCGGCTTCCTCGACTAGATTGAATGCGGTTGTGCTTGCGACGACGCAACGCTTGCTCCTCGGCCGAGATCAAAGCGATGGGTTTGCTTTGACTTGAGTAGGTATTTTTGATTTTTCTTTGAAACTAGAATAAAGGTTAATTGGTGAAATTATGTACTAACAAGATTTTCTTAATTACTATGAAGAAATTCAAACTCTAAGAGTTATTCAAAAACATCTGGTTTCTTAATAGAAACGTTTTTTTCTTTTGTTCGGATAAGTTTTAAAACCAAAAGTGCATTGTAATTTTACATAGCTGATATTAAACAGATGCATTGGATTAAAATTATATTTTGCTAAAATTATTTTTTAAATTCATTTAAATACAGTTACTTTACTTGATGACGAATGTTTTATTAAATTCACCTATGACGCACATTTCTAGGACCGAGGTCTCCGAACACGCCTTAACAATAGTGCAAATAAAGCCATCACGCAAGCACCTAGCTCGCACTCATATTTACGGGTGTAACATTAATCTATCACTATCGCCATTTCTTAACTTAATTCAATTACGAGTCGGCCATTGTTTAAACTCGCGTCGGCCAATCGCGGCGCGGCGCGGCCCGCGGTCCGCTGCGACACAGCGCAGTTTGTAAACATAATTCAATTAAGCAGATTGCACAGAGCTTTGTTCCCTTATCGGCGTTATCGCTTGTAAGAAATTAGTTTTATGGCCGTTTGAAACGTGCAAATATTGACTTCATTTATGTTTTATGTCACATACGCGCTGCTAACATTGAAATGTTAGTAGGTAACTTTATATAATATTTTTAATAATATGTGGCCTAAGTACAACGGTAGGCCAATTTACAGGCTGATGATGATAGTGTGTACAAAATATTTTTAAAAACGTCGCAACTGTTCACATCCATGGGCACTTAGATACCTACCATCTAAATGAAGAAAGATTATAAAAGAAAGTAAATGGGTAACCTAAACCTAACCTAACATACCTACGCCTAAAAACATAATCGTCAAAATTTTTTATTTAAGTATGAAATTAATTCTTCTAAAAGCTGTGATTTGGATATTTTTATGAATATATTATATTACGTGCATCCATTTTGAATGTTTTTAATTTATGGGCGAACTAAAATTTTATTCCAATTTTCTTCCCACGAGAAATTCATGAATACAAATACAAATACAAAATACAAATAATTTATTACCAAAAAATCTTACACATAGTTACATAAAGATCTGATCCCCACACTAGGCTGAGCCTGTCCTGTGGGGAAAAAGTTCCGAAATACAAAGGAGGTACTGACGACACATTAATATTATACATACATTTAGAGACGACTTATACACTAAATGGAATGAACATAAATATACTTTTTCCAAACAAAAATTATTGAAAGAATCTAAAAATTGGGTTGTGTGATGCGAGTGATTATAAGTGATGTGAGTGGTGTGAGTAGGTAGTCTATGTTTATTTATTGATTCAGAACGTTCGTAGGAGACCTTCAGTTTGATCATATGTCAGATCAAGAAGATATTTGAAAGTTATTATTTTTGTTTCGTAAAGAGGTTGATGTTTGAATTTCAAAAAGTTTACCAGTTTATTGTAAATGTAGGGTGAAAGAAAGTTGCTGAAGCGGTGCGAAAAAGTAGTTTTAGTGGTGGGAGTTGGGATTCTGAAAGTCCTTTTTTCTAGAAGGCTCTTATATTCAGAGGAGGTTATTACAGTTTTGTGCATAGAGAGCACAGATCTGTGGATAAATATCTTCCGAACGCTAAGGACTGCTGCATCATTGTAAAGAGTCGTAGTAGGATACAGAAATGGTTTAAAAAGAGCTACTTTCAAAACCGCTCTTTGGGCTCTTTCTAGAGTTATGATAGATGATTTGGCAGCTCCTCCCCAGGCAAGTATGCAGTAATTTATAACGGACTGGCATAAGGCGAGATAAACGGATTTGAGGGTTTTCCCATCTGTTGCTTTTCGGAGATTTTTCATTACATATATTAATTTCCTAACTCGACCTGACATTACTGCAATGTGATTTTTGAAGGTTAGTTTTTCGTCTAATATAATCCCCAGATATTTTTGATTTGGTGCCCTGCTTATGAAGTTGCTATTACATGAATCGATAATATTATTGCTATGAAATTTAATTTTATCTAGGCTTAGTGCGGGTGCGGATGCGGAAGTTTTATGGAAGCATAGAAACTTGGTTTTGTCTAAGTTAAGGGTAAGGATATTATTATGCAACCAATTAGCAATGATTTTCAGGCCATCCTCAGCTTTTTGGCGGACTGCCTCCCAGGTAATGTCATGAAATACCAGAGCAGTATCATCAGCATAACAAATGATCTGAGTATTTTGAACAGGGATTGAAAAGATATTATCAATATACAAGACAAATAATGTTGGCCCAAGAATGCTGCCCTGAGGCACCCCGAAATTAATAGGCCTCATGCTACTAAGGTGTTCACCAATTTTGACACACTGTTTTCTACCGGTAAGATAGCTAGTAAACCAGTTCAAAGTTGTTCTCGTATGCCAAAGCCTTCTAGCTTTTTTAAAAGAATTGGTATTGAAACAGAATCGAAGGCTTTGGCTAGATCTAAAAATACCCAATACAGTTTTGTCCGTTATCGAGGTGACTTGAGATAGTATCTGTCAGAAGGGTTACAGCATCTTCCGTGGATTTACCCTTGCGAAAACCGAACTGATAATTAGTAATAAGGTGGTTAGACTCCAGTAAGATACGATCCTTTTATTTATTATGCGTTCAAGCAGCTTGGAGAAACATCCCAGAAGGGAGATAGGGCGATAATTATTAAATCATTCTTGGTCCACTTTTATGGATGGGAATAATGACTGCTGCTTTCCACACTTTGAAAATAGCCAGTTTCAATACTTTGATTAAAAATAAGTGTAAGTGGTTCGATTATATATTCACTGATTATCTTAATGATCTTGTTGGAGATTTTATCAACGCCTGGGAGCTATTGGGATCTAGATTTGTTATGAGATCTAAGATTTCTTGTTGATCTGTTTCGGAGCAATAAAGAATGAGGTGAGGGTGATTACCAGTAGTTACTTTAGCTGCTAGGAGGTCTTCTGTTGTATTTAGCTTAGCGAGGATTTTGGAAGCTAACCTTTTCTCCCTACAGACGAGAAGTACTCATTGCATGCATCCAAGGATTCAGAAGGAGAACTCTTACCAGAATTAATAAGCTCTTGCGCATCTACCTTAGTGTTCAGAGGAGACCTGTGCGATATTTTATTTATGGAGTTCCAGAGTTTCCTGGGGTTGTTTTTATTTTGGTTGCTCTTTTCTTTCTGTAATCAGCCTTTAGATTGCGAAGGAGAGATGTGTAAAAGTTGCGATACCTATTATACACAAGCTTCCTAATTTCGTCGCCTGGAAACTTTTTTTAAGTCTGTGTGTAATTTATCTCTTTGCTTAGAACATCTTAAGATCCCAGGGGTTATCCAAGGTTTAATAATAAATTTTGAGTGACTGATTCGATATGTTTTAGTGTGTTTAGATATTAAGTTTGAGATAGTATATGAACTCATGGGCGTTTTTATCAAGAGACTGATCATTGATAATATTACTAGTTAATATTTTCTATATCTGCCTTAATTCCTGCAAAATCAATTTTAGTTCTAATCCTTTGAAAGTTTGTCTTTGTGCTACGTGCGATGCCAACCATGACTATACTATGATCCGTCACGTCAGTAGGGCACACACCACTGACTCAGCTGTAGCTCTGACTGGCACAAATATATGATCTATACAATTTTCACCATGAGTGGGAACGTTTATTGCAGATACCAATTCCATTTCCGACAACAAGTTAAGGTAAGTTTCCAGTATTTTCGTCGCCTAAAGATGATTCAGAGATATTTATATTTAGGTCACCTACAACAACTAGGCATGGAGAGGGAGTTAAAATTCTAAGATTTCGATCTAAAGCAGATAAAAAGGGTGAAACATCTCTAAAAGACGGGGATCTATAAATTCCTATAACGGTGAATACATTGGGAATTTCGATTAGTATGCTATTAGAATCTTCTATTTCCAGTTCATGAACATTAGGGGACCATTTGTCTTTGACGTACGCTATAACACCTCCAGCTTTGTTAATGAACTTTTGGGTATTATATGAGCGGTAGCCTTCTATTTGCCTAATGATAGACGATTGGTTTATCCAGCACTCACTGAGAATAATGACATCAAAAGATATATCCAATCGTGTAATAGCTACTAGAAGATTATCAAAATTACGCTGCATACTTCGGATGTTGGCATGTAAAATTTTAATTGCATATTTGGTTATTACAGAAGTACACTCTTCAGGGATTGAAATTGTGTGGCATTCTACATTCATAGATTTATCTATTTCAGTAAGTAAATCAATGGACATTTATATTAATTAACGCGTGTGGAGAGATTATGCAAGAGTAAATTTTGAATGCCATATTTGTGCAAGAGAAAGAAGAGTGTTCGAAGATAATACCATCATGTGGGAAAAAGTCATGGTTCTCATTTTTAAGAGAAGTTATGTCGTGTGTGCGTGTAGGATTGCGAGTAAGTGTGTATATATGTTGTGATATCTTAAGTAGGCGATTAATATTTATATAAACAAAAAGGAATTTAAGGATAAAATAATAAAAAGGGATATTAATGTTAAAACGACGAAATCTAAGAAATGAACTCCAAAAAGTGAAAAATACGCGTTTTCAGATGACTCACTGAGTTGCGACAGGTACGGCCAGCAGTTTCTGGAGATCTTCATACGCACGTATCTGCATTGGAGGACTTCCATCGCGTTTTCTAATGAACACTTGTCCGTTTCGGACCCAGGCAGTATTTGTATGAGTTTTCCTTGGACCATCCTCTGACTGCAACGAAAAAGCCGCCTCGTGTCAGCTGTTAATCTCTCGTTCACAAAACCTTTCTCTCTGGCCCACTACCAACGACGTCTCGGCTTCCAGCGTACGGCGTGACTTTGCCTGTCTAAGAAAGTCTTCGCGCTTAGTTCTTCGAGTGAAAGTCACAACGAGTGGACGAGGTAGGGGTCCTTATGGCTCTGGTCAGGTTTAGTGCGTGGGCCAGTACGGGTCACGTAGTCGAGATCATGCTCGTCCAGACGGAGTCCAATCTTATTTGCCGTCGTTATCACCAGGTGATATGGATTTTCATTCGGTGTTTCGGTAAGACCCAGTATTTCCAAGTCAGATCGAAGAGCTTCGTGAGACTGCCTGTTTAGTTGCTCTTGTAGTTGAGTGACCTGGCATTTGAGCAAAGTATTTTCTTTTTCTTTGTCCTCCATATGCTTGATCTTGATGTCATAATATTTGATCTTGTCTGTGAGCTCGTCAAATCTAACGGCAAAATCTGACTGCATCTTAGCCATGTCTTGACGCAGGTATTTAATTTCGCTAAAAGGGCATCTGTGTTTGAACTTGCCAGTGAGCCTCCAGATGGCTCATCTAAAGAGACTGATGGGCTACGTGTCTTTTCCGGAGAGTGACATACTCATTTCCAGCAGATCGAATTGGAGGAATGTAAGTTATCACCACCTTTTTTGTGCTTGCAGTACAGTCAGGACATTACCCATCTCTTTGCTTGATCCCTTGTGAGTTGTTTAGCATTTGCACAAGGCAAATGAAATATTTTAGAACAATTTCCGTACGAGCAGTATATAACGTCTTCTTCAGCAATCTTTTGAAGGCAGCCTGCACAACTCATCTTCACAAATTGATATATTCGAGTCACAGGCAGATCAGAACAAAACTCAAAAACTCCTAAACGAGCCCCGGCGAGCAAGTCTACTGGAGCGTTTGAACGTAGCACGGCGTAACTCGCGAGGACTGAGCGGCGAGCTCGCGAGTTATTTGTTGTTGAGCGAGCACTTGGATCTTGAATTCGCGTGTATATTAGAAGAAAGTAATTTCACTAGTAGTTAGATAAGATTCTCGCGGATCTAATGATATATTAATTTATACAAAAAGGCCACTTTTAACCGACTTTTTCACACAAAGTTTACGGAGCGCGCAAAAACGCGTCCGTACCGTTTAGTCGTCGGCGATTATTAATATTAATGAATTGCGATATCATTTACTTACACGAATTCAGTATTCATGCCTCGATATTTTTTATGCACAAGTTAACACAATTCACGAGACGGATTTCCTTTCAACAGTTCACCACATCTGTATATTTTATTGAAAGTAAAATTGAAAAAGCGGTCTTTCGTGACCGAAATATTAAACATGACGAAAAATACCAGTTGTTTTCAATTGAATTTTCGTTGAATCGGGTTTTGAGTCTTAATAAGTCATGATGAGTGCGAAATTGAATAGTCCTTTGTTCAATTAAGACGAGAGTGTTTAATAACGCCTCTCTCATTGTGAAACGATTCGGAATTATGCAGAATGGAAAAATGTGAGTTTTGCAACGCAATTGCGGTTTGGACGTTTTAATTTCGATGTCGTGACGTGGAAGCAAGGGAATGGGCCTCTGCCGGGTCTGGATACTTTCATATCCTCACTGGGACCACGATTTTTATTGTAACATTCATAAAATGCACCATTTCATAACTCTACCTCGCGAATTATGTCTAAAACTGGATGTTTCAGACGCGAGTACAATTCGTAGGACGTTATGAAACTGTTAAGCATAACTTTTTGATAGTCTTTAGTGAACAATACAAATGTACATTACAATTTGATGTGATTTTATTATCAATATACTTTATTTCCCAGCTTTCAGAATAGAGAGCCACAGTTAGAGTCTAAATTATTTACAATACGCATTTATTTTCCAAAAACACCGACGGTACCGACATTTCAAATGCTAACTACCTACGTCCGAGGCGCCCATTCGCGCTTTTCACAAAAAAAACACTTCGCATTTCAGTCGTAAACAAAACCTCGATGCAATAACGTCTAATTATTATTTAAATACAACTTCCTACTCTCGTCCGTCTGTCGCTATTTATAAGTAAATATGATTATCTGAGTATTTTATCTCGCCCGCTGAGTTACTTGGGCGGAAGACGTTAGCATAAATCATATCAAAATACCTACACACTTACCTATTTCTGTATATTAATTGCTTTCATACTTCGCGGTTGGGTAAGCGGATTCGTGATCTTGAAGATTGTGAAATGTGCGCTAACTGAACTTTAGTGCAGTTTGCTCTTTAATTTCTCTAAATAATTCTGGCAGCTATCTTATGGTGCAAGTAAGTAGCCGGCGCACAGAACTAGATACTTCACTTTAACAAGAAAATGTACCTATTCAAAATAAAATGTCTTAATTTGGTATTAAATAACGTACAGTACAATTTAAGCCGTATCATAATTTTTCATAATTAGCCTGTTATGTACTGTAACTAATGTTTTAATGCGATGCAACTAGGATGGAAATGAGTAATAATAAAAATAATGAGTGGAAATATTTTCCTCAAATACCTAATAAGAATGGTTTTCTAGCTAATTGTCAAATAAAATTGGATTATACATACTACACAGGAAAGGTAATTACTAAAAAATTGCGTCGAATGTGGAGTAATAAAGTTTTTTTGAACAAATAAGTGTCGGCTTAAAATTTGAATTTAAACTATAATATCTCTAACTAAGTAGGTATTATTAGATAATCTGGAGACATTACACATGAACCAATATTTTTTCTTTGCAATTTGCTCTCCTTTCATAAGAAAAAAACATTTTATAACCATTTAAACATACATAAAGATCATTATCTGACCCTGATGAAGCTTAATACAGCCACGCCTACTGCAGTAAAAAAAATTACCACCGCCATTTTTAAAAACGACCAATCGCAAAGTCACCTGGCCCCAAAATTGGGGACCCCAATCGAATACACATAATTACCCCAAATGGGCAAAAGGCGGGTGAAAAAATCAATCGATTCCATAGATCGATTAACTTATCTAAATCAATATCTAGGGGCATATTAAGGTTAGGGGCGAAATAATTGGTACGATCTGCCGATTCTGTTTTTCATACCAAATGTGTATAATATTATGCGGAAGTTGGATATTTTTATTATGTATAACTTGTATGTTTTAGAACATATAAATTAATTACGTTCCATAACAGATAGTGTTAATTGCCTAAACGATTGGTTTGTGTACATAATGACTTTAGAGTTAGGTAATAAATATCACTTCATTTATGAACATAACAATTACTAAGGGAATACTTTTTTAACAACTGCTGTATACGGGTAACAGGATATTGCCGCTCGCATCTAGTTTAACTGTAAGTGACTTGTGCAGTTTTCCCACGATATTTGTCGTCATCATCAAGTTAGGTCTATTGCTTTTCCCCAGGAACCCCTGTTTTCGTAGAAACATTTTCATGCAAGGTAAAAAAAGTTGATTTGCTTTTATCTGTAAACAGGACATGCTTCAACCCTTTGTGGCCACCACTATCATCATGTATTACCACACGAATTTAATTTCAATGTTTTTAGTCATAGTCCTTGGGGAGAACATCAATTTGGCCTCACAAAGGCGCCGCTTTTATTTACAATAACAACCCTATAATCCACACCCAGGGTGTTCGAAGCCTTGCCTTATTATTACATAATGAACCGCTGCCGAATCCGATTCCCATTCTCTATTCGATAAACTAGAGTGCGTTCCCAACAGTTCTTGATGAAATTTTGTTTGGGAAACTGTCGAAATACTAAAAAAAAATATTATTTCATTTAACATTCTTTAATGTTCTTCTATCTAATTTTTTTTTGGTTTTTATCTGGATTTTTTTTCCTAACCCATAGTGCCTACATTAAACTGATATTTGGCAGCTAATACAGATTTACTACAGCAAGTCTCTCGAGATTATTTCAATTAACTTCATTAAATTACAACACAACTCAATTATGGGCTGCTGGTGCCTGTTAATCATTTCGGGTCGTTACAACGTGCATTAGTTTCTTAATCCACACCTTGTGAAATCGAGCAAAAACTAAGCTTCACAGTACTTGCGCCCTAAATATTTTAAATCGTTTTGCTAAGCCACAATCTGACAGAAATACTTCGTTGGAATTTTATAAGCACCCGGAAGATAACTTAGGTACGTTCCAAAAGTAGTTTTCAACAAAGAACGTAAAATTATATTTACCTTTTATCGTTCAGCTAATAGCAAAATCAATTAATGCAAACAATACCTATCAGATGATTTTAAGATGTCAGTTAAGACAAGCCAGCAAGAAAAGAACGCACTATGATCGGTCGAACAGAGAACATGATGTTACATCTTTCATCACACAGATGGACAAGAGATAGGACGCTACGACCCGGATAATATAATTAAATTAACACACGTCACCTGCACCTGCCTCGCTCAGTCACTACGAGAGGAAAAGAGACGACTTAGTGCACCTTGCGTTTTTGAAATTAGTCGGAGTTCGTAGGGCTATGTTTATAAGTTAAAGAATAATTATTAGTTCCGTGTAGGTCTGTACAATAAATAATTTAATGGGGTAATGGGGTAAGCAACTTTAATATTAGACAAATTTTTCATTATAGTTCTGTAATGGAACTATTTATCATTATGGCAATTATGACGACTCTACCTTATAAAAAAGGTCATTTAATTATCGTACATAGTCAAAATTGCACATTTTTTACATCTGTATAATCTTCTATGTATGTTTATATAGAAATCGTAATAATAGAAAGTATTTCACGCATTTCACGCATACGGTATATATTAAAGCTAAATAACACATCGAATCAAAACTGTGCTTTGTGCTACCCACAAAAGCACAAGTTTAGATTTATTTCATCAATTTATTTCGGAACTACAATCCCGGCGGCACCCCCATCGGCTTCCAATTTAATAAGCCCCCCATTCACATTCAATTAGTCAGCGTTTTCGTTCTGAAAACTCGAATTATTTGTGTAAAAGCGCGCTCCATACGCTCTCATAATGGCGGCCACTTTTTGCCGCCTTTTTATTTTTTTCATAATAGGGGTAATGTAAACGTGCCAGCTCTGACACCTTTCTGGACCCCACAGGAGGCTGTATGGGAGTCATTTGCAGGGCAATAAAATATAAATATTGTGCGCCACTGCCGACTGTCTATGGTCACTGGTATTTTTGTGGCGGTCTTTTCGGATGACTAACAAAGGATATTTATCACATTGCTGATGAAGATGAGTTCTTTTTTCTTAGCAAGTACGAGTTAATTACTTTTGGCGTGATATAATAAAGAATCGAATACCGAACACTACAGTAGAAGAGATAAATTTGGTCAAGATACGATTAACTTTTTTGAGGGATTTAAAATACCTTGATGGCTGTTTACTTAAATTTGAACAATACAATAATGTATTTATTCATTACTTCTGTTGTTCGAATGCGATGTAGTTAATGTAGCGAGCGGTCGTTACCCAGATTGCATCGCGTAATGACACAGATGTCATATTTGAGTACAAAAGTATAAATGCAGCATAACTGCTGTAAATGTTGCTACCTAGCTATACCTATGCAAGTACATAAAATTACATGAACGTTTGATGCCTTTATTTAATGTGACCTTGTATGTGACTCACATCAAACAATGTTTAAGATTTTTCACAATTGGTACAAATTACCATTCATTATTTCAACTAAATAAATACATTACTTACAATGTTGTATCTAAAATAATAAACAGTATTGACACCTGCAGGACAAGATAATTGTGTAAGTTAAGCAGATTTGATGTTAGCTCCGAGCGGTCATTTATTTTCCACATCTATACTCGGATTTGTAATTCAAGATCAAAAAAACTACTACAAGGTTGCCACTGCAATAAAATATTTTTACAATAGTAAATTCAGTTTTTTGCAAAAAACAACCATATACAACAAATTTATTGGTAATATTAATCCTATGATTTTCATCAGTAATTCCAGTTATTTATATTTCCATAAATGCAAGACGACTTAATAAAAACTTAAACATCGGTAATTTTTAGTAACAAACATGGTATTGTACTTGTAACACTTCAGGGATTCATAACATTTGGTGCAATAAACTACAAGCTAAGTTAAGAACATACTCGGACGCAATTAATATATTACACATCATAACTAATCGGGAAATAATCCGTAACTGTTCCGAGTGTTCGAATGTTTTTGCTCCGTGGTGATTTTGTTTTGTTTTAAGTTTATGTTTTGTGTTAAGTTTTTGTTGTTTAAATCCGTAACAAAGAAAATATTTTATTTATCTTCCCGACTCCTCCACTATTGCTCAAAATTATGTCTTCTTAAAATTAGTTAGACATGAGTTATTTATTTTTACTAGAAGTTATAATACCTAAGTAATAGTCAGGCTCAATACAATTTTGAGAACGTATAATTTATATCTAAATAATGCATTTAATTATTAGATATAGTATGAACCCTTTTACTTTAAGAAATTATTATTTTATACGCCTTAATTATCAATAAGTGATGTTGGCATTAAATTAAATAAAGAATTATATTACGAAAAGGTTGTCGAAACCTGAAATCATCACTTGAGAGTGACATAAGTGACTTTACCACTTTTGACAGTGACGTATCTGTCGTAGTTTTTTTGATCTTGAATTACAAATCCGAGTATAGAAACAAACATTCATTTCTTGTTCTTGTAATAATGAAGTAGGTTCCCGTCAATAATATCTAATCTCCCACCGAGCCTGCGTATGGGGATGTTGAAAAAATATTATTTCCGTTCAGAACAAGAAATGACTTCCTCAATCAACCGCATAGAGCAATGACAAATGACTGTTTGGCGCTTACGTGTTAATCTCGTAGCATATGGAGCATAGACAACACAGAGGACTCCCGCCTTTTCTAACGTCATCCTGACAGGCCTTTGTTAATCGTTTTGATGTCTTCTTTTGTGCCAGCAACAATGGATTTTTTGCAATGTCCGTGTAAATTGTGCTCATAGAGTCAATTAAATTCTTTTTAGGGACTCGTGAAGGGTCCTGATGAATGACTGCGTATAACTTTTGCGGCCTTTAGATCCCATTGATTGTTATTTATTAAGTGGTTAATACGCTATTCATTTCAATGAAGGTAAGTAAATGCGATATGCAATAGACGTCATGCGAGGTTTTTGTAAAAAGTTATAATTATTATGCCAACGCCTTTCTACGTTTACATATTTTTCATATTTACACATAAGTAAAGTTGACTTATAACACATTAATTCATAGATAGTTCAGACATATCATAGTTTTTATAGATCCTTAAACATATTAAAACTTATGACGAACACTTGTGTAGAATATTATCGTTAATTTCTGGAAATTTTATTTTATTTTGTTTAGATAGTTATAATGGCTTTAATTCCAACTTGCTAAAAGCGGCAGAAACCGTCTATCACACCTCGTGAAAATGAAAACATTCAAAGTGACCACGACCGTCATAAACATCCTGAGTTAATTGATAATTTCGTAACCACCAAAAATAATTTAAATTCATGGCCAAAACCAGCAATGACAATAACAAAAAAAATATGCGCCTACGCACGTAATGACAGGCCGCGGCGCGACCAGTTCGGGATCGTTCAATTTCCGAACGCCGCTCTGTAATCAATGGCCAACCGTCTATTTTGTCCCGAACATCTTTATCGTTGAATATAAACCGTTATTTTAGGGCCAATGTCGGTGGACACATTTATGTGAGTGCATGATTTTTATGGCTTAACTAAATGGGACGCGGAGCATTGTTCTCGAGTTCGGTGTAGCTCCAATTATTTGCATGGATTCAAACTTTTAACTTATACACAATACATTTGGGGAAACACATCTTAGATGTAATAGGAAAAAATTACATTCTTAGATGTGATCTCCCAAGACATTTAAATTGTTGGAGCGTAGAGTATACAATTGATCTAAGTATGTTCTTTACATGAGACTTTTCTAATAATTTCATTATGTGACATTGCAATTTTTTTTATTGGATTAAAAATTGTTATTTATTTTTCCTTATCAATTTTAATTTACAGAATGTAATTTGTAAAATTCTGGTTTATGCGAGAAATATTCATGTTACGCTTATACCAAGGAGTAGCCTCATTCCGTGCAGTTAAGCTCCTTGAGCTACTTTTTGACTAAAATTAATTGCATTTGAGTTATATGGAAATTTGTGAATATAGAAACTATTACCCGTAATAGCCCCTCGCAACTACTAGACCACCAAACCATTAGACCATTTAATATCCTCTTACAAAATGTTAAATGTGCCAAGATATAATGTTTTAGTCTAAAACCAATACATGCATTTTCAATCAAACCAAAAACATATTAACATTTACAGTTTACTCAGAAGATTATAGTGTAGTACCTATATGGTAATTTAATAGTAAATAACTTTATCTAATATACCTGTTTACTTAATACCTGATTTGTAAAGTGAATTATGGATATATATAGGTACTTGTACATAACCCGTTCCGAGGATGTCTTAATTAGGTGCCTTTATCGATAGGTAGGTATTATGTTTCATAAGTGTATAAGAAAACGTACAAGAAATTAGTTGTGTGTTCTTACAACATTATTAAGTTTTGTTTGATGCAGGTAAAATATTAATATTATCATATTTTAGAGGCAGCATCTATGTTTTAGTAAATAAACATTACTGGTCAAATAATAAACATTAAAGTAATAAAACACTTTTTGCTCAAAGTTCCTTAATAAATAGGTACCGTAAAGAGCTGTTCGCTTTTACTTTACTTAGAATTTAGTTTATTTGCATTTAAAGTATTTTTTAAGTAAATAATTGTTGCAAGTAATAATAATACTATTTTTAACCGACTTCAAAAAAAGGAGGAGGTTCTCAATTCGTCTGTATGTATAATATTTTTTTTTTTTTTTTTTATGTATGTTCACCGATATTTCCGTCAATTATAGACGGATTTCAAAAATTTTTTTTTGGTTGGATAGAGTTCACTTCCGAGGTGGTCCCATTTTCACCAGTCTCGGATCTGATGATGGGATCCTGGAGAAATCGAGGGCAACCTTTAAATTTTATAGGGACATGTACCGCGTTTTGCATATTATCTGAAGTCATATTGGCATTTGCTTCTGGCAATCATAATCTTATGATGCTGAGCTGATGATGGAAGGTCAACTCCTTAGTAGTTATGAGTAAAAGAATAATTATTTCAATACTGTATACATATTGAGACTAACTAGTTATAATATCAGTAGCATTACAGGTGAGCTAAACTATTAGGTTGACCAGTCTAGGATCTGATGATGGGATCCAGGAGTAATCGAGGGCAACCCTCAAATTTTATAGGCACATGTACCGCGTTTTACATATTTTCTGAAGTTATATTGGCATTTGCTTCTGGCAATCATAATGTTATGATGCTGAGCTGATGATGGAAGGTCAACTCCTTCTCGCAGTCCTACAGTTCACCCGTGATCATGGCGCTTGCAACAGTGCCGAAATATCGGGAGCTCATTAAAACAAAACAACATGGTAAATATCCCGGACACTTTCAGTTTTCTAATGTGTGTAACCATGACAGTTTAAAATTGTATATTAACTCCTTAATAGTTGGGAGTAAAGGGATAATCAAATCTGTGTACATATTGATACTACTAGTTATAATATCAGCAGAATTATAGGTGAGCTGAACTAATAGGGTGTAAAAAAATGTAACACTAAAAAGGATGAAAAAAAAATTGTAAACAAAAAAAAAAACCGCCTTCAAAAACCCGACTCACTAAAAATTACAAAATAATATAATACGAACATTAATCTGGGTATGAATTTGATATGTTGTTGAAGGCGGTGCCAATTAAATTTTTGAGGAAAACTGCATGAAATATAAACGGCACCGCCTTCAACAACATATCAAATTCATACCCAGATTAATGTTCGTATTATATTATTTTGTAATTTTTAGTGAGTCGGGTTTTTGAAGGCGGTTTTTTTTTTGTTTACAATTTTTTTATTTGCTAAATATGAATACATGAAGAACTAAGATGAGGATATGATTTCGTATAATTTGACGGACTGGCAGAGAAGATAGATTAAGCCACTTTTATAAAAAAATAAACAAAAATACAAAAGAAAGTAGAGTTCGCATGTTCTAGCATTTTTATGTAATCATCTTCCGTTGAAATCTATAATGTACCGGATAGGTACATACTGTCAGTGATAATTAATCAGATCCGCGCAATTAGAAACGAATGCCGACTAATTAGTGCCATTAGTTTGATTCAGCTGGCTGTCTTTACGCACAGACAGGCGAATTAGTCACAATATCTATTTGTGAATCTTTCAGGTTATTCTAGGTCTGCGATAGCTAGGTAATTAGTATTAGTAAGTAGATATGTCTTATCTCCAGCATAGATCACAACAAGAAATCCTCCATTGTTAAAAGCAGCCTCTCAAAAGTTAATGAGTGTTGCCACTATCGCATACCAGGTGGCGGCATTGAGCAGCTACTTGAGGGACTAACTCAAAAACTTGTCAACTTTACATTAAACGACTTCTGTATAATAATAATTGGGGAAAATGATTTTAACGTCTCAAAAGACTACTCTAAAATGGTCAACTTGTTAAAACAGCGTATCTTTGAAGTCCAGCACACTAATGTTATTATATGCCTGCCAACATTTAAATTCCAAAAATATTCTAATTTATTTAATCAAAGAGTTGAACTGTTCAATAAGATGTTGTATAATGATAATAAAACACATGAATATTGTTTTATACTGGACTCAAATAAGAACTTAGAATTCTCCAATAGAATGTTTTTTAGGTTTTATGGAACAGTTAATTATACTGGCTTAAGAGTTATCTTAAACGATTTAAACGCCTTTATGCATGATATTTTTAATGCTTATAACTCTTATGTGCCTATAACAGAGTCACCAAATACTTACTCCTTTCGACACTACTGGATCTAAAATATTATTTCAAAATGTTCGTAGCGTAAAAAATAAAATCCATTTACTTGAGGCTCTTGTTGAAGAATATCAGATAATGGCTCTATGCTTATGTGAAACATGGATCACTAATAAAAAAATTGATTTATTAGCATTAGAGGAGTACACTGTTGCAAGTACTTTCTGTCGGTCTAGCTACGAAGGCGGCGGTGTATGTATTATGTTAAAGAAAGATTTAGAGTATTCTCAGTGTATGGATTTGGAATCCTTAGCAATTGAGTACGTGATAGAAATATGTGCAATTATTATACCTTCCTTAAATGTTTTACTGATTGTTATTTATTGGCCTAATAGCTCGCGGGAGGTCGATACCTTTAAAAATCAATTAGAAAAGCTCTTAGAAATTTTAAAAACTAAATATGCAAAGAAAAATATTATAATTGGTGGAGACCTTAACGTTAATTTCTTAAGTAAAACTAAACAATCAAATGATTTAATAAAACTTTTTAAAAGCTATAATCTGCACCAAAATGTAAAAGTTCCAACTAGAATTTGTAAAGAGAGTTCAACATGTCTAGATATTGTGTTTACTAATATAGATAACCAAAGTTTCAACATCCTGGTTGAAGAGTATGGCATCAGTGACCATAAAGGGGTCTTGATGAATCTTTTACAACCATGCCCAAAAGGTAACGACATTTTTTATACAATGAAAAGAATATTTAATAAAAAGAATATAAACTCATTCAAAAATGAACTCGGTCTGATCGATTGGTCGGATATCATTAAAATAGATAATAATTTAGATGCAAATTTTTTATCATTTCATACCAAGCTGAAAGAAGTCCTTAATTCTAACATACCAAAAGTAAAGTTTCAAAATAAAAAATGTAATAAAAAGACATGGTTGACTCCAGGTATCAAAAATGCATGTAAGAATAAACGATTTTTGAAAATGATTATAACTCATTATGATGTGCCCTCAATTCATAACTATTATAGAAAATATGAAAAGATTTTAAAAAAGGCAGTAAGTACGTCAAAAAAAATTCAATGTATAAAAACGATGTCTATTTCCAGGAATAAAACGAAAACAATGTGGCAAATAATTAGACAAAGAACAAATAAAATTAATAAACATATAAAAAGAAATATAACTTTAAAAATTAATGATATATGTATAACTTCACCTAGTTTAGTTGCAAATACATTAAATAATTACTACCTTTCTATAGGATCTAGTAAAGATATTAGTCTTATACCACAGTGTGAACCTATTGCAAACAATTCTAGCAATAGTATGTTTTTGAACCCAATTAGCCACAACGAAGTACAGAATATAATTAAGAAACTCAAAAATAAAACAAGTTACGGTTTTGATGAAATTCCACCGATACTTATCAAGCACTGCCAGGATCAGCTGATAATTCCCTTAACATATCTAATCAATCAATCCTTCTGTGAAGCTACATTCCCTTCAATTCTAAAAAAAGCTATTATTAAACCTGTACCAAAAGTTAAAACAACGCAAGATATGAGCCAGTTCCGTCCTATTGCATTATTATCTACCTTTTCAAAAATATTTGAAACAGCAATGTGTAATCAACTCACTCGCTTTTGTAGTAAATACGATATATTTGATAAAAACCAACATGGTTTCATAAAAGGTAAATCTACCGTTACAGCTTTAGTTGAATTAACGCGTGAAATATTACATATCATTAACAACCGTAAATATGCAATCAGTATAATACTTGATATGAGCAAGGCATATGACCGTGTTTCGCATAAAATTCTACTAAATAAGCTATACAATATTGGTATACGTGGTCAAGCATATAAATGGTTTGAATCCTATCTTCAAAATCGAAAACAGTGTGTTGAGATTGAACACTTTGATAATAAAAATAACCACCTATCAATTGTAACATCCGATGAGTTGAAGGTAGAGGGATCAATACCGCAAGGCAGTGTTTTGGGCTGTATACTGTTTGTTATTTATATAAATAATTTACCAAAAATGATCGAAAGTAAATGTATCCTATACGCGGACGATATTACAGTGGTGTTCCCATGTACTAAGGCAGAAGACGTGCCGGAACTTTTCAGCCGTATTCTGGGCCCTATAAACAATTGGCTAATAGACCATAAGTTGCAATTGAATTTACTAAAAACTAAGTTAATGCAGTTCAAACCTAGACAGAAGCATCCGCTACACTTTAAAGCTATGTTTAATGACGTAAATATTGACATGGTTGATTGCAGCACGTTATTGGGCGTAGACTTTGACTCTGGTTTGTCCTGGAGACAACATATTGAAAAACTCGCCATTAAATTGTCCCGTTTTACTTATGCATTGTATGAACTTAAAAGTCTACAGATTTGAGTACAGCCAAAACTGCCTATTACGCATATGCTTATGCGTGGCTAAACTATGGTATAGTATTGTGGGGAAATGCTACTGAAGTTGAACAATTATTTATTTTACAGAAAAGGTGTATAAGAATACTTGTTAATATTGGAAACCGAGAGAGTTGCAGGCCTCATTTTAAAGAACATGGAATTCTTACATTAACTTCAATATATATTTTGGAAGTTTGTAAATATGTTAAAAATAATATAAATCTTTATCAACCAGCAAAACATTATCACTCAAGATCAAGCTCGAGACATAAGAATAAATTAGCACTTCCATGTTCAAAACTGCAATTAGTACACTCAGGAATACATTACATGTCTATAAAAATATATAATAAACTCCCTGAAAATTTAAAAAGTGTAAAAAATAACTCAGAGTTTACCAATAAAACTAAAGAATTCTTAGTTTCCCGTTGCTTCTATAATATGGAAGAATACTTTACTGCCAATTATAATGAGTGATCAATCAAAATTATTGTTATAGTTGTATGTCAATATTTCATATTTTGTGTGATACATTAAGTTTGTTATTATTGTAAATTCTATGTTAATATTTAAGTCTACCTGTTTACCTAAAATTGCTGTGCCCTTGCAGGGTTTATGTGAGAACCATGTAACCTTAATAGTAAGAACCAATGTAACCACATTTTGCAATAAATAAATATTATTATTATTATTATTATTATTTGTTCAACACACCTATTGTTATCTGAACTGAATAGAAACTTGCGTGAAGAATTTCATTGTGAAGTGTTATGTAGAAGAGATGGCACAAGTTTAAAAGCTTTTTCAGTATTATTTGTTACAGACAAACTTTTTATAAGTATCAATTTTCTATACAATTATTGAATCCTACTTATTAATTCTGTGTCCAAGTGATTTTCTAGAGGGGGTAATAAACTTTTAAGAATGAGAGCTTTTGAAGCTTACATAGAAACCTGAGATAAAATATCTCTAGATTGAGTATGAAATCAAGGAGTTAATGTGAAGAAAATGTAGAGCTATCTTATTACTGAATCAACATGAAGCGCTAAATTTATAAAAAAAATTGACTTTACTTTTAAGTATTGGGCAAATTCCAACTAGAATTCATAAAATCTAATATTTTTCAAACGCTCGTAATTTATTTGTATTCATAATCGGACATTTCAATCACTTTTGATAATAAATTATATTATCATCAAGTATTCATACGTAAGACTGTAGTAAGTACTGGTACATAATCCAATTAGTTTAATTTATCATTTTACTCGATTTAAATGAGGCTTAATTTTTTTTTTTGTGTCCGAAATTTGAATTCGGAAAATTAAATTATGACTAAAGCTCAAGCAGGTGGTTAAATTTATTACACGTGCAATATTTAAGCTCTACATTTATCATGGAAATTATTAATGGAAGAAAGTCTCCAGCTTTCTTTTTCGGCGTAGAATTTGTAAAAAAAACTTTCAATTAGATTGTGTATTGAGTTTACAGAAGGACGAACATAGCGAGATTACAGCGTAAAAATACCCATCTGAAGATTAATAAGAATTTATAAAAGAAAACTTCAGTTAAGAAACTTTGGTGATCAACCAACTACCTTTTGTATCGAATATAAATAAATTTTATAAGTAACTATATATGATTATATAAAATCAGGGCTTCATGTTTGCAATCCAAGTGTGAAAAACAGTAAGCACAGGGTGGAAATATAAATATTATGTAGTTATTCTTTTTATTGTACAATAACATATTAAATAGTTATGCAAATTGATTAGAACCGGCACGGGTGCTATTGCAAATAATACGTTATACCTTGATTGTGAATAGGTAGTTAAATAATAGGTTTATTACTTAGCTTTACGTTAAGTCTTGTTATTGCCTGCTACCGTACTAAGTTTCTCGTATGTACTTGCAAAAACAGTTACAGCTGTTTTAAATAAATAAAGTTGAAGAAAACACTCACCTCCATTGTCAGGATTGTTCGCCTCGAAGGTTTTGCTGGTCATGTGGAAGAGCGCGTCGAGCGGCGTGTGAGGAGCGGAGCCCTGCGGCGGCGCGCGGCGCGGCTCCGAGCAGCAGTCGGAGGCCGACGACGACCGCTCCGAGGCCGAGTCACAGCATTCAGCGGGCAGGTCGCGCGGCCGCAGCAGCCCCAACGCCGCCAGCCGCCAGCGCTCCCCGTCCAGCAACGCAGCACCCGCCAACCGCTGCAACCGCTGCAAGCGCTCCAGCCCCGACGCGTCCCACGGGCGCACGATACGCGGCGGCGTCCGCGGACTATGCGACAAAATGTCCAAAATCGAAAAACTCTTCACACCCTCCCCGCGACGCTCCTCCGCCGGCTCCGACGCCATCTTCAACCTCTTCAGCGGCCTGAAGTAATCGTGCGGTGACGGCGACCGCGACGGCGCCGGCGACGGCCGCCCCACACTGATATCGTCCTCGGAACAACTCTGGCCGGACATCGACTCCTCCTCCATCATTCAGTTCACAGATCCATCACACAACAGTCACAGGTAAGTCGGAACGTTCCGCCGGCTCTCACTAGCTAACACGGGATACGGCTGACGAGTCGACGCGCCTCGGTCAACTGACGTGGCGTATGACAGCCCTGGCGCGGGCGGTGAGTGTGGGCGGGGCTTGTTGCGCTCGGACCAATGAGCGCGCGCCGTTATATTGCTCGCGGGCCGCTATTGGTCGAGAGGGGATGGTGAGGCGAGTCGGGTTGTCACACTCGAAGCTCCAATAAAACTTTTTAATCCGGCTCTGGATTGGGGGCGAGATTCGTGGTGTGATTAATTTAGCGGGTGAGGGGGGCGTCGCGGGCGGGGGGGGGGGGGAGGCGGTTAATTACCGGGATGAAGACGCGAGTCTAACTACTCGCTCCATTATTTAGCGTCGATAAGGCCGACGTTTGTCACTGGAGAGATTGCCACTTTCCTTCATTTATAGTTCATCGGTTAATGAGGCATAAGTGTCGCTAGTTGGCTGCCACCTCTATGGAAACTTACAATAAACAGAGCATTGTATTTCGTGTATGAATAATTAATAATCGTGAGTCCGTGGAGGTTGCAAGGAAATTACTAGAAATAGAGTCAAGCTGTGTTAGACATTGATCGTTTATGGAAAACATCAAATAGACACTAAGTTAAAGGTAATTAAAATGATTAAAACTAAAATCAGTCAGCAAAATAAAACAGTGTGGTTAACTAAAACTACATCTTTGCTTTATTTATGCCTCTGCTCTCTGCTTGTTTATGAATGCTTAATTATGAAATTAATGTTATTCAGATGGAGAAAAAAATAAGGCAAAAAGGTAGGCGAGCAGATTAAGCTCGATCAACAAATTAACTTGAAGGATAACTATCTGCTATGAAAACATCATAATCGAAACTATTTTTTAATATTGCAATAGGTACAACTAACTTCACTCAAAATCACAAAATATTTCCGGCAAATATAAATCGCCCCGTAGCTGTCTGACTATACCACAGGCCATTTAATAAGCATCTGTCTGCTACGACTATTACTTTCCGTGGCGGTGTTATTAAAAACACTAATAGTGTAATTAGACACCCACACATAGACACACACATGCACACACATGTGTCTGTCATTATTTGCGTTTATAGCAGTTAGAACAATTAGTTACTTTATTATTCAAGCAACAAAGATGTGGAATTGATTTACTTATTATTCAAAGGTTGAATTAGACATTTTATGCGTTACTGCTTTTGTATGCTTTATACGCTGTAAGTAGTTGAGGTACAAATATGAAGCAGAATTACAAAAAAAATCTTAGGTAGATAGACATTTAGTGGCTACTGGGTTAGGTAGGTTCTATTTGATTAAGCAAGTTTGGAACGTCATCAATTTTCAAATGTTAAAGTATTCATAATTCATGAATATTTTAAATAGCTTTTATAATGATATTACCTAAAGAGCCATATTTTTTACATATAGGTAGGTACTTTAAAGTAGTGACTATCATACATGAAGTTATGAAACATTATTAGTTTCTTTTCTGAAGTATTTGAAATAAGAAAGACGCAAAAATTAAGAAGATACTTAGATACATCTTAGAAACTCATTAGGCTACCCTTTAAATCAACTAACACATCAAAGGATGTTAAACGATATACACAGTTAAAGTAGACAGTTAGTAAGTAAGTAATAATAGTCCCTTATGCATAATTACTTTTTTGCGGAATTCCAACTAGCCAATTACATTAAACTACAAGGAAAAACATTAAAAAGGTCGAGTATAGATGCGTGCGAAATAATAATTTGAGTGGTTTGTTGGAACAGATCAGTGACCCAGACTCACTATCAGCGTTTCAAAAAGTCGCCGGACAAATATTTGTGTGACGAACATCGGTGTGTGTTCCGGGTCTGGGTGTTATGAAATATATTTGTGTATTCACTGTTGATTCTAATACCTGTAACACAAGTGCTCAAGCTACTTAACACGAGATCAGATCGATGTATGTGATGTTGTCTAATATTTATTTTTTATTTAAGTACTACTTAGTAATGATTTTAAATGCCCATGAGCATTACCACAAGTGTTTCGGTTACTTGGCTCTATTTGTATAAGAGCTGAACTCTACCTACTATGTTGTAGGTATCTATTCGTGACGGTTTGCATAAACATACGTGGTTAATAAGTAGTTATCACTAATTGAAAAGCCGAAACAGTAGGTATCCTCATATAATTAAAGGTAGTGATTTTATACTGATGAAAATAATAACTAGGCTGTTTCTGTTTATTCCTGTACCCAGATGCAATCAATGTAAGTATGTGTGGTTGACTTATGGTACCTCCTAAATGTTCAACTATGTATGTAACTATGTTCATAATATCACTTTTATCCCTGTTATTCATTAATAATAATGATTGATTTCCAGACCTAAAACGGAACCCTTAGCTCTTTCTTGTCTATCTGTAGGTATACGTCGAAAACAGATGTAATTATATCCTTTTAAATACTTAGTTATCAATGAATACCTAGGTAGTACAAAAAAGACGATATCAAATAATATTGCTAGTATTTAACTTACATTCAAATAAAAAATGAGTTAATTCACAAATGAAACGTCAACACCATTACCTACCCACCCAGTCCGCCATTTTGGGTCTACGTCACGCGTCGCAGGGCAGCGGAGGAAGGCAATCTAATTTGACACCCGGTTAGGGCACTGGCTGGTACTTACCCAAACAGGGGCGGGGTTCAATTAAAAAAGAAATAAACGTTAGCTTTTTAATGTTGTATTTTTTGTTTGTTTGTTTTTTTTTGACAACGCCCGTTATTCTGAATGTTTTGTTATCATCGATTTGATTCCAGCCAGGTTTCAAGTTTCGGGTAAATCTTCCAGGATTAGTATATCCTCAAATGCAATAAATATAAACTATGTAATGTTAACGTGCTATTTGTTTACAACGTACTTTTATTAAGGAGAGCTAGATAGATCCCTACAGCATATAATGTAGAGTCTGCTGTTGAAACAATAAAGGAGAGTAGGTACTCAATCTAGGTAAAAAACTCAAAGATATTTAGTTTGTGAGAAAATATGATAAAATCATTGTCACACCTTCAGCATTAAAACACCCAATATTCGCATTTACCCGCATCGTTGTCTAATGTTGGTACTTTTCAGTTTATCAGTCGGTAGGTATAAGGTAAAAATTTCCTCATAACAATAAAAAAGCATTCCCAACACCGCCGTCCATCCAGAACTGTTTTTTACGCAAACAAGAAATATAGAAAATGAAAACGGTGCGTCTTCTAACGCGCCATGTCATTACGACCGATGTCATTTCCCATGAGCTAGATACCGGAACTGGCGCCATATTGCTCGCTTTCCCGCCATTATTGGCCAATCATGTCGATTTCCGGTGAGCTTCCATTTATGTTATTAGTGGTATACCTACTATTGACTGTAATTTAGATAATGCCACCGATTACTAAGGATAAATATGTCATAATTATTATGTATGACGTTATTAGATATGTAATGTGTTTATCCAGATAAAATAAATTATCAGAATTGGTAACAATACCTATAGCGTAGTATACGAGCTATTTATGGTATTACCGTCACGCACGGTTGTGTTTATGAATTGATTGTTGTTTCTAATAAAGCAAATATAGAGTCCATTAAAATATATAATTGTTTCATGTTCAGGAAATCCGACAACATCCTGCACAAAGTATATTCGAACCTAAGCATCTAGATACTACTAATTAACATTTTGAAGACCTACAATTCTCAGAAACAGCCCATCCGCAGGAAAACCGAAGAAAGAGGTAATTCTAGGTTACACAATAGTTCTAAATGTGCTTGTTTTCAGTCTAACTACAGTCCAAGAACAACGGAAGAAAACCAGTACTGCACCGTAATTGTATGAACCTAACTTGATGTTAATACTTAGTGTGAGTGAGGAAAATAGCCGATGGAGGCATTTAAGTCCTAAGTGCTTAGTGTGCTAAGCAAAGCGCCTAGTGAGTGTTCAATAGGCAGTCTTAGTATGTGAAGGCGAGCGAAGCTTTATCGTTTTAACCACTTTAGTACTAATAGGTTAACTGACCTTAAGTACTTAGAATATTAGAATAGATTAGAATATTTATTTGCAACATGTTCTTAACCAAAAACATGACCCTGTAAGGGTGTGTGCAAAACTTATATAACTAACTTAACTTATACATACTTACAAATTTTAAAAGAAAAATTAAATTCAATCTTTTATATATTATCATAAGATACAAACATAACTCTTAATAGTATATTTTCTTAAATAATATGTTGTATTTAGCAACCACAATTTTTATACAATTAAAATAAAGTTTTAAACTATTTACATTGTTTGTAATTAAATTTTCTTCTTGCACCTACTCTCTAAAAGGTATGCAGAATATCTGTTTTGGTAAAAATAATCAATCCACACTCAAATGTTGGATAGATTTCATTAAGCAGTTATTAGAGACAACATTTTATTTAAGCCAAAAACTGTTTGCAAAAATTTAATAACGGCTTTATCGTTTACGACGTTTCCAAATGTCAGTGGCTTAATCTCTTAATCTTAATTTACATGCTCAATTTTTTTCATACTGAAACGTTTTAAAGGAATCTATATCACATACCTATTAATATTTTATCAATTTTTCTTCATAAAGCATAGATTTTCTTAATAGATAGTAACGTAGAAGTACATACAAAACCACCCAAAGTTGTGAGAGTGGCCAAGTCACGTAATTATAATTCTATATTTTATAGTAGGTACTTACCTACAATAAAAGTAATTCTTTCAAACGAATTGCGGCCAAAGCAGTTCACGCACTGCCGACCGTAAATAAAAAAAACAATAAAAATGCATTTGTTTCAATGTTTGTTTTCCACAGTTCCCTATGCCTACCTCATTAATTGTGCGGATATGTTGCAGGAGAACTATACATTTTATTAATTTTAGACGAATATGAAAAAAAATCATATTACAAACATAAAAAGATTTGATTATGGCTGTTAATAAAATAATACCAATTGCCCACTCCTTACGTTTTTTGTGATTTTTTTCTCTATTTATCACACTAACATGCTTGCAATATCTTTAACGACGATTTTGTATGATAACACTATTGAAAGCTTTATTGTATTACGCGATAGATATCTTCATACCTATTCAGCGTAATTTACAATGGACTAAATAAATGTATTTAAAGATTTTATAAATTGAATACAAGGTATGCTCGTAAAATACCGTATTCTTACACTCAACTACAACAGCGTCATTTACATTACAAGTAAATTCATGTAGCGGTTCTCATTAAATAAGACGCGTAATTAAATTAAAATGTATGAGAGATGAAATAATTATCATCATGTTTTATTATTTCGTACCGGACCGCTTGGCTCGGTGGAGTGAAAACGGTTTTGTTTCACTACGTTACACTGATGTAAATTCTTTTATTTAGTGTAGTTAAGCCTTTGAACCTTAACGTTTACTTAAGGTTTTTTTCAGGATGTACCGAAATGATGCGTTGATGGCCGTAAGGTCGTGCCTTGCCATACTAGAGGTCGCCAGTTCGAACCCCTCCACGTAACAATTATTTTTTTAAATTTTTAATTCATATGTTGTTCGACGCTTTAACAGTGAAGGAAAACATCGTGAGGAAACCGTACAGGACTTACGCAGAAATTCTATGGTTGTGTAGTCGACCAAGTCAGCATGTTTGACTAAGGCCTAATCTGCCTAGTTTAGGGTAGGCAGGCTCGTGTCCCAGCAGTGGGGACATGGGCTGTTGATGATGATTACGTACCTAGAGATATCCGTAGAATAATTTTAAAAAGAATGTAGGATATGAGAGTACCATTTTAATTGTTTCAACTCCAGCACACAAATCGTGCTATACAATAGATGAGATGTTTTACTAGGTTTTGGATCGACCATTACTTTAGTTTAGGAAATGCACCTACTATATTATCAAACTGCTACTAAATAGTAGGTACGAGTTTAAGGCGAAATCACGGTCAGCGGCCTTGCAGCACTTACCTACTAAAACTCTAACTCTACGTGGTCTATACTTGAGTAACATTAACCATGACCAGCGTTCAAATTAGTCGCTAAAAAACGCAATTCTCATTACGCATACCGCGATTAACCCTCGAGTCAGTCACCTCACAGACAATGTTATTTGATGTGAGTATTACAGGTAGACAAGGTTTTATTGTTACATGGGACTTATAAAATGTGTTAGATCGCTCTGACCTACAAGAAAAGTGTTGAAAAGATTTCATATCTCACTAAAAGAAGCATTTTAAATTTTGAGTTAGAGCTATCCAGCACACAACGCTACTATAGGTATGTTACTGGATTTGGGTTTTCATATTCTTAAGTAACTTTCTGGGTAATACTTAGGTATGTTTGCCTATTATATTTACCTTGCAGCATTTACCTACTAAAACTTCATGCGGTCTATACTTGTCGATCATTATATCCATGACTAGCGATCAAAATTAGTCGCTTAAAAACGCAACTCTCATTACGCACACCGCGGTTAACCCTCGTAGTCAGTCACCTCACCACGTGCGCGACGCGACAATTTATCTGATGTCTGTATATTTAAGACAGGGTTTTATTATTAAATGGGACCTTAAATTAAATGTGTTAGATCGTCCTGATAAACAAGAAAAGTGTTGAAAAGATTTGATATCTCACTAAAAGAAGCATTTATAATTAAGAACTGTCTAGCACACAAAGTTACTATACACCGTGAAATTTTAGTGGTTGTTTTCCCGTGGCAGAACGATTTGCCTTTAGTAATACTATCGAATCATGCAAATTATTCCTCGAAAAAAAAAATTTTTTTTTTTCATTTTTCAGAATAATAATTTTCCAACTCGAAAACGAGAGAAGCTATTGTTGTTTTTGAAGATGTGACGTATTCAGGTACTGCTTGCCGCATGAAATCGATGCTTAAAGCTAAAGAAGCTCTACACCCTAAGGCATAAAGTGGTTCGAACGTGCTTTCGAGTTACAGTTAAACCTTTCGTAAAACCGACATTTATTGATTTTACCAAAAAAGAACTGCACACATCTTTTGTACTACTAAGATAGAATAATTTTACTGCGGGAAAACAACCACTAAAATTTCACGGTGTAGATATCTATGTTACTAGATTTGGATCATATTCTTAAAGATATATCGTAACTTTCTGGGTAATACTTAGGTAAGATGCCTATTATGTTTACCGTGCAGCACTTACCTACTAAAACTTCACGTGGTCTATACTTGTCGATCATTATATCCATGACTAGCCTTCAAAATTAGTCGCTAAAAAACGCAACTCTCATTACGCACACCTCAATTAACCCCCGAAGTCAGTCACCTCACCACGTGCTCTCCCGTGAGCCAATCCCGACCACCCGCGCTCTGCTTATTACGATTTATGTGTTGAAACCAAATTGAGATGTGTTATAATGACCGCTCCCGAAATTACGTCTATGAGCGGAGACGCGCGCGCGGTTAGGACGACGGATTGGACACACATTGGTCTTTTAATCCATATCCGATTGTATCTTATGTATATCAAATAATCCTATTTCTTTTAGTAAATTATTGTATTACCGTCTCACAGTTGAATATCGTTAAATATACTTTTACTTTATATAGGTTCAAAAAATCAGGCCTTGGAATTGTTAAACATTATCATACGCCTTATAGTAATTCCTAATATAACGTACTACATTACGAACTTTTTACGTAAAAACATATAAAAGCGAAAAGTATTTTCTAAAATAAAATATCACGGAAGATATTTTAAGGATTCTTTTGCCCATTCGACGATTTAACATTTATATCTTAACTGGTTTAAGATAACATCGACATCTATGAACAAAAGACGAAGTAAAATCCCGTAGCGGTGCGTGTATCATGATTTATTTCACAAGCGTGTCCAATGCGGCGACCCTCACGCGAGTTCCCTTCTGGCCGCGGGTGCCAGATCCCTAATGATACATGGCTCGGGCCCACACCTCAACGGCGGTGGGTAGTGGGTTTACTTCCGCTTCTCCAAATTGTTCGACGCTTCTAACTGCAGGACAGCAGCTGTAAGGGTGAAGTCGTTGATTAGGTGAAGAGTTTTTGTCTGATATCATGCCTCCTAGTAATCATGGGTAGTTTGTGTCATGAGTGTAGGTTACGATTAGAATAATAATCTGTAGTTAAATGTCAACAGTATAATTTCGGCAATATTTATTTGGACGGTTTTTGGAAAGATGCAGAATAATTGAAGATGTTGTATGTGTTGGAATTTAAAATACGTCTGTTACATCCGCATATGTGCCGAAATAGGTAATAAATATATACCTAAGAAGTTGAAGAAACAAGAACATTATATTCACATTACTCACTTATTGATTTTACAAAAATGCTGGATTTTTGTCAAGTACAAATATATAAAATTCTGTATTGCACAACTTTCCTCTTTGACTTAATTTCTCTTTTCCTATGGGAAGTGCCAATGTCCTTAACAGTGGGACCCTCAACTAATACAAAAAGATTATAGTAAAAACGCTATATAAACGACGGCAATGGCACTCCTATTTTTTTGCAATAAAGAATATTTGTCTATGTCAATAATAGAGCTTAAAACGGATGCCGGGTAAACTTAAATAATAACATATGACGGAATATGGGGCGGAAATAAACCACCGCAAGGGGTCCAAGTCATTTTCGGTGGCACAACACTATGAAAGCCCTAATTTGAGGTGTCATTATGACACGTCTCTATTTGTGAACGCATTACGGCCGGTGTGGTCCGTGATAGGGTAATTGCATAGGTATGCGGTAGGTGACGTGTGATCGAACTTTCGGATAGACAAGCTTTGGTAGAGCATAGCTGAAAATAAGGAAAGAGGTCTGTAACCGTAAAGCCAATTAAATATTTGACAGCTACTAGCGACACTAAAATTTGAAGTTGGTTGGGAGCTTTGAATTTGGAACCTATCTAATCGGCAAACCAATCCATTTACTATCGTTTCAGTTCTATGGCGATTACATTGCTTTTCAATTATCTAAAGATTTTCATATGTGTTCCCTATCAAGCAACGATAGGTTAGATATGATTTTTTCATTGAGATAAGGTTCCAGTTTACAAAACAATCATCACACTCCAAATTAGGAAATAAGAATGTTCTGTTTCTTTGAACTGTTTCTTAATCCGATAGAAAATATCAGGTAATAGTATGACGAAGGCTCTAATGTGCTTTCTAATTTTGACGGATAGCTTTTAGAGGCCTTAAGGCGTTGAGACCAAATAATGGTTATTTTCTTACGACGCGCGCGTCACATGCCCGAAATAAGACAGAAAAGTAAGTATTATGTTTGCCCTGGATAATACAACGGATTTTTTATAGAGCCTAGAAAAATTGTAACAAGTAGATTAATTTTATTTTTAAAAATTCAGCCACTTCACAGCGTGGGTCACGAAAATGTGTTGACTAAATCTGTGATCAATAAATATTTTTTTCTTATCAGGCTCTCTTATAGGGAATACCTGAGATCAATACAAACGAAGTATTCATACAACAAAACAGTTTTGAACTTATTTTGAAAACCTCAAAGAATTGTTCCGGGCAACAGAGCAAAAGGCTAAACTTAACACAGTTAATTGCGGAACTAATACTTACGCTCGATAGAGTAGAGTATTCTACATACATATTTCATAATTTTTATAATGTTACAGCTAAATAATGGGCATCGCAATTTTTCATAAATAAATCGAAATAACAATCGAGTTGAACAATAGAGTGATTTCAATCGAGTAGCAAAATTTCGTAAGCTCCATACAGACAGTAATGTCAGAACTCTACAGTCTTGTGTTTCAGAGCAAAGCAATAGACGAAGTGCATTATTTGCAATTGCATTCTATTACCAAGTAGAATGTTTAGCTTCTGGAATTGATTTCCAGACGTAATGATAGCCTTTCATGTATGCAAGGGTCATTCCAGGTGCACCCTGTGGTGTTAAGAATAAGGGCCACATTTGAATAAATATGTTGGCTGAGCTGAAACATCAAGAGTTAAGGCTGTTGTAGACATCGCAAAAGCTAAGAAGATAGGTAATATTTGTAACTTAAATTACGTAGTTTATGTGCTATCTTAATAGACGTTAATATAATGGATTCAGTGTTTGTTATGTATCCATTTTAAGACAAGGCTTACGCACTGCTAGTCAGTTATTATTCATATAATTTTAATACAATAATGAAATCGAATGCAAGTACAAACCTCCCGTTTAAAAAAGTTCTTCAGAACTATAACATATTTGTTGCAAACATAAATAAAACGCTAAGTTCAACAGTGATAACTCGATAGTCTATAAAGTACACTCTAAGTACAGAGAGTATGGAATGTGTTGAATGTTCTTCTATGTAAATGTATCTTATCTTATCTTTGACGTGTTTCGGGGGTGAGTGCCATCTCATCCGCTCCCCAGCAAGTCCGGTGATGATCCCAGGGGTGGTCAGGGGTGAGAGCCATCCGCTCCCCCGCAAGTCCTGTGATGATGACAAGGCTATTTCGAGCCATCATCGTATGTCAGTTAGGAAAAAAAATGCCAGCGGTGAGAATCATCCGCTCCCCGCAAGTCCTGTGATGTAGACAAGGCTTCTCCAAGCCATCATCGTAGTGAGAGAGGAAAAAGAAAGTGCTGTATTTCAGTTTCTGATGGCGTGTGTGTCCGACCCTTACCCGAGCTTCCGAGTCCGCAGCGACCCACAGCGACCATTACCGGTGATTACATCGTAATGCGTTTCCCTGCACGGTACTTAATCAAACTCACATTTGTCATCATTTCGTTCCATTATTTTTCTATGGAAAATTTGCGGTGACCTACTATTTGGGTAAGGATTTTATCGGTTTGGTTAATTGAAAGGTTGGAGTGAAGGACGATTGAATGAAAGTGAAGGACAGTTCCGTGAGCCAAAGAAATATAATCTAACTGTAAAATATTTTTTTTGACAAATACAACGTTGAGACTTATATATATACGTAAAGTAAGAAGATTGCTAAAAACATGTGGATGATAAGCCAGTAACTTCAGCTTTTGAATGATAATAAATCACAAATTCTTATGGTACCACCCTTAAAATATACAGCAGCAGATCATACAAATCAATGTGGTGGTTATTTATGAATTTAATAGTAGAGTTTAACTTTGACACTTTTGTTGCAAATGACAGAGCTATTAATAAGGAAAAAAAACACACACACTTTACATGCATTTTATAATAACACGCATGAAGACAACTTCATTATGAAGGACATCTAGTTTTAATGAAACCAATATCTGAATTGTTATTTCAAAATTACAGATAGACAGAATTTGAAAAAAAAAACCCATACAAATTCTTTATAAACCCGATCCTCGTCTCATATATCCAACAAAAAAAACGGTTGTCGATTTACCCAATAAAGTTAAAAACCGATTTTAACATAATAAAATTAGTACAAATCCACTATAACTCGATGATAACTCTCGGATGTTAATAGAGCGGCTATTATGACCACCTCTGACTCTATAGGGAGCCATAAATGAATAAAAACAATTACCACAGAACCAGGCTACGCTTACACTCCGCGTAGACACACTACGGCAATAGAATCTTAATTGTGTGGGTGGTAGAGGTTAGATTGGAGTGAAGGTTGGATGCGAAAAAACCTCAGTTGCATTATAAAGATGGCTTGTGTATTTTAGGTGGTGCAGCGGAGTTCTTAGGAGAGAGCGGGCGCGAATGAGAGAGCGGAGAGGGTAAACCAGAAGGTCTTACTTTTATGGATAAGGTTTATCTTGGACTGGTACATAAGATAATGTTTGTTCACCCCACAAACGATTCAAACCTTTAAATAAAAGAAAACACGACAAACCTCTTATATCAATAAAAATTAATAGTTTGAGCTTGTGTGAATTTCTTTAGCCAATACAGGAGCACAATAATCATAATTATTTTTTGCCAACTGTAAATGTGTACATAAATTGTCGTCAATAGTTAAAAAATAAAACAGTCTCTTTTACTCATCTTTTACCAGGTTGTGCAATGCAGTTTTGTATTATAAATTGTTACGTGCTCTGTATACAATAATATTTCGTAGTACGCTAGTATTTGCTACGGTAGTCATAGCATAAAACATGTTTGTCATCAAAGTCCCGCTCCGCTCATGCCACTCTCCGCTCGCCCATCCGCTTCGCTCATCACAGCGCCCCGCCCGCGGCGAGATGAAAGCGGTCGGCGCGTTTGTGGGGCGCACTCGGCGCAATTAGGCCGTAATGAGCGCAGCGACACAGCCACCACTAATCGCCCGCGAAGCCTCGCTGAGCTCTCAGCGTTTCCGCCCACTGAGGCCCGGGAATGTAACCCCACTGAGACCTCATTGTAATGTTCGGACATTACCCGGCTGAAGTACGGGGATGAGGCGTATGCGCAGATGCAGGAGCAAAGGCATGTGGCTGGTGCAGGTACCACAAGCGATTGGTGCAAATTGCAAAGCTTTACCCGTCAAAATGTTTGTTTTGTCAAGTTCCATACACGTTATATCAAAATCTTTGTGCACGCCATAGTTAGGCTACATCTTTGCTAAAAATTCAAGACCCTTAACAATTAACTTTCTGTAACACTTAATGCTAGAACCTGCTATCAAGTAGCTAGAATGTAGCAAAAAAACTGGTTAAATCTAAATAACACATCTATATCATCTATTTTCTTTGACTATATAAATGGTAACTGAAACCCTACTAAAATATTTGTAAAGGTAGATTTCATGATTATCATGACAACTTATTCAATATCATTAAAGGTACTGATATAGCTATGCTATTGTACACTTTGTAAGGGCTTCGATAACATATTTTTTCAGACAGAATACACGACCGCTTTTAGATATTGACTGAGAAAAACGATCGACTCAAAAAATGGGCTGCTGATTTACAAAAGATGTTGTCCCATTGTGTGGCCCAAAGAGCCATAATGTGACACCCATTGATGACAGATGAGCGTCTTTTGAACGTCACTATTCCTACCAAAATAAAAATCACTCCTTCATTTTAAACTTTAATCCGTTGACATAAAGACGTGATAAATGCGAAAGGGTTCCGAAGGAGCCCAAACACAGAGGCGCTAAAAGGTGGTCCCATTAATAACATATTTATTCAAATCAACTGTTGACTTTCGGATAAAGATGTTTGCAAGACCATTTCAAAGGTATTTTGAAGTTTTTCTAAGAGAATTAGCATACTTTTAGTCTTGATAACGGGTTATAAAAATATTTGGGCGAACTGTTTTTTGGAGGCCTGTCGCGTCGGTTGAAGCTTAAGTCATTAGCAGAATTACCAAGTCCTTTAGTTATTTTAAGTTCAAGTGTAGTTCCTCCCAATTAACCTGTGGAATTACAGCTAGGGGGAAGAAGTAGATAGGTAGGTATTCCTATTGTATTACATTGCCTATACCTGGAAAAACAATTCTCGTGATGAAGTTGTGTTTTAACAGTTGTTAGTTAATTAAGAGTTTAAGACACGATGTTAAGCATAGTACGAACATAGTACTATGCTTGACTGAGTTCTGTAATACATTATGTACAGTTGCTTATGTTATTAATCATGTAATCAAGTCAATGTATGTGATATTGACAGTTAATACGACGTACTCAATTCAGGACGCTTCATCTTACACAACGGTTTGTTTACCGTCGGTACCTTACCAGTAACAAGTTCATTTATAACCCAAACAGAGTCATCACTCACCACGCTCCAATCACGTCAGCCACGTCGGGTGACGGCGATGACGCGATGACGCGGATGACGCGAGGGTGACATGACGCTGCGGTGACAATCTGCGCGGACGCAGCTAATCATTCGTATTGTTGGAGCAGATGGTGCTGCTGTAGGGTAACTGCAATTTGGTGTTAAACTTGGACAGTACATTGACATTGGAGATTACAAATAAGAGTGTTATTCTACCTATTAGACACAAAATAAAATAACTGAGCTAGTGTAATCCACACGTAGGTATGAGTAGAAGAGTAGGTATAACATTTTAACAATTAATCGCGTACGCGGGGGTTGCCTTTTTCAAGATAAAGGAAAAATTTATTACCTATTTTATTCGTTTTGTTACTAAATGAGTTACATTGTACTTCGTGTACTGACAAGATACCATATAACGTCTTATTTTATGTGAATTTTAAACTATTGGTTCAAATGTTCCTTGTCAATTATGTAACATAGAAAAGATAGATAGGTATTATTCTTTATCACACATATAAACACAACATCTTGTAGAGAGCTGTTACATGGTTTGATTATTGTAAATTTAAATATGTATTGTCTTAAGCCCGTCCATCCATAAGTTCAATCCATTGTGATGTTGTGTGTTTGATGTGCAGTTTATAATACCTGCGCACGTATATACAATGAATTTACTATCCAATAACCGTCAACCGTATGGTCACCTGCAAGGTACGGTGACAATATGGACCCGTTTAATTATCCGTGACGATCGTCGAGGATTTGTTTAGCGTTTCGCTTGATCGATGCCGCATAATGCCCTTCAATCACTCCATGCTCTCTCCCAAGCCTAATGGAGTTGTCAATGCAGCGGTCTATTTGATACCATTTAGGGCTCTTCGGAAATAGCTACGTTAATCGCTGTGTGGTCATGGATTTGGAGTGTAGAGTTGTAATACACAGCATATATGAAGTGAAAGGACTTTTTTAGCAGAACCACGGACATAAAAGAAACCTAAAGCCCTCTTTTATGACGAAGCGTCACAAATTGGATCGGGTGTATTATGATGACCGACAACTTGGAGTAACTTATCAGATTGACTCGTGCTGTTTCAGACAGGAATATGTGACCTTAAAGGACAACAACGTACTAATGAGAGCTTAACTGCCACGTTGGTCTATTGGTAGCAAGCGCTGCATAAGGACCGAGAGGTCCCCGGTTCGAGTCCGGGGTCGGGCAAAACGTTCTGTAACGAAATTACTCAGCCCGGAGTTAGGAAGTTGGCGGTTGAACGCTCGTGCCTCGGAAAGCACGTTAAGCTGGTGGTCCTGCGACCGATCTCTCATCGGTCATGTCGGATTGCCGTCTCACCGAATTATGAGAGTAAGGGAATAGAGAGTGCACTTGTGCACACTTGTGCACTATAATATGTCCTGCGCACTTGGCTAATCTCAATCGAGATCGGCCGCCATGGCTGAAATCGATCGGACGCCTTATATAATGAGAGCTTTCAACCACTGAGCTTAAATTGTTTAGTAATCTTAGATATCTGTTGAGTCCATATTCTATACAACGGATTAATTTAAAGGTATGAGATTTAAAGATTGACAAGTTATTTACAAAAAGCTGTGCAAGCCCTACCCAACCATGTAGTATCTAGAAGACTACAAAACCCAAGTAACACTTGAAAAGTTACGAACCTTCCACAAATCTGAAAAAATCTAGATTCTCATAGGTTTGAAAAGCGTTGTATTAATAACTAGCTGTGCCAGCGACTTCGTTCGCGTTTCCCCCGTTTTTTACACATTTTCCATTGTATCTTTGCTCCTATTGGTCGCAGCGTGATGTTATATAGCCTAAAGCCTTCCTCGATAAATGGTCTATACAACGCAAAAAGATTTTTTCAAATCGAACCAGTAGTTCCTGAGATTAGCGCGTTCAAACAAACAAACAAACAAACAAATTCTTCAGCTTTATAATATTAGTATAGATTTGTGGTTGTATCTTCTGTTCATTCAAAATGTAAAGGCGTAGCCTACCTGTTTCTTTTACTACTTACACACAATACCCATTACTTTTCCAACCAATAAAATTGTACCAAAACTTACCTCACAACCGTAGGACCACCGCGGTGCTACGAAATCGTGATATCACACAAACATTAAGCCCAATGCTTACACGTACTGTGCACTTAGCTTAGATTGCTATTCTGATTACACACTCGCAGCTCTTATTACTAAGGGTTAGAGTTCAAAATGCGACGGGCTTCCCGAAGGGGGTCGTCCGTGTAGAGGTTTATAATTCATTAGAGGTTGCATGTAGATTGTTGAAATACTTTCCGCCTCTTTGCTGCGTGTGGGATTTGGGATAGAGATGAGTGGAGTGGTTTAAAAAACAATTAACTTAAGGCTCCAATACAACTTGCTAAGCCTGAAACAACCACTTATTATAGTATACTGCTAACGATAACGATATAATGCTACATTTCAGCGTTTATTATTGCACCTTATTGCATTAAGGTACTTTCAGTATTTAAAACCATTTCAGTGTAGGAACCAACTTAGTTGATGAAGTAGTATTGAAAACTGGAGACGGTTGGAGTATCAACCATTCATAACCCTCCTACTACTTACATTGAATAAAAATTACTCATATAAAAGCATGTAAAAGGCGTATTTCATAAATTAATAGGTACATGTAATGATGTGATGACCTAGACTCCCCGTTCGGAGGTCTGATTCTACCAAAAAGGGAAGACACCCGATACTCTTTTCGAACAGACTACGTTTTAAAGGTGAGCTGTTCATGTTTATATGCTACGTTTGGTACCAAGCTTTATTATCAAGCCTAGAACATGTTGGAAGTAGATGCAGATTATTTCCCACATACCAATAATGGATGTACGTTGCTCCATCTCTTAATCTGAAATATTATTTTATTTACAAATTTCATTCAATCATTCGCAAATTTGTGTAGGTACCTACCCCTCACCGCGTTCACTCAGAGTAATGATCGTCATACAAATGTATTATTTACAAAGGAAAGATACAGGAAAACGTACATTAAAACGCTTCCTGCCTCAGAAACATGGCTCTATCGTTACCTATCGTTTCGAACGCCGCTCTGCAATTACACAAACATAATTTACACAGCCTTTAATTTGACCACATAATGGAATGTCATAGGATATTTAGCGCAGATAAAGGAACTAAAGCATTATGTACTGAGATTAGCGTTATTACCGTGCTCACAGCAAAGATTGTTATCTGTTGTGGGTAAAGTGAAAATCATATGCCGTTCGCATCCTGCGGAATTTGTAATGAAATCGGGGATATATAATTACTGCATCGTATTTATACACAAGACGTTACAAATTTGGATAAAACTACTATAATAGTTTACATGTTATTGCAGAGGTAAGTTTTAAGATAAATAACAAAAAAAATTACGTTTCTATTTTTTGCAACGTTTCAGGAAAAGTCCTGCGTTAAAAGAATCTTGTGTGACACACGTAACACGTAAAATCCTAAATAAAACATAAAACAATAGAACATTTACTAACCATTTACAAAAATGCAAAGCCAATAAAATACCTAATTATTTCTCTAACAATCGATCTCAAAGGCTCTTACAAAATCATAAATGCCCAGCGAGGCATTTTCACACGAAACTTAGGCGGGCGGGAACCGAACTCCAGTGCCGGGCCACTAATTGTATGAGCAGACCAACGGCTCAGACCACACACGGGACATTCTTTCACCTATTAGCCGTGCCTGTCGCTATCTATAGTAATAAATCATTAATATTGCCGCAGAACATTTTAGGATTAGATGGTAGAACGAGTACATTACGTATGTATGATTTAAGATATGAGCTTAAATTATTTTTTCTTTCAGTTTTTTAGGAAGCTAGTTAGCTGCCATTGCTATTTAATTAGGATGCAAAATATTGCAGCAATTAAACCCATGGACACATTCAGAAACCCAACACTTTCGGGGATTTTCAAACAATCTATGTTCATGATCACAAGTTTTTGAAATAAACACTTTGGACGAGCGTAATTACACCTACATTATTGCTCAATTAAACAAATAACTGCTATCTGCTATTAATCAATCTATAAATTAATTCCGTATAGTCCGACATTTCCCATCGCTAAAGAGAGCGAAGTAAAACAAATACCATATTGTAAGCGCACCATGGAATCAAAACCCACGAATTGATATTCCAAAACGATCTAATAGTTAATAGCGAAATTGCTGCGTATCACTAAATAACTTAATGTTCTTTGCACATCCACCACTTAGACTAGACCTCTAATATTACATTGGAACTCCCTCCACGAATCTTTAATCTACTTAATTTCACACCAGTTCCACTAATTTAGATCTTTGGTGTTTAGTAATAAGAGTCATATTGAGTGCAGATAATAAGTTTGCGGATGACTTTAGGGGGGGATATCAGGTCAAATTAGACTAGCGTGTAATACCAAATCGACCCCATTAAGTTTGCCTATTACCGCAATGATATTACCAACAATTTCGTATCGTATCAGTAATAATACATTTAATGCGTTAGTGTTATTATTTCATGGTGCTTTTTTGGCGTTTTATGGATTCACTATTTAGTATTTATGTACGGACCGTAGTCACGAATTTGTTCGGCGAAATGGCTTGCTAAAAAGGAAAGTTACATTTTTACCTCGATCTCTCTGTCTACCTAACCTAAGTAAGTACCTATCTAAGTTATGTGAAGTCTATGAAATCGTGACTAATCTAAGATATTTTAATATATAAAAATAAAAATGCAGATAACACGCTTATGTTACCTACTACTACCTACTACCTACTTAGTTTTTGGGTTTTATGGGTCGTAGATACGTTACATTTAATTTAATACTGGAGAAAATTTGATGCGTTAAAATTCCTGCATACTCGAGACTCAAAACAACCCTAACATATTTCTTATTCAATTAATTTGATATATGGTATCAGAAATTTTAATGTCACCTATGATACTGCTATTAGTAGATCAAGTTTATGAAGCTGTTTTCCACTTTCCATAAATGGAACCGGAAAATGTTAATTACATTATTACAATATTTTCCCCAGTGCTTATCAAACATACCTCTTAGATGTGATACCTGCCTTTATTACCTGGTTAAAGCGGTGTCATTTCGCGTCTAGTCTAGCGGCTAATGAGTCTATAATTAGCTCACAAGTACAGGTGAGCACGTAAGTACATGCAGATTAGTAGATCACAATCAATCACCGGTGAGTCGGGAGCTCGGCTCGTTGCCTCGAAGCTCACAGTGAGAAGCTCACAACTAGAAACTCACTGTGGGAAAATCACAGCGCGAAACTCACAGCGCCAAGGTCACAGTTCGTAGCTTACTATTCACAGCTCACAGCAAGTAGCTCATGCGAGCTAGATAAAGATATTAGCGATTAACCGTCAGCAGTCTGTTGAAAAAACTGAAAAAAATTTCTTGCTGAAGACAAAACATTGTAAATGAAATACAATTCAGTCAGGTAAGTATATTTCTATGTAATTAATATTTATTTAGCTATGACATGAAATATACCCCATATTTTAACATGTCATGTAAAAATATATAAACCATAACCATAGTTAAAAAAACTAATTTTACTAAAAATAGACAATACTATAACCATAGTTTTTAAACCTGAATGATTTTGATATCTTATTTTAACTTAGCGTCGATGGCAAGTGGATCGAGTCGTTGCCTGCCATGCGAGAGGTCACCCGTGCACATCCCGCCTCGTATTACTGTGTTTTACAAATTTGAAATTCATATATACTGTTACTCGACGCTTTAACGGCGAAGGAAAACATTGTGAGGAGACCTACACACGAAAAAATCCTAAGGTAGTGTAATCGTCCAACCTGCACTTGGCCAGCGTGGATGACTAATGCCTGATCGCCCTAGTTTCGTATAGGCGCGTGCTGAAGCAGCGTGGACGTATATGGGCTGGTGATTAAAACTTGAATAGACAGTAATTAATGTCAGTTGTGTATGTTTGAATTCATAGCTAGAGCTAGATTCGATAGAACAGCAGAATAACGAATTACCAAAATATTCAACCTCTCTAAAACGTAATTGTTTTCCCACTGACTGTACTTACCTCAGTCATCAGTCTTCGTGACGTGGAGGGCGCTGATTTATGGCGCTCCTGTGCGTTTAGGTTTAGGCTAAATAGGCTTCAACTACCTAAGGTAATAGATACCTAATTATCTATACATACAGGGATACTATCTGTAAGATGTAACATTTATACCAGACTACCGTAGTTTACTTGATAGGGTAAAATAATAAAAACAAAAAATACCTCTATTTTGATAGGTTTTAAGGTTAAAATTTTAGAGAATAGTCGAAAAATAAACGAGGAATCTCAAACTCAAACACTGAATTTGACTTGACTGGCTAGAATAGTGGTTGGTGAGGACAGTTCCAACCGTCATAGATTCGATTCCCACCCGGCACTAATATTTGTGTGTCGAACGAAAGTTTGTCCTTATCTGAGTGCGTTATTAAATATATTTAAGTATCCACTATGTATCTACTTGTTTCTGATATACGTAACACCGATGCCTTAGCGACCTATTTCTGAATCAGAACATTATTTATGTTTATTTAAACACCTGTTAGTACTCGAACTATTGAGAACCTCGAACGACTCGAACGACTCAAACTATAAGGTAAGTAGGTGGTACATATATACCGCCTTACTAACAAAGCTATTGTAAAGTTGTTTCAGAAGTCGGTCTTTCTTTCATTAGCCACTGGCGCAGTGCCAATCGCCAATTAATGCGTATGCGCAGGCAATTACCCGCGTCTCAGAATATACGTGAATTGACGAAGCTTGCATGGACATAGCAGGACCCTTGCAATAGCAAGGGTCGTATTACAACATTTTAATCACAGTCAGTTTAAAAATGAGCATCGGTAGCTACATAGCTCTTCTTACCTAGATGACTGACTATTTTAAATCAATCTATTACTTAGTAACCTAAGTACCTAGAATATAAAGGTTATTGTAACCAGTAACCTTTAAATTCTGCTTCAGATAACAGCTTCACTCGCTCAGGTACTTAGTATCTGGAAAAAATTAAACGAGGAAATGTACATCATTATTTATGAAACGAAATGAAATGAAATAATGAAATGAAATAATTTATTCTACAAAAAGATTTACATGAAATACTTTTGCACGTCAAGTTGTAAATAAATAAATCACATGTTACATAAAAATTCACTACCTAGTTACATAATTCATTGATGTCCAAGCGAGCAGCTCATCATGTTCGTGGATTTTTATCATTTAAGTAGTCTTCTACATTATAATATGCTTTTTTCACAAGACACGACATAATAAAAAGTTTGAAATTATAAAAAGGTAATTCAATAACATTTTGTGGGATCTTATTAAACAATTGTACATATGTAAACAAACATATGTAAACAGTAATAAGACTCAAATAACCTTGAAGCTGAACATACTACTCACATCTATTAGTATTGGGTTGGTAATCTATTTGTTGAACGTACCGTGTAGTCTGCTAAATCGATTTCAGACCGAATAACTTTCGTCTCATTTAATTTCACTAATTTAAATCAATTACGCCAGGACATGTGTCTTTATTTAGCCAAATTAAAAGAACTAATGGGCTTCCAGTGCGTAGGGCTGGGTATTTATACTTGTCGATACTCAGGATACTTATTTTTTTAGAAATCATATTGATGTTAGATACATCTAGACTTACCTACCTATAAAAAAATGGCTACGCTTGTTTTCAGCCCATATTTTTTTTGCTATTTTTCGCAAGTCAGGAAAACGCATTCCAGAACTTCAACAATGCCTAGGGGAGAGGGGGGCAGTTTTGAACATTTTTAAAACTTTGTCCTATATCTTAAAATTCTTTAGTTTTATATCGTTTTATAGTTTCGCAATGCTTAACCCGACCATTATGCCATAAAATTTCAGTATCATATGAAGAAGAATATTTAAGATATAGCCGTAATATCAATTATAATAGCAGTAGTCAACTGTTCAAATCTGCCCCACTCCTGGGGCAGCTTTGAATTCATATGGGGCAGTTTTGAACTATCCTTAAAAAATGAAATTTAATGACTTTTTATACTTTTTTTTATTAATTTTATTAAAAGAAAACAAATTAGAAACGATTGAGATCAAGTATCATTGCCACATTAGAAATTAAAAATGATAAAATAGTTCAATATGGTGATTGATGATGATTATGGGGCAGTTTTGAACTATCCTTAAAAAATAGATTTTTAATAACTTTTTATACTTTTTTATATTAATTTTATTAAAAGAAAACAAATTAGAAACGACTGAGATCAAGTATCATTGCCACATTAGAAATTAAAAATGATAAAATATGTACTAGGGAATAACAAACTTCTATTTAAATAATATTAATTAACATACGGAAACAAATAAAATTATTAATTAACATTATGAGGTCAATCAAAGGAAACCCAAAAATAAACGAGATATAAATAAAACTGCAGTCTTCATGTCTCATCAATTTCATTCTCTCTCTTTTTTTTATAGTTGGGTACCATTATTACCTTTAAATGAAAAAGATACAGATATTTATTCCTATTGAACATTACGCTAACAAATATATTCCATGTAAGAATAAAATAATAAAAAATAATGCATTTTAACAATCTCAGTATTTAAGACTGAAGGTGGGGCAGTTTTAAACAATGTTCAAAACTGCCCCCTTTATTTTGTTCAAAGCTGCCCCAATGGTCCTTGAAAAACAAAAAACGTTTTCCTTCCAAATATTTTTTAAAATTGTTAGTAATATCTGCTTTATTGCGTGATATATGAAACCTTCTGACTAAAAAAGTAAAAAAACACTTCATTTGCCTTGAAATGAATCTCTGAGATCCTTACGCGCGAATTTCAAAAAGTGTAAAATTCAAACTCGTAAAAAAAAACTCCTCGTAACTCGTCGGCAAGCTGTCTAATGTGAGCAGTGATAAGTGACAGCTATGCGGGTTAATGTTACCACTACCCAAAAAAAAAACTACAAAAATTCTTTACATTAAAGCTTGTTAAATACACTTTTTCAAAGGTGCCCCTGTTCAAAGCTGCCCCCCTCTCCCCTACTTATTTACCGAAAGCACTTTTTCAGTAGGTACCTTATTTAAAAAAAACTTTTGTTTATCAGTTATTTTTTCTTTCCTAAACAGCGTTTCTAGGATAGTCGTGAAGATAGATAGATGTGAATCTCACATTTAACTTAATAATAATTTTACATATTACATAGGACCTACAATAAAACTTGTAATAAATTATGTTTGTAGTACATCAATGAAGCGTCAAAAGCCATTCTCAAATTCTGAAATTTTACAACATTTGGTCTGTAGCGTACCGATGCTGAAAGTTACCGGTATTTCCGTCCCTACGGTCTCGGCCGGTTGTTTTTCAGCGACGGCGGCCATTAGAGATCGTTTAAGAACCGCCGACGGATCGCTCCGCCTAATTTATCGTACACTTTTAGAGTACTAATTAATGTTTCCAGCATTGATCGTCTGAATTGTAGGTAGGTACTTATTTTGTAATTGTATAGGGTGAGGGAGAAATTCAGTTATGGAATATTTATGCTTAGGCCTTTTAATATTTTTGTCGATGGAAAATACTAAGGTTGGATATACTTAGCTAGATTTACATAAATCTTGGGTTAAATACAAATAAAATGACACCACTTTGTTATACCTACAGTAAGTAGGTATATCATTGAGTGATGCCATTCAGAAGGCTACCTACTTACAATATTTTGAAGACCAGTAAAATTGTACTTATACGGTTCCCACAATAGTATTATACTAGCAGACCCGGCGAACTTCGTACCGCCTTAACGTAGCTTTGATGCACTACTTTATTTTGTTAACCGACTTCAAAAAAGGAGGGGGTCTCTCAATTCGACCGCTTATATGCTTTTTATAGTTGACAGTCGTCCCATCTTAGGTATGCCGTGTGAGTAAGTATCTATTCAATTTGAACTGGAATCCATAATATCCTGCATATAAAATTTAATCCTTATTTCCCTGGTCTCGCCATAACTGAGAATTTTACTAATCTCATATTTTTACTCATATCCAGCAATACAATAATTGCTTTCAAATTACTTCATTTGGCGTAACAAAATTTATTCGAACCAGATTTTTGCCTACTTTCAAGGTAAATAAGGATAATGGCAAAAACTATGAGTTAAATTTCAGAACGCAACAAACTTAGCATAGCTTATTTAGTGGTATGTGGTAATTTGACCGCGCCAACAATATTTTTTTTAAAGTTTTTGATAAAGTTTATTTTGTTTTAAAGACTAAGAAGTTTTCTGTTTGCTAATAAGTATTTGTCAAATTTAGTTCACAGCTTAATATCGATTTTTGATAACTCTTCTGGGTGAATTTCCCGACACCAAATCGTAAACGGCACGGCTGAAACTGCTAGTGCAGGATGGCACTTTTAACTTGTAATATTTTTTTTTAGATAAAAGGTGTTGTCTCCTATATGTGACTATAAATATTTTTAAATTATGATTATCGCTAATTAGGTAAAAAAAATCTTAAACCCCCAATTGTATCATATCGGTGACGCGGCACAATTTGTTTTTCAGTATACTTTTAATCATATTTTAAAAACAGTTGATTTTTTAGGGATTTAACTTTTTTTATTTAAATCCTTAATAATGACAGTACCTTATTGCGGAAAGTTCAATACAAAATCTGTTATATTTAATGAATGGTAAGTACAAATTCACGTGTCCAAATGAGATATGTCATCGCGGTGAATTTTCGTTGTACGCGAATATCTAGGCATCGAAAAACACTAGCTTCTTGCCACTGCGCAGTAAATCTGCGCATCAGTTAGGGATGTTCGATCCGGGTGCTTTGTATCGATTTTCTGGATCGCAATGGATCGATGCATACTGTATCGATCCACGTATCGATCCCATGTATTAGAAACGATATTTTGGATCGATCCAGTATCGAATCAAGTATTTAGAGAAATAAAAGATTTTGATGATTATTTATTATTATAAAAAAAAAATACTTTATTTTCTTCAAAACAGTTTAGTTTCAAACAAGTTCATATATTAGCAGATGTAAAAAGAGTTAGTCTTTTTACATCTGCCAATATTTGAACTTAAATGTCCTTAGAAATAGCAATGTTGATAAGCGGTCTGGAACTCGGGATCCAGGCGGTTACGGCTTTCGTTCAAAGTGTAGGTTCGAATTTTTTGGTGGCGCCATTGAGATTATTCTGTAGTCGCGAGTTAAACGGAATAATGTTGATAGTTCAAGCAGATACGAATAATGAATGAACATAATCTAAATAAAAATAAAATACCCTCTTCTCAAACTAAACAAAAGATAATTCCAATATTGGCGGTACATTGAAATATAATACGCCATAACAAATGATGTATCACAATCCACCGCCAAAGCTGTTTGCTGTTTACAATATGTAGTGAAATATAAACATGTTCGTCGCATTTGGTAGGTCTTCAAAGATTGGGGATTTTGTAATACGAGTACGACTGATTCTAATTATGCATTAGAGTAGGTAACCTTTATTTTATTTTTTTCGATACGATCCTTCATGCATATGTATCGATCCGGCAGAGAATCGAATGCTACTGTATCGATACAAAAATCGAATGGATCGCATTCCATTGTATCGATCCACACAAATATCGGATCGGATCGAGCATCCCTAGCATCAGTGCCGCCTAAGCGCTTAACGTAAGAGGACGTGTGTTGCTGTTTGCAGTTCCCGCCAAAAACGTAAGTAAGTCGGTTTCGGCGACTGCGTACCGTTTTTTTTGTCATTCACGTGAATGGATATAAGTTGTGATCCAATCATTCGGTATGTCTATAAAATCTATGTACTATTACTAAATGTCGCTCAATTAAGTAGGTCGTATCAATTTATTTCTTTTATTTATATTTTCCTTGTTGTGCTTATTTTTATGGGCTGTATATAATATCGGTGACCTCATTCCGGTGAATTCGGTGACCTAAATTGACCACCGGAATGAGAAAAAACATCATTCCAGTGACTTTTTTTCATTTCGGTGAGAATTTGGTAATTTCGGTGATTATTATCTTCATTTCGGTGATTTCTTTTGTCATTCCGGTGTCAAATTACTTCATTTCGGTGAATAAAGACCTTAATTTATTTTGTTACATTGTTATTTCGAAAGGAATATATTTTTATTTTTATTGTTGATAATTATAATATATTTGTTGATTTATTCTTACATGTTCCCAAATGAATTTCAGATTTAATTATTAAAATCTATGTGTGGTTGTAATCAATACCTTTATTTTTCACTAGCTGTGCCCGCGACTTCGTTTGCGTGGGCGATTTTTCATACAAAAGGATTTTCCGGATTATTCCCGTTCCCGTGAGAATTTCGGGAATTCCTTTCTAAATGCACCTCTACGGTACCTAAACTACGTCCTTACCAAATTTCAAGTGCCTACGTTTAGCCGTTTAGACTGTGCATCGATATGTCAGTCAGTGATTCTTCTTTTATATATTTAAGACTCTGGATTAAAGTAATAACAGATTAACTTGAAATGTTTGTCAACAGCATCTAAAGTCAAATGATGAAGTTCAAAATGGTAAGTTATTCTTCTTCTTTTCGTGTCGATGGCAAAACACTTAAAATTATTTTGGATAATTCCGCCACCCGGACCGCGGTTGTTGACCCTTCTATCAGCTCAATTTGTGTACAGGAGTCGGGACAGGCGGGGCATGAAGTGAGGTGAGCTATGGACAATGGTGAGAGACCATATAGGCACGCGATATCCTCCTGTCCAGGAAACCCCCACCTAAACATATTATCTTTGCATTGGCCAACCTGGCTACGGAGTCTGTCCAGGGACCTTCAGGTTAACCATGGCAAATCGTGTCCTGTTGGAAGGCTTTCTGAAGGTAGAACCAAGGGGACGGGTGGAGCAAACGTGTTAGACCAGAGGTTAAGACGAGCAGAAGGTGGATCTGTGTCAAGATTCGGTACTTTCTAAATCTAAATATAAAGCTATGCCGACTTTAACTTCTGTGGTTGTCCCTGCCATGTTATATTTAGTCTGAGAGTGTCTGAACCCTAAGGCTGAAGTGAGGTTTATTTCTATGTTTTCACAGGATTGTGTTTGTGATATGAGCGCCAGGTCATCGGCAACATGGTCGGTCTTTTGTGTAGATGTTGAAAAGTAGTGATTCCAACAAAACGGTCATCCCCAGGGTAGAGACCCTGGGGATTACCGTTTTTTTGGGATCGCCATCTGCTTATTTCTTCAGACAAATGGACCTGAAAGCTACGGTTGCGGAGCAGCTCACCAAGTATTTTTATAAATTTCTAGTCATTGACCATCGAGTAGACTTTCCACAAGAGACGCTTCAGGTTCACTGTATCATAAGCTGCTGTCAGATCCACGCATACAGCGCTGTAATCATTCCCATTTCAAAACTATCCTCTTTGTGTTATTTATTTTGGTTCACAAAACAGAATAACATCAGTGTAGCTTCTGAATTACAAATACAAATCTTATGGACTAGACGTTTATGATAAAATGGCATGTGTTGGGTGAGGTTTAACGTCTGGTTACAACATGATTTTTTAGGTCTGAATCCTACCTGTTCTGGAATTAAGTGCTGATCTAATAGGTGATAGGCGGTTAAGCAAAAGTCGTTGAGGTAATTTGTATGTGTGACTGAGCAAGGATAATGGGCGGAAGGTTTTTAGGGTCATCTAGAACTTTTCCCGGTTTTGGAATGGCAATATCAAGATCCATAGACGTGATAATTTCGCAGATTGTAGACAATCATTGAACTTCGGTTGTAACCAGCAAATAGTCATAGGATCCAAGTTTTTAAGTTGTTCTGTGGAAATGTTATCAACACTCGATGCTTTAATAATAATAATTAAGCTTTTTTATTTCAGTGTAAAGGTATGTTTACATTTCAAAGTGTTAGTAGATTACTTAGGCTAGGTTAGTTAATAATTATGTTTGCTAATTAATATATGTATTTCTAGTTGTTCCTTTTACACGAACCCCTTTCGGGTAAAAGCCTCCTCTAATTCCTTCCATTTTTCCCTATTTTGGGAAAATGTCAACCAGTCTCTGCCTGCTATTTCTTTTATATCGTCAGCCCAACGTTTAAGTGGTCTGCCTTTGCTTCTTTTTCCAGCAGGCCCTGCCCATTTGGTAGTTTGTAAAGACCATCTCTTATCTGTGTATCTTGACAAATGACCAGCCCATTTCCACTTAAGTCGCAAAGCTTGTTCGAGGGCATCTGTAAGCCTGGTTTTCCTCCTTATGTCTTCACTGCGAATTTTTTGTATTTTTCTTATTCTAAGCATACTTCGTTCCATTGATCGCTGGCATGTTTCGATATTGTTTCTTATTTTATTTGTGAATGTCCATGTTTGGCTGCCATAAGTTAGGCTTGGAACTATACATGTGTCCATGACAATTTTCTTTAATTTCAAATGATAGTCTCCTTTCAAGATATCCTTATGTAGCCAATACTTCTTCCATGTGCTGTTGATCCTTCTGTTCACTTCCTCTTTGTTGCTGTTTTTGTTGAAAGAAACTTGTTTTCCGAGGTAGACATATTCTTGTACATAGTCAATCTGTTGTCCTAGGACCTTTACAGGTACTTGTATGCTGTTTGTCATCACCTTAGTCTTGTTTGCGTTCATTTGTAGACCACATTTTTTGCTTTCGTATGCGAGCGATTGCATCATCTGTTCTAATTCTTTGGCAGATTTGGCAAACACGATAATATCATCTGCAAATCGTAGATGACTAAGGCGGTGCCCTAGTACGCATATGCCATGCTGACTCCAATCAAGGTTTCTGAAGACACACTCCAGTACGGCTATAAAGAGTTTCGGTGATAGAGGATCACCTTGTTTGACACCTTTCTCTATAGAAATCTGTTCTCCTTTATTTTCCATCTTGATTCTGCTTGTACTTTTAGAATAAATATTTTTTATTATGTTGATATATGTCTTGTTCACGCCACAGACGTTGAGGGCTTTCCAGATAGATGGGTGGGTTATGGTATCAAATGCCTTTGCGTAGTCTACATAAGCCACATAGAGAGGTTGGTTGAATTCTTTATATTTTTCTAGTACTTGTTCCAAGGTGTGGATGTGATCTATTGTTGAGAACCCTGATCGAAAGCCTGCTTGTTCGACTGGTTGTGATGTGTCTATCATTGGTGTGATTCTGCTTAAGAGTATTGTTGTAAAAAGTTTATAAATACTCGGCAATAGACTAATTGGTCTGTAGTTCCCAATGTCTAATGGGTCTCCTTTCTTGTATAACAGAACTATATCGGAGTTACACCACTGTTTGGGGACCTTTTTCTGTTTTTAGGGATATGTTAAAAACTTGTGTTAGATGTGAGAGCAAAAGGGGTGCCCCAATTTTCAAAATTTCATTGCTGATGTTATCCGGACCTGGACTTTTTCTGTTTTAAGTTTTTTAAGATGTTCAAAAACTTCACATTCATCAATAGGTTTTACTGTTTCTTCTTTCTCTTCAAAATCTATATGACTGTTTTCTGTCTCATTTGTTTCCGAATGTGCTTTATACAACTCCTTGTAAAACTCGGTGGCATGGTTGATTACATCGTGTCTTGTTTTCGTTTCTCCAAATTCGTTTTTGAGTTTTCCTATCCAGTTTCTGTGTGTCATTAGTTCTTTAGAAGCTCTTTTGGAGCTTCTATATTTATTTAAGTTTCTCTCTACAACTTCTCTTTTGTATTTGTTATAATCATTTCTTATGGCCTTGCTGCACATCTTGAATAGATTTTTTAGCTCCTCTTTATTTTCTTTGGTTTTGTGTTTGGTGTGCATTAGTTTAGTGCGTTTGTCCATTAAGTCTTTTGTTGTTCTGCTCAGGATTTTTGTCTGATCTTTTGAATTGATATATTTAATTTTTAGGCTGCTCGTAATTGCATATTCCATTTTGTCATAGTAATTTTGTACATCGTTTTCTTCAGGTAGTATGCGGAATTGTGTCTCTAGGTTTTCGTTAAGGCTTGCTAAATACAATGATTTTTCATCGTCAGTTTTAGGTATTCTAGGTAATGAGCTGAAAGTTTTTCTGCTTTTCTTTGGCAATTTCAAGCTAAAGGTTGATCTTAGTAGTCTGTGGTCCGATGGGAATGGCACATTATTTAGTACTTCTATGTTAGTTATTTGCTTTGGTTTGTTACACAGAATGTAGTCTATTTCGTTTCTTGTTTTTTGGTCTGGAGATATCCAGGTCCATCTGCGATCCGCGTCTTTTTTAAAATAGGTGTTCATTATACTCAGCTTTTGTTCGCAGGCATACTGCACAAGTTTGTTTCCTCTCTCGTTTCTTTTTCCGTACCCAAAGTTTCCCATTATGGATTTTTCATATTTTTTAGGTTTTCCTATCCTAGCATTGAAATCTCCCATCACAATTACATTTCGGTCTTGATTCTCTTGTGCCTTCCTTATATCGTTGTAGAATTTATCAGTCTCTTCTTCGGAAGCTTGATCAGTAGGTGCATAGGCTTGCACAAGAGTTAAGAGTTCATGCTCATATTTTAGTTTCAGAACTGCCACTCTTTCTGATATGCCCGTGAAGCTTACAATGTTTCGCTGGTGAATTTTATTGATCAAAAAACCTACTCCGTACAGCCCGGTTGTTTCACCGATGTAGCATAATATGTACTCTTGATGTTCTTCTATATTGCAGCCCATTCTCCTTACTTCTCCCAGGCCTATTATATCGAAATTTATATTCTTGAGAGCGTAGGTCAGTTCTAGCAGTCGTTCTTTTGTAGACAACGACCTCACATTATATGTGCATATCTTTAGTTGCAGTGGCGCTTGTTTTAGTTTAGTTTCTGGTGCGGTGTTATGTTGGAATTTAGAGGGTTTTGGTCTTACACTCCCACGATGACCAGTCGGCTTGGGAGCGGGTTTTGATTGCTAATTATTAATCTTTTCTTTGAGTGAGTTGCTTCGAGGACGAGTCATAAACTCGAAAGCATTCTTTGCAGCAATTTTCTTGGGGGCCGCTGAGAGGGGTTGTTGGTTCTGGTTAGGCGAGTAGGATGGATCTCTCTTTCTTTTCTCGCTTTTTTGTATATCTGATGGTTTCTTAGTTATAAGTTTTTCTCCTCGCAGGTAGGCAATATTGCCTTTGTTCCTCTCCTCTTCAAGTTTAGGCTGCAAAGACTTTCTTATTTCTAACGTTTCTTTCGTAAAGTCCTCTTTTATGTATATTCCTTCTGGGAGTTTCTTCTTGTTTTTTAGGATTAGGTTTCGTCTCCAGTTGGAGGTGAAGGTGATAAGTATAGGTCGAAGTCCCTTGTTTGTTTTTTGTCCGATCCTATGAGCTTTATCAATTTCACATTCCTGGATATCCATCGATGCTTTACCAGATTTCAAGTATCTAACACTAAAAATGATATCGTCAAAAGGCTGGCTCAGTAAATTCTCTTTCGGAAGGCATTGTACAAGTTGAATTCTGGGAAGGCGAGTGTACGATTTCTTATTCAGCAACAGTTGATGAGCAATTTTGTTTGCAGTAACTTTACTTGGAACTTTGGAGGAGAGGGCTCACCGGTCCATTTACGGATTGTGGTCTAGGCCTTTTTACTATTGTGGGTCATGTCAATGCTGGTGACTGTATTAATCCATTTGGTTCGCTGGTTTGCATGGATAGACAGCATTAAGATTTCACAAGCATCACATGTATCTTGTGAAAATGGATCGGCATTATAGGCGGATTCATAATTTTTAAACGGCGCAGATGACTCTTGAGTCAAACCCGGGACGTTGGAAGTACGACAGCCTCTTGGGATATGTTGGCACGACGATTTCCAGATGATACCTACGAATCGTTCGTAGTTCGGTAATGAAGTTAGCTTTATAATGGCTTTGTCAATTGTTTAACGAATTATTGCACTACTGCATATTGCACTTAATCGGTCTATGTAAGGTTAGGGGTATTGATTGGCAGATGGACTTTATGCATTGAGAGCTGAATCTGGAACTGACAAAGATCAAGACTGGGTTGTATCCACGTTTCCATCGACCACTGTTAAACGATTAACGGAGATGCATTTTTATTGATAAGGCCGAAGTTTTAATTTTAGTAAGAAAAAATCTGTAACTGTGTGATGAATACACTCTTCAAAACGTAGGTTGTAGGCTGTATACTTGGTAACAGTTTACTTTTTTTCGGTGACTACATAAGTAATTTCATTTCGGTGTATTGCGTTTCTCATTTCGGTGATGAGAAGTTTCATTTCGGTGAACTCTTCTTTCATTTCGGTGACACCAAAATTTCAAAGTACTATATCTCTTAAGTATATGAATTTAATTTAATGTCGTGTTAAAATTAATTATAACGATAGCGTAAATAACAATTCTACATGGTTGTATTTTCAAAAAAGTAACAAATAAAAAAGTTCACCGAAATGTTAAAAAATATGGACTTGTTGAAATTGACCCTTCTACCCAATATTACAATAGGCCTATTTTGCTGGCTGCTGGATGAAGAAGGTATACTATTTAAAAAATGGATTGATATTATTTGGAATTCTCCCCGAGATATTACAGTTTCAATAGCACATCATTTGGGTGAGCTCAAAACGCTTCATACAAATATCGCAGCACACTATGACGTCACAACGTGTAATACTGTATGCATATCGTAAGAACTTTGTTCAGCAGCTATATCAAATGTTGCTTATATGAATATATTTTTATAGTGAAAGTTACTACTAATTTGTATTTTATACGATGGCATAGCATTTTTAGATTCGCACTTTTGAAATGGACTTTCCCACCCAACTTCAAATGTCTATTATTGTCTTAAATCTTAAGAAATTTTAATTTCGATTTGTTTAATGTTATTAATTTACCTATATCTTACTATTAATTGTGAAATCGCATGCAAAATTTGACTTAGAAAACTACCCTATTGTGTCGGTCGATGGAAAAATGTGTGAAGTTGTTCGACAATCGATCTTCACCGAATTGTTGTGCAAACGCTGACCAACTTCTTTTGCTGAATTGCCCATAAAATATATTTGCAAAAAATTTCGTGTGTAGAGATTTAATATCTACTTATCCGTTTGATACAGGTATGAACCGTACCTATTTATTGTAGTGCGATCAGCTCGTCTTTTCTTCTGAACCAAACGTGATGATTGAAAAATGTTTGTCAAAGAACCTTCCATATTATTTGGTCACTGTAGATATCGAATTCTGTCAATAAACGATCACGACAATTAGATGTCGCTTTATTGCTAAATAAAAATCTCTGAAATAGACAATAATTGAATAATATAGATGCATGTTGTCGATTCAAGACCCTTATAATAATCTGAGGTATTATTTTCGGAAATAAAACTCAAACAAATAACTTACACAAATTAATGTCTAAAACAAATACCTAAATATAACAGTACCTACCTAAAGTTTCCAGACATTTTACAAAAAAAATATTTCTGGACGATACTCTTATTCCAGTTATGAAGCTTTTGTGACAGATGTGAATTTAACACTACCAGGGAAGTACCCCTTTGAAATCGATACACAGCGGCAACGATTCTCGATTTGTAACTTATTTTAATCGAATTAACTTTCAAAAACTATCATCATCAGCCCATACTTGTCCACTGCTGGACATAGGCCTCTCCAAATGCACGCCACTTCTCTCTATCCTCGGCCACTCGCATCCAGCTCCTACCAGCCGTCCTGCGCAGATCGTCACACCACCTGGCCTGCGGGCGTCCTACACTACGTTTGCCGAGACGCGGTATCCACTCCAGAACTCGTCTACCCCAGCGGTTGTCGGTTCTACGGCTGATGTGGCCAGCCCACTGCCACTTCAACTTGCTAATGCGATGAGCTATGTCGATGACTTTGGTTCTCTGACGGATCGCCTCATTTCTGATTCGATCCCGCAGAGAAACACCGAGCATAGCTCTTTCCATAGCCCGCTGAGCGACTTTTAACTTGTGGACCAGCCGTGCCGTCAGTGTCCACGTTTCGGCTCCATACGTCATGACGGGTAGGACGCACTGATTAAAGACTTTCGTCTTAAGGCTTTGTGGGATTGACGATGAGAAGACTCGGCGAAGTTTCCCAAATGCTGCCCAACCCAGCTGGATTCTTCTATTCACCTCGTCCTCAAAGTTGTTTCGACCCAACTGCATAGTCTGCCCGAGGTACACATATTTTTGAACAACTTCGAGGACGGTGCCGTGAATTGCAATCGGTTCCGGTAGTATACGTTCATTGAACATGACCTTGGTTTTGTCCAAGTTCATCCGTAGGCCGATGCGCGCAGAAGAGTCAGCCAGGTCATTCAGCATCTGTTGTAGGTCCTGCAGCGTCTCTGCCAGAATGACGATGTCATCTGCAAATCGCAGGTGAGAGATGTATTCACCATTTACGTTAATGCCACGTCCTTTCCAGTTCAGCGTCTTGAACAAATCCTCCATTGCATTTGTGAACAACTTCGGGAGATGACGTCCCCTTGTCTCACTCCTCGATGCAATGGTATGGGCTTTGTTTGCTGATTTTGTACTTGGACGGACATAGTCGCGGCTTGGTAAAGACATTTCATCACCTGGATGTATCGCCAATCTACTTGGCATCGCTGCAGGGACTCCAGAACTGACCAGATTTCAACCGAGTCGAAGGCTTTCTCATAGTCCACAAATGCTAGGCACAGGGGCTGATTATACTCCTCAGTCTTCTGTATAATCTGCCGCACTGTGTGGATGTGGTCTATAGTGCCGTATCCGCTCCGAAATCCAGCCTGTTCCGGTGGTTGGAATTCGTCGAGTCTTCGCGCCAGACGGTTCGTGATTACTCTTGAGAAAAGCTTATAGACGTGGCTTAAAAGGGAAATAGGTCGATAGTTCTTCAAAAGGGTTTTGTCACCCTTTTTGAAGAACAGGACGACCACACTCTTACTCCACGCCTCCGGAGTTCTCCCTTCAAACAGGACAGCGTTAAAAAGCCTTTGAAGCTCCCTCAGTACGGGTTTGCCTCCAGCCTTTAGCAGCTCTGTTGTAACGCCGTCCTCTCCAGGGGCTTTTCCATTTTTAAGCTGCCCAAGAGCAATCTCGATTTCGTTATTGCTAACTTCTGGTAGGTCTTCGGTATAGTGGCGTGTCAATATGGCTCTAGTATCCTCATTGCCGGGATCAGGGCGAGATGCATGCGAGGCGTATAATCGGCCATAGAAGTCTTCTATCTCCGAGAGTACTGCCGGCTTTGAAGCAGCAATGTCCCCATTCGCTGTGGTCAGCTTCGTTAGGTGGCTTCTTCCGAGAGATTGTACAAACACCTTTGACCCCCGATTCTGCTCAATAGCTCTTTCGATTAAAAGAGTATTGTAGCACCGGAGGTCGCGTCGCACACATTTATTGATCTCCCGGTTGAGAGCCCGAGCTTCCAGTGTAGTAGCGGGTGGGTTTTCACGTCGCTGCCTCATTAGCCTTAAGGTCTTCTCGGAGAGTTTAGACTTCCTACCTCCGCGCCTTCTGCTGCACAGTCTCGATCCTTCCTCCCTGAGGACACGAACCATATTTTCCAGATTCTGGTTAACGTCAATTGAGGTTTCCACTGCAGCAAATCGGTTCTCCAGATTTGACTGGAACGTTTCGGATCCTGTTATGGTCTGGAGCAGAGTAGGTCGGAGACTCGACCTCACTAAGCGAACACGTTCGGCTTTAAAATCGATATTCAGAGTGCCTCGAACAAGACGGTGATCACTGCCGGTGTTAAACCTGTTGATCACGGAGACATCTCTGAATATGTGCCGCCTATCCGCTATGATGAAGTCGATCTCGTTCCTAGTCACAGTATCGGGACTTTGCCAAGTCCACTTCCTTTGAGGCTGCTTCTTAAAGAAAGAGTTCATCAAGAAGAGCCCCTCCCGTTCGAGGAAGTTGACAAGCATTTGCCCCCTGTGGTTTCTAGCTCCAAACCCGTGGGACCCTACTACCGATTCACCGCAAAATTGTACTCCCACTTTAGCGTTGAAGTCCCCCACAACAACATTGTAGTGGGTCTTGGTGGTGGAGTGAAGGGCCTTCGATATGTCATCGAACATTTCCTCCACTTCATCGTCTGAGTGTGAAGAGGTCGGTGCGTACACTTGCACCACTTTGAGGCTAAGCCTCTCGGTGAGCATAATGATGAGGTACGCTACCCTGCTCGAAACACTAGACATTTCCACCACGTTGTCAGAGAGGGACTTATTGACCAGAAAACCGACGCCACCTTGAGAATGTTTGTCTCCCTCGCGGAAATACAGCAGGTGACCTGATTCTAGGGTTATGGTGTCCTCCCCGCTCTTCGGACTTCGCACAACCCCAGAACGTGCCACCTAATCTTCTCAAGTTCTACCTCAAGTTGCGCCAGATGCGAGTCGAGCCGTAGCGTGCGTCCGTTGTACGTCGCCAGAGTCAATGTGTGTTGGTGGCCTCTCGTAGCCCGGGGATTCTTAGCACCCCCCGCTCCGCCGTTACCATGGTCGCCACCGTGACCAGGAATAGCGGGGCTGCCGGGAACTGGGGGCCGTGGCTTTTGGTACACCATTTGGAGGGTTTGCCCATAATCACCACGCTGGGCAGGCGGGTTGGTGATCGCAGTTTCGTGTTCAAGGTAGTGCGGAGACCGCTGCTGCCCGATCTCCGATGATTATATATATATATATATATATATATATATATACATATATGTCCCTCTGTCGCCTTTTACGACACCCGCGGGAAGATTTGGGGAGGTGCTATTCTATTCTGCCGGCACCCCACGGCAAAAACTAAGGTTGATAGAAATTGTCGAAAGAACAATATAAGACATGCAAAACTTCTAATCCTGTTTTTTATCGAAAAAAAGAAATACACGATTGCATGTTTAGTATAATAATTATATAGATATAGAATGACGTGAATAATGATAGTCGAGTTTTTAAAAATTTACACTGTATTTAAAGGACCATAACAGTTATACTCTCGTGTAAAAAACTCGTCAACGAAGCAGCCCCATTGCCGCCCGATTCATTTTCATTCGCGAATGATCGGTTTAACCAACTGAATACTTGAGGCACGTCACTATGTTTAAAAGTAAAACATAAACCATAGTACGTAACTGCATTCGCGCAAAAAAATATTATTATATTTTGAAGTTCAGATTTAGAAACAATAGTTAAATCAAAAACAATAAGTTAATTTTGCTTGTGAATTAATTGTAGGGTGTTTTTGTATAATTGTAAATTTTTAAAATGACGATTTACTACCAAACACAAAAAAATATATTACATTGCATTTAAATGAAACGTGCAGAGTTACGTTCTTCGAAATGTCAAAAAAGACTTCATAATTGGAATAATGTTTAACAAAATGACTGACGTTTCATGTCAAGTCCCACGGGAACTCTGTCAAACGGGATTCTCTCTCGAAGAACTCCCTACCAATTTTCATCCAAATCTGTTCTGCCGTTCTTGAGTTATAAGTGGTGTAACTAACACGACTTCCTTTTATATATATAGATAGCGGCCCGTCCCGGCTTCGCACGGGAGACTTCATTAAAACGATTGTTATGGGTAAACTATAAAGGTAGACATATGCTCTCGCGGACTTTATTAAAGATAGCAGACCCGGCGAACTTCGTACCGCCTTAACGTAGCTTTGATGCACTACTTTATTTTGTTAACCGACTTCAAAAAGGAGGGGTCTCTCAATTCGACCGCTTATATGCTTTTATAGTTGACAGTCGTCCCATCTTAGGTATGCCGTGTGAGTAAGTATCTATTCAATTTGAACTGGAATCCATAATATCCTGCATATAAAATTTAATCCTTATTTCCCTGGTCTCGCCATAACTGAGAATTTTACTAATCTCATATTTTTACTCATATCCAGCAATACAATAATTGCTTTCAAATTACTTCATTTGGCGTAACAAAATTTATTCGAACCAGATTTTTGCCTACTTTCAAGGTAAATAAGGATAATGGCAAAAACTATGAGTTAAATTTCAGAACGCAACAAACTTAGCATAGCTTATTTAGTGGTATGTGGTAATTTGACCGCGCCAACAATATTTTTTTTAAAGTTTTTGATAAAGTTTATTTTGTTTTAAAGACTAAGAAGTTTTCTGTTTGCTAATAAGTATTTGTCAAATTTAGTTCACAGCTTAATATCGATTTTTGATAACTCTTCTACCCAATATTACAATAGGCCTATTTTGCTGGCTGCTGGATGAAGAAGGTATACTATTTAAAAAATGGATTGATATTATTTGGAATTCTCCCCGAGATATTACAGTTTCAATAGCACATCATTTGGGTGAGCTCAAAACGCTTCATACAAATATCGCAGCACACTATGACGTCACAACGTGTAATACTGTATGCATATCGTAAGAACTTTGTTCAGCAGCTATATCAAATGTTGCTTATATGAATATATTTTTATAGTGAAAGTTACTACTAATTTGTATTTTATACGATGGCATAGCATTTTTAGATTCGCACTTTTGAAATGGACTTTCCCACCCAACTTCAAATGTCTATTATTGTCTTAAATCTTAAGAAATTTTAATTTCGATTTGTTTAATGTTATTAATTTACCTATATCTTACTATTAATTGTGAAATCGCATGCAAAATTTGACTTAGAAAACTACCCTATTGTGTCGGTCGATGGAAAAATGTGTGAAGTTGTTCGACAATCGATCTTCACCGAATTGTTGTGCAAACGCTGACCAACTTCTTTTGCTGAATTGCCCATAAAATATATTTGCAAAAATTTCGTGTGTAGAGATTTAATATCTACTTATCCGTTTGATACAGGTATGAACCGTACCTATTTATTGTAGTGCGATCAGCTCGTCTTTTCTTCTAGAACCAAACGTGATGATTGAAAAATGTTTGTCAAAGAACCTTCCATATTATTTGGTCACTGTAGATATCGAATTCTGTCAATAAACGATCACGACAATTAGATGTCGCTTTATTGCTAAATAAAAATCTCTGAAATAGACAATAATTGAATAATATAGATGCATGTTGTCGATTCAAGACCCTTATAATAATCTGAGGTATTATTTTCGGAAATAAAACTCAAACAAATAACTTACACAAATTAATGTCTAAAACAAATACCTAAATATAACAGTACCTACCTAAAGTTTCCAGACATTTTACAAAAAAAATATTTCTGGACGATACTCTTATTCCAATTATGAAGCTTTTGTGACAGATGTGAATTTAACACTACCAGGGAAGTACCCCTTTGAAATCGATACACAGCGGCAACGATTCTCGATTTGTAACTTATTTTAATCGAATTAACTTTCAAAAACTATCATCATCAGCCCATACTTGTCCACTGCTGGACATAGGCCTCTCCAAATGCACGCCACTTCTCTCTATCCACGGCCACTCGCATCCAGCTCCTACCAGCCGTCCTGCGCAGATCGTCACACCACCTGGCCTGCGGGCGTCCTACACTACGTTTGCCGAGACGCGGTATCCACTCCAGAACTCGTCTACCCCAGCGGTTGTCGGTTCTACGGCTGATGTGGCCAGCCCACTGCCACTTCAACTTGCTAATGCGATGAGCTATGTCGATGACTTTGGTTCTCTGACGGATCGCCTCATTTCTGATTCGATCCCGCAGAGAAACACCGAGCATAGCTCTTTCCATAGCCCGCTGAGCGACTTTTAACTTGTGGACCAGCCGTGCCGTCAGTGTCCACGTTTCGGCTCCATACGTCATGACGGGTAGGACGCACTGATTAAAGACTTTCGTCTTAAGGCTTTGTGGGATTGACGATGAGAAGACTCGGCGAAGTTTCCCAAATGCTGCCCAACCCAGCTGGATTCTTCTATTCACCTCGTCCTCAAAGTTGTTTCGACCCAACTGCATAGTCTGCCCGAGGTACACATATTTTTGAACAACTTCGAGGACGGTGCCGTGAATTGCAATCGGTTCCGGTAGTATACGTTCATTGAACATGACCTTGGTTTTGTCCAAGTTCATCCGTAGGCCGATGCGCGCAGAAGAGTCAGCCAGGTCATTCAGCATCTGTTGTAGGTCCTGCAGCGTCTCTGCCAGAATGACGATGTCATCTGCAAATCGCAGGTGAGAGATGTATTCACCATTTACGTTAATGCCACGTCCTTTCCAGTTCAGCGTCTTGAACAAATCCTCCATTGCATTTGTGAACAACTTCGGAGAGATGACGTCCCCTTGTCTCACTCCTCGATGCAATGGTATGGGCTTTGTTTGCTGATTTTGTACTTGGACGGACATAGTCGCGGCTTGGTAAAGACATTTCATCACCTGGATGTATCGCCAATCTACTTGGCATCGCTGCAGGGACTCCAGAACTGACCAGATTTCAACCGAGTCGAAGGCTTTCTCATAGTCCACAAATGCTAGGCACAGGGGCTGATTATACTCCTCAGTCTTCTGTATAATCTGCCGCACTGTGTGGATGTGGTCTATAGTGCCGTATCCGCTCCGAAATCCAGCCTGTTCCGGTGGTTGGAATTCGTCGAGTCTTCGCGCCAGACGGTTCGTGATTACTCTTGAGAAAAGCTTATAGACGTGGCTTAAAAGGGAAATAGGTCGATAGTTCTTCAAAAGGGTTTTGTCACCCTTTTTGAAGAACAGGACGACCACACTCTTACTCCACGCCTCCGGAGTTCTCCCTTCAAACAGGACAGCGTTAAAAAGCCTTTGAAGCTCCCTCAGTACGGGTTTGCCTCCAGCCTTTAGCAGCTCTGTTGTAACGCCGTCCTCTCCAGGGGCTTTTCCATTTTTAAGCTGCCCAAGAGCAATCTCGATTTCGTTATTGCTAACTTCTGGTAGGTCTTCGGTATAGTGGCGTGTCAATATGGCTCTAGTATCCTCATTGCCGGGATCAGGGCGAGATGCATGCGAGGCGTATAATCGGCCATAGAAGTCTTCTATCTCCGAGAGTACTGCCGGCTTTGAAGCAGCAATGTCCCCATTCGCTGTGGTCAGCTTCGTTAGGTGGCTTCTTCCGAGAGATTGTACAAACACCTTTGACCCCCGATTCTGCTCAATAGCTCTTTCGATTAAAAGAGTATTGTAGCACCGGAGGTCGCGTCGCACACATTTATTGATCTCCCGGTTGAGAGCCCGAGCTTCCAGTGTAGTAGCGGGTGGGTTTTCACGTCGCTGCCTCATTAGCCTTAAGGTCTTCTCGGAGAGTTTAGACTTCCTACCTCCGCGCCTTCTGCTGCACAGTCTCGATCCTTCCTCCCTGAGGACACGAACCATATTTTCCAGATTCTGGTTAACGTCAATTGAGGTTTCCACTGCAGCAAATCGGTTCTCCAGATTTGACTGGAACGTTTCGGATCCTGTTATGGTCTGGAGCAGAGTAGGTCGGAGACTCGACCTCACTAAGCGAACACGTTCGGCTTTAAAATCGATATTCAGAGTGCCTCGAACAAGACGGTGATCACTGCCGGTGTTAAACCTGTTGATCACGGAGACATCTCTGAATATGTGCCGCCTATCCGCTATGATGAAGTCGATCTCGTTCCTAGTCACAGTATCGGGACTTTGCCAAGTCCACTTCCTTTGAGGCTGCTTCTTAAAGAAAGAGTTCATCAAGAAGAGCCCCTCCCGTTCGAGGAAGTTGACAAGCATTTGCCCCCTGTGGTTTCTAGCTCCAAACCCGTGGGACCCTACTACCGATTCACCGCAAAATTGTACTCCCACTTTAGCGTTGAAGTCCCCCACAACAACATTGTAGTGGGTCTTGGTGAGTGGAGTGAAGGGCCTTCGATATGTCATCGAACATTTCCTCCACTTCATCGTCTGAGTGTGAAGAGGTCGGTGCGTACACTTGCACCACTTTGAGGCTAAGCCTCTCGGTGAGCATAATGATGAGGTACGCTACCCTGCTCGAAACACTAGACATTTCCACCACGTTGTCAGAGAGGGACTTATTGACCAGAAAACCGACGCCACCTTGAGAATGTTTGTCTCCCTCGCGGAAATACAGCAGGTGACCTGATTCTAGGGTTATGGTGTCCTCCCCCGCTCTTCGGACTTCGCACAACCCCAGAACGTGCCACCTAATCTTCTCAAGTTCTACCTCAAGTTGCGCCAGATGCGAGTCGAGCCGTAGCGTGCGTCCGTTGTACGTCGCCAGAGTCAATGTGTGTTGGTGGCCTCTCGTAGCCCGGGGATTCTTAGCACCCCCCGCTCCGCCGTTACCATGGTCGCCACCGTGACCAGGAATAGCGGGGCTGCCGGGAACTGGGGGCCGTGGCTTTTGGTACACCATTTGGAGGGTTTGCCCATAATCACCACGCTGGGCAGGCGGGTTGGTGATCGCAGTTTCGTGTTCAAGGTAGTGCGGAGACCGCTGCTGCCCGATCTCCGATGATTATATATATATATATATATATACATATATGTCCCTCTGTCGCCTTTTACGACACCCGCGGGAAGATTTGGGGAGGTGCTATTCTATTCTGCCGGCACCCCACGGCAAAAACTAAGGTTGATAGAAATTGTCGAAAGAACAATATAAGACATGCAAAACTTCTAATCCTGTTTTTTATCGAAAAAAAGAAATACACGATTGCATGTTTAGTATAATAATTATATAGATATAGAATGACGTGAATAATGATAGTCGAGTTTTTAAAAATTTACACTGTATTTAAAGGACCATAACAGTTATACTCTCGTGTAAAAAACTCGTCAACGAAGCAGCCCCATTGCCGCCCGATTCATTTTCATTCGCGAATGATCGGTTTAACCAACTGAATACTTGAGGCACGTCACTATGTTTAAAAGTAAAACATAAACCATAGTACGTAACTGCATTCGCGCAAAAAAATATTATTATATTTTGAAGTTCAGATTTAGAAACAATAGTTAAATCAAAAACAATAAGTTAGTTTTGCTTGTGAATTAATTGTAGGGTGTTTTTGTATAATTGTAAGTTTTTAAAATGACGATTTACTACCAAACACAAAAAAATATATTACATTGCATTTAAATGAAACGTGCAGAGTTACGTTCTTCGAAATGTCAAAAAAGACTTCATAATTGGAATAATGTTTAACAAAATGACTGACGTTTCATGTCAAGTCCCACGGGAACTCTGTCAAACGGGATAAAAAGTATCCTATGTCCTTCTCCTGGCTATAAGCTACCTCCCTACCAATTTTCAGCCAAATCTGTTCTGCCGTTCTTGAGTTATAAGTGGTGTAACTAACACGACTTCCTTTTATATATATAGATAGCGGCCCGTCCCGGCTTCGCACGGGGAGACTTCATTAAAACGATTGTTATGGGTAAACTATAAAAGGTAGACATATGCTCTCGCGGACTTTATTAAAGATAGCAGACCCGGCGAACTTCGTACCGCCTTAACGTAGCTTTGATGCACTACTTTATTTTGTTAACCGACTTCAAAAAAGGAGGGGGTCTCTCAATTCGACCGCTTATATGCTTTTTATAGTTGACAGTCGTCCCATCTTAGGTATGCCGTGTGAGTAAGTATCTATTCAATTTGAACTGGAATCCATAATATCCTGCATATAAAATTTAATCCTTATTTCCCTGGTCTCGCCATAACTGAGAATTTTACTAATCTCATATTTTTACTCATATCCAGCAATACAATAATTGCTTTCAAATTACTTCATTTGGCGTAACAAAATTTATTCGAACCAGATTTTTGCCTACTTTCAAGGTAAATAAGGATAATGGCAAAAACTATGAGTTAAATTTCAGAACGCAACAAACTTAGCATAGCTTATTTAGTGGTATGTGGTAATTTGACCGCGCCAACAATATTTTTTTTAAAGTTTTTGATAAAGTTTATTTTGTTTTAAAGACTAAGAAGTTTTCTGTTTGCTAATAAGTATTTGTCAAATTTAGTTCACAGCTTAATATCGATTTTTGATAACTCTTCTACCCAATATTACAATAGGCCTATTTTGCTGGCTGCTGGATGAAGAAGGTATACTATTTAAAAAATGGATTGATATTATTTGGAATTCTCCCGAGATATTACAGTTTCAATAGCACATCATTTGGGTGAGCTCAAAACGCTTCATACAAATATCGCAGCACACTATGACGTCACAACGTGTAATACTGTATGCATATCGTAAGAACTTTGTTCAGCAGCTATATCAAATGTTGCTTATATGAATATATTTTTATAGTGAAAGTTACTACTAATTTGTATTTTATACGATGGCATAGCATTTTTAGATTCGCACTTTTGAAATGGACTTTCCCACCCAACTTCAAATGTCTATTATTGTCTTAAATCTTAAGAAATTTTAATTTCGATTTGTTTAATGTTATTAATTTACCTATATCTTACTATTAATTGTGAAATCGCATGCAAAATTTGACTTAGAAAACTACCCTATTGTGTCGGTCGATGGAAAAATGTGTGAAGTTGTTCGACAATCGATCTTCACCGAATTGTTGTGCAAACGCTGACCAACTTCTTTTGCTGAATTGCCCATAAAATATATTTGCAAAAATTTCGTGTGTAGAGATTTAATATCTACTTATCCGTTTGATACAGGTATGAACCGTACCTATTTATTGTAGTGCGATCAGCTCGTCTTTTCTTCTGAACCAAACGTGATGATTGAAAAATGTTTGTCAAAGAACCTTCCATATTATTTGGTCACTGTAGATATCGAATTCTGTCAATAAACGATCACGACAATTAGATGTCGCTTTATTGCTAAATAAAAATCTCTGAAATAGACAATAATTGAATAATATAGATGCATGTTGTCGATTCAAGACCCTTATAATAATCTGAGGTATTATTTTCGGAAATAAAACTCAAACAAATAACTTACACAAATTAATGTCTAAAACAAATACCTAAATATAACAGTACCTACCTAAAGTTTCCAGACATTTTACAAAAAAAATATTTCTGGACGATACTCTTATTCCAATTATGAAGCTTTTGTGACAGATGTGAATTTAACACTACCAGGGAAGTACCCCTTTGAAATCGATACACAGCGGCAACGATTCTCGATTTGTAACTTATTTTAATCGAATTAACTTTCAAAAACTATCATCATCAGCCCATACTTGTCCACTGCTGGACATAGGCCTCTCCAAATGCACGCCACTTCTCTCTATCCTCGGCCACTCGCATCCAGCTCCTACCAGCCGTCCTGCGCAGATCGTCACACCACCTGGCCTGCGGGCGTCCTACACTACGTTTGCCGAGACGCGGTATCCACTCCAGAACTCGTCTACCCCAGCGGTTGTCGGTTCTACGGCTGATGTGGCCAGCCCACTGCCACTTCAACTTGCTAATGCGATGAGCTATGTCGATGACTTTGGTTCTCTGACGGATCGCCTCATTTCTGATTCGATCCCGCAGAGAAACACCGAGCATAGCTCTTTCCATAGCCCGCTGAGCGACTTTTAACTTGTGGACCAGCCGTGCCGTCAGTGTCCACGTTTCGGCTCCATACGTCATGACGGGTAGGACGCACTGATTAAAGACTTTCGTCTTAAGGCTTTGTGGGATTGACGATGAGAAGACTCGGCGAAGTTTCCCAAATGCTGCCCAACCCAGCTGGATTCTTCTATTCACCTCGTCCTCAAAGTTGTTTCGACCCAACTGCATAGTCTGCCCGAGGTACACATATTTTTGAACAACTTCGAGGACGGTGCCGTGAATTGCAATCGGTTCCGGTAGTATACGTTCATTGAACATGACCTTGGTTTTGTCCAAGTTCATCCGTAGGCCGATGCGCGCAGAAGAGTCAGCCAGGTCATTCAGCATCTGTTGTAGGTCCTGCAGCGTCTCTGCCAGAATGACGATGTCATCTGCAAATCGCAGGTGAGAGATGTATTCACCATTTACGTTAATGCCACGTCCTTTCCAGTTCAGCGTCTTGAACAAATCCTCCATTGCATTTGTGAACAACTTCGGGAGATGACGTCCCCTTGTCTCACTCCTCGATGCAATGGTATGGGCTTTGTTTGCTGATTTTGTACTTGGACGGACATAGTCGCGGCTTGGTAAAGACATTTCATCACCTGGATGTATCGCCAATCTACTTGGCATCGCTGCAGGGACTCCAGAACTGACCAGATTTCAACCGAGTCGAAGGCTTTCTCATAGTCCACAAATGCTAGGCACAGGGGCTGATTATACTCCTCAGTCTTCTGTATAATCTGCCGCACTGTGTGGATGTGGTCTATAGTGCCGTATCCGCTCCGAAATCCAGCCTGTTCCGGTGGTTGGAATTCGTCGAGTCTTCGCGCCAGACGGTTCGTGATTACTCTTGAGAAAAGCTTATAGACGTGGCTTAAAAGGGAAATAGGTCGATAGTTCTTCAAAAGGGTTTTGTCACCCTTTTTGAAGAACAGGACGACCACACTCTTACTCCACGCCTCCGGAGTTCTCCCTTCAAACAGGACAGCGTTAAAAAGCCTTTGAAGCTCCCTCAGTACGGGTTTGCCTCCAGCCTTTAGCAGCTCTGTTGTAACGCCGTCCTCTCCAGGGGCTTTTCCATTTTTAAGCTGCCCAAGAGCAATCTCGATTTCGTTATTGCTAACTTCTGGTAGGTCTTCGGTATAGTGGCGTGTCAATATGGCTCTAGTATCCTCATTGCCGGGATCAGGGCGAGATGCATGCGAGGCGTATAATCGGCCATAGAAGTCTTCTATCTCCGAGAGTACTGCCGGCTTTGAAGCAGCAATGTCCCCATTCGCTGTGGTCAGCTTCGTTAGGTGGCTTCTTCCGAGAGATTGTACAAACACCTTTGACCCCCGATTCTGCTCAATAGCTCTTTCGATTAAAAGAGTATTGTAGCATCGGAGGTCGCGTCGCACACATTTATTGATCTCCCGGTTGAGAGCCCGAGCTTCCAGTGTAGTAGCGGGTGGGTTTTCACGTCGCTGCCTCATTAGCCTTAAGGTCTTCTCGGAGAGTTTAGACTTCCTACCTCCGCGCCTTCTGCTGCACAGTCTCGATCCTTCCTCCCTGAGGACACGAACCATATTTTCCAGATTCTGGTTAACGTCAATTGAGGTTTCCACTGCAGCAAATCGGTTCTCCAGATTTGACTGGAACGTTTCGGATCCTGTTATGGTCTGGAGCAGAGTAGGTCGGAGACTCGACCTCACTAAGCGAACACGTTCGGCTTTAAAATCGATATTCAGAGTGCCTCGAACAAGACGGTGATCACTGCCGGTGTTAAACCTGTTGATCACGGAGACATCTCTGAATATGTGCCGCTTATCCGCTATGATGAAGTCGATCTCGTTCCTAGGGCTGGTTCTTAAAGAAAGAGTTCATCAAGAAGAGCCCCTCCCGTTCGAGGAAGTTGACAAGCATTTGCCCCCTGTGGTTTCTAGCTCCAAACCCGTGGGACCCTACTACCGATTCACCGCAAAATTGTACTCCCACTTTAGCGTTGAAGTCCCCCACAACAACATTGTAGTGGGTCTTGGTGGTGGAGTGAAGGGCCTTCGATATGTCATCGAACATTTCCTCCACTTCATCGTCTGAGTGTGAAGAGGTCGGTGCGTACACTTGCACCACTTTGAGGCTAAGCCTCTCGGTGAGCATAATGATGAGGTACGCTACCCTGCTCGAAACACTAGACATTTCCACCACGTTGTCAGAGAGGGACTTATTGACCAGAAAACCGACGCCACCTTGAGAATGTTTGTCTCCCTCGCGGAAATACAGCAGGTGACCTGATTCTAGGGTTATGGTGTCCTCCCCCGCTCTTCGGACTTCGCACAACCCCAGAACGTGCCACCTAATCTTCTCAAGTTCTACCTCAAGTTGCGCCAGATGCGAGTCGAGCCGTAGCGTGCGTCCGTTGTACGTCGCCAGAGTCAATGTGTGTTGGTGGCCTCTCGTAGCCCGGGGATTCTTAGCACCCCCCGCTCCGCCGTTACCATGGTCGCCACCGTGACCAGGAATAGCGGGGCTGCCGGGAACTGGGGGCCGTGGCTTTTGGTACACCATTTGGAGGGTTTGCCCATAATCACCACGCTGGGCAGGCGGGTTGGTGATCGCAGTTTCGTGTTCAAGGTAGTGCGGAGACCGCTGCTGCCCGATCTCCGATGATTATATATATATATACATATATGTCCCTCTGTCGCCTTTTACGACACCCGCGGGAAGATTTGGGGAGGTGCTATTCTATTCTGCCGGCACCCCACGGCAAAAACTAAGGTTGATAGAAATTGTCGAAAGAACAATATAAGACATGCAAAACTTCTAATCCTGTTTTTGTCGAAAAAAGAAATACACGTTTTCATGTTTAGTATAATAATTATATAGACATAGAATGACGTGAATAATGATAGTCGAGTTTTTAAAAATTTACACTGTATTTAAAGGACTATAACAGTTATACTCTCGTGTAAAAACTCGTCAACGAAGCAGCCCCATTGCCGCCCGATTCATTTTCATTCGCGAATGATCGGTTTAACCAACTGAATACTTGAGGCACGTCACTATGTTTAAAAGTAAAACATAAACCATAGTACGTAACTGCATTCGCGCAAAAAAATATTATTATATTTTGAAGTTCAGATTTAGAAACAATAGTTAAATCAAAAACAATAAGTTAGTTTTGCTTGTGAATTAATTGTAGGGTGTTTTGTATAATTGTAAATTTTTAAAATGACGATTTACTACCAAACACAAAAAATATATTACATTGCATTTAAATGAAACGTGCAGAGTTACGTTCTTCGAAATGTCAAAAAAGACTTCATAATTGGAATAATGTTTAACAAAATGACTGACGTTTCATGTCAAGTCCCACGGGAACTCTGTCAAACGGGATAAAAAGTATCCTATGTCCTTCTCCTGGCTATAAGCTACCTCCCTACCAATTTTCAGCCAAATCTGTTCTGCCGTTCTTGAGTTATAAGTGGTGTAACTAACACGACTTCCTTTTATATATATAGATAGCGGCCCGTCCCGGCTTCGCACGGGGAGACTTCATTAAAACGATTGTTATGGGTAAACTATAAAAGGTAGACATATGCTCTCGCGGACTTTATTAAAGATAATGTTAAGATGAACAATTCATCCATAAAGCATTTTTGTATAACTTTATCTATATGCTCAGCACTCGCCACGGAAGGCCTCAGATACTTTTCCCCCGTTTTTGAAACATTTTCGGTTACTGCTCCACAACTATAGGACCTAGCGTGATATTATATAGCCTATGTTACTTCTGAATAATGCAGCTTTCTAATGGTGAAAAAATTATTGCAATCGGTCCAGTAGTTTTTCAGTTTATTCATTACAAACATACAAAAATACAAATCTTTCCTCTTTATAATATTAGTGTAGATGTAGATAATGTTAAGATGAACAATTCATCCATAAAGCATTTTTGTATAACTTTATCTATATGCTCAGCACTCGCCACGGAAGGCCTCAGATACTTTTCCCCCGTTTTTGAAACATTTTCGGTTACTGCTCCACAACTATAGGACCTAGCGTGATATTATATAGCCTATGTTACTTCTGAATAATGCAGCTTTCTAATGGTGAAAAAATTATTGCAATCGGTCCAGTAGTTTTTCAGTTTATTCATTACAAACATACAAAAATACAAATCTTTCCTCTTTATAATATTAGTGTAGATTTAACAACAGAACACTAATTACCTAAATAAAATGTTGTAATAAAATTGGATCTGGAGAATCTTCAGAAACACAGAAATGTTTTCGTTGTATCAACCTTAGATCAATAAATTTTGCATTAAAAATGTTGAATTTTTTTTAATGATATGATAAAAAATATTTTTTTTTCGGCCAGTCAATGCACCTTAGCACTTTAGCACTGCTTTGGCCACCTATTGGCGGGTAGAAAAACTATGACGTAACTTGCAGACACTGCCATCTAGCGTCATATTTCTGTACTATATTCTACTTAAAAGCATACTATGTAAAGGTAAGTGTTTGACAGCTGTCACTTTGATCAAATTAGTATATTACAATCCAACCAATTTATGATGGTTAGGTAAATAATAAACGTAAATTTTCAATGTATCTTTGTTGAAGGAGATTGTGGAGGTTGGTCAATAATTGATATGCATTTTAAATCGGTTGGATTATTCAAAAAGTCGATTGACGTTTTGAATGTCAGTTTTCATTGAAAGTTAGCACAGCGGGAATGCAGAAATCTCGTTTGTTGATTCCAAGTGATTGTAACTGAGCGATACGCGACCATATAAATAAATTTCGCCTAACACAATGCCGCCAAGTAGCTTACGAGTCGTGTACGCGTTCGCCAGAGAAATGCACCCAAAAACAAGTGATGTTTTCATTGAATATGGAACCGCTGGATTTCGCACAAAGTAAGTCAATTTTATTACCATATCTGGATATCGTTATAATGTTATCATAAATTGGGGTCATTCGGTAACCTTAGATACGAATTAGAGGGCCCTTTCTCTAAAATATTGCGTGATGTGTCACGTAAGCAAATCGATTCGTTTCAAAATCGGTTTACGTATCAGATCATGAGTCATCTATAAGACAAATCCTACGTATTTATAACGGGAAGTGGCTCGTCAGCGGTAGTGATTATGGTCAATGACTTGTGATAGTTTTATAAGGCAAAACAATGAACTGTGTGAATATGTTATGGTCGCTGGTGCGTTTGCGACGCCCTGGGAGGTGGCTTGGTGGCCTGCTATGGCGCCGATGAGAGACCTTGCATGCATAATTAAAATATTGTCAACACAATGTGTAAATGGCATTGGAACAATTTAAAAGGTTAAACATTCACAGAATAAACTGCATCTTTCATTTTCTATAATAACTTAAACTGTGGTATTTTTCTTATTTGAAATTGAAAGTTACTGTCTTTCTGACTTAAATATATAATTATAGTTATGTAAACAAAACATTCATTACATGTAGGTTTATTAGTCATCTTTGTGTATAATAAGTCATGATTTCCTCATAGTTGTATGTCATGATATAATCACTATAATTATATGACATTTCATGTTTTATTTTACTTATTTAGTAAACAATAAGTAAATACATATCATAAAATTATAACATCTATGTTTTATTAAATTCTGTAAAATACAGAAAGGCATGTCTAATATCAAATACATACAAAAAAAGACATTCTAAAACAAGTAAGGTAGACATTGTTGCCTCATGCTAATTGATCTTCAATTATAATTAATTATTTATCCTGCCTGTGTGACATGTTTACTAATTAAAGCAGGTCCATAAGTAGCACCTGACTAGATTGGGTAATTAATCTTATTAGCAACGGCTATGATAATCTGCAAAGATAATTCCTATTACCCAATTGTGTATGTATAGGGCTTTGAAGGTATCTTGTTATTTAATACTTGCGAAACCTACTAAGTTTATCAGAATTTCAACTAAAACAGAATTTAGAAGTTGACAATTATTTAGTTTAGCTAAAATTTAAATTTTGTAAAGGTCATTAAACTCATCCACTCTTATCCAAATGCCAGCCCTATTACACTCTATTTATAGCTTGCTCCTGCTTAAAGTGACAAGCTGTAGACTAGAGCCATCTCAACTATGCCTAGAATTTAGCACAAAAGAAACAATTAATAAAAATAATCCCCTGCTCTACAACTTGTGACAATTTACACCTAATTTTCCTTTGATGTTCCCGGAGAAACATCATTAATAGGCTGTTCCATGTAACTGTGTCATATTCATAATATATTAGATGCATTTAAAAATACCTCAGCACAGGAAGGTACTCCGGCGCCTGGCAATCTGCCAAGCTCTTTGAGATCGATTCCCTTTATTGTTTGTTATTCAAACACTTTTATGTTTATTGGTGGCCCATTTGTTGTGATAATATTGATAGTAACACTCTTAAATATTTACAGCTTAAGATTGGTGGATATGGAGTGATCTTAATGTGCTTATTACTTTGATATCTTTTGTGGTTAATAAATTTTTATTTGTCTTATAATAAACTGATGGTTAAACACTGAAACCATTTATAATATAGATTAAATATATCTAGTGCCATTTTTCTTGGATTTCTCATAAAAAGTAAAAGTTATAGACAGATTTTAATAAATAAAATAAAAAGTTTTTTGGCTCTTTTGTTATACAATGTTTCCCTTAACATTAGTTAACAAAAAAATTTAACATTGTTTGATATATAGTTTTAATGGTAAAGGTTTATAAATTGATAAAGTTATCATTAGGTAACATTTGTTTCATTATTTAGGTCTCATTATGATGCTCAGTGCATACTGCATTGTATGTAATGCCACATTTGGCAATCATAATAGCTGTAACAATTCACTTAATGGGGCCACCCAGTCTAGTTAGAGCATTCATTTTTATTCAAATGAGTATCATTTACTTCCTGACGTTTGATTCTCGTAAAACATTTTTGTAATAAAAAACAAACATGCTAGTTGCAATGTAGGTACTTACCGATTTTTCAAGTTTTGTAATCAGACCAAAACTATAAAATCGTTTTTATGAAATAGTTATATGAGTTGTATTATATCTACATTCATCATTGTTGGTTGTTATATCATTGTTGGTATTCGTTCTGCTTAGATAGAAGTTACTTCAAACGCATTCCATTTTACGTTAGTCATAAATCGATACCACTGTCATTAGCAGAAATAGGCGTCGGAAAGATCGCGCCATCGTATTATGAATATGCAAACAAAGTACCTACCTAGAAGGAAATGAATGAAATGAAAAATGCGCTCAACAATCAGGCCAGAAAATTAAAAAAAAAAGTGATATACTGCCAGTATATTGCCAAAACTAGGTCCTTCTGGTCAGATCAGAAGAAGCGTTTTAACAAGATAACATTGTGTAGCTAAGTACTAAGTAGTTTATTATATTGTGTCTTTCATTTGTTACAGAGCTAACCTACTCGAGCATGTCGTATACCGTATGGGTCTGCTAGCCGTCATTCGGTCAAGAGTCAAAAATGGTAAGTAACAAAATGCCATGAATTAGGTTTAGGAAACCTATTAACATCTTGATCTCAAGTAAGACATCCTAGAGATTGCCTAGTTCAGACCAAGTTTTAGACACTTGTCTTGTTCCCTGACAACGAAACACAGTAATTTACCCACATTCTTACCAATGAACATGGGTACATGTTCTTACCAATGAATATGGATATAAAACCGCTCGCACGACATAATTTAACAGCTATCTTTGTCATAAGACAAGGATTGAGAGAATTTTTACTTCATTTTTGTTGCACATTGCTGCAAAGAATCTGTTCCTAGTATTAGATAATTTAGTTTTTCCGTGGATACGCTAATTGTTATCAGCGTTATCGAAATTAAATCAATAGTTGCGCTAGCTTTAGATAATAAATCGACGGAACACTTCAGTCCTTTACTGTCCTGTGTTATCTTACACACAAACAGCGTACCTACTGATTTATCAAAATAACGATCATGAAGTGGAACACATTAATGATTTATTTATCTTTGGAATCATATTTGTTTACCATTGTTGGTTCTTAGTCGTAACAAAATTTTAATGCTGTCTCACAATCTCATGCCAGAAAGAGAGTGACCGTTTAAAAATCGGCATCGCCACTTTATCACCTCTAAGTCTAACGACACGACTGAACGGAAACTAAAATTCAACAATAATTAGGTACCTACTTGTGCGTTAATTTGCCGATGAAGTAAGAAATATACTTCATCGGCAAATCAACGCACGCATATAATGGTCTTAAGAAAGTTGTGAATTCATGCGCGTAAAATGTCTAATAGAAATTGTCGACCGCAAGTTTGAGCTCCTTGATTTAGGGCTGAGACAGATAAGAGCCTTGATTTGCTCACTGCAATGCCAGAGATGATGACAATGCTCCTCCCAGCTATCATCGTAGTCAGTAAGGAAATACCTTTTAGTCTTTAAATAAATTCATATAACGTTTGTTTTTGGATGAGATAAGAGCTGACGAATGATAGGCCCGAGTAGAAGAAGTACACATTACCCCACTTAGCGTGGGACAAGGGCAGGAGAATGGTGATATAACGTTTGTTTTTGTTGTTAGGTCGTACAATAGGCATGATGATAACAGCGTCCCACAATCTGGAGCCGGACAACGGCGTGAAGCTCGTGGACCCCGACGGAGAGATGCTGGAGCAGAGCTGGGAGGAGATCGCCACCAGACTCGCTAATGTCAGGTGAGGACCAAACCCCTTACCAACTGCATAACACCTCGCACCCCGGCAAGTAAAGTGTCACGAGCCAAAATTAGGTGCAGTGCCGTAACTAGGGCGGTGCTAGCGGTGCCCAGGCACAGGGCGTAGACCCTGGAGGGGCGCAGAAATGACCAGACCCGTATCTAGTCTTATTTCTCAAGGGCGTAATTTTTTAAAGCTCGCACCGGGCACATAAAAGGCTAGTTCCGACACTGATTAGGTGTCTCGGGAAAATGGAAATATGGGATTTTAATTCCTCATTTATACATCAACAATATAAAAACTAATGTCAGTACTACGATCAGGCCCACTGGCGCACGCTTAGCCAGGAGCTTGACCTGCATTCTTAGACACGGGCGTGCATCCTCCAACTTCCTTACTCTGGCTTGGGTAATTTCTTGACACAAAACTCAAATTTGACCCGTACTGGGACTCGAAACAGAGACCTCTCTGTCCTTACGCGGCACTTGCGAACAATAGACCAACCTCTATAGCCTTTATAGGTTCCGGAATAGAGTATAGAATCTAGAGAAACTTTCTACTATGTAGCCAATCTCGTTTCCAGCACCCAGAATGTTATCCTTCTTTAATTTGGGATCCTTTAAACGAAGCGTGAAAAAGCGTTTTGCCGGCACAAAACTGCCAAATTAACCGAACACCGACAGGCTTTGTGAATTTATCAAGGTAAAGCGTGCACCAGTGGGCCTAGTAATATTACGATTAGTAGATTTTTTTTAATAGTTGATTTCGAAATGAACAGAAAGCCATCATACCAGCTTCGACTGGCTCGATGGGCATTTGGCCCATTTGCGCGTAGTGACTGTATACCTGACTCGTTGGTTCGACCTCCAAATGGGACAATTTTTTGTGTGATGATGAAGATCTGTGTTCACCGGTGTGTTATTTATCTATTTAAGTATTTATTAATTGTCTTATGCACATATTGCACATGTGAAGAAAAAAAAACATTTAAAGTATAATATATTAGTTCAATTTTTAAATAGATAATTCTTCTGACTCTGACTAAAACTCGAGAACGCCCGGACCGATTTAGGTAATTTTGGTTTTAAAATGTTCGTCGTAGTCCAGGGAAGGTTTCAATGAGAAAATATAGAAAAAGAATTAGTATTGGCGGTATGAAATTCGCCGGGACCACTAGTAGGTAATAGATATATAGAGGTAGAACAAGCGTGTGGAGTCAAATATCTAGAGTAGGCCGGAGGCACAGCCGCTAAGTCCTAGCACTTGGCACCACTGTAATAGCACTTTAACGAGACGGTTGTGTTTCTGCTATTCATATAGTTCTAAAGAACAAGGTCAATGCTATTTTTACGTAGTATTACGCACTACCTTGCACAGGTATGATAGAACTGCATCCTTCCACGAGTGCAGCGGAAACCTTCAATATGACCTAAAGGACATATTCCTGTCTATTACATAGTTATCGCGAGAAGTGGTCTGATTACTGACGTTAGATTGGCTCGGAATGTTTATGGCTCCATTACTTAGTTAATTACGCCCACGTGATAGTTGTTTTAATTTGCCTGTTGATTGACTGTGCAAGTTTATGAGGCCCATAATTTATAATTCTACCTAGTAGTAAGTATTCGTACGCCAAAATCGCAATGATTGAGTAATTTAAACTTTATTTTATCAATTGAAAAGGAAATGTAATAATAGATATCTTTTAGGAAGAGTGTATAAGCTACCTTAGCTTGTCTGATGAGTTTGGCATTCAGACATTCTGGCCTTTTTTTGCCATTGTTTTATGGAAAAACAGTGAACGTTTTCACTGAAAGTTCATAAACATTAAGTACTTTTTATATGTAGGTACCTGTAATTGACTTCTGCTTAGACGATGAAAAATATTTAAAATTATAACTTTGTTCCCGAGTTTTGTATTTAGGTCGTCAAAGCAAAAGTCAAATAATGTTTATTCGGCCAGTATTGGGACCGTGCGAAGTGGGTGGAGAGAGAAATGGCGCTGATTGTCAAAAACGCATGTAATCTTATGAGATGTCCGTTGTTATTGCTAGCGGCGGCCGTTGGTACTAATTTCACTCCATAAGATTTAACGAAAGAAACGCCACCAAAATGAGTGCAGCACCGTCGTGCACGCTCACAATAGACTGACTTGTTTGATGATTGAGATCTTCATTTTCTAAGTGATATCTTCATCGCGAATCGGCATGAAACGGCAAGAAATAGAGTTAGAACACCTATTGGCCGCGGCCCAAATGATAAATCTCTCAAACAAGTGAACTCTTAACCCAGAATGACATAACTGCGCTATCTGTGTCAATGGGATCGGGGAATGTGGGTGCTATTTCCAGAAAACTGTGGGGTAACAAGGTATGCATGTTGCAGTCGGAAATTGAAGAAACGGAACGAAGGGAACGTACAACAAGTGATTGGACAATGGACTGAGTAAGGAGTACACTTTCAATCACAAATTGGGTTGTCACAGTTTATATGAAAGTTAGGTAAACAAAAACATAAAATTAGCTAGATTGGAAACAAATTATTCTTGACATGTATGCCTGATCTATTTGTAGAACTACCATAAATAAATATAGAAGCAATAGATGATAGGAATTTTGCATATCCTACTTGTATGAACTAAAGGAACACAGTAATATAATACCCAATGAAGTGTGCGAAATATTTATTATACAAACCTAACCTAACCTACACATCCGTACAGATATTCAAATCCTTCCAATACAAACTAGTCTTAGAAAAACATCACCCTCCATCTCTGGCACAGTCGGTTAACAAAACCGTCCTGTCTTGCCACCTGGCCACTCCGTGACGCAGACACGGCGCTCCCGATACGTCGCCGATAAAACGTGTAACGACCCACGGGACTGGAAACAGATGCATTTCACCAGAACGGATAGTGAAATACTCGTGAATGACCTGGAATCGGCGATCAATTGGGTGAACGGGGAAATTTGTAGTGCAGAAAGACGAGTGCTCTAATTCGGGTGCCCCCAAAAAGTCATACAGTTATACTGGAATACTGAAACGATATTCAAAACTTTACAATAAGGGTCTACACGCAATAAATTATCAATTACATTAAAAAGCTGTATTATGGGTCCACCCATAATGTAGAGTTTGTTATGGAACGCCAAAGTAGAAAGTAAAGTAAAGTAAAAAAAAGTAAAGTAAAGTAAAACTCCTCATCTAAGTATGAAAGTTTTCAATTTAGAAACTGATCGTTTCAATGTTTGGGTAATTTTGGTTACCAACATAATAACCAAAATTACTATGGATATTGGAAAGACAGGGAAGAAATCCGGAAATCTGAAGATGTAATATTGGTAACGGATTCAACCGAATTTATTAATTAGCTTATCTAATTAAGTACAAACTCGTATACAAAGTCTCAAATTTCTGTTCTCATTTACCAAACTCACAAAGGTCACTAGTGTGCGCGCGAAATTTTTAGTAGGTAGGTACTACATTGTAACAAATAATAAAAGTTCCACTGTCTGTAAGATTTGACAGTAATCTGCAAGTGTCATATTTCATCTCTTTACTGTAAGTCTCGGTCGGTGAAAGATACAAACTGCAACAAAATTAGCAGTCGTGGGCGCAGCGGCGACGGATGTCGTTAGCGCGGAGTACTGAGCTCGGACCGAACTGCAGCGTGTCGATGAACTACTCCTACTCGCCGCCCCCCCGCGCCGAAAAAGGCAAACTCGCCCTCGTCGTCTCAGCTACTAGACGACATCTCTCTTTTGTCTCGTTTCTTCGAGGCGATCGACCTGGATGAGGTCAGCCGCGCCGCTGAAGCCATTCGGCGGGCGGAAGGTGACCAAAGGGCCATGATGGTCGTAGCCATCGAATACCGGGAGTTAGGAGCCCGGCTAGCCAACTTTAAAGTCAAACCATAATGGTTTTAAACCCCCCCTGTAGGTTCAAACCGTCCTCCCTACGCATAGGTTATTTCAACGCTAACGGGCTAGCGTCACAAAAAGACGAAATAGGTACTTTCCTCACCCAGCATCAAATAGATATCTTTCTAGTCCAAGAGACTTTCCTCAAACCTAGTATGAAAAACCCCAACATAGCGAACTATAATTTAGTCAGGAACGATAGGATTACCGCCGATAGAGGTGGCACCCTTATTTACTACAAACGGTCGTTGTATTGCACGCCGCTAGACCTTCCCCAATTAGAACACATAGAGGCCTCGGCCTGCAGATTGGGCATGACCGGCCACGAGTCGATCGTCCTGATTTCCGCCTATCTCTCACCTGTCCGTTCAGGTCCAAACGCAAGGCATATGACCCGTAATGATCTCACTTCCCTCACTAGTCTAGGCAACTCCGTGCTTATAGCCGGAGACCTAAACGCAAAAAGCTCCGCCTGGTGCAGTCGCACTTCCAACCCCCGAGGCCGTGCTCTGGAATCTTATTCCGATCTTTTACACTTCGACGTCGTAGCGCCAATGGAACCCACGTTCTTTCCGCACATAGTAGACCACCGGCCCGACGTTCTCGACATAATGCTTCTAAAGAACGTAAACTTACGTATGCATTCGATAGAAGTACTCCACGAGCTTGATTCCGACCATAGGCCAGTTGTAGTCGAATTTGTTCCTAGGGTCGCCTCCCCAGGCGACGGCCCGCCCCCCCAACTAGCTGTCAAAGTAGATTGGGAGAGTCTTAAACTTAAACTCAAGTCCCCCTCTACCCCAGAACTAGATAGAATACCCTCCCAGATCATAAGTAGGACCGATACTATTACGGCGGTCGACTCCTTGACAGAGCACGTACAGAAAGTCGTTAACGACTGCTCGCGGACGGTACCAGCGACGGGCAACCGCCGCTGGAAACTGCCCGCGGATGTACGGGCTCTGTTGACGGAGAAGAACGCCGCCATCCGAGCTTATGATTCTTATCCCACTGAGTCGAACCGGGTCCGTATGCGCGCTCTGCAGAGATCTGTAAAGTGTCGTATAAGCGATCTCCGGAACGGACAATGGGATAGAATGATAAGTGAGCTAGAACCCACCCATCAAGCCTTCTGGGCTCTCACCCGAAAGCTTAAATCAGAGAGGAGCGCCTCTACACCCCCTCTAAATCGACCCAACCAACCACCAGCCTTCGACGACGATGAGAAGTCGGAGTGTCTGGCCGATAGCCTCGAGTCTCAGTGCTCACCCAGCGTCCTCCCAGTTGACCCAGACCACCTCGCCGAAGTCGAGGCGGAGGTCGAACGTAGGCTAGCTATTCCGCCCTGCGCACCCGCCCTCGAGCAGGTGACCGCAGACGAGGTCGAGACCATCATTAAAGATCTTCATCCCCGAAAGGCCCCTGGCCAGGACGGGATCACTAACAAGGTGATAAAGCGCTTTTCTCCCCACCTCATTGTTCTCCTCGCTGCCATTTTCAACGCGGCACTCGATAATTGTTTCTTCCCCCAGCAATGGAAAGGGGCGATAGTCATAGGGATACCTAAGCCCGGCAAACCTAAGGCCGAACCGTCCAGCTATAGACCGATCAGTCTGCTCTGTACCTTGGGTAAGATCTACGAGCGTATCATTCACAGTCGCCTCCGCGACTTTGCCACCACCAACTCGCTCATCCCCAAGGAGCAGTTCGGCTTTCGCGCCAAACACTCGTGCGTCCAACAGGTGCATCGCATCGTCGAGCACGTCCTCGTTAACTTCGGTCGCTCTCGTCATCGTAAGACAGGTGCTCTATTCTTCGACATCGCTAAGGCTTTCGACAAGGTCTGGCACGAGGGCTTAATCTATAAGCTCTACAAACTCGAAGTGCCCGACCGTCTCGTGCTCATCATACGAGACTATCTGTCAAATCGCACATTCCGATATCGAATAGACGGAACTCTCTCCGCCCCCCACCCGATCCGAGCCGGTGTCCCTCAAGGCTCGGTGCTCTCTCCGATTCTCTTCACTCTGTTCACAAGCGACATTCCCACCTTCGAGACTCCCTCCCCTCTTCAGGCCCACGTCGCTCTGTTCGCAGACGACACTGCCATTTACTGTTCGGCCCGCAGGGAGGAGCCTATAGTTCGCACCCTCCAACGTTCTGCCGACGTCTTAGGCGATTGGTTCAGAAAGTGGAGAATCGAAGTGAACCCCGACAAAAGCGCCGCGTTACTCTTTAAGAGAAATAACGCCCCACTCCCCTCTCAATCGATCACTATGTTAGGAAAAGCAATCCCTTGGGAACGCAAAGTACGATACTTAGGTGTTATCTTAGACTACCGACTTACTTTTAGCCATCACATCAAAGTCGTGCGCGATCGCGCCGCTTTCGCCCTCGGTAGGCTCCATTGTCTTCTCAACAAGCGTAGTAAAATGTCCCTTAGAAATAAGGTTAGGATTTACACGACTTGCATTCGCCCGATCATGACTTACGCCAGTGTCGTTTTCGCGCACTCGGCTAACTATAACATCCACCGATTACAAGCCGTCCAAAACCGCTTCATGCGCAAAGCTACCGGCGCTCCCTGGTACATGCGCAACATCGACTTACACATTGACTTGGAACTGCCGACCATCTCGCAGTACTTCAAGCAATGCTCCACCCGATACTTTGACTCTGCCCCGCACCACCCGAACATTCTTGTCGCCCATGCGGCAGACTATACCCTTCCGTAGCTTCACAATCGAAGCGTAGGCCTAGGAACATTCTCCTAGACCCCGACGACCCTATCACGCTAGCCCAACAGCTCGCGACACAGACTAACACTTCAAATAACCGTCCGATTTTCCGCCCCCGCCGGCGGGGGCCTAGAACGTCGCGAAACCGCCCTTCAGCTTCCGCGTCTCTGCTCACTACCCGATACCGGAACGTGCCGGGTCGTTTCTTTCTCCAAACATACGTCCGTATTAGGAACCGTCCCAGCAACGCCCTGAGCCGAGGTTCGAACCCCGTTAGGGGGCGCCCCCAGGCAAACGTTGCTTAAATGTACTAGGGGTGTGAGCTTTCCGCTCCCCCGCCAGCCCGGTGAAGTTGTAGAAGCCATCTTAGGCTAACAGCTTAGTCAATTAAAAAAAAAAAAAAAAAAAAAAATCCTACTCGCCGCCCTACTGGGTTACTTGTTCAATGCTTACTTCCTTACTGTACTAGCTATATTGTCTGTACTATCACGGTAATATAGGTTACACAATATAAACAATATTGCGTCGAGGGTTAACAACACTACGTAAAGTCGCCTTTGCGTATAGGAGTAATGTTGCTTTTTAAAATATTTCATCTGATTTATTTACTTATTATTGCTCATTCTTTGAATTAAGCGATATGTTTTTTTGAAGTTACTAATAGAATGCTACTAGGAAATATGATTGTCTGGACTGAAAGACTCAAAACAAAAAAGGGTCCTGCTGGCAAAATAAAATGTTTGTCGGTTTATTTCTAATAAACTGATAACTTTTTAAAACAAAAACAAAGATAATCTAAAGGTACTAATTCATCGCTATACAGTGACATACACTACAGGTCTGCAGACCTTCAAACCACCGAGGGTCCTGCTGGAAATAAAGTCAATTTTTTGGTGAAACTGTTAAGGTACTAATTTTTTACTAACACAATTCGGAAGGTACTAATTATTACGGAAGTGAAAGTGTGGTTCATATTAGAATCAGGCGAAGGGTCCTGCTGGATATACGGACATCATATTTACATAGGCGATATCGAGTCTGTCACTTTTAAACTCATGCATGGTTGATTGATTCAAATGAATGGTACACAGATCTAGCTAGAGACTGAGAAAAAACATGGTTACTTTTCACCACTTCGAAAATACTCCGTGTAACGGACGGATTCACCGGAAGAAAACTTGTATCGAAATTAAATCTGAAATATTATATATTTATCTAGCTTTACCTATCTATCTTGCTTCAATAAAAGTATGCAAATTTTATTGCCACTAGAAAGCGAATCGCGAATTAGATAAATAAGTGAGTCAAAACACTTTTTGGGGGCAAATGAGCAAATTACATTCACTTAGATTCACAGCTCATAGATGATGAGCACGAACATATAGAAGTAGTAAACTATTCCATTCACGAGTAATAGCAATGTCTGTAGCGGCGATAACAAACTCGATAGTTACTTAACAATTAAATGTTCAAGCTCTCTGCTTTGATTAGATTGATTAATGATGGTTATTCCAATTAATAATGGTCATGGCAGACTTTCAGGAATAAAACACGCTATAGTGACGTCATCACAACACACCCTGTATCTATGAATACAAACAATTGCTTCACTACATAGTATAAAAGAAAGGCGCTTACCGCGTCTGTCTATGAATGCTTAAATCTTAAACGGATTTTGATGATTTTCCTGTAGATAGGGGATTTAAGAGAAAGGTTTTCATGTATACTATACCCGAAGCGAAACGAGGGCGGGTCACTAGTAGTATAGTTTAGTAGAGTTTTTCGTCGGCTCTTTGTTTATTTTTCAGACTGACTAATACGCTTACGTATTAGTAGTAGCCAGTTGTACCGTACCATATCGTAGCCTATTGTCATCATCACTGGGCTTGCGGGGGAACGAATGGCTCACCCCTGTGTGTGATTATTTGTTATTAACATGAACGTTGGTATTGTTTCAGTGACAATGACTTAGAATCAACAACGGAGCAGGTGATCAAGCAGGTCAACGCGGACATGTCGCTCAAGGCCAGCGTCTTCATCGGTATGGACACCAGGTATGGTTGGCCTATTAATATTTGTTACCCTGACCTTTGACTTTTGATTTCATGTGACATTTAGTTTAAATTGGGCACGTAAGTTCGCGAATGGTGGTAACAGAACACTATCAACGTGTGTGCAACTTTAGATGTTACTTATTGAAACTACGTATGATCACCACATCACTACGTTTATGGTACAATTTTTCTTTGCGATTTCACTTCTATGCGTTGTAAAATACATTTTTTTTTTATTGATAATGTATATGAATACGAGCACTCAGCTCGTCATTTAGATTATGTTTTATTAAACGTACATTTCAATTAGGACAGTTGAGAGAATCCCATGAAAGACTTAATTTCGAGACTCCAGGCGGAGTAATTTATTGAACAGAAAAAATCACCTAAATTTGGTCTGACTCGGAACACGAACCCGGGCCCTCTCGGTCTTTACGCGGCGCTTACCGCCAATAGACCAATGAGACAGTTAGGCTGCAAACTGGAGAACAAAAGGCTCGGTACAAATGCTTAAGTTTATATTTATTTATTTATTGCCTTGACCTTAAAACTATGAGTCCCCACCGCGACCGCATGCGTCTAGTTTGCGGCCTTATGAACCTTACCAATATTATAAATGCGAAAGTAACTATCTGTTACGCAATCACGCATAGGGTACTGAACTCATTTAAATAAAATTTGTTACTGATGTAGTCCAGAGCCTGAGAAAGGACATAGGCTACTTTTAAACCTGCGCTATAAAGAAGTAATGTTTTACCAGTTAAACGTCTCAACGCGGAAGCTAATTCCTTATAAATGAGAATTGTACCTATTTTTAACGTATTTCTTCAGGTACACCAGCCCCCGTTTGGCGGCAGCGGCGGCCAACGGCGTGATCGCGCTCAAGGGCACGCCGAAGGAGTTCGGCATCGTCACCACGCCCATGCTGCACTACTGCGTGCGCTGCCGCAACGACAACACCTACGGGACGCCTACTGAAGAAGGTGCGTGACAGACAGACAGGCCTTACCCTGGTCCAGATTCATTATGCCTATAACTTCGTCCAGCTTGTTGGACGTAGAGCTCATTAAACGCACGCCACTCCCACTTTAGGCTGGCAGGAACTGGATGCGACACTCTTCCCTCAATGATCTTCACAGGGATCGGTCCTGCGCTGTTAGCGTTCAGTCTGCCTCTGTGTTCTTGAACAGATCTCATATTGGTAGAAAGATGTAACATGTTCTTACATGTTACATCTTTCTAATTTGACAAAGACTAATGGGGAATATGCACACATTTTTTTTATTATCCTAAATAAATCTTTAATATTGAAGAAATATGAATATAATTTTATTTTTCAATTTACTTTAACGACAGCAGAGATATACCTGTTTAAAAGTTCCTGAGTAGACAGAGAGATCCGATACGTCAGCTGACGTCAAATTACACTACGGCCATACGCAATCCATACAAAACACTGTTTTGTAAGAAAGAGATGGAAAATTAACTTAAAGCCTTCGTTCTAACGTTTTTGAACCGATTTCCACTTCAAATTCACATTTTTTGAAGTCAATTTGCATAAGTTGTTGAAAAAATCAAGATTGCCGCTTTATGCATATTTATTATTAGACCGTTTCTTTTCCAGGCTACTACGAGAAGATAGTGGGCGCGTTCCAGAAGATGTACGACATGGTCCCCGCTTGGGGCTCGTACACGGGCGCTCTGCGCGTGGACGGCGCCAACGGCGTAGGCGGCAAGAAGCTGAACATCGCGCGCAAGAGCCTGCGCGGGGAGCTCGACCTGCGCCTCTACAACCTGGGCGGGAACGGCGGCAAGCTCAACCTGAACGTGAGTGCACCGAGCTGATGCTAGTGTCTATAGGAAGCTGAACATCGCGCGCAAGAGCCTGCGCGGGGAGCTCGACCTGCGCCTCTACAACCTGGGCGGGAACGGCGGCAAGCTCAACCTGAACGTGAGTGCACCGAGCTGATGCTAGTGTCTATAGGAAGCTGAACATCGCGCGCAAGAGCCTGCGCGGGGAGCTCGACCTGCGCCTCTACAACCTGGGCGGGAACGGCGGCAAGCTCAACCTGAACGTGAGTGCACCGAGCTGATGCTAGTGTCTATAGGAAGCTGAACATCGCGCGCAAGAGCCTGCGCGGGGAGCTCGACCTGCGCCTCTACAACCTGGGCGGGAACGGCGGCAAGCTCAACTTGAACGTGAGTGCACCGAGCTGATGCTAGTGTCTATAGGAAGCTGAACATCGCGCGCAAGAGCCTGCGCGGGGAGCTCGACCTGCGCCTCTACAACCTGGGCGGGAACGGCGGCAAGCTCAACCTGAACGTGAGTGCACCGAGCTGATGCTAGTGTCTATAGGAAGCTGAACATCGCGCGCAAGAGCCTGCGCGGGGAGCTCGACCTGCGCCTCTACAACCTGGGCGGGAACGGCGGCAAGCTCAACCTGAACGTGAATGGATTAAAGATCGACGTACCACTGTTTTGTATGGTCTATAACCATGGAAAGTTCTTTCGACGGTGTGATGATGACGTCATCGAAAGCCAACGTAGTGTCCGTAACAAAACTGTTTTGACAGAAATCGTGACCGTCCGATATTTCGTTAATGGTAACGGAAGTTGAATTTAAGTAGGTGAATTAAAAGTAGGTGGAATAAAACGTTTCTTTCTATGTTTTATATATTATAAAGAATTCAATAACGAAGACGGAAGTTTTCAGAAAGTTGTTTGAAACACCGTCCTTCTTTGAGGGGCGCAGTAAATTGGTCAGTGAATTCTTTCTTGCTATCGATTCGAGGTGACATTTTGAGCGCGGCAGTCGAAGACAATAAATAAATAATAATAAATAAATATTACACAACATCACATACATTGATCTGATCCCGTGGTAAGTAGGTTAAGCACTTGTGTTACGGAAACTAGGATCAACAGTGGATACACAAATAAACTTAAATATATTTAATAATACACCCAGACACGGAACAAACACCGATGTTCGTCACACTAATATTTGTCCCGAGTGGGAATCGAACCCACGACTCTTGGAACCGTAGGTTTTTGAACCTGAGTCACTAACCACTGTTCCACCGAGCCAGTCAAACAAAAAAATACAAACGTTTTGTTATTTTTTATTTGTTAAAATTCTTTCCTCTTCTTGTGCCCAATATTATTTTCTATATAAACCTGTTTTCCCCTTGCAGTGCGGCGCGGACTTCGTGAAGGTGTCGCAGAAGCCGCCGGTGGGCGTGGAGCACGAGCCGTTCGAGCGCGTGGCGTCGCTCGACGGCGACGGCGACCGCCTCGTCTACTACTACCTGGACGACAAGTGAGTCACTGCTACAGGAGAGTGAGTGAGTGAATGGTTGATTAAGTGAACAAACGAGAGATAGAGTCACAGTCACAGCTACAGGGGAGTGAGTGAGTGAATGGTTGATTAAGTGAACAAACGAGAGATAGAGTCACAGTCACAGCTACTGGAGAGTGAGTGAGTGAATGGTTGAATCAGTGAACGAACGAGAGATTGAGCCACAGTCACAGCTACTGGAGAGTGAGTGAGTGAATGGTTGATAAAGTGAACAAATGAGAGATAGAGTCACAGTCACAGCTACTGGAGAGTGAGTGAGTGAATGGTTGAATTAGTGAACGAATGAGAGATTTAATAATATTTGTAATTGATAATTTGTGAATGGTTTTGTTACTACGATAATGTGCTGCTGTAGTTCTTCTTTAGGTGTTTGGTTGGTTCATGGATAAGTGGATTCAATTGCATTTAGAACAGTTCAGATGAAAAATTTACCCTAATACGAGATCATATTCCTATAACACGATCTACTAATCTCTATGTAATTGCAAGAAAAAGCTACTGAGAAACTACCTTTCATTACTGACCACATCCTAACCTATTTTTCAATATCTTGGACAAACAGGCTCTTCCACACTCTCCCATAAACAATTTTTTTTTTACATTTATTTATTTATTGAGCCATTTACAAATTACAATATATTTTAAACTAATAGATGCATAGCATGATAACAATGAAGGCGCATATTTAAGATGATGGATCGTTAACGTCTATACTAGTTTCAAAACAAAACTGTGTGACAGACGCTAAGTTTTCCTCTCGTCTATGAACGGTATACATTGCCAAACACTTAAGAGTACAATACAATATTAATTTAATGTAACTTAATTTAATTCAATTCTATGTGTTGTGCCTTGGCTTATCGCTCATCAGCCACTTTCCTGTCCACAGAGAGAAGATGCACCTCCTGGATGGGGACCGAATCGCGACGCTCCTCGCCAGCTACGTGTCGGAGCTGCTGCGCGCGGCCGACGCGAACGACCTCAAGATGGGGCTCGTGCAGACCGCCTACGCCAACGGCGCCTCCACCAAGTACATCACCGAGGAGCTGGTCAGTGCAAGCTATAATAGCCTTTAGGTTGAAATGAATAAGACTAAAAACTGCACGCGCCAACCGCGCGTTTCTAAACAACGGCGGCGCTGCGAGAGTATAAGCTATCTCCTTCACTCGTCTACGTGCGCGCCGCGCTCTGTCTCTTTCGTGCATAGGAATGACGTATCAGAGCTGCTGCAGGGTGGGGCTCGTGCAGACCGCCTTCGCCAACGGCGCCTCCACCAAGTACATCACCGAGGAGCTGGTCAGTGCAAGCTATAATAGGCTTTAGGTTGAAATGAATAAGACTAAAAACTGTACGCGCCAACCGCGCGTTTCTAAACAACGGCGGCGCTGCGAGAGTATAAGCTATCTCCCTCACTCGCCTACGTGCGCGCCGCGCTCTGTCTCTTTCGTGCATAGAGAAGGCCAACGACCTTCGGGTGGGGCTCGTGCAGACTATCTAGTAAATAAGGCTTACGGGCTCGTGCCGCTCGTGCTTATTAGTGAATTCGAGCTGTGTGACGGCAGGACATCTTGTAATCTTGTAAATAAAAGTTTGTTTGCTCACCATGCGATTTGTCATATGATATATGTGTAAACACGTTTAGGACTACAATTCTGTTTGTAAGTTGTAAGCTGTAATGTCTGTATGTGCAATAATGATTGTAGTCTGTTGTGTTTTCCAATAAATAATAAATAAATAAAAAAATCATGTTAGCCCACATATAAGATCGACAGGCTCAACATGGTCTATTGTGCCTGTCGATCTTATATGTGGATCTCACTACCGCTTACCATCAGGTGGAGTGACGTCATCTTGTTAGCCTATCATCAAAAAAAAAATTGTGACATCCTTTATTAATGACCATACCTGCATTTTCTATCCTCAGAAAGTCCCAGTCACTTGCGTGAAGACAGGCGTGAAGCATCTTCACCACGCCGCTCTAGCGTATGATGTGGGTGTGTACTTCGAGGCGAACGGACACGGGACCGTCATCTATAGCGCGCACGCCAAGAAGACTATCGCTAAGATCGCTGAGGAGGGGTGAGTAAAGTTGTAATAGTAAATGGAACTCAGTTACTACTACATCAAATTGTAATGATGAAATGCGTGTTGTAGTTAGGGTTGCCAACTATACTGTTTTTCCCTCAATTATACTTTTTACTGTTGAAAAAAAAAAGTATACAAAATACTGTTTTCAGATCGAAATGGAAACACGAAGGACGCTAACACAAATTTATTTTTATTCCGTCTGACGGTACTCACTGCTCAGAGCAGCGCAGTCGAGAACCTCTAAAAATATGTACTTAGAACACAATTAAAATATTGTTCATTTTCCGAAGATACTGTTTATTATTATTCACCGATCAGAATATACTTTATTTCTTTTAAAATAAGTTGGCAACCCTAGTTGTAGTTACGTTTTATAAAGTCCAATAACCTACTCAGTCTTGGTAGGTATTTAACGTACCGCCCTTGTGTGCGTAGTACTAAGTGTAGTGCGGAGTAAGCTGAGTAGCTAGAGCCACCGCGTCACCAAAAGATGGTGCAACTCTGACCAGTATGCTTAACCATATGCTCAAATTATCGTCATCCGCCGGGCCGAAAAGAGTCACCCAGCCACATAGCGTTATATCCAAAAGCGTCAATTGAATGTATTTTTTTTCCTAACTGACTTACGATGATGGCTTGGAGTAGCCTTGTCATCATCACCGGACTTGCGGGGGCGCGGATGGCTCTCGCCCCTAAATTGAATAAATATCTGGGACATTTCCACACACGGTCATCTGACCCCAAACTAAGCAGAGCTTGTACTATGGGCGTCAGAGACTGATATACATACATAAATATTTTTAAATACCTAATCACACCCAGACACGGAACAAACACCGATGTTCATCACACAAATATTTGTCCCGAGTGGGAATCGAACCCACGACTCTTGGAACCGCCAGCTAGGGTCACTAACCACTGTTCCATCGAGCCAGCCGAAAATATGTAGATTTGTTTTCTTTATATACTTACCTGTTTTCTTCCAGCGAACCGGAACAGCGTAAAGCGGCCCAGCTTCTATTAACGCTGATCGACATGACCAACGAGACGGTCGGCGACGCCATCTCCGACCTGCTGCTCGTGGAGACGGCTCTGCGCGCGCGCGGCGCCGGCGTGCGCGAGTGGGCCGCCGCCTACAGCGACCTGCCGTGCCGCCAGCTCAAGGTCACCGTGCAGGTACGACGAGACGAGACGAGACGTGACGAGACATGGCGGCATTTTTTTTTTCCTTATGACGTATGTCCTTATGCATAATATACGCCATCTGATTACAATCTAGTCTTGAAAGACTAATGAGTAATTTATTTTAACTTAAACTGCTAAAATAATTGTTTGTGTAAGAATGTGTCCATTAGCACTTTTCTTATTGTCTCTATTAAGGGGAGGACACTTTGTTCTTGTGTTCATATCAATATGAACACAAGAACAAAGTGTCCTCTGTGGCACTTCACTTTTTGTCACTAATTTACTAACTCAAAAGGTTGTCACATGGCGGCATGACAAAGACTCCGAGGCTCATTAGCGCCCGATGAAAGCTAAACGAAATAGGTTATCTAGCTTTTAACAACGCACTGCTGAAGGCTTAGACTTGTGTCCGACCTGCTAGTTAGACACGTAGGGGTAAAAAAGTGCCTTGCGGCGCCATCTGGTATTCTTTATTAGAACTAAAGTACGATTATTTTAATTTCTCGCGCTTAAATACATAGTTATGTTTGTAGTGTCTCTTTTAGTAGCAACAAGTAATACTCTTGTTATTATTCCCAGGACCGCAACGTGATATCGACAACCGACGCAGAACGCAAGTGCACCTCGCCCGAAGGCTTACAGACCGCTATCGACGAGCTGGTAGCGAAGCGCACCAGCGGACGCGCCTTCGTGCGTCCCTCCGGCACCGAGGACATCGTGCGGGTGTACGCCGAGGCTGACACCCAGGAGGTATGCTTTGTAGTTAAGGAGTTAGTTTCTGTGTTCTCCGCTAGATGGCGGTGTCCGATGTTAATTTTAAAATAAGGATGGTTCTGGTTGGTCGTAACTATGGGCCTTATTATCGGAGGCCAAGACTTGTTTTGGGTCGCTGCGCCAATCTAGTTAGTGATTGTTCTCGTTGTGCACTGACGGTCGGTACAAATTGTTCTGTACTGATTAATATCAATAGATAATTTGCTTAGTGGTTTGAAAATTTGTTTGCACCCTTTCCGCATTTACATTTGATTGATTACATTTGATCGTTTGATGAAATTGCTTACTTATGAATGCTTTACGTTTCAGTTTTAATTTTAACTCTTAAAGTAAACTTTTCAGAGATAACTCTGCATTAGGATGTTTACATATGACGCATTTGTAATAGATCCATCAAATGAGTAAATGATAATTAAAAAAATATTTTTAACATTGGAAGATAAGTCCTTTGAAATGACTTGTTCAACTTTTTCACAGTTGAATTATTTGTTTCCAGGCTGCAGATGCTTTAGCGGCGCAAGTGGCGCAGGCCGTGTACGACCAGGCCGGAGGCGTCGGCGACAGGCCCGAGATACCTGCTTAAATCACAGCACTGGACATCACTATGGACCACTTAGACTACATACAGAAATCTACCTGGCTTTAGCGGTGTAAGACAGACCGTAGCGACATCTGTTGACGATTTAAGGAAACGGTTGACAATGTAGTTCTGACAATCGTCAACAGATGGCAGCACTTTTAAATTTGGTGCTGAGTTTATTTTTCCCCAATTTCGTAGAGCATAAACTTATTAAATCACTAAAACACACAGCTTAATATGTTGCGTTCGTTTAAAATTGTTATGTTTTAAAAATTACAAGTGGTCCTGTGTTGCATAATAATTACGCAAAACCATCACCAATAACCAATAAAAGGGTTTTCACTGACAAATTATCTTGTCGTTCCTGTATCATTTCTGTTTTTGGTGCTCTCGAATGAAAGGTTATCTCTTGCAGTTTAAGGCAGCAGCCCCCTTATTCGTGTCTTTGCTTCTTTCTTTAAATGAGTAACAATGATTTAACCATATTTACCGAATCCTAACGTTACAAAGACTTGAGTATGGGGTCTGATGATTTCCTTAAGTACTTCGTAAATATATACAACTCAGTTGAACCAAATTGCTTCACCCGTACTATAAAATCGGTGCGATATAGGTGATATGACCCGTATATGATTTTATATTAATTATTTACTTTAAGGGATTACAGTGGATCGCGAATAAAACTGTTTCTAGAAGACTAAATACAACGCAGTGCTAGTCCATTGGTTTTATTTTTAAGTATGTACCTAACAAATAATCTCAATTTTAAGCTTTTTTTTTATAACTGCTCACAAATATGAGCACAAAAATAATTTAAAATAATTTTGTTACAATATTTTTTATTTGAGTAGGTATCATCTAACGACCAATTATTAACTTTATGTAAAATAGATATATTTTAGAAACATTGTGTTTGTTAACGGTTTGAATGACAGTATGATAATAAGAATCTTCTAAAAATCATTGTTAATATCTTTTTATTGAATAGTTCTTCTAAAATTAGTAAATGTTACAGTTTTCTTGATAATAAAATTATTAATAATGTCGTATAAAATATCACAAATTATAAAAAAAATAATAATAATATTAGAGCTTTGTATTTCAAAAGCAAGCGATTTCGACGTGACATGTACCTTTACACTGCCTGAATTAGCTGTAGGGTGAATTAAAAGTAATTATAGTCAGTATAATATTAATAGTATAATAAAGATCATCTTATATTAAAGTAAAATCAAAATTTATTACTATGTATTTTGAGGTTATTCTATTTTTTAAATTATGTGTAAGAGAGGAGCGAAAGATGAAAGGAAATCGAAAGAAAAAAGATAATGATTGAATCAACATAGGTAGGTGTATTTTCTCAAAGTTGAGTGAAATATAATATGCAGTGTAGCTAAGACAATGTGTCGCATTTCGATTTAAAGTTTACATTATTTAACATTCGTCTTTATTCTAGCCCTTCAAAGACTGCAATCCTTGTCGCATCCAGCCATTCTAAATGCTCCTTTAATAAACATCAGAGCATTAGGCATACCTTGGCTACACTACATAAATAGACATCACAAGAATATAATAAAAGACTTGAACTATTTTGAAAATTATGTATAAACAAAAATATGTAGTCGATAAATGATTGAAGTGTATAAGATTGTGAAATTGTAGTGTTAGCGCGGTGTCCATACAAACTGGTTATGAACCAATAGGAGTGAGAACGTCTAGTAATGTAAGTGTTCAGTGGCGAAAAGAGATGCTATTTTGATAACAGAGGGTAACTTTTGGTGTGAAAATGTTTGTAGTATCGATATATTGTCAACAGCGCTTCGGACTATACTAAACTAATCCTCTTACATTTATTAACCTTTTGACCAGTGTATTAACCGCACTTTTAATAGTATTTGGACCTTGATTGAATAAAGTTCAAATTATGGTGGCAATATAGTGGCCATTACTCTGTACATCTTTTTGGGAAATCATGGCTAAAACAAGCAGTTTTAATCAGAATCAGATCAGATCAATCCAGAATCATGAAATCAGAGTTAGTTTTAAACTGTCATGGATACACACATTAGAAAACTGAAAGTGTCCGGGATATTTACCATGTTGTCATTTCATTTACCATGTTGTCATTTGATCAGTTCACCCGTGATCATGGCGCTTGCAACAGTGCCGAAATATCGGGAGCTCATTGAAACAAAACAACATGGTAAATATCCCGGACACTTTCAGTTTTTTAATCAAAATTAGTTGTTAGTCTTACGCGCTGCTTGGTGTAGGTAGGTACACTAAAAATCTAATGTGTAAAGAGTGGTTGTTACGTCTAAGCACACGGCGTTCCAACGCGCCTCCGACTGATGTCCGGTAAAGTAGCAAAAACACCGTTGGCTTAGGCTCTTCCTTAGGTATGCAATGTTGGTGATTGATCATCCGAATGAAGAAGGAACCTAAAGATAAGATACACTTCGCCACTGAAGTGTACCAGCGTAAATTGAGATTATATTATAGGATATTGCAGAAATGATAAATTTATTTATGTATAAAGCAGTATTTTAGAATACCGTTAAATAGTCCTTTAATGTTTTCTGCTTTCCGACACAGCGTTGCCCAGAGTGTTTTTTATTATTCTATATTGATTAATTCAATCATAATGTTGTTCCGTATGTCCAATGGTTCCGATGTGTGATACCAATCATAATGTTACTTTTATTTTATAAATAGAAATGTGTGTTTAAAATGAATAAAATAATCTTTAAAACCATGACTTTTTATTAGGGATCAGTAGTTTGTAACTTTATTATATTTGTGATAGTTCAAAAAGAAATTCCATGTTGCATTTCTGCTGTATTTGTATGTTTATGTTGACTGAAAAACTATGTCGCTCAAATTTTATTTGCGAAGCATACAAAATATTTTAACTAATTTAATTGATTCATCTAAAATAGACCCCTAAGTGATATTTATGTTCGTCTCATTACATCTTTGTTCTTTCTCTCATAAAATCATAATTACATTTTCTATAGACTTAAAAAATACACATTTCTTACCTCTCAAATCATATCAATCGACAAGTACTTATTAGAAGTCGATGATGCGTATGTGTTATTATAAAATACCATGTTAAAATTATATATGTAATATCTTAAGTATAGATAATTTTAATAGAGTGCCTGCCTTCTTATTTTTGGTTTGTATTCATCGAAATGGTTTTCGCAATTACGCAATTTAGTGCGAATACGGCACTCCCAGCATGCTGATAGCTCTCATGTTATCATATCTGTGGCTCCTCGATCAAATACGTGACCTGATACGGCCGAATATAGATCACCTAGTATTTTGTTTACTTTTCAATTCAATATAAAAGACACTTTTAAAATATTGTCAATGGGAACATATTGAATTGTACAAATTGGTACTACGTCGAAGAGATCTAATGGTGTCGCAAGCAAAACCATCAGATTTATGTAACACCACTTACTGAGATATATTATCTTTCAGGCTGATAAAAATGTCACATAATACATAATATATTAATCTGAGGAGTTAGGTATGTCTATTAGATGGATGGCTCTATTATTGTTAAAATTTAATCTCTATTTTTGTTCAATTGTTGTAAGCCAAACTTAACCAAGGAATGGGATTCTTCTGAAAGATAAATAATGTCTATGTGTGATACTTACATGAAAGATTTGCAGAATTGACTTGGATCTGTTATGGCAATACCTTACCAATTTAACTGACAGATTAAAAAAAAATTTAAGTTATTGAAACAGCTGTTATTTTAATTACTGCAATTAATTTATGATCATTAAAATATTCTTCCTATGTGCAATCATTGTTATAAATTGTGTATTTCTTTTTAGGGTTCCGTAGCCAAAATGGCAAAAACGGAACCCTTATAGTTTCGTCATGTCCGTCTGTCCGTCTGTCCGTCTGTCACAGCCGATTTACTCGGAAACTATAAGTACTACAGTGATGAAATTTGATGGGAATATGTGTTGTATGAACCGCTACAAAAATATGACACTAAATAGTAAAAAAAAGAATTGGGGGTGGGGCCCCCCATACATGTAACTGAGGGATGAAATTTTTTTTTTTCGATGTACATACCCGTGTGGGGTATCAATGGAAAGGTCTTTTAAAATGATATAAAGTTTTCTAAAAAACATTTTTCTTAAAGTGAACGGTTTTTGAGATATCAGCTCTCAAAGTCGTAAAAAGTATGTCCCCCCCCCTCTATTTTTATAACTACGGGGTATAAAATTCTAAAAAAAATAGAGGTGATGCATGCTAATTAACTCTTTCAACGATTTTTGGTTTGATCAAAGTATCTCTTATAGTTTTTGAGATAGGTTGATTTTTATTATATTTGCTGCTACGGAACCCTTTGTGCGCGAGCCCGACTCGCACTTGGCCGGTTTTTTTTATGCTATGTTATCTTCAATATATCATTAATCAATAACCTTATTTTGTTTTTTATTTTAGAACTATCAGGTCATTCATACCCGTTATAATAGCTCCTACTTAATCTTCACCTACTGAGTCTGGTTGGAATTTACTGGAGGATAGGTAACCTATGTCATAGGTAATGTGACCACTTTTATTTTGGGCCCGAACGGGACATCTGCGAAAACGCTTCTTGCCATTTGCTAAAACGGTGCAATGTTATCCTTCCCTAATCAAGTTGTGGTCTTCTTATTTTTTAGACAACAGATTTTTAGTAAAAAAACGGGACAATCATAGCCTCTCTGATTGGGTACTTTAGCGACACCGGGACGCATTACGTCATAGGTTGCAGCCATATGAAAAATAAAAGATATCCATAACAAATTTAAATATTTTATTAACAAAAACATCAATACTATGCCCAGAAATAATCTTAAACTAGATAAAATGTTTCTTAAAAAGAATGAAATTGTAAATTTATACAGTCATAGCATTCCTAGAAAATAGGGACAAAACAAGAACATATAATTTTCAACTTATTCTAGTAACAATTCATTCAAAACATTGTGGCATTAGCATTTCGATTGCTTTTAGTAATTAGAAAAAAATAGAGATCAATTGATAATTTTAATTAATTACTATTTGTGCGCCCTTCTCTAACAAATTCAAATTACAATATTATAAATATGATGAGTTGTACAATTTATTGCCTCATAATCTTTTTCAATAATGATTTGGAATGTTTTATGTACTTGAATTCGATTTAGGGATCATAGTTCATAATTAACAAAAATGGATATTAATAATGACAAAACCTGTTAAAGACACTGACGGGTACAACTCCATAGCAAGTCAAGTATGTTTAGTCATTTATGTATTTCCTTTGAACATTTGCTACCAAAGCAGGGGATTTCTGTCTGAACCTAGTATGACTACAGCTAATGCAGATGTTGCAAACAATAAACATTTACACATTAAATAAATATCAAACAGAGCATGACAGCAAGTATATTTTACATAACATTATTTGACTGCATTTACAGTGAGAAGTGATGCAAAATTTTGATTTAAATACTTGTGTCATTGTGATGTGTTAACTTTTCTGGACAATTATAAAAATGGTATTTTCCTTGTTTTAATAAAACCAAAACAATTTCATAATCTAGTTTGAGTACAATGCATCACTTTTCGCTGGAAACATCACTGACAAAATAATATCTGTAATTCTGGATCTTTAGCCATCTGGATACAAACATTATCATTCTTGATTGGAAAATCACTAACATTGCTATGTATGTTTGAATACAACATTTCACAATATTGCACAATAAGATTTGAACTTGATATAGGATTATTTTCCACCTTTTTTAATTATATTTAGCCTTATGTATACTAATAGCATGATAAAAATTTGATAATTCAAAATACAAAAATTCAGTGAACAATTCAACATTATTGTAAATTTAGCAATATAATATCTATACTATGGTAACCACTTTGGGTGCTGTAGAAAACACAACTATCATACTTATGGCTATTACATGCAACCATTCTTAACTATACATCTTGAATATTTCAGACTTCTGTCTTAAGGTTTATTAAGGCTGTTTGTTTAAGGTAGAATTTAGGTTTGTCAATCATAAGTTAAGTATTTCTGTATTTCATAGTTAAAGGCACAAATCTATTTTGCTACAACATACTGACAATGACTATTAGTTATAATTAATAGACTAACATTTGAATAGTCAATTGCTTCCATAATTGAATCTTAGATTAGTATGAACTGCACCCAGCACAGATTTCAATGACTACCATTGTTGTATGGCGGATAATAGTTATACAAACATAATCTACTCCTAACACAATAGAATTATTGTAGACACTCATGGACAGAGTAGGTAATGATGTATTGCATGATTTTTACAAAATAATTTTACTCATAAGTTAATATAATAGTAGATATTAACAGTAGGTACACAAACTGCAAAGATGTGGAAATAGATAGGACACACTAGTATGCAACATAAAAATAGCTAGTTTCATAAATTGGTGAAAGTTCTCAATAGAATTGCATAAGGGTAAGATAGAAAAACACTAAAGCATCAAGACATTTGTTGGACAGCTAACTTTATGAGTGATCAAGTAACAGTAGCTAAAATATTGTAGCAACACTATACCATACTCATTTATACTCAAGTCTTCATTGTTTTTTAACTCATTTAGTGTAAGTATTACAACACTTTTATAGCTATCAGGCAATGTATTAACATTTACAACTGTTGAAATAATCATTATCTTATAATTGCTCATAATATGGTCCAAATGAAATCACTATAGTACTGTATTGATGCCTTAACATTATAACAATATTAGATATCTTCCTAGATTTCTACTATTTCTAGCAATTTGAAACATAAATTACTAACATTTCTAATACTAATTTGTACCTATGCAAGTATTGGCCCTAAATACGGAGCTTGATCACAGTAAAAACATCTTGGTACATCTGTTTCTTGTAATTCAACAACATTGCTGCTTATCTCGTTTGCTACCTGGTAGTAACGGCACCTTCTCGGCCCAAGGTGATCTATCAATGAGTCATAGGGTGGGGAGAGTATGTCAAAGAATGCAGCAGGCATCTCTAAAGCTTCTATTTCATGGTAATTGGATACGGTGGGTGTGAGTACACAAGTGTCTGAGTTCGCTCTACACACAGTGTTGCTGGTCACCTTGGCGAAGAGCCGTCTCCGCTTGTGAATGCCCTGCGCCAGCCGCGCCGCCTCGTGCTTGGCCCGCACCATGAAGTCTATCGTGTCCACAGCCTCCTTCAACGGATACTCCGTGAAGCTGCGTATTCTCACCGCACCCACGATCACTTTCAACAGTCCATGCATATGCGGATGGTCGTGTAAAGGCATTCGGAAACCGGGCCTCAACACAAATATACTCATGTTTATCTGATTATTTTGAAACACTTCTATGTACGTACAAGGAGCTTTGTTAGGCTTAGACCACGTTCCAGCATCACTCAAGCTCTTATCAAAACCCAAATCCTCCGCCTTTAGTGCGTTCATCATGTTTTTCAACTTACTCAAGTTGGTCGTAAATTCATTTTTGAAATTGTCATCAAACGTCCGTAGAGCTTGCCGGTATGTGGATATGATGGGCGGTATATTAACGATTTCCATTGATGATTTCGCTTCATTCTTAAAATCCATATGAAGTCTAACTGCACTGATACACGTGAATTTTATTCTAGTAAAAAAGGTGGAAAATAATCGGCACGACGATAACAAAGCGCACTTGTCAACAAACGTCATTTTTATTTTTTATACGATTTATACACTCCGTTTCACGGGCGGATTCATCTTCTGTGGTTTTAAATTTTATTTTCTTACAAAACTTCGACTATTTTTATTATAGTCAAAGGATTTCAAAAACGTTTAGTAATATTAATGTATGGCTTGGATAGAAAATAATAATTGATTCAATTTGATTTTGTCATTATAGAATTGTACTGCGTTCCATTACATGCAGATGATTTGTGTGTACGAGAGTGACATCTAGTGTCGAGTAGCAAGACTTTCTTGTTGACATATTTCTTATAATTTTACTGTTAGATGACGCTACATGCTACATGTAACCAACAATGATGTTATTTCGTCTAAAAAACTGTCGGTCATAAAGTTTATCCCGGTATTTTGAAAATATGAAGATTATTACACAGTGGTAATGGTTGTGAACCATTGTTGACAAAAAACAAAAGACTGTGTACCTTATACCTTAAATACAAATGTACAGTCCACTTGTCTTTGTATTTTATATTTTTGTCAATAGATGGAATTACCGTCGAATCTTGTGGGAAGCGTTTGAATCTCGCAAGCGTTTTGTTTTCCAAAGTGTATATAGCTAGAAGGAATTTTGAAATAAAAAACTTATACCCAGAACACAAGACGACCAGTGTTTCATTCATTGGTCTTCGAGTTCGGATTTTTGAATTTGGAACCAACCGTCGCGGATAGTGGACCGCTATTGCAAACGCGACGGAAAAGTTTGGTAGCTGTACCAAGTGACAGCTACTCAGCGACGTGACGCTGAAGGAAGAGAGAAAGAGGTTGCAGTCCAGTTTGACTGCGGTGTGGAGTGTCTGTATTTTGGCGGCAAGCAGAGGTGGTGCCATAAGTTTGATGTGGCTACTATTGGAATCATCGCTTCGAGGTCGTGAGTTGCTGAACAAATTTGAGCTTTATTTCTATTGAAGTTTTAACTTTTAAAAATAGTGTGAGTTATAGTGAATTTCGTGTGCTTGAAGATTTGCCAGAACAATTTGAACTTTAAATGTATAGAAGATTTTAACTTTGTAATTTTAGCTGTAGTTTAGGACTTAGCCTAGTTTTTACGAAAAAACGAAGGTACGGGGAACCTATGCCCGATTTCGGTGCGATTTATTAAGTTCAAAAACTTAGAAAATTTCACTCAGTTTGGAACTTAGAATAATTAGAAAATTTGGACTTAGATAATTTTTTGAAAATTTGTGTAGATATAACTTGTGTTTGATTTAATTTTCTTCTGTTGGGTTTTTCTTGTACTGTAAAAATGGAATCCTTAATTAACAGTCAGGAAAGCCAATTTAACATCTTGGCAAGGGCTAAAGCTAACTTTAAGAAATGTCCCAAAGAGAGACTTACATTGTTGTATATTGAAGGTAGGCTTGAGCTCTTAGAGCAAATGTGGTCAGAGTTTGTACTGGGCCACAGGAACTTGATGCATGGTATAACACCTGCTCAAATTAGCCAAGTTAAGACAAAATATTTCAAAGAGGAATATTATGAGCAAGCACAAGAAATATATTTTGAATATAAGATGGAGCTAAAACATATGTACAATTTATTAAGTCCTAAATTAGAAGAAGCCCACAATGTAAATAATTCTAGTCATAAAAATAGTTCTAAATGTAATGTTAAGTTACCAAAGATGAACATACCAACGTTCACTGGCAAATATTCGGAATGGTGTACTTTCAGGGATCTTTTCACTTCATTAATTCACACTAACCAGGATCTAGATAATGTTCAAAAACTTTTGTACTTAAAGGGTTATGTCAAAGGTGAAGCGGAACAATTGTTGTCAAATATTCCGACTACTGACAGTAACTATTCGCGATGTTGGAAGTTGTTAGAGGATAGATTTGATAACAAACGGTACATTAGTCATCACCTTTTGAAGCGTTTATTAAGTCAAAAGAACATCCCGTATGAGTCAGCTAGCAGTTTGAAAGAGTTGATGGATACCACCAACGATTGTTTAGCTGCACTGTCTAACATTGGTGTGAATGTAACTAGCTGGGATATAATCATAATTCACATTTTGACACTAAAGTTAGATCCAGAGTCGAGGAGGCAGTGGGAGTTCAGTGCTTCTGATTGCAATTCTTCAGACGAACTTCCCACATACAGGCAATTCGAACATTTCATAACCAAACGGTATCGTGCTATCGAATTCCTCGATTCCAAATCTCATAATAATGCAAATAAATTTCAACATGTAAATAAAACTAAGTCAATGCATACTGCCAACGTGTCATGTGCATTCTGTTCTGGTGATCATAGGCTAAATTTTTGTAAAAAGTTTATCTACGAATCAGTAGACTCGAGGCGTGATTTTGTGCAAATGCACAATGTTTGTTTCTGTTGCTTAGGTAACAACCACTCTGCCAGGAACTGTCATAGTTCTGGTAAATGCCGTGTTTGCAGGAAAAAACACCATGTTTTGCTACATCCTACTGTTAAACCTAACGCAGATCAGGATGTAGGTAGGTCGTCAGAGTGTCCTGGGACATCCTCTAGTGTAGAGAATGTGGAACCTGTAGTTTCATGCTTTTCTTCTGGACAGTATAAGGTCCAACAGGTTCTGCTGCCTACTGCGCTAGTAGAAACCTTTAGTAACTGTGGGCAAAGGTACATGATCCGCGCATTAGTAGATCAAGGTTCAGAAACGTCATTTGTAACCGAGTCCACAGTACAACGTTTAGGCTTAAATAAAACATTTAAGAAATGTTTTATTTCAGGGGTAGGTGGAGAGAGTAGCGTCTCCAAGGCATTTGTTGAAATTAAAATAAAATCACGTATAGACCCCAAAACTGTAATAATTGTAAAGGCGTATGTATTAAAATCCATCACAACTCTTTTGCCAACTAATAGAGTACAGTTGGTAGAATGGAAGGAACTCAAAGAAGTTGAACTTGCTGATCCTGGATATGACACGCCAAGTCGTGTTAATTTATTGTTAGGTGCTGAGGTGTACAGCACGATTCTTCAAGATGGTGTGAAGAAGGATCCGTCGGGAGCATTAGTTGCTCAGTCGACTTCGCTTGGCTGGATAGTTTCCGGAACTGTCAAGATGACAGCTGGTGATTCTGGAAAAATAAGCTCATTACATTGTCAAGTGGTTGATAATGATGATGATCAGCTGTTCAGAAAGTTCTGGGAAATGAATGAAATGTGTGTCCAAATGCCTAAAGAAAAGTTGTTTAGCGAAAATGAAAAACGGTGCGAAAGGTTTTATGCTGAAGCAACCAGTAGAGACGAAGAAGGAAGATATATGATGCGTCTACCTTTTAAGTCAGAAAATCCTGAGGTGACTAATTCTAAGGTGATAACAGAGAGGAGACTTACTTCGTTGGAACGGCATCTGAAAAGAAAGAAGGTTACTGGAAGATGCAATGAGGTAATCAAGCAATATTTATCTATGGATCACTTAGAATTGGAATCTAATGAAGAAGCTATGAACATGTGTATATTGAAATGTCAGCGGGAGAGTTTTTAGGATGATATAGTTGTAAAAAGGAAAAGGAAGAACTTACCGAAGCGGAACAGTCTGAGAACACTGGGTTTGTTTCTTGATGATGACGGCTATGTGAGGGTTGGCGGTCGTCTGAAAATACTCTGTGGAACCGAGAACGTAAGCATTCTATCCTGATTCCGAAGAAATCTTGTTTGACTGGAGTTAATCGTTGATGATGCTCACAAACTCGTGCAATTCACTTGAAGGTGGTATCAGACCTCACAAGTGAAGGCTTTTTGCAGGCTTTTAAAAGGTTTGTAGCAAGAAGAGGTTACTGCACCGATATATGAAGCGATAATGCTACTAATTTCATCGGAGCAGATTGTGAACTAAAGCGGTTGTTCAATAATGAAAAAGGGTCTTTGGTATTAGATGTAGCTGAGGCTCTAGCTACTAATGGTTGCTTGGCACTTTATTCCAGCTCGCTCTCCCAGTTTTGGAGACTTGTGGTAGGCTGGAGTGAAGTCGCATAAGTATCATAGAATAGGGTCATAGGGCAAAGTACCTTGACTTTTGAAGAGTTGACAACAGTTCTGGCCCAAATTGAAGCTTGTTTGTATTCTAGACCATTGTCTGTAATCACTGAAAACGATGACGCTACGGTACTAACACCAGGACATTTTTTGGTTGGAGAGGCTTTGGTAACTCCACCCGGTGTTGATTTCAGTCGTTGAACGTTTCTTCTTTGCGTAGGTGGCAATACACTCAGAGGATGCTCCAAGACTTTTGGCGTCAGTGGTTACGACAGTATTTAACAAATTCTTCCAAAGGTATCGGTGGTCAGAACAAAACCCTAATGTTTAGATTGGTGATATTGTCATCGTTAAGGAGGATAACTTACCTGCTTGCCGTTGGTTGTATGGCAGAGTGGTTGATACACATCCAGGTCAGGACAATATTACTAGGGTTGTCACTTTAAAGGTTAGGAATGGTTTTATTAAGAGATCCATTTCAGAAATTTGTTTATTGCCTATTTCCTAAGTAGTAAATAGTTGTTAATTGTTTGTTTATTTGAATTGTAATTTTTTTGTGTTATGTTGGCCCAAGGTGGGCGATATTTTTGTATCGCAATTTATTTTTAGTTAAAGACAAAAACAGTTTGTCTTTGATGGGCGATTATGTACAGTCCACTTGTCTTTGTATTTTATATTTATGTCAATAGATGGAATTACCATCGAACCTTGTGGGACGCGTTTGAATCTCGCAAGCGTTTTGTTTTCCAAAGTGTATATAGCTTGAAGGAATTTTGAAATAAAAAAAACTTATACCCAGAACACAAGACGACCAGTGTTTCATTCAACAAAATCGTATTGATCCTTACTATCCTTACAAATATTACTAAATAAATTAAAATTAAATATTATTAAAATTAAATATTTGACTGGCTCGGTGGAACAGTGGTTAGTGACCCAGGTTTACTACCCATAGTTCCAAGAGTCGTGGGTTCGATTCCCACTCGGGACAAATATTTGTGTGACGAACATCGGTGTTTGTTCCGCGTCTGGGTGTGTATTAAGTATATTTAAGTATATTTGTGTATCCACTGTTGATTCTGATATCTGTAACACAAGTGCTTAAGCTACTTACCACGGGATCAGAGGGCCTACCATGAGTTGGCTATCGTAAACTTACGTACGTTAAAAACCTATCGAGTTGTTTTTTTCATATGGCCGATTGTAGTTCTTCGCGTAACCACCAGCCGGCGCTGTACATGTTTTTCATAGACATATTTACGTAGTCGATATCGAGCGCGTAAGTTTTAAACTCATGGTAGCCCCACTGATCAATGTATGTGATGTTGTGAAATATTTATTTATTTATTTATTTATTTATTTATTTATTTATTTATTTATTTATTTATTTATTTATTTATTTATTTATTTATTTATTTATTTATTTATTTATTTATTTATTTATTTATCCTTACTAATATTATAAATGCGAAAGTAACTCTGTCTGTCTGTCTGTCTGTTACGCTTTTACGGATAAAGTACTGGACCGATTTAAATGAAATTTGGTACAGATATAGTCCAGAGCCTAGGAAAGGTTATAGGCTACTTTTTAACCGACTGCGCTATAAGGAAGTAATATTTTACCCGTTAAACGTCTCTACGCGGACGAAGTCGCGGGCGGAAAGCTAGTTTCTAATAAACTCCCAGTGGTTGGAATGCCATCTGGGGTTCGTGCGTGGCAAATTATTTTATTGGATCCCTAGAAAATAGCAAATCCGGGATTTATCTTGGCCTGGAGGCCCTATGAGTCGGGGGCCTGTCGCTATTTGTCAGCTCTACCGGCGATAGAGCTGACAAATTGCGGTAGCGGTAGACTACCCATATTTATTTATTTATTTATTACTAGCGGCCGCTCGCGACTTTGTCCGCGTATTATTGGGTTTTAGTAGCAATGATGTATTAAAATAGCCAGCTACCTCCATACCACGTTTTATAAAAAACTATGAACGTAAAAGTTCTCCTATACTAATTTTCACATATTTATATGAGTAGGTATTATCCAAGCATTTAACTACAACAATAGGCTGGACGACTGAAAAAAAATAAATTCGTTATTTAGATATAAAAATGTTATAGGTACACGTATTTATCAATTTGTTTAACAAACAAGAAATGACGAAGATACAGTGCTTAGAAGTTTCGGCTGAACTAACTTTATAGTACGAGTACAATTTTTGCCTAAGCATGAAGTCACAAGCCTTCACTCCAGAAGTTTGATTTGTTCTATAAACTGAAATACCAAAAGATTCGTGTACCATATTTTTGTATAAACCAAAATACGGAGTAAATATATTGATAAAATAACCTAGCCGTCATCCCTATTTAATTATGTATCTATCGAAATATGTATCGCTGTAATAAGTAAGGGTGCTACTATCTCGTGTATATCGTGCTGTATCTACCCGCAATAGTAACCTAGGTATTGCTTAATTTGAAACTAGTACCACCTCTACTTACCTTGTAAACGGTTCGAATAAAGCAGTATTTCTAGCAAATAAAGTTATTTCATTTCATCATCATCAGCCCATACTTGTCCACTGCTGGACATAGGCCTCTCCAAATGCACGCCACTTCTCTCTATCCTCGGCCACTCGCATCCAGCTCCTACCAGCCGTCCTGCGCAGATCGTCACACCACCTGGCCTGCGGGCGTCCTACACTACGTTTGCCGAGACGCGGTATCCACTCCAGAACTCGTCTACCCCAGCGGTTGTCGGTTCTACGGCTGATGTGACCAGCCCACTGCCACTTCAACTTGCTAATACGATGAGCTATGTCGATGACTTTGGTTCTCTGACGAATCGCCTCATTTCTTTATTTCATTTCATATTTCATTTCATTTCATTTCATTTCATTTCAAACAGCAAATTCGGTAATACGTGTGGTCGCGCGGGCGCGGGTGGTAGCCGTAATGACTCTTAAACAAATACCTCACCCACTGGTCGGTTTAGATACGATTTTATTGAGTTTCCAACAGTCCTGTCTGTGTTTTATCGAGGTTTAACTGCTCCATCGATTAACGCGCAACTCTAAACACAGATAAATTCATCAATAGATACGTGCGATTGTATAAATAGATCTTCCGTAGATACCGTAACGTTGAATTTTCCTATTTCCACAATTACTATCCATTGCATACAAACTACGGATATTAAGTTATTTCTACATAGGTTCAAAATTTCGTCATAAATCGTACCTATCTGATTAGCCTGACAGTTTAGTTGATACCTAAGTATACTAAGAAGCAAATATAAGGTAAGAGTTCTACAAATAATTGATACTCGGGCTCGATAAATTGGTTCGGCATAACTAAAATGACAAACAAGCATACAATATTGTATGCATCTGGTACTTTAGGGCGGTGATACCTCGTGTTCTAAGGACACTTTTAGCGACTTATTCAGCTTATCCACTGCACCGCTGAAAAGGACCTGCCTGTCTAGTAGTAGAACAATCGTAATTACACCTATGTACCCGATTGTACTGTATTTTTACGAGTGCACGTTTCCACTTGACAGTGCGCAGACGCGGCCGAAGTGCGCACTTGCCGCTACCGAGCTCTGGCGTCTGTCCGTTTGTTTGTCAGCACGCTGGGTGGCCTTCCCGGAACTCTTTATTTGATATTCCACCAGAACTAGCAACCGTGATGACGATTAAATTCTCAAACTGTTTGATATAACTTTAGTTATTCATTTGATTGCTCGATGGTGGATTTGGTAGGCGCCTCTGTCGCTTGCGACGGGAGTCTTGGATTCATTGTTTTCCTGACAGACATACGATGATGGCTTGGAGTAGCCTGGTCATCTTCACTGGACTTGCGGCGGAGTGGATGGCTCTCACCCCTAAATACTAAATACCCCTAAATCTTGGGTTCAATCCACACCCGATACAAATATTTGTGTGATGAACATCGATGTTTGTCCCGTGTCTGTTATATATTTTAATCTGTAACACAATGCTGAAACGACTTATTTTGAATGGATCTAACTATGTGTCAATGAGGTTTTATTCGGGCTCATCCAAGACTGTAAAAAAGACGATAAAATATGTAAACGAGACTGTTCTAAACTTTTTCAGTAAAAATAATTCGATTTTAACAACTTGGTAAATCATAGCAACCAGGTAAGTTCCGTTTTTTCTTGTTCTTATTTTTTAAATTACGTGTTTTACCTTCCAAAAATGTCAGCGTTATTAAGTGTCTTCTTTTAGTAATATTTGTATTAGGTCGCTTTTGATTGCATAAATACATGAGAACACGGAATGAAGCTCAAAAGTTAATCATATCTAAAGGTAAATAAGAACATTGTATGAACGTACATATCATAAAAAGAAAAAAATGTAGAGCTCTAAACGCTAAGACCCGCCGGTGTCGTCAGAGCATTAGCTGTAAAAGCTATCACTACGCCAATTCCTCGTGTATTTGTTTAAAATAATTTATTTTAGTTCGTCGACATCTGCAATTGGTGTAGTGAGGGTCGGGTTACGGGCCGCGGCATGCAACCATGAGCCAATAAGTATTTACTAGCCTTCTATCTATTTAGTGATTAAAGACGTACCTAGTGGTTTGTGGAATTTAAGATCCAATGACTCTAACTTTTGAGAAATTACACCGTTTTTTAAATAAAAAATGTTAATGTAAAAATATAATCACATTATTCATCTGTATAACAGGACATCTGTTACAGAAAAAGTGTGAAATCCAAAACAGTAAGTAATACAATTCCTGAGCTTTGAGGACGATTGGTAAGTGCACTTTTACCTAATTTAATCCTAGGAATAGCCATGTTTATTCCTCACCCTTAAATTAAAAACAATATGCAAACTCCACTATGGATCCGGGCAATATCTTGCAAGATACGGTCTATATGATAGAATGCGTATTTAGCCATGGTCTTATGGGTAATTATAAGTCTTTGCATACCACCGTCCCGTTCAAATCATCCCGAAGGAAATAAATTCATGCGTGAGTGCGACGGAGCAGCGAACACTCCATTAGCACCAGTTCCTTTTGACAGGAAACTAGGAACACCGCCCACTCATACACTATTATGACTAATATTACCCTCGATTTGCCCAATATTATGTACATTATAGTACATAGGTATACGAGATTCTGATTAATCGACCCACACAAGTTTTGGGAAATGCCATTAAACTCAGAGGAAACCTAGGATTATTGTGGGATGGAAATAAATTAACCTGCACGTAACTCAAATGATAAACCAACTGATTGTATGTTATGATGATAAGATTCCATTGTAAACAAAAATGTTTTTGCGATCAATCTAACAAAACACTGTATTTTCATCTAATAATTATCTCATGGTTTTCCCGAATAGAAAATTTTACTCCTGAATTTAACAATTCAATTAATATAATATAACAGAAAGCGTTAATCATGAGAATCTTGTGAAATAAAGAATACTTATCCATATTTACTTTTAATAAAATATACACCGTGAAATTTTAGTGGTTGTTTTCCCGTGGCAGAACGGTTTGCCTTCAGTAATACTACTGAATCATGTAAATTATTTCTCGAAAAAAAATTTTTTTTTTTTTCAAATTTTCAAAATAATATTTTTCCAACTCGAAAACGAGAGAAGCTATCGTTCTTTTATAAGATGTGACGTAATCAGGTACTGCTTGCCGCATTAAATCGATGCTTAAAGCTAAAGAAGTTATAGCTAAGAAAGTTCGGTTAAACCTTTCGTAAAACCGGCATTTATTGATTTTAACAAAAAAGAACTGCACAAATCTATTGTACTACTAAGATAGAATCATTTTACTGCGGGAAAACAACCACTAAAATTTCACGGTGTATATGTGTTACAATTGGCCTATTTGCAACTTGATAGATCAAGAATAAAACGTATTTTTCAAAACAATTCTTATAGTCTAAGACAAAAAAAGTCAAGATGTAAAAGTAGTATATTTTCATGAGAACTACTTACGTCTTCTTTTACACTCTGCTCTCCTCCGTTAGTCTTAAAGTACATAGTTAGATAAATCGGTCTTTTGGGCTCACTTAGCCAAATACCCGGTTAAAGGATAATCAAGTTTACCGGCAGCGGAAACAAAGCCACGCAAATAGCTGTGCTCATTCGCAAATTGCGTGCGTTACAACTACACACTAAACACCGCGTAGGTACATAACACGGTATAGGAAGTCCACACTAGACTGATGTGGTCAGTAACTTCATGTACGATATAAAGAGTTAATATTGCTACGTAGGACTCATTGCTATGCAGGACACATAAAATCATAAGTAGTTCGCATGTGATGGCACACATACACATAGACATAGTGTTTTCACTCTAATGTTGTTGTGCCCCGACGCGGCGCGGGGGTGTAACATATCGCTCGGTCTGTACTAATTTTTAATTTTTCATCATTAGAACGTGCGATTTGCGATAAAATAAATAGATTATCATCTTAAGATATACCTTCTTACCAACAAAAGTATGAGGTCAACGCTATTTTGGCTGAGAAGAAGTCTTTTTTTTTAGAATTAATTTAAATATTGAAAAATAGGGTAGGTATATGGTAATCAGTTTTCCCGTTTGATGATGTTTATAATAGGGTTTAACTACAATAACCTAATCTTCGTTAATTTGTAGGTAGGTAGAGTTCGATTTCTGTTCCCAACACGCATATACTGTGCCATTAATAGCAGTATGTAATTCGGACTACAAAGCCCACCTAATATCCCACTAAGATTCCGGCGTCTGCGCATCTTTACTGAACGGCAATGATCATCATTAGAAGCTTTCCGTTTCATGGGGAAGCTTAAAGTTCTTTTTATTATTCTTCTAACGAGCAATGCGTGTAATGGGAAGTTCTTTTTATTGTTGTGTTAACGCAAAATGAGTGTCATTTGGATTGTAACCTCTTTCAAATAACAGATGGTACTCTGGGTCATTGGAGGGTCTAAACTTTTTGATGTTTAATGTTTTGGCACGCAAATATAAACATAGTTGTTGTAATTCATCCCCTAATTTAAATATATGTACGTACACACAGTGCTCTGACACATTAAAACATTTACGACGCGGTTATCTTGCACTTGACCGGTTTTATTTGTTAAAAGGTTACACAGAGTAGATTCAAGTTTAGTATGCTCCTCTTACTGACTAACTACGGTGGGTTGGACTACCCTATATCATCATCACTGAACTTGCAGGGGAGTGGATGATACTCACTCATAAATGTGAAAATCTCAGTGCACAGTAGTTTAGGAGGACTAATCTTTGTACTTAACCCGTGATTGATTGAATGTAGACGTGAATACTTGCAGTTACACTTTGAAACTTGGTAATTTGGATCTAGGCCAGCGCTGTGATGATGGCCAACGTGATGATGAAAGGTTTACAATACGGCTGTGTGCGTGGGACCGCCGGAAGCCGGTAGCACAAAGGCGTCGCGTGTTTGTCTTACCAGATACTAAGAACACTACATGGACCACAGAGCAGCTGTGTGCACAGAGGTTGGTCGGCGATCATTAACCACGATTGGGTAGTTAACACTTACAAGTATTTAAGGAGAAGTTATCTATAAAAATTGACTGCCTCGTTGGTCTATTGGTAGCAAGTGCTGCGTTAGGACCGAGAGGTCCCCGGTTCGAGTCCGGGGTCGGGCAAAATTTGTGTGAGTTTTTCTGTAATGAAATTACTCAGCCCGGAGTTAGGAAGTTGGCGGTTGAACGCCCGTGCCTCGGAAAGCACGTTAAGCCGGTGGTCCTGCGCCCGATCTCTCATCGGTCATGTCGGATTGCCGTCTCACCGAATTATGAGAGTAAGGGAATAGAGAGTGCACTTGTGTTTGCGCGTACACTTGTGCACTATAATAAGTCCTGCGCACTTGGCTGATCTCAATTGAGATCGGCCGCCATGGCTGAAATCGGTCGGACGCCTTATCTATAAAAAAAAAGTGTCGGTGGGTAGTTAAATGACATGCATTGGAATTGTATAGGTTACTTAAGTGCTGGGTAGAACAATTTAACCTGTTGCTGTTGCTGGTTAGTGTGTCAAGTAAGTAACTAAGTTCGCATTGTTTTAAAGTAACACGTTAAAATTAGTGTAGAGGTCTTCCATCTTTGCCCATTTCTTCTGCACTTACATTTCCATTATACCATTATACCATTATGCTTTAGATAAACGCGAACGCAGTCTTATCATCGTGATAGAAAAGGGTAACATACTATATTTCTTTTAAAAAATATGTTAAGTTTATGGAATTAGTCCGATTATGTTCTGTCACAGTATACACCTACTTGCACTCATACTTCACACAGTAAATTCATATTAATTATTGATACCTCTGCATCATAATCACCTATCCTTGATAATTAAGAATCAAAGCCCTGGCGTGCGTCCAGTGGGCGCAGACGACTGCATCTTCGTTTGATCAATTGTCCGGGAGTGACTCTTTGCGTAAATACCTCCACCGCATTACGAAACTACTGTACACAAACATACCTAGACGTGTCTATAAGTGGAAGCTGTAGATTTATGGGTGTTTATAAAGAAATTTTACTATGTTATCTGTGTCACATAGGTAGGTTGTTGGGAATTTGAAGTTAGAAGCTTAGGCACTAGAATCATATCCGGCATATCCGTAATATCAGAAAAATCTGCTGTGCACACAAGTATACTTGTTTAAATTTATTATTAACTCTCCCATACACGAAATAAACATCGATGTTCATTGCACAAACATTTGTCCCGAGTGGGAATCGAACCCACGACTCTTGACGCAAGAGATAGAGGTCTACACTATCCAATGCCTCATCGAGCCAGTCAAAAGTTACATGCATGAAGAGGTTAATGGATATAGAAGAAAAAAATTGGTGTGCCTGGACCGTAGCACATGGCAGGAAGTTATCTCTGCCTACCCCTCTGGAAAAAGGCGTGATTCTATGTATGTATATATGTCGCTGGCCAAATGCGAGTTGGTCGACTTTACACAACCTGAGAATTGCTTTACAGTCATGTTTAGGGGTAAAAGCCATCCGCTCCCCCGCAACTCAGGTGGTGGTGACAAGTCTACTCCTAGTTATCATCCTAGTCAGTTAGGAATGAAAAAAACAGGTGTACACTTTTCTTCACGATGTTTTCTTTCACTGTTTAATTTAATTTACAATACCTAGCTACTGGTATGGAAGACGTAAAGCAGTCTAGATTAAGAGTAAATAGATAGGTCGCCTCATTTTTAATAGGCACCGTTTTTTACTAGCAAGTTGTTTTTTCCCGTCAACCCGAGCCAGCAGTGTTGCCATAACATTATTTCGTTTTATTAGTTTACAAGGTAATTAACGAGTTACCGTGAACTACACGTGACGCCTAATTATTTATTATTAGATTTTTTGTCGTCCGTCCGTCCGTCTGTTTACCGAGAGAGGCGGGTTTCTTAATAGCCGTTTAAGCTTCAGTAGAGTTCTGGTTTTGTTTTTTGTGAGGGTGTGTTTGTGTGGATGGTGTGAGATCGCTTTTGACCATAGTGGAAATGTTTTGGAGTAGTTTTTTATGTGACAATGTGTACTATCAACAATAAACATAATCTTCTTTAAATATTAGTCTTTATGTCTCTACGATATTAGGAGTAGCAAATACATAGCTACTTACTACCCGACGTTGCGACTGGGTTACACCAATCATGGTCGCGAGCGAACTCTATGTATTTACTACTCCTAATATCGCGTGTAGACTCATTAAAATCTTACATAATCTTGTTTGATTACTAAATAAATTGAGTCTTTATATCATCCTATTCGTTGTATTATCAACCTCGGTATTTATTAGGACAGTGTCAACACTCAAAAATCTGCTCTACCACAGGAGTTCCTGGTAAACTACCAGTATCCTGTCCTTTATCTACCACTAGCTGTGCCAGCGACTTCGTTCGCGTTTCCCCCGTTTTTTACACATTTTCCATTGTATCTTTGCTCCTATTGGTCGCAGCGTGATGTTATATAGCCTAAAGCCTTCCTCGATAAATGGTCTATACAACGCATAAAGATTTTTTCAAATCAAACCAGTAGTTCCTGAGATTAGCGCGTTCAAACAAACAAACAAACAAACAAACTCTTCAGCTTTATAATATTAGTATAGATTCACTCTCTCATCGCCAAATCTCGTAAGCATCATATTATCTACAAGCTATTAGAAGCATTTAACTGCAATAGCCAGTGTTTACTCGTCACTCGTCCGCGGCCACATGAGCGGTGATATGTTTCCCCTACCTGTTTATGCGCTTTGCCGCGGAAGCACTGAGTGGGCGTTCCAGTAGGCAAGTTTACTGGCATACGATTTGGTAATTGGTGCTGTTTGCTTGCGATCTATTGGGCAAGTGTACTGGCTGACGGTTTTTAATTGTGTTGTTTGCAGTTTTCATGTATTAATTTACAGTTTTCAGCATACCTAGACTTTCAGACGCTAAAGGTCATTACATAGAGACATAGTGCAGTTTGTAGATTTTAATAATCTACGAACTTGATTAAATAAGTTACGTTAAATTGGGTGGCTTTGAATGACTTATTTTAAGCACTATGTAGAGTGACCATTATATTATTTAGAGCGTTATTACCATAATAGTATTTTTTCTGCGCTAGGTAAGTGGGTATGTTACCGGCCAAACCCGATTTCAGGACAAACTAGTTTAGCCTAGGCCAAACTAGTTTGTCCTAAGCCCGTCAGGATAAACCGGTATAGCCTAGTCCAAACTAGTTTGTCCTAAGCCCGTTAGGATAAACCAGTTTAGACTAGGCCAAACTAGTTGATCTTGATATAGATACGCATTATCTAGGATATACTGGTATGGCCTTTTCCATACATTGTAATATGTCAAGAAAGTCAAAATAAATAGATTATCCAAATAAAATCCTCCGCAATAGGAAAAATAATAATTTTTATTATACTATAATCTTATTTCTTGTTTCTTATAAAGATAGGATAAACCGGTATGGCCTTCTGTTTACAAAAATTAAATTTAAAAAATTGTGATCGCATGAAAATCAAAGGAGTTATAGTCAAAAACATATTTTATTTTTCTCTACTCCGTAACTGAAAATTTCGGCATGTGATTATTTGGAGCAATGTGAGAGTACGCAATATAATAAAGAGACCCAAAACTATTGTATTGTGTATAAATATACATAACTATCTGTGCCCGCGACTTCGTTCGCGGACTATGAGATTTTACATCCAAAAGTTTTTGCCCAATAACTCCCGTTCCCGTGCGAATTTTACAATATACGATATAGACGACAGGGTACATAATACTCATATGATTATTTCTTTTATTATTATTTGTTAAAGTATGACTGTTTGTACTATCATTTATTATCCACTAGCGGCCGCCCGCGACTTTGTCCGCGTATTGATGGGTTTAAGTAGCAATGATGTATTAAAATAGCCAGCTACCTCCATATCACGTTTTATAAAAATCTATAAACGTAAAAGTTTTCCCATACTAATTTCCCCCCCCCCCCCCCCCAATAAATGAAATTAAAAAAAATTGCGCTGGTGTCTCCGGAGTCCCAACTACCTCCATACCAAGTTTTATAAAAATCGACAAACACGTCAAAAGTCTCCCATACTAATTTTCACCCCCCCCCCCCCACTTCCCAATGAACCCCATGGGGATTGAATTTAAAAAAAATAGCGCTGGTGTCTCTCCGGAGTGCCAGCTACCTCTATACCAAGTTTTATAAATATACACAAACACGTAAAAATTCTCCCATACAATTTTCACCCCCCCAATGAACCACATGGGGATTGAATTTAAAAAAAAGTAGCCTATATGTTATTCCGGAGTACCAGCCACCAGCATACCAAATTTCATGAAAATCGGTTCAGAAGTTTGAGTGTGAAAGAGTAACAAACATCCACACATACATCCACACATCCATACTTACAAACTTTCACGTTTATAATATTAGTAAGGATAATTTTTAACGACATAATAATTGTTAAATTAAGACATTATTGCTTACATAAAAAAAAACATTTATTTCTTGCCAAATATAGTATGATTGCACGAATGAAACTTAACGACGAATCATTATAAGAAGTAAGAAATAAGATTATAGTATAATAAAAATTATAATTTTTCCAATTACGAAGGATTTTATTTGGATAATCTATTTATTTTGACTTTCTTGACATATTACAATGTCTGAAAAAGGCCATACCAGTTTATCCTAGATAATGCGTATCTATATCAAGATCAACTAGTTTGGCCTAGTCTAAACTGGTTTATCCTAACGGGCTTAGGACAAACTAGTTTGGACTAGGCTATACCGGTTTATCCTAACGGGCTTAGGACAAACTAGTTTGGCCTAGGCTAAACTAGTTTGTCCTGAAATCGGGTTTGGCCGGTAACAGGTATATCTCTATGTAAATCTCATCATCCCAAGGATGCTCGTGGCTCATTTATTGATAATAATTAATATTAATTATAATTTCTCCCAAGTAGAGGAAAAGTATCACCGGCTAAACGCGCCTCCCGCAGCAAACATTCGAATTTTGAACGAGTTGTCTATGCCCGTTTTATTTTTAATCGCGCACGTGTGGCGGATTGTCGAGGGTTAATTCGGTCGCCAGCTTTGTGGTCGACTAATTGACTTTTAAACGCTCCTTGTCTCTGGTCTCTGATTTAATATTGAGTCTTTGATTTCGAAGATTAATAACTTTCTAATACAGTCATTAGCGTTCTTTGATGATCAATTAAGATGAAAGACTTTTGGAGTTTAGTGAAAAAAAAAGTAAAGAGTCACAAATATTTCCATTATATTGAACGCTGTAATGTTTAATTGCACACACATTTTTCCAGTTCCATTGTTAATTAAATAAACAATATTACATAAATACTACGACGAGATAGGTACCCAGTATACTGGGCAGCTTTTACAACTTGACTTTAAAAGTCTATCCATATGTGTTATGAGTAAATGTACGTCATACGTATTAATATAAGTAGACCTAATATGTTTCAAACTCTACCTTTAATAAGGAAATAAACAAGTGAAAACAAGAACGAGAAAAAGCAGATTGATTGATTTTTTTTTTTTATAAAGAGGCTAACAAGATGACCTCACTCCACCTGATGGTAAGCGGTAGTGAGATCCAAATATGAGGTCGACAGGCACAATAGACCATATTGAGCCTGTCGCACTCACCCTGAAAGCCGTGAAAAAGGAGACCACTGCTGCGGCAACAACGAGACAAGGCGTGGAGTCTCGCATTGGTATTGAGCTGTGCGGGTCGGAGTTGGCCAGTCCGCCGGACGGAAGGGCCCCCGTTTCTACGGGTCTCCCAGGCCGGCGGGCTGACCCGCTCCGCCCGCACAATACCGCCGCTAAGACTCCACTGGTCCGGCGCTTGCCGCAACAATGGTCCCCCCTGGCTCCGGTTCGTACAGTGCTGATCCCGGAACGCGACCTGACCAAGAGAGGTCAGAGTCACTTGGCGGGTTTTACACAACTGTATGGTGGTAACAGCAACCGGTCGACAAAATGTCTCCCACCTGATTTTTGATCTACTGAAATTGATTTTTTCGACCGAGGCGTTAAACGGCATTTAAGCAGGCGACAGGCTTAGGCTAGGGTTCTATAGTGTACCACTGTCGCCCTACCACCAGCGGCCGAGTGGGAGGATCCCGGGGGTTTTAGCCGGTAGAAGTCCGGCATAACCACAGCACTCCCCGGCGCTGTGGTATCCATGAGGATTTCCCCCGGGTGAAATATATGTCGTCGATTTCATAATATGTCGACCTCACGGCCACTTACCATCATTCATTTGGAGTACTTTACTCCACATCTTGGGAGTCTTACATTTAAAAAGTATATTCAGAAACGGTATTGTTTTAATGGCAATCGTTATTTATTTTATTCCGGCCATAGGTTTTTATTATGAGATCGCGAACGTGAGGCGTGTTTACATGGGAGTCACTACACGTATAATTTTATTTACGTTCGAAATTAGCCAAACACAACATTACACACACACATGCAAATACTTACAAAAGCCAATTCTAGAAATATTCCACATCTACCATGTTGGAGAAAACAACCGTGGGTGGGCACAATAAAACACAATCATAATTGTATCAAAAATATTTAATAACTCATCAAAATTAACGCAATTAGGTAAAACAAAAGCTTGCCAAATTATAAGCTAAAGGGATCTACCCATTCATGAAAAAAATACGTGATTTTTCGAATTGGTAGTCTAGTCGGTACGCCACGTAGGTACCGACCGATTAAGCAAATGAAATCATTTCCGACAATATCCGAATTAGAATTCTCACAGCCCAAAATTATATATTAACCAGAACAGATTGCTTGTTTAATGACCAGCAATCCGGCAACTACGTGATTCAACAGAGCACGGCGGTTTACACGACAATAAAAAGCGCGGGACAACGCGCTCGCTGTCAAAACAAACACGACGCCATTAACGGATTCAAATGTTTTCATAGGCCGTTAAATGATGTCGAAAAACCTATTGAAATTAAACATTCAAATACTGTTCTCGATTACGACTTTTTAAACATTACCAACGTGTGTGCGTTTCGGTTGAAAAACTTCATGTGTATAATAACGGCAATTAAAAACGTTTCATTGTTTTACTGCCACTGAAAACAAATTTTATCTTGAGAGAAGGATACATTGAAAACAAAATGAGAATATTGAATTGTTATAATCTAACATTTATTTAACCCATTCAAGTTTAATTGTAATAGTGTGTGGTTGTGAAAATTATCGTTGTAGAAATAATGAACTCGGATGGAAGTCACCTTTTCCTTTTTTACACAAGTCGTATTTTATAAATTAAATAGCGTTTAGGATGACCCAGGGGTCATCCTAAACGCTATATATAATAATTTACCTATCAGGATAGGTAAACAGTCACATATGAAGTCGATAGCACTATTATTATAGACCTGTCGCCCTCACGCTGAAGGCCTGCTTGAATGCTGTTTCACGCCCCGCCTGAAACGCCCGAGATTTTAGGAGAGAAAACATGAGCTGGATAAGCCTTAATGAGGAAGGGAAAAGGAAGTGAGCCTCAAGTTTCGGGTCACCAGTGTTTGCATGGTATGCGGATGAGAATCTTTAGCCCCCTTTAGCGGTTTGGTAAGTAGACCTAGTAAGAAATATATTGCTTGTTTAACAGCGAAAAGTGCATTTTACGTCACTATAAATGAAAAGCGCGTCAGCTACGAGAATACTAAAAACAATAGTACCTACCTAGTATAACCCACTCTCTAGAGATGGTAAATAGGTACCTAAGACATAAAACTTGTAGTCATTTGTTTTCTTTGCAGCCAGCTCGTACATAACTGGAGGACAAGCTTCTGTTCAATTAATCAAAAGCATCAAAGACTCTAACCCAGCGAATGTAACAACAGCCGACCCGCGAACAATACTCGCGTCGTCGGTAGCGGCATATTTTTAGCAATAATCCAAATAGCTCAGATGAAACACGTTTGTTTGAACCTGATCTTCCGCCTGTGCTCCCGAGAGACTGCTTGTGAGCAATTAAAACCCGATGTCTGACTATGAGTAAACTTTTTGACGTGATGTTGAGGCGAGGGGGCAGTGAGAAGCGTATGCGGTGGATTCGGCAAGCTGTACACTTTTAGAAAGATGATAAAGGAAAGGAGTGTCTATTACCTATACTTCTTTCTTCTTACAATGTGTCCGTTTAGAGATAGGTACATTTGAATCAAGCATAAAAGTTATCTTATAATCGGTCACTGACATTCAAACAGGAATCCTTTTGGGAAGTTGTTTGGTCCTACCTAATTAATAAGTGAGTTAATATTATTCAAGTGCAAATGTATACTTATGTTTATTTATAAAAAAATAATTTAATTTGTCATATATACTATCAAATACTACAAGCTCCAGGTATGCTTAATAATATTACTCTGAAAAATCCGCGTCAGCCAACCAAATTACCGCATCCAAATCTAACTCGCTCGATGTACATTGCTACCGCATATAATTCTAATTTCATTGTAAAAATGCTTTATAAAAGCTTCAAAAGACTGTCCAGAGCCGTAATGATTACCGCACAGTGTACGCAGCTCGTCAGCTGCTGCGCTAGTTATAAATACTTCGTTGTATATCGCCCAAATATTTGATTGTTTTGATATTTGAGCGACTATTCAATAGAACATTAGCCAGTAGTTGGGGAGGTAGCACATTGATCCAATGAGTTATTGATTTTTGTTTGAGAATTTATACATAGGTACTTACGGCACTAAACCTAAGTACTTACATCTTCATAAACTTTACCATATAATGCCTATTTTATGTTCTTCCTTCTTTGTAAATAATGTCTGCTTAATAAACAACGTAGGTGCGGCCGACAAGCCCTAGGAATTTCTAAAATCCTAGCCATAACCATATTTATGGTTTAATTCGTTTATTGGATCATAAATTATAGCATACCATTAGAAATTAATTATGAAACATGTTTTTATAAAACAAAACATTTACGAGTAAAATGTAAATTTTTGAATTACAGATTTATTTTAAATTATAAATTTGATCTGTTTTTTAAGATTAATAAGAGCACCTGGAAAGTATTGTAGCCTATGTAAAAAATAAATAGATAAGTATACAAATTTTATGAGATAAAAGCTGTAGAAAGAATGCAACTGCACCTCCCCTACTGCAACGGCAAGTGCACATGATTGATTGATAGTTTGTATTGTTTATACCGATCCGATTGTTGTGATGTCCGACGAAAAACCTGTTGTTATGATGTGTGAAGGGATCATCAGCGAGTGCATTAGCGGCCGGACTGATGACTGACGATTGATTGATAGTTGCATCAGTGTGGTTCAATGATCGGACAAGGAAATGTTTTGAGGTGGAAATAGTAAAGCAAATAGGTGCGCAATTATGGACATTGCTTTGTACTTCTCCAAACAATCGGTCGGTTATTGCTCTAAAAGCTTTTTACGGTAATATAACCATGATCCATGTTAACAAGCGATTCAACGTGACTCTACCAAGGCAATCAATTTTCGAACTGTGAGTTAATCTTGTGGAATACCACAGTTCACCGACTATAGTCTATTTTTCACAAATCCAATTTAAAAATGATCCAAATGCATATAATGATATCATGCTTACACTAAGTTTAAAAAGGTACATACTCCTTTATTATATTATCTTTACATTTCTCTACAGAGGACCCAGTAGCAAAGCTACAATCACTTCAGATATTTTGTGAAAACACTGACATGTAGCATGGGCACAAGTTGTTAAACGACTGTCAACCTGTCTCATTCGTGTTCTACAAAACGCCTTGCCTAAGTTGCCTGTTTTTTTTTTGCAATCAATTCAGTAATTCAGGCTGCGTGTTAGGTAAGACGTTAGGTACATTACCTACGGTCTCCATTAACCCGATTGCACGAGTGTGGTCTAAATGTGGCTGTAATAGGCCACTTGAGTTTCGCTTGCCCAATTCAGAACCACTTCTTTGCGGTACTGGCGACGGCACAGGTGTTTTTTTTTATTCAATCGTATTTAACGGTACATAAGTAAATATAAATATACTTCAAAAGTATATGGGACACTAAAACCCATCTAAGCAAAATAAAAGTATAAGGTAGGTACTAAATAGGTAAAATAATCTTAATCTATAATGAAATGAAATGAAAATCTTTATTTTCAGAATGCACAGATTCCATAAAATGTTAGTAGAATTTACATAAAGATAATTAAAATAAAAATAAAAATAAAAACAATGTTAGTAAAACTTAATTATTGGGTTGGATATGGATGGACCTCCAGTGATTAATCATTGGACTGTCCATCTTGTCTGCAACCACCTTCAGGAGAGGACCTTCAGGATAATAATCACACTTAAATATTTCATACACTCAAAAATGCTTTTGGTATTAATTTTTTCGATATTTTACATTTTAAGATGTAACGAACGTTGTTGATGATATTTTTGAGTTGAATTTAAATATTAATTGCAGCATCTTAACTTGATAACTTTAAAAATACCATTTTACCGACTGCTCGAAAGCCAACTGTGAATGAGATTTTATGCCTAAAATATAAACAAAATAATGAATTTCAGACTGCATTTATGCGCCCGACCGTACAGTGGCGATTCTTTTGGCAACATGGTGCTTGTAGTTTTTGTGCGCGAGAGCGTCGTTATCGTAAATATCTCTGATTCATTACGGATTATTACGCAGCAGACCTCTCTTGTATGAGAGCTTACTTAATTACCATCGATGGGTTAGGGTATAGTTATGTTATCTGTGGTTAGGGTTAAGTACTTATTGGTTAATTGAATTCCACATCACTGCTGCAGATGAAATTCGCTGTACCATCATTTTATAATTTTATTTCATCATCATCATCATCAGCCCATATAAGTTCCCACTGCTGGGGCACGAGCCTACCCTTTAGTAGGGCGATAAGGCCTTAGTCGACCACGCTGGCCAAGTGCGGGTTGGTCGCCTACACAACCTTAGAATTTCTTCGTAGGTGTGCAGGTTTCCTGACGATGTTTTCCTTCACCATTAAAGCGTCGAATGATGGTACATAATTTTATCTAATATTCGTACAAACTTATATCATATACATAAATCCGTGCACCAAATTATGTCGTGACAATTTACTTATATCCAAAAAAATATTGCAAGAGCTCGGTAAACGAGCCATTAATATTACTTGAAGCTTGGTCAAGATGAGATATAATATAATACTGATCTAATTGTTAGAAATCCCGAAGTCAAACGAGTTCTCTAGAAAAGCACCGACAACTTTAAGGTAGGATGTAATTTCACCAATTTTCGTTTTGTCTTTGTCACCAATATGGAACTCCCTAACTAGGTAAAATACTTTGGCTTAATTCAGTGACAGATAATAACGGCCTAAATTACTAAAACTCTCCTTAGAAAAAACCTAACCTAAAGCTCCTACCGTCTCAAAAGCTCGTCCAGACCCAACCCACGTAGCGAGGACGACACTCTTTAAAAGTACGAGAACCGCTCAATACGGCGAAGATTGGTTATACGTGCGTCGATTTGCCTCAAACGGGAAAGAAGGCTAATCAAAAGAGATTCAATAGGCGGAAGGCGATTACTCGTGGGGTGGCCGATCGGGAAAAAAGTGGAAATAATTCGTTAATCACGTAATTGGACCGCGCAACCGAACCGGAAAACAAATTTCCTATTATTGCGAGGCAGGGCTGGCTTGAAACGTTGGCCATTTAAATTATGTAAAATTTACCCAATTTAACTTTGTATTTTTTATTGTTGACTATTACGTAGGGTAAAAAAAAATTGATCTTAAATATCGTGGAATCTCCGTCCTTGTTATTTTCCGCTTTTGTTTATTAGGTTTTATGCAAGCATTGTCATGATGTAATAAGTAGCAAACAATTTCAGATTTAAGTGTCTGTAAAAGCTCATAAAAGTGGAATGCTAGCTATTTCTTAAAGAGCTTTGAAATATAACAGCTTGATACAACCGTAACAGGGCCAAACCTGAATGCGGGTAAAGTTTTCACAAGGCATTACAACATCTGTTTGAATCGCAAAATTCATAAAAAACTGAAATAGGTTTTTTAAACTAAGTACTTACTTACTTCTAGCTATTGTAGTTGGAAAATTATTTTAAAAATATCATGTAGATTAAGGGTTCTGAAGCCAGATTATTTGGCAGACTGAATTGTACCTAGTTAATAAAATAAAGTAATTTACAGAGTCGAATAAAATAAAATAATAATAAACCAAACTACCCCCAATAATTTATTCAAGCACACCCCTAGCGGAAGAATTGTCGCCGACTCGTCGAACAGAAAGTGTAGGTAGATAATTATTATTAGAGCGCGACTCATTAGAGGCGATTGTCGTCCCGGGGGGAGTCCCCACCCGCCCCCCTCCACACCTGACCGGATAGCCGTTATTGGCTATAGCTCAGACACTCTACTTTTACAGGGTGTTCAAGGATATCGAAGGAATGGAAGGTTACCTATTGTCAGAATCATCTATGAACTAGCTATTCCTTTCTTTTCACTTTTACTGCTATTACCACTAAATACATACGCCTTTTTTCCCAAAGGGGTAGGCAGAGATTACTTACTTAATGACTACCTATATTAAGCTTTCGAAGATTTTAATGTAGTAAACTATTAAATTTAATATTTTAGTTTTTAATAAGATGGACGTGTGTTATTTTGTATGTATGTAGTGTTTTGATTAACCCTTTATGTGGGATAAAGAATGGACTGTATTATAAAATAGACGAAAGAGAAATGGGAGTAGGTCGGTATGCGGCGTGGTTGTCCAGGTTGAACAAATCCCCAATGAAATGAGAGTACGACTCACCTTTCCTCTGCACGGCAGATTCCCAGTCCCTCACGGAGGCCTCCGGGTAATTGAGGATATGCCGCACCACACACACCACTCTGTCCAAATCACTTTATAGAGAAGAAAAATTCGTAGCAATCTTCAATTGTGAATCGTTTGACACCGACTGTCAAGGGACTGTTTTATTCTTCCGCGCATTAGTCTGGTGGCGTTCTCAACATTCAAAGAGGATAGGTCCAACCACAAACTAAATACCAAACATACCCCCTACCGAAACCATAGTTATGGTTTCTAATATAATTTTAAAGATTATGTCATGAGCCATGAAAATTGACAACTAAAATTATATATTTGAAAGAAATTAAAAATACTTAGATTTTAAAGTTTAAGAAACTAGTTAGTATAGGGTAATGGACTAAGTTTATTGACTGGTCTTTGCAGAACACTCTTTTCAGTGCGCAAGGTAACGCAACGTACGACACCGTCAGGACCAGGATGTAATTTTTCTATTTTCCCCAATGGCCATTTACAAGAAGGGGCATTGTCTGTTTTAATCAAAACTAAATCTCCAACATTTATATTGGTGGATGGATTGAACCATTTTGCTTTTTGCTGAAGTGTATTTAAATATTCGTGGCTCCAGCGTTTCCAAAAAAGTTGAGAGCACTTCTGTGCATACTGCCACCGTGACAGTCTATTTTCGGGAACTTCTTGTAGATTATACTCTGGTAAAGAGGTTAAATTTCTGCCGATTAGAAAGTGTCCGGCAGTCAAGACGTTAAATTCATTAGGGTTGTCACTAGCTGGCAGTGGACACAACGGGCGCGAATTTAAAACTGCTTCAGCTTTACAAAATACAGTAGTAAGTTCCTCAAACGTTAAGGACTTTTCACCTACGCTACGTAATAAATGATATTTAGCCGACTTTATGCCAGCTTCCCAGAGTCCACCCATGTTAGGAGCACTTGGAACATTAAACTTCCACACCAATTGTCTTTTGGCGCAACCATCAGTAATGTCATTCTCGTTATCACGCATAAATCTTTGAATTTCAGACAAATGTTTACTCGATGCTATAAAATTGGTACCGCAGTCTGAATAAAGTGCCGAGCAAAGACCTCGACGAGCAACAAAGCGATCTAAACAAGCGAGAAAACATTCTGCGGACAAAGAAGATAACACCTCTAGATGGACTGCTTTTGTAGAAAAACAGATGAATAATGCTAAATAGGCTTTAGACACTTTAGCATTCCGATTTAAACTAGTTTTAATTAGGAATGGACCACCGAGATCTACTCCTACGTGAGCAAATACTTTGTGGGGTAACAACCTGGTAGGTGGTAACGGTGCCATCTCAGGTTGTAACAAAGACGGTTTGCATTTAAAGCAAGTTTTACATTTGGATAACACGGATCTAATTACGCTACGAGCGGATGGAATCCAGTAATTTTCATTAATAATGTTTTGTAAGGTACGCGGACCTACATGTAAGTATCTTTTATGTAAATATTCTATTAATAATCTAGTAAATTGACTATCCTTAGGTAAGAGACGTGGATGCTTAGCATTATAAGGAAGTTCAGAATAACCTATACGACCCCCTACCCTGAGAAAGCCAGAGGCATCAATAAATGGAGATAATTTTCGAAGCGAAGCTACGTGTTTATTATTCTCTAATAGCTGTAATTCAGATTCATAATATGCACTCTGAACTAAACGAATTAACCTGTCCAGTGCTTCATTCAACTCAACTGTCGACAAAGATGTGGATATTCTATCCTTATTTTTTAATCTTAAAATCCAAGCACACGATCTTTGTAATTTAGAGAAAGATGAAAACAGACTAAACACTCGTATACAAAATTCTTGTTTAGTTTCTTGCAAAGAACTATTATTTGAAGCTAAATTTACTACTTTGACTTCTGGTAGTTTGCTATTATTTTCGATAACGAAAGTAGAAATAGGCCAATCCTTATAATCCTTTTTCATCCAATCTGGTCCGTATAACCAATTCGGAATACAACTGATAAGTTGCGACGGAACGCTCCGCGGGAACAAATATCTGCTAGGTTATCTTCACTACTAACATGACGCCAATAATGAGGAGGTAAAACTTCTATTATCTGTGTCACACGGTGACAAACAAAAGTTTTCAATTTATATGGTTCCGTTTGTAACCACGACAACACGATTGTCGAATCTGACAAAGCAGTAATTTTGTTTATTTTTACTCGTGTAAAAATATCACAGACAGATTTTATTAATTTACTCAACAAAACAGCGCCCATTAATTCTAAACGCGGAATTGTTACGGGTTTTATAGGAGCGACTTTAGATTTGGCGGTAACTAAGCGAACTTTTAACATTATTCTCACGATCGCGACTGATGACGTAAACGCAGGCAGCGTAGCCACTAGACGACGCGTCGCAAAAGCCTACTAAGTCACAGTCCGATTGCCCCGGTAATAACATATGACGTTCAATGCGTATCTCCGCCAATAATGGAAGCTCTGAAATATAACATTGCCAAGTTTTACTAATATTATCAGGCAACTTTTCATCCCAACCAATACCTAACTTCCAGAGATCTTGCATTATTAATTTAGCTAAGAAAGTACATGGCGAGATAAAACCCACGGGGTCATATATAGACGCTAATAACTTCAGAACTGATCGCTTAGTAGAAACGTTGTCTGTTTTATTTACTGAAAAAATAAAACAATCTAAAGTGGGAATCCATTTTAGACCCAATACCTTGATACTACTATCGATATCATCTTTGGTAAATGTTACAGAACCTTCCCTGTTCTCTTCAGGAACTCTCAACAGTAAATCCTTGCAGTTACTCATCCACTTCTTTAAAGTGAAATTTGCGCTTTTAAAAATACCTATTAATTGGTCCTGGACTATACATGCTTCTTCATAAGACTTACAAGAATACAAAATGTCATCCATATATACACATTCACGTAAAACTTGAGCAGCGAGTGGAAAACGTTTCCCTTCATCTTCCGCTAATTGGTGCAGTGTGCGAATCGCCAAAAAGGGTGAACAGCTAAGTCCGTACGTAACCGTTTTTAATTCATATAAGTCTATGGGATCGTTAGGCGAATACCGAAACAAAATATGTTGATAACACCTATCTTCCTTTCTTAACAATATAGCTCGGTACATTTTGCAAACATCACTCACTAAACAATATTCAAAAAAACGGAATTTTAATATAATAGCAGTAATGTCAGGATACAACTTCGGACCAATCAATAAATTATCGTTTAACGAAACGTTGTTGCTACCTTTAGCTGATCCATCGAACACGACACGTAATGGAGTTGACGTGCTACTTGGACGCAAAACACTATGATGTGGAATAATGTATTTACTAGGAATCTCGCCTTGATAACGTTCCATGTGGTCAAGATTTTCATATTCACGCATAAATTCGTTATACTTCTGATGTAACTCAGGAGTACGCGCAAGTTTACGCTCGGTATACAATAACCTACGTTCGGCCGCGGCGCGGGAATCACCCAGTGGCGCGGGGTCGGTTACGAACGGTAGTGGTACAACATACTGCCCGTTCGATTCTCGAAAATGATTATTAACAAAAATATTCTCAGCAAGTTGGTCCATGGAACTAACGACAGGTGTGCACGGCACTTCCTCCATCTCCCAAAACTTATGCAATATTTTATCTAATGAACATTCCTCATTATCTGAGACACATAAATGAAAATTTTGGGAATTATTCTCGCTGTGAGGTATTAATTTACCACTTACAACAAAACCAAAAACAGTCTCAATTACGCTTGGAATGTTTGAATTTATTAATGTCGGCTTACCCATGATAAGATCTGGCACTATGTCATTACCCAACAAAATATCAATTCGCGATTTTTTGTAGAAAAATGTATCTGCTAGTTGATAGGAATTATATTCATTAATTACATGTTTAGGAAAATTGACATTAGGCATATCAGATGAGACCCTGGATACTACGACCAAGTTGACATTAAATGTAGGACTGTCTGAATGTTTTGGTTTGATTGTGCATGAAATCATCCCTTGATTTTTCACTACGTTCCCACCTAGACCATTAATAGTAAATGGGCATTTTTTACGAAGCAAACCTAACTTCTGAGCACACTCTGTAGTGATGAACGAACTTTGAGCTCCGGAATCTAAGACTGCACGGCAGTTTAGATATTGTCCATCAATATCAGTAATGTGCATAAGTGTAGTTCCTAATACTACACCGTATTTATTTTCATCTACACATTGAAGTGCGTGATGACTCGTTTGGTCACTCACGGAGTGAGAAGAAACGAGCGCTTGCTGCGTGTGTATCGGAGGCGGTTGCACGGACGAAGTACTAGACGGCACGGCCGCTGCGATTTCACGTTCCGCTTTACCTGCATCTTGATGCAATAAATAATGATGCGACAAGTCACACACTCCGCAAGTAATTGTACTTTTGCACAAATTAGACTCATGATCGGGTTTAAGGCAATTAGTGCAAAGCTTCAATGAACGGACACGGTCCTTACGCTCAACGACGGACAATTTACGAAATTGGTCACATCGATATATCATATGACTTTGTTTACAATGAGGACAAGTCATGTTTAGATTAAAGTTATTATTATTACGATTGTTACTATTTTGAACACGTGAGCTAGTAAGTACTGATCTTGAAGACGATGTCTTATTTACATAATTACTACTTTTATGCGTATTGGTAGGTTTAGGTATTACAGAGGTGTTTGGCGAGTTAGAAAGTGTATGTTCTAGAACTTTTACTTGTTTGTTTACGAAACAAATAAGCTCGGAAAAAGTAGGTATAGAAATTTGATCCCTACTTTCCTCAAATAATTTTCTTGTGTGAGGGTCTAGCCTTTGTAATGCTAAATGACAAATTAAGAAATCATCCAAGTTTTTTATATTCAAAGCTTGAATAGCTTTTAATGAATAGTCAAAAGTTTCAATAAATAATGTGAGATTAGCTGTCGTCTCTCTTGTAAGCGGCGTAAAGTTAAGCATTTTATCAAAGTACCTACACGCTAGAGTTCTGTTATCGTGATATTTGTCGATTAAACTTTGCCAAACAACCGCGTAATTAGCAGATGTAATAGGTAGTTGCTTCACTATATTTAAAGCTGAACCTTTAACGCATGACAGTAAATAATGAAATTTATCAATGTCTGAAAAGTTTCGATTATGAACTAAAGATACAAACGTGTCATAAAAGGTTGCCCAATTTTCAATTTGCCCGTCAAATTGAAATAATTGTATTTTAGGTAATGCTGGGACTACTAAATCCTTTTTTACTGAATAATCTACTATAGGTTTATCAGCCTTGTATTTATTTACGATTAATTGACACGCATTGTACATCTCGTCGAAACATTCGAGTTCACTATTATTTATTTTTGCCTTCGGTTGTCTTTGTAATTCTAGTTCGTATAAATCAAAAATGGCCGTTTCAAATCGCCTACGAACACTTTCCATATCGGAGAATTGAACCAAAAACGAAGGTAATCGATCTAAGTCGCTCTCAATATTTCCAGACATATCATACAAACGTTGCATTTTAATAAAAAGATATTCTTTTTTTGCTAACATTATATTTATTTTAATTTGCAAATTTTCGCTTTCCGCCATTTTGATGTTCGGCAAACTACGTACCTAACAAACTCGACAAAAAGCAAAATGGTTCAAATCAATTAAGGAATTAAGAAGAAATAAAGAAGAAGAAATCCAGCTCGATTGACCAGAAATGTGGGATAAAGAATGGACTGTATTATAAAATAGACGAAAGAGAAATGGGAGTAGGTCGGTATGCGGCGTGGTTGTCCAGGTTGAACAAATCCCCAATGAAATGAGAGTACGACTCACCTTTCCTCTGCACGGCAGATTCCCAGTCCCTCACGGAGGCCTCCGGGTAATTGAGGATATGCCGCACCACACACACCACTCTGTCCAAATCACTTTATAGAGAAGAAAAATTCGTAGCAATCTTCAATTGTGAATCGTTTGACACCGACTGTCAAGGGACTGTTTTATTCTTCCGCGCATTAGTCTGGTGGCGTTCTCAACATTCAAAGAGGATAGGTCCAACCACAAACTAAATACCAAACACTTTATTACTTTTATCTTAATAATAATCTTGTATGTTTTTTTTTTCGTTAAACCACACCCTATGCTATGACGAGACTCGGAGAAGTAATTCAGCAAAATTGGAACTTAACTTTTTATTCTAACCTCAAACTAGAAAGGGGTTAAAGTGACATTTAAAATTGGTTCTGTAATTTTCAATTGAAATGGTGGTTCTTGGAAACCGTGATCGTTGTTTTGTACAACTTCCACTTTTGAAAATTGATTGATGGTTTTCAGAAAAAATATCCTTCCTTATCCTTAATACCTTTTAGTTCACTTTATGCTATCTTACGATATCGCTTGTTACATACTGATCTTTAAAATGAAATACCTATCTTCACTTCAACATTTTACTTTCTTTTTTTCCAAACTGACATTGATGGCTTTCACCCCTAGAGCGTTTTACTTCTCTCTCAGTACGTGGCTTCACGTGTTGAATCCACGAATGTATAGTAAGACATTGAATTAGGTAAATTACCCGTTCGACCCCATTATTATGTTATCTTTCTAGCAGTTAAACTACAGAATAAAAAAAAGTTAAGTAGCCAGTCGTAACTCATAGCAAAAAGGCAAACACTGATAAGTCTGGAGCATCTATTTCGCCAGCTCCTGTGCAGTGTCACGAGATAAGCCGAGGTGAGGTGAAGTGTCCGAGTTGAGAACACTAGGTATGTATCGATTTGTCGTCGATCGATATCGATTACCATATTTGTTTTGGAATTCGGAGGTTGGTAAATCGTACGTTCCTAATTTTTAATGGATTTAATTTCAAATTGGAATCTGCTTTTCAAAAATGAATAAAACATCTACGATTTAACCTTTACTTACTTTGCATCCCCAACACAACAATTTCTACTAGATTGGTTTCGCTGAAAGGTTTTTATCGACTTGATTCTTATACGAGTAAAACGTAACATGGGGTATTTAAGCGCAATATCCAATTGTTTATTCAGATGATTTTACACTTTCCTACCGATTTATTTATCCTGGATATAAAAAATGATCTCCCAAAAGTACCTACTCACTAAAGTAAAGATCAATAAAATCAAAATATCGCCGTTCCATAAATCACACTCGGAAAATTCGGCGATAAAATCTTGTCCGTACAACGGAAATCGGATAGCAGTTAACTTGTATTTATACATTTTTATAACTATTTATGATTTCCCTCTGATTTGCATCATGGGCCCGAGTCAATGGGCGGAAGGAGTGTGAATAAACCTTGAACGGATCGACGTTAAAGTTATGAAATTAACTAATTACGCAGTTAATATAAGCTTTATCAGGGCTGCAGTATATTTGTGTTTGTCTCATTACACATGTTTATCAAGAAATTTGCAATTCGGAAGATAATTTTAATTGATGGCTCAGTGACAGAACACAGACAGTTAAAAAAGGGTCGATGGCCGAGTGGTTAAGGTCGTTGCTTGCTATGCGAGAGGTCGCCAGTTCAAACCCCGCCAGGTACCAATGTGTTTTCAAATTTGAAATTCATATGTACCATCATTCGACGCTTTAACGGTGAAGGAAAACATCGTGAGGAAACCAGCACACCTGAGAAATTTTTCAACGGTGTGTGAAGCCATGTCAGAGGCCTACGGGCGGCTTGAAAACTCTGACACTAGGTTGTTCATCAACCATACGATAAGAAGAAGAAGAAGTGACAGAACGTTAAAACTGACTTTTTAATTAAATAGGTACATACTTATGTAATCAAATCATCTGATCTGAAGCAAAACGCCAAATTATTTTTTATTTATGATAAATTTTGCTAAAAATACCAGGGTTTTGTTCCAAAGACTTTGTTTGCTCGTTTTAATTACCAGATTAATTAACATCGAGCAGAGAAAGTGCAAGTGCACATCCCTGGTGCACTCTGAGCATCGCCGCTGTAAGTGCATAACCCATTGGCTGCTATCGGCGGCGTCTGCGCTTGTCTCGAGAGCAGGTCGGTGAAATATTGCCACCGACAAGTGCACCACTTACTTGAGACATGACAAAAATAAATGTAAGCCACTCTCAATCGATTCTGATTTGACATGTATCGATGTAAGTACCCTTCAATGCACGACGCATTGTTTAATCTTCGATTGTATGATTTTAGACTTTCGCGTTCCATTACACTAAATATTTGTCTTTATGGGTCTACACGCGTTATTAGGAGTAGCAAATACATAGCTACTTACTGCCCGACGTTTCGACTGGGTTACACCAATCGTGGTCGCGAGCGAACTGATTGGTGTAACCCCCGTGTAGACCCATATAGACAAATATTTAATCTTCGATTGTTGAGGAAGTTTAACAGTAAATAAAAGGAATTAGGTTTTTTTTTACAGCGACATTATTTTTTCCTTCGCGCGGTGAATTTATTTGTTGTCTCCACTACATAACTCCTTTTTGGATAGAGTTAGGAAGACAGTTAGCTTTCCCCATAACGTACTCCTTTCCAATTTGTCCTAATCTATTCTGGTTCTAGCATGAAATAGACACTACAGCGGTAGAATACGCATTATGTAATGAATATTATGGGATTCTTATTGCACCCGTTGTTTAAGCTAAATTAATCTTCTGAATGGGTTAACGTCTCTTATTAGAAACGGTGTTGTTCAGGTGCTCTTTCGGTAGCGCTATAAGTCGTTCATAGGGATCTACTGAAAATCATTGTAATTCTTTTGTAATTTCGGCCTTGGATTTTTAATAATACTCTTGCACATTTAGATGTTCAGAACTATATTGCCAGCGTACGCCTCGGGCCGTAACATTCGCTAATACCGCACAAGTGTTTTGAGCGCCTATCTGTTGCGTAACTAATAAATGCTCTCTATAATAGATCCAATCCAGTTTGAGTGCTTGATCGATTGGTCTAGACTTAGCTCTAATGGAGGCAATGTGGGTTTAACGGCTATTATGAATAAGTAAAGCAACAGTTACATCTCACTGGCAGCGCTAAGAGGAATTGATTCTCATCATAATATGTTGGAGATCTATGTATGACTGGCTTGATGGCACATTTGGTAGTGACCCTGTCACTTACACCAAGGGTCATAGGTTCGATCTCCACGCAGGACAAATATTTGAGTGATGAACATTGGTAGGTATTTTTCTCGATTCTAGGTGTGTTGTCCTTACTAATATTATAAATCCGAAATTAACTCTGTCTGTCTGTCTGTAACGCTTTCACGCATAGAGTATTGAACCGATTTAAATAGTCCAGAGCCTGAGAAAGGACATAGGCTACTTTATAACCGACTGGGCTATAAAGAAGTAATCTTTTACCCGTTAAACGTCTCTATGCGGACGAAGTCGCGGGCGGAAAGCTAGTTTAATATAGAATTTATATTTTTCCACATGTTTGCTATCGTCCATAGTTGTATTGTGAGTCTACTGGGATTGAGAGCACACAAGAACAAAGTCCCAACACTTAAAACATATTTTTTTAATTCCCAATATAGTCTTAACTCTCAAGTACAAATCATCTCTCCATCAGCATGTCTCATGACTTTAGGCTCGCTAAATGGGAATGTTACCTATGTTAGTGTGCACATTAGTCGCTAAGGGCGCTGATTCGATCCCACGTTTACGCTCTCGATGAGTATGACCGCGTAAAACTTTTAAGTAAGCATACTGTTCTTTATAACCCTCTCCTTCAGACAGACAGGTACAAGTGGTCGTTACGGATTGACAATGCCCTCTCCCTGAACGAACGCATTGAGCCCCTGAGCTGAAGTCATCTTCTTCTTAGTCGTATCACTCTTGACAGAGTGGTCGTGGTCATCATGTAGTGTTGGAGACGGGCGCCAACGTGCGCCTTACGATGTCCCGCCATTTCTCCCTGCTGGTAGTCATCCTGCTGCACTCGTTAAGTGAACCGCCAATCACGGACTTTATTTGGTCGGTCCATCGCATGGGTGACCTCCCGCGCGGTCGAGAGCCTTCCACTTTACCCTGGACTACAAGCCGTTCTATCGATCGGTTGTCTCTCCTTGAAACGTGTCCAAAGAATGACAAAATGCGAGATTGTACTATGGGAAATAGACGCTGCTTAATGCCGAGTTCTTGGAGTATCGAGACGTTAGTGCGGAACTCTGTCCAAGACACACCAAGCATTCTTCTCCAACACCATATCTCTAGGGCGTCTATCTTTTTCCTTTCCACTTCTCGTAATGTCCACGTTTCAGCAGCGTACAAAAATATGGGGAATATAAGCGTGCGCACCAGTCTGGTTTTTGTGGTCTTAGTGATGTTACGATTCCTCCATACTTTTCTCATTTTGTCCATTGCCGATCTAGTGATTGCCATTCGTCGCTTTATCTCATCGATACATCCACCGTTATGCGAAATCAGAGCGCCAAGATAAATGTACGATTGGACCACATCACAGTTCGCAATTCTAGTTACTTCTGGCGAATTACTGTTTGCGCGATCAACAATCATCATCTTCGTCTTGCTGCGATTTATTTTCAGTCCGAAATCGAGGCCAACACGTTCCATTTTCTGGAGCAGATCTTCCATGTGTTGGATACTAGTTGCAAAGAGGGTGGTGTCATCAGCATAACGCAGATTGGCAATTTTGTATCCACCAATTTTCACACCGTCTGTCCAATCCTCTAGAGTGATACGCATTACTAACTCAGTGTATACATTGAACAAGAGCGGTGATATAATGCATCCTTGGCGTACTCCGGCACTAGGGTGAAAGCTTCCTGACAAGACGTCTTCTGTGCGTACCGAGGCTGTTCCATCCTCGTAAAGCCGTCTCAAAAAGGTGGACCAGATGTACAGGCGTGCCCATTTGCAATAATGTGTCCCATAACACAGGCCACTTAACCGAGTCAAACGCTTTTGAGAAGTCCACAAAGCAAATATACACCGGTTTGTTGAATTCTCGCGCTTTTTCAATGATCTGGCGAACAATCAAAATCTGCTCCCGAGTGCCCTTCCCCTTCACAAAACCGGCTTGTTCTGGAGCAATCTCCTTGGACAGGTATGTTTTCAGACGCTCATTGAGAATATGTAACAAAATTTTGCTGGCGTGAGGTATCAAAGCGATAAGGCGGTAGTTGTTACATTTCTTTGTAGAACCTTTCTTGTGTAAGGGGGTAAATATGGTGTGAGTCCATTCGTCCGGCCAATTTCCAGTCCTCCATACTTCGTTACAGATGGCGTGAAAAATTGAGAGCTGAAGTCATGATGCACCGTAATCGAATGATAAGGGCGAGGAGCAGGTCATTACACGTCCTTAAAACGCATTAGCTCCCTTAGCTTGTGAAGTGTGCAAGGAGTTTGTAATGGGTAGAAATGCCTATTTAGTCTCGCGATTGTACTGTAAAGGTAGAGTCTTTAGAAAAGAATAGATTAAACGTTATGTGACAAATTACAAAAAGAATTAAAAATTTTTTTTTAAATCGTCAATTGAAAGAATTTGAGTTTGAGTTAAGGCTTAAAAGATTTGAGTTAAGGTCGCGTCATCCAATCAATCATCAATGGCAGTTGGCTGTTAGTTCGCCTCACATTTATAATTTTCAGTGAAATGTCTTTATAGTGCGATGATCCCAATAATGTTTACAGTGAATGATCCAATATCTTTCGTGTCTGGTATTGATAATAATTGTAACCGCATAGTCTATGGTCTCTAAATATGAATTATGAATAAAAAGGAAATTATAATATTAAGCCAGCTCTACACGTTTTCTAAAGTTCTTGGAGATGTCAAATATCATCGTGGGAGCCTGACCATCTCAATGCCGTCCTGTGTGTCCGGGCCCTTGAGGATTTTATTAATTTATTACCGTACACTTTAGACTTTATCTGAGCAAGATTACGGTTGGAAATGTTATACGGTAGGAGGCCACTTGAGGGGCATGACACGATACCTTTTAGTGCCAACAAACGTAAGTGACTGTTTACTGAAAGTTTGGTTCAGATGCCAGTTTTATGGATTGTTTTGATTGTTTATGAGTTTGTTTTTTGTTCTGACTTTTTAATTTTTAATTTCGTTTCGGGAAATATATTTTTTTGACTGCTTGCTATAAAGTGAACAATAAAATTGAATGTTCAATGCGCAAAACTTTGTTACATGATAGATGCATGTTGGCTTTGTAAAGAGTAAAACTAACTAAGTCAGAGTCATACAATTAAACTAAATACTTTTACAGTCGAAGTTTTTTAACAACTTAATTAGCATTTTTTTAAATGGAGAATGTTTTGACAACAGAATGTGGGTAGAAGGTGGCATAGATCACGTTAAAATACGCATTGGGCTACACTGCACAGATAACGCTTAGATGTTCGTTCATTCGTTTTAGGACAAACAAACAAAAAACAATCTACTCTTGGCTAGCGGTGTAACCGACACCGGCGCAGCGAGCCGGGGGATTGTTCCGCACGCAAATCTGTGGACACAGTGTAATCCATCACCGATGTGCTCGCTTAGTGCAGGGGACCGGGGTAGAGAAGAGTCCAGTTATATCTGGGACTTTTTTAAATCTTTATTTTAGGGTTAGGTTGCTACTAACTTCCAAGGCCTTACAGTTACTCTTCATTTGCATCTGGGGTATTTATGAAAATGCTCTATTACGACATTATCCAAATTGTAATTTCACATCATTGACTATGTATCACTAAAAAGCACTATCTCTTTTACGAGTCAGTGTTAATTACTCGTATCTCAATGTTACCGTTTATAGCACTCGAATCATTTTCTCATTAATTGTTTATACTGTGGTATCATCTGAAAGAGATGAATTAAAGTTAAGTTATAATTGTAAACAGACAAATTGAAAACATGACAGCATATACCTGTATGTTTAGAGAATACTCAAAGACTATCAAGAATCATAATAAGCTCATACATAATTAATACTACAATAATATTTATCTATTTAAATCAGTCTGAAATATAATATTCGGCTCCTAGCCCCTGCACCTCCGCAAACAAGGGTGCTCTCGGATGTGCAATACAACACTTTAATGCTTCTTTTATTGTCTTTCAGGAACACTTCGCAAACTCCACGCGCTGTTTGAGCCCGTCATGCGAAGATGAGGGATGCACGATATTATCATCTCTAAACGCTGTTTGTGATGCGATAACAGCTTTTTATAACTGTATAAAGTTCGAGATTAAGCGATTCGTTCTCTATTAACTGGAAGGCTAACTACCTAACTGGGATGGTTTTTGGGTAAGCTCGATAATTTGGATGATTTATTGTTTATGTATTATTGCGTGTGTGCTTTTACTAGACTTTGAAATTTATGAACCAGCGTTTGGTGCCAATTACTTTTATGTAATAGTTGGGAACGTGTATTACCAACGTTATTTATTAAAATTTGACACACTAACAATACATGCATAAACATAACAAGCATAAATCACTCATTATATCTAGGACCTGATACATGCATCAGTATAACGTCATATTCGGTATTGCTTAAAATTTCCATAATTGTTTAATACAATGATTTACGGCAACCAAGCTGCCATTTACTATGCCACAATATTCATGTAGTTACGTAGGTTCTTGAAAAATATCTCTGCACGTACAAACTATACAAATGTACTTAGTAGGCAATAACGTATGCCCGTCTATTTGCGCGATGGGTGTTCCATTAAATTTGACGTCAATACAACATAAAAACTTTTGTGCGACCTAAAAACAAACATTTCGACATTTGCCTCGGTCCAGATTCGAACCCATGCACCCTTTCAGCTAATAGCGGTGTCGCCGGGCTCGCCGCTGGTATCGCGTTACGAGCCTTTATGAAAAAATCCGCGCCGCGTACCGCTATTACCGAGGAGATTCTCAAACTTACTAAAACTAAAAGTACGGTAATATTCAATTTAGTTACGGTACAGCGAGTTCGACTACGAATCATCTACGAATCGGTATCTTCTTTTTAAGCGGTCAGTAAGAGCTACAAAGTGTGCTACGACAAACTAGATTAGGTCGCGTAGCACTTGCCGTAACGTTACGAGTCTTGTAATAAAGTACTAAGTATTGTTGAATATAAAACTGTGCAGTATCGATTCGTATTCAGTCACGTCCGTGTGACTGTTATTTTTCTATTATCGCTCACGAAAGTCTCGAAACGACACGTTGCTATTAATTTTTGCTTCCAAATCAATCTATTATATAAAATCGTATATATATCTTGCTAATAAGCGAGATTATCTGTATTATTTATTATATTCTACATGTCATCCTTATTGAACGATCACTCACAGTTTCTTCATCCCCATTCGTCGTCGATGATGATCGTTGCGACGATGAACCAACCTACATAGCGCAGAAGATCTGGCACAAAATTAACGTAGCATCCCTATTAAATACTTATCACTGACGACAGCCACAGCCACGCCCACCGTTATCAGCTACGCGTTGTTCGTAGCACAGTTTGATAAGCGCTGGGCGGCGTCGCGGTGGGACGGCTATTAAGTAATCGCCGGATGCGACCTGTAAATACGCCCAGCGGACGGACAGGGGCGGGTGGAGACGGCGGGACTTCGATTTTTTTAAATTAGAGTGACAGTTGTCACACACCCATGGGTGCACTATATTAAACTGCATCTATGAATCAACTGAACCCTGACTTGGAGGGTCAACTAAGCTAAGCTCGTTTTCCTAATCCATATAAATAGTAAAGTCGTATTGTCGCTATTTTATTCGTGTACAAAACGAGTGAAGTGCAGCATACTGAAAATGTTAAATGTTTGGTAAAAGTCACCAATCTTAAAATCATTATCCTAGTTGGCATTTCATTAAAATGTATCCATGGCTGTATAGCAACAAGAAGGACGGCAATCAATTATAACACAGGGGTATGAGGTTATGTTAGATGACTGCTATAACAAACACTACTGCGTAACGCCTACATATAGAGCTAAATTAATTCTGTTCCGTTAAACAACGGAAAATCACATACAAACAACACCTGAATCATACTCTAAAGAAGTGCATAGTAATCGTAAAATAAAAGTAGGTAATCTTGTAATTTGTTTTTCAAAACATGTACAGCTAAATAGTGCCAGAAATTATGAAAACTGTAAAACGATGACTCCATTCTTTTTAACTTCCGCTCTAAAAGCGCCAATAAATTAATTAGAGCCACGTTAGAGACGTCAATCGCTTGTCTAAAATGTTATTTCTATCATACATCATCTATAGAATCACTTCCCTGACAGCAGACGACTATCATCCTTACGGACTGTCTAAATTGACTTAAGATTAGAAAATTCAGCACGCGTCTTTACGTCTTACACTAAAAAATTATGTAAACAAAAAACGCGTTATTTTTGTAGTTTTTAAAATATAAATGAGCCTCATTGAGGACGGGGCGTTCAATGAATTAGAAAAAGTGTAAAAATAGTGTTAATGGGCGCACGGAACCATTTTACGGGCGAATAGCCGAAGGAAGTGTCTTGACGACTTTTATCTGGAGTTTTTATGTGTAAAGAGGTTTTATATCCATAATTACGTGTTGTTTTAATGCTCCTAGAAATGAGAACGGATAATTTGACGAGAGTGCACGTGTGATGCGGGGGTGGAGCGGTAGAGGCAACAGCACTGGTTTTAATGCACTTCCGCGCAGTTTATACGAGCATAATTAATAATCCTAGTCGATAAATGTTCGCTAAAAACTCATTAAAGGTTCACTAGGACCAATTAATAAAACCAGAAAGTAACTAGGTAATTAATTGCTTTTTAAAAAGTACCCAAAACAATACGCTCTCGTGTTTGTGTAAAAGTTGTGAGAGCAATCCTTGTGTAACAAATCTATTTGAATGCATAATTGCACATGGGTACTTACGGTCCTTCGTTAATCAATGACGTCTTCCATAGCAATTTGTCAATTGGAGCCAAGACTTGTCTCGTTGTGACAATAATGGTTCGTCCGCTTTGAGTGGGCACTATGTTCGTGTTTTGCTGAGCACTAAGTTCCTGAGACCACCAGGGCTGCACTCAAAAAGCAATCAACCGACACCCTGACCCCTTACCCTTGACGTCACCTATTATCCGTCGCTGCGGGGTGGGGACCCCGATGGACACGCGTTTTTGCTAACGAGTCTCTTGCCGGCCATTCAAGCGGTTAACAGTTTAACTTGTCCACAGAACATAAACGTTGGGGTTGCGTCATAGTTTAATGTCTTCATTATGCTCGGGGAAGTTTATTATGCACGCCGGATAGACGACCGCAAAGATGTTATGGTGTGCAGCTTTTGAAAAATTCCATTTGGTTTTACTTCTTAACAATTTGTGGGTTTCGACTATGAAGCGAATGTAGACTTTATATTCGATCCAATCCGACGTTTAGTTCCGAGTATCTGCGTTTAAACAGACCGATATGCTCTTATAGTTTTTGTTTAGGTACTGACGGTTTACTTTTGTGGTTTGCTTTGTTCAATACTTAATTCGCTAGGCAAACAACAATAAGGTACTAGGGGTGGGAGCCATCCGCTCCCCCGCCAGCCCGGTTAAACTGAGAAAGCCTATCAGTCCTACAAAAAAAAAATAAGGTAACCGAAAATATAGGCTAAACTCTATAGAACAGAAAATTGATCTAAATGGAAAAATCATGGCAAAACTAAATCAGCGCCAGTCACATTTGTCTTACTCTGTCGCAATCTTCTAGTGTAAACCTTTTAATCCACGTGGTCGTTTGTCAAAGGGCACTCGAATTGTCTCAACCAAAAAAAAATAGCAGTGTTTTACGTCGTTGGTCTCCAGTGGAGCGAAAGTGTTGAGACCACCAACACTCGAGGATGGCGGCGAGGTGCCTCAGGCGACGCGCTAGTCTAGACGGGGGCGCCACTTACCACTGGAACTCGGTTACAAACGTTGTTATCACTTCACTCTGTGTCTATTTGGGGCGATTTTGATAAATGAAACTTGCTATAATCCCGAATATTTTCAGTTTACTAATGTGTGTATCCATGACAGTTGAAAGTTATACTGAAGTTATATTATGACAGTTTAAGTTAAGTGAAGTGACTGACACTTGTGTAAATGGCTATACAGAATCATATTCAATTTTACGAAATTTTTTTGATTACTGCAAATATGTAGTTTTACTAAGCTTGCCATCGACACTAATGGAATGAATGATAGACTCGAAAGGTAATTTAATAATTGCTTTATGTTATATATTAAATCATTTTAGTTAAAACTTTGTAAGAGTTAACTCAAACATTTCTTACACATTTGCAACTATGAATATTATAAACCTAATGTACGAGTAAATTACTTATATTTTCTGTTTTGTATCACAATCTGTAACTCGACCTGTCATCGCCTCCGACCCGTCTCGCCCGAGTACCGTAGTAGGGGACAATATTTGCGCAAATGTGTCCCAGTTTTTTCACCGTCTCGCCTCCTTTTAAGATGTTGTGCCTATTAGTTAAGTGGCGTTGCCAAATACTAATTTGCTTTTTCAGACGACCTTTTTTTTCGTAAAGGGGTAAACGTTTAAAAGCTTCTTGTGCTACTAATGGCTCCTAAAAAATATGGCGACAACATTGCGCGCCGGGAAGTACGTAGATTTTGCCGTTTTTCTTTATTATGGCAGTACATATTGTATACGTATTGTATTGTATAAAATGGTAGGTATATGTGAGAAGTAAGTTACTTGCCTATTTATTTTTTCGTTGTATACTTTCTAATTGTATTTTCCTTCTGTCGCGTCATCAAAGGTTCTGCCATCAAATGTTAAATCAAATGTTAGTTTCTAAGTTAGTTTATGTTCTGTAACAACTGATTTATGAGGATTTCATTCTCATTTATTGTTAATATATTTTGCATGCCTATGTTGGTGAAATATGCTGATCTGTATACTATAAATTTGTAACAACTTGTATGTAACCATATTTCTTGCAAATAAAATTATTTCAATTTCAAAAATTTCAAAAAAAAAGAATATCAGCGCCGTCGCGTCCTTGCGGCTGCTACGGCGCATGCCGAGGCAGAACCTTTTGATCATAAATATATTTTTTATGGTTTGACTTTAGCTTTGTATGTTTTTATGATCAATAAATATTTTCTTTTTATATTTCTATAATTTGATACCTATTTTTTATTCAAATTGATACCAGTAATACGGTAGAGTAGTTCGGCAATTGGTTTAATTTCGTGTTAGGTATGTACAGTCTCGTAAAAAAATTACCTAATTTTTTGATGCTATATTAATAGCAAATGTCAAGACCACACTTGGCCATTTACAAAATAAATAAATCTTACTGCTCCGCCTTGACACTTTGTGCTATGACAACTCTGTGATAATTTTGACCAATTAGTTATTTACATGAACAATGATAGTTATGGAGATAAATCACAAAATATTGAAATAATTCTCTACTATCGTTACCCCTGCATCATTCCAGTGTACGCTAAGAAGGTTAGGTATGCAATCGTCTGACTAACACTGCCATAAAACGGCCGTTAATTTCACATGCAGTTTTATCGCGATGGTCTCAAGATGAGAACCTCAAGTGATCCGAACCAAATGTGGCGCGTAAACAATGCTGGGAATGAGTTACCGCCTCGATCTTTTATTGTACGGCTGACCTTCCGGCGTACGCAATCTATACTCTTTGTTGTAAGAAAAATAACAAAAGCTGTTTGGAAAGTGGTAACTAACCGACAGACTCCAGTAAAAGCCATGATTTTTTTTTAAAATGCCTTCAATTAAAGGTATCGCTTACAAAAAGCCTTAATTTAAAGCATCATGATTAAAAACCAGCCCTTGAAACTTAGATTAAGCATTTTAATTGTAGGTACAATAGGATAAAAAAAACTAAATCAAGAAATGTAGGTAAGCAATTAAACCCTTAGTTTACAACCTACAGCTTAAGGTACCAATAATGTGATCGATTTTTTATTTTTTTCCAATGTGCTTAATTTGGCAAGTACACATTTATAACGAGTCTATTCTTGGTGTAACTATTTTTAAATGTGGTCTGATCTATTTTATAGATAAAATGACCCGCACTCGCTACGCTTCGGGTATATTATACATAAAAATACTTCATCTTAAATTCCTCTATCTATTACAAAACCGCATCAAAATCCGTTGTGTAGGTACTTTTAAAGATTTAAGTATTAAGATAGGGACAGACAGAACGCGGTAGGCGACTTTGCTTTATAATATGTAATGAAAGGATTTAAAGAGCTCTCGAGACAAAATCTTCAACATTAGTGTCTTAAAGGCTTCGAAATTCAAAATCACTAACAACTCAATCCGGCCCGTGATTGGTCGTCGTAATTAGTGCAGTGTCGGGTGTTTACCTGGGGACGCTTCCTGCGCACGTGCGGTAACGCGACGCGGCGCTAATGCGCGGGCGCATGTCGGCCGTTTATCGATAACGCTGTATCGATAACAACTATCGATAAAAATATTTTGTTTAATACTAACATGTTTTTGAGTACTTATAAATTCAGATAAATATGAATAGATATTGCTCGCTATTATTATCGTTATAGCATTATTTTTAAAAAAAGGAGGAGGTTCTCAATTCGTCTGTATGTATAATTTTTTTTTTATTTTTTTTTTTTTATGTATGTTCACCGATATTTTCGTCAATTATAGACGGATTTCAAAAATTTTTTTTTGGTTGGATAGAGTTCACTTCCGAGGTGGTCCCATTTTCACCAGTCTTGGATCTGATGATGGGATCCAGGAGAAATCGAGGGCAACCCTCAAATTTTATAGGGACATGTACCGCGTTTTGCATATTTTCTGAAGTCATATTGGCATTTGCTTCTGGCTATCATAATCTTATGATGCTGAGCTGATGATGGAAGGTCAACTCCTTAATAGTTATGAGTAAATAAAAGAATAATTATTTCAATACTGTATACATATTAAGACTACTAGTTATAATATCAGTAGTATTACAGGTGAGATGAACTAATAGGGTGAAAAAAAAATATGTAACACTAAAAAGTATGAAAAAAATTGTAAACAAAAAAAAACCGCCTTCAAAAACAAGTGCCAATCAAAATTTTGAGGAAAATGAAGCACTCTGTGCTTGTTTGTATGAAATATAAACGGCACCGCCTTCAACAACATATAAAATTCATACCCAGATGATTATTATAAATGTTCGTATTATATTATTTTGCAATTTTTAGTGAGTCGGGTTTTTGAAGGCGGTTTTTTTTTGTTTACAATTTTTTTTATGCAATTTTATATGCAGTTATAGTAACTCTCTACTCTGTAAAAATATTTTCTGGAGGCATATTATGTCTAAGCCAAAGTGAATTAATAACGAAGTATGACGGGTGGCAACACAAATTAATTGTATGTCGCTAAACCTAACTCTTTTCATGACTTAGAGTCTTCGGTTGATTAACACACCGCTAATAATTTGTGGAAAGGCCGCGAATGCGGCGGATACATACTGAAAGAAAGATAGATGCATGATAGCAGCAGAAAAATAGATGAAATTAAAAAAATCTTTTTTTTATCGACATTAATTGTCTAAGTCGCCCATCCCTAGTCATCCTGCAGAGAGGATGAGCGGTAATGCAGTGTTTACGCGCGGGACAATCGGCTGGAATCGAACCGGTTGACTCACGGGAGGAAGCCAACGCAATCCTGAGAATTACTCGCGCTAATGGCTTCTGGTCGACGGGTGGATTGCTCTTTTTGGGGCTGAGTGTACTCCGGGAGGATACTGTTTGGAAAATGAGTACGACTGTCTAGGTTTATACATTAAATTATCCTGCTGGATTAAGAAAGTCAGGTGAAGAGATTATAACAATATTGATTATTCCTAATGTTACATGGGAAATTCCTTTAATTCGTGTGAAGCGTAGATTAAAAATAAATCTCTAAGGAACACCCATAGTATTTGGCATGTGTGTTCGGTACATTTATGACGTTAATAATATCAGTCAAAACGTATGTATTTATAATGAAAATATTACACGTAAAAAATCTTTTACTATAAAAAATAATAAATAAATAAATCTTTATTAGAAACTATGTTTGGTTTATGTAGTCATTCTTCTGCGTAGCAAGTAGATACACCTATTAGGTGAGGTAAACATCCCTCTCACAAGTAGAGATAATCACCAGTGAACACACAGCCTTATCCAGATTTAAAATACGTATTTCCAGCACCGTACAATCTGTACAGTACAGGCAGGTAGAAAAGTGAACTGAATTGAAGATTGGAGCGGCGAAGTTCGTACTTAGCCAAGTGAGAGCGCTCTCGGCGTCTTGCAAAATTCTTGGAGCGGATGGCGCAGCTTCGCATTTTCATAATGTCGCCGCGCCCCGCCCGTATTCATATGATAATTCATCGCCCGTACCTTCGCTCAGTGGAGTGAACTTCTTGGGAAATTGTTTAAAAAATACTTGCAGAGCACAGTGTGTTTATTGTTTGGTTCCTACCAACTAGAGGGGAAGATTTCATGTAATAATTATGAAGGAAAATGCAAAAATTACCACATTTACTGTGGTCATTTCTACGATATCCTGAAATACCTGTAACTAAGTATCTATAATATTTTTATTGGATGTATGTGTGTAAGATCTTAATAATGAAAAACCTCCTCATCACTTGTGATGAGGAGGTTTTTCATTATTAAGATCTTAGTAATCTTAAACTTAGGTTCTACCTTGCTATAGCCACACAAATCAATTAAAAATTTTAGTGTATACTCGCATAGCTGTAATTTTGGATTATTTCATGTTTCCGTTAGTAGTTAGTACTAATAATATAATGCATGAAAGTTCGGTTTTTTTTTACAAAGTATTGGTCGAGCTCAATCTATTTATAAGTGCACATACAATGCCTGCATGAATAAAGTAACTTTATTTTTGTCTATATTAAAGTCCTCAGCCTCTCGGAGTAGTCTCCACACTTTTCTCCAAGACGCCCCAGCAATTTGCCGGTGATTCGCGGCATTCTTCCGAGCGCTCTCCGCTCCCAATCAGCCCGCGGCGACTCTTAGCAAATCATCGCTAACTTTTCCTTTAATCTGTAGCACTACTTGACAACTTTACTTGGAGGAGATGTACCCAGAATATCTCATATATATAATAACTCGCTTAAGAGCTTTCATTTGTTTTGTTGTTGCTTTTTTTTCTGGCGATTGTCCCTAACTACGTTTACCGACGATTATCGAATCTAAATAGACTAAGAGCTCGTTAACTTGAAATCAATACACAATATGTGCTATAGACTTTATGTTTGCTTTTAAAGCAAAACTTTAATTGCACAAATTGAAAGATAATATTCATATTTTACCTTTATTATCTACCTACTAATCTACCTATTACGGAATGGTACTTACGTGTTGACATCAGTTTATATTTTGTATGGTACCTTACCTATTAGCCTCCAAATGAGCTTGATTATGACATTTTTAATTGCTTTGTAAATTCGCAGTGTTGTCAAATATGCAGTAGTAAAAATCTAATAGGTATGCAATTTGTGTTTTTTTTTCCTATAGTGTCTATCCTATTTTTTTTCCTAACTGACATACGAAGATAGCTTGGAGTAGCCTCGTCATCATCACCTGTCTTTGATATCAAAACAAGAAACATACCATGTTTTATTAGATGAAAGTAGCACGCGCAGTAGGTAGGTACTTGAACTTTTAAGATGTTATGTTTGATCAACAATATTTTGATGGCCTTAATAATTTTTAATGGTTATTCAGATTCGCATGGTTCTTTATATACCTATTAAACATATTTCTTAAATAATTACCTAAAGAACATCTGATTTATTTATTTAAGAAACTTATAAATTCTCGTCAATGTAATAATTTATATTGTTGTTTATCACCAATATAAATTATCGCCCTAGTTTAGGGTAGGCCCGTGCCCCAGCAGTGGGGACGTATATGGGCTGATGATGATGATGATGATGATGTTTATCACCATCCCTGGCAACTACTGGTCACGAACCAGGTTTGTGAAAAATTAACTGCAAAAGACTATAAATTTCAATGTGTTATATCAATCGGGAGAATAATAATAGGGGGAAGTAGCAACAACGAGTATACGATAAAAAAGTGTTTTAAAGAATACACAGTTTAAACCATATTATTGCACCTTTATTAAACTATCTTTACTATTTACAAACGTGCAGATTTACCAACTACTTAAACATTCAACCGGTAAACATATTTACAACATTAAACCTAACATCAACAATTCTACTAACTACCTAAATGACGATGAATCTTTGGTTGCAGTTCATATCTTTGGTTATAATTCACACAATCTTTGGTCTGTTTGTACAAACTAGGTATGATAACCCAGATGCATTTAACTTTTCTATAAGAAAAGAATGTCTGAGTTAAATTTTTCACAATTTGTCTTCTATTTATATACAGAAATAATATCTATTAAGTATCAATATAGCACGATGCCTACGTCACATTGGCTCTTTATTTCATTTAATTCTCAATTTCAATGTTACTGGCCATGCTCTCGTTACTGTTTTCGTTTAAATCAATCGGACTTTTTAATTTCTCATCTGATTTGTCTTTGCTCTGGGAATTTTCACCGTAATTTTTTTCGCTTTCCGACCTGGGTTCGTTCTGACTTCTATCCAAATCACACGGCAGCGGCATTCCGAACGCAGGATGTCCGGGGTAGTACATGTAGGAGAGGGGCAGGTTAGGGTAGTTCACTCCCAAGTGGGGTCCATAGAGGGACTGTAACACTGCTTGGTTGTACGATTCTTGAATTAGCGCTTTGTACTCGGGGTTTTTCGCGAAGTCTACGCCGTAGACACCGGCGAAGTGCTTTAGAATCGGAGATCCGTCTAAAAGGTTCGGTGAAGCGAAGAGTGCTGGGTTGATTCCCTTGCCCAGGATTGGTGTTGAGTAGGGTTTGATGTCGGGCATGGGTTGTCCGCTGTTGTTGACGAGGACTTTGACTGCGACTTTCCGCGCGTGGGAGGCGGCGGCAGCAGCCGCGGCCAGCATGCCGTTCTCCTGCATCTGCAGCTGCTTTCTCTTAGTCTTGTACCGTCTGTTCTGGAACCAGATCTTGACTTGGGTCTCTGTGAGTTTGAGTGAGACGGCCAAGTCCGCTCTTTCCGGGCCGGATAGGTATCGTTGTTGGCTAAAGCGTCTTTCTAGCTCGTAGACTTGTGCGTGCGAGAAGGCGGCTCGGGAGCGCTTCTTGCGCGCGCCGGCGTGCGGGTAGTCGAGGGCGAAGGGCGAGGGCGGGCGCGGGCAGCCCTTGGGCTCGTACAGCAGCTTGTAGCCCAGCTCGGAGCCCGGCGAGGAGGCCGGCCGGCGCGCGGGCGAGCCCGTCGCCGACGAACGGGAGTCGTACTCGTCTAGAACAATACGAAACATTTATTGGTTTGTTATTCTGCTGTCTCGGGTATTCGGGGAAGTAAACTGTTGTTAAAAGTAGGTAAGAAGTCTGCCAAAGTTGTAATTCTCATTAAAAATTATAGAGTTGATACGAGTATGGCTAACAGGCATAACCATTCGAAAAGTAATGCGAAAAGCTTAAATGCGACTGCTTAAAACCTATTCACAATGTAATAATGTAAGGTGTCCATTAGGTAAATTTAACTATTGACCGAAATGAACCGGTACTGACGGAAACATCTTTATTTACAATTCACAAATGTATTAATAACCTGTAATCGGAACACAACTAATGTGCCCAAAGTAATCAGTAAAAGTTAGTCGCAACTCGCACGGAACTCATTAGGGCGCTCGCACCGCACAAATCAATTAACCGTCACGTGACGGGCCACAATGGATCCATTACGCAAATTGTCGCCCCGTTGCCCCGTCGCCCCGTTGCCCCGTCGCCTCGTTGCCCCGTCGCCTTCACTGTCCTCCCGGAGACTCTTTAACCGCGTTTCCACTTAGGGACCAGTGGGGCTACCATGAGTTTAAAACTTACGCGCTCGATATCGCCTACGTAAATATGTCTATGAAAAACTTGTACAGCGCCGCCTGGTGGTTACGCGAAGAACTACAATCGGCCATATGAAAAAAACAACTCGATAGGTTTTTAACGTACGTAAGTTTACGATAGCCAACTCATGGTAGGCCCTCTGTAGCACTACCATGAGTTAGCTATCGAACTTACGTAAATACATTAAAAACCCATCGAATTTTTTTTTTTCATACTACGGATTTTAGTTCTTAGCGTTACCTCTAGGGGCGCTGTACATTTTTTCATAGACATTTTTTACATATTCGATGTCGAGTCTGTCACTTTTAAACTCATGGTAACGCTACTGTTTGCAGACACATTTCGCCCATCAGTCATTTTTTTGTGAAACAATGTCGCTGGACATTTGTGTTGTTGACAGTTAAAACCGAACTATCACTACTTATTATAAGTTCGAATGTTTGTTTGTTTGATGCTCTTCAGAAAAAATAACTGCTGCCATAGGAATTCAAAAAATTACATTATCATTAGACCGCACTACGTTCATTTCGGAACACGGAGTGGTACCCATCATAGACGTATATTTCGTGTCATCTTATAGAAGACACGTTTATTTCATGTCATCTCATAGACACGTATATTTCGTGTTATCGCAACGACACGTATATTTAGTATAGATCGCAGTGATAAATGTCCCCTAGTGTAAACGCGGCTTAACAGTGTTTTTGCGTGCCGTTAGCCCTATTGTTACAAGTTTTCAGCCATTTGTTAAGTCGCCTCAAAGCGGTTTGTTCTCGGAGGTGGCTTTCACTAATCACTGTAGGTGCAATTACCATTTTCGTATCTGTGCCTTTTTGCTCGTAGACTTTAATTATGAGTTTGTAATCAAAACAGGATATACTTAGTGATAGTGTTGCTCAAGATATGAAAAATTATGTACGTTGTGACTAATTACATTGCTAGCAAATTTAATCAGTCACATTTTTGCCATTTAATCCTAGGTAAAAGAAGTTCTAGGGTATGGCATAGCCATGATTGTTCTATTAGTCGAAATTATTTATTATCAGCCTATAATGTAGTCCACCCCTGGACATAAGCCTTTCCAAACACTCGCCACTCCCGTCTATTCGCTTCGCTACTACTTGCAACTTTAACTGATTAGCCAATGACAAATCAATATTTGTCAAACCGTGACTTTTATAACGATTCGCGACACGCACAAAAAAAAGAAGTTAAAGGGCGCAATCAAAACCCGGGCTAATCAAAGAAATTTACATAAAACGCTCCTTTTGTGAGGCGTCGCGGCACGCGGACACCTAGTAATTACTAAATTGAATGGCTGAATAGTGCTTTTAAGCGTCATCACTTATCGTAATGGCGGTGTCGCAAGCAAGCGTAAGTGGCGACGTCGCGGAGCGGCACGGGGCATTACAACACTATTGTTGCCGCGTAATTATGGACGTTAGGGGTGAAACTATGCCACCGGGGTCATTTTTGATTCTAATTGTATGGCCCCTAAGTTGCCACAAGCCACAAAGCTGAATTTGTTTTTTTTTTCTAACTATCTTACGATGATGGCTTTGAGTAGCCTTGTCATCATCACCGGACTTGCGGTGGAGCGGATGGCTCTCACCTCTAACTGAATTTTTGAAACTACACTAGCACCTTAACGATTATTAAAATGGCAAATTGTTACTATTTCAATTATTCATTGTAATGGTAAATAACAAAACGTTTTGTTTGTTCCCATTATTATTAATAGAAATAACCTAAAGTATAGGTAGTACTTTAAACTATCAAAGATGACCTATTTGGAATTGGATGTCGAAAAATTATGATCAAGCTAGGACTCTTCCAAAATCTGTAATAAACAAAATCTTCCAAAATGTAAAAAATTATCGCAAGTAACTTTCAAATGCTATTGTCGCAATAATGGGACGATCGAAATCTTCCAATATCTCAATAATGTCCTACAACCGATTTGAAATAAAAACATCCATTGCACTTAATTTGTTAAAACATTAACACTAATTTGATCGAGCTCAGAGATCTCGTATTAATATCGACGTAAACTGTCAACAACGATTAGACTAATATTGTTTATACGCAATTAATAAAATTACATGATAGACAATAAGTACCTACTTACGAGTATTCTAAATTAAATCATTGCATTTTAGTAGTGACGTCGTATGCTCTACGTCATAATTTTTAAGGATTGTAGTAAACATAGTATTTCGACGGTCCCTACGTATATAAGGACATGTAAAAAAAGTGTTTTTTTTTTTATTGCATTTTTCGCAATGATTTATCTTTACGCATACGCCCATATATAATTTTTTTTCTAAATATTAATACTTTTGCCAATTTAAGGAACGTATAAGAGAACAAGTGTGATAATTACAAAGAAGCAATGTCGTAGATGCGGATATCTATACATATCCTTTTGTACTCTGTTTTAAAATGCGCGCCAAATCTAGCGAGCGCGGTCATGTCAAACATAACGTTATTTACGGGAGATTCCCCAAAAAACGTGTCGATTCGTGTTCATGTGGTAAAAAGATACAAGTTCTGATAAATTTTTTTGGAATAAAATAAGAGAAGTAAAAATTGAAGGGGCTCACCCAGACATTGTTAAATTTAAATACAACTTCTCCGAAGAAAGCTATAGAACTCTAAACTGCGAACATAACATAAAAAATACTAGGGGAGTATAGAAGAAGGAAAATCTGATTCTAGAGAAATTATACAAAGAGGCAATTCCTATCACTGAAGTAAAATACAAAGACTTAAAACATTTATGTGATACAATGATTATTCCAAAAAAGTATCATATTTTCTATAAGAATCTTAATCATGGTAAAGAAGAGAAAGGTCAGGCAGGATGAAGAAGATTATTAGATTGATTACCTCTATGTGCTTTATTTATAAAAATTGTGTTCCTTTTAGAACAACACTACATACAATTAGTAGAATAAACCTGTGATTCTTTTTTGTTACACATACTGAAATTACTTAATAATTGTTAATGATAAGAGAAACTGTGGTTCACGATGAGACAATAATTGTAAGAATAATAATCATCTTTATTATTATTATTATAGTCTGAATAAATACATACATACATACATAAAATCACGCCTTTTTCCCAGAGGGGTAGGCAGAGATCACTTCCTGCCATGTGCTACGGTCCTGGCACACCACTTTCGCTTCTTTCACATCTATCAATCTCTTCATGCATGCTTGTAGATTACGGGTACTTGACCCTTCTTCAAACTTTGGCCTATTTGGTCATGGAAGGTCTTTCTTGACCTTCGACATTTCCATTTATGCTTCTTCTATGTTTCCTCTTCGTTAATCCTCTCCCATTCCTCGTCTCAACATGACCAAACCATCTTAGCATACCTTTCTCAACCTTAGTCACTACATCTTCTTTCACACCACAACGTTCTCTGATTATTTCATTTCTAATTCTATCACTCAGTTTCACTCCTAGCATACTTCTAAGTGCTCGCATCTCCACTGCGTTTATCCTACTGTCGTGCTTCTTCTGCCATACCCAACTTCCGCTTGTACATTAGTGTCGGGGTCAACACTCCCCTTTGAACCGCCAGATGTGCCTTTTGGACCCTTTCTGACAGTTCACAAAGGTGTGCAGCGCTCCGTCTGAATAAAGCTGTGATTATTTTTGTTTCACATACTGAAATTACTTAATAATTATTAATGATAAGAGGAACTGAAATTTACGATGAGACTACAAATAAATATAAAAAAAGTTAATTTGTTAGATGATTTTCACTTAAAAAATAACTCTTTAATATAAAAACTTGTACTTTAAATAATTAATTAATACTGAGACTAAAATAAGATTTTATTTATAAACCGGTGTCTCAGTATTAATTTTATTATGGACTTGTCTTTTTTACGTTTGGCTCTATACTTGTGCCGTATTAAACACTAGCAACGTAAAAACAGACATGTGTCCATTAATGTATAGTTTATACTTAAGGATAGCTATCTAAAGATTTTTAAGGTATGGTTTTGAAAATAATGACAGTAATTTATATTTTCATTAAACATTGACTTGAAAAATAATTTAATTTATTGAGTTGGTATTACCCAAGTATATACAGATATCTTAGATTTGTCTTGTATTTTTTCATTTTGATAACAAAGTAAAAACGGTCAACTGTCAGTTTTATCAAGAAAATCGATAAAAATTAAATATGTACCAATACCGTTACAAACTTCCTCAAACTAATAAAACTTTGGAGTAAAAATATTATTAAAATTGTTCATACCAAAATTTGTAGAGAGATTTGAACCTTTATCACGCTCTCCTGTAAACCTATGTTTTTGACATGTCGCTTTATACGTAGGGACCGTCGATTTATTATAGGTACCTATTACGTCAGTAGTACTTTGTTAAATGATTTTTTTGTGACGTAGATACGACGTAATTGAATTTATTTGTGACGTAGGTATAAGTATATTAATGTCGTCATGATGATTTTACTTAAACTATCTATAAAGTACATTAATAAGTAATTCAACCCCCATGGTAAAAAAATATCGCTACTCTTTCTTTACTGAAATCTTAGTACCATAAAGTTTCACACTAATTAATTTATTAAATACGATCGAAGTAGGTACTCGTGTAAAATATATGAATAAACTACGTTACATTAGTACCTACCTACTAATGTAACGTAGTTTATTCATATATTTTTAACAAAGTCATTTTTAATTGTCTACAATAGATTGTGTGTAGTCAGTGATAAGTAAATAACGATAATGCGAAGGGTTCCCGCGGGTTGGACTTGCTCTATTACACCGCTATTGTTGCAAGATTATAGAGCAGAGAGGTCGCTATGGGAATAGGCCCTTAGGCGTCCATTGGCTTAACAAATATTGCTGTTGTTATTTTATCTACCTATCTATATTTTTTTTCGGTCTTCATAATCATGGAACCTTGACAATGAAGACATAATGATTAAAGGATTTGATTACTTGGTGTTTAGAGATGGAAATGGAAACAGGTGCAGTGCAGATAGTCTGTACTGCTTCGAGTATGGTGTTTAAACAATTATTAACAAATAGATATTGTCAATATTTTTAAAGTGTTTTATGGGATAGTAGACTTAAAAAATAATGTATGAACCCAACATCATAAAACTTAAAAATCTATAAATATACACACCATAATAATATAATACCTATCTGCTCCTCTTACTTTTTAAACTAACCTCAAGAATAATTAAAAATTAAGGATTCATTAATGTGACAGATTAACAACCATTAAGACAAATAGTGAAGTTGAATTCAACGTGAAATATTTATTGATTAGGATTTACTGGATGCAGTTTTAGTGTACATTTTATTTTAAAATCACAACAATTTCCAGAAATGACGGTCAATAATATAAAAGTTTTTAGGCGGTCTTCGCTACTTGCGATCTCTTCCAGATAGGTAGCTCTCAGAAAGAAATAGGTATGTCAGTTATTGATAGAAGAAGTTTTAAAAAAATATTTAAGGCATCTAGCAAAGAAATAGCTCTAAGGAATAAAAATTAAATCTAATTAGAAAAAAAAGGGAAAACTCACCGGATAATTCAGTGACGGAGTAGTTGTTTTTCCTGGACATGTCCAAGGCGGCTTCATCAGCGTACTCCCGGTAGCCGCCGCACTCCTCGTAGTACTTCAGGCCCTCCAGCCTCTCCTTCCGGTCCTCGCTTCCATAACCACCCTTACCCAGGAAACCCTTCGCGCCAAAACCCTCATGGCAGAACCGTCCTTCGTTCTCCTTCGTCAATATGTCGTTAATAGAAAACGGCGTCGTCAAAGTCGTCTTCTCACACTCTTGCAACGTAAGGGACTCCTTAAAATTCTTCAACTTCGAATCCATTTTTAATTTTCCACATAAGACACTTCACCGCACGCCTTGCCGCCAGAGCGTTCCTCAAACGAATAAACTTGTGTGATAGATCGCCGCCCGCTTGATGGGCCCTAAGCCTTAGACAGAGACGGGGATACAACTGAACCCAAACGTAACCGCGGGTTGGAAGAAGATAGGAGTATTTGCAGAGTGTCGTTTTTTAAAAAAGCACGCGAGTAGCGTAAGTAGTGGGGATCGTTGAGTTTTTCTTGAAGATGTTTACGTGAATGCGATTTGATCGCTTAGGTCACGATGCGGCCGGTGATGCTGCAGCGAATTGGTACATGCATGAGTTTAGCCTCTCTAGTGTATGAGGGATTGTTTATGCCTTTACCGCTTTATAGGTATTGTATGTCGATTTTAAATAACAACATAATGTTTTAGTGCTACTAATATTCAGGTATACAGTGTAACCTTAATATAACGAGACTCAATATAACGAATTTCTCGATTTAACGAATTTTTCGTAATCCCCTAGAACTATCCATAAAAGTTAATATAAAATATACCTTTACATTACGAACACATTTATCAAAACCCTTTTTATAACGAATTTTTAATCATTGCAGAAAATAAATGGAAAATATTATTGACCTCTTTTTAACGAATTTTTCTACCGATAACCTTTACATAACGTATCCTATCAATTATTCCCACTTAGTTGTACAATAGTAAGTTGTAAAATAGTAAGTCTTGACAGGTTCAGACACGTTAAATTCTTCGTAAGGCGTCGTTTGTCTCAGTAAAGTAAACCCTACTGTTTATAACGGTTGTAAGTTTTAAAGTTGCAAGGGCTGATAAATTTTTTACCTTGTTAAAACGAATTGGAGTCCAATCTAACCTCTATATAACAAACCTCATTGTAACAAATTACGCGGTATAACGAATATTTTGTAATCCCCTTGAGTTTCGTAATATCGAGGTTGCACTGTAGTTACCACAAAATAAAAAAGCAAATAAATTGGGATATTTATTCCTAAATTGATTTATAAAGTAGGTAATGTAGAATATTTTAAGTAAATAATAATAATAAGTTAATAATATGTAATTGAATTTTGTAATTTTATTAATGTTAACCCATTGGCCGTATTATTATCAATTTCTGCTTGCTTACTTACATAATGAATATGCAGCAGTTAATTTAAGTACAACTTTCAATTTTAGTACGAGGCCAATTCTCAGTCACTCCACTCACGTTGCACCGCGTAGCATCCGACTTCCTTAGGCGCCCACAGTAAACGCTTTGCTTTATCTGTAAGTACCCGAGAAGTGTCTATCTGTCCTTCTCTCGCCTACTATTCACGCTCGGCCCTAGCCGCCCCGTCTTTTTCCCCCGTTAAAACCCTATTTAAATCAACCAATCAGGTGCGCGAGGCGGCCGCGGTTGACCAATAAAAGGAGTGGCTGAGAAGTGTCAACGCAATTTTCTTTTATATTTTTCTGGCCGGGAAATGAGTGCGACCTCTTTAGTCGTAATAGTTTCTTGGCGGCCAGTTTGAGCACGTTTTGAGTAAATACGTACTCTCTTCAAGAGTTTTGGTTCCTCGTTATTCAATGAAATAAAATTTGTAATGTTACAAAGAAATACGAAAACAAAATGATGTTCCTAAGAAATGGCTTATAACTTCGTTATTGGTACTTATAATAATCGACAAATCCAGTTTTATTTGTTAAACTTAAACAGAATGGTCAGAATAATAAAATTTATTGCTTAAATGTAAGCTCAATAAACATAAAAATACAGAGTTGGCGTTTAAATAATATAGAGTAAGACTCTTTTATTCTAATGAAATAATAACGTAAATTAGTTTTGTTATTCGTTTCAATTTAACTTGAGGTATGTCACGTTCAGTTAGTCTATTCTAAATGCCTAGAGTCACGCAAAGATTTTTTGTGAATTTCAAATTCAAATAATTTAGGTACTGTATGAAGGTTATATCTTATACATGGCAGATATAGGAGAATCTTGCCAGTGCGAATTAAAAAAAATGCTAAGGATAGATTTTTTTTTTCCTAACTGACTAACGATAATGGCTTGGAGGAGCCTTGTCATCATCACCGGGCTTGCGGGGGCGCGGATGGCTCTCACCCCTAATCTAAGGATAGATTGTGTGCTCATTTGTAGTGTAAAATTAAGGTACCTTTACCAGAGAAAGCTGTAGCAATTGTTTATACTTATTGTACCTACCTAACCGTTCTTGTGGGCGTACGAATGGCAGTCAATTGAGTAGGTACGTCCTGTAGTATCAGTAAGTAATATTTAAAAACAATAAACTCTGAATCAAGATCCGTGATGTAGAACGACAGATTTCTAAATATGAGAGACTGTATATAAGTAGTTAAGATTTAAGACAGTTAATTTTGAACTAAAAAAAACAAATTTTACTTATTTAACTTATTTTAAAAACTTAACTACTACTAATTTAAGATGAAGTACCTATAAAATACTAACTAAGGAGATAAATACCAATGAGCTGTCTTGTAAAATCTTGACCATCTATACCTTAATTATAAACAGTACGTAACAGGAAGTACCTATCCATCATTCATTCGGATATAATTAACCTTAGCATTAAAGGTCTACGTCATTTTACTGTCGCTAATCCTCTAATGATTTGTCAATAATATCTAAATTAAAAACAGTAAGCGACCGGAAGTACCTATCCATCCACTCATGATGATATGATTAACCGTAGCATTAAACGTCTACGTCATGTTATTGTCGCTAATCCTCTAATGGGTTAACTTTCTTGCGATGACGTCAGCATCGTGACGTAGAGCACCCTTCTCGATAAAGAGCGCGTTGTGGCCGAGACAGATTTGATGGGCGGTTTATATTTCATTTAGATGATGTACTCCGCCGAGTGGGTATCGGATGCCGTCGAGTGGCGCCACAGACCACACAAGCGGGAGACTGGACATAGCTCGCGTTTGATAGATCCTACGATTCAACTTTGGCCTGATGGCTCATTGGATAGAGACACTGTCTCTTGTTAGAAAAACATAACACATGAAATAGGTACCTGCAGTACAGTATCGACGACATTATTCAGAGCTATGATGACGTCTATGTTAAGTATGTGTTTTGTTCACGAAAGTTTATTCAAAATTGGTAAACAAATTACTTCACTACATATAATTCTTGCCCGTGCATAGAGTATTCAGTACTACATTAGGGTTAGTATTTGATAACGTCTTGATTGATTTATTTATTTATTGTAAGTAAAGAAAAACTAACATTATTAAACAGTATGCCATCCACCTCAACCGCCAGTCAACGTTTCGTTATTCAATCAAACAATTTCCCGTAAAGAATCCAAATACTAATTACCTTAATTAATCCCGTGTCTTGTCTAGCACATATCAGTCTCTACGGGCGTGTAAGTGGTCGATCGAAGTGGCCGCAAGTGGGGTATTTGCGGCCCAACACTGAGCGATGTTAGCCGCATTTATGTGCCATGTCTGAGTGGCTACCGATCGCTCTGCGGCCGAATGGTCCGGGTTCGGTAATGAACTCGCTTTGATGTCATTTTATATCGGTATCATTACTCTCATTCGATGTAGTAATAAGTTGTGATATATTTTTTTTATTTTTTTTATAATGAGCTAACAAGATGACCTCACTCCACCTGATGGTAAGCGGTAGTGAGATCCAAATATGAGGTCGACAGGCACAACATACCATATTGAGCCTGTCGCACTCACCCTGAAAGCCGTTTCACCCCTCCCTCCCGGAACATCGATATGAGAGGGAAAGGGGACGTGAAAGAGGAGACCACTGCTGCGGCAACAACGAGACAAGGTGTGGAGTCTCGCATTGGTATTGAGCTGTGCGGGTCGGAGTTGGATTATATTCATATTAATATAAGTATAACATACCTTGTCCAGTTACAAATTATTACCCATTCTGATTGCATGATCGACTGGTTCCTTCTCCTGGCTTTGCTTAACAATTTAGATAAACACTTTTTATGGGTAAACAATCAATTTAGATTCAGTGAATTTATTTAAGAATGGAAGAGAAGAAAGTTCTACACCGAACAAAAGTTACCTAAGCTCTTTAATTAGTGTAGGTATTAGAGTATACCTATCTGTTTATTTATTTGTATCAAGGCACACCAACAAGAAAAAGAACAAAAAATCAGCATATCTAGTCTTTAACCTAATTATGTTCGTTCATAACCAACTAGTGACCGTCTAAAAATACAGAAAAATCAAACGTTTACAGAACAAAGAAGAACTATCAATTAGGTACGTTCTGACATTCAACTCTTAATCAATGATTGTACGTACTTAGTTTACCAGCGCACTTCAAAACTCATTAGTGAGCAAACACGGTCAAAACAAAGCGATTCGAAACGCTTATTGAATTTTTGAGAGTTCCCGTGATCTTAATGGACTTCCGACTTCACGTCCGGACAGTGTAGGAGGGTGAATGGGATCGGAAAGAGAGATATTAAAGTTATTACATTGTTTTTACCTTTTAATAGTTAGGTTTGGTAGTATGTAAGGGAAATGTACATTTATTGTTTTGTTCTATCTTCAATAGTTTTCGCAGCGCAGGCGACGTAAGGAATTTTTCAAGTCTATTTTTTACACCTTGGGTTACATTATTGGAGTTTTAGTAAGGATCCCTAATTTTTTTTAAAATATAATATAGCCTATGTAACTTCTGAATAATGCAGCTTTCTAATGGTGAAAAAATTATTGCAATCGGTCCAGTAGTTTTTGAGTTTATTCATTACAAACATACAAAAATACAAAAATACAAAAATACAAAAATACAAATCTTTCCTCTTTATAATATTAGTATAGAGATAAATTTAGTTAAAAAATATTATTCTTTAATGGTCTTTCTTAAGTTTTAATAAATAAACTCCATTTAAAAGATTGTTGCCTGATAAGCATTTTTCAACAACTAATAGTAATAATATGGAAATCGTAATAATTAGATACGCAAAAAATATTTCTGAATCTGAAGTAGATTTGTTGGCCAATCTTACCTAAGATTTGCGACTGACGTGAGTTCACAACGGCCATTCTTAAGATCTACACTTTATTTTATTTGACTCCATAACATAAAATGTATGATTGCTTATCTCACATAATATAATATAATAGAATACATAATATTTTAACAGTTTCTTCGCAGATAGACTACTAGTGACCCGCCCTAGCTTCGCTTCTGGAATTTAATACATAAAAACCTTACTCTTAAATCCCTCTTTCTATAAAAAAATCGCAGCAAAATCCGATATATAGTTTTAAAGATTTAAGCATACAAGGGGACAGACAGATGCGGGAAGCGACTTTGCTTTAGCTTTATACTATATCGTGAAAATACATAATATCTTTTAACGCCACCTATTAATGGGATTAAGAAATAATTACTTTCAAATATATCATATAGATAGCGCTGTACAATTATAAAAGAGATTCTACTACTCCATAACAGATGGCGGTAGAAGCAATAAAGCACTCACTTGAGCATGCTGGGTTAGTTTTGAGCAAGAAATAATCTTGCTTCTCGCTGCTAGATGGCAGTTCAGTGCAAACAAGGATAAAATAAAAATATTTAGTCCATAAGAAAAAAGAGAATTATTTTATGGGTTAATGTATTAATTTTTAAGTAAATTTATTAATAAAAAAGGTAAAAGGTTTAAAAGTTAAGTACGATTATCCAACTGAAAATACTGTTAATAAATTATTTTATAATATTGAAGAGTACACCATTTTACATGTCAATAAAAATGAATCCTGGCTATCATCAAAACCTCCCCTATTTCGTTCCCCTGACAGAAACCACATGTTGTTTGATCGGCTTCGGCATCAGCCCGTGTGTAATTGATACGATAATCGTCCCTGTTGTGTGTGGCTGAGATTTAAACGCTATTTCGATCGGGCGTGACGGGTCGGGGTCGTGACTTCTGAAAGTGAGTGAGTATAATAATATATTTCAACGGGGTTAATGATTATGAAATATAACCTAGGTACATACTTTCCATATTACGTTTCCCAACCAATATTTAGTCTTATTCTTACTACTCTCATTATAAATGTGAAAGTAACTCTGCATGTCTCTCTGTCTTACTTTTACGCCATTACTACTGAACTGATGTAAAGAAATTTGGTAGGTAGTCAGATAGTCCGAAGACTGAGAAAGGACATAGGCCACTTTTTAACTAACTTCCCTATAAGGAAATAATGTTTTGCGCAAGAAACGAATTCACTCGGACGCGGATGGAGTTGCGGGCGGACCTACCTTTAATATGGTTAAAATTACCTAGGTACAAAATGCAGAAAAAGTACGTTCTACACTTACATGGTATACAAGGTTACAAAAACATAAGGTACATGTGTCATCCATATTTGAGAGAAAGAAAGAAGTAAAATTAATTTATTCAGAGCATTAGAGGCAGATTTTAGAAAATCATAAAAAAATCGACTGCTCTGAATATTGTACACTGAACGAAAAGTCAGCAAAACATTTGTGTAGCTTAAAATTTTTAAGAGCTAGTAGGAAGATTCATCTCAGATGTATTCGCTATGTGCGGAGTGGGTGGTGGGGGACGGCAAATCACGATGTGACAGAAATGTGATATAATTCTGAGCTTTCATGTGTCAAATTGCTTTAATTTCATAAATTCCCTTGTATTTGTAAGTAAAAACCTTACGTACGTAACGTAAACGATGCAAATTCAATACTTATAATAATATTCATATTTTTGTGAAGTAAGAAAATCACTTGGTATAATATACACACTCACTTTATACAATTTTTATTTATTTTGTGTTGAAAAACTAGTCGAAAATCTTTATCAAAACATCTAGTTGCTATGATATGACATATCAAAACATCTGGTTGCTATGATCTCAAGTCCAGAATAGTTGTCGCCACTAGGGGCGCTATCATCGCGCACATAGCGAATAGTGCCTGCGCAAAAATAATCTAATTTTAGAACCATAAAATTTACGTCGAAATTTTCCGCATGTTTTTGGGTGAGTTATTATTTTAACTTAAAATTTTAAATTTACATTAAGCTTTATTAGCATTAAAAACAACAAATAAAAATAGTTAGACCACTTTTCTTCAATGTTTTGATTTTAGGTATATGTATAGGTTCCTCGAGATTGTAAAATTGCCCATCTAACATAAACCATTATGTCTCTTCATAAATTACATAAATATCTTAGCCATTGTATTGCTGCTACTTGACGACTTTTACTGATTTTTTTGTAATTTTGTGGGATGTTTCAAATATTAACCACGTATAAACACAGACGAAAAATATCAAATCAATCACGCCAAATAAATCGTGAAATTCTAAAGCGTTTTTCGTGTATTTTTTTGGCCGGCGCCAACAGCCCGCTAGCGCCATAACTCGTCGCACGCGGTGACCCCGCTTTTTGTGACCTCACCCCGAATGTGAAATCTGACCCCAGGCTTCATTGTCCGAGCGGATCTCAGATGTCTATTTAAGTTTGATTTGTAATTTTATTGACCTCTTAGATTTACTAATCATCTTTAAATTACGAAGTAATTGATGCCTTTTAGATTAAGTCTAGAAAAAAAAGTAATTTAACTAATTATTATTATTATTAAAGAAAACTATTTTAACACGTGAAGACACTAAATTAATAATAATTCATCACGGGTACTCTTTTGGCAATGACATATTCTAGACTCTTGGTGTGAATGGGGTTATGCTTTTTTTATATCATAAAAATCAAAATTATTTATTAATAGGGAAAAGTTGTTTTTTTATGCGTGTTAAATATTTAATATTCGTTATACATGCAGAGTTAAGTGACCAGTATAATTACTTTTAAAAGTAAAAATAATATTTAACTGTGAACTGTAATGAAAATAATTTATATTGAAATACATTTTCTATTGTTGTGAATATGTAGTAAATATGTAAGCTTACATTGAGATGGTTAGCATAATATTTTACTTTATCCTTCCTCTTGGTTGGAATACCTAGTCCAGTAAAACACATTCACATTTGGGTTATCTATTCGCTAACATCAATTAGATCACGTTCATTTTACTCTGTTAAATGTTTTGTTTTCACGTGCAAAACATTATATTTAACTTTTTATCTAGTCTTTAACCATACTTGACCGTATACAGTTTTTTTTTAATTTAGTAAGTAAGCATGAGAAATTCAGAAAAAACTTCCATCGCCAAAATATCATAACCACTTACGTGGTATTTTTTCAGTCGAGGCGTGTAAGGGCGGGCGGGGGCGGGTGCGGGTGACAAAATGCCAATGTAATTTATTGGCGCCCCGGCGCCGCACTACCGCCGACGGGTTTTTTGGAGCCGTCGAGGAAAGACGTGACCTCTGTGCTGGTGCCATGATAACGTGAAATTTAAAAATGTTTTGGTGAAATTGAAACTTCAGATTTTCGGCGCTTGTGGGTAACTGTCAATCTAAGTGTACTAGAAGAAGATAATTAACAGTAAAAACTAAAGTTTTTACAACAAAACACACTAAGTAGTAAGTAGGTTACCCAAATATCATATGAAACGCCTTCAGGCTGAGTACGACAGGCTCAATTTTGTCTATTGTGCCTGTCGACCTCATATTTGGATCTCACTACCGCTTACCATCAGGCGGAGTGGTCATCTTGTTAGCTTATAAAAAAATTAAAAGACGTAATATCCAACCGATATGAACGTAACTCATACTAAGTATTGTATTTATTCTGTTGATTTTATTTGTTGAAATAGTGAGTTTGATCAATACTTACGAAGGACGATCAATTTCTTACGTAGGAAAAAGTATAAAGAAGAAATAAGTATAGCAAGGCATTGCAGGCATAAGAATTAGTCGTAAGTAATTACTCTGAATATAAATATTTAATGTCATGTTCACATTTTATCAAACTTTCAGCAATGTAATTTCCAATCAGGTCCAGATTAGCTCTCCAGGTGGTAAAATCGCAGTACACACATAAACATTCATAATATAGACATCGGTGTATCGCTAGAAGAATGATCAAATAATTCGGAAACCGTGTATCATCATTACTATAAATACCGATCACATTAGAGCTGCCGTCATTATCCGGGGAACTCTGCGCGGGGTCGGGCCGGCGATTAGTACCAGACCGCGAACATTAAACTGTGCACATGGACCGACACCGATAACGCTGAGAAACGCGCCGAGCGAGCGCGGCCACGGCAAACGGTGCCCGCATGCATGAGGAAAAACATTCTACATAATCATCAGCAGCAGCCTATAATGTAATCCATTGCTGGATATAAAGACCTCCCCAAATGCTCGCGTCTATTCTCAAGACGCAACTAACTTCTACCAAACTTTTACGAACTAAGAGGAGTAACAGCTATCCACTTCTGCGCAAGTCCGGTGATGAGAAAAAAAACATTTAACATAATAAGATCTCGGTGTAAAACAAGACTGTTTTAGGATTGCGCTGACCACATTGGACCATTCGGTGTCGACAGATAATATGCATGTAGTTATTAGGAAACTTTTTAAAATTATGCTGACCAATCAGTCCGAATAAAAACTTTGTCAGTAACAGCCTCATGTATATAGTGGTCAGCTGGTGGACACTGACCGCATGGTCTGCACGATTCTAAATCCCGCCATACATAAGTTACTAAATTGTCCAATTAAAAATGTCATGACGTTGCTTACACCTGTATTACTAATATCAAATATAAAAGTGGATGTACAATAAAATTGTACATACTTACTTGTATTATATACTTGAATATTTATCAAAACACTACAGGTACAAATACTAAAGATATTCTTGCAAATATTTGACCCAGTAGGAGTTGCATCTCATGACTCCTGCATTAAGGGACACACCAAATGCGCGCCAGTCATAATGTAAAACTCTCTTTCTGAATTCTTAGCTTACTTTAAAAAAAACTATACGTATTGATTCAAGAACATTGCCCGCCAGTGTACAGCAGCGTGGAACGGGAGTCCGCCGTCCAAATAAAAGCTAACGAGCGCCGCTGTACCCCGCTTAGTAATGGCGCACACCCGACCGACATCGAGGATTTAGAAAGAAGAAATTAATCTTTTTATAATTCATACATAATGTAAAATTTTACACGTATGGAATTTCTACTGTAGGGTATCCCGTGGTTCATTCAAATACCAACGTAGGTATTTTCTTGTAGTTAACCTATAACATCAGACTACTGGACAATGTTCTCTATTCTATTCTTGGCGTGGACTTGTCAATACCTTGATAACTGGACCTTATCACGATTGTTCTTGCCGTGCGAGACAACTATGTTTTTCCAATTGAAATTTATATGTACGCTTATGCGACGCTTTAACGCTGAAGGAAAACATCGTGAGGAAACCTGCAGATCTACGAAGAAATTCTTAGGTTGTGTAGTCAACCAACACACACATAGCCAGGGTGGTTGATGTTTTGATTATGCTGATGATGATGATGATTAATTTGTAATTACCTCACTCTCTGTGTCATGTGTTCCCCTCATAAACCCCGCGTTTCAGGCGGGGCGTGAAGCGGCACCTATGCAGGTCTTCAGGACGTTTAATAGACTACATTCTGTTGTGTCTGTCGACACACGGCCTTCTTTCCATCAGGTGGAGTGAGGTCTCTAGAATATTGGACATAAAATAATACCAATTCAGGTCCTTGTTCGCGACGGCTAATTCCATTATGCCGTTCGTCGATGCGCCGGCGCGTCGGTCTATCGCCAGATCACCTCCGGCCGCGATAACCTTAAAAGCACCACCAATATTAATACATCACTCGCCCACGTGCGCCATGCGCCATCGCCTCCGACTCGATACCGATCGGTGATTTTTATTCTGTTCAGCACTGAATCATGGCGTACAGGTCAGGGGTCTTGATAAGGCGTCCGACCGATTTCGGCCATAGCGGCCGATCTCAGTTAAGATCAGCCAAGTGTACAGGACATATTATAGTGCACAAGTACACAAGTGCACTCTCAGTTCCCTTACTCTCAAAGTTCGGTGAGACAGCAATATGATATGACCGATGAGAGATCAGGCGCAGGATCACCGGCTTAACGTGCTATCCGAGACACGGGCTCGCATCCGCCGACTTCCTAACTCCGGGCGGAGTAATTTCTTCTACAGAAAATCTCACACTAATTTTGGCCGACCCCGAACTCGAACCGGAGACTTCTCGATCCTTTACGCAGCGTTTGCTACCAATAAATCAACGAGTTTCTTCTACTTTACAACCTATTGTGAGCTTGACCACAAATTTTCTATCTCTGCCAATCAGTTTGGAACCCATGTCAAGTCGATATTTTATAATGTTGAGTTGCATCATGTCGACTAATGTACGTTTGTGACTGATTATAGAGAAATAATGAAAGAAAAACGCTTGTACATACATCTGAATGAATGAAAAATGGGATTAATGAAAAAGAGAGCCTCCTTTTAAGAAACCTTTAATGATGAGATATTCAAATCCAAGTCTTGCGTCGGGGTTTGTCAAAAAAATATTTAATCGGCTTGGATAAGTAAATTAGGGAAGGAATAAAACCATGTTTTTGCATTATTGTGAAATTTGAGACTTCCAATTTTTTTCACTGAAACTAACCAAAAATTTTGATTCGACCAACTCTTGTGTAGTGATGAATATTTATTCAAATGTAAATAATTAAAACACTAGCAATAGTTTATATTATTCTGATGACGCTCAAGGCGCTATCTTTATTATCATGAACAATACTTAAAAAGGTCATCAAGACGTGCGAATGTCACTAAAACACCAGTAAAAGCCTACAAAGTGACGTCAACTATGCACTAAAACTACTGGGTAGTAAAAGTTCAAAAAGCCAAATTTTACGACCGTTAAAAAGTTGAAAAAACTATAATAAATCGCGCACGCTTACCTCATAAATGTATGAAAGCTTTTAAGAACAGGTGGCGCGGGGCCTGGGTTCGATTCCCATAGCCGCAGGTCCCATAGTGATGCGACAGACACGTGTTACAGGGATCAATATCTAATCGCTGGCGCCGGCGCTAGCGGGGCGTCTCGTTTGGGGATGGTACGCCACAGAGTTGCGGCTAGACGCGAGCGGTTGTTTACACGCGATATACATTTGTGTACAACACGAGTTTCTCACAAGAAAAAATATTATAAGTAATCAAACATAAAATAGTTTTGTTTAACGGAAAAATACTTTAAGCGTTGCTATAGTCTACTCCGAAATGAGTTGGAGCGATGTATGCAGGTTTGGCCATAATGTAGATTTAGCCACGGTATGCCACTGCATACGTATATTGAGGCAGTGAAATAAATATTTCCATATAACCATCCTCTGACTGAATTGAGCTTTTCATAAAGCTCCATGATGTTTAGGTGAAACTCGGTCCTACTCACTGGGCTACTTCGAATTAGTAAATAAGTAAAACATACAAACGACTTCTTTAAATTATGTTTTTTTCTTACTTATGGCGGCTTTTAAACCATAATCATCGGTTTAAAACGCCTTTCTGTGGCGTTCAACCCTCACTTCGCGGTCTGGTAGCAATTGAGATAAAAGCTATCTGTACAAATTGAATGAAAAAAGATATATGAAACCACCCGAGAAAGCTTGTAACTTTTTTATTGCTTTTTAGTTTTTTCTGTATGTTCTTTATTAATTGCTGTTACAGTATAACACATTCGTAAATGGGATGCTATTTTTGTATTCGAAATTGTGTCTTAACTTTTACAGATTTAAGGGTTCTTTTTCTATGGTAAAGTACTTATCTAATGTGTATTATTTTATTGTGCAATAATTAAGAAATACTTATTAGATTCTCTACATATCGTAATGAATTATCAACAGGTTCCTAGTCACCTATTGCGTACATAAAGGGTAAAAAATATTAATTTTACTAAAAAAATATACTTAAATTTAAATGTGGTGTAGGTACTTTCGCATTTATAATTCGACTTATTTTAGTTTTTGGTGTTACAGTGTAACAAAAAGAAAACAAAACCGCTATGTATAGATTTATATTTTTATTTATTTACAAAACAGTAGGTAAAAATTATTCTAAAAATAATTTGGCATTAGAGCTGTAGTTTAGCGTAGCGCAAGCTTATCGAAAACAATAAAATTAAGTACGACATAACAATGATAATACTATAATACTCTTTGGTAATCAGTCTAAAATGGCACACTTATGTGTAAATAATAAAAATTATTGTTAACTACGAGCAAACATAGTTCATTGGGAAATATTTTTTGATTTCCGGTTCATCATAGGTGTTTTTTTCATCAATAACATCTGTGGGATAGATATTTTTATTATGCACATAGTTTATTTCAGAAGAAGTGCCTACATTGTCTTCAATTTGAAGTTTATCATCGAAGTATTTACTATCATCGTAAGGCAAGCTATCATCGAAGTATATCGTAGTGGTAAGGTTTTCATTAGGATCAAAGCTTTTGTCCAGGACATGGTGCAACTCAGACTTGTAAATGTATGACGCAGAAGGGTTTTCGGCGGCATCTTTTTTCTCTGGCCTGTACAGTTTCCGTCCTATAATGCTCTTGCTGGGCTTCGCGTCAGTAGAAGTGGACACTTCAGGGGACTTGATCCTTTTGCTCTTGTACCTTCGGTTCTGGAACCAGATCTTGACCTGAGTGGGAGACAGGTTGAGGTTCTTCGCGAGTTGTTCCCTCTCGGGGGCTGTGAGGTACTTCTGCGCTCTGAATCGGATTTCCAAAGCGTGCACTTGAGTTTGAGAAAACAGGATCCTCGGCTTCCGTTTGGCACTCTTGTCTCTTTTTTCAGGCTTGATGGGAGCTTGCGGGGTTCCTGCTGATGGAAAATAAGATTAGTGTGTTATAGGTACAACATGAACCAAATTGGACAACGGACAAAATTTAGTAGCTAATCGAAATACTTTATCCAATATGTTGAACTTACATGGCACAATTTATAAGTTCTTATAATGCTAATTCTGCTGTTTTTGTTTGCGTAACATTGATTGATGGTCACAGGTTTGATAAAACATCAAAGGGTAAGTTAATTTATATTAAACTTTTTATGCGATATTATGGTTATTATAAGAATATCAATTAACTTACGTATGGTTTTCCTCGGCGACAAAGGATGCTTTTCTTGCACTTCCACAGTGTACGGGACATTATCTAGCTCGGCTTTTGCACCCTTCTTGAAGTCCACATTAGCGGTTGGCTGCACAGGCCCTTCCCTCAATACCTGGTCTTCTTTGGTCGGAACCTCAACCTCTATGTGATGAGGAACAACTTCCTGGTAATGTTCGTAGTTCTGATGATACAAATTATGGCAATATGGATTGTAATTGTAGTATTCATCAACTTTCGGGTCATGATTATACGCTTCTTGACACCAGTAAGGTTCAACATTCGAATGCACAGGTATATTTGGGTACATTTGATTAAAGTATTCCGGTGGGCAGTAATTTTGCGTTTGATGATACAACTCTGGCATGTATTCGTGGGTTCTTCTTTCTCTGTCCTGGGGTTTCCAAATATCGTTTCGTTCGTAGTAATTCGTTTGATTTATGTTCAATATGTCCTTCACTAAGAATGGCGTGTTTAGACTATGTTGTTGCTGGTTCAGCTGATCCTCTTCTAATTTTCTGTAGGTTTTGTGCTCCATAAACTTATTGTGTTTTTCCAGGGAATCGCCGTCGGTGTAGTCGTAAAAGCTCTTGCAGTTGTAGTTGTGTTTCAAGCTGTTGTTGTTGTAAGACGTGGAAACTTCGTTGTTCTGTTCGTAGGAGTCCATTTTTCACTGTCACTCAGTTCATAGCTCAGCTGACTAATTGAGGCACAGCTAATTAGCTTGTGGTTTAAAAGACTCGCGATGGAAGACTGATGGTGTGTGTGGACGGAGCGCGAGGCCAATCCACGGTGCGTGCGACTCTGTGGGCGGGGCCATGGGACTATTCCTTAGCTGCTTACACCCATACAACATCGGAATGTGTCGGTCTCTCTCGCACAGCATCTGTTTACTACCGAGTGTAAATAAAGCGTATGATTTCATGAGTGTCAAGAGCCACCCTTCGGTTTCGCTAATGATTTTATGATTTGGAGAGTTCAGTTTCAGTCATATTATTATGATGACCTACTTTGTTAAACGAGTAAAATAGAGATAAATATAATATGTTGTAAGTTGTGTAATATGAAATGTGTAGTGTTCGGAGGAATAATACACATTACCTACCACAATTTTGATTTGGTTTAGTACGAATTATTAAATAATTAAAATCATTAATTAATCTACCGAAATAATGCTGATTTTAGAGTAAGTAGCACTGACCACACGCTCACCATCGGCGTCTTCAGATATAATATTAAAAAAACATTACCGTAGGTAGGTATGCGAACTGGTCAGCGCTGACGCCTGATACAAAAATCTGTAAGCTATGGTCAGCATGCGATCAGCACGATTCGAAAACCAGGTTCAAAGGCGTCATCACGAAATACTTACTGACAAATATTAAAGCCAAACATCGCTACATAGTATAAAGCCAAGTCGCTTCCCACGTCCAGTCTGTCCCTATGTATACAAATCTTTAAAACTTCATAACGGATTTTGATGCAATTTTTAAAAGATAGAGGGATTTAAAAGAAATGTTTTTGTTATACCCGAAACGGGCAAGGGTAAGTCACAAGTGTAACTAAAATTTACAGGTAAAAGTGAAAAATCATAACATTTTTGCTTTATTCACAATGACTGAATCCACAAAGGTACGGTTTACTAAATGTTCAAAGTAAACGCCTTACTTACGGAATGCCTTTCAATATTTACGTTGTAACGATTAAGATTTTTTCACACAAACTCCTCGTCTCGCTGTGTTTACGTTGAGCGAAGTGTTAAAGATATTTGTTTGAGTCGTCTGTCGTCGGTTTGTGTCGATTAACTTTTAAAGCGACGCCGACGTAATAACGTTTTCTATTTGATTTAGAACTGAGGGCCTACCATGAGTTGGCTATCGTAAACTTACGTACGTTAAAAACCTATCGAGTTGTTTTTTTCATATGGCCGATTGTAGTTCTTCGCGTAACCACCAGCCGGCGCTGTACATGTTTTTCATAGACATATTTACGTAGTCGATATCGAGCGCGTAAGTTTTTTAAAAGGGTTACTCATGGTAGCCCCACAGGGTACCAGTAAATTGTTTTCGTATTCGTCATAGTTGTCCTGCTAAGTCCTGTTAAATCTAATAAATGAATGATAAATAAACGTGTATATGCGATAGTAAATCCAGCCATTTGTAGCGCCATAGAGCTGAACTGATTTAAATAAATTTTTATACAAATATATTAGACTGAAAAGGCCCTTTTAACCGACTTCAGGAGTAATTTTTATTTTTAAGCCATTTTAGAACGACTAAACGCGGACTACGGCAGTGTCGTTTAAATATTAAAAGCCCATTTAAAAAAAGCGACACGTCCCGTAAACTTCTTAACTTGTAAGTCGTAAAACTAACCAGCTTTATTGGATTCGTAAAATATCGACTCCTCACGGCTGTAACCTGACACGCGATGCCCGGGACGCTACCGGATAGTAAGGACTTTGTCTTGTTTTTGTTTATAAAAATACAAGGAAAACACTGATCTGTGAAGTAAAGCAGAAAATGTTTTTGCAAGCAGATTTGCGGTGAATTACCTAATCCAAAGATGATTTAAATGTTTTAAGAAGGTATGGGGTTGTGACTTTTTTTTAGTTCACGCGAAACCTGTTCGGCACCTTATTTCTTAAAAAAAAGTTAACGAAATATTAATCCATTTACTTTTACAGCTGTAACTAAGATCAATCCAATATAAATACCTACTTGGAACATTGAAAAAGAAACAGAAAACAGCGTTTGAAACACAGCGGGACATCGAGCATATGTCAGTCAGCCCTGACCTCAGACAAAGAAATAAAAAAAATCTGGATCGTATGAAAAAACGTATCAGGGACAACATGCATTGAATGGCTGCGAAATGTGTTGATTCCGGTTTCCGCTTATACTTAAAGTTAATTTATCTCTTAAAGCCTAAAGTAGCAATCAATTCAAGTTTTAAGTATAATTTTCAAACTATGTGTTTGCTCTACTATTTATTTTTTATATTCTCTACTATTTATTAAAGTATAGTATAGTAAAGTTCTAAATTCTGATTAATTTATAAATCTCATTAGTAAGTACATCTAATTAAAAATAATACAAATATTTGACTTTTAAAAAAATTGTTTGTCACGTAGTTTAGTCCAGGGCCTGAAAAAGAACCGACTTCGCTATAAGGAAGCAAAGTTTTGTGCGATAAAAGTCTTCACGGGTCGCGGGCGAATATCTAAAAGTAAACTTTCTATAAAATCATCATCATCATTAGCCCATATACGTCCCCACTGCTGGGGCACGAGCCTACCCTAAACTAGGGCGATAAGGCCTTAGTCGACCACACTGGCCAAGTGCGGGTTGGTCGACTGTGGTCGGTTAAGTGTGGGTTGGAAAAAAAAAGCGTCGATGGCCGAGTGGTTAAGGTCGTTGCTTGCCATGTGAGAGGTCGCCAGTTCTATAAAATGAAATAGCATAAAACAGAATGTAATTGAAAATGATACATTAATTGATATGAAACTAAAGTACAAACATTTTTCTCGCTATTGCAAATACCAGACGGATAATAATCACCGTTTTAAAAAAAGCTCGCTAGAAAAAAATGCATCCTAACTATTGCATAATTATTGTAGTAGGCATAATGCTTGATTTGTATGTAATGTTGTTTATGAAAAAAAAATTTGGACTGACTTTTTTTTTAGGAAATCCACTTGCATTAGCTATTTGTTTCTTACTCTTATAAGGTTTTTTACCCGCGTCTCACAAACCTTATCATAATTTTAAAAAACTACATACTTTGTCTGGAACATTTTTTTAGAAATTGCTTTTAAAAGGTTTGGATTTGTAATTTCACAGGGTGAGGTCAGGTCACGGTCTGGTGACTACTAGCGCTGAGAAGCCTACTTATTTATATTGTACTTACTTTAGAAAAATAAATTAAAAATAGATGCTTACTTTTTTACTTGTTGTATTTAATGCTATTAAAGCTCAAAAAAAATTAAAATTTTAATAAATTCGCATTTATGACCTTGCCTGAACCGTGGTAGGTGGAGGTCAAACGAACGAAATGATCAAACGAATTTATAAACATTTTAAAGATAGGTACGTACATACTTCATCGGTAATCATTACTTAAGCAACTATCATATAGATAGATGGAGCTGCAAAACTTCTTTAAACGTCCATTACTTTGTTTAATAAATTAAATACATAATATTGAATACAGTGAGTTAGTTAATTAAATGTTGTCATTTCGTCGTTTACCAAAAAAGAAATCATAGCAAAGTAGATCATAATATAATGTAGATATTATGATCTATATTGTACGTTTGATGGTCCTTCCACAATTAAAACAAATTAACAATCGTACCAACCAAAGCAGATTGCTCCTTTTCGTAAATATCTTTATAATTTTACTAGTTGTGCCCGCGACTTCGTTCGCGTGAACTACAGGATTTTGATTTTTTTTTAACTTAAAAGTAGTCGTAGTCCAGTCAAAATCTTTTCTGCCACTTAAGAAGTTAGTCTTCAAACGGAAGAAACATTTAAAACAAAATTATTTTGGTTTTTATCATCATCATCATCTGTTGTTTATCGTGTAGTAATAAATAAGTTCGTTCGCGTGAACTACAGGATTTTGATTTTTTTTTAACTTAAAAGTCGTAGTCCCGTCAAAATCTTTTCTGCTACTTAAGAAGTTAGTCAACCGGAAGAAACATTTAAAACAAAATTATTTTGGTTTTTATCATCATCATCATCTGTTGTTTATCGTGTAAGTAATAAATAAGTTCGTTCGCGTGAACTACAGGATTTTGATTTTTTTTTAACTTAAAAGTCGTAGTCCCGTCAAAATCTTTTCTGCTACTTAAGAAGTTAGTCAACCGGAAGAAACATTTAAAACAAAATTATTTTGGTTTTTGATCATCATCATCATCTGTTGTTTATCGTGTAGTAATAAATAAGTATATTACACAACATCACATTAATTGATCTGATCCTGTGGTATTCTTACCACAGCTTCTGCTACCAAAGCTTCTGCTTTAGCACTTGTTTTTATCAGAACAGTGGTATACATTTAAATATTTAAATAGCACAACCAGACACGGAACAAACATCGATATTCATCGCAGAAATATTTGTGCTAGTGGGAATAGAACCCAAGAAAAGAAAAAAAAAAAGAAAAGTCCAAGTGCAAGACGGACTCGCACAACGCAATTTGTTTTTAAAGTTTACGCAATTCTCTGTACTTGACGTTGCTTTATTCTAAATTTTGAGAATCTGAGTACTTCGCAGATAGTAGTTCCCTTAGCGAGTGTCAAAAATTGGCAGCATAAATGAATGTTTCTTTTGATTGTGTTGGCTCAGGCGAAGGGACAGTAGACCTGAGTATTTGATGTAACTTTCAGTTTGATATTTTCTCCTTGACAAAAATTGACGATGATAAACGGATCCTATATAAGGGGTTCGGTTATTCTTTTCGACGTACGAAATCCTAAAATCTATGTTTATAGTGAACAGCTTTCTCATATTGAATGGATCATCTTCAAGTAATCCTAATTGTTCATCGATCAATGTGAAATAAAGGACGTCCTATTCCAAAGCCAGGTAGCAGTTTATAGTTAGAGAGGAAAAAAGCGTCCATGGCCGAGTGGTTTAGGTATTTGCTTGCTATGCAAGAGGTCGCCACTTCAAACCCCGTCACGTACCACTGTGTTTTTCAAATTTTAAATTCATACTATGTACGATTATTCGACGCTTTTACTGTGTGCTTGAATCATGTTCTTTCTTAATCCCTGGCAAACCCTCATTTCCTCTTTTCGAATTTTATGCTTTACCAAATTAAATATGCTTATGCTATACTTTTATATTGATTTTCATATTATTTTTTGAACTCAATATTGAATTTGTTCAATTTGATTGAATATTTAATACCCGGTTGGTGCATACAATGTATTAATCGCATTGTGATCATCTCAGTGGCGTAACTATACCCGTTGAAGTCCGTGGCAAAATTCATCGGATGGGGCCCCGTGCACACCACGTTCTTTTTTTATCTTAATGTGTATGTGTGTTGGCAGTTGAGATTCTGCTATGACCGGGGGCCCCTTTCGGCTGGGGCCCCCTACCGGGTGTGGGCCCGTGGCATTTTGCCGACTTGCCACCCTGTAGTTACGCCACTGGATCATCTCATCCTTTTTTCTGATACCAAACCCTTGAGTATTAATATCAATGTATTTTTTGACAACCAACCTTCTTCAATTCGGCAATTATGGAAATTTGAATGTTCTCGTTAATTTGACAGCTTAAAAATATGTCAATTAGATGACACTATTTTGTTAAATTAAAATAGAAAAAAGGTGACAATTAGAATATTTTCGATACATGTTGTCGATTCAGAACCCTTCTAGTAATTTACGTAATTTAATGGCACTCCAAATTTATCAATTCCAAAAGACAAACTTCACATATTTGACGTATGGTATACCTACATACAAACTTTTCCACAATATAATATCGAAGTAATACGTAGAGCACAGTGCCATCTTTTGAACTACCAAAAAACTTATCACGTAGGTACTCATGTTATATCAAACTTGACAGCATTTATGGCATGCTGTACAAAGCACGATGCCATCTAGGTATGTGTAATTTTATGAACAATAGCTGACCCAACAGACTTCGTCCTGTCAAAACAAATTGTAAAAATTTGTTTGAAATTTGATTTTTTTTACATCTTGGGTGACAAATTTGGGTTTTTCGTACGGATCCCTACTTTTTTTGAAATTGTAATATAGCCTATAACCTTCCTCGATAAATGGACTATCCAACAGTGAAAGATTTTTTTAAATCGGACCAGCGGTTCCTGAGATTAGCGCGTTCAAACAAACAAACAAACAAACAAACAAACTCTTCAGCTTTATAATATTAGTATAGATTTAAATCATTAGCAGCGCTAGCGAGTCCAAAGCCGCGGCCTCAGGTCCTCCACTTGAGAGCTAAATCATAAACTTGCTACTTTATTGCCAACTTGTCGGGTTTTGAGTTGTTTAAAATTTCACAAGCCCTTTAAAAAGTACGAAATTATCACTTAAAATATTTGTGGAACGTAAATTATGAAAATGAGGTGTAAATATAACATCGCTAATTTGTTGAGTGTTAACAGCATCTTGGGTACAATTTTTCCTAAGTGGCGATTTACCAAGTTATTTTTTATAGTCCTTATAAGTAGGTACATAAAAAAATGAAGTGAGTACTTATACCTATTTACTTTATTTTAAATTAAATCTCGATGGGATAGGGAGGGGCAATCGGGTGGTACCTGATTTAACACTAGACTGACTTAGACTGATATAGACTGGCTCGGTGGAACAGTGGTTAGTGACTCAGGTTCATAAGCTGCGGTTCCAAGAGTCGTCGTGCGACGAACATCGGTGTTTGTTCCGTGTCTGGGTGTATTATTAAATATATTTAAGTTTATTTGTGTATCTACTGTTGATCCTGATTTCCGTAACACGAGTGCTTAAGCTACTTACCACGGGATCAGATTAATGTATGTGATGTTGTGTAATATTTATTTATTTATTTATTTATTTAACATCTTACTTTTAGTAGTTACCTAGAAGAGATGAAGAATGTTTTAATAATAGGCGTGACGACTGGGTCGAAATCGTATTATTCTATTTAGTCCATAAGTTAGTTTATACAAAAATATTTTGTTTCAATTGATTGAAAAATGACAAAATTATAGCTTATCAAACTTCTGGAGTGGGGGCTTGTGATGTCCCGGTTAGGCGAAAATTGTACCATAACGTGACGTCACGAAACTTCTAAGCTTCTTCATGTTTGTGAAACAAAATAAATAAAAAAATCTTTAAAAACAAGCTTTTATTTAAATGCGCTAAAAAGAAAAAAATAAACTTTTACACTATAACTTTACTGTCAACTTATAACATTTCAAATTCAACATATTTGACACAATTTATATGTTTTAAAAGCTTGTCGCGAGATTTAAGTACTCGTATTTACTTTCTTAGTTTAAAATTTTTAATAGGCAGGTATTTTAAAACTTGCTTTTAAAATTACGAGTAGGTACTTAAATCTCGCGACAAGCTTTTAAAACATATAAATTGTGTCAAATATGTTGAATTTGAAATGTTATAAGTTGACAGTAAAGTTATAGTGTTTTACACTATAACTTTATTTTTTTCTTTTTAGCGCATTTAAATAAAAGCTTGTTTTTAAAGATTTTTTTACCTTAATTTATTTTATACTTTTTAGTTTTCACCTTGTAAGTTCCACCCTGGTTACCATCTAGCTCCAAAGTACTCATCTAGGCGAATCAAACGAGCCCAAACTCGATGGGGTTGTGTCGTTTAAGTACTGAGTTCCTTTGGCTGTCTTCCGGCTCCATCATCAGACCCTGGTTACCATCTAGCATCTAAGTACTCATCTAGGCGAATCAAACGAGCCCAAACTCGATGGGGTTGTGTCGTTTAAGTACTGAGTTCCTTTGGCTGTCTTCCGGCTCCATCATCAGACCCTGGTTACCATCTAGCATCTAAGTACTCATCTAGGCGAATCAAACGAGCCCAAACTCGATGGGGTTGTGTCGTTTAAGTACTGAGTTCCTTTGGCTGTCTTCCGGCTCCATCATCAGACCTTGGTTACTATCTAGCACCAAAGTACTCATCTAGTCGAATGAAATGAGCCCAAACTCGATGTGGTTATGTTATTTAATTACTGAGTTGCTATGGCTATCTTCCGACTTCATCATCAGATCAGCTCCATGTCATAATAATAGTGCATTGTCATCGGATATACACGTGCATGCAAAATTTCAGCTCAATCGGTTGAGGGCAAGTGCCTTAAAATTGAGTTATAAAATTCCACCCGAACACACAAACATACATACATACATTGCAAGTTAAATAAAAGCTTGTAAAAATACAAGTACAATATTTTAAATAATCTAAATAACGGACTAATTATATTTTTTATCTCGTTTCGCCTATTGTCCTATTATTTTGTTGCCTTTGGTCACATAAAACCTATATCTTTGGTTATCTAAACATGAATTAAAATAGGTCCGATTTAATTTTAACAAAAAATAGGTTCTATTTAGAAACAGTTCCTACAATATAATGGGGGCAATTGCGTGTGAATTAGCCGCTAGAGGCGCTTGTGTCGATTGAGGTCCAGGATTTGTCAAATGCCACGGTTTGCGGGTCGCTTTTGAGGGTTTTTTCCTATTAAGATTGATATTTAAACATTTTTCAGTATGACAATTATTAAGTGAACCTGAGTGTTTAAGTAGCGAGGAAAATGCTTACGTTTATTCTTTTTTTGAGCAATATTGTAAGCTACTGAGGAACACTGTTGCTTGGCCAATAGGTTAACATTTCAATGTATATAAAATATGATTTTAACGTACACTTCCGTTTTGGCTCCAGCAGCAAGTTTTAAAGTCGTACCTAGGTATGTTCGGACCTCACTCAATAGTGTCGCTGTTGCCGGCTGGTGAGCGCAAAAACGATACACCTCATTAACCCGTCAGAAGGCGCGCCTAATTTTCATACACGAGGAGGCGCGCGTGAGCAAAGTGCTCACACTATCGCAAATGTTCATATTTTTATAGAATTTATATTTATTGGCTTATAATGTACGTAAATTAATAAAACAAGGTTTAGTTAATAAGAAAATGAGTATTTTTATCAAAACTATTAAACATTAATGCAACTTCTATACCAAAAAACAAAACAACATATTATTATGAAAAAATTTTGGTAGGTTTCATGTAAATAACAATAAAATCTTTTCAAATTACTATAACTCAAAAAAAATTTCATGAATTTGATTACTATTAATGTGCTTCTCAAAACACGCTGATTACATGTGTCTAGCATGTTCGGTGCAAAGTAATTGCTTGTGCGAAGTATATGCTTTTTTGACCTTCTATTTTTACGTCTAGGACATATCGCACAGAGAATCATTTTGGTCCGTTTGGTCCGAATGACAGAACTATCACTTTCTATTGTGTCAACACAATATTGTTCTCCATTTTCAAGGTCCTAATCCAAAACGTCACTAGAGACTTCTTCCAACAAGGAACTAATTTGTACTTGCATTCGACCGTCTATATTATAAGTGTGATGTAGCTAGAAATAAAATAATAATAATAAAATTATTGCTAAATAGTTTTTACATGATTATCAACGCAAATAAATGAAACAAATGTAAAAATATTGAAGAAATTACAACTACACTCATTTAAACCACAAAAATAAATACTTACACAGATGGGCGCGTAATGAGCAAATTGCCGCACAATGGTACACGGCCTCCAATAAGGCTTCGCTGCTCAGTCGCAACGGAACTGATCGCCACGAAAATTGCATCAGGGGAAAGGGGATGAAAAGTTAGGAAGGTACCTAGGTTCTTAAAACGGTAGTGCGAGGGTAAGACCATAAATGGTTCTGTTAAATTTTTGTGTGAGCAAATTGCTCATAGCGCGCCTTCTCACGGGTTAAGTAAACTAGTCAAAATATACAACAGAATTTGCTCTACCGACCAGCCAAGATAGATAGAAATAAATATAGATATAGAAATTTTCCGATTTCATTAAAAATGCCCAATTTTTCTCCTAATTAAAATAAACTATTTTTAAGTCGTGTGCGTTGCTTCATTTGCAATCAGTATGTTCAATGTTCTCCGACAAAAATCACCGATTATCGGACGTGAGCGAGCAGCCTAATCTAAGTTGCATTTAAAATTATTTATATGACATAACAACAAAGTAAATCGAGATGATTGTATTGTTTAATACATAGGTAATATGAATCTTATTTTGGTAGCATGTTCTAGTGGCACTTTAGCTACATTCAAAGGCCATCTAGTGGCGAGTAGTGACATTAAGTTTCAAGTCAGCGACATCTATGGAAAAATTTATAAACAATTCACCGGTTCCTAAAGATTAAGAGTTAGTTCAGAATAGCATCAATAGATGGCATGAACTTCGTTTTACGTAATGTTATAGCTATGGCATACTAGAGGGCGGTAATAGACACTTTCTATGAAATAAATTATGTTTCTTTTTACGTATTAATTTAGCTTTTTTATTTGTTATTCACGATTTAATTAATGTAGCTAGAGATTAGCAACTCAAGCCAAATACTATAGGTACGTACGTCTACATGGGTAATAACATGGTTAGAAATCTTTGTGTTGTTGTTTAAAATCCAATAACAACGCTAACATGAAATTTAAAAAAGAATAGACAATGCCAAGCCATTCTCAGTCACTGGTATTTACTGTACTAAAAACCCAGCAAGCAATCAAGATTAAGATTAATTTTATTTACTAATTGTCAAACCGTGCGCACAGTGCACGCGAGTTTTCGTCAAATCACCGCTTATCACAAAGCGATCGCCGCGGCGCAGTCGAATAATCGATTGATAATCGAATAACAATCGAGTCAGTATCGAGTCGCCCGATTGTGCCCAGTGGGTGGTCGCGATCGCCCGACAGATAGCTAAATGGGTAATTACGCGTCATGTTTCGTGTTCCAACAATAATTATGATCTCGTTAATAATTTAGATATCGTATCTATCGATTTTGCGCGTCTGGGAACACATAATTTTACGTTATGGTCGCACTGAACTCGCAATCACTAGCAGAATGGCAATAACAACAATAATAGCACAATTTGCTAGAAACCCTTACTATAATAATTTTGATTAATTTCTATCTACTTAGTTAGTTGCAGGTCATTGCCATTTCTGTATGTAAGCGACTACCTAAGTAAGTCCTTCCCGTCCATTCATAAAGAATAGAACCAAACAGTCACTGTCAAGTCAAACATGCGTCCAGCGTCCATCAAATCGCTCAACTACAAGCATAACTAAAAACAACCATGAGTGGTCTCCTAGCGAAGATCCTGACGGCGCCAGCGAAGTTCCCTCTGGTCCGAGGGATGCTGTCGTACGCCATCATCTGGCCCAGCTGCAGCCTGGTGCAGGAGTACCTGGAGCACGGCACCGGCCTGGCCAAAGCCAACTGGGCACGAGCGGCCAGGTTCAGCTTCTTCGGCACATTCTTCATGGCACCAGTCTTCTACGGCTGGATGAAGTATTCCAGCAGATTCTTCAAAAGAAAAGACCTGATGACGGCCATTTCCAGAGCAGCCGTAGAGCAAGTTTCGTATTCTCCACTAGCAATGGCGTATTTCTTCTTCGGGATGAGCATGCTAGAAGGAAAGTCGTACAAAACGTGTGCCAATGAGGTGAGAGAGAAGTTCTGGCCGACGTACAAGATCGGCATGGTCTTCTGGCCGACTGCGCAGACTTTAAACTTCTACTTCGTCTCTGAGAAGAACCGGATTGTGTTCGTGAGCATGGCCAGCTTCGTCTGGACGGTCTACTTGGCGCACGTGAAGGGGAAGGAGCAAAACAATGAGCAGCTTTACATCGGGGACCCTCACATGAGCGTGGTGATGTCTGCGAGCGGTGACGATGAGAAGGACCTGGACTCGGTGTTGGACAAGGCTCTGGTCGGGGGTGATATTGGATCGGACCTGATGGACCATCAGAAGCCGGTGGTGGAAGTCAAAGGGGACAGCATGATGGAACCGCCGGTGCTGGTGGTAGACACGAAGCCTGAGGAGAAGCACCCCAAGCTGGTATCGGACGTGAGACCTGAGGACGAGGACACGCTCTTGTTGGTGGAAACCCTCACAGAGACTGATGATGAGGAGCCCGTGGACTGGGGTTCGTAACAGAATAAAGATAACGTTTCTATTTCTTGTGATTTTAAAGTTTTGGGGTGAGTATGAGACGAATGGCTTGCCTAAATATTCGAGGATTGTTGAATTGATAGTGATTTTTACTTGCGTTGTTTTGGTTTTAATATAAAATGTACACAATATGTTTGTAAGTTATTTATTTTGTAGATTTTGAAAATTATAAATAAAACATTTTCAAATTATAAATGTGTTTGATTTGCACTAAGAGGTAGGTAATAATTTTTCATTTATTACGCAGGTGTGAGCATGAGATTGTATTCCAGTAAGTTCACGTACCTATGTAAGTAAGAAGATACTCTATATTTTGTAGGTCTTACTACACACTTACAATACAACCCATAAGTAGGTACCTAGTTAAGGCATAAAAATACTTATACAAATTTGGTGCCTGCACAAAGATATATTTATTGAGAGGGATATTATTATTTATTTATTTATTATGGTACACAAACAGATAACTGTCATTACACGTATTGGTTGGTTGTAAGAATTGAGCATAGCCTAGACAGTATTCCTAAGTATTGTACACAGCATGCTTTGTGTTTATCTATGTATTACAGTTTTCAATATGATTTATAATTTATCAGAAAGACGTGGAGGATTCCTCATCCCTAAGTATCTCAGAGATAAGTCTTTTATATCTAGGGAACTTACTGTGAAAGATATCAACGACGACGTCAATGATATTGTATTTTTGTATGTAGTTTTTTAATTTGTTTGTGTTACCATTGTATAGTCAACGGCTCGTCAGACTTAGCACTCAAAATATGGAATTTGTACCGTCCTTATGTTCTGGGTATGAGCTTTAATATCGAACTATCGGTGTTACACCTAACGCGCTGTTGCACATATATGCACAAATTGTCAAAGTTTCACAAAACATCAAGCAAGTTCATAGCAAACCGTACAAGTAACGGAGACATACGAAGTCAATTATGAAGCCCAACACTGGGTCATCATCATCACCTCACCCCGGCCCACTCGCCTTCCGTCTCAATCCACATTAAAATTCGCCGCGGAACAACAGATTAATTAGTCCGATAATGGCGGCTACCGACGGCAGTCGGTTCAAACGCACCGAAACGGGTCCTTTTTCACTTAACGACGGGACGAACTGGCTACTAAAAAATCGGTAAAAAACCCTTATACCTGACCCTAAGAGGGAACTACACGGAGATGTTAATACCGCATTGGGTTATAGTTCACAAATTTTAAAATGTTTAAGTCGGTAGCTTACAAGTTTTTATGTTTGGCTCGGCAACTTTTGAAGTATTTTATAGTGATTAAACTTTGAATTGTCGTTTCGATCTATTTGAAATGGTTATCTATTGTTTGCCCGAAAGAAATATGCCATAATATTCATATGCCCGAATTTCATTTGCCCGAATTTCAATTGCCCGAATGTTATGTTTGCCATAAAATACATATGACATAATTTTAATTGCCCGAACATCAGATTCCATAATGATTCGAATGCCATACGTATTGTTATCCATATTTTTAATTGCAATAATATTATGCAACAGAATTATCAAACGCCATACTCTCCTAACGCCAAATATTTGTCCTAAAAAGCGATTGGCTTTCTGGCACTTCGCCGGCCGCTGCCGTGCATATGAATATTATAGCAAATAAAATTCGGGCAAATGAAATTATGGCAAGTGGGGGTATACCATTTGAAATATATCAATGCTTCCTTAAGTATAAAATCACCTTTTAAATGTTCAACCATTTCAATATTCTTCTGATATTGTCTAATTGCAAAGCAAGGTCTTGAATTTTAAGACCTTATTGTTTTTGGTCAATGATCCGACACCAAAGATAGTTTATTAAGAAACTTACTACTGTCTACATTGCGACCGCAATAAACAAATAAGTTTTTGCTCAGCTAAAAGCACAATTAAAAGACAATTTACTACTTTAAATAGCTAATAAATGCAACTTTTAAATGACCCGTTGACACGCACCGGAGTTATAAGAATTAAATGATTACAGCAATAGTGAATTGTAATATAGATTGATGGTTGATTGATTTCACCTTGTCTGTCGGTTTGAATGTTTATTTATAAGAACTCGCTAACCTAGCGATGTTTCCAGTCAGTGATTAATATGTTCGTTGGTTTTTCTTAAAAACTTTTAGTAGCTTTACACATGCTGGTGATGATGAATGATTTATTTCAATATTGTTTATTTTCAAATATAATAGGCAAAAAGACAAATAAAGTTACTTTCACATAAAAAAAATTAAGAATTAAGTTTTCGGTTGCATCTGCTCAATATAGATCTCCGACGGACTATTTCACGCCACTTCATAGACTTGTGTTTGGTCGAAGATAAAACCGACCAAAATCACAAGACATAAAGTGACTTTTTTGGGTGTCGCCCGACAGGCCTCTCCTCACCTGCTGAGACATTATTTATTGTTATTTGCGAGAAAAAAAAAACACAAGGGTCACCGTAGTAATTGATTTAATTTCTGACTTTATATAATTACTGTGAAATATGGTTCTGAGCGGTAGCTTTTTTCATGTCACGTAGATCGTATCGTGGTAACTTTATTGAGATCGTTGTTCGATTTTTTCGGTGGAATTTCAATATATGAGATCAAAGTTTCACAGGGATTGTTGCAAGTTTTTTGTGGTAGGTTTTTTGTTGAATTAATAATAATAGCATAACTTTATCTGTGCCTTATTCACATGATCATACCTAATCTTTGGTGCGAGTCCACCCTGTACGGTTTTATACCTTTGGGAACTGTATCGTCTCTATCTATGTATGTTAGTAGATAGTAGACGGAACCTACTAGTAAGTAACTAAAATTACATATAATATAATCATAGCCTTGCAAAGATGATGCTATCTCTCTCCCAGCGATTGTAGTATATGCGAATTATAAGCACAATTCTTGTATTAAAAAACCAGCCACCATTAAAGACCCTCGCAATAATAACCAGAAATTAATAAACTAAAAATAACCTCAGCTTCAAACATAAACCTTCCATATTTTAACGAATCGGGGCAGTGTGTGTTTTACCAAGAAGCAGAAATGTTTTTATCTCAATTTAAAATATTAATAAAAATATCATTTCCATGCGACGACGGGTGAATCATGACATTCGTGGCTTTTAAATTGAGTTATTAAAATTAGTCACACCCAACACTAAAAGGCTATTGCTATATTTTGATTGCTTAAAGTAAATGTATAGCGAGTAGCATACACTGCTGTTTAAATTTGAACTTAATAACAAAAGACAAAAGGGTGTATGATTTCAGTTGTAATGGGGGTACAGGGGAGAACGAAGGGCATCCGCGGTTTATGAGCAATTTGGTGAATTTAGCCCTGAATGCGGACCAACGGCCATCTTCGGTAAACACACGACCATTATCGTTTTAACGAGTCGGCTTTCTTTAAGGAGTAGCCGTCTTAAGCGGGGATTACTTTTTATCACCACATCATCCGAATAAGGGGGAGCCAGTCAGCTACTCACCAGGGGAGGGTAAGTACACCGTGGGTCATCTTTGAACTCAGGGCTCAAGCTGACATTTAAAAGTATTAGCTAGTAAGCGTCGTCCTTTGAAAGAAAGAAATGTATTTATTCGGTTACACTTAAAAAATCCACACATACATAACAAAAAATAAAAAATAGTAGGTAGGTAATAGGTAACTTAAAAGGGATCCTTTATCCTTTCATTGTGAAACATTCTTAGAAAATAGATTCGTGGGATTCCTAGCCTTAGGTAGAGGTAGTGAATAGGTTTAGACCAAAGCTATTCACTACTGCCAGGTCACAAAGGTTTGCAGTGGCATGAAAAAAAGATCTGCCGGCAAACAGAATATCTGAAATGTACAACCTACTAACTACTTAATAGAAATTCAGTCATATTTATGTGTCCGAATAAACAATTTTCATGCTATCTTGGCCTTGTTTCAATTTCGCAATGATTAGGTATAACAGGCAACGTGTCACTTACCCTATAAAACTCTTCAACATGTGTAAAAATATAATCTTAACTTCGCCTTAAACGAATCAAAATACAATAAAATTGTTTTAGTAGGTTGCATAATAACAAATCCATACCCTGATATAGGTACAGTACAATACTGGTCTCAATTAAGAGCTGGTTAGACAACTCAATCGCGGTATTTGCCTCAATTGAACCGCCATTAGTCAAATAAATGTCTGTCGGTGAGCTTTCGTTGATAATGGTTCCATAATGTTCACTATAGTTACATAAGCTTGGTGATGCAATAATCCCTTACGGTTGAATAGTGAAAAGACAATTAAATGTTTGACAGTTACGCTTAAATTCAATTCATTACCTACATATTTGGAAGGTTTCAAATGAAAACGTACTCCTACTTAACCTACAATTGACCGGTAACTCTTATGTTAAAAGTATATTCAATCCTCCTTACTAATATTATAAATGCGAAAGTAACTTTGTTTGTCACGGATAGAGTACTGAATGAATTTTGAATTAAATTTGGTACAGATATATCCAGAGCCTGAGAAAGGACATACCTAGGCTTAACCGACTGCGCTATAAAGAATCAATGTTTTACCCGTTAAACGTCTCTACGCGGGCGGAGTCGCAGGCGGAATTACTTTCAAAGCCGTATCAAGGATCATTCCTAACCGTAAAGATATTTATCATGGAAGTACCCATAAATGGTACGAAAATAATAGGTATTTCAATGGGTATCGACATAGTTATATTTGCCACTTAAAAACTAAAATGATGAGTACAAAACCAGCCCGGCTGTCAAGTCACAAAAACCATGAACAGTCACCATTAAACTCGCGCGTTGACAAAACATGATGAATGACGCCAATAAAAACATTTTCTACCATAAAATGCATTCACGTCATTAATTCTAATATCGTATCCACTTTTTGTGCTTTTTCTTGGGTTAAAAACGTGAAGAATGCGTCGAGTACAGTTTTTCATGTTATTTATGGTGAATGGATCGATTAGCTGCACCCATGGAACTTAGTGGCTTACTATACCTATTGCATGGGGCTATGGGAAACTTGAGGTATGCCCCGTATTTGCAACGTTCTACAACATTCTTTTTTCACAAACGATAGGCAATCCAATCTCTCTGTACTTTGCACAGAGAGATTGGATATAATGTCGAGTTCCGATTACTATTTCTCGAAACATGATATAATTTACTTTGGGACGCGGGCAGTTTTCTACTGCTTGTACATAATTAATATAATGTAAAATAATTTAATAAAATAGCCATTGACAGGGTACTTTGGACGGAGAAACAACGAATAAGTAGGATCTACGATCTGGTCAAAACCGATTGCTCTGGAGATCATTGAGGGAGGCCTATGTCCAGCGGTGGACATAGGCTGATGCTGAAACCTGACTGCTTAATTACATATGACTTTTTTCAAAATTTTTACCTGCAATAAATACATATGAACATTGATGGAAAATCAACCTCAATTTATATTAATACAAGAATTCAAACAAAAGAAATATATAAACACGTCCATTATTAAAATCTCAATTCAATCCAGGTAGGCAGACCATAAAAAAGTAATTTTAATTGATACGTATCAATTCCGGAGAACTGCCGATTTCGTATCTTTTACCTTTTCCTTTTCGTTCGGAACCAATTAGCAATTTGCCAAAACCAATCACAATAATTTTACTTTTAATTATTACTTGTGTCTCATCCGAAATTGAGGATGAAATAACTTAATATTTATGTTACGGTAAAAGTGGATAGAGTGGTTATTATGTATAATTACCGGTAGCTATGCATAATTACTAGTGTTCGTGGTAGAAGTGATGAAAACTATCGAATTATTCACATTTACCGGTAATTATATAAAATTACGATACCCTTTGTGTAAATGTGGTAAATAATAAAATTAAACTGACTTGACTGGCTCGGTGAACCAATTGTTTTGTTAGTGACCCAGGCTGGCGATTCCATGAGTCGTGGGTTCGATTCCCACTCGGGACAAATATTTGTGGGATGAATATCGGTGTTTGTTTCGTGTCTAGGTGTGATTATGTAGTATAAATAACTTTTCTGAAAACATTTAAACCGCGTAAGATAGATGATTGAAATTTAGCATACAGACTTAAAGCTCACTTGCGACGCAATATTGCAAAATTCGTAAGGTAAAAACTTTTGTATGTAAAATCCTGTAGTCCACGCGAACGAAGTCACGGACACAGCTAGTTAAGTACCTAGTCATTAATAAAATACTCAAGTATCTAGAAACCAAATTTCATGGTTGGTTTTTTAAAAAATATTATCTTATAAAAATAAAGTTAAATAAAATTAACACATTGGCAGGGAATTTTCAGTGGAACTCTTGAAATTCTTTCTCGTCAATATATTTTTGCCGGTTTGAGATTTGTGACATTTGGAATTGCACAGTACTTGTGATATTTGTTAGCAATGTCAACATTTACCACAGTCGAGCGGGAGTTTTATATAATTACCGGTAAATTTGAATAATTCACTACATTTACCATGTGCGTTGGGAATTATCTATATTTACCGGTGATTATAGATAATTACCGATTGCTCACATTGACCGTAACATTTACACCAAAGGAATAAAGTCAGCTTTTTAAATACCGACCACTCTTATTGTCTCATAAATAAGGTATATTTTTCTAGAAGCTGTGTATTATAGTAGTGTGGTATGGTTTGCTATGAACAATAACATTATTTGTCAGATTAATGTAGGGTCCCCGCTAGGAGGCCCCGCCCCTCTATTATTAAGGGCAAAAGAAAATTTAAACGCCATTTGAATTGAAACAACTTAATTATAAATTATCGTAGATCCCATTATGCCGGGGTGATTACGTACGCTGGACTGAGGTAGCAGGTTAAAATGAATGTTTTTTGTAAATGACTGGGTTGTTTTTTGTCGTTGATTCATATCCCGATCTGTTTATGACGGGATCTGTCAATATTTTACTGGGAAGTATGCAATTTAGTTCGTTGATATTTTTTTGCAACTTCCTTTATTATAAATGTCGCCAGAATATGTTTTTGTAATTTAAACTACTAATAGGAACATTAACTTAGGTAAAAGATTCTATAAATATAGGGGAGGATAAATACAAATAATTTATTACCAGAAACATGCCACATATACATAAAGATCTGATACATACTGGGCTGAGCTTGTTCTGTGGGAAAAGAGTTACGATTATAGGTACAGGTAGTATAAACGACCCATAAACATTAGACATTAAGAAACGACTATCATTAATTACCTATCTATTTAGTTAGATGAACTTTATATTAAAACTGGACAACGCTATACCATCCGCATACCATGCAGGCACTAGTGTCTCGAAGAAAGATGTTTAGTTTCTTTTTTCTGCCCCGTGTCATTAAGGCATGTAATGGTCTATTGTGCCTGTTGACTTCATTTGTGGACCATCAGTTGGAATGAGTTCATCTTGAAAATTATTTATTTATTTATTTAAGCTTTCTCTTTTATTTAGCAAGATCAGCGCCCTAGCGACTTCTTGTCGTTGAGACATACGCTGAGTCTGGGATCTAATTGACCACAAAAATCATGTACTATGTTGTGTACTATGTTTTTTAAAATTTTTGTACGTTTGTGGTAAAGACTTTTTCTTATTATTCTTATTAATGCAAGACGACCAGTTCAAAAGGTCCGCTCAGTAAAACATACATGTGATGACACGACTCCAACAGTCAGACAGTTAAATCACGTTAGCAGCAGTCGTTAACGACTAATAAACGCGAGTTGCAACAAAACTATGCGCTCGCGCATCGTCTAGTCGCCCGATAACTGACATGCGCCGACAACCGGCGAGTGATCCCGTGACTGCATAGTGCTCTGCTAACTGTCACACCCTCGGTGGCAACGATTACATTGTTACTTTCTTAACCATGTGTGACATCAATGTTAAGATGTTCCGTCATTGGTCGTTGTTTTATGAGTGGTGAAGGAAGCTTGGTGGTGCTACTTAAAGCTTAATGTGTCGATCGTGGACCGAGTGATGATTTGAGTACAACATTTCAAAAGAACTGTAGCGCTACCATGAATTTAAAAGTTACGCACGTTATGAAAAACTTGTACAGCGCCCCTGGTGGTTACGCTAAGAACTAAAAGTGGTCGTACGAAAAAGACAACTCGATACGTTTTTAACGTACGTAGGTTTTCGATAGCCAACTCATGGTACCGCTACTGGATATTTAAGTATTTTGAAACTATTAAACTATCTCTCCGCCTGAGATTCCGTCCAGGTAGTGTCATTTGCCGCAAAAACTTTGCTCTTTCATAACAATGTCGGTTAAAAAGATTCTCAAGTCCTTTTCCAGGCGCGAGATTAATTGTGTACAAATTTTTATTTAAAACAGTTCATTCATTGTGCGTGAAAGCGCGAGAGTTAGACAGATTTACTTTCGCACATATTACTATTAGTAAGGAATTGTTTACCTCTGATTTAAACTTGCAATACCTAAACAAACTCTACTATGGCGATGACGCCCTATTTAGTGTCAATAGTAACATTGTCTCGTTTGTACAGTTAAACCACATTTTTAAACATTTTCAAAAATTACGCCTTACTCACACCTAAAAAGTTCTAAGGTTTTGCGTATTCCCAAAGCTACTTGAGCAGGTTGGTTGGCAGAAGCAGAAAACATGGTGTCGTCTGTTTGTCCTAAAGTCAGATGCACAGATACCATAACACTATATCAGATGTCTCACTCCGGAGTACCGTCGGCCATTAGCGCGCGAGTCACTAATCGCGCCTCTTCCGCCGGTGATTATCGCGAGCTTTTTTTGGTCAAATTTATTTTACCTTTTTTCAGGAGCGCTAGTGTGGTAGAGTGAGTGTAGACTTGTAGAGGCGGCTTCTATGCTCTTTTCCACCATTTTATTTATGAAAAAACATAGTGATTATTCAGCCTATTTTGTTGGTTTTAGGATTCAGGTGTTTTTTTTTCAAAACTTTTATGTGTGAAGTTATAATACACTACAATAGTTTCACTTTTTTATCCGCATGCATAGAGGTATAAATTGTTAAATTCAGAACTTATAACTCTTTCTTGCCGTAGTCTGTAAGTAATTTATAGGATTTAAAAGAAAAAGTTTAAATAAATAGTTAACCACAATAGAAAATGAGGCCTTTAAATATTTTTACTTTCACTGGTAGACGCTTACTTATATGTGCATACATATAAGTAGTATAATAGTATAATATTAGGTTTCATTATCAGTTCACAACATTTCTAGGCAAGTATAAATTAACTCAGGCATCATGTAAACCATCGCTTACAATATTCTATAAGAAGCGTTAACAGCGTCACTAAAACATCTCAAAATACTCTTCCGTTTGACAAAAAGTGGCGCCCGCGCAGCCTATCAACTAAGCGTAAAGCGTGAAAGGGCATCAGTGTAACCGTTACTCAACTGTCTTTGCTGTGGGGTGACTAACTATGTTATAACTGAACGACTAAATGAGGGATCCTGGATACGTTTATGCCATAAAGAATACACTTCATACTTTTGCCGTAAAAGTGAACATGACATTTAAAGTGATATGAATTTCTTTTGGATTCCAAATGACAAAACCTTATTAACTAATAGAGTCCAAGTTTTTTAGTCTGCGACCTGCGGATATTACATTTGTATCTTATACATTACTTATTTACTTATATTTTCGGCGGACAGGCCAAAATGTTGGTACTAATACGTGTAATTAATTTCAAGATGTGAGCAACCTTTATGTCTGTGGACGGATAAAGGTTATCAACCTCGTAATGATAATATAAGGTTTTTATGGCAAATCAAATATTAAAAGTGTTGTAATAAGGCGCCTATAGCTTATCCCAAACTTCTATAATAAAAATCGAAATTCCTTTATTTGTTTAGATAGGCGCTTTACATGCACTTGCATATGCATAATTTACGTGAATTCAGTAATAAATAAATGATTGTACCAATAGTACATGCGTATTTCATATTATGAATCCCCTATTCTGTTTATGTACCTAAATATATACATACTCGTACAACCCGCCAACTACATAAAACTCGCATGCAACTCCACTCCACGGACTAACAAGATAATCGCTCCAACTCCCGCATAACGATGGGACCTAGGAACCCTAGGTCCCATCGTTATGCCCAGACAGCATCATTATAACCCTAACTGATGTCTCACTAACAAAAAGGGCCCTGGGCACGCACAGTGGGCTACGCACCAATTTGCATGGGCCTAATTACGCTGGCCGTGGCTCGGAGTAATTCAGCCGTACTAACGAGACGCGCGGTAATGCCGCTGATGTCTCAATACCTCCCAGTGTGCAAGCCTATTATTTCAGTCCCACACGACGCGGATTGTACGGTTGTGCACTACGGAGTAGGCTTCGGAGTTATTGTTTTTTCTTTTTCTGTGGTGCTGGCAGCAAAGTGTCAGCTCTACATGTGGAGGTCTTGATCACGCGATTTTGTTACGGCCTCTTTTGAACTTTTGATTTTTTATCTTTTTCGATTTTTTTATTATATGTTTATTAACATACTCGTAGTCATTTTCTTTAACTCGTATGTCCCTCATAATATAGATAATATTGTTACATTATAACCTCATTTAATTAATAGTAAGGTCGCCTTTATCAAGAAATCTAGGGGCTGTCACGGGAAATACGTCATTGCGTTAACATGTTTGCCACGTGGTAGTCCTATCAGCTCACTCCATGTGCAGGTGACGGAACGCATAAGACAGGATGCAAGGCGATAGTCTGGTGCATTAGCACACAAGATCTGGCTCGTGATTATCATTATTTTGCTGACTTAGTCTATTTAATAAATAGGAATTCATGTTGGCATAAAATGTTGAATTATAGTATAGTCACGCTATTTTTCTATACCTATTTGTAAAAAATTACAAGTATTTTGTAAAATATTTTACGTAGAACGTTCTTATTCTTATAAAATGTTTATTTTTGTGTCGTTCTACAAATCTTGATTTAATGTACCGAAGTGCACTCCTCGCCACATAGCCCACCCCCCTATTTAGGTTCTACAAAAGCGTGGTGCACCTACAATGCAGTTTATGTGTTGCTCTTCATGCATACATCCATTTTATATCAGGGTGATGTACGCATCCTCGCTGCACGCGATTCTGAGCTATATCACGTGGACATTCGGATCAAATTTCCCGGAACTAATAAAATTTTCTTTGGAGTATTCCAGGAAATGTTTGCAATTCGTTGTCGTATCAATTTTGAGCGTAGCGTTCGGTGAGAGGGATCATATTTGTATGGAATAGTCCTCGGCGTTGTCTCTTTACGGAATGGGGACGACGATTTTCAGATTTTAAATTGCTTCTTGACAAAAACGGCGTAAGTGGTGAAGTTGATTAGACTGAATGAAACCTTTTGTTGGTGGAGTAGTGTCGCGTTTTCTTTGGTTAGTTTTGTAAGATAGAGCGGGTTAGTAGCTAGGTCGGAAACTAGCTAGTGTGAGGTAACGTGAATCGCGAGAAAGTAGTGCTATTTGCTACCGTATCGTGCGCCATCGCCCGGCAGGGGTCGCAACCACCGGCTCCATGAACCATTTCACAAATTGTCTAATTTTGGCTCGGATATTTGAAGTAACTACGTTTAGTACATACATATTGCAGGGAGTAATACTGAACCATTCTATATTTGGGAATATATTTATTTAAATTATTATGGCCCTCGTATCATAGGAGTCATATGTTTTGGATCTACCAATCCTAGGAGAGGATCCTGGCAATTATTTTCACTAGGAGTGCCTGACAACCAGTCCTAAACTTAATTCCACTGGTGCGTTATCTTTAAACACTTATGTTTCATTTTAAATTCATGGCAGGCTTGATGTCTCCAGCTAAAATAAACAGTATTTGTCATAAACTGTCGTTGAACGCTTACATTATTTCACTCATAACTCTCCCTCTCTTTGTACTTTGTATTATTTTCTTGAAGTTTCTCGTTCCTATCTATCAGTTTTAGTGCTAAATTTGTAGTAATGATTGTCTCAGAACTGCATACCAATTTCGGGACCACATGTATATTTTTCTGTGCACGCAGCCTGAGATGCATAAGATTGCTACCGAAAGTTGTCGACACCTGCGTTTTCCGCCGCTCCGCATCCGTCCAATCAGTGGCATTATATGTTAATAGCCTATTAGAATATATGCCGTGGTCTCTTCGCGCCGCGGGCTTGCTATCGGCCGCGCGCGCAGCCAGCGGAGCCTGGCCTGCCGCCGCCATTGTTGCCTATACCATCAGGAGTTTAACATTCCTTGGATGTTTAGTTAAACTCCACCAACATACCTTAACAGCCTTATCAGAAGATAATGTACTTTATTGCTTCATCATAGGGGTGGGACTGGCGGCATTTGTAAGTTTGAAAGTGTTTTGCACGGTGGCTTGTTAAGAGAAGTGTTCATTGTTTTTGTTGTGTCTTATTGTACTTAACGTGGGTTTAAAGGCTTTGTTGCCTGTCGTCGTGTTTCGGTGTTCGACGGCAAACTTGCGCGTAAGGCGTTTAGGTCTCATTAATAACTGAGCTACGTAAGTAGCAGCTTATTAATGTTGTTCTGAGTAAGGGCTTGCATGGTTGTTATAATTTTTATAACGTTTTTAGTTTATCGTTCGAGATGCTTTATCGATTTTCATTCCACTGTGCACTGTTAAGTTTTATGTATAGCGTAGGCATGGGATAGCGCACAAATGACGACATTAATCAACATGTAAGCTTATGCCACACAATTAGTAGCATAGAATTTAGACTGAGATTGGGCAGCATTATTTTCTAGTAATCTCTAAAGAGCTGGTTGAAAATATTTACTTATTCATACTTACTTACGTATCTCACGTCAATTAGCTTATACCTAAACCGCAACAAAAACGACATTCAAAACATTACAGGAAACGTAATCAACAGAGAACGCCATTAATCTCGCACCGAAAAAAAGGTTCGAAACCTCTATTCCAGATTCAAAGTAGTCAGGTAAAAAAGTCTAAAAACAAAAACCCGTTTTGAAAATTCCTAAAATATCCCGTGGGGCGTTCCGTCCGCGGTGTCTTTGGCCGCGATAAGATCTCGTTATAATGTTTCAATTAACCAGTAGCCAGTATTTATTGGCGAGACACGCGGGCCGATTCATTACCTGCGCAGGAGTTTACAAAAAAATGCAAAAGAGACGCCGACGCTACAAGATCACGTCGCGCGCCCGAGACTATTTGTTATTGGATAATTAATATTTCTAGGTTTTGTCCGGTAACATTGAAAAAATGTTAATAGCAAGCTTTGGGCTCGATAAAGTCTAAACTTATCGGAGTTCTATCTCCTTGTTTGATAGAAGTTCCATATAAATATATCCGCAGCCTCCGTTGCTTTATTAAAAAAAGTATCTTGTGTTGTGGAACACAATGAGTTATTTTATGGCATTTTAAAAAACAAATTGATATGTTCAAAGCCACTTTAGGAACAGTGTGGTGAATACTTCTCGTTAATATAATTTTCCATAAATGTCAACACAGTAAGGGTAGGGCTTTTAAAAAGAGATGGAAAAGGGCAAAGGGACAATTTTATTGTTTTATCATGATGTGCTGTATGTAGGTATTTCTTGTACATGACCTCATTGAAGAACATATAGGCAATATTCAGGAATCCAAGAAATACATAGAGCCTAGATGTGAAATTTATTCTGGATTGATGGCACATTTGTTAAGACTCTAGTGCCTGGAGTTCTGAATTTGATTCCCATTGTGGAGACAATTAAAAGGCTTTAATAATTTTATGATTGCGTAAGTGACTGTGTAAAACTACTGCTGATTTTGATGAACTATGGTACACAGATATTGTAGAGACTAAGAAGTGAAGCTTCTTTTTAACCGACTTCGCTATATGTGAGTAATAGCATACGATATAATATGATATGATAAAAATCATCCATCCACTTCCTGTCAAGTCCGGTGATGATGACTAGACTACTTCAAGGCAGTCGGCGGCGTTGTGGGTTAAGGGCTAAGGCGGAGAACCATGACTCTATCAAGGCGATGGTAGGGATACCGCGTTGTTTTAGTTCGTAGACCCCCTGGGCATTGCACTTCGCCCAGGAGCAGCGGCGGAGAGTCTCCCTGTCCCGGTGACGGTGCGTAACGTCAAAAAAAAAATGGCTACTCTATATGTAGAAAAAAATCAATTGCAATCGCTGGTAGAAAGCTATATAATATATATTGATCTGCACATAACCACATAGTCAGTGGACCTCAATACACCACTATTAGCCTAAAGTGCCTGGTACCAGTCTCTCTGCCCTAATCCGGCCCACGCCAGCGCGCGCGCAACTTTGTTCTTATTTCCCCAAAAAATGTCGGCCGCGTATATTCGAATTAATTCACCTGTAATTGGATTTATGGGCCGCGGCGACACCCGGGCCGTCCTGTGCGGTTGCTAATTACGCCGCCAGGCATTTTAACAGTATTTATGGTGCGAGGCCCATCTTAATTCAGTGTTAAGTGGTGTTATCGCTACTAAGGGAATATTGGATTGTCGACATTCTCACTTCATTGTTGTTATGTGTAGTGTACGGGTCGGTTTGTGGGATCCGCAAAAGTTTAATACTTGTGTTAAGGGATATTATGGATATATTCATGATATTAATAGGTTCCAGGATCCAAGCAATCCAAGAAACGTTTTCTGAATTATGGAATGAATATGTATAAATCGAATTGGTCCGAATGGCTATAACCTAACTAAAGCTATTCACTAACTGCCGAAATGTTGTTGTTGGTTTGTGATTGATCAAGGCTACGGAGTAGCATTACAATTCAACTACTCACGATATTTTAGAATAAAAAAAAGGTTTTTATAAATGACACGGGGGGTTTTTTTTTATGCACTTATTATACTTACTAGTATTATAAATGCGAATATAACTTAGGTAGTTTTCTGTCTGACGCGCTTTCATGCCAAATCTACCTAACCAATTTCAATGAAACTTGGTATTGAGTTAGTCTAGAGTCAGGACATGGGCTATTCTTGACTGCGTTTTAAAGAAAAGTCAAAGTCAAAGTCAAAGTTTTTTATTGCCAACTAAGTGTTTTTACAGGTGTTGATGTTAAAACAGGATCTTAATACTTAGTTACCCTTGTCGGGTAATGCAATAATTATGAGGGCTAAAACTAATCATAACAAAACAATTTGAAACTTATCCTAATTTTGTACTAGGTACATACGCATTACATAAAATCTATTAACTTATACTAATACATAACTTATACTATTTTACCAATCGTCATATTTATTAATGTTTTTTGTACCTACTTATTAATATTAACATTATTATTATGAATAAACATTATAAATAAACATGTTTTTAGTACGTAAGTATTTAATTTAATTTAATGTAATGTATCCTTATTTAGGTATTCGTCTATAGAATAGAAGCAATTAGTTGTTAGATAATTTTTAAGTTTTGTTTTGTATGAGGTATATTTTTCTTCATTTCTTATTTCTGATGGTAAGTTATTATATATTTTTACTGCCATGTAGTATGGACTTCTGTTTAACATGTTTATTCTACTTGAAAGTTGGAATAATTTATTTTTATTGCGTGTGTTTAAAGAGTGGGTCTGACTAACTTTTTTAAATGTATCGATGTTTTTAAATACGAATATACTGATATCGTAGATATATATAGACGGTAGGGGGAGAATCTTGTATTTTTTAAAATATGGTCTGCAACTTACGGTGTTGTTTATGTTGGCAATTATACGGATGCAGCGCTTTTGCATGATAAACAAGTCGCCAGCGTCGACGCTGTTGCCCCACAGCATGATGCCGTAGCGCAGCCATGCGTATGCGTAGGCGTAGTACGCGCTTATTGCGGTCTCTGTACTTGTACTGTATTTGATTTGAAATAGGGCATATGTGAATTTAGAAATTTTAGTTTTTATGTATATAATATGGTCTTTCCAGTTTATATTGGTGTCGATAATTATTCCTAGTAATTTAAATGAATTAATTGTTTCTACATTAATAGTATTTTGTATATTAATGTTGATATCAAGAGGGGGTTTGGTGTACGGTCTAAACTGGATTGATTTAGTTTTGGAGAAGTTAATTTCTAGATTATGATCGCTGAGCCAGTGTACAACATCTTGAAGGGTCTTATGTATTTGCGGGTGAGGATCATCGTTATAGTTGCATTTAAACAGAAGTGAAATATCGTCTGCAAATAGTATTGGCAATACGTGGCGTTGGTCTAAAATTTTTGGGAGGTCATTGATATAGATCAAAAAGAGGACACATCCCAAAACGCTACCTTGTGGAATAGAACAGGTTAGAGATTGGACTTGAGAACGTATGCGACTAATTTCACGAGTGGTTTCAGAATGATGTTCAATTTGGACTATTTGTTTCCTGTTATCTAAGTATGATTTAAACCAATCAAATGGTGTGCCACGGATGCCTGAGCCGTATAGTTTTGTTAGTAAGATGTTGTATGAGACCTTATCATAAGCTTTAGTCATATCTAAAAGTATGCCAAGGGTACAATTTTTATCATTGATCTGTTGCAGGGCAGTTTGTATATATTTGTATACAGCTTTCGTGGTTGATCTGGTCTTCCTGAAGCCATTTTGACTGTCATCTAAAATATTATATTTTTCTAAGTAGTTATAGAGTCTGTTACACATAGCTTTTTCAAAAATTTTTGATAAGGTGGGCAGTATTGCAATAGGTCTGTAGTTACTGGTTATAGTGGGGTCGTCTTTTTTGTGAATTGGTATAACGAGGGCTATTTTTAATTGATCAGGGAATAATCCATCATTAAAGCTTTGGTTTATTAAACGTGTAAGGGGTGAGACTAGTTCTTCGGCGCTTTGTTTTATTAAAATGGGGGGTATGTCGTCTATGCCACAAGTATGTTTATTTTTTATAGATTTAATTATTTGTAAAGTTTCTTTTTCAGTTACGGGGTGCAAGAACATTGAGCATGTTGGTGGATTAATTACTGGCTGTCCAGATTTATTATTACTCTTACCTATAGAACAAAAATATTCATTAAAAATATTACATATTTTTGATGGGCATTCTATTAAATTATTATTTAGGTTTAATTTAATATTTGTAAATGTTTTTTTCTTAATTTTACCTGTTTTATTATTTATTATTTTCCACATTGTTTTGTATATATTATCTGAGTTTTTTATTTGTCTTATATAATCTTTCCTTTTTGAGATTTGAATGCTACGTTTTAACACTTTAGAATATGTCTTATAATGATTTCTTATTATGTCGCTATTTGTTTTATTAAGAATTATTTTTAAGTTTCTCTTGTGTATGCAAGATTTCTTTAAGCCTGTGGTTAACCACCCTTTAGTTATTTTATTTTTAATTTTTATTTTTGTTATAGGTATACATGTATTTAGACAGTTTATTATTTGTTCTATAAAGGTATTGTAGTTTACGTTTATATTTTTAAGTAATGTATCAACACACTCTAGTCAGTTCACATCTATAAGCAAGCATATTACTATTGTATCTACTTGTATTGTACAGTATTTATTTGACCACTTGCATCTCGAGTTGACCTTACAAAATCGCCCGCCTTGAGAGACGTAGTATAATTGAATGATCAAGCACACACGAGCGCTTTGTATCGGCCACGCCCGGCCCGGCCGCGGTATATCACTGTGATCGATGGGCACCTCGTCCCGTGGAGAATATGACAGTTCACTTGTACTAGTATTTATTCTGCCACAGAGCTTCTTTAGGCTGCGACTGTACTGTAGAAGAAAAATCGTGTGGTGGAGACCAACTTTTAGAAAGTCAAAGTCAAAATTATTTTATTTATATATATAGTGGAAGATTTATACATGTTGCGCCGACCCCACTTAGTGTGGGACAAGGGCAGGAGAATGATGATGATGATGATGATGAGGCATTTACACGCACTTATAAATCGTCGGTACAGTAAATTAGTTATTTACTGTACCGAGTAATAGATAAGTGATTCTAGCAGAATGAGCTTTCCATACATACATTTTAAGCAAACATATTGATCTAAATCTGTGCTAAGTTGCTAAAGAGCTTGTTTAACGAATATCAGAAACAATAATGGGATACACCAATATGTAAATAACATATTCACACGCGGTCCGATGTTCATCATAAATATATATTTGTTAAACTAGAAACTTCATCACATTAAAATATTAGAATGAAAACTTATTCATATTTATACTTACTCCGGTAAGTTTAGGATAATCGGAATAAAAATCAGAATTTTTGAATAACCTAGTTTAGAAGATCAATAGATTGTCAAAAGTCGCATAAAATCACCCTCATTCATTCATCATGCTCCGTCCAGTGTAGACGTAGCTTTACTATTTCTTATCGTTATGTTTAAAACATGTTTTGTCTAAGTCAATTCTAGATACAACATAGACGTAAGTAGTTGAATAATGACGCCAGTTATTGAAAAGTCGTTTTATGTAGAGTAATGACAACTAACAATGTGAAACTGTGTTCAATTTGTCTTTTAAACTGTTATTATTAAATGCAGGTACTTGGTCAATATTTTATTTAAACTGGGACCTGCGGAAATTATCTTTATCTTTAATATTTTTCCATTCGGATCTTTACCTATCGGCGTAAAGGCATGTATTTATAACATTACAAATATTGCACCGTACATACACACAAACCTACATATACGTAGAGTCCATTAAATTATGACTACTTATTTAAGAGATTTAATATAACAGCTATTAATATAAAAGAAGTCTTACTAAAGAAAAATACAAGATGTTGCGAGAGTTGTATTAATTTGTTCAAAGTGGATTCGAAAAAGTTATCTACTCTTACACATCATTTGGAGTTTAGGGTACCTTTAGAGATATTTCTTTAACTAAAATAATCGTGCTATTAGGTACAAAATATGCAAATTGAAATGTATTATAATGCTAAAAATGTGGAGATGACTCAAGCATTAACCATCAACTGCTTTTAAATTATTTGTTTTTACATCACCAACGTGTGAAGATCCTTATCATATTGTAGAGTCAACGGTTGTAAATATAGTTGTAGTATTTATGTATTATTCATATACTTATTTTCCATGAATATTCAGCGGTGACGCTCTCGTCTCTCAGTGGCATTAGTACGTCTATCTGTTGTTGCAAGTAACACACTGCCCCGTGTCATTCCGACACAGACATGTATCGATTAGGAGGCTGTATGCATGCATTAATGAACTCCTGGTGGTCCTGAATTTTTGAAGAGAGTATGTGTTCACAATTATATTTTGGTCAAAACCTTACACTATTACTACTATTTTCAGTCCTTATCTAGTATTGTAAATATGAAATTATGAAAGTAAATCTTTCAGAGTAAACTACTGAACTGATTTAAATGATATTCGGAGTGCAAATAGTCTAAAGCCTGAATAAGGACACCAATCAATACATACATAGTATAAAACAAAGTCGCTTTCGCTGTATGTCCGTATGTATGCTTAGATCTTTAAAACTACGCAACGGATTTTGATGCGGTTTTTTTAATAGATAGAGTGATTCTTAAGGAAGGTTTGTATGTAAAATTTACCCGAAGCAAAGCGAGGGCGGGTCACTAGTAGGCTATAATTTAACCCAATGCACTGTAAGGGATTAATATTCGCAAAATAACTTCACGCCACCCATCCACCCACACGTCTCGTTATTTACATTCCTATTACGTGTTTGGTAGGTATACGCGTGTTGTCACTTAAAAATATAGTCTATCTGAAGTAGGTAAAGTGATGATCACGTATTTTGTGTACTTTATTCTCAAAGAAGCATGCGTTCCCCCTCCGAGCCCAGCGAGTCAATCCTATCCCAATTAATTCCCTACCGGCGCGCGCGTGAGAACAATCCGCTGCTTGGAACATCGTAAATTTCGCTGCTCTGTCAGTCAGACCAACGTATTATTATTTTAGACCTATTGAAATGCCATTTCTGTATAAAATATATCCGCCCGTCCAGGGCTAAGGGTATCGTGAGGAGCAAAAACAAAACGATGGAAAAATATATCCAAGCGCCATATCACGTTATTATTTCGGAAGACAATAGCGCCTGCATTGTCACATTCAGCGCGGTCCATGCAAATAATCATAAATAAATAAAAATAAATATGAGCCACTCGATTCTGGACGTCTTATTTTAGGATGGGGGATATCTACGGTCGTTTGTGCTGGATGGGACATTCGAACGCAATGGCTCTCTTCACCATAATTTTAAAAGCCCTTGCTAGATCTCATTTCTTATCACTCAGACTCAAAATAATTTGACATCTATCAGAAGTGGATGCTAATCGTAGTTACATTCCGCCTCCATAGTTCGAGTGAAATGGTCTGGCTAGCATTCCGCCCGCATCTTCGTTCTCGTGAAGTCATTGATCACATAAAACATTCCTCCCTTTTAGCGAAGTCGGTTAAAGAGTACCCTAATGCCCTTTCTCAGGCTTTATAGTTAGACTACTTCTGTACCAAATTTCGCATAAATCGATAGTCGCTTCGACCGAACAGAGCGACAATCAGACAGAGAACATATTTTTAATAATACTAGCCGACCCGACAGACTTCGTCCTGTCAAAAAAATGTGAATAAGAAAAGGGCTGTTTTTAGGGCTTTCCCGGCAATTATTCGATTTTCTCTTTCGCCGTAAGAACCATCTTTGGACTTCAACGAATATTTCAAAAAAAGAATTGGCCAAATTGGTTCAGGCGTTGTTGAGTTATGCGCTTACCAAACCAACACATTTTGCGATTCATTTTTATATTATAGATTGTGGACTAAATAAAGCGGATTGTACTATTTCACAAATAAACTACCTAATGTGTCTGTTTACGGAACTGGGGAGAATAAACTCATACCTGTTCCGAGACACAGTGGGCCACCAATCTTCCAGGGAATAGCTGCGGCCATTGCGGTCTTCCGTTAGCGCCATAGATTTAAAGATCTTGTAACTGGTACAGTTTCTATTGACATTTCTTTTTTTTACTAGTTTTAGTGTTCAGTAAACCATTGAAATAATTTATTTAGAAGATTGGTTCGACATTACTATATGAGTTTTTAAAGGTCTCTTTTAAAACACCTACCTGCCTACACCCAGGCAGGTACTTGTTGTAGTGACAGTTGTTTCTGTCACAGTTAAAAGATTTATAGATTAGCACGACATTGGTAACAGCAATCCTATCATCTTTATTTCACGTTAAATCCATCACGTTAAATAAATATTCAAAGTATTACTTAAAGTTTTAATTTTCATTTCAATCGGTTTAACATTATTTCACATATCAATGTTTGTAACTTTTATGTTTAAGTTAGCTCAATTAAGCTTTTGTATCTATCAACTTCTACTTGTGCAATAAATGATTTGATTTTACGTGTCTGTTCACATTTCTTGTTTATCGTGAAAATATAAAGATTCTCAAAAAAAATTCTGCCCGGCATAACTTCGCAAATGAAATCTGTGCTTCACATATCTTTTTGATATCATTGCATTTTTTTGCCCAATGACTTAGTGCATGCTCCTTCCATAATCCGTAAGGCTGTGTCCCAGGCTGTCTTACAAGTCACCCTGTCGGGCCGGCGCCACAGAATCGTAACAAATGCCGCCGTGCTGAAAATAAAGACATGCGATACTAGCACAAAACGAGAAGCGAATTAACATTGTATTTATTCCATATTTATGTACCACCGCTATTGGCGAGCAAGCGATTTATGAATGTGGCCATGTAAATGCGTACATAGGTTACATGGATTCAGGTTTATTCGTAGATACGAAAATACACCTGGATTTCTATTTGTTGGGCTAGAGCGTCTTCCCAAATTATTTGATAGGATAGGTCCAAATGTAGAGTCGATCACAGATCCACGCTGGAGAAATTGATTTATTTTTCAGATTTTGTAATTATTTATATGTGGGATAGATCTTTAAGCATTAGTAGATGTATCTATTTTGATTAGACAATATTTTTAAACGGAAATTTCATACAATTTTTAATTATAAACGATCGTCACAAAAGTCTGTAAAACTATAACTATAACTTTTTGTTTTTTACAAAATCTAATTGAATTAATCGAATACAGTGATTGTCATGCTCGTAATTAAATTACTTAGTACCAATAGCATTATTAGATACATAATAACATTATGCAGATGTATACGTATGTAAGCTTTCAGTTCGCATCATTAATTTTGAAGAAAGTTGCAAACGGGAAATATACGAAACTCAGAACGATACACAAAGGCTAATAGCCAAATAACGAGTCGCATCAACTCGGGAGAGCGTCACAATAAACCCTCTATATACCGACTTCTTTATTTACTCTCATCGACAGACGCGTCGTTTTGATTCGACCAACGAAACTTTACCCTCGAAAAAGCCTTATATAGTCCTTATAACGCTACAAATAAGGTGGAAAATGTCATAGATTTCCGGGAAAAGTGGTATGGATGTATGCAAAAGTGGCAGAGCGAGTTTTCCGGGCGAAATTGGAAAAATATACCCGTTTTCACAATGGCTCGGCACTGCGGGCCGCGGCAATTTGAATATAGATTAGAAAATGTGACGGCATGCACTCTAATATGTTTTCGTGGGGCGGGGAAAGAGAGGGTAGTGTCGAGGAACATATGAATTATAATTAGCGTATAGGCGTCCCCCCTGATGGGCTTGAGCCTACCTAGGGCGATCATGCCTTATTTAATCGCCCTAAGAAAACGCAGTAACATATGCTATGGGTATAAAACTAAGCATTAAAATAAAAACGAGAATTAATTATCAGACATATAATAGGTATGTCCTCTTTAAATAGTAGCTTTATAGGTTCTTTGTACAAGCAAAGCGGTACACACAATCTATTTATTTAATTTTCTCTCCCAACATACTGATCCAACTTTACCCAGGCAACCAAGTATACTGTACTGACTGTTCGTACACTGTATACTTCAAAACACGAATACAAAATCATGTTTGAAGTGTAAACTCACAAAGTACATGTTTTTAAATTCATTGAGTGGTAGTATAGTTATTTTTTTCTTACCTGTTTCTTGGCCACGACCTCGTCCGGGCCGCCATTTATTGCTTGAAATATTACGTATATCCTTTATTAGTCTCTAATCTATACCTGTACCAAATTTCATTAAAATCGGTTCAATAGTTTTGGCTTAAAAAAGATACATAGTCACTTTCGTATTTATAACTTTAGTAAGGATTCTAAATAGCTATTTCCTATTACAAAGCCATCGATATCGATACCCTCGGCCCTCCAGCGCGGTAATGGATTCCCCCCGCTCTCTCCGATACCAAGTTCCGCTATTTTCTCAAACACAATAAACGCTGGATTGAGCAATTTATGCGCATTTTGCTATGCAAATCTGCGCTTTTATTGCCCGTTATTAAACTGTTGAAGAGTACCTCTGATATTGCGGCGTTTAAATTTTATAAGGCAATAAGGAAGAATTTACATTAACTGATTACCCTATTGCGTCTCTTAAGAGAGAATGACATAGTATCTGGCTTATGTGTAGTTAAGACCGTTTTCCTAAATTAGAAAAGTTGATTGTGCTGATATAAATTTAACAAACGATATTCGTGTGAGCTATTTCTTTTATTGGATAACTTTGGTTGTTATTATCATATAGAACTATATAAGATTTTAGACTTTCGCGTTCCATTACACTACAATTAGTCTTTATGGATCTATACGTGATATTAGGAGTAGCAAATTACATAGCTACTTACTGCCCGACGTTTCGACTGGGTTACACCAATCGTGGTCGCGAGCGAACTAAGCTATGTAATTTGCTACTCCTAATATCGCGTGTAGACCCATTAAGACTAATTTTAATATAGAACTATAGTCTGAATTTGGTCACCATAACACAAGTTGATTAGTTACTTACTACCTTGTTGGCTATAAATCTGACCGTGTAGGAAAGTGGATTATAGAATTTACTTCAATAAAAAAATATGCGAACCAAGTAAACGTGTTAAGATTTGCGATAATGTTACGAAAGTTCCAATAAAAACAAACCACAGCCAAGCATCGAGTTACACAAAGCTAAAAGTACCATCTTTCCCCCTAAATAAGCCACTTACAATGTTTGTTTTCGAGGATTATCGTACGGACTTTTTCACGTGGCGCTTAGACGAAAAAAAAATACTATTGGAATATCCGGTCGGATGCGTACTGGCAGTTTTGATCTACTTAGTTCTTGCCACTTAAGGTGGGTGCAAACACATCGTTGGTGTTCTATCGGTCCGTTTGTTGTAGCTGAGTTAAGTGTCGTTAGGGCACTTTAGCGCCTCCGGCAAAAAAGACGACGGGTGTTATGTTTTGCCTGATCGTTTGGCACGGAGCGCGGACTGAGTTAGGGTTTTTGATGTTTGTTTTCACATAATAAATAATGTTTATAATAATTTTAGAAGTGTATTGGTGGCAGGTATAATTAAATTAAAGTTATCTTTGCGTATACCCCGTGCGCATTGCATATTATACTATCTATTAGTACCTTTTATTAGGTAAAGCGGACTTGAACTCAGGCTTTCTTGTATGTTTCTTTTTCCTATTTTCCTAATACTTTTGACTGATTGTCTCCACCATAAAATAATGTTAAGTATTAGTGTATTTCGTGTGTCTCTTGTGTTTTGTTTATTTATTATTCTTCACTTCTGTATTTCATCTCTCAAAATAATCACAACTCTTGGATGAAATAATCGATTATTTGGAAATTTGGTTGAAGTTATAACATGTGTAAAAAGTGTGGATTATTACAATGCCAGGGCCAATATCAACTATTTTGTTTTTCTTTATGGTAATATCTTCACTTTAACACAACATAATTTAAAAAACACGACATTAGGAATGATTATTAAGCTTCTGATAAGGCCTACGTAAGAAATGAAGATCTCAAGCACATGTACCTTCTACTGGTGTCGGCGCCTCTTAACTTTGTGTAAACACTTCTCCATGAGAACCTATTCTAAGCGCAGTGTAACTCGACGACTTCAAAGGAAGCTCTCGAAGTGATTGTTTAAAAAAAATCTGTTCGTAATTTCAGTTATGGGAAAAATAAGTGTATATTAGGTATATTTACTATTAAATCAGAGACAATTATTGCTTAAAAGATATATTGTTAAATGAAAATAATATGCATGGCTACAAAGGTATACATATTATCAGAAAGAACCTTTGTTTGTATGTTACAAAATCTCGAATAAAAACAGAATAAAATGAAATTTGTTACAGAGATAGTTTAAAGCTTGTTTGGGATATAGACTTTTAAGCGTTGCTTGAGAGTCAACGAGTAAACAATCGCAACGACTAAACAATTCATCGGTGCGTTTTTTCTGAGTACAGAAAAAAATATCGATACCTACTTGCGAATCTAAGGTCATTATAGCGTTTAAAACAAAAAAAAATATCCGAGCTAATCTCCTACTAATATCTTGATTATTTGAGTGGTGAATTTGAACGAGCCGTGTTACAAAGTAGCCGAGAGGTGCATGAGGAGCGAACGCTTTCATCTCGCCGCGATAAGTGCGGATACAGCCGAAATATACTGCGCTTGTTAACAATTCACTTAAAATGGGACCGATCGATGATAAAATATTATCTTGCGCATAGTTTGTGTCACGCAATAGGTGGATTTTTTAAATGTGAGCAAAGAACTTATCAATAAAATTTTAACCACCAAATAAGTATGTATAATCTCGCTTCACTATTTATTACTTATTTTGACATGAATGCATAGTACTCAAAATTATAATTGACAATTCGGCAATTACCATTATTGACCGATTGCCTACTGTGCGTTAAAATTCTTAAATTAATAAAAATATATAACATTTCTTCTTGACGTAAATAATAAATTTTATAATTAACCCCCGGGACAATAAAAGGGGCTTTTATAAGTTTGACTCTTGTGTGACTATGTCTATGTACCTATTTGTCCGTCTGTGGCACCGTAGTATCCCTGTAACGGGTGTACCGATTTGTAGTAATTATTATTTGTAATCATCTCCTGTCTATCCAATGCTAGGACCTATGCACAGCAGTGGGATGATGCGTCTAATAAGGCGTCCGACCGATTTCGGCCATGGTGGCCGATCTCTATTGAGATCAGTCAAGTGCGCAGGACATACTATAGTGCACAAGTGTACACGCAAACACAAGTGCACTCTCGATGGAGGGCCACGAATGGCCAATGGAAAGGAAAGGGCAATTCGTGGCCCTCCGGGACGTGGCCCTCCGGGAACGTGGCCCTCGGGGAGTGACCCCCTATTCCCTTACTCTCATAGTTCGGTGAGACGGCAATCCACTTCAACAGCGTCGAATTACCCAGGACCTAGTATTTTTGCACAGACTGACCAACGGAAACCTAAACTGCCAAGAGTTGCTTCAATATGTAAAGCTATCAGTACCGGCTCGCTTACCTCGTCATTCGATCAAAAAGATATTCGCCTTACCTCCATCCAGAACTAATTTGGGTCATCACGCTCCTATGGCCAGATGCTGTGGGACATACAATGAACTTCACCTGAAGGACATTGATATTTTTTTCGACTCATTGCCTATCTACAGGCGAAAATTGTTAAACTTATTAAATGAAAGGTAGCAAACTTTTATTAATTTCTGTTATAATATTGTTCTTATTTTTTTCAATAATTTTATTAAGTGTTTTATTTCTTTTTAGTTTATCTTTTGTGTTTATACGTAGATTTTTATCAACGTTGTGTACACCTATAAAGGGTATACATATAAGTTCTGTACTTACCATAAATAAGTATTTTGTAATTCTTTCATAATATGTATATTGTTGGTGTACCTTTTTAATAAATAAATAAATAAATAATAATAAAAAATCATCTCCTTACTGACTTTTTCCTTGCTGACCTAACAAATGGCCAGTGCTCCGCTCTATGTAATAATGATCTGTCATTATGAAAAAAAAGACATTTGTATTCATTGTCTAAACACTACACCTCTCTTGTTACCCGACCCGCCTCTGGTCGTCCGATTAGCGCTGCGCACACGCATATTTGCGCAGACGGTTCGCGCACCTTTGAATACGCCGCGGAAACAACCGGCCAATGGGAACCTTCTGTTTGCGTTGTAACCGTGGCAGCTGGGATAATACTGCCTTCACCTAAAACTATTTACGTAATATATCTAGGCCGTTATATAAGACTGTATTTCAGTTCATTTCATTTGATATGTTTATTTCATGGGTCTTAATTACATGCCAGTGACATCTACTTGCATGCCAGATTTCGACTTTATCCGTCCTGTGGTTTGGGCTATGCGTTGATAGATCACTATGTCAGTCAGTCACCAATAATCCCATCCTTACAAATATTATGAATGCGGAAGTAACTCTGTCTGTTACGCAAGCACGCATAGAGTACTGAACCGATTTAATTTACCAAATTATGGTACATATTATAGTCCAGAGCATGAGAAAGGTCTCGGGTTGATTCAAACTTGTGTGAGTTAATTTGTTAAGACTTAAGCTAGAATTAGAGAGTTGTCGTATGCACGCTCGTGGTCGTATGCACGCCCGTGACAAAGTAAGTACACCTTTTGGTTTAAACGCAGTATTTTAAGTTACTGAATTCTCCCTTAAAATTAAACTGTAAATACTTACCTACCTATTTACAAAACTAGTCGCTCCTTGGATCATATGGAAATCGTTATTTTAAAACGAGTATCACGTTTTTCCGAATCAAAATTCTATGTTAACTCTGATACATAAATGTAACCCGAGTAGAGTCGAAATCAGAAGTTCCCACAGCGCTTACAGATTGAAAGCGTTGTGTTTGCAGATCATAATGTGTTTAATTGTTTTAAAACTATGACAAACTGGGGGCCATCCAGCTGCCCAAGGCACAGAGTAATGCGGGTGACAGAGTAACTTGACCTAATAAATGGCATAATTTCTCAAACACAGACATTTAAGAAATATGCAATTTTTTTTGCAGGCTTAAGTAATGTTTTATTTTATACCTTTAATAGTTTATTATACCTATAATATTGTATATATAGAATAAAGAATATGTACTAGCGCTTTCAATGTTTTTATTTATAGTTTAGTAGTTTAATTATCGAAGTTTTGCTATCGAGATAAACCTACTTTTAAAAAATATTTTACATAGACTTGACAAAAATAGGTATCTGTAGTGTTTTAATAATATTTAACATGGATCTTCACATGATAAAGACATCAGCAAATACTACTTCATGTCCGACGTTTCGACAGGGTTACACCAATCATGCGACCATCTAATGAAACACGCCTCATCATCAATCATCTGTAAAGTTATCTAATTAAGTTGGTTTGATAGTTTAATGCGGTGCGTTCATGTCCCCTGATTATGAACATAAAAAGTAGCTTACAAAAACAGTGAAATCTCTAACCGCCAGTGCTCTGTGCGGGCCGGGCGCCATCAATCACGGCCGGCGCTTAATCGCACGTCAAATATTTGACGTTTGCTCTAACTCGGATTTGCCGTGTGGGAGCGCTTTTTGCTACTCGCCCCTGACAGACCTTTTAGATGAGGCCGTTTTTTGTATCAATTTACTAGGTAATTTCATAAATAATGTGTCATCACTTTTAAAATATTACTTTAGGTCAAATGTTTATTGTAACGTCAAAAAAACTACTTTAGGGGAATCCGATGACCGTAATTTAAGTTTTCTCTGCCATCATTATTAAGAATTCTGTAAAATACCACAAGAATAACTTATTTCATTTCTATAATTATCATTCAATCAAAATTAACACAAAATTAATAAACAAGCTCTATGCTAAAAGTATTTTAGCATTTTTTTCCTCTTTAAGATCATAATATTACATACATTATGATCTAAAAGTAGATATTAAATATACAGTGACCTCTTACTTTAAACTCTGAGCTATCTTATCGCCTTCATAAACGATGCATAATGTCAGCATCTCTTTAGCAGGCGACCATGCGCGCTGATCAGCCTACTGTGAAGATAGGGCTGCCTTGGCCTTTCATTACCTAAGCTAGGCTGGCAGGGATGCCTGATATTGACAACAATAGATTTTTAGTCTCCTAAAGATTTCTATGCCTAAGTTAATGCTTTAGTAATCGGTATAGTCCTTAGGAACATGCAACACCAGGATTAGCTGATGATAGCCAACGAATGTGGTTCGAATGATTTTCTTTTGGCTTCGATACTGTGTATAAATATTCGGTAGTATAGGTAATTTGAATTTGACTATGCTATATGTTAGATTGACATCAAGGCATGGATATTTGAAGTCTGAAATGTTTCTGGCGTTTGTGAATAGAGACACAGATATGTAACATAACTATAATATGGGGCATTGGATACTTTTGGAACGCATGGAGATATCGTGACTTCGATCTAGAGTTTCCATTCAGCCCGTTGATAAAGTTATCATTGCGAGTTTTGTTCTCATAATAAGCAGAGCAATTCTTATTCAACTAGCTGGTAGATACACATGAAATATATAGAAATTTAATTTGTACCACTATTCATCAAACATCACAATGACAATACCTCCCATAACAAAAGCTAGTCCAGCACAATAAAACACGATTATATTAGGTACATTACGATTATTTTAGGTCAGCCAGTTGATAAGATAAAGTTTTCAAGAGGAATCTTGCCCTCATAATGAGCACAGCAATATTCAACCAGTAGAAACCACAAATTGAATTCGCACCGCCATACATCAAACATCACGACAATGCTGGCCATAACAAAAGCTAGTGGTGCACAATAAAACACAATTTCGCGGCGAGGCGACGCGACACGACAAAAGACACATCGGCCCGCCACCTCGCTATCGGCAAGATTTCCACCTTCCCCTGTTCCGGTTATAATTTTCCCAGATGGTAGGAGATAGTGTTGGGTTATATTTCAGTTGGGGCGCGGCCAAGAGACAGGCGAGTGTTGGTTGCGCGTGAGATGACGGACGACCGACGCGCTTCCTGTGCACGCCCCTGCCTTGTTTATGTGATTAGTAAGGAATACTTGAAGTAGGTGGATGAATGTAGGTAGCTTCTATGGCTACTGTCTAATTAGTGGGCGTTTGTAGTGTACGCAGATTGCGACTTTAAGGTGAGGCGTGAAAGTTTAAACTCGATTGGATGTGTAAGTGTTTGCATGTTTGGATAGTCTTGTTGGTATTTGAACTTTAGCTTTAGTGAATATTCTGTTCACGTACGCTGTATTAATTACATATTTTAACATTATTTTTAATGTATTCGTGATTAAAATTATATGAAGTAGATCATACAAAAAATATATAAAATATATGAGCCATTTTTCAAACTCAATCTCAAATTGTTTATTTCGCTTGATTAGTTAAAGAACTTACAGTACTTTCAAATACTTACATCATTAAAAACGTAACCATCATCATCAGAACGTTTTGTATGTGCGAGAAAATAATTTAGGTAGTGTCAGTATCACAAAAATAACACATGCTATTTATTTATCACATTTTCTCACGCTAAAGCTCTTTCGAATTCACGCAAACAGAATCGTTTGAAAACAAAAGAGGATCCAATGCATCCCACTAAATATTCAAAGTGGCGAGAATCACCTGATCATAGGTTTTGCATTCGTCTCATTCGACTGGGTACATAAGCTCACTCGCATACATACTGCGGAATTATTAAGATTGCGGGCTCACAACTGAAGCCTGATTCCCTAAACCGAAATACCATAATGTTATTTGATTCTTAGTGATCCATGAGATTATTCTGTTTTGATGTCGGGGAAGGATTGGTGGGAATATTATTTGGTGTTTTCTTACTTATGTTATTTTCATGGTTTTATCTGTCTCAGAAATCTCAATAAAACTTTCCATTAGAAAACAGAGATTTCCTTGTCATCATTATCACAAATTTAACATTATGTAATTGAGTAACGTAATGTAGATTTTTTGAGTGAACAAAAAATATTTAGTCCAGTCAAAATAGACAAAAATAAGTGCTAACTTAGACAAAATTCGCATAGAGCTGAAAATTGCCAGAGACGTTAAATACATCATAATAAACGAAATATCAAAAATCCCCATCAATCCTACTTCTGCAAAAAATTTTATTCAAGGTCAAAAGTATAAAATTAAGGATTTTTCCATTTTTCTCGAAAACAGTAAGTATTATCGTAAAAATAGGTTAAACAAAAGTTGTAGATCATACAATTTTCTACAAAAATGGTCCCGTCACTTTTTCTTTTCCGACTCACCATTCGCGAGATATCGTGGTTTTAATCATTAGAAAATTCATATTTTACATAATATGCATTCATCTGTTGATATCGTTTTTGATCGATATATGACCTGGAATAGGTTCACTAGGGTAACCACGTTAAAAACCGCCCAAGTGTGAGAAAAAAAAACATAGGTTTTGTATGAGAACCCACTTTACACGTTGGTTTCATGTTGTTTCTAGTATTAGATGTTATAGAGGCAACTGAGATACATCATTCGTTAAAATTTTAACTGTCTAGCACAATCGCATGGGGGCCTGGAAGCGTTTGAAAATACAACTTTTTCAACTTTGTGCATCGCTATATCTCTGAAATGGTGAATCTTAGGAACAAAGTGTTTAGACATTTTTTATAGATAATTACGTGATAAATAATTTTGTCATATATACTTTTATGATTAAACTTACCGTTTCGCTCAAAAGTGCATAAAACTGATATTTGTGACATTTGACCTTGATTAATTTTTTTTGCAGACGTGGGATCGATGGGGACTTTTGACAGATTATTTGTAATAGTGTTCCCAACATTCATGCCAATTTTCAGCTCTATGCGAATTTTTCCTAGGTTACATGTCTATTTTGACTGGACTAATTACGGTGTTTTATGTTTGCTCTAACGTACTCGTAACATTTTTTTATTTTTTTATACTTTACTTATCGGTTGGTTCGCCATAAAGATCCTTAAAAATATAATGTATCTTGATTATTTTTTAAATTTTAATATTACGGATTGGTTGACTTATTGGCATAGATTATTATTACTTTAATTCTCATAAGTGTCGGAAAATTTTACTTGTGCTGATTTATTTCACAGTAAATTACTTTGATATTTTCAGAAATAGTCGTCGATTCAATATGTAGAGGAAACTCTCAATTTTCCGTGCCCGTTTTATGATGACAAACAGACGGCCGTTCTGTGTATCAAAGAGATTGTTTTCAAAGCAGCCATTATATCAGCAGTGGATATCACCAAATGCCTTTGTGACGTTACACAAATCCCTAATGTGTTTATTCCGGGCACGAGATAGATCTTATGAAGGAACGGGTGGTAATATCGTGTATGATAATTTTATTGTTACTTTAATGTTTAATGACAAATAAACTTATTTAAATTATTATAGTTAATATATACAATTTACAATCGACAGCTGTAACATTCGAGATGACGATTTACTTTATAATTTAATAAGTAGAATGTTAAAATATATAAACAGGTACATTTAGGTAAATATTTTATAGGCTTGAAGGCGCTCTAGTTTAGGGTAGGCCCGTGCCCCAGCATTGGGACGTATATAGGCTAATGATGATGTTAATGATTCCTATCATCATCATCAGCCGATTCCTCATGACCACTCCTAGACATAGACCTTTCCAAATGCTCGCCATAATAATTAATTTTAATATTTACGTGTTTGATGAGGTTTTGTTTTTAATATAATCCTAGACTACGGTCTTTGACGCTTTCATTGTGTACCTAATGAAAGCGTCATCGACCGTCCTTAAGGATATAATATAACCGTGTGGTGCTGATTGAATTCTTAAAAATCCCTATTTAACTGCATTCAAATCTACCTATTAGCTTTCTCGCCCTTAAAAACTCGCTACTCTCAATGTAATCCAATTACGGCCAATCTCGAATCTCTATCAGAATAGGAGCTCTATCCTAGCGTATACTTGGGGGTACAATGCAAATATCTGAACTTTTTATTGGTAGCAGTCCTTTGTGCGAACGAGTCAATCCAATTGTATAGAGAGAGACGCTGCAATAAAATGTTATATGCCTACGTTGCTATGCAAAAACGGTACTCGACGATCCTGGGGACCTATTCTGGGATCTGCTTCGGCGGCGGTGAGAAGTAACTAAATCACTATGCTTTTCAACATTTTAATGCTATTCGTTGCATCAGTACCTACGAGTGATTTGATTAAAGTAGTTCTACTTTTTATTCTTTCACTTTAGTACCCTGCTAGTAAATTAAATAGGTGGCCTTAAGGTGTAACAGCTCCAATTTTTGACTTCAAACTAAAACTCTTTCTGACCAGTAGCGCTACTATACCATGAGTTTAAAAGTTACGGACTCGATATCGCCTACGTAAATATGTCTATGAAAAACTTGTACAGCGCCCCTGGTGGTTACGCTAAAAACTAAAATCGGTCGTATAAAAAAACAACTCGATAGGTTTTTAACGTACGTAAGTTTTCGATAGCCAACTCATGGTACCGCTACAGATCTAAGGTTCGAAGGTCGAACCGAGATTCTCTTAAGAATTTACTGTGAACGTGCTGCTTGCTATCTGTTCGAGTTTATCTAAGTATTAGTTGACATTTTGGGAAATATAGGTTTGGGTAGTGATAAGTAATAAAAAGAACACAAAAATATTTACCGATATTCCGGTGGAAGCCTAATCAGAATAAGCATGTCCAATAGAAAATAGCGCACAAAAAGAGTTGATTTTCGATTTGGATACGGGGCCGATAAGGCCCGGCCCGAGGGAAATCTCTGCGACGATGCAAATTTTACGTTACGGGTTATATGGTGCAGGGTTATATATTGAAATACTGAGATGAATACTGGAAAAACACCCTTATGGAATCGACGAGCAGTAAACTCTTCGGGGGAAGGTAGTTAATGATTGGTGGTAGCAATGAATAATTGTATTGTATTGTATTTATTTATTGCCATAAGATACACTAACGTTATTTTTTAAAGGTCTCCCCTCTGGGCTAAGTCTATCTTTTAGGAACTCACATAAAGGTCTCGTTGACATTTTAGGTATCAACTTTTAAACAAAACTGTATCAATTTTTAAGTATTTATTAACAAAGTCAATACATCAAGTTTGAACAATACTTATTTTGAGATTATTAAAATGTTTTAAATTTATAGCACCAACCGTAAAAATATATTAACAAGCATAGTAAATGATTATCAATGACTTCAATTATGGTCTTATAAAATCAGTCATTTCCTGTATTTATAAATAGAATAACAAGGAAGGAATATTGTCATTTAGATGGCATTCTTCAAGGAAATCTTATTTCACATGAAAAGGATTTAATTTAGGTACTTTAGTTATTTTATAGTGTCATAATTTAAAAATAATGGTTCATATTATGCATGAAATGGTATTAATGCAATTATAAACTCTTTCCAACACGCATAAAGCCATAACATTACTAGGGTTATAACATTAGTATAATATAAAACTTTGATAGTTTTAAAGCTAAGTTACAAAGCATAATGAGGATGATACACGTCCGAAGTATTTACACAAACTCTAATTACGCTAAACATAAAGATCACAATGAAACGAGTGCGATTAAAAATTATATAAGTAGTAGTATCCAACAGGTCATTAACAAACTTAAAGTTTTATTATTCTGAAATATTAACAATTCAAAGGTAATTATGAAGAGTAACCTCTTAATTTTATTCTCTTAATTAAGATATCGAGATAAGGCTGGGAACACAAATAAAGTATTTGTAATCTACCCCGGAAGTCGGTAGCCGAAAGCCGAAAGCAGAGCGTGCTACGCGCATAATAAAACGGTTGCCCCGGCCCATCACTGGCCACTGGTGGCCGGTGGACAAGGGCAGTGGTGGTCTGAAAAAAAACACGACTTTAATTTAAAAAATAGGTTAATTATCATATGAGTCAGGCTCGCGCCTTGAGGGTTTCAGACAAACATGTAACTGAGAGATACTCAAAAAAGAGTTTGGGATTTAATTTCTCGCAAAATAAATAATTTAAAGATGGCTCACAAATATTATATACGACTTTGTTACTTTTATTTTAAGTATTACTTTTGTTACCCTACGTTTTAAGTATGTAGGTAGTCAAAAGAAACGATGAAAATGCACTTTTTAAATACTATAAGAGTCATACTTTGAGTATATAGACACTAATTCATTTCAGTTGTCATCCTGGCAAGCATATTGTAATAAGTAAATAAATGCCATACAGGAAATTAATTGAAATATTTAAACGTTTTTTACGCAAACTCTTTCTTTTTGGCAACAGGTATATGAAATGAAACAAAATGAAATTTATTTTCTTTTTTCAAATAAATTTCATTTCATTTCACAGGTATGTGAAATACTTATAAAGCAAAAATATCGCTATTACTAAAATATTTACGACGTGCCAGCGCAAATATCCTCTCTTTCACAAAACGTGGCCCTTTCGGTAGACAAAAAGGCTGTACCGCCTGGTCATAAGACGCCCGATGACATAAATTCCAATTAAGCTGAGGTGCCGCATCGCGATCACGAATATTATCGATTTATCGTTTTCAGACAGTGGTTCTAAACCTTGTCAAATTGGGGGACCCCTGCACTAATCTTTTTAATGTTTTTTAAATTTATTCTTACGTTGTGTTAATTTGCTTTGTATTTATATTTATTCACTTATTTCGCTTCTGTTTTGCAATTTCTTCTGTTGCGTTACTCAAAGGTTCTGCCAGAATATCAGCGCCGTCGCGTCCTTGCGATTGCAACGGCACATGCTGAGGCAGAACCTTTTGATCATTATATATATGTGCATGTTTGTCTATTTCTATTTGTATTTTTCTTGTAATGATAATGATCAATAAATGTTTTCTTTCTTTCTTTCTTTCTAAATATTTTCCAGATCACCATTGCAGGTTGACATGCTCACGCTAATGATGTTATTGTATAGCTCATATTTTTTTACCAATAGAATATACAATAATAATAGTATCCTTTACTTAACTGTTAAATAAGTAACTTAACTACCTAAATGATTTTATATAAATTTGATATAATATAAAGTAGTAGTAGTACCTACTCCTAGAGTTAGTCTAGCGTATAAGAGAAGACATACTCGTAAGCTACTTTTCATCTGACATTGCTACGAGTATATGGGAGTAAATTATTTCGCGAACAATAAATACAGACAGAGTCGCTGACGGAGAGCAAGCTTCAAGAACCTCTGTTCGTATATGTATCAAGAAAACAAATCATTGCCACGTTTTTTCAACTGCCTTCCACTAACCACTATTGTTCCACGGACCAAAATTTGAGAACCACTGATGTAGAGTTAAGTCACATTACACTGTTTGTTGTTCAAGTTGTTGCAACAATAGTGGGCGACTGGTCAGCGGATAAGTTAGGATAAGCAATTAGATTAGGCTGGGGAACAGTACCTAACATCTTATAGGTGCCCGTGGGTGAATGCGAGTTAGATTGGCAGTGATTTATAGGGCGATACATTTTCAAGTTCACTACCTCGTTAATATTCTTCTCCGCCCGCGATTTTTTCCTCGTGATGTCGTTTGCAACATAATATAACATTACTCCCTGATAGCGAAATCGGTTAACAATATAGTAATAGTTTTACAAATCATCAATACATCCGACCTGCAACAACACTTGGTTCGCATTAAAGAACTTTGTTATTTATGTGATGAACATCGGTGTTTGTTCCGTGTCTGTGTATTATTTATATATTTAACTGCCTCGTTGGTCTATTGGTAGCAAGCGCTGCGTTAGGACCGAGAGGTCCCCGGTTCAAATCCGGGGTCGTGCAAAATTTGTGTGAGTTTTTCTGTAATGAAATTACTCAGCCCGGAGTAAGGAAGTTGGCGATTGAACGCCCGTGCCTCGGAAAGCACGTTAAGCCGCTGGTCCTGCGCCCGATCTCTCATCGGTCATGTCGGATTGCGGTCTCACCAAATTATGAGAGTAAGGGAATAGAGAGTGCACTTGTATTTGCGCGCACACTTGTGCACCATAATATGTCCTGCGCACTTGGCTGATCTCAATTGAGACCAGCCACCATGGCTGAAATCGCCTTATCGCTGGACGCCTTATTATTTATATATTTACGTATATTTGTGTATACCACTGTTATTCAGATATCTGTAACACAAGTGCTTAAGCACCTTTTTTTCGAATTCGGCACAATTATTATATTAATGTATTATTATTATCTATTGATAGTAGGTATAAGTAGAATCATAGCACCACCGGTTCGGGATGCCTATCCAAACGAAGTGACTCGGAAGCTTTCCTATAGTTAAAACACTTTCCAAATGTAGTGTAACATCTTCGCTTTACGCATAGATTACGACGGCACCTGGCTACCTACAATTTCATTAGACGCGGCAAAAAAAGCCTTAAAGTTAATTCACGACCCAATTAATAGCGTACGCGCGGAACAGCAACAAATAAACAGATAGTCCGAACTAATTTATCAGCGTAATAAATACTGCGGTTTAGTGGAAGGCACATTTGCGCTCTATAATGATAGTGGGATCGGGTAAGGCCGAGTCCTGTTTGGGATTTGGGTTCCGGATGATTTTCTTAATATTTTTTGGAATTGGCGATGAATGAAATTTGAGGCGTCATTGCGATGGTTGGTTTCCTATTGGATAGTAACTCGAACTCATTAGGCCATAAGTTACAGAGCTTCAAAATAACGATTAATTGTTTTTCGTAATAATTATTTACGAAAAACAATTAATCGCAATTAATACCAGTAAATTTCGTAATAAATTTACTGGTATTAATTGCGATATACACAGTGAGAAAAGAAGTTGTTATCACCAAAACAAATGCCCAGATATGAGATTGATTACACAGACACAAGGTAAATTCATAAATCTGTGCTTTCTGAATGCCGCACCTCACGTAAGAGCTTTGAATTATATTTAACCCGGTTACTTTCAGAAAGTTTTACAAATTCCACAATACCTTTTTACTTTATTAATAGTGTTTTCCTTTTATATTCTAAGACAGGGAACTCTAAAAGCAACAAAACGCCTTGCCGCTTCAAGACGCGCTTGCCGCCGCAACATATGTCATTTGACACCTTTTTACGGTGCCCCGGCCTACCCTAATTGACTATTAAGTGAAATAATATTCATCAATTATGAGGCCTTTGTTTATAATGACATTCGAATAACGGGCGTCTTGCAATAAACTGTTCCGATATACGGTTATTGAGTTACTCGAACTCATAACGATATTATGTAGGTACAGAAAAAACTAAAAAAGTTTGCTGTGAGTCTATAGCTTTATTAGCCAAGTTGTGTGGTGTACCTATAATACATAAACTATAATAATATAATTACTTACAAATTAATAATTAAAATTGTAATTTAGTCGTTTATGTGGAAAGAAAATCTGGGAGTGAATTATTATTCTTATTGATTTTAGGCTTAGAATACAGCAGTATAATAAAATATGAGTATAACGTATGAATGTTTAAGAATAGATAAATAAATATTTTACCATCACATACATCGCTCTGATCACGTGGTAAGCTGGTAAGTAGCTTAAGCACTTGTGTTACGGAAATCAGAAACGATAGTGGATACACAAATAAACTTAATATATAACTAAATATCATTTCCAGACACGGAACCAACAGTGAAGTTAATCACACAAATATTTGTCCTGAGTGGGACATCGAACACACTCTTGGAACCGTAGCCAGGGTTATTAACCACCGTTCCACCGAGTCAGTCAGCCAGAGCTTAATCTACTATTCTCGGAATCTCACAACGGAACAATGTAAGCGATGTTGTGAAACAGTCTTCCAATACAACTTACCATCTAATTTCCTACAACTCGTCATCTAAAATTACCACTGCAATTACCGTCATTACTCACGAGCGCTTCAGTGGAACGGGCCTGCTCCTGCGCATCCCCGCCCCGGCTACAAAGTGTCGGTACAGGGAATCCGCCCGGTACCCGGTACGGTCGTAAACCGCCGTTTTACTATCTGCCGGCTAAGAGCTGGAAGCTCGGGCGGGGATAGTCAGGCGCGGAAAGCTTACAGGCGGATAGTGAAACAATTTGACTTAGCTTCGTTTCCTTACCTTTAAGAGATTCAAAAGCAAAACTACATATGGGGCGGTACGGACCGCATGGAAAATGTTGACTTGCGTTTTTGTCAGACTACAGAGTTATTCTCGTCTTCAGAAGGGTCATCTGAGAGGCCTCTCAGATGACCCTTCATGTTTTCCGGACTTGTGATAGGTTATTTTATTCAGAATTATGCATTCCCACTACGTTCGAGCTAGGTCTCTGGGTAGCCCAGCTATTATATTAGGGGAGAACAGAAGGCATGTAGAGTTTGAATAGTAGTGGAGTGGCGAGTAGAGTAAAAAGACAAATGGATTCAATTATCTACAGGAATGTACTCGTACTATTCTAATAATGGGCTTCGATAGAGACTTTGAAGGTCAGAAAAATGTGTAACACTTGTGTGCTTGAGCGTGCAGGGCGGAGGGCGGGCCCGCCGGGGCTTTACCGCGTTTCACGGTAACGCATTAATTGGGCGCAGCGGAATCAAAGACGCCACGGACAAAGTAGTGTTTCATTAGAGCTAATGCCCAATCAAGACAATTGCGTCTCATGTGAGGGTTGCGACGTTGTAGCGTTTTGATGAAGATGTTTTGGAATAGAGCTTTCGAAACTAGCTTTCCATTTGACTCCTCCCACGAAGTCGTTCTCGCTTAAGCTTTAGACTAATTTAGTATTAAAATTTATTTAAATCGATTCAGTAGTTTTAGCAAGAAACAGTCTGACAGATAGAGTTATTTTTGAATTTTTAATAGAAGTAAGGATGATATTTTTAATCCTGTATCAACAATCAAACATTGATTGGCACACAACATATTGATGTCATCAACGAAGGCAAACAAAGTTTGCACTCTCTCAAATGTAACAGCTAATTTAATTTTATAATGAAATAATAATGGATAGTGGTTCAAATAATTTCAAGCGTTTCCACGACCACTGCTTTAGGGGTGAGAGCCATCCGCTCCCCAACAAGTCCGGTGATGATGACAAGGCTACTTCAAGCCAACATCGTATGTCGGTTAGGAAAAAAACGACCACCGCTCTTATAGATAGTCAACTGGTAAAAATAATCCAAATCATTAAATAAAATAAACAAAAAATATGTCAGACACATGAACTCTCCCCCGACTTCGCGAAAACTCGTCAACAGTATTTGAATATCCTTAAACTTTTTCTTCCATTTGTAAGGCGCAGTACACACGGTGTGCAAGTGGCGCCACCTCGCGCGGAAGTGGGCGGGGTGCGCGCGCGCCGCTTTGATCCGCCGCGCGCATCGACAGCCGCACTCATCTGCATACGTCCGTGTGCACGAGGTTTTATGCGCTGAGAACATGTTAACAGTGTGTGAAAGAATTTGCTGACGCTTCATTTGCATGTAGAGTTTGGATGTGTATGGGAAATTGTGGTGTATGGAGTTGTTTTATCATCAGCCCATATACGTTCCCACGAGCCTACCTAAACTAGGGCGATCAGTCCTTAGTCAATGTATGGAGGAGTCTGCATAAACGATTCTTGATAACCAAAAGATTTTATTTACAAAATGATACACAGAAGTATTCATACATATATCTAGTGTGTACATCTAAAGATAGCCAGGGTAAAGATTTGTAGGTAACATGAAACCCTTACTAATTCTTCGCAGGTAGGTAGACCTTGAATATTATTAGTGCTAATATTGAAGCGATGATGTTGCTTACATGTTATGTGTTAAATAAATAAAGAATATTGCTTGGTCATGAAAGATAGGTCTATATCCTGTTGGTTCTGTGTTTTTATCTGAGTTGTCTGCCACCATGCCACTACGGGTTTATCATCATCATCATCAGCCCATATACGTCCCCATTGCTGGGGCGCGGGCCTACCCCAAACTAGGGCGATAATTCATCAGTCAACCACTCTGGTTGACTACTCAACCGTAGAATTTCTTCATCATTCTGGGCCATTATACCTTTTTTTTTGCACCATGGGTTAAAATGCGAGTTCTTAGCTCTTGATTAGTCTTAATCCCATTTTATTTTCACATTGCCACACACTCATTCTTTAATGGCTTACGCGTCTTTTGAATGTGAATGTTTCATGCTATGAATTCTCACTTTACCAATAACAACAACACATTTGTCAGCTAAAACCACTGTTACGTAACGTAACCCTCTATTAGAGGAGGTGCCTACGACTATAACTCAAGAGTAGGCGTGTCTTCATGATTGAAAGCTCAAAAGTACTGCTCGTAACTACGGCAAAGAATTACTCGGAGGAATTTCACAATGTCAATAGCCAACACGGTTTTCGACAGGCTCGTTCGACATCTACTAATCTTGTGGCTCATTTAGATTACATTTATGCTGAACTAGATGCGGGTAGGCAGGTAGACACCGCCTACTTTGATTTCAAGAAGGCATTTGATTTGGTACACAATGACATCTTGTTGAGAAAATTGGCGTTAATAGGCTTTGAAACAAAACTCGTCGAGTTCTTTTCAAATTACTTAAGTAATCGTCGACAATACGTTAGATTAGGCAAATACATATCTGGAGACTACTATACCAGATCAGGAGTAAGTCAAGGAAGTACGTTAGGGCCATTACTTTTTCTCATTTTCATCAATGACCTACCAGATAGCGTCAGGACTTCCTATTACTACTATTTGCTGACGACCTTAAACTAAGTTTGGGTATAGAAAGTCCGTCCGACTGCGTGGCATTACAGAGAGATATTGATGCTGTAATGGAATGGAGCTTGCATAATCATCTGCCATTTAACATTAGTAAATGTAAAACATTGACCTTTTCACGTAAACGTTGTCCACAAAACGTTACCTATAAACTGTCTGACGCGCCCTTAGAAAGAGTAAACGAAATTCGTGACTTAGGATTAATATTGGACACTAATTTAAACTTTCATAACAATGTGACTACTGTGTGTAAAAAGGCCAGTCAAATGCTTGGCTTTGTTCTTCGTACTTCATCTCAGTTCAACAAACTAGAGGTTGCTATGGTTCTTTATAATGCGTATGTTAGAAGCAAATTAGAATATTGTGCCCTCGTATGGGATCCATATGAGGAGAAATATATAATAATGGTTGAGAAAATACAGCGTAAATTTGCACGTTGGCTCTATAAGAAGAAATACGGGTACTATCCAGGTTTGTATCCGTCCTTATTTGTATCTGGCATGGTAGGACTAGATACACTTAAATTTAGGAGAGTTATGCAGACTATGTTACATTATTTATCTGTCATACATAATAGGATCGATAGCCGAACTATACTTAGTAAAGTGGGGCTTCTAGTTCTAATCGTATAAGTTGGAACGACGAGGGGACGGTGGCACCTCGACGGCGGCCACGGCTGTTGTTGCGTCCTGGCACGCGCACCAGGTACGCTGCTAATGCACCTACCACTCGCGCTATACGCCTCATAGGTGATATGCTCGTACATAATTTTAATATTGACCTATTTGCCGACAACTTTGGCCAACTTTGTGCCAAAGCTCTAGAATTTATAAATAAAATGTAATTTTCTGACCTATAATTTTTTTATAATTTTCTGACTAATAATTTTGTAATTTTCTGACTTATAATTTTGTATTTTTTATATTTTAATACATAATAATATTGACTAGACATGGGTATAAATAATATTATTGTAATTCTAATTATTGAAGTTGTATTGTATTTGTATTATGTATTGTATACAATAATTACTTAATGTGTTCATTTAGATTGTAAGCGTGTTGGACATTCTGTAAGCTTGCAATGAGTTTGTGTCAAATAAATAAAATGTGACTTAACTTAACTCTGCTTGATAGTAAAGCAATCACAATATTTCATCACTCTTTTGTCGATATAGATATGAAAATTGCTCCCTATAAGATTGTGATTTTAAAAAGGTAAACCTGTCATTTGAAGCTTTTAAAAGTGTTCGTAGCCGAATAACTGGATATCATGTAACTACTCTTCCAAATCTTGGTTAAATTATATTGTAGACACTATGCCTAGGACTCTATTACTCGTACAATAACTGATTTCTAAAGCGATAAAGTACTCTATCGTTACATATGAAACATATGAGAATTAGAATCTTGATTGCAAAAAAATAAAATCTCCATGTAAGCACGTTGCAAGGACTGCCGAAGTAAGAAAATAGTCCAAGAATTTAGGGTGACCATAATTCAAGTTGGGTTCCGCCCTCACCACTGCCAACACGCATAATGTCGTTAGGGTGGCAGAATTATCTATTTCTCTATGGTTCATAAACTTTAATGTATCGCTGTTTAAAGTAGGATAAACGTAGGTGAGGGGGTTGATTGAGACGTTACGACTATTTATTGGTCTTCCTTTAAGTGTGGGGTGTTATTGGTGTAAGCTTGGTGACAATGAGCTGTTAACATGTTTGTTCTATTTCGGAAAGTAATTTCTCGGAAATGTATTTGGCCAGTTGGATTTTTGCCACTTTTGCCAGAGTAGCAAATCTTATCCGTTTCCACCCTTTAGTATGCCAATAGCAATTGCAACCAACACGGTTACCGTGACAAAAATCTGTGTCTGGGCAGTCTATAAGGGTTGAAACAGGTGACATTGACGTTCTAAAGGTTCTACATTATACAAGTGGGTACCAGTGTAATTCTAATCATTTATCAGTCACTCAGTTATAAGTTTCATCGGTATGATTTTCAACGCATTAATTGGATTGAAACTTTTTTGCATATTTAATTTATAAATGCCCGTAATTAAAATATAAAAACGCCGATAATAGATAATGTTTAGATATAACTTCACCTGATTATACCGTTTGCAATTGCGCAGAAATAAATAGCGAAACTTTTTTATTACTACTTCTATTCGTCTTCTTCCTGCTATCGGAACCTTTGATGGGTCTTAAACATGAAAAAAAAAAATAGTTCTCACGAATGGAAAATGCAGTTTCTGCATACAAATACTTTTTAACCAGTCACTGTCTATGTACTAAAGTGATTTCTATTTGTGGTCATTCAGACCATTTGAACAATTACTGAAAATCTATTTGAAATATTTAGTACAATTTGTAGAAATTTCGAATCTACGTTAGTTTTATTTATTACAGTTATCTTTTACCTGTTTTCAATACAAATGAAATGTTCAAATGAAATATAAATAGTTTGATAGTATCATTCTCATTATTTACATAAGATCGCCAAAGACAACTTAAATGTACAATGAAACTTAAACTAAACTACCCTTGAAAATTAAGGGGTCCAATCGACCCCGCTTATCATCTGGGGTTAAGGGTGTTAAAATACAAGGTACGCCTATAATTACGTTGCGTACAAAATTCTCAGAATTATAAACACGGTGTAAAGACACCGCACGATACTTAATTAGATTGCCAATTAAAAACAACCGATGTTAAGCGGTCGGACACAACACCGCACTCTTAATTGATACCCGTAATAACCCAGCTTGGCGTTGACACTCGCTGTCCAGCAAATGTTGTTTTTATTAAAACATATAATTATTTAATATCGGTAATTCTGAAAAGGATATGCATAAACGTTTGAGGTGCGTACCGTATTTACATTATCAATCAGTTGTTTTTATGCGATTGAGACTTGATGCAATTTAATTATGGATATGCGTACATAGACGTACATGTTTCGTGTTGTGTATGCTAGCTGGATTTCCATAAGAACATTAAAATTAATTAAAAAAGCATAAGTTTTTGTTCAATACATTGTCAGTTGAGTTGAGCTTTCTAGTCGAGTCTTGGCATAACAGCTGTATTTTATGTATTTAGCCAATTTAATAACAAACATGAATAATAGAGTCAGTATTCTGTACGTGATCTCTATATGCACTTATAGCTGCTGTAAAATACTTCGCCCCGATTCTGGAGTGAGTAGCTTGAACACGTTCTATAAACAAATATACTTAAATATATAAATAACACACCCAGACACGGAACAAACACTTAACCTACGACTCTTGGCGCTAGAGATAGGAGACTGTCCAATGACCACTGAGCTAATCCATTCTTTAAAAATTCTCCCATAAAAAGAAATCTTACAGTAATTCGAGTCCCACAAAATTCAATAGTAACATGACCACCATAAATCACATAAACAAATGTAACACTTAACAAGCGATTTTAATTTCAACTATGAGAACCTTATCCTCTTATCAGTCGGCACGCGTTCATACAAAGAACGCAATTTACTTTTTAAACACATTAGCACATGGCCGATGCGATTACCCGGGTAAAGTTAATTTCCTCCCCTACAAATCGGGAGAGGGCACAATGGAGCATATTTGCTTATCTTTAATTGATTCACTTTAACCCCGGGTGCGATAAGGATTAGCTCTATTCACGGGCTTTTACAAGGGTGCCGCCCTAACGAGGGATGCGCAAAGATCGGGCGAGATGGGAAGCGCGTTTGGATGCCTACGTACTACAGTACGCTTGATACGTTTCAAATAAAGTGTTCTAGAAGTATTTCTTAGATTATATTCACATGTAGCGCTTGTAATACTTTATGGAGAGGTATAGTCAAATAAGTAATTCTTTGGAAGATTATCTTTTAACCAAAATACAAATTTTAGCTCCTGTTTGTTGTGTAGGTATTCTCAGATCTTTATACTTATTAGACATATTTGCTTATATGTTGTACGTAGTGATTTTGAAAACCTTTAACGTTCCACTGCTAGGAAAAGGTCTCCTCCAAACCTATAAAATGCTCTCTATTGATAGCCAGATCTTTCCAGCAAATCAAATCAAATAATAAAAAACCTTAGAATTCATAAAAAGCGCATACCTACTAGGCATCAAAACTCTCGCTTACCAATCCATCTGTTCCTCCCTAATCTTCATATCAATATCGCCATCGGATTTCATAATGCGGCGCGTGGCGCGTATTATCGCGTAATGCGATCCGAGATCCGCGATACAGCTAACTTACAACTATTACGGCGTCGTGTCGTGCGGTCGGTCTGTTTGCACTGGGGGCGAGCCCTTTGTTGCCAATGTTTGCGATTCGATTCCTGCGTGTTGCACTATGACAAGAACCGGGGGAGATTCCTGGATCCGTTTTCGGGGGTGTCGCGATTGACGTACGTTTAAATCGGATTCTTGATTTTACGACTGGCTGGTTTTGTCGCGTTGCCGATTTTGTACGACTTATTAAGCAGATTTGCTTTTAGATTATAGTTGGACTTTAGACACGGTTATAAGGGTGTTGCAGTGAAAGCGTTAATTGATTCACTAAACGACAAGTCTTTCTTTCTCGTTAATAGAAAGACATTTTGTAATGTCTATTTACGAATATGTACGTGTAGTGTATACTGGTTCTAAGGGTTTAATGGCGGCAGTTGAAGTGATAACTATTATCAGTGTTATGAGAAATCTACTAGTTATTTTAACAAGATAATTTTTCATTAATTAGACAAACTGAGGACATTTGTAATAGGTAACATGATATTTACGTCTATGTTACTGTCGTAACTAAACTAGCATGATGCAAATAAAAGGTGCACCCAGCCGCCGCCATATTTCAAACTGAACTTTTTAATTTTCAGGTTATCAAAACGGTCGGTGGACCGGCAAAAACTCGGTGTTTGTTAATAAAACGTCATTCAAACCGGCTCAGAGCGGTTTCAATAACGCGTGTGTTTCGTGGCAGCCAGTGGCGCGGACGGCCGATATGCCCCGCCTGGAAATTGGAAAAATGCGAGGTGTCTGACTCTTTTAGCTGGTTACAGCGTTATACGTGACGGGTGTGGGGTTGGGAGGCGCTCTGTGCGGTTTGAATTATTTCGGCTGCTAAGCCGTTGAATATATAAAATTACATAATAAGGTTTTCTGCCGATCTCAATGGAGATCAGCCAACTGCTAAAATTAAAATATTTTTACATTTTGTATCTACTTTTATGTAATAGCCAGCCGCTATTGTTTATACTACCTTATCGAGATTTACAATCTCTATATTCTTAATAAGCATTAATGTAATTATTGAAGGAAAACCTCCTATTAGGCTTATTTTTGTAACGTGTAAGAAATATTAAGATAAGCAAATATTGTAACTGTGATTGTATCTTCATATTTCAGTGAGAAGATATTCCCAATTACACTGCAGGATGTTTAACGCAATGAATATTAATAACATTAATAGAAATGCTATTTACTAAATATGTACATATACAAATATCGTCGCTAATTATTTCCTAAACTCAACATTTCCTCTTCCACAACTTGAGAACAACCAGCCCATCCGACTATTCCAAAAGAATGTTAAGAGCTTTAAGCTCTAGCGCTAATAAAACGTTTATTTACACGGAAGCGAACAAAAACACAGGAAATTGAATTCTTTATCACTTGGACGCATCCCCGGTAGTGACGTCAGCTCCAATTGACACTTTGACAATAAATTCGACATTAGACTAACGCGAGCGGGGAAATAAAAATGTATCCCGGAGAGAAAATGTTAAGTTAGTATGTTAATGTTAGATGTGGTTGTGTAAACGTGTTACTTTTTTTTTGTTGATAATGTTGATCTGCATATTGTCTATTCTATATTATCATCAATATAAAATAGAAATATAAATATGGTATAAATTACTAAAATTATATCAATAATTTATTATTAAAACTTTACTTTCGTGCAAAAAAACAAACGTAGAGGAAAGTATACTTAATGGTGGGTACCATTTAATCAGTAAAATGCTACACAAACACCAAATAAAGCCCCTTAATTATAAAAGTTCCGTCTAAATCAAAGTCACACCATTTCATTCCAGCCATCAATTTAATTAAAAACGAAACCAAAAATTAATACATTCCGTACTCCCACCAAATGACCACACAGTACACTCCGGCCCGACACCTCGAATGAATAATTCATAACTAAATTAATAATAATAACAATAAAGCCCTCCCTCGCTCCTATTACTATTCATTATTATCCCCACGGATTTATTAACCGAATATTATTAATAAAAAATTCAAATGAGCTTACATTCGTAATCCATGGATTTATACTGTTTGGAGTTCTCACATTAAAAAAAGTTAATAAATAGTTATTCCTCTTATTGTGTGTGGGTGGTAACTGTGCGGTAATTCGTGTAATCCCTTGTGTGAAATGTCAATAAGTCTGTGATGGTAATAAAAATTCCCTGAGGTATTTTGTGGGAATGTTGTGTTTGTACATATTTTATGCGTACGCAATCAATTTATGACATGGGCTTGGATGTTTCGGTGGTGTAATCGATCGATCGTTTAAGTACTTTCATAGTAAAGATTAAACTAAAAAGTTCCTATATAGTCCAGTCAAATTAGGAAAAAATCTCGGAATTCGAGATACCCAGCTGTAAGTCTGTAAATACTTAGATATTGACACCCTAAAAGTGTTCTCAAAACCTACATATTGTAGGGTGTACGCAACTATTAAATTTTCAAGGTCAAATGTCACAAATATCAGTTTTATGAACTTTTGAGCGAAACGGGAAGTTTTATCATAAAAGTGTGTAGGAAAAAATTACTTATCTTCTATTTATCTATAAAAATTGTCTGTACGTTTTATTTCTAAGATTCACCATTTCAGAGATACAGCGATGCAAATAGTTGAAAAAGTTGTATTTTCAAAAGCTTCCAGGCCCACGTGCGATTGTGCTAGACAGTTAAAATTTTCACGAATGATGTATTTTAGTAGCCTCTATAACATCTAATACTAGAAAAAGCTTAAAACCAATGTTTTAGTGGGTTCTCATACAAAAACTATGGTTTTTTTTCTCACACTTGGCCGGTTTTTAACGTGGTTACCCCAGTAAACCTATTCCAGACGACACCTTTTATACATGAAGAACACGTTGTTTATAAGGAAGCCTAGTTAAATAATTGTTTTGTGTTGTTTTCAGTATTCAGAAGATTTAAGATTTCTGCGTTTCATTAAATTAAATTTGGTTAATATGGATCTTCACGTTCATAATCGAGTTAGATGGACAGTTAACATTTTTAAAATGTATTTTTTTTCAGTTATACTTCAAACAGAAATTCTAATAATTGGTTATTTCGTACTTTTTGACCCATAATAAGCAGTTTAAATGTACTGAAACGTATATGTAAAGTACTAAAAACAACATAAAACAATTATTTAACTAGGCTTCCATATAAACAACGTGTTCTTCACGTATAAAAGGTGTCGTCTGGAATAGGTTTACTGGGGTAACCACGTTAAAAACCGGCCAAGTGTGAGAAAAAAAAACCATAGTTTTGTATAAGAACCCACCTAAACATTTAGGTTTTAAGCTTTTTCTAGTATTAGATGTTATAGAGGCTACTGAAATACATCAGTTGTGAAAATTTTAACTGTCTAGCACAATCGCACGGGGGTCTGGAAGCTTTTGAAAATACAACTTTTTCAACTATTTGCATCGCTGTATCTCTGAAATGGTGAATCTTAGGAATAAAACGCAGAGACAATTTTTATAGATAATTAGATGATAAGCAATTATCTCCTACACACTTTGATGATAAAACTTGCCGTTTCGCTCAAAAGTTCATAAAACTGATATTTGTGACATTTGACATTGAAAATTTAATAGTTGCGTACACCCTACCATATGTAGGTTTTGAGACCACTTTTAGGGTGTCAATATCTAAGTATTTACAGACTTACAGCTGGGTATCTCGAATTCCGAGATTCTTACCTAATTTAAGCTTAAATGACTGGACTAATATTAGTTTCTTTTGATCGATAATTCATTTGGTAGAGCCTTTATTTTTTGCGCCAAATAGGTTCGATCGCTGTTATAGTACATATGTTATCCTGTGTGTTTGGTTACACTATTTATAGTTTTAAGTATATATGTGTAGTAACACAGTGCTTAAGCTTCTTACCACGGGATCAGATCAATGAAAGTGATGTTGTCTTATAACTATTGATTGATTTAGTGTAATATATCATACGAGTTTCAACATAACACAAGTATTATTAAAGGCGTAAAGAAAATAATTTTCACCAAATAACGCGACATTATCTCTTTCGCCCGATTGGAACCCTTTATTGGTAAAAAATCGGGTATATTAAAGACATCAGTTCATCGTCAGAGGCGCATTAGCGACTCGTGAGCCGATAAGCTAATACACGCAACGCATTAATAACGTTGACGCGGAAAAATCGCGACTGTAGTTATCGGAAACTGTTTCCATTGATAGCGGTAGCAAGTGGTAACTTGTGGGTGCGCAAACTCACTGAAAATTTGCAATTTGGGTAACCGTAAACGAAAAGGTGTTTGCGAGCTTTGTTAATCCACTTTGCCTTACCAAGCCGTCTGGAGGGGAAATGTATGCCTTTTGCTTTCAGAAAGGCACGCTTATAGGAGTAGAATAAGCCTTTTCAATGTTAAAAGGAGCTACATCACCAAAAACACGAGTAAATTTAGTCAAAATGAACAAACAGGCAATTCATATAATTCTAAGCCAATATTTTTTTAAGCTGAAACATATCTTTATAATAACCATACTATAGACAAGACTTTGTTTTGTATTTGCATAATTGAATGTCCGAAATTATAGAATTATGAGATGCAGAAAACGGAACAGGTAGGTTTTCACTTTATGTCACACTAGCGACCCGCCCTCGCTTCGCTTCGGGGATATCTCTATCTCTATGTAATATATTTTAACCCCGTAAGAGAAATCTATTTTTATCTAAAAAAAAGCCTATGACACTCAGGGATAGTGTAGCTTTCCAACAGTGAAAGATTTTTTCAAATCGGTGCAGTAGTTTCGGAGCCTATTCGAAACAAACAAACAAACAAAAACCGGCCAAGTGCGAGTCGGGCTCGCGCACAAAGGGTTCCGTAGCAGCAAATATAATAAAAATCAACCTATCTCAAAAACTATAAGAGATACTTTGATCAAACCAAAAATCGTTGAAAGAGTTAATTAGCATGCATCACCTCTATTTTTTTTAGAATTTTATACCCCGTAGTTATAAAAATAGAGGGGGGGGGACATACTTTTTACGACTTTGAGAGCTGATATCTCAAAAACCGTTCACTTTAAGAAAAATGTTTTTTAGAAAACTTTATATCATTTTAAAAGACCTTTCCATTGATACCCCACACGGGTATGTACATCGAAAAAAAAAATGTCATCCCTCAGTTACATGTATGGGGGGCCCCACCCCCAATTCTTTTTTTTACTATTTAGTGTCATATTTTTGTAGCGGTTCATACAACACATATTCCCATCAAATTTCATCACTGTAGTACTTATAGTTTCCGAGTAAATCGGCTGTGACAGACGGACAGACGGACAGACGGACAGACGGACAGACGGACAGACGGACAGACGGACATGACGAAACTATAAGGGTTCCGTTTTTGCCATTTTGGCTACGGAACCCTAAAAATCAAACCTTTCCTCTTTATAATATTATTATATATATGTTATAGGCAATGTGTATAATGCAGGCATTCTATGCAATGCCTAGGAAATGTATAGAATGCCGAGGTTGCTTAGGCAATGTATGAAATGATACTCAATGTTTGAATTATTTCACACTATACCTAGGGAATGTATAGAATACCTAGGCATTGTATAGAATGCCGGTTGAAGCTTAGGTAATGTATTTAATCGATTTGTCTTCTCTGTAATTTGGTTAGTTAGATAAGTACCTACTGATCTTTTGAGAGCTTATCCTAATTTAAACTGTCACAAGCAGATAGCGCTGATTAAACATATTGCATTTTATCGGTTGGTATGCCGTGTTTTTTGCGTATTGAGCGTTTGTCACATAGGAGTTCTAGGTCCAACTAGTTTGGCCTAAGCTAAACTAGTTTTTCCGTCACAGGTATAAATAGGTGGTTTAAAAAAAATTAACACAAATAGGACTCTTTTTTTTTTAACTTAGTCTAGGGTTCCAGGAAGTCCTGAGCTCGCAAGTACTACATAGTTTATCCAAGGCTAAACGAGTTTGTCCTGAAATCGGGTTTGTCCGGAAACATCTAAATATATCGAAGGAGAAACTGACTGACTGACTGACTGACATATCGACGCACAGCCTAAACGGCTTAACGTAGGCACTTGAAATTTGGAAATAACGTAGCTAAGGTACCGTAGAGGTGCACTAAAAAATTAATCCCAGAAATTCTTGCGAGAACGGGAATTAGCGGGAAAATCTTTTTGTATGAAAAATCTAAACCACTTAAGTTAGATGCTTTAAATTCGGCATGTAGGTACCATAGTAAACTTAAAGCTTAGTTGGAACAGGATATTGAAAAATTCTTACGGGAACGGGAGCTAGTAGGAAAAAACTTTATGTATAAAAAATCTAAAACACTTAAGTTAGATGATTGAAATTTGGCATGCAAGTACCTTAATAAACGAAAATCTCACTTGCAACGCGATATTGAAAAATTCTCACGGTAATAGGAGTAATTGGGAAAAACCTTTAATATGTAATATCTGTAGTTCGCGCGAACGAAGTCGCGGGCACAGCTAGTGTATGTATATGATAAACAAATTGCAACTACATATCTAGATATCACTGTTCTTCAGTTAAAGCCTGGTGACAGATGGACGGATGGACCATTTATGGGTTAATTGACGGACTCAAAACCAATGCTACCTAACCCCTCTACGCAAAGTAATAACATATTATTCAAAATATACCGAGGTTAAGGTTAAATTAACTCTGTCTGAATAATAAATAAATAAAAATGTTTAAGGTCCTACCCGTGGTCGTTCATTATACACATTACCTGATGCACTCCGGGCATTTTATACAATACCTAGGCAATGCGTGAAATGAATCGTATTATACACATTGCCTGAACGTTTTAGGCATTGTATAGAATACCTAGGTAATCTATACAATACCGGATTATACACATTGCCTATAACATATATATATATTATATTACATATTACATTGACTCCCCCGTACCCCAGTGATGCTTACATGGAGCCTACATCGCATGCTGGCTAACTGAGCGCGGTGGCGGCAACCACGCGACTTTTTTCTAATACTTGCATTTTTAAACTCGTGATATCTTCCGAATGAAATGTCCGAATTGAATAATTCAAAAAGTCATAAATAGGTATTGAAGCCGTCTTGCATATAAAGTAATTTATTTTGATAAGGATTAATACCAAGGTACAAATAAAGAGCCTTTTCATGTGGCGGCATATAAATTAAATTTTCCGAATAAAAAAACCGCTTACTGTGACATAACTATAATATTTAGACATATGCTGTCGCGACACTTTTTATAGATAATGATAAGTTCTACAAAGTCGTAGTAAATGATTTTGTTCTATCATCAATAGTTTTGGCAGCGTACGCGACGTAAGGAATTTTTCAGGTAAATTTTTTACACCTTGGGTTACATTATTGGAGTTTTAGTAAGGATCCCTAATTTTTTTTTAAATATTATATAGCCTATGTTACTTCTGAATAATGCAGCTTTCTAATGGTGAAAAAATTATTGCAATCGGTCCAGTAGTTTTTGAGTTTATTCATTACAAACATACAAAAATACAAAAATACAAAAATACAAATCTTTCCTCTTTATAATATTAGTATAGATAATGGCATGTTGATTAAAATATATTTTCCAATCATACATTCTACACTGAGCAAAAGAAGAACCCAAAATATTCCGAATCATCTAGACACGTCAACGAAGATTTCTCGTGACGTATCGTCTCCTCCATTGGAAACGCACAACCGCGACAATATTTCACTTAAGCCATCTCTTCAGGTGCGTTATAAATGATCGTGCGTATGCGCACGTAATGACACGTGTACCAGATTAACGCTATTCACACGACGAACAAAGCTCCGAGAAAGTATATTGTGTCTGAGCTTTGTAACTGACGGTGAAATATTAGCCGTTAATTTTTGACTTCACCGCTGATTTAGGAGTGATACTAGCACTTGTGTTAGTAATCAATAGTTGTAATTCTGTCTGTGTAATAGTGAGCGATTTAACAAATGATATTGTAAGATAAACTATGATTTTGAGACCATGTAGGCTGCGTGGGAGAAACAAAACCGCCTAAATTGTATTTCATCCGCCTAATTCATCTGTCATTCCATATGAGGGGTTGCATGTTGTAATAACATAACTAGTGTGGGAAAAACAGATGAGAAATAAAAATGGTCTCGCAAAGGGTTGCGTTTTAGGTGCGATTTTAATTTCGATATCTCTTAACAATGAAACCAACTGAATCCTGACTAAAAGGTAATTTTTCTTATCTATCTAAAATACAACTAGGTCCTAAATTGCTTCATGATAAATGTCCTTGGTAACGAACTTGTTATTATTTTACGCCGATAGTAGTAGTCGTATTGACGCAATTTTGTTAGTGCTTGATAGGTCATCATAAATAAAGACCTTAGAATAGCGGTTGGCAAAAGGCAAATCGCGATACGGATTTGGAACGCGAAGGGTCTAAGTAAGTATATTAAGGGACGGAACGCGCAATATAGTATTGTTTTAATGTCAATTAATACGATTAATTACAATAATAAGCATCTAAGTAGTACCTATCTTTTGTTGGGTGCGTTATGTTGACAGTTTCTGGACCTCGTTCAGATTTTCCGACAGTATCCGGACCTCACCTATAAGTGCTTGTCGACCCTATTAAAATTATTGGCAATTTTTAACGAAATATCTGCGAAGTCGGACAGAATTTGTTCGGTTCGATTGTACACACTGTCATTATTTAGTGTAATCGATGGAACACTTTCACGTGCATACGAAAGCGCCAGCTAAGCTAACAACGGTTAAGGCGTTTCACACGTGCCTCATCCGTGGGTAAACGTCACCTCGATCAGTAGCCGCCCTAATGCGCTGACCAAACACCGGGGCTGACCACCCGCGCTGCTTAAGGCCGACCACGTCCGACTTTTTGTAGGACTGATAGTCGGGCTGACTTGAACTTGTATGAAAGATTCCACCGACTTTTTATAGGACGTGTCATCATCATCATCAGACCATATACGTACCCGTGGGCGTTTTTAATTAGGGCGATATGGTCTTAGTCGACCACGCTGGCCAAGTGCGGGTTAGTTAACTACACAACCTAAGAATTTCTTCGTAGATGTGCAGGTTTCCTCACGATGTTTTCCTTCACCGTTAGTTCCAAGCGTCGAATAATCTTCCATATACATTTCTGTGGTACGTGGCGGGGTTTGAACTGGCGACATCTCTCATCTCTCTATAGCAAGCAACGACCTTAACCACTCGGCCATCGACGCTTTTCCAAGACGTGTGCGTTGATCCATTGCAATCAGTACGTTATATTTCTCTCCGTCAAAAAATCGGTCGCCGATTATCGGACGTGTGCAGGCGGTCTAATGCTGGTTTGCAACGAGAGACTCTTCTATAATATGGTTTATGGTCACGTGGTCTTCTTTCCAATTTCTTCTTTAAATAAGACAATGAGGTGGAGATTTTTTTTAAATATTATGGTCTTTTGTTTGCATTAAAATCTATTCATTCACGCGATTAAAATGCATAGCTTATTTACTTAGCCCATAATTTTAAATTATTGTTTTTAATTTAATGGAATGTGAAAGTATTATATCATAATATGACCATATCTGCGAACTTCTCAGCAGTGGATTTATAAGATTTTGTCTGCAAAAGTAAATAAATCTTGTGAACTAGCCTCTGATTATAGAGGTATTATTAAACTAGCCATTCCAGCGACTTCGTACGTGGAAACTCTTTTCCACGTGAATAATTTTGGCATTATTTTTAAATATGCCCTCATTTAGGTCTGATAAACCGTTACTAAGATTAGCGAGCACAAACGCACAAACAGAAAGGTACATAGATAAAAAAAACCCAAAAATATATTGTTTTGGGTAGTAAGTATTGTCTATATTTCCGCGAACACTACACTACTTTTACTTATTAAACTTGCGTGTATAGTTATTCTAAACATATTATTTCGAGACCCGTCGTTTCGAGCTCTTTACAGCCCTCGTTCACGGGCAAGACTCTTGTTTTGGGTACTAATGCGTTGATTAAGGTCTACTATATTTATCATATATCCAGTGCCGTAACTAGGTCGGTGCCAGCGGTGCCCAGGCACAGGGCGCAGACCCTGGAGGGGCGCAGAAATGACCAGACCTGAATCTAGTCTTATTAATCAAGGGCGTAATTTTTTAAAGCTCGCACCGGGCGCATAGAAGGCTAGTTCCGACACTGCATATATCAATCATGTACAGACAGCGGCGGATGAGTCTTAGCGGCGGTATTGTGCGGGCGGAGCGGGTCAGCCCGGCGGCCTGGGAGACCCGTAGAAACGGGGGCCCTTCCGTCCAGCGGACTGGCCAACTCGGACCCGCACAGCTCAATACCAATGAGAAACTCTTGAGAAGACGCCTTGTCTCGTTGTTGCCGCAGCAGTGGTCTCCTTTTTCACGGCTTTCAGGGTGAGTGCGACAGGCTCAACATGGTCTATTGTGCCTGTCGACCTCATATGTGGATCTCACTACCGCTTACCATCAGGTGGAGTGAGGTCATCTTGTTAGCCTCTTATAAAAAAAAAAATACAGTGATCTTATATTTTTATTGAATGTACGTATAGATTATTATTAGATTTTCAGCACCGTAATGAAGCCAAGGCTAGCTTAGTTTCAGTACTGACTTCACTTAGTAAAAATGTGTGTAGTTTTTGAGATTTTCTTAACCCGTTCATAGACAGCCTTGTATTTATTGTCCAATTAATGCACTATGGGCTGCATTCACGGCACTTTGGGTGCTAACGAGTCGTCTCCCGACCGGACAAACAGACAAACATTGCTTGTTTGACTAGAGTCTTGTTCACTCTCTTCCAATAAAGTGCTGGCATAGTAAATAGTTGCGAGTAGTTACGAGTGTCTAGAATGAAGGGTGATTGTAGATTCGATTGCCCTCAATATTAAAAAATAAATGCGAAACAAGCTCTGTCAGTCTTTCTGTCCGGTTGGCTTTAACGCCAAATCTATTGAAGCGATTTAAGTAAAATTAGATGCACAAGTAGTTTACAATTCTTACGAATTGTGTTGCAAGATTCTTCTTAAGTATATCAACATTTTAACATATTAATGAATTGATTAAAGACTTATACAACAAATTTCTGCCTAATACTGTTTATATTATTTATCAACGTTAACAGATGCTTTGCAATAATACCTCTTTGATGATCTTTACTTTGCCCTTTCCCACAAAGGATTACAAACATAAAAGGCGTTAAGGTTTCCAATTACATCAAACAAGATACTTGATACATGCAAATGAAGAGAAAACTAATGAACAAATGGATGCCTAGGTCTCTCACGCCCGTGTGTAAGCGCCAAATATGGGCGCGAAGTGAAAATACGTTTCCACAACAGTTTATGTTGCTAATTTGCTGCTGTGAAAAGCTAAATGCGTGTGCAGTTGGAAACCATTTTATTGCATTCACACATTGAGCAGAGTGTGTGTACTAATTTTATAAGATAAAGATGTAATGACGCCGGGAAATGGGAAAAACTTGTCACCGAATGGCATTCAAACGGTCGTCGGTCTGGATGAGAGATGGCGCGATGATCTCGATGCTCAAGACCTAAATTGGCCATCTCTAACCATATATCGGCAGAAATGGAGAGAATCGGGGGAGGGTTTTGTCCAGCAGTGATTTAACATTCTAGTGCCCCAGAATACTTGCACAATCAGAAGTATTCGAACAAGCATCGACCAAAATTATATTTACTTAGTCTTTCTATTTAAATTTTCATTTCTAAAAATCCGATTGTTGATTGTTGACTCTTATTTGTTCCGATTTCGAAATGAGTTTCTTAAGCACATGTGTTACGGATATCGGAACGACTGTGGTATGTGATACAAAATTTAATAAGCAGTAACAATACCTGTTCCTACTTGAACTTCTGTTATTTAGTCTTGTTATATTTTGTACATTTCAATAAGCAATGTCAGGTTCTACTAGATCTTCATTTAAATTATAGTCTGTGATGTAAGAATAAAGTAAAAGATAAAGCCACATCTATAAGCTATAAACTTATTACACGGATCGTTTTCTTTTGAATTATTCGAGTTCAATAAATAACGTTTCTATAAACAACTGGCAATACCATTCGCATCTCCCACCGATGTATTCCAATGTACAGACCACCAATACATACCGTTTTGCTTATTTCAACTACCCCATAAATATATAGCGAATGTGGCCATAAATTGGTCCAGTCGTATTATGATACAATAGGCGTTTGAAGACACGCTTATTCCCCAGTGCCGCGGTACAACGCATAGCAATGTACCATAAATGTACCATCTACGCATCGACGTCATAAATACACTCGTGGCCATTCGTAAATATAAGGAACAAAGCGGTACACACGTATAGACGGGCCAACATCTCTTAATGATATGTAGATTCCCTACATTAGTTACATGACTGTGTTCCCGGTGAAAACAACTCGCAAACTCGGCCCCGGCTCTCTGACTACAACGTACAAACAAGCTTTTCGACAATGTCGTCTTTACTTGCATTACTTTAAAGTTTGACTTCGTGTGTGCTGCTTTTGTCTTTAGTGCTTTGCATACGAGTGGCTATTCCAACTCATTAAACAAGACATAATTTAAACGCAACTCGGGACAGTATTCAAATAGCAACCTTATCAGAACAATTTCAAACTTTGGTTTCGCTTGTAACGTCCCATTGCACTTGGAGCTTTTAGGTTTCTAAGTCACAAACTCGTGCATCCGAAACGCCGTTGGATATTGTCTCTTAATGTCAGGTTTTACGGTTGATTTTGATTCGATTGCAAACGGAAATTGAGACATTAGAAATCTTCGAGCGACTATTACCGTGTTCTTTTAACAAATGCACGACCGACGTACGGAATAAGATGTAACTTTGTGCCAGCGCATAAATAAGGGCCCAGAGTATCGGTTATTTTAATACTGGCCCCCAGGTGGGCGTGGACCTCTCATATATCATCGGCAACAATTATTAAATTATCTTTTTCGTTGACATTAAGTAATTGTTTCGTCTGGTCCGCTCATAACTGGCGCGGCTAACGATGAGATATCGTTTTTAAATTGTCGTTTCGGGCTTGTGCTTAAATTCTTTTGTTGCTTATAAAAAATATGTTTTTGTAACGTTACTCGTAACGATTAAACGTTGTTAAGGGATTGATTATTTGGATAAAAATTAATATAGTAAACACAATTGTGTGTCAGCAGTTTTGTAGTGACTAGTTTTTCATATTTTCTATAGAATTACCTTTATTCAACCACTCTTCTACGATTACAAAACATAAAAATAGCAAAACCTTTAAGAAAACAACGTTGCAAATGGATGTACTTCAATATGATAGTGTATACCTACATTCCCCTTTCTCTACAATCTCTGACTAGACCCAACCATTGATTCCGCAACGAATCGCAAAAGTCAAACGCAATAAACAACAAATTTATCATCTAAAACGGTATTTGCCTATTGAAAACGCTGAGATTAAGAGCTGAACTAAATCGATTTATAATGTAACATTCCCAATTGGAATGGACGTCCTTACCTCTGTCGTGATAACTATATTAGTTAGTTAATTACCCTGATTCATGGAGCCTGGCCCGAATACACTGCCGTGCATGATAAATGATATACAACATTTTGTTGTACTTAAGGTGGATGCTTATTGGACGAGACGCTTAAATATTTATTCGTAGCGACATGAAAAATATCGATGTTAGGAGTAATGATAGGAAGATAAGAGTCTTAACATCCTATTTAGATTTGTACCTCAATATTTCTTTGCAGTAATAAAGTCGTTTAAATATTTTTTTTTGAAAGTTAAAGCAAGCTTATGCTCTGTTTTCCAAAATTAAAAATAACGTTGATACGTTTGGATAACATAGACGGATTTACATAGTTCAAAAAGCATTTAGGAACTTCTGTTACCCTTACAGGTATTGAGCAATTCCTTCACAGATAAAACAAGTCACTCTTTTGTCCTAGTTCAGGGTTTGAACTCTGGACTTTTGTTACTTACCTTTCAATGCAGCTTGCCAACAAAAGACCAAATAGATCTTACAAATCATCGTTATTGTAAATGGCAAAAATGTTCCAACGCGAAATTTGAAACCTAAACTGTCAAAACTTTACTTTCCTTCTTCCTATGGAGCTTGCCAACAAAAGACCAAAGAGATCGTCCGTCACCTCTGAGGTAAATGCCAAAACATCATGTAGCCAATAAACACATGCAGAAATCGACGTCTCCTTAACAGTTGTAATTGCTTATACTTGCCTCTTAAATGGCGCAATTACAGTTTCTAGAGTAGATCCTAATCGCAGTGCTCGGATACAGACTCATTTGCATTTATTTGAGATAATTGTTCGGTAATACGTTGCCAAAGCAATCGATTGACTCGATACTGGCAAGGAAACGGCGATTTCTCATTTCGGTGTTAGAATTATAGGTAGCACGATGGAGTCATTATGTTTCGGGTGTCGATTCATTAATTGAGATGTATTTTGTGTTTCGACTTGTGGGTCATTTAATAAAATGATTTTGTTTCATTAATAGTCACGTTCAGTAGTTTTATACTTTCGGTTCAAAGTGGTACTAAGAACATATTATTTAGCAGAATAAGCTAAGGCTAAAGTATTGATTGTAAGGGGACATTGGTTATGAGCCTAACTAGGTACGGTATTAAGTACTTTAGACAGTCATAACAACTCTTATAGGTGTGCAAAAGCAATCCACAAAATATAACAACAGATAATCTTATTTGTGTGAAAATTAATTATCAAAATTAGGCTTCATACGATGGTTTTAAAATATAAGTTTTGTAGTTCTAGGCTAGTTGTTTGTAAGTCCTATAACCACTGTCTACGGTAAAATAACTTCACCGTGCAAATGAGATTGTTTAATTTTTAAAATAAGTGCAAATTAAAAAGAAAATAAAACAGCAATAGCCAGATATAATCGGCTCGACCACGTGATATCGTTAATTGACCCGTTCCGCCCACGCTCCGCAGGCGTTACTCGCCACCGGTACTGAACTTTATTAAAAGCTTTTATAATACTTATCTACTCTACTTTTACTTACTCAGTATTGGTAAACTAGGTGGTAAGTGCCGCGTAAGAACTGCGAGGGCCCGGGTTCGATAATCAGGTAGAGTTTTTCGGTTAAAAATTACTCAGCCCGGAGTTACGAAGTTACGGAAGCACGCCTGTGCCTCGGAAAGCGCGTTGAGCCGGTGGTCCTGGGCCTAATCTCTCATCGGTCATGTAGGATTTGCCGTTTCACCGAACAATGTCAGTGAGGGATTAAAGTGTACTTGTATTTGTGCACTGTAATATTTTGTTCTGAGAAGTATGTATCTCACTACCGCTTACCATCAGGTGGAGTGAGGTCATCTTGTTAGCCTATTATAAAAAAAAATACGATTCTATGCGATTTACCGTTGTGGACAAAATCGGTCGGATGCTTTATTATTATTATAATAGGCACCTATTTCTAGATATCCCTAGCCATCTTTGTAACAAAATCCACACAATATCTGACTGAATCCGTAAACCATATCCGTCAGTTCCTCTATAAATGTTTCGCACACAAATATAAAAGTGTCAGTGCCATTTTCCCAGCCGAAAGCAACCAGTTCCAACAGCATTCAGTCCCTAATTGAGTTGCCAGCGTTTCCGAACGTCCCTCCTCGAATATTATGCAAATCTATCGGATAGTGTGGACACGAACCGATGTCCGAACGTTTGTTTCGTTTACAATGAGCCCGTATATTATGCCGCGTTCCTGGAAATATTCAAATTTATGACGTACGCTCGCGAACGCGCCGTTTCGTTTTTACGTGTCTCTTGGGTCCTTTTTTAGGGGTTCCGTAGCTACGGGGATTGTGTTTGTGGTCTATCCGAGAGTGAAAGATTTTGCAGTAAAGAGTTTAAGCGTTCATGTCAAGTATTTTTGGCATACGAGTCTCCCCTCGTCGATCCATCTGGATGAAATAAGGTACAGATGTTAACATAGGTAAAATATCAATTGAGGCTTTGGAAAACTCTTCGTTTAGATTTAATCGTCTTAAAATTATGTTTTTTTCTTTAATGCAACAGATTGAGCAATAGATATAGATAAAGCAGCAAATCTTACGAGTATCTAAAGCATGATAGGCCACTGCCGTATCAATTACGACAGCGAATTAAAAATAATGGTTTTATCATCAATCAAAGCAACGACATCAATAAATACTCATTATAGAATCACGAATTTGTTTGTTCAGCTAATCTTTAGTCCGGGACAAGCGTATCTTTATTGGGATCTCTCCCGGCCTTTTAATGAAAACTACGTTTTGATTTACACGCTATAAACGGTGCTTAATTGAAATGTCGTTCGAAATTGAGCTTTATTGGCTTGGAATAAAAACTAAGTGGGAAGTTTGATGTTAAAAAGTTGGTGAGTGTATTTGCATGGGATCCCATTGTTATTCGCATACGTCACATCAAGGGTACGTTCTCGACGAAGGGAGTCTTGTATAATTAGTTTGTTGATTATCTCGATCGGGCCATTTGCAATCGGTATTTATACAGAGTGGTTTTAGTGTGACATAAATAATTCTACTGTGGCCCGAGGCCTAGGCCAAACAGTAAATCTACTGAACTGATCTGATCTGAACTTCTACGTTCAGTTACTAAATATCACAGATAACAATACCTACTACACATGAGACATGCAATTGCTGCAATTTTCTGCCTTTATTTTAAATTATTTAATTAATTAAATTATGGTATAAAGATCAATCATTAAATAATGGATAATTATAATACACGTATCTTCTTCTCATTTTTATTACTCAATCTAAAATCGATACTACGGCAACGCTTCAATAAGTCTGTCAATATCATAGTAACCCGAGGCGGTGTTAACAACTCCATGAACTTCCCTCGACGGCCCAGCCTCTCCCTTATCAGGGCTCCAATCACGCCGGTTGATGTGTCTGATGAATGAACGCTTGTGATGCTAATACACAGATTACGCATTAAAACTACTGCCTACCCGCCTTAACGCAAATGCGGTAACCACCGTTTACTTGTCAAACGACTTTGAACCGAAATTGCTAACTGTTAAGGTTGCTTTTGAGTTATATTTGGGACTATTGGGTTGCAGGGTAATGAGGTATAGTCTAATAGTACACGTGTACGCTTATCTATGATTAGTAGATTCTAAACCGTTTGTTTGTTAAGGATTGTTTTGGTAAATTGCTTGTGAATGATTTATTATAATTCGTGAATGGCTGTTGTTTTCGAATAGGCCAGCTTAAGGGTTGACTTCCTTTGGTGAATGAGTATTTTGTTAGATAAATAGCGAAAACGATTCTGTGATGGCAAAAAATATATTTGTGTAAAAAAATACGGCCTCTCTTACTTTATCAAGGCTTAGGTGCCTAAGATATTTAAGGGAAACGTAAAGTTATTTTTTTATTCTAGTGCACACCGGCTTAACCCTAGGCATGTAAAGATTTTACTAGTAATTAAATACACCTAATGGTACTTAATGTGTTCAAATAAATTTGCATTGGTCACATCAGTGACCTTACTACTGACTTACGAGTTACTTTCCTTTTAGTTAATATTTACTAAGTGTATAGCCAAATACTGAAAATAGAATTAAATATTCCACAAAAAAATTATCGCTTAAATAAATCCCAGGTATTTCTATGATCAATAATTGATTTCTTTTTTTCTTTCTTAAGTAGTTTAAAATTTTAAAATTATTAAAATCTTATTACGTCTTCCGTATTTAGGTGTAAGAGCGGATTTCTTTCCATTCCATCCGAGTTTCTTTCCTCTATCTCATTTCTCAAGACGACTTACCATGACGTTTCAAAACAAATGCAAGGCTGAATAAAAATCAAAATGGCGGCGGCGGCTCGCTGTGTAAAACCAGCGGCCGCTAATGTCCCTGTAATGTGCTAATACGATAATCAAGTCATTACTGGATCAATCGCCCCGCGGCGATCCGACGGCGATAAAACGACGGACACACGGACGAGGCGACTGGAAAGCTAGCATAAAGCTAGGTAACAATATATAAAAATAGAATATCGTGTTATATTTGAGCAGATGTCTCACGTCAAGTAAGATTATCTGAAGCATTGCATATAATATACAATATCTAGGTATCAATAACCTTAAGGGTACCGTATCTATAGCATCTATATAATAACGTGCGACACGCGACAAAGTGAAAAAAATTGAGCTAGAGAAATGAACATGAAAAATGAAATAAAAAAAAATTAAAGCATATTTCCTCATGATATGACACAATAAGTGTATTGAGAAGATATTATGAAGTAGTTCGTTTTAAGTGAAACTGCTTGACTTGATTTGAACTTGTTTTGAGTAAGGTTCTGAATAATTATGTAAACGATTCGATACGATTTACAATTAGTATTATCGTAAAATTAATTTGATTTCAAACAATACACGGACATTTTAATTTTCTTTTTTTTATACAGGGTGTCCCAAAAAGTAGTGTCAAGAGGAAGTCCTGAGATAGAACACCCCGTGGAGCATCTGAAACACCCCCATGTATGTTCCGCGATTTTTTATAGTTTTCGAGTTATGATTATTTTTCTAAAATTTTGAGAACAACTGACCTAACCGACTAAAAATATTGTAGAGAAAAAAGTATTTGTCTTTTTTGAGTAATTCTTTTTGCAAATCAATTTTCATGAGTTTTTCTTCAATGCCAAAAATATTTGTCTCCATAACTTATATGGAAATTATCAAAATTATGGTACAAACTGAAAAGTTACGTTCTGTAAATAATGTCTTAGAATTTCAACGTGAAATTTAAAATATAAGGAGGTAGTTTCATGGCTCCTAATTAACTTTAAAAACTGCGCTAGACTCTCAGCTTTCATAATCATTAATAAAAACTGCTACTTAATGGGCTACTTTTGCTGAAATCGGACTACAAAGACAGAGAGGTGGAAAAATCATAAAATTAGCCATTTGAATACGAAGTATTATTTCGACATTTTATTATTCTGAAAGTTAGTCAGTTTGTTAACAAACCTAAATTTAATACAGGAGCACTCAGATGCAAACATTTGGATGATTTTTTTTTGTTTAATTTAAGTTTCATTGCGCTAACACTGTTTTCACATGCAATACCTTTGTTACGACGAACTTGACGAACTTTGCTTTCTTTACGGACTTTAATAAACTTTTACTTATAAACTTTTTACAATAAATAATCAAAAACGATAACTTTTTTTTTATAAAGTTCCCAATTTTAAACTTAATTAATTTTTTAAGTATCACAAATTTAACTTTCAATTGGTTATTTCTTAGCATTTCTGGTATAATTTTGATTGTTAACAATCTTATTAACTTTAGAAATAATAAAATGTCCAAATAATATTTCGTATTCAAATGGAAAATTTTATGATTTTTCCCCCTCTCTGTCTTTGAAGTCCGATTTCAGCAAAAGTAGCCCATTAAGTACCAGTTTTTATTTATGATTATGAAAGCTGAGAGTCTAACTCAGTTTTTAAAGTTACTTAGGAGCCATGCAGCTGCCTTCAAATATTTTAAATTTAACGTTCAAATTGTAAGACATTATTTACAGAACGTAACTTTTCAGTTTGTACCATAATTTTGATATTTTCCATATAAGTTATGGAGACAAATATTTTAGGCATTAAAGAAAAACTTATGATAATTGATTAGCAAAAAGAATTACTCAAAAAAGTCAAATACTTTTTTCTCTACAATATTTTTAGTCGGTTAGGTCAGTAGTTCTCAAAATTTTAGAAAAATAATCATAACTCGAAAACTATAAAAAATCGCGGAACATACATGGGGGTGTTTCTGAATACTTACGGGGTGTTCTATCTCAGGACTTCCGCTTGACACTACTTTTTGGGACACCCTGTATATTACACAACATCACATACATTGATCTGATCCCGTGGTAAGTAGCTTAAGCACTTGTGTTACAGATATCAGAATCAACAGTGGATAGACAAATATACTTAAATATACTTAATACACACCCAGACACGGAACAAACACCGATGTTCGTCACACAAATATTTGTCCCGAGTGGGAATCGAGCCCACGACTCTTGGAACCGTAGGTAGTAAACCTGGGCCACTAACCACTGTTCCACCGAGCCAGTTAAATAGGTACACAACTTTGCAATATCCACTTCAGGACATCTAATGTTCGCTTCCTAACACAAAATGTCCACAGTAACAATGTCCACAGTAACAATGTACACTTGCTCGCCCCCTCTCCCGGCCCTACGTCCGAGTGTAAATCACTTTATCGTCGGGTTATTCGGTGGCGATTTCCGAAAATCAATCGCCCCCGTGATCAGATAGCCGTGATGCATGGCCCCATCACGGCCCGTAGCGACACTAAATGGGATTTTAATTCGTCGATTTGGCCGCCCTCGTAATTGGAACTCTTTATAGAGGCAGATATTTGAACGAGGATTCTAAGAAACTCGCTAACGGTTCGAGATGTTGAAAACATAAAAGCTTTGGTCTTTGACTAGGATAAGGTACTGGGTGTGGTTTTTTGAATGGCTTAGTCGAAGTTTGTATTGCGAACTATGAGTAGTGTTTAATGTACCTACATACATAAACGTCGTATGAAGATAATATACTTTAGGATCGTATGTAAATACTATTGTAGAAACAAATACTCGTAATACTACAATAATTACAAGTTTATGGAATACACGTACCTAATGTAAATGTTTTTGGCTAAATGTGGGTCAAGTAACTTGCTGATGAATACATTTTTTTTTTTTATAATGAGCTAACAAGATGACCTCACTCCACCTGATGGTAAGCGGTAGTGAGATCCAAATATGAGGTCGACAGGCACAATAGACCATATTGAGCCTGTCGCACTCACCCTGAAAGCCCGCTTTAAGAGGAGACCACTGCTGCGGCAACAACGAGACAAGGCGTAGAGTCTCGCATTGGTATTGAGCTGATTTATGAAATATATTAATGGGTATGTATTTTAATTTAAATAATATGGTTGACAATATAATGACACATTGTGTAAAAATGTAGCTGTTGAAAACAAGAGCTTTGAGAAAGATAGGCGGATAGACATAAAACGAAGCCATATTATAAATTATATCTACCTATATGTAAAAGGGAAAAAAAAAATGTTTTTTTTATATTTAAAGTGCTATTCTGGTCCACCGCAATTGGATGTATTTTCTAAATGTAGCGGTTGTGTTTCTAAGTAGAGCAGTTGAAATTTTCACGCTACCTATCGCGTAAGTAACGTAAGCAAAACACACGCGTGAAACGCTCTCGAAACTCAAACATCACTAGATCATAAAGGCCCAACATAAATTCGGTCGCCAGCGAACGGTTTAATGGAAGCCCTCGCTCCGCGGCCTAATTTAAAATCTCGACATCGGGCGCGCGGAATGGCCCTGGTTATTAGTTGAAAATTACCGCGCTCCGGCGTGCGTACTGTCGCCGGCAATAAAGAGGACAGGGGCATAGGGTTCTGGAAGAGACTAGGTGTCTGTTATTTTTCTTTTATAGACAGACTCAATAAGGTCTCTTTTGCTTGTCGAACTCACATATTATGTGGATCACATATTATGTGTAATATGTTTATAATTTAAGTTGTCTCAACCCAATTTCGTTTATTTTTGTTGTCTGGTTGTAAGTAAATTTCATTTAAGCATGCTGTGGTCTCCTGTAAATGTGGGAGCACGAATATTTTTATTGTAAAATTATCTATAAAAAACATATTGTCTGAACCATGTGTGTATTCTATGTTGGAGATTCTAATAAATAAATAAATAAATCTCACTACCGCTTACCATCAGGTGGAATGTGTTCATCCTGTTGGCCATTGTAAGAAAAACATAAGGTGTCTGTCTAACCGATTTCGGCCATGACAGCTGATTTCAATGAAGATCAGCCAACTGCGCAAAGTGTACATAGATAAAAGTGTACTCTCTGTTCCCTTACTCTCATAGTTCGGTGAACCGGCAATCCGCCATGACCGATGAGAGATCAGGCGCAGCACCTCCGCTTTAACATGCTTACATGGGCCAGCATCCGCCAACATTCTGACTCCGGGCTGAGTAATTTCTTAATAGATAAACTCACAATTCGAATGACCCCGGTTCGAGTAAGGACCGTGATGTTCCCGGAACTCTGCGGCAGTGCTTGTCACCGACGAGTATTTAAGTCCTACGCAGTTGGCTAATCTCTATCCGTCATAGCGGATAATAAAATGGTATCAAGAGGAGAGCAATGAATATTAGCAAAAGATTTATTTATGACGGTATACGGGTAAGCGACCCCGGCTCCTCGAGCTACTATCGACTCAGTCCAAATCATCCGAGGCGATAGTATCCTTCCTCCCCTTTTCCTTCCCCCGTCATATATCCTTGCTAGTCGTGGGAACGCAATGACGTTGTTAAAACAATGCACAAGGCAGAATGGCGGCGACGTGGTCCACAACCCGTCACGTCACGTTTCCCACAGAGGTGAAAAGTGGATCGCTGGAAGTGATCTCTGCCTACCCCTCTGGGAAAAAGGCGTGATTTTATGTATGTATGTATGTTTATTTATGAATCGGTCAGGAATCTTACAATAACATCATTAGAGTGATGAATGTACCTAATGAAGTTAATTCAATGCCGCTTCCACGTAACTCACATCCACGCACCTCCCGCAAATGGTGGGCGGTGGGTCCGACCCGACGGGGCCGGAAGGTGGGTCCCCCCTCCAAGCTGCGGCCTTAATTACCGCCGCTTTTATAGTTTTAATGAGTTCATTTTGGAGCCCCGCTAACAAGCGGCGTAATACCTATTTAAACCAATTTTGAAATTAATATCGAAGTGTCGCGCCGCGGTCCGTTGTCGATGGTTTTGGACCGCCAAAACATAACAAAATTAGCTTGGTTGTTATGTGTTTTGGTCACTACATTGGTTTGCAATACCTTAAAATTAATTTACTTCATGTATGTATGCCAAATTTGCCAATAATAAAATATGTAAACCGGTTATGTAGTCCTCGTAAAATGAGGTTGCTGATTAATATTTATTGACTTATTATTAAACCACTTCTACAACTAAAAGCTAAGTGCAATCGATTCAAAGTACTTCAAGTTTTGCTATAATGAATTTCTCGCGATAATTTTGTCACAAATAATATTGCTTATATCAACGGGATTAAAATGAAAAAATATATAGTTGTAAGTAACCTAATATTACAGTTTGCACTCGGATTTCAGGCTCACCGAACTATGAGTGTAAGGAAACAAAGAGTGCAGTTGGTGTTTACGCGCACACTTGCGCAATATAATGAATCCTGAGAAGTTAGCTGATCTCCATTGAGATTGGCAGCCATATTTATAAAGATTGTACTGGATTTTCAAAGTAGGTTTTCATATTAATTGCACTTTGTTGTTTTGTAAAACAATGAAAATGGCTCAATTTCCTTTTAAATAGCTGAAAAGTTTTTATACCCTTCGAAGTACATATTTAGAAATATTTTGTATTTAACAAATATCCCTGAAGGTCCGCTAGCGCATCCCTAACAGCTTATCAGCGTCGGTCCGCCGACTTGACTATTTTGTCGATATTAATTAAAAAGGCCCTGTACAAGTTAATATTAAAGAAAATTAAGCAATCTCCGCGGCACAAGTTTAATGAATTTCCACAATAGAGAAGGGCGGCCATTCTGCTCGCGTAAAATGCCTCAGTCAGCTGTTTGTTCATTAGCGTTTTAATTTTGTGCCTGAATTGTTCGGTTGAGGTTTTAAGGATCAAATGATGATTTAATTATAGACTTGATTACGCTGGAAGATGGTTTGTTATTCTTTACTTAGTGGTAAGACTGAGGCTTCAGCAATATGGATACTTTGGAATTCCTGTTATTAAACGCCTAATGCGATTAATTATATTTCACGCACGCAAATACTGTTGTTACCTACTATGACTTATTTATTATATACAGTAATTGTCCCCTTACCAAAGAGACACCTAAGCTTTGAGTACTTACGAGAGAAATTATTTATTGCTCTGCACACTGAAATAAAATGAAATGAGATTCTGCAAGTAGATTTCATGAAATTCTTTCATAAAATTTGTTAAAATTGTGTGGCAGTCTGACTTCTTATTAAATAAATGCTTGTAACACATACGATACAACATAAAAAGTAATGATAAGCTACGAATAAAATACTATGTCTTTCAAAACTGTTTTAGGTTAGATACAGTTTACCCTGTTTCACCCTACTCATGTACGAGATCTTTGTTGATTAAGTCATTATTGTTTCCTAACCATTCTCTATTTTCTCTAGTATCAGCCTATTACAACTCGTTACACGTATATTACAAAAGTTCCAATCGACCCAAACTCACCAATCCCTCCGGGCCGCGCTACTCTGAGCCAATAAAGTCATTCATTATACATTTAATAAGCAAACTTGAGAATTAACTACCGTACATTAGCCCCTCATATACATATATACAGTATGTTTATAGGATAGGGCGCCGGGCGTCCCAGGGCGCGGGGCAGGGGCAGTAATGGCCGGGCAATTATCGCCCTATTAAGTAGTTTGGGGCGCCGTCCAGGGCGGCCCGCCCGCTGGGACCAGTTATGTATTAAATTGAGACGTATTATGTGAGCTGTGGTATGTTTCGTTATGTAGAGTTTGGGGTCGGTTGAGAAAGTGTAAGTGTTGCGTTGGCGATAGGTGTTTTTCTTCGAGTTTTGTTCGGGTTTTGAAAATCTTTGGGAAAATGTATGGGAAGATTCTGTTTGGTCTTTAATTTGTCTTCGCATTTATAGTAAAGCGAAAAGTGATAGTGGCGAAACTATCTACGGGTATGATATCATTTCTTGCAGTAATATATAAATACAAATTCAATACATAATAATATTTATTCTTTGTTGTTTTGATGCCCAAAAATTTTTTTTCTTAGTTTAACCAATATTCTTGTACCTACTAATGGAAATACCATTATCCGCACTTGACAAAGTAAGGTTACAAAACATTCTATATACTGAAAATAGATAACAAACTACCTATTGTCTTGTCTAATGAAAAAAAATCTTTGTCAACTCTGAGGTCAGTAAAATCTTATTAGAAAAGAACGTTGCCGAAAACTTCCTACTCAGTTCATCCATATAACTTGGCAGCTGAACTTATCAGCACTAATTGTGTTGTTTTCGCAAAATCTTAATTTGCTTTACATTATAAAGTCTTTCAATTAGAGGTCACCGCGCAGAAGACAATTCAATTGGCTTTAAGATCTACTGCAGTGTCCTGAGGCTCGCCTATGCGGCCTTCCAAGAATCTTTCATTTATCAGACTCTTATAAGAGAAAAAGGGATAGAAATATGCAAATTGGTTGAAAGCACAAGACCAACCGACCATACCCAGTGAACCTCGCAAAAGATTCTCAACTTCAATCGCCAAAAGTTAAGGTGCAATTTCATTTGGAGGCCTTAATGGACTTGCAACGTTGCTGGATACAAAATCAGAGTCCATTGTTACGACTTCATTTGCTCCTAAATGTTTTGCTCTTATAGGGATATTGATTCAAAGTGGCTCGTAAGTAGGAATGCGTGGAATTTTTACGATTTGAGTCGAGAAAATGAAAAATATATTGGTTTAATGCTTGAACCATTCCTCTGGAGATTGTATCGCGCCGCGTTCGGTGATGCGCATACTGCATCTTATTGCTTTGTTTTTCGCTAAATGTTAAATGTAGGCACTTTGTTTTTGTTAACTAAGGTGTAATCTTGGAAATAAAAGTGAATCCCCGTACGTAGGGATGATGGTGGTTATTTGAGGTTATTTTCATTCACCTAACCTTCTTGGTGGGCTGTTTCATTACCTTAACAGAACTGTTTGCATCTGTTTTTTTCAAACTGGTGTCTTCCGACTTAATTCGAAGTGTTCGAATTTGTTAATTTTCCTCTAATGGTAAATTTAATACTTTACTTAATTACAATCATCATCATTTTAGCACCTAAAGTAACATCCCTAATAGTAACATGTGTAATATAAGAAAGCTAAAAATTTCATTTAACAGATACATAATGATTTTTTTTAATTTAAGCCCCGATGTCATAAGAAGTCCACAAACATTTTCTTTCAATCAACTAAAATATTATGCCATTCCATAATCTCCATCCAAACAATGTTGGGTAATATGTGCAAATTGCCCGTCGATAATGGCCGAGCGGAGTAGCAGCCGGCGGGACGCCAAGCGATTGCGGTTCGATTCCCGCCGGGAGGCAATCTGACCTCCGTCATGCTTTGTCATTGACCACTTATTTTTTGAGGAGAGAGGTTTATTGTTATTGTTTTGGGTAAGTGCTTAATATAACTATTAATCGAATGTGTGATTAAGGATCTGCCAATATTCGGCAATTACTGATTTTAATGATTTTCACTCGAATAATTCATTATTTAATTTCATATTAATCGTCCGTACATTATTTATTCTAAAAAATATAATTATTTTTTTTATTGTCTATAGATTCTATTCCATAAACTAACAAAATATCTATTTCAAGAGTGTGATTATTAAAAAGGTAGTCAGATGGTCAATACCCAGTACCCATCACTTAAATCGTTGTAACAAGTATTTCTACTGAACTATTTCAAACGGAGTGATCTTCTTCAGTATAAAAATCTAGACACGCGGTAGCGTGTCAAGCCAAGTTCAAGAAACAGAACTGGCGAGCCGCACCGTGTGTAATATTACACGAACCATTTGGAACCACTTTTGAACCCCTCATAAATCAAAAACTATTTCACATAAACGTATCAAATTTGGCTCATATATTGTGACTTGCGAGATGAATATGTGTTCTAAATTTCATAAGCTTATCTCCAACAGTTATTTAGATATTAATGTCCAAAAATCCTCATTTTTGTCATTGACTGACTGACAGATCAAAATTCTAACCCAGTTCCAAATTACCTAGAGAGTTAAAATTTGGTATGCAGATAGGTAATTACATGAATACAAAGGAAAAAATAAAAAACTGGCATTTTTTAATAATAAGGTTTTATTTTTTATTTTTTTATTTTTATAAGAGGCTAACAAGATGACCTCACTCCACCTGATGGTAAGCGGTAGTGAGATCCACATATGAGGTCGACAGGCACAATAGACCATGTTGAGCCTGTCGCACTCACCCTGAAACCGTGAAAAAGGAGACCACTGCTGCGGTTAGGTTCTATTATGAACGCTTAACATAAATACCTAATTAGTGCCTAATCACGCCTATATACCGGGGAAGGCAGAGCACTAAGTATATATTTAGGTATACATACTTACTTATTTACAATTAAGAGTAGGTACTTATAGTCGGTTTTCATATTTATTACTTAGGGTTATACCCGTAAACGTAGGAAAATACAGTAACTGATTCAATTGTTTTATATTTATAAAGTCTAGTTTTAGTTTTGAATTTGTCCTTTTCAAAGGACCTACGGCGTTACGATGATATATACTTTTCTACAAAAAGTAATGATATCCAATCAAAAACATAAATGTGAAATGAGAGCCAAGTTCAATATTATGATAATTGCCTTGGTTGTTGACTTCAACGACAAAAGAAGTGAGATCTAAATGGGTGCCAAGTTCAATGGTCAACCCTGAAATTTATTTATAAGTAACACTATAACATACCTATCATATCTTCTTATAACATAAGATAATGTATGGTGGTAGCCTATGAAGGTCTGTCTTGGCTAGTTTTCTTTAGTTAGTTAGTTAGTAGTCTAGTTAGTTGTCTTGGTTAGTTTGGTATTTGTCGGTCGAAAATTTGGATTGTTGGTAGAAACTAGCGAGCGAACATAATAATACGTTGGTAGGTTTATAGAAACTAGCCAAGACAGACCTTCATAGGCTACCACCATACATTATCTTATGTTATAAGAAGATATGATAGGAATGTTATAGTGTTACTTATAAATAAATTTCAGGGTTGACCATTGAACTTGGCACCCATTTAGATCTCACTTCTTTTGTCGTTGAAGTCAACAACCAAGGCAATTATCATAATATTGAACTTGGCTCTCATTTCACATTTATGTTTTTGATACTGTTATTAATCCTTATTACTTACATAATTAGATAATAAAGCGTACCCCAAAACCTACCTTGATTGGAAACCGTCCGTTACTTACTACAAAAAGTACAATCAATAAATCCTCAACAGCATGAAAGGTCAACTAATAGAATTTCCAAAACTCTTTTCTTCACCAGGTCAAAAGCCATCGGAAGAAATACACAGTCGTCATACATTGATTTAGACTTCAAACTGCAAAGATTGCGGGCCACGCCACACATTGGCTCACGTTCAAATTGCTCCACACTGTTAAACATATCCCGCGCAAACAATATTTTATTATCGTCCCCTCAATAGTCAGATAATAACAGTTTAATAGACACCGATTTATCTCGTTACATCATTTCTTTCCATCTTACCTTTCTTAAAATAATTACTACGCGATTTTGAACTCTACTGTCTACAGAATAAGGCGGTGTAGGTATTGTTTTAGGGATAAAACCAGATGGTTTGTACTAGCAAGTCATATCATCGTCATATTTGAATCGCGTGCCATGATTCGGCAGAATCGATCAAAGCAACGCCGGACCACCAATGAGCCTCTTATGGTCCCGACTAGGAACGGACGGAATGTCTAATTAATTTGTCGATAGATTTTTATCGAAGTCGATTGCTGTACTGGTTGTTAGTGTCATAAATGTTGTAATCAGTACAGGCAAGAATCGCTCGTTTAAAATGACTAGAACGGCTTATGTATATAGTCAACATAAAAGTAGGGACATGTAATACATTTAATATATAAAGATAACTCTTCTTTTACATCAAAAGATGCGTCAATTGGTAGATTACGAAATGACTTTAAGTAGACTACACTTATTGTCCCCTACTTCAGTTGTCATGCTGGGAGTTAAAATTTATGTTACAATGCAAAGATGCACATTAAGAAAATAAAAACAATTTCAATTAAAATTATGTTGGGAGGCAAAAATATGACTATTTTTATTAAAATTAACAGTTTTCCACATAAAGTATCGATATCATCACTGTAACATCACTATTGCTTACTAAAAAGAGTTCCCAAGAGGCACAATCAACACACATTGAATACCCCTTTGTCGTGGCGAGTGATTTATTGATTGCGTCTCTGTCAACACGGCTGGCATTTTACACCGCAGCTGAATACTTCATTTGATCCGGATTTTTATATCGATAATAAAACCAGCGCGTGAGTCACATCACTCGTTAGGCGTATTTAGTATACAAATCATCTGGCCGCGTCGGTATTTCTGATGTTTCTTTAGCGAAAATTAACTTTTGCTATTGCACCAGTGATATGATTGTATAACATGAATACTTTTTATTGCACGGGCTAAAAGTTGTTTAATCTTTTTAAGATATCAATTTAATATCTTACTCCAAGCGCTTTTAATGGCTACAGAAAGATGACCGTAATGCATAGCCAAGTTTGGAAATTATGTTCAACTCTTTCTTCATAATCCTAACACCTTTTTAACGTTTATGCCGGTTTTCTACCGTTTAAAATCTCCAGGAGATCATGGAATCTAAGATTCCACCAGTCTCTGCTGGTATGAGGACAGGGGCCAGGGGGGAACATTGTTGCGGCAAGCGCCGGACCAGTGGAGTCTTAGCGGCGGTATTGTGCGGGCGGAGCGGGTCAGCCCGCCGGCCAGGGAGACCCGAAGAAACGGGGGCCCTTCCGTCCGGCGGACTGGCCAACTCCGACCCGCACAGCTCAATACCAATGCGAGACTCCACGCCTTGTCTCGTTGTTGCCGCAGCAGTGGTCTCCTTTTTCACGGCTTTCAGGGTGAGTGCGACAGGCTCAATATGGTCTATTGTGCCTGTCGACCTCATATTTGGATCTCACTACCGCTTACCATCAGGTGGAGTGAGGTCATCTTGTTAGCCTCTTATAAAAAAAAAAGCCTCGAAACTATGTATGCATCAGATATTGGTACTTATGGCGTGAGAGTGTGACAGACAAATGCAACATTTAGACAACTCTACATTTGCAGCTTTCTCTTTTTCGACACCTATAACACCCTGCTATTGTTAGAATTATTCGTGTTGCATGGAAACGTGCATATGGAATGCTAACCTTTGAGAAATGTCCTAGACTAATGCACGATGCGCGTTGTACATGTACAGCCATCAATCGTAAGGTGCTGGGTGGTCTGTAATTGCATTCTCATTTAACAAGACTTTAATGTAATTAATGCTTCCATAGTTTAAGGAAAAGTGGGACATGTCTTGTGTAGCTTTGCATGATAACGATGTACCTATTCCTCGTCTGTTTTTGTGGGATAAACGTATAAAGTGGTAGTTTGGTATCTACTTAGGGCAGTTATTGACGTTTAAAATATGCCTCGAGTGTTCCGAAGTGGATCTATTATAAAGCTAATGTAAATAGATGAGGTTACAAACCACACTATTGCCAATACATAAGAAGGTATATACTCAAGTTAACAAAACACAATGATTATTATGATCATAGACCAACTTTATCTCAAGATGTCGCCGTATCGCTTAGCATTACAATAAAATTCAAGACACATGAACAGCGAAAACCTATCGTTGTGGTAAAGTAAAGTACATTTATTGCAAGTACTTACATAAACTGTGTCAGATCGCATCACCAGTGAAACTAAGTAAATTTGTTCCTCGGTCCAATTTTCCCCACATTTTCTAATCATGTCCTAAAAGGACTCAACATTCTAGTCACCCTCTATTCACATAACGGCTGCTCCCACGTCTGTATAATTGCCACTGTTCACTACATTATAATTGTTTATAAGTTTTTGTCGCCATTCATTGTTAGCTCTGTATGGCATCAACAGTTAATTTTTCACTAATCAATCCGACTTGGCTCCGACGTAATTGGGTGTTCGTGCATTCTTTGTTTCAAGGGGTGAATGATTTATGAGCGACAAGTTTTTTTGCAGCTTTGAGGAAATGACGGTGTAGGCTTTGTTTTGTTGACATCGTTCATTCAATAGGCTGTATCTACTGATGTTTGCTACCGTTTGTGGATAGAACGTAATACATCTTGTGTTGCGTCGATGGCCTAGTGGTTGAGGCCGTTGCTTTCATGAGAGAGGTAATCAGTTGAAACGCTGCCACGCACCAATGTGTTTTCATGTTTCAATTTAAAATTCATGTATTTAATCTCATTTAAAATTTTACTTCGCATTAATATTTGAAAATTATTTTAACAAAAAATGATGTCTAAATTATTTCCTGTACGAAATTGGTTCATAGTACATACCTAGTTACATAATCATGGATTGTTCAGTTAATGTTAATAACATAATCTTCCCTTTGTCTCATTCATACTTAGTTACTTTGCTTCATCGTTGTATTTGTTTTTTTATTGTGTTAAAGATACTAAAAATTATTATTCACGACTGGCTCGGTGGAACAGTGGTTAGTGACCCAGGTTTACTACCTACGGTTCCAAGAGTCGTGGGTTCGATTCCCACTCGGGACAAATATTTGTGTGACGAACATCGGTGTTTGTTCCGTGTCTGGGTGTATTATTAAATATATTTAAGTATATTTGTGTTTCCACTGTTGATTCTGATACCCGTAACACAAGTGCTCAAGCTACTTACCACGGGATCAGATCAATGTATGTGATGTTGTGAAATATTTATTATATTTATTATTATTATTATTTATTCTTATTATCTTAGCGATCTACTTAATAAAGTAGAGTATTATGTCACTCTACCAATAGACTTGTAAATACAAATTCAACTCTTTAATTGGATAGAGTTTATACTCTATCTCTATAACATAGATTGTTATGTCATTTACGCAGCTCTCACGAAATCTCTTCACACGTAGAGTTAATGCGTTTCTTATCGTCGTAATCGACAGTCGATAATCGCTCACGTCTATGTGAAATGGTGCGGCCTTATTTGATTATGTTGAGCTTTACGTAATGTTTGTAATCGTGCTCCTTAAAAGTTAGTCTGTGATCATCTTAACATCATTATGGTTTGTTATTTGGAGTCAATATATCTACCTACTTATGTATGGGCAAGTGTTTGTAACCTCATCTATTTACCTTAGCTTTATAATAACAAATTCAAATTTATGTGTGTAGATAGCTCTATGGAGAACGTACATCACTATGGTATGGTATGGTACTATATACATACTATCGTATGTACCTATTCTTTGTAACTGTTCTATTTGATAATATTATTCGTGTCAAGCTATTTACCACGGGATCAGATCAATGTATGTGATGTTGTAAAATATTTATTATTTATTAATATATTTAGGCGTATAGTTTTATACTTAAGAAGACGTTTAAAAACTATAAAAAATATGCAGGTAATATTATTCATACCAAATATCACAACTTAAACAAAAATATTTTAAAATAACAATTTAAGCCAATTTGGAAATTTAACGGTCGGTTATAATAACAGAGTTCTTTCGAGCTGCGCAAACGTTCCATCAACAGAGATATCACTCAAACGCCAAACCGAATCCAATTCGAATCCGCATCGATTCCACGACTCGTCGATCCAAACACCTGATATCTCATTTAACCCACCTTTATTTTTTATTCGCATTTGAGATCAATCATTTTGCGTTCCAAATTTGTCCGCCATTGAGGAAGAGGGTCTTCCTTTAGACGTGTAATGCGAAAATGATTGACTTCTCATTGTGTGCATTTCAAGTGCATTGCAGCGTGCAAAATCCGTTTTTATTGGGTAATTTTTGAATTTGTGTAGGAGGTAGGCTGGGGGTCAACATGGTGCAAGTGCGATTTTGGTGTTTATTTGTGAAAGAAAAACTTTCCATGAATTCATGTTCTATTCTGCTAAAAATATTGTTATAAGTTTAAAAACATTAGGGTTTTTATCTTTACTTTCTACAGAGTTATGAAATGATATCTCTAGGTATAATTACCACCATAACTTTACACACATTAGTCTGATTCGAAGAAAGTATCTGAAATACTTGTGTTACCGATATATTATTAATATGTCCGAACTGTAGAAGGACTAATATGAGGTTCATGAACTGATTAGCACACGCATTTGACATACAGCATATCTAGATATTAGCCTTTATGGGACAATACGCGATATTAGGAGTAGCAAATACATAGCTACTCATTGCCCGACGTTTTACTACGTCAGACACTATGCAGAAAGTCTAAAAACTGAAATTTGCGTCTTACACACAACTAATTTGCGGACCAATCATAACAAAAGCAGTGATGCCCATTGTCTCCGGAGCCCGGCCCGACAGTTGGCACCCCGGGCGCCTGCGCCGCCCACAAAGAGCCAATCACTGCACAATGCCAATCGCGAACTGTCACTTTGACACAAACATTCCTCTGTGCCAAATGGATTGAGACTTTTTGACAATTATATCAAAATGGTACGACCGAACAAACACTATCAAGTCGTGATGGTAATCGACATTGTTTTATTTCGAACATAGATGCAATATAATATCGTTTTTCAAAATTTAAATCTAAGTTCCATGAATAAATTGGTACTAAATTACAAAAAAATATCTACACAGTTTTTTGTAGTGATGTATTTCACTATCAAGGTAGTCGCAATTTAAACACGATCAAAATAATAAGCGACATATTAAATAACGATGAGTTGTCATGTTCGGTTTTGTCTCCAAGTTTAGTAATGCCATTGAAAAGTGTGAGTAGATATTTTATTAAAATTTATGAACCGAATAGAGTTCTATACAACACATGAAATCAATGTTTATCAGTACCAAATTTTATTTCATTCTACTGGTGCATATTTTCCATTATGATAAATACTGATAACCAAAGTCACCATTGTAACTAACTACCAACCTTCATCCAATATTCGGCTGAATTCACGACATCATAAATTAACAACATTTCTAATTAAAACCGAGTGTACATTTATAATCGAAGGGCCCCTTTCATTAGCTAATCTTTCCAAGAACATCGCAGTGTGGGGTTCACTTTTGTCATAACAAATGGTGGTTCGAATCGCATTATGCTACAAAAGCAAATTATCCCGGAGCTATTGAGACTCGTGTCTTAAATGTCATTTTGACGTGAGACGTCACTCCCGCTGATTTAGGCCAGTTGTCCATTGAGCTGTGAGAGTTATTTACTAGCGTGCAATTGTTTCGTGAAAGGGGACGAATTGACTTCGCAAGTTCAGTAATAATAAGCAAACCATTGAACAGTTTGAGATAATTTGCACTTTCTCTCTTTACTGTTAAAATTTAAGCTAAAGTAGACAACTTTAGCTATCCGGATTAAACTGTTTTGTTTCTGTCACTGACTTTGAAGAAAAGGTTTTATTTTTAAAAAATCAGGTTATCTTTAATAGATACTAAAAGTTTTAATGTATTTTTCTTTAATTTATTTCAGAACAGATTAACATTTATATAAGTGCTGTTTAAGTATATTTTGATTCGCAAAGTCACAATGACGCTTTGTCTTAGGTTAGCTCATTTCAAAATTGAATATAAATACCTACCTATATACCTATCTAATGCCCGATAAGAATCCTCTTTTAATTTATACAGTTTAGCAATAAGTATCGAGTTACCTAATCTACTTTAAAATTTTGAATTATTCTAATAATTAAAAACATCCTAAAACATGTGGGTGTCTTGCGTTACAAAAAAAGTCCCCTGTCAAACGCACGAATAGACTTATTGTTAAGTCAATTATGCGGACAAAAGGCTCAAACGGACTTAACTGTGTTTGCCTCAAGGTGTTCTAATCCTTGTAACTTTATCGGCTTAACAGTTTTTGCTACATTGCTTTGTCACAGTATGATTTGGGCTTGAGTGCTTAATCAAAGGGTGCATTATGTAGAATAACATGTAAACAATTTAAGTCGGAGATTTGTTGTGGTTTATTTGTAACGGAATGTGTTTAACATTCTAACTTTACTTATTTGGAAGTTTCCCTTTAAATGTTGCAAATACCATGAAGACTCTTCATTTTTAAATAAAAAGTTCTCGCGTTTCGCAATGTTTATTTATGAATATTTCTTTTGATGATTGAATATTCATGAAATACTTACGAATTAGCATGCAAGTTATCATTTAAATTACTTTGAACGTGTGACTGGAAGTGGTCTCGTTTCTTATCTGTGGGGTTGTGGGGACCAACTTTATTCACAACGTATTTTAATAACGATCAGGATGGGTAACATCTAGGCATGCAAAAATTAAAGTTAAGAAATACTTCTAGCATAGTTTGCGAATTCAATCATCTGTTAATCAGCTCGATCGTGGTTGATATGCCTAATAGCACATTTGGTAGAGTCCCTTGCTTTACTGCCAGAATTCGTGGGTTCAATCCCCGCCTGGGTCATACCTATTTGTGTGATAAACCATCCGCATTTGTCTCGTATCTTAGTGAGTTATTCATAAACATATATTGCTTTTATTCCTGATTTTCGCCACACGTGCTTAAGCTACTTATTATGGGATCAGATAAAATGCATGTGATATTGTTTGATAGTTGTTTTATTTGTTTTGCGTTTTATTCACATAAGTTTGTTAATTTATATTCTGCGACGGCTCCAAAATGATTATTACAGCTCCTACAAACGAACGCTTCGTAAAATTTACGTTACCTTTGCAGACACAATCGCCACCAGAAAAACTGCCTCAAATGATTAGTAAATCTCAAAGCCTTGCATATCGCAAATTGCCGAGAAACGCCGAACAAATATGAGAAACGTTCCGCACAGTAGGCCAAGTGGCGTGGGTGGGGCGCGTTTAGCAATCGGCTTTATAGCACGCAATTGCCTTATAATTGTGTGTGTCGGGAAAATTGTGAAGAGGGAGCCGTACTTCCTGCGCTGTAAATCAATTCATTATCTTGCTTAAGTGAATTAAATGAGAACGATACAGGTTTTAGGGATGTGAGCCATCGTCAAAATCACAGGACAAGTTGTCAACTGGAAACTGCCAAACAAAAGGCTGCCAAAACTGTCAAACGGTTTTTGTGTACCTGTTATTTCCACTGCTGGGAATAAGTCCTAGTAGTAGTTAGTTGAAGAGTTTGGTGTTATGCTACCAAAATGGTGGCTAATCCCAGTGTCTTATCATAGCCAGTCAGATACGGCTTAATATCATGAAATATAACTTTACTTGTATTATGTAATCTTCTATAAAAACAACTTCGGTACAGTGTGTCATTCGTTGCCAGAATATTTTCCCTTTTCCTATGGTTTGAGATTCCTCAAACAGTGCTTACGTATTGGATTGACTAATATCATGATATATAATTTTAAACTGTCATGGTTACACACATTAGAAAACTGTAACTGTTCGGGATATTTACCATGTTGTTTTGTTTTAATGAGCTCCCGATATTTCGGCACTGTTGCAAGCGCCATGATCACGGGTGAACACACGGGTGTTTATTATTATTAAAACAAAACAACATGGTAAATATCCCGAACAGTTACAGTTTTCTAATATCATGATTAATATCACTGTCAACGATTTGAGTCTAGCACACTATAATGCGAAATGAAACCAGTCGATACAAAAATAAATGGCGAAACAAAATCCCGCCTAATTTGGCGTTTCACATCACCAATTTCCCACGGACCCCTAAAACGTTATCGCAATGCCAATTATCATTTGCGGATTAGACTTTTAATTGTATGTTAAGTGATTTTTTCGCGGCACAGAGTAATTGCTCTCAACGGTTAATTGTTGCATTAACATTATGCACTGATAGCGCATATGCGATGCGTTTTTTATGCGATAATCGGTCTCACGTAATTTTCTGCATGTGCAATTAGCTGCGCTGCGTCCGAGCAGAGTGTATCAAAGGAATATCTAATTAAAGTGCCATTAATATATTGTCCGCTATTTATTGCGCGTTCGACGAATAAATTTACATTCTGATCGAGTTTAGATTTGATGTCTGTCTGATGATGTTTATGATTTGATCTGACATGAATGGAATCAATTTTTACCCGACTACGGCAAAGCAAAAGGAGGGTTATGATTTTGACAGGCTATGTATGTATGTATGTATGTATGTATGTATGTTTGTATGTATGTATGTATGTTCATCTGTTTCCACATAACTTCTAAATTGCTTGTCAGAATTCGACAAATGACATATCATTAGAAGCGTCTTAATTGTCCGCTGGTTATAGGCTATATAGGGTTTCACAAAATCTAATGTGGCGCCCACTAGCGGACAAAACATACAGAGTAAAAAAATAAAGTTAAGATAAATACGCCGTGTTTGGTATCATTGGAAAGCGCTTTACTTGTACATTTTAAATATATATATATTACTAGCATTTGCATTTTAACACCAAAATAGTACAAATAATAAAAAGTTAAAAACTAAAACCCAACTACGACAAAAAACGACGCTGAAAAAGTATAAAACAAGACTTTTAGAACACTGAACTGAACAAAGTTGCTTATGTAGTTCCAAGTAAATGGACACAGTAGACTCTACCAAAATGCTTATGTTGAAAATTGACAATAATGTCATACAATACTATTTTGAAGTATGCAATATTCACTATGTAGAGATAAGTTTTCATGTTTGGAAAGGCGTAGTCACACGTTCCATACACAAGTACCTACCTACCGTAGCACTTTGACAACGTGTGACTGCGGTTTTCCAAACATGAAAACTTATCTCTACATAGTGAATATTGCATACTTCAAAATAGTATTGTATGACATTATTGTCAATTTTCAACATAAGCATTTTGGTAGAGTCTACTGTGTCCATTTACTTGGAACTACATAAGCAACTTTGTTCAGTTCAGTGTTCTAAAAGTCTTGTTTTATACTTTTTCAGCGTCGTTTTTTGTCGTAGTTGGGTTTTAGTTTTTAACTTTTTATTATTTTTGACATTTAATGAGCGATTGTGGTATTCATTGTGTAACGGAATCTTGACCTAAATGGTTATATGGGTTTTAAAAAATAATCAATAATCTACCTATTGATCAAAACTAGAAATTAAACTAAATATAACTTGTGACTCATAATCTAAAAGATTCAAAAATAGGCTTGTATTATGTGACACAAGTCTATTTAGTTCATTTTCATAAGTAGGTACTAGAATAATGACCAAATGTATATCCTAGATACATTTTGTATGTAATCTAAAAATATGTAGGAGATGTATGCGTCCAGTGAATATAAAGTCGTCGTAAGGTTTGCTTAACTACTTTGTGTTTGTATCTGGGCTAACGTAATTACTGTTTCCAATCCCGAGGAAGGTCATATTGTAAATCAATATTAACTTTATACAATACCAAAATATCAATACTAATTTCAACACGCACCCGAGATCTTTACCAGCAAAACGCTTATTAAGAGGCCATTTTGACATTTTGTCAACAAAATTTACCAACACCGGTTTAACAAACATATTAACCCCAGCATAACGACATGGCCACTAATGACCCCGCGCACAAAAACAAATAAAACAACGTGGAAATTAAAACGGTGGACAAAAAACTGAACCGCTACATGGAGCCAGTTGACACAGCGACGGGGCCGGGTCTCTCTTAACTAATTTCTTCCAGTGCTACCGTATACAGAAAGTGTTAATTGCTGTGTTAGAACGAGACGAAAATATCAAAAAGTACTAAGACGAACAGGGACGAACGATGACACGACAGAAAAATAAAAAGTTGCTCCTACCAGTCTGGGCACTTACGGTAGCGATATCTCGTTAAGGTAGTGCTCTTAACCCTTTAATGATTATTTATGTTTGTTTGTATAACTGTTTGTTTTACTGGCCGGTATTTATTGTTTCTGTGCGGACTATTAGACGTCCATTAAGTTTTATTTGTATTTCCTAGGCGTAATTACTTAGTTATTGAAATGTTATTTACAGCATTACAATTATTGCGACATTTTATGTTTTATTTCATTTGCGATCGAGATATGAGAGGACAAACTAAGTAATAAAATACTAATAAGAACATCATTAGTATTCAAATAGCTAATTAGTTATACGATGATCCTAGGTTAATACTGGAAATATTTCTTTATTCAAATTAATGAAACCATTAATTAATAAAAGAAGAACCTTCATTAGATATTGCAAGGATATCAAGAAAATAACATGATTAGGCTCTTTATTACGTAGGGTAAGTACTAAATATCCAACAATTAGAATGAATGTTGCTTATCACCTTTGCCGATGAAATGTTAAATTAAAACATTAGTAATGATGAGCGATTAATATAATCAGCTTAAATCAAATACCATAAGGATTTTTTTAATTTATCAACAGGAAAAGGAAGGCTATACTATACCATTACGTAAGAAAATATATCATACACTCTGCAATCTCAGTCTGGTTTAACTATGGTATAGGTATAAACTGCCCCGCGACCATTTCAGTGTTACGTCAAACTGACAAGTTGACGTCGCTTGACACCAACTCGCGCGCACACAGATATCGTTAATCACTAATAAAATACCGCCATTTTGAGCCGCGAATACCGTTGAAGCCTTTAGGCTGCTGATAGCAAAATTGAAATAATTTTGAAGTACTGAGTACAATCAGCTGCTTCTGATGTGACGCGTCGGACTTTGTATCGTCTTTATGTAGTGGACATAAGCGTTTATATCGAACTATTAGTGTTACGCCTAGCGTACGGATTGTACGTACAATCCGTACATTGTAGTATGTACGTACATACTACTATTAGAGAAGTCGTATGTAGTTGTCATGCAATATTTGGCAAAAAATATATATTGACGTGTTATATGTAGATATTTATTTTGTATGGTTAACCCTATAACAGGCACAGCATGATACTTTCAGTAACTGGTTTTTGTACGGGAGACAGGTGATCCAATCACAAATGTAGGTGAGAATATATCTAGGTACATTTGCCCGCCTTAATGGTAAAGCTAGTGTTATGGCAAACTGTTCTACCTTTTTAACAATGATCAATCAGTTTGATGGTAGTTCTGTAAAGAACATAAATTATTTCACTGTGTTTATTAGCAATTATACTGACCTGCTAAATCTGAAATAGATCGTAGTGCCCTAAGTAATAAATGGACGATATGAATAATTGAATACCTAATAAGGAGAGCTAGAACTGATTTAATCTATATAGATGATAATAAATTCCGTCTATGTTAGAAAGATCTCTTACTAAATCATATTTAAAATGCATCGGATGGAAATTTGTAGAGTATAAAGTGTCGAGTGCCCGCAATCTAACTATAATTGGTTTACAGACTGTTTAAACAAATGCATAACTGCACTCATTAGCACTAACCGCTATAAAACTTCGCTATGAGAGGCTCATTATCATGTCATTGCGTGTGTAATGCTAAATAGGGTCTTATCACTTACAATGTTGCTTGATGTAAGACGTATAGTCCATAGACAGGTGGACAAAGATATGCGAAGCGAGGTGTAGCCTATAGCTGTTCGATCGATGTAAAAATAACTTTCAGATGAAATACATAATGTACTTTGTAGTGACTACTACTTGATGCCCGACGTTCCAACTGGGTTACATCGACTCACTCATTTGGATCGCGACTTTGATTGGTGTAATCCAGTCGAAACGTCGGGCGGTAAGTAGGTATGTTTTTGCTACTGTTTTTAACGTGTGTAGACCCTTAATATTACTGAGTGCTAAGGTGTGAGATCGAAATTTCTAATTGGAAAACTCGACGTTAGTGCGGTTTGATTTTTAGGGAATGTGAACTCTATTTTTTGGCTATACCTAACTACAGGAACGATTAGAACCTACTGATTTCATAGTTAACAAAAAAAACGTAATTGGTAAACAAATAATAGACCAAACATCTGCTGTAATCACAATAACCTGTAGTTACACCCAACGTTAGGCCCCACCGCACACCAGCAGAGCCGTGACTGAATGCACTTTTTGCTGTCTGATAACGCATTTATCACTTTCAATGCTGTAGTGATAGTTACGCAAGTACTGTTACAATCAGTTGTGATAACCGCATAGCTGTATCTTTGAGCAGTTAAGTACATGTGCATATTGTGCATTGTTTATATTAATTAAAGCAATAGACGTTTCACTTGTGTATACCATTACTGGTGCTAGAGGGCAAAATGTTCATCGACATGACTTTGATTTAGTTTGAAGGCATTAACACTTTTATTGTATTCAATGTACTATGCAATAAATAAATATAATTGCCTGACGTGTCCCTATCTCATGAGGCAAGAGTCGTGGATTCGAACCCTACCTGGACAAGTTTTCGTGTGAATGAACATCAGTGTTTGTTTCGAGTCTGAGTGTGTTATTGACATCTGATTAGTGTTATCACTGTTGTGTCTAATATCCGTATCATCATCAGCCCATTTCTGTCCACTGCTGGACATAGGCCTCTCCAAATGCACGCCACTTCTCTCTATCCTCGGCCACTCGCATCCAGCTCCTACCAGCCGTCCTGCGCAGATCGTCACACCACCTGGCCTGCGGGCGTCCTACACTACGTTTGCCGAGACGCGGTATCCACTCCAGAATCCGTCTACCCCAACGGTTGTCGGTTCTACGGCTGATGTGGCCAGCCCACTGCCACTTCAACTTGCTAATGCGATGAGCTATGTCGATGACTTTGGTTCTCTGACGGATCGCCTCATTCCTGATTCGATCCCGCAGAGAAACACCGAGCATAGCTCTTTCCATAGCCCGTTGAGCGACTTTTAACTTGTGGACCAGCCGTGCCGTTAGTGTCCACGTTTCGGCTCCATACGTCATGACGGGTAGGACGCACTGATTAAAGACTTTCGTCTTTAGGCTTTGTGGAATTGACGATGAGAAGACTCGACGTAGTTTCCCAAACGCTGCCCAACCCAGCTGAATTCTTCTATTCACCTCGTCCTCAAAGTTGTTTCGACCCAACTGCATAGTCTGCCCAAGGTACACATATTTTTGAACAACTTCGAGGACGGTGCCGTGAATCGCAATCGGTTCCGGTAGTACATGTTCATTGAACATGACCTTGGTTTTGTCCAAGTTCATCCGTAGGCCGATGCGCGCAGAATTGCCAGCCAGGTCATTCAGCATCTGTTGTAGGTCCTGCAGCGTCTCTGCCAGAATGACGATGTCATCTGCAAATCGCAGGTGAGAGATGTGTTCACCATTTACGTTAATGCCACGTCCTTTCCAGTTCAGCGTCTTGAACAAATCCTCCATTGCATTTGTGAACAACTTCGGGGAGATGACGTCCCCTTGTATAATATCCGTAACAAGCGACTAAATGTAAAATGGAAATAACATTAAAACACAATATTTTGGCTTTACATGACATATTCCGCAGACTCTTGGAAACATGAGACGCTCTTTCACTTGGAGTTATTTAACAACCAACATTGTGCTGTATCAAGTTTAATTTTGCGGACCAACAAGGCTACACGTAGATTTGGGCGTCCCACGTCATCACAAATAAGTGTCCCCTAACGTCATCATAGGAAAAAAGTAAGGAGTTAGTTATCTTCATTTTGATTTGTGCCCAATAAGGACCCCAACGAGAGGCGTTCAGGTCTTAGTTCAAACACCCCGGCCATGCTTGTTGGTCGACTTAAAAAACCGTACCGTACGAGAATCGAAGAATCGTAAATTTTTGAATTAGTGAACACGTTGGTTCTTGGCGGGGTTTGAACTGGCTAAACTTCTTGCATGAAAAGCGACATCCTTACTCCCTAGGCCATCAACGCTCTTATTGACTTTATCTTTAATATTTCTTTTAATTGATTACGAGAAACTGGTGACTGACTATATCAAACACAAATCGATGCAGTCAAGCAATTAGAGTAAAAATAGCATTGTTTCTCTTTTGTTATTGCTTGTCATTTGTTTTAAATGAAACGAAACACTTTTGTGGATCGGAATCGAAGTGGCGTAACGTCAGATCGTTAATGTGTTATATTAAATAACCTATAACTAATGAAAGGCATTAAACCGCCGGCGTGATTATCGCGTTCCGAGAAGCGCTGTGGGCTGCGTCTGCGCAGAGAAGGCTATTAGAAGTGGCCTTTTGGAATCATATCCGAAACATGTGTGTGCTTGCTGGCAATTGATAAAAAAAACAAACAGAAAATGCCAATAAACGATTTTAATAAAAAAAAACAAATTAAAATTGTTATTCAACGGCAATAAGTTGCAGGGCGTGGAAAGGTAATTTGTGAGTTAGGTTTAAAGCGCTTTTTTGAACCGAAGAATAGGAAAATACAGTTACCGACGTTTTAAATAAAATATTCTGAAATAATGTATCGTACGAAACAAAGAAATATTGTTTTAGGGAAACGTTTCGTTTGTTTATTAAGCAAACATAAATATGTTTGCCATTAATATTATGGTTTCATTGGTATAAATGTAAGGCAGCCTTACATTTTGCATGTCATTTCTAACCAATTCTCAGCTCTACTTCAGACACAACCAGAGGTTATCTGGCTGCAGTCACCATAACAATTAGAGCCAAGAGAAATTCATGAAGTCATACAGTTTTTATACCGCGATAGTGTGTCTAGGGTCACCGATGTCATGTACCAAAATCCTTTAATGTTCGTTCGTGTTCTGATAAGAAAGCATAACATAACCTAACCTACTTTATCGTGTTTTCGTTGGAACGCAATAACAATAAAATTTGATTAATAGTGTTTTTTTTTTAATTTCTGTTAAAGTGTTGATTGATAAATTGTATTCGTGAATAGTCAGTAAGACAATTATTGTCTTCGAAAGTTCACAATAATGTCGCCATGCTTTTATTCTATGTGGAATCTTTCAAATTAATCGCCAAACGTATATTACCTAACAATTAGCGAAATAAAAAATCTCAAAGACGCGAATTATAGAGAAAAAATAAGAAAAACTATAATCAAAATGTTGTCCGGGAAACTGAACTTCACTCGATGCCCATTTTGAGTAACATTCAAACATTTTATTCATACATTTTTACCCTAACATGCTTACTCCTACTGATACTTATACATATTCAGTTCTTCCACGAATAAGCTACGTTCACCTTACTATAGATATTGTATGTAGGTAGATATACCGCTGTGACCCTAGATACCAAGTTGCAATAACTTTTAATTTTAATTGCCATTACCGCAGACAATTAACGTTTAATGGCGTATTTAAATAGATAACAGGACAGTTTGTTTTTCTCCATTCGCCCCCGTTATTATTGTGTTAATTTTTATTGATTAAAATTATCGACAAGTTTCAGCCAGTAATGTAAACTTATGATACTGGTTAGTTTGAAAGTTTCGATATTTAAAATGGTTTTTCTGGAACAGTAGAAAGGTCAAACGGACGCAATAAAGTGAATGAGATATGTTAGATGGGGCGAAACTTTCTGCCATTTATAGATTAGATCTAGATATCTGGTTTGTATATAATCTGTTTTGTTTTTTATTAATGTGATATTTTGAAAGTGACTATTTAATGGTGCGGATTAAACGGATCATACGGGTGAATTTCCCGACACCAAATCGTAAACGGCACGGCTGAAACTGCTAGTGCAGGATGGCACTTTTAACTTGTAATATTTTTTTTTAGATAAAAGGTGTTGTCTCCTATAGGTGACTATAAATATTTTTAAATTATGATTATCGCTAATTAGGTAAAAAAAATCTTAAACCCCCAATTGTATCATATCGGTGACGCGGCACAATTTGTTTTTCAGTATACTTTTAATCATATTTTAAAAACAGTTGATTTTTTAGGGATTTACCTTTTTTTATTTAAATCCTTAATAATGACAGTACCTTATTGCGGAAAGTTCAATACAAAATCTGTTATATTTAATGAATGGTAAGTACAAATTCACGTGTCCAAATGAGATATGTCATCGCGGTGAATTTTCGTTGTACGCGAATATCTAGGTATCGAAAAACACTAGCTTCTTGCCACTGCGCAGTAAATCTGCGCATCAGTGCCGCCTAAGCGCTTAACGTAAGAGGACGTGTGTTGCTGTTTGCAGTTCCCGCCAAAAACGTAAGTAAGTCGGTTTCGGTGACTACGTACCGTTTTTTTTGTCATTCACGTGAATGGATATAAGTTGTGATCCAATCATTCGGTATGTCTATAAAATCTATGTACTATTACTAAATGTCGCTCAATTAAGTAGGTCGTATCAATTTATTTCTTTTATTTATATTTTCCTTGTTGTGCTTATTTTTATGGGCTGTATATAATATCGGTGACCTCATTCCGGTGAATTCGGTGACCTAAATTGACCACCGGAATGAGAAAAAAAATCATTCCAGTGACTTTTTTTAATTTCGGTGAGAATTTGGTAATTTCGGTGATTATTATCTTCATTTCGGTTATTTCTTTTGTCATTCCGGTGTCAAATTACTTCATTTCGGTGAATAAAGACCTTAATTTATTTTGTTACATTGTAATTTCGAAAGGAATATATTTTTATTTTTATTGTTGATAATTACAATATATTTGTTGATTTATTCTTACATGTTCCCAAATGAATTTCAGATTAAATTATTAAAATCTATGTGTGGTTGTAATCAATACCTTTATTTTTCACTAGCTGTGCCCGCGACTTCGTTTGCGTGGGCGATTTTTCATACAAAAGGATTTTCCGGATTATTCCCGTTCCCGTGAGAATTTCGGGAATTCCTTACTTAATGCACCTCTACGGTACCTAAACTACGTCCTTACCAAATTTCAAGTGCCTACGTTTAGCCGTTTAGACTGTGCATCGATATGTCAGTCAGTGATTCTTCTTTTATATATTTAAGAGTATCCTCTTAATAATAAAACATACTCGCAGATGGACTCTGGATTAAAGTAATAACAGATTAATTTGAAATGTTTGTCAACAGCATCTAAAGTCAAATGATGAAGTTCAAAATGGTAAGTTATTCTTCTTCTTCTTCTTCTTTTCGTGTCGATGGCAAAACACTTCAAATTATTTTGGATAATTCCGCCACCCGGACCGCGGTTGTTGACCTTTCTATCAGCTCAATTTGTGTACAGGAGTCGGGACAGGCGGGGCATGAAGTGAGGTGAGCCATGGACAATGGTGAGAGACCACATAGGCACGCGATATCCTCCTGTCCAGGAAACCCCCACCTAAACATATTATCTTTGCATTGGCCAACCTGGCTACGGAGTCTGTCCAGGGACCTTCAGGTTAACCATGGCAAATCGTGTCCTGCTGGAAGGCTTTCTGAAGGCAGAACCAAGGGGACGGGTGGAGCAAACGTGTTAGACCAGAGGTTAAGACGAGCAGAAGGTGGATCTGTGTCAAGATTCGGTACTTTCTAAATCTAAATATAAAGCTATGCCGACTTTAACTTCTGTGGTTGTCCCTGCCATGTTATATTTAGTCTGAGAGTGTCTGAACCCTAAGGCTGAAGTGAGGTTTATTTCTATGTTTTCACAGGATTGTGTTTGTGATATGAGCGCCAGGTCATCGGCAACATGGTCAGTCTTTTGTGTAGATGTTGAAAAGTAGTGATTCCAACAAAACGGTCATCCCCAGGGTAGAGACCCTGGGGATTACCGTTTTTTTGGGATCGCCATCTGCTTATTTCTTCAGACAAATGGACCTGAAAGCTACGGTTGCGGAGCAGCTCACCAAGTATTTTTATAAATTTCTAGTCATTGACCATCGAGTAGACTTTCCACAAGAAACGCTTCAGGTTCACTGTATCATAAGCTGCTGTCAGATCCACGCATACAGCGCTGTAATCATTCCCATTTCAAAACTATCCTCTTTGTGTTATTTATTTTGGTTCACAAAACAGAATAACATCAGTGTAGCTTCTGAATTACAAATACCAATCTTATGGACTAGACGTTTATGATAAAATGGCATGTGTTGGGTGAGGTTTAACGTCTGGTTACAACATGATTTTTTAGGTCTGAATCCTACCTGTTCTGGAATTAAGTGCTGATCTAATAGGTGATAGGCGGTTAAGCAAAAGTCGTTGAGATAATTTGTATGTGTGACTGAGCAAGGATAATGGGCGGAAGGTTTTTAGGGTCATCTAGAACTTTTCCCGGTTTTGGAATGGCAATATCAAGATCCATAGACGTGATAATTTCGCAGATTGTAGACAATCATTGAACTTCGGTTGTAACCAGCAAATAGTCATAGGATCCAAGTTTTTAAGTTGTTCTGTGGAAATGTTATCAACACTCGATGCTTTACCAGATTTCAAGTTTCTAACACTAAAAATATCGTCAAAAGGCTGGCTCAGTAAATTCTCTTTCTGAAGGCATTGTACAAGTTGAATTCTGGAAAGGCGAGTGTACGATTTCTTATTCAGCAACAGTTGATGAGCAATTTTGTTTGCAGTAACTTTACTTGGAACTTTGGAGGAGAGGGCTCACCGGTCCATTTACGGATTGTGGTCTAGGCCTTTTTACTATTGTGGGTCATGTCAATGCTGGTGACTGTATTAATCCATTTGGTTCGCTGGTTTGCATGGATAGACAGCATTAAGATTTCACAAGCATCACATGTGTCTTGTGAAAATGGATCGGCATTATAGGCGGATTCATAATTTTTAAACGGCGCAGATGACTCTTGAGTCAAACCCGGGACGTTGGAAGTACGACAGCCTCTTGGGATATGTTGGCACGACGATTTCCAGATGATACCTACGAATCGTTCGTAGTTCGGTAATGAAGCTAGCTTTATAATGGCCTTGTCAATTGTTTAACGAATTATTGCACTACTGCATATTGCACTTAATCGGTCTATGTAAGGTTAGGGGTATTGATTGGCAGATGGACTTTATGCATTGAGAGCTGAATCTGGAACTGACAAAGATCAAGACTGGGTTGTATCCACGTTTTCATCGACCACTGTTAAACGATTAACGGAGATGCATTTTTATTGATAAGGCCGAAGTTTTAATTTTAGTAAGAAAAATCTGTTACTGTGTGATGAATACACTCTTCAAAACGTAGGTTGTAGGCTGTATACTTGGTAACAGTTTACTTTTTTTCGGTGACTACATAAGTAATTTCATTTCGGTGTATTGCGTTTCTCATTTCGGTGATGAGAAGTTTCATTTCGGTGAACTCTTCTTTCATTTCAGTGACACCAAAATTTCAAAGTACTATATCTCTTAAGTATATGAATTTAATTTAATGTCGTGTTAAAATTAATTATAACGATAGCGTAAATAACAATTCTACATGGTTGTATTTTCAAAAAAGTAACAAATAAAAAAGTTCACCGAAATGTTAAAAAATATGGACTTGTTGAAATTGACCCATACAACATTAGTAAGTATCTTATACATTTGTGAGACGAATTTCAGAAACTACAGTCAGTGGATTACACAAGTATACTTAAATAGATAAATATCACACCCAGTCACGAATCAATCACCGATGGGTGTTTGTTCATCGTCACACAAATATTTCTCCTTAGTGGGTAAGTATTGATAAGGGTTCTCTATTTCACCTCATACAATTTTTATCCATAATTTTACATCTCATAATGTTTTATGTCCGAATCATCATTTGCCCGAATGATCATTATCCCTAACTACATTTATCATAATATCAATTGCCCTAAAATCGAAATCCCTAAATATTATTTACCCTAAAATCTTTTGCCATAAATATCACAATCTATAAAATCTAAAAGACATAAAAGGCTTTTCCATAAACGTCGTAAGTCCGAAAGTACTAAAGGTCCTAAAATGTTTTGCTATAAATATTACAATCCATTATGTGAAATGCACAATGCTATTCTATAATTTGTTACAAATCCTAAATATTCATTTGACAAACGAGACATTTAAAAACAGTACCATCTTACAAAAAACTGACTTATTATTTGTGACGAACATCGGTATATATAAATATATTTATTTTTATTTGTGTATCCAATGTTACATAGAAATTCAACAGTAGTAAATATTTTCTGGCGCTTCGCCGGCCGCTGCCGCGGCACGCTCGCTTCGCTCGCTCGGCTCGCGCGTTTTATGGTCACCAGTTCTAACCTAACCTAACCAAAATTCTAACCTTACCTAACCAAATTTATCAAAACAATGATTTTCCAAATATTGTATTTTAATTTGACCCGTACCATATCTATTATCAGATCAATTAACAAAAGAAACATTTGTCAAATAAAACATTTTATCAAACTTTTTAGACCAATAGTAGTTTGGTATGATAACTCAGTTGTTAAATATTCATTTTGCAAAATAATTATTTGTAAAATGAAAATTTAACTGTTGATCATTTGGTCAAAAAGTAAGTCATTTATAAAATGATGATTTGACGAAACCATTTTTTGGCCAAATTGAATAAAACAAAATTATAAATAATCATTAATTATTCGGACTAATAATATTACGATAAAGCTCCAATCGTAGTAACAAACATTATACTATGTAACACTTCGGGCATTTAACTTTATAGCAAGTAATTTTAGGAGAATTGATTATTATAGAACTCGATATTATGACAAAAATTATTAGAATTAAAGACAATTAGGGATTATGAAATTTCGTACATTCGAACATTATGGATTTTGATGATTATAGCAAACGTGTTAGGGATTTTAATTTTCGGACAAACGATTTTCGGATAAGAAACAGACTCCCATTGATAAGGTGTTAGGTAATACGATTGAAGCAACGACCCTAACGCAAGTGGTGGGGTCTCTACCAATACGCCATCAAACCAGTCCATATACTCGTACCACCCTTAATATGATATAACCATTATTATAGTTTTCTCTTAACTGCCTCGTTGGTCTATTGGTAACAAGCGCTGCGTTAGGACCGAGAGGTCCCCGGTTCGAATCGGGGGTCGGGCAAAATTTGTGTGAGTTCTTCTATAATGAAATTACTCAGCCCGGAGTTAGGAAGTTGGCGGTTGAACGCCCGTGCCTTGGAAAGCACGTTAAGCTGGTGGTCCTGCGCCCGATCTCTCATAGGTCATGTCGGATTGCCGTCTCACCGAATTATGATAGTAAGGGAATAGAGAGTGCACTTGTGTTTGCGCGCACACTTGTGCACTACAATATGTCCTGCGCACTTGGCTGATCTCAATTGAGATCGGCCGCCATGGCTGAAATCGGTCGGACGCCGGAGGACGGAGTTTTCTCTTAACTTCCAAATCCAACCTTTAAAGTCCATTATGACCGTCTTAGTCATCGCACATCAGACGCGTAAGTCATCTTCACCTAATAAGGTCCAATATCGCCTGCCACTTTCGCTGTAGCATTAACTTTTTCAAAGTAATCACTCGTTCCGGCATACTAACAAATGGATGCGATGTCGAATTCGCAAATCGTCGGTTATCAGTTTATAAATAATTAATTACTGGCATTGTTTGTTAACTACAAATCAGCACGATACCGGAGTTAAGGGGTATATTATACGGGCGGTCAAGATCATTTTGAAATGTCCATATAAACTTTAATATGCATCACATAAATATTTACTCGGAGTAGGAATCGGAATCACCACTCGTGGAAGAGACACTAAAGCCAGAATGAGAATGAACTAAACAAAACTGGAAAATCAACACTATACAGAGCGATATAATGAAAATATACAAAATAAAAATACTTAGCCGAACGAGATGTGTATCTACAAAAATCTTTGAAATGGTCGAGCTAAATTTCATTACAGGAAAGTCGTCACAAAAGAAAAAGTTTATTTTTTTAAGTAAGTAAGAAACTGATAGTATGAGCAAGTAAATAATTGTACGTCTTTGCAGTCTTACAACAATTCCATAATAATTCAAACTTCATCATAATATGTAACTTTAATACGTAACATGTAACATCACCTTAACAGAGCAATTATACTGAAATCGGTACACGCCCGTCCGATGGAAGCGTTTAACAAGCGTACAGTGCACCACAGAAGTATCCCCTCAAACACCCACTATCCCAACGGGATAAGATCTAGAATACCTCAAGGTAGAGGTGGACTGTACTCGGTTACCAATTAGACGCACACGGCAAGTAATTGACTGGCATTTTTGTACGTAACCGATATTTTCTTGTAGACACGAATGTTACAGAGACACAGTGGATTGATAAGGTATCATTGTGATACGAATAATATACTTAATTGCCACTTAGTTTGCATACATAGTTTTTTTTTTGGTTCCATTCTCGAAGGGTACCAACGTGAATGTGTGGTTGCCATAATCATAAACGGTTTTTTTACTTAAGTGATACAGTTCATGTGTGAGTCGGACTCTCACTTGGCTGTTGTTTTTTAATAAAAGAAAGAGGTCATCGTTTAAATATACCTATTTGCCTTTTGTAAACACTGACTTTAAATTCTTCCCCTTAATGGTGGTATACGACTGGAATCTTTTTTGCGCCAACTCTTTGATTCCTTCTAACACTTCTTATTCAGACACATTTAAGTTAATTCGATCTAGTTTACTCATAAATTTATTGATTTCCAAAAGGACTTACAATAGATCGGTCGCTAAATTACTTTCTGCTAATGTTATTCTAAGAAACACTCCTAAGAAAAATTAATACAAGTCACTTTAGCCAGTCGTGGTGTGATCGCCATCTACCATCGCCTACGCCTGGTAGATGGTCGCCTGGGCATTCCCCACTTGGACAATAAAACTTACCGTTACACCTTAATAGTTTCGCGACATCTCATTCCGAACTCAAAGATCCGGCCACTGTGAATGTGAATACATTAAAAACCATCGATAAATAACCATAAATAACGAGCAAACCGCAGTCGGGTTTCGCTTACAAATTGTGCCGGGAGCGGGTTTATTGCTCATAAAACTAATGCGAGATAAACGAGTGAATTTATAATTAACATTAATGGTTTTAAACTATTAACGGCTACCGGAAAAAAGCCGAATAAAGACATAAAAATAAATATATATGTAGATTGGGCGATAAAGGTTTATTCGGAATAAAGAGGCGACACTTTGATGCTACTTAAGAGGAAGCCTTAATTGTGATTTTAATTGAACTCGAATTGAGACGTTAAGTATGATATATTTTAATGTAGAGACATTTATTTTGATTTTCTTTTTATAAGTAGCAAATTTTTGAGCGTGGATTAATGCGAATCGCAATATTATTAAGTTCGTTACAGTTAAGCAAATTAATTTACATTCCTACTGATTAATCTTAGCCCATTATAATCACAAATGGTCTCTAATTGATAAAAGAAAGGATGTCATAGATTTACATTTAAAAGCATTTTTTTTTGCTATAGCTGCTATTTGCTATAGTTATCGCAGCCTTCTTTTATTATAAGTTCATCAGCTCCTACTTACGATCGATTTCTTTATTGAAATTGAAACAAGTACTTTATACATATAACACGTTTAAACACATAAAGAAACCTTTAAAATTTGTATCAAAGTAAAAAATGTTGAATGTGGTCCTTTCCCTTAAGAAGTCAGATAAGGTATTTTCGGGAATACATCCCAATTCAAAGTTAATTGGTATAACGAGCTACCACGGAGGCTGGTATGGGTGGGCACTATCGCGCCGAGATAGTGTAACGGCCGCGGTGTTTAGTGACGGGACCGACTAGTGGAGCAATGGATTGGTTTAGCTCATCATCTTTTTATGGTATACTAGCCGCTTGTCCCGGCTTGAACGTGTTATGGATAATGTCAAGATTTCGTTTTAAAACAAATCGCATCAAATTTTGTTGCTTTCTAACAATACATAAGTGTTCTAACAACACTAACCTAATATCGCGTGCAGACCCATAAAGACTAATATTTAGTGTAATGGAACGCGAGAGTCTAAAATGTTATTGTATTCTAACAATACAAAAAAGTGACGATGGCCGAGTGGTAAAGGTTGCTTGCCATGCGAGAGGTCGCCAGTTCAAACCCCGCCACGTAACACTGTTTCATTCAAATTTGAAATTCATACGATTATTAGACGCCTTAACGGTTAAGGAAAACATCGTGAGGTAACCTGCTCACCTACGAAGAAGTTCTTAGTTTCTCTAGTCAACCAACACACTTGGCCAGCGTGGTTGACTAAGGCATTTTCACCCTAGTTTAGGGTAGGCCCATGCCCTAGCAGTGGGGACGTATATGGGCTGATGATGATGATGAAGAACAAGACATAGGAACAGACTTCGGGAAGCCTCTAGAGCAGGGATCGGCAAGTAGTTTAAGGTGCGGTCCGGATACTGTGGGAAAATCAGAACGAGGTCCATAAAACGTCACCCTAGTGGTGGGGATCATTAATTGTGATTAATCGTATTTGTAATGCAATCCAATATTTCGTGGCCCGAGATCAGACCCTTAGCGGTCCGGAGCTGTCTTAATATGGACCGCGGTAGGCCTCTTGCGAACCGCTGCTCTAGGTGCTCCAAATTTTATTCAAATAGGTTTAGTAGTTTTGGCATAAAAGACCAACAAACAGACATAGACTCAGTTTTGCATTGTAAGATTAGTAAGGATGCAACGAGACTGACGGATACGAAGACAAAAACTTCATTTATCATATTTTGAGGCACATTATAAGTCTGGGATCTTGTGAGAAATTATAGATTCTAGGTTTTTAATAGGAACTCGTTTTTTGTTCTCCCAATTGTCTACGATGATGGTTTGTAGCTTTGGTGTCATCACTGGACTTGCAGGGGAGCAGATAGCTCTCATTGGTACACCAACAATAGATGATTATGTCCAATTGATTTCGGTAACGGCGGCAAAACTATAAATATTACATAACATGTATTAAGTTCAATCTATACCAACCATTGCATACAAAAACTGAAGTAGTGTCGATCCAACCTGACATTTGTTTACAAAATCCGACCATAGTTTATATAAGTAACATACGAATCCAACACAATAGTCAGAGCTTACCACAATACACTTGCCCATAAAAAGCTAGTTTCCCCAAAAGTTATCGAAACCTTCTCCATAGCTCACGGCCCCTAAAGCAGATCGTAAAAGTTTACTATCCGTTTTTATGTTTGTTTGAGGCCCAATATCGGTGGAGCCCTCTGAGGAGGGATTTGATTGCTTGGTTATTGACGAGAGAAAGAGGGGCGCTAGTGACAGCGGGTTGTTTTTATGTTTGACGTTCAGGATAAATTCATTTCATTTGATGATAAGGCCGTGAGGTCTACAGGATCAGTTTGCGTATAATATATGTTTTATTAAGCTAAGCTAATAAGTATACACCGCTACCAAGGGTTCCAGGCCTTAGTATTAAAAGCGTTAATGGCCTAGTAGCTTGGGTCACCGCATCGCGGGCAAAAATAGCAAATAAAATAATATCGGACAACACACATAAACGTTCTTCGCCTAAGAATCGATCAGTTTACTGCTGCTAAAATGTTCAGCCTAATTAAAGCTTTCTCTTATTGTCACTGTGGGTTTAAACAAAACGGTCTGATATTCTAGTCAGAACAAGTCTTCAACCGACCGAAATATTTATTGCTTCTCCATAATGAAACTATGGACCCTGTGGATGTCGGCACAATTCGACACGTATGATTTTTTTTCATTTATTTTTTTATAATATCCAATGGTTGTCACCGTGACCCAACCCTTTGCGGGCCTTACATGCCACACAAAGGAGCCGGCCACATATCAATACGTGTTAGAACGTGTCAAGGTTTTAAACGTGAACCGTAAACTTTGATAGTCGGGAAATCGCCCGACTACCAATATTTAAACACTTATCAAATCTTAATGCTCGGATAAATCTCGCCGCTACATTTTAACGTCATTATTGGAACGGTCGCCGCGTACTAAGTAAGTTTTATTTGAAATTAATCTTGGCACAATCTATAGGGAATGTGTATTGTAAGTATATGTCAGTTTTATGGCGTCAATAAAATTAAAATTGGTTTATCAGCGTTGATTTCTTTTTTATGGACGAAATTAAACGTACTATATTTATAGCATAATATTCTACCAATCACAAGTGTTTGATGGCATGTAAAAGAAGGAAAAATGAAATGAAAAAACAGTATATAAAATTTATATAGCCTCCGTATTTGTATAGTCGTGAAAACCTTAGTTTTTCATGGTATTGCTTAAGGAGCATACAACTTGTGCCTGATCAAAACTATATTTTTCTTTTGCATAAGTTTGATAAAAATGAAAATTTAGAATTAAGCAGTTTATGGAATGATCCAAACAGGTTGTCAAGGTTGAGCGGTGTAGTTAGCATGGCTGAAAGCCAATGAAATATGCTGAAGGCCAAAAATGTGAGCTTTTCAAAGCTTCTATGTACAGTGTTTATCAAAGGCGAAAATAATACATTTTTAAGTAATCCTTGTAATAATAAGTATTATTTATAAAATGAATATTCTTAAAATTCCTTATCTATCACGTTACCTTATGTTTTATGCAATTTTTGTCTTCTTTTTATTTAAATGTCTTAGAATAATGGTTTTGGTGTAATTATCATACGCTTAATCAAAAATTATTCCTGCTACATAACACAAAACCATGAAAACAGAATGTATGGCCACTTAGTAATTAAACGTATATAGCTGCCATTCATTCATTCGTTCATTCATTCCGCTCGAAATAGCGCGTTTATCTGTCTGTCCGTCACAGGAAGTCATATAACACTCAGTTCTCCACTCAATCACTCATTGGCATGTGTCAAGTGAGCGTTGCACGGTAAATGCACTGGTATATGCAATTAGAAACAGTGCAACGATGTATTGGAGAGCAATGCGGTGGTGCCGGAAAAGTAGATTGACTTTTTGTCTTTTTTACCAGCTTTTAAGCGGCCATTTTACTTTTATCTTAGTTTATTTTATGCTGCTTCTTATCTTTAACTACAGGGTTGCGTGATCTACGATCTAACAGGTCGTAGTGCAACAGTGTAGCGATTAAATTGACCACTCCAATCCAATTAATTCTATTGTTTACAAATCAATGACTTGTAAGAATCATAATTTGAGAAGTGTGCAGATTCTACATTCTTCATTAAGTTGGTAATTCGGATTTAAAAATAAAAATAAGTCAATACATTATTATGATTTCGGGCAATTTGGAATTCAACTATGTCTTTTAATTAATTGAAAAAATTATTATTTAGTTAAAATAATATTTAGTTTCATATTTAATAAATGTTTTATGTTTTTATATTTTTTTAATAAATAATTGCTCGATATATTAACATCATGATTTGCAAAATTAACTCATATTATGGTTTCAATAGCGCTTGTTATCAGCACTATACCAATGAGATAGACAAAGCCAGTTACTAATGAACAGCCTATAATGTCCGGTGCATCGTCGGAAAATTGCTAGTTTTCCGACTAATTGCCTAAGTCTATCACAAAAAGTGGAGTGCGGTCGTTTATCGGCAATTATATTAAACGGATCTTCGTTGTGGCTATAAATTAACGAATTAATTGGCCTTTTAGCACGTCCAGAACACGTCCAAGTGGTGTCGCCATGGGTTATGATTTAGACAGGATATTTTTATAAGTCCAATTTCCACAAGTCTGCTATCGCCACTGAATTTTCATTCTTCATACTTGAAATGTTTTAATGTCGATCCTGAAAATAAATTAGGAAACTTCTTTCATAATGATAGCTTAAATGTTCAAGCTATTATAAAATCTAATAGTTAAAACTTATTTTTTGGAATGCTATTTAAAACATGAGGTGTGATACCTCTAGATCGTACGAGTAGGTTCAAGTTCCCGCCCTGTCAGGCTTAAATGTGTTTTTTTAATGTTAGTTCAGTTGGTAATAAAACTAATTTTACGGATTAAACTTGCGTGTATTACTATTCCAAACATATTATTTTTATTTAGATATAGATTTATAAAATATTGTCCGATATTCTCCATGACTCTTAGCCGCTCTAGTGCAGAGGAAGCGATCATTTATTTAAGGCTAACAGTGTTGTCCGTCTTTCATCAATCAAACCAGTGTTTAATGTTAGTTACGACAACTACCTGTAAATATGCAGATGGAATCAATTGAAGCTTTAACCGACACGCCAATTGCTCAATTACAGAGAGCTAGGTACCTCTACTTTAAGAAATAGCCTTTTCCATTGATAAGCTTCGCCCACGTTTTACTTACATATTACTGAACTTTGAAAACACAAATTTATAAAAAAAAATTTACTTTGCTACGTAATGTTGATAGAATCCTCGATTGACAAATAAAATAAAAATCTTGAATCGACACAATTTTGGATAGAAACAAAGATAACAATTTAATTTAACCCTGACTACAGAAAAAAAATACTTTGATTTCATAATAATCTCCTGTGCTGACTCGTGTCTTGGCTATAGCACACATTCTTTTACTTTTTTCTAAAGTGTATAGAGACAACGCCCTTTTAAAAGAACAGCCACAAAATCTCGCAACACAAACTCCTCTGACTCCGCTTATCTTAATGTCTCGGTTACGGAACAATTATTGTTACAATATAATTATTATAACGATAGGAACAATAAATTAAAATGACAGTCATTAATTATTTGTGATTGAGAAATGTGTCTGTCGATAAAGTTCCGTGGAGTAATGGTTTACACAGAGATTAATCAGCATGAATGGAACTATATTGTTGTGATGTGTTGATATCTCGGCCATTTTATGTCGTGTTTATCAGGAATAATGTGGGTATATTGTGACTTGTATCCTTATATGACTTACTAGGTTGGCGCAGCGACCAAAAATGAGTTTTGGCCTCCGATATTAAGCTCCTTTTAATATTCCTTTTTTGTATTTCTAATTATGAATTTTCCACGGGTATTATCGTTAAAATATACCTAAATACCAAGCGGGGTTAAGAATAGAAGTAGGAAATGGGGGTAATTTGAATCCAAAATCTAAAAAATCTAGGATTTACCCGATAGCTTTCTCACGCCCGGAAGAGACAGAAATTTATGGATTCAGCTTTTATTGTGTTGTATAATTTACGAAATAATATAGTGTTCAAGGCATCCGATTTTAAAAGAATCCACTTAACAAAATCATGTAAATCCTGATTGGTAACGCATAATTATGCTTGGATTTGCTAATTCATTGCCACATACAATCATACGGCAATAAAAACTGTCGTAAATATTGACAAATTTATGAGCGGCGTTTTTAGTTAAAAACATAATAAAGATATGTTAATCCTTAATAATTTATGCGAATCAGTAAAGATAGATTTAGAACAGTCCTTTTAAAACCTATTATATGTATAAGTATAGATATAATTAGGCTAGATATAATTAAAATAGCTAGATATAATTAATATGCAGATATATCTTTAGTGACTGTTCCTCTTTTACACCATAACTACTGATCCGATTTCAATGACATTTAGTCATAGTCTAGACTAATTTAGATAGATAGTCTAGAGCTTGAGAATGCTTTCAGCCGAATACATTAAAATTGTCTCTTATATGTAAATCGGATCTTTTATCCGATCAGGTCTAATTTACAAAAAGTAATGTGTAGATGTATATAACATGATTTCATCATCAGCCTATTTTCGTCCACTGCTGGACATAGGCCTCTCCAAATGCACACCACTTCTGACTATCTTCGGCCACTTGCATCCAGCTCTTACCAGCCATCCCGCGTAGATCGTCGCTCCACCTGGCCTGAGGGCGTCCTACGCTACGTTTGCCGAGACGCGGTCTCCACTCCAGAACTCGTCTACCCCAGCAGTTATCGGTTCTACGGCTGATGTGGTCAGCCCACTGCCTCTTCAGCTTGCTGATGTGATGAGTTATGTCGATGACTTTCGTTCTCTGCCGGATCGCCTCATTTCTGATTCGATCCCGTAAATAAACACCGAGCATAGCTCTTTCCATAGCCCGCTGAGCGACTTTGATCCACCAGCCGTCCACATCCTTCCTCCGATCAGATCTAATTTTCAAAAAGTAGTGTGTAGATGTAGGTAACATGATTACTTAATTGCATTTATTTCAACAACGGATAGGTGTCGCCAGGGCCCCAGCGGTCCTCTGTCAGCGGCTCTCAATTGTCTGCAAAGTCGCCACTCGCTGAACGGGAATAGCCAATAGCACAATCGGCTGGCAACATGACAGGTCTGATTCTCAGCCGCGCCCCACTTGCTGAAAATGAGCGTGCCTACTTTTGCTGTATAAATCGTTAGTACAGCAATAGTATGATCCTAACCTGGAAAACAATAGATATAAGTTTAAAAGCATGATAAAAAAATCCTTTTTGAAACAATATAGGCTATTGTTTCCAAAAGGAATTTTTACCAAACCTCATGAAATCTTACTGTATTTAATCCAACTTCTAGCGCTTCATATTTATTTTTATATAAAATCACTTTGACCAGTCCCGCAGTCAGACAGTGTAAATTGTCTTGTGGGTCAGAATGTAAAAATAGTTGTCTAACTCATTCTGTTTTAAAAATAAATAAATAAAAATAATAATAGCACTGCAGTTTGGAATGACAATTCTACAAAGAAGACTCCGGGAAGAAACTTGATAGTAAGTAATTTTCTTTTACTGAATATCATGAACCAAATTACATAAATTTGACGTTATCAATCAATTGAATGTATTTTGACAGCTAAAAGGTGTCGAGAGCGGCTCTCATTATTGTCTCCCGAGTAGCCACTCGCTGAACGGGAATAGCCAATAGCGCAATCGGCTGGCAACATGACAGCTCTGATTCTCAGCGGCGCCCCACTTGCAGCAAATGAGCGTGCCGAGACAGGGCTGGCGAGGGAACGATTCTTTGATATACGTGTTAAGGAGCGCAAAATAAGTGACATTTGAAACGTAAATAGCAATAGGAAAACAGCTCGAGCAAGCTTAAGCACTTAAAATGAAAATTTTTAAAAATCTAGTATTTGAAAAAAAAGTATTTCACGGATTCTACTCGCTCGTTTTGTTATTCTAAACAAATAAAATTAGTTTTATTTCTCAGTGTAGTGTTTAATAATGATAAGTTCGCTAAAAGCGATATATTTATTTATCTGATTTAAGAGCTTTGCTCTTGTCAGTAGATATATTTTAAGTTTCTTCTGGACTCTGCCAGGACTTTCAATTATTTGTCTATCAAGACAATAACTTTTTCTTTCACCTCTTGAAAAGCAATATGATTGTCTAAATTGTACTGCTTTACAATTTAGGCGATGATTCTGTTGAATACTCAATATATACTTTTTATAAGATTCAGTAGAGGTGTGAATCATGTTTAAAAATGCAAGAAACAGATGTCATGAAAAAGCATTCAGTCGAATTGCGTCCTTTTTTTAATCGGTTAAATTAGCGCTACTTTCTGTTTATTGCACAGTGGTTCTTTAATAGTCGCTAATTTAGTCACCTTACCTAACATCTCCTACATTTAGTATTGTCTATTTTTATTTGCGCGAGCACTACACATTTGAAATCCTACATTGAAAATTTTTTTTTGTACCAAAGATGATAAAAATACTGATACATTTCCTTGCCAACCCTAAGCTCACCACTTCGCGCCAATCCAAGCAGTTCTCTCGTACAAAGCTAGCCCCTGTGGCCTGAAAATTAACAGGCACGCAACATTAACGTGATTAATTTAGGCAATTAAAAGCAATAGCCCAGTTCACAATATCAGCGGCGGCAGTGAGATAACTGCGTTGCGTCTGAACTCATGATTAGTTGCGGAGGTCAGTGTCTGTTTAAGCAAATCGTGTTATCAACTGGCTAAATTGTATTGTTATATCACTAAAATTATTGTTACATTGGGCCGAATACGGTTTAAGGTCGTACGTAGTACACATATCAACTCGTAAACCGAACGTAAACGTATCCACTCTGGCTGTCAGTAGCGGTACCATGAGTTAGCTATCGAAAACTTACGTACGTTAAAAATCTATCGAATTGTTTATTTCATACTACCGATTTTAGTTCTTAGCGACACCGCTAGGGGCGCTGTACAAGTTTTTCATATACATATTTACATAGGCGATATCGAGTCTGTCACTTTTAAACTCATGGTAGCGCTACAGTATTCTTTGTATGAAACTCCATACACCGTATCGCCTCGATTCGAGACGCGAGGTAATACGGTCTCGATCACTTTCCGAATTGACATGTGTGCTACGACCTTAAGATTTGGATGCAAAATAATGTAAAACGTAGAATGCAGAAGCCACACTGCAGAATGAACAAAAGAGAAACGCCGAACGCAGCGATATTTTTCTTAAATTTTGAAATTTGTTTTATGCCAGAAATATTTTTGGAAAAAGAAAAGACGAAACTGTTTCCTTATTTATGGAAGAAAGATCGAGCTAGTTTTATTTTTGACCAAACTTAAATCAAATTGAGTAACCTCTGCCTCCGCAATATTTTGTTCCCAAATTCACGATATTTAAATTTTCCTATAATCATCCTATTTATTATATTAGAGACGGGTGACTCTACCGCCTTTACTTATACTTCTTTCTTCACGTTTTAGTTCATTTGTGACAAAAATCCTATTCAGTTGGAGTTAAAGCCAACTGAACAAAATTGATCTATTGAGATTAATAGCCCATGTAGGGTCGGCTGGCAAACAAGAACCTACAATATTATTAGTTTATGTAGATTATCTAGATAAAAGAAATAAGACTGGAAACGATAAGTCTTATCGTGCGATGGAAAATAGAATTTAAAAAATTTTGTACCATAATAATTGCAAACTACTACTGAACGATTATATCTTTGAAGCAACAAAAATTCAACGTCTTCACTGCTCAATATGATTGTGCGTACCGCTAACTAAATGAATAAGTTATTTTTAATTACGAGTAATTGCGAACATACGATCCCAGATTAATTAGTTTGAAATGATGCGGCTCTCCGACGAGTCCCAGCCAAATGAGACGTGGAGGGAATTAGTACGAAATTAGCTTGTACAGAAGTTACTACTTACATTTTTAATGGTACTTGCATTCGCTAACGACCGGTGGCGAGATTTAAATTGGATTTATAAGTTTACGGTACTTTGGAGGCAGTGGATGCTACTGTATGTAAGGTTAATTGCGTAGATATCGTGATGAATCTGTAAAGCTCCTTTATATAGCTGGAAAAACTGGTAAATTAAACTAATTTCTGGAATTTATCAAAAAAGAAAACATGTGAAATTAGTCGTCAAAATAAATAGGTAAACAATGAAGAAAAAACAAATTAAAGTGAGAAACTTCACAAAAATAATCAACATGGTTCACTAAATGATTTGTTGGCTGGTATTGCCCCTATCATTGACGATAAGAGCTGTGGGTTTGATACCCTGGGAACAACACCCGTTCCAAAAGTTTGGAGGGACAAAATTTATATAAATAATACTTTTTACATTTATATAAAGCTGAAGAGTTTGTTTGTTTGGTTTTTTGAACGCGCTAACCTCAGGAACTACAGGTACTAAAATTAAAAAATATGTTTGTGTTGGATTGACCATTTATCGAGAAAGGCTTTATGCTAGACATCTCGATGCGACCAATAGGAGCAAAGAAACAATGGAAAATGTGTAAAACAGGAGAAAACGCGGGCGAAGTCGCTGGCGCAACAAGTACTACATAATATACTAGATATATCTCTTACTAGCTGTGCCAGCGACTTCGTTCGCGTTTTCCCCGTTTTTTTACACATGTTCCATTGTATCTTTGCTGCTATTGGTCGCAGCGTGATGTTATATAGCCTAAAGCCTTCCTCGACAAATGGTCTATACAAAGCAAAAAGATTTTTTCAAATCGAAAAAGTAGTTCCTGAGATTAGCGCGTTCAAACAAACAAACAAACAAACTCTTCAGCTTTATAATATTAGTATAGATAGGTATCTATACTAATATTATAAAGCTGAGGTAGGTCCTACACTTATTCCATTGACACTTTTTGAGGAAATCTAAAGTCATCATCATCATCAACCCTTTATTATATCCCACTGCAGAGTATAAGCCCGCTCCGAAGAACGCCTTACACTTCGGTCCATATCTGCGTTAGTCTCATCCCAATAAGTCACAGCCATGAAATAGCTTCTTGATGTGACTTTTTTTTTACTTCAACAAAGTTTATAATTAACTTTGTAACCAGGTAGACCGCTATGAATAGATACTAATTGGTAGGTATCTGGTAATGTCGTGATCATTATCAACTGACCCGAAGCTAATTTGCACATAAAATATGATGACATAATTTTACCTCAAGCTTGACTCATGAAAAGATAAAGCAATCTTACTTTTGACTAATTATAATGATTGCTTCAATTACTTTGGCAATAGATGCCTACAACGCGGTCCTTCATTGATAGATACATCGTATCATGTGTTTGCTCTACATAAATAGTTAGTCAAATATATGTGCTGTTGTATTATATAGAAAGTTAAGTGTTGAAGAGCTAGCCCCTACCCTATTTTCATCCTTTTTAAACAATGATTCGATCATTTAATATTCCAAATCACGAACTCTACAAGAATTCTATGAGTTGTCTCTAAAATATACAAGCGAGGGGCATAAACATACTTTGAATAATTTTAATAAAATGTTGTATGTTTCGGGAATTTACTTAGTAGGTACCTCATCATCAGCCCATATATCAACGTCACCACTGCTGGGGCACAGGCCTATCCTAAACTAGGGCGATCAGTGGGGCTACCATGAGTTTAAAACTTACGCGCTCGATATCGCCTACGTAAATATGTCTATGAAAAACTTGTACAGCGCCGCCTGGTGGTTACGCGAAGAACTACAATCGGCCATATGAAAAAAACAACTCGATAGGTTTTTAACGTACGTAAGTTTACGATAGCCAACTCACGGTAGGCCCTCAGGCTTTAGTCAACTAAGATGGCCCAGGTGCGGGTTAGTTGACCTTAGAATTTCTTTGTAGGTGTGCAGGTTTCCTCGCCATGTTTTTTCTTCGCTGTTTAAGCGTTGAATAATCGTACATATGAAATTCAATTTTAAAGCAATTTTAAAGCACTGTGGTACGTGGCGGGGTTTGAACTGGCGACCTCTCGTATGACAAGCAACTTCCTTTAATACTCGGCTATTTTTAGTAGATAATATTTTAAGAATGTGAAGTAAGTACATAACTACTAATTAATACTAAATATCGGGTTTTAAAAAAATGAATTACATACACTTACTGAAATTATGTAAATTGTTTTTGTAATTGAATTTTAATTCGTTTTGTATAGAGGCATACCTCCTAATGCACGTCCCAAACTAAAATGATTTGTAAACAATGATCATATTTCTGAGTTATGTAACTCAAGTCACTAATCGTTCCGATAAAATGACTCCGAGTCATTGAGAATGTGGGACAAACATTATTCGATGTAGGTAAATCGCCTGCCATAAATTATAAGTGATAAAAATTGTTTTTGGATACAAACAGATGAGTAGTATTCAACTAAATTCTAATATACAAGATGATGCATTAATTAAAACGTAACGAGCTAAGGCGATTATTTGTACTCTGTTAACTAAATTATCTCCATTTTTACTTCACTTTAAAGTTATGTTTGAACTTTTAGTTGCTCGATGTATTGGCAAATACATAAGTAAGTGTTTGTTACAATTAAGTTAAATTTTTGTTTATAATATTTTACTAGTAATAGTGTAAACAGATGTTGCTGAATCAATAGAAAAATAATAACAATAGTGTAACAACGCCGCGTTCGTCTAAAGTCTTTTATGGTTTAAGTATGTGCCACTTACGAGTAAAATATGTATTAGTACCTAAGTATGTTTAGATGGGCTGATGATGATGATAAAGTATGAAAAGACGCTGCTCTGATGTTAATGAATTATAGTACTATTGACACCGCTGCCCATATTCGGCATCTTTAGACAGTCCGCTATTTCCAGCTTTTTCGTCAATAATAAAGTTAGCAGCGGTTTTTTTCTAACTGACATACGATGATGGCTTGAAGTAGCCTCGTCAACATCACCGGACTTGCGGGGGAGCGGATGGCTTTCACCCCTTAAGGAATGAAATATATTGATAGAATGAATGAATCCTAACATTAATAATAAACCCACGTCAGAGATAGATAGTGAATGCAGTAATTCTAACCCTACTCTGACCTCAGCGTGTTTAACGCCTTTCTAAGTGGTCACAAATAGCCGGATATACATATGTTGTTATTTATGGCGAAAGTATATTGTGTATATAACATGTAAATCATACATGTTGAGAAAAACGGCGAAAACAATAGAATAACTTGGACAACGGCTCTTTCAAAGCTTATTGTGGGTAATGCCTGGTGTAGGTAGATTTAGGGGTCAATAAGTTTGGAGTAGCAGCCGATCAAAAGGTCCGATTAACTCTTTCTCCTCTCCGCCATAAAAAGTAATTGCTCTCCAAATTGAAAGCAATTAAATACTTCATTTAATTATGTCCTCGAACATGCACAAACAATACACATTTAGGGCTTTTCTGGCGGCACGTGAAACGGCATCTAAGCAGGCTTCAGGGTGAGAGTAACAGGGTGAACAGGGTCAGTTGTCACACACCTACCATCTTCACTACGTAGTATAAAACAAAGTCGCCTTTTCTGTCCCTATATCCCTATGTGCGCTTAAATCTTTAAAACTACGCAATAAAAATACGCAATAGATAGTGATTCAAGAGGAAGGTTTTTATGTAAAATTTACCCGAAGCGAAGCGAGGGCGGGTCTACACTATCTACACTAATATTATAAAGAGGAAAACTTTGTTTGTTTGGTTGTAATGAATAGGCTCAAAAACTACTGGACCGTTTTTAAAAATTCTTTCACCATTCGAAAGCTACATTATCCACGAGTAACATAGGCAAAATTTTATTTTGGAAAAAATTAGGGTTCCTTAAAATATTTGGGTTTTTCGGACACAAAGTGTAAAAAATCAACCAGAAAAGTTACTTATTTTGCGTACGCTGCCTAAACTATAAAAGATAGAAGCATAAAATGTTTTAATTAATTGGAGATCTTATAAATATCTACAAAAAAGTCCGCGACACACTATACCTATCTATGTCAAGTGAGGCACAACAACAATTTTTTTTATTTAAAAATCTTAATTTTTTTTTGGACTACATTTAAACGCATTTATTTTACTCATGCATTAATCCTTATCAAAATAAATTATTTCATCACTAAGTACAGTTTATGTAGATAATATTTGGTATTTAAAAGATTAAAATTGGACGTTTGGTTTTGAAGTTATGGCGAAATTAATATTTTATATAGAGATAGAGGTATACCGAAGCGAAGCGAGGGCGGGTCGCTAGTGTCTTATAAATTTATATTTGATCAAATCCCGAAACACCCTGTACGTCCCGCATTTATCGGTTGATATCAGCGAGACCCGACCTCTCCGTATCACACAATTAACTTTAATGGATATTATTTAAATTAGTGCCACACTCAATTGACAACATTGCTATCGCTTCAGATAAATCTCGTTATTGTGGAAAAACAGTTCTATGCGAAGGCTACGTGACTGTGCCGGCGTAATTTCTTTGATGACTTTCTTTAGGAACCGCGAGTATATATTCACTTATAGAATTTTTTTTTATATGGAACCTCTTTTAGAAACCAGGAAACTTCCTCTAGTTAAAAAGAGCATCGTTTATGATTAGTTCAAAGTTTAAATATGTATTGGTATCTGATTTTTTTGTAAATATTCTGATCACATTTAGGTGTATATGTTTTATATGGCAATTCTTTTATAAAACCAGGAGGCTTCCTTCAGTTTAAAAAAAAACAACTTTTGTGCTTCTTTTTAAAGATCAAATTAATTTATTAATGTTCAGTTCGCTCGCGACCACGATTGGTGTAACCCAGTCGAAACGTCGGGCAGTAAGTAGCTATGTAATTTGCTACTCCTAATATCGCGTGTAGACCCATAAAGACATATTTTAGTGTAATGGAACGCGAAAGTCTAAAATCATACATTTATTAATGTTGTCTAAACTTTTCCTTAAGCAGAAAAGATTCGTTTTAAATCTACATCAAATGGTCTACCTCGAAAAGAAAAAAAACAACGACCCCACCGAGACGTTGCTGATATGAGATAAAGATGCAGAAATCAAGCGAATATTTTTTTCTCATAATAAGATAAACATGTTGTATTTATTTTTGTAAATGGTGTAACCGTTGAGGAAAAAGATAAATAAAATAGCAAAAATTTCATAATAAGATACAGAAACATGACACAGCAAACTTCAATAATATTTTGTATTGATGAAGGTGATATTATGATTAAAACAAAGTTTTCATTATGAAAGAAATATATATTTAACTGTACAAGTAGAAATAACAATGTACAAATACATATTGTTTGAGACTATTTACAAAATGATTAATATCTCCCAGACATTATTATAATATTCCAAATAAATCTTGTACTAAAACTATACAACTAAATCTGTAGTTTTGGTAAAAGGTAAAACTTTACGTGGCTAAATAAAACTAGATAATATCTTTTTTAAATTAATACAAACATCTAAACGTGCACAATAACTCACTTCAATATTTACAACAATTTACATACTTTTTATGATTTATTCATATCTTCAACAGTCAGTGTATTCATTAATTTTACAAAATGAGAGTTTAAAAAAAGGCTTAATTTATGAAAGCCACTTTAAATATGACAAATTATAAGAATATTACAGTTTTACGTTATTACAATTAAAATTTTTAGGATCAATCGTTTTTCAATTCTGGTGACTTTTCATCCACTTGTTAATATATTAGGATGACTAAAGTAAAATACATTAACCAGACAGCCAGTGCTAAAAACTCTTTCACAAAAAAAAAGCTCTAATCAGAATCCACTCGTTCGTAATCCGTCAAAGACCACAGAAGATTTGGCTCCGGCCGCAATAACAAAGAAACTACTTAAGACCAGGCTGTACGGGCTAAGATCCCTTTGCCTTTCCCTGATGGGATAAAATGATGGGATAAAAAAAATCATCCGTCAAAATTCAAAAACAGAACTTAACAGTCTAGTTATTGTGGTGCTGTGGTCGGTGAGGGCGAGCTTGAGACAGGTGGTTGAACCATCGCCAGATGCGGCGGCGGCAGGCCCATGGGGGGCAGAGGGCGGCCGCCCCCCATGAGGGGGTGGGGGTGGAAGTACTGCTGCAGAGGGTGGGGGTATAGGTGGTGGGGGTGGCGGGAAAATTGCGCCATTTTGAGTTTCTCGATCTCCGCCTCTTGCACGCGTTTCGCTTTCGCGCGACGGTTTTGAAACCAGATTTTCACCTGTTGACAAATAAGAAGGTTTTGTTAGTTATTATATTTATTCACTTATATTTAAAAAATAATTATGTATTTCAGTTTGTATAATATTAGATATCCATGTATGTAATCAAGTCTCTGACGCCCATAGTACATAGCTCTGCTTAGTTTGGGGTCAGATGAACGTGTGTGAAAATGTCCCAGATATTTAATTTTGTATTTTTATTTTATATACTCATAAATTCTTCTAAGTTTATTTAACTTATGTATGAGTCCCATGTTTGCAATACGTACACTGTAAGTGCCTTAATTTCACTTATGTATTTACAACTAGTGATTTGATTTGAAATTATCGTTCCGTTATAATCGTCTGAAGTTTTATGAGAAATATTTTTAACGATACAAAAATACATGAAGAACTTTAAATTGGCAAAGAGTACTGTTAGGTTGTTGGTTTATTTAATTGCCGTCGGTTATAAATATATCAAAATCTTCATGAGTATCTTTTATCTATAATTGCCTTAATTTGTTTGCCCATTTAGTCACAAATTTAGGAGTATGTTAATAAAATTAATGATCTTTTTGAATCACCATATAAGTTCACATAAATAAAGATTGTTGGTAAGATAACGATCAATGTTAGATCGCATAGTTCCGCGAATCGGAGATTTTATTAACATCTAGAAAGTTAGGTACCGTTTAAAGAATTCGACCCAGTATTTTGATTGTTACAATTTTCACACTTTCACATACCTACCTAGTTCTGACATTAAATCTAGTAGTTTGTTTGAATTTTCTTATGATAGGTTTTGTATGACCCAAAATGCAAGTTCTCGAACTTTTGCTTTCTATTACAGTAAAATGTAAAACAAAGTTCTTTGATTGATAGTAGAAGTAACAATATTTGCTATTTATCCTAATAAGTAGGTAATTGTCCTATTCTTTGTTTGTACACCTACACTACTTATACCAAAGAAGCGATTATACTTTTCTTATTAGGGATGAGAGTTACCAGGCTATTCCTACCCATCATCGTTAGAAAAAAATACTTTTCTATTAAATTTTAAACAAATCCTAGTATATAGAGGTTAAACCTTTTATTTTTCTTTTCCTAACTGACATACGATGATGGTTTGGAGTAGCCTTGTCATCATCGCCGGACTTGCGGGGGAGCGGATGGCTCTCACCCTTAAAAGAGGTTACAACTGAACCCTTATTGCATAAACTACTGAACTCTTCGATTCCTCACCTGAGTCTCCGACAGCCCCAAAGAGGAAGAGAACTCGGCCCTCTCAGCGATGCTGAGGTACTGCTTCTCCACGAACTTGCTTTCAAGGGCTCTGAGCTGCTGGGCGGTGAAGGGAGTACGCGGCTTCCGGTTGGGCTTGTGCTTCCTAAGGTTGCACTTCAGCTTGGCTGGCTCGCCATTCGCATCTGTTGGCAAGGGAGATAGAGTTTAGAATGAAGTTTTTACTACCGTTCTAATGTTATAAACAAGAGTTCGTTAGTAAGAGTGACTAAGAATATTATGACGGCGATAAGAGTTGGTATTTTATCGGAGTATTTTATGATGTATTTTGGTAAAGGCGAAGGTGTATGTTATGAACGAGTTCTTTCCGAGAAGAACAAATGAATCGATTCCTAACCGTGTTCAAAAATAGTCGAAACATACATCAATTACGTGAAGAGAGAAGGAATATATTTTTTTTCTTTATCTGTTTATACATAAACCTAAAGCGACATATAAGTGTATGTTTTTCTCCATTCTAATCCATAAAAATTACATCAGATAATCTGATGTAAACTACAAAAACTACTTGAACAATGCTAATCGACAAATACGGACCATCGTTTATATTGTAACATATCAGTCCTACGTCATTACATCTGAACGGGCACAATAAACACAATCCAAGCTCGGAATGCCGATCTTCCCGGCAAGAATAATAAATCGCATAATAAAACTCATATAAAATAAAAGGCGAAAGGAAACAGACCGCGATCCAATCCCGATAAAATCTATAAAGAGGTAATTTTTAACTTATTTAGCGATGAAAACAAGCGTATTAGTACGCAAATTGTTGATTTTTATTACCGACGTTGGTTAGAAAAATTTGATAAACACCCACGCCTCTCTTAATGGCGATTCGAGGCAGATAAGGTGTCGTCAACGTTTTGGCGTGTTATCGTGATCTTTAGAAATGCGGCATTTTCGATCCGTGCGCTGTGTCGCAAGATTGCTGCGAGATTCTTATCTTGTACTTTTTTGTTGACGTTTCAATCTTTATTGAAAACGGTGGCTTAATTAAAGTTTTAACTCGACACATAAAGCACTCTTCAGTATTGTCATTATATTGCCTTCTGTTTATCCATCAGTTCGATTATATCAATAGTAAGTGTACTAAACTTAAAAACATTTTTATACGGGTATAAAAATATTTATAAAAATATTTTCTGCAAACATTCCACTTAACTACATAATAAATAAAACAAGGAAACGTTTATATCATTCCGAACGTCCATCAGACTTAATAATATAGCGGTCAGGGGCACATTTCATATTTTTACATTTAAATCTTCCTTTATAAACAGTGGTGACGAAATTTTATTCGATTTTATCGCCACTACTGGTTTCTGCCGAAGCCTTAAAAGGCTTTATGACGAGTTCGGTAGCGTGTTACCGTCGTAAAATACTTATCTTCGGACCACTAATGGGGGGTAATTAAACCAATTTAAATTACTCAATGGGTATTACCTAACTTCTGTTTAATTTGTGCGAATAGTTATTTGTAGTATCTAGCTTGTTTATCGATATGATGGACTAACTTGTGCTGTAAATAGATTAGTGAGTGAGGGTTGAAAGATTAATTGAAGTGCGTATTATTTACATTGGAAATTAATCAAGCTATAAAAGATAGACGCTAAAGGTTAAATCTAAAGCAATACTAAAACCAATCAAACTATGTACGTACAGGCAATAAAGATATCTCATAGGATGAAAAGATATCAAGTCATTTTATTACATTAAGCTGTTTCGTCTACATAAGTAGATACGTCTATTCACAAGTAATCAATCCATGATTTTATTTGAGTTGGTAACCCTAAGTTACATAATACTAATGTAAAATTGATTAGAAACTTGAATGGAACGTTTTAATAGCCCGCAGCCTACATAATTAGCTATCAGCTAATTGCTGTTTAAGTACTAATTAACGTTTTGGACCGATGATGGATCGAACACGTGTTGAGAAAGTTTCTGTTAAGATAAAGCTGTTTGATTTTGTTGGGGTCGGTGGCCTAATGTGTTAATTGCGTCTTATGAGCACTATGTAGCCAAGCCAATACGAGGACAAAGATTCGTGTCGTTCAAAAGTTCCAGTTTTTATTTGTGAGTGATTAAAAATAAAAACGTAGGACACTCTTACTATTGCTAATGATTTCATTAGTATTCAGAGTACAGATTTGGGAAAGGTAAAGTAAGTTCTTTATTTCAGGTTTTCTTAAGAGTGCTATTGAAGGAGACTACTGCTCCGTCCTTAACTAAATTAACAGGTTTGATTTAATTTTTTATTGTTTTTGTAAAAAGGGTTTACGAAACTGGTTTATTAAGTACTGTCGAGTCTTGGAAAGGATTCATGATGCAACAAATGTAATCACCTTACATGTTTGCACAAATAAATTTAGTTGTGGTTATAGAGATATTAAGAGTTACGTACCAATTACAACTTTGATTTACAAAATAATTTCCATTAATCCTTTACACGTTGTGACAGTAAGAAATATGTTAAATTAATAGTCATGGCGCCTAAGAGGTATTATACGTCAAACGACCGGCTTAATAGCTAATGGGCCAAAAAACGTTCATGGAAAAGACGTAAGTTATGTGACAGGGGAAAAAAACTAAAGTGTATTAATGTCGTGTTTGGCGGACGTCAAAGCGCCGACGGACGGAAATAACGCTAAGACCAGATGCACACCGGCGACTGGCCGTACAAACACGACTGTTTAAGGTATAAACACATATACTATCTATAGTATGATCCTCGGGAAATATAAGTAGGTTTAGATACAATGGATGCCCTAAGTCGAGGAAGAAGAAAGTAGAAAGTCTTGGAATAAATCGATCTATAAAACGAGAAGATCAATCTTGAACTTTTGAGTTACTACGACTTAAGTTAATGTTATACTCGAAATTTTAATGATTACATGCGTTTATTTGATAGAGCTTATAAAAACTTATGCCATCAAAGATCTTATTGAAATATACCGACAATAAATCCTAGAAAATCGCAACTTTTATACTAAATTTGTAAAGCTTCAACATGCATCGCGTGGTCTTATTTACACAACCGCGTGGAATATGGCTGTCTGTTACACGCTTTATAGTGCCGGTACACATTTATGAATAAAACTCAATATTACTTTACAAAAAAAAAAAACGATACAGCTTCATTAGTCAAAGCTTACAAAAAGCTCCTTAAACGATTACACGATTATCCGTGTGACGGCGCTTGTGTACCGACACCCTTATGCCCGGGAGTCTTTAATTACCTTTAAAATACTTATATGGTGCTGTCCGCTTTCCTTTTCTTGTTAATTGTCTGAGATATTGACTGCAGATGTTAGGCCACTGAGTTATACGCGTGTTGTGACTTTGTGAGCGGCGAGAGAAATATGAGACGTTTTAAATTCGTTAAGTACACAATCATTGTTTCCCAAAAGGAACGCGCCGAGAATGAGTTATGATTGGCGCGTTTTATTTTGGGGAATGTGATTCGGCGTTTTTGCCGACGTTACCTAATGGTTGCAGTGCGCTGCTAAAAGACAGTTGATATATTAATGAGCTCGTTTGCTTTTTGTGCTCGTTGGACCATTAATCGTGCGAGGCGTGGTATGTCATTCATTCCAATATTTTAAACGGTCACAGTGTGCTTGACGTTTTTGTTGTCCGTACAGGAGAGGCGGGCATTCCTCGCCTCTGCTCTGCGTTGTTAGTTCCCTTTTTACATCGAATTTCCATATTAAAACCGCATATTCCCGCTAATGTAGAGAGCTGTTCTCGAGAACATCCAAGTTAGTTGTAATGTAGATGAGGAGCGCATTTTTTGTAATTAATTTAATTAAATTAACGTTAAAGTTGTTGGTCGCTGCTGGCAGCTTGAAACGCAAATGTGGATGCAAATTATGCGCTGTGTGCACTGAAATGCACCCGTCATTACCCTATCATTGGTGCTTCTTCTGAGAAAACCTATCATTGAGGATAAATAGGTGAGATTTAACATGGGCCTGTCATAATTACCATCCTTACGGGGATACAACTTAACGATTTAGATCCTTAATTATAGTCCGAAAAGGGGAGGCAAAACCTATGCTTTCAAACTTGATGTCAGCTCGGAGACATATATGGGTATTATTAATATGTTTCTTATTCTACGGAATTAGAAAAGTGGTTAATGTATGGTAAATTGGCTATGTTGGTTTTATTTCTCAAAGAAACTAAATGATCATATGCATGGGATATTTTAGAACTCAGTTTTATATCCACCTGTGCAATACAAAAAAGAAATATAGATAATAGAGACTACCTATTCTCAGAAATATGTGATGATGATGATGAAATATAGCGCAAACAAGCAGCATAAAACCGTCACAACAAAATATCCATTCACATTACAGGATGTGTTCCTGTAATGTGAATGGATATTTTGTTTTTTATTATTAACACACAAGGGTTGAAAAAAAATACCAAGGCGGCAGTAAATCGAGGAGGTATCCGAACAAAGATACCATTTAACAAGTGTTCGTGGATTCCGGGACCAACGCCGATATTTATCTGGCGATCAAACGAACGTCTCCTCCCGCCCATTCATCAGTGAACTCAATCGCTCTTCATAAACGGCGGCCATAGAACGCGCGAGTAAGACGAACAATTCAAATCGGAGCGAATGTTCGTCCTGTTTCTATGATTATAATGGTCTTATATTTTTTATGGAGTGCAGGATCTAAAGATCTCCAGATAAGATAGGTATGATATTGTTCTTTATGTTATTTCTTCTAGGTGGGAAAGTTGGTTGATCGAAATTATCTAAGCAGCTACTAACGTTGAACATTAACAAGAGACAAGTGGGAAACATTTTGTATTTTGACGAAGTGAGTAAGGTATTTTATAGTGAAAAATATATAAACGATCGAATTGAGAAACCTCCTCTTTTTTAAGTCGTTTAGAAAGGTACATCTAATAGCAATTATTATGCATCTATTGGCAATGAAGAAATATACTGCGTATGTAAAGCATCAAAAGAAGAGAATAGGTGTTAAACGATCGTTTATCCGGAGCAAATAAACGACTTCCTCCGCTAGCTTAATGTGGGGCGTACATAAAATGATCTCCCTAATTCATCTTCACCCCTTTGAAGTGCTAACTAAAAGATGAATAGATTTGTTTTGCTGGTTTAAATGGCTTCCTCTATAGTGGATAGCTATTTAGAACTTTAAAAGCATTGTAAGATTTCTTTATACTATAGACTCGTATATAAACGAGTATTCTTACGCTATTTAATATATTATGTGGATAGAATGACTGAGTAGCTGGGTACTTCAAATAATAAAACCTAAAATTTTTTTGGGAAAGGGTAAACTTACAGCCAAAGTTGTGAAGAGAAATAATCATTAATCAGTAATGAAGGTAAACACTACCAATGAATCCTTTTACCTCATTTTTCTCTATAATAGCTTCACCGCACTTACCAATCTCACAGTCAATTATAGTGGCAGCAATCCACATCGAGTAGTATCAACGATTCGTCCACATTTTTCGCGTCGCTCTCATTCCACAGCTGTTTTAATGGCCTCCAATGATCTATTAAGAGCATAAGAGCCCTGTTTATACATGTCTCGCTGCAAGTCAGTTTACAAATAGCACTATTCAATGGAACATTAGTATTTTGGCCGTGTGCCAAGCTCGGCTACTCGTTAAACGTGTCCGGACATTTGCTGAGATTTCCAAACGTTTTGACATGTTCTAATAGCGAATTTGAAATTGGTTTCATCTTTTTTTTTCGTACACTATGCGGTTGAGTGATTAATTTAGCTCTGCTTTCAAAGATGCTCGTTAAGACTTGTACTAATCATGTTATGTAGGTTTTGAAATGTATGTAAGCGATATAGGTTTTTGTACGACTCTACTGATATCTAATTGGCTTAAAGCTTCTCTGGGATTCTGCCAGAAAGGATTTTGTAATCAAAAGTCTTGAAAACATAACATTTCAAAATGCATTAAAAACAGACTAAAATCTGAAAGTGATAATTTAAGTGATATTTTAATTTAATCTTTACATAAGTGGATAATTGATTCTACATTAGTGTTTAATTTACAAATAAATTCAAGAAAAATGTAGAGGTTATTTATTTATCAAATTATCACTTAAAAAATTAGCTGGACGTTCTAAAATACTCCGCGTCAGACGTTAAGAGGGCGTTGGATACTACACAAATATATATTTATAGCAACGAAATTAATATTACACTAAAAATTGATCACCGCTGTTTTTGCTGTCTCTACACAAATGAAGTAGTCGCGGCGGTTTTGTTTCGGACTCGGTAATTGATTGGGAATGCTTCTATAATTAGGAGCGTGACTCTCGTTGCCGACTCTACATACGTATTTCAAGTATGGACAGACAAACGGACTGATACAATGAACGCTAGATATAGATCTTACAATCCTTACAACGTTGTAAGTTAATGGTGTTAAACGGTGTTAAGGATAAATGTAGATTGTTAGATCTGTAAATGATTTTGACGGATTATCATTGCGGATTTATCTTCGCGATCGTATTTGAGACGTCAGGGTTATTTCGCAGATTGAATCAATCATGTTATTGCAATAACTTATAGTATGTCTGACTTAGCCTTCTATGTCTGTGTTTGAAGTGTGCTAAATTCCGCCTTCTAGATATAGCCTTAAATTTATGAATTTATGTTGTTGTAATACATTTTTCATGTTTTATGTACAAAACCAATACTTAGCTAGTTTTACTTATATTGACATAAAAACGATTTATCAGTGTGATATTTATTTTATATTTTTTTTATATCTAAAGCTTTTAAAGCTTCTAAAGTCGATGAAATTCGTCAATCATCTGTGTAGCAGTTTGTTAATGAACGTCGCCAAAACACGTTTGTTATGAAATTTGATAGGTTCATAACTGCAACGTGTTTTATAATTGATAATTAATTATCATAATTACGATCTCGCGTCTTTTGAAACTTCTGAGAATTTTGAAGCCATCTGTCGCTTAATTATCAACTTCCGGAATAAGCTCATCAAAATAAGATGATATTAGATGTTGTAGTTAGCATAACTGAGTTATTATAAAATATGTATTTGTAAATACATGTTAACTGTACAGAAAATATAATTTTATTCCTGGGACCTATGTAAATTTTTGATTTTCTATCGAATACCTACTACTGAAGCTTTCGAAGTTCAAAACTTTTTTTTTGGGAGAAGGTTCTTAATTTTTTATTTAGAACCTTCTAATCATTCTTAGTTGAATTCAAATAGTATCAACAAATGTAATCGTGAGTAGATAAAGTCTTTTGTAGTCTTATCTTTATTACAAGTCCGATTTAAACCTACAAATAAATGAAACAAAAGCTTTTTAACTTCAAGAAACACAACCCTGTAAAGCAATTAGATGTTATTGATTCGCTACACTTACCCTACCTAGCTTATTATTTACTTCGCCTCAATTAAGATGCTCTTGCCTCTGTAAGTCTGGTTTTATTTAATGTATAGTAAAGTGCCTCTCGGGACAGGCTTGGCGGCCCCGCGGGGTATACAGACCTAATTTACTTGTAGACACGATTGGCGCTATTTATTCATTGCGTTAATTGTTGACACTTGGGTAGAGAGGATACTTAGAGAGGTATGCTCTCTATCGACTCCTCTAGTAAAGATTAGAGAAGTTTTCTGATTCTGAATTTATTTTGAAGCTGAACTGGTTGTCCTGGAGGATAACAAAAGCAAACATTTTTTGTCACAATGTCTTTTTAGGCATGGGTAGAATATGGTAGATAGATACACTTTTCAGACATACACCTGTTATGACTATTTAACAGTAGCTTCAATATTCTAATAATGTTACAGTTTGAGGATGTGGTCACTTTTAAATATACTTGGTAGTTAAAGTCTTAATAGATATCAATAATAATTTGGAATAACAAACCATAAGTTACAATTCTGTACCCGGATGATGTAATCTTATGTCAGGTACTATTTGATCATATCAATGGCTTCATAATTGCCTATTTGTTTACCAATCATCATCATCGATCACGTAAGGTCTACGTTTCGATATTTTGCGTAATTTGTTTATTCACTTCCTAATATTGAATCAAACACTTATACCATCCAAAAGGCAAGGGCCAGTACAATTAACACTACCAACTAAACGTGACAAATGGTTTATTTGCATCAAGTGAAAGCCTTCTGGTATAACATTAATTATCGTCACTCCTATTTGTGGTCATGACTTGACCTTTCAACTATTTTGAGTGTCCTAAATACCAGAGGCATGGTCAGGAAATATTTTGACATCTTAATAGATTGTGTCTATTTTTAGACACATACGTTATATTATGTTACCTAAGTTACTTACATTACTTATTATTGTACCCTGAGATGTGGGAATTTAAACTTGAATCATCGTTTTAAAGAGTTAAAATACAATTATGTATTAACTATCCATAATCAGATCATAGAATTAGAAAACTGTAACTGTCCGGGATATTTATCATGTTGTTTTGTTTTAATGAGCTCCCACATGGGTATTGTAACCATGACAGATCATAGAAGCTGTTTCATAAAATTGCATCTTTATAGTAAAAGTGGATGAATTCGTTAAAACATTTTTTTTAAGTTGGGTTGCTTGGAAGTACTGGCCATTTACACAGACCGTAACTCTATGGTAGACATTTGTTTTTTTTAATAGACGGGGTCCATCGGGCTGCAGCCTACGGCGCGCTGTCTAAACTCTCGTAGTCTGTGGTATTTATTAATAAATGAACATGTTAGCGCGCATGCGCTCTCGACGGGGCGCCCGGCGGACTCCCACGCCGCCGCCCGCCTACCTGCCTGGCCATAGACAAGAGTTTGAGCTATAGATGTGTTGTGAGCTGGTGCTGGCCTATCTTCTAAGGTTTGGTGGAATAATTGACTTGACCAGACGTGGTACCATAGATTGGTGTGAGCTGATGCTGATCTACCTTCCTACAGTTCGGTGCAAACGTTGTCTATGGTATGTTTGACTTGTCCAGAGACTACATTCCAGTTATTCAGAGGAAATACTAAATTTAATTTAGGAACCCGCTTTCGCAAATACCGATTGAACCATCTTTCATTGAATACTAACTTGTATTCAGGTTAGAAAAACAAGAATCAAAGTATTAATATATTAGCAATTAGTAAACAAATGATGCCATAATATAATCAATTCAATTTAATTAAACACATTTATTAATTATTATAGCAATAAATAAAGACACACGATTAACATAATTGTCGCAAATAAATTATGCGTGTTTTTCCCAAACTTGGCCATTTCATTCAAAAGTTCTGAAGTGACGTTTCGGATGGTATACCTAAATATATCAACACCTAAAAGTAACATATCTGAATTAGATGTAATTATTAAATTGATCGTGTAATTTATTCGGAATTGATATTAATAAAAACCCGCGAACACATGTATTGTTGAATATATTCAAAAGATATTTTGGAGTTCTGCGGGGACAATGTGAAACCCAATCGATGTCCGAACGGAACATAACTAAGTTTTGTTGCTTTTATAAAAATGCACATAGTTGATACTAAAAAATAATGTATTGTTGTTGATAGCTAAATCAACAGCAATAATTATAATTTTTAAAGATCTTGATATTTTTTTTACTTGCTAGTGTTATTCAAAATCACTGTTCATATAAGTTATAATAAAGAGTTTTGTAGATTTTAAAAAATATATTGATTTTCAGAAAATTCTACAATAATTAGTTTCGGGGTTCAGAGATATATGGAACTAAGAATTGTATCAACGTCTCGAACTTGGCCATTTTTTCCCCGATAGTTCCTCGAAGGCCCGCGATGAGTTATGGCCCTAACAAAGCAGCTAATGGCTCCGCGGCGATGACAAATTATCTAATTCGCCACGCCACATTATTTTAATTAAAATTCGAAACGAAACATAAATAATACATTTTTGGAATACTACATAAGGGACGGGTAAGGCTAAACGTTTGGTGGTCAATCGGTTTTATGGCCAAATTCTTTTTTTGCGGTCACCGAATTATCAAATTGGTCTGATTCCTGTATTTTGTTGCTGAGGTCAGCTGATGGGTAGTTGTTTTATTATGTTCTTCATTATTCACCATCATAAGGCCATACTTATGTGAAACTGCAACTTTTTATCTATGTGGGTTTTTAAGTAACGTACCCAGATAAACTTTGACTCAATAGTAAGTATCTAACATCATTTGAATATTATCGCTTCGCTTCGGGTATATCTCTATCTCTATATAATATATTTCAACCCCGTAAGGGATTTTACATACTCAAGTTATTTCCCAATAACTCCCGTTCCCATGGGAATTTTGTAATATCGCGTTGGAAGTAAGCTTAACGTTCATTAGGGTACCTGCATGCCAAATCTCAATCGTCTATCTATATCGCGGTTTAGATTTTTTCATACAAAAGTTTTTTTCCTATTACTCCCGTTCCCGTGGGAATTTTACAATATCCTGTTGCAACTAAGCTTTTAATTTATTAAGGTACCTGCATGTCAAATTTCAAGCGTCTTACTTATGCGGTTAGTATTTTTCATACAAAAGGATTTTCCCGTTATTTCCCGTTATTTCCCGTTCCCGTGGGAATTTCGGGAAATCCTGTCCTAACGGATGCTTACGTCATAACATCTACCTGCATGCTAAATTTCATCTCGATCCGTCCAGTAGCTGTGACGACTTCGTCCGCGTAGAGATGTTTAACGGCTAAAACATTACTTCTTTATAGCGCAGTCGGTTAAAAAGTAGCCTATAACCGTTTCTAGGCTCTGGACTATATCTGTACCAAATTTCGTTTAAATCGGTTCAGTACTTTATGCGTGAAAGCGTAACAGACAGACAGACAGACAGAGTTACTTTCGCATTTATAATATTAGTAAGGATAAGGATAACGCATAGAGACCATAAAATATTTTGATAACATTATTAATGTTATGACAAGATTGTTTTATTGATGAATTTTATATGCAATAAGCAATAACTCTCGAACTCTCTTACTTTTGTCAACGAAAAGTAAGATAACATTTTACTTCATTAATTAATAACTTTACGAGTATTATTACGTATGCAAACTTTGACGACACGTTTATATATTTTTTATATTTTATTGCTTTACTAAGTAGATGCATGTAGCATAAAATATGATTGCAGCTATTAACAGATTGCGGGGAATTGATTATATTTACATATTAATTTTATTATTGCAATTGATGTAATCGCCTCAATCTTTCTTTGGAAACAGTAGCAAGTGGTTTTATTAGCCTTAGATCGAAACTTGTATCGCATGATATCGTATTATTCGTATAATAATCCAAATCCAGTTTTCGTGTGTCGGTGTCCTTTGAGTCGAGAAACGTGATAAAGTTTTCATTAAACTATTGTTAGCTTTTGAAAAAAAGTTGTATGTTTATAAAAACTGTAAATATTCCTTTAGAGATCATTAGTGTCAAATGGATCAAGTAAAATATCAAAATAGATGTTGTATTTCATTAAAAGTACATATATGAAAATTAATACAGACGTTATTGTGTGTATGCGTAACTATTGGAAATCATGTCTAAGTTATGTATGTCTCCATTCTGAGAATGGTGTCTAAGTTGATTATTAAGCGGCATAATTGTTGTGTTAAAATAAATACTCGTTAAACCTGTGCATATTTAAAAAAAACAAAACCAAAATACTAGCCGTTGACATCGTGAATATTGACAACTTTTTTTTTAATTAGCCCATGGCGTCGAAGACCGATAAAAAGAAATTCAAAAACGCGTTCAATTTCAAAAGGGCTACCGGTGGTGGCGTGTGTCCGGTGCAAATTGATGGATTAAATCGCATGGCTTCTTTTCGTGAAGGAATGCATTTGGGGATCGCGCTCGAGCCAATGTTTTAATGGCTGTTTCTAATTGGTCAGCGGGCCGAGGTTATGCAAACGCAGCCGAAATAAATGTATTACGCATCGTAAATTGCAGTTTAGCTTTGGCATAAAAATATGAGTGGGCTTTTATTTGGTCCTCGGATTTTTATTTGATAGCGGTTGAATACTGTGTTTGCGGTTTATTGTTCATTCGTCATAACAAAACTTATGGAAATTTAGGAAATATAAACGGATTGAAATTTTTTTATTACCATTTAGAAACAATCTTCGATAAAATTTATACACTAATTTCCTTGCACTGAGTAAATTAATTAAAAAATAGATTTTTTATTAGATTTAGTCACAAATTTGATTTTCAATGAAAATTACTGAATCAATAGGTTTACTTGGTTATTTATTTATATAATAGACTAACAAGATGACCTTTCTCCACCTGGTAAGCGGGAGTGAGATCCAAATATAATAAGGTTGACGGGCACAATAGACCATGCTTAAATTCCGTTTTACGCCCAGACTGAAGAGTCCAGGATCATAGCGGGGGGGGGGGGGGGGGGGACCATGAGCTGAGAGGGTGTTCTATGTCTTAATGACAGGGGCAGAAAAGAGGAACTGAACCTCTTGGTCCGAGTCACCAGCGCATGCATTGTATGTGGATTGGTTATTTCTGGGGTTCGATTTTACATAAAGGGTACCTACCGTGCCCACACAACAGCACTTATCTAATAAAAAAAATAATGTAAACCTTGCCTACATCCTAGGCCGTCGCCCTTGCTACGACCCTGCGAGCCATTAGGAGTTTAACCCGTTCATAACCGACGATAACCGCAAGTTAACTCGCAGCACTAAACCGTGTTCATTGTCTTACGCCGCTCAGCCGGCGTTAACTTTTAGTCTAAACTCTACACGATTCTGCGAACCACTAAAAATATACTTCACTGTTTTCCAACGACAATCGTTATTTACTCCCAACAAACTAAACGCTATTCCAATTTCAACTTTAAGACAAGGCTGTACGGTCGAGGATTTCTTTGAGCATTAGCAAAGCATTGTTTGTTAGTGTTTTACTAATTTGCGCGTGCAGGAAGTACGGCTGGCATGATGGGGAACCCAGTACCGTATAATCTTCGCCTCTGATGTTATCAGATGATTTATTAGTTACTGTCATCGGCCGAGAGATGGCAGCACGCGTCACTGGTGATGCTACTGGACTTGTCTCTTTGGGAAACTTTTGACGTGAGACTTTGAATTCTATGCAGTCGTTTTAAGAAGGTTGGTGGCGAAGGTGGGCTTTTAAACAGCCATGGCAGACCCCCCAAAGTGTAAGAATTAATAATTAGCTATGGTATTTGTTGTGTAGGTACCCAGTGAATTAATGATTTAGTAGGTCCCTACTTACTAATACTCTTAACTGTTGGTTATTTTTAGAACAATTGAATTAGCTCTCTTCTCTTAAAATCTTTAGAATCTTGCATGAAATATGAACGAAAATGCTCTTACATTAAAAATCCCAAATCACACGCTCATGCCCGCCATTAACCGTATAACCAAAAACATCCGATGCAATCGAAACTCGAGTAATCGAGAAATCGAACGAGTCGGAATCAAACGAATCGATTAATCGGCTCGCTTACCGTCCGCCAGGCGGAGCCTCGCGTCAATAAAATACTTGTAAAACTATCGCAAAATGAATTAAAACAGATGCCGAGCCAATTAGGAAAGGCAATGGTGCGAGTACTGGACGAAAAAAGACCTTAACCACTGCTAAAATGCGATTTCACACCGTATTACTTTGTGTTAAGATGCAGTTTTGCGTGTTTTGGAAGGTAGTAATAGGGTTTCAGATTACAAGCCTTAACGAGAGCATTGGAGTCCGATAAGACCCGACGTCTCTCTGATAGACAAATATGGTTATATTTATCATTAATTTGCACTTCTGTGTATTGTTGGGATGGGTGCACACTGCACATTGGCGACTTCTGACTCTGACCCGAGTGTATTAATCGAATTTATTGCTTCCTTATAGTTCCCATTTGACTAGACGGCTGCTTTAAGACATTTAAAATATTTGCTAAGAGATTTATCGCTATTTACGTAGTAAATAGTTTATGCAATAGTTATTTAGGTACTCATTTACTAAACTGATGTCTAGGCAATCTTGTTATTTGTTTTCCATGTCACTGAAATCACTTTTTTTTTAATTCTTACTTTGCTTCATTTCATGACAGTATGTTCTAGTCTTTATAAATGCGTGATGTTATTATAAGTGCTAATAGGTACAGATAGACAAAGGAAACAAATTCGTTGGTTGTGTCTCTAATTGGACGCCATTTTGGTTTCATTTGTAATTCATTAGCGAATTTGGCGAAGTCCGGATTTCGCGTCAGGTTTGGTGTGGATAAAAACAAATTGTTTCCGTGATTCGAGTAAATAATTTAATTAGATATGGTAATTAAGAAAAATAACAAATTTTAGCATCGTTCATTACCATTAATTACTCTTTGTTTGTTTTCGTATCATATTCCATTACCCGTTTTTCTGGTAATAGTACCTACATACATACCTACAAACTAGATATTTTTACGATTGTCTAATTAAATACTGTCAATCGGTCGAACTTTTTTCTTAAAATTTTATAATTCTTCGCTTAGCTCTACATTGGAATACTTAGCTTTCAAATGAAAAAAAACTTAAGAAATCAATGGAGTCATTCTACCTATATTTAAAAAGTTCCAAGAATGCAACAAAGTTAAATGCAAAACGCAATTAACAAAGGAATTAAAAACAATTGCCTACAAGCGCTTGACAATTTAATCGCGCACTATTTCACATGTTAATTCGATTTAATTCATTTCTCTAATTGTCAGTTATTTATCCCCGCCGTGAGTCATCTTGACGGCAATTGCATTTATTGACAATGAGCCATTAACAAGAACAATTAACAACTTATTATCACGTTAGTGGATTAATTTAATTATTTCAATCACTGTTTATAGCTAAACAGTGCACACAGAGGTAGTAATTTTGGGTACAGTAGTGATTTGTGATTTAAATTTCAATCGATCTAAGATTACATACGTTTAGCATATTAAAAGACATGAGTACGATCTATTTTTATTTACTAAATAGATTAAACTTTCTTAATATCCACTCTTGCAATAATACTTTGGGTATGCCAACTTTTAATAGTCCGTGTCATAGCAAAATTACTCTGAAATCAGTCCAAAGACGTAATAGCTTTAGACGGTTGAAACTAATCAAGTCGTACATTTTTTCCGTTCAGCAATTTAAATTTCCTAATAGACCATTATGTGCGATCGTAAACAAATAGGAAAATGCTCCTAATAATAGCGTTAGTGCTTATTACATTCGCGATAGTAATGTGCCTGGCGCGTCGATAACTGATGAATATCGATAAACCAATTAATCGATAAACAAAATTAATCGCGGTTTTCCAACGAATAACCGTATTTTATTGGCTATTAGCCACGTGAATGTACGTTGTTATAGCACTTTGAATACCTTAATAGACCATTATCGTAACTCGTTAGGTATTTAATAGGGAAATACTGGTAATACTCACATTTATGCTTATTACGCTGGGATAGGTCTAGTTAAGTCATGGAATTACATATTACAAGTGGTATTAAATGACTTTATAATACCTACTTATGAAATCAAGATGCGTATCTATTAAATAAGTTAATTAGCTACTGCGTATAGTACTTAAATGAGAAGATTCCTTGTATAAGTATTGGACTTTGACATTACTATACTCATACTAAAAGATCTCGTAATAAACTTACATGCTTACTTTAGTAAATAAATATGCAAATGCTAATTTGTTATGAAGACAACTTCAATGACAAATGTTAGTTATTATACCTTGAATATATAACAAGTAAACGGATTCCATAACTATCATAAATTACTATTTTATAATGAAAATAAATAAAAAAAACTAACAAGAGTCTCATCGGTCGCCACTTCTCATTTATCATGTTATCGTATTAGACACAATTACAATAACACTTGCATCGAGTAATGTCTTTGCGTAATATTGATAAAAAAAAACATCGATAAAAAAGTTCACACCAACCGCGAACCCAACACTAGTCGCAATATCGTTGTGGGCAATGTTCGCTGCCATTGTGCATTCCGATAAAATACTGGTTCTGTCCTGTTTGTTTTTCAGCCAGTGCACCTTTATCCCGCGATTGATTTTGAATGCCCAGACGGGAACTACTGCTTGCCACTCGCCATTTTACACCTCAATATTATTGCGGTGACGTAATTGGGAGCGGGAAAATGAAACAATCGCAGACGCCATGTTGTTTTTTGCGCGGGGAATGTTGCGTTTATTGGCGGTTTTTTATCTATGAAGGACTGTTTTTTTTTCTATAGAATACTGTTTTTGTTTTTAATGGCACTACTTAAAATGCCACGTAAAATTGTGTGAACAGAAAAAAATAAGAACCCGTTGAAATTAAGGAATCGGTCAATTAATACCTTCTACAAACAAAACCTAATTCAGGAATGTGCGTTAAGTTATAAATTTCTATATTTATTACCTTTAATAAGGTATTCGTGCGCTCAGGTCATTGTGTATGTGATTGCACGGAGGCTTTCAAATTTAGTTCGTGTGTGCAAATTATTTGACGGTATGGTTAATTTTTTTATGGCAACATTCTCGAATGGCTCATTAGTTTGCGTGTTTAGAGCTACTTCAAAGTTTATTGTGTATACGTATGCAGTAAATTTTTTAAATTTATTATTCCAGATAAGCTAATTAGTTAGGTATTATTTCCAAAAAAAACCTTTGTACCTTTTATTGAATCAAGTAGTGAGAAATATTTACAGTGTCGATTAATTCGAATGAATATTTAGCTATGAATTTTGGTCTGGAATATTCTTTACGTACTTTAACTTGAAAGATTGTCAAGGTACATAAAATACAGTGTTAATTAGCCAGATAAAAATAAAACATCTGCCCTTTTGTTTACACATTCGTTAAAGTGTAAAGTGAGTGCTTTCGTAATTAATATCGATCCACTTAAATTGCAAACACGGACTTTACAACAAGTCTTGAAACGGTTTATTTATACAGTCTGATGCGAAATATCATATTAGAATTGAAAATTCTTCTCTCCACTGGACGTTTTAATTCAACTTTGAAATGTGACGTACGTATAATTTAAATTGTTACATATTTATGTTACTCTACCAGCGCAGTTCAAAGACAGCGAATGAGTGAATGACTGAGTGAGTGAGTGATCAAATATTTAAATCTTTTAGTAGTCTGGGCGGCAGTTGGCTGGTTTATTGAGATTGTAAGATTTTAAACTTTCGCGTTCCATTACACTGAAATAAGTAACCCAGTCGAAACGTCGGGCAGTAAGTAGCTATGTAATTTTGCTACTCCTAATATCGCGTGGGTCTTCACGTAAAGACTTATTTTATTGAGATTGGACGCAAAAACTAAACGATTCGGTTTTCACAAACGTATTATTATAAATTACAATTTGCTCGACAATCCTTCACCGAAGGATCGCATGTTCCGAGTTCATTTAGCGTGCGCCGACGCACCGTCGAAACATGGCGGCCTGCGACAATTACGATCGCCATCGCAAGACCGGCCAACTAATTAGTATGTGGTTAAATGAATCCTTAGTGTTAATAGCGTTGCGATTATAGCTAACGAATATACATAAAGCTAACTACCGGACGGTTACCGGCTATGTACTTTCTACTTGGTATCTACCTAGTAGGCCCCCCCTACTAGGGGCTATCCTGCATTAAATTTTTTTCTTTCGAAATTGGGCAAGCGACACTTTTTCAGAGTTTAAACAAATCAGTCAAATTAATTTTAATTAAATCACGTTAAAATTAAATTCAGTGTACCTATACCTAACTTTGTCTATGACCTACTTGTGAAATGATACGATATGGTATATGACACTAATTGGGCGCGAAATTGTTGATTTATTTATCTTCTTTGCAAACAAGGTCATAGAATACTGCCAAACGATTTGTACAAAGGCATAACAGTAGATTTATCTGCCATTAGCATTGGGTAATTGAATAAACGTGTAGTCAATTACAATCTCTATCTGTTCCAAGTAATGTCGCCTGTTCATGCAATATCTACGCCTGGTTCTATAACACAATAGATTTAAAAACAGTACGAAATAAACTTAACCTTTATATTTTTAAGTCATGCCGTGTCAAAACAGTGATTCCACTTATTTCAATAATCATCTACTCTAGTAGTTAAACTAAGAATTTGACAAAAATAAAAGAAAGCTTCTCAAGTAGTCTCATTTAAAAATACAATTTAAAATATTTCGTTTTAATTCCATAAAACATTTTTTTTTTTCATTTCATGCTACTTCAAATAGAACTGTATTGTACAAATTTAATTTAAAATTGGAAAAATGCACATTCGTGCGTGCAAAAAACTAATTTTCTTATCGGAAAGTAATCATTTTTATTCTTAAACGTTATTTTATTGATTGTAAGCAAAAAATTTTATTAGGTGGTTTAATTTTAATAATCCGCACGCTTATTTGACTTTAAATTAAAACATACCTACCTACAAGTGGCGATAAAATTTATTATTGAAGGATATCCTAAATTAGTTTTAGTACCTACTAATGAATTCAGTTTTGTGCTAAAATAGGATCGATTTCCTGTTCAACATAACTGAAATATGATATTGACTAGTTAGGTATGTTATGCTTTAATTGGAATAGAAATCGAGGGTTAATGATAATAATAGATTTGATGCAGGTAATTTTGAAAAACTTAAAATTTTATGTAACGTTCGTAGTTTTGCCTTACTTTATAATATTATACTAGTGACCCGCCCTCGCTTCGCTTCGGGTAAATTTTACATACAAACCTTCCTTAAGAATCACTCTATCTATTAAAAAAACCGCATCAAAATCCGTTGCGTAGTTTTAAAGATCTAAGCATACATAACGGACATACAGCGAAAGCGACTTTGTTTTAGGTATACTATGTATTGATTAGGCAACATGAAGCTTGTTGTTTGTTTTATCTGTCTTATTGGATTTAGAATGTTATCTTGTAAGAATATATATTCAAATATACATTAAAGTCACCCAATTCTCTGAAACTTGGTGACTTAGAAAAAACGTGATCTAGACCTTTTGATTGAGAATATTTTTATTGATCACGTTTTTCCAGAACTTCAAGGTTAATTTTTAGATTGGATTGTTATCCAAAAGGGAAATGCCACAGAAGTAGTTATTACTGTTACTGTGTTGTAAGCGACTAAGCGTTTTATTCAAGTCAATCTAGGGTTCAAATTAGCCGCGCTGCCGCAGTGCGACTGCAGTACTGCAACTTTGCGGCACTTTGTAGCTTATTTGAGTGCGCCCTAAGTTTGGATCACAAACTTAAAGTTCCTTAACAGATTCCACATTAAATAATGTAAGTTCCAATTAGTACCAGACGACAATAAACCTTACATCGTTCACACAAATCTCTTTCCAAAGCATTGTTAAAGGTGTCCTTGTTTTGGAAAGCCCGCGTATGAAATGTTCCGAAACTGTGAATAAAGCCTTCAGACTAGGGATACCAACATAATGAATGCAACCAGGACATGGAATATTTAATTTCTTTCACAGACGGAAACAGTTTTTTTTTATTAAATGGGTTATAATTAATGCAGTTATTATGAGAAATCGGATCTAAAATTTGTTATTATGTACCTAATATATAAAAAACACAAAAAAATCCGCGCTACAATGTCTACCAGATATAATTATGTACAAAAACATATAAACTATTTTTTGTCATCAATTACGTAGAATCAATGCTTTTGAATATAAGGATATATATTCAGTATTATGTTGATTAGATGATTTGATAGTGATTAATAGAAATTTTTTTATGATCTAATGAAAACAAAAATTCGATTTTGTCCGGCAAACATTTGCAGAAAGCTTGGTAACCATAGCAAAACTGCGAAAAGGTCGACGGTTCATAAATAGGGTATCCGTCGCGATCCGAAAACAATACGACAAGATCCCGGATCAATGGCGGCCAAAGATGGCCGCGGGCGCAGACAAAAGGCCAGCCAAAGGTTGCATACATCATGTCAGTAGGCTTTTATCAATCAATATCGATACTACGGACCTATTCGAAGGAGTCTCCTTGGGTTTTTTTTTTGGTTTATTCCAATATGCACTGCTAGTTTGTTACTGCTAGCAAAATGCAATCTTTTCCTTCTGTGGGGCGAATTGATGGGGCAAAGTGGAATAACCCATTTTATTTTTATCATATTGTTTCAAATAGGTATATAACTACAAGTTTCTTTCTCGTGGACCACATTAGTATTTGTAACTGACTGCAACGCAAATTACGAATTCGAGTGACAAGATATATAGAAATTTATTTCAGAACGACCAATGCAATGTAGGTATGATTGCTTTAATAAGTTAAACAAATATAAAAACAATATAAGATAATAATGATTTTTTAATGGACAACTCATGCAACCTTAAATCGTTAAATTTAACTTGTACCCATTTAATAAGATAGTAACAATAAAATCACCCAGATTTTATTTTTACCTTTCATTAACATTAAACTAATTACAATAACAATTCAAAACCTACTTAAATTATTGGATTCCAATTAAATGACACAATAATTGATTGGATTTTAATGAATAAGTAATATAATTTGTATCGACTATGACTTATGTGGGTAATTATAATAATTTGGTCTATATTTACTACAGGAAACAAGAAATCCGTATCTACGAGGGTGTATGTACCTATACCTAAATGAAATCAATAATCACCCTTATTGAACTACTAATTATCCGTTACAGTAATTGCAAAAAAAAAAACAAATTAGGTAAATACCTAATTTGTTTTTGCATAGGTACCTACTAATTTTTAACGAAATGTTGCTTAAATTAATTTTACTCTCTTTTAAAGCGAATCAGTATTGTTAGTAAACAAAATAATAAAATAGTGCTTTATCTAATGTTTTCTAGGTAAAGCAGACAAAAAGTGAATCCTACAAAAATGGTTAGCAGATAAACAAACTTATAAATAAGATAATAAAATATTAGAAATACTTACTTGTTAATTAATTAATGAAAATAGCAAAAACCTAGCAATAACAAAAATACTATTTATTTAACGAAATATTTCCTCAATATTATCGTGAATTTGTACCTAAGCATTATTATTTTCCTTAACTTTCAACGCAAATGATTTCAAATAGCTGATTTGGAATTTCCAAAAAACAAAACCGTCGTTATAAATAGCGCCGAATTTAACTAGGGGAGAGGGGGGCAGTTTTGAACATTTTTAAAACTTTGTCCTATATCTTAAAATTCTTTAGTTTTATATCGTTTTATAGTTTCGCAATGCTTAACCCGACCATTATGCCATAAAATTTCAGTATCATATGAAGAAGAATATTTAAGATATAGCCGTAATATCAATTATAATAGCAGTAGTCAACTGTTCAAATCTGCCCCACTCCTGGGGCAGCTTTGAATTCATATGGGGCAGTTTTGAACTATCCATAAAAAATGAAATTTAATGACTTTTTATACTTTTTTTTATTAATTTTATTAAAAGAAAACAAATTAGAAACGATTGAGATCAAGTATCATTGCCACATTAGAAATTAAAAATGATAAAATAGTTCAATATGGTGATTGATGATGATTATGGGGCAGTTTTGAACTATCCTTAAAAATGGATTTTTAATGACTTTTTATACTTTTTTATATTAATTTTATTAAAAGAAAACAAATTAGAAACGACTGAGATCAAGTATCATTGCCACATTAGAAATTAAAAATGATAAAATATGTACTAGGGAATAACAAACTTCTATTTAAATAATATTAATTAACATACGGAAACAAATAAAATTATTAATTAACATTATGAGGTCAATCAAAGGAAACCCAAAAATAAACGAGATATAAATAAAACTGCAGTCTTCATGTCTCATCAATTTCATTCTCTCTTGTTTTTTATAGATGGGTACCATTATTACCTTTAAATGAAAAAGATACAGATATTTATTCCTATTGAACATTACGCTAACAAATATATTCCATGTTAGAATAAAATAATAAAAAATAATTCATTATAACAATCTCAGTATTTAAGACAGAAGGTGGGGCAGTTTTAAACAATGTTCAAAACTGCCCCCTTTATTTTGTTCAAAGCTGCCCCAATGGTCCTTGAAAAACAAAAAACGTTTTCCTTCCAAATATTTTTTAAAATTGTTAGTAATATCTGCTTTATTGCGTGATATATGAAACCTTCTGACTAAAAAAGTAAAAAAACACTTCATTTGCCTTGAAATGAATCTCTGAGATCCTTACGCGCGAATTTCAAAAAGTGTAAAATTCAAACTCGTAAAAAAAAACTCCTCGTAACTCGTCGGCAAGCTGTCTAATGTGAGCAGTGATAAGTGACAGCTATGCGGGTTAATGTTACCACTACCCAAAAAAAAAACTACAAAAATTCTTTACATTAAAGCTTGTTAAATACACTTTTTCAAAGGTGCCCCTGTTCAAAGCTGCCCCCCTCTCCCCTAATTATTAAGCAAATTAGGTTGTGAATAGCGTTGCTATTATTAGGCCATTGTTTACTATTGAATTATTGTTGCCAAAGCTTGCAATTATAATTAGGTACCTAGCCAATTAGCCGATTAATGGCTTTGCAAGAATGGATTTGAAAGCATAATTTTATTAAACCGAATAAAATCTTAATATAATTAAAACTAACAAAATAAAGTTAGATGAATTGAAATTATGTATCAAAACTACAAATATAAAAGCACTAGGCATTACGTACGTAGTAAATAGAAAAGAATTTAATATAAAATATGTAACTATAGCTCATTTGAATATCAGAAAACTGTCAAACTAAATTAATCAAAAAAATGTGGATAATTAGATGATTATCAAGAAACTATCGTAGAAGACGCAAACTAGTCAGCAGGCATAGGCATAGATAAAAAATAATATGTATCTGATTACTAACTACATGATAAATTGATAGGTACCTAATACTCCTAAAGTGCTGAAGAAAGTAGATGTCACTACAATAAAAGTAGCAAAATACTACAATTAAGGCAAAACAAAGTACAATAAATATCTAATTGCTCCAGTTCAAGAAGAAAATAACTGACTACTGGCCGTTTTTACATAAACAGCAGAACATAAAACTACAAAGAGAAAAAAGTAACAAATTCCACTGACCTGTTAAGTGTCCAACAGGGAAATGTGACTGGAAGAGAGGTCCGAAGGAGGGTACTACGGATGGGGGTCCCGGCCAGCCCAGGCCGTGGTACGCCACCGCCGCCGCCGCCAGCGCGCTGAACGGAGTCGGCCTCACCAGCCTCCCCTTATCTGAAGCCGGTCTCTCCTCGTCTTCACTCTGACCGCCGTTCTGCAGATCTTCCACGTCGACTATCGAATCTTCTTGGTTGACCGAGTCTTCGTATTCGTCATCTGAGGATGTCACCGTCGCAGACGCATTCAAATTCAAAGGCGGCGTCTGAGATGATGGTCTTGGAGAACCACCCGGCAACTCTGGCTGAGCTGATGGTGACTGTCTTAGAGGAGACTCCGGTATCGTTCTGTGATGTCTGATCATCTCGGCTTCCTCGGCCTGGTTCGCCTTCGTGTCGGCTAGGATGGACGCCACACTGAAGCTGATCCTCGAAGCCTTCGGCGGCTCCGTCGCCTCCGCCGGGCTGCTGGGGTACCTCGACACGCTCTGTATCGCCATGTTTGTCACTAAGTCCTCGCAACTTGGTTTCTTTAACATTGAACGCTGAGTTCCATTAGCACAGTTCACTTGCCGCGATCGGAGATCGTGTACGCATGCGAGCGCAGTCGGAGGTTGACTGGCGGCCGTGGAGCGCCGGGGAGCCTGCTGCCGATGGGGGCGTGGCCAGCGGAAGCCACGCCCCCCATCAAGCTGTCCCTCTCAGCCAATCGACCGTTCTCTCCCGAATTGATCCGAGAGGGGGCCGGGGAGAACGATTTAGCACGCTCTTATCTCGTTAGTCTCCTTTGTGATACTCGATTTTTTTTTTGTAGGAATCAAAAACATAATTACCTTTTGTAGGGGTTCGCGCGTTGTGATCGCGCAGTTTATGTCCGCCACTGAGGTATAAAGTATAAAAATATAATGAGCAGCGGTGAATGCCGCTTGTTAAATCCTTTTGAGTCGAGTTGCCCTTTGAGAGATTAGTGCCGGGCCGAGTTTCGGCTGAGATCCGTTTCAAATTAGTGCCTGCTGATTTGCGACAGTGGTAATTATTTATTATTATGATTTAGGAGGATTTGTTGCGCTCTATTGCCCGGAGACCATTTTAGACAATGATTTATCGAGTTGTTTTGATGGCTGCATCTTGTAGTGTTTGTGTTTTGTATTTCGTAACTGTTATAGCCTATTTATAGTATACAAAAGGCTTATGTAGTGTAAGTATTGCGAGGTGTGTGGGAAATTTCTGGGATAACCGTGCGCTGTAAGGAAATCAAACAGGCGCGAAGTCTGTAAATCTTTATTATTAAATTGATTTTGTCTATTATCTGTCTGTAATATCATCGTGTAAATAATATGATCGACTGAGTGGATGTCTCTTGGTATCTTTTTGATTGTGTATTTAAATAAAAATATGATATTATTTTTAGAGTGATTATTTTTTTAACTATACAACTAAAAAGAAAAACATTGACACACACAGTTACTTGTTTATTAAAGAATTGTTCATGGTTGTAATCATGATTACATTATATACTCATCGTTCGTATACCTATAATTATGATTAAGTAGCTATATTTAGAACAAAACAAGTAAATTGTTGTTCTAATATAAAGAAAGAGTCAAAATAAGCAGTCAAACGCTTAATTGTATCCATACAAATGATTAAGAGTTCATTATAACGCCGTAGTATCGTAAATATATCAGATCGCCATTTCAGCTTCTCACTTACACACAATTTATTATCCGCATTAGCATCGAGCACCTAAAAAACAAAGACTAATGCAATCGATACATCACCAGAAGCCCTTATACCCATTAAAACCCTTCGTTTAAACGCTCTCAAAAATATCCCTATCACTTCACACTCGGTTTCACTACCGAAATAGCCAAATTGGGGAGACGATCGTCGTCTGAAACCACCCTAACAACTACACTGGGGTCCCATTTTACCCCAACACATCTATCTCTCTCATCTCTACCGGCTCATATGTCGCTATCCTTCACTAACATAGATAGTGGTGCTAAATAGGTATTTAGTATTCGGAAGGGCAGTCAGTTAATTATGTGGGGTGAAAAGAAAAATAGTAAGCGGTGCGGTGTTTTACTGCCTTTTATATCAGCCTTATGACGCAAGAAATAAGGTTTATTTTCTAATCTTTTTAGTTATTTGAAGTTGGTAATGACCCGGGAATTGACTGCTGTTGGTTTCCCGTATTAAATGGAAGGAAGATGTGATATAATTACAATATTATTAATTATGAACGTTCCATTGCTTCCAATATAACGGGAAGATTTATTGAGACTTAAATGTGTGAAACTGGTATCGGGGTGAGAAAGAAGTTAGTTATCGACGATAGCGCGTTTAAATGGATACCTAACTATTGCCTTATTGTGGGAAGTGGCCTTAATTTATGTTGAAAATAAATCTAATGTTGTGACCGTGTCTTAAAAGAAAAGTAAAATCTTGCAAATTGTGTTCAATTGGTAGACGGTTTCTGAATCCTTAAATACCATTTAGTTAAAAACTTCATACGAGTTGTATGAGACTTTGTAGTTAGGGGTCTAAAACACACCTTTTGCAGTATAGTCTTCGGAGTTTTGGTAGATGTGAATATTTCTTTTTAATGCTTAGGTACTCTTAGATTCAGATTTAAAGTAAAAAAGAGAATTTAATATACTGCCATTTGTAATAAGCGTTTATACAAACGAATTACATAGAATGTATGAAGATTAGCTAGGATAAGATAAAGTACTTATTTGGAACGTGGAGCAAATATGCGCAAAATAGGTGCACTGGTTTACCTATTTCATTTTTAAAGCACAGTAAAGCATGTTATAGAAAAGTGAATCAATTAAACCGTTGGTCCTGCACCCGATTCCTCTCGGTCATAGTTATATGTATAATTACTACATATTCTTCTGTTTCATTTATTCTAAGTATAATTAGGCAAACATTTTTTGTCTAAACTAACCACGTGCACGGCACTAGTGCCAAAGAATTTGTCCGCCCTACAAATGATGTGGAATGCGCCCAAGGGTCCAAATATGGTACCATTAAACGGCCGTTGAGGAATTTAAGGCATTCGAATGTATGATTTAAAGCATTTTGGAGCCGCAAAAACCAGGAAGTCGATAATTAGCAGGATGGTTATGCGGTTTCCAAAGATGATGCAAAAGAAAAAAAAATGGCCTTAATTAGTTAGTATGCTTGGTGTAACAGCGTTAGAAGGTAATCTTTTTTTTTCGCTAATGCACTTGTACTGAAACTTAGAACCTAAATACTGTTCATCATCATCACTGCTGGAGCACGGGCCTACCCTAAACTAGGGCGATAAGCCCTTAGTCGACCACGCTGGCCAAGTGCGGGTTGGTCGACTACATATCCTCAGAATTTCTTCTTAGGTGTGTGTGCAGGTTTCCTCACGATGTTTTCCTTCATCGTGAAGCGTCTAAATACTATTGCTAATCGACAATTGATATTTTAAATATTCTGTGCAGTCCTAAAAATATAATTAAGAGCTTTTAATACCTATTATTTTTGCGTTTAATTATGGATTTTGACATTACACTCTACATTACATTATAACTTAAATTAAAGGAAGTTACCAGTATGGTCATAAATAGATCGAGATAAAAATGAACTACACACATTAATGAGACTACACATATAAACATCAACAAAATGATTAAATAGATAAATTAAAAATAATATCATATCTAATCTACTAACTAATGGGAAGCCATAAATCAAATACACGAAGACTCCAGATGTTAAAATATACTCGGAAGGAAGGGTTGTTTCTGATATTTGATTTCAAAGATTACGGCGAAGAAAGACATACTACCTAGTATTAAAAAGCGAATGAATAAATATTCATTAATATAATACATTTCTAGATATGAAATGAAGGTAGATATATAAATGACATTTCAACATCAGCTCAACTACACCACAAGAGTTTCTGTGATTTCAACGACCAGCGCTTAATTAGTCGGTAATAATCGTCCCTAACATTATTATTCTAAATCTTCTAATTTGCAATCTCGTTCAACCTGCGTAACCGCTAGTACCAGAGGAACATAGACAATTTGTAACCTCTAACGAGGCTCACGTTACAGCAGATCATAAATCATAGAGTTTTTTCCAAAGACAAAAAGCTGAGCGGCAAAACGACTGCTAATTGACGTTTTCCTAGTTACATTAGCTTCCGAGGTATTAGTTTCCATCGCCATAAAAAGTCTATGGTCATTACCATAAGCAATAGAAACTATTAGCAAGGTGGAAAAATAGTGCTATATCTTTCCATCTAATGGCAACATGGAATGTTACATAAGTTATCTTACTGTGGTATCCAGATAACCTATCTGGAACTTGTTTACGTAGTAGTGAAACCTGCTCTAAAATTGCATAAACTTCTTTAGTTCATAGTTTATTTCATAAGTTTTAAAATGCTTGCAAATCATTATGTCTAAAATATCGCAATAAAAAAATATGATAATAGTCATAATCTGTAAAATATTTAGAAGCCTACTTATCACTGTGGATATTTTACAAAGATAACACAAATAAAATATTATACCAGCAGTTTCATCTAGACTTTTTAAGAGGTCTGGCGAGAACTGCCTATCTCGTTACCATTCGTATAATATACCACTTAGATCTTACAGCATAAATCGCAGTTAATATTATCACAAATACTTTTTTCTCGCTACCAGATAACAAGTCAACGACAGATATCGGCAATTAGACACACACAGACTTGATTACCATAATTATACCATTAACTTCCTATGGAAGGACATCTGATACCAAATCGTGGGCTGTTGTGAGAGACAATGCACAGAAGGGCAACTGTTAATTGATTATGTAACCTAAATAAATAATAAATCTTTATTTTATTATTGGTCAAATTTTAGTAATGGTTGAGTATAATCTACGTCCCTTTCAAGTAATAGTTAGTTATTATTTATTTATATTTTACCTTATTTAGTTACATAACTAACGCACATCGATTTTTATAAAACATAGCTATGCTGTTTAGAAAACTTTCCTTTTTAGAAACTCAAAGCACTGGTTTTAGGTACCTAAAAAGAGATGTTCCTTTGTCGTAATAGCATTTCCATCTCACGGAACTGCAAGAATTGAGGATCATATTGCAACAAATCCGTACATACGTCTGGTATATCTTGGGCACTTTGCTAACGTGTGCTAAAAACTTATTGATACCGTTAATAAATAATTTCAATACAACAACAGTTGTTTTTATTATAAAAAATGTTTAATAAAAAGACATTGATAGTGGCATATAGTTCGATATGTCGCTATCACTTCTATTCGATAACATGATTTATAAAAAGTGTAACAATTGCCAAACTTTTTAATAACCCACTCATCGGAAATTACACGGTCAAGTGTCAATCGCCCTTCTGCGACTCTCTGCTCCGTCGGTAGCTACTATCCCTTAATGATATCGTTCCTGTTGAGGTTTAACCACTCGCATGTGTTTGTACTTCTCTAGCAATTAAGTTTCACTGGGAGAAACAACGACACATTTAGTTTTGTGACACTGTTCACGCGAACTAAAATAAACTTTAAACTTCTCGCAACAAGGTAGGGAATTGATTTAGGGATGGGTAAGTAATGTCATAGAGTTATGTTCCCGGTTAATTTGGCCTGGAAGGAAATATTTTCGTGGTCGATTCTGTTTTGACATTAGTGTTAATCGGCCGCAGGTGCTGCCTGGCATTCCGGGAATGTGTTACTGATACTTTTGAGTTGTCTGACATTTTAAATCATAATTATTTTTTGTGGTTTGCTTTATAATATGCGGCGTGTTTAGTTTAGAATTTTATGTTTGTAATTAAACATAATGGCTTTGATTTGGATATCTTAGAAAGATGACACTGGAAACCGTTTGTAATAACCATGTCTACTGTGCATAATGTGTCTTAGATTAACAACTACCTAATATTAACATTGAGTTACTTAGTGAATTATGTAGGTATACACTTATGTACTGTAGGTTTGGTTAAATTTTATGTTATTCTGTTTAATTAGATAATAATTTTAATATTGTGTATTACAAAGGTACCAGAAAAACTTGCGGATTCTTCAATACCATAACGAAACAAAATCTAGGTTAGCATCCAGAAGGATTCTTCGTAAAATTAATTGTCAATGCATTCCTGGCTCAAGCGTCGATTCAATGCCAACGCATCGACGGAACAGGCTCCAGTCCCATTCAACAGTTTCGCGAACTGTTTAAAAATTCGCGACTATCGCCCAGCCATCTCGGTGGCCCAAGGTGTCCTGCCACCGCAGGCGTGGTCCAGCAAAAACTGCTCATTTGTTCGATACAGCCACGGAATCTTAATCGTCCAGATAAGACTTTTTTGCTCCCAAACCTCGCCCGTTCCGCGAAGCTAGCCCTTTATCGTTCCAATTAAAATTTCAAACTTAAAATGGCGGTTTGCGAGCGCCATGTTGGCGATGCGCAAAAACCTGCGCGGTCGTTGTTTCACGGTCTTTACTTCTGAATTTGTTACAATTAAAATCGATGCGTGCCTTATTTGTGTTCTCGTTTAAATGGGATGCTTAATTTGTAATTGTTCGTATAGGCAAGTAACATTGAATTGAAGTTTTACTTTTATTTTATCGTTGTTCGTTGCTTCGCAGACTTGTTTAGCTTGAATGAATGCTATCTATAACATAAGTTAAAGTCAAAGTACTTATTGTAAACTTAGTGTAACTACTTAGTACAAATAAAGATCTTAAACATAGCATGAACTTAACTATACGTTACTAAGTTCCTCTGTTCAGTCATTGCAAAATGAGTGCATGGGATAAACCTAGAAGCATTCAATATTGAATTCTTTATATTAGAGTAGATAGACGTTTTATATCATCAGCTCATGTTTTTCCTCCCTCCTATGATCCCGGGATCTTCATGCGGGCGTGAAATGGCATTTGAGCAGGCCTGCAGGGTGAGTGCAACAGGCTCTCTATGGTCTATTGTGCGTGTCGACCTCATATGTGGATCTCACTACCGCTTACCATCAGGTCGAGTGAGGTCATCTAGTTAGCCTTTTATTAAACAAAAATATGACCGCATCATTAAAAAAAAAGGATTTAAAAAAATTTGTTTAGAAAGTGAATCCGCTTATTTTCCACTTCGCTCTCACACCATCCTCAACCTTTTATCCCCGTAAGTACCATCGCTTAACAATAAACTACAGTCTTTATTGTTTAACTTCACTCCAATTTCACGCATTTCTTTCACAAGGTTAGGGGCGTGTCCCATAGATCAGAACAAATTTGTGCATTGTTCCATTTATTCGGTCTTCTGTCTGATCGCCGCCGCTTTGCTATTCGAAAATAGTTAGCCATAGTACATGTGGAGAACGCAGATAAAACACTGAGTGTAGAGCAGGAGGAGGAGGATAGGTGAGAATTATAATAAAATGTAATAACAAAATCATGGAGTAGTAGAGCTTATGATTTATGGCAGGTTTAATTTGTGATAAGTAGAGATACCATTTTATGTAGAGCATAAAATATGCATGAAATGCATCAGCATATTCATAAAATAATATTCAGGTGTAAGATTTCAAACAGATATCTTGTAAAATTTGTTTTATCTTCCGCATATCACATTAACAAGGTACCATTGGCAGAGGTTTATGAAATTAGGGATTTGGGTGTTACAATAGATAGACAGCTTAAGTTCTCCTCTCACGTAAACAACATTGTAACAAAAGCAGCTAAAATGTTAGGATTCCTAAGAAGAAACACCAAAGAATTTAGGTTATCTCGTACCCATAAAATCTTATATAATGCCCTTGTTCGGAGCAACTTGGAATATGCCAGTGTGGCTTGGAACCCAGCGTATACCGTTCACTCCCAGCGCTTGGAAAGTATTCAGCGCGCGTTCACGAGACACCTTGCGTTTGTTTCTCCGGGTATATCGCGCAGATCACCATACAACCTTAGATTGTCGTTTTTCGAAATGAATACACTTCGACAGCGTCGAATTTCCCAGGACCTCGTATTTTTGCACAGACTGATCAACGGAGACCTGAAGTGCCAAGAGTTGCTTCAATTCGTAAAGCTATCAGTACCGGCTCGCTTACCTCGTCATTCAATCAAAAATATATTCGCTTTACCTCCAGCCAGAACTAATTTGGGTCATCACGCTCCTATGGCCAGATGTTGTGGGACATACAATGAACTTCACCTGAAGGACATTGATATTTTTTTCGACTCATTGCCTAGCCACAGGCGAAAGTTGTTAAATTTATTAAATGATAGGTAGCATACTTCAATTAATCTCTATTATAATGTTGTTATTGTTTCTTTAATTTTATTAAGTGTTTTTGTTTCTTTTTATTTTATCTTTTGTGTTTTTACGTAGATTTTTATCAACGTTGTGTACACCTCTAAAGGGTATATATATAAGACCTGTACTTTATTTAAGCATTTTTGTATTTTTTTCATATGTATACTGTTGGTGTACCTTTTTTAATAAATAAATAAATAAATAAATAAATAAATAAAAGTATGTAGAATTTATGTACATATTTCCTTATTCGAGTTAACATTGCTTATCGCTAAAAACTCTGTCACTACAACGTTTTATCTCTAATCGTAGCATATACTACAACGTAGCGGCCAAACCAAAGCTAAGACAAGCCACATGGCGCCTCAATGAAATATGACGTCGTATGAGGTCCTCACGCCTTCGGCAGATTCGGCAGAAAGTGAGCAGATGGTCAGTTATGGCATTCAAGTAGCCCATTATGGTAAGATGCCTGCAATATCTCTGCTCTATGAAATTATATCGATGATAAAAAATAGTCCATAATACTGTAAATTATATACCTGCTGTTCGACAGTTACGAGTTGAATTTAATTTCCGTATGTTTCATTACCAAATAAACTCAAAAGTGACTTGATCGGTTTAGATGAAATTGGATAGAGATTCTGTCAGATTCTAAGGAAACCAACACTTAGGGGTATACACCAAAAATCATAATTTAAGTTTGTTTAAACGGTGGAAGAACATTCTATGAACAAACATTCTGTAGAATAATATAATCACCAATTAAATCTGATGTTATGTGCAATGAATAACATTTGTGCCAAAAAGCTTTTACATCAAATGGTAGCTTTTCGTTACAAACTTGTATTTACTAATAACTATGATCCTAGCAAATTTTACCTACGGACGTACCTATTTAACGAAACTACTAACAATTGACACAGATTGATATTATCGATCAATATTAAACGCAAGCTGGTACACATTTGACAATCATTCGAACCACATTTCTAAGAAAAGCTCAATACAAAGCTCTCCATACAACGGCATTTTAATTGACCCAAAACATTAGGTTCAATTTAAAATATTTTACACCAAAATTTACGATCGTCTTCTGTTAGTCTCTTTGTCTGCAACCACAATGGTGTATTTTGGTTTTGTTCGTCGGTGGTCTTTCGGCCATTCGGCCTATAGTGACGTATTATTGCGTACGCAATATAAGTCAAATTAGTTCCCATTGTTGACTTGCAGGTGGCGTTTTTGTGCGTAGAGTGGGCACGGGCCGTTTTTTCAAATTCTATTCAGCAATAGAATGTGGAGTAATAAATATTGTAAGTAGTGACAGTCTTAAGACGCTGCTATTACCTACCGGTATTTTTACAATGGCGTATAATTTACTCTGTTTTTAGTATTGACCAACAGACTTCTTGCTGCAGGAATATTTTTTCATTGATATAATAATAATAGATAGACCATACATACACAGATAGAGAGAGGATATTTTACCCCTTTCCAGTACCTACAGTATTCAACACCAAGAAGTCAGGAAGTTGGCATAAGTTCACCTTTTTTTTTTCGCGATTAAATGCTTTTCGCACCGTCACTAGGAGAGGGGGTTCTCTCCCAGTGGTGTGTCGGACTCCCCAGCGGCTGGCGAGGAGATGGTAAATGCCAGCAGTGGCTCCTGAGCGTGGTGCAATGCCCAGGGGGTTTACCGACGAAAACACCGCGATGTACCTCGTCGCCGTTTGGCGGCGTCATGGGACTCTGACCCAGTCTTCTACTGCCACGACGCCACCGGCGATCGCCCAAAACAGGCCCTACAGGCTCCCCATTAATGGGGGGCTGACGGGGGATCCGATACACGAGACCCCCCATCACTCAGCGGTGACCGTTGGTGCAATGCCGACGGGGGTGTCCCCACACCCACCGTCGGCTGGCCCCTGCCGGACTCTGGCGCTAAAGCGCGAAAGTATTGTTTCACCCTGGCAACTCAAAAAGCACGATATGGTACTGTTTCTCCTGCGCCTGCTCTCTTTTTGAGATGATTCAACTTCGTCCCATTGTATTCTGAGATTTAGGAAATACTTTGCGAATTTATGAAATGTGTAAAAACGTGCAATCGTTCAGTCGTCCACTCTGTTAAGTCCGTTGCTGAGCATAGGAGAGGTAGCCAGTTCAAATCCCGCCACGGGCCAATGTGTTTGCAAATTCATATGTAGGTACGTTAATCAACGCTTTTACGGTAAAGGAAAACATCGTGAGGACCTGCACAGCTGCGAAGAAATTCAATTAAAGTAATTTGAAGCGACCAACCCGCACTTGACTAAGGGTATGCTTAGGGTAAGCTTGTGCCTCTCGGTGGGAACGTATATGGACTGATGTTGATGCACACGGTTTCTGTAAGTTGACGCTTGCTACCTAGTAGCGTAGCGGGCCTAGGAGAGCCCTGTATCAAAATTAGTTAGTGGATATCTAACCAGATCTTTGGGGAGGCCTATGTCCAGCAGTGGACAAGAACAGGCTGATGATGATGATGATCTAACCAGTGCCTAATCTACTATTTTTAACTGCCTCGTTGGTCTATTGGTAGCAAGTGCTGCGTTAGGACCGAGAGGTCCCCGGTTCGAGTCCGGGGTCGGGCAAAATTTGTGTGAGTTTTTCTGCAATGAAATTACTCAGCCCGGAGTTAGGAAGTTGGCGGTTGAACGCCCGTGCCTCGGAAAGCACGTTAAGCCGGTGGTCCTGCGCCCGATCTCTCATCGGTCATGTCGGATTGCTGTCTCACCGAATTATGAGAGTAAGAGAATAGAGAGTGCACTTGTGTTTGCGCGCACACTTGTGCACTATAATATGTCCTGCGCACTTGGCTGATCTCAATTGAGATCGGCCGCCATGGCTGAAATCGGTCGGACGCCTTAATCTACTATTTTTTCTTTCACACGCGTACAATTTCCGTCCAATATTCTAGTTTCCGCGTTCAAGTCGTACGGTGTGTGGTCGTCACGCGTCACATCGCGTACGGTAATGAGTTGTGTGATTTGACCGCAAGGCCTCACTTAATTATGGGCCATGTGTGTGACGTGTGTGGACAGACGCTGTTTGCCAAGTGGGATTAGTGGCGCGGGCGCCGGTCTGCAAACAATCTGCGTGTGGGCAGGGGTTCAAAACCAGTGATAGAGGAAGTTAATCGAGTCCTCTATCGGGGTTTATCTGTGTTTGATTCGATTGATATCTGTGATTATCGACGAACTAGTTCAGCAACGAAAGAACTGACAAGTTACAACCTTCAATAAAGATATATCGACAGGTTTAGAGGAGACCTTTGCCCAGCAGTGAATTAAAATATTTAAAATTATAATACCGTATTCATATAATATGTAGATGGAGCATCAGTTTTATACACTTGAAATAATTCGCAATACAAAAATCTAGTACTCTATATTTATTTCACAAAAAAATATCAATTTGTTAATATTCGTATAAATCTCAGATTAGAAAATAATTATTAAAATTAGTTAAGTGAAATGTTGACGACCCCTGTTGTGGACGATCTCCGAATTTGTCTACGGCGGCGCCCGTTTGATGTGTTCGAGCTTCCGAATGTTCGACGGAGGCATCGGCCTATGTGTCACTAATGAACTCTTGCCTAATTACAAAACATACAAAGTTTTTAGGCAGGTATCACGGATGGAAGGATTGGAAGGTATGATTATGTTTTTGTCACCGTATGTTGTCATCCTAGCTTTCTCTCTTTTAATAGTTGAGTAATTTCATACCAATAGCTTTACTTAATAAATCAACTTTTACCTGAAACACCTAAATTAGGAATTTTTGGGTAGTTTGAGAGATTTTTAATTAAGAATAGTTTAGTCTCTCCTATCGCATTAGATTAGGTTAGCATGTAATAAAATACTATACGATATATAGTACGATATAAGGAAAAAAAATAAATACACAATTTAATTAATACTAAGTATTAATTAACGTATTTACGTGTATCATTTTATAATAAACCATTCTAGATTGATCAACAGCTTAAAATATGTGCACTCTTACAACCAATCAACCCTAAAGAAGGCACTCAAATATCGATAAGCGTCGGCCCCACCTCGGGTACTTTAGACCCATTACAGGTTTCACCGCACGTTCTAGGGTTAGTGCCTAGGGCATCCTGCTAGCACTAAATAAGTTAACTAAGTCGTTAACCTGTCTGCGGTTTGAGTTGAATGGGGGACGAAAGGGTCATGGCTGTGTTGGTGTCTAACGGGATTTTAAAAGTACTTTTAAATGCACTTATTTATACGTAAAATGCATTTTTTCCTTTTTTGTTATCGACGTTCAGGACGATCTCACTCCACTCTTGAGGGTAAGCGACCGTGTAGTTCGTCAGGCACATAGAGTCTATTGACATCCTTACTCTGGGGCCTGCATAGATGCCATTTCACGCTTCGCATTTCAAAAGTATACAATTTTTTTTAATATTATGCGGTTTATATAGTAAATATACTATATTATTATTGCCTCGTTGGTTTATTGGTAGCATGTGCTGCGTAAGGATCGAAAGGTCCCCGGCTCGAGCCCGGGATCGGGCAACATTTGTGTGAGTTTTACTGTTAAGAAATTACTCAGTCCGGAGTCAAAAAGTTGTCAGATGCACGTCCGTGCCTCTGAAAGCACGATAAGCCGGTCCTGCGCATGATCTCTCATCGGTCATTTTGGATTGCCGAACTATGAGGGTAAGGGAACAGAAAGTGCATTTGTGTTTGCGCGTTCATTTGTGCACTATTATATTATGTCCTGCGCAGTTGGCTGATCTCGATTGAGATCGGCCGCCATGGCTGAAATCGGTTGGACGCCTTATTATTACTGCTCTAAGACTCTTAACTAGGTCCTGACGTCATCACGACAATATTTTTAGTAGGCTAATAACCAAATAGTCTGTTTTCATGACTGTGTTAGTAATCAATAATGGCACTTCACTCTCTGTAAATGGCACACATTGCTTTTACAGAATTATTAGCAACAACTCCTTTTTGTACATACTCCGTGGGTAGTACCATACATAACTACACGTCACTATATCGCTATAGCCACATGAAATCTAGGGACAATCTCAACTATGAATCTAGGTATCAGAATAGCTCACCTACCAAGTATGCTATCCTGCGCATTATCTGCGCCTTGTAATTTGTAATTACAGCGTTGGAGCAAGCCTATTAAGTTATTACGGGGACAACCCGGTACTTTACCGCCGGGATTACTGAGATTGTGCTAGGTAATTTAGATATACGTTTACGTAGGCTTGGTTGGGATAAGACCGTTGGTTCTTAGTACGCTTGATGGCTTAGTTTGTAAGTTAGATCGTGTGTAGAAGTAGTAATGAATGATACATGCGCATTGTCATTGAAATATTTTTATTTGTTTATAGTTTCACAAATATCATAACATTCCGGACAGATTACATTACACACAGTCAAATTTTATACAGACATATGTAGAGTAGAACTTAACTGTCTTTTTAGAAAGTCGGTTGACTAAATTAACCCTTCATAAGATTAGATAAAACCTACTTTACCTACCAATCTGTGTATTTATTTTTGGTAGTGGTAGTTTTTAACCGACTTCAAAAAGGAGAAGGTTTCTGAATTCGAGCGTACAAATACTTTTTTTATTCGTGACTAGCTGTTTCACGCGGTTTCACCCGCGTCCCGAGGGAACTACTTCCCGTACCGGTATAAAATATAGCCTATGTTACTTCTGAATAATGCAGCTTTCTAATGGTGTAAAAATTATTGCAATCGGTCCAGTAGTTTTTGAGTTTATTCATTACAAACATACAAAAATACAAATATTTCCTCTTTATAATATTAGTGTAGAATACCAGAAAGAGTTACTCTCACATTAACAATATTATCGACATTATACGAAGATACATTTCAGTCAACATGCAACTTAAATGTGTACGTCACTCTTACACCAACATCTTCAGAGGTCCGTCACCCCTTTAAAAAGTCATTCGAAAAAACAAAAGAAACCCGCAAGCATGTTCAGTAACCTTTGTCGCACACGACTGTCTGGTGGGGTCTATTAGAATAACTCCGGTTCACTTTGTTGGCTTAATGAAGCGAGTGGCCGACTCCGCACTCAATAAAGGGCGGCGCGAGCGCTCGTGACCGCGAACGAGCGCGCTCTAATGAAGTCGTCGCGAGCGAGCGCACGGAGACGCGGAGCAAGTGTGGAGTCAGCTTTACTTTAGTGGTTTGAATCTATGATCCCCGCGAGTCCTAAGGCTATTCACAGCCATCATTGGAGATAGAGAACCAATAAGTACATACATACATACATAAAATCACGCCATTTTCCAGAGGGGTAGGCAGAGATCACTTCCAGCGATCCACTTTTCACCTCTGTGGGAAACGTGACGTGACGGGTTGTGGACCACGTCGCCGCCATCCTGCCTCGTGCATTGTTTTAACAAGGTCATTGCGTTCCCACTAGTAGCAAAGATATATGACGGGGGAAGGAAAAGGGGGGGAAGGATAGGTACTATCGCCTCGGATGATTTGGACTGAATCGATAGTAGCTTGAGGAGCCGGGGTCGCTTACCCGTTCACCAACTACCGGACAGATAGTTGTGACTGGTATCCCATGACTGAAACAAGAAGTATTCGTATATCATTTCTTTACTAAAAAAGAAGATGTAGTGCCTAGGTTTGTGGAGGGTAGGTATGCTTAGATTGTTTGGTCATCTTGAGAGGATGAATGGGAGACGATTAACGAAAAGAATATAAAGAGAAAGCATATTTTTAACTGTGGACAGGGGAAGACCAAGAAAGTCTTTCCATGACCAAATAGGTCACATTTTGAAGTTGAAGAAAGGTAAAATCAAAAGTACCTACCCGTAATCGACGAACGTGCATGAAGAGGTTGTTGGATATGGAAGAAGCGAAAGTGGTGTGCCAGGACCGTAGCACATGGCAGGAAGTGATCTCTGCCTACCCTTCTCCAAAAAAGACGTGATTCTTTGTATGTATATTTTTATTTACTGTGTTATATCCATATCCATAGGCCTCTCCAAATGCACGCCACTTCTCTCTATCCTCGGCCACTCGCATCCAGCTCCTACCAGCCGTCCTGCGCAGATCGTCACACCACCTGGCCTGCGGGCGTCCTACACTACGTTGTACCAACCGCATTTATATAAGTAAAGAAGCCACTTCCATAGTTACTTAGCCCGGCTAGAAGCCTCACTGGGTGGCACTTATTACAACTCATTAGACCGGGCACACATAACTACACAAATTATCCCTTTTCACTCGACGCTGCGACCTCGACGCACGAAAGGGTTAAACGTCTCAAATTGTTTAGATACGCTTTTGCGGATTTTAAACTCAATATAAGTATCATAGAGGTAATTTCTGTAACGGCGTACGGATTGATTTTCCGTAGAATTTAGAATTAAACCCGTTTGAAATAAAACGAATCTAACGGATCAACTCGTGTGTAGGTATTGTTATTCCAAACATATTACATGTATTTAAATATTACACAAAATCACATACATTGATATGATCCCGTGGCAAGAAGCTTAAGCACTCGTGTTACGGATATCAGAATCAACAGTGGATACACAAATATACTTAAATATATTTAATAACACACCCAGACACGGAACAAACACCGATGTTCGTCACACAAATATTTGTCCCGGGTGGGAATCGAACCCACGACTGTTGGAACCGTAGGTAGTGATTCTGGGTCACTAACCACTGTTGCACCGAGCCAGTCAGTTATTTAGGGACCCGAGAAGAGATTTGTCCTAGTCTTGAAACGTTGGCACGGGCAAGAATCTTCTCTAGTCTTGCCCGTGACCACGAGCGCTGTAAAGAGCTCGAAACGTTGGTTCTTTAAATAATATGTTTATGAATAATAACAATACCTGCAGGTTTAATCCGTAAGATAAGTTTTATTTCAAATATGTAGTGTTCGCAAAAACCCGTTTATGTTAATTATAACCTTTTCAATTGTGAGGGAAAGGAACCCATCTCAGTGCTACTGTTAGGAATTGACAAGCTTGGTTTGATCTAGTTTTATACCTCAAGCTATAGTCTAGCTAGACTAATTGTTTATCAAATATAACTTAAATCGGTTCAGTAGTTAGTACTATCGCATTATATTCCTTAGTTAGGATTCTGTCCGTACGATCACTTTACTTTTCACTGTGTTTACCTCACATATTATTATCTTATAAACACTTTTCTTAATCGATACCTACTCGATATTTAAGCAAATATATTAAATCTAAAATAAATATCTAATTTATGCAAAAACATAGTAACTTATATCGGCTTACTCGTTTTTCCTGTACTACTCTGGGTATTACCCCAAAATATACTCATCGATTTTGGGTTACGAGTCGTAAACCAATATCGATACGTAGACTATAATGAACCGAATCATGAGATAGTGTAGAGACAAAATTTCCCACCAAAAGCGTTAATTTATGATAAGTAGGCTCGTCTTACTTGCATGTTATGTTATATGTACATTGTTTGCATTAACAACACTCAAGGAAATTAGAGTAATGAGATAGGTACTTTACCTACGAGCTTGTAAAGTAATTATGCACACAGAAAGTAAACTGTTACACTTTCCGTGTTCATAATTACTTCCATAAGCAGTCAATATACTACGAATATAGGCAATGAGGGACCTGTAAGTATGGTGGTATAACAGTGACCTTTAGCTAGCTACTGTTCGCTACTTTCTTTGTGTGTTTTTATTTTTATCATAAGCTAACAAGATTACCTCACTGGAGTGAGCTGATGGTTGTGAGATCTACATATGATGTCGACAGACACTATAGACCATATTGAGCCTGTCGCACTCACCCTGAAGGCCTGCTTAAATGCCGTTTCACGCCCCGCCTGAAGAGCCTGGGTAGGAGGGAGGGAAAACATGAGCTGGAAGGTCTCAAATATAGCAGTTAGGTTAAAGTCACTTACATTTTTACTTGGAACCAGTTAGGTATGTATTGAATTTCACATTCCAACTAAATAAAACGTTTAAATTCAGAAAATAAACCAAACACACGTGCAACATTAGTAAGATGAGTACCTCATCTTCAACATTGTAAAAAAATCAAGTAAACCAATTTCTTTATCGGCTTAAACTAGTTCAAATAGCTTACTAATCAAAGGGGTTTGTCCACCCATGTCGGATCACAGGTGTGATACATTTAAGAAAACCGACTACGCCATCGAGATTCGGTTTTTACTAACACGTCAATTAATTGTCCATTGTTATACAAAAACCAATATTAATTCCTAGAATCGTCAGCAGCATACTAGGACTGCTATAAAGAAAACAATAAATAACAATAAATGACGTCAAACCCATGATCACACCAATGATCTGTGGTCACTTTGAATCATTATTGATTCAACGGCTAATGAGTCAATTAAGAACAATTAGACCAGATTATATTGTGCCTGTACCTACCTACACACACAATAACCTGACTTAGCTGGTTGTCAACAACTGTTGGTTATGTCACCGTATCGTTAAAGCAAAATAGTAAGTCGAAAGAGGAAAGAGGGTTTGTAATACATAAATCTATTAGCTCGGGATCTACGATTTTTTCGAACCGGGGCAAAATCTTGATATTGGGGGGTACGTTCCGTGAAAAACCCCATATCCACAAAAGGGATTTAAATTGTTCCATATTTCTAATTCTTGTCGCTATGATTGGCGCCCGCTCGGCCTAGATCCGGGTCTGAAACCTATTGATTACAACCAACATTGATTTATAATAAAAAGCTATAAAATTACAGCAAGTAAAACTATGGGATACTACTAGGTAGTCTTGCGACTGATTTACCATTGCAACAAAAGAAAATTAGAAACGAGTACCGTAGGATTTCATGTCAGCTTATATCTATTAGCTATTTCTTCTAGATAAGACTTATGTCAAGGAAAACAAGTTTATAATACTAATTAGCTTTCCTTTAGCGACAAGGTCAGTCCTATCGCAATCAGTTAAAAAGTAAAGTCTATGTTCGTTTTCAGGCTCGAAAATATTTGTGTAATTCAGTAGTTATGATGTGGAAGTATGACAGACAGGCAGAGTTCTTTCCGCATTTGTAAGATTAGTAAGTTAGTAAGAATCAGTTAAGTACTTTGTGACACAGATTCTTATAAACAAGTTGATGTCCGAGTAGGTAATTGACGCGGCGCGGGCGCCGGCGTAATTGCTTAATTGATCGCGAAGTGCCCATTCATTAGGCCAAATTACATTAGCGTTATCACCGGTACACTTAGAACTTGGGTAAAAGTATATTTAATGTGTTGGCGGTAATATATTTTCGAATTAAAAATTGGTTTAAGCTCTCGTGTTGCGCAGTAAACTCAGGCTTTTTTAATCTTTGCTATCCAAAGATGTGACTCAACTAGCTTCTTTGATACCATGCCTCTATACTAGGATCTAGGAAATAAGCATCCATCAAATAAGCAGATATATGTACTGTAAAATATTCACATTCTAATATTGATACGGTCATATCCGTTTGCAGAATATTTACTAAAGCCTGGAAAAGTTAGGTGTTACTTGAATTAAAACGTACCGAGTTCGGTAAACTCGTTTGTAGATGCTTAGGTTCAAGTTGAAGACGCACAAGTGTAAGTTCAAGGTCACATCCTGCCCTCTGTGTCCTCTCGCCCTCTGCCCGTCTCAGCTAATTGCCGTGACGGCCAATATTGACTGCACAGAAGCCGCCCAAATCCCTTGTACCGTGCATGCGGCATTTGTGACACGATATTTGTCTCTTAAAGTGAAGCTCAGACATATTATACGAGTACGTATATAAAGCTCTAGCGAAATCTAATGTGAATTTAAATTTGTGTCAACATTACCAATAATACGTAAGTGCCTTAGTATTTTTAAATAAGGTGCTCTGATTGGTACGTCATTTTGGGGCACTACTTTTGACAATGTGTTGAATTATTTCAGAATTTATGTGTTACATTGACCTAAACTACCCAGTTTAAGTAGCGGCCCACATACAAGACTGGCTGAGTGTGTAGTTTTTAAAAACTAAATTAATAAAAAAATATTCATGACTTCCTAGATTGATGTAAGCACACAATTCCCTCATATCAGATATTTACAAGCAGCGTACAACGCATCTAATCGTGTCTGAACGTCATTGTTGATTATTTAACAGGTTCGCATAATATGCTTTTTTTGGTCAGCAGAAATATATAATTTGTCAGCAGGGTTACCTAATTGATCAGCAACTCATCGTCATTATTCCCAGTCTCACTCCATCAGGTCTCAAGTCCTCAGTCGCCGTGGGCCTGTTGACCGCGCACGCCAGCTAATTACCGTGACCGAACTAATATTTGATGTCAATTACTCCGCGGAGATTTTTAATTATTGCCCCGAGGAATGCGGCCCGGCGCTAGGACTAGGAGTGTCTTGATTTAGTACGATGTGCAAACAAAGTTCACACGTTTGGGGTCAAAGAGCTTTTTGTGGTTAGCTTCTAAACATGTTTTAGATTGGCAGCCTACTGTCTAGTGATCTCCTTGCTCAATTAGTGATTAATAAATATTATTATAATCAATACTGTATACTATGTATTATCCCTAAGTAATGTGTTAAAATACACGCGAGTTTAATCAAATTTCATCAAAAAGATGTTACTTCAGTAGATTTTCATTGTTAGTTAGTAATACCATGACTGAAACAAAGTTGAGTTCATTTTTCATGGAACCAAGTTTCAAAATAAGACCACTTAATAGAACTTATATCTAAATATCACACATGAAGTCAAGATCATCGATGGAAGGAGTTTAGCTATAGAGCTTGATGTAGCTCAACTACACTACAGCTTCACTGTAGTGAAAACAAGACAAATTCTCTACATCGCAAGCCTACCAACATAATAGCCAAGTAATAGGTTCCATTCCGGCGCGATTGTCCCACCGCCTTGGACAGTGTCCCGGCCGCCGTCCCATCATGTCGCTACTAATACCGGGACATCTTGTCGCTTGGGACACGGCAATATCTGAATATTCTCTCTCAAACGTGCACTTGCGTCTTAGTGATCTAAGAGAGTATAGGAACAGAAAGTGCATTTTTTTTTCTCTGAGTATAGAACCGTATGCATTGTAATCCTACAGTTGGTTTTAATCTTTATTAGAATAGAAATAGAGTTACTGGGCTAAAATGAAGAATAAATTATTACGTTTCCGTCGCCTAATATCATCTCCTTAGACAGGCTTTTTTGATTCACATTGACTGTTACTTATACGATATTCTTAAGTAGTTTTTAGCTTTGTATAGTTTGTACTTAGCTTGTGTAGTAAACAGGGTAAATGGTTAAATTAGGAAACGTTTAGGAAACGTTATCGGATCTTAGATGATTAAATAATATTATAAGCTCAAAATCTGATGAAAGTTTTGAATAATAATAATTAAACTATTACCATCGACTAATTACAACTTAAATAAATATTAAATTATATTCTCGTTTTAGTATTTTGCAGTGTTCATTAAAGTTACAGGTTATTCATCTTGTAAACACATTGAATACAACATATTTTCAATTAATATCTTACATGACATTATCCTTGTTACCAAATGTATCATCCATTTACAAAAAGCAACCACAAATGAAATAATACATTTCGATATCTCATTTCAAAACTCATTTTAATTAAAAGGGCGTTCATTATGGCGCTATAGTAAATAATTAAGTTAATTAATATATTATGATATGATCGTTAATGGCCTATAAATGGAGCACGACAACTGCTTTACCATTTTAATAAAATAAGAGTCATTTTATTCAATAGTGGACGGGATTGGATAGCACAAGTAGTACCTGGTATCAATGGATTACTCAGTCCTGTTGGATTTAAGGGTTGTGTTCTAGCGTGAGACAAGCTTCTTGATGCGACAAATATAAATTTATTTATTTGGCCGAGTGGTTAAGGTCGTTGCTGACATGCGCGAGGTCGCCAGTTCAAACCCCTCCACTTACCCCTGTGTTTTTTATATGTGGATACCGCGTCTCGGCAAACGTAGTGTAGGACGCCCGCAGGCCAGGTGGTGTGACGATCTGCGCAGGACGGCTGGTAGGAGCTGGATGCGAGTGCCCGAGGATAGAGAGAAGTGGCGTGCATTTGGAGAGGCCTATGTCCAGCAGTGGACAGGTATGGGCTGATGATGATGATGTAGTCGACCAACCCCCACTTTAGGGTAGGCCCGTGCCCCAGCAGTGGGGACGTATAATAGGCTGATGACTTATTTATTTTTTAGATGTACATTTACAGGTTCCTGTAATAACATAATATATAACATTCTTAGAAGCCAGGAATAGCATAGCACTTAAAGTAATCGCAACAAAATCGTTTCTAGGAAGTACCATTTACAAAAGAAGCCTATATAAAAGAACAAATAAATATCTCTCAATCAACCCACATTTTTTAGCGCAGGAGACTCGGTGAAAATAATTTGTGCGCTAAATGAATGGTCCATAAGTAGAAAGTAATGTTAAACTTTAATTCTCTATCAGCAAATACTATACCAGTATTAGTAGAGGCAGGTCCTATCCAAGGGCAAAAAGTTCATTTAGTAGAGATTTCAACACGGTTGTTAGAGCACGTAAAATCGGACACGCTCGCTTGATGACCAATTTGCCGGCGGTGCGGGTTCGATGTTCGGCGCGCACCGCGGCGCAACTAACTTTATTAATTCTAAGACTGGGGGCGCATTGATGTAGGAAGTGGTGTTAGCAGTCATCAGCGGAGTAAACTCGTTCATTTATAACAGCAATTTTATCAGTAGATAACCTATTGGGTAGTACATAACCTACTTTTGTTCTTTTTCGGCTTTTATGATTTATCTTGATCAGAACTTCAAAAATTTAATATACATTTAAGAAGATCCGAAAAAATATATTATCTTCTGCGGCTCGGGGACTAGCCTGTTTACCTAATTTTGTTAGAAAGTTATTAATTAATATTAGAGACCCCTTCTACAACTTAGCAGAGCAAGCATTATTAATATGCACATGAGTTCTTTAAAGTCTTCTTCTACAAAGCAACTTATTGATTAACCATGAATGGTAAGGATACAAACTTACATAAACAAGTCATTATTATACCTAACACTAAAAGAATACTCGTACCGTTAGAAAAAAAAAAACATATTTCCGCCACATGTCCTGCCCTAAGCCTTACAATAGAGATTATAGCGTCATGTTTGCATGTATTAAGTCATCTCACTTCGCTACAGACCTCTATAGACATAATTATACGATGTCACAGTTGTAATAGACCTAGGTTATACTAATCCCTAGGTCTTGTAATCATCTACAGCAATTTATTGGACCCATCAAGTCATGATAGCTAAGTTTAAAAACATTACTTTAACTTGTAATTTTCAAAATTACTTTGATACTTTTTCTATCTCGTGTTTATGAAGACGTGTTAGGCATTTGAAATTACTAAAGACCTTCTACTATAATGCAACTTGCAATATGATGTTAGATAATATTTTTTTCATATAGGTAACTACGTTAAAATAAAATAAGGCGTCCGACCGATTTCGGTCATGACGGCCGATCTCAATTGGGACCAGCCAAGTGCGCAGGACATATTACCGTGCCCAAGTGTGCACGCAAACAAAAGTGCACTCTCTGTTCCCTTATTCTCATAGTTCGGTGAGACGGCAATCCGACATGACCGATGAAAGATCGGTCGCAGGACCACCGGCTTACCGTGTTTTCCGAGGCATAGGCGTGCAATCGTCAACTTCCTAACTCCGTGCTGAGTATTTTTTAGAAAAACTCATTCAAATGTTAATCGAACCCGGACTCGAACCGGATTACTCTCGGTAATTACGCAGCGCTTACTACCAGTAGACCAAAGAGGCAATTACGTTATTAGTCGTCTCGTAACGTAATCAAGACCACACTGTTATGTTTCTGTAACTGGTAATTTCTTTTCGAAACATTCAACATCTCTCTCTTCTTCCTCATCCGTTCAGACACACCTAGCCGACTAAAACCAATAGCAGTTAAAAAACAACACCAAATCAAACATGCTCACTCCCGATTCCCATAGACAAGTTCCCACCATAAACGATTTGCTAACACAATTTGCGCGCTAGCAAGCTTCATATGCAACGGGGAGCTTCAGCTTGTTAGTTTTCCCACAGGAACTGAAACAAGTTTGTAATGTAACGTTATTAGTTGCTGTTCTAATTTTGTGTGAGTAATTGTTGTTATGGACGGCAAATTGTGTGCTCAGTTCATAAACTGAGTAAAAAACGTGTTTTGGTGGAAATGGGCCTTTAATAACAGGTGTAGTACGCATTTAAAAGCGATGAAGACATCTGAATCATAGTGAAATTTAACTAGTATACTGCTATCAAAGGTGCATCTACTGAAAGCTGAATTTTAACTTTTAAGGTGATATAAGACATTGATTGCACTTTCTTAATATTTTTTTTTATTGCAGTCAGAGTCTTTATTAATGTGAAAAATCTTATCTAATGTTATCACGACAATGATGTTATCCGCAACGAAGATTTATTTTTTAATTTGTAGAGTTGTAATAAAATGTTCAGATAGGTTTTTCAGAGATAATTTACTGCATAACAATTTTACAAACATTACACATTTATTTTCACATTTTTTTGGACATGCATCTATCTATATAATATGATAACCGACGGTAACCGACCCACGTTAAATCTTGCATAGGCTATAAGTTTTCCTCTTAGATCATTGGTCAAACATTCCGTGCTAATTATTGACACATTTGATCATCAATGTTGCCTGTAATCAGCGCTAAAAACCATAAAGATAATTCGAACCTTAACTCTACAACATAGAGTCACATTTTGAATAACGTTATTACAAACGAAATTCTTAGAATTATGATGTTTACTTTTACGCCAATGCTAATTATAACCTAGCTCGGCGTGCATATGCGTAAGCATTCGTTTTATTTTCGTAGAAAATTAATTGAATTACAAACAATTAAATTGATAAAGTCACTTACCTTATTCTTGGTAAAACCAACTTCAATGTTTTGTATCAGTCACGGTTAAAAAAAATACGTCAAATATGCCACTGTTGTTACTGATATCCGTAACACAAGTGCTTAAGCAATCTTGTTTTTTCCGTTTTTTTACTAACTAACTTACGATGATAGCTTGGAGTATCCTCGTCATCATCACCGGACTTGCGGGAGCGGATGGCTCTCACCCCTAACTTAAGCAATCGGAATCAGAACAATGTACGTGATGTTGTGTGATATTTATTTATTAATTTCGGCTCTGTCAGTCAATGTACAATTCGCCTAGAGCCCAAAATTATGATTGATAATTTTTTTTTTATTGTATCCATTTGGGATATCTCCGACCCATTTACCGATAAAATCTATTCCGCAGTTTAGACGTGAAAGTGTAACAGACGGGCAGACATACTTGTATACCCATTCATAATACTAGTATTAGTAGAGATTGTCTCTATAACTCAGACCTTTGTTCGCGCAAGTCGCTTGCATTAATTATTGCTAAAGTATCGCTAATTGAGACCCCGCGGTAAGCCTGGCCCGGGACAAAGATTATACACCAGATAAGGCTCTTTAAGATCATATACAATCTGCATTAATGGATGCGAGTTCCGTTCTGTATTTATTTTATTAAAATACAAATCATCATCATCATCAGCCCCAATGCTGGGGCACGGGCCTACCCTAAAGTAGGTAGTCAATCACGTTGGCCCGGTGCAGGTTGGTAGACTACACAACCTTAGAATTTCCACATAGGTGTGCAGGTTTCCTCACGATATTTTCCTTCACCGTTGAAATCGTCGAATAATCGTACAAATGAATTTCAAATTCGAAAGACACAGTGGTACGTGGCGGGGTTTGAACTGGCGACCTCTCGCATGGCAAGCAACAACCTTAACCACTCGGCCGCTTTTTTATACAAATACAAATACATGTATTACCAAAAACAGTTATTTATTTATTTTCACTGCGTTGGAACTTCCTAAAGTTTATATAAATACATCCGTTGGGCTTTTAAAGGTGTTATTCTTCCTTGTGGAGGGCCCTCGTACATTGCGTCTTCACGTGATTCTTCTGACCCAACCTTTCCTTTTTTATCCGGTGAACATCTTATATTATATGCTACACATTTTAACTTTGTTTTCTCTGTGGAGTGACAGACTTCCAATGGAGGCGCGGACTCTCCAATGTCTGACGAAAAGAAGGTAAATGCCAGGCTTAGCTCATGGGCGAAGTGCAATGCCCAGGGGGTCTACCGACTTATACTTAGACACGCTGTACACATAGCATAGCAGCGCATGGGCACCATAATTAGGGCGTTGCTAGCGGTACCCAGGTACAAGCCTGGAAATTACCATTATCTAGTTTTATTTCTCAAGGATGCAATTTTGATGAGCTCGCCCGCAAGTCCGGTGATAATGACGAGGCTACTCCAAGCCATCATCGTATGTCAATTTAGAAAAAAAAAACAGGTCATGGGACTCCGAAGCTAGTCTTGAATTCTGCTCCAACCCTCCCTGTACTTAATTAATTTATCCGGATAATACCATATACGTACCTTCGGTTATCATACTCTTAACATCACTGCCTTGTTGGTCTATTGATAGCAAGCGCTGCGTTAGGACCGAGAGGTCCCCGGTTCGAATCCGGGGTCGGGCAAAATTTGTGTGAGTTTTTCTGTAATGAAATAACTCGGCCCGGAGTTAGGAAGTTGGCGGTTGAACGCCCGTGCCCCGGAAAGCACGTTAAACCGGTGGTTCTGCGCCCGATCTCTCATCGGTCATGTCGGATTGCCGTCTCACCGAATTATGAGAGAAAGGGAATAGAGAGTGCACTTGTGTTTGCCCGCACACTTGTGCACTATAATATGAGATCAGCCAAGTGCGCAGGGCACTTGGCTGATCTCGATTGAAATCGGCTGCCATGGCTGAAATCGGTCGGACGCCTTATTTATCATACTCTTGTAGTGTAATCTTGTATTGTAGAACTATAAACGGTACCATCGGTTATCATATTCTTTGTTCACTAACAGGAGCTGCTAAAGACAATCCCTGAGTTCATGTCTTGGCGGTTTGCAAACACACGCTCAGTTAAGAGGCTTGTAAACAATCAAACATGTACTTTTTCCTTTAAGTTAAAAGAAGTCGTTTATTGTTAAGAGACAATAAACAACGTTGAATCCAGTTATAGTTTGAAGAAACAGAATTTGAGTTTGTATTGACCTCATATATGGACCTAGGTACCTCTTACTATTAGATGGGGAGAGGTCATGTCTGTAATTATTACATATCACTTTTGAAAACCATAAATTACGTAAATTGTCTAGTAACATATTCGACAATAATTCCATAATCACATTCCATAATTAAGATAATAATAACCTTCAATTTCATTCAAGTATTTGTATGAATAGCTTAACTTTTTCTCTCTTATATAGTTTTAAACTGTCATGAAATGTCCGGGTTATTAACAATGTTGTGTTTTTTTAATATCGGGAGTTCATTAAAACAAAACAACAATATCCTCTCTTCTATCAACATACCTTTATAACACGTTTATATTCATTACAATATTTCAAATTGTATGCCAATATAAATCAACATTATTTATGAATATACTATTATTTTCTTTCTTCAATAAACACGCAATTTCAACTTAAGTTTTCCTTATGGCATACCTTTATCTTCTATGTACAACACAGTACGTTAATTCACAAACTTTGCACCGGATCAAAATATAATCTAAACATATTAAAGTCAAATAAATAAACATATAAAAGGTGGTAAATATGTATTTTATTTACATTTACATCCAAAAGAATCGAGATACATACATACACGTTTAATTTATGCGAGTTAATTTTAAATGGCAGATATACTATTAAATGAGTCGAAACGCGGTAACAAATACAATAGGAATAATACATAGCCTGACTGTGAATATAATATAATTCTAATGGTACGCGAAAGTCTTTTAAGATATCCTTCTAGACTTTATTTTTATTTACATCTTAATAGATGATTTATGTAGCAACTTATGCCTTCACTAACAGTTACCATCTCAAATAAGCTTCCATGGAATAGGACACAATACAAGGATAAACACTAATTGTACTTACCAGATAAAGTTATTAAAAAGCTAATAAGTTCTCTCGCAAGAGTCCTGTTACTCCAGCAATACCAATTAGCGATACTTTAGCAATAATCGACGTTAATCTTGTTCTTTGTCCGAGTTGCAGAACAATGGAGTGAGTTATGGCGAAGCCTTTGACTGATGTAAATGAAGTTCAAACAATCCTCGCTCCTACTGTTTGCTGACTAAATGAACAAACTGTCAGCTTGCTTGTAAAATTTAAAAGGTAATATTTATTTTTGCACGGATGAATATTCATAGTCTTGTGTTTTTGTAGTGACACGTTCAGTATCGATAAACTTTGTAGTATTTACTTGTACTTTTTTATGAATTCAATCGCGACAGACAAACAAAAGTAACTCTTTGCATTTATTATAAATCAAAACCAAAATGTAGTTATGTAGGCAATTAACATTCACTTAAAATATCGTCATATAATAACATTCTACCACTGGTTCGGAACGCCGATTCTACCGAGTACTCTACTCTTTTTAAGCAAAAATCATGTCACATATTGTAAATGAGCCAAGTCATACAGTTTGGGTATGTCATAGGTAGTATAATTATTAAGTATTAGCAACTCCAACGAAGTTCCCAGACAGCCATCGCCGCCATGTTTAGTTGAAGATTCGAAAATAACGAAAGAAAAAACAAATGAATGCGGTAGTTCCATTGAAAACGTATACGACCTCCGACGTTCATTAAATACGCCGGTCGACAAAGCGCGCTAATGCCCGGCACACGTCCAGGACGGCAGCTAAAAAAGAAATTATCCTTAATTCAAAATTCAAAATAAATATCCCACCATTCGGATACGAAAAAGGAACCGTCACAAAAGAGATCGGCTCTGGAGAGCCCGGTCAAGGAGTCATTTAAAATATATTGAGTCGGACGACAAAGAATCGATTGTCCAGATGAATATAAACGCGGGGTTTTTCTACGCTGAATTAGTGGAGATTACTTTCGAATAGGGCCTAATAAATCTTTGCTATAGGTGACTTGAGTGTCCATTGATTCTTGAGAGTAGGCGTGATTGTCGAAGGTAATCTTCATAAATTTTATGTGAGGAATCGATAAGTCAAGAGTAAAAGAAAGATGGTTTTGACGCGCGTCCATTTTGCTAACAATCAGTCATTGAAGTCGTTGGTTGCAGCAATTTTGAGTTATGTTCTGCCCGTAATAGATATTATTGTTCGGGTCCTTTGGAAGCGCGATCCTTTATGAGGCATTCTAATCAAAGCTCCTTTGCGAAATGAAAGGAATCGTTGGTGTCGATTCTCTGGTTATTTCGAAATGCGCGTATTGCGCGATGTCAATAACTTCTAAGTGTTGTTTGTGTCAAGCTTTAATGAATAGGCATGGGAAATTAAGCTTTTTATCCTTAAAGCTCCGAGTAGTGTTCCTTTAAAATATAATAAACCGTTAAGTCCTATGCGTTGAGGTAAATTCAGCCATCTAACTTGTAATTACCTAACTGTAGTCTTGCACCCAATAAAGATCAAAACACTTTCATCATACTTAAATGCTAATAATTAAATATGTTTAAATACTCACGTTGGCACTTTGGCCGTCTCCGCTCCATTCAACGACTATTATTGCGTAATTAAGAATCATAAACAAGAGCGGAATAGTTTTTTATTAAGGCTCCTACACACGGACGGATTTGGCGGGAGGGTATTAGCATAAAGTTGTCGGTCTCGGACACCGACAAATGCCCTTATCTCGCGCGCAGAGATTGAGAACACGCGCCTTAATTGGTCATCAATATACGACCTAATAAGCACGTAGAGTTGGCCAGTACCGGTATTCACCGGTATTTTTTAGACTTACAAATAAGATGTGGGAGGTTGTGATAGGGGTCATCTTTAAAGTTTCCCACGATAATAGTCAAGCTGAGTTTATATAAAACAGAAGATCCTGAGCTCATAATAATCTCCACTAGATTAGAAATTATTGTGAGCTCAGAATTCCTGCTAATTTTCCACTATGTCAATGAACTATCAGAGTAGGGAGTAAGTAATGTAAGTAAGTTTCAAATACAATTTCCGCACTTATCTATATTATTTGACATTCTTGCTATATTATGACATCTCGCATATTATTAGGCATTATCATGACATCCCTATCGCACCAGTGACCCACCGCTATCTTCCCAATCCACTGTGGTCATTTATGAAGCTGTAGGAAAAGAGAGAAAAGAATTAAAAGATTCTGTTAGAAAAAGTAACGTAGTGTACACCAAAATACAATAGGTCACAATTTAAATAAAATAATAAACCAAATAGTCTTCATACCTCAATAAGACAAAGTAAACACAAATGAGGAGGTACCTCATAAGATACCGGTACGCGACCGGTATCATCTCTGGCCGGCCTACCGGTCGCCTAATGAAGCTGTAGGCAGAGCGTGGCGCATGTCCGCTAACGAGTCGCCGACACGTCGGAGCCCGCGGGTCGGGCGAGTAGGGCGCGTGCACACTGAGCTAAGTACTGTAACGCTACCATGAGTTTCAAAGTGAAAATCTCGATATCGCCTATGTAAAAAACGTCTATGAAAAAATGTACAGCGCCCCTAGCGGTAACGCTAAGAACTAATCGGTAGTATGAAAAAAACAATTCGATATGTTTTCAACGTACGTAAGTTTTCGATAGCTAACTCATGGTAGCGCTACTATACAACGTAGTTAACGTAACGAGTTAGCTCGCGACTATGTTTTAGGGGTGAGAGCCATCCGCTCCCCCGCAAGTCCGGTGATGATGACGAGGCCACTCCAAGCCATCTTCGTAGGTCAGTTAGGAAAAAAAACAGGACCATGACCATGAAACGTCGGGCAGTTAGTAGCTATGGATATGCTACTTTTTAACCGACGAATATGAAGAGGTTCTCAATTCGTCTATATGTATTTTTTTTGTATTTCCAATTTGTATTTGTTTGTCCAATATCCACCGATATATCCGTCAATTATGCACGGATTACAAAAACTTTTTTTTGCGAAAACCTTAATGTACAATTTTAACTACACAACATCACTTACATTGTTCTGACACAGACTTAAGTAACTTAACACTGGTATTGTGGGTATAAGAATCAAACAATAGTAACTATGCCTATGCAAATGTATTGAACCACTTGAGAGTAGCTATCAGAGGTCACGGACTAGACCGGAAGAAGTGTCTTGCATGTGACCACGAGCTCTATAAAGGACGGGTCTCTAAATAATATTCTAGTAATGTTAAGAATCGTTAGTTCAGTCCGTGAAATTAGCTTCATTTCAAATTAATAGTGTTCGCGCAAATAATTGACAATACTATCGCATGGCATAATATATTAGTATATACTATGCTATGCGATAGTATAGGGTATACTAGTGTATACCCTTTATAGTATACACCCTTTGTCTCTCCCTAGATTATAAGAGACGGCTGCGCAGTAGACCTTGATACAAATACGTCCACCCTAGAAATGGAAACTATCTATATAGATTCCATTCAGTTTTAAATTACTGACAGACAAACAAACGTTCGCATTTATTTTATAAATTTGTCCTGTAGGGCTACCATGAGTTTAAAACTTACGCATTCGATATCGCCTACGTAAATATGTCTATGAAAAACTTGTATAGCGCCGCTGGTGGTTACGCGAAGAACTAAAATCGGCCGTATGAAAAAAAACAACTCGATAGGTTTTTAACGTACGTAAGTTTTCGATAGCCAACTCATGGTAGGCCCTCTGGTGTAAAGCATAAAAAAAGCGAAAGAGAGGTACGTAATGTACGCGAAATAAAATGTATAGTGAAAGTACTCTAGTATACTCGCACCTTTACTAAAGGAAGCAAATGTTAATGAAGATTGTGCCCAGGATTGCTTAATTAAAGTTTATCTTAAATGATTACCTACTAGTTAAGTTAACCGGGGACTTTTTGTATAACTCAACCAATTACAGTATTGGAGATATTCCCGATTGGAGTTAGGCGCAATTTACCTCGGGTTTAGAGCGAGGTATCTTGTATTAGTACGTTTCAACTGCCATTTTGGTATTTATATTGAGCTTTAATTAACGCAGACGAGAGCTTTGGAGCTTTCGATAGTGTAGTGTGGTCGTACGGCGAACGGTTGTTACTTTACGGAAAAAGAATTTGTATCGTTAATTAAAAGTGCCTTTTTTGCTTTATAGACCGGCTTCGGTATTGACTGTTGAGTCATTTATCCTCTTGATGTAATGTGATGTGAGTGAAGTTTGTTCAAAAACATACACATAGACATTTTTCTGAAGATTCTTCATCTTAACAGAGCAGAAACATTAAATACGTAGTAAATACGTGGAAAATGTTGTCTTTTATAACAGTTATTTTACTTATTTCTCCTTCAATTTCCTTCATGAAAAACTAAAACCATAGCAAATACAGTGTAATACAGAGTAATAAAAGAAATACTTTCAATAACCCACTAACGATTATTCGGACCACACGGCACGATTCGATCCGATTTACCGATCGCGGACAATCAATCGATTCACAATCGATGCAACAATCGAATCGAGTTGCTTTGATGAGTTGATTGTAATCGAGAAATGCTTGTAATGCGCCTTTCAAATGTTGTACGTCAATATTTGGAATATTTGACCGGCTTGTATTCGATTTACAATGGATAACGATTTTCACGGGGAAATATCGTTAGTGAAAACGTAAGAGTTCATACTTAGGGGTATTTTTTCACTTACCTATTGGAAGCAATGAATTTTGCCACTTAAAGGTTAATTTTTGTGTTTGTTCCAACACAAGTAACTGGGTAGAGTAAGTATTTCAGAATTACCTAGGTCAGTATAGCAATATAATGCCTAGGTATATACACCGTGAAATTTTAGTGGTTGTTTTCCCGTGGCAGAACGATTTGCCTTCAGTAGTACTATCGAATCATGCAAATTATTCCGCGAAAAAAAAAAATTTTTTTTTTAATTTTCAAAATAATAATTTTCCAACTCGAAAACGAGAGCAGCTATCGTTCCTTTATAAGATGTGACGTAATCAGGTACTACTTGCTGCATGAAATCGATGCTTAAAGCTACAGAAGCTCGACGCCCTTAGTCATAAAGCGGTTCGAACGTGCTTTCGAGTTTCGGTTAAACCTTTCGTAAAACCGGCATTTATTGATTTAAAAAAAAAAGAACTGCACAAATCTATTGTACTACTAAGATAGAATCATTTTACTGCGGGAAAACAACCACTAAAATTTCACGGTGTATAAAGGAAACAATAAATTTCTAGGCATTATTAGATATGTTGTTTGTTGCGGCAAGAGCCGGACCAGTGGAGTCTTAGCGGCGGTATTGTGCGGGCGGAGCGGGTCAGCCCGCCGTCCTGGGAGACCCGTAGAAACGGGGGCCCTTCCGTCCGGCGGACTGGCCAACTCCGACCCGCACAGCTCAATACCAATGCGAGACTCCACGCCTTGTCTCGTTGCGGCCGCAGCAGTGGTCTCCTCTTTAAGCGGGCTTTCAGGGTGAGTGCGACAGGCTCAATATAGTCTATTGTGCCTGTCGACCTCATATTTGGATCTCACTACCGCTTACCATCAGGTGGAGTGAGGTCATCTTGTCAGCTTATTATAAAAAAAAAAAAAAAAAATATGTACTCGTACCAATTAAAGTCCCCAAAATTTTTACTTTAGGTAAAACCTGTGGGATTTTCAGCCAGTCAAAACTATACGGATAAACCATTCCTAAAATTTTTTTGTTTTGCATATTGTACATAGAAAATAAAGAGTTTCCTGATAAAATATTAAGCTTGTTACTATTTCACTCTTCGCGGTATTACCCAGTGTAATTAGTGAATACTCGATTTAATAAATTTATTTACACGTATAAGGAATGTACCGTTATAGTTTACGATTTTTCGGATTTTCCTCGATATATGAATAATTATTTATGGTTCGTTACAAACGAAGGACAACAAGAGAAATCCCGAGGTGTGACGTGTAATAGGCATATTTGCGGTTGTAAGATAAAAAAAACAAACCGCAAAATGTGATAGAAGCTACAGGCAGGTAGCCTTATACATATAATTATACAAATATACATAATATAAGCACGTGCTGCCTAGGTTTGTGTATGTTTTACCTATCATGTTAACATTGGTAATACCCAATCAGCAGTGTATAGTTTAACTAGCTTTCCAAAAATGTGCCATATTTTTGTCTATAAAAAAAACTTAGCTCAAAATTTGGATTTTTTTTATTAAGCCCTTCACAATTTAGGTCCTTAAAAGTAAACTTATTCTATTAAATTAGGTTGCACTTATGTAATTCAGTTGAGTCTCGGAAATCACGTTGAGCTGTTGATCCTACGCTTGATCTCTTACTGATCATGCGTCACAAATAACCGATAGTGAGTAAGTAAGTTAAGTTTTTTTTTCTATTTCTTAGAAATTTGTTTTTTTTTAATATTTCGTAAATAAAAGCTACAGCATTTACGATGCAACCTTTTTTTAAAAACCCGCATTAAATTTTCCGGTCAGTCCCGATCGGATAGATTTATTATTTTTAAATTTGCACCAAAAAGATCGCATTGCAGTTACGGAGTGGCCGTTCATAATTCAAATTGGGGCTAATGGGCTAACGAACCATGGTACGCTGAGTGGCAGGTAGCCGCCTCGCACCAAAAGGCACCGCTAATATGCGTTGCACACTGCAAACTGCACATTTTACCAAGTTGATTCATAAATGGTAGAGTTCCAAGCTGTCTGGGAGCGAATGTACCAAATGGAAGGCAACGGTGTTAGGTTTTGAATTATCTAAGGTTAGCTGCGTCAGTTTGTTCATAAACTTTCATTTCACGCGAATGTGTGCACGCAACACTACGTATTTCCATCAATAATTGAAAATATAATGTTTGTTACCATTTATTTTGTAGATTGTGGAAGGAAATTAAAGAATTGCATTGAGTGGTAGAACTGATATGATTGCGCGCTTTAAAGTCGAGAAACCTATATTATTATCAAAACCTGATTTTCCATATTAGTTAATGATTTTATTTTCCGTTACACATGGTTAACTAAATGTATAAAGTATGTTAATCAGATTCACACAATAGCATTATGAAAAAAAAATTACATCTAACTTCTAGGTTTTCAAAAACCGTTCATCGTTCCGACAATAAAGCAACTTTTATAACTAAAAAGCAAATACACCACATAATACTATGTATACCAATATTTATATCTGTAAACGATAATATATTAAAGTATAAATATCCCTAAATCGCGCACGAGCCGCGCATTTGCGATTGCCGACAACTATAACAAATTGCGAGTTACATTCTGGACTGGTGCCGACGCTATAATGAGAGGCTTTACGAAATACGCCGCCGGGCGAATATTTTTCATCCATTCATGATTTGGAATGTCCCGACAACGGTGTTGTCCGCTTTGGTACCTTTTCATTGGATCATGTTTGATCATTCATAAAAATATAGGTACTTTAATTTGCTATGGTGTCCAAAAGTCATGAAACAGTGTGAGATAAATTCATATCGTATAGGTGCATGCATCTAGTTAATACCACATTCCGCAAATACTAAAATGGTAAATAATGACCGTTTTGATATTGGTTCGTCGACAATGCGTTTTTAAGTTTATGATCAATAATTAATTTTCACTATTATCATGTTTATCTAATGTTTTTAAGACGCTTAGCAATTTGTGCATATTTATATGTGGGTGCATACATTTTTACTCCCGATCATATCGTTAGATAGGTTAATTCAAGTACACAGACCAACATAACACAGTATTGCTTTCTCCAAAACAAATATGTATTATAAATAATCATATCTGGTAAAGCATGTTTTCCACTGGCTCCTATTTTGTGAACTCTTTTTTATTGAGCCTGTTCTGTCCCCCTGCTGGGCAAAGGTCTCCCCTAACTCACTCCAAACCTTTCGATTTTTGGCCAAGGCCCACCGTTTCCTCTTATGGGCATCTCGCCATCTCTTCTTCGACCTTTTTCTTATTCCCGTCATATTTTTTAACTGCCTCGTTGGTCAATTGGTAGCAAGTGCTGCGTTAGGACCGAGAGGTCCCCGGTTCGAATCCGGGGTCGGGCAAAATTTGTGTGAGTTTTTCTGTAATGAAATGACTCAGCCCGGAGTTAGGAAGGTGGCGGTTGAACGCCCGTGCCTCGGAAAGCACGTTAAGCCGGTGGTCCTGCGCCCGATCTCTCATCGGTCATGTCGGATTGCCGTCACACCGAATTATGAGAGTAAGGGAATAGAGAGTGCACTTGTGTTTGCGCGCACACTTGTGCACTATAATATGTCCTGAGCACTTGGCTGATCTCAATTGAGATCGGCCGCCATGGCTGAAATCGGTCGGACGCCTTTTATTTTCATATTTTTTCATAACTTTCATGACGACCAAGACTCACGAGAGAGGAACGACCTGTAAAGTGAGTGGCTTATTCTGGTCTCCAAATATTGCACAATATTTAACACGCTCCGAGTTATTTACGAGTGCGATATTTAATTTCACGACAAAAGGGCCGCTCGCTAACGACCGCCCGGCCCTTTTTGTGTGTTTTGGGGTTCCTAAGTTGGATTGTAGAGGGAACCCTCAAAAAGAGACATTATCATAGAAATATGCAGGTTAACAAAAAAGTATAATATAACCTATATCTAATAGTCTGACAGTGTAAACTGTCTTGTGGGTCATAATGTAAAAATATAATATGTCTGTAACACATTCTGCTTTAATAGCAAATAAAAAAAATATATAGTCAATTGTAGATTTCAAAACCTTTAATCATTACCGCTAACATTTAATGCACGTAGTTTAAAAAATACACATCCCATCCCAAACAATAATCTGATCCTATGGTAAGTAGCTTACACTCTTACGTAACAGATCTCAGAAACAACAACGCTTTACACAAATAAAGTTAAATATATTAATAATACACCCAAACACGGCTCAAACGCCGATATTATGCATATATTGTACCTAAAAAAACATAGGTTAGAACTGTGGATGTGGAACATAGGATGTATTGATACTATGTTTTATTTATTTTAATATTTTCATTAACGACTACGGAACTTTTATGTAGGTATTATTTTATTTACTTGCAGTCTCATGGTAACACATTAGTGGTCACATAAATATTTTAGTACGGAACCCTCACTTACAAAGCATCGTTTGCGCTTGATGTTTTCGTCCAAGCGAGCGTTTTTAATTTCAAAGGGTCTAATCCACAATCTGAGGCAGTTGTTAAGTGATTCTGTTAGATTAATGGCGAGGTAATGATGTGAGGTCTTTAATAATAGTATTTATTTGGAACTAATGAGATTTATTTTGTGCGGTGGCGACGAATATTAAATATCGAACACTTTCTGTCAACACACACTTGGCGCTACATTTTTAGAAGTAAGATCCCACCTTTTAATTTAGTATTACAATCTCAAAGATATATTAGCAAACGTGGAGTTGTATTATTAATTTCCTCTTAGTAAAGATAGGACAACGCCCGCAGGCCAGGTGGTGTGACGATCTGCGCAGGACGGCTGGTAGGAAGTGGCGTGCATTTGGAGAGGCCTATGTCCAGCAGTGGACAGGTATGGGCTGATGATGATGATGATGACAGATAGGAGGAAGAACAACTAAAAATCAATGCTGTCTAAGACATCACCTACAGGCTGAAATACCTAAACATAATGTCAATACCATGTCAAAGAGGTAAGAACTATCCGCTCCCCCGCAAGCTCCAATGACAAGGCTACACCAAGGCATTGTCATATAAATAAACAACAGGAGGCTTAGACAAAGTAACAATATCGAAACGATAACGAAGTTCAAAAAGAACAAAATGTATGGGATTAACTACGTGATTTATCGCGTCTAATGTCAATCCCATACAGTTTATCCTGACCCGCCCTCGCTTCGCTTTGGGTGAATTTCACATAAAAATCATCTTTTTAAATCCTATCCTTTAAAAAAACCGCATCAAAATCCGTTGCTTAGTTTTAAAGATTTAAGCATACATAGGAACAGAGTAAGTGACTTTGTTTTATAATAAGTAGTGTTACCATATCCAATCCATCTATACACGTGGCACCCTACTCCTCCGATCATTAAAAACAACATAATTTCCTTCCAACGCCGATAACTTATCTCACTACAAGAAAACGTGTGAACCAATAAGTCACAGTATGACCCTAGGACCGACAAAAACAATCGTAAACAGGATACTGGCATGGAAGATTAGTCGGCGCGATTGGTCTGAGCCAACTGACCTGTGACCGAGTGGCGCCATGTTTTTTTTTGCCACGTCTGCCATAGACTTGGCCTGGAAGAAATTAGGACAACGTAATTAGGTTTTTTTTTTTTGCTCGAATTCGATAAGGCCCGTTTTGCACTGGAGCGGAGACGCGGACCCAGCGTATTAGATTTTTGGGGATCTGTTGTGGCAGCGTGTTAAATTTTCGGGGATCTGTATCCTAAGGATAAAAATGTGACCCTGTTACTAAGATTTTGGTGTCTCTTTTATATTAACGCAGAATTGAAAACTTTATAAAATTTGAGTTCGATTTTGAATATTGATTCGTTTTCAACTTATAGCAATGATCCAAGGTAAAATTTAAACCTAGTACATACAAAAATGTGTGAATACGATAGCAAACAACATTTTTTCCGATAGATAATAATAATGTAATAATAACTGTTTTTATTTAATTACGTTAAATAGCTTTTAGCAATAAAATTATGTCAATCTATAAATGCGATTTCTAGATTGACATAAACTTGAAGAAGAATGAAGAAGTTGGTTTCTTCCATGATTTAAAATAAACAATTATTGCCTGTGACAGTGATTTTCCGAATCCATCAGTGGAGCGTTGTGAATGAGGGGCCCGGTGTCAACTGAGCAAATGCATAATTAGCATCCAAACACATTTCAATAATTAAGCACAGTACTGCCAAATTCCTGGTATCAACCTCATGTCATGCGAATATCGATCTTAAAAGCTCACAAAAAGCTCCAAAATGGTAAATCAGTCTACATTAATAGAATTTGCTATACAGTGTAGCATTGTGTTGCATCTTGAAACCTGTATTATAAAAAGTGTCATATGTCGTTGCATTACGATTCTTTTTCGCTTGTCGCCCCAATGAATGGCAAGAAGTGCATTCATAAAGTTTTTGTGATTCCGTATTTTTTTGCTGAGTTGTCATATTCGTTATTTATTGCCGGACGATTATCGGCTGCGTATGAAATGCGAAACTGTGCTTGGCGTCTAATGAACCAAAATATTTAAACCGTTTTTGTGGTTTCTTATGACATACTATCTCTGGTTGGGGAGCTACAAATTGGCACTAAAAATATCAAAATTTGAAAGTTTGCCCTCATGAACGTGTAAAACTATACCTACGTCACTGTACTGTTCCTTACCCATCAAATGAACCTCCACATTATTTTATTTAAATATGAAAACCATTAAACTCTACATTTTATAATTAAAGGTTTATGTTAGCGATATTCGTGTAGAATTGCAGGTTGCTAAAATGGAAGGAGATATTTTTAAAAGTTTTCTCACTTATTGAATTGACTTTATTAGTCATAATAGATAGATATCTAATATCATAATTTTGTTACTCAGGTAAGATTACCTGGGTAACAAAATTATGATCAAACACTTCATATTTGTAGAAGGAAAATAAATAAAGGAGCGGAATTCAAAATAGACGATAAGAAGTAGTAAAATCCCGAATCCCTATTAAAAATAACCCAATATTTTATATATTTTTGAACTTTCAATGGCGTTCGGTCTAAATGGGGGTCATTAAAATCAAATCCTGTAACAAATGTTATTACTATCAGCCACACATTGAGTAACACAATCACTAGTGAATATGACCCTTAATGTATGGAAATAAGGAGATTATTGTAAGTTTTTTTTACAACAGTTACATAAGAGAGAGTTATTTGTAATAAATTACGGAATAATTCGGTAGGAGCAACAAATAAATCCTTAATAAGGTGTCGTTAAACTTTATTATTTAGTAACTGACTCCACTTATGTCTATTGTTGATTTTTTTTTATCTCCCGCTCTTTGCACTCGCATCTGTTGTGTGTAGTATACGGTAAAAATGCAGATAAATCAACATAATTATGTCTATTGTTGTTGTTACGTTGCTCGACTGTATTGTCTAGACAACACATTTTACATTATTACAAGACATAATAACATCGTGAGGTTTATTTTTTTTTCTTCCTGTGCTCTCTTTGGGTTTTGAATTAACTTTCTGTGGTGAGCCTTTTTCTTTATTTTAAGAATATTGATATTTTAGACTAAAAATTGCGTAATTCAGTTTTAATCATACACCGTGAAATTTTAGTGGTTGTTTTCCCGCAGTAAAATGATTCTATCTTAGTAGTACAAAAGATGTGTGCAGTTCTTTTTTGGTAAAATCAATAAATGCCGGTTTTACGAAAGGTTTAACCGTAACTCGAAAGCACGTTCGATCCGCTTTATGACTTAGGGTGTAGAGCTTCTTTAGCTTTAAGCATCGATTTCATGCGGCAAGCAGTACCTGAATACGTCACATCTTCAAAAACAACGATAGCTTCTCTCGTTTTCGAGTTGGAAAATTATTATTTTGAAAAATCGAAAAAAAAAAATTTTTTTTTTCGAGGAATAATTTGCATGAGATATTACTAAAGGCAAATCGTTCTGCCACGGGAAAACAACCACTAAAATTTCACGGTGTATATCTTGTAATTGCACAGTATGTATGTATATGCAACCAGCCAATAATGCATTTTTATACGACATATTAAAGGAACATTTTCAAGAGGTTCTGTGACAAATGTGAGGTTTATACAGTTATTTAAAAAAAAGAACTCTAATAAAAAATAAAGGTTCAGTTCATGTTATGGATTTATACAAAAATAAAATATAATCAGAAGTGATAGCAATATCGACACCGAGACATTTTATAATAATCAACACGATTTATCTTAATTCTCGCCATATACTACATCTGGGGACAATATTTCACAGTTTATAGGACAAGACCTATTATGCTACCGTTGAATGCTTACTGTTTGATATCAGTTCGCTCCCGGGTTGAAATATCCTATTTCATAACATCACCCATGTGAGGTTCTATCTCAGTGAGGTCATAAAGAAACAGAAACTACCAGATTGCCAATAACACGATTTTAATTGGTAGCATCGAATAAAAATGTAAACATTCAAGATTCATTAAAACCTTCAAGATTTCATAAGTTTTAATGCGCATGTAACTTAAAAACTTAAAACATAACTAAAATGCTCCGTATTGAATTAAGTTAAAAAAGCTTATTGTATAACGTATATACTATTGTACAATATGACTATGAAAATAATAATTTTTGCAAAAATCAAATCGAGCGCGTTGATGTCTTTTGGGTATTTTATTAGAGACTACGGCGATTGCTCACGAATATTCTAAGTTTTGCCTTACAAAACTGTAACTCAATATCGATTTTACTCAGATTTTTTTTATGTAAATACCGGATTGACTTATGTCTGAGGTTAATACTGAAATTAAATATAAGCATAAGCTTTAAAATATGATTTAAACCTTATGCTTTTTTGTACTTCATTAAAATACTTTTTAAAAACATTGAGATTTTCACGTTTAAAGTGTGTAGGTAAATTATGTTACAGTATCAAAAAAAATTCTGCGATATTTCGAAATACTTATGATAAATCTAAGTTTATTTGTCAGTGAGTGAGTTCATAGAGTTATAGCGTCTCAGTAAAATAGTTCCCCAAAAACTGAGATTCTACAGAAGCCCAAAGGGATTAACAACATATTTTATCCAATTTTGATATACGACTGTGATCTTACAAATTATTGTTTACTTTACTGAACGTTCCGTGTCGCTTAGTAAATTATTATCAACGATTTATGGGTACTTAGTACCGCCGTAAAATATTTATATTGACTTTAGTGGTCTGTGGTTGATTATGGAGTATAAAATCAGTGCAACGTCTGTTTCGAATATACTTATTTATAGAGTCTATCCACAAATGATGGAGAAATCGTTAAAAAAATACACTACAATGAAAGATGAACTCCTAACATACATCCTACTGCTAACAACCTCCTCAAAACTAGAATTTTGGCGATTAAAATAATATTAACTAAAAATAACTACGATAGTTTACATGATTTTACAACATAAATAACAAAATTATTTAACCGCCCACAGTGCACTGATAAAATCATGCAACAATACTCAGAATGAACTAATTACGAACAAAAGCATCAACAAAATACATTCCAACCATACCTACACCACGCCACAGACGTGGGCACAACTTCGAATCTATTTATTTATAAACTACAGCTAATAGTCCACTCTAAATCTATTATCGTACAATCTCGAAATCATTAATAACTAGTTATGAATGACTCCTTAAAATTGTAAAGGATCTCTACATCTGACACCGCGCCGGTTGCTAGAAATGCACACATGCTTGGCAGAGATCTTTTCATCACCATCATTTATCATTAATTCCATCGTTAATCATCGAAATGAGACTTAAAGAGAGAGAAAATGAAGTGATGCTATGTTACACGAGTAAATACGATGGTCTAATGATACAATTAAAGATTAATTGTATTTCAAATTTCACAGTTTGTGAATGGCTAGGTTAGTTTGATTCGGTGTTCGATTGATTTTCGATTCTTGTCACGTGAAAGGAAAGTTCAAATTCGTGTGTGGGTTTTGTAGGCGTCGGCGAGTCTAAGTGATCAGTGTGAAATCTACCGTCTTTTGTTGTTGATTTTGGGCAACTTTCTTTCGTATTATGAATAATGATATTGTGAACTTCATTCAGTGTTGAAAGGGTTAACATCTTGGGTTTCCCTCGAGATTTAGTTTGCACTTTTTTCTATGCTAAATCGATTATCATTGCTGTACACCATTCACAAATTTCACACTCGTTTACGCTATTAAGTAATATTATAGAGTATTGGAGTTAAATGACTTTCAAATTTCAGATAAAGTGCAGGCAAGGCTTTAAAAAAAATTCGGAAAGGGGCAAATTTTTGCAATGAGAAATTATGAATGAGATTTTTTTTGGTTTGTTTAACAAAAGTTTGTAGTTTTTGTATAAATTCGTGGTATTCGTTGGTGTCTGCGTACACTGTATAATTTGACTTTTCACCATTTACTGAATCACAAGGGTAGCCGACAATTTAACTCAAAACAAACATTTTCACAAAATGTATTCACACACACTCATTTATTAGCAATCCGTAATGGCGGTTGACATATTTTAATATCCGCTCCGGCGCGGGTTTGATTCCTGGGGAGGCTGAAACGCGTTTAGTCGGTATTAAATACGATATTTTTCCATATCATTGTTCGGGGGATGTAGTTAGGGGAGAGTTGGATGGAGTTATGCAACATGAGATGGATTGAAATTTGCAAAAATATTATTTTATTTAAACCAAATTTTAATGGTCACGATCTGTGGTCCGTTTTTGGCTATTGCATTGTGACACTCCTAAGTTTTGTCGTCAATATTATTAGAAGGCGAGCCCAAATACTCTATTGCCGTGTTTGTGATAGGAGAGAGTAAGACAAACAATAGACCCATCCACCCGCATCCCCTGTAAATGGCACATATTAATATAAATTATTAATTCATAAATAATTTCAAAATATTTTAGTTTATAAGTCAGTAAATCTATAAACTTACTTTCCTTTTCCTAATTGAATAAAGATATTTTCTTTTATTTGTTGTTTTAATGCTATTAAAGCTCAATGTAAATTTTAAAAATTGAGAAAATTTTCAAAATTTTAAAGGTCAACAACAAGTAACCTAAGTTTTGCTACAATAACACTAGTCCTGTACTGTATGCCACCATCCCACTAACACCCAGATAAGCCGCGGTCTCACATCGGCTCTGCAGAGGGGCCCAGGTTCATAATGCATTTGTCATAAACTCGTAGATATCATATCGCTTTATGCTACCGAGGGGAACTATGATTTTTCTTAATTTCCGCTTGCTGTAAATCTGAGGTTTAGTAGACGTGATTAAAAGTTAAGTTGGTGATTTGCATGATCGTAATGGTCAGATAATTATTTTAGTATGAAATCGTGAACATATTGCGTTTCTCTTATTATGGTCCAAGATCCCAGAGCTGCCAGACATCACTTATTTTCTAATGGACGAAATATATACGATTGAGTAGTGGTGGGGTGTACTATCATCATATGACTAGTTGCTACCTTGACCAGACGGCCATTTTTCAGATATCAACCAATCAAGGTACATAGAAACACTGCTCACCTCACTTAAATTCTGATGGCTGATTTTAACATATATTTCACACAATATCATTAAAAATCAGGATTCATTACTCCCAGACACATGCGGTCGGCGGTTTTACCTTACAGACGCTTTAAAGCTATGAAAAAAATTTTACTTTTACTTATTTTCTGATGCTTGATTTTTATATATGTTATTCAAACAACTAAAAAGTGCTCATCTGACCGCAATAATTATAGAATTGTACCTTACAAACTATTTTATTAGAAAAACTTAACTAAATTCAATTTTAAAAAAAATCTAAAACAGTTGGGTCTGGTGAATGTTTGGCCCCTTGGATCGGTCTGTCCGTTTGCAAAACGTTTTAAAATAGTTGTTTGAATAATATATATAAAAATCAAGCATCACAAAATAATTAAAATTAAGTAAAAGTAAAATTTTTTTCATAGCTTTAAAGCGTCTGTAAGGTAAAACCGCCGACCGCATGTGTCTGGGAGTAATAAAACCTGATTTTTAATGATATTGTGTGAAATATATGTTAAAATCAGCCATCAGAATTTAAGTGAGGTGAGCAGTGTTTCTATGTACCTTGATTGGTTGATATCTGAAAAATGGCCGTCTGGTCAAGGTAGCAACTAATCATATGATGATAGTACACCCCACCACTACTCAATCGTATATATTTTGTCCATTAGAAAATAAGTGATGTCTGGCGGCTCTGGGATCTTCCTCTTAGTCCAAGTCTACTTCATCATTATATGGTAGCTTTCCTTCCTCGACTCTTCGCGAGAAAACACAACATTAAACATTACTCCCTTATAGAAAAGTTGGTTAAGAGGTAATTTCTAAGTGTAACTAGACTATCTGGTAGGCAGACAGAATTACTTTCGCATTTAGAATATTCATAAGGACTATTTCATTTATTTGCGGGAGACCATTCCGATGCCATTTTATCACAGTGTTTTTTAAAAATACAAATATGTTTATTGCTTACAAGAAAATGCACAAATATATTTGATTTTATGGAAATCAGATAATTTCGCAGGAGATTCTTAAGCGTAGACGTAGCCACGTTTACCCAATAACTCAATCAGACAATTTTATTTATTTATTTATTTTGTTGATTCAAAATCCACAGCTCTCAAATAAAAATTTCATCAAGAAAGTACATACCAGCCGTCAGCATCCAACTATCGAAACGCCGACCGGAGGGGTCGGCACAGTGGTACGATTCAATAAATTCACTTGCGCCGTAATTGTCGAATCATTCACTCTACATTTGTCCTTTAGCCATTATTTATTCGAATCAGTGTGCGGGCCGGGGTTACCAGGGGCGATAAAGTGGCCTGTAATGGCTTTAATGCTTAACGTTCGGGGCCCGGTGGACCCAATTGAGTTTGTTTTTCGACGTATGTTTCGTTGCGTTTCGTTTAGGGTTATCCGAATTGGGGGCGATTTTGGACGGTTAATTTTTTTTTGATGTGTCATCTGGAATATTGTGTTTATCAACGTGAGTGTATATCCATATAGATACATGGTTTAATGGATGTGATTGATTTTTATGAGAGATGGAACACTGTTGAATAGGATATAAGAATAGTATTGTTTTAGGAAGTTTATTTTTAGACAAATCATTATTTGAAGAAAATCAAGCGTACAGGAGGGGAGGCCTATGTCCAGCAGTGGACTGTAATGGGCTGATGATGATGATGATGATGAAGCGTACAGGATAGAAAGTGCGACATTAAAACATAATACTGTGTACATGCATTTAGGATCGCTCACATATTGGTCAGTACGTTAGCTAATACTTGAAATTAATTTGTGCTTTCAGAAACAAATGCATTCCGTTTCTGAAAGGACAAATAATTTTTTTTTATTGATAAAATAAATTAAACAATGGCTGATTATACAAATTAAGCCTCATAGATTACCGTTCTCTTTGATATTAATAAATAAGTTTACATTAGACTTATCGAAGTGACATAATTTTTATAACTAACTGCTTTTTTGATTGGATAAATAAATTCGCTTTTCATGAAGTTATTTTAACAGATTTTGTTACTTGATTAACTATAGTTAATACCTAATTAGCACACATCGGAAACCGTATAAACAGGCGATAAGAAAATAATTGGTCCAGGAAAAATGGTCTCGAACCATACTAATTAGTAATCAACGTTGTTAAATATTCGTAATTAGTACTTTTGTCCTGTTTGTGCACCGACACGGAATATTTTAGGGTCCAAAGGAATGACTAAATAAAATGAAGGACTATAGGTCCTTCATTTTATAGCTTTATTTACAAGTGTAGCACGACACATGCACTGAAAAACCGTATTGTGTCAACTTACCCAATAAAAAAACACTTTTTTTGTTTTGAAAGAATGAAACGTTATTTGTTCGGCATTCACACATAGTCTCACAAATAAAAATACAATATCATTTAAAACTAGACGTTTAAAAGTTTGATAAATTTAAAATTTTATAAAATTCGCATTCATGACTAGACGTTTTACTGTGCCTGTGCCTATCAATATCAAAGTCTATTAATAATTATTATTATTGTCAAAGGTACTAGGTTCATTATGTAACAAACGATGTTTTTTTTTTGTAAAATTGCTTCCAATAACTATGACAGTTCCGAATACAGAAAAAAGTTGTTTGGAAGTCGGTTGATCTGTTATTTCCATTTTGAATGGAACGTGTATACGGAACTCTTATCATCCACTGAAACGCTGTCTTGCCCAAATTATAAAATTATATTCGGTACGCTTAGTACCTAACGATTTAATTACTTACTAACGAGCCCGGATAATAGTTTTGCTCAAAAACAGGAAAACGGAAAGAAAAATATCGTAGATATTGATATCGCCAGGAAAACTGATATCGTCATCGGATGGGGTTTTCTTTGTGGTTCTTTATTTATTTGTTGCAAGTGGCGCCAAGAATATAATAAATTACTGAAATTATTAACCATTAGCGGCCGCCTGCGACTTCGTCCGCGTTGAATAGTAACTTTTGTAATAGTAAATTTATTAAAATAGCCCTGTAAAATTGGCTATGTATTAGTAAAAGTCCGGTCGAAATTGGTACAGCCGTTTCGGAGATTAGCGGGAACAAACAGACAGACGCACAAACAGAAAAAAATGTTTTTAGTTATGTTATTCGTACCCGATATAAATTCATCCAATCCATTCATCCATCACATAGTAAAAAGTCGTTACTTTAATATTACAAACAGACACTTCAATTTTATTTAGTTGTATAGATAACACGACTCTACATTTATCTAATCCAATTTCAAATGGCACACAACGAAACACATTCGCACATCGCCGTTCGGAAACATATCGAGAGATCGGCGGCGCGCCGTGAATGATTGTTTAATGTACCAGAAGTGAGCAAATTCGTTTTTAAACGGCTATCAGCCGGTCATTAAAAGCGGAATGATGCGCTCGCCGAACGCACTCCATGTAATGTCATTTTAGTTGTGGGGCGACCATAGTTTGTTTTGAATTTTGAAACTTTTTTTCTTCTCACATTGTAGTTAATGAGTAAATTTAGACACATTACTGTCATTTTTATATAGACAATTTTGTTCAGATTTCAGAGCAGAAGTGCTTTTACTGTTTTTCTTTTGGTGTGTGCACCACATTAACTATGTTATGTAAGTGAATATAGAGTGATGGTAGAGAATAGCTATGTGATATATTTGAACATGTGAAACTTTATTATAGGTATTGAGTTTTTTTTTGGTATTTTGCTAGTCCTGTAGTACAATCCTGGCTAGCATAGGCATAGCTTCATATTTGATTCCTTAATAAAAAGCAATTTTTCAAATGCTCTTTCCCGTTCAAATGTCCAAGCTCACGCTTAAATCATAGTCACCACCAAACCATTATGTGCTATTAGTATATTAAGTACTCTGAATAACATTCGCTAACAATAGAGCAACGTTTGTCACGGGCACAAAAGGCCAAGGACCGATTGTGTTTGGACATCTGGGGTCCGGGGTACCCACGCTAAACGGGGACACCCTGGTTATTGCAACTTTTTAAATCTGCGCTGTCAGCCGGAATGCGGTCAAGGCGTATTTATCATACAGCCCTTGAAAGGAGTCTATTAAAGTATAATGAGGTTTTATGTAGAATTTTTCTAGAATTGTTGACGGTTATATTTTTTTTGGATTCTGCTTGCTCATGAATTTGTCGAAACGAATCAAATTGATCTTTAAGGCAACACAAAGGTAGAACATGCACTGAAGGTACTTATAAGAATGCTATTGTTCTAACCTTGTATCATAGTTTCCAATCGACAGGAAAATATTATCTTACGTACTTACAACTTCAGATGAATCTGAATCCCAAATATATGTATAACCGACAATTCAGATAAAAGCTTTAATTCAGAAGACATTACCTACAACCATTTATAATATAAATGAATCGAACACCCACTTACCAAACAAAAACTGACTTACTTGGGATAATCGACTAATCCTATCACCGAACCAATTTATAAACTTGTTGATCGCAACTGAACAACAAGCAGCATTAAATTTGAACAGTCATAATCACATGAGCACTTTAAACACCCTCCTCTAATCAAAGAGCCAGTATATCTTGAGCTCTACCATCACCCTGTTAAAGCCAAATCCCCAACAGTCATTGGCTCATTGGGGCTCTAAATGAACTGGGCGTAGGGTAAAACGCCCTGTCGGGAGCCTATTAAGTGATGGGTAATTTAGGAATACATAAAGTACATAATAGGCCCTTTAACTTGCAGCTTAATGAGGTGAGAACGGGAGCGTTTACCCTGTTCCGAGTTAGCGGGCAGTTACTCCGATAATTCAATGCTTGTTTATGTTTGTGTTTGATTTGGATATTACGTTAACTTCGGTGGAAAAGAGGTTCGGATGTCGTGTACCTTAGAGTTATCCATGTATTGTTTAACTAGTATATACGTATTAATACGTAATATTAGTTACTTTAGTAATAATAAATAATAATAATGTACATCCTAGATGACAAAAGTAAAATCACATACCTAGTTCGTAGAGGATTGGTAGAGTGCGAAATCAATAGATTTAAAATTTTTCGTACATTATTTACAATAATAAAAAAATCATGAATAAATGAATAAATAAAATTATACACAAATTGTTGAAATTCAGTCGAGTAAAATGTTTTATCATGTCATGTCTTTTATCTCATAATTAAACCATGTGAAAGGACCAAATATATGGAAAACTAGTAAGATAAAAAATCCTTTTGATATCAAACGATGCCGCAAACGAATTAAATAGCATCCACGCTTGTCACAAACTCCAGCTACGACAAAAACCATGCAAAGAGTTAAACACAATATTTTTTACAGTGAGCAGATGTCCGCCATGATTTTATTACGATTTAATGCCATAAATAATTTGATTAGTCTCGTATTTATCAACATAAAACCATCGGATGGAAAAACGTCAACCATTCAAATCCCCTTCATTCACTTTGAATGGGATCCATTGATCCCATACAAGTATTAAGAAGCCACTAATGTTATCTTGATATCCTAAGAAAGACATCATTTTTGGGCATAACAACATTACCGTTTCTATCGAGTTTGAAGACGCTATGCTAAATTCAACTGTTTGCAAATTGCTATAAGAGTCAATGTGTGTTACACGACAAAGCAATGGTATCAAGACGGTTATAATTTTATTGTTGTTTATCGCGTTTTTTTTGTTGCAAAGTTTTTGTGTGGATTTGAAAAGGTGTTCATATACAAAGCTGATTTTTTGCTGAGCTCAGCACGCGTTTCGATTGAGCACTTCCAAAGTGTTAAAGCTGCCTCGGATTGTCATGTAGCCTTTTGTGCAAATATTTACGGAACACCATTTTTTCCGCGCAGAACACTATAAAATACACTTCGATGACTTTAATATAAAAGTCATAAAACTTTAATTTTAAAAAGATACTCGCACACATTTAGAAACTAATTTGTGTTACATTTTATTACGAATGCATAGGTTGTTATTATTCCTTTTAATGCTTTAATGGAATTCTGATAATAAGGAAATATCTTCTCGAGCAATTTCAATTATAAATGCGATTATTTCATTGTTTATTAATAGTATTATTGTATACTAATTGGATAATTAACAATGAAATAACATTTGCATTTTTTTCTTTATTTTATGATCAATTAACTGGATTCAACAATAATTTCTATGAAATTGTTTGACATAAAAATGTAATAAATAAAACTTATGTTCAGTCAGACTTAGTTCTAGGAATATTGTAAACGGGTTTTATAGAATCGCGTGGCATAAAATTACAAATTGCGTAGTACCGTTTTTGTTTATGTTAATGAAAATTATAATAACAATGTGAAATATATCTTGAATTGTTTAAATATAACAGTGGTTATTATGCGAAAAGATATAACTTACACACAATTCATTTTAATCATTTATAAAAAAGTCGAAGTGTTAACTAGCACGTTGACTGTAATCGAAAAACATAAGTAGGAATATTTTTTGTAAGTGTTCTGTACACTATTAATAAATAATAGACATACATTTTTACATTCCACTCGTATCTAGTATTAGTAACTGGTCGAGTCCATCGCATTGAGAAACAATATCATCTCTAACACTATCTCTACCTTTAAAAATATTATTGATTACCGAGAGTAATTTTATAGTAAGTATAAGGTATTGTATATTATAACCATATTATAAGTGTTAACAGCTACTTAACTGGTAGTCTAAATGATTGGAAATATCCATTCAAAGGGACCACACACGTAGTGCATACTGGCACACACACTAAAAGGCGTTAATGCGAAAAGATCACACTATTCCATTTTTGAAAGTCAAACAAACGAATGGCGCTTAAAACGCCATAATCTCCGCTAGGTGGCGCCCCCGTTATTTGAATTTCTCTATTCAAAATTGTTACACGTTCTTTGTTCGGAAAATATTTGCTCTGCGTTTAATACGGCCAGTGTTGTGAGAGCCGGGTGGTATGAGCAGTTTTATATACTTTTTTTTTATTTTGGTAAAGTCTGTGATTTTGTAAAAGAACAAGGCGTGTTGTTATGTTCTTTAGGTATAATAATAATGCTTTTCATATTGTAACGTGCCTACAATACAGTTTTTTTCATTTCGAATAGTACAGTAACATTCTGATGAGAGTTGTCTACTATGGGCATCAACTACGTACCTTTACAATATTTCTACATTTCGAATATGCATTAGACCTTCTTCAAATCAAGTCAAATCCAATTACATATTATGTGTAAGAATGAACATACTTGTACATAATATGGGATTGAAATCTCAATATATCGAATATGAAAACTTTTACTTATCGTCTTACTCGGCTTAAATGTAAGTCTTGTATACCAAGATGATAACCTACTACAAATCTAATAAACAAACACCAAACGACGTCTTCCTAAAGTCGTGCAACCTATTTGAGCACCGCTAAGTTTTAAGCTCTATAAACTCCAAACGCATCCTTTGCAGGCGGAAAAACTCGAAAGCTCCGTTTAGACTGGCCCTGTGATGACGTGCTTAAGTGGGAGCCCGATGTTTGCTTGTTTTAGGATGTTTATTTTCGGCCCAACACGACTGCGTTTAACAAAGTGGCCGTTTTTTGCTCACGATCGTCTGTTGTTTCGTTTGTAATTAAGTGGACAGTGGACAAACAGCATTTAAAGATCTGTTTTTAGAAAGTCCGTGAGGGTTGTTTAGATATTTTAATTAAATTTTAAGATGTTTCGTATTTTAGCTACCTTCGTAATCAACTATTTGACTACCGTTAGATATAACAGACTTGATTTAAGATATTGATGCTGTAAAATATTTCAGGCATTATGTAACACATACATAGAGCATTGTAAATGTGGTTAAGGTATGTATGTGATGTTCAATTCATATAAAGATTATTGAGCGACCATTTGGCCATTTACCGTCACAGTAAATAAACACAACATATTCGTAATCATTTCAAATATAGTTTATGATATAAGAAATACAAACGAGTAGTCGACCATTTATTCTTACATAACTAATTTATCTTCAAAATACGATAAAAGAGTAATTTATTACACAATATCGCAACAATAGCACTTTATTCAACAACATAACTACTAGCCACAGAAGAATATAATGACCATTAACCACAATCGCTGCAAAACTCATATCTGCTAATGAATAGAAATAAAAACATAATGAATCATTACAGCTCGTTTTTATTCGCTAATTCAAGGAAAAAATTAAAATGAAGCTGTGGAGATGATAAATTGGAAAAATAAAACGCTCCCGGCGAAATTAAACAGGCCTCCACCCCACTGGATGGCATAATTTCGGAATGGCACCCCCAACCCGCTGTGTAGGGGTGTCAATGTCAGATAACATATTTTTTTCTTTAGGATTAGCTAACGTAAAAGGTTTTTGTTTATTGGCATATTTAAGGCTCTGTAGGTGAATGTCTTTGTTGCTATAAAAAAAACGAAAATGGGAATACAGAAAGCAAGGTTAAAAGTGTGCTGATTTCGTAACCGTTTTAATGATTATTTACACAATAGTGATAAATAAATTACTGTGATTGTCAACGGTGATTGCTCATTATGATTTTGATTATATTTAGAAAAATATACATTTTTAAGGATATCTTTCTGTGTAGCTCAATCAGTAATCCCAGATTGTGTAGATTTGCGTCCTCATCCACAAATAGCAAGTATGTGTTATGAAATATCAATTTGTGATTCGTATCGATTTAAACTTCGAATAGCAATCAATGCCCACTCCAAGGACAATGAAAATCGTTGTTTTTTTTCAGAGTCCAACCAGCCCTAGCCAGTTAGAAGGTTATTTCGCTCTCGTCACCAATTTTCCCGCGCAAACGGCTCGCGTTATTGTAATTTAGCCGTCGCCCCACCCGCATTGTGACCGAATCGCGGGGAAACGTTTCAAATAATCATTTTGTCATTTACTGTTTCTTATTGAAATAAGTTGGTATAACTACCTCTTTATTTTTGTTAATTTACACCTTAGGTAAGGGATAATTAACTACTCATCTGTGAATACACTTCTAGCAAATGTTCTGTAGACAAGAGCAAAAGTAACGATCTTAATAATCGAGTACATTTTTCATTACTTGTATTGTTTGTATAAAACACAATTCAAACATTACAAAATAGTATTTACATTCTGTGTTAGCGAAATGACAGCATTTCCTAAACTGCGCCAAGAGAGAATAAAATGTTCATTACACCTAACGATCGCACAGCTTAGTTTTAAAAACCAGACACAAAAAGCTATTTAAAAAACATACAGAGACAAAAGAATAAAACGCATACAGCCAGCCATCGTCGAAAACGCGACGTTCACATTAGCACAAACAACTGCAGTGGGCACGATGGAACGACATCCTATCCTATGGGCGGTGAGAAAAAAAAGAAAAATTCCCGCCAACTGAAAACTCATTTCGCGGGGAGTAATGGCCGCTCGCGTCCACCCCCGCTCACTATCGTCCCCACTTTTTAATAAAAAAATAAAATCGGTCAAGACTGAATCGCTCTCACTGCCGATGGTTCATTACTTTTTAAGTTTGTAATAGATACTCTTGCGAATTATGCTGTTCGCGTCTTCAGAGTTGTAGAGACCTTATGTTTTTTTTTTATTTCATATATTAAGTCATTGAAAAGCCAATACTAAACAGTAAGCTTGTTTCCGCTTTCTTTTCGTTCTGGACTAGGTCTCTACAATATTTTTTCACTGCATTACTCAATACTTTTTCGGATTCCGATTAATGTACACGTTTCAGTGAGGACTTCAATCCAAACACTACAGGGATGAGAGCCATCCGCTCCCCGCAAAGTGATGATGACAAGGCTACTCCAAGACCCAACGTAGACAGTTTTTTAACCTGTCATCACATTGGAATGAAGCGGCCTGCAAACCTGTCCATTGCTTTCTATCTATGTCTAGGATTTGCTAGTTCTTTGAAAGCAGTAATAAATCAGTTCTTTAGAAAAGAAATAAACGGTTCCTTTGATACGGTGATCTTTTCCGATTTGATATGATATGCTGTGACCCGAAGACACCGCTACAGAACTCCAGTCAGACCCCTCTTACCTGCACTAACGACCCCTAAACCGTTTCATCTGTGCTAAATTGTCGACGCCTCTCGAGAATATGAAAGTCGTTATTTAAAAAGATTGCCCTTTCGCGTATTATTTCGGTATAAATTCAAGTTAAGCGCGTGCCCTGTGGAGTTTTCGCGAAAATGTCGTATCACACCGCTTATTGCTTCTAAGGATTTGAGGGTGTAACCGTTCTGATATATTTTATGCAGATAACAAGGCGGTATGTTTAATTAAAAAAATGTCGGCGATTATTGAGAGCGCTTCAGGTTTTATGGCGACGCTGGCTATGTACCTTAATACTTATTTGAGGGTTTGATTTTGGGAGATAAGATGGAGATGGAGGTTTTGAATTGGCGTTATGATTATGAAGATATTCTCCAGTGATAAAAAGACATACCTACATTGTTGTATCATCAAATTCATACATACTACATTAGTTCTTGTCGATGGGCTAGATTTTAACGCTACCTACATGAATTCATTAAGCGTAGATCAATCGTAAGATAGTCTATTTCATAAGATTTTTCACGGACAAGTTTGGAAATACATGAAATGATAGAAATAAGACAAACAGAGATAGGATAGGATAAGAAGGTTTAACATTGGTTAAACAATTGCAAAATCAAATTAATTTTGAGCACTTTTCCACACATCAAAATCATAATGTCTCAAATTCACTCATTAATTCAACAGTGAAACCAGGAAATTAATATCGAAAACGCCAAATATTTCTCACCAAAATAAACTGTGCTATTGTTACCAAAATCTCAGTCCCAGTAAGCCCCGGCACACAACATCGTCATTACACTCTTTCAATTAAGCCTCAGTAATCCCACTGTGCGATTAAATTACATTAATTGGCTAGGGGACGTGCATACACCCCTAATAAAAAATCCGCAATACACCTTAACGTTTACGCAATAGAGTTGAATATTGAGTGTTTGAAATTTGGGGTAAGGATCGTCCTTTGTTAATATTTGCGAATTGACATCAATTTTGAGACTGCTCCTCCCTTACGCACGGGATTTCGAGCTTTGTTTCTTGGCAGTTAGGGGTTTGTTTGGTTTGTGTGAAGAGGGTCGATACGGAAACCTCCCAATGATGCACAAAGAGATCGTAGATATGAAGTTAATGCGATTAACTCGGTGCCAAGTGACGTGACGCTAATGACGCTGTTGTGATCTTGCTAGCGACTGCTAACAAGTAGATCTGTTTTTAATAGGGATCCAAAAAACGCTTTGATCGTTTGTTGAGTTTAAACGATTGATGAAATAGGTAAGTACTTTTGTAGATTGAGACAATCATAAACACTAACAATTATTTCGTCAAATGGATACAAGTTATTATTATAACCTACTAGTGGCCGCCCGCGACTCTGTCCGCGTATTAATGGGGGGGACGTACTATGGGAGAACGTTGACGGGTGAATGTTCCGTCAACGTTCTCCCATAGTACGTCCCCCCCCCCCAATAATTTTCATGGGGGTCGTATTTTGAAAAAAAAGTATCGCTGGTGTCTCTCCGGAGTGCCAGCTACCTCCATTTTATAAAAATCGACAAACACGTGAAAATTCTCCCATACAAATAATCTATCCATAAACCTATATTCTTCTTATTCTTACGTTATACCTACCATTATATCTACTTGCCTGGCCTATCTACAATACCTTTCTACATAAAAATGGCCGCTACAGAATAATAATAATATGATGTTGACGTTTATTCTGCTAACGAGCCAGTCCACATTTAATAGGGGCTTAAAAACGCTTCAATCCTCTTTATATTCAAACGATTGATACAATCTTTGTAACAGGATATTGCGATTGTTTGTTTAGGTTTTTCAACATTGATTATTAGGGAAATGAAAGAATACAATGTAAAAAGGATATTTGTTTTATATTATTGATTTTCATTATCGTTATTTTAGCGTATTTTCAAAATCCAAAGTGACTTTTTATATGTTACAGTTGCCAAGTCTTACCATTAAATAAAAATAATAACGTTATTATTATTGCATTAAAAAATATAGTACTTACTAACGTTAATTCATAAGTGATATAACTTCATATGAGTTTTTATTGAAATAAAATATTTGAATTGAATTGAATATGGCTAGTAAAGATATTTTGAACCACGTACCATAAGTAAAATACGATCTTCAAAATAGTCCGCAAATGAAAGACCATTCTGTACCTAGCTTGTAATGTCCCACTGATGGGCTAAAGCTTAACTTGCTTCAAGTCTCCTAATCTATTATATGCCTAAAGATGGCGAGTTTAGTTCAAACCAAACTGGCTCTATGGTAGAGACCGTCGCGCCATCTCTTTACAGGGTTTGTTCTTGGCCGGCGACAGTTCGGTTGCCACTCGGTGAACAATCAGCTTGTTTTTATTGCGTATAACAAAATTATATGTCATGTGTATTGTATATTATACCTAATAACTATACTTAATACATACCATACCTGCTGGCTTAATGTGTTAGAATGTTCGTCTGTTCGCCAAGTTTTGAAAGTTTTAGGTTCGAATAATCGAGTCGCAAAAAACGCAGTTTAATTTTCTCATATCCTAAATTTTTTCAATTTATATTAATATTTTTATAGTAAGTATCGTCTCCTTATTTATCATGCAATCCATTATTGGATACAATAAACATTTTCTATTATTTATTACCAAATAAGTTAGTTCCCATAATTTACATGCGCTCATTGGTAATTCTATAGATTACATAAGACCCTTTAGTACGAGTTCGACTAATGCCCAATCGAAACTAATCATGTTCCCGATGGTTTTCACGCAGGTAATGTCCACAATAAGAATCTGATTATAATTTATGGACGAAGGATTGTTGTCAAACATTGTTAGTTCGCTTTAATATCGTGACTTTACCACACACAACAAGTGTGACAAGTACACATTATCACTTCAAATAAAATCTGTTTAATACTTATTTAACTAAAACCTAACAAAATTTGTTATTATTAGAAATTGAAGGTAACTACCTATTTAATTCGTAGATAACACACATAACATCTATATTTAAAAGTAAACAAAACTACCCAATAATTTCTACTTAGTTAGGTATCTTTATTATTTTAAGTAAATAAATGTGTATAAGGTATATACCTTATAGTTATGTAAGTAAAATATGAAATGACGGGTTTATTGTTATTGTTTCACTTATTCGCAATAATAAGTTAGGTATCTTATTTCATAAGACTCTACATTAATCGGGGACAAAGGGGTAAAATGATCCGATTTTCATATTCGATACTTTTAATTATTTTATAATACCAAACCAAGTTACATTGTATAACTATACGAGATATTCTTTGAATACTACTACTTGATCAATAACTTATCAATCAGTTATACAAAAATTTACCTACGTTTTATTTTTCTTGCAAAATTTATGAATGCTTATATGATACGAGTAATATGTTTTTGTCTCATTGATTTATATACATTATTAATTTCATTTCAATCTCAAAGAACATCATTATTAAAAAAAATCAAGTAAATCTGTAAACATGTAGCAATGCGCACGGAAACATTTTCAGTTTCGTATGAAGTGCGAAAAGGACCAATCGCAGCGTCAAAGCGCTACATCTACTGCATGCAAGCAATAACAATTGCGAATCAATAAAACACCCTAAACGACCAACGCTCCTATAAATACGCGCCCAATCTATCGACGACTACGCGACACTAGACCAGAACGCAGCAAAATTAATTCATTGAACCAGCAATCCCACTTCCCGAACTGTCAAACGGCGACACGTTCAGAAACCACCTCCGTCATAAACACCTCAAACATGGCCGGCACGCCCGAGATGTATTAATGAGACAATGAGACATTAGCTCGCTACAAAATGCCTCCGCGTTCGCGAATAATTAAATCGTAAAGTCCCTTCTACGCCCGCCTACAGCACCGTCTATTTACTCCTTTTTCATTCAACACAATAGCCACTGCAATCTGACAATCTTAGCTTCGATATGTCATTTTATCACTTAAACGACCTCCTCAATAACGACCGTGTGCGATAAAGAATAAGATTCAAATTGGAAGTCAATAAGAGTACAGTATAAGGCGTATTCCGCAGAGACTATTAATTTGAGCGCGACGGACCCCGCCTACTCAATATCGCGTTTACACACATGTCGGATTGTATCGCCGTCTCGCTCTCGCCGCGCCGGTTATTAAAATTCCTCGCTCGGTAGCTGCGTCTCTCTCGGAGAGGAGAGGCGGGACAGGCCGCGGTCGCCCCAATACTGGCGCGATTTCCACGCGAAACTCACGCGACCACGTTTCCGAACGCATTCGCGGACCGCGCGAAACCATTTTGAATTTGGAAGCGTACAAAACTGTGTTCACAATTTGTGATAATCTGTGACTTTAGTGCAGACTGGGAGTGTTAATAAAATTCTGATTCGATTATCGGACGCAAATTAAATTAACGACTTCGCTACCGCTAATGGAAAAGTCGAAGGCTTTATTGCGAAAATGTATGTGCCGGCATTAACAACTGTGTAATCTGGACTTACAAATATTCAACATACGTGCAGTTTAAAAAAAAAACAAACATAAAAAAGGATGTCATCATAAAAAAAACCCAATTTTCAAATCAGAGGAATAGATTTATCGCTCACAATTAAAAAAAATCCGATGTCGTTGTAAATGGAAACTGACTGGCTGATTAGCGAGCGTATTTGAATATTTTGAAATGCAGAGCAGATGAAATGAAGACCTCGCTCGAATGCGAGCGGGCGGAGACCGCCGAGACCGGCGGGAAGGGCCGGATCTCCTTCAGCGTCGACTCCTTGCTGGGGAGCAAGAACGACGCGCCGGCTAAGGATCCGGAGACAAACAGCAATGATGCGGAGAGCACTGACGCGGCGCCAGACTCGGACGACAGTGACGTCGACATTGAGGATGTCGAGTCGAACGCTGATGAGAGGGATGAGAGGGATCCGTCTAATGAGGGCGAGGAGATTGAGAGTAGAAGCGGCGTGGTGGTGCCTCAGCCATTGCTTCCGCGGTTGTACCAGGGGCCCGCGCCGCCGCCAGCGTGGCCCTTCGGAGCGTTCCCGTGGATGGCACCCAACCCTATGTTTAGGACCGGATCGCCCAATAGTAAGTAGCTCTAATAAAAACAAAAACAACACTAGATCTCATACGTTTTTAATGCGGAAGTTTAATAGATGCATCAAAATAAAGAACATGATCTATCGATCCTTCTTTATTAACGAAATAAAATCTCACAACATCACGTACATTGTTCTGATTCTGAGCTAAGTGCTAAATACTTGTTTAACCATTTGCATTATTGAACACTAATATACAAAAAAAAATTACACACACAAACAGATAAAAAAATAATGTTTCTCCCGGGAAACACCAGAGTTCCTTTGACCCGATGTTCATTTCCGGGTGGGAATCGAACCTACGATTCTTGATCTATCGAAACAAATACACCATCGAGCCAGTCAAAAGAACATTATATCTAAGTTCCCTTTATATTGTTATCAAAATCAAAAACACATACAACTCGTTTCAATAACTCATTCAAATTCCATCTATCTTCTTTTTGTTGATGTTAGGTCAAGAAATGTGAACAGAGGTCTAAATAAGGTATTTATAAGGTTTTTTAAATCCAATGTTTGGATGTTATAAAGACCACATTTACGGACTCTTTCTCTCGAAATTAAAATGTGGAATTGATCACTGGTAGCGATAATGTCACCTATATTGTACTTGTTATAATATAACTTCTCTGAAATTGCTGTTTTTGTTATATTATATTTATTCGTCCGCGTTTTTACCCGTTTTTCACAAATTTCCCTCTGTTTCTTTGATCCTATTGGTAGCGTGATTTTATATTATAAAGCCTTCCTCTAAAAATAGTCTATCCAACACAAAATATTTTTTCAATTCGAACCAGTAGTTCCTGAGATTAGCGCGTTCAAACAAACAAACAAACTCTTCATCATCATTATCATCATCAGCCCATTTCTCAGCATTATAATATTAGTGCGACTATGACCCGCCCTCGCTTCGCTTCGGTTAATTATACATAAAAACCTTACTCCTTTATCTATTAAAAAAACCGCATCAATATCTGTAGCGCAGTTTTAAAGATTTGAACGCACATTGTTTTATACTATGTAGTGATTATGTGCGAAAATATATATTTAACTCTCTATCTAAGCTTTTCTATCATGCATAATCCTTGCTTTTACTCCACTTTCATTCTTTTTGTACTAAATAGATTTCTAGTTTTTATCTAATATCTTTATTGAATACCAGATTAGTACCACCCATATAAAAACTAAAAGAAAGGTTGAAATTACCTCAAATATAAGCCCGAAGTTCAATTTATAGCAAAATTAAAAACTTTGGTAAATAATGACAATGTGTACTATTTATAAAAAGATGACATTAATGTGAATACATAAATTTTCACTATCTCTCCAAATAAAACGTCTAGGTATTTGTTAACTATGAAATGTCCTACGAATATAATTATCCTACCTAAAACTCACAACTTTCATGAATAACTATTTTTATTCATATTAGATTTAATTACAATTCTATTGAGTAAATGAAGATATTATGTAAATAAGTATTCCATTCTATTCCTAATTTAGGATTCTATTATGTATTGCGTAAGTTTTATAATCATCAATTAACTATTGAAATTCGTACAAATCTATTTTTAAATCAATTACCAAATATACATTTGTATTGTATAAATTTTATATTTATGAGATACATGCTGGTGGAATAATATACCATATTATACAAACGTAGTGACCCGCCCTCCATTCACTTCGGGTATATTTTAGGTACTTGAAAAACTTGCTCTTGAGTCCAAGCACTATCTATAGATAAAATCCACATCAAAATCTGTCCATTGTTTTAAATATTTAAGCAAACATAGGGACTCGGTATGTGACTTTATTTTATACTATGTTGTAATATAGAATAACTGTCGATAGTATAAATATTTGTTTATTCATGATGAATTGAACAATAAACAATGGATTAAAACAGCAACAGTAATCGTTATTTTTTACATTCATAATCACAGCAAGTTTACAAACAGGTTTTAGAAAATATTTTTTATCAAATCGGTACCAAGAAGAAAATCTTTTTTTTTGCCCATATGTGACGCATGTCTGTGGGGAGTAAGATGATCCATAAAATAAAGAATGACTAGCAAAAGAAGTGATGTATAGATACCTAAATTGAATACCTAATGGGTACTATTAAGATAGTAGGTACTACACGCAGGTAGGTATTGCACACAGTTACATACTACATATTCATAATTAAATAACAAATAATATAAGTAATATGTTTTCATCAGGATTAGATAGTTAGTAGACACTTAGATTGTTATATCTAATTCATAATAATTTTATTGTTACGGTACGATAAATAATGTACCTATTATTTTACTAATCTACTGTTCTCTTCCTAATATTCTCCCCGCATACATTATTTTTTTATCATAAGAGTCCTAAGTACTATAGGCTTCTACATAAAATTAATTTAAGGTACTCGTACAATATAGGTATGAAGTTTTACCTGTAAATACGAATATAATAAATATAGTACACAAATACTGTGTGTGAAAGAAACCTGTAAACAGACTTTAAAAATCAGTATCAGCGTATAAGTTATTTATTCGCGATTAATCGCAAGCCGCAAGTCTGTGGCAGCCAGCGCACAAATGTCAGCTAATTACTTGCTCATTTGTAGCTCGTCATGACAATAAAAACCACCTAATTGGTATGCATCTACATATTAACTCTGTGTCATAGGTCACTGCGTTCTTTGTATGCAAAACGGTTTTTTTCGTCTGCCGTTTCTTCCGGTCCTAGACTAAATTTAGTATCGCCAAGTTTAAATTATGATAGTTAGAAACGTTAGTGGATTTAATAAGGAGGATTTATGTAAGGGGGATGGGACGATGGGATTGTTTCTTTACCATGTATTTATGTGCTTTATAACTTCCTTAGTTGGTCTACTGGTGGTAGACACCGTATAAAGACCTCTTGTATGCAATATGCTAACTTCAAGGCCCTTCTTCGAAATATACACCTCAAAAAATACACATACTTAATTGTACGTTTTCATTACATTACATTTGAATTCCGGCTTAGTTCTATCTAGGATGTTTGGGAGTACGTAACATTTGTATTTCTTCCGTGTTCGAGTGTGTTAGTTAAAATTTCAATACATTGTTTAAATAGCTACTCGGTCGTTGGTTCTTATATTCGTAACATGAGTGTTTATGCAACAAAAATCTGAAATTATATTAAGTTCAATACTTTTAATTTGATAGGCATTTTTTTAAATAAATATTTACTTCCTATTTTTTTATTTGTTGTTTTAATGCTATTAAAGCTCAATGTAAATTTAAAATTTGAAAAAAATCAGTCCCCGTTCAGGCGGGGTCATGAATGCGAATTTTTTCAAGTTTTAAATTTACTTACTTCCTAATTATGAAATAAGTAATCCGCCATTTTGTATCGTTAGCCATCTCGGATTTACAATGATATCGAATGTATTAAATTGCACCAAAACTAAAGTTACAAAATTTCATATCAACCCTTCAACAGAATGAAGGTCAAATTCAATTAATAGCTTTGACTCATAGCAAACAAATAGGTCAGCTAACTAAAACCGTTTAAAAATACATTAATGTTATTCCGTATTCCGTATTCTTTTGTTTTTATTTTCCTTATAAGTAGTTAATGACTACTACATTGACCGATACCGAAATCACAGTTTGAAGTCATATAATTAATTATTTAGTTACATTCATGAAAAGCAAGTGTAAGATATTTAGTATTTTATTTTATTTTAAACAAAATTTTGTAGTCCACGTGCTTTGAGTTCATATTTTTTAACAAAAAAAAATTCACACATTCACGTTGTTCTTTTACGGTCCAACCGTGAACCCAATTAGCAATTTTTAATTAACCGCTTTTTCTGAGCCTTCTAGTGTTAACGCTAGGGTTTTGTTAATTATTGTTTTGATAAACGATGCGTCGTCACCGCCTGATTAATGATTCGTTGTATCGATTGGAACCTCTAACGGTCGGTATGCGTCGTGTTTTGAACAGATGTCATCATTAGCTTCAGCTATGGTAGATTCTTTTCTTGGTAACGTAGAGAAATCTATTCGAAGACGAAGAAAGTGGGATACCTACGCAAAAAATATAATTTCAATTGGCTCGATGTTGGCCAGTTGCCGTAAGGTCGATCCCCATTTAGAACGAATATTTAATTATTGAATATCGATATTTGTCCCCTATGGGTTTATTGTTATTTATTAATCAATGTATATTTCTTATTCACGTGGTGATTAGGACCTTTTTGTAACCCGGTGAAAGGTGCGCAACCTTCACCCTGAGAGGGGGTACTCTCCGGGTGGTGTGTCGGTCTCCCCAGCGACTGGCGAAGAGATGGTAAATGCCAAACGCGTCTCCTGGGCGAAATGCAATGCCCTCAGCTCTTCCGACTAAAACACTGCGGTGCACCTCATCGCCTTGACGGATTCGTGATTCTTCGACTTAGCCCTTAGCTCACTACGCCACCGGAGGACTGCCTAGCGGGATCCTCACAACTCCCCCCCTTCCCCTTTCTTCTAGGTATATGTATGTGCCTGACACCCATAGTACAAGACCCGGTTAGTTTTGGGCTAGGTGACCATATGTGGAAATGTCCCAACAATTATTTATTTATTTATTACGCACAGATATGATACACCTGCAGTAGACGATTTAAAAAATGGCTGGAAAATAGAAGATAACTCATTGTATTACGGTATGTTTTTCCATTCAACGATTAGGCTTAAAATGTAATTTCCTAAGAAAAATATCATTCTCGTTGTTTATCCAAGTGAGAATATTAAACTAAACCTTTATATTTTTTAAATACGCGTAAAAAATAATAACACGTTTAGTTGACACTGACGAATAACAATTCGATAACAACAATCCTACAATTTTATGTTCAATTCCGTACAAAGTTTAAATTAAATCAAAAGTAACATTTTTATGGCCTATTCACATGGCCCGTTTCATTCTAAATCGAACACTATCGAAGCGTATTAAATATTTGTTATTCATAACAATAAAAGGAGGCCGGTATCTAATCGATTAGCTGCGCACATCGATCATAATAATCGATAAAAGGATCGGATCAAACCGTGGCGGCTGTGTTTGTGGTAATTATTTGATTGGGTAACACATACGTAATGAAATTAAATTATCGGAGAGATATGGGTGATGCTTGCTTATTGAATTAGCTTCTGTACAATATAGGCATGATATATTATAATAACAAAACCAATCAGACCTTTATTATCTAAATATGTACATTTATTTGCTTGGAATCTTCAATAGGTATGTAGAGGCTAGTGCTGTGTGTTCTTAAGTGGGAATTAGCTAGAGCTTGAATTAATAGAATCGAATAAATTTATCTAAATTTAGAATTAAATGCAATGTTTTGTTCGTCATGTTTATGAATATTTCAGCTCATAGTATGCTGGACAACGACATGTATATTATTTTGTAAGGAACCAAGATCTAAGACCGATGGCCGAGTGGATAAGGTCGTTGCTTGCCATGCCAGAGGTCGCCAGTTTAAACCCCGCCACGTACCAAAGTGATTTTGAAATTTGAAATTCATATGTAGGATTATTTGACGCTTTAACGGTGAAGGAAAACATCGTGAGAAAACCCACATACCTAAGAAAAAAATCTTAGGTTGTGTAGTCAACCAAACCGCACATGGCCAACGTGGTTGACTAAGGCCTTAACGCCCTAATTTTGGCCCGTGCCCCAGCATGATGATGCAGACCTAAGACCAACCATCTCATTTAAAGTTGCATGATCTCTAAATCGTTGGGTTCAGTCAATGTGTCATTTTTGACCAGATCGACTGACTCGTCTTGTCACATATTTTTTTTAATATTGTGTGAAAACTGCGTTATTAACTCAGTCTGTCTGCTTAGATGTCACGCTTTTACCCTATAACTACTGAACCGATTTAAATGATATTCGGCTCACAGATTATGGTTATAAAGTAGAGCTTCAGAAAACACATTGAGTACTTTTTAAAAGAGTACATACATACATACACACACAAAGTACACTATACATATTGAGAAATATTTTATGCGATACTAGTTACCCGCCCTCGCTTCACTTCAGGTGAATTTACATAAAAACCTTCCTCTTGAACCTCTCTATCTATTAAAAAAACCGCATCAAAATCCGTTGCGTAGTTTTAAAGATATAAGCATCAGAGGGATATAGGGCCAGAGCAAGTTTCTTTGTTTTATATGTACTATGTAGTGAAACAAGCGCAATCGCAGGCAGAAATCTTGTAAAAAACTGATATAACTTAATATGTTACTTTTTTAGGCGTCCCGTGTAACTCTAACGACTCTACGACAAAAATATTACTGCTAAAAAGGACATTAAAAAAGATCAAAATAATATAATGGGGAATTAATCAAAAATCATATCCGGACGGAACCGCGTATGAAAGGCTAGTTCACAGAGCAACTGTTAATGAAACTATAAACACCCTATCAAGACGCTGAGCGATTTTCATTAAATTGGCCAACAATCAGGGCCCTATCGAATCGTATGGACCGTGACCGGCCGATATTTGTGCCAATTATTTGATTGAGCCGACCAATGGAATGGCGGAGCGATATCGACTTAGCTCGCGGATCCGACACGGCCAAGCCAGTTTGAACCTTATGAACAAGTGAAGTATTAAAGATTGTCGTTGCTGGACGCAAGGCTACTTTTACAGTGTTTTGTTTAAGGCTTTATTGAAAAAAAAACTTAATGCTCGATTGGACTGGTCAGGTTTGAATGGGAACTAGGGCCAAGATTGGGTAATAAATAAATAAATATCACACAACATCACGTACATTGATCTGATCCAATAATATAATAGTGAAAAACCACAATGGTAAACCACTAGTAAACTTAAGTATGTAAATGACACACCCAGACACGGAACAAACTCCAACGTAGGTACATCACACAAATAAATGCCCCGAGCGGTAATCGGGGTAAGACTGATTTTGATTTACTGCTCCAATCTAGTCAGGCTTTTTTTAAGTTGGTGGGATTCGAACTCTTGCGCTTGAGACAGAGGCACTATCCAACGCGCCATCTAGCCAGTCAATTGGTCATGTTACAAGAGTAAATATTAAGGGTAAAACCTGCAAGCCAGGCCGTGGAAGGTGCGGCTGACAATCAGCACCACAACTGAATAGCAGTCATCAGTGCTCATTTTTTTTTTATAATAGTCAAACAAGATGACCTCACTCCACCTGATGGTAAGCAGTAGTGAGATCAAAATATGAGGTCGACAGGCACAATACATCATATTGAGCCTGTCGCACTCACCCTGAAGGCCTGCTTAAATGCCGTTTCACGCCCCGTCTGAAGAGCCCGGGATCATAGGAGGGAGGGAAGACATGAGCTGGAAGGGCACTGCTGATCTGTGGTCAAAGCTGAACAATCTTAGACTACTCGACTTATACCCCATATTTGCCTACAACAAATGTTACATTACTCTACTTTTAACTGGTTTAAAGTACTTTTACTGTTTATGGGCTTATTAACGCAACTTTCCATTATTCCTAGGCTTTTTTGTCGTAAACTTAGTAAGTACGTAATTAAAAAAAACTCGACGCAATCTAGTAGAGTTCACAGAAAAATGCAAAGCCCATTCTTACCCTATCAACAGCATTTCTTACTTTTTTTACTCGTTTTGCACGCAATGTCGCAAAAAGTACAGTCTATATAGACCTATATGACGTTTCAAATTGCACTTTTCCTATTTAAACGGGCTGCTTTTGTGATTAATAATCAATTAAACGTTACGCTCTAACTGATGTTTCACTGATCCGATAAAATATCTTTTTCTATGTACTTACTTGGTATTAATAAATTAATTAGTTCTCGGGAATACTTGCTTATATTTAATTTAAAAACGCCAACAGCAACTTATTGATAGAGATGCCCTTCACTAGTATGTAATTTATAATTCACATACAATAGTGTCCCTTACTGAATGTTATCCAAGGTCCATCATCTAATATCAGTTTGGAACGAATTAAGTATTGTAGTGCAAGTTTGTGAGCAAACATTAAACATTTGTGCTTTGCCAGGCATTTGAATGAACTCAAGTAGCATCCTTCTCTTCACAAATAAGTCGAAGGCAAAGTAAAAACATTTTTAAAAGCTGCATCGGCCACAGAAATTGCTTAAAAATCCATAAAAAAATATAATTTGGAAGTCAGAAACATTTTAATATATTTTTTCCCAGTTAGCGAAAAACGTCAGTGACTACGTGAATCGACATTGCACTGTCGAAGCTCAGGCAAAAGCTAACACCACTTATAATTCCAGGATCTACCATCGATACCTACCAACACTGTACAAGTACATAGAACCATGGAATCCTGTTTCCACCATCTGTCACAGAGTGTGCCAGTAAATCATGGCACAACGTCGATCTAACGAGTTACATGACTTTTGATCGTATATTTCATCCGATGTCGGGCAAAAAATGTATTGAAAATTATTGATTAACTGTTGAAGCTTGTTAGGCGGAATGTTGTACGCATCCTAAGCATTATAGCAATAATCAATTGAATTAAGGTTCTATTACAAAGAATGAAGTTTTATAAAGTACCTATACTCCTATATCTACTCTCGTCAGACTTTTTGTAGGACCAATAGTCGGGCCGATTTTTCTTCCGATGATTTTGTGACCATATGATATTTGACCTGCTTGTGGTAGGACGTATGAGTTGCACCATTACAATCAGTACGTTTCATTTTTCTTCTACGAAAATCCGTCACCGATTATCGGTCGCGAGTGGGCAGAAAATTTACATTTCGCAACCACGTTCGGAACTAACCGACCCCACTTAGCGTGGGACAAGGGCAGGAGAATGATGATGATGACGATGAACGTGCGGAACACAAAGCAAAATTCAGTTAAATAAATCCATTATCTATGTATAATATGTATTTATGTAAGTATAAGTCTACTGAATTTGTGCTGACCAACGTTATTATTAGTAGAATTAAAAAAAAGAAAATAATTTATACAATCTATCTTATTAGTCATCATCATCATCATCAACTATTGCTGGGGCACGGGCCTGCCCTAAACTAGGGTAGTAAGGCCACAGTCAACCACGCTGGCCATGTGCGGGTTGGTTGACTACACAACCTAAGAATTTCTTCGTAGGTGTGCAAGTTTCCTCACGGTGTAGATGATTTGTTTATTAGTAAATAGATATATTGTTTCAAGTAATATTTATTTTTACTTGTAAAAATAAAATATAAAAATGTAAAAATGAAACAATTAGAAAGCTTCCAATTGACGTAGCCAGTAGCATTTTTCAATTCGCATTATTCCCTAGCAAATGGGCAAAAAGCCATGCCCGTACCGTTAGCCACTCGAGCTCACATAGCTCCAATAATAGATACACACATTAATAAGAGTTCTTTTAAACCTCTTTGATGTATTGTCGTGAGTAATATCCAACGTTTTGTTTTTCGGTACTAAGACTATAACGATTCGCGTGTACAAAATGTCGGGCAAATAGTGACCCTAAGTAAAAGAAACTATAGCAGACTCTATGGCCATATAATGGCTATATTTATCTTTACCTACTCGTATTACAAATACTAAAGAAACGACCAATTGAGAACCTTTCCTTTTTTTAAGCTGAAAAAGATTTTTGGTATACAGGGTCTGAGAAACAAAAACAATATTTTAATCGACTGCGCTATAAGGGATAAATACAGAGAAATAATCGATTCTTTCACGTGGACAAAGTCACGGGTGAAAAGCTATGGATTAAAGGTTGTATGATAATGCTAAGGATTAAAGGATCGCCAAGTGCGAGATAGATTTGTTAAAAGACATACCTAAACAACGTCAAAGACAAAACGGATTGTAAACTAAATGCATTATTATATGTATTTGAAAAACTTATGAAAACCTCAGAAGCCGTGTTTTTCCCAAGGATATTTGAAAGTTTATCACACACAAGTTTCCACGGCGAACTATAAACGGCCATTTTAAATCATTCAAATATTTGCAATCAAACGACTTAATAATGTGCTCAATAAACTAGATATAAAACAGCCAATAAATCTGCTAATTGCTGTCTTAGTTAATTCAACGATAAACTGCGATACGTAGTGTAGGTTAGGTATCTAGGTGCTCTATTGGTTAGATAGTTAGTAGGAAAAAAGTAACTGTTAAGCCTAAATGCGAATATCGGAACGGTGTAATTCACAACCCATACTAAGTATTCAGGCGAAAAGGATAGAATATTATCATCGGTCTATTTGGCCAGTTTTTTTTTCCAACTGACTTGGTGGCTGACGATGGTGGCTTGGAGTACCCTCGTCATCATCACCGGACTTGCGGGGGAGCAGATGGCTGTCACGCCTGCTGGTCCCTTGTTCAAGGCCCAGATCCGGGAAAATTTGTGTGTGTTTTCCAGTTACAAAATGACTCTTCAGTCGGTTTGCACTCTCACCGAACTATAAGAGAAGAAAATAAGATAACAATCGGCCGCCATGGCTGAAATCGGCCAGTCACTTCCCTTTTCTTATAACGTCCATATTCAGCATATGACAAGGCTTACCTCATACTCTTTGATCTTTTACGAGAGCCTCTTTATATGTACATTGTAGGCCATTTTAGATCACAGAGAAAATGCGCAAGAGCACGTTTGCCTCACCGACCGCTGACCGCTGATAGATTGTCCAGGGAGCTTTGATTTGACATACATACATACATAAAATCACGCCTTTCTCCCAGAGCGGTAGGCAGAGATCACTTCCAGCGATCCACTTTTCACCTCTGTGGGTAACGTGACGTGACGGGTTGTGGACCACGTCGCCGTCATTTTGCCTTGTGCATTGTTTTAACAAGGTCATTGCGTTCCCACGAGTAGCAAGGATATATGACGGGGGAAGGAAAAGGGGAGGAAGGATACTATCGCCTCGGATGATTTGGACTGAGTCGATAGTAGCTCGAGGAGCCGGGGTCGCTTACCCGTATACCGTTCACCAACCACCGGACAGATAGTTGTGACTGGTGTCCCCTGACTTGCTTTGATTTGAAAGTCACATAAATAACCTTGGTTCCTATTTTCTTCAGGAATTTTCTTTCTCTCGATTTTTCTGAGCTTTTATTTATACTATCAATTATGCCAATTTGCGTGGCATGCTACAGTAAAGTGTAAAAAATACCTCTCTCCAAAAATTATCAATTAGTCCTGCAAACTTAGCGCTATTACCAGCTATTTGACTACTTATAACCCAGAGTTATGCTTAAAACTCATAGCTTAGAGGAAATTGCATAATATCTTCGTGCAACTCAATATTTTTTTCACCTATAAATTGCATAAATACATATAAACGGTCGCGCAGAAAATGTCCACGCATTTTCCCACGCGACCAAGCCCAGTTCTCACAAATTTCTGGAATATTTTCGATTTAGTACTTAGACTAATAGCCGATCTAGATTCCTTTCGTCCTGGATCGGTTACGTGGCATCCGTAATTGGATTGGCGTACTGGCATTTTTTATATCGATGCAAGATTATGGAGACGAAAAGTTGATATGCTTTAAAAAAACTATGCCGATATTAATCTAGTTTGGGGAATTTGGGGGCAATTATTAGGAATTTTCAATGCTGGTTTATGTTACACAAGCCACGTTTACCTAACGTGCAATAGATAGCTTAGTAATTGTAACATTAATGTTCATAGAGGAATCCACAAACATTTAACTGATGTATAATGTTGACTTTCTGTTTATGTACAACTGATACAAGAAAAGTTCAACGACCAATACACACATATGTTCTCAGTTAAAATAATAACGTTGTAACTCAGCAAGGATATGAATAATTCGCCTCGGATACCAAAATAATTTTAGAAATTGCGCCCGAATCCTGAATTTTTTGCTTTTATTTTTAAAGTTAAGAGCAACTAATATAAAGTCTCGCTAAACTTAAAATGGACACCGAGAAATTTTACTGGTAAGAAATAAAAAAAAAGATATAAAAGGTGTTATAGGTAATAAACCCTATCCGTGTTTCTCTGTGCATGTACTACTTACAATTTAACAAGGAAATAACAAACCAAACCTTACAACGTAGTTAATATTATTCAGATAAAATACAATTAACTCCGAATAGCAAACAAAAAGGCAGTCAATTAATTTTTATCATCGCCTATTTAAATTTCGGAGTTGCCAATTGAATATCCGAAATAACATCGCGCACTACACCTTTCGCCGAAAACGCTCATTTCTGTAGTTATTTATTAACACTTAATAGGCTCGGTATCACCACCATTGCGGAGAACAGAAAAAGCATTAAAAACGGTATGCGAATTGTGCCCAAATTGGGTAGGCGCGGGTATATTAAATAAATAATTACACATTTGTCAGATGGTCCTAAAAAGCGGAGTGTACGGCGGTGGCGTCCATATTTGGGCCGGCATGTCTGCGACGGAGGGCAGGTGACCAATTACTGGAGCTTGCAAAAAGCTCTCTGGACAAATTGTGAAATTGTAAGAGCTGGGCGGCTAGCGGCTGACCTATAGCGGGGTCGGCAATGGCGTCTTCTGGACGCGTCAAACAATTTAACGTCCATCTCTTTGGAGCTTTGAAAGTTGTAGCAGTAGTTTTGCTTATTGAACTACTACATTTTTCGCAAATATTATGTACTGCGTACATTTAAAAAGCTCACACCTTTATGGAAATCCATTGATACTTTAAATATAACTCATTTTATGGATTAAACTCGCTTGTATTACTAAAGATGACAAGTCATCATTCAGTCGGTCATTTAATCTAGCCCGTGACCACGAGCGCTGTAAAGAGCTCGAAACATCGGGTCTCTAAATATGTTTAATAAAATATTAACAGCCGAATTGAGAACCTTCTCCTTTTTTGAAATCGGTTAAAAATAACAATGCACGCGAGTTTAATCCGTAAAATTTGTTTTATTTCAAATGTGTAGTGTTCGCGCAAATGATAATAGATAAACTATCCATCGATAAGTCAACGAATGTAAAAAGATAAAAAAATTACAAATTTATTAGATGTCCACGTCCCATGGCACCTAAATTACCAGATGGAACATGAACATTATTTTAAACAATCTGCCAGCCACCACTTCAATTTTTTTTAATAGTTTGTGTAGATAGGTACTCGTAGCTATGCGTCAATCATCATCATCATTCTCCTGCCCTTGTCCCACACTAAGTGGGGTCGGCGCAACATGTATATTTCTTCCACTCGGGCCTGTCATTCGTCATATACAAATGTGTCAATATTATAAAAAAATAATGTGTACATGAATAGAAATGTAACGACAAGTAATAAAAATTGATACTTCAGTCATTACGTTCTGTACCTAACTCTACCTTCCTCGTTTCCATACAGTAAATAATAGGATTGCAGTAGAAACATTGCGCCAACGAAGACACTATATTCCCAACTATCATTAGAGCTTTACGACGCTTGGGGACAGGGATTATTCTAATGAAATACACCTTTGAAGCCTATAAAAGTTGGCAATTTTCGCTCCAACGCCACCTTTCATACTCCACCAACATTCTGGGAACACTTTTTATGTCTTCATTAACTCTGGGCTATAAAAGTGCTACTACTCCCAGCCAGAACCAGTGATTAACAAACAATAATACAGTAATAAATTACAATTAATATTTTCTGAATAAACAATTTCATCCATAGTGGTCATTTTATGGCCGCATTCGGATATTTTATGCTTGTATATTGAAATAATTAGCGAATGGACGCGTTGCTTATCTCAATTTAGTGATGTGCTTAGTCGACAATCGATGAGCGGTTAATGCTAATCGAATAGCGCGTTATTCGTATTTAATTATTGTATTAGTTGGCTTATTACCTGGGCTCAGCTTCTGATCATGTTTCCCGATAAAATAATTGAGAATTGCATTTGATTTTTATCTCTACCAAACCGTTTTGCTTGGAATTCTATTTAACGCTTTATTAATATTTCATAAAGCCTGTAAAGATATAATCAATATAATAATTTGTTATGGATTCATTATGATAATAACTGGATACATGTAAAGTTAAAAATATCTACAAATTATGATCACATTCAGACATTTGTCAAGAGTAATTTTGTTAAAAACTCATTACTTACTATGGGTCTACAAACGATAAAAGGAATAGAATATGCAATACATAGCTACTTACAGTCCTACGTTTCGACTGGGTTTCACCAATCATAGTCGTGTGGGACCAGTGTGCAATTAGTTTTTAATGTAATGGTACGTGAAACTCGCGAAAGTAAAGTAAAGATCTAAAATCGTAAGGAAGTCATCCTGCTTTCAAAGCTTTTTTTATATTAAAGAGACTTATATTAACTTGACTTATCTATGGCGCTAAAAGACTCATATTCGTATTTAGAACTACTATGTGACTAGAGTCACGGTAAATTTGTGCGAGTTTTAAGAAGATTCTCAGCCCAATATATAATTTTAAACTGTCATGGTTACACACATTAGAAAAATGAAAATGTCCGGGTTATTATTTACCATGTTACAGTTTGCACGCCTATGCCTCCATTGCCTGCACGTTAAACTGGTGGTCCCGAGCCCGATCTCTGATCGGCCAACTCGGATTGCCCACTCACCGAATCAAGTGAAAGAGGGAATCTATAGTGCACTTGTTGTAACGTGAACATTTGTGCACTCAAATTGTCCTGCACAGTTGGTAGATATCCATCGGATAGGCCATATTTGCTGAAATCAGTCGTAAACCTTATTTTTACGTGTGGGCCAGAGCCCACCTCAGTGTAAACAATAATCAACTCATTTTTAAATGGTTTTATTTAGCTCGACCCGTACGGTATTTATTTGTTTGTTTATTTGGGTCAAAATTAGAAATTAAAATTTAAGTACCTTCCTGATTTCAGATTGATCTGAAATTTTTATTTTAACCAGTGACTTGCCACTGCTGGGCAAAGTTCTCCTCCAACTTTTGATTAAATTTGCAGATTTCTATTGTATTAGGTACACCACCACCAATTGACCGATACACCCAACACTATAGACCTCAAGTATTCAATTAAAAATTAAACTCTCTGTATCCACCAGCTTTTTATAGAGCGAGCCATGTGTACCGATGATTAACTCGGAGGTAAGAATGGGAACAATTTTTAATTAAAACTTGCCCACTTAATTGGTGACATATTCTAAAGCGAACAATAAGAATAACTGCCAAGTTCTTTAACGCTTATTAATATAGTTTTTCCCCGTATAAAACGCAATCGGCCAATCATAATTCATAATTATCATTTAGCATTGAATGGCTGCGTTGGTATAAGTGTTATTTTTATTTATCCCGGATCGATTGTTCTTGGTACTTTTGCAGCGAGTATTATGATTAATAATGACCGTGTCTCCGATAAATCATAATTACTGTCTGTTTATTTTAGTGCAATATTCAACGATATGCTATTTTCATGTACTGTAAATTAATACAGGGATTACTTTTTTGTGTAATTTTACGGATGTATAAATGAACAAATATATTTTTTTCTCAACATCACATGACTCGATCTGATACCGTGGCTTAAGCACTAGTTTTACGACAGTGAATACACAAATAAACTGTAATATAATACTTAATATAAATAACACACCCAGATACGGAATAAACTCCGATATTCATAACACAAATATTTGTCCCGAGTGGGAATCGAACCGAACGACTCTTAGAACCGCCAGGCAGGGTCACTATCCACTGTTCCACCGAGCCAATCTATTAGAATAAAACTTATCCAATATTCAATAGTTTTTTAAAATATTTCTTTAGCCAAGTTCAAGTTAATACGTACCTACATACATATTACATACCTACATGCAAGATGAAATCACAATCACAATATACTTACGAACATTATGTTCATTAGCTCCCAACCTACACAATACATTTGAATGTCAAGTTGGTAATCTAACAACGTGTAATTATCCCCATATTTGTACTGATGGCGACCCTTATCAGCACCCAAGCTTATCACTAGCTCATTTGCATTACAAATTGAATAGAAATAAATGTTACTGGCAATTAATACGTTAACAGCATCACAGAGGCTGGCATTCTTGGCTTATCCCATTCAGCGATCTTCCATAGACAATCAAAAAAGGAAACTCCCACAAATGTTTACCCTAAGGCTGCGGTGGCCAGGTTTTTGAAACAAAACTGGACTTGCAAGGACAATTTATCAGCAAAATAATTGTAGGTATACAGATCACTTAAATTACTTAGACCGGTAGAAGGTAGGTATATACTCGTACTTATATATGTAGGCAAGTTCAAAAAAGTGTAATAGTAATTAATATTTCGTACGAAGTAATGCTCTTTTTTCATAAAAGGTGACGAAAATATCTACAAAATAATAGTAATAAAACATAAAACGTTATTTATATAACCAATAGACACATGAAAGCTCTGCGAAATCTGTTACTGCGCTTTCTTTCGCGCAATAAAGATCATCTACAACCAACTTTCACCGCAAATCTTCATTGTCCGAGTTATCTCATATTTCCTGGCTTGCGACACCGCATTGTGTGAATGACACCGGGACTGTCCCCCGGAATGCGGCGTGTGTGCTCACTCGGCGAGCCAGTGATAAAATACAACAATTTCAATGGCTACCACCTGCAGACGTATCAATGCTCGCTACCGCACGCTAATGAAGATATAATATCCATCTCCAAACGTATTTATTTTCCCGCCGCCGCCATTTTGAGATGACAGACCATAGAGCATTTTGTGTAATGCCCGCCAATTAAGCTTGCTTGGATTACTTAATAGGATTTAGTTGTCAATGTCTTGAGTTAATTGGGTTGTTGTAATCTCGCGGTTATAGATGTAAATTACGTTAGCTTTTTTTGTTTCTCTTGTCTGTTTTTATGTTTGGTTGATTAAGGCGGTAAGTGTGCAATTGGGAGCTATTAATGGCAGTAACGACTCGTTAATTAGACGATTAGGTGCATTATCAGACAGTAATTGATTTCGGGCTATCACAACGGTAATGGTTTTATTCGAACGATTATCCGTTTACGTATCCGAATAGCTGTTTAATAGATAGTAGTAAATAATAAAATAAAGTAGGTAATCAGGTTTATGTAAATTAGGTATTTCACAAAAGGTGTGTCGATAATTTACCTACAAATCAAAGAATCAATATGTAAATCATGAAAGTAATGGAGAATCAACACTTATGTCTACTTAAGTATGTAAACACGTAAACATGTATCTACAACGTTTTATCTGTTATATGGTGACAATAACTGGTCATTTCAAAAATTTGATTTTTTTTCCATGATATAAACACAGGCATTGAATGAAAAAAAAAATGAGTATTGTAAAAGTCCATTCAGCCGATACCTGTCGTAACAGCTTTTATAATTTGATTAACATTTGTTAATTAATCATTCTTGCATAATATTAAAAAAATTCAAATTATAATATGCAATAGAATCATATTCATATTATAATATAATTCGAAAAGTCGGGAAAGTTATAAATGAATTTTCTAAAAAACTGCCTTAGAACATACTTAGGTACAAAATAAACCTAAACGTACTTACTGAAAGTAATCCATTGTATCTACCTATAACAAACTTTATGGATTGTAGACGGATTTCCACATAACACATTCGTGATCCATTCCAATTATACGTGCGACTTCAGATTACTGGCAAGTGAGCTATTATTATCGAGAAAATGCGATCTCCAACCATTTTCCGGCAAATAAGTATGGCGGCCGCCCGCACGGGAAGTTTTTTACATCGATTTCTGTGAAAATCGATTAGCTCAAGATAAGTGAAATAAATTTCATCATGAGAGAGACTTGTGGGGAATTTTAATTGAATCCAGCGAATGTTTCTGACAGAGTATACTTTAATTGCATTTGTGGCATAGCGTTTCATTAAGCTGCAGACATTTTTTTCAAGATTTCAAGAAGTGGAAATGGACTTCTTGGTTATGACAAGCACGTAGGGATCGACAGTGGAGTAGTTACACAATAAATGAATAAATATTACACAATATCACATACATTGACCTGATACCGTGGTACACCCTTACAGGGTTCATAAACTGTGCTGTAATATGTACTTTTATGTGTGCAATAAATAAATAAATACGACAACCATACGATAAGAAGAAGAAGAAGAAGAAGTAGCTTAAGCACTTGTGTTACTGATATCAGAATCAACAGTGGATACACAAATATACTTAAATATATTAATGACACACCCAGACACGGAAAAGTTATTTATAAATCATTAATGATTTCAAAACATATATTTTATACACAAATTGTCAAGACAAACGGAGGAGGTAGGTATATCTTGTTCATCACACAAATATTTGTCCCGGATGAGAATCGAACCCAGGACTCTTGGAACCGTAGGTAGGGGTGGTGAATCTGGGTCTTTTCCACCGAGCCAGTCTTAACAATAGAATGATAGCTAATTAGTCTGTTAGGTTAACGTACTAGATATTGAAGAATCAGTAAACAAGAAGCTTTTTAATAGTCATTTGAGAGCGTCTGTTATATTTCATACATACCTAAATAGTAGGTACCTTAGTTATGTGGCAATATTTTTGTAGCAGATAGTGAATCTTTTGGATTTTGCTTATTATTTGCACTCAAAAAACTAGTACAATATATCCTAGATATATACTACTTCGGGATGTAGGTAATGTATTGACATTAAATAAAAACATTTTTTTTTACACAACATCACATACATTGATCTGATCCCGTGGTAAGCTTAAGCACTTGTGTTACGGAAATCAGGATCAACAGTGGATACACAAATAAACTTAAATAGATTTAATAATACACCCAGACACGGAACAAACACCGATGTTCGTCACACAAATATTTGTCTCGAGTGGGAATCAAACTAGGAATAGGTTATGAACCTGAGTCCTGAGTCTAACCACTGTTCCACCGAGTCAGTAAAAAAATGACCTGACCTTGACCATCCATTCTTAACTCCTATTAATGATGTAACTAGCATAAGCTTAATTAAAAAAAATACTTTCTTAGGCTCTTGACCATCTGTGAACAATGTTTTTTAAATCAGTATACTTGACTTGAAAGCAAAGACAAATTCTTTCTCATTTATAATGCCGGTTGCACAGTTTTATTTATAGAGGTAGGTAAGTATCAACCGTCAAAACAATCTAAAATGCCGCGCGACCAACATAGTTACACTAAAGTTTAATAATTAGGCAAATTTCAAACAATATCCGTCCGTTTATTTTCTTTGTCATGCTAATCTCGTATGGTAATAAGGGTCACCCGCCGGTCCGATCCAATATTCATGTGTAGGAAATGGACATATTTACATGTTGATCGATTTTATAACTAATGAACAATAGGATTATTGCCCGGCCGCTAAGTTATTTATTTGGCACGGTATAGTATTATACAATAAAGATTTTAATTAGTATCCGGTGCAATCCGGTTCGAAAAGGTAGTCCTGCTGCACCTATTACGCCTTATTATGCGGTATTCCTTGATATGGACCCTTTTTATATGTTTAAATTTTTACGTACATGTGATTCAATCCTTGCTACTTATAAATGGAAAAGTAGCTTCGTCTGTCCGTGTGTCACGCTAATAAGGTTTAATTACTGAACATATTTTAATGAAATTTGGTACACAGACAGTCTTGTTAGAACCTGAGGAAGGACATAGGCTACTTTTTAAACGACTTCGCTATGAGGAAGTAATGTTTTCCGCGCTAAATACTTGAAAAAAATATTATTACTTACTATATATTAAAATTTAATTAGATAAAAAATATTCCTTCTTCTTTAATTATTTCTTAGACGTACTTTTAAGTCGCACCAGCAATTAAAATATTAAAAACAAAAAGGTCGTGGGTTAATTTAGGTGCCAATAATTAGATGCACTTCATTAAGCGCTCCTCAATATGGATGTACTTCTATAAATACCTCGAAATGAACACAGTTAAATGAATACACTAGAAGTCTTAACTAAATTGTATTCCTAGTCTCGTCAATATATTAATAGGGGAAAGTCTGGTAATTTGGACCTTTTTTTTTCAAATGCATTTTAGGCAGACTTTTTATAACTGTTTACAAATGTTTAGTACACGAAATGAAAAACATCTAATATTATTTCTCGGTGGCGCTTTTAAGCGGGGCTTCTATCACTAGTGCCCAGAGTCGTGTATCCCGTGTCTGGGATGTATGATATTTATATATCACGACATAGTATAAAGCGAAATCTTCAGGCGGGGCGTGAAACAGCATTTAAGCAGGCCTTCAAGGTGAGTGCGACAGGCTCAATACGATCTATTGTGCCTGTCGACCTCATATTTGGATCTCACTACCGCTTACCATCAGGTGGAGTGAGGTCATCTTGTTAGCCTTTTATAAAAAAAAAAATCTCTTCCCGCGTCTGTCTGTCCCTATGTATGCTTAAATCTTTAAAACATACCTTTTTAGTGGCACAGTTTGAGATTTTTTTCATAAAAAATTATTACTTATTATAAGTTACTTTTATTGTCACTAAATAAACGGTTTTTTTCTTACTTGCTTAAAAATACAGATAAATAAAGTAAACATTTCACAATACATTTATTTATTTCTAGTTATTTTTTAATTACGTGACATTCGAATTTATCGTTTGAAAAGCTTGTGTTCCATCGTCATTTGCCGTCAAATTTTAAATTCAATCATTCCACTGATTACCTTTGTTATCAATATTAATTTTGTCGGACGCTGATTCATAGCGCTACTCACGCGGTAAATGACAGCCGCCATTGTTCTATGTACTTCTTACTTCCGCCTCCTAAATAGCATATTATTAATGCACCTTTGATGCAATGCCTGTGAATGGGCCGGAATACACGGGCTTCAAGCAGTCAGGACGGACTGCTTGAAGCTGCGACTGCATAGTAAACTGCAGATTCTACGTACACACATACACGGAACCGCTTGAGCAGTCGTGACTGCTCCGAGCAGTTAGCAGCACGATGATATCTCCATCAGTCGCCAGGCAGAAGTCGTTGACTATGACTGCAAGAACGATCCGTGTATGTTGATCACTTGCTAACTGCTCGAGCGGTCCCTGTATGGCGGGCCAAAGAGTTATCAGACTCACTGGATAGTATGGAAGAAAGTTCCCTTAGCCTATCTGTCCATAGGTATGCTATCATTAAAACTACGCAACGGATTTTGATGCGGTTTCTTTAATCAGGTAAAGTGATCCAAGAGGAATGTTGATTTATGACTTTGACGACTATTTTTATTATAATTATACATTAGAATATTGCTTAACTTTAAATTCAGGCACATCTAAGATATAAGAGGCATAAAACAACAATTGAAAAATAAAACCGGCCAAGTGCGAGTCGGGCTCGCGCACAAAGGGTTCCGTAGCAGCAAATATAATAAAAATCAACCTATCTCAAAAACTATAAGAGATACTTTGATCAAACCAAAAATCGTTGAAAGAGTTAATTAGCATGCATCACCTCTATTTTTTTTAGAATTTTATACCCCGTAGTTATAAAAATAGAGGGGGGGGGACATACTTTTTACGACTTTGAGAGCTGATATCTCAAAAACCGTTCACTTTAAGAAAAATGTTTTCTAGAAAACTTTATATCATTTTAAAAGACCTTTCCATTGATACCCCACACGGGTATGTACATCGAAAAAAAAAATTTCATCCCTCAGTTACATGTATGAGGGGCCCCACCCCCAATTCTTTTTTTTACTATTTAGTGTCATATTTTTGTAGCGGTTCATACAACACATATTCCCATCAAATTTCATCACTGTAGTACTTATAGTTTCCGAGTAAATCGGCTGTGACAGACGGACAGACGGACAGACGGACAGACGGACAGACGGACATGACGAAACTATAAGGGTTCCGTTTTTGCCATTTTGGCTACGGAACCCTAAAAAAGGTGTATTTTTTTTAAAATGAGACTTGGTATGAAAAAGGTCTATAATTATGTAAGATCGGTGACTCATGCGTTACCAACTTTGAAATGTATAGTAAATGTGTAACTTCTCAATCAGAGTTTTACATCAAGCATAACAGCAAAATACCGTAACAAGCCTAATTGTCACGCCTTTCTTTGAAAAAATACAAATATCACATTAGGTACTATGGGAAAGTAATACATATTTTGAGTTTTAGTTCAAGTAGGTACATTTGTTCTGATTTCGAATTAAGTAGCTTGAAATAAAAAAAATAGAATCGCCAATAAAACACACGGTTAAAACGTCAATAGATAAATAATCTTAAAAAAATATAGTAAACTTCCACTGACTGTTGACTAATTTATATGAAATTTGGTACAGAGCTGAATGACGGAATTTACCTAATAATAACGTTATTTAATTATCGGAGCATAAAAACATATTTAGCTACATCGTTATTTAATTATATGCTATTTTTGAACTCTGTTTATTTCATCTTATTTAGAACAGTGCCTTTTCTTACGATTATGATTTCGACAGGGAATTGACTTTTTACAATATCTGTATTTAAGAAAAAATAACCGCAAAACTTAGAAAGACCATAGATCCTGACAAAGTAACGTACATACCCATTTGTGCCTTAGGCAGAACACTAGGGTATAACCAACTATTTATGGACTAAACACATTAACGCTGTAATTACGGTTTTGCGCACTAAAATATCTTCAATAAAACGACCCATTTCACGTTGCCTTAAAACTGTGTGCGGGATTTCTAACGTCTGTAGACTGAAATAGTGCACCATAACAAAACAATGCTATTTTGTGACCGAACAAAGATCTGATGAAAAACGAGCGTATTTTGAGATTGCATAGAAATAGCAACTTAGAAGACGTTTATATTTCTTGTTCTTATGCTATATTGAGCTTTAGCTCAATGTAAATCAAATTTTGAAAAAAATCTCATTTATGACCCTGCTTAAACGGCGACTTGAATCACCGGACCATCCGATATCTATTGTGATTTGTGATTGACAAAACGCCTGGACATCTCACAGGTTAGAGCAACCGACGCGATATCGGAAGCGGTGGGTCAAGTCCCCTTTCAAGCGGGGTCATGAATGCGATTTTTTAAAATTTGAATTTTCGAAGACGTTATTGTATCATACTATTGCACTTCAAGACGGCTGAATTTCAAATTTTTAATGGCAATTAGTTATAATATTAGAACCTTTATACTAATAATCTTTGGACGCAAAAGCGTTACAAATGCGATCACGTGTTTTTTTAGAACTGTGGTTTACTCAATTACATAGCTTACCTAAAAACTACCCAAAAATAAAGGAATGATAGTGGGACCTTAGCCCGACTGAGAATATACTGTAAAATCGAAAGTCAACAGCGAAATCTGCCACTATTTATTACAAAACGTACTTAAACTATTAGTTTTGTAAATTGTGTAACTATTCTGTATAAGTATATACCTAAATCACTATAATTAACCCTTATTTGTGTATCATCTACATAATCTGACATCCCGCTCAAAATAAAACAATGGCGGCCACCCAAAGTCAATTTTCGCGCCAATTTCACCAACTAGTGGAAAATGGCGCTCTGAGAACACTGTCCCCTAAAGCTCCGTGGCGAATTACGATGTAACAGGGAACCGACGTAGTTGGAAGCGGAATTACCACCGTGGCGACGTGTTATGCGATTGTTTGCCAATTATTGTCGCTAGTTGTAACGGTCCCGTTGGAATCTTCGTCTTTAACTCGGTTCCAAATTTAACCGTTTCTGAGACGTTGCCAATGAAGTCACATATCTTAAATGTGACCATTTTTATTTGACACCTGCAAAACGCTTGTTGCGTTGCTCTGTTATTTAATGCTTCACGTTACACATATCCTTTCATTCATACTTATTCTGATATAACTGAGTTGACCAAAATAGCAAAGGCTGTGCTAAAAAGAACTACCTACTTTGATATCTCGAAAGTATACCAAAATATAACAGTCCCAATTGCACACGTATGATGTATCTTTTATTACGCAAGGATTCAGAGTTAAACAACTTTGTTAGTTGCTTTTTAAAATGTGACTATGATAGAATTATTCAAAGCGTCGATGGCCGAGTGGTTAAGGTCGTTGCTTGCCATGCGAGAGGCCGCCAGTTCAAATTTGAAATTCATATGTACCATCATTCGACGCTTTAACGGTGAAGGAAAACATCGTGAGGAAACCTGCACACCTAAGAAGAAATTCTAAGGTTGTGTAGTCGACCAACCCGCACTTGGCCAGCGTGGTCGACTAAGGCCTTATCGCCCTAGTATAGGGTAGGCCCGTGCTCCAGCAGTGGGGACGTATATGGGCTGATGATGATGATGATGATAGAATTATTACCAAATTGATGATTAATATCAGAAAGATGAGAATAAAGCAAACCAGGCTGGCCGTCTTTCCAAATGGATCCCCATGTGTAAATATCATATGAGTTTTCAATGTGAACTGTCCTCGCATTTCAATTACTTTAGGTAGTAATATTTTTTTTAATTTACTGATGTATGGTTTTGTGAGGCCTAGTAGCCGAAGAGAAGCTAAACCCTCCTTAACAAGGCACTTGTGAATAACATTGCCGGTTTATTTAACATTCTGCGCAATCTTCTTTTTTATCATATAATAAGAACCTTCCCCTAACAATCATCATCATTTTCTTGCCCTTGTCCCACGCTAAGTGGGGTCAGCGCAACATGTATATTTCTTCCACTCGGGCCTGTCATTCGTCATCTCTCACCTTCCCCTGACAATAAAAATCAAAAAAATATTAGGTTTAGTTTTTTCGAAATTTTAGCTTAGCAACACATTAAGCAGGAACCCAAGTCTTAAGTCATACATCATTGAGGAAGGCCTATGTGCAGATTTTGACCCGTTCCGGGTGATATCGTGAATATTAAAAGATTATTTTATTCTATTCTAATTTGATTAACAATGGTCTCAATGAGTTCAATGTCAGAGTCAAGTATAATTTGAATAGAACAAGATCTGGAAAACTTGACCCAAAGGTCTTAACTTATATATGTATCATTGAGGCAGGCTTATGTCTTCCGGCTGATTTTGAGTAACTACGGCTACATTACTTATTTTTATAATATTTATTGTGTACTAGCTGTGCTCGCGACTTCGTTCGCGTGGACCACAGAATTTTACATACAGAAGTTGTTTCCCAATAACTTCCGTTCCCCTGGGAATTTTGTAATATCGCGATGCAAATAAGCTTTACGTTCATTAGGGTACCTGCATGCCAAATCTCAATCATCTATCTCACGCGGATTAGATTTTTCATACAAATGTTTTTCCCTATTACTCCCATTTCCGTCAGAATTTTACAATATCCTGCTGCAACAAAGCTTTAAATTTATTAAGGTACCTGCATGACAAATTTCAAGCGTCTAACTTAAGCGGTTAATATTTTTCATACAAAAGGATTTTCCCGTTAATTCCCGTTCCAGAGGGAATTTCGGGAAATCCTTTCTTAACGGATGCTTACGTCATAACATCTACCTGCATGCTAAATTTCATCTCGATCAGTCCAGTGGTTTGGGCTGTGACGACTTCGTCCGCGTAGAGATGTTTAACGGGTAAAACATTACTTATTTATAGCGCAGTCGGTTAAAAAGTAGCCTATGTCCTTTCTCAGGCTCTGGACTATAATATATGTACCATATTTCGTTTAAATCGGTTCAGAGGGCCTACCATGAGTTGGCTATCGTAAACTTACTTACGTTAAAAACCTATCGAGTTGTTTTTTTCATACGGCCGATTTTAGTTCTTCGCGTAACCACCAGCCGGCGATGTACAAGTTTTTCATAGACATATTTACGTAGGCGATATCGAGCGCGTAAGTTTTAAACTCATGGTAGCCCCACAGTACTACGTAACGACAGTTTGCACGTGTGGCTTGACACATTCTGTGTGCGCCTAATTCGCAGTGTATGAGCCGATCTAAATTAGGGAGGCAAATTGGAAGCAAACTGTCGCTTACTGTAAGACCCTGTCCATTTTGACTCGCGCGGTTGTGAAATACTACTACGGGGTTTGACCTGGCGACCTCTCGCAGGCAAGCAACAACCTTAACCACTCGGCCATAGACCGTTTTTCAAACGTAGCCTAACTGTTGCCCTTTGTCCTCAGCCGGGGCCCCCACCGGACCCCCCGTGGTACGTTGCCAGCTGCGCAAACACAAGCCGAATCGCAAGCCGAGGACCCCCTTCACCACGCAGCAACTCCTTGCTCTCGAGAAGAAGTTCAGAGACAAGCAGTACTTGAGCATCGCTGAGAGAGCTGAGTTCTCGTCGTCTTTGCGGCTCACAGAGACACAGGTAGAGTTAGAAGACTTTACAATAAACAATTATACAATAAACTTACAAATACAAGTTTTTTTTTAAGAAATCAAGAAATCGTGTAATTTATTATTACAAAAATTGCCTCCTCCTTCATTCAAATAGAAATAAAAATGTTGAAACTAATAAAAAAAACAATCTACATCACTTTCAGGTTTAAATTAGATAGTTCCGTGTGCTTAGTGTGAGATTGATTCGATCAAACGTCACTTATTCATACATCCTATTGGATGTGATAATTAGTTGCTAGAGGCACACTGATTCACATGTTTACGCGCTTCATGCGTTTGATCGAGTAAAGCTCGAAACACTTGGATTTTATATAATGCTCAGCACTCACTATCCTTAAAACAGAATTTGCATGAATGAATGAACATGAATTGCTTGACGCAAATCGTCCATCTATGAAAATTAAGAAACAGGGAGGGCACCTTATTTGGTACACACCCTTATGTGCTAATTGAAATTTAGTAAAAAATACCGCAAAAAAGGTATAAAATTAAGTTCTGAAATGGGAAGTTCTAGTATTTTTATTGAGACAAATTGAGTTCCCCATATTTGTCCCCTTTTACAAATATTCAGCATCTGCTGACTGTTCGCTCCATTATAATCTCAAACGTCTTCTTTTATTCCAGGTCAAAATATGGTTTCAAAATCGGCGCGCAAAAGCGAAACGGCTCCAAGAAGCCGAAATCGAAAAGCTAAGACTCTCAGCCCGACCACTCCTGCCTCCGTCCTTCGCCCTGTTTGGTGGGGGCGGCGCCCCTCCGCTCTTCGCTGCCATGGCCGCCGCCACCAGGCCCCAGCTCAGCTTCCTGGGAGGACCCCCCACCCACCAACATGCCATCAACATGAACATCCTCAACTCCTTACAACCACATTGACGACTGGAAAACGCGGGAACGCGCGAAACAAGTGAACAGCCGCCATCTTCGTAATGGCCGCCATATTGGAAACTTTGAAGTGGAGTGAAAAGTGGATTTGAAAATGGAACGTTGTTAACATTGTGATAGTGACGTATTAAAAGTTAAAAAGTGTTCGTATTCTTTCTAAGGAGGTTAATATAGGACAGCTGCTTAGTGAAAATGTATAAATTAGTATCTAAGTTCCGTATTCTAAATATTCAGTTATGTAGTAGTACACTACCGTATTTTTCAATTATAATATCAAACAATAAGTGCAATTTCTCAAGTTAACTGCTACTTAATTAGGATATAAGTAAACTTATTTTATTTTGTTCTTTTCCATGAGCTGGTTTAAAAAGATCTAATTATTTATTTGAAGTACTTTATGGGTGAATAATAATTGAAACAATTTATATAATTGAAAATGTTCTTCCCATAAACTTTTGTTCCTAAATATTATTTTGACTAAATCGAGATCTCATGACTTTATATTTTGTTGATTTTAAAATAGGTATTTGAAAATAATTATTTATCGATGTAATTTTCAAAATATAGTACATACAAGGTGCAAACAACCAAATGGGTACTGAAAACTCAGTATACTTCAACAGTATTCGGGGAAAACCCTCACCTTAAGTACTTTTAGGCCATTCTGAAAAGTTTATATCCTCCCGATAATCAAACCTTGGACGTTCCACGCAACAGCGATGGATCGTTGACGCCATATTGAAAGCTCTAAGACATTAAGAAGCTAAAACCACTCAGACTATGTTTTTGCATCTAGGTAGATGCGACCACCGGGCGTTTGCCATGATGATTAGTCAATTACTATTCACTGACCATTATAATTGTCATTCCATTTAATTTTACGATAGCACCTCTCGAACATCTTCAATGTACCTAATAATCGTCCACTATTTGCCATTCTAACTCTTAACTACTTTTATAGTGCATTTTTTCTCATTTATTCCTTTAATTTCGCATTTTGAATTCTATAGTTTATTTTTATTCGCAAACGATAAAACTGTACCCAATTAGACATAAACAGTAAGTATACAGGTGTATACTAATGAGAACGATGTTTTATGTGTTTATTTATATTGACAATAATGTCATTTGAATAGACATTGAAAACGTGAAGACATTTTACGACATCCTCTTTTTTTCTGACTGCGATGTTGGTTTGGAGCATCGTATGATCATGTAACATTATAATAAGTATCAAATGGTACATAACACTTCATAATAAGAAATATTATTTTTAAATCCCTCTAAATTTTTTCGAAACAAATTACTTGTCTTGATGTATTATATACAAATCCATGTGTAAATAATGTTACTCTAATAAATTATTGTATACGTATATAACTTATAAGCGAGTCGATCTTCTATAACTAAACTATTAGATTTTATAAAACGCAAATTACTATAACTGTGAAAATATAGATAAGCGATTAAAAGTCAGACACGTACATGCTTAGTTCATTTCCCATATATTTTCTTCATTGAATAATTTATGATTGTGGCATTAGCTAATATGGATGTTTTTAGAGAAGTACATTTTTACCTTACAACACGTTTGTATATGTGTGTACCTACTTACTAAAGTATCCAAACAATAATTTGCGTGGAGTATACTATACTATATATAGTACTTTTTGTTGATGTAGGTATTGTTTTTGGTTTGTATTATTTTGTTTGTTTTGTATTATTCTGCTGCGGCAACAACGAGACAAGGCGTGGAGTCTCGCATTAGTAGTATTGAGCTGCGCGGGTCCGAGTTGGCCAGTCCGCCGGACGGAAGGACTCCCGTTTCACATTCGTTGTATGTCAGTATTATACACCTACTCGTAGATAAACACCCTTTTTAGATCTCAATCATATGTAATGATTTCGTTATCAGAAACTATCTGACTAATAGATAGCATTATTTATGTAAAGTACAATGTTCGTCCCCAAGTCTTAAAAACAAAAGACAAAAATGTTGTCTCTTCCAGACTAAGCAGGCACATTTTCTTTTTTTTTTCTGCACAACTGGATAAAAGACATCTTCAATTGGTTTAACTAAGCAATAAATTATAGGCCTGTTACGTTTATTGTCGTTTGTTGGCTGACTTAGCTGGAAGCTCCCTGCATTGCTAACGTTTAAGGTAGAGTCTGTTAAATAAAAAGCACTCATTACAATTTCTATGTCCATTACCTTTTTTTTTAAAAACCGGAAAAAGTAAAGTGAATAAACACATTTCCACTCTTTTGTATCAGTCAGTCGGGTAAAAGGAGTAATGCAATTTTTTTTTATTCAATACATATTACACAAGAGGCCACGTACAATATTTTTGTTTCTAAACTACAAAACATATTTTTTTGAGGTCACAAATAATAATAAATTTTACTGAATATGTCCGGGATATTTAGCATATTCTTATATTTTAATCAGCTCTCGATATTTCGGCATACAGGCCAACCAGAATTGTCATGGCGCTTGCAACAGTGCCGACATATCGGGAGCAGATTAAATTAAACAACGTGGTAAAAATCCCGGACATATCCTGTTCGAACGTGTGTAACCATGACATTTAAATTAAAAATGTACTTATCTTAAATGCCATTTAAAATTTTAAAATAAATCTGTGTTTATAATATTTTGTAATAGAAACGATTACTGAATATTTAAATTTAAGGGCAACTTGAAGAAGCATTTGTAAATTATTGATTAAATTATAAATTCGTTATTAGTACAACTCGGTAGTTTTAATCATTGCACCTTAAGCTAACAAATATTTGACGATTTCACGAGTTTCGGCTTAATTATACTGAAAAATATTCTATATCTATTATGTAGTAAACGACTTTGTATATCTGATTTAGTTCTGCGAAAAAAATTTAATTACTAATCATAACATATTTTGATGCGATCGTTTTCTAAAAGTCAGTTTCTAAAAAGTTTATACTTATTCATAAAACAATTTTACAAAATTTTTAGTTTCACACTTAAACTGCTACTTGCAAGTGTAAAGATAAATATTGTTAATGCTTCAATAAATAAAAAAGTGCTCGCAGTGAACATCTAAAGGTCACGTAATTTGATTAAGTCATCATTTAATGCGAACCATTTTTTATCTCTTATCAAAATTACTGCACAATTTAATAACAGTCAGAACAGTGTTTACGACGCAACTGCAATTTATTGCAAATTAATAGTTTCGCTAGGCAATTTGTAAAGAGCCCGAAGGCTAAACGTCATGTGATAAATACGCGTATCAACGGTAACTCATGCGCATCTGATATGACACTTTATTGCCTTGAGGTGGGTGTGACCAGGGTCGGACTGGCCATACAGTCAGGGTGGCATTTGCCAGCCGGGCCCCAGCCTGCGCGGGCCCCCCACAGGCCTGTGTCGCCCGCTTGCATTTCTCGGAAACTATGCTTCTCACAAAAATATTGCTTATGCTATTAGCAAATTGCCTTGCCAACAAATACGTTTAAAATTACTTTTTATCCTAAATTAAAGATTTAAAAAGTCATTAGCAAAATAAAGAGATCGTCCCTTTTTTTTTTATTTAAAGCAAAAAAGACGCATTGTTTCCGAGATATCGTGAAAAAAATGTTTTTTCATCCCTTTTTCAAGATGGCGGCCGGGGACAAGGGCCCCCACATACTTGAAGTTCTATTGACCAAATGACCACTACAAACATGTTCTAAAAATGAAATTGCGTTCTCTCATAAATGCAATACATACTCGGTAATTAAATTGTAACAATTCAATGTAATGGGCTAAGTCATTAAGTACAAAGCTGAAAGTTCTTCTCTTTTTAAAAAAAAATACTAGCTAGGTTTATACAGGGTATCCCAAAAAATTATGTCAAGCGAATTTCCTGAGATAGAACACTCCGTGGGGCTTTGAAACACCCCCATGTATGTTACGCGATTTTTTGAGTTATTATTTCTATTAAACTTTTGAGAATATTTGACATAACCGATTAAAATCATCAAAAAAATCTTTTTTAAAAATTCTTTTTGCAAATCAATTTTCATGAGTTCTTCTTTAATGCCTAAAATATTTGTCTCCATAACTTAAATGGAAGTTTTCAAAATGATGGCACAAACTGAAAAAATATGTTCTGTAAATATGTCTTAAATTTCAACTTCAAATTAAAAATGTTAGGATGTAGCTCAGCTTTTATAATCATTAATAAAAACTAGTATTTAACGGGCTACTTTTGGTGGAAAAATCATAAAATTTGTTATTTGATTACAAAGCATTATTTGGACATTTTATTATTTCTGAAGTTAATAAGATTGTTAACAATCGAAATTATTACAGAAATGGTAAGATTTAACCATTTGAGAGTTTAATTTGTGATACTTTATTAAGTTTTGAAATGGACCTTAAATGGAAAAAAAGGAAGTGTATTTGATTATTAAAAAAATATTAGTGATCGCACTCAAAGTCCGTTAAGAAAGCAAAGTTCGTCGTAACAACAGGATTCGTCATGCGAAAACAGTGTTAACGCAATGAAACCTAAATTAAAAAAAATATATGACATCCAAATGTTTTCATCTGAGTGTTCCTGTATTAAATTTTGTTAACAAACTAATTAACTTTAGAAATGATAAAATGTCCAAAATAATACTTCGTAATCAAATGGCAAATTTATGATTTTTCCACATCTCTGTCTTTGAAGTCCGATTTCAGCAAAAGTAGCCTATTAGGTACTAGTTTTTATGAATGATTATGAAAGCTGAGAGTCTGGCGCAGTTTTTAAGGTTACTAAAGAGCTTTGCAGCTAAGTACCTTCTAATATTTAAAATTTAAAGTTGAAATTTTAATACATTATTTACAGAACGTAATTTTTCAGTTTGTACCATCATTTTGAAAACTTCCAATTATAGTTTTTGAGTTATGATTTTTTTTAACTTTTGAGAATATTTGACATAACCGATTAAAAATTTCTAAAAAAAAGTATTTGACTTTTTTAGAAAATCTTTTTGCAAATCAATTTGGATGAAAAAATATCACAATTTTAATGAAAATTTATTTGCAAACAGAATTTCTCAAAAAAATTAAATACTTTTCTCTTTGGATTTTTTCTAAATCGGTTATGTCAATTATTCTCAACAGTTTAGGAAAAAAACCATAACTCGAACGCTATAAAAATCGCGGAACATACATGGGGTGTGTGTACCTACTAACTCAGGACATTCGCTTGACACTATTTTTAGGACACCCTGTATATTATTTGTTATAGGATTTACCTGTAATTATTATTTATAATACCTTATTATTTTAGTATTATAATCATTTTTTTTTTATTGTTTATCTCGATTTGTGTATCTCAGAATTTTTCGATAGTATCCCATCACCGTGATATAGTCTCGGGCCCTGGGCTACTTAGGGTTATGAGCCATCCGCTCACCCGCAAGTCCGGTGAAGCTGAACAGGCCTCAGACGGCCATCTCAGTCACTTCCGAAAAAAAAAACTCGGGCCCTGGGATTGTGATTTGCCACCCGGGCCCTTGCGGCTCAGTCCGACCCTGGGTGTGACACAAAACCGCGTAGGTACAGTCAATTCGATAACTGGGTAAATATATTCTACAGTGCGATAATCATAAAAAAAAAAAGTGGTGATCACTCATATGAGCAGGTCATTTATATTGTACTGTGCGCATAAACCCTATTGTTACCCTTTTGGGTACAGGGTTTAATTTTAATCGATATCCAAATTCTTTATGTTGAAATCCGGTGCGAAAATAATTATATGTCATATATCTACAGGTATTTTTTCTTAGAGTTATCACATAATGTTATAAAGCCATACTTAATACTGAAACACGTTCAGTGCGTAAATATTACTTTACAAAGTATAGTCAAATACAAACGTATTTACGAGATTCCATACAATCATAAAGAATTCGGTTTCTGACAATAATATTGGAATGTCTTAGGTCTAAACGTACACATTCATCTATTCACACTTGAATATACAACCACACTTATTTATTGAAACCTTATAGGTATTGCAAATGTATTTTAAATGCAAAGTTGCTGTAAAATTCAAATGATTATTTAAATTGAAGCACGCAATAGGCCTACACCTGAATGTGTCCGCCGTAGGTAATTTGTTCTACCTAAAGGCTATAATCGGAGAGCCAATTTATCTATCAATCGTAACTCATCCAAAGGTGAGATCTAAAATAGCCTTCTTGCAAAGCCTATGTAAGTTCAAAGTGTTTTAACTCTTATACTAAAGGCAGAAGGTACAAAATTGGGTATAGACGTTTATGTTCCTGACTGTACAGTGGGTGTCGCGTAAAAACGCGCATCAAGACGGTCGGGTTTATAATAGGAGTACCAACTTGATATATTTTTCAGGATTCATCAGACAGCAGACGTCAAAGGCTGCTCTTAATACGAGAAGAGGAGATCTTCATACCTACTTACCTTACTTAGTGTACCCGCAATATCTACAGGCCTCCCCTTATTTCATCATCAGCCCACATACGTCCCACTGGAGCTGGGGCACGTGCCTACCCTAAACTAGGGCGATAAGGCCTTAACCCCCTTATTTACATTTTATATATTTTATTAAGCTTCTAAGTCTAAGTCATAGAAAGAGTCATTACGAAAATTACTTTCGGAGGTGTGAATGTTAGGTATCATATTCCCAATTCAATGTAAGTATTTTTATTTTCTAATTGACTTAAGCAGACACTATTTAATGCGAGCAACCTAATACATATGACATACCTACATATTTTATTTTTTTCAACCTAGGTTTTATATATCCTGCGAACACCTCATCGTATTGTCACCCCCGCGTCCCCGTTTCCTGCGTACGCGCACTAATTGGTCCCGTCCGCGCAAAAACCCGCCGTGGAGCCACCATAACCGATGTTAATACTTTTTAATGCACAGATTCGTATTCAGCCAGACGCGAGCGAAGGCACGTCCAAACATTAATTACTCATTTATTTATTTAGTCACCGAAATGGCGGTATTATTTTCTATACGTGGCCAGTAATTTATTGTAATTGGTCAGTTTATTCGTAATGACGGCTGGTTGAATAACTCACGCCACCATTTTATCTTGACCCTCGGTACTACCGTTTTTTATGATGAAACTCCTTTTTATCGGTTTAACCCTATCAAGTCTAGGGTCTGAGTTAATTTGCCGTATTTTGTAAGGCAATTGGCGAATACGTCAGCGCCGTGATCTGTTTATGGACTCCTGCGCAGGTACCTTTTCTGTAGACAAGTTGACATACAATATTATAAGTAGAGACAATAAAACTATCATAAGGAATCGTGTCGTATGGAGGAGGTATGCGAAATTGGGTAATTTATGATAATATATTTTTAACCCTGGGTTAAAGGGAATTTAGTAAAGCTTTAAAGCTCATCATCATACTCTTAAGGGGATACCGTAATCGTAAATTAATATTTTCATTACTTCCAAATCAGGATGTTTACTGGAAATCATAGCTATGAAAATAATACTGCTTGATTTCGTATTATACATATATTTAAAAAAACATATTATAAATCAATAATAAGGCGTCTGACCGATTTCGGCCATCAGCCTTGTGTGCAGGACTTATTATAGTGCGCAAGTGTGCGCGCAAACACAACTGCTCTCTCTGATCCCTTACTCTCATAGTTCGGCTTAACGTTCATTCCGAGGCACTGGCATGCAACCCCCAACTTCCTAACCTTGAGCTGAGTAATTTCTTTACAGAAAAACTCACACGAATTTTGCCCGACTCCGGACTCGAACCGGATATATGATACCTCCCGGTCCATACGCGCTTTCTACCAATAGTCCAACTGCCTCATATAGAATGTTTAAGTTATCAAGTAATTTTGTCTGGTCTCTAGCTCTTACTTCAGATTTCTGCCTTCAACTTAATTGGTAATTGATTCAAGTAATGTAGAGATATCAAGCTCCTATTACTAGTGCATTGAGGGCAACATAGCAACAATGTCTGAAACCTGAGATCATATGGTAGATTACACTGAGGTTAAGTGGCCATATGCCCCACGCAAATGAAGGAAATAGGTGTTGGTTATCGCAATGTAACGAGCTGGTAAATAAGGTAGACATTTGCTAGTGTCAATGATCGTAAGCTTTTACTTACCCTCTGCTCTCTGGGGTCTTTTGATTGATTTTATCAATTTACTACTGCCTGCGACTATGTCCGAGTAAAGTCGGTGATGTTAAAAGAATTCTAGGTGTCCGATGATTTCGGCAAGGCTGCCAATCAGTAAACAAGTAAACAAGTGTACACGCAAATACAAGTGTACTCTCTTTTCCTTCACTGTCATAATTCGGTGAGACTGCAAGCCGATATGACCAATGAGAGACACAAGACCACCTGCTTAACGTGTTTTTCTAGGCAAAGTTATGCATTTGCCACCATCATGACAATGGTCCGAGTAATCCCTAAAGGAAAAACTCTCATAAATTTGGCTGAACCCGGAACTTCTCGTTCTTTACGCGGCGCTTGCTACCTGAGGCAGAAAATTAGGTACCTATGTAGAAACACCAAACATCTATTTATGCTCTGTATTACCTTCTATTACAAAGTTTTACACTACACGTCGTCCAAGCAGTTGATTTCTATAATAAGTAAAATAAACAGTGTTATTCAAAAACATGACCACGAATTGAGTAATTTAAGACACAACATTGGCACCGAAAATGCTCTGTCAAAGTATAATTTGTCATAATTACTCGCGGACCAACGACTGATGTGAATAAGTCCGCTCATTAGAACTAACTTAATTGCTTATAAACATGAATCATACATAACTCACGCTTATCTGATAGCGCCGATGTAACCCTTTTGGTGTAATTTAAATTTTCGGCATTCTTCGGACTCTGACCACCTCAGTTGAGAGATTGGGATCTAGGAGTGTGGAGGGTTAACGAATTATTGTAACGTAACTGACGATTTGGAGTTATGTTGGTAGGAAACGAAGTTTTGTATGTTTTTTTTACCATTTAGCATTGTTAGTAAATAACCACATATCTAAAAATAATGTTGCTGTAAAAAGCCATTCGTGGATATATCTCTCTTTTTAAATCGTTTAAAATGTAATGAGAGGTTCGATGAAGTTTAAATAAATAAAAAAAAAGTATTATGCATATAAAACAAAGAAATCATATCCAATATAAGCTCAGATGTTCCATAGAATTAAATAGGGGTTAAAAAATAAAAACCCTAAAAGTATACTAAAATCTTCTTCTTATAAATAAAAATGAATTGCTGTTCGTTAGTCTGACTAAAACTCCAGAACGCCCCGACCAATTTAGGTAATTTTGGTTTTAAAATGTTCGTCGTAGTCCAGGGAAGGTTTCAATGAGAAAATATAGAAAAAATGTCAGTATTGGCGGTATGAAATTCGCCGGGACCACTAGTATAAAAATAAAAAAGTTATTTCGTGGCATGTCGTGGCGTGGCGTCTCCATTTAAACACGTTTACCTTAAAAGATCTCAATACTCAGTAACAGTAAACACAACAGGCAATCACTAATAAATTCCCACCATCGACAAGTTACATTCGGTATAATTTAATTGCACTTCGATCCGAACCGCCCAGCCAATACCGACGCGTCGAAAACAAACAAGACTGTGAAATGACGCAGCCGCGGACACAGCCGCGAAATTAAATCCTATATCATCTGCCGACAGCGTCGATTAATTTCAAATGAAACTTCTAAAGTGGAACCACTACCTTTGTATTGCGAAAGACCATCATCGGCATGATCAGCATCAGATTATCATCGACATGGAACCCAGTGATTAGTATCGCATACCGCGGAAAGTTACGTCTAAAATGCCCGGGTATAGTGAGTGTTGTGTGTAGAACAAATGCTGGGTGGATTTAGAAATTCACAACCGCTGTGGCAGACGAAGACGGGCTTCGCCAGTTCGCTCGCGAACATGATTGGTGTAACCCAGTCGAAACGTCGGGTAGTAAGTAGCTATGTATTTGCTACTCCTAATAACGCGTGTAGAACCATAATGACTACTTTCGAATAATCTTATTACTTTTACCGTTTGATCCTAACCTAATCATCATCAACTTCATCAGCCCATCTACGACCCCACTGCTTCGGCACGGGCCTCCCCTAAACTAGGGCGATCAGGCCTTAGTCAACCACCCTGGCCAAGTGCGGATTAGACGATTACACAAGGTTAGAGTTTCTTCGTGGGTGTGCTGTTTTTTTTTCAGGATATTTTCCTTTACCGTTAAAGCGTCGAACCTAACCTAATGGTTTCTTACTAATATTACAAATGCGAAAGAAACTCTGTCTGTCTGCTTGTCTATCGCGCATTTAAGCCTATCTACTGAATGCGTTTAAATTAAATTTGGTACACAGATACTCTAAAGACTGGGAAATGACATAGGGTAGTTTACAACCAACAGTTTTATTTAAGAGAGTAATAAATTCCACGTTGTTCTATTTGGTGGGTAGTTTCCACGTAACCGAGAAGTGCTTGGTTCGAGACTTGGGTAGAGCCAAATTTTAATTAAAAAGTTACTCAGGTCGGAGTTGGTAAGTTGGCGGATGCACCTTGGCCGAAATCTTTCGGACACCTTATAAACCATAACCACCTTATGAAAGCGAAGAGCCGATGAGGCTGACTAAGTATCTTAGTAAGTTCATCATCATCATCAGCCATTTATTACACCCTGGAGCGGACTTGGGCGAACATCTTATAGTTAGCTCTTCTTAATTTAGTATTGTCTATTTTAATTTGCGCGAGCACTACACATTTCAAATAACACTAATTTTACGGATTAAACTCGCGTGTATTGATATTCTAAACATTATTTAGAGATCCGACGTTTCAAACTCTTTACAGCGCTCGTGGTCACGGGCAAGACTTCAGTCTTCTTAATTTCTTATTACGGATCGAGAACCAATAGTATCATCAGTGAGCGGTCAATTTAAACTCAGTTGTAAATGGGCGCGGCGCGTAATATCTGGTGCCACCTATAACAAATCCACGCACGCCCTGCGCCCGGGCCCTTCGACAAATCGATGGCTGCCTTAATTGAGATGCGTATCCTATCAGGGATATTGCGAAGGTACAACCGTTGTTGGTTGTTGCTACTTCGAAGTGAAATTTGTGATTACCTTAATGGTTATAGAGTTCCGTTACTACAACTGAGTATAAGGCAGAAAGCGGAACCCTTGTAAATAATTATGTTCTCATCCCTTTTGTTTGTGAATAATAATGTTTGTTATACCGACCCGCACAGCTCAATACCTGCGATATTATACCTTAACGAGACAAGGCGTGGAGTCTATTAATGCGAGACTCCACGCCTTGTCTCGTTGTTGCCGCAGCAGTGGTCTCCTTTTTCACGGCTTTCAGGGTGAGTGCGACAGGCTCAATATGGTATATTGTGCCTGTCGACCTCATATTTGGATCTCACTACCGCTTACCATCAGGTGGAGTGAGGTCATCTTGTTAGCCTCTTATAAAAAAAATATATATATTTATTTGCTTGTGAAGTCCCATAGATCTCTAGAACGCATTTAGATACCAACATACAATTAACACGTCTACCAGAAGTTTCATGAAGATAAAAAAAATGCGCCATAATACGTACGTTAATACGATGATCCTGATCCGTTGATGATGTAGGATTAACCTCTCATCAAACTATGAGACAGAAAGAACATACAGTTCACTTCTTGTTTTCATGCCGACGAAAGTTGAAATAAGTTTGTTTTACGTACTTATGTCCTGTGCAATTGGCTGATCCCCAGAGAGATTATTTACCATGATAGATACCACGAAATCGAATGTCCAACACTTTGATTCCTTTTGTATTGAAACAAACGGTACCTATATAAGTAGGCGTACAGCGAGCTGATCCACTGAGTTTAGGGGTGAGAGCCATCCGCTCCCCCGTAAGTCCGGTGATGATAACGAGGCTACACCATCATCGATGTCAGTTACGAAAAAAAAATTGTCTGAGATCGGTCGCTATCGGTTGATCTTTGTCCTAATACTTTAGTTCCATGAGTCCTCAAAGCAAACGGTACAAACAGTTACGCAAATAAATCTAGAAGTGCAACAGTAACCGAGCTCTGTTAACGCGTTGATCGCCAGCGGCGGCAGGCAAGACAAAATATGAAAGATGGGCCGTCGGCGCTACATGCACTCGGCTGACGGGTTAATTAGCCCACAGGCGCAGCACTTAGCCTGGGCCCGATTGGATCCTCCTCCTGTAGGGCTGGCTGGTAACAGACTTCTTGAAAACAAAAAAAAATCATAAAAAGAAACTACTTCAAAACCCAACTGTTTCAGATCGAAATGCATTAGGTGAGAATCAGTTAGAAAAAGAAATACATAATTGAAAAGAAATTAAATGTAATGAGTAATTTTGAAACTTTTCAGTTAATATTTTTATGTGTGTCAGCGTGGTAGATTTACCAAATAACCGTAGGTGGTTATTTATCAGGTTTTATTGCGGTTTTTTAATAGATAAAGGTAAGTATCAAGGCTTTTATGTATTATTCACCCGAAGCACAGCGAGTGCGGGTCACTAGCGTGATATTGATAACATACTCAGACACATTACAAACACCTTTATTTATCACACAAATATTTGTCCCTAACCATATATGTATTTGCAGAGACATGTTCAGCCTCTAACTTCAACCAGGTAGAGTCGTATCGCGTAAAACATTATCGTCTTATAGCAAAGCATTAAAAAGTGCACTTCATACAGCATGTACCCAATTTTAATTAAAAATATCAATTTCGTATTCTTGGTGTGAAAACACGACAGACAGAGTTATTTAAGCATTTATAATATTAGTAAGGATTTGCTGTACACTGCCAGCCCTATAGGAAGCTCAGTTAGTTACTGTTAAGGGCCATGAAAATTGTTTTACGCCTTTCCAATGTCGGTGAATCTCTTCATTTGCCTCGCTAAATTGAAACCTAAGCGTGTTGCAGATTGCCCACGTTTGTAATTTATAACAATATTATTGGACCTGCTCACGATATACGTATTGAAAACACTCATTCATAATATACATCGTGTTTTTTGATTGCCGATAAACTTTGGAGATCGACTTTTCCGTTTATTTTCACAACTGTTCGGACCATTGCACTTTGGAGTAGCAATAATTTGATTGTTTCATAAGAAAACACCTGCTTGACTAGAATAAATGGAACTTTTTTCTTACACATCACAGATATAAACATGCCTACAAACTTCAGAGTAGCTAAAACTAGTTTGAACGTTAACATGATACAACACATATGATACAACACTACTTTTAATTTATTTTTATTTAGATAATATTTATGTGGTACAAAGGTGTTGAAACATTTTAAAAATACGATTACGGTTTGCCGCTATTACGTACCAGGCTATAAGTACATAACAGAGGCAACACTTTTCATAGGTTAAGTTCTAAAGTTTCAAATCCATTTCCACTAAAAGCTTAATCATAATATATACAACAAAACGATTTCGTATCGATCATTGCTTCATTGCTACCCATAACCAGAAGTCGCCATCAACAACGAATCCATTGATATTCACACTAATTGCGAGCGAGCAAAAATCTCCATTCGATTCCTACATCGATAATCGAATGACTAACTCACTCGATTCGATTGAGTTATCAACGCGATGGTTTACGCTCCGAGCAATTAACCAGCCTCACTTATTATTTCTGATAGTGATGGCCCACTCGAGGTGCGGTTGTATTGGATTGACTTAAGTTAGAATATCCAGGACTCGAGTTATACGGCTGCAAAAAAAAACTGAGATATAATAATATAATTAACGAATAAGCCTTATTAAGCCTTGTTAAGTTTGTTGATTTTTTTGTTTATGAATTAAAACTGGTCCGTTATATTTAGTGTGTGTTTGCATCTGTTAACTTAAATAATTTGCATCAGTTTACTTAAACGGTGAAGCTAATGACGGAAAAAACATAATATTATATTCCTCATATTCATTCAATGATCTCAATAACCTACAGTTAGGTACGTGAATTTCAGCACGCGGCAAATTCATGACGTATTTTCTCAATGTATCTAACTGGAGTTACGTGAATATCAACACGAGTCACTTCATGTTTTACCCATCACTAATCATCACTTATTATTTCTGACGATTAATCGATGCCTCTTCGGCCGTCTCGATACGATCACTGTCCGATGAGTTATGATTATTTGTTTTTGGTGTTCGATAATCGCTTTTGGCGATTCGGTCTTCCTCGTGGGTGGAGAAACGTGGTTTGTGATTTAGCAAGTATTGCATGGTAACTTAAGATTAAGTGATAAGGAGCATATGCCTGTATAGGTACTTGCAACATAGTAAGTAAACGTAATGGAAATGAAATCATAACCAGTTACGATTAATCTAGACCTAATTATAGAGTGGTTGTAGATTTAGAGCTAACGATTTTTGGATTTTGATTCTACCAGCTAAAGCGGTACTTGGGTATTATACATTAAGGGTCCAGTTGTATTTTTTCAATTGCGTTGGATTTTCGTTAAACCATTAGTCCTGGATCTTATCCCTTGCAGGTCATATTGGATTGAATTCTCATCGATTTTTAGTGCAGTATAGTGTACAGCCAACAGGGCCTACCTTAAACTTAAGCGATCAACGGAGCAGATCGAGTGGTTAGTCGACTTCACAAAACTTAGAATTTCTTCGTAGGTGAGTAGTTTCCTTATAATTTTTTCCATCAACGTAAGAGCGTCGAATAAAGTGTACATATGAATTTTAAAATTTAGAAATACATTGATACCTGGCGGTTTACCCCGCCAGGTCCATATACCTGGCGGGGTTTGAACTGGCCCTCTCGCATGTAAAGCAACGGCCTTAACCACTCGGCCATCGACGCACTTTCGAATAATAGGACATTATTATCCAATCTTTCTGATAATGACGTACGTTGCGGTACAAATTCCCCCTAATCTACAAACTTTACCTACCACGAAAACCACAAACAAAACTCATCGTCACCGGGGTTCAACAGGTTAACGACGACAACGAAACGCAGATGCCTGTCAGAGTAAAAACGGAACGCGCACGAGGGTGGCAATGGTACGGAGGAAGGACTGACGTCTGGTTGGTTTTTACCAGACAACTTTCTCGACAGATGTTCATGCCTTCGATGTAGCTGGAAGCGGAAAATTGTTACTTTCTTTAGACTTCCTATGTGTAACGGGGAAGGTAAACAAAGGTGATGACTAAAGTCTGTGTGTAAGCGATGCCCGACTGATCTTTGCAAGTGTCATATTATGATAAATGCGAACTCTGTCGCACTTTCCTACAAAAACTTTAGAACCGATTTAAATAATATATATAATAATGCTCATGTAGCTTAGGGCCTAAGATATAACATAGCCTACTTTTAACCGACTGTTATAAGAATTTGTTGCTGTAAACGACTTTACGTGGACGTCACGGATGGAAGCGTATTTCCTTCAACATTTTTTTAATTAGAGTATCTTCTACCATAGTTTTTTAAGGTTACTTTAGCCTAATAGTAAAAGTACTTACTCCTCTAAATTACTTACTTCAGTGTCAAAAGTATACGAAAATGCCTCTTCATTTACGAAGGTATGGTTTCCGGACAAAATGTTATTAACCTAACTACACCCTTACCTACAACACGACAATGTTGCAAGCTGTATCGGCATTAATTATGTAATTTTAAAAGCAATAAAAAGCTATTGATTGTTTGAGGCCGCCTCAGCGTACTCATTACTAGCAAACTTGTGGTAAGTTGATTGCGCATTGATTGAGATTTCCCCGCTGACAATTGCCAATCAAAGTTTTGTATAAGACGTTTTTGTGTCACAATATTTAACAAGTGTAATTTATTGGGAAAAGAGTAGTAAGAATGATAGTTACGAGACCTGTGGCGCTACCATGAGCTTAAAAGTTACGGACTTGATATCGCCTACGTAAATAATATTTACGTATAGACATATTATGTCTATGACATATTATGTCTATTTTCATAGACATAATATGTCTATTTCATAGACATATTATGTCTATGAAAAACTTGTAGAGCGTTCCTGGCGGTTACGCTATGAACTAGGCCTTAGGCACATTAGGATCATGGGGCCCCTATGACCTTGAGAAAACACCAAATATTAGTCCTTATGGGTCTATACGCGTTATTAGAAGTAGCAAATTACATAGCTACTTACTGCCCGACGTTTCGACTGGGTTACACCAATCGTGGTCGCTCGCGACCACGATTGGGGTTATTCCGTATTCATCCTATGTGATCTCATCCGACGTGAAACTTTTTCCTTACTCATCCTAATTTCGTTCCTTAATCATCCCAAAGCAAATATTTCAATTTTTAGTTCCTTATTCATCCCAAAATGATTCCTAGCTCATCCTATAACAAAACATTTTAAAAATAAGAATATTTTGTACGGTCGGAATAAAAGTTTAAAATTTAATTTAGTCGTTTTGTCAAATAAAACTGCAAAAAGTCTGATAAAATAATATATTTATTTATAAATGTTGTATAAAACAGTTAGGTATGTTTATTTTTTAAAATTATAAATAATATATAACATATTTTTTATATGATTAACACAGCAATATTTTTAAATTTTGACAAACAAGACTCAATCAACTTTGATTTAAAAAACATCGTCTTCCATATGTAAACTGTATGATTTTTAAATACAACTTGAAAAAAATACAACTTGGTGACTCATTATTAGATGTAAATGAAACCGTTACTATTATTTTCTTTAATAGCACGTGCAAGTTTGGCTTTCGGTTTTAAGTATATTTTATTGAATATTATGTTATTTTCTTGTTTTAACATACAGATTTCTTTTTATTTATAATAATAGTTCATATTTATGTCCAAAACCTATAAATAGTTCACTTTCTGAAAATGTTTTGACTTTTGATTTTGCTAACCATACTTTTTATTGGAATATTCACCTAGTGATGAGAAAAGACTGCATTAGTGTTGTGTCAAGACAAAATCTAATAGGATGAGCTAGGAATACTATTTTAGGATGAGTAAGGAAATCGGATGAGTTCACATAGGATGAATACGGAATAACCCCACGATTGGTCGTATACGCGTATAGACCCATAGACGCGTATAGACCCATAAGGACTAATATTTGGTGTGATGGAACGCGAAAGTCTAAAATCTTGAGAAAACACTTCAAAATATATAAAAGGAGAAACTGACTGACTGACATATCAACGCACAGCCTAAACGGCTAAATGTAGGCACATGAAATTTTCCTCATGTAAGTCAGAGAGACCTGGTAAAAACGGGGGAAACTAAATTTGTTCAAAAATTTCTAAAACAGTGTTGTTGTGTTGTGTTACAATTTTCTCGTGAAGTCGATTGGCAAGTAATCAGTAGCGCTACCAAGAGTCTGCTACCAAAAACTTTGAAATAGTTTTTTTCATACTACCGATTTTAGTTCTTAGCGTTACCGCTAGGGGCGCTTACATTTTTTCATAGATATTTTTTACATTGGCCATATCTTATCTTTTAAACCCATTGTACTACTGAAAACTTGTGATTTGCGCACAGTCAAGGGGAAAAATTGTACCTACCTATGGACCAAAGTCATCTAAATCGGTTAGTAGTTTAGTAAAATGTGAAAATAGATATCGATTGAATTATAAGTAAAATTACTATCGCACCCGTTTTGATGATATTTGATAATTAAATGCATACATAGTTACCAACCAACCATACCAACAAGATTTCACGCCTGAATTGAATCTACAAAACTAAAAAACCGGCCAAGTGCAAGTCAGACTCGCGCACGCAGGGTTCCATACCAATTATGTAAAAAAAAACACGTTTATTGTATGGGGAGCCCTTAATTTTGTATCTTTTCTTATTTTGTTGATAAAGCGGCAAAGGAAATACATATTTGTTAAAATTTCAGCCTTCTAGCTATCACGATTTATGAGATACAGCTTGGAGCCAGACAGACAGATCTGGCCGTCTGGCTTAGTAATAAGGTCGTGCGTTTACCTTTTAGGTACGGAACCCTAAAAATATACGTTTATTTTTCAGACAAAAAAATAAAAAGCCTTTATGAAACCTTGTCAGGAAACACCTGGCCCTAAAAACATCTTAGTCCTACCTCTCATTCTGATGCGTTTTCAAAATGGCGTCAATGTGACAAAAAGCTCATCACTATATAACCGGGACACTAGCGACGCCCCGCGGCGCGAACGCGTAGCACTTCGTGGGGACGGTCAGGAAAAACCTTTTTTAACATAAACATTGGAAAACTTTCAAAATTTCAAAACAGATTACGAAAAAATTACTTAGTAGGAAAAGTATTTTTATTGCATTATAGTTTTATAACACGACGATGTAAAGACGGTTCGCATTGGAAGCTAAAATACTACTTAAACCATAACTTTCATTCGTAATTTATTTGCAAAGATTTTTATTCACATATTATTGGACATGAGAAGAGGTATAATTAATATTCATATTGTTCTTTTTGAGAAAATTAAACCTCTAGGGTCGAAGACTTAAATAAATACTTCGCTTATCAGATATTATTTAACGTAACCTAACATAACATACTTACATTATTGGAAAAAGCATAAAATAATATTATTGTCATGCTCTTACCTTAACAATACTATGTTTACATTTACAATATGAAACAATATCTATACGTAAATAAATCTTTCGTGCCAACCGTACCCCATTTACAAATGTTGTGAACTAACTGCGCAGTCGTATTCGCTAATTAGTCAGTTCGATTCCCGGTAGCGGTAACCGCCACTTTTTACCCAATATAATTTTTAGCCAATAAAGATACTTATCATGCAATTAAAGTGTTTTCTTTGCAATTACGCATGCCTTTTATATGGTAGCCGTCGTATGTGGTTTCTACGCCTTATAAAGAGTGCGCAGGAGTTTCCCTTTTCATATAGGAGAAACACGAAATAAGAATGGATGAAACCGCTCTCTCGCCTTGGTACTTAGTTGGCCGAGTGGTGCAAATTGATTGAGAGCCGATAGATTTTCTAGCATCGATATACACAATATTCCTACTGTCGATATTACCTAATATTTAACAGGTAGGTACATAATTTTTTTTCCCATCCTGCCTACACAGTACATGGACTGAATATGTACAGTATATGGGCATTAATTAATGCACACAGTTTCTGCTTTTCGTGGTGTAAAATAATAAAATTAGCTGAGAACAGTAACAATACACCGTGAAATTTTAGTGGTTGTTTTCCCGTGGCAGAACGATTTGCCTTTAGTAATACTATCGAATCATGCAAATTATTCCTCGAAAAAAAAATTTTTTTTTTTCGATTTTTCAGAATAATAATTTTCCAACTCGAAAACGAGAGAAGCTATCGTTGTTTTTGAAGATGTGACGTATTCAGGTACTGCTTGCCGCATGAAATCGATGCTTAAAGCTAAAGAAACTCTACACCCTAAGTCATAAAGCGGTTTGAACGTGCTTTCGAGTTATGGTTAAACCTTTCGTAAAACCGGCATTTATTGATTTTACCAAAAAAGAACTGCACACATCTTTTGTACTACTAAGATAGAATCATTTTACTGCGGGAAAACAACCACTAAAATTTCACGGTGTATAACTCGATTTTTACTACATATTTCTAATTTTACTAAATAAAATGTTACAGTGTGCATACCGTAAAAAAAATTAAGTAGCAAGGATTTGTTGAAAGTGTTTTTCAATCATATATTCAAATATGCTTTTCAAACTTTATCTTCCCTCTAACAATCAATTTACTTCAAACTGTTATTTTATGTGTGCAATAAACAAATTAATACTTCGCTCCCGCAGTTCAAAACCCTTTTTAAAAGGCCACAAAACTCAATGTGCCCCAGACTCATTTCAACCGGTAGTTCACTGTTAATACAAATGAATGGCTAATTAAAAAGAAATTTATTTATCCAGATTCCGTCTTTAACAGCAAGGGACAGAATTCACGAATTTTAATTTAGGCACACAATTTTAAGTGATACTTTTTCTTGATACGCCGAAATATTTGTCGCAGACAGAATTTGGAGTTAGGCTTTCTCGAATAGGGCAGCTTTTTACCTGAATAACTTTGTGTCAATTGCATTCCATCATGTTCAGCTACGTTTATATCTAATTTAAAATATGATACATACAAAATGACAAGTCTTTTCCAAATTTATTTTCTGTTGTTAACATTGTGCTACTTAAAATCTGAGTAACGTCTTAATCAATTTTAGATACTTAGGTTTTTTTAAATTGAACAGTTTATAAAAATTTTTAAACATTAGGTTTGTGAGTAGGTAATGAGTATATGACTATTAGTTTTAGTTTCGTAAAAGATTATCAAAAAACAATTTTCTTTAGTAAGAAATAAGTGCACTTTAGTTTACTTTATTGTAGGTACCCTTTTTATATGTCTTCTAACCTTATAATATCTTAATAATAAAAAAGTAACATTTAGAATTTTAAAAATTAGCATTCTTTTATAACTAATGACCAAATTCCAATCCACCCACTACATTCAACCCCGAAACACTGAGAACCTTCCTCTTTTTGTCTCAACCGGTACGCGAAGAACTTTGTCATACTTACAAATAACCTGCTATCGACGAAAAAGTTACTGCAGAGTCGCCTTGTAATTTAGACACGGTTCCAACTGGCAGCCAGTGGTGATTTTAAACTCCGGTAGCTAAAAGTAATTTGTGAAATTACTTTCTAAGAATTGGAGTCAATTAAGGAATCGGGAAGGTATCGCGCCGCCGGTTGTATTTTTAAACATGGTTGTCACCAAAATGTTTTTTTTATGACCAGGTACTTTTGATGTTATTAATGTGTTGATTTTACAACTTCGGTAAAGCTTTTATGAAAGAAAAAGAGAATTATGAATGGGGCTCCAGTATATTCACTTTGGTATAAATCGTATCTTTAAAATCATAGGTATATTTAACACTTAACCTCATATTTTAGACCCGACAAGCAATACTGAAAACTTAGTCGTAATATGATTTTGACTATTAGCTAAGCGCACTTTTGCGACACTCGATGAGGATTATGATAACGATTTTATGAACGCGCTGTAAAACAAAAGTGCAGTGTGTCTCAATTGTCAAATAGGTATGACAGTAATGGCTTTTCGCATTAATTAAATCGATGAACTAACTTCACAAATCAAGAAATAAATTGAATTGTCGCATAATGAGTAAACTTGACAGTAAGATATACCTTTATTTTAGAACACATTTAAGTCTATACACGAGTAGGTAATTGATCACGAAGACAAACCATAAAAAATAAAAATGACTCACACCACAGACTTGTAAAATAACAAATAAAGACTTAAGTATTAAAAGTTTCAACGTATTTTGTACCAATCAGATTGAAAGAAAGTAATTTCGTTACCCTTTTGCTTTTAAAAGTGGTAGCTACAATTAAATGTATTTATTTGACTGAAGAGGTGGGGTCTCACTGGTAGCGAATAACTTGTCCCTAACGCTTATTAATATTGTCAAAAAATAGCTCAATGGCATATCAATTAAGTACTTGTTTGTTCAATAAACAATTTGTGTTTTAACCAATTGAAATGGCACTATCACTGTCAGAGAGGTGATTCTTTCCTGGTGGCGTATCAGTACTCTTCAACGCTTAATGGAGATCACCACCCGCTTCCCCGCAAGTCCGGTGATGCTGACAAGGCTATTTCAAGCCATCATCGTAGTCAATAAGGAAATAAAAATGCGTCTGGTGGGGTCTATTAAAAAAATGACGATCAAAGAACAAAGCGTGATGTAGTTCTGCATTTTTCTTAGGGGTTAGAGCCATTCGCTCCCCCGCAAGTTCAGTGATGATGACGAGACTACTCCAAGCAATCGTACTATGGACGTCACAGACTGATTAACATAACATATATTTATAAATACATACTTAAATACATAATCACACCCAGACACGGAACAAACACCGATGTTCATCTCACAAATATTTGTCCCGAGTGGGAATCGAACCCACGACTCTCGGAACAGCCAGCCAGGGTCACTAACCACTGTTCCACCGAGCCAGTCAAACTACCTACCACGTACTACCTACCTACTTACATTTTGAATCCTCACTATTTGCTCTCCGGGGCCTAAACTATGTATTTTTTGCGAAAGATGATATCGTCGCTTACATACTGTATTGTACACATACAGATTAAACACCGCTACCCACTTTGACATTAAACCCTCGCGTGGTAGCCCCGCGGTCCCTCGCACCCCGCCCGGCCCGCTCCGACTAATCGCACCATCTCGGCTGCCGTTTTGTTTCTCGCGGCTGGTTTTCGGAAATCCGATGGCTGCCACCGCTTCAGCTGCCCGTTTTTTTTTTGTCTTGTTACCGTTTTCCGTTTTTGGTTTCGGTGGTTTTCCCTTTGCTTGGCACACTATCAAATAGTGCCTACAGCCTTTTTAGCAGGTTCTCCTAATCAGTAGACTGGCCACGGGTGAAAACATCGAAAAAGGATGGGTATAACTACGAATTAAAACAAATTACTCAAACAAAATTGGCGATAGGTCAATTTTACCCGCGTCTACGTTACACAGCATGTGCCTAAACTTATTGTGGAAAAGTTTTAAAAAAAGTTACTTGCTTCTCCTCTTTATTCCCGATACGATATATAACTAAGGAACTGTAAGGAATATCCCTTAACTGCACTTATTTTTACTGAAGTTCTGTGTTAAATTTTTTTAATACATATTATGTAAGTATAACCTAAGTACCTACGTTCAAATCTTGTATGAGTTCTTGGTTGTTGGTCAAAACCTTTAAAATTTAAATCATATTTTCGAAACAGATATTTTTTTATCATGATAGTCGTCATCGGAGGAAGGAAACCGGGCTTTAACACGTAACGTTACCCAATTCCAAGCAATTAAAACTCCTATTACACGAACGCCAAAACCAACAGACTTATCTACAAACAGAATAATTATGAAACTAATTTCAAACCCACCACGCTCTGCGATAAATTAATTATAATAACCTTATCTAGCATGAATTCCAGTTACAAAATCAAAAGACCGGCGGTCATCCAATTAATCTCTGTAATGAACTTTGTAAACGCCCGCCATGTGTCGGCATCGGAATATTTTCGTCCAATTAACTTGTTACATTCTCGCTTCCGAAAAAATCTACAGTAGTTGTGAAAAAAAACTGAGGTGTTCCACGAAATTCGACCATTATCGACCGTTACCTCCCAAATAGAGCGCGATCGAAACCCGAGATAAACCCCTTCACGTGGGCTCTACTAATTGGCGCAATAAATTTGAGACAACGCGACAACTCCAAATATCCATTACTTGCCAGACCCTATTAGGCCCTATAACCCATCTCCGTCATAGAACGGCCGCGAGACGACGATGGGCATCTGTCAAAATCGCCGCCAACAAACGACTCTCATCTTTATCGACACCAATTAATGAACTAACGCGGTCAAAATCGCTCCGACAAGCGACGAACGCGGCAAAGAAATGTCATCTCGTTTAAATTCCATTTTCGAATTTTAAAAAGTTTACTAACACGGGATAGTCGACCTTACTGCGAGTATTTAAAAATAAAATCTGTAATGAGGGACGATCGGAAACGTGACGTGCCTGTGACAAAATGTTGAACGGATAAATGCGAGCCGAGTGTCAAATTGAATCCTGATGCTTTGCAATAAAGCATGAATTGTTGTGGGGAATTTAGTGAAATCCGTATCGTTAATATAGAGTCGTCTGGAGCGCGCAACGTTTGTACCCGCGTCATGCGGACGGACGCTTTTTGTCGTTTTTAATTATATTTATTGTTCTCGTTATTTATTTATTGTTTTGTGTTTTGTACCGTTCTCGCTACCGTGCGTGCATTTTAACGATTTCGGCTGAGATAGCGGGCGCATCCAAATTAGACCGATTGTGGTTTCGAGGGATGCAAATGTGCTGCTTTGCATACGAGCCAGGAGAAAAAACGCCGAACGAGATTCAGAAGAGCGGCCCCAAATGAAAACATCATTAATGCTATGCAAATAGGCATGGGAACACAGCGTGCAGCCTTCGAAGTCGGATGATAATGGTTATAACGACTAATACTTTTATGCCAACCTGATATACAATGTTAGTTTGATTATAACAACCAACCTTTCAAAGACATCGATAAAATAAGACATTACAATACCTAGATACATTCTGCGAAGTTCAAAGAAATTGGTATTCCACATGATGATCGAGTAAAATGTTATGGAATACCTAGTCGTTATTTACCATTAATTGACCGTAGCCGACTGATGTATACGGCACATTTGCACACAAAGACGCGTCAATTTTGTACCCAATAAAATCGATGAGATGCCGCGTCACCCCGCGGACAATGAGAAGAAATGTCGAGAAATTCGAATGCCGCGTATCGATTGTTCGTTTTTTAAAAGCTCCGCGATTGGTCGCGGGCGGTTCCATTTGGCGCCTTTTTTAATGTTTTCAAAATGGTGGCTGTTGTGGAAGTGCGATTGAAGTAATAAGATAAATATAAATGTTGGTAGTATATCAAACATTTCTTCTCGACGAGGAATATTGAGCAATTTCTATGTTGATGATAATGAAAAAAGTCTAACTAGAACTTTTGAGAGATTTGAAAGATGAAGCATAAAAGTGAACATTTGTGCTTAAGCGCTCTGAGCAACATTTTTGTAACTTCATTTGTAAATGGTCGGATAATCTAAGCTCTATACAGTCCAGTTCACGTTTCATTTACCAAGAAGTAAGCATCGCCTATAACGTAAATCACGAAACCATGACACGTATAAAATAGAATAATCATATTACCCAACAAACCCTACAAACATTCAGAAGAGGCGACGTCAACAAAATTTCAGTCGCGAAATCAACTTTATATTTGTAGAACTCACGAGTCTCCATTTCATAGCCAACCACCACTCTATTAACTAGTAACCGTCTTCAGGCTAGAAAAAGACAGTGATATAACACCCCGAAACACATTCCCCGCAATAAATGTGCGGGAAAGAAAGAGACGTAGTAATAGCCGGAAATTAGCACTCGTCTATCTTTCATTTTACACCCCAAATTTTCTTATTCCAATTTCCTCTCGCTACGAGCGCTTCCATTTTACGGACCGTAACTGTTCCCGTGGCCGCCGATCGACTTCGATCCTTATTTGAATAACAATAAGCTACAAATTCAGATGTGGCGTTGTGGAGTAGTTGAGATGTTGCGTGTATGGCGGTGTTTTAGGACACTCTGTCATTTGAAATGAGTCATTTTCTGATAAGAATGCCCTATTGGTTGAGACGCGTGCGAGGCCCGCACGCCGATAATGCCATTTCCGCACACTGATACCGTATAACTTGGTGTCGGTTTTTGCACTGAGTTTTAATAAAAGCGTAGGGGTGAGGCCGAGATATGGAAATGAGCATGTGGAGGAGAGGAAATTTGAATTTATACACCAGCTAGTTTTATTCATGAGGGTGAGCAGATTATAGGCACGGTTTTGGTAATAACTTTGCTGCTATTTATTTTTACGGTTCGCGGAGCGGTTGATGGCTGCCGAGTCGTTCGGAAACTTTTGGAGAGCGACAAAACGTTCCTGATTTAAATATTTTAATGTTAGCTTACTAAGTACATACATGTTACATTTTTTTTCTAAGTAACAGTCAGTATCAAAACGGTGCCCGGCTTTTTGTATGGACCCTATACTCGAGAATTTTCTTGAATCATAAAAATTATTGAAACATGACGTATTTAGCCTAAACCTATCTAAAACTAAATTCCAACGCTGGCATTATACCCAAGTATACTGCAGATTCATATACGAATCTTTGTCTTATTTTATTACAAATATAAGGTGTCCTTCAGACAAAGACCAGTATTTTTAAAGTAATTGATTATGTACGGTGTCATCTCTTTCTGAACTAACAGCCCGTGAACGATTCGCAGTTTTCGGTCAGCTCGTGATCTTTTTGAGTGCGTGGGAATCCACATCAGTTCAGTACCGATGTATGAGAACGATTCTTCCGCTCCGTTTAGTTCGAGAGATGCTTTGCGGTCAATCGATGTTCCTTTGATTCTTTTTTTAAACTTAACTAGGTGCGTGGGAAGTTGTCAAGTGGCCAGTAACTATTTGACAATTAGCTCGCATAAGTTATAATGAAACAAGTAGCTAAATGGAATTAACTTTCATAAAAAAGATTTATTTAAATTAGATCCTTTAATAATGTAATACATCATCAATAATTAGGTAACATATTTTGAACTCTTAAAAGCTATTTTCACATAATTATGAGAAATCCGGTTTCTCAAAGGAATTTAACTTGGTCAATAAAACACATTACATCTTTTCCATTTTTATTAACCATAACACAATATTTCGTATGGCAATATTAACTTAACACTAACAAAATATGGCACTCGCCGTCGCAATACCGAAGGGCAATAAAACGAGGGGTGATGAATAACAATAACATAATTTATAGTTATTAATGTACTTAGTTAAGCTATAGATTAGGAACATGATTTAATAATATTTAGTAATCGTGAGAGAAAATAATTCAAAAAACCATCCGATCTGCTATCTGCTAAAACACAATTAATTTTAAAAGCAAATTATAATTGTTCGTATCGTCGTGAATTTGATTTCCGTAACAATGCGTAAAAGCTTACTACGAAATCAGATTGATATCTGATATGTGATGTTGTTTAATAATTATTTATTTATTTAATATTGTACATATTTTAATACATATGATATAAAATGTACTCTTATTTCTTAAGTAAGTGGTTTTAACGGGACAATATGAACGATGACAGTAAAGACAAGGCATTAAAGAAAAAGAAAATAACACTACTCTATTTGAATATTTTTTATATAATCATAAACAAATTAAGCAGGTTAATGAAATGCAGCGCCACCCAACCTTCCACAAAAATGCAATCTTACCCTAGCTTTCAAAGCTCAGTCCATATTAAGTCAAGAATGCAAGATAAAAAAATAACTTAAAAACTACGATAACTATATCATTTTAATACTATTCACGCGAGGAATTTAATATTTTAATCCATTCATAATTTTTTCCATATCTAATAGGCTCCGTATTCACGGCCCAATTTTTTCCTCTAACACAAAAAGACATGTAAAAACTCTATGGCCGGCCATAAATAATAAACACACGCGACAATACAAATTTTTATAGGCTCTCTGTGGCACAGGTGGAGGCTTCGAAAATAGTTCATTCATAAGAAGTCATTCATTCATTCAATTGGGAGATGCAAAAAATGCCACCGACCGATCATTGACTGGGTTAATCTATTACGTCTTCATTTTAGTATCCCGTGGGATACTTGCTATGATGAATATCGTTTTATTATAAGAATGCGTGAAACCTTCTGTGATGTTATTGTGATTTTTCGGAGTCCTTTTAATTCAAACAGATGAATGGTGACAAAATTATGAGAGTTAATGGCTCGCGATCGTTCTGCTAATTGAGAAACTATGAAATATGATGTCTTTAAAATTATGATAATTTTTACGACATCGTATAAAATACATTCTTTGACATTTTTTATTTTCTTCAATCGTTCATTCTTATTGTAGCAGAGCCTATGAAGTGGTATGATCATTCACAGCTAACTGTGACATGTTCACATGCTCTAAAGCATATAAAAAAATTGGCATGAAAATTTGGGGAAAATTGCTGGTATGCACGTTAACGACGTTCACGTCAAACAAAAAAGTGTCTATTAAAATTTATTTTAGCAATAAAAATCAAAATCACATGCAGCAAATAACAAAAATACATATAGCCATTAGATCAGTGAGATGGGAAATCCGCGGTTATTGCTCTAAGTTTTCACACATCGTAACTAACTATTTGTTTCCGCACATTTTTCCTCTACCCACATCTCTTGCTTCTATGAGATTTCATTCGTGATAATTAGAAAACTATTAGACACGTGAAGAACTTGTTAATTGCATCCAGGTGTAATTATTACCATTGATGCGATGGGAACATTGTTATAAGTTTTCACCGCAGTAATCTTAATAGGGGAGAGGGGGGCAGCTTTGAACAGGGGCACCTTTGAAAAAGTGTATTTAACAAACTTTAATGTAAATAATTTTTGTAGTTTTTTTTTTGGGTAGTGGTAACATTAACCCGCATAGCTGTCACTTATCACTGCTCACATTAGACAGCTTGCCGACGAGTTACGAGGAGTTTTTTTTTACGAGTTTGAATTTTACACTTTTTGAAATTCGCGCGTAAGGATCTCAGAGATTCATTTCAAGGCAAATGAAGTGTTTTTTTACTTTTTTAGTCAGAAGGTTTCATATATCACGCAATAAAGCAGATATTACTAACAATTTTGAAAAATATTTGGAAGGAAAACGTTTTTTGTTTTTCAAGGACCATTGGGGCAGCTTTGAACAAAATAAAGGGGCGAGTTTTGAACATTGTTTAAAACTGCCCCACCTTCAGTCTTAAATACTGAGATTGTTAAAATGCATTATTTTTTATTATTTTATTCTAACATGGAATATATTTGTTAGCGTAATGTTCAATAGGAATAAATATCTGTATCTTTTTCATTTAAAGGTAATAATGGTACCCAACTATAAAAAAAAGAGAGAGAATGAAATTGATGAGACATGAAGACTGCAGTTTTATTTATATCTCGATTATTTTTGGGTTTCCTTTGATTGACCTCATAATGTTAATTAATAATTTTATTTGTTTCCGTATGTTAATTAATATTATTTAAATAGAAGTTTGTTATTCCCTAGTACATATTTTATCATTTTTAATTTCTAATGTGGCAATGATACTTGATCTCAGTCGTTTCTAATTTGTTTTCTTTAATAAAATTAATATAAAAGTATAAAAAGTCATTAAAAATCCATTTTTTAAGGATAGTTCAAAACTGCCCCATAATCATCATCAATCACCATATTGAACTATTTTATCATTTTTAATTTCTAATGTGGCAATGATACTTGATCTCAATCGTTTCTAATTTGTTTTCTTTTAATAAAATTAATAAAAAAAAGTATAAAAAGTCATTAAATTTCATTTTTTAAGGATAGTTCAAAACTGCCCCATATGAATTCAAAGCTGCCCCAGGAGTGGGGCAGATTTGAACAGTTGACTACTGCTATTATAATTGATATTACGGCTATATCTTAAATATTCTTCTTCATATGATACTGAAATTTTATGGCATAATGGTCGGGTTAAGCATTGCGAAACTATAAAACGATATAAAACTAAAGAATTTTAAGATATAGGACAAAGTTTTAAAAATGTTCAAAACTGCCCCCCCTCTCCCCTACGTGTAAATCGGGTTCATTGGTTACACACTTACACATGGTGGTAATAAAACCATAGTTACGAGTCGACTGTCTGATTTCACATTATAATGGGTCCCCCTAGAAATGTCTACCTAAATTAACTCATATTAAAAATTAAATTCAAATTCAAATATTTATTTGCATTCTAAGTGTAGTTACTTAATTACCTAATAAAGTTATCACTCGAAAAGAGAAAGAGTCTGACTCTCTTCCCTGTTTGTCACAAAACCCTGTAGGTAAATAACTCGAAACGTAGGGTCTATAAATATTTATGTGCTTAAAATCTTGTCATAGAATCGTGAAATTGTGTTATAAAAATACATAAAATTAGGTATGTCTCTTAATGGAGTCTTAGGTTAATGAATACCCAGTATTTTAAAAATCTGCCACCACTCCTAAATACCTAACTTATTAGACAAACACAATCCTAATATAATAAGTAATAGTTAAGTTATTTCAATATTATTAATTTGTGACTAACTTGAAAGCTACTTACTTATTCTTATCTAATCTATTGCTAAAACAATGGTGCGTTTATCTAAGTAATTAAAAGATGCTTACACACATTTATTCTGTGAGAATTCATTCACCATCCATTGTACCGACATATCGTTCATTGATACTGCTTTCAAACAGATTCCACATAATGAGGGGCTAATTTCTTGTATGGGATTTGTTGCCATAATTATTGTTATTAATTTCTATTCTACAGTGCACTGTCATTGATTGAAGTAACAAAAGCTTAACACTTTTTGCTCGGGAAAAGGTAATTGTGGTTTAATAGCGATTGATGATAATGTGAGGAAAGAATACAGGTGGATGTTTATTTACATAACTAGTCTCGTTATCATGTTCAAGAAAACAGAATTGTATCGTAGATCTATACGAATAGAATACAACTACATAGAATCGATATTCTGGGTCACCTATATTAAGGGAGTCTGTTTCTTATCCGAAAATCGTTTGTCCGAAAATCAAAATCCCTAACACGTTTGCTATAATCATCAAAATCCATAATGTTCGAATATACGAAATTTCATAATCCCTAATTGTCTTTAATTCTAATAATTTTTTGTCATAATATCGAATTCTATAATAATCAAATCTCCTAAAATTACTTGCTATAAAGTTAAATGCCCGAAGTGTTACATAGTACAATAATGTTCGTTACTACGAATGGAGCTTTATCATAATATTATTAGTCCGAATTATGAATGATTATTTATAATTTTGTTTTATTCAAAAAATGTTTGGCCAAAAAATGGTTTCGTCAAATCATCATTTTATAAATGACTTACTTTTTGACCAAATGATCAACAGTTAAATTTTCATTTTACAAATAATTATTTTGCAAAATGAATATTTAACTACTGAGTTATCATACAAAACTACTATTGATCTAAAAAGTTTGATAAAATGTTTTATTTGACAAATGTTTCTTTTATTAATCGATCTGATAATAGATATGGTACGGGTCAAATTAAAACACAATATTTGGAATTTTGGTTAGGTCAGGTTAGAACTGGTGACCATAAAACGCGCGAGCCGAGCGAGCGAAGCGAGCGTGCCGCGGCAGCGGCCGGCGAAGCGCCAGAAAATATTTACTACTGTTTAATTTCTATGTAACAGTGGATACACAAATAAAAATAAATATATTTATATATACCGATGTTCGTCACACATAATAAGTCAGTTTTTGTAAGATGGTACTGTTGTTAAATGTCTCGTTTGCCAAATGAATATTTAGGATTTGTAACAAATTATAGAATAGCATTGTGCATTTCACATATTATGGATTGTAATATTTATAGCAAAACATTTTAGGACCTTTAGTACTTTCGGACTTATACGTTTATGGAAAAGCCTTTTATGTCTTTTAAACTTTATAGATTGTGATATTTATGGCAAAAGATTTTAGGGTAAATAATATTTAGGGATTTCGATTTTAGGGCAAGTGATATTATGATAAATGTAGTTAGGGATAATGATCATTCGGGCAAATGATGATTCGGACATAAAACATTATGAGATGTAAAATTATGGATAAAAATTTTATGAGATGAAATAGAGAACCTATATTAATTATGCTGGGCAATGAGTGAGAAAGACTTAGCTAATACTGCTCTTGACTCGACTGGGTTACTTCAATCGTGGTCGCGAGCGAACCCAGTAGAAACGTCGTAGTAAGTAGCTATGTATTTGCTACTCCTAATATCACCAGTAGACCCATAAATAAATACATTTTCATCTATCTTATTATTAAGACGTTCCCTCTTGTCGGTAGAGGAATTTCCTCTCTCCTCTGAACTCTACCAGTACCTTAACTTCTTGTACATCAGACATAAACTTTTAATAAATGTAAGACATGTTTTTACGACCTATAAAGGTGTCAAATAAATAATACGTCAAATAAAGGTGTTCCGATTGAGGTACTAGTTCAATAAAAAATATTGTAACTAGGTCTTCTCTCTTATAAGCAAAATACGTGACATTTTGTTCGAAGGCTCTAAGTTTTATCTAAAACAAGTGGCAGCACAAATATGGGATACACACGTCAAAAAGACATTGAAATAAATAAATATTACTACTTATATTACACAACATCACATACACTCAACTGATCCCGTGGTTAGTAGCTTAAGCACTTGTGTTACAGATATCAGAATCAACATACTTAAATATATTTAATAACACACCCAGAGACGGAACAAACACCGATGTTCGTCACATAAATATTTGTCCCGAGTGGGAATCGCACCCACGACTCTTAGAACCGTAGCCTAGGTAACTAAAGACCGCTCCATCAAGCCAGTCCACATTACCAAACATGTATTTCAATAAAAGGCATCACAAGTCATCATCAGCCAGCCCATATACGTCCCCACTGCTGGGGCACGGGCCTACCCTAAACTAGGGCGATAAGGCCTTAGTCAACCACGCTGGCCAAGTGCGGGTTGGTCGACTACACAACCTTAGAATTTCTTCTTAGGTGTGCAGGTTTCCTCACGATGTTTTCCTTCACCGTTAAAGCGTCGAATGATGGTACATATGAATTTCAAATTTGAAAAACACATTGGTACCTGGCGGGGTTTGAACTGGCGACCTCTCGCATGGCAAGCAACGACCTTAACCACTCGGCCATCGACGCTTTTTACAAGTGTTACGCTACAATTAATCATCGATCTTCAATGAACTGTTAGGAGCGGTTCATAACGATATCTCTGCTACTTATGGTAACCCGCTGACTTATTCTTCTCTATTTACCATTTATTCATTCATAAATGTAAGTGTGAATGAATGGTAATTCCAGTAAAAATCGTATTAGTAAATATATGATGGCAAGAATCTTGATACTTGAACAAAATTATTACTGAAGAACTAACGAAACGAAAACTAAAGAAGTTAGAACATAGACAATTCGACATGGTCTAAAGCCGCAGGTTGTTAGGTTTTGCAAAATATTGGGTAGGTAATATCATTTCGAAAAATTGGCTAAATATCTATATACCTAATCGACTTTTTGCCTTCTTAATTGGTTTTTTGTTGTAGAACGTAAGATACCTATAACAATGCGTCAGGTTATATTGAGAAAATAAATTAGTTGTACATATTTGTAAATAGTATAATATATAACTTAAGTATTGTCTAGAGATTCTACCGAGTAGTTAGAGTAGGTACCTAATCCTCAAGCATTAATATTTGTAAAGTATCAAAAATGTCCGTCCGCTTAGCGAAAGTTTGCAAAATTATTTGGCAAATGCCAGCACAGTGATATTCTCGGAAACACACGGTAGGTACCGTACTTGCCCCCCATGTTTTGACGAATGCAACCCGCAGGGACATTGTGAAGGCACGCATGACTTATTGCCTGCTATCATTTCACCATCAGACACCTATAAACCATGTTTGTGAATTTAATTTTGATAAATAGATCATCTTTGGAAACTCTTTGAGTTGGACTACAAAATATTGCCACAAATAGCATAAAAGTGGACTGCGATTGTCCACAGGGCGTGGGTAGGTTTGGTGACGAAGTGTGAAAACACTTTTGTTTAGTTTTGGAATTTAGTAATAGGCAGTAATTTATTTTTCAAAGGAGTCTCTTTTAGAAGAAAAAATTGCTCTACTTTTTTTAGTTTCGATGGGGTGTGGAATGGGGGATTCAACGCAAGAATTTGATAGGTGCAGCATGATTTCCTAGTTATCTTAATATCACAACGCAACATCTTATAAAATTACAGCATAAATCTTACGAAGCCCGTACATTAAATGCCCAAACTTTTTTAGATGGTAATTAAATTTATAAGTTAAACAAACACAATTTTCCACGTAACTAAACCAATTTATCTGACTGAAAAACAAAGACATTAGTAAATTTTCCCATTAAAACTAAATCGAAACAGGTGACGCATAGTATAAGAAACAGCTGCAAATTGCGAAATAAATAATAATGGTCCAAAGACAATTCCTATCAAATTAAAGTTCCTAAACGATAAAAAGCCAGACGCAATTAATTCAAATCGATTTCCACTCGCAAACCCCGCCGAACAATCAGAATTTCAAATTCGACTTCCAGAGAACGCAACCAGAATGGTGTAAAGGTTCTTTTTTGATTCCAATATGCCAGCTAAAGGACGCTAAAGAAATAGTAGCAGTCGAGTTAGGTTGGCCAGCCTGATGCTATCTTGGCAGTTGGCACACCTGACGACGCTAATTGGACAATAAATCAATTCTTCCCGCTTCTTATTGGCGAATCGGGGCATTCCAATATTGAAAATTTGGCCGCGCGATATTGACAACATGATAAAAAACAATGGGGGCCTATCTTTTTCTTTTGTGACCATCTCAGCCCCGGTTCTTATTAAGGCTGAATCGTTTTGTGTTTTGTTTGTGTCGGACCAATGTCTTATCGGTTAGACAATTTGTTTTTGGTAGCTCGTTATTGAATTATTAATATTGATATTTTGTGTACGAGATACGAGTGAGTGACGTTTGAAACGGCCGTTTCTTTAACTAGGTCCTCCCCAGAGTTTTTTTGATGGCATGTTCTGTTAGATTTTTTATTGGCTTGTACTTATTGTTGTCTTCGCCCTTAAACAAGTTATGGACCTCTTGCACAGATCTTGCAACTTGCAACTTTTCAGTATAATATTAATATGGCGCCTTTTTCAGCAGGTTGAAAAGAGGGAAATATTATAAAGAAAAATCATTATAAATTTAATTTTTAACGAAAAAGGGGCTTTCACATCTCTTTCATCGAACATATGGCCCACATTAACTTGAAAACAAATCTTGTTATATTTTTCTTAGTACCCACCATACCATCTAACTTTTTATTCACTCCTATCATTCGCCACACCCCACTCCACCCTAATAATTGAAACACCCAAACCGCCCCTGAAGTCGACCGATTCCGCGAAAATAATTAACACTCGGTAAAGTTTAACACTTTATTAAGTGAACTCCGGTAATTGAATGAGATTTTACGAGGACATTGTTTACAAGAGTGCGTGCGCGGACGCATGGACGGTGCGTTAGCGGCGGCGAAAATCCGAAAGAAAAAACCGAGGAACGAAATAATTATTCACGTTCGCCAACGGTGTGGTGGGTACAGAAGGGTATGGTGGGTACCATACCCTTCTGTACCCACCACACCGTTCGACCACTGTTCGAGGCTTGAAAACATCGTGGTGTTGACATCAAGGGGATAGGATCGGCACAGTGTTTTGATGAGTCTCTACCATCTTAGTGCCATAGATAGAGCATAGGGCCTCATGTAAAATTAGGTAAACAGAGCTTTTTGAGATTGCTTAGCCCATATAATGGACTAGACTATACATATAGACTTCGATTGAGCAAAAAAGCGGATTTGTAATTTGAACTTATGTACTATGTTTATAAGTGCAAAATACATTGATGTACAATATATTATGTTATCTGGAATGGTACGTCACATTATTTACATAAATCTTAACGGTATTAAGTTATGAACGAATATGTAATCTGCTGCAAATGGGCTACTCAATAAACTTCGATTTCCATTAAAACATTACAGATTATATAATCATTCCCAATTAAATTATTAATCTGTTTTGTATTGATTGAGTCGTATCCTGTTTTACGGACACCACCCATTTTCCTCACTTGCCTTCTGAGGGCCTACCATGAGTTGGCTATAGTAAACTTACGTACGTTAAAAACCTATCGAGTTGTTTTTTTCATATGGCCGATTGTAGTTCTTCGCGTAACCACCAGCCGGCGCTGTACATGTTTTTCATAGACATATTTACGTAGTCGATATCGAGCGCGTAAGTTTTAAACTCATGGTAGCCCCACTGATACTCTCCACCCGCGCCGTAATGGACGCAGCTACCGTTTCGCCTTAATAGCCCGCTTGTTCCCGGGATTTAATTACGCCGCAGCCAGGATTAGCCGCGCGTTCCGTTTTGTTAATAACTCTAATAATGGATGACGCACCCGCGCTTTCCGACGTAGGCTGCACAGTGCGCTCTTCCTTTGCCTATACAAACATGACGGTGATAAAAAACTTTTTTCTGCACGTCTGTTGTACGATGAATAGGGTAGTTGCCTATTTTTTTATTTCGATGTAGATGGATGGACCACACAACATTAAAAAAAATGCTTAAAGAATTATTGTCATAACTTTAAAACTCGCCGAGATATTACTGTTTCAATAGCACATCATTTAGGCAAGCTCAAAACGCTCCATACAAAAAGTGACTGAATCGTGACGTCACGCTTCAGTTATTTGTATGCAACGCGCCAGAAATTTGTTCGGCAAGTATACTAAATATTGCGTTTATGAAAATGGTCTCAAAGCAAAAGTTGTTATTAATTACGTAATTTGAAATATGGTATTGTTTATTTTAATCACTTTTGATATTTTATAATGGACTCGCCCACCCAACTTCAAATGTCTATTATTGCCTCATTTTGTCAGAAATTTTAATTTCAATTTGACTTATGTTATTAATCTGCTTATATCTTTCTATTAATTGTGAAATCACATGTAAAATTTGACTTAGGAAACTACCCAATTATGAAGATAATAATGCACAATGTTTTTCCAATTACAGACCGGTCAAATTATTTTGTGCTATATGTTAAATATTGTATGAATTTGAGTAGCTTAATGAAATCGTAAGATAAGTAGGTAGGTATTATTATCCTTCCACCCACGACTCCAAACCGTGTGGGAACGATTATACTAAAGCATTACTCTCTTTTATGACGCAGGTTATTAAAAGTAGGTAGCCTATGTCCTCTAGATCAGGTTCAGGTTCAGGTTGATTTAAATCGGTTCAGTATTTATGGAGTAAAAGCTCAACAGAAAAGCATTAGAATTTACAATATTACTAAAAAAATACGGATTACATTGCCTTGCTCTTCAATTACAGATTATCTCCACTCCACTTACAATAATCGATGGAAACTTTTCCCAACAAATTCGTTGTTTAGACTCTGTCAGTCCAAACATTTACATCGGCACAAAAACCGCTACACTTTTCCGGTGGACCACCGGCGCATTCAAATGAGCCATATCATTAGCCGGGTATAAACAATGTCGTAAAATGACAGGTAGCGCGGCTGTCATGGCTGCGACCCGGCAAGCCTCCACTGGAAGCTAGGCACTTGGAATATATTGTATTACCTATCTACATACTAGTGCATTTTCGCACGACCTATGTCGATACTGGCACGTGCCGGGTCGTTTCTCTCCCCAAACATACGTCCGCATTAGGGACCGTCCTAGCAACGCCCTGAGCCGAGGTTCGAGCCCCGTTAGGGGTCGCCCTCAGGCAAATGTAGCTTAAAAGTACTAGGGGTGTGAGCCTTCCGCTCCCCGGCCAGTCTGCTAAGCTGTAGGTAAACACCGTCTGAGACTAACAGCTAAGTCCTTCCGAAAAAAGAACAAACTATGTACCTATATCTATAGTTAGTGTAACTCTCTCTACACTCGTCTATGCTTTCTGACTGTCTGGTAGAGTCCATCGAGCTCCTCGAACAATTTATAGGAAAATGTCAATTGAATACAATTCGCTTGATTCTTATTGCGAATCAATATCATTCTAACTGCCCAACATCTTAAAATACATTACAAATTAATGAATGCGTAAACAATGCCAAAATAGCAACAGATGCAGGTATGGTTGACCCAGGGGCGACTTTTCCAAGTCAATCATTTTTTAAAATTGTCAATAGACAAATAAATAATTGGTCTCTGTATTATATACCTATTAGTTTGTTGGGTCTTGTTCTATGCCTACCCCCAAACGACTTACGTAATGCATCCGTCGCCGATTGGTAGCCGTGTTTTGTAATTATCATAGCCATCACTGGACGAGCGCCCTAACCTTATTATCGCAGGGCCTCATCTCCATACTCACTGTTAACATATATTTTGACAGATGACATAAGTTTGGCCGCGTATCGGCCCGTCATCTCGCTCTGATGAAACACAATTCGGATGCAATAATAAGCTACCGTCTTACGTCTGATGGTACGAGTAAATCAATGTAATGGGACCGTTTTGACGTCGTTATTTTGTTAGATTGTTTGAATACATGATGGCTGTGAGTGTGATGAAGACAATGGACGGGTTACGGTGATTTTCATGACGTGGTATGATAAACTTGTCGAGGCTATGTTCTCGGAAGCAACTAGGCATCTGTTCGGTAAGTTAAGATAGACAGCGAGAGGGTAATTTTAGGGCAGCACTTGAGAGTGGGCGTGCTAAATAAGTAAGTAGGTAAGTTTTACAATATTTTATTCAGTAGACAGGTTCTAGATCTATTTAGCTACTAGAGTTGAATTGGGAATTAATACATACCAAGTTAAATCGGGGAAGAAGTCTATGAGGAAAGCAGGGTTTAAAAAACGACTCGCCATTGTTAAATTAACTTAACGCCTGTTAGAAAATTTAAGGCAAAAGAATTTGGCACGAATATTGCCTATGTGGTTTTCCATGACACTTTTAAACATTATCATTCTTTTTTCTGTTTTGCTTGTTTTAGATAGTAATAACTAGCAGTCACATTCACTGACGTAAGAAGCATCATTGCGCCACAATTTCCATGCCAGACAAGGCCATAAAAAAGTCCATGCAAAAAAAAAATACACTGACCGCGTCTCTGAAAAAAAAACGACTTAGTGGGTGCGGTGTTCGAATAATGATGAATTGTTGATGCGCTGACGCCGGCATGCGCGCCTGACAAATATGTATCGGTGACATCGCGACGGCTGTCCGCGGACGCTTTCTAAACAATTAGTTAGATTGGCGGCTCTCAAACTTGAACGGAAAGTTATCCTCGATCGACCAATAAATTAAAAATGGGACAGCCTCAACCAAGCAGACAGATGGAACCCGGTAATAATAACTTAAAATACTGTGTATGTATGCCTGATTTTAAGACTTAGCTAGCAAAAAGTAGCTTTCAATAATTGCAAATGCAAAATCTGGACAATTAAATAAGTTCGTATTGCGGTGTGAGGGCGAATGAAAAGAAGATTTGGCTCATTTGCGTTTACAGTTTGAGAACCTGTGAAGTAGATTAATACAAAACTGATATGACATGTGCCGGGGGCGTTCAGGGAATGCTGCCTCACTACTTTACAAGTCTATTTGTTATTGAACAAGAATGCTTCATTATTACGATTATGATTACTTATGCCTCCCTGTAGATTTAGATTAAAGTAGCTAGAACTTGTTTGTCGTCTGACTGGCGCTTGGATTAACAAAGTCACGTTATCAAGTTGAAAGGCCAGTTTTGTTTGAAGATAAAAATTCTACTTCTATATTTGACTTTTCAATCATAAACAATCGTTTAGACTTTTCATTGCGTCATTTACTTATTTTTGTTCTGAGTTTGAGGATCTCGTCGAACTAATCTTAGCCAAATAAATATCAGATCAACTGATAGAACTGGTTCCCAATCACATTATTTTCATTCATATGAATAAAATATGTCCAATAGTTAAATATTAGCCAATATAGTAAAAATATAATAGATTCAAGAATATAAATTCTATTCAAATGCTCTCACCACCTCCATCCGCAGTAAAATTACCTGAATATGTTAATACCCCATGCTGCAATTTTGAGTTATGAAAAAAAAGTAATCTTGACACTTGTTTGACAGTGACACCATAACAAAAACGGCAATTTCCCAAACAATACGGTAGTTTCCTATTTTTTTATTATTATAGAGATGAATGGACCACACAATTGCAAAGGTGATGTTAAAAGAATGGTTTGATATTTGGAAACCTCCCGGAGATATTACAGTTTCAATAGCACATCATTTGGGCGAGCTCAAAACGCTTCATACAAATGTCGTAGCAAGCTATGACGTCACCGCTTTCTATACTGTATGTATATCGTTAGAACTTTGTTCGGCAGCTATATCAAATGTTGCGTTTACGAATATGTTTTCATAGTGAAAGTTACTACTAATTCTGTAATTTATGATATGGCATAGTATTTTAATTGAATCTTCGCACTTTAGAAATGGACTTTCCCACCTAACTTCAAATGCCTATTATTGTCTCATTTCGTAAGAAATTTTAATTTCGATTTCACTAATGTTATTGATTTACCCATATGTTACTGTAAATTGTGAAATTTTATTTAAAATCAGACTTAGGAAACTAGCCTATTCTGTGCTGTAAAGAAAGCACTTTCTTTTAAATTAAAGATAATTGCATAGTTTATGTGTATTAAATATATTATAATTTAAAAAAGACCTCTTCATTTGTGCTAACGGATCAATTTGATAGTGAATAAATACAATGGCCGATGATGAACGTAAGATTGTTTCCAACCAACTTTACATTTTATTTTTGTTTACTTAATAAACCAAGAATTATGTTAATAACGCTTTGTACAATATTAAACAACCCTAGTCCTAAAGCTATGTATATAACACATGCAAAATATTACTAATACAATTCATAACCTCTTTGTAGAGTAGGCTCATTAGATTGATTTATTTATGGATTTAAAATAACATCTTTTGTGAAAATATCTTTCTAATTTCCAGTTCCTTCTGACAGCAGCCTGCTGGTAGTCATTGTGGACACAAACCCCAACCAGCGCTACATCACAGAAGACCCTAAAGTGCTGACCGGATGCCTTGATGCGGTCATAGCCTTCTCCAACTCTCACCTCATGCAGAAGGCCCGCAACCAGCTAGCTGTTATTGGTTGTCATTTTCATAAAAGGTAAGGTAGCATACATTACATATCTTTACAGAGCTGCCAAGTGACAGGCCCGAGTGCCAGACAATTCAGAGACATTTGCGCCCACCCCACTTAGCGTGGGACAAGGGCAGGAGAAGGATGATGATGATGAGACATAAATTTTTACTATAATTAGTTCTCAGTTTGTTTTTTTTTTTTTACCTGAATTAATATCAGGATTCGGCAAACTTTTACGAAGGAAGCCAAGGGGCCACCTTGTAGGTGGCAAAATAAACTTAAGGCTGGCTACAATTGGGATCAATCACAGTCACCCTCACATTGAATCACTTGTAGGTAGATGTGCATCTATATCCCAACAACCAGGTGCCGTAGACAAAGTAACATTAGACATGATAAATTGTCAATCTAACATCAATCCCATACATTTTATTCTTTTTGAACTTTATTATCATTTTGATATTGTTACCTTTTCTAAGCCCCCAGATTCTCTACCTTTTTCTGCAACAGTTTTTTATTGAACCACCTAGTTCTTCTTTATTTACTTGAGGTGTAGATTATCAATCATGAGTATTTCTTTTCATTTTTCTAGTGACTATCTCTACCCATCTCCAGGAACACCTCTAGATGTCAGACAAATAGATGGACAATATGAATTATTTACTTTAGTGGAAAAAACAATCAAAATGAGGTAAGAAATCTTTGTTTACTAGAAATAGTCCAAGAGCTGGTGAACCCTGGGAGTAACTGTCTTCCTGTAAGGTTAGAAATTTGTATACTGACGGTTTATGGCATGCTAAGAGCAATAGCCAAGACCTGGCAGGCGTCAGCCCTGCACGTCATCAGCCCCTTTATTTTTCAAACTGTTAAGTAAATGGGGTTTCAAAACTTGTTCCTGTAAGTTTGAAAATTTAATAGAATAAAGTTATTTTATTATACATCTTAAAAATAAATTGACAGGCGATTACAATAAGCAGAAGTATACGACAGGTCAATTAGAAAACGCATAGTTGTTGAGTTAAAAAAACTTTATCCTGTATACTTGAAATTTTTATATGTTTTTCAATAGACTTCTCAGAGTAAATATGTACAATGCCAGGCGGTTTTGAACAGCATAAGACCTTGCCAGGCGAGGGGACAGCTGCTAAAGGCGTGCGAGTGAGAAGTGTTACATGAACGCATACAGTAAATGTAATGTATTCTATTATGTTTTATACAATGTACAATCGATGAAATGCAAACTGACGAATAATAATACGTTAAATTGTAAGCAGTAGGTTATGGTTTACGAATTTTCGACGGTTCACAATCTTGCTAGGTAGATAGCAATCAAGCGTTATTTACAATTTTACCGTGACATATACATGTGACACAGACATTTTAATATTACTGCTCGGAAACATGGACCATCTCCACAATAAGAATTTAAAAATCTATATGGAATATGGCACTAATAATTGTAAAAAATCGATACATATTTCTGAACTATAAACAAAATTGGGACCTTCTATATGCCAAAGCTAACCTGGATTTCAAGCATTAACCGGTTGCGATTTCAATCCGTCTTTTTCAAGAAGAGATAAAGAAAAACCATTCCAAATATCGAGTATATAACAGAAAGCATTCAAAGAATTAGGAAGCGCAGAAATAGTACAAAAGAAAGAAAAAAAAATCCCGATACTAGAGAAATTTGTATGCCTGTACGTATGGTTTGAAATCTTCAAAATAAAAAATGCACTATATGAAAAGTTCTTTGCTACGCTCAACACAACTAATCCTAAAGTGTTTATGAAAAAAGTAGTAAGCTATGATTCATCGAATTTACCACCCTGCCAACGTGAACTACATCAACAATTGTTGAGAACTGCCTACATTACAAATATATGGCGAAATTGTCATTTAAAAGAACCAACAATTATTACACCTGAAAATAACGGTTGGAACTTAATTGATAATCGTTACCATTTTAATTGGTTTGAGGGGAATACGGTTCCATCGTTTATATACGACATACTTTTACAAGAACATGCTGATACTTCCACAGCACAATCGACTGAAACTGAGGAATGCATTTCAGGTAACATACAACTATTTTATTCTGTATCATTTAATATGCAGTCCTATGCGTTGAACTTAATATTTAATTCTCAACAACCATATTGATTCATAAAAAAATATTTTACTATTTTCAGATGAGGAAAACATTGTTGAAGAATCAGATGATGATGAAAACAGTGATAGCGAAATTTCGGATGATGCTGAGGAAAATGAGTGTTAAAAATAATGTACATTGTATAAAACATAATAAAATACTTTACATTTGCTGTATGCGTTTATGTAACACTTCTCACTCGCACGCCTTTAGCAGCTGTCCCCTCGCCTGGCAAGGTCTTATGTTGTTCAAAACCGCCTGGCATTGTACATATTTACTCTGAGAAGTCTATTGAAAAACATATAAAAATTTTAAGTATACAGGATAAAGTTTTTTTTACCTCATCAACTGTGCGTTTTCTAATTGACCTGGCGTATACTTCTGCTTATTGTAATCGCCTGTCAATTTATTTTTAAGATGTATAATAAAATAACTTTATTCTATTAAATTTTCAAACTTACAGGAACAAGTTTTGACACCCCATTTACTTAACAGTTTGAAAAATAAAGGGGCTGATGACGTGCAGGGCTGACGCCTGCCAGGTCTTGGCTATTGCTCTTAGCATGCCATAAACCGTCAGTATACAAATTTCTAACCTTACAGGAAGACCGTTACTCCCAGGGTTCACTAGCTCTCCAGCTAAAAGACAATATTATTTTTTTTTTTTATAGTAAGCTAACAAGATGACCTCACTCCACCTGATGGTAAGCGGTAGTGAGATCCAAATATGAGGTCGACAGGCACAATAGACCATATTGAGTCTGTCGCACTCACCCTGAAAGCCCGCTTAAAGAGGAGACCACTGCTGCGGCAACAACAAAACAAGGCGTGGAGTCTCGCATTGGTATTGAGCTGTGCGGGTCGGAGTTGGACAGTCCGCCGGATGGAAGGGCCCCCGTGTCTACGGGTCTCCCTGACCGGCGGAATTTATCTACTTGTATAATACATTTTTATGTAATGTGACCAAGTTTTGACTATAAATGCTTTATAGTCAAATAAATAAATAAATAAATAAATGAATTTAGAAGGTGCATAACCTCTAATTATCATGTATATACTTTTTATGTCAAGCATAATATTATGTATTCTTTTTTATTACAGATTAGTTAATTTAGTTAAAAGTCAACCACAAGATGGCAAGCCCGGTGAATCATTACTGGCTGGAGCACTGGCGATGGCACTCTGTTTCATTGCAAGGGTATATTATTTTGTCTGTTGTCTGACATACCTTCTACATATGACACAATTCCTTATGATAGTTTTATTGTTCCCTACTTATAATTATACTAGCTGTGCCAGCGACTTCGTTCGCATTTCCCCCGTTTTTTACACATTTTCCATTGTATCTTTGCTCCTATTGGTCGCAGCGTGATGTTATATAGCCTAAAACCTTCCTCGATAAATGGTCTATACAACTCAAAAAGATTTTTTCAAATCGAACCAGTAGTTCCTGAGATTAGCGCGTTCAAACAAACAAACAAACAAACAAACTCTTCAGCTTTATAATATTAGTATAGATTACTATTATTATTCCCTACTTACCTACCGAAAAGGCCTTATTATTAATGTTATGCGGTCAGATGCGACGCGAGGCGCCCCCAGGGCTCCGCTGGAGCGCGCGCGTGTTAGTGGTGACGGGTAGCAGCGACACGGCGGCGCAGTACATCAACTACATGAATGTGTTCTTCACTGCTCAGGTATGTGGGTTCGGGCAATGTTTAAGTTGAATTGTTGGCTCGAAGTACCTATATTATTTTTAATGTAATTTTATTTAAGTCCACAATTTAAAATTTTATTTTTGCCATATGTTACATTTTAACCTATGCGTTCAGAAGGATTGACTTTTTTTTAACCATTTACATCTCATTGAGAAAAAACTTTGTATCATCATCTATAAAGACTTGTTTATAACTTTTAAACTTTTACAACCTTAATCTTACTCAATTTGCAACATGTGCAAGTCTTGTTTGTTTGTAATTTTGACATTTTAAGTGAGACTGACACTAGCTGGAGTTGTTTTTTATTTTCTATCAGGGTCTAAGCTGGCTCAATGGGTCCAGTTTATAATTGACGCATTGCGGAAAATTTAGTATAAACCTGCGCCCCTATATACAGATCGATTCTCCGAGCCATAGAGGTTTATTATTCCTGAATATTCTTATTCTTTCCTTGTAGAAGCAACAAGTGCTGATTGACGTGTGCTCGCTGGACAAGCACCTCAGCTTGTTGCAGCAGGGCTGCGACATCACCGGAGGGCTGTACCTCAAGGTACCCTCGTTGGAGGGACTACTTCAGTATCTACTGGTGAGTGTTGCCATATTTTGAGTAATAATGATGTACAACGATTTTCTTTTAGTAGTACTATCGAATTATGTTAGTTAATTCTTGAAAAATAATACTTATGTAAATTTACCTTTTGATCATAAATATATTTGTATGTGTACGTTTTATTTTAGTATTGTATTTTTAATTTTATGATCAATAAATATATTCTATTCTACTGTGTCAGTGGGTGTTCCTGCCGGACGCGTCGGAGCGCAGCAAGCTGGTGCTGCCGGGCCGCGGCCGCGTCGACTACCGCGCCGCCTGCTTCTGCCACCGCGAGCTGCTCACCATCGGCTACGTCTGCTCCGTCTGCCTCAGCGGTGAGCACTACCACTTCTACTGCTACACTACACTACACTACACTACACTACACTACCGCGCCGCCTGCTTCTGCCACCGCGAGCTGCTCACCATCGGCTACGTCTGCTCCGTCTGCCTCAGCGGTGAGCCACTACCGCTTCTACTGCTACACTACACTACACTTCTACTGCTACACTACACTACCGCGCCGCCTGCTTCTGCCACCGCGAGCTGCTCACCATCGGCTACGTCTGCTCCGTCTGCCTCAGCGGTGAGCCACTACCGCTTCTACTGCTACACTACACTACACTACACTACACTACCGCGCCGCCTGCTTCTGCCACCGCGAGCTGCTCACCATCGGCTACGTCTGCTCCGTCTGCCTCAGCGGTGAGCCACTACCGCTTCTACTGCTACACTACACTACACTACACTACACTACACTACACTACACTACCGCGCCGCCTGCTTCTGCCACCGCGAGCTGCTCACCATCGGCTACGTCTGCTCCGTCTGCCTCAGCGGTGAGCCACTACCGCTTCTACTGCTACACTACACTACACTTCTACTGCTACACTACACTACCGCGCCGCCTGCTTCTGCCACCGCGAGCTGCTCACCATCGGCTACGTCTGCTCCGTCTGCCTCAGCGGTGAGCCACGACCGCTTCTACTGCTACACTACACTACACTACACTTCTACTGCTACACTACACTACACTTCTACTGCTACACTACACTACACTACACTTCTACTGCTACACTACACTACACTTCTACTGCTACACTACACTACCGCGCCGCCTGCTTCTGCCACCGCGAGCTGCTCACCATCGGCTACGTCTGCTCCGTCTGCCTCAGCGGTGAGCCACGACCGCTTCTACTGCTACACTACACTACACTACACTTCTACTGCTACACTACACTACACTTCTACTGCTACACTACACTACCGCGCCGCCTGCTTCTGCCACCGCGAGCTGCTCACCATCGGCTACGTCTGCTCCGTCTGCCTCAGCGGTGAGCCACGACCGCTTCTACTGCTACACTACACTACACTACACTTCTACTGCTACACTACACTACACTTCTACTGCTACACTACACTACCGCGCCGCCTGCTTCTGCCACCGCGAGCTGCTCACCATCGGCTACGTCTGCTCCGTCTGCCTCAGCGGTGAGCCACTACCGCTTCTACTGCTACACTACACTACACTACACTTCTACTGCTACACTACACTACACTTCTACTGCTACACTACACTACCGCGCCGCCTGCTTCTGCCACCGCGAGCTGCTCACCATCGGCTACGTCTGCTCCGTCTGCCTCAGCGGTGAGCCACGACCGCTTCTACTGCTACACTACACTACACTACACTTCTACTGCTACACTACACTACACTTCTACTGCTACACTACACTACACTACACTTCTACTGCTACACTACACTACACTTCTACTGCTACACTACACTACCGCGCCGCCTGCTTCTGCCACCGCGAGCTGCTCACCATCGGCTACGTCTGCTCCGTCTGCCTCAGCGGTGAGCCACTACCGCTTCGACTGCTACACTACACGACACTTCTACTGCTACACTACACTACACTTCTACTGCTACACTACACTACACTTCTACTGCTACACTACACTACCGCGCCGCCTGCTTCTGCCACCGCGAGCTGCTCACCATCGGCTACGTCTGCTCCGTCTGCCTCAGCGGTGAGCCACTACCGCTTCTACTGCTACACTACACTACACTTCTGCTGCTACACTACACTACACTTCTACTGCTACACTACACTACCGCGCCGCCTGCTTCTGCCACCGCGAACTGCTCACCATCGGCTACGTCTGCTCCGTCTGCCTCAGCGGTGAGCCACTACCGCTTCTACTGCTACACTACTCTACACTACACTTCTACTGCTACACTACACTTCTACTGCTACACTACACTACACTTCTACTGCTACACTACACTACCGCGCCGCCTGCTTCTGCCACCGCGAGCTGCTCACCATCGGCTACGTCTGCTCCGTCTGCCTCAGCGGTGAGCCACTACCGCTTCTACTGCTACACTACACTACACTACACTACACTACACTACCGCGCCGCCTGCTTCTGCCACCGCGAGCTGCTCACCATCGGCTACGTCTGCTCCGTCTGCCTCAGCGGTGAGCCACGACCGCTTCTACTGCTACACTACACTACACTACACTTCTACTGCTACACTACACTACACTTCTACTCCTAAAAATAAATAAATAATAAAAATAAATAATAAAAATTTATTTCATCACAAAAACATTTCTACAGTAACAAAATGTAGGGTAGACTTCCTCTTTTAAGTGCAAGGAGCACCTGTGCCAGAGGGAGCCACTCTTCCTTAACACGTTCTTACATCTAGAATTTTGATGAAATATAATATTTACAAGTACATATTGAAAATGAATATGGAAAGGTGGAATGCAGGTGTGTGTTTGTGTGTGTGTGTGTGTGTGTGTGTGTGTGTGTGTGTGTGTGTGTGCGTGTGTGTGTTTGTGTGTTTGTTTCAGAACATATAATATACATTCTTTCATATAACTAGAAAATATATATATATATATTTTATATACACATATTGATTTGTTTATATATACATATCGTGTGTTTTTACGACATAGTTTTTAATAGTTGTTCGGTTTCGTTGTAGTCTAGCGATTTTAGCCAGACGGTAAGTTTAGGTTTGCAATTTCGTTGAGTCAAGGGGTAAATATTTAGAATTTTATTACATTTATTATATAAAAATGATGACAGAAACTTAAATTGTGATTGGGCAAAACTGGTGCGGGTCTTTACGACCGCGATTACGTCACACTTTCTTCTCTTTTTCGTTATGACAGGGTTAAAGTTAATTTCTGTGTGCTTTTTTAAGATGGTGTGTAGAATAAAGAGTCTTCTGATTGAGAGAGTATCCGTTAGGGTATATAGATCATTTGTTGGAAAAGTCCGTTTTTTGAAATAGGATACTTTAAGAAGGGCCCTTTGAGCTCGTTCCACTTCAATAAGTTTGGTTTTGCTGCGCCGCCCCAAACTGTTATACAGTAAATCGAAATGGATTGAGCTAGGGCAATGTAAATTTGGTTCATTAAATTTTTCGTGGCCACGTGCCGGAGTGTTTTGAATATCCAGATCAATTTACGCAGTCTGGAAGAGACTAGTTCGATGTGAGACTGCCATGATAGTTTTCGATCAAGGATGACACCCAGATACTTTACTGTATTTACCCTTGCTATTGAGGTACAACCACAGCCTGAAGCACGAAGGGAGTTGTTACAGCTATGTACCCTGATGTCAAAATTGGTTTCCAGGTTGAGTTCTATCATGAAGTGAAAACGTAATGTAATTGGTTTTTAGGGTATTTAATGTAAGGAGATTATTTCTGAGCCATGCCGCAATCAATTCCAATCCAGCCTCCGCGTCAGCCTTCACAGAACTCCAGGTTGTGTTTGTGAAAACCACTGCAGTGTCATCCGCATATGAGAAAATACGGGCGTTTCGTATTTTTAGCTTGCAAAGGTCGTTTAGGTAGACCAGGAACAGGGTAGGTCCCAGTACACTGCCCTGTGGTACTCCGTAGTTAATAGTTGCCCTCTCACTTACTGTCTCACCCACCTTCACTCTTTGTGTCCTGTTACTGAGGTAGTCCTTAAGTAGCTTAAGAGAGACATCTCTAAAACCGATATATTCCAACTTTTTCACAAGGATTGGGATGGACACGGTGTCAAAAGCTTTTTTTAGGTCTAGAAAAACGGTAAGGCACTTACGGTTTCCATCCAGGCTATCCACAACTTCAGAAGTTAAGGCCTCAACAGCATCAACAGTCGATTTACCTGATTGGAAACCGTATTGATTCTTCGCTATTAAATCAAATTTATAAAGATATTTTGTAATTCGTTTATTTATGACTTTTTCTATAATTTTGGAGATCGATGTTAGCACAGAGATAGGTCTATAGTTATTGACGTCGTGTGCATCCCCACCCTTGCGAACCGGCGTTATTATTGATTCTTTTAACAAAGCAGGAAAAATACCTTTTTCAAAGCAGAGATTAGTGAGATGACAGATTATTGGTACGACTAGTAATCGAGCCAGTTTGAGGAAACTAGTTGGAATACAGTCCCACCCAGGAGCACTGTTCTTTTTTAAATTCATAAGCACATGGTGTATTTCCTCGTTGTCGGTATTTAACAGAGCAAAAGAGTCAACCCTTGTAGAGGATGTCAGGTTAGGCAGACTAGTGTGAGATGGAGGCATGGAATCGGCAAGTTCCCTTCCTATATTACTAAAATAGTTATTTACAAAGTTAGCAGATTCTATTGGTGAAGTTTTACTGTGTAATAATTTGGAATTATCAGTTTTATTCTGTTTCAGATTAGTTATAGCGGCGATAAAGAAATTCCAGAGTTTCCTCGAGTCACCCCCAGAGTCTCGCAGTAGTTTTTTCTCGTAATTACGTCTAAGCTTCTTTATTAAGTTATTACAGAAATTGCGGTATCGTCTGTAGGTGAGTCTCAGAATCTCGTCAGAACGGTTAGATCGAAGTTTAGATTGCAGTCTGTTTCTGTGTCGTATACAACGCAGGATTCCTGGGGTTATCCAGGGTTTAAGTACTTGTTTGCTTTTAGGTATTCTAACAAATTTACTATTTTCTTTAATTGATAGTGTTATTTTATTTACCAAACTCTGGACAACCACTTCTGGATCGCTACATAACAGCAAATCGTTCAAATTTTTGTTCGCTAAATCCATGCATGCATCTTCGTAGTTGACAACTTGCTTAACTCTCTTACGTCTGCTTAATGTAACCATATGGTTTAGATGTAAGATAACCATCATGTGATCTGTGACAGTTGTGTTCAGAACAGCTACTTGCGCTGCCATTTTTGTACTGTCTATTTTGATCATAATGTGATCAAGAGAGTTGTTCTCCCTAGTTGGAAGAATATGTCCTGGCATGATGTTGTGGCATGCAAGCATTTCTAAGTAGCTGTTTCTGTTTCGGCGTTCAGAGCCATGATCAGATTCTCGAGGGATTATGTTGATGTTTATGTCCCCGACCACAAATACAGAGTCGCACGCTGTGATTTTTTCCAGGAAGTCGTTTAAAGAAGTGACAAATACATTTGTGTCTGCAACTGAAGGTGACCGATATATGGCTAGAATGGTTTTTTTCCTCAATTCGTAGTTGCAAACAAGATGCATCCCGCAGAGGTATTTCCCTGACGTCGGCATTTACATGGTCTTGGACATAAACAACCACTCCATCACTTTTATTTTTGTATTGTGTAGACATAAACATTTTATAGTTAGGTATGGATGGAACTGGCTTGTAGTCCCTGTAGCCAACACTCCGTGAGGATCATCACAGTCGGGTTAAAGTTAAGTTGTGTAATTGATACTATAAAATCATCCATATTTTTGATATATACTTCTAATGTTTTGTGTAATTAGAGAAAAATCATTATTCTTTACATTCAACAAGTGTGCTACGTTTTCGCTATTACACGTAATTGCACTGGCAAATTCTATGTTGTCCATTTCTATTACATTATGGAGTGTACTATCCATTTTGTGTGTGAACTTGCAATACGAGTGGTAATTTAAGTAATTCAGTAGATACCATAGATATGTTGTGGATATTATACAAATAATTTAATATATATGTATATGAGTGTTTCTGAGTATAGAGGTGGGTGAATAAATGTGTGTATGTGTTAGTGTAAATGTGTGAATAAGTAACTTTCCAGGTTAAGAGTAGACTTAAAATTAACAAAGTATACAAATTTTTGCGCATGGCTTTGGTTTTTAACGAAAGAGCCGAAAATGGAACATGAGAAACAATAATCTTTGCATGACTAGGGTCATATAGTCATTTGCCATTAAGTAGCTGGTGGACCTGTTCCTCAGATTTAATGCATATGGTTTGGGAGTTCTCCGTTTTTCTTACGTAGATCTTGCCGTACGCAGTCCAGCAAAACTTGTATTGGGCAGACCTGGCCAGGTCTCTGGCCAGGTAGTGCAATCGCGAACCTTTCGCAGTCAGCTGTTCGGAGATGAAGACTGGGGTGTCCTCCGAAGTGCGGAAACCCAGGTGTTTGGCACAAAGTTTCCCTTTTGTTTTTACATTAAATGCCTTACTGAGCCGCAAAATGTCCGATTTAACCAGTGCGGAAGAAGTTTCAACCACAATTGGTGTGTTTAGCTGGTCTTTTTTTCCACGAACTCGATAGATGTCTGTGATCTCCCCTTTTTTTAGATTTCCTCCAATTGTAGATGACAAACAAAGGGCTATTTCCACCAGGTCTCCCTTCGTTTCGTTCTGTTTCTTAGGTACATTTTTCAATTCAAAATTTGCCTTCCGGAGCCCGATTTGTAATGTATCAATTTTTTCCTCTAATAAGTGAATGCGTTCATTACCCTCTTTACATTTGGTTTCAAGCTGTAATATTTTGTTGTTTAATTCTTGATGTTGTGATGATAATAAACTAATGGCACTTTCAATATTAGAGTTTGAATTTTTGATATCTAATAATGTTGTGGACAGGTGTTTCGTCTCCTGTTGTTGCGCATTAAATAAAGAGGTAATCAAGTCACGCACTTCATCCTTAAATGCCGTGAAATCCTCTGTTGTGACGGACCTTGCGCGCGCAAAAACGTAGGCGGGCGGTGTTTCACCGCCCTGCGAAACAACGCTGCTGTCGCCCACGTCGCAAACAGACATATCTGCGTCAGGATTCATTCTACTAGGCTGTTATAAGTTTGCGAGATGTTGATACGTACTGTGTGAGCGCGAGAGTGTGTGTTCGAGCGGGACAGGTAGCGAGTCGACAAGGCCGCCTCACGATCACTGACTAGTTGCGCACGCGACTTTGTCCGTAATGAAGTTAGCACGGTTATATAACTCACGCGTGTATTTGTTTCTCTCACCTGGGCAGCGGGCGGGGCGTAGACTGAGTTAGTTGCTTGAGTTGTAGACGTTACGCAGCAGCATAGCACACAGACGCGCAACTTATGGATGAATCTCTTTGCGACTTCTGCGCTCCTAATTTATGCGTCGAATAAATTTCTTAAAATTTGATTTTATGTTTTGTTTTAAACAAATATAGATTATGTGGGCACGTTCGCCCTGCAGGCGGTCCGAGGGGGAAGAGGACTACTCCTACACTACACTACACTTCTACTCCTACACTACACTACACTTCCACTGCTACACTACACTGCACTTCTACTCCTACACTACACTACACTATACTTCTACTCCTACACTAATTTCAAAAGTTCGTATTGGTGACAAGACACCTGGATAGCTCAGAGGTTAGAGCATCCGACGCGATATCGGAAGGTCCGGTGGTTCAAATCTTCGTTCAGGCGAGGTCATGAATGCGATTTTTTTTTGGAATTTTAAATTTACATTAAGCTTTAATAGCTTTAAAAACGACAAATAAAAATGTGACCAGACCTGTATTTAGTCTTATTTCTCATGGACGTAATTTTTTAAAGCTCGCACCGGGCGCATAAAAGGCTAGTTCCGACACTGTTGCTGGGCAAAGGCCTCCCCGTATTCACTCCAAAGCTGTCGATTTTCGGCCAAGGCCCACCAGTTCCTCTCATGAGCAGATGCCCATTAGAGGTCATCTTGCCATCTCTTCTTCGGCCTTCCTCTTTGTCGATGACCGTCGAGTTGATGCCATTGAGTGACAATTTTAGCCCATCTCTCCGGGTTCATCCGACAGACGTGGCCTGCCCAACTCCACTTCAGTTTGGTCACATCTAATATTCTGACTAACTTAACTGACTTAAGAATAAGAATAAAAAAAGGTTATTAACCACAAATGTACAGAAAGAAAAAAGAAGAAACACAAAACACATGGTTCATTATTTGGTGGTCAATTAGGTTCCAGCCTCAGCATATGCCTCAACGATAAGTAGCCGCTGAGGCGCTGGTTGTGGCTGGGGCCTATTTGAGCGACAATTTTAGTTACATACAACTTATTAAGCAACTTTATTTAAATGTTTTATTTTGTTTTCAGTGTTCTGCAAGTTCAGCCCTATCTGCACGACATGCCAGTAAGTACATTTTTTTATTAACTTTAGTATGTATGTCTGTGACAATGTAGGTCTATGTTAAACGGATAGACTATTCTATATAACCCACCTTACCCCATAAAAAAGGAGATATTTATCTAGAAAGGCATGATTTTATGTATCCATTAATATTTAAACTATGTTTCTCCTTTTCAGTACTGTGTTCAAAATTGGTGGACCCTTGCCGATTAAAGCGAAGAAGAGGAAACTCAAGGTTTAACCGCGTACGAAGGTATAGAAGCTCTGTAAATAATATAGAAGTAAGTTTTCTAAACTACGAGTTTTATTTTACTGTAAGACAACCATTATCCTTGAAATGTAAGATTTTAGACTTTCGGGTTCCATTACAAATGCATATGATGTTCCATTACAGTAGCTATGTATTTGCTACTCCTAATATCCCGTGTAGGTAGACCCATAAAGACTAATATTTAGTATTATCCTTGGAAGTTTCGTATCTCGCAGATTTTTATTTATTTACTTGCTTTTAACATTTGCAGGCGTCATACCTAGAAACACTTGTCCCTTTCTCCTGTGATTCGGATTTATGCCTGCAAGCAGATTATCGTCCATGATTCAGAGCAGTTATTATTAATATATAATATATGCCCTGAATGCGTCTGGCACGCATTTAAATTAAATAACATCTGAAACGTTAGGTGTAGGCGGGAGGCAAGAGGCCTATACCTCGATAAATAACAGTACAATCAGCCAAGAAAGTGGTCTACCACTTTTGACAAAAGTTTTGCAAGATGTAACGATCGCGAAGGTTGACAATAGTCACTGACATAATCTTATTGACAGGGAAAATTTACCTTGTTGTTTCATGACGTTCAAACGAATCTCAACCGTGTAGGGTCGTAGACCACATTTTTGGCTGACTGTACCGATTATTCCCCCAATATGCCCCTCTATCTATGCATTACACCTTAAGAGGCACTGGTACTAGTATTTTAGGGTGAGAGGCAAGTCCAGTGATGATGAAAAGGCTTCTCCAAACCATCATTGTATGTATGTCATTTAGGAAAGAAAAGGGCCTGGTTCTTTTCAAATGGAAACAATTAATAATTTAATTCAATCACGTTTCACACGAGATTATTAATATCTAAATGGTTGTAGAGATTCATTTAATTATATAACATAAAGGTCACCAGATAAGTGGTAATTGTTTTATTCTATGCCTGGGGCTGTCCCGAAAGATTAGATATACTTATAATTTAGATAGATATTGTGTGTGCTACCTACATTTTACTGCAAAAAATCTTATTAGCATTAGCAAATCTTAGCTGCGATTATAAATCTTAAGTTTAAACTGAAATAAGGTAATAGTTATTTTAAGCTTAACAGTTATCGGAGTTCATTCAAATGTCCACTACATTCGGTATAGATGGACGCATTATCAGCATCGTACGGACGTGTGATATTTATTGATGTCTATTCCCGCACAGTGCTTTGGAAGCTGTCAGATATTTGTCAGAGGAAAATCAACCTTGTTGCACTGTACGATTAATTAACCTGCACCTCTTCGAAAAATTCTAAGGTTGTGTAGTCGACCAACCCGCACTTGGCCAGCGTGGTTGACTAATAGTTACAGAGGCCACGACCAAAATTTTTGTCTCATAGCAATACAGCCAAAACCTGAACTTGAAAATACCAATATCAGACATTTTCCGCGTAGCGTTTGATCTGACCGAATTTTCAAAATTGTCAAAGAATTTTACCGAACTGCATCAAAGCAATATGTCTGATTTGCAGACTGTAGTTGAATGATGATTCTGAGATACCGGAAACATATTTTTCAGACGTTAGTGGTGTAGCGCAAACCCAGAAAATCACTTTAAAAAGGTTTATTGCTTCATAAATTGTACATACTGTCTTACAATACTAAAATGAAGGTGAGCAAAAGGAAACATCTCAGCATGGCTTATCTAGTAAACCAGATAATGCTGTTTTTCAGATGTTCTTATTCTTCTATATTATATATATTATATGAAGTAAACTAAGTAGATTAAAAATGAGACAAAAAAATGTCTCATAGCAATACGTCTGAAAATCTGTTTTTATTAGTAAATTTTGGTTATTTGATGCGAACAAAACAATTTTCAGACAGAAATGTGGACGCATAAAATTTTGAGACCGTTTTGAAAATGTTAACAAATTTTACCGATCGGTATCATAGCAATATGTCTGAAAATTACTAGACAAGATAGAATAAGTTGTCCACATGTGCAAAAAATTTATATCAGACAAATGAAGTGTAGCGTCTTCTCTATCAGACAACTTTTCGATACTCAGATATCATTTAAGAATAGTATTGAGGCATCTTGAATTCTCTGTTACAAACCAATGAATAATAGAAAGAAAGGGGCAGGGGCGTAACAAGCGCTGAGGCAGTTGAAATTAAATACTGATTGATTTGATAGTTTTGGTTTTATTTAAGCACACTTGTTATTTTGGTTTTGGGAGTATATGCTACACTTAAAGTGTCTGAAAACAGGTTTTTGGTAATCATGGCAGCAAAACGAAAAGTTAAAAAAAAAATGTATCCGTATTGCTATGACACAGGTCGGCTAAATTTTTTGACATTTTCAAAAGTGCGCTCAGGCTATGTGCTACGCACGAAATGTCTGAAAACAAACTTTTTCTCAATACAATTATAAAATCTATGTACATTTTCATTATCAGACGTATTGCTATAATACCGACTGCCTTTTTTTTTTGACACAGCAGAAATGGCCTCCCACGCAGTTGCTACACTTTCGACCGTTACTATATACCTAGTCGGCTTCACAATCATACGATCTAACGATTTTATAGGGTTTTTGCCGTATTGCTATGAGACATGGTTTTGGTCGTGGGCTCTGTAACTATAAGGCCTGATCCCCCTAGTTTAGGGTAGACCCGTGCCTCAGCAGTGGGGACGTATATGGGCTTATGATGACTTATACATCTTTGTTTGAAATCGCCACATAACAATAGCAATATTCGCGATTATTTAGTTAGTTTATTGTGTACGTATAGCCACGATAACATCTCTTAATATCCAGCTCAGAACAATATCTCGAAGCGATAAGTTGTCACAGTAAAAGCTACCGCGTCGCACAGTCGCCGTTATCTCAGTAAGCAGATTACTATGATAATGCTATCAGTATAATTAAAGATATGTAAAGTGCAATTTATGTCTGCCATATGTATAGTATAGTATATGGTACAGTTTTGCAACCTGCACAGATAAAGTTATATGGCGTTCGAAGAATTGGAAAATAAATTTAAATTGTACATTAATATGATTATAAAAGCGTCACAATGATAAAAATGCTTTTTTTCACATATTCATAAATTATAAAGAAAATCTATACCAGAAAATGAGACAGAAGGTCAAAACTCATTAATACATCATAGACAATCTCTCTATTGCATTCTGTGAGACTTATTAGTAAGGGGTTGAAAGACATAGTAGGATTGAAAGTACATTAACTTTCAGTTCAGTCTTATATTTATTATAAACATTTATTACAGTCATGTCTTACGTTATATTTACTTTACATTTATATTTAAAAAAAACGAAACTCATGCCATTTACATGGCTATACTATGTCATAGTTTTACAAACAGATTAAACTCAGGTTTACACTTTGAACCCAATTTTAAATACAATTTAATATTTTGAGAACTAAAACTTTGATTTTCCTACTGTTTTTGCCTAAGCTTCAATAAATAATGTACATAATTCTATACTTCATAGTTAAAAACAAACGCACAGCCTTGATACATAATATGTTCCTATATTTTATGCGCTTTTCATACATGGCAGGTTAATGTAATATTAAATTATCTATTTAAGTTCAAAATCATTACAACATGTTCAAGGAAATGAATCTATGTACTTTGTAATCCAAAACCACTCTTCCAATTTTTTTAAATATTACTTTCATTGGGTAAATGTTCACGACTAGTGTACATAATATCTAACGATTTAAAGATATTCAAATACGTTTAGATATTGAGATAAGCTTCAATTACAAGTACCTAGTTTATTATATCACCCAAAACACTGATATTATACTTACTTTTACATCTTGTACTGTACAATTTACTGATTAAAAAACTTATTCTTAAACTCCTATTAAAAATATTTCATTACTTAAACCAATTTGATGAAATGCAAAAATCTTACAGCACTAAATTATTATCTACGTCCTGATTAGAAATAAAAAGTAATAGACTTACAATTTATTTTAAATACATATAACATGATACATTTTTATCATGCATACTATCACCATATTCTATGCCACTAGCTCAGCTATGCAGTACCTAAAATTAGTCTGGGTGAGAATTGAAATTATCAGATTCGCTAAATTCTGAATCATAGTCACCAATCCAAATTCCAAAGAACAGTAAAAGTATAGTATGACCATGAAGTTTTATGTTATATGGGATTGTACATACTATGGTACTTACTGAAACTAATTGTCATTATTCTTCCACTGGCTCTAAATTGTCAAATTAGTTGCTATAACGAAAAGTTAGGACAGATCCGCGCCACGCACTGAACTAGCGGTACGTGTAGCAATACAAAAACTAACGCTGCTACGACTTATCAATAATTTTAAATGCACTGTCTATTTCCTCCTCCGGGGTCGTTGTTTTCGGAACTTTGGGAACAACAGTGACCTGATTCCCTTGTCCTCTCAGAATGACCTTCCCACTTTCTGTGGAACTTAAGGAGTCTCTACTTCGTCTTCTCTGATTGGGCATCGCAAGAGGGTTCTCCCGCGATTGGTTCAGTTGACTTACGTGGTATTCGACCGCTTTCGGCTTGGTTGGTGAGTCTATGTCAATCTGAAAAAAAGGGAAAAGTAGCTTGAATATCATTGATTTTTATCATTCAATATTATTGTGATTCCAAGTCTGGAACTTATATTGAGTAAGTACGTCAAACTCTTATTTTGTAAATATTGTGTGGTGTTAACAAAGGGGCACGGGAGTCAAGTGCAGCGTAAAAGGGAATAAACTATTGAGTAGCATAGGGACCTTTGGACCACTTTGTATCTTGAACAGTTATTTATCAAGATTTAATTACTTTATAGTTAACATAAACCTTCAATTAGGCAACTAGATACTATAGAATTTGCTGAGTTAGATAGATACTATTTAAGCCCTTAAAAATAAACGTTCCTACCTACTGCCATTATCGATCTGTTTTTTTTTATTTTATAGAATTAGAATTGTCCATTGTTTGTATTTTTGTTGTTGCTTTAGTTAATACGATATTAATTATGATTTGCTTATGGTAATAGTAGGCGCTTATATCTGCACTTGCTTGAATTTTATGAGGGCAACAATATTTATTTATCTATCGACCACTGCTATCAACGCAGTATAATAAATAATACTTTTTTATTGGTTTAGTTACTTTTGTTATCATGATGAGGTGTTGCAATTTGTTATTGTTAATATCAGACATCACCTAAATTATAAGTAGGTACGGTCGATGTAGTAGATAAAAGTTATCTGAAACTAATAATCTAAATTTTGTTTTGGAGAAAGTAGCAAATTATGTAAATGTTTAACATCGGAAACTTAAAAATGACAAATCAATTTAATAATCAAACCTACCAGTGTAAACAATTAAACACCACCATACTATTATCATCATAGTCATCGTCAGCCCATATACGTCCCCACTGCTGGGGCACTGGCCTACCCTAAACTAGGGCGATCAAATAATTTCATGATCAAATACTCTATGTGGATCTTAGTCAACCACGCTGCTGCCCAATTTCGGGTTGGTCGACTACACAACCTTAGAATTTCTTCGTAGATGTGCTGGTTTCCTCATGATGTTTTCCTTCACCGTTAAAGCGTCTAATAATCCTAAATATGCATTTAAATTTTGAAAACACAGTGGTACGTGGCGGGGTTTGAACTGGCGACCTCTCGCATCCTCAACTACTCGGCTATCGACGCTTTCCTTACCATCATAGTATTAATAATTATACCTATACGTATGGATAAGAAATACTTTTTCTAAAACAGGGGGTTTAGACAAAGTAACAATATCGAAACGATAACGAAGTTCGAAAAGAACAAAATGTATGGTAGGTATTGACCACGTGTTATATCGCGTCTAATGTCAATCCCATACATTTTATTCTTTTCGAACTTCGTTATCGTTTTGGTATTCTTACTCTGTCCACGGGGCCTGTGGGGCTACCATGAGTTTAAAACTTACGCGCTCGATATCGCCTACGTAAATATGTCTATGAAAAACATGTACAGCGCCGCCTGGTGGTTACGCGAAGAACTACAATCGGCCATATGAAAAAAACAACTCGATAGGTTTTTAACGTACGTAAGTTTACGATAGCCAACTCATGGTAGGCCCTCTGAACTGTTTTACTGCACCGACAAAAGCAAAGCTCTTAAATAAGATGTTAAATACTATCAAAATATATTCGCTTAGTTTAAAGTATTGAAAGTTTTTGTTCTTGGCTACCTACTTACTGTGATAGTTCTAAGTGGTTGTCTCACGTGTTTTTAGATTACTTAAATGCTTGATTCTAAACACACGTGATAAACCTAAATCAAAAGATACTGTCTACTTCTATCTATTCTATACGATTCGATTAATAACAATTCGTATGTACGATTATTCGACGCTTTAACATCATGAGGAAACCTGCACACCTACGAATTTCAGGTTGTGTAGTCAACCAACTGGCACTTGGCCAGCGTGGTTTGACTAAGGCCTTATCGCCCTAGTTTGGGGTACGCCCGTGCCCCAGCAGTGGAGACGTAAGTATATGGGCTGATGATGATGATGATGATGATTTCTTCAGAAATTGAATTCTACAAATTACAAAAATAAGACATTATGTTTTATTAAGTTATTGCAATTTTTTATTTGTTTGTCCTTAAAATATTGTATTTTTATGGCAATATTCTTCCGATGACAGATACTTATTTGATTATTGTTTTATTATTTACTCAATAATACTTTATGTACCTAGTTACCCTGTCCCACCAACATAGAGTAGGTACCTAATTAAATTATTTAATAAGCACTAAGATATTATTTTGTTTTACAAGCTGTGAAGTCATATTGACAACAGATAAATATAAGAATAACATACCTAATTTTTCTTTGTTGCACGAAAGAAAAAAAAAGAATAGTCATTCTTGGTTTTTCTTTTGTTGTTCAGTCATACGCATTACATTTCAGTAGGTACAATATGTAGATGGTATATTGTTGTTATTTATCTAATAGTTATCTGCATAATTATTATTTGATTGAAATAAATATTTCTTACAATCATAATAATAACGAACACAACAACAATTTTATTCACGTTCTGCTATTAATATTTAGCCGGTGACATATTGGACATTAATTTTGAATTTACATCTTTAGATAAAATAATAAGATGACAACAGTTTTGGAAGATCTTTTATACAGCGTGTAGGTAATACGCTTATCCGCAAACTTATAAAAAACTAGCTTTCCGTCCGCGACTTCGTCCGCGTAGAGACGTTTAACGGGTAAAACATTACTTCCTTATAGTGCAGTCGGTTAAAAAGTAGCCTATAACCTTTTCTAGGCTCTGGACTACATCTGTCCATCACCAATTTTATTTAAATCGGTCCAGTACTCTATGCGTGAAAGCGTAACAGGCAGACAGACAGACAGACAGAGTTACTTTCGGATTTATAATATTAGTAAGGATGGACGAAGTTAAAAAAATAAACAATTACATAGCAAAAGTGACCCTCACCTCCCCTCCGTAGATGTCCAGACTGAGCGACAGCCTTTTCTTCTGCGCTTGCCTCATCCTCCCAGAACGGGAAATGGACAGTTTCCTCCTGACTTCCATGGTAGTGTTCCCCTCACTGCCTTTCTCCTCTTCGTTGGCATGACCTTCGTAGCTTAGCGCGCGACGGGCGTCGGGCGTCTGAAAGATCGTCTTGAAAAACTTCGCCATCCCGATATCTTTATCTGTATCTTTATAGCGACATCGCCGATCTATCTGGAACGATTAGTTGCAAATTATCCAATTGGCAGATAAAGAGAAAATGCAGCGTAAATTGCTTTGTATGCGACGGAGTTCGGACTGGAAATGCTCACCAGTGGATGTATGACGTCACGTCAAAGTTATATACCTGCTATAGGTATATACTGCTAACAATAACCTCTGAATCTTTGTAGACGCACGTATCCATATAAACCTTGACAATGGATGTTGTTATTGTTTTTTTTTTCAATAAGTTTTCAAAGTACGCGCGGACTTCAAGATAGACAATAACTGGTATCGAGCAGAATTTTTTCTTTGCTTTTACAGAAAATAAATGTGCAGTTATTTTTGAATCCCACTAGTGAAAAAAATATACTTACCTAGGTAAACTATTAACTAGAAATAGGCAGTTATTTTTAAAGATATAAGGCTGTAGCGCTTGGCGTAGAACCGAATGCATGGCGTTATATGATGATGATAAAGGCAGTGGCACTATATTCCAAGGATCTCTACAATACCTACTGGTTACACTTTTCATAGGTATAGTAAACATACATATAGTACATACCTACATATTGCATTCACTAATCACATTTTCATATTTTTCATACATACATACATAAAATCACGCCTTTTTCCCAGAGGGGTAGGCAGAGATCACTTCCAGCGATCCACTTTTCACCTCTGTGGGAAACGTGACGTGACGGGTTGTGGACAACGTCGCCGCTATTAGAGGAAGATCCCAGAGCTGCCAGACATCACTTATTTGCTAATGGACAAAATATATACGATTGAGTAGTGGTGGGGTGTACTATCATCATATGACTAGTTGCTACCTTGACCAGACGGCCATTTTTCAGATATCAACCAATCAAGGTACATAGAAACACTGCTCACCTCACTTAAATTCTGATGGCTGATTTTAACATATATTTCACACAATATCATTCAAAATCAGGTTTCATTACTCCCAGACACATGCGGTCGGCGGTTTTACCTTACAGACGCTTTAAAGCTATGAAAAAATGTATTAAGGTTACTTATTTTCTGATGCTTGATTTTAATATACATATGTTATATTCAAACAACTGAAAAGTGCTCATCTGACCGCAATAATTATAGAATCCTACCACTACTCAATCGTATATATTTTGTCCATTAGAAAAAAAGTGATGTCTGGCAGCTCTGGGATCTTGGACCATATTCTGCCTTGTGCATTGTTATAACAAGGTCATTGCGTTCCCACGAGTAGCAAGGATATTATGACGGGGGAAGGAAAAGGGGAGGAGTCGATAGTAGCTCGAGGAGCTGGGGTCGCTTACCCGTATACCGTTCACCAACCACCGGACAGATAGTTGTGACTGGTAGGTATGTCAGGGAATACCAGGATACCATATTTTTCATCTATGCCTACAAATGTCATCCAGTCATCCTAAATGAAGTAGTTCTTCTTAGAACTCTTGGGACGGTTCTGACCTAATTATCGGCGGATTCAAAGCAGTAAAGCAATTGTTTTAATGTTGAGACGTCTTTATATGGCAGTTCCTTTACTTTTGTGGGAGGATCAACTAAGAAGTGTTCTGTCTGTCCAAGGGAAAAATGGATTACCTACATCGGTTTTTCATCTAGGTTACATCTGAGAATCAACCATTCATGTTTATCTGTATGTAAGTATATACTAACGATACTTACTATGTAGTTACTTTGTATACATAAATCTCAAACTTAAATGTTATACTGAAACCATTATTTATAAGCATAACCTGCACTTTAAAATTACACACAAAGTAAGCTAGTTTAACACGTACTCAATCGTTTCAGTAGATGTAGGTATAATATTTAATTATGGCTTCTTCATTCTGCAGACGATAGCTTAGTCTTATAACTTAGTCGGAATAATACCTATCGTTCCAGGTTTGATGAAATTGTTAACCGACCAGGCTACATTGACTTCTAAGAAAAAAATGTTTGATCCAGATATCTAGAGATATAGACAGACTCTTAAAATAACAGCTTTGTGTAAATCAAAATCTTTAAATTATCCTACTGGCAGTCCTGCCAGCAGTCTCTACAAAATTGAACCTAAATATTAAGTCGATCTAACATTTGGGCATATAGTTAGGTATTATTTATACCTACTTACCTACTTCCTACTTACTTTTAGGCAAAGTAACGAAGAAAAGTCTAAATTCAAGGTCAAACCTATCTCTCCTTAACAGTTATCTTTATAATCTGATCAGATAACCAACTTAGTAAACCCTTAAAACCTAAGTGTACTCACCGAAGCAGTAAATAGTGCAGTGTATACTCGGTAAGGACACGGTAAGCGTTTGCTACTTTTTGCCAACGATAAGGCACACTCTACCAAACAAACCTACACACTGACTGCATTGTACTTTCAGCCGTTTACCATAATTTCATCTCCTGATAAGATACACCGATAGCACTTATCAATCGTACCTTACGATAATACATTTGAATTACCTGTCGTTATCAAATTAATGATGTTCGTCCGCTTTTGATTTCGCGATAGTGAAGGGTTTTTATTTTTAATTCGCTGGCTGAAAACTGAATTTGGGTGATTATAACATGATTGGCGATTTAGGTCAATTTAGGCATAACATGTAGTAGTACGTAGCCTGAATAGCCTAAATTCTGACTAACTATTACATGACAATGATTGTAAGACATTCACGTAAGTGCCATCGTAGAGGTTTAAAAAAGTGGATTCGTGATTTGCCTAAAAGGAGCAGATTTCACATTTTCGCTTTAAAAAAAAGCAAAGGCCTTATTCCTTATTTTCGACCTTAAGTCAAGTTCTTACGACTGGTTTTAGAATCACACTAACCTATCGACTTCAAAACGTCCCATAAACTTACGATTCAATTACCAAGTTAATCACATTTAACTTTTAGGACACAAATAAAAAATACATTTAATAAAAATATTTATATTCATTTTAAATTGTACATAATAGACAAAAAGTTCAAAGTAAGCGTGTATTCGTACAAACTCTCCTCTCTGGATGTCTAGCTAGGTTTACAAAAGACTAGCAAAACTACGGCCCGAGACCATAAACAATCAACCACAAAAACAGTCTATGGTGCCTATATATTTTTGTCTATAGTATCAATGTGATTCCACTTAGCCAAATTGCTTATAACTAAGCAAGTTTTCTTTTACTTGCTTTCTAGCTAAGTGGAGAGTGAAACAGTAGACATGATATCGACTCCCCCATACTGTCTCAAACACATTCATGAAAATGTAATGCCACTCAAAATATTTAAATTTCAAGTAAATAAAGGTATTATTGGGTCTTAACTTTGACATTTCGAATTAAATTTGATTTTCAGGTGACCTTACAGACATTTATTGATCTGATAGTTATAACAATTTCAAGGCATTTAAAAAGCAAGTGGTAAAAAATGTTATATCAACTCTCTGGGTTGTTCAACCCATAAGTATTTAGTATGTAGGTGGATGTAGGTATTTTTGAACTTTTAATGGCAAGACACACCAAACCAAACATCAGTCACATACACCAGAATCAAATTATTACTAATTCTGACCTACATTAATTTTGATATAGCTATGTATGTATATTATGATAATAACATTAACAACGCTGCTATATATTAGTACACCCAAAATAAGTTGGCCAGACTGAAATTTGTCACAAGTAAAACGTTTGCAAAAGGCGGAGTTGCGAGGCTGTTTGGCTCACACGCTTTCAATCTATTTCATAGATTACTCCAGCGACATTTTAGTAGCCAACACATTTTGAGTATACTTACATATTTTATTAATCTAATATTGTTAACATTCTCCTAACAATTATGAGTCCACCGTGAGATAGGCGGTATTAAAGCCCTTATGAAATACAAAGTTTGGAACATTAATTTATTAATATAAGAAATGAAGTCAAACTCTGATTTACATGGAAATGTCATAATGGGCAGTGAATGGTAATAGTCCTACGAATAACTAGGTATGCTTTATAATACCTTATTGTGTACCTATTCTTAGACTTTAACTGTCTATATCGTACAAAATACCAAGGTATTGTCAGCTTAAGGTACGGATATAATAACAGTATATAAAAATGGCCTAGTTGTAATAATCTAAGACTATTTTTGCACTCTCATCTGTAGCACCTAGCAATGGAATTAGACTTGCAGTTTTTTGTTTGCCTTTGACGACAACTTGAGTTATTAATATTTTAGAACATCATTCGTAGTACTATAAAATACAAGTTTACTATTAAACAGAGCTTGCAGAATTTGCGTTATTTTAAAGGTAACCTTGTATATTTCTCATATTTACAATGTAGATATATTATATAGTGTTAGCATAATATATATATTTCGAATTTGGATTAACATTAAAAATTAAAGGGAATTCTTTAAAATACAACAATTATTAAAATATTTACAGGAATAGATTGGCGATGCTTAAACATTTAAAACAAATTGCATTGATCAACGCTCCGAAATGGACATCACACCAAAATTTTAATTAACCTAAATATTCTAGGACAATTTAGAAATATAAGCTATCCAAATCTAGGGAAGGACTAAAGGAATTACAATCAATATTGTTACACCTACGCTCTTATAAATATTACATAATAACCATTCTTTATTTGATTCAAAACAAAGGCACTCTGTCGTTCCTTATCTACTATTAAATAATCTAGTAAAAAATAGGAAGGTAGGTACAATTTTTAATATTAAAATGAGTGAAGATGTTTCTATTAAATGATGTGGCCTGACAATTGAATGGAGCCGTCAACTCTATGCAAGATTAATACCAAAGATGTTTAGTTTTTATTTAACAATTGATTTGGTTAACGGATCTGGACGAATCAATTGCTTTTATGAATTTCTTGTGGAAACTTCGCAAACTACGATCGGGATTTGTCAGCTTTTCATGGTCAAAAAATACCTTCATATTTGAAGCAATCTATCATATTTCTATAAATCGTTAAACCCATTTATGTTATGTTGACATAAGTCAATAAAAAAAGTTGCAGTTTAGTTGGAAAATATACATATGTGATAGTATGCGTAATGTATATAGATGTACGTACACACATGTTTATGTAAACTATTGATTGATATGACCTTAGAATAGTTAACCTTAGGATCATCTAGCGGCTATAGAAAGTGTTAATGTGACCTATTTATGAAAATGTGTCACTTCTGTATTCTACCATACAATTTATCACATTGATGCCATCTAACTAAAACGATTAAGGGCTTGTTTCACCACCTTCGTAATTCGGAGAAAGATTTAAAACTATCTATTGCTCATTTAATTGACCCCAAAGCCGAAATATGAATAATAGGCAATATGAAGTAGAATTTTACGTAGATGACAGTGGAGAAACAAGCCCAAAAGATATTTATAATAAGATTTATAACACAACTTAAATCTCATCATGGTTGAACATGGTAACATTCAATCTATGCTATATTATATGCAATTAAAAACATAAAGTCGTCAACCTAACGTGTAATTTCAACAGGAGTCTGTTAGAATATCAAAAAATAACAAATGGCTTCAATTATCTAATAAATACTTCCGCTAAGGTGACTTTATCGAAACAAATTGATAGAAATGTTCTTGACTGACAATTATGAAATTCAAATGAAAAATGCTATTGTTGGCCAAACATTAATCAATTATCAATAAAATTTAAATAGTTCTCGACAGGTTAAACAAAATTACAATAATATTACCTATTTGCCACAAATAGTGTGCAGTCACCCTGCGAATAACTTAAATTTACATCGATGATACGAAATAATTACTGCAACTCTACATAAAAGACAACACTATTAAAATAAATTACATGTACAAATGTACAAGTAAGAAGTTTGAAAGACCCTTCTGTACTATTCAATAAAATACAACGTCACTACACACACCCTATAGGATTTTGGAAATAATAGCTGCTCTTTAACTAACTTCGTAATTTGGCACGAACCGAAAAATATATTCTTAATAAACATTTTAAAAGGTAGCTTCGTGGTGTGGGCATGTATGAAATATCTTGTTAAAGCATAATGAGGATTTCTGACTGTCAAAGTTATTTCATAAACTTTGAGATTACCTACCACAAATGCACAGGAAACTTTACCAGCAAAAATAAAAAAGAGGTTTATTCCAAGCATCGAATAATATTATGCTTCCAATCAACATGTAAAATAGACGAAGGTCACCTTCAGAATGTCATGAATATATTCCAAGTCTGTCTTCATATAGACTATCGTCATAAAAAAAACATTTCTTATAACTCACGTACATAATTTATCTTCAATTTCCATTGAAACGACCACAGTTGAAACCGTTGCGGAGTCATTATACAGCCTGAAATTTTTTACAAAAAAAAAACCATCGGCGTCTGTCAAATCACTCTCAACAGGCACAAGCCCGTATTACACGTCCTATCTTATACATACATACATATATAAACTAGACCACTTGTTCCGAGTCGTCACGTGTACTCGACATAGCATCCGCCGTGGCCGTATTACTTCTATATAGCTTCAAATTTGATTCGGTGTAGTCGAGTATCTTTCTGCTGGAATGTCGGATGTAGAGCATTTGTTTGTGGTATATTTTGAGGGCGCCCTTGATAGTTATGTAGGTCAGACCGCCAAGGATGGTGCGGTGGAGGTTGTTCTGTATGGAGCGGAAGAAGATTTTGCCGATGATCGTCGATATAGTGGGAAGGAGGAGTGCGGAACAGAATATTCTCGTCGGAGAGAGATGGGAACTAGCGTTCTGGTTCTGGTTGTTGGTCGGGCCGGATACTATTGCGCCTCTGTCGCCTTCCACACTGAAAACAGTTGACAGATACTTTAATTCACAATTTCATTAGGCATATTGTTATTACCTGGAAAACCAAGTAGACAAGATGTGCTTCAGTGCACGTTTCAATGGGATATCATAATATCCCTCTCGGAAGATCATCATTGTTTAACCGACGGTTCGGTATTTTCTTCTAACCAATTAAAAAAACAATTAACTTCGTTATTTGAATTCCAATTTTAACATCTTTGTAATGTGTTTAATAATAACGTCACTTCGATATTTGAATTCCAATTGTTTCAACTTTCAAATTCCAATTTATTTGCACATTATAAGTTACGTATATTAAAAGAGATAAGTAACTTACCTACACTTGTACTAGTGATATTAGAAACAACAACACAAGTACATATATTTAGCCAAAAGATCAACATACACGGCAACCGTTGGGGTAGACGGATTCTGGAGTGGATACCGCGTCCATCAACAATAGTTGTCTCTTTTGAGGATCGAATCCTTAACTATTGAGTGACGATCTGCAGGACGGCTGGTAGGAGCTGGATGCGAGTTACGTTTATTAAAAAAAGTATCTCTGTCATTGTCAGCCTATAAGGCCCGCTTTCCAAAGCAGTGGACAGAAATGGGCTGATGATGATGATGATGAACATACACAGACTGCTCTTGCAGTCATAGTCAATAGCTTATGCCTGGCGACTACTTGATATTTCATCGTGCTGCTAACTGCTCGGAGCAGTCACGACTGCTCGAGCGGTTCCGTGTATGTGTGTACGTAGAATCTGCAGTTTACGATGCAGTCGCAGCTTCATGTAGTCCGTCCTGACTGCTTGAAGCTGTCCGTGTATGTCGGCCCTAAGACCGTCCACTGCTAGACGTAGGCCTCCCCATGTCTATCTATGTAAATAATAAATTAAAAAAAAACAACAAAAATCCGTCACTCACTTCCCAAACGGCAGTATGTACGCCAGCGCCGGCACCTTCGAGCAATACTTTCTGAGGAAAAGCAGCACCGAGTCCTCCCAGTTGTACATCTTCGCGCTGATGAGCGTCACCGGGATGGTGGGTAGAAGCACCAGCAGGACCAGGGGGTCTGCTGACTCCATCATCTCCAGGCCTTCTCTGTGACCGACCACCTGGAAAGAGGAAAAAAATTATATGAAATCCAAAGGTTCTATATTTTGAGGAGTTCCTAAAGTAATAAGGCGTCCGACCGATTTCGGCCATGGCGGCCGATCTCAATTGAGATCAAACAAGCGCGCACGACATATTATAGTGCACTCTCTGTTCCCTCACTCTCATAGTTCGGAGAGACGGCAATCCGACATGACCGATAAGAGATCGGGCGCAGGACCACAGGCTTAACGTGCTTTCAGAGGCACGGGCGTTCAACCGCCAACCTCATAACTCCGGGCTGAGTACTCACTCTCTTTACTCTCTTCATGAGTTCCCAAGTTATAGATGCAGTAGACCTGCAGGTAGTAAGTAACAACTTAAGTTACCCAACTATAAGCTTAGTAAGCCATATTATAGACATAGGTGGTAAAGCTACTTGTATTGTTTATTCTTGAGTAAAAAAAATACCGTGAGGGAAAAAACATTATTTAAGGAGATCTTAAAGGTTGAATACCGAGGAATAAAATAAGTGATTTACTACACGATACGACGAAGTCTACAATCGGTTTGAACATGTTCAGATAATAACATAATCATTCCTTATGTAAGTAATATTTAATATCGACACTAACTTTCTTTTATTTTTTTTTCGGTTATTATTATTTCAATAAATCAATTAATAAATCCAGCAATAAAAATATCCAATGATAAAATAAACAGATACGCTAGGTACACGAATTTTACCTTGCTTAGTGAGAAATAGTAACTTAATTCGCACAAAACCTTGCGAATCACAACCCGAACAGTATCAAGTAGAAAGTGTGAAAGCAGCGCTCACCCGCGTGACGTCACATGCGCAAGCGATTACGAAATGCTATCAAACTACTTTGACATGCCTACGGAATATCTTTGAGCCAATACGGACAAGGAATGTACAGTAAATGTCAATATCAAGAAATATTAACATGATTCTGGTAAACATTGGTCTGATTCCGAGATAATTTGCTTAATCACTGGCGTTGCGGATATCAGAAAGAACAGCGGTATAAATATTTATTGTTTTACAATGTCGATTTAAATACCGTGTGTGAATCGAACTCACGACTTTTGGCACAATAGACAGAAGACTTCGTAAACTTTAATAAATATATACTGCCTGCAACACCTTCAACGCTAAAATATACGTTAATTCTAAAAACTCCTTTCAATAGCCTGGTAAATTCGTAGGTACCGATGCAATTTTTGTTCCCTAATATTCAGCCACAGTTATAAGAATTTAGCGTTTTGGAATTTTTAATGGGTTTAGTAAACAATATATCATTTCTACAGATTGGCAAACCCTGCCTCAACATGCCCTAAATATAATTATTCGTAGATGAGGCTTATAAAAGGAATCGAATCGTAATGTTTATGAATGGACGCAATAAACCACTTTATCTTTCTGCTTAGCAGTTCTATGTGAGTCCACCTTTAGACACATAGCTGTTAATTATCGTAATTATCTGAATTACTACAATTTTATCTGGAATACGTTATTAAGTGCAGTCATCACGTGCATCTTTATGCAGACAACACGACATTATAATTCATGCCTTTCATACATCTTACAGGCAAATACAATATTTTTTTAAGAAACAGTCCGACTGATTTCTTTGTTAGTTGATAATAAACAATATGTCCTTTGTGATGTCCAGTTCAGACTCGCAAAGATAATGAAGTGTTTGTTGTTGGGTACTTGTGATCTTGTCATAGATATGCTGGAGACCTACAACTTCGTTACTAAGACGAAGTAGAGTCCTAGATAAGTAGTAGTTACGTGAATCCCTTAGTATCAGGCCCTAACCCCTAGTGGGCATTTAGGGTGAATGCCCAGATCATCACAGATTTCACAGGATATAAAAGCGTTAGAAAGTAGTCTAGATTATACTCGTTTGTGTATTGGTGACAAACGCCACGCAAAGACCGAGAGATCCCGGGTTCTAGTTCAAGGTTAATCTGTATGAGATTTACTGTCAAAAGTTATAAGCCCGCATCAAGAAGTTGGCGGATGCACGCCCGTGTCTCGGAAAGCCCGCTAAACCGGTGGTATTACACCTGATCTCTCGGTTATGTCGGATTGCTGTCTCGCCCAAATATGAAAAAATTTAGTGTCAAACACATTTGTATTTTTGTGCACTATAATGTGTCCTGCACGGTTGGCTGATCTCCATTGAGATATGCCATATCCGAAATCGGTATGACATTATTATTATTACTCTAGTTTCCTAGGAACTTAATAACAAAACTATACAGTTACTGGCAATTTATCTAGGCCAGTAGACAATACATAAACACCGGGTCACGCACGATGAATTAGAGGTTTTGTGGTAAGTCGTTATACGCTAAACCTGTAAACTGCGAAGTTCAAGATCCTCCATTGTGTACTGAAACGGTAAGTTTAAACAAATCAAGGTAGGGTTGCCGACTACTATACACCGTGAAATTTTAGTGGTTGTTTTCCCGTGGCAGAACTCATCAAATGATTATAGATTGATTGATTGAAATTGAAGGATTTGATTATAGAAGGCAGAACTCATTGGATCATGCAAATTATTCCTTGAAAATTTTTTTTTTTTTTCAATTTTATAAATAAAAATTTTCCAACTCAAAAACGAGAGAAGCTATCGGTGTTTTTTAAGATGTGACGTATTCAGGTACTGCTTGCCGCATGAAATCGATGCTTAAAGCTAATGAAGCTCTACGCCCTAAGTAAAAACCGGCCAAGTGCGAGTCGGGCTCGCGCACAAAGGGTTCCGTAGCAGCAAATATAATAAAAATCAACCTATCTCAAAAACTATAAGAGATACTTTGATCAAACCAAAAATCGTTGAAAGAGTTAATTAGCATGCATCACCTCTATTTTTTTTAGAATTTTATACCCCGTAGTTATAAAAATAGAGGGGGGGGGACATACTTTTTACGACTTTGAGAGCTGATATCTCAAAAACCGTTCACTTTAAGAAAAATGTTTTTTAGAAAACTTTATATCATTTTAAAAGACCTTTCCATTGATACCCCACACGGGTATGTACATCGAAAAAAAAAATTTCATCCCTCAGTTACATGTATGGGGGGCCCCACCCCCAATTCTTTTTTTTACTATTTAGTGTCATATTTTTGTAGCGGTTCATACAACACATATTCCCATCAAATTTCATCACTGTAGTACTTATAGTTTCCGAGTAAATCGGCTGTGACAGACGGACAGACGGACAGACGGACAGACGGACAGACGGACATGACGAAACTATAAGGGTTCCGTTTTTGCCATTTTGGCTACGGAACCCTAATAAAGTGGTTCGAACGTACTTAAAAGTTTCGGTTATACCTTTCGTAAAACTGGCATTTATTGATTTTAATAAAAAATAACTGCACAAATCTATTGTGCTACTAAGGTAGAATCATTTTGCTGCGGGAAAACAACCACTCAAATTTCACGGTGTATATGTTACGGCTAATACCCGAAGTGCGGCTACACCTAGGTTTAGCCGGCTAGAACTAGGTGTAGCCACTTACTCTTGGCTAAACCTAGGTGTAGCCGATTGTTTTCGGCTAAAACTAGGTCTAGCCTTCATCATGCCGGCTACAACTAGGTCCAGCCATTCCATGTCGGCTAATACTAGGTTCAGAGAATCCCTGTTGGATAAAACTTAGATACGAGTCCCGCCAAGCCTTCCGTCCTTCCCCGCGTCACACTCAGGACTCACAGCATCTACAGCAGCAGCGCGGGGTGGAGGGCGTAGCGAGACACGCGCCTCTGCAGGTTGTGAGCACCAAGTGCTGCTGATCTACTGCAGGTCTACTAGCGAGTGTGACTCATAGCGTCTGTACATAGTTGTAACTGCCTCGTTGGTCTATTGGCAGCAAGCGCTGCGTTTGGACCGAGAGGTCCCCGGTTCGAGTCTGCGGTCGGTGAAAATTTGTGTGAGTTTTTCTGTAATGAAATTACTTAGCCGGGAGTTAGGAAGTTGGCGGTTGAACGCCCGTGCCTCGGAAAGCACGTTAAGCCGGTGGTCCTGCGCCCGATCTCTCATCGGTCATGTCGGATTGCCGACTCACCAAATTATGAGAGTAGGGGAAAAGAGAGTGCACTTGTGTTTGCGCGCCCACTTGTGCACTATAATATGTCCTGCGCACTTGGCTGATCTCAATTGAGATCGGCTGCCATGGCTGAAATCGGTCGGACGCCTTATCTTACATAGTTATAGCCGGCATGCTATCGGCAGAGCTATTTAAATATTACAAAAACATCCATTAATTAGAAAACATGCAACTACAAAACCAAATGTGGCAACATAAAGTGCCTCTGCAAAGCTGTTGGTATTATGTGCAACTCAAAATGTCACTCAAGTATAGATTGTTCTAAATAGTTTATGTTACTTTATAAACCTGTGATTTATAATTATATTCTTTAAAATTATAATATGCAACTGTTGTCTGTTGTTAAAAAAAATGTTCCTGATTGTTCCTATTGTACTTAACAATTTACTCCTAACAATATGTGTTATTTATTACAATTTGATTTAAAAGAATGAAAAACTACCTTGGTTTCTAATTATTGGATGTTTTTGTAATATCTAAAAAAGCTCTGCCGAAACCATGCCGGCTATAACTAAGTATGTAAGATAAGGCGTCCGACCGATTTCAGCCATGGCAGCCGATCTCAATTGAGATCAGCCAAGTGCGCAGGACATATTATAGTGCACAAGTGTGCGCGCAAACACAAGTGCACTCTCTTTTCCCCTACTCTCATAATTTGGTGAGTTGGCAATCCGACATGACCGATGAGAGATCGGGCGCAGGACCACCGGCTTAACGTGCTTTCCGAGGCACGGGCGTTCAACCGCCAACTTCCTAACTCCGGGCTAAGTAATTTCATTACAGAAAAACTCACACAAATTTTCACCGACCGCAGACTCGAACCGGGGACCTCTCGGTCCTTACGCAGCGCTTGCTGCCAATAGACCAACGAGGCAGTTACAACTATGTACAGACGCTATGAGTCACACTCGCTAGTAGACCTGCAGTAGATCAGCAGCACTTGGTGCTCACAACCTGCAGAGGCGCGTGTCTCGCTACGCCCTCCACCCCGCGCTGCTGCTGCAGATGCTGTGAGTCCTGAGTGTGACGCGGGGAAGGACGGAAGGCTTGGCGGGACTCGCATCTAAGTTTTATCCAACAGGGATTCTCTGTACCTAGTATTAGCCGACATGGAATGGCTGGACCTAGTTGTAGCCGGCATGATGAAGGCTAGACCTAGTTTTAGCCGAAAACAATCGGCTACACCTAGGTTTAGCCAAGAGTAAGTGGCTACACCTAGTTCTAGCCGGCTAAACCTAGGTGTAGCCGCACTTCGGGTATTAGCCGTAACATATATAGCACTTGTGCATAATAACATCTCCCGATAATCTCTAGTATAATAAAGATTGCCACAAAATGTTTACTTAATTACTGGTTTTTAAGTGATGTAGTGAGTAGTAGTAACCAATTTCTTGACTAATTAATTAAACGAATGATAAACATAACTAATAACTATTATCTATAAGCCATTCAAAACATAAGCAGCGGCTAAGCGTTTAAAGTCAAATGGAATCATTGCATATATTTTTAGCTCAGTCCAACGTAGGTATGATAAAATTACTGTTCATTCAAAATATAATTTTACTTTTTGAAAAATTACAGCCACAGTAGGTAAGCTACAAATTGGACAAACATGTGTATACAATTGACGTAGAAACCCGTTATTTTCGCACTTATTCGCCACGAAATATCGACAAAAGAACGTTGTAACCAATTAACCTACGAGTGATTCATCCGTAAATGATTGGAAATCGTTAAATTCTACAGTTTAAAGCGGTATAAAGTGAAATATGAAAATACCCATAGAAATAATAAGTGCTATTTACTCACATTATACTTCTATGGTCACCTTCATAGTTATTGTCAATAATTTGCTATCATCACAATATTCAACTCCTAACCATAAATTATTTACACCTTAGTGTAAACATTTAAAAGATAAATTGAAAAAAAAAATGTAACCAGTTGTAAATAAAGTAGTACAAAAATAATAAAACACAATGGAACGAATGCAAAAACAAATTTAATGCTACATAAACACCTTTTTTCAAGTCGGTTGAGATAATACAAGATGTGGCATACGAGGCCATATCTTGGTCACGCAAATACAATTACGTATAGGCGATTTCCATAATTATGTATGAAAAATCAGTAATGACCGACATGGAAGTGTCTAGACAGAGATGATGACTTTGAACATACCTAATTAGTCGCTGAAAATATTTAAAAATAGATATTTACAGTCGAACGGCCGAATACTGAATCAATAATTGGATTAATTGAGCGCTTATTTGTAGAAGGTAACCCCAATACAAATTTTGAATGTAAGCGTCGCTTTTAGCTGTCAAATATTTTCTTTAGTAGAAAGTGATTTTTCACTTATAGTAGTCAAAATAATTATGGCTGATGAAAAAAAAATCAGTGAGAAACCATAATCAATGACTTCAGAAAGTGATCTTTAGCTGCTTTTGTGGCCGCCAACATTTTACTTACTAAGTATAGTGTATATTACAAAACTGCACTTCTGAACAAGCACAAGTAGATAAGAATAAAATTGCACATGTTTCCGCGGACAATTAAAGCAATAAAACACATCGTAACAATGGGCCGAGCGCAAAACATGCAACTGTGGAAACTGCTTCATATGCACTTTATAAACACAGCTTATCACTTCACATGAAGTCTTAATAGACCTAACAACTTGTTCACTGGCAGGCCTCACTGCCTTAAATAAACCGGTTTACAATGAAATTTGACAATTTGGAGACTCTTCATTCCGAGAGTTCTATACAAGAATGGCTCGGAGTAGCCTTATCAACATTACCGGACTTGCGGGGTAGCGGATGGCTCTCACCGTAAATTCGGGACTTCACGCTTGACGCCATACAAGCGCCCCTAGAGGAGAATCCACACTCTATATCCCTCACCCTCATTATCTTACTATAAAGTATCCTACTAATATTATAAACGTTAAAGTTTATGAAATTGTTTCTCGCAACTTTCTCGCAGTATTAAAGGCAATTAGAATAAATAATCTACTGGGCATCATACATGACATAGTCTTAACTGACCTGCATAACAGTAACCGCTCCATAGGTAATAGCGATCCAATATATGGACCCCAAGAGGACCCCACCAGCGATGAAGGGGCATATCTTGTGGGTGATCTCCTCCATAGCATCCAGCAGTGCCACGAACGCCCCCATTGATGGGAACACCACGATGTACTCCGCTTTACACTGAGGGCAAAGGACTTTGCGTGTGATGTTGCCGCGCTGCTTCTCGTCAACCCACCGCTGGAGACAGCTCTGGTGCACCTGGGAACAAAATGATACATAACATTCTAACTTCATCAGCCCATATACGTTACTGGGGCACGGGCCTACCCTAAACGAGGGCGGTAAGGCCTTAGTCAACCACGCTAGCTAAGTGCGGGTTGGTCGACTACACAACCTTTAGAATGTCTTCGTTTCCACACTATGTTTTCCTTCACCGTTAAAGCGTCGAATAATCTTATATGAATTTCAGATATGAAAACACAGTGGAATGTGGCGTGGTTTGAACTGGCGACTCTTCTCGCATGACAAGCAACTACCTTAACCACTCGGCCATCGACGCTTTCTTCTTCGCGTACCTATAGCTTCACTACAAAATATTTGTTATATTAACCCAGTCTGTCTTTTGTCTCATTTGTGACAGGACAGGTCATTAGTACAGTCAACTACAGTTTTAGCTAATATACATGAGGACAACGGGACCGCCGTTGTATAACTGTATGTCTGCCCTAGTATAAGCTTAAAACTTTAAAATTACTGATTTGAATACATTTTCTACAGGTAGAGTAATTCAAGAGAAAACTTTAAATGTATAATGATAAAAATTCAGTATATCGAAGTATTGGCAAACAGACCCGCAGCGGAGGACAAGTTTAAGGTCAGACGAGAATATAATTTACTGCAACCTTTTATGTAGTGTAGTCATTTATGTGTTTTTACATTTTATATTTTACTCCATATGTTCAAACTGGATATCATCATCATCATCAGCCCATAAACGTCCCCACTGCTGGGGCACGGGCCTACCCTAAACTAGGGCGATAAGGCCTTAGTCGACCACGCTGGCCAAGTGCGGGTTGGTCGACTACACAACCTTAGAATTTCTTCTTAGGTGTGCAGGTTTCCTCACGATGTTTTCCTTCACCGTAAAAGCGTCGAAAGATACTAGAACTATAAATATAAATTATATATACTATAAATTTAAATATTGGACATAGCAACTTAAACTCGGTTATGATTGTTGGAATATCGATCGGTGGCAAGCTGCGTAAAGTGATGATGATAGGTGATGAGATGTTGATATGGGTTTGAGACCGAGTCCATATTATAGCTCAGTTCTTAGTCAGAAGTATACTTCAGTGCCTTGGAAAGCACATGAAGCCTGAAGGAACATACTATGAGCATGTCTACTTGCCATCACTAAACTGGGAGATTGATGGCACAGAGAATGCACCTGTTTTAATATGTTATAGTTAGCTCGCTGGCTGATGGCATTGGACAGAAACAAAATTATCCGCTTTGTTTTTGCTTTTGTTGTCATAAAAAAAAGAAAACCTGTTTCATGTATTATTATTTTTTCTCTTCGTATTGTATATATTTTTTCTTTATATTGTATTTGTTCTGATTGTATTCGTCCATATTTTTTTCTCAAAGGTTCTGCCAGAATATCAGCGCCGTCGCGTCCTTGAGGCTGCTACGGCACATGCTGAGGCAGAACCTTTTGATCATAAAAAATATATTTGTATGTGTATGTTTTGTATTAGTTTTTTTTTAAATTTATGATCAATAAATGTTTTCTTTCTTTTCTAATCTACATTTGTGTCCAGCCGGCATAACATTACAATATAAATGCGTCCTAGAGATAATATTCCACCTGGCATGAACACATAGGTAATCGTGATTAATGCATCTAGTACATGAACGAATTAATGTCAGTAGGTGAAGTGTGAATACCTGGGTAGTTTATCGAATTGTAACAATTAAAGGAAATCTGTTGATAGCACGATTGAGTTCGTTAACCCTGTTTGATGATTCATATGTTTATATGTTATGAGCATTTTTAGTTTGGTTCACTTCAATATACAAATGGCAATAGGTGTCGGGTACATATTATTAAACATTTAGGCTCACTTGTAGAAACTAAATTGTTCAAAGCTATGTGGTGTCCTCTGCTATACATCATCATCATTCTCCTGCCCTTGTCCCACACTAAGTGGGGTCGGCGCAACATGTATATTGTATATAACTAAATTAAAATTGTATCTGTTTGTAATAGTAAACTAACGAACCAAAATATTACTATACGGAAACGGCTGGACCAATATTGACGGGACTTTCACTAATGGCTAACTGAGGCCTTATCGTCCTAGTTTAGGGTAGGCCCGTGCCCTAGCAGTGGGGACGTATATGGGCTGCTGAGGATGATGATGATTGGTGCCTTAACCATTAGTTATATGATAGGATCTTTGTGAAGGAATTATTGGTAGGTATTTCAACTGCATTGCAAACAGGATTTGATACTCGGCCTTGTAAGAAACCGATCCTACTACCTACAAACAGAAATCTGTTGGTGTGATTACAAGTATATCTATTTATACATATAAAAAGCATTAAGTTAAGTTTTCATAAATATCATTTATATATTTAATAACAAACAAGGTAACTCGCCTTGTAATAGAACCCATTAATGTTCTACGGTCATAGAATTGATTGGAATAATTAGTTCAAGCTGAGGTTTAGTTATTACTGTTTTATAAATAGCTATGCTTATCTGTGCCTGTATTCTATTATAATTTATAATCTATCCACATGTATTTTCATACTATGTTTGCTGTTGAATAAGAAATATATACATGTGTGGGAATAATATATTTGAGAATGGTACTCACATATCCTCGCCCTAGTTTAGGGCAGGCCTGTGCCCCAGCAGTGGTGACGTATATGGGCTGATAATGATAATGACTAACATATAAGCAAATGGAAATTCGTACATACAGGTAAAAAGATCGACGTACTCTCGCGACCTTTTAAAGTATAAAATGTACAACCAAAATAAGTATTCACATCAAAATAACCCATATAACAAGCGCCTTTAAGTTTAATTTTACCTGCGCTTAACAATTTTAAAGATATTTACCAAATACTGTTTAAAATTTGAGTAATGTTTGTTTATGCTCAAGTCCTTCGAATAAGTCAAAGAATTAACACAAAGTTATGAGTAAAATTCAAAATGACAAAGGAATGAAATTTAAAAAAAGGTAAAAATGGATATGAAATAATTGAAATAAATATTTAAAGGAGTTATTCTACTTCATTTACAAACACGGGCTGGAGTGATTATCTAAAAATATTCAAATATTATGTGCAACAAAGGGTAACTCACCTACTAATTAATAGGACAGCAAATTCGATGAACAATGTGTGTGTTAGCCAATAATATTATTTACATAGTGTCAATAAGTAGTCCAATCACTGATAAAGATTGAATATTGCCAAAAGTCCTGCAGATTTTGTTTATCAGTGAATGCTGATAAGTCTCAGCAGTGTATTTTTGTTTTTAAATAGCTATGTAGTTTATAATTAGTTAGCATAAACAGTGTAATACAAATGTTTGCTTAATGGGAAATAATCTTACTAGCCGACTCTTTTGTCAACACATCTCTAAGAAATTAGGTAACTACAGCAATAGGTACAAAGTTTAAATTAACTATTTTACCTTCATGATGGGAACATAACATTTACACAGCTTAGTAAAAAATTAGCCCAGCAACCCAAAGATCCAAAGGTCATCACTGATTACACAAATTGGTTGTACATTTTTGTTATGAGACACTGAGATATTTTGGACAGGAGGAAGTTGTGCTGTTTCCTGAATGCTGCCTAGGCGCCTAGCCGAGTTCGATCCACTATCGGATTGCCTGTCCGAGGTGAAATATACTTGTCACAATTTTTAATAATATTTAATCTGCACTATTCAGGTGGGAGACATTTTGTCGACCGGTTGCTGTTACCACCATACAGTTGCGTAAAACCCGCCAAGTGACTCTGACCTCTCTCGGTCAGGTCGCGTTCCGGGATCAGCACTGTACGAACCGGAGCCACGGGGGACCATTGCTGCGGCAAGCGCCGGACCAGTGGAGCCTTAGCGGCGGTATTGTGCGGGCGGAGCGGGTCAGCCCGCCGGCCAGGGAGACCCGTAGAAACGGTGGTGCCGCTGGCCGCCCGCGGCATAGTACAGGGGCCCGACGGAGACTAACCACCCCCGAAGGCTGCCCCACCAGGTCGCGCATAATCCCGGAGCGGCTCGTCGTGCCGGGTGGTGCCCGGAGTGGGACCCGGCGTGTCCGCCTCCGGGGGGGTACGGGGGCCCTTCCGTCCGGCGGACTGGCCAACTCCGACCTGCACAGCTCAATACCAATGCGAGACTCCACGCTTTGTCTCGTTGTTGCCGCAGCAATGGTCTTCTCTTTCACGTCCCCCTTTCCCTCTAAAATCGATGGCAGTAAAACCAACGCAACATCGTCCTACAGCGGCATCCCAACTCCCCACCCCCTCGCTGTTTGAGGTGGAGTTCACTAACATCCGTGGACTCCATGCAAACCTCAACGCCGTCCACCAACACCTCGAGACGGCGAGGCCTGCGATGTTGTTTCTGACGGAGACTCAGATTGGCTGCCCTGCCGATACGGCATACCTTCGATATCCGGGCTATGAGCTGGAAGAGTCCTTCCAGCCCAAGGCGGGTGTGTGCCTTTTCGTCAGGGCGGACGTCTGCTGTGTCCGTCTTCACTGCCTCGAAGACCCATCCCTCTCCATCCTTGGTGTGCACGTGGATTTAGGCTCTGTGAGCAGAGTCTACGTGTGCATATACCGGTCCCATAAAGGTGACACCGAGACAACTCGACTCTTTGACCATCTGAGTCAGGCGGCAGACATCGCTCAGGCGCGGTTCCCCAATAGCGAGCTGGTGTTTTTAGGGGACTTTAATGCCCACCATGACACCTGGTTGGGCTCCCTTAAAACAGACCATGCTGGCCGGGCCGCCCACGCATTTGCTCTCACGCATGACCTGACACAACTGGTACTCCAGCCCACCCGGATGCCTGATATTGTCGGTCAAGCGCCCTCCCTGTTGGACCTTCTGCTGACGAGCCACCCATCGGGGTACCTAGTGTCGGTTTGTGCCCCACTGGGGTCCTCCGACCACTGCCTGGTGGGTGCAACAGTGCCATGCACCGCTCCCCACAACCCGTGGAGGTGACGCGGAGACTGTGGCGCTACTCGTCGGCAGATTGGGATGGTTTGCGTGAATACTTCGCATCCATCCCTTGGGGGCAGTGCTGCTTTGGAGGAAGTGATCCCACGGAGTGTGCAGCGGCTATTGCGGGTGAGATCAGTATTGGAATGGAGTATTACATTCCATTTACTGATGTCACCAGCGGTCGCAAAGATGATCTCTGGTTCAGTCGTGAGTGCGCCGCAGCCGTTGAACTGAAACGGACGGCGTACCGCAACTGGGCCAGGGCTCATGCACTCCGGGATCCTAATATTACTTCAATCAAAGCAGCCTATAACAAAGCCACCAAGGCCACCAAAGGGCCTACATTAGAGCAGATGCCCAGCGAGTTGCACGTGTTGGCCAGGACCTTATTAGGCATCCCACGGGTAGCCGCTCCTTTTGGCGCCTGGCTAAACATGTGCAATCCAACTTCTGTCTGCCTTCGTTGCCCCCGCTGAAATATCCTAACGGTTCACTAGCTCATCAGCCGCAGGAGAAGGCAGATCTGCTTGCCAATCTTTTGCGGCCAATTCCTGCATTGATGACGGTGGAGCACAGCCGCCTAAAATTCCAGATTGCGGTGCTCATATGCCTGAGATCCGAATCAGGCAATGTGATGTACGTGCTGAGTTGCAGTCACTCGATGTAAGGAAAGCTAGTGGCCCAGACGGTATTCCAGCGTTAGTACTTCAAATTTGCGCAGCGGAGTTGTCTCCAGTACTCACACGCCTGTACCGCCTCTCATATACCTCGGGCATCGTGCCCCGGGCTTGGAAGGAGGCGAATGTTCAGCCTGTCCCCAAAAAGGGGACAGGTCTGATCCTGCCAACTACCGGCCCATAGCTATAACCTCAGTACTGGGTAAGGTGTTTGAGCGGATTATTAACGCCCAGCTCATCCGCTACCTAGAGGATCACTCGCTGCTGCATGACCGTCAATACGGTTTTAGACCAAAACGGTCCACGGGTGATCTTCTAGCGTACGTTTCGCACCTCTGAGGGGAGGCTATGGAGAAGCACGGCGAATCTATGGCAGTTAGCCTTGATATCGCTAAAGCGTTTGACCGTGTATGGCATCGTTCGCTTCTCTCCAAGCTCCCGGCATACGGTCTGCCACCTCGCTTATGCGAATGGATTGCGGGATTTCTGGAGGGGCGCAGGATTCGTGTCCTTTGTGACGGACGCACTTCCTGTTTCCACCCAATAAATTCCGGTGTACCTCAAGGTTCCGTTCTGTCGCCGACATTGTTTCTGCTGCATATCAATGACATGTTGTCACTAGGCAACATTCATTGCTATGCAGATGACAGCACTGTCCACGCACGTTATTTTGGAAGACCTGGGGTAAAGCAGACCGAAACCGAGGAAAAGAGGAACCTTCTTGTCGCCGAGCTTGACGGGGTCTTGTACCGCATTTCCGAATGGGGCTCATGCAATCTTGTCGAGTTCAATGCCAAGAAGACACAGGTGTGTGTTTTTTCTAGTAAAGTGTCTCCTTTCCTTTCCCATCCTACTCTTCAGAGCACCCCCTTACCAATACAGGATAGCCTTAGCATCCTTGGCATAGATGTTCGCCGCGACCTGAACCAGCGGGATTACATCGAGAGCGTCATTAGAACAGCCTCCCGCAAACTGGGGATCCTGAACAGAGTGCGGCGATTTTTCACACCGGTGCAGCTCTGCCTTCTTTATAAGGCACAAGTTCGCCCATGTGTGGAATATTGCTGTCACCTCTGGGATGGCTCCGCAAAATACTTGCTCGACGCTCTCGATAGGTTGCAGCGACGTGCTATCCGTATTGTCGGTGATGTAGAGGTGTCCGAAACTCTGGAGCCTCTACAACTACGTAGAGACATTGCCGGTCTTAGTGTTCTCTACCGTCTCTTTAATGGGGAATGCTCTGAAGAGCTATTTCAGCTAATCCCTCCCTCCCCTTTCCACTCCCGAACGACACGTGCAGGACAGCGCTGCCATCCACATACAATGCAGTCGCTGGTGGCTCGGACTAAGAGGTTCAGCTCTTCATTTCTGCCCCGTGCCATTAAGGCATGGAATGCCCTTCCAGCTCATGTTTTCCCTCCCTCCTATGATCCCGGGCTCTTCAGGCGGGGCGTGAAACGGCATTTAAGCAGGCCTTCAGGGTGAGTGCGACAGGCGCAATATGATCTATTGTGCCTGTCGACCTCATATTTGGATCTCACTACCGCTTACCATCAGGCGGAGTGTGGTCATCTTGTTTGCCTATTATAAAAAAAAAAAAAAAAATGTAATTTTAGGTAGGTAAATTATCTTATAACCCCAATATACTATTGTTACCAAGATATTGTTAATATTTAACCCTACTAAAGTTATGTTGTTACTATAGCTGTGACAAGAAACGAAATTTGTAAAAAATATTATTCCCTGTTCATTGAACATGAACATTGCCCTTTGATAAGAGGGAGATAATTTTTATTCCCAATTTCCTGGCTTCTGTCTGATGACAAGCTTTACTCCAGATCAAGTCAAGTTAATATGTAATGGGTATCTCAATTGTAATCAGGGGCATCCATTATATTGGCTTTTTGAGCTGCAGCCTAGCGCCCAGAAAGTATAAGGAGCCCCAAGTGCCTATGTCTACTAGGGTGGAGCGTCAAAAAAAATTTTTGATTTTCAAATTTGAATAGCATCAATTTGTTGTATTGTACTCCCAATCGTACGAGAAAAATAATAAAAAAAATATTGGAACCCACTTTTAGCCCTCTACTGCCGCTTGAAGTTTATAAAAAATCTTGAAATCGACCCATTATAAAGAAATTCATATACAATGAAATAAACAATCATTTTATTATTATTGTGATTTATTAAATCCTTTACATCATAAATATCATAATAAGTGGTCCATATATCTATATCTATACTAATATTATAAAGAGGAAAGATTTGTATTTTTGTATGTTTGTAATGAATAAACTCAAAAACTACTGGACCGATTGCAATAATTTTTTCACCATTAGAAAGCTGCATTATTCAGAAGTAACATAGGTTATATTATTTTTTTTTTAAATTAGGGTTCCTTACTAAAACTCCAATAATGTAACCCAAGGTGTAAAAAAATGACCTGAAAAATTACTTACGTCGCGTGCGCTGTGAAAACTATTGATGATAGAATAAAATCATTTACTACGACTTTGCAGAACTCTCCATTATCTACAAAAAGTGTCGCGACAGCATATGTCTAAATATTATAGTTATGTCACAGTAAGCGGTTTTTTATTCCAAAAATTTAATTTATATGTCGCCGCTTGAAAAGGCTCTTTATTTGTACCTTGGTATTAATCCTTATCAAAATAAATTTCTTTATATTCAAGATGGCTTCAGTACCTTTAAATAACTTTTTGAATTATTCAATTCGGACATTTCTTTCGGAAGATATCACGAATTTAAAAATGCAAGTATTAGAAAAAAGTCGCGTGGTTGCCACTTTGATTTTAACTTGAAGGAATTTTGAATTCGCTTTAAATTCGTTTCGTAGGTAAATAAGTACCTGATAATAAATATTATATTTTAATGTAATATTTTATATAGAGATAGAGGTATACCGAAGCGAAGCGAGGGCGGGTCGCTATTGGTCAATAAATAGCTAACATATCATAATACTACGCCAAATTTATTATAAAAAAAACAAAATAGTGGGTTATTTTGTAAGTAGAGTTGTTTAGTTTAAATGTTTTTATGGTGATGTTATTTACATTTCTATCTTCACGTTAACGTTAGTCCTGTGATATTTATTGTGTGATTCAGTTCGCTTTATATTATGAGTTTAAATTAATAAAATACCTACGTTATAATGTCTAAGAGAATTTTGCGAAACGAAGCAGATTGCCCCATTTTTGGACCGCCTTGTTTGATTAATAAATCTTTGCTTCCAACTGTAGCAGATACTTTAAAGCATATTATTTTTGTTATAAACAAAGAAAAAGAGAAAAGTAATGAATAAAGTAAAGCAGCATCCTATTTCTGTGTGTTTTCAAAATAGTTTCAAGAGATATTATTGAATTGTGGACTACGGCATCATTACCAACTGTTACCATACGCGTGAAACGAATGGTTAAAAGCAATTATATAAAATATAATTTTATATAATTGCTGATAAAAACTTACATTCTCAGTACAGATTAGAAATATTTATACCAAATGTGTCAAGCTATAAGCAGCGGATTATGTTCCTGAGATTCGTCCAACAAAAATCCAGGTTAAATGGCTCATGCGCGATGGTTGACAACAGCTAACAGAATCTTGAGACTATATGTTTCCACACTCAATCCTTCAACACTTCAATTAAGAAAGCTCACAGAATATATTGTTAAAGATTATGCTCACGTTTGGTTTTCTATAAAGAAATAAAGTTAATTTAAACAAGACCCAATCCACGTATATAAGTTTTCCCGAAACCTTAGCTCTGACGTTAAGAAGATTATTGATCCAGGTATACAAAGAAATTTTCATCACATTGCAGCATATCCTGAAAATCTTTTATTAGATTATGTGATACGATAATCGGCCACATATAAAAGAATTGGCAATAAGACGAATAATCGCAGTCAGAAAAAGTCAACAATCTAGGATAAGAATATTTATTTAAAGTCTATACTGATATGATTGTATGGAGTGAATGACAAGTAACGTCTCCTCTAATAATAAGGGATATCAGTGACATAGAATTGGAAAATCTACTTACATTTGACTTGCCAACTATGGTGGAATTGCCGTATTAACCTTGTCACACACAAGCGGCAGAACAAGACAGAAGTGTAAAAATGGTCACTGAAGTATTAACTACAGTTTCTGGGGGAAAAAACCAGAGATAGTACTGCATCAGAACCCTGCTTTGTTGTTAATATTGTGTACATAAAATAAGCTATTAAATTGTAAATGTTGTTCTGAGTGGATACCTGGTGACCTATAACACAGGTTATTTTGTTAACCTACTTCAGGCACAAGCGATCCTCAACCTAAACTACAGGTTAGGTTGAGGATCGCTTTAGTCAACTACAATAATGTAACTTGAGGTTGATGGTGAGAAATTTATATTTTTATTTATTTATTAATAGGTAAATTCGTTCTAAAATAATATCATGGTCAATAATGCCATATTTTAAGACGAAAATAAATTATGTAGTACCCAAAAAGAATTAATGATTTTCGGATTTTTTTTTCGATTTTACCACTTTTTGCATTTCAATTTCGTATTTTTGTTTTGAGTTATTTTTTTTCAAAAATGATATTAATATAAAATTGGTTTCTTTTATTATATTCTGAATGTTAAAATATACTATAAATTTGATTTTTGTACCATTATCTTTATGTTCAAAAATATGCCTTAATTGATTTTTTTTTGTAACTTTAAGCTTAGGTAGAGGGCTAAAAAATATGTCAAAAAAAATAAAAAAATATATAATTACATATAATTTAACCAAATGCAACTTTCTGCAAGTATTCAAAAACTATTCGATTACTTTTTTTTTTCTCCACACATTGACGCTCCACCCTAATGTCTACCCCTCATCATAAATAGGATAGCAATATGAGTAGGATCAATTTTAAGCTTGAATAAGTGATTAATTAGACTGGCCCCCATTGTTTGGTAATGGTAATGGTGCACTGGGCTAATATCTGCAACTCGACGTCAAGGCACCTTTTTAGCGTGGGGTGGACCATCCCCTTATTGTAATGTTAAAAACGTATTACATTTTTCAATTTTTATCAACTACAACTACAATTACGAAATCTTAGCACTTTCCCGACCATGCTTGATAGCACTGATTCATCAAGTCAATATCCTGTATCTAAAACTTCACAACAAAACATCGGAATTTCTAACAGATAACCTTGTGACAAACATGTCAGGATGAAAAATAAATCACATTTATCTGAATCATTTTGATTGAATATTTTTAGTACAGATTTTTTTTTTATCACAGGACAATTACAAATATACATTTTGGAATGACTAATATCAAAGATTTAGGCCAAAATGACTTAGATTTGCTATGATTTTTATATGATAGTGGAAAAAGATTTAAAAAAGTAGTGGTAAGTTCTATCATTTATGTAAATAATAGGTATTAAATATAAGAGCAAATTATTCTACAAAATGTATGTTGAATGATATCTATAATATATTAACATAATCACCTACCCACATAAGATACTACATGGAAATGATTAAATAACTTATGATAGTTATTTGTTCGTATTTTGTTGAAAGTTAACACAAGTTACATATTATCATAAAATTATTTTTTAAGTTTAATACATGGTAGATTTCTCAAAGTAAAAAGTTGTTAATAAGTAGTGATAATAAACATTCACACTCTACATTTTTTACAGTAATTTGAATCGAAGTAATTACCTAAACTAATTTATGCAGAAAAATTTATAGCATTCATAAGAAAGTAGAATTATCATTTCATTAAATACACATGGAATTCAAAACAGTAACTTGTTATCAAAATTTAGAATTAGATGATAGAGAGATCAGAGATATTGTGATAGAGACAGGAACATTGTCATTGAACAAATCATCAGCACCAATTTGATTTATGTTCCTGGTTCCATATTAAAGCAGGTAGATGGAAAATTACAACAATTGTCATTGTCTCAAAACCACAGTCATAGTGAAATCAACTGCATAAAACACAACATTTCAGAAGCTTAACACGAACACCGGAAAATGAATTTGCAATAGGACGTTTAGCTTTCGCAATAAGGATGAGGCGACTTACCCATTTGGTGGTTCCAATACATTTGCAGGGTTGCACCCATGCCGCCAGCCGATCGTCGGCTTCCGTGGCGAAGCACACCCAACAATTCTTTGCATTCTCATCATCCGCAGGCTGCAGAGCCTGGGAACTACCCACACTAGTACCAATCGTATCAGGCTTCTCGCTAGACATCTTAACCAACTATTGCGTTTCACAAAAACAAAAATAAACACTCCAAACTCGAAATGCGCGACCGCCCAATGCGACTAATAAAAATTAAATGCTCTAGCTGCAGTTCAAAAAGGAAAACAAATATATTTTTTTATCCAAATGATAAAAATATTTTGTAAATCTACTCCAATACAGCTGTTTCCGTGTCCGTGACAGAAAATGACAGCGAGCGTGTAGGCAGTGATGTGTTGCAGAGTACAGGAGAGAAGTATTTATCGATAGATCAATCGGATATGAATCGGAAATATGAAGTATGGCAAAATAACCTCAGGCAAACTGTGTTTAATATACTAGGGATGAGAGGTGAGAGCCTTACGCTGTCCAGTGATGATGTAAAAGCCGTCAGAGGCTAACAGCCGCGTCCATTAAAAAATATATGAAATCGGTAAAACCAAATAGTTTTTTTACGTGACTTTGTAATTACCTGTACTTGTTATGGGTGAACCGCTTCCTCGCAAGTCCGGTGAGGATAATGAGATTACTCCAAGTCATCATCGTATGTTTAGGAGAAAATAACCTGTAGTTGTTATTTGAAATCATAATTTTGTTTACCATGTGATTAAAAGAATATGAATTGCATGACATCGATGTAAGCGTCCAATTTATTAAATTAAAAAAAAAAATGTATTTTACCAGAAACTTTTTAATATCCTACTTTATATGTGTAACTTTGACTAGTTGCATATACAGGGTGTCCCAAAAAGTAGTGTCAAGCGAAAGTCCTGAGATAGAACACCCCGTGGGGCATCTGAAACACCCCCATGTATGTTCCGCGATTTTTTATAGTTTTCGAGTTATGATTATTTTTCTAAAATTTTGAGAACAACTGACCTAACCGACTAAAAATATTGTAGAGAAAAAAGTATTTGACTTTTTTGAGTAATTTTTTTTGCAAATCAATTTTCATGAGTTTTTCTTTAATACCTAAATTACTTGTGACCATAACTTATATGGAAAATATCAAAATTATGGTACAAACTTAAAAGTTACGTTCTGTAAATAATGTCTTACAATTTCAACGTTAAATTTAAAATATTAAGAGGTAGCTGCATGGCTCCTAAGTAACTTTAAAAACTGCGCTAGACTCCCAGCTTTGATAATCATTAATAAAAACTGGTACTTAATGGGCTACTTTTGCTGAAATCGGACTACAAAGACAGAGAGGTGGAAAAATCATAAAATTAGCCATTTGAATACGAAGTATTATTTGGACATTTTATTATTTCGAAAGTTAGTTAGTTTGTTAACAAACCTAAATTTAATACAGGAGCACTCAGATGCAATCATTTGGATGATTTTTTTTTGTTTTATTTAAGTTTCATTGCGCTAACTGTTTTCACATGCAATACCTTTGTTACGACGAACTTGACGAACTTTGCTTATTTTACGGACTTTAATAAACTTTTTACAATAAATAATCAAAAACGATAACATTTTTTTTTAATAAAGTTCCCATTTTTAAACTTAATAATTTTTTTCAGTATCACAAATTAAACTTTCAAGTGGTTATTTCTTAGCATTTCTGGTATAATTTTGATTGTTAACAATCTTATTAACTTTCGGAATAATAAAATGTCCAAATAATACTTCGTATTCAAATGGCAAATTTTATGATTTTTCCACCTCTCTGTCTTTGAAGTCCGATTTCAGCAAAAGTAGCCCATTAAGTACCAGTTTTTATTAATGATTATCAAAGCTGGGAGTCTAGCGCAGTTTTTAAAGTTACTTAGGAGCCATGCAGCTACCTCCTAATATTTTAAATTTAACGTTGAAATTGTAAGACATTATTTACAGAACGTAACTTTTCAGTTTATACCATAATTTTGATATTTTCCATATAAGTTATGGAGACAAGTATTTTAGGCATTAAAGAAAAACTCATGAAAATTGATTTGCAAAAAAAATTACTCAAAAAAGTCAAATACTTTTTTCTCTACAATATTTTTAGTCGGTTAGGTCAGCTTTTCTCAAAATTTTAGAAAAATAATCATAACTCGAAAACTATAAAAAATCGCGGAACATACATGGGGGTGTTTCGGATGCCCCACAGGGTGTTCTATCTCAGGACTTCCGCTTGACACTACTTTTTGGGACACCCTGTATAAAACTTGCTTTCACCTATAAAAGTTGTCGATAACTACTGTTGGTACACCACTAGTTGTATATTTTTTTTAATTCTGACATATTTTATAGCATTGGCATTTATGATTTTTTTAATATATTATATTTACATAAGTGTGTAAAAAATGGCACGAACAGTTGAAATTAAAATTCAAAATAATTTACTATTGTTGTATTTAAAAAAAAAACATTTACATTACATGTTGACAAAACCCCAGGATTCCAATGCCCTGCAAAAAAACTCTGAAAGAAATGTTGGTTGTCTCTGCTTTACCTGTCAATGTCAACGTCAACATATAGTCATAGACAATAAAGCATATGTCAAACTGAAATTGACGTTTGACGTCACGAGATGTGCATGCATGCAGTATGCAGCAAGTGGAGCGAGGATTTAACTATTTCTAACTAAAAGGAAGACTGAAATTAAATGTTACGGATAAATAATAGAAAAGTGTGAAGTATATTTTAATAAGAAAGAAATTTCTTGGAGTTTGACTATTTGAACGCATCGTTTTTGCTGTGGAAGTCAGGAGATAACTGGTAAGTCTTCTTTTTGCTTAGAGAATACCTGTGAAGATCATTTAAATCCAACATTTAATCAGAGTGATTATACAATTAGAGCTTCTTTCCTTGTAATTCAACTTTAAATTGTGATAACAAATTTAACATTCGTTAATAAAATATGACCAAGAAGTTATGAAATCCAATCGTGACCTCTTGTCTTAGTTTACATAACTGTATACAATTTCAAGTTTAGATTGCATTTGTCTGCTCTTTAAATTTGGCAAATAATTGATATATATCTACACATACTATTCTTCTTCTTGGTCGTATCCATCATGACTGATGATCGTGGTTGAAGTTCTTCATATGAGTGCGGATGCATTTCCGCCATCGATTGCGGTCCATTGCACACCTCACTACCTCGTGGAATTTGTGAGAAGGGTTTATGTTTTGGAGTTGGTCGGTCCATCGTGCTGGTGATCGGCCACGTGATCTTTTGCCTTCAGTGTTGCCAACAACGATTAACTTCTCCAAGTTTTCACCACCTCTTCTCATAACATGGCCAAAATAACGCATGAAACGTTGCTCGCAGATTGAAGATAAGCGTGTTTCTATCTTGAGCTCCTCAAGTATTGACTGATTGGTACGTTTCGCAGTCCATGGTATACGTAACATACGTCTCCAACACCACATCTCGAACGCATTAATCCGTTGATGTTCTCGGCTTTTGATGGTCCATGTTTCAGCTCCATAAGTAAATATAGGAAACACCAAGGCACGCACAAGTCGCACTTTAGTGTTCCTGGAGATACCACGGTTTTGCCAGATCTTATTGAGGCGAGACATGGCATCCTTGGCCATCCCTATCCGTCTTTTAATTTCCGGAACACAACTGCCATCATTACATATCTTGGAGCCCAAGTATATGAAGTCGTTAACTTCATCTATGCCCTGTATTGTGTGCGTACCAGACAGATGGCCAGCGCGATCTACTCTCATAAGCTTGGTCTTACTTCGGTTGATTGCAAGACCAAGTTTTTCGCTCTCCGCTTCCAGTCTTTGCACAAGTTCTTGCATGTCCGACATTGAAGATGTCAGTAATACAGTGTCGTCGGCGTATCTCAAATTATTAATTTTCTTCCCACCAACAGGGAATCCTTTGTTCCATCCGTCCAGAGTTTTCCGTATGATGCACTCGCCATATATATTACACATACTATTGTGCTCTACTATATAAAATATGTTTATTTATAAGTTGTAAACAAATAATAAAAAGTTACCTAACTTTTTTCTTTAAATGTTCTTTTAGAACACGATAAGCTATATGGGAAGCTTATATATCACATTCAAACTTTTTTGTGTCAGGCTCTTCTGATTGAATATTTATTATGACTTCACCATACTCAACATGAATAAAAATGAGAAATACATCACCTATTGACTCCTACTTTGCACTGAATGCATAATTAATTATTTTACGTGTAAGATCTACAAGAAAATAATAAAGCAGTATTTATGTATGTAATTTCAGAAAATTCTAAAATTAAATTTTGATACAAGTTTACTGGCTAATTAAGTAGGCTTCAATCATAATTATCTCAAACAGTGATGTGCTTACTGACATGACATAACTTAATTATCACTTGATTTCAATGATTATTAAATTCACATTACTTTATTATCAGTCAGTTTAGTATCAGTGTTTAACTTTCATATTTTGTTGGTGGACTATTTATCTGTGGAGAGTGTCAAGATAAAATGTAACAAAACAAGTAGGCACACAAATGCCTACCACTATCTCTGTAATACATTTATCCCATTCACATGTGAAATTTAAGTAAAGTATTAAAAACTTCTTATGAATAAAACTTAAAACTCAAAATGTTCTTGTTAGTGTAATACACCTATGGGTTTTCAAAACATGTGAAAACATAACTTTGCTTTTCAAAATAAACAATTTAGTTCATTTTGAGGACAAAGTTATGATTGACTTTATTCCAGAATACTAAGTTGCTGTATCACCCAAAATTACCTAGCATAGTTTACTGTTTGCTATAACTTGTAACACAAACCAATAGAAAATTATGAAATGGTTTACTGAATCTAAATAATAGAGGAACTATCTTGATTATACATATATTGTATATGTATACTATATGTAGTACACAAAGAATTTCATGAGTATCCACTTTACTCTGTTGTTAGTACAGTGACGTCATTACGTACATGTTGAACTATATTACGTAAAGGCATATTTATCCTTCGTCTTGCGCAATTCTTTACCATCACTTTACGCCACTTTTAGTTACATTGCAAGAGGAGACTAGACAAAATCTGTGTTCTTGATTATCGTCATCATTCCGGTTCGTGGGCTAACAATTTATTCGGCGTGCTTTTAATCACGCAGGTCGATCCAACTAAACAGCCTTGAGAGTGGCGAGAGGGGACCCTCGACCGATAGTTAGGTACCACAGTATACAGTGCCGACAGTACGGCTCTGTGATAGCATTAAAACACGGCGTTTTTTGCGTTTGCATTGATGCTACCAGCGCGCGCATGAAGCGCGTATACGCGCAGTAGAAGCACGTATACGCGCGTACAAATGAGCGGAGGTGACATCAAGGGGGGATGCGCTGATCAAAACGCAAAGGCTACGAGTTACTACAGCTCGTTATACGCCTGTTTCACGAACTGTCCGTGTGCTTAGGTTACAGGGTTGCGTTCAAATCTTGTATGAAGCGTGTCATCAGGGCGTCGAACGCGCGTTTCACAAATGCCGTGTGCTTTGGCTCTTAGGTAAATTTTCTAACGGACTACGATGATGACTTGGAGTCACTACTCCATAGTCCGTCATCATCACTGGACTTGCTGGGAGCGGATAGCTCTCACCCCTAAAATTACGCACTCTTGTGCGGGTAGCGCGCTACGGCAAAGATTTTTCTCTCTTGTCATTTTACGTGTTCGTAGCGTAATACAGCATTAAGCTAACTCCAATAGTGATCTTATAGCTCGTTTTAATGTCACCTGTTTATGTTATTTTGTTTTACGAGCCGTCTCATTCAATGAGTTGAATCATGGAGGAAGTTCAGGCGCAATTAAAACTGAACATACAGTGAAGTATGCTCATTAAGCTCTGACGCTGTGCAGTGTTACGATAGCACTACATTTGCGTGATCGATGTTGAGCGTCTACACATTGGTTCAGTTGACTGCATCGTCTTAAGAACTTCCGCTTGTTATCAGTTCTAGTCGCGTACACGCAAATCCGCCCTCGGTAATATGCGCGCGCACTCATTGTAACATTTGTAAACGAAGAGGAGTCTAGTAAATTAGCTCATGATGTTATAATATTTGCTGACGAAAACATAGTTAAACTAATAAAACAAGATTGCAAACTAAACTGACAGTGTCTTTTTTAAGCGGCGTTCTTCACTGTCTCAACGAACACTGTGTCGTATGAAGTCGGCAGTCGTTCCATTGCAAATGCTTGCAATACTGAACGTCACTCAGTCCCCAGCGTCTCCCCGGTAGCGTAGTACGTGTATTGTGAAGTGCCCTAACTTGTGTTGTGAACTTTCACTTCTGTCTGTTGCGTCACAAACCCAGTGCTATAGGTGAGCCGGTATTTGTTGTGTATTCTTTATAGTGTATTGTATACTTTGCTGTGTATACTTAATCAAGTATGATGATGTGAAGATGCCGTATTCGGGACGGATCTGTTAGCTTTGCACTCTAGATAAGCCTTTTGCGTTTGCGACGAGTAACTGTATTTAGTTTGGTACCTTTGCTTTGGAGGCATTTTGGTTTTAATGCGCTATAATAAGGTACGTCAAGGAAAACCTATCCTTTGTATGTAATTTAAACAAACGTTATTTAATAGAATATGTGTTTATATTTCTTTCCTTTGTTTTGATTATATACTCGTGCAATAGGTAGCTGATATACTTATGTATCGACTTACAAACATACCAAATACCTATGTACCACAAATGTTAAAGCATATCAATTGGTCCCTATTTTATAAGGAATCAAACATTCATGGATTAAGTTATAAATTCAATTCTTGTGCTACTTACACATTAAGATCATGGCTTATGCGACCGAGGTTAAGACTTGTTACGATTGCTCAACTTAAAGATAGTCATAAATAACTATGCTGTCTTGACTTTTATTCGACCCTGATTTGGACTAGTTGATAAATTGCAAAGTCAAAGGTCATTTAAATTATGAAGCCGGCATTACCTGAGGTAATTATGTTGTCGTGTCTGTTGTATTAAGTTTAACTGCAGTAACTACTGACTGGACCCTGACATCTTGACGCCCATTGTCAAGGTCAAAGCTTTGTATTCGTGAGTTAACTACCGCAGTAAATGAGTAGTTATGTAGGAAATAGAAGACTGTCGTTTAGTTCCCTAAATAAAGTTACATACATAGGTTGTAAGTCAAGCGATGGTCATAGAGGTAGTCACTAATAACAGAAAGAGACAATTAAGCGGTACTTGAGAAATAGTTGTGTATTAATAAATAGAACACCTACAATCAATTTGTTAAATGGTCCAAATTAAATCTGTATACTAGTGTATTGACGACACTTGACTTAATGTGTAGCGGATGTACGGGTATATAACTTATTATATGTACACCTATTTACATGTGAATAGCCTTGGAAATGTCGTTAAGCTGGCAATCGACTCGATATAAACGTGGGGACTTATTAAAACATCTACGTAAGTGACTTAAACGAGGAATGTTATTGAAGTAGGGTCGTGTTAAATCGTTGTTCGTTAAGTTTGTATGAGGGTGTCTAGCATCCACGCTTATTTTTAAATTTGAGGATAGAGTAATATTAATAACTTCCGTTCGATGCCTAAGAATCGATTTTTAAGACACGGTTTCACACCATGGTCATTATTGTTAATCCTTCTCCATAGAAATGTTTGGCTTGTGTATAGAAATATAAATGATACTCATGGCGCTTGAAATGTTAAAAATACAGGTTCACTCTGTTGCATTAAATTTTTTCATAGCAAGGACAATGCAGCATCAAGGAGATATCATGTCATCAGGACTAAAGGCTTAACATGTTCTCTTATCTTTGACATGATGAACCAGATCAAGTACGTAATAATAACCCTCCTCTCACTGTATATAAACTGCATGCGGAACGCAGTATCCGCTTACAAATTTGCAACAGGATAAACCCAGTCACTAATTCCAATAAAAGGACTGAGTGAGCCAGACAGGTTGGGCAGGGCATATCCGCAAAAAAAATGGGACATAATGAACAAACGACAAACGTCAAATACCGACACAATACATTACGTACACACATATAAAAAAGCGTCCATGGCCAAGTGGTTAAGCTCGTTGCTTGCCATGCGAGAGGTCGTCAGTTCAAACCCCGCCACGTATCACTGTGCTTTCAAATTTGAAATTGAGAGGAAATATCAGAGAGGAAACCTGCACACCTACGAAGAAATTCCAAGGTTGTGTAGTCGACCAACCCGCACTTGCCCAGCGGATATAGGGGTCGTATATGTATAGTAAGTTGTTTATTTTCACGTCATGCTATAGAAAACACTTTCTTCCTTTCTTTCTTAATTACGTCATTGTCAAGGCTCTGTGTCAATGAAACAACACTCATCATCTTTCTCATCCCCTACACATTCATCACATTTTTTATAATAACTAAAATCGTAAAAAAAAATATTAAAATATCCGATATACAATAAAAAAAACTTGTTTACATTTTAATAGTACGTCATTGTGACTTGCATCATTTAATTATCATACGGACCTGTTTTAGAGGTCTTCTTATTAATTTTTACGCAATCAAGCATGATATCTGCGAATCTGCGTGCGTGATTAGCAAATTTTAATTTTAAAATTGCTAAGTAATTAGGGTTCTATAGTTTACTTCTGGAACCTTTACTATACTTTGGTCTTGTTTGTTCGTCTTGATTTATCTTCTAAATGGGTATGTTTTTTATTTATCGCGTAAAAAATCTCATTTCAAACTCGATTGAAAATTAGCGTATGTTTATAAACTATTTGGGTATCACATTTATTTTATATCAGTTCAGTAGATTTTCCGTGTGAGCATGATATCCAGACAGACGGACTTATTTTTACATTTATATTAGTATCAATACGATATTAGTTATTTGTTTATTTTATTATAAACTATCAGGACATTATCTGCGCGCGCTTTGGATTGAGCATTCATACCAATACGATTAGTACAGGAATAATCTGCCCATGTACTGGTCTCCCAGAGCCGAGAACCTCCCCGCCTCCATGTGGCCACTGTCTCTCTACTCTACTTTTGCAACTAGAGTAAAGAAAGAAGAAAGAAATAAAACAACTACCTATTGATCACACTTAAACTATTACATAATTAAAGAACATACAGTTAAAGTGATCAATAGGTTCTACCTCAGCATCAGCGCTGTTATTCTTGAAGAACCTGTATGTGTATTGTGAAACTTCGAGTACACACAAAGTGACTGTTGTGTACCAAAGCTTCCAAAGCTGTGGATATTTTCTTAATTATACTCTTTATGGCTTTAGGACAGACGTCATCAGAACAGGTTTCCACTTGATCTGGTCAGTGACGGCTAGTTAAAAATATATTATTGATATTGTGTTCCGACTATTGATATAATAAACTACAGATGTGTTACCTTCATAGTAATTTGCGTTTAATTTGCCGTGTATCGATCAATCGACGATGTCATCGATGAACTAAAACATCGATAACTATATTCTAACTACTAAAACTTAAACTAAGTATCATGTGAGATTTATTCGCATCCATGAATAGTACTATAGATTTAGTACTATAAATATCGGTGTGTGTGTGTCAGAAGCTGTCGATTGCCGATATCCTTGGAAGGTTTGCTTTTACTTCTTACCAAGTTTCGTAATAATGCCACGAAGCAGGTCAGGCTAGATATTGATCAGGTAAATCGTGTATGAAAGGTTGCTAAGATCTTAATCACCGGTAATATGTTTAAGTTTACATGTATAAATATCACCCAACATAAATAATAACTTGCTCAAGCAATTGTGTTACTGAAAGACCTACACTAATATTTGTCCCGAGTGTGAATCGAACTCGTGGCGTAAAAGAGAAAGATATAGACACTATCTAATGCGAAATTGACTCAGTAAATAACAAGTAATGTGGGTTCGCACTTCGCACATTTCTCAAAATCTATAGTGTTTCCATCAATCTAGTAGATAACAACACTCGAGATTAAATAACTCATTCACTCTTGTATGAATGTGGAACCATATTTCATTATTATTATCTTTTAATTTTATTTCTATATTGCTTCTTAGCTAAATAAATAACCTGTAACTTATCACTCTGAGGTTAAACTCCCTCAATGTAGACTCCCTTTTAAAATAGAACGCTTAATGCTGGCGAAGGGGGTTATCTTTTGTGTGTAGATTTGATAAATAAACAATTTTCCGGTATTTCCGACCTGTTGCAATTAATATGTTTACTGTGAACCCGTTTTCCTTATTAAAAGTTCATTTCAATATCAACATAGTGGCAAATAAAGTGATATCTTCCACTTGCGAAAGTTATTACTAAGTGAATGCTAATTTCTTACATGCAATAATGCTTTGTCACTGCATTGTCAGCTGATAAAAAGAAACGTATTATTGGTAACCAATAATATACCAACATTATTTTTTCTAAATAAAGTAAAAGCACAATATGCAGTGCAAATCTTAAAGCCTATAATTTCTGAATGTAATAGGACGATTAAAATTTTTACATCGGACTATTTTAGGAGTAGTATTGGTGATTCTAAGTCCTGTTCCACACTAAGCGGTATTTCCGTCGCGGATCATCCGTTATGGATCCATTCCATATTAATCATTGCGGATCTTCCGCGTAGTGTGCCCAGTAGTGCCCACTATTTGTAATTTTTAGGCAACCACATGTATTGACGTTCTGTAACGGAAGACCCGCGACGGATTATCCGCCTGGTGTAGAGCAGGTCTAAGAATGAATATGAAATCCTTACTTCCTTATCTATACTAATATTATAAAGCTGAAGAGTTTGTTTGTTTGTTTGTTTGTTTGTTTGTTTGTTTGTTTGTTTGAACGCGCTAATCTCAGGAACTACTGGTTCGATTTGAAAAAATCTTTTTGCGTTGTATAGACCATTTATCGAGGAAGGCTTTAGGCTATATAACATCACGCTGCGACCAATAGGAGCAAAGATACAATGGAAAATGTGTAAAAAACGGGGGAAACGCGAACGAAGTCGCTGGCACAGCTAGTCCTTAATAATATTATAAATTAGAGCATAGAGCACTGAACCGATTTAATTAAATTTGGTACAGGCTACAGATATAGTATGTAGTCCAGTGACTGAGAAAGGACGTAGGCTACTTTTTAATCGACTGCGCTATAAAGAAGTATATTTTTACACGTTAAACGTCTCTACGCGGACGGAGTCGCGGGCGGAAAGCTAGTATGTAATATATGATATCACCGACATAGTTACAGTGCTCGCGAGTGTAGGTGATAAGGTCTAGGTCTCCGTATCGGTTGTAATAATAGTCACTTTACGTCACTTGAAGTATGATGTTAATCAAATGACTTAATTAAAGAGACTTTTGTTTTGATCCCTGACTTCACTCGTATGAATTGAAAAAAATTGCATTCCTGTTCACTGATAAATAAACAAATAATAGTTGTCGCCCAAACTTACAAGTTTCTTACTATTGCAAATCCATGTTGTTGTATTTTGTATAAGAATCTTTGGCAATGACGGCGACGGGGTCAATAATAGATTATTTGTGCCTGTCGATCACTTATGTGGTCCTGACAGCCTCTTGTCATCACGCGGGGCAGGTCACCATTTAATTAACACTAAAACGACACAATGTTCAGAGAAAAAAACTTATTATATTAAAAAGGGATGGGAGTTTCAATTCGAAACCTACGTTCATCATTCAGAAAAACAGTAGCGCTACCATGAGTTTAAAAGTGACAGACTCGATGTAAAAAATGTCTATGAAAAAAATGTACAGGGCCCCTAGCGGTAACGCTGAACTTAACTCAGTAGTATGAAAAAACAATTCGATAGGTTTTTAACGTACATAAGTTTTCGATAGCTAACTCATGGTAGCGCTTCAGCACTGAAATATCCAAATCGCTTCAATATTTGGCCGAAATTAGGTCTAAATTACTTTAAATGCGTAACAATTGTCAGTTTTCACGGTTCAACGGTCACAGTTGCAAGGTGCAAGTGTTCGGTAACGTTAGTGTTGTCACAACGGCGATGTAATCCGCCAATCACTGCGCTTCGCAAGGCCCTGGCCGTGAAATATTTGAAAACATTATGTTGCCGCTATAACAATAAATACAGAAAATATAATAAACAAATATTCTATGTGGGAGCCCTTCTCGTACAACAAACATGTTTTTTTTTACATAATTGGCACGGAACCCTTTGTGCGCTCGTCCAACTCGCACGTTGTCGGTTTTTAATCCATTTTATACTTCTTAAAGCTTAGTTGTCTCCATATAATTTCGGGGGGCGTATTACGACCTCTTAATTCCAGCCTGTTTAGGAATGGGCATCGTCTAACTTAGTGATTCGGCTACACTTAGTTGTACGCTATGATAGTGGAATCATACGGTTAGATAATATAACCCCTACATCACCTATATAAATTTAAAAAAAAGTGTGGTAATAACAGCTCTTTATCATATACCTACCGATGCCCATTTTCAAACTGACTGGAATTAACAGGTCGTAATACGCCCCCTGAACTGTTTCAACTCAACCTCTTCGATACAATTCCCAGGAAACATTGTCTGGCCGTGAAATACGCGGTTTCAATGGTGGTTAGTGTCAGTATCGCCTTACACAATGAGATTGCATTCCGATCGGGTGGATTAAGTGGCCATTGTCCTGTAATACTATGGCTTGAGCCCAGGTGTCGATTTCGTTGGACGAATCAATAAAGACACTTAGGATTTTATTAGGATCTATGGCACTTAAAGTACAGTAGGAAAAATAAATGTATTAGAATGGAATAAGGTATCGTTTTTATATTTATCACAAATTCATCTTGTGCCTAAACGTTGAGCAAGTCCGGTGGGTGATGATGACAAGGCTACTCCAAGCAATCATCGTAAGTCAGTTAGGAAAAAAAAAAGTGTAATTAAAGTTTGTAGTTGCTACTAAATTCTATATCCTTCTTGTTGCCCGCTGTTTTTTTTACCGTTAAAATTGAACACAATATTATGAGTTTCGCAGAGTCATCTCGAAGATTAATAGAATTAAAGCTAAATACATATTTGTAGTCTAATGTACTTTTTGTGGGCGCATTGTTTTTTTCAACTCCATTGATGAAATTATAATATCTTCAAACATTACACTACTGATTGAACGATCAACAATCTTAGTGAATTAAGGAAGCATAAATTTGATTACCCGACCAATACCAATAGAATTATTCTCCATTATCGAATTTGTAGTGCAATTTAGTTCGTACTACGAAATTGGTTGTTATACAAACAGTAATGTTTTGGGTGTAATCAAGTAATAACTTGGAAGGTTGATTATAATAACGGTTGAAGTCAATTAAGTCCTTTCTTGCCTGTTTCCTGTTATAACAATACGAAAGTTGGTCAAGGATCTTTGTTTATGATGTAGCGAAATATACACCTTTGGACGTTCCATCAGATACAGATCTGTAACTAATCTTCGAATAATTGATTGATTAAATTAAAACCATTCTTATAGTCCAGTTATTATAGTAAGTTCACCTCGGAATTCGAGATACCTAGCTGTAAGTCTGAAAATAGTTCGATATTGACACCCTAAAAGTTGTCTCAAAACCTAAATATGGTAGGGTGTACGCAACTATTAAATGTTCAAGGTCAAATGTCACTAATATCAGTTTTATGAACTTTTATTATAGGAACGACAATCATATCAAACTAATATGAAAAATATTACTTTCAAGAAATATTTTTAATACGCTAAAACTATATGTACTGTTATGTACAGTACCTATTCATACATTGATATTTGTTAATATCAGTGTTTTTAATGTCGTCGATTATTTTGAAGGTGATGAGGTACTTTTATCGCCTTTAATTGAGAGCCGGAGAGAAGTTGACCTTTCTGATGCAATCGATGACGAAAGGTCACTGATTGATGATAATAATGTTTATACGACAGGGGCATAGCCAATGGTGTACCAAACTTACTCTACAGTCAACAGCAAAAGTAGATAATCAAAAAGCAGAAAATCAATACTAATACTAAAAGATGATGGAAAAATTAGCATTGGTGACGTAATTGCCTGGATAGCTCAGAGGTTAGAGCAACCGACGCGATATCGAGATGTCCGGTGGTTCAAGTCCCCGTTCAGGCGGGGTCATGAATGCGATATTTTTCAAATTTTAAATTTACATTAAGCTTTAATAGCATTAAAAACAACAAATAAAAATATCAATACTAATGATTGTAATTCGCGTCCGAAATGTGTGACGTCCCAGTGATTCAAATGTAAGTGATAGTAAATTGTACCAAAAATGTACTATCGGTACAGATGCCATGCCATATATTCATGATGTATTATTATTCCAAAAGTTGTAAATTATTTGTGTTTGTTCTGTGTCTCTTTGTTAGTACTTAATAGTACTAATGTACTACACTTTTTTAAATGTACATAGGTGATGAAGATGGAGAGGTTATATAAATCTGCATGATTCCACAACCATAGCGCAGAACTAAGTTTACCAGAAACACGAAGTTAGTCAATGCACGTTCTTAAACTGAATATAATAGGGAATATGCATAAATCTGCAATCTTGAATTTTTCAACAACTTATGAAAAAAGGCTTAAAAATATACTAAAATGTGAAATAAAAATAAAAATCGGTTCACAAACGAAGGATTTATAAGGAATTAAAGTTAATTTTCTATCTCTTTCTTACAAAACGGAATTTTATATGGATCGCGTATGGCCGTAGTGTAATTGTGATGTCATCTGCCATATCGGATCTCTCTGTCCACCAGGGAACTTTAAACAGCTATATCTCGCTTGTCGTTTAAGTAAATTGAAAAAAAAAATTACATTCATATTTATTCGATATCAAAGATTGATTTCTATAAATGTGTGCAATGTGCATATTCCCCATGAAGATGTCGTAATACGCCCCTTGTAGCGGTTCCATGAGTTGGCTATCGAAAACTTACGTACGTTAAAAACCTATCGAATTGTTTTTTTCATACGTCCGATTTTAGTTCTTAGCGTAACCGCCAGGGGCACTGTACCAGTTTTTCATAGACATAATATTTACGTAGGCGATATCGAGTCTGTCACTTTTAAACTCATGGTAGCGCTACTGGAGGTAAAATTGCTCCGTGAACCACCGTGATAATGAACACAAATTAAGTTTATATTATCTTCTGTTATTAATAATGGTAGTCTTTTTTAAATTAGTATGTTGTTTTCATCTATTTCGTCTATTTAATTTCATTTAGATCGTGACCGAGAACACATCACATATTACTTGTAAATAATATATTAATGTAAACTCAAATGATAATAATAAGGCAAGGCAATAACTACAAAGAGGCTGAAAATATGCACCGGCCTCGAAGTATCGAGCTATTAATACCGTGGTCTCCACGGTAAGTCTACATATCGCTATTTATTCAAGCAAGAGTGGCGGTTTGTTTTAAAGCGGGCATGCGTCGCGCTTTGAAAAATCGGTGATTACGATTGCATTTTACCTAATACATTATTTTCTTGTTTAAAAGTTACCGCGCGGAATTCGATGATTATTAACTCGAAACATAAAAAATTTACAGAAATCAAAATTATAATCTTATTTGTTAATTTTTAAATAATCAAAACAACTTCTGCATTTCGATAAAGTTAAACACTATTTATGATGAAATCCGATAAGTCTTTTATTGATCGCAAATCGTCCTCATATTCCTATTTCATCTATAGGCCTTATTTTAAACTTAAATATCAATCATCATCAGCCCATTGCAGTCCACTCCCTAACATAGGCCTTCACAAATGCTCGCTACTCCCGTCTATCTTCGGCTACTCGCATCTAGCTCCTACCAGCCGTCCTGAGCAGATTGTCACTCCACCAGAGGGCCTACCATGAGTTGGCTATTGAAAACTTACTTACGTTAAAAACCTATCAAGTTGATTTTTTCATACGGCCGATTTTAGTTCTTCGCGTAACCACTAGCAGCGCTGTACAAGTTTTTCATAGACATATTTACGTAGGCGATATCGAGTGCGTAAGTTTTAAACTCATGGTTGCCCCACTGGCCTGAGGGCGTCCCACACTACGCTAGCCGAATCACGGAATCTACTCCAGAACTCGTTTCCCCCAATGGTTGTCGGTACTTCGGCTAATATCAGTCAGACAGTAGTTATACAAGTATAATGCTTTGATATAAACTTAGTAATGTTACCTAAAGACGAGTTAAGTCCCGTTTATTATATATTTAACCTGATATAAGTATCGCAATAATAAAAGGTCGTTCAGGCGATCGATTTTAATGACTATTATATTATTATCTGTATTACTGACACTTTGATTGCGTAGTTGGACAATACCTATAATAATAATAATTATATTCAGGTTGAATATTACAGAATTTACAGTAAATGCAAAAGCTGTAGATAACATTGCAAACGTGTTTTCGTTGTCACGTGGGTATTTAGTGCAATTAATTTTGATTTAGATATCGTCCTATCTTTGTCTTTCTCAGCATTTTTTTCTTATCTACGCACTTTCTTTCCTTGAACATGGACGTTTTAATTACTGTGAATCTTTTTACTCCATTCCATTCACTGGAACGATGCTTCAGTCCTGGGAAACTAATTTATTTTGTTCTTACTTCCTACTCATGACTTGTATCGTCAGCTAAACGGTTTTTAACCGACTTCAAAAAAAGGAGGAGGTTCTCAATTCGTCTGTATGTATAATTTTTTTTTTTTTTATGTATGTTCACCGATATTTTCGTCAATTATAGACGGATTTCAAAAATTTTTTTTTGGTTGGATAGAGTTCACTTCCGAGGTGGTCCCATTTTCACCAGTCTCGGATCTGATGATGGGATCCAAGAGAAATCGAGGGCAACCTTCAAATTTTATAGGGACATGTACCGCGTTTTGCATATTATCTGAAGTCATATTGGCATTCGCTTCTGGCTATCATAATCTTATGATGCTGAGCTGATGATGGAAGGTCAACTCCTTAATAGTTATGAGTAAAAGAATAATTATTTCAATACTGTATACATATTAAGACTACTAGTTATAATATCAGTAGCATTACAGGTGAGCTAAACTATTAGGTTGACCAGTCTAGGATCTGATGATGGGATCCAGGAGAAATCGAGGGCAACCCTCAAATTTTATAGGCACATGTACCGCGTTTTACATATTTTCTGAAGTTATATTGGCATTTGCTTCTGGAAATCATAATGTTATGATGCTGAGCTGATGATGGAAGGTCAACTCCTTAATAGTTGGGAGTAAAGGGATAATTCTTTCAAATCTGTGTACATATTAATACTACTAGTTATAATACCACTAGAATTATAGGTTAGCTGAACTAATGGGGTCCAGTCTAGGATTTGATTATGGGATCCAGGAGAAATCTAGGGCAACCCTTAAATTTTATAGGCACATGTACCACGTTTCACATATTTTCTGAAGTTATATTGGCATTGCTTCTTGCAATCATAATGTTATAATGTTGAGCTGATGATGGAAGGTCAACTCCTTTATTGTTTCGAGTAAAAGGATAATTCTTTCAATACTGTATACATATTAAGACTACTAGTTATAATATCAGTAGAATTATAGGTGAGCTGAACTAATAGGGTGTAAAAAAATGTAATACTAAAAAGGATGAAAAAAAATTGTAAACAAAAAAAAAACCGCCTTCAAAAACCCGACTCACTAAAAATTACAAAATAATATAATACGAACATTAATCTGGGTATGAATTTGATATATTGTTGAAGGCGGTGCCAATTAAATTTTTGAGGAAAACTGCATGAAATATAAACGGCACCGCCTTCAACAATATATCAAATTCATACCCAGATTAATGTTCGTATTATATTATTTTGTAATTTTTAGTGAGTCGGGTTTTTGAAGGCGGTTTTTTTTTTGTTTACAATTTTTTTTCATCCTTTTTAGTATTACATTTTTTTACACCCTATTAGTTCAGCTCACCTATAATTCTACTGATATTATAACTAGTAGTCTTAATATGTATACAGTATTGAAAGAATTATCCTTTTACTCGAAACAATAAAGGAGTTGACCTTCCATCATCAGCTCAACATTATAACATTATGATTGCAAGAAGCAATGCCAATATAACTTCAGAAAATATGTGAAACGTGGTACATGTGCCTATAAAATTTAAGGGTTGCCCTAGATTTCTCCTGGATCCCATAATCAAATCCTAGACTGGACCCCATTAGTTCAGCTAACCTATAATTCTAGTGGTATTATAACTAGTAGTATTAATATGTACACAGATTTGAAAGAATTATCCCTTTACTCCCAACTATTAAGGAGTTGACCTTCCATCATCAGCTCAGCATCATAACATTATGATTTCCAGAAGCAAATGCCAATATAACTTCAGAAAATATGTAAAACGCGGTACATGTGCCTATAAAATTTGAGGGTTGCCCTCGATTTCTCCTGGATCCCATCATCAGATCCTAGACTGGTCAACCTAATAGTTTAGCTCACCTGTAATGCTACTGATATTATAACTAGTAGTCTTAATATGTATACAGTATTGAAATAATTATTCTTTTACTCATAACTATTAAGGAGTTGACCTTCCATCATCAGCTCAGCATCATAAGATTATGATAGCCAGAAGCGAATGCCAATATAACTTCAGAAAATATGTAAAACGCGGTACATGTGCCTATAAAATTTTAGGGTTTCCCTCGATTTCTCCTAGATCCCATCATCAGATCCGGAACTGGTGAAAATGCGACCACCTCTGAAGTAAACTCTATCCAACCAAAAAACATTTTTGAAATCCGTCTACAATTGACGAAAATATCGATGAACATACATAAAAAAAAAAATTATACATACAGACGAATTGAGAACCTCCTCCTTTTTTGAAGTCGGTTAAAAACCGTTTTGCTGACGATACAAGTCGTCAGTAGGAAGTAAAAACAAAATAAATTAGTTTCCCAGGGCTGCAGACGCATCGTGCCATGGAATGGAGCAAAAAGATTCACTGTAATTAAAACGTCCATGTTCAAGGAAAGAAAGTGTGTAGATAAGAAAAAAAATGCTGAGAAAGACAAAGATAGGACGATATCTAAATCAAAATTAATTGCACTAAATACCCACGTGACAACGAAAACACGTTTGCAATGTTATCTACAGCTTTTGCATTTACTGTACATTATGTAGGCTGACATATTCAACCTGAATATAATTATTATTAATATAGGTATTGTCTAACTACGCAATCAAAGTGTCAGTAATACAGATAATAATATAATAGTCATTAAAATCGATCGCTTGAACGACCTTTTATTATTGCGTTACTTATATCAGGTTAAATATATAATAAACGGGACTTAACTCGTCTTTAGGTAACAGTACCAAGTAAATATCTAAGCATTATTATATATATTATACCTGTATATATATAGTATACTTGTATAACTACTGTCTGACTGATATTAGCCGAAGTACCGACAACCATTGGGGGAAACGAGTTCTGGAGTAGATACCGTGTTTCGGCAAACGTAGTGTGGGACGCCCTCGGGCCAGTGGGGCAACCATGAGTTTAAAACTTACGCACTCGATATCGCCTACGTAAATATGTCTATGAAAAACTTGTACAGCGCTGCTAGTGGTTACGCGAAGAACTAAAATCGGCCGTATGAAAAAATCAACTTGATAGGTTTTTAACGTAAGTAAGTTTTCGATAGCCAACTCATGGTAGGCCCTCTGGTGGAGTGACAATCTGCTCAGGACGGCTGGTAGGAGCTAGATGCGAGTAGCCGAAGATAGACGGGAGTAGCGAGCATTTGTGAAGGCCTATGTTAGGGAGTGGACTGCAATGGGCTGATGATGATTGATATTTAAGTTTAAAATAAGGCCTATAGATGAAATAGGAATATGAGGCCGATTTGCGATCAATAAAAGACTTATCGGATTTCATCATAAATAGTGTTTAACTTTATCGAAATGCAGAAGTTGTTTTGATTATTTAAAAATTAACAAATAAGATTATAATTTTGATTTCTGTAAAATTTTTATGTTTCGAGTTAATAATCATCGAATTCCGCGCGGTAACTTTTAAACAAGAAAATAATGTATTAGGTAAAATGCAATCGTAATCACCGATTTTTCAAAGCGCGACGCATGCCCGCTTTAAAACAAACCGCCACTCTTGCTTGAATAAATAGCGATATGTAGACTTACCGTGGAGACCACGGTATTAATAGCTCGATACTTCGAGGCCGGTGCATATTTTCAGCCTCTTTGTAGTTATTGCCTTGCCTTATTATTATCATTTGAGTTTTCATTAATATTATAATTCAGATTAATGTTCGTATTATATTATTTTGTAATTTTTAGTGAGTCGGGTTTTTGAAGGCGGTTTTTTTTTTGTTTACAATTTTTTGCATTCCACAATCTGTACATTGTTACTCGTATGTTCATAAACAATGATGCAGATATATTGGGAAATGTTTACTTGTACAAAAATCAGACTTGAAATTAATAACGGGAATTATTGCCCAAGAACTGGTGATCAGTTTCTATCCCATATGTTAAAAACTTTAACCGCTTCTGTGATGGATGGATTATCATCATCATCTCATTCTTTTAGCCCGATTAGTTCCCCACGACGATTTGCGAGCCTCGTCCAATATGGCCAGAGATCCAATCCATCCAGTCAACAGGTCTACCTATAATATTATTTTCAATGTCGAAGTTCCTTTATTTATGTAGGCATTTACACGCACTTATAAATCGTCGGACAGTAATTAAGTAATAGATTAGCGATTCTACCACCGATTAATTCCCGAGATGACACCGGCAAGGTACGCGATAGTTCCTCTTTTTAACCGATTATCACATAACATTGTGCGAAAATTTGCCATGTCATACAGTTTGAGTATGTCACAGAGAAAAGAGAAACAGAAAAAAAAACGTATACTACATTTATTATTAACTAGCTTTCCGCCCGCGGTTTTGTCCGCGTAGAGACGTTTAGCGGGTAAAACATTACTTCCTTATAGCGCAGTCGGTTAAAAAGTAGCCTATAACCTTTTCTAGGCTCTGGACTATATCTGTACCAAATTTCATTTAAATCGGTCCAGTACTCTTTGCGTGAAAGCGTAACAGACAGACAGACAGACAGACAGATAATGAGGGGGGAATGGGGCCCTACCAAGATCTTTGGGCCCAAGCCAACCTCACGTGCAAGTACGTACCCCTGCTGACCAACGAACGAGGCCCTGGCACCAGCTTTCCCTCCGGGGTTGGGTGGTCGGACGGCAGTCGCTCCCGTAAAAGTGAAACACGCCACTTTAAATGGAAGGAAAAATCAAGAAAAGTGCCAGGAATAGGGCGCCGCCGCAAAACGGCGCGCAGGAGTTTCGCCCGACTCCTGTGGCAAGTGGGCGAGGGCTACCGCGTTGGGGACGGACGCGGCTAAAGACGTTAGCCCCAACCCCACGGAAACTCCGCTTCGCGACGTGGAACGTGGGCACGCTCACCGGTCGCGCGAGAGAGCTGGCCGACGTACTCACCAGGCGGAGGGTGGCAGTGGCGTTCCTGCAGGAGACTCGGTGGAAAGGCAGCAGATCCCGGGCCATTGGGAATGACTACAAGCTGATCTACACAGGAGCACCTAGTGGAGAGAACGGGGTTGCGGTAGTGCTGTCCGGGGAGTTGCAGGATGACGTGTTGGAGGTGAAACGCTACAGCGACCGCTTAATGGACGTAACGGTGCTTATCGAAGGGGTTACGACCCACTTGATAAGCGCATACGCTCCACAGGCTGGTTGCAGCGACACCGAAAAGACTTCATTCTGGAATAGACTTGGAGAGGTGCTGCGGGGAATCTCACCATCTCGGGAAGTCGTTCTGTGGGGCGATCTGAACGGTCATGTGGGTGAGGAGCCTGAGGAGTTCGAGCGTGTACATGGTGGCTATGGGTTCGGCAGACGCAACACTGAAGGGGAGAACATCCTCCAGTTGTGTTCGGCTGCCGACCTGGCTATTGTGAACACGTTTTTCCAGAAGAGGCCTGAACATTTAATCACCTACAGGAGTGGGCGGCACGCTACCCAGATCGACTTCCTACTCACTAGGAGGCACCACATCGGCAAAGTAGTCAACTGCAAGGTCATACCCGGAGAGAGTCTCACTGCACAACACCGTCTACTTGTCATGGATCTCTGCGTGAAGCCCAAAGCCAAAAGCTTTGAGCGCTGTCGGCGTCAAATAAGGTGGTGGCGGCTTGACGAAGACAAATCCCAGGTGTTCGTCTCAGCTATCGGCGACAAGTGCGCTGAGGCTGAGAGCGAATCAGTTCAGAACCACTGGGACAGGATTCAGGCAACCATAACCGAAGCGGCGAAGTCAGTGCTTGGCACGTCTAAGGGTGGACGCAAATTTGACAAGGAGACTTGGTGGTGGAACGTCGCAGTCCAGAGGGAGACTAGGGTGAAGAAAGCCTTCTTTAAAAGTGGCAAGCGTCCAACTCTCCCGAAGATCGCGACGCATACAGGTCCGCAAAACGTGCAACAAGGAAAGCTGTTGCCAGACCCCGGCGGGCCCACCTACAGCCGCTCTACGATAGGCTGGAATCGTCTGAGGGCAGAAGCTTATCTATAGATTGGCACGTTCTAGGGTCAAAGCGGCACAGGATATCTCCAAGTGCCGCTGTGTTAAAGACCCTCACGGTGACCTACTATGCGAGGACCTCGCGGTGAAGGAGAGATGGCGCTCTTACTTCCACGAGCTGTTAAATAAACAGCATAGAGAAGTGCAGCCACCGGAACTCCCTCCGAATCTTGGACTTGTGCCACCGGTAACGCCTGAAGAAGTAGAGAATGCTCTTCGCCGCATGAAGAATCGGAAAGCTGTCGGAGCCGATGGAGTCCCCATCGAAGCCTGGAAGGCAATGGGTGGTCGTGGTGTGGGCATCCTAACTGACCTTTATAACCGCATACTCAGCACCGGCAGGATTCCTTGCCAATGGAGACTGAGTGTTATCACCCCGGTCTTCAAGGGCAAGGGATCAGTGCAAGAGTGCGGTAGTTATCGCGGTATAAAGGTCATGTCCCACACCATGAAACTATTCGAGCGGATAGTAGACTCTCGAATCCGTCAGGAGTGCACTGTCTCTGGATGTCAATATGGTTTCCGCCCCGGTCACGGGACTATGGACCCCGTTTTTGCCCTAAGAATCATCATGGAGAAATACAGGACGAAGAACACGCCTCTCCACTTCCTATTTCTGGACATGGAGAAGGCCTTCGACTGTGTTCCGCGTGCGATGATTTGGTGGGCCCTGAGGTCCAAGGGAGTGCCAGAAACGTATGTCGATATCATTAGAGACATGTACTGTGATTCCGATTCTGTAGTTAGGACCGCTGTTGGCGACACTTTGCCCTTCCGTATAACCGTCGGAGTACACCAAGGCTCCGTCCTGAGTCCGTTCCTCTTCAGCCTGATATTAGACGTATTGTCAGACAGCATCAGAGACCACCATGAGCAGCCACCATGGCTACTTATGTATGCTGACGATATCGCGCTGGTGGACTCGGACAGGGGACGGCTGGTGAGACGTGTTAACACATGGAAGGAATCGCTTGAGAACGGAGGTCTGAAACTCAACGTGACGAAGACAGAGTACTTGGCCTGCAACACTACAGATCCCATGTCCGTCCGCATAGGCGAAGACACGGTCGAGCGCACGGACCGGTTCAAGTATCTGGGATCTGTACTCCACGCGAACGGCGACATCGACTCCGACGTCAAGGCACGCATTTCTGCTGCTTGGGATAAATGGCGGGAGGTGAGCGGCGTCACTTGCGACCCTAAAATGCCGGTTAAACTGAAGGGACAGGTCTATAAATCCATCATTAGGCCTGTTCTCTTATATGGTAGTGAAGCATGGCCATTACTTGAGCGGCACAAGCAGGAACTGCGGGTCACGGAGATGAAGATGCTGCGCTGGATGTCGGGAGTTACGCGAGCAGATCGCGTAAAGAACTCCCGTATTCGCGGCAGCCTTCATGTCCGAGACATCGCTGATAGAGTGCCGCCTACGTTGGTACGGTCATGTTTTACGGAAACCGGCAAACTACGTAGGGAACAAGTGTCTAGCCATGTCGCTACCGCCGGGTCCCGGCAGAAGGGGAAGGCCCCAGAAGGCCTGGCTTGACGTCGTAGTGGATGACATGCGTGCCAACAAACTCTCCGTAAAGGATGCCGAAGACCGTGCGAAGTGGAGAGCTAGGAGTAGGAAAGCGGACCCCGGGCTCCGCAAGGATGCAACCGGGAAATCGCGAAGATGATGATGAGACAGACAGACAGATAGAGTTACTTTCGGATTTATAATATTAGTAAGGATAAAAATAAGGCAAGCTTGAACAGTCCAGGGCCCAAAAGTATCGGCATAAAAATATTCACTCCAGGTAATCCAGACAAGGTTATCGGAAATTCCCGTTTTGATTCACGTCAGCGCGGGCCGCGTTCGCTTTGTAATTCAAATCGCTTCCCGAACTCGGCCGGTTCGGAAATACATAATGGAAAATATATGTGATTTGTAATTCTTAATTCTCCCCTGTCTTTTGTCGTCTGTCCATGTCTAGACCGACTAAATCTAGTCAGTCTAATCAGCGTCTCTGGTACACCGTGATATTTATTGCTGATTTGAAGTTATGGATGTAGTTATGTATGTTTTTTTATTATAATTGTCTGACTTCAAATATTTATATAAAGAGTACATATATTTCAAAATTTAAAGCGTAGCGTGCCAAAAATGTTGAAATATGTGCTACTTACTACTCACTTCACTTTTAGGCTATCACTATATACCTACGTGAAAGTATGTTGTACAACCTTTTAGTTTGTTACTTTTAGTCCTTGACAAATCCATCATTAGATATGTAATAGATTACCTACATGTACCTGTTATCGTATATGATTATGTCTCTACACACAATACCTAGGCTTATCGCCATGCTAATTAGCTAATCCGTATCGTTAGTTTTACTATCTCTACGTGACCAGGTTCATATATATCGTAGATGATTTCCTTAAGCTCATATATCAGCATCGATACAATAAACTTCGGATCTCATTGATAAGACTCCGGGATTGAAAGATATTGGTCTTGTACTCTTTTCATTATACTTGGAGCTTGTGTATATTCGCTCAGTTGATAAAGGCGAGTGGTCACGGTCGGTAGCAGTGCGTACTTATTTTGCATTTTTTAAGTACGACCTTGTGTCCCGGGTGGGCAGAGGAATATTTTGACGCGTGAAGAAACGAGATTCAGGTATTAAATATACCTTTTTTTAACATACGAACTTTTTGGTCACGGAATCACGCGTGAACGGCTGAACCTATTTCGCAGATTCTTTTTTTATTGCGTTTGTTATTGTCTAAAGAAGGTTCTAAGGAAGGAAAAAATGAGTAAATTGCGCAGAGAGTTAGAAAATTTAAACTTACTATTTCTGTATTAGGTATATACCTACCTATGCGTGCATAAGTTAACCAGAAACGTGATGAGATTACCATTAATAGGACCGGTTTATCACGTGTAGAACAAACTTAATGTGCTTGCCGGCGATTTGTCCCACGTTGTGAAATTTCCTATTTTCTGACTTTGGCTTAATACAAACTGTTGTATGATAGTATGACATGGACACAATACAGGGGCGAAATATAGACTAAAATGTGACTAATGTTTATGTTTAAACTAGATACGATTAGGTTTGTTTGTGATTCTTTAGGCTTTAGGCCACTTCTTAATAATCATGAAGCTTAAAATATTTTCAGATAAATTCAACTTACCCATAGTCTCTACTTTATCTTTCAGTCATTAAAAGCGTTACAGGATGTATAGGCCTTCAGACAAATAATTATTTTGCAAACCGGCAGTAATGAGTCTCAATCATTTTAAATGCATTTCCAAATACAGTTTATTCACAATCATTGTATTAAAATTAACTTAACAACAGGTAACGCCTTGTTATTCTGTGGCTATTAGGTAATAAGTAGTTACTTACGACCGGAACGCCAATCGAAATAAATTTGCTTAATTATCTGCTACGAAAAAAGCATTATCTTCACGTAATTGCATTTATCGGTTTCACTTATTCGAGAATATTATATCCTACCTTTACTCTATATGCGGAAAATATAAAAAAATATACCAACGTAAAACCACAGATTAAAGTATGTAAAACGAATAATAATAAGGTGTCCGACCGATTTCGGCTATAGCCGCTTGATCTCAATTGGGATCAGCCAAGTGCGCAGGACATTTATAGGGGTATAGTTGCACATGTGTGCGCGCAAACACAAGTGCGCTCTCTGTTCCCTTACTCTCATAGTTCGGTGAGACTGCAGTCCGACATAACCGATGAGAGATCGGGCCACCGGCTTAACGTACTTTCCAAGGCATGGGCGTAAAACCATCAACTTCCTAACTCCGAGCTGAGTAATTCCATTACAGAAAAACACACACATTTTTTTCCCTACCCCGGACTCGAACCTATACCTACCAATAGACCAACGAGGCAGTTAAATGAATGTAAAACAATAAACTTATTAAAATTTAATTGTCGACAGTGACACCTAAAGAAGAAAAGGCGTTATTTATAAACATTCTGCATTATATAGTTAAACTAAAATCTGTTAATTACATAAGCGATTTTAATATTAAATTATAATATGATAACAACATCAAACGGTAATATGAGTTCAATAGAAATTAAAACACATCAGTTAGTTAATGGTTTTTTAAGTGTGAAATCGTTGTTTCCGTAATTGATATTCGATCGGGGATTCTTATGGAAAACTCTTAACTATATACGTGTATCTATCTAGTTAGCTAGTAGTTCATTTGCTGTAAACACTTTTGTGATGTCCACAAAAATGGATCCACCATATTTTTGCACGTTTGCCCAAAAGCTAACGGTACTTTCTGTTTTTCTTTAAATGTTCAAATGATACAAAGACATGGCGGAAGGGTGTGTGCCCAAGCACAAGTTGCAGCGACCCGAAAGTCGCTACAGCAGCACTGGTATTCTGGCCACACCTTTAAGTGTTAGTTACACACAGCCATCAAACTATAACATGACTTCTTCTTGTTTCAGTCTCTAAACGCGCGGCGACATGTGTCCAATATGGCCGCTGCACCTCATCGTGCTCTACATGCTGGTTCTGTGCCCTCTCTGGGTGCTGTGCCAGCAGCTGCCCAACATCACCGCAACCTTCGCCTATGATAAGGAGATCCACCCGATGGACTTCACCATCCACATGGACGACTACGCCACTGCCAACGTCACTGTTACCGGTAGGTTATCTTCTTCTTTTCGTGTCGATGGCAAAATTTAAATAAGTGTAGCGTAGAAATCTGTAACCCGGACCGCGCTTGCTGGCGCACCCATCAGCTCAGTTTGCGTGCAAGAGTCGGGACACGCGGGCATGAAATGAGGGATTGTGGTGAGAGACCACTTAGGCATGTGAGATCCTCCTGTCCATAATATCGTCATTATAGGCTAAACTAGTAAACCCTTAGTTAGGTTGAAAAAAAATATTGTTCACGTATTTTTTATAATTTGTTTGACAAACAAGTAAGATATAGTGAAGTGTAAAACGGTGGTGATTATATACTCTTTGGTGAAGTGGAGAAGTGAAAGGTTCGGTGGCGTCACTTTCATAATTAGCCCATATACGTGCCCACTGATGGGGCACGGGCCTACCCTAAGTAAGCCGGGCGTCACTTTATGGTACAATTTTTGCTCTACTCCACAAGCCCCCACTCCAGAAGTTTGATGAGCTATAATTTTGTCAATTTTCAATTAAGTAATTGAAAAGGCAAAAGGTTCACGTTCCATATTTTTCTATAAACTGACTTACGGACTAAATTAAAATAGCTTATAATTATGGATAAATCTTATTTCAAGATAGCTTTTCCAGATATATGTTTGACGTTGATACATTGAGTTTACATGCATTCGCGTGCATTGTCTGTAAATTTAACACACAAATATTCAAGTAAACAGTGTTTGTACTTTCCAGCCTTTTTGAGGTCACTGTTTCGGCTCGCGATGGATTTAAAATTTTATCATTTTGTGTGCAATTCGAATGCAAATGAAATTTATTTTAAGAAAAATCGTGTTAATTCCGTTTGTTTTGGGCCAGTACCATTATATAATTGTAAAATTCTGATCGTAACTTTACATGAAAACTTCTTTTTCTAGGTGTCGGGCTACTGGAAGGCGACGAAATAGTGCTAAGTTCTAACGATGAAGAAGTAACCACAGTGGAGCTGCAAGATTGGAATGTGACGCACAGCATATCAGCAGAGCAGGCAGCTAGAGGAGAGTGGAACGGGAAAATTATAGCTCGCGGGAATTTCCTGGGTAAATAAATAGATATACTACATAGAGGCTTCAAAGAATCAAAATCAAAATTCCTTTTTTTTATAATAGGCTAACATGATGACCTCACTCCACCTGATGGTAAACGGTAGTGAGATCTAAATTCGAGGTCGACAGGCACAATAGACTATATTGAGCCTGTCGCACTCACCCTGAAGGCCTGCTTAAATTCCGTATCACGCCCCGCCTGAAGAGCCCGGGATCATAGGAAGGAGGGAAAACAAGAGCTGGAAGGGCATTCCATGCCTTAATGACACGTGGCAGAAAAGAGGAATTAAACGTCTTAATCCGGGCCACCAGCGTCTGCATTGTATGTGGAAAGCAGCGCTCTCCAGCACTATCGTATAGTTATACAGTCATATTACACGCACTTATAAATTGTCAGCACAGTAAAATAAAGTAAAGAAATAAGTAATAAATTACAAATTGTTATTACGTCCACCGGTTCGAAACGCTGATTCTACCAGGAAGACTCCGACAAGAAACTCGATAGTTACTCTTTTTAACCGATTGTCATAAAACATTTCTGAAATGTTGCCAATTTATAGTGTTTGGGTATTTCACAGTAGAAAAGAGAAAAAGAAAAATATTTTACTTCATTTACTAGTACTAAAAATAGGGCAAGCTTGAACATTCCAGAGCTCAAAGAAATCCCTGTTCAGAAGCATGACTATTCGAGCTTTCTGTACAACAATTAAATCATAAAGAAAGAAAAGTAAAGGTTTTGTAACCTTTGGTTCTTACTGAGGACTTTTCTGGATGAGATATCTGTCGAACTTCGACTCCTACTCGGGACAAATATTTGTGTGATATGAAATATTTGTGAACAAACACCGATGTTCAATCAGTATTTGTTCCGTGTCTAGGTGTTATTAAATATATTTAAGTATGTAAACATGGGTCCCCGTTCAGGCGGGGTCATGAATGCGATTTTTTTTCAAATTTAATATTTACATTAGAGTTTAAAAATAGCATTAAATCAATAAAGAAAATTTTATTTAAGATTTGTGTATACCACTGTCATTTCTGACATCCGCAACACATACTACTCACTACGGGGTCAGATCAATGTACCTATGTGATTTTGTGTAATTATAGAGTTTCTACTAAAGTAAAATATGTTCAACAGGTAGAACAGAAGTGACAGTGTCGGCCAAACGCAGGCAAGAGCTGTCCACTGCCGAGGAGACCCTGCCTGTCGTTGTGATGAGGCCGGAGCGGGTCATAGACAGAGTATTCACCATTAGCATCTCACTGTTTGTAAGTAAAACGACTCCAATAGCAAAAAACTTTGGCTTTGACTGGCTCGATGGCACATTCCCACTCGGGACAAATATTTGTGTGATGAACATCGGTGTATGTTCCAACTCTGGGTGCGATTATGTATCTAAGTATGTAGGTATTTATCAGTCTCTGACGCCCATAGTACGAGCTGGTTTTTACCCCCTGGGTACGGAACCATAAATGTACTGGATCCGTACTAATTTTATAAATGCGAAAGGAACTCTGTCTGTTACGCAATCACGCATAGAATACTCAACCGATTAAAATGAAATTTGGTACAGATATAGTCCAGAGTCTGAGAAAGGACATAGTCTCTTTTTACCCGACTACGCTATAAAGAAGCAATATTTCACCCACCAGTTAAAAATCTCTACGCGGGCGGAAAGCCAGTTGATAACAATGTCGTTCTCCTCACCAGGTGTCACTGATCTTCATCAACTTTGGGTGCGCGATGCATTGGCCCACGGTCAAGGAGGTGATGCGGAAGCCGATCGGGCCGGCCATCGGGATGGTTGGACAGTTCCTCTTCATGCCTCTGGTGAGTACTAGACTGGATTGGATCGGTGGAGCACACAATCCGTGTCTGGGTACACACCCAGATTATATAACATCCAATTTATTTAAATATACATATTTAATAACACTATTAAATATATTTAATTAAATTTGCGTTTACAATTTTTATTTCTGATATTTGTAACTAGTGTAAAGTGTTTGTGAATTTTCAAGAGTATCAAAGCTATTTGAATTTGTTATTTTTAATGCTATTAAAGTTCAATGTAAATTTAAAATTTGAAAAAATTCGCATTTATGACCCTTTTATCCCCGTTTAGGCGGGGTCATTAATGCGTTTTTTTTTTTAAATTTGGTATCAAAGTTGTTCAACTTGCGTTCCTTGCTATTTTCCCGTGACAACTTAAAAAAACAACTCCCCCCCTCTCTTCAGATGACGTTCGGGCTGGGCTACCTCATCTTCCCAGACTCCCCAACGCTGCACCTCGGCATGTTCGTTAACGGGGTCGCTCCCGGCGGCGGCGCCTCTAACATATGGACCTTCATCCTCGGAGGCAACTTGGACTTGTCACTAGCTATGACTTCCATATCCACGCTCGCTTCATTCGGTATGTTTATTTTTTGTAACTGATATTTTTGGTTTGTTGGACTAGACAATCCAACACAAAAAGATGTTTTCTATTCAAACCAGTAGTACCTGAGATAAGCACGTTCAAACAAACAAACAAACAAACTCTTCAGTTTTATAAGATTAGTATCATCATCAGCCCATATACGTCCCTACTGCTGGGGCACGGACCTACCCTAAACTAGGGCGGTCAGGCCTTAGTCAACCACGCTGGCTAAGTGCGCGTTGGTTGACTACTCACCCTAAGAATTTCTTCGTAGGTGTGCACTGTGCAGGTTTCCTCACGATATTTTCCTCCACCGTTAAAGCATCGAATAATCGAACATATACATTTTAAATTTGAAAAACACATCGTCGTTACACACGTTAAGTCGATAGTACTGGTCATTTCGGATTGCCGTATCACAGAACTACGAGATTAAGGGAACGGAGTACTTGTGAAAGGAACGGAGTACTTGTGTTTGCGCACACACCTGAGGGCCTACCATGATTTGGCTATCTAAAACTTACTTACGTTAAAAACCTATCGAGTTGTTTTTTTCATACGGCCGATTTTAGTTTTTCGCGTAACCACCAGCGGCGCTGTACAAGTTTTTCATAGACATATTTACGTAGGCGATATCGAGTGCGTAAGTTTTAAACTCATGGTAGCCCCACTGTGCGCTTCAACACTTCCTGCGCAATTGACTGATCTCCATTGAGTTTGGCCGCCTTAGCCGAAATCGTAAGATTACAGACTTTCGCGATCCATTACTAAATATTAGTCTTTATAGGTCTACACTCGATATTAGAAGTAGCAAATACATAGCTACTTACTGCCAGACCTTTCAACTGGGTTGCACCAATCAAGGTCGCGAGGGAGCGTCGGGCAGTATGTAGCTATGTATTTGCTACTCCTAATATCGCGTGTAGACCCATAAAGACTAATATTTAGCTGAAATCGGTCAGATACTAACACCATATTTTATATTACGGTTTCCCAACAGGTTTCATGCCGATGTGGCTATTCTCGCTCGGCCAAGTGGTGTTCAACAACGCCAACATCGGGGTCCCGTACGCCCGCGTCGCCATGTTGGTGGTCGGGTTGCTCATACCCATGGCCATCGGTCTGGGCATGCAGCGTTTCACACCCAAGATAGCTGCCTTCATGGTGCGAATCCTGAAGGGATTCTCCAGTTTGCTGCTGATATTCATCATCGTTTTCGCTATTGCGACAAACGTTTATATATTTAGGCTGTTCACATGGCAGGTGAGTGTTTGATTTTTATTTTGTTTTTTTTTTTGTACTCCAGGCCTCTGGGTTGTAAGTGTAGGTTAAAATTTTATATTGATATCTCGTATTGAAATACAGTGTCCGATTTGTGTTATATTTTATCGATCTAATGAATACAATAATGAAGATTAGCGTAAATGTAACACGAACATTGGAATGGCTTAAATGGTGAGAACATACAGAAAAAAAAAGGTATTGGCTGTATGAAATTCGTCGGGACCACTAGTTGTATGTAAAATCAGACTTCGGAAACTACCCTATTGTGTGAATTTAATATTTAAAATAAAAAATCGCATTCGTGACCCCGCCTGAACGGGGATGTCTAGTGCATCCGACGCGATATCAGAAGGTCCTGTGGTTCAAGTCCCCGTTCAGGCGGGGTCATGAATGCGATTTTTTTCAAATTTTAAATATTATTGTGTCGTCCAATTGGCTTCGTTAAATACCTCTTTTCCGCTGTTAGATCGTGGTAGCGGGTATGGGTATCCCGTGGCTGGGCTACCTGTTCGGGTATTTCTTCGCTCGAGCGTGCCGCCGCGAGCACCGCGACGCGCTCGCCATCTCCATCGAGACCGGCATCCAGAACACCGGCATCGCCATCTTCCTGCTGAGGCACGCTCTCACACAGCCGGAGGCGGATATCACCACAGGTATTTATACGACTGGCTCGGTGGAACAGTGGTCCGTGACCCTGGCTGGCTGGGTTCGATTCCCGCTCGTGACAAATATTTGTGTGATGAACGTAGGTGTTTGTTCTGTGGCTGGGTGTGAATGTACTTATAAATATCTTTTTTATGTATATCAGTCAATTTACTTTTATTTGTACTGTATGTCGTTGTCCAGGAGGCAATATTATTGAGAAGCACTACATAGTATAAAGCAAAGTCGCTTTCTCTGTCCCTATATCCCTATGTATGCTCAAATATTTAAAACTACGAAACGATTCTTTTGCAATTTTTTATTTGTTTGCAACTTTAGAAACCATCATTTAAGGCCATTGTAACAGCCAAATATTAGTCCTTATGGGTCTAAATACGAATACGACCCATAAGGACTAATATTTATTGTAATGGAACGCGAAAGCCTAAAATACGCGAAAGTCTAAAATCTTACATTGTAACGGCCATTTTGAAAACCTAATTAAATCTTTGTCAATTCCAGTGGTGCCAGTGTCGTCAGCCATCATGACGCCCATTCCCATGATGACGATCTTCATCTACCAGAAGGTGAAGGCGTGGTACGTATGCCCTGTCTTACGCTTTTGTGACGTGTGTGGGTTGTACTCGTCGTTTGACGCGTTTGCGCGGTCGCGGAAAGTTAAGGTGCGTCATTTGTGACGCGTGTGAAAATTGTGTGAATGCGTCATTATGACGCTTATGAAAATATTGAAAATAATGATCTTAATTTTGACCGATTTAATTTTTAATTTAAGAACTTTTGCACGTATTAAACTTTAGATTAAGAAATAATATCGTAGAAGCTATTAGTGAGCTCGATCGTAATACAGAACTTAATAAGGCAGACATTTCGTTTTTATTCGAACTGAAACGAAAATGAAGACTGTTTTATTTAGTTTAAATACAATTATATATATAAACTATGGCTAAGACGTTTTTAATGTAATCAATAACTAAGTATTTACCGTAATCAATAACTCCAATAATTTGCTTGAATAACATTATTTTTTCTTTATGTTTGTACTTTACTCGTTTCTAATACTGAGCACTTTTAATTTAGTTTTAATTCAGATAAATAACTTTATCTACCTACCTGTTAACTTTATGACTATTTAACCTACAACATAAATTAAAAATGACATGCCTTTATCTTTCCGTGACTGTTCAAACCTAATATTTAATGGGTTTTTAAATGAAAATCAACTAAATGCATGAATATTGTATTAATTCAACAAAAGTTGATAAATTAAGATTGATTGAAGATGCTTACGAATATATCATCGAATTGTCGAATTTGGGTTTTGAATTGTGTCGTCCAATGGGCGTAGTATATTAATTCATAGTTTTTTTTGTTTATTTTTGTCATTATTTACCGATATTAAAATTCCATATATTTCACAAAGTTTTTGTTTATTATGTAGCCCTTCTACAGATAATTAGTATTTTCATTGATATGACGTTTGAAGTTTTTGTATAAGTTTTTACGTCATTTACAACTGATTTATATTTACAATAGAATTCATCTATAATGTAGGAATCATGAAATTTTTCATCATAATATAAGTAAAATTTAAAAAAATATAATTCCTACATGTAAGGTTCTGTTCACACGGCTTAAAGTACATAATTTTTTTGGTCTGAATAATATGTAATACCTTTTAGTTACTAAATGATATATTCTATTACACAATATTAGCTAACAGACGGCTTAATAAATCCTAAGATAAATTTATCGTTACAAGTAATCAATGTCTATAACTCATAATTTATTGATGCACTTAAATAATACAGATACTCATACTAACATATCTGATATAATTATAAAATTATCAGCGATCAATAAAAATATTATAACAAGACTATCTTAATGTGTCCTAAATTATGATATTCGTCTTTGATAATTATGTTGATACTGAGTTTATTGATAAAATAAAATTAACCTTATAATTAAGATTTTAAATAATCTAAAAATATAACTATGATAAATTTATAAATATCCAATATGTCAACAAATTTGTGAACAACAATATTGACTCCAAAATGAAACGGTAAGACAGAAAGTAATTTACTTATTGTACCTATTTATTTAAAATACAAAGTAGGAGCTTCAAACAGGACTGTTTTTATATACCTACTTATCGATAGTATTAAATATTTATCTTATTTGTATAATTACAACACTTGTTTGAAAGTATCATTGTAAACTCAAGCACATAGGTACAGGAAGAAGTAAATTCCGTGTGAACATAATCTTGAATGACAAACATTTCTGCGTGTTTATATAAGTTGTTATTTTTTGTTTCCATAAATTTCGTCACCAACATCATTACATACGATTGTCGTCCTAGTATGGGAGGTATGTTCCAAGATTTTGACACCGGTGGTGGTATGGGATGGTTGCTTAGGGCGCAATATATGTAATTTGGGATGCTTCTACACATGCTAATTCGTTCAATATAAGACCATTGGTATTCTTGAATTGGTTTTCTTTGCTATCTATGAATTTTTGTTACTTTATCTTATTTATTATTACCCGATTATTATTATTACTTGAATATAATGCCGTATGTTTTTACTTTTGGTTCATTAATCTTATAGTATTAATTATTTAATTATACAAAATGCCAAAATCTCATTTCATAATATAAATATAGCGTTGTCATTTGAGTAGGTACTTTATTTCAATTCTTTACATGCAATAACCAAAACGTTATTATGTTCCATATTTATAAAGTTGCATAAATTATGTAGTTAATTTACACGCATATATTTTTAGTACACAATAAACGGCATTGTATGATATTCCAGTAACTGCTTACCAAATAAAAGACTGAATACGATTAATTACTCAGCTGTCATTTAATGTATTAATTAGATGAATACTAATTAAGACCTGATACTGAATTAATTAGCATGTATTTCTCAATGTTATTTGTGGGTATTGGCTTTAATTCACTGTTCCTAAAATTTATTTTATGGTTATGTCGGTTGGGTACAATACTAACATTCTAAAACGAAAAAATAAATCTAGTGGTTTATAACGTTAAACTATTGGCTATGGTTTATATAGTGTCAATTATTATTTATTTAAAAAATAGACCTTTATAAAATATACCATGAAGTATTTTGTGCTTCTACACAGCACAGTATCACTACCTGATTTGTAGGTAGATTACTATTGAATATTTTGTTAGACGTACGTATTATACTAACCGATATTCAAACTAACATTCTTAATTAATAATGTCTCGTTCTTACTAACAGTATACGAAATTATATTAAATGCATATCTGTGTCAACTAACGTTAATGTTATGCTATCGTAAAGAATATGATTGTATTGTTTATATTATTCCTTCTTCTGGCACTTCTTCTTTTGCATGAAAAATTTGTATATCTTTTACTTCTATTACTATGTTTGTATTATTTTCTTTCACTTCAGTGTAGTCTTCTTAACTCCTCACTGCTTCTAGCAATAAAGATATTAATGTTATAGGCAATGTGTATAATGCAGGCATTCTATACAATGCCTAGGAAATGTATAGAATGCCGAGGGTGCTTAGGCAATGTATGAAATGATACTCAATGTTTGAAATATTTTACACATTACGTAGGAAATGTATAGAATACCTGGGCATTGTATAGAATGCCGGTTGAAGCTTAGGTAATGTATTTAATCGATTTTTCTTCTCCGTAATTTGGTTAGTTAGATAGGTACCTACTGATCTTTTGAGAGCTTATCCTAATTTTAACTGTCACAAGCAGGTAGAGCTGATTAAACATATTGCATTTTATCGGTTGGTATGCCGTGTTTTTTGCGTAGAGAGCGTTTATATTTTTAAATTTTTTTAAATAATAATTTTTCAACTCGAAAACGAGAGAAGCTACGTTCTTTTATAAGATGTGCCGTAATCAGGTACTGCTTGCCGCATAAAATCGATGCTTAAAGCTAAAGAAGCTCTACGCCCTAAGTAATAAAGCGGTTCGAACGCGCTTTCGAGTTTCGGTTAAACCTTTCGTTAAACCGGCATTTATTGCTTTTAATAAAAAAGAACTGCGCAAATCTATTGTGCTACTAAGATAGAATCATTTTAATGCGGGAAAACAACCACTAAAATTTCACGGTGTATATGGGTGGTTTAAAAAAATTTAACACAAAGAGGACTCTTTTTTTAACTCAGTCTAAGGTGCCAGGAAGTCCCGAGCTCGCAAGTACTACATACATACATACATACATAAAATCACGCCTTTTTCCCAGAGGGGTAGGCAGAGATCACTTCCAGAGATCCACTTTTCACCTCTGTGGGAAACGTGACGTGACGGGTTGTGGACCACGTCGCCGCCATTCTGTCTTGTGCATTGTACTACATAGTTTATCCGAGACCAAACGAGTTTGTCCTGAAATCAGGTTTGTCCGGCAACATGTATGTTTATGATCAACAAATTGTAACTACATATCTAGCTATCACTGTTCTTTAGTAAAAGCCTGGTGACAGATGGACGGACGGACCATTCATGGGTTAACGGACCGACTCAAAACCAATGCTACCGAACCCCTCTACGCAAAGCAATAACATATTATTCAAAATATACCGAGGTCAAGTTTGATTAACCCGTTCAAAATCAACATTTTGAACTTGAAATTAACAGAAACATTACTCAGCCTGAATAATAAATAAAATTAAAATGATTAAGGTCCTACCCGTGGTCGTTCATTATACACATTACCTGATGCACTTCGGGCATTTTATACAATACCTAGGCTATGTGTGAAATTAACCGTATTATACACATTGCCTGAACGTTTTAGGCATTGTATAGAATACCTAGGTAATCTATACAATACCGGATTATACACATTGCCTATAACATTAATACAATTAACTATATACACATTTTTTCTGTAATGATTCCTAATTCGTATGTAAACCACAGTGCGCATATTTTTTAGCCTTAAATAAAGTCAGAACCCGTGATTTTCTCTGATCTCAGTGTCCACAGCAATTTAGTATTAATCTAATAACAATAACAATTGAATTTTTGTTACTAGACTTTGAACATTATGCACTCTTTCACTGATTCAATACCTAAGAAGCAGACACTCAATTGTCACACTTCACATTAGGGGTAAGAGCCATCCGCTCCCCCGCAAGTCCGGTGATGACGACAAGGTTACTCCAAACCATCATCGTAGTCAGTCACGAAAAATGCACTGCACATGTGGGACTGTTTTATTAAATGAGAGCCATTCACTCCCCCGCAAGTCTGGTGATGATGACGAGGCTACTCCAAGCCATCATCGTATGTCAGTTAAAAAAATATCTTTTTCATCTAACCCCAGTCCACTCTCACCCCAACAATGGCTATATCTAAATTGTACGTTTTCCAGCGTCATCGAAAGAAGAAGCAGACACAAAAAGTTCGTGGAAAACCCAGAGTCGCCCGTACATGAAGCATCCAAGCCCAACGGCATCTCAACCATTGATGTCGTCGACCACAAATAGCGGGTGTGCCGCGTAGTGTAACATAAGTATAGTGTCGTCTGGGTACAATAACTATGTTTATTATTGAGAACGATGAGCGTAACTTTCACACTGGGGGATGAATGCTTTTGTGAGGCAAATCGCGATGTACAATCGAACAAACTTTCTTTATGTCCGATTTAAGACTTTCGCGTCCATTACATTCTTTTTTTAAACTTTCGCGTTCCATTACACTGAAATAAGTCTTTATGGGTCTTCACGCGATATTAGGAGTAGCAAAATTACATAGCTACTTACTGCCCGACGTTTCGACTGGGTTACACCAATCGTGGTCGCGAGCGAACTCTATGTAATTTTGCTACTCCTAATATCGCGTGAAGACCCATAAAGACTTATTTCAGTCCATTACATTCTACGTATTATGGATCTACAAGTGATAAAATCGGTAGCAAACACATAGATTCTACGTCATCAGCCAATCACAGTCCACTGCTGGACATAGATACTTACTCCCCAAATGCTTGCCACTCCCGTCTATATTCGGCTCCTCGTATGCACCGTCTATCATCGAGTTTCTATAATTGTTGAGCATAAAAGGCTCAATATAAATAGGCATAACATTTTATAAAGTTTTAGAGTTTATTGTAGATTGTTAATAATTTATGGATACGAAAATATTCTTACCACAACAGACATTGATAGAGTTGTACAGATTTTTGCCGAGCATAATCGTATGATGTGGGTCGTACTCATTCTTACCCTTAGGTACACCAAGTATGTACACGAAGATTGCGGGTTTTAAGGAGAAATCCGAGGAATTGGTGGAATTTATGCAAAAGTTCCTACTTACCTTTAGCCACAGGCCAAATGAAAAGGTCATGGATGAACATTCTTTTGATTCTATACAAATATGAAATTAAGTTACCCAGTGTCAAAGTTACATTATCGTATTTAGATTTATATTATGTCATTTATTTACATCCAATATTCTCACTCACACAATAAACAATGATCAAGATATATCTTTCACGTGTAATGAGTGGAAACGGTATAATGTTTTTCTGAAAGATCTTGTCAATTAGTAGGTAAATACTAACCGCCAGTTCAATATAAATGAATATAGTTATTTTTTGAAGGATGCCCTCATATATCGCTGCTGCCAACTTTTGGAAAATATACCTTTGAAGATTTTGCTAATTGATATTAATTTATTAGGGGTGGCCAGGCCTTCATATGTTTTGGCGCCATTGGCCCCCGAGAAATTACAATGACGACCCTGTCATTTTTATTATTGTTCACCTATAAAATTGTACGTCACTTGCAATCGATTACACATTTTTCGTTAAATATTTTTACTTCTTTATTGAAATGGCACATAAATTATAATTATAATGTAGAAGGATTTATATGTCTAGAGCTTATTTTTCTTTTTTGTTTTTGCTTTTTATTTTTTATGTTTTTACGTTTTAGACGAAGTTGTTGTTAATAACGTTATTGCATTTAGTGGGCATGGAAGTGTGTAGCCAAGTTTGGCAAAGCAATAAATGGAAAATGATTTTTGTTATGTTTTGGTGCTATTGTAAGTTTTACAATATTGTTACGTTGGATACTAATGTATTAAGTTATTATCTTGGTCTTTAATGTAAAAACATACCGAGAGATATGAATCCACGGAAACTTGATCGGTTTATTGCACTAAAATAAAATACGAGGGAGGAATCCTCACTGATACTGCCAATTTTTACAATAAATGCATTTAAAGTGATTCCATAAAACTACGCATTTCCTGTTCTCTCTTCAAAATTGATGTAATCGGCCGTCATAATATTCTGTGGGTACATAACACTCGGGTCTAATTAATTGTATTGTAAGTTTATTCGCAAGTTAAATCTTATATAGAGCACTTTATTTTTGTTTGCTGTCAATAGTGAGATCTCAAAATGTTATCAGTCGTTCACATGACTGGTTTTATAGGTGAAACAGATGTGGAATAAGGCTGCGTTACGTTTGTGATCAGTATTCTGTTATGAATTTATGAAAGAACAATCATATATTAAGATTTAATACAAACGATTTTGGAAATTTTGTTGTTTCATTCCAAGTAGAAAGAATCACTCCTATATAGGTAAACTAGTCAGGTCTATTCTTGTGATGACAGATATCTGTTCGTGTACATAAATAAATATGCTTAAAATTCTTGAAGGAGGTACCTATCAAAATGTATGAGGCTTCGATAGTTTGAGACGGTATGACTTTCGGTCTCTTCGAAAATTGGTTTGTAAACTTTACCTCTCAAGTTAGATATCTACCTAAATGATCCAATAGTACAGAACCATGAATAGACATTGGATAGAAATGTGTGCAAATATTTTATTTATTTTATTACCTACTCATGGAAATAGATAACTACATAGGTACATGAGTAGGTACGTACATAACATTCTAAAGGTATCTACTATAAGGTAGATACTACGGTCTATAACCAACCAAATAGTTTGTCATAAAACCTTAAAATCGACCTTCATTCATGTAACGTCAACAAAAAAAAACACAACCTTCGAAATTCAGACACCTGTCAGTCCTGTCACTAACGCCTAGGAAACCATCGAGACCGCCCGAACTATGGCCACCCATCCAAGCAGACCCGAACAATAATAATAATAACATGTAATAAACAATCATGTAACAAGTAACAAATACCTCCACCGTGTACCTCTCAGAATAGCTAGCTACTATGGGTAAGCCGAAGTTCGACCCGCCGACCACCACCTTCCCTTACAAGATCACTAAGAGGTAGTTATTAGTATTTTGACTTCTTTGTAGCATTTCTCAGCTTGATAGCTGATATTAAAATAAGCACTTGACTAAGGCCAAGGATGCTAATTTTTTAATACTAGCGCCCGACGCCCGCTCCGTTGGCGTGAAGGTCTTGGCGTACTTATGACATTACTTCCTTACAGTTAAAAAGTAGTTAGTCTTCTGTAGATTATCCATGTTGGGACCAAATTTCATTGAAATTTGACGGTCTTGTATTAAGTGCCCGACTCAAGCGCCAAGAGTGCTGGGTTCGATTCCCACTCGGGACAAATAGGTATCTGTGTAATGAACATTATGACATATGTGACAATAGACCATATCGAGCCTGTCGCACTCACCCTGAAGGCCTGCTTAGATGCCGTTTCACTTCCCCAGGGAGGGAAAACATGAGCTAAGTAGAAGGGAATTCCATGCTTTAAGGACACGGAGCAGAAAAAAGTAACTGGACCTATATCTGTAGGTATTTTAATAAAATAGAATAAAATAATTGTTTATTTGGTACAGATATCTTAAAATATGGTAGGTATATAATTGTCTTAAACTTACCTTAAAATCTATGCTTAAATGGTTGTTCCGATACATATTTATATCTATAGATGGAGGTTCGGTTATGATTAAACATCTTTATTTCTCTTATAAAGACATACATGAAAATCACTAACATGAGAATAAGATTAACAACGCGACACAATTTATAGGTTGAACATCCTAAGCGTGCCTAGGGCTTATATCATCGACACAGGGGAAGGAATGCCCGCCCTCACGCCCAGAGGAATCCGGAAGTCAGCACTCAACTCGCAAATCTCTGATCGGGTCAACGATGCCTCCTGGCCTTATATACGGTAAACTAATAGTAGAACTTGAGTAGGTAACTTATCTATTAAGCTTGCTTGGTTGATGATTATTAAGATAGCTTGTAGTTTAGAAATAGGGCAGTAGTAATTCCTGCATAGCCATATTTCTGGGCCGTTATCATTTATTCATAGGCCACAAATTACGAGGAGAAGATGGGGTGTTGTATAATGGTATACAATGTACTTGAGACTCCTCAGTATTATTACCACAGATAACAAAACTTCCAGGTAATAGGATCTGTGAAATCACAGATAGCGAGTTCCATTCGTACGCTTTCCACATATTTTGTGACTTACCTCTTAAAATGCAAAAGTCCTCTACACCTAATAACTTGACCATAACCATTTGCTACTTTCTGCCACCGTACAGCCGGTTCCTCATCATAAAGAAGATGTACAAGAACCGCTTCAGTCCCGAACGTATGGAGAGGATCGATCGCATGATCGAGGCCGCCAACACGACCTGCTACTCCAAGCTCGCGAACTGCGTACTGGACCTGAAGAAACAAGACACCAAGGAGGTTAAGAAGAAGCGCGGCTGGACCGAGAGCGAGTGGAAGAAGCATATGGACTATATCAGCCAGATTGCCGGACCTAGGAAGGACTTCAAACCGCCGCCTGTCAAGGTACGCCTACTTCGCTTTGAGTCTCATTTAGGACCCACTCCACTTATTTAGAATATATTTTTGACATTCGGATTGGAAAAAAAATATGGTCTATCATAGTCAATCGTTTTGGTAAAGTAGTTTAGGCGTGCTTAATAGGTAAGTCATAAAAAATAAAGAGCGTTCCTACGGTCCGAAGTCAATTCCGTTTCATGAATAAGAGGTGGCGTAAAGAAAATAAAGCCAATATTTTAATTGGGAGAGGGAATTAAATTTGCTTTTGGCTGCATTTGGGCTACTGCTGCGCTACCGATGTAGGAAATAATTCGGAAACTATTTCTAAACTAAACTCTCACTTGATTGACTCTATATTCCAAATCTTTTTCAACACGTAAGCGAACTGGAAAATACTTAAAGAAATAACATCCAAGTACCAGACAGCAGTACCTACCAAAAAGTGAGGGGGTGAGAGCCATCCCCACAAGTCCAGTGATGATGTCAAGGCTACTCCAAGTCATCTTCGTAAGTCAGTTAGGAAAAAAAATCCTTTAGGAGGATACTGCTTCATATTATCTTCTATCATGTATTGCATATTCTTTGGTGGCACAGAGAGGCAACATGAAACCACTGGAGAAGTTGCTGCCGAGGATCAACCAGATATGCTACTTCCCTGAGTTCAAGATCTACAAGCGACAGTCTCAGGAGGCCTGGTACAGGGATCCGATCAAGGTAAACCACTTTGTAAACTTTGTATTGGATAATTACTTTTCACTGGGATCTTACACCAAATTTCATAAGAATCGGTCAACTGAATTAGGTAAAGAGACAGAGACGTTTACGATAATGGATTGTGTATGGACTCTTGGACAGATCCTAAGACTATCCAAGCAGTGGCGTAGCGTGGTAAGGTATTAAATATCGAATGCTGACGATGCGTGTGTTGTCTAGTTTGCTTAGCTACTTACTAGAGCTATCTATGCTAAGTTGTAACTTGTAAGTGCGGCAACGAATATAAAAAATAGGTTGACCTCCATTATTTTGGATCTACTGTTTGACACACGATCCAAAACATTATTTTTAAATAAAATAAATTCTCATTGTTTGTGTAAAGAAGCGATAATGGTGTGCCAGGATCGTACCACACGGCAGGAAGTGAACTATGTCTTCCCCTCTGGGAAAAAGGCGTGATGGTAGTAGGTATGTATTGTTTGTCCAGGCATTGCATCTTTACATTAACATTTCAGGTCCCGCGCGGCGCGTTGAAGTATGTCATATCGGACAGAGTGAAGAAGCTAGCCGTTCCTAGAGCTATACCGCAGCCCGGCGCCTTCGACTGAGCATACGTTTATCACTCCATAATCAAATCCCCCCCGCCCCCTCCCCATCACCCCGCAGCGTGTTGACAGAAATCGCTTCGCTAACTATAGTTTTGCCTCATTTATGTATCTACAGTCAGCCAAAAATGTGGCCTACGCTACGGTTGAGATTCGTTTAAACGTTATGAAACAAAACGGTAAATCTTCCCTGGCAATAAGATTGTGTCAGTGACTATTGTCAACGTTAGTGATAGTTACATCTCGCAGAAACTCATCAAAAGTGGTAGACCACTTTCTTGGCTGACTGTACCTAATTTCAATTTCAATTTCAATTCATTTATTAAGTCAGATAAACAAGATCCAATTATGGTTAGTAACATTTATGCTTATAACTATGTTAGTAATTTATTAAATTTCATGTCAATTACAATAAAATATTCTTTAACAATTCTAAAACAATATTTTGACGGTCTGTACATGCATCATGTTACAATGATTTATGTACACACCGTCAAAACGCTCGGCAAATACTCGCAGGATACTGTTCGGGCTGACCCGCACCCTGCGCACCAGGGATGTGCACCGCTTGCGCATGGTTGTGTAGAAACAATCCACGCGCGCTTCAGCAAACATCCCTGATGCACTGCAGAAGCGGGGCAGCCCCAACAGCACCCTGAAAGCGTTATTGAATTGAACGCGAAGGGCGCTGTACTGCTTCTGCGTATAGTCCACCCACAGACTGCCCGTGTAAAAAGACGTGCAAAATGACCTGAATAAGGTGACCTTGACGTCTCTCGAACAACGGACAAATCTGCGGGCTATCATATTCGCACGAACAGACAACGCCCTCCGTTCCCTTTCTATGTCGGCATTATCTTTAAGGTCCGGGGTTAGAATGTGCCCGAGGTACTTAAACTGTTCAACTCTCTTTAGAGGACAGCTATTTAACCTAAGTTCGGGTATTTGTCTTAGGGACCTTCCCGAGCATGAAAGACCATCCACTCAGTTTTCTTTTCGTTATACTTCAGACCGTGTTGAATTGCGTATTTTTCACAAATTTGAAGCAACTGAGATAAACCACCTACCGAGGCGCTCAGCAGCACCATGTCGTCTGCATAACTGATGTTGTTCAGGCAGACTCCATCAATATGGCAGCCGACATGCATGCTGCTGAGCCCCTCCACAAGCGCGTTCACGTACAAATTAAAGTTTAGGTGATGTGAGCCCCCCCTGCCTCACACCACACTCCAATCTGTACGGTGACGAATACGCCCCCGACCATCGAACGACGTTCATCTGATTTCCATACCAATATTTAAAAATACGGATTAGTTCCTCGGGCATCGATGTGTTGTGTAGTTTTTCCCATAAAATGTCGTAGGAAACCAGATCAAACGCCTTCGACAAATCTAGAAAACAACTAAATATGGGCGTATTTTTATCCGTATAATATTTGACAGTTTGCTTTAGACACAATATAGCAGTTTCAGTGGAGAGACCTGACTTGAAACCAAATTGGTTATCATGTATGTGAAGGTGTTTATCAAGCTGAGTGTTAAGCAAACTGTCAAATACTTTAGCGACAATTGTGGCTAAAGCGACACTTTTTGTTTTCAGTTACCGAACACTGTTTTTTATTGTCATTTAGACGTGTTGGTGTATGCGGTTATTCTACTTTGCCCATCCAAGTTTCCGTAATAAGTCTGCCTGTCTACCAGAGATGAGCAAGGCTGCGGAGCGGAGAAACTTAGAAATGGTGACCAATAGGATACAAGGATTGGTGAAAGCCTATTGGTTAAAGTTTCTTCTTTTCTCCGCTCTGCTGCCTCGCTCTGTACCGGTAGACAAGCAGCCTACTAAAAGAAAAGGCAGTATTTTCCCCTTCTCTGGAGCAGCTTAGTGGTCGGGCTATGTGGAACAACCCAGTGGAAGTAACTGAACACAAAACGTGTTACGTAGGTATGTGGGCAGTTAATGATTTCTTACTGGTTCCATATAAATTCATCCATGGCTTTTTGAGAAGACAAAATCGTGTCCGCGTATGCTAAGGAACAGTATTGTGCTATTGCTTGATAAGTTCTTGTTAATATAGACACGGCCGATACTTGTTGTCTATGGACGATCTGTAATTTAAAAAGCACGAACTTGGCAGGCAATTGCCCTTAATCTGTGTCCAATTTAAAGCACGGGTTATCATTTTTATATCGGTTTTGGTTTAGATACAGCCAGTTAGTTTCTGGACATTTCACATTCTGTGAAAGTGTTTTAGTTTCACTGTAACACTTTCGCAAGCTTAAACTTATTTCATTGTCGCCTGGGAAAGTCAGAATTAATAAGTCCATACTTCATTAATTCATTAATGTTGTCAATAACCACGTTTTTAGTTTGTACAGACAGTAGTCTTAGTAAACCTTGTTCTTACATAGTACAGTCGAGACCAAAAATTACAAATTTGACAGTCAACGGAACTGACGCAAACATTTAGCAATAAGGAATCCAATAAAAACAGTAAGCAACTTTCACATTTCTTTTATTCGTATTTACAATCGGTAACATTTTCTACTTAAAATACTGTGGGGTTAAAACTGTTTGTTGCAATTAGTTATTTTTAGACAGATCGATTTCTAAAATAAATAAATTAGATTAGGTACACATAAATACTTAACTATGGCGGTATAATGTGGTTCTTAGCCAGAAAACGTGGGTAGTTTAACATTAGCACCAAATGTGGTAACCAAAACACTACTCCTAATTTCTTATAAATTTTACTATGTCAGAAGGTTCAGAATTGCCTGACATTTGTTATTGTCTAGCGGTTTCTTTGGCGATGTTCGTCTCGCTTCGACGTATGGTAAGAACCACTGGTGTAGGTGGTTTAGTGGTCCAGGAAGTGGATGACTGCGTTGGTGAAGTCCTTGGTGGTGGACTGTCCGCCGAGGTCTTTCGTCCTGATTTTTCCGTCCTTGAGAACCCTGCAAATATAATAAATAAATAATAAATATTTCACAACATCACATACATTGATCTGATCCCGTGGTAAGTAGCTTAAGCACTTGTGTTACAGGTATCAGAATCAACAGTGGATACAAAAATATACTTAAATATATTTAATAATACACCCAGACACGGAACAAACACCGATGTTCGTCACACAAATCTTTGTCCCGAGTGGGAATCGAACCCACGACTCTTGGAACCGTAGGTAGTAAACCTGGGTCACTAACCACTGTTCCACCGAGCCAGTCAAAAGTATAAAGGACGATGGTCTCTTCATAATGATTTTATTTTGTGTGCGTCAGTCTGACAAAAAGATTTCATGGATAGTATTTCTCAGAATATGCAGGAACACTAGTCGTCATAGTTTCAGTAAGTCGTCGGCTTAGAGTGTAAACCTGCTAACTCCATATCAGGTACATTTTCAGGAGAGACTATTAGATTGATGTCCGTATATCCAGCAGGACCCTTCGCCTGATTCTAATATGAACCAAACTTTCACTTCCGTAATAATTAGTACCTTCCGAATTGTGTTAGTAAAAAATTAGTACCTTAACAGTTTCACCAAAAAATTGACTTTATTTCCAGCAGGACCCTCGGTGGTTTAAAGGTCTGCAGACCTGTAGTGTATGTCACTGTATAGCGATGAATTAGTACCTTTAGATTATCTTTGTTTTTGTTTTTAAAAGTTATCAGTTTATTAGAAATAAACCGACAAACATTTTATCATGCCAGCAGGACCCTTTTTTGTTTTGAGTCTTTCAGTCCAGACAATCATATTTCCTAGTAGCATTCAATTAGTACCTTCAAATAAACATATCGCTTAATTCAAAGAGTGAACAATAATAAGTAAATAAATCAGCTGAAATATTTTAAAAAGCAACATTACTCCTACACCCAAACAATATTGCGTCGAGGGTTAACAACACTACGTAAAGTCGTCTTTGCGTAAAAGGGTCCTGCTGGCATGATAAAATGTTTGTCGGTTTATTTCTAATAAACTGATAACTTTTAAAAACAAAAACAAAGATAATCTAAAGGTACTAATTCATCGCTATACAGTGACATACACTACAGGTCTGCAGACCTTCAAACCACCGAGGGTCCTGCTGGAAATAAAGTCATTTTTTTGGTGAAACTGTTAAGGTACTAATTTTTTACTAACACAATTCGGAAGGTACTAATTATTACGGAAGTGAAAGTTTGGTTCATATTAGAATCAGGCGAAGGGTCCTGCTGGATATACGGACATATTAGATTGTGTATTTATTTTCACACTTTCGAATGGTATAAATAACGTATTAAAGTAAAAAAATGGATTTGACAGGTTTACACTCTAAGCCGACGAAGTGCCTGTTCACACCTAGCGATTTTTTGGCGATTTCGATTAAATAATCGCTGCGAGCTCGCCGCGATCACGCCGCGATTTCACCGCGTGCTGCGTTCATATTTCCAACATGAACGGACCTGCGCGGTAGAATGCGGCGCATGCGCTAAGCGGGTAGGTTGGATGAGGCATAACCGCCGCGAAATCGCTGCGTGATCGCAGCTAGCTCGCGGCGATATCGCAGCGAGCGCTGGTGTATACTAGGTGTAAACACGCTGTTGGGCGGCTAATACGATCCGTATATTGGTCAGTCTGACGAAAGTAGTCGATAATAAGGGAGCGTGCACTGACTTGTTGACGGCGTTCTTGATGAGGCGCGAGTAGGAGTGCAGGTTGGCGTGCGCGAGCATGTTGGCGGAGGCCTGCAGCATGGCGGTCGGGTTGGCGATGTTCTTGCCCACCGCGCCCGAGAATATGTGCCGGGCGCCCTGCGGACGATATAATATAGACGATAAGTAAGTAAACAAACAAATCATATTCGCCCTTTTGAGAACCGTAAGACACTAGCGGCTGGTTACGATGCGGCTTTGCTAAGCGCGACCACACCTTCACTACGAAACCATACCAGCACTTAGGCAGTAGCCATATTGAAAAATCTGGACAGGGTAAGTCGCTGTAGTAAGTGCAGTGCACTAAATTTCTTAGTGGCGAGCTGTAGGCTTACATACTAAAGCGCCATCTGTCGGTTGCTTCTCGAACTATCTAGTTCGTACCCTGAGGGATCCCTGAGGGTCGACGTGAACCTGTTGGCCGGTCCCCACTACAAGATAAGAAAAGATCTAGTTCGTACCGGCTCGAAGACCGCGCTTTCATATTGATATGTAGATGGTAGGTATGTCAGCGCCATCTATCGGTCGCATCTCGAACTATCTAGTCCGTACCTGCTCGAAGACGGCGCACTGCGCGCTGTAGGAGGCGCCGGCGACGACGCCCGCGCCGCCGACCAGCCCGCTGGCGAGGTTGTCCACGATGTTCCCGTACAAGTTAGGAGTCAGCATCACATCGAACTGGTTCGGGTTCGACACCATCTGCATGGTGCAGTTGTCCACGATCATCTTCTCGAACTGGATGCGCGGGTAGAGCTTCGCCATCTGTCGGACAAAATATGAAAGAGGTTCGTATCATCTTCGCCAAGCCAACTCATAAACCGCCCTACCGCTTACCCTACACTAGGGCGAATTTCTTCACAGATATGCAGGTCTCCTTAGGATGTTTTCCACTCGTAACTGATCATTTCCACTTGTTCTACTATGCAGTTCCACTTCAGTACATTTAGTTTAACAAAATGTATGCCCCGGCTCCTCGAGCTACTATCGACTCAGTCCAAATCATCCGAGGCGATAGTATCCTTCCTCCCCTTTTCCTTCCCCCGTCATATATCCATGCTACTCGTGGGAACGCAATGACCTTGTTTAAACAATGCACAAGGCAGAACGGCGGCGACGTGGTCCACAACCCGTCACGTCACGTTTCACACAGAGGTGAAAAGTGGATCGCTGGAAGTGATCTCTGCCTACCCCTCTGGGAAAAAGGCGTGATTTTATGTATGTATGTAAATGTATGGCAGTAGAACTAGTGGGATGGAACCCTCGTGAAAATGTAAAGACGAAAAAAAATGCCAAGTAAGGAATTGAAAATAAATGTATGGCAGTAGAACTAGTGACAGTGATTACATTGATTTTTTTTTAATAGGCTAACAAGATGACCTCACTCCACCTGATGGTAAGCGGTAGTGAGATCCAAATATGAGGTCGACAGGCACAATAGACCATATTGAGCCTGTCGCATTCACCCTGAAGGCCTGCTTAAATGTCCCGCCTATATATTATTCGTAATATTGATGATCATCAATATTAGAGGGAAAGGGGGACGAGAAAGAGGAGAATTGTGACGGGTAAACAATATAATCATCTTCGAATCTATACTAATATTATAAAGCTGAAGAGTTTGTTTGTTTGTTTGTTTGTTTGAACGCGCTAATCTCAGGAACTACTGGTTCGATTTGAAAAAATCTTTTTGCGTTGTATAGACCATTTATCGAGGAAGGCTTTAGGCTATATAACATCACGCTGCGTCCAATAGGAGCAAAGATACAATGGAAAATGTGTAAAAAACGGGGGAAACGCGAACGAAGTCGCTGGCACAGCTATATGTAATAATCACATACCTCTTCGCAGCTGCGCAAAAACAACCCGTCGCCCAGTTTCATGATGTTGGCCTTGTGCACGGCGGTGACCTTCTTGCGGCCCATCTTCACCGCGTAGTCGAACGCGAACTTGGCGATGCGCTCGGACTTGGCCGCTGTGATGATCTTGAGGCACTCCACTACGCCTGAAAAAAGAAATACATCCTTAGTTATTAAGAATTTGATTACAAAATAAATAAATAATAAAGACATATTTTAAATGAAGGGTTTGTGAGTATGTACTATGTTTTTGCAAAATAGATCTCTATTCTATTCTATGATATAGATTTTTATATGAATAAATTGGATGGAAGGATGTTTGTTATCCAATAGCAATAGATTATATAAAAAAAATAAAAAAAAAAAGATTACAGTATGTGTCTTTAGTTGCAACACAGGAGTAGTCACTTCCAAATCCACAATTTCGTAATCGACGAAAAGTTCCGCGTTCCGTTCCTTCATCCCTTCCAATTCAGACCACTTTCAACTCACCGGGCACAGACTCTGGTCCAAGTCCTAGTACTCGACCTCGGTCTATTCTCTGATGATGCTGCAGTCGACGTTGCTGTGCCAACACTCACTCAGATGAGTTTACAAGTAGGTAAGGTATCTCCCGCAAGCCAGTCTGGGATCTAACAATCTCCACCTCGACTATATACCCAATCAGAGCGTGGTATCTTTACCCTTTATAAAGTTCTTATATTGCAATTGTAAATCTGGGTCCCAATACATTCTTTATTATTAAAAGCTTCGATGGCCGAGTGGTAAATGTCGTTGCTTGCCATGCGAGAGGTCGCCAGTTCAAATCCCGCCACGTACGACAAGGGAAGGCCAAGAAAGACCAAATAGAAAAAGGGTCAAATTAAAAGTACCCTTAATCGACGAGCATGCATAAAGAGATGAGATGAAGCCAGGATCGTAGCACATGGCACGAAGTGATCTCTGCCTACACCTCTGGGAAAAAGGCATATGTATGTATGTTGCTTCTACATCATCACTTACCAGGCACGGACTCGTGCTCCAAGGCCGAGTACTCTCCCTCGGTCTGCTCGCGGATGATGATGCAGTCCACGTTGCTGTGGCGACACTCACCGAGCCGAGCACAGACTAATCACCGAGTTTACAAGCAGGCAGGTACTGGCTTGCGAAGGTAGGCCATACTGGGGCCTGGCTACCAATCTCTACTTCGACTCAGTCCCTAGTATCTTCTAAATCCTTCATAACGCTGAGTATACTTATAATTTCTACGATTTTAGACCCCAAGTTAAGTTAAGGTTCAAAATATTATAGCAACGTAGTGGTCTGAGCTAATGCTATTCACTAACCACAACCTAACTCTTTAGAAGTAGCTAAATCATTCCTCTCACATGTATCATCCTACTGCTGGGCAAAAAAGGCCTCCAAGTCCTAGAAATTGGATCTAAAAAGTCCCACGTTCCGTTCCCGGTACAGTTCACTTAATTCAACTCACCAGGCACGGACTCGTGCTCCAAGGCCGAGTACTCTCCCTCGGTCTGCTCGCGGATGATGATGCAGTCCACGTTGCTGTGGCGGCTCGTCACGTTGGGCAGGGACTTCACGTGCACCACGTTGGCGTACAAGTCGAGAGCGTTGCGCAGCTTCATGTTGAGGGTCTGCAGCTCGCCCGTGTGGGAGAAGTCGGGCGTCGCCAGGATGCCCTGGAATGTTACATTAGAAGCTTTGTAAGGAGCCTAAGTATTAAATTATTGGACAGACTAGCTGTGCTAGCGATTTCGGCCGCATTTTAGCCCGTTTTTTACACATTTTCCATTGTATCTTTGCTCCTATTGGTCGCAGCGTGATGTTATATAGCCTAAAGCCTTCCTCGATAAATGGTCTATACAACACAAAAATATTTTTTCAATTCGAACCAGTAGTTCCAAAGATTAGCGCGTTCAAACAAACAAACTCTTCAGCTTTATAATATTAGTATAGACTAAGTATCAAATTATTAGACAGACTAGCTGTGCTAGCGACTTCGGCCGCATTTTCACCCCGTTTTTTACACATTTTCCATTGTTTCTTTGCTCTTATTGGTCGCAGCTTGATGTTATATAGCCTAGCCTTGATAAATGGTCAGTATTTCTTGAGATTAGTGCGTTCAAACTAACAAACAAACTCTTCAGCTTTATATTTTTTGTATAGATTCCTACGTGCGCACTTATTCACGACGCGCTCGAAAGGTGTTCCAATTGGAAACAACTGTGCTTTTTCTTAATAATGTTACGACCACGAGAGACCGTGCAAGCGGAATTAGTCTTATCGTCGTATGGATAAGGTCTATATTCGCTTGCACGATACTACGCTACACACTCTGGTAGGTTGTAGCGAGCTCTAGAGTGTTCTAAAGTAATAATAATAGTACGACCTTGAGAGACCGTGCAAGCGAAATTAGTCTTATCGTCGTATGGATAAGGTCTATATTCGCTTGCACGATACTACGTCACACACTCTGGTCGGTCGGAGCGAGCTCCAGCGAGTTCTAGAAATTTCGATCCCCGCGAGAAGATTCTCGACGCCACGCGAAGAGCTGCGTCCTCACTGGGTATAAAAGCGGGATGTACGACGCGACGGGACAGTTCCGATTTGGAAAGCGAAGCGAATCAGTCTCCTGCGAACTAGAAGTGATCGAGTGCGTTACCTGCGAATAGTTTCAGTGAAATTCAGTGTTTTAGTGTGATTCAGTGTTTTAGTGTAATTTAGTGTTCCGTGTTTAGTGTTGTAATTAAGTGTTTTTAATTGTGTTTTTAAGTGTTTAATTGTGTAATTGTTAGTCGATAAATAAATTAATTGTCTTTTGGTGACTTTTGGCGTATCTTGAATTAAACGTACCCCGTTCCCGCAACAATTGGTGTCAGAAGTGGGATTCAAGATGCCTCTTACACCACGAGAAGACAGTGAGGGTCGAGTAACAAGGAGTCAAACCGCGGCCCTGCAAGAGGGTGAAGGCACTTCAACGGAGGGATCAATTCAAACATCAATTGGGCCTGTGGAGCTTGCAGACTTATTTAAAATGCTGCAGACACAAGCCAGCCGCCAGGAAGAACAAGCCCTTCGCCAGGAAAAGCAAGACCTTCGCCAGGAGGAGCAAGCCCGTCGCCAGGAGGAGCAACTGGTCGAACTCAAGGAAGAGCTAAGCAAGAGTTTGTTGGGGGCTATTGAAAAGAAGCACGAAGTATTAGAAAAGCAGATTGATGCTCTCAAGGATGATGTGCTAAGCGTCAAGACCCAACACGAAGATCGACTGACCCAACACGAAGATCGACTCACCCAACATGAAGATCGATTCACCCAACACGAGGATCGATTGAGCCAGGTGGATGCTGAGATGCGACAGCTGCATACCAAAATGGCAAGAGTGGGGACCCGGGGTGCTACGGTAGTGTCGGATTCTCCGAAAATCGAAGTACCCCACTTCGATGGAACGACGTCTTGGGCAGCATTTTGGTACCAGTTCGAGACGGTGGCTAAAGGAAAGGGGTGGAACGAGGAAGAGTCATTGATAGCTCTGACTCTGGCTCTTCGTGGAGATGCCCTGCTCACGTTGGAAAACCTGCCTTCGGATAACAGAACTTTAGGTGCTCTCCAAAGAGCACTAGAGGGCAGGTACAGCGACAAACACTTGGAACACGCGTATAGAGCACAACTCCGCGACCGACAGCAGAAGCCTGGTGAGAGTCTGCAGCAATGGGCAACGGAAATCGAAAGGCTAGTCAGACGTGCGTACGTGTCATGCCCGACAATGGTGGAATCAATGATCCCGCAAGCCTTTTGTGATGGAATCAGAGACGCAGACGTCAGGCATACCGTGAAACTGAGCCATCATCAGACCTTACAGGAAGCTCTAGCCCATGCTTTGGAAGTGGAAGCCGTGCGTCAAGACGCTAGAACTCAACGACTTCGGGAGGTTGTGGTGAAGGAAAAACCTTCTTTGGGTCCGATGTGCTATGGCTGCGGCGAGAGGGGCCATATTCGGAGTAGTTGCCCCAAGCGAAGATGGCCGCGTAGAACGACAGTAGCGTCCTCTACACAGGTGGATGCAGAAGAGCTGTCGTTAAACTAGAAGGAGCCAGGGCCGTGGGGCGGGCGCTGGCTGGTCAACATCGAGCCCCTACCGTCACTGTTTCACAGGTTGGTAATGGGAACAACCTTACAGTGGATGGACAGCTGAACAGCGTAACGTGTCATTTTACTATTGACACCGGTGCTTCAAGAACAGTAGTGCGTCCGGAGCTATTGAAAAGGACTATTATGTGGAATCAGAGACCATCCGTTCAGCTTCAGACAGCAACAGGCCAGCCAGTTACCGTCTTCGGTGAGACGATGGCGAAGATAACCATTGGAGAACAGACCTTTGAATACGGTGTACTCGTAGCAGACATCACGGACGATTGCATCCTCGGATTGGACTTTTAAGAGACCAGAAGTGTGTGGTAGACGTCGCTAAAGGAGTACTTAGTTTCCCCGAACAAGAAGTATTCCTGGAGGAGCAAGATCATGTGCAGTTTACTGCCTGAAAAATACGACCCTACCGCCGAGATCTGAAACTCTGGTCAAAGTTAGATTTCCTTACACTATGTGTCAAGGGCGAAGCGTCGTCATAGAAAACTGCGGCGACCATCCGAGTTGGATCACAGCAAGAACTCTGGCCATGACCGGAAAAGGAGCGCTAGTGCGAGTCATCAATCTTAGCGGAGATGAAGTGCAGCTACGAAGAAACTGTGTCATCGGACGGTGCCATGCAGGTCAATCCATCAGAAGGCTGAAAAGGGCCCGGGAACCGGAATCTTGTCAACGAGATGACGTCACGCCGCTCCTAGCAAATTGTAAGGACAAGCTATCTGAGCGGGAACTTCACCAAGCCAAAAGGTTGTTACTCGATTTCAACGACATATTTTCGAAGGGTGACCACGATTTGGGAAGGACAGGTCTCGTTAAACACAGAATAGACACGGGAGACGCGCCACCAATAAAGCAGCGGCCTAGACGCCTTCCATTTGCCAAAGAGAAGGAGGTAGCAGATATGGTTGCTGAGATGCAGAAGAACCGCATCATAGAACCTTCAACAAGCCCGTGGTCTTCGCCAGTAGTCCTGGTAAAGAAGAAGGACGGCAGCACCAGGTTTTGTGTGGACTACCGGTTGTTGAATAATGCAACAAAGAAGGACAGCTACCCCCTGCCCCGTATAGACGACACACTGGACATGTTGAGCGGCATGAAGTGGTTCTCAACAGTAGACCTTAAGAGTGGGTACTGGCAAGTTGACATCCATCCAGAAGACAAAGAGAAGACGGCATTTACGACCGGAACTAGGAATGGATTGTGGCAGTTCAACGTCATGCCCTTTGGTCTTTGCAACGCTCCGGCGACATTCGAGCGGTTGATGGAAAGAGTACTGGTTGGACTTCTGGGTGATGCATGCCTGGTCTATCTGGATGACATCATTGTCATGGGTCGAAATTTCACAGAGCATGTCAGTAACCTGAGGAAGGTTTTCACCAGAATACGAGAAGCAAACTTGAGACTCAGCCCAAAGAAATGCACGTTTTTCAAGGAAGAAGTCGCCTACTTAGGCCACATTATTTCATCGAAAGGTGTAAGGACCGACCCAGAGAAGATAAAAGCTGTCCAAGAATGGCCTGTACCAGCTAACAAGACCGACGTGAGATCATTTTTGGGTTTATGCGCATACTACCGGCGCTTTGTAAAGAACTTCTCTGATATAGCGAAACCTCTTCATCGGCTCACGGAAGATAAACGAGTATTCGCCTGGGACTTGGAATGTGATCAAGCCTTCGTCAGATTAAAAGAACACCTCTGCACCAGTCCTATACTTGGCTACCCGAACAGAGAAGGAAGGTTTATCGTGGACACCGATGCCAGCAATACTGGCATAGGCGGAGTTCTATCGCAAGAGCAAGGTGAACGGGAAGTGGTGATCGCCTATTTCAGTAAGTCGCTTTCAAAACCTGAAAGGAACTACTGTGTGACTCGTAAGGAACTGTTGGCAGTAGTAAAGACTCTACAGCATTTCAACAAGTACCTCGTTGGAAGACAGTTTACCCTGCGGACAGATCATGCTGCGTTAAAATGGCTCTTGCAGTTTAAGAACCCTGAAGGACAAGTGGCGCGGTGGCTAGAGCAACTACAGGAGTACAATTTCACAACAGAACATCGGAGTGGTAGAACGCATTCGAATGCCGATGCCCTATCAAGGAGACCTTGTCCTGTGGCCTGCAGTCATTGTTCTAAGACGGAGACTAAAGAAGAAGTCCGGATGATTACCACCCAGGGACTTGATAATGAATGGAGCGAAGACGCTATCAAAAAGGCTCAAAAGGAGGATAGTGACCTGAGGAAAATATTTGAATGGAAAGAAGTAGGTCAAAAACCTTCTTGGAGCCATGTAGCATCATCAAGCCCCATCACGAAAAGTTACTGGGCACAATGGGACAGTTTGGAGATTAAGGATGGAGTACTCTTCAGGAAATGGGAAACACCAAAAGGGGATCAAACGACGCTACAGCTGATTGTACCCCCGTAAACAAGTTGCTTCTCTACTGAGGTACATACACGATGGGGTATCCGGGGGACATTTAGGCGTGAAGAAGACCCTAGAGAAGCTGAGACAGAGGTTCTACTGGATACACTGTCGGGAGGACGTCGAAGACTGGTGCAAGAAATGTACGACTTGCGCATCAGTAAAGGGCCCACAAACCAGAAGTAAGGGCAAACTCAAGCTGTACAACGTCGGCGCTCCATGGGAAAGAATTGCAGTAGATGTAGCTGGCCCCTTTCCAGAATCCGATGAGGGAAACAAGTACATCATTGTGGTCCAAGATTACTTCACTAAGTGGCCTGAAGTCTTCGCTACGCCTAATCAAGAAGCAAAGACGGTCGCCAAGAAGTTAGTCCACGAGGTAATTTGCCGATTTGGTGTGCCTCTTGAGATACATTCTGACCAAGGAAGAAACTTTGAGTCAGCACTGTTCCAGGAGGTCTGTCAACTGTTGGGTATGCATAAGACCCGTACTACACCAGCACACCCGCAATCCGATGGCATGGTCGAGAGATTCAACCAAACGTTGGAAAACCACTTGGCCAAAGTTGTGGACGAGCATCAACGAGACTGGGACCAGTACATACCGCTTTTCTTGTTGTCCTACCGATCTGCGATCCACGATAGCACCAGCGCAACCCCAGCAATGGTAAACTTCGGTCGAGAAATGCGGCTTCCGGTAGACGCGTTGACTGGGACACCGCCAGAAGCTCCGAAACCAGTAACCGAATATGCGGCTGACCTACAGAAGCGCCTGGATGAAGTACATGCTCTCGTTAGAGACTGCAGTCTAAAATCCAGCGAAAGAATGAAAACCCGTTACGACCGCAAAGCCAACACCGACGGTTTCGATGAAGGGAGTCTGGTTTGGTTACACAACCCACTCAGGAAGAAGGGCAAATCACCGAAGTTCCAGCCAAGGTGGGAAGGACCATACAAGATCATCACTAGGCTGAACGACTTAACCTATCGGATCAAACAAGGGACAAGAGGCAAGCCGAAAATTGTTCACATTGATCGATTGGCTCGTTACCATGGGTCAAATGATGCTCGGGACGAGCATGACTAAGAGGGGATAATGTTACGACCACGAGAGACCGTGCAAGCGGAATTAGTCTTATCGTCGTATGGATAAGGTCTATATTCGCTTGCACGATACTACGCTACACACTCTGGTAGGTTGTAGCGAGCTCTAGAGTGTTCTAAAGTAATAATAATAGTACGACCTTGAGAGACCGTGCAAGCGAAATTAGTCTTATCGTCGTATGGATAAGGTCTATATTCGCTTGCACGATACTACGTCACACACTCTGGTCGGTCGGAGCGAGCTCCAGCGAGTTCTAGAAATTTCGATCCCCGCGAGAAGATTCTCGACGCCACGCGAAGAGCTGCGTCCTCACTGGGTATAAAAGCGGGATGTACGACGCGACGGGACAGTTCCGATTTGGAAAGCGAAGCGAATCAGTCTCCTGCGAACTAGAAGTGATCGAGTGCGTTACCTGCGAATAGTTTCAGTGAAATTCAGTGTTTTAGTGTGATTCAGTGTTTTAGTGTAATTTAGTGTTCCGTGTTTAGTGTTGTAATTAAGTGTTTTTAATTGTGTTTTTAAGTGTTTAATTGTGTAATTGTTAGTCGATAAATAAATTAATTGTCTTTTGGTGACTTTTGGCGTATCTTGAATTAAACGTACCCCGTTCCCGCAACAATAAGTCCCTATCCAGGAAGGCAATGATGCGAATTATTGCAACTGTCTACTTTCCTGACATTCCCATTGACTTACACCCGCCATGCTCAACCTGCGGCCTGCTGGAACTTTATAATTGTTATAAATCTACAACATTCAGACCGCAAAATTGTCTCGATGCCTTTATAACATGTGGCCCTTTTGAGAAAAAAAAATTAAGGCATCGTTAGGTTACACCGATCATGGTCACTTCCGAACAAATCGATATCAAGGAAGCACGCGGAGTGAGCTACTGAGCGCGGCAGCATACGCCGTACAAGTGGAAAAATTCTGGGCCGAATCAATTTGATAATTCGAAGGTTTGGTTTTTTTGTCGTTTAGAAGAAGAAGAAGAAGAAGAAAAGTAGATGTCTCTGCACTCACCTTGATGCAGATCTTGTTCCTAGCGATGGAGCTGACGACATCCTCCAGGGGCGCACTCAGGGTCGGGTTCACTTCGGAGAAGAAGAAGGACTCGAAGTCCACCGGGATGTTGCCTGCCTGCACAGACACACATAGTGATGGTACATTCCTACTAGTTCTACAATGCAGTTCCACTCCAGTCCATTTAGTACCACTAACCCCTTAACTACTTTCTATACTTTCTTTCTTTTTTTTCTCATTCCTTTCTTTCTTTCTTTTTATTCTCAAATTACCAAATACTGTTGTAAACGTCCGTCGATAAGAATCAAAATATTACCAAGATTCACTCATTACACGATTTCTTATAAGATTCTACACATCGATTATTCAATAAAATAAAAAAAATATTCCACAGAAAATTCAACGAAGAAACCGATTGAAAGTCTTTATTGCGAACTAAGTTTTGTTACAGGTGTTACTCTGGCAAAAATGAATTCGAGGGACAACGTATCTTAGCATTTTGCGAAGATAAACACATTTACACAAATGTAGCAGCAGAATTATTCAGAGATCAGTAGATGAGATTGAGACCTACATTTAGAAGTCAAACTGCAGCGACTGACATTTATCAAACAAAATACTGCCTACTTTCTTCTTCATGTTTTAAACACGAAAACAGTTATTTGTTGTCTTTATTCTATCGAACATGGTGCTAACCTTAAAGACCTCCTGGACCGAGTAGACCAGCTCAGGGCCCACGCCGTCGCCAGGGATGAGCGTGCATTTGATGCGGCCCTCTTTCGTCGCGTTCGATTGCTACACCAACAATGCATCGATTAGATACCGATCGATTATATCGATGGACTTTTTAAACTTATTACTAAGACTAACCCATTAACTGGTGACGGCACCGGCGACGGTGACGTCCTTATTGCCACAATTTAAACCTTATTCCCTCAAAATAAGGTCCAAAAGCAATGGAATTTCCAAAATAGCGGTTAAAGGGTTTAATGTCGACATTGTTAACGGAACATTGTTTTTTTTAAGAATTGGTAATTAATTTATTGTCCTAGAAAAAGATCGCTGAATTTACCTGAACGCATGGGACACAAGATGAATGTAATAATTACTTAGTGATTAAATTATAAAAACTACGGAAAATAAAATTCTAAAAACTAAAAAGGTTGTGCAATATACCTAAAAATTTTACATCATACATAGAAGATAGCACCCAATTATTTAACCAATAATTATTAAAAGCGTTTCATTTGGATTTGGACATAACATATCAAAATTTGTCGACATTAAAATTAATTGATTAACAAATTGTTTTAATTTAAATTATCTTGGTCAAGATAATGTTAGTAAAGATTGGATATTCTTGGTTAAGATTTATGTTTTACGATAATGTTTCTTGTCAATTACAACAAATCAATTACAGCATTTGATAAAAATATCACAATCTTGATTAATCATGAATCAAATAGGTATGATTTTTTCTTATTGTATTACATTAACCTATTATTACATTATGAAATTAATTACTTTCTAATTACTAAAAAAAAAAGTTTTTTTGCAGATCTTCATTCTTTTTGTAACATAATGTTAAGGTTTTACATACTTACCATCTTCATGTACTTTTCTGTACATTATTACCTAAATACTAGGCTAGGAATTATAATACTAATCTAAAGCCGATACATGTTTGGTTACAAGTTAAACACTGCATTTGGACGACACAAAGGGTGCTTCACAAAAGCCCATTCAAAAACAGTCTTGAGGATTTGCTTGATTTGTTACAGAGCTGTGTATGCCAAAAGTGAAGTGCCAATTGTGTTTACAATAAATTTTGAATTTTCATCAGTACACGCTTTGCCAGATAGAACAGTGATGATTTCCCTCAAAATATAGTTATTACCCCAACAATGATGGTTTTCGTTTTAAATCTGGCTAGGGTTTTTATTGCCATACCTTGTTCTGAATATTGACAAAATTTTACATAAAATTATGATTACTATCAAAATTAAAATTAATGTATGACATATTCAAAACAAGGTATTGCTTTAAAAACATTTTTAAGCATGCAGTAATCCTCATTTTGATTGAAAATCTAAACCTCTGATAATATTTCAAATGAATGATGAGGACATTATTATTGTACCTTGTCTGTTACAAAACAGGCTTCAAAGGGATTCATGCTAGACCTTTGTTTCAGCCACACTTTTACCAACTATTTAAATTAATTAAGGTACCCACAATAATCACACATTCTATCTGAGTCAACCAGATGACATGCTATGAAAAAAGTCATCCTATTCAGTGAATTTGGAACATGTAATCATCATAAAACATATTATAAAAGATTTTGCAAAATTTTGAAGCATAGCCAATATCTGTTTATCATAACTTATATGCCAATTTAATACATTTACAACAAAACAATTTTGGTCATAACAAACATCTTTTAGAATAGCAAAACACATAGTACAATCAAATTTTCATAAAATTTCATATAATATAGAATAGAATGACCATATTTTTTAATGTAAGGAACCACAATGACACACTTTTATATTTATGACATGCATGCTATACATAAAAGGCTTACAGTTTTTCAGATGAAACCTGTCAATGCTTGTGTAGTTGAATAGAAGATTTCACATCATCAGAATTATAAAAGAAAGCTTCTAAACAAATAAACAAATTGAAAGAAATAAATGAAATGTATGAAAATATAAACTTTTAGAACGAAGTAATCATAATAAACAAAAACATAATATATTGTAAGATTACCAAGGGTGTTTAAATATTTGGGGGTATACATAAAACAGTACATAATTTTGTGGATTTACTTTTTAAAATTAACAGTAGAGCTTAGTCAATATGAAAAATTTCTGCACAATCAGATGACCAAAACATTGTTTTAGCCAACATTGTTATTATTAATGACTGCAGTATAGGACATTACCTTCCCTAATCTTATAGATCTGGCTGGTTCTATCAAAGATTTACTGATAAACATTGAAAGTTGTTTACATTATGCTCCATTACTACCTAGTAGTTGCAATTAGTAGGATGGTTAGTGTTCTCACCAGGGTGCTGATTGATTGCGGTGCAAAACATACGTTTTTGTCCGGGTTTACCGCTGTTGTGTGGACGCCTTTACCAATTTGCTGGGTTCCCTATAAAAAAAAATGGATTACATATTTATATTGTGACTTTGTATTCATATTATATTTTATGACTTATAAACCAAACAATCACTTCAAAAACTTCAAAAGATTGGACACCTATTACCATTTAATAAATGTTCATAATATAGTTATAGTGTAATACAATTACAGAACATGACACCAGAATGCTTTTTGTATGTTGAAATTCAACATACAAAAAGATTCATCTTATAAGGTGTGTGATACTATTTGAAAATTTCTGTAAAGTGAGTTTCAAGTTCTATTCGATTTTCACCAAAAAGCCTACTAAACACATGATCTAAAACTATTTGTGTGTCAAATATTTTCATATCAATACACTTTAGGACTTGCCCGTGTCCACGAGCACTATAAAGAAGTGTATTATGAAGTTTAAAAAAACAAGTCTTATAACTGCGGTGATAATGTAATTGATACAAAACTGCTATTACAAATATAGCATGCAATACATATGTATTGCAGTTGTATTATGTGATCACGTGAGAATGGCGATGTAATTAATATCAGTTAACACTGAAACTGCGCAAATAACCTATTTAATAGTTTCTATTCTCAAAGAAGGCGTCTTAATCTTATAGATACATGTTGTTAATTGAAATTAAAAAGGAAATGTTTCGGGAGAACTGCAGTAGTTACGAAACATTTCAAATCCAAATGAGAATCATATGTACAACAAAATCACTCATCTCTTACCTGCACAAGGGCTCGGAATACATTTCTGCTAATTAAAGACATGATTTTGGATCAAATATTATTCTTAAATAGGTTATTTCTAAAAGAAAAATTATTTTTGGACCGCCTTTGCTTTTCGCTGGCAAAGACGTAATTTTGACGTAATTCAAAGGATTCCGTTTGATGGGATATGACAGTTGAAAATAAACACAATCATTTTATTAATTATATCTTATTCTTTGGTGGAGAACATACCAAAATATATTTCCATAAAGAAAATTATAATACAAACACTTAAAAGTTAACAAAAATTTAATTTAAAGAAACTAATAATAAAAATAAATAGTTATATTATTTTAACAACATGCGTGTAAAGAGTCGACTCGATTTTTTTGTCAAACATTGTCAAAGCAATTTATTGTCAACAAATATCAATTTTTAAAATTAAAAAGATGGAAACAAATCTTACTTATCTATTTAAGTTTAATAAAAAATATCAAGATTATTCCGAAAAAATTATCAATCTTTTAAAATGCTTGCCACACTCGCACACTCTTTTCCCATGAAAATTGTAAGCACACTAGCGCCTCAGTTCCTTTTGTCAGCTGAAATAAATTGATTTTGTTGTCACTATAAGAGGCGCTGTCACGGCGCAACATTTGAACTCTTTACATAGATAAAAACGCACAAGTGAATAAAATAATGAAACTTTGGGGTTCGTGACGACTTAATCTGGACAAAGGCAGACTTCTAATAATATTCTCTGCAGATTTATTCCAAGTTTTTTCTTTTCTGCGGTAAATAAGGTGAGTGATATTTTTATCTCTTTTTATCATATTTTCCTAATTACCCAGACCATTTGATTAAGAATACCTAATGAAATATTGCCATTTATACTTCTTATTAGGAGTTTATTACTCCTAAAGACTAATTTACATCGCCTTTTGTCATGATTTTAGTTCTATGCATTTTGTTTATTTTATTGATCAGTCTTCGGACGGATTCATGAAGAGCGATCTGTTTCATTTATAGATAAGAAGGTGCCCTGAGGTCACGGTTTCTTTTGATATAGGTAAATAAAAGACTGGATATTCCATAAACTTGTCTAGTCAAATAAATTTCGACGAAGGTCATTATGTAAGTACACAAAATTGTGAATAGATAAGGAAAAGATCGCCTCGTTGAATTTTGTTTGTTTACAGATAATTACTTATTAGCTAAATATATTATCGTTACAAACGACAATTTAAAAGTTTGAAATAATTATTTATTTTAAGCGATACCTATCTGTCTCTGTGCATAGTTAGCATTTAATTAGAGTACTTACCTATAATAAATATACTTTGATATAACCGGGACAATCTTTTTGCGAGATAAAAAAAGGAAGGACTAAATTATAGTTTATTGGAAACCTACCTACCTACCCATAATAATTGTAGTAACTATAACCTGATTTCTCGATGATCTCTATTTATTGGGTTAAATGTAAAAAAATAACGAACGCGTTACAACTAGCGTTTGTAACGCGTTCGTTATTTTTTACAACTCGTACTTCGCAACTGTTAACAAGTTGAATAAGTAGATATCATATTAATACATAAGTAGATAGCATATTTTCTAGCCTCTTTGCAACATACCTAGATGACTCAACTGAGTCATCTTTGCAGCCAAAACTTCTTACTTACTTACTATTAGATATAGTAAGCCAAACTTGGCCTTACTATATCTAATAGTAAGTAAGTAAGAAGTACCCATACTTAGGAGCAGTAGGTATTATGGGTTGAGACTAGTTGAGAGCGATCAGCTCCCCCGTCCTTTCGTTGGTGATGACAAGGCTAACCCATGATCGTAGTCAGATATGGAAAAAAACTAAGATGACTAAGGCCTGATCGCCCTAGTTTATTGTAGGCCCGTGCCTAAGCAGTGAAAATGAAACGAAAAAAATATTTCAGAAGGCAGAGGGGCATTGCTGAGGACGAAAATAATTTAACAAACAAAACTGAATTTAAAAGATTAATTACGAGTACAATACATAATACCAAATGTCATTTATATAAGATATGGCGCTTAAAATCGGCGCGTCTGATTTGTAAATAATAAATATTAGATAAAGTTATGCAGTTATTTAATTTAACTGATAAAATGTTCACAGATGATGTGATATGTTCGTTATGACTGACAAGAGTTATCTGTATGCATCAATGAACAATTTGGTCTGAACTTATCTCATTTTATACCCATACCATAGAACCATAAAAAATATGGAATACTTAAATGAAACCTCGTTTCCTAAAAAGAGGTTTCATTTATTCCCGTCTAAAGGATTTGGCACCCCCATGAAACTGCCGCCCGAGTCAAGCGCTCCGGTTTTGCCCCTCTATAGTTCCGGGGCTGGGTATAAATTATTAGCGACTGCGATAGCGAGTGTACACACTCGCACCGTAGTTCTTAACAGGTGAAGAAGAAGAAAAAGAAGAAAACATTTATTGATCATAAAATTAAAAATACAAAAGTAAAACAAAACATACACATACAAATATATTTATGATCAAAAGGTTCTGCCTCAGCATGTGTCGTAGTAGCCGCAAGGACATCCATCAAAGAAACTGACATTGTAAAATTTTTAGGAGTTAACATAGATAAAAATTTAAACTGGAAATCTCAAATTGATAAAGTGTGCGACAAACTTAATCGTTTTGTTTATGTCTTGAAAAGACTTCGTCATGTAACAGATCGGTCTACAATACTCGCAGCCTATCATGCTTATGTCGCCTCGGTATTGCGCTATGGTTTAGTTCTTTGGGGTAGTAGTACAGTTGTGCATAAGGCTTTTGTGGCGCAAAAGAAGTGTGTGCGTGCTATAATTGGTCTTACGCCACGTGAATCGTGTAAATCAGTCTTTAAGGAGCTTAATCTCTTAACTTTACCGATTCTACTCAAATTGGAAGTTATAAGTTTGTCAAAAACAATAAAAATTTGTTTCTTAAGGCTAGTAAAATTTATCAGCGGTGTAAAAGGAATCCAAACAGACTTATTTTAGGGTTTACATCCAAAACGACTCAATTTATGAGAAATTGTTTGAATATGAGCATAAAGATATTTAATAAGATTCCGAAATGCATAAGAGCACTTAACTCACCGCTGTCACATAAAAAATTGTATTTTTGGTTACTGGACAAGAACTTCTATAGTATTAAGGAATTTTTAGACTCTGCATGACACTTTATAACATATGTATATTTTGACATTTGATTTTAATTGTATTTGTTTTTATCTAAGGAATTCTATTTTATAATTGTTTTTACATGCCATTTATGGCGAAACATGTTGATCTCACCAGTTCATGACCATCCTATTGATAAATGTACCGTGTTTCTAGTAAATAAAGATATTCTATTCTATTCTATTCTAAGGACGCGACGGCGCTGATATTCTGGCAGAACATTTGAGTGAAGCCAAAGAGGGAAAAAATAATAAATATGAACGAATACAATCAAAAAGCAATACAATACAAAGAAAAGAAAAAATAAATAAATTATACAATACAAAGAAAAAAAATAAAAATAACAATACATGAAACAGGTTTTTTTTTTTGACTAAATTCAGATGCGCTTTTATTAGGTGTACTAGCCTCGGTAATTTGATTTATGTTCCGTCACTGTCAGTGGTACCTATAATATGATAATTATGTTTCGTCAATACGGTTCAGCAGCTACTAAGTTGCTCTTCTATCAGATTTTTTGTAGAAATTTATGATACAGAATCGCGTTTGCACCAAGACTGAATCATGGTATGTGGGCTTTAGCTCGCAGCTAGCGTACTGCGACTGTATCGACTCAAACGCGCGATAAAGTCGCAGTAAGTCGCAGTGTTTAGATGCAGAACAGAGGAGTTTGTTTAAATACCCGGAGTATCTACTCCATATACATACTCTAGATGAATGTTCTTTCCAGGACGAGCAAGATGGCGCCACCGATCGACCTGGACAAGCCTCGCTACGATCAGAGCACGTACATGGGCCGAGCGAAGCATTTCCTGCAACTCACCAATCCGATGAACGCCTTCGCCACCGACAAACAACTGGATGAGGCCAAGAAGATCGTCACGGAGTTCAGGTAACACCCAACACCATATCGCCTGCAAAATCTATGATCCGTCACTGTCAGTGGTTAAGAAAGTAACATACCTACCACTTTCTCAATTTGAAGGAAGGGAAGTGGTCGTAATTAATTGGTAGCATTTTCCGAGCCCTCATGTATTGGTCCTAAATGAAATGAAATGAAATAATTTATTCTGCAAATAGATTTTCATGAAATACTTTTGCACGTCAAGTTGTAAATAAATTCATTACAAATTACACAAAAATTCAACAAGTTACATAATTAATTAATGTCCAAGCGAGCAGGCAGCTCATCATGTCCATGCATTTTTATCGTTTAAGTAGTCTTCTACTAATTAATATGCTTTTTTCACAAGACACAACTTAATAAAAAGTTTGAAATTATAAAAAGGCAATTCAATAAAATTCTGTGGGATCTTTTTAAACAATTTTGTGCTTAAACCTAAGAACGACTTTCCAGTCTTTTGAAGCCTGAGCCTTGAAACGGCAAGCCTATGTTTATTTCTGCAAAAGGCCTACAGTGCCCACGCAGAACTACGCCACTTTCAATGCCAGTGAAACAAGACATCAACTTCCTAGGATGTTTCTAGGACCAACCTATAAAGCCACGTTTTTCTCTCTTATACGTCTAATACATTTATTTATTAAATCGATTGATGTTTCTATTATCTAATCTAGGTAGAATAACAATATCAGTGGCGTAACTACGACAAAATGACGGAAAGGGGCCCCCGGTCAGAGGAGAATGTCCACTCTCAACTTTTTTTAAATCTTACTATGTATATGTAACGTGACACATAAGTTTAAAAAGAAGCACGGGGCCCATCCGATGAATTTTGCCACGGCTTCAACGGGTACCTATAGCTACGCAACTGAACAATATCTAACATTAACAGGCCATAGCTTAAATATTGACACAACAATGCTAATGGGAATTCTATGTATGCGTTTATTTACCTTTACATATCGAACGAACTAATCTGTTTGTCCTGTATCTAAATCAAGTTTCTTGATAGATAATAATGACGTAGAGTCCTGGGGGTGTGGGTAGAGCCACCCTCTTTTAGGGGGACGGCGAAATACACAATCAATAGTCCCACATATTATCTTTTATTTACTTATCATCATGGAAGGAGAAAACTTAGTCATAGTAATGTGCTAATGTTGATCAGTTTATTCTATATGTGTGGTATATGGTACGATACGTACGTTAATAAATCACAATCCTCAATAACAAATTGATGAAGTTAAACACATCTTTAGGTAGGTATGAAGAAGATGTAGTGACTAAGGTTGTGAAAGGTATGCTTAGACGGTTTGGTCGTGTTGGGAGGATGAATGAAAGACGATTAACGAAAAGAATATATAGAGGAAGTATAAATGGAAATGTAGACAGGGGAAGGCCAAGAAAGACCTTCCATAACCGAATAGGTAACATTTTAAAGAAGGGTTAAATCAAAAGTACCCTTAATCGACGAGCATGCATGAAGAGATTGATGGATGTGAAAGAAGCGAAAGTGGTGTGCCAGGATCGTAGCGCATTGCAGGAAACGATCTTTGCCTACCCCTCTGGGAAAAAGGCGTGATTTTATGTATGTAGAGGCTTGTATGTTTAGGTTAGGTACATACCTACAGAAGTGTTTAAAACACGTTACAGTAGTCATGTTTAAATAAATACAATTGTTGGATGAACATCAATAACTACTGTATCACGATATTGTTCTCAATATTGCATGTTCAAGATAACATTAACATTGATAGATAAACAAGATGGATCTTATTAAGTATTTACACGACTCCCTTACAAATATGCTTACTATTATCTTTGTGGGTGTTATATTATTGTCCAATGATATTTACCTAAGTAATGTAGCATCTGTGTATTCCTGCTGTCTTAATGTATTGTACAAGTACATACATTTCATTTATACTAATTTAAATTGCTGGCCAAATATTCTTTAAGCTAAGCCGAATTTTAGAAGCTTCACTAACACAAATGAGGGTGTTCGCGTATAAGAACTTCACTAGATGGCAATACGTAGGCGTGAGGTCCAACTGCAGCGTGATTGGTTATTTTTGACGTGACATTGACAGACATGTCAATATTCACCAATCACGAAGCAGTTAGACCTCACGCCTACGTATTGCCATCTAGTGAAGTTCTTATACGCGAACACCCTCATTGCTTGACTCCGCTATGGTCTATGGCTTGTCTTATATAGGTCTATGTCCTAAGCCACTACAACATCCTTTTTTACAATGTGTCGAAACATTCATTTGTCACTGTCTTTCGATCTGGTAAAGAAATATCTTTATCAGAACAAAAGCGACGGATCAATAGATTTCCGAATCCGACCGTCAGAAAATCGCTGTGAATAAAAGCTGGTATAACTTATGGGAATCCAACAGGAAAACACGGCGGATGCCCCCCGGCTATGACGAGGAGAAGCTGTGGAGCACCAAGTATCTGTACGACAGCGCGTTCCACCCAGACACGGGCGAGAAGATGCTCGCCATCGGCCGCATGGCCGCGCAGGCGCCGATGAACACCATCATCACTGGCTGTGAGTACCGACCTACACCGTCAACGAGCTCCAAGTACCAGTGGCGTAACTACAGGGTGGCAAGTCGGCAAAATGCCACGGGCCCCCAACCGGTAGGGGGCCCCAGCCGAAAGGGGTCCCCGGTCATAGGAGAATCTCATCTGCCAACCCACATACACATTAAGATAAAAAAAAAGAACGGGGGGTGCACGGGGCCCCAACCGATGAATTTTGCCACGGACTTCAACGGGTATAGTTACGCCACTGCCAAGTACATTTACGCCCACTGCCCATTGGCGATTAATCAGGTAGGTACATCAGATTCAGGCCATATTATAGTCAAGATGGCGATTTTCAGTTGGGCCCTAGTTTACCTAAATGTGTTATTCTAATTTTGAGCCAAGTTGCTTTTGAGGACTTTTCTTAAGAATACCAGAGACATTACTATGTCTCATTAGATTGTACTCAATTTACCTATACATTTCGCTGAAATTGCAAACACAGCCAGTTATAAAAGAAATACTATTCATCACGCCAATATTATGTCCTTGGTGGGAATCTAATTTACGATTATGGTAAAAAAGCGCAATCGATCCAGTCAATTGGTAATCTTGAATGATTTATTCTGGTAATTTAAACTTAATACCTAATCTGACTCCTGCGATTACCTAAGTAGGAAACAAGTATTAGGTATAGTTACACATTCAGATATAAAGATACATACTTCGCATGTTTTGGAGTTGCTTTCCCGCTGTGTTCAAGGGTTCTACATCACTCGTTGTTGTACCTACAGTCGGTAGTATGTTTGAACACCTGTATTGATACTAATGTGAGTGAACATCTACAAACTACGTAGTTGTCTACAGACCTCAAAGGTCAATGACATGAAAAAAAACTGACATTGAAATAAAATGAAAGTACATATTTTGTAGGTAGATTAGGGGTCGGCAAACAGATCGAAGATCTGAGTGGCGAAGATCTTAAGGTCATCCTACTGTAGGTACAGATCACATTGTAGTGCACAAATGGACTGGAAAACACAAGTGCACTGTTCCCTTATCACTGATCAAGCGCACTACCACCGGTATAACATGCTTTCCGAGGCATGGGTCCATTCAATTCATCCTTCTTTCTGACTCCGGACCGAGTCATTTCTTAACAGGAAAACTCACACAAACCTTGTCCGGGACTCGAACCCAATAGGAGGGAGAAACCCTTCTCAGTGTTCACGCTGCACTTAAGCACCTGCACCTAGAATCCGGCGCTGGATACTAGAAGGGCTCCCTGGCATAAAATTAGCGACTATTTTCCATCTATGGTTTGGAGAATATAGAAAGGGCCGGATGCACAGATAAATTCGCCTAAGCAGAAAACGGCGCTACTCGCCACCAATAAACTAACGATAACAAGCCAGTAAAAAGTAGAGAGAGTGCAGAAAAAAAAAAAATTACTACGCAGCCTGTCATACCGCTTCAGACCTCCCAGGAACGTAAAAACCTACCATGAGAAACTCAAGCATTTTAGGTTGGATTCTCTTTCTGTGCGGCGAACCCTCACAGACATGTCTTGCTTGCACAAACTATTGAACAACCATATCGATAGCCCTAAGTTGCTCAATAAACTAAATTTTAATATTCCGACTCATTTACCGCGACACCCGTGCGGTTTGTTCAAAAACAAACGGTATAGGACTAATTTAGGCCGTAGCTCGCCCGTGTTTCGATTGTCTCGTCTGTATAATGATTTAACTAAAAAATTACCTGAATTGGACATAAACTTTCAAAGCCTCGCTAAATTTATACATATTTTAAGGTTAAACGTACCTCAGCTAGTAATGTAATACTATTTCGTAAGCCCTTCTTATTCATACCTATCCTATTATTATTCAAAATTGTATTTCTTGTTATTTCATTTTTTATTCCAGCAACAATATTTTTGTATTTGTATTTTTCACTTATGCAGGATGTGGTTATCTTTAATTATAAGTGCAGTTAAGACGTTAATTCTATCTCATTGTATAATAAATATGTAATGCTGTAACTTATGTTGATAATCCAATAAATAAATAAATAAATAAATAAATAAAAATAGTGTAGGTATGTGTTGTGTAACATGAACACTTTAAATCCACCAGGCATGATAACGTTCTACCGGACGACGGCGGCTACGGTTTTCTGGCAGTGGGTGAATCAGACATTCAACGCCGTCGTGAACTACACCAACCGGTCCGGGGATGCCCCGATGCCGCAATCGTGAGTACATACATGCAGCCTTTTTTTCTTCATATCTGACATACGTTGATGGCTTGGAGCAGCCATCAGGGCCGTCTTTACCAGGGGGTGCAAGGATTGCGGTGCACCCGGGCGCAAGATTGTATACTTTTTGTTGATGTAGTTTTTGGGAATATCATTTTACAATGTATGGGATGAGACCCCATGGTTTGTAGTAGCCTCGTCATCATTACCGGACTTGCGGGGGAGCGGATGGCTCTCACGCTATGAACTTCATCCCTATTGTCTGATGTTCCAGGCAACTGCTGGCTTCGTACTGTGCGGCGTGTGGGGGAGCGCTCGGCACCGCTCTCTACCTCAACAGTATAGTGAAGGTAAGTTAGAATAGAGGTTTGGAACTAAACCTCTTTTCTGCCACGTGTTATTAAGGCATGGAATGCCCTTCCAGCTCATGTTTTTCCTCCCTTCTTTGATCGCGGGCTCTTCAGGCGGGGCTTGAAACGACATTTAAACAGGCCTTCAGGGTGAGTGCGACAGGCTCAATATGATCTAATGTGCCAGTCGACCTCATATTTGGATTAAAATCATATTTGGATCCTAATATCGCGTGTAGACCCATAAAGACATATTTTAGTGTAATGGAACGCGAAAGTCTAAAATCATACTCATATTTGGATCTCTTTACCGCTTACCATCAGGTGGAGTGAGGTCATCTTGTTAGCCTATTATAAAAAAAAACAATACCAGAAATAGTCGCCTTTTTTCCCGTCAAGGATTTGAACCCACTACCTCTTGGAACTCGCGTCCGTAACGTGCCAAGATTTCTTGTCTGCGTAAGCTTTGATAACATAGCTTCAAGTCCATTCTAGCTAAGATATCAACGCTAAGTACCTGTTCATACTAGCGATTTCACAGCAAGGCGATATCGCAGCGATCGCGCACATGAACGCTGCGAACTCACTGCAATATCGCCGCGATAAAATATTCGATGCGAGCTCGCTGCAAGCGCGCTGCGATATCGCGGCGGTTACGCCTCATCCAACCTCCCCTTAGCACATGCGCCGCATTCTACAGCGCAGGTTCGTTCTGATGGGAATAAAGAAAAAATTGAGATTTGAATTCAAAATGAGCACGCGGTGAATCGCAGCGAGATCGCTGCGTGAACGCGGCGAACTCGCGCCGTTTTTTTATCGTAGCGATATCGCCTCGCCGTGAAATCGCCCAAAAATTGCGCTATTCTGAACACGCTGTGACACAGACAAGTCATGAAGAATCGCCTGCAATATCTATTCCTTCTTGTAAAGTCAAGGATAGTTTTACGGTGACTCGTCGAACTGAATAAGAAAGTCAAACTGTCACTGATATAAACTTCGATGGTTGTGTACCAATCTTAAAAGTTACGAACTTAGATACTTTAAGATTAGCCTTTTATCCGTAAAATCATGATGGAGTCATGATGAATGGAATAAGAATGATCACTCTAAGAATGAACGATCATTATTCTCTTCACTCTTTATCTGCGAGATGACGAACATTACATATGTCATTACTTAATAGTATTGTTGTTGTGTAGTAACAACAAGGCAAGTATAGTACTATCGACCCACGATGCGATAGAAACGAACGTAATCGTAATTGATAAAAAAGTGTTTACTTAATTAGAATAACACGCGTGTAATCTTTGAATCAAATTAACATTACAAATAGTGTAAGGTCACTGAACGTTACCGTTGATAACAATTTTATCAAATACGGAGTAACCTATTTGCCTTGCCTTAAAGTTAACGGTCGTAATAGTACACGAGAATCTAATTTACAACTAAGTTTCCCTATTTAAAATTTTACAATGTGTGACTAATTGTAGTATTAAAGTTTAGGCATAATAATGATGTCTTTATGTATGAATCCCTCTGGGCACATTTATGTTTATATAATAGCTTATGTGTTGTATTCTGATATTTTCACTATATTATTGTAAAGCTTCATCATAATCCGTTCAATACTTTTTTGCACACATCCAAACCTACAAACTTTCGCTTTTGTAATATTATTACTAGGATTTGAATAGGGGATACCAGTTACAAATATCTGACCGGTGGTTGGTGAAGGGTGTACGGGTAACCGACCCCGGCTCCTCGAGCTACTATCGACTCAGTCCAAATCATCCGAGGCGATAGTATCCTTCCTCTCCTTTTCCTTCCCCCGTCATTATCCTTGCTACTCGTGGGAACGCAACGACCTTGTTAAAACAATGCACAAGGCAGAATGGCGAGGACGTGGTCCACAACCAGTCACGACACGTTTCCCACAAAGGTGAAAAGTGGATCGCTGGAAGTGATCTCTGCCTACCCGTCTGGGAAAAAGGCGTGATTTTATGTATGTACGAGTATGTGAGTATCGAAAATAGTAACATCAATCATGCCTGTCAATCGTAAATTATAAGTCCTTAAAATTATGCTCGATTTCCAATAAAATTTATCAATGGGTCAAGATAGAACACTGTACTATCTTAGTGTAGGTACCTAATGTCGCTGTAAATAACTGAAGTATACCGCGAATCAAGCACGCATCTTTAAAACTACCCTCTTCCGAATCAGCATTAGATGCGTGGTTCAATCGAAATGTATATCTAGCACTTATATGTCAAAACTAATTGCTATTCTTATGACGTAATAACACTCAAGGTTACCGTATCTAGACTGGAACGTATTTCCCGATCAAAACAACACTAGGTACTTCCACCTACATGCTACTAATTTTCCTGAAAGTGCGTCATGATAAAAAAGTGACATTCTCACTTTATCATAATCATGTTTTTCGTGTAGTGCCCGAAGCTATGAGGGCGACCACCTTATAATGTAATTGCTTATCTGGGGGGACAGGCAGTGCCCCCGCCAAGTCGGGCGCGAAGCAAACACTGCCGTACCATCATTTACTGGAACCATTTCGCCGCATTTTCAGGCCTCTATTTGAAAACCTTTGGATAAGACCAGAACGCAGAAATTTTCATCATCCAGTTAGCTATGATAACGTACTTAAAGTCCCTTAAGTACCCTTCAACGGCCAAGTCACACAACACTAACTATAATAATGAAGAAATCGCAGTAAGGAACCTTAAACTTGGCACGATTTTGTCTATATTTCATTACTTTTTAGAGATGAGCAAGCAGCTCCGTCGAGATTTGGCTAGTTTTTTTACAGAATGTTTTTGGTGGGATCGACTCTACTATGATACTTTTTATAGTTATTATTAAATAACCAACACAAACCTATACTTGCTTCACTTAAATTTGTTCTTGAACACTCTCTGACTTGTCACAAAGTTAGAAATAAAACAACTACTTATATTAATAAGTTTTTAAAGGAGTCATCCAAAATCTTTATTTTGTTGCATCATCAGTATAAACAAAACAGCACAACAGCAAACAGATGAAGTTAGCCTGACAAACACATTAGAGTACAATCACAGTGATTATTATAAATTAAGTGTCGTCATAACTAAATATTTAAGCTCTCGCACAATCACCGTATATCAATATGCTTAGCTTAAAATTGCTTTAGCAAATAGTCTGGGGAGATACGATTGTCAGCGAATGTAAAGTCACGATGTTTTCAAATCGCACCGACACTGCGTTTATAAATATCATTGCTTTCATACAATCGTCTGTTTAGCGGGTCAATTGATCATCAATCACGGATGTTGCATCGATACGTTGCGAATATTATGCCATAACTTTTGTTTTATGTAGTTTTTAAATATGGTGTTGATGATAAGATCGGTTGAAACTGAAAAGTCAATTTAGCGTTGAAGATCTTAAAAGTAAATGAAAATTCTAGAGATTGTAACCTATGTGTTTTCGCATTTTAAGTCACTAGCGGCATTTATATTTCTATCTAATAAGATAACTTAAAAGTAAAAATTAAATAAAAAGCTGTAATGTGTAGATCTCGAGACAAGCTGAAACTATTTCGCTAATTCTTTTTTTTTTGCGTTCATTCCTCTCAAGTTAATGCTGAAAAAATATAAGGAAATTTCGTTGAACGTTGTACTTTAGAGTATTGGTGGTATGACGTGCGCCGGGTGCATAAGTGTAAGATAAAAAATAGTTCCGGCATTTTGCAGCTTGTTCAATGCAAATCAGAACAAGCAAGCCATTTATTTACTACTCATTATAATAACACTCGTGACGTAGGCGCTAAACCTTGGTGCTAATACGCACTCAATCATCTGATAAAATAACACAGATAGACAAACAGACCGACACACCTCCTCCGTGACGCGGTGTTGACAAAGCTCGAAATACCTGAAGTGATAACGACGGCAGATTGAAAGATAAACGAACGCCGTAATCACTTATTTACTTTGACGTGATTTCGGGGGAAATGTACCTATGTAACTTGGTTATTGCCAAGGACGTAATTGGAGTTCAATTCGATATTAAATTTGAATTACTTACTAAGGTTTTTGATTGTGTTTTCAAAGAAGAACCCACTAGAAGATATGTAGGGGATTTCCGGTTATACTTAAAATAACTTTTAGATCCGAAGTTTGTTGCCGGTTAAGGATACAGGAATGTTATCGAGTGGGAAGCATGCGAATCTGTAATATAACAATTCATAAAGTAATTTATTCTTAAAAGCATTTAACATTCACTTACAAATCGTCATTAAAGGTACAAGCAATAATATGAGTAAATAATTCTATCACCGTTTTGGATTAGGTACTGATTATTCCCGCGAAGACTCCGCGGATTCTACCGATCTTCCGACTCTGAAGGACAGAATCGGAAGATCGGTAGAATCGGCAATAAGTACCTTAAAGTATAAATTCGCATGCTGACCACACGCGACAGCCACAGACACTTCCATTTATAGTATAAAAGTAAATCATAATGAGGTAATTTGTTGTTTCAGAAAATGAAGTCGCCAGTTTACGCGCGCTTCGTGCCCTTCGCCGCCGTCTGCGGCGCGAACTTCATCAACATCCCCATGATGAGGAGCGGGTGAGTCACCCACCAACCCCTACTATATGGGTATCAAATAATAATATGTCCTTTCGCTCTGGACTATATTTGTACCAAATTTTATTTAAATCGGTTCAGTACTCTATGCGTGATTGCGTAACAGAGTTACTTTCGCATTTATAATAAAATAAGTAAAGATAAAATTTTAAAAAATCGCATTTGGATGCGCATCGGTCACATTCATGACCCCGCGCCTAAACGGGGACTTGAACCACCGGACCTTCCGATATCGCGTCGGATGCTCTAACCTCTGAGCTATCCAGGCATTACGTCACTAATGCTAATTTTTCCATCACATTTTACCCGTTAGGCATGTGTGGCGCCCACCACCGGTAGTGGTCAAACACTATCGGTGATATTTCTTTACAGAAATGTTTTTCAAATTAAATTGACATCGCTTTAATAGCATTAAAAACAACAAATAAAAATAGTAAAGATTATTTATTAATTCTATTGTAGGGAGTTGTTGAACGGCACTCCGGTGTTCACGGCGGACGGGCAGCGCGTGGGCGACTCCAAGACTGCGGCCATGCGCGGCATCGCGCTCGTCTGCATCTCGCGCGTCATCATGGCGCTGCCCGGCATGAGTGAGTACCACTGCTGTAACATCATCATTTTCATCGTTTTTTTTTTCGGAAGGTTTTTTATTTTTTTTTCACCGGGCTGGCGGGGCAGCGGAAGGCACACACCCCTAGAATTTTTTTCGGAAGGACTTACTCGTAGCTGTTGTTAGCCTTACAGTTCAGACGGCTTTTACACTTCACCGGGTGAATGTAATTTCTGAGCATAGTGGGTTCGATTCTCACTCGGGACAAATATTTGTGTGACGAACACCGATGTTCGTGTATTAAGTTGTGTAACTATTAAGTTTGGTTTCCGACGTGGAATCTCTACAGAAGATGCTATATTGGCCTTAACAACTCACATTACATTAAATGTTGATAAAAATAAGAAGTGTTTAACAGTTTTCCTAGATTTGCAAAAGGCTTTTGATACCGTTTCCATACCCACCCTCATGCGCAGATTGGAATCAATAGGTGTTAGGGGCATTCCTTTGGCGTTATTCCATGACTACTTGCGTAATAGGAAACAGAGCGTGAGGGTAGGGGAGTACATCAGTGAACCCACAGCGATAACACACGGAGTGCCCCAGGGAAGCGTGTTGGGACCAACTCTGTTCTTAGTATACATAAATAGTCTTTGCAACCTCAATATACACAATGGAAAAATATTTTCTTATGCAGACGATACAGCAGTGGTTTTCACAGGTTCAACATGGGACGAAGTACATGAGGTTGCTCAGGAAGGTCTTGCTCAAATTGCGCGTTGGTTAAACAACAATCTATTAACTCTAAATGTCTCAAAAACAAACTATATATGTTTTACAAATTATAAAAATTCACAGCCTCATCTAGATTACAAAATAAAAATTCATTCTTGTTACAACATAAATAACCCTAACTGCTCGTGTCAAATAATAAATAAGATAGATGAAACTAAGTATCTGGGGGTAAAGGTGGACCAACGCCTTACATGGCACGGACACATTGATCTACTGTCGGGCAGGATCCGCAAGCTCTCATGGATCTTTAAAACTCTAAGGCGTGTTGCCGAACAAGATTTAATAAAACAAATATATCTGTCGCTAGCCCAGTCAATAGTCAACTATTGCATAACGGTTTGGGGAGGGGCGACTAAATCAAAATTCTTGGAAATAGAGCGCGCGCAAAGATCTCTGCTCAAGGTAACGTTCTGTAAACCATATAGATTCCCAACACATAATCTTTACTCTCAATATGGCTTACTATCAGTGAGGAAGCTATACGTTCTTCAAGCCGTTCTAAAACTTCATAAAAACCTACCTTACAAATATATGAAGCAAACTAAAAGAAGAATTCCAAACGTTGCACCAGTACCCTATGTTAAAACTGTTTATGCTAAGAGACAATTCAATCAAAGATCAACACATATATATGTTACCGGCCAAACCCGATTTCAGGACAAACTAGTTTAGCCTAGGCCAAACTAGTTTGTCCTAAGCCTGTCAGGATAAACCGGTATAGCCTAGTCCAAACTAGTTTGTCCTAAGCCCGTTAGGATAAACCAGTTTAGACTAGGCCAAACTAGTTGATCTTGATATAGATACGCATTATCTAGGATATACTGGCATGGCCTTCTCCATACATTGTAATATGTCAAGAATGTCAAAATAAATAGATTATCCAAATAAAATCCTCCGCAATAGGAAAAATAATAATTTTTATTATACTATAATCTTATTTCTTGTTTCTTATAAAGATAGGATAAACCGGTATGGCCTTCTGTTTACAAAAATTAAATTTAAAAATTGTGATAGCATGAAAATTAAAGGAGTTACAGTCAAAAACATATTTTATTTTTCTCTACTCCGTAACTGAAAATTTCTGCATGTGATTATTTTCAAATATGTGCAATGTGAGAGTACGCAGTATAATACAGAGACCCAAAACTATTGAATTGTGTATAATTAATATACATAACTATCTGTGCCCGCGACTTCGTTCGCGTGGACTATGAGATTTTACATCCAAAAGTTTTTGCCCATTAACTCCCGTTCCCGTGCGAATTTTGCAATATCGCGTTGCAAGTAAACTTAAAAAAAAATTCAGGGTTTCAAGGGTTGAAAGGGGGTTAAAACTTGAAAATTATTATAGAAAATATAAAATATTACTTACTGTATATTTACACACTAATGTATTTCTTTGTGTTTTTTCAATTTAGGGGTTGTTTGCAAGGGTTGTAAGATTTTCAAGGGTTGAAATTATTTTAACCTTTAAGTACACGCGTTGTTTCTGGTAACGTAACATCACGCGTGGGGTCCAGAAGTATCCCCAATATACATTTGCATATATATTCAGATTTTTTTAAAAATTGTTAAAAACCGTTTTAGATTAAAAGAAAATACATTATAATATTTACGAAAAGTATTTATTATTCATGAAACAATCAGTTTTTAGGCAGTAAGGACCATGTTTATCAAATTAACGGTCTCGTACAAAGATTTTTTACGGCACATGTTTAACGTATTAAAATTCAACAAAAGAGTCATCTTCTGACTAACTTAATTTTTTTTTTATAAAATATGAATCAAAAAACAAGTAAATAAGAGAAAATTTCAAAATAAACATTATGGAAAAAAAATAACAATACTTGAAATGTACTACGCTAAATAACGTTATAAATTATTCTTGTGGTGGGCAAGATAAACAATAAATAATTGCAACTGAATGAAACTTGCAAATAGTTTTATTGCAAAACTTACAGACAATACAACTTTTTCTTATTCAGGGTAAGATGCTGAATTATATTCATTATATATTTATTCACGGTCACTTATATCGCCTGACTTCTCCAAAATGTTCTCTTGATGCGTTTCTCCTATACCTTCGCTTTTAGAGCCACTAGAATCCTATAATATTTGTGCAAGTTGATTTTCGGTCATTTGGCGACTCATTCTTTCATTTTTACAACACCAATTCATAAAAATAAATAAATCAAAACATGAACAAAGTGAAAAAACTTACTACGTAACATCACGGGTGGGGTCTGCAGGTATCCCCACATAAGCAAAAATGTAACTTACCTTAACAGAACAGCGACAAAAGTATACATGCCGAAAGCTCTCGGGTTGCACTGAGATTAGCCGAAAACGTGCGATCGTAAGTTGTCAATTACAAAAAATACCATTAAAAAACAGCGCGTGGGGTCTCCCCAGACCCCGCCCGTGACGTTAAAGGTTAATATGAGGTCATTGTGTTAGAAAACACTTCACTACTTCATCACTCACTATTTGATATGTTTAATATCGATTAAAGTTTTTCGATTAAGGTTTTGTTTACACCCTTTAAAAATAATAGGCGCAGTTCAGATCATTTTCACTTTTGAAGTTATGGGGTACATAATTACTCATATGATTATTTCTTTTTATTATTATTTGTTAAAGTATAATTGTTTGTATTATCATTTTTATCCACTAGCGGCCGCCCGCGACTTTGTCCGCGTATTAATGGGTTTAAGTAGCAATGATGTATTAAAATAGCTAGCTACCTCGTTTACCACGTTTAATAAAAATCTATAAACGTCAAAGTTTTCCCATACTAATTTTCACCCCCCACCCCCCCACCCCCCTCCCAACGAATGAAATTAAAAAAAATAGCCCTGGTGTCTCCGGAGTGCCAACTACCTCCATACCAAGTTTTATAAAAATCGACAAACACGTCAAAATTCTCCCATACTAATTTGCACCCCCCGCCCACACTCCGCAATGAACCCCATGGGGATTGAATAAAAAAAAAATAGCGCTGGTGTCTCTCCGGAGTGCCAGCTACCTCTATACCAAGTTTTATAAAAATATACAAACACGTAAAAATTCTCCCATACAATTTTCACCCCCCCCCCCCCCCCCCAATGAACCACATGGGGATTGAATTTTAAAAAAAGTAGCCTATATTATATTCCAGAGTGCCAGCCACCAGCATACCAAATTTCATGAAAATCGGTTCAGAAGTTTGAGGGTGAAAGAGTAACAAACATCCACACATACATCCATACATCCACACATCCATACATCCATACTTACAAACTTTCACGTTTATAATATTAGTAAGGATAATTTTTAACGACATAATAATTGTAATAATTAAGACATTATTGCTTACATAAAAAAAAACATTTATTTCTTGCCAAATATAGTATGATTGCACGAATGAAAACTTAACGACGAATCATTATAAGAAGTAAGAAATAAGATTATAGTATAATAAAGATTATAATTTTTCCAATTACGAAGGATTTTATTTGGATAATCTATTTATTTTGACTTTCTTGACATATTACAATGTCTGGAAAAGGCCATACCAGTTTATCCTAGATAATGCGTATCTATATGAAGATCACCTACTTTGGCCTAGTCTAAACTGGTTTATCCTAACGGGCTTAGGACAAACTAGTTTGGACTAGGCTATACCGGTTTATCCTAACGGGCTTAGGACAAACTAGTTTGGCCTAGGCTAAACTAGTTTGTCCTGAAATCGGGTTTGGCCGGTAACATATATAATACAATAAATAAGATCCTAAATATTTATCCAAAAACATCACAAACATGTAAAAAACTCTTACTTCATTGGCTTTCAAATAAAAATTACGACGACATAGAATCACTCATAACGTAAATTTTAATGGAATATAACATGCACATGCACACACGCGCGCGCGCACACACACACACACACACACACACACACACACACACACACACACACACACACACACACACACACACACACACACACACACACACACACACACACACACACTCACACGCACACTAGCTACAATCACATACAGACACAGTTACCCTCGACACTATATATATAAATATGTAAGTTAGAATTTTAACTAAGTTACTAGAAGTTAAAACACTTTTGTAAAAAAAAAAAAACTTATATTTTATTTTGTTATTCTTAAGCTATGTACCTATTTATGTATCTTTCTTTTGTTATGTAAGAAGGAGCGGGATCTCCTAACACAGGTATTTGTACTTAAAAGGAGATCCCAGCCACTAGTTAAGTATGTATTGTAAAGATACTGAATAAATATTTTTCATTTTTCATTTTCAACTATTAAGTGTTTATTATACCTATATATTTGTCATCTTCGTACCCAGGTGGGCCGAAGCAAGGAAAACATGCTTAGGTCTTCGGGGACTCGCAAGCAAATTATCAAGCCTGCGAATGTGGTTTCACGTCACAATCCATGTGCCACTTAATGTCTTGTCCCGCTTGTCCAGCATCCGGTGCCTCAGACAACGCCATTTGTGTGGCCTAATACTGGGACGAATACATCTGATTTTGCCATCGACTCGAAAAGAAGAAGAAGAAGTATATTTGTGTATCCAGTGTTGATTCTGATATGTGTGTGTGGGCAGCGCTGACGCCGATGCTGACGGCGTACGCGACCCGCCGCGGGCTGTTCTGCCACCGGCCGCTGGCCGTGATCCCGTTCCAGCTGGCGCTGGTGGGGCTCAGCGTGACGTTCGCCACGCCGCTGTGCTGCGCGCTGTTCGAGCAGCGCGCCGCCATACCCGTCGACAGCCTGGAGCCCGACATCAAGGTGAGGGACTCCTCGAATATTAGTCTTTATGGGTCCACACGCGCATGTCGTGGTCAATAAATGTTTTCTTACTTTCTTTCAAATGCTCACTACACCCTGGGTAGGTAGTAAGTAAGTAAGTGTGGCGACAACCGAGAAAGAACTTCGCACATCATCCAACAGATGGCGCTGACATAACATCTCCACAACAATATGTAGTTAGTATGGAACCTACATCTCACTTCAAAGTTATTCGGGCCACTAACTATACACCGTGAAATTTTAGTGGTTGTTTTCCCGCAGTAAAATGATTCTATCTTAGTAGTACAAAAGATGTGTGCAGTTTTTTTTTTGGTAAAATCAATAAATGCCGGTTTTACGAAAGGTTTAACCGAAACTCGAAAGCTCGTTCGAACCGCTTTATGACTTAGGGTGTAGAGCTTCTTTAGCTTTAAGCATCGATTTTATGCGGCAAGCAGTACCTGAATACGTAACATCTACAAAAACAACGAGAGCTTCTCTCGTTTTCGAGTTGGAAAATTATTATGCTGAAAAATCGAAAAAAAATTTTTTTTTTTCGTGGAATAATTTGCATGATTCGATAGTATTACCGAAGGCAAATCGTTCTGCGACGGGAAAACAACCACTCAAATTTCACGGTGTATATATCCGACTAGACCCACACGCGATATGGCCTCGCTGGTGACTGAGCCCGATATCAAGGTGAGAGACTCTTGGAATGCTCTCTACCTACCTAACTGACTTACGATGATGACTTGGAGTAGCGTTGTCATCATCACCGGACTTGCGGGGGAGCGCATGGCCCTCACCCCTAATCTCTACCGACCTTAGGCAGCTACTGAATGAGATTTACAGATGGAACACCTATTCTGTGGATTGACGATCTGCGCGGGACGACTCAAGAGCTGGAAGCGAGTAACCGAGGATAGTGATGGTGGGCTGATGATGATGATGACCTTTTCTCTTGGATCTGGATCTCGGACCCGAGGGACCGGCTCTTTAAGTAGTCATTAGATGGGTTAGGTAGGTAAGACACCTCGATCGAGTAGCTTCACCACCCTAGAGGTGGCTGACTTTGGTAGTTAACTCGAGGTCTCAAACTGAGACGAGGGTCTCTACCACCGTCTCTAGGTACCTCCACTGCCTGCTCGACCTTGTAAAGACGTTCCAATTAAACGTCAACTTCCTCGAGACCTCAAGGTGAGACTGGAGTTCTTGGTCCATCTATAGGTACTTGGGTAGTTAGTTACGTGGTTAAAGACATCCCGTCAAGCCCCAATTGTCTTTAAACGGACTTCAAGGTGAATGTTTCCAGCCACTATCACCACTTCCAGATAACTTGAGCCTTACCCAAGTTTTTTAAGTTTTTACTTGTTTAGTGCTACCTAGGTGAGGCGCAATGCCTCTAGATCGTGGGTTCAAGTCCCCGTTCAGGCCATGAATAAGCGTTTTTTCAAATTTTAATAAACTAGTTTAACTTTAATAAAGGATTTTGATTTCAATAAGGCATTCCGATGTATAAAGTATTTTAATAAATTTCCTTTATTGTTGCAGGCCGCAGCAAACTACAGGTTCCCGAAAGCCAAAGAATTATATTTCAACAAGGGGTTGTAAGGTGACGTATGTAGATTGAATTGAGCTTCGTGCCATAGAGTAAGACTATGCGAAGGGAACTTAGGTCTCCTACACACAAACGATTGACATATTGCATTTTGCAACTAATAAAATCATTCTAATGTGTTAGTTTGATAGTCTTGTAATCTTGATGTATGAGTAAGGCACACTGTTATAGCCAGATGAAACGTAAATTATAGCTTATTTTTACGATAAGCTATAGAACAAAGAAAGTCTGGCTTGGTATGTCATAAATAGAGTATGTCGGGTGGCTTGTTACAACAAATGTTGTAATATGAAAAGGAAAGAGATTATCTTTTAATGGGTCTGGGAAGTATTTCCCAACTCCCAACCCCCCCAAAATAAACCCAGATATGTCGTGAGTGTGTAGGGGCCCTTATATTTTGTTGTTTTGCCGCTACTATTTTTATCTAAGTCGCTATTTTAAGTGTTAGTCTAAAACAATTATAGCAGTTCTCGACAGAATTGATTATTTAGTTAAATTGTTATAGTTATTTAATAATCTGTTGTTATTTTACTTTTTGACTTATGTATATTGATGTTAAGGTTATTTTTTGAAAGTTACTACAATGCATTCCATAATGAATTCTTCCATTCCTTGTTCTATCTATTTATTTAATTTCCCAAGTTTTGTATGACCATTGGTTGGTTGGTGGAGATATTTTTACGCTCAATATTTTTGGTTGTGATAACCCTTTTTATGATCTGATCTAATCTTGACTGCCTTACACGATGTTTTGATAATATCTATATACAAAATATTAATAAAGATCACAATTCCAAAGGCTGTACCTTGAAATCTAAAATTATTTCTAAGATAAGACACGTCCGGCATTTATAAAATATATAATGTTTTTTAAGGTTTTGTCAAAGCGAGCTCTATTTATTGTTTTAGCGGTAACGTGCAACTGCAATAACATTCCAAAGATATTGTTTAATTAGGATATTGAGAGTCTATGTAGCTGTTATATGATAATTGTATTTGTGGACGAATTGGTGTTGATACGTTTTTCAGGCCATCTGTCTACTTAATTCAGAGTTACTCGACAGTGAGCTTCAAGCTTCAAAGCTTAAACAATGCATATGCTTTAATTTTAGAAAACACAACATCAATCCAATTTTAAAAAAAATGTTTACTACCTGTGGAATTTTTTTTTTGTATTAGGGTTTTAAAGCTACAATATTTTGTTAAAGACTGAGTCACAATACACAAATGCAATGCTTGTAGTCAAAATGTATAAATGAAATTGAATTAAAACACATTCCAATGAAATTAAGTAGACAGTGGTTACGTATATTTGTGGGAAACGTAAGTTATAAGTCAATTGTTGTACTTTCTATCGACAATAAGGCACAAAGTGCCGTATACTATGTGAATCTTTAGACACGATTACTTGCTGTTAAACGTGAATGGAATAATGAAGAAAATAAAATGTATGAGTATTTGAATGCGTGTCTCATTACCTTACCTATAAAAACATATTAGGAATATAAATAGAAATAAGGTATGTTGATTCAGTGATACAATAAAGACAATTATTATACAAAAATGATTATATTTCATATTCAAAGTATTAAAATTAATTTATTAATCTTAAATTATTGCGTTGAAATCACGTACATTATTGCTTAACATATGATTTCAAATATTTACAATTGCAAATATAATTTATTCTTATGGCAACGTCTGACAAAGAGTCGACTCTGAAAAGTTTCGTTAAATACATAAAACGCGTAAATAAAAAAATTATAACTTACTTTATGTCGCGGTATCTTTTAGATCGAGATGTTTTGAATACCGTGTGGGCTTGAACTGATAATTTCGTTTATATCCTTTACATACAAAAGCTTGAAAACAGCCTCCAAGTCTTTAACGGAACATTACAGAATTCACCACATTGTCTGTTGCCTAAATAATCTCGACCTTAGTTTTGCGATCATCTGATATCATCATCTGGGGATACCATATATACATAAAGCCATACAAACTTATACAAAGGCAATAATTAAATATACTAATAGAGAGAAGGACGACTTCAAAACAGCAGCCATTTTATAATAAAATAAATTTGAATACAATTATAATCTAATCATCATATATTTTTATTTACAAAAAAATTATTGTGCCGTATCATATGATACATATTAATGATTACAAAATAAAAGGAGCAAAAAAATCAGACTTGATTTAAACTTATTTATAAATCAGCATAGCAATAATTAGTTTGAACTTTATAAATAAATGCTCTATCGACTAATAAAACACATTTTGCGTGTTGTATAGTTTTTCACACGATGGTTATATACAAAACAAGCATTATTATATATTTGTTTTCTTAAACAATACTTAATTCAATAATCAATATTGAGTTGAGCGCTTAAAACAAAAATCAGATCAATCATAGTCTTCTAAAACTCTTGTCAATATAAATTATACAATATATTTATATAGGTTTAAAGTGTTACAATTGACCTAAAAAGTCTGCACCATTTATTTATTTGATAATACTATCAGAGGCGGCCACCAAAATGATTGTGTGTGATTATCTACCAATGGCTTTCAATAGGGAATACGCATGGTTATTTTTTATTGTTTCATTTAAATATTTCATCAAACGGGTATATCAGATACGGGATGGGTAAATCGGTGGCCCCGATCGACACGTGTCGCGCAAATACAGATACCGGCAAACATCTTGACTATTGGGAAAGGCCTTATGCAAAGTATATGGGGCGCAACAAACTAAGGCATTGGCACAAAGGGACCAATTCGTACTTCTGACTGAAGCTGCCCACGCTGTAGGATCATAACTACTGATCTCCATAGTTCTTTCACACTTTATCAAGGAGACTCTCAGGGTACAGCAGGAAGTGCTATCAATAAAATTGTTAGGGAATATCTCCATAGCCTTGAATGTATATGTCAAATGGTTGTACAATCTGCACAATATACCGCTATGGCTGACATGCTTTTTCAGCAACAGTTAAATGACTTGGATGTATGAAGGTTTTGTAATTTTTTACCGTTCATATTGTTATAAAAGTGCGAAAAATTAGAAAACTTACCATAATATTTTTCATGCGTATTCCCTATTGTAGCCACGTCAATTGTCGCTTAGCGGTGGCCCTTTGACCCCATTGCGACCACGAGTGGCGACCACCAGTGGCGTCCACAAGTGGCTACCACGAATGGCTTCCACCAGTGGCTTTCACCAATGCTCCACCAGTGGCGACCACCAATGGCGACTACGAGTTACCCAAATCGGCTCCCAGTGCTACTCGTCGTTGTAGGTGATGTAGGCATTGAGGTAGTCGGCCTGCGCGTCCAGGACCAGTTTGTGAGGCGTCGGATACGCCGCGGCCGCCGCGCCTGCGCCCGCGTCTGAAGAGGAACATTTATAATTATTAAAGTCCTAGTGAATTTCTTTTGAATCCCTCTATCTAATAAAACAAACCTCATCAAAATCCGTTGCGTAGATTTACAGATTTCAGCATACATAGGGACAGACAGACGCGGGAAGCGATTTTGTTTTATGCTATGTAAGCTGACTAACCCTGTATGGGTTAGTCACAATCCGAATTATAGAGACCCGTCTCGGCTTCGCACTGTTGCAATAAAATTCAAACGCCGTTGCGTAGTTTTAAAGATCTGAGCATTTATAGGGACATACAGGTATGTAATTTATTATATATTGAATCTATGAAAACATGGATTGATTGCTAAAATAGTTGTTGAATAATAACAACCGATAGTACTGATGCACCAAATTAGTACCACCACACCACAGTTAGAGGGCGCTCTGTATTTTGTCATTTCAAAATCCTTTATATCTTTTATTATTCTTGAATAATATTACATAATTTTTATTATTGTTTTCAAATGCTGTTACTTTAAAAAAAATTTGGTTACCCAAGATACAAGCTAAGCCTACTTTGGGATCCCATGTTGTACTTGACACTTCTTAGGCAGCAATTAACCCATGTTTAGTTTAAGTACATGTACTGCCTTCAAATGTATACCTAGTCTAAGTAAGATTCAGAAAGTAATAAAGCCTTTTTCATTTATAAGGGAAAATGCCCTTATTGCAGTGGTGGCGGCAAAGAGAAATGGACCTTAACGTCGCAGTAATAAGATTAGGGCTCACCCCTAATCAGCCCTAATCTTAAAACTGCGACGTTAAGGTTCATTTGTTCAAGCCATCCGCTCGCCCGCAAGTCCAGTGATGATGACAAGGCTACTCCAAGCCATCATCGTAAGTCAGTTAGAAAAAAAAACTGCACTTATAAGAGTAATTCACTCACTCTCGAGCTCCTTGCGCCGCTTTCGGTTCTTCTTGTCCCACGGCGCGTAGGGTATCTTCAGATGCACGGTCTGTATGTGCAGCTTGACCGCGCTGCTCTGAGTGAACCGCCGGTTGCAGTGGTGGCATTGGTACCGCTTCTCACCCGTGTGAACCTAAGATAATTAAAAGGATAATAGTGCAATCCTTACTTCCTTCATCATCATCATCATCATCAGCCCATACTTGTCCACTGCTGGACATAGGCCTCTCCAAATGCACGCCACTTCTCTCTCTCCGCGGCCACTCGCATCCAGCTCCTACCAGCCGTCCTGCGCAGATCGTCACACCACCTGGCCTGCGGGCGTCCTACACTACGTTTGCCGAGACGCGGTATCTTACTATATCTTACTTCCTTACTATATTAATATTATAAATCCGAAAGTAACTGTCTGTCTGTCTGTCTGTTACGCTTTCACGCATAGAGTACTGGACCGATTTAAATGAAATTTGGTACAGATATAGTCCAGAGCCTAGGAAAGGTTATAGGCTACTTTTTAACCGACTGCGTTATAAGGAAGCAATGTTTTACCCGTTAAATGTCTCTACGCGGACGAAGTCGCGGGCGGAAAGCTAGTCAATCATTAAATGAATGAATCAGTCTATGTATTCAGTAAAGTATCTTGTGGCTGATGATGATGAATGTAGAATAATCCGCGTTTCCGACAGTCCATTTCTCTCGACAGTTAGGCCGTTACAGGAAAGTGACCCAAAAAAAAAGAGGTGCAAACTTTCTTCAGCGTTACGGAACTCTAAAAAGCGCTTATACATACATGCATACATAAAATCACGCCTTTTTCCCAAAGGGGTAGGCAGAGATCACTTCCAGCGATCCACTTTTCACCTCTGTGGGAAACGTGACGTGACGGGTTGTGGACCACGTCGCCGCCATTCTGCCTTGTGCATTGTTTTAACAAGGTCATTGCGTTCCCACGAGTAGCAAGGATATATGACGGGGGAAGGAAAAGGGGAGGAAGGATACTATCGCCTCGGATGACTTGGACTGAGTCGATAGTAGCTCGAGGAGCCGGGGTCGCTTACCCGTATACCGTTCACCAACCACCGGACAGATAGTTGTGACTGGTATCCCCTGACTTAAAAAAGCGCTTATACTCACAACGATGTGCCGGTCGCGGTTGCTGGGCATGCTGAAGCGGCGGTCGCAGTGCGGACATTGGTACGGCTTCTCGTTGGTGTGCGTGCGCATGTGCACTATCAGGTTCGCGTATTGCTGCGGATAAGAAAAAAAAAATCTAAAAATTTTATTTGTTAACAAACCTTATCATGTACAATATTTGTGGTGACATACCTATTAAGTAAATATATACCTGTATCAGGCAGTCACCGCCCATTCTGACAGTTTTAATGAAAGGCTAGCGTAACAAGTAGTTTAAAAAGAATATAAAGTAAATGATTTGTTTTTAATATCTCTCTCATTGCTCGAGTGTGTGTGCTGGTTGTGATTGTGTGTGTCTATTTGTGTGTGTATGTGTTTGGATGTGTGTGTGTGAGTACGTATGCAATTGTGTGAGCGCTGTCATGTTTGTCTATCAGGGAATCAGGTCTGTATATGTAAAAGACCAATACTTACTAAGCACAAATAAAGTAAACAAAAATTTGAGCAGATATCTATATTACACAACAACACATACATTGATCGAATCCCGTGCCAGAGTACTTGTAAAAAAAATTACGTGTGCTGTCTTCGCGATATGTTACTAACGAATAACGAATAATAACGAATTTCACTCCAGGAGACCCGGGGTGCTTGTCCCGGGCAGAAGTGGCGCCCTCATGAAACTTGCCGCCCGGGCAACTGATAATAATCTCGTAAGGTTCTTTCGCAGCACAGAAAGCAGATGGTAGATTCGCACTGCATCATGTATTTGGCGGTAAGTGCTTGTAATAGACAATAAAATATAATAGAGGAAGATCCCAGAGCTGCCAGACGTCACTTATTTTCTAATGGACAAAATATATACGATTGAGTAGTAGTGGTGTGTACTATCATCATATGACTAGTTGCTACCTTGACCGCCGCCGCTTGAAGGTAAAACCGCCGACCGCATGTGTCTGGGAGTAATGAATCCTGATTTTTAATGATATTGTGTGAAATATGTTAAAATCAGCCATCAGAATTGTTTCTATGTACCTTGATTAATTGATATCTGAAAAATGGCCGTCTGGTCAAGGTAGCAACTAGTCATATGATGATAGTATACCTCACCACTACTCATTCGTATATATTTTGTCCATTAGAAAATAAGTGACGTCTGGCAGCTCTGGGATATTGGACCATAAGGGTTTTTTACTATATTTCTGACTTACCTTGGTGGTGTGTCCGCACACGTCGCACATGTAGCGCTTGAGGAAGTCGGTCCCGGGGTGCTCGCTCTCGTAGTGCTTGCGCGCTTGCACGTCATTCACCAGGTACTTGCCGCACTGCAACATAACAAATAAATCTTTACTGATATAGTAAATCTTCTTCCTATCGTGTGGTTGATGAATAACCTGTGGGGCTACCATGAGTTTAAAACTTACGCGCTCGATATCGCCTACGTAAATATGTCTATGAAAAACTTGTACAGCGCCGCCTGGTGGTTACGCGAAGAACTAAAATCGGCCGTATGAAAAAAACAACTCGATAGGTTTTTAACGTACGTAAGTTTACGATAGCCAACTCATGGTAGGCCCTCTGGTGTCTAGAGTTTAAGCCGCCCGTAGGCCTCTGACATGGCTTCACACACCGTAGAAAAATCTCTCAGGTGTGCTGGTTTCCTCACGATGTTTTCTTTCACCGTTAAAGCGTCGAGTGATGGTACATATGAATTTCAAATTTGAAAAACACATTGGTACCTGGCGGGGTTTGAACTGGCGACCACTCGCATGGCTAGCAACGACCTTAACCACTCGGCCATCGACGCATTTTATATAGTAAATAAAAAAAATGCGAATGTAACTCTGTGTGTATGTCGTGCTTTCACGTCAATACTACTAAAACAATTGGAGCCATCCGCATGATGACTTTCAGTTTTTGAACTGATGATTGTCTCTATATTTTAGTAGCCAAGGACGTTAATCTATACTAATATTATAAAGCTGAAAAGTTTGTTTGTTTGAACACGCTACTCTCAAAAACTAATGATACGAATTGAAAAAAACTTTCTGTATCGGATACCTACACCGTTTATCGAGGAAGGCTTTAGGCTATATAACATCACGGTGAAACCAATAGGAGCAAAGAAACAATGGAAAATATGCAAAAAACAGGGGGCACACAGACGAAGTCGCTGGCACGACTAGTTTTACATATAAAAAAAAAACAGAAATTTCAATAAATCCACCGGTTTCTAGTGTTAGCGTGAAAATCCACATCCCTATTCGACGACTGATCATGCGCATCCCTAGTGCGATGACATTGACACTTCGCTATTCCCTCGCTGTAGCTCTATAATGCGTCTCTGTACTGTACTACTGTTTTATTCATTAAATCCTATCAAAACTATACCGGAGCCGTTCTTAGAAGACTGATTTGACACTTTTTATTTTATATTTTGCATTTATCCTTGTTAAGAGGAACATATTTAGCGAATCATAAAGAACAACTTTTAAAAATAAAACGTTATTTCAAAATGTCAAATGCACCTAATTATCTAATTATTTGTCTTTTATTACCTAAAATAATTGAATTATAAAAAGAAAACGAAAAATTTCCACTCTGTATTAGGCTTTTACAAGGTTACGCCGTTTGACACGTTTTCATAGTGACGTAGTGGGTAATACTCACCAGGTATTTTTTAAAAATAGGATGAAGGATTTAATAAGTATTGTATTTTAAAAATAAATATATTTATAAATAAGGAACTTAAATTCAATCTTTTGGATGTGAATTAATGTTTTTAATAAAAATTTGTTATAATTAGACCTTGCTTGGTAATAAAGTGGAAATAACTGTTACTTATATACTTCGGCAATTTTACCGTTGTCCCTCACTAGTGCAGTCAGTCTGACATGTAGCAAATCGGCCAACTTAGAGCGGCGCTGGTATAAATACCGTGTTTAACACTAGTTACCTCTACACAGCTGCTGGAGGTGGCGGCGCCGTTGTTCACGATCTCGGTGGAGCTGTGGTACTTGCGGCGCCGCCCGCCCGCCGGCTCGCGGAAGTGGTTCGCGCGACCAGAACTAGAATCAACAACGCCGTTCAACTACCGACCGTGAAACAGACTAACTAATTTTAGAAAACTGAAACTGTCCGGGATATTTACCATGTTGTTTTGTTTTAATGAGCTCACCCGTGATCATGGCGCTTGCAACAGTGCCGAAATATCGGGAGCTCATTAAAACAAAACAACATGGTAAATATCCCGGACAGTTTCAGTTTTCTAAAATTAGTTAGTCTGTTTCACGGTCGGTGACATGACACCATGACAGTTTAAAATTATATATTTAACTAATTTTAGACTTAATATTAGTCTTTATGGGTTTACACGCGATATTAGGAGTAGCAATTACATAGCTACTACTTACCTACTGCCCAACGAACCCGGATACAGTGAGTGTTGTGTGTCAGACAAATGTGGGTAGCTGTACAAATGACATTAGTGCTGTTTCAGGGGTAGATTTAAAAATTCACAACCGCAGTGGCAGACTGATTGGTGTAGCCCAGTCGAAACGTGGGGCAGTAAGTAGCTATGTAATCGCTTATCCTAATAACGCGTGTTAGACCTATAAAGACTAATATTTAGTAAAATGGAACGCGAAAGTCTAAAATCTTACAGTCTTGTGATGTCGTTTAATATTAATATTATTCACCGTGAAATTTTAGTGGGTGTGTATGTATGGGTGTGTGTGTGTGCGTAAATGTGAATGTGTGTGTGTGTGTGTGTGTGTGTGTGTGTGTGTGTGTGTGTGTGTGTGTGTGAGCGTGTGTGTGAGTGTGTGTGTGTGAGCCTCACATGTTGCTGAGCGCGTGCTTGTTGGAGCTGCCGAGGTGCACGTCGTAGGCGTCCTGTCCCACGAACTGCACGCCGCACTCCGCGCAGTGGAAGCGCCCGGACGGGTCCGACGGGGCCGCCGCCGCCGCCTCCACTTCCTGACGCACACATCAATAAATAAATAAATATTACACAACATCACATTGATCTGATTCCGTGGTAAGTAGCTTAAGCACTTGTGTTACGGAAATCAGGATCAACAGTGGATACACAAATAATCTTAAATATATTTAATAAAACACCCAGACACGGAACAAACACCGATGTTCGTCACACAAATATTTGTCCCGAGTGGGAATCGAACCCACGACTCTTGGAACCGTAGGTTTTGAACCTGAGTCACTAACCACTGTTTCACCGAGCCAGTCAATAAATACAACATTCATCATTGAGTTAAGCCACAGGTGGCGCCATCTACTATTAGTTTTATTCTACTACAGGTAATATGCGGGAATAATTCGACGGCCTCAATACCTAGCTGCTGGTCTGGTGTGATAGTAATGCTGCATTTTCAAACGTGCATTACTAATTGCATTCAGTCAGGGGATACCAGTCACAACTATCTGTCCGATGGTTGGTGAACGGTATACGGGTAAGCGACCCCGGCTCCTCGAGCTACTATCGACTCAGTCCAAATCATCCGGGCCGAAAGTATCCTTCCTCCCCTTTTCCTTCCCCCGTCATATATCCTTGCTACTCGTATTATTCTAAAGTTACATGTGTCACTGGAAACATTCAAAGATGCGAACAAAACAAATCGGTAAGTATTTTTGGTCATCTTGATCACTCGTACTCGAGACGGCAATCCGACATGACCGATAAGAGATCGGGCGCAGTACCACCGGCTTAACGTACTTTCCGAGGCACGGGCGTTCAACCGCCAAACTCGGGCTGAGTAATTTCATTACAGAAAAACTCACACAAATTTTGTCCGACTCCGGACTCGAACCGGGGACCTTTCGGTCCTCAAGCCTTGCGTAAGGACGCAGGGCTTGCTTACCAATAGACCAACGAAGCAGTTTGTGTTATACTATGTAGTGTAGCACTGACCTCCTTGGTGTGGGATATCTGCTTGTGGCAGTAGAGGCCGGTTTCGCTGACGAAGCTATGGCCGCATATGTTGCAGATGTGATTGGACGGGTGCTTCATACGAATATGGGTTAGATGCGTCGATATTTTACTGGAATAACAGACATAATAATGGCCATTATATTTCCAATCAACAAGAGAATCTTATACGATCTCTCGTATAAGTTTCTCTCGTTACTAGGTGTGCCTCTTGGCATTGGCATCCATACAACAACACAATTACATTTAAAAGCACAATTTCACATAACATTTTGAAAATAAAAAGCGTCCAAGTGCGAGTCGGACGGAGTGCACAAAGGGTACCGTACCATTATTTTCAATTACAAAATTAAGAAAATAATGTTGTTTGGAATTGAATATCTGTTTTATTTCAATAGTAGGTAATACTGTGTAAATCCACTTTGAAAATTTCATCACTTTTATGTCCACTGCTATGTCCATTCTTTAGATACAGCCTGGTAATAGACCAACGGAGGGACGTACCGACAGACGGACGGACGGACGGACAGTAAAGTCCTAAGACTTCGCCAAAAAACACTTCGCCTTGGGGTACGAAACCCATAAAATTATATTTCGCGCTTACACGCAAAATACTGCTGAACCGATGATGATGATGATGATGATGATGATGATGATGATGATGATGATCTCCACAGAGCATTTAAGACAGCCTATAACTATAACGTTCTAAACTAGTATCATAAAGTTCAACTTACGAAAACTGTTTATCGCAGTGAGGACACTGATACGTGACATTCCTATGCCATTTGTAATGTGTGTGCGCTTGACTCCTGTAAACAAATATTTAAAATGTTAAGAAAGTTGACTTTTGAAAGGTTAATTTCAATTGTATATAAAACCATGAATCAGATCTCATTGCCACATTAATCGGTTGTATCTCATCTGTTTCTTAGTGGATTACGCTGTCGTAACTGATCTCTGACTAGTAGTATTACAATACAATAATATTTTACACATGCATTTATTTATTTCCTATAGTAATACTCACTTGTTGAAACAGACATAGTCACATTCCCGACAGGAAAATTTGGTCAAATGTGTAATATTCATATGCTTGTACATTTTGCGTGAATCCCTGAAGTACAATTTACACATATCACATTGCAACGGCCCTGAAATCGCCTGGAAAAAGTACAATCATATTGTTAACTAATATAAGAGTGTTTTTAACAGACATGCTGAATATAAAATTTTGATCAATTTTGGACCTTATGTCAAATGAGAAAGGTCCTGATTTTGGTAATAAGAGGGAATATAAATCCCTCTGCCTGGTGAAGGGTTAAGAGCTGTTATGTTTTTTTTTTCAGGAGGACTTAGCTGTTGGTCTTAGATTGTTGTTGGGCTTTTGCAGCTTCATCGGACTGGCGGAGGAATGGAAGGCTCGTTGATCAGACGATCCGGTGTTTTCAACGTTGGCTTAAGGCCTGTGCGTTATTATAGAAAATTCCACTAACAAAATCGCCAAAATGTTTTCGTTACGTTTCGTTATTACTTAATTCCTAAAGATTGCAAAATAATTGTACATAATTTAGACACTTAACTTTGATATAGAAACCGTTGTGGAAATATACTTACTGGATCATGTTTCCTCATATGTTTACTATATGTATGGTGAACCCTGAACCCTCTAAAGCAAAATTCACACCGATACTTCGCCTCAATATAGTTCTTAGTAGACCTCCTCTCCCGGACCAGCTGATACTGTTCCTCCTGGCTGACTGGAGTGTACACTAAGAAGTCATCAGGTAGCGTAGCAAACTTTTTCCGGGGCGGTTTCCTTGCTGTGGGCGTCCTCCGGCTTTTAACCCCCTTTTTGCTCAGCCAATTGGGTCGATCATCCCGCCAGCTCAAACCATTGCTCTTCTTCCCTTTTTGAAGATGTGCCCATATGTAATGCTGTTTTGCCGCGGCTCTACAAAACATTCTTGGTTGCAATAAACAAACAAAAGGAAATGGCTAATGTAACATCAAACAGTTCAGTTAATACATACCTATGAAAACTGACTTCAGGGCATTTTCTACAAATGTATTTGTACATGTGCTTTTCAGTCATATGAGTCCGTAAAAGAAAGTCAGTTTTATAATAATAATTACATAACTCACAGTGGTAGTTGCCACTAACATGCTGAAAATAATTCAATAAATTATTTATTTATAAGGTTGTCTACATAAATACACACATTTATTAGTCATACAATAATCTATACTAATATTATAAAGCTGAAGAGTTTGTTTGTTTGTTTGTTTGTTTGAACGCGCTAATCTCAGGAACTACTGGTTCGATTTGAAAAAATATTTTTGCGTTGTATAGACCATTTATCGAGGAAGGCTTTAGGCTATATAACATCACGCTGCGACCAATAGGAGCAAAGATACAACGGAAAATGTGTAAAAAACGGGGGAAACGCGAACGAAGTCGCTGGCACAGCTAGTAATATTATAAAGCTGAAGAGTTTGTTTGTTTGTTTGTTTGTTTGAACGCGCTTATCTCAGGAACTACTGGTTCGATTTGAAAAAATCTTTTTGCGTTGTATAGACCATTTATCGAGGAAGGCTTTAGGCTATATAACATCACGCTGCGACCAATAGGAGCAAAGATACAATGGAAAATGTGTAAAAAACGGGGGAAACGCGAACGAAGTCGCTGGCACAGCTATTAGTCATACAATTGTATTGTATGGTATTATAGTATTATGCACACTTTTAGAAAGTCTCTCTTTTGTTTACAACCTGATATTATACTAAGTATTGAAAGAGTTTCTTAATTATAATAATCATAAAATAAATTAATATCAAAGATTGACCTAGCTTGAAATAATCAAACAATATCTTTACCTTATCATGCATACGTAAATGGACCTTTAGCCTGTTTACATTACAGAATGCCTTATTACATATTTCACACCTGTGTTTGCCGGTACCAAACATTTTGTATATTTCAACCACACACTTAGCTTCCCTCATGGTGATGGGTAGTATCGTTGCATATTCTGGATCAAGCTGACTTCCATCCGCATTGTCATCTATTACCATAGGCACATTGCCAGTGTTGTCTCCTTCGTTGTTTATAAAGCTTACATCATTGTCACTCTCGTAACCATCATTATTCTCATAATCATTACTTTCCTCAACAGCTTGTGTATTACTCTCTTCAAAGCTCGAAGACGGTTGCTGATAAGGATCTTTGATGTCACTATCTATTGTGATTTCTATTTGACCTATATTCATAGATTCAGCATGACTCTCAATTTTTACTGTGTCTTCATCTTTTAATTCCAAATTATTGGTCCTTACTGGGGATGATTGAAACATTTCTTCCTTTGTAAGAGTGCTGTATGTGACAATAGGGATCTCATCATTTGATGTGATTGATATCCTATTATTTTTCGTCCAATGGAACTTTTCCTCTTCATAGTGATATTTGCCTACATCCAAATAGGTCAAGCTTGGATTGATACCGATAAGCTTACGATTCAGAGTGTTCAATGTTGATATTTTTATCTGAGGAAATTAAATAATATGAATGAGTTACATAAATTATATTTATTGGATAATATGAAAAAAGATTCAACATAAAAATACTACATACCTCTTTATCTCTACGCAATAATTGTTTCAATGTAAAATTTGCTCGGTTACACTTGTCTCTGAACTTAACAAAGCGTTTAACGTAGCTAACACACTCAAAACATATACAATCTGGCATCCCATCGCCTTTAATAGTCTGAAAAGAATAAGTAGTTTATTCCATGTTACAAAACTTCTCAGTAATTAGGTAAATAACACTGGTCAACAGGATTTTAGTATCGGATACCAATTTGCTTTATTGTGAAGGTTTTCAATGTGCTAAATATAATTCTCTTCAGCAGTATAATTCTACCACAGTGTATAAAAATAAAAATATGCATTTACGGGCCACTTTCTGAGACATGTAGTAAACCTAATATATTTGTATCAAACATTTACAATCATATTATTTAAGTATAACTCCTGAGCCTTTAAATACTGTTGGGTTTCTACTACAATTTATGATCATTTTTTATAATAAAATTTTATATCTTAAAGTAGAAAAAATATATCTAAGCAAACCTAACAATATTTATAGTGGCAATATTTATTTTTACGTGACATGTTTGTAAATGTAAGTCAAAAAATATATTAGGTTTGCTACATGTCCCAGAAAGTCACCCAAAAACACGTTTTTTAAATTTTTGGGATGAGATATCTCAAAAACCTAAAGTGATTGAGAAAACTATTGTTTATGCGAACCTTGTTTAGCACATCAAAACTTCCTAAAAAGTATACTTTGGTTACAGAGATGAAAAAAGACACGATTTTTGTCGACCAGTGTAATTATTAAAAAAAGAATAAGTAAAAAGTGTCATATACATTAAACGGCATTCAAAATATTTAATTCCACTTTAATCTAAAAGATTTAATCTCAAAAAATGATAAACAAAAGATGCGTGAATTGATAAAAGAAAACAAAAACATTACATATTTACATAAAACTCTTAATCCAAAAATTATTATCATAAACACTGGTTTATACTTGTTTACATCTTTTTTTGCTTGGCATTAAAACAGGACGAGCTGAAAAGAAACAATCTCACCTTTAGTCCTGAAATGTCGTTGTATTGACGGCGCAAACCATCACCATCAAGGTTAAATAACTTAACATTTGTGCTTAAACACACGATGCACGCTTTAAAGTCCCACATATTCAAATAAATACATAAAATCTAAACACAATTTCTATAAACAAAATGCAAATAACAACGAAAATACATCACACAAGTTTTCGCTGGCTGGCATTGATTAATACATACAGACAGACAGCTACCTAACATGGACAAGCTTTGTTAAAGCTACCTGACAGTTCTATTTTGGACCAATCATGTTACAGATCCACAGACCGATCTAAAACAAAGATTGGCTCTGATTGGTCTGTTCGTTTTATCCCTATGTTATCTGTCATTGTCAAATCCTTTTTTTTTTAATTGAGTCACAAAAGTTAGCAAAGGAATATCAATGATGACTTCATCACATATGACGATTTTCGATTTCATCATCAACCCATAAACGTCCCCTGCCCTGGGGCACGGGCCTACCCTAAACAAGTGCGATCAGAGGGCCTACCATGAGTTGGCTATCGTAAACTTACGTACGTTAAAAACCTATCGAGTTGTTTTTTTCATATGGCCGATTGTAGTTCTTCGCGTAACCACCAGCCGGCGCTGCACATGTTTTTCATAGACATATTTACGTAGTCGATATCGAGCGCGTAAGTTTTAAACTCATGGTAGCCCCACAGGCCCTAGACAGGTTTACTACGCTGCAGGCCAAGTGCTGTAGTTGACCAACCTATCAACTACGCAACTAGTATTAATCAACTTAAAATGTATTATAATTATACTAGTATTTATTATTGTTTTCCCTTCATCGTTAAGGAGTCATATAATCGTACATATAAATTTCAAAACATAGTGTTGCGTGGCGGTTTTTTGAACTGGCGACCTCTCTCTCCTATGCCTATGGCAAGCAACGATCATCACCAGTGGGCCATTGATTATTGCGAAATAAGTATAGTTACAGGTCTTATGTTCAAAGGATACATGCAATATGAGAACTATTATACGAATATACTCAGCTGTCCAGCGACGGGCGACCACTTTGTTTACACCCCTTTATACTCATTTGCCCCCGGGTAAGAATATGGTGTCGTCGTTTAAACCATTCCGATAAATGACACTTCTGTTAAATTTGCCACCTTTCTAGTTCCCTAAATAGTAAGAATTTATTTTTCAATAATATTTTTTGTATCGTTATTACCGAAAAGCCAATAAACCTGCCTGCAGTACATATGTATTAAACATGCTTATAATGGGTATATTAAAACTATGAATATCAGATAAATTACCTTTACTTAGAGTAAAATAGAATAATTTTAATACCTAATCTCAAGATTAATCTTAAGATAAATGATACATTTTGTTACAAGTTGTACTTAATATACACACACAATCACAGAATCTCTAAATAAGGAATTAAAAAATATATTTTGCTGGTTCAAATATTTACAGTATGTAAATGAACAGACAAAATAGAAAGAATATCTAAAGGGTTCACTAATAGATTTTCAAAATGAGCTGAGAAAAAAATCAGTTATAACATGTACTTCAATATTACATAGATAAAAATGACAGAAAATGTAAATCCAAACATATTTATAGGTTTTCAGAAAGGTAAGGCATTTTTTATTTTCATCCATTTTCATAATGGTGTACTAAAAATTTAAAAGGTGCACTAAATTCAGTCATCATCATCGTCATCATCATCATCATCATCATCATCATCTTCATCCATAGGACATGAATTGAAACTGGGGTGCAAAATCATTTTCTTCTTTCTACTGTAACCATATTGCCTTGAATCTGGTCCCTCATTAGATAATAACATTGGCCACATGAATAAACTGTTGAATCGTTCCATCAACATATTTAACTGATCACGGAAAAAAACATTTCTAGATCTAATCACATTCAAATCAAGTTTTGGTAGTCCTTTATTAGTTATGTGTGTTATTAATGCGCGACACCCAGTAATAGTTGCAAAATGTGGAGGCAAAACATATTCAGTGGCCCCTAGAGTCCTATCTCCCCATATGTTAGGTGCCTTATCCAATTTAATTGTATTTATAACATCTTTCTTTGAGTAAGACTTCACTTTAACTAAACATACTTCTTTATCTGGATTTGACAGTTCAGGATAAACATCTGAGTATGAACTTGCATTAAATTTATCTCTGTTTAAAATAGCTTTCAAGAACACTAGTGTCTTAAGCAAGTTTGTACTGTTTAGTTTCTCTGATGAAACACTACCGAAGTTATTTAGATTTACAATGCGATTTTGAGACTGTTCTTCTTTCATTTCTTCCTCTTTTATCCGTTCAGTGACAAAATGTGCAATAATTGCTTCTTCTATATCTTCTTCAGGGGAGTCTTTCGTAATTCTTTTTGGTCTTTTACTATCAAGTTCTGATTGCATTTTTCTTTTTAAGTTCTCTACAGCTTTGTTAATATTTGCCACGGCTTGTCCGTGACACAGACGCCGCGCACCGCGCCGGGGAGCGAGCGCTAGGTCAACATTGGGGTTGCGTTTCATCCACTTCATCAGAGTAAGATGCCTTGCTCTTATATGGGAACGAGTTTTGCCTGGAAAATGTTTACATACAGCCGAATAGTTAGCACTTGTATCTTGGTTCACCATTAACTGTATCAACTCTCTGTCTTCTTGTACTGTCCAAACAGTTGATAAACTCTTTGTTGATAGGAGCTGATAACGATTTTTAAGTTGAATATGTGAACGGCCAGGCAAAAAAGTTTGTATCTTTCTGAAATCCGGACCATATAAACCAACACAGTTAAGAAGTACAGCATCTTCTTCTCGTAGGAATCTGCCCTTTCTAATTTCTTGAAGTCTCAAGTATTTATTATAAATTTGTATTTTAGTTCTATTCTCCATTAATGCTGCCACTCTGCCCCAAGGTATGTAATTATCCTCCCTGTAGTATTCAATCAGCCTTTTGAGATATTCCTCTTCCTCCTTGGTCCATTTAGTCCCTGTAAATGTGTTGCTCATATTCGTCCGGAAGTAAACAAAACACTGATAGCCAGTCCTATTTGTACCCAAGTCTTCAGCAATTTTATCCCAGTCTTGTAATTTACTATGAGCAAGTTGCTGTAAAGTGGCATGCTCAGTTTTACTCCATGTTTCCTTATTAATACTTGGATGTAAGAAAAGTTTCCATAAAGACCTATACTCTTGAGGGCTGTGTCGGCGATTTAATTTATTTGCTATGGTGTCCCAGTCATATTCTTGATCTATAGGCAAAGCCAAAGCTTTAAGAGTCTTTTTACTCAATCCTTCTAGGTTTTTTTTACATTTTTCTAGTTCTGTTTCTTTTTGTTTTTCTGTCAAAGTTTTGCTACGGCGTATTTCTGCCATTTTTGAATGGATCTCTTTTGTTCTTATATCCTTGGACATTTTTAGCACAGATGAGATAAATTCACTTTTATCTTTGACGGTCCACCCTGGCACGGAAGCGACTGTCGAAAAGTCATACATCCCGGAATTAGCCATCAATATAGTGTCACTATTGTCAGGAGCGGGAAAGTTGTGTGCATCCTTGAAGTAGGGCTTTCCACAATTGATATAACGAAACCGTTCCATTCTTTTATCATTAACTACATCCCAATTACGAACTTCCTTCATTTTCTGCCTGCATTGGCGTAAACGTTCATACAAAACCGATTCGAGTTTTTGCAGTTTAAGGTCCGTCAATTTATTTAAAGCCAGTGCTGTTTCGATTTTTGAATATTCTTCTATATCACTTTGAACTGGATTGGGGACGTCTGGGCCGGAGCCAGAGGGTACGGGATTCTTGGTTGCCGTCAATGAAGAAATTGTGCTTTCGTCTTCAGCTTCTTCCAAAACAGCATTGAGCTTTTCCAAATCTTCAATTTCCTTTTCCGAATCCTCATCACTATCAATATCCATATTCTCCATGGTGGAGCAAGGTGTAGAGCACGTAAAAGTACAAAATTTGAGGAATCTAACTTATTTTATTTGTGAGAGGAAAGAAAACTAAATTAATGACAATAATGACATCCGTCCCGGTCGTATTGTTTGTTAACGGCTGTCAACATCGACCGGCCGGCAATAACATTGTCACAGTCTGTGGCATTCTTCTACAAAAAATCAAGAGATCTTGGCTTAAAGGTAAGGAGGTGGAGGAGGAGATTCCTTAGAGTGAAATACGTTTATAAAGAAATAAATAAATTACTTTGAATGAGTTTTTTATAATCAGGTCCATGCCGCTTTGTGGGGGTGAATTTCTGTTCACTTCCCCCCCTGGGTGCCATGGCCATAAGATTTTACAGCTGTCAAATTTTTTGACATTGAGAGACGGATCACGGAATTGAAAAAGGTTGTGCTACTAGAATGTCCAGAATTTGAATTCTATGAGCAAACTTTGCAATGTGTGAGCCAGGAGTAATTAGAAAGTTAAGTGAAGAAGTAGTAAATCGTATCGCAGCTGGTGAAATTGTACAGAGACCGGCAAATGCTTTAAAAGAACTAATTGAAAACAGGTAAAGCATTATTATCATGTAACAAAACAATTTTAGTAAATATTTTTACATGTATTTGAACACCGTCGCTAAATTAGCAAGCTACAGCCGGCAGCTATGCTGGAATGGTTTTAAATTCCAACATACAACAACTATTACCAAATAAATCAATAAATAAATTATTTTTTGCTGTTTTAGCTTAGATGCAAAATCTACAAATATCATTATAACAGTTAAAGCTGGTGGCCTGAAATACCTTCAGGTAATTTAACAGTAACATAACTTAATAATGAAATACCTACATTTGAGTTTAATGAATAGAAAAGTAAAAAACCAACTCATTACTCACTTTACTACAGATTCAAGATAACGGAACTGGTATTAGACAGGAAGACTTGGATATAGTCTGTGAACGGTTTACCACATCAAAACTGCAAGAGTATGAAGATTTGAAAGCTATAAACACATATGGGTTCCGTGGGGAAGCACTTGCTAGCATCAGCCACATTGCACATCTGACGATACTAACTAAAACTGCTGCGGGGAAGTGTGCATATAAGTAGGTATAATTTTTACCTTAAATGTATTAATTCATGTTAACCTACTTTTTGAATCATTCAGTCAGGGGATACCAGTCACAACTATCTGTGTGGTGGTTGGTGAATGAAATACGGGTAAGCGACCCCGGCTCCTCGAGCTACTATCGACTCAGTCCAAATCATCCAAGGCGATAGTATCCTTCCTCCCCTCTTCCTTCCCCCGTCACATATCCATGCTACTTGTGGGAACGCAAGGACCTTGTTAAAACAATGTACAAGGCAGAATGGCAGCGACTTGGTCCACAACCCGTCACGTCACGTTTCCCACAGAGGTGAAAAGTATCCACTTTTAGTGGCAGAGCGATCTCTGGAAGTGATCTTTGCCTACCCCTCTGGGAAAAGGCGTGATTTTATGCATGTATGTGTGTGTGTATGTTTGAATCTTTCTACCTAATAAAAAAACTTTGTCTTAATATGTTGCATAGTTATAAAGATCTTACATGCATTGGGATAGACAAATACAGGAATGACTTTGTTTTATACAATTTATTTAGTAAGACAATGTCTTCCCATGACTACTGACACTATTGATAATGTTTTCGTAACATTGAGTACCCAAGAAAAAAATATGTGAGTTTTATCTCTAAAAAGTCTTTTATATATGTTGGCAGGATTCATCGCTCGCCTTCATTATAGTACGAGTTGTAAACAGCACATGCAAGAGTCACGTCACCGACCAGCTGCGCCATTCGATTGTCCCCCCTCGCCGCTCGACTCGGCTACAAAAAACTCGTTGTACCGTTGCAGTAGCTTATCCTAGACACCTTTGCATTATTAATTTGATTGTCGAATCAATTATTAACGATAATAATTCAAAGCAAAGTCGCTTCCCGCATCTGACCAACCCTATGTATGCTTAAATATTTCAAACTACACAACAGATGTTGATGCAGGGATTTAAGAGAAAGGTTTTTATGTATAATATACCCTCGCTTCACTTTGGGTATATTATACATAAAACATACTTAATACATTTCCATTCCATTACAGAGCATCATATGAAAATGGTAAACTGAAGGGTCCAGCTAAGGCATGTGCTGGTAATAATGGCACTCAAATAACAGTGGAGGATTTGTTCTACAATGTTATTGCGAGGAAGAAGGCCCTTCGCAGTCCCTCCGAGGAGTACACACACATCATGGAGGTGGTCGGAGGGTATGCGATTCATAACAGCCATGTTGGATTCACGCTAAAAAAGTTTGGAGAGAACACGGATTTGAAAACGCCAATGAAGTCTTCAGTGGTCGATAATGTTAGAATTGTGAGTAGGATATTTTGTTTCCATAAAATTAAATATCAATATTCTTTAATCATTCTCAAAGCTTCTTCAATAATGTTTAACAGGCCTTTCAAAAAATATTTTTTATGAATGATATAGTAGCAATATTCCAATGAAACATTATAATATCTAATGAAATGGATCATATAATATAAGAAATCCTTATCCTTACTTCCTTACTATTATAAATCCGAAAGTAACTCTGTCTGTCTGTTACGCTTTCACGCATAGAGTACTGGACCAATTTAAATGAAATTTGGTACAGATATAGTCCAGAGCCTAGAAAAGGTTATAGGCTACTTTTTAACCGACTGCGCTATAAGGAAGTAATGTTTTACCCCTTAAACGTCTCTACGCGGACGAAGTCGCGGGCGGAAAGCTAGTATCAATAAGGGAGCTGTTTCGCGTGTAGCTAAATTGGTGGAGAAATACATAATCCATCATCATCATCTCATATACGTCCCCTCTGGTGGGGCACAGGCCTACCCTAAACTATTGTGATAAGGTCAACGATGCTGTCCAAGTGAGGGATGGTTGACTACACAACCTAAGAATTTCTTCGGTGTGCAGGTTTACTCACGATGTTGCTTAGTTTGGGGTCAGATGACCGTGTGTGGAAATGTCCCCGGTATTTATTTATTTTACTTAGATTCACGGCAATGCGATCGCCCGCGAGCTAATGGATGTGAGTCTGGACGAGCCGTCTCTCCGCATGTCGCTGCGCGGCCACGTCACCAACGTGAACTACTCACACAAGAAGGGCACCATGCTGCTGTTCATCAACCATCGGATGGTGGAGTCGCAGGGTGAGTGTGGTTGAAAGAAAGAAAGAAAGAAGAAGAAAAAAAATGTCTAATTATGTTTGTCAGTGGGGAAGTTGTTTCGTCGGGGTCGTGGCACCCACTGGGTGATGAAAAGCGATCGTGATTCAAATTCTGGATACACCCCTGAATATTCAATATTTCAGCCTTTTTCATTACTAGCTGCTTAGTTACATAATAGAACATTTTATGCAGGAAAGTGCTACCTGAGGCCCTCCCTCTGAAACCAGTAAAATGTAAAAATTTGCTTAAAAAAAAGCTATTGCGAAACCTGCATAGATATTTTTTTAGACTGATCAGACCCTCTGTGCCTCCTTTAGTTACTACGTAGCTTAACAACTATGTACATATCTTTTTATACACAAACTACACTAGATCACCATAAAAGCATTTTTTTTCTTTTACAGCTATCAAGAGAGCTGTGGAAGCGGTTTACTCGACATACTTACCGAAAAATGCACATTCATTTGTGTATCTCAGCCTAGAACTGGGTATTTAAATTCGTTGTTACCTTCTTGTTTGAAACTGTATCAACATACAAATCATATATTGCATCATCTCTGGACGATCATAAATATTGCATCATCTCTGGACGATGCAATACATGAGTCTTGGTTGGTCTTGGATCTAACTTAAGGTGTTCAAAAGAAAACAGTTGCATTACAAAGTCATAAATATTGTTTTCAGATCCGAAGAATGTAGATGTGAATGTTCACCCCACAAAACATGAAGTGCAATTCTTGTATGAGGAGCAGATTATTGAGAAAATCAAATCCTGCATTGAAAGCAAACTTCTCAGTTGTAACTCCACCAGGGTTATGTACACTCAGGTATGTTTTGAATAAGTGTTCTTATAAATTATCTTGGGCCAATGGCGACGCAACAGATATCTGCTACACTGAACATCAGCAAACAATGAAAATAAAATGACAAATTTTAATAATCATGTTTTCTTACTTTTATTTTGATCTCATCAATTGAGCCCAAGTGAAAAATTTAATTTTGATCTAATTATGTATATTTTTTCATTAGGCCCGATTGCCCGGCGCTTCTGCTGTTGAAGAGATAGTCAAAAAGACGACAGATGGCGCTAAAGTCTATGCCAACAACATGGTGCGAGTTAACCCCGACACACAGAAGATTGATAAGTTCTTCCCCACAGTCACTAAGCCTGTTGAGACCGACGATAAAGAAGAAGACATATTTGCAGAAGATGAACAAATTGGTGATGAAAAATTAAACGAAGAAATCCCAAATAAATCACAAAATGATGTTCTAGAAAGCTCGATAGTTAACGAACCAGTTGAGGCAGTAAATAAAATGCCAGATAGATGGAAAGCGCATACAGCGGCTGACCAAGCCAACTCCACCTACATAGACCCTAAAGAATCCTTCAAGACTAGAACTTTTAAGTATGAAAGAATAGAAACCAAATTGACCAGCGTGAAACAACTCCGGTTAGACATTGAAAAGAAGTGTAACACGAATTTGAGGGAAATTTTGGCGAATTTGATATTCATTGCATGCATTGACTGTCATAAGTCTTTGATACAGCATTCGACAAAGTTGTACTTATGTGATACGACACGGTTAACGTAAGTATCGATACCGTTGCACGTTTAAATTCTAAAAAGGTCTTTAACATGTAAGTCAGTCGATACTTTATATTTTACTAGACTTGAACTTTGTTTTGTCTTTTCCAGAGAGGAATTATTCTATGAAACTTTGTTATACGACTTCCAGAATTTTGGTCTCATTAAACTATCGAATCCACTGCCTTTGGAAGAGTTATTCGTGCTCGGACTGGGTTCGCAGGACTCTGAATGGGATCCAGAATTAGGTAATGTTTTTCATTGTTTTTTATCAATGGGGAATATGCACACATTTTTTTTTATTATAGAAATCAATCTTTAATATCGAAGAAATATGAATGCAATTCTATTTTTCAATTTACTTTAACGACAAGCGAGATATAGCTGTTTAAAGTTCCCGGGTGGACAGAGAGATCCGATATGGCAGATGACGTCACAATTACACTACGGCCATACGCAATCCATAAAAAACTCCGTTTTGTAAGAAAGAGATAGAAAATTAACTTTAATTCCTTATAAATCCTTCGTTTGTCATTTTTTTTCGATTTTATTTCATATTTTAGTATATGTTTTGTTTTTGTTTTTCCATAAGTTGTTGAAAAATTCATGATTGCAGATTTATGCATATTTCCTATTGAATGTGAAAAATTGAGGCACATTTTCAATGTCGATTAAATAGATTCTGTATTCACCTTGAACATTCGCATCTCATTTGCAAGCGCCTTCCTCTCTTCAGTCTTTTTCATTGCCCAGCACTCTGATCCAAACATCGCGACAGGTCTGATGACCATTTTGTAAATTTGTGTCCGTCTGAACCACTGGACCAAACGAGATATTTGGATGAGACCATGTGCACTATTTAATACCTTTTTGCTACTATTTGATACCAATCATGAAATATTTGGTACCTGTATATTAATATAATTATTTTATAAATTAAATGGCCAGTCATTCTGACGTCAGGTTGACTGACCACTTTTGAGTTTTCATAGTTTTAGCGTTATATTTATCACTTTGTCAATGTAGTTATTTAGTACCTATTTGCTACCTTAACATATATTTTTAACACAATTTTGGGAAGCTTCCCTAAAAAGTTATCAATAAAAATCATTCAAACGCCTGCACATAATTTACAAATTTTTATGTCAGCATAATTGCTAGTAACTTTTTTGTAGGCGCTCTGTAGCTTATGAACGAGTTGTCGTTGAATAGCTATAGTGCTTCAGATATTTTGTATTTATATAATTTCAAGTAATTTAGAATGTGCCTGCGTACTCACATATTATTGGGGGCGCATTTTTTCACATAATTTTTTTAAATCATAATCATCATTCTTCATAAAAAAATTTATTCCTACATTTTGCAAATCATAATCATTGAAATTCATAATTTCACTAATCATACTCTTATGAATTAGAGTACGCCTAAAAAAAATGAGAGTACGCCTTAAGTACTTGGTATAAATAAATTAAATGGTTGTTTTGAAATGGTCCAAAATAGGCATTATTTTGCTACAAAACTGACGTGACAGAAACGAATCGCTGCAAAACCGACTCCACGTAGTCTTGTCTGCCCTACCACTTACTAATAAAATTATTTTTATTAATTGCGATTTTAGGAATTGACAGTTTGTGTTCATGTTCTTAGTAACATCATTATTTATTAAAGCAATATGATCATTAAATATGATGAAGAAAAAAAATCGTATTTAAAATTATTCTTGGTAGAAACAATATGAATAAAGAAATTATGATCATTAACTATTATGAGCTCCGATGTTAGGAAAAAAAATTATGAACAAAAAAAGTATGACAAACAAAATTAAGAGTAACAAAATTATGAAGAGTGATTATTATGAACACAAATCGGTATGAAGACAAAGATTATGATTTAAAATTTTATGAGAGTCAATATGGACCCCATATTATTACTTACAATACATTTTGATACTTGTCGCCTCACGAATCCTTAAGTTGGGGTAGGAATAAAACGAGGTGGTTGAGTAAAAATAAAAAATATTTATTTCCCGCTAACCCGTCGGAGGCACACAAATTTGTATGGACGTGGGTACGACCGTCTGCTTTTGCTCCTACTTACATAGGCACTCCCCTGTAGGTCCAGTGGTAGTAGCCCGGGACGGAGATGGAGATCGCCACCAGATGATTGCTCGACCGCAGATATTGAAGAACCGCCAGCGCGTTCTTCTTGTTCGGTCTTCTCAAACCGTATATATAAGAGTAATTCCTGGAATCATCATTCCTCCAGTTAGGCCAAGATCAAATTCTTCCGTTCCGAAGCGGGTACCACCGAGGACAACAAAGAAAGTAACTATGTTATAAACGTAGCAGTTTTTGTCTCGGTGGTAAACTGATCAGAACGGAGTTTACAAAGTACCTACTTATCGCTACCTTAAATCTCAAATGGCGTAACCGCCAATTTGGTCAAAATGACTTTTTAATGCAGTTTTATTCAGTTTTTTTTTCTCTATCGATCTGTATATTTAAAATCCTCAAATTCGCAAAAAAAAGGTTATTACGACCCAATGTTTTTTATAGATTTGAACACTTTTCATAAGGTAAACAGGTCGTAAAAGGCTTAGTCTAATTTACTTGGTGTTTACGCCCCTAGAAATTATTGTGACGTGAAAAAAATGTCAAAAAAAAGGGTGTAAGTGACATAATTTTCTGGCGTAACTCGTAAGACACGCTATTTTTCGAAATTGCAATACAAAAGAAAGGCGTTTACACCCAACATCGCTGAACACATGATTGTCATTATTATTGTTAGTATTGATGCGCGGGGGGATTAAGATTGCGGAGACATTGGCTATTTGTTGCTTTTCCTTGTTTCGGCATTTTAAATCAATGTCCAAACACAAATCAGAATCAAAGACCAATAACGCGCCAAAGTCAACGTAACGGTCACAAAAAACAATAAATACACCGAGGAACGTAATCTATGCGCACAAGTACGCAAATGGCTGAATACATAGATAAATGTATGGTGAATACACATCAGCGGGGGTTTCAAATGACAAAACTAATCGATTTTGATACGTAAAAATCTTAGTGAAGTTTCCCATATTCCAAAATTTTTCATCCAATTCTAAAAATTACGCGTAGAGTCACTATGAAAAAGTGTCAAACGGCGTAACTTTGTAAAAGCGTAATACAGAGTGAATATATTACGTTTTCTTTTATTATTTAATGAGTTTAAAGCACAAAAAACATTTTTTTATTGGAGATACGACCTTCACCTCTCAAAAATCGTGATTTTTATGGGGCGTAAACGCCTTTTTGTAATATTTTCACAAGTCGTAACCGACTTCTAGTTTCTTAAATATAAGATTTAGGTACAAAGAGTTCCTACTGAAGCCTTTATCTCAAAATTCTAAGAAATTTGATGTATAAAACATTTTTATTGTATTAAAATTGATAAAGTTATGAATTAAAAAAACATTTTTTTTTTTGTTTTTCTGCTCTCCTGAAAAGTAGTGTTTTGGTGGTTACGCCATTTGAGATTTAAAGTATCGTTATGATATACTATTTTTTACATTCATAACGGGGAAAATAAACAAAATTACACAGAATTAATTGACTTAGTTAATGAATGGGTTAAAGGTTATAAGATAAAGAATAATGAAAAGATTATGAGAGTTGTATGTGCTATTTACAACTTACCCTAGATCGGGATTTCGGAAATCAACACACACAATTTACAATAGAGCTAACTCTCTCAATGTGAAAAAATAAAAGCTTAGGCTCCTTTCTTCTAATGCGACTAACGCGTTACGAGGAGACGTGCCGGTCTTCAGTCTAGAAGCGACCGCGACCTTTTTTTAAATTGACGCGCGCAGCGAGCCTCAAACCAAAAAAGCGCACGTCACCGATCACTTTCCCGCGCTACGGGTATTCGCTGTGAACAAAAATTTTCGAAATATGAATATCTATAATGCAGAATATGTGAAATGCTCTTCGATTTAAATATTACCTAGATATATTTTCTTCCGTAAATGATGCAATGGACCAACATTTTTTTATGACTCTTAGTTACCCGATTTGACATGTCATCGTAACACTGAAATGAAGTACCTATAAGACAGTGAGATTTATAATGACCAATTGCGTCGATCGAAGCCGATTCAGAGGGAACGAACTCTATAACTGATGCCAAATTATATTCAATATTTTTCAAAGTAATCAAAGTTCCTATATCGTTTAAATATATTTCTTCTTCAAAATTAAGTTCAAAAGTAATCAAGTCCTTACATTTTCGGACTTCCAATGTTATGACTTATAAAATTATGTGAAAAAATGCGCCCCCAATAATATGTGAGTACGCAGGCACATTCTAAATTACTTGAAATTATATAAATACAAAATATCTGAAGCACTATAGCTATTCAACGACAACTCGTTCATAAGCTACAGAGCGCCTACAAAAAAGTTACTAGCAATTATTCTGACATAAAAATTTGTAAATTATGTGCGTTTGAATGATTTTTATTGATAACTTTTTAGGGAAGCTTCCCAAAATTGTGTTAAAAATATATGTTAAGGTAGCAAATAGGTACTAAATAACTACATTGACAAAGTGATAAATATAACGCTAAAACTATGAAAACTCAAAAGTGGTCAGTCAACCTGACGTCAGAATGACTGGCCATTTAATTTATATAATAATTATATTAATATACAGGTACCAAATATTTCATGATTGGTATCAAATAGTAGCAAAAAGGTATTAAATAGTGCACATGGTCTCATCCAAATATCTCGTTTGGTCCAGTGGTTCAGACGGACACGTAAATTTTACCCTTAAGTTTGAGAGGCATTTGTGGTAAGTAATAAAGGTTTAAATTTCCCGGCTATCATATTTCAGGAGCAACAGCCAGATAGACGATTTTAATTTGTTTTTATGTGATTACAGGTGACATGAGAGAGATGGCTCGGCAAATGGCTGAACTTCTCTTAGGCAAGAGAGCAATGTTGTTCGAGTATTTCTCGTTGGAGATGAATGCAGACGGCGACCTGCTGTCATTACCACTCTTACTAGGTGAGGTTTTTTACATTTATGTTGTTAGGTACCTGAATTTCAACAAAAACTTTTTTCAAAGATTATTTTCGTGGGAAAACATTTGATTGTGTACGCTAAACCTAATATTATTTTTTTTGACATAAAGCACTTTTTATCTTATTCCAATTCAATAAAGCCCACAATTTTTATATCAGACACCGGTTTAAAATCTATTGAGTAATCATATCTATAAATTGTTCACAGACGGCCACACGCCATTCATGGGTGCCCTGCCCACATACCTAGTCCGTCTTGTAACAGAAGTAAACTGGACCGCCGAAAAGGAATGCTTCGACACATTTAGCAGACAGACCGCCATATTTTACTCCCAACCGAATCCAGACAATACTCAGGAAGCTCAGAAATCTGAATACTGGAAACAGGAACATGTGATATTCCCAGCTATAAGAAAGAATTTTCTTCCGCCAACTAGTTTTGTAAGCAACGGTGCCATATTGCAGATAGCTAATTTGAATGACCTGTATAAAGTGTTCGAACGATGTTAGTGGAAGTTGTTGGATGTTTTGTTTAAGATTGTTGGAAGTATTGAAAAATAAATGTTTTTGTTACACCTCGCATCATTGTTTTGCTTATTTACACAAACAAAGATAAGTGTCCCCTACTTTTAGCTTGCCTATACAATCCTTGTTTGATAATGAAAACCAATTCCCTTTTGGAATAAAATCTTATTTGGGACCTATTTGCAGCATTAAAAGAAACAATGAAATCTTCCCTTTGGGTTAGATGAAGGCTACTTAACATTTATGTTCAGTTTTAATTTACAACCAAACATTCGGTTTTCGAAAACCATAATTTAAAAAAAAAACACTTCACATTTGATCAACACAATAAAACACCCCATATAAAAAATCAAGGCAATTTATTACAAAAGGTCGCTTAACAACTACAACACTTATTGATATACTGAACGCGCCTCTCACGTATCCACCACGTAGTTGGGGTGGACCACCAGTAGGGGATCGTCCTCCACCTCCTGGTCTGAAGACTTCTGCGTCGCCTTCAGCCCGGTGGTGGATAGGGGGATTATCACTTGGTCCTGGAAAAAAAATTGAGGAATTAGGAGATGTCCCAAGTGGAAGATCTACATTCGAAAAAATTCGCATTCATTACTCCGCCTGAACGGGGACTTGAACCACCGGTCTTCCGATATATTTTTTTTGTGATGCAATAATTCGCATTGGTGACTTAGCAGCTGGATGGCTCAGTGGTTAGAGTAGCCGACGCGATATTCAAGTCACCGTTCAGCCGGGCCATGAAAGCGATTTTTTCAAATTTTAAATTTACATTAGAGCTTTTATAGCATTAAAAACAACAAATACAAATTTGCATTCGAGTTAGGTAGATTTTGCTCGAGGATCATTAGTCCAAAGTACACATAAAGTGTCAGATATTGCAAAGTACCTGTGGCCTTATTAGTACAATCGAACCAACTGAAGCTGACCCAGTTCGCGGATATTTCGTTTAATATTTACATTAATCTTAAGTGTATGATGTAGTGATGGTCAACTCGAGTACTTAACCCGAGTTAACTCGAGTTGGGCGTAACTCGAATCCACTCGAGTTGAATTCTCTCTAACTCGAGTTTGAAAACCGAATAGAACGCCGGCATGAAGCGATGCAATGTTTGCCGATCATTTATGAATTTAATATAGTCTGTTATGAACGAATGAAATGATATAGTCACTATATATTCATTCGTTCATAACAAACAACTAATTGTATAATTTTACAAATACTAATTATGTAATTTTCTTGAAAATTTTGTGATTACTGATACTGATTACAAAACAATTATGGTCTCGTAAATGTACATACTTGAAAATACTGCTATTATAATTTAGTTGATAGTAAATATGTATTATTTTTTATAAAATTCGAGCCAAAAATGATTCGATTTCAAAAAATAACTTTTTTTGCTCCTTTAGTTAGTAGGTATAACTCTCCCAATACATAGGAATTGAAACAGATAAAAATTCGAAAAGCTTAGGGAATAATTGGATATAAACTCAAAAAAAAACATTTGCTTGTATGGACAAGTAAATGTTTTTTTACTGACGGCTGGATGGCCAGTTAACTCGAGTTACGTAACTCGAGTTCAACCCGAGTTAACTCGAGTTCTGTTTTTCCCGAGTTGGCCCATTATTAGTATGATGCACTTAAGACATTTTTAAACTACCAAAATTGCTTCAATGTGGCTGTATCGGTCCATTATAGATAGGAATGAGTTCAAGATGGATTACAAAAGTGAGCAAATGGGGGATTAGAATTAATTTGGTTCAATAAATTACAAAAAAAATTATCAATGTTTAAATTCATATATAAAATCACGCCTTTTTCGGACCTGGCACACCGCTTTCGCTTCATCCACATCCATCAACCTCTTCATGTCCCAAATATTTATTTATTATCAACCTATTCATGCATGCTTGTCGATTACGGGTACCTTTGATTTGATCCTTCTTCAAAATTTGACCTATTAAATAGTCAGAAAGCGCCATCTATTGTCCGCTACCGGTACTCACGTGGTAAATGAGGCGGTCGATGAGGTTCTAGACGAGCGTCTTTCGCCATGGTCCACCAAGCCGGTCCAATAATGAATTAGTAAATAGTCAGAAAGCGCCATCTGTTGGCTGCCACCGGTACTCACGTGGTACATGAGGCGGTCGATGACCTTCTCGACGAGCGTCTTCCGCTAGAGTAGCTCGTCCTCGGGTCGATCTGCCTTCCATGGTCCACCAAGCCGGGCCAATTATGAACTACTAGCTGTGCCAGCGACTTCGACCGCGTTTTCCCCCGTTTTTTACACATTTACCATTGTTTCTTTGCTCCTATTGGTCGCAGCATGATGTTTTATAGCCTAAAGCCTTCCTCGATAAATAGTCCATCCAACACAGATATTTTCGATTCGAACCAGTAGTTCCTGAGATTAGCGCGTTCAAACAAACTCTTCAGTTTTATAATATTAGTATAGATTAGATAGTCAGGAAGCGCCATCTATTGGTACTCACGTGGTACATGAGGCGATCGATGACCTTCTCGACGAGCGTCTTCCGCTCGAGCAGCTCGTCCTCGGTGTCGATCTGCCCGCGCCCCACCAGCTGCTCCAAGTACCAGCTCACTACTGCACTCTTGCGCATGCCCGCGCTATCCGAGTCTAGAAATAAATAAATATTGCACAACATCACATACATTGATCTGATCCCGTGGTAAGTAGCTTAAGCACTTGTGTTACGGATATCAGAATCAACAGTGGATACACAAATAAACTTAAATATATTTAATAATACACCCAGACACGGAACAAACACCGATGTTCGTCACACAAATATTTGTCCCGAGTGGGAATCGAACCCACGACTCTTGGAACCGTAGGTTATGAACCTGAGTCACTAGCCACTATCCACCGAGCCAGTCAAAGTCAGAAATGTAAAGGATCGTATAAATTCAACGCTGTTTCTTTAACATTTTCCTATATATAGTTTTAAACCGTCATTGTTTACAAAGTACGCACATTAGAAAACTGAAAGGGTTATTCCCATTAGTCCCCTTTGAGGTCGGTGAGAGTTTATCTGTAAAATATCACTTGGAACGTGAATGAGAGAAGTTGTCTCAAGTAGAGAAATATGGGATAGTCGAAAATAAGCACAAAAATGTGGTTGATTGACTAATTTTAGAGAAGAATCGTAGTGGATCTCTAGGGGGGCAAATGGGAATAACCCAACTGAAAATATGCACTCTGAATTCGATCAATAGTATTAATACTGTCAAAGAGGTGGTTAACTACCCGCTTTTTGACATTACGGCTAGCCGCAAATAGCGCCGAACACATTCCGGCGCAATTTCATTCAGCCTTATTCAATCCGGATAATCGTTGATCCGCCGTAATACATAACGGCCCTGTTTTTGATAACGGCTAGCCGTAATGTAATACGGCGGATTATACAATCCGCCTGCGACATATATACTATTTACCTCTCGTCTCCGCCTCAGCCTCCTCTTTCCTCATGAACACGACCAGCATGTCGCTGAGAGACTTGTACTCTTCGAAGGACAGCGTTAGCTTTTTCTTGGGCGCCGAATCGCCGTCTGCAACGAAATAACGTAATGTGAAATGGACCAAACATACTAAGCTATAAAGGAACGTCTGTAACCCTGTATGTCAAAGTTGAGGTAAAAGAGACCATATGAAGACTTTATTTCAATTGTGGTTATATCGTTTTTGATTTGTTTATGATTCAAAACTTAAATGTGTTCTGCATATCAGCTCTGCTCTGCTCTGAATGTAACTTGTGTGTGCGTGTGATGTGTATGTAAAAAAGGTATAAGTGTGTGTGTAAGTGTGATTGTGTGTGTGTGTGTATATGTGGGTGATTGTGTTTTAGGAGTGATCCTAAAAGGGAAGATGTTCCACCGAGCTCGTAATCGTGCTCGGGGACCAAGGTCCAATTACCGTCGTGGTTTTTGCTCTATATATAGTTAGTGGCCAGAATAACTTTAATAGCGGGTAGTAGGCATCTATACTAATATCGGGTGTTGGTGATATTAGTATGGAGGTGTTGGGTAAGCGCCATCTGTTGGTTGCTGTGCGATGTTCATTGTCGGATGTCGCCACAGTGTGTATGTGGGTGATTGTGTGTGTGTATGTGAGTGTGCGCGTGTGCGTGACTAACGGCCTTCAGGGTGAGTGCGACAGGCTCAATATGATCTATTGTGCCTGTCGATCTCATTATGTGGATCTCACTACCTCTTACCATCAGGTGGAATGAGGTCATCTTGTTAGCTTTATGTTAGGAGTATCCACTCCTGTGTGATATTTCAGATATACATTAAGTAAGATAAGCGTCAACTCACTGGTATCGTCGGTGCCGTTGGGCACCTCCTGGTCGACGTCCATGCCGGGCTCGAACTGCGGCTCGTCGTCGTCCAGGTGAATGTCCGGTTGCTCCACGCGAATGATTGACTTGTTCAGGAGTCTGATGAAAATTATAATTTATTATTCACAATTAAGGTAAGCAAACTATGGGCTGATGATTATGATGTTAAGTAAGAAAGAGATAAGGAAAAATAATAGTCTTCAATATTTCGAACATCAAAATATCGCGGTATAAAAGCTGTCCTAGTGTGCTTTCGAGTATCTTTATTACTTTCGTATTTCACAAATTTCGTAATGCACAAATCTATTGTACTAGTAATCATTTTACTGCGGGGAAAACAACCACTAATATTTCGCAGTGTATAAGTATTCGCGGCAGCCTTCATGTCCGAGACATCGCTGACAAATTGCAAGAGTGCCGCCTACTTTGGTACGGTCATGTTTTACGGAAACCGGCAAACTACGTAGGGAACAAGTGTCTAGCTATGTCGCTACCGCCAGGTCCCGGCAGAAGGGGAAGGCCCAAGAAGGCCTGGCTTGACGTCGTAGTGGATGACATGCGTGCCAACAAACTCTCCGTGAAGGATGCCGAAGACCGTGCGAAGTGGAGAGATAGAAGTAGGAAAGCGGACCCCGGGCTCCGCAAGGATGCAACCGGGAAAACGCGGAGATGATGATGATGATTTCGCAGTGTATAAGGATCTCCTGTGTGACGCTACATAAGGACCTGTAAGCCTCGGCGGCGTGGGCGGCGGTGACCTGCCCGCTGCAGTGCATCTTGGCCATGGCCTCGGCCAGCCGCAGCATGGACTCCAGCTGGCGCCGGTGATGCCTCCTGTGTGACGCTACATAAGGACCTGTAAGCCTCGGCGGCGTGGGCGGCGGTGACCTGCCCGCTGCAGTGCATCTTGGCCATGGCCTCGGCCAGCCGCAGCATGGACTCCAGCTGGCGCCGGTGATGCCTCCTGTGTGACGCTACATAAGGACCTGTAAGCCTCGGCGGCGTGGGCGGCGGTGACCTGCCCGCTGCAGTGCATCTTGGCCATGGCCTCGGCCAGCCGCAGCATGGACTCCAGCTGGCGCCGGTGATGCCTCCTGTGTGACGCTACATAAGGACCTGTAAGCCTCGGCGGCGTGGGCGGCGGTGACCTGCCCGCTGCAGTGCATCTTGGCCATGGCCTCGGCCAGCCGCAGCATGGACTCCAGCTGGCGCCGGTGATGCCTCCTGTGTGACGCTACATAAGGACCTGTAAGCCTCGGCGGCGTGGGCGGCGGTGACCTGCCCGCTGCAGTGCATCTTGGCCATGGCCTCGGCCAGCCGCAGCATGGACTCCAGCTGGCGCCGGTGATGCCTCCTGTGTGACGCTACATAAGGACCTGTAAGCCTCGGCGGCGTGGGCGGCGGTGACCTGCCCGCTGCAGTGCATCTTGGCCATGGCCTCGGCCAGCCGCAGCATGGACTCCAGCTGGCGCCGGTGATGCCTCCTGTGTGACGCTACATAAGGACCTGTAAGCCTCGGCGGCGTGGGCGGCGGTGACCTGCCCGCTGCAGTGCATCTTGGCCATGGCCTCGGCCAGCCGCAGCATGGACTCCAGCTGGCGCACGGTGATGCGCCAGGCGCCGCCGGCCGCGCCGCCGTCCCGCGCGCGTAGTGTCGTGTAGTACTCCACTAGGAGTTTGCCGGCTTCCTGTTGGAGGTAAGGGAGATTGTGAGGCTTTCGAAGAGGTGCAGAACAGTGCCGGGACAAGAATTGAGACCAGTTCCTCACTAATGGGATACTCCGTTACGGAATGGCAATACATTTATAAATTACCCCCCGTACACTTTTGGGATTATACATGAAAACCTTCCTCTTAAATCCCTCTATCACTATTAAGAAAAACTGCATCAAAATCTGTTGTGTAGATTGAAAGATTTAAGCATACATATGGACAGAGAGAAGCGGGAAGCGACTTTGTTTTATTTTATGTAGTGATAGCGACCGTGTATAATGTATTCACAATCACATGTATTGACGTTCCATCAGGAAAGAGCCACGACGGAGTTTTGGCTAGTGTAGCGCTGGTCTTACTTAATATACCTATCGAACAAATTTTTAACGATCCGACATGCATACAAACATCACAGAAATAGCGTCATAACTATGACGGCCTATGCAGGATCCGCCTTTAAAAAATCCGCTTTATGATAAAAACAGACTTACCTCTGTAATGATAGGCTTGAACGACCTCGCGAAAGCGATGTATCTCAGTAGATCTTCCCTCGTGTACACACAGTCGTACGTCTCCTCTTTGTTGCAGTGCAAGTCGACGATCTTCCGCGCTATAGCGTAGTCCACCATCTCGCTACTTTCATCTGGAAAAATAACAATGATCGGAAGTGTAAAATTCAATACCATTAGCAATATAGTCTTGTAACTATGGTGGATGGTGTTGTATGTTCAGCGTTTCTCTGCGGGATCGAATCAGAAATCAGGTGATCCAGCAGAGAATCAAAGTCATCGCCATTATTCACCGGATTAGTAATCTGATGAGGCAATGGGCTGGTGAAAGTGGCCATATATGCCGTAGAACCAACAACCGCTGGGGCCAAGGAGATCTGGCGTGGGAATCGCGTCTCGGAGCAACCGCGAATAAACTGGAGTTGCGAGCAATAGGGTGATTTTTATGATTTCAATGGTTTCCCATGTGTAATCTGGCATATTTCAAACATTTTCTACTGCCATTTAATCACTATGATTAATAATAATAGATATGTATTTTTCATTAGATATAATGAGATTGAAAATATTGGCTATGTGAAGACATCTATACTAATATTATAAAAAGGAAAGATTTGTATTTTTGTATGTTTGTTATGAATAAACTCAAAAACTACTGGACCGATTGCAATAATTTTTTCACCATTAGAAAGCTGCACTATTCAGAAGTAACATAGGCTATATTATATTTTTTTAAAAAATTAGGGATCCTTACTAAAACTCCAATAATGTAACCCAAGGTGTAAAAAATAGACCTGAAAAATTCCTTACGTCGCCTGCGCTGCGAAAGATAAAGATAAAGATAAAAGATAAAAAATATTTATTACAACAACAAGGCAAGATACACAAAATATAATGTTAACTAAAACATACAACAAAAAATAGCCTAAAATTGTTGGCAGACTTCACAATGGGTATATACTGTGGCACCAACACTAGAAAGCATCTGTATCGCTGGTGCCTTTACGCTTACCTTAATAAATGTGGCCTCTTTACACAATATAATTTCTAAACAAAATCAAAACAGTAATAAAAACTAAATGTACTTTAAAAATAAAAATTGGAATTAAATTATGCATTTTCTAAAAAATAAAAATAATAAAAATTATAGTAATAATATAATTTTAATATTATCAGTACTCCATAACAAATATATTTGTATGTAGGTATATATAATTAAATTAAATATAATAAATCGAAATAATAAATAGAATATATATATATAGGTAAATAGCTATGACAGTGTTTTAAAAAGGTTTTCTGTAAGGTCATAGGTGAGAGTTTGGAGCCATTTTGAAATACAGACCTTAGCTTCAAGAACTGAACAATGCTTAATGTCACAAAACTTGAGGATCTTATTATAAATAAAAGTGTGAACATATGGAGGCAAGCGTTTTGCAAAGGAGGAATGTACTGTTCGCATTGGAAGGTAGAAATTCCTTCGTGTCAACATCTGACAATAGTTATCAGATTGTATTACTGATTTGTGGGAGTGAATAGACGCCTTTAAGACGAAAAGTTGCCGAACTGTTAAAACCCTGCAGTCGCGGTATAGTGCGTCTGTGGAGTATCTAAAAGGTTTAAACAGCATTACTTTTAATACCGATCTTTGGGCCCTTTCAATTTGTATCATTGTGGTCTTTGAAGAACCCCCCCAGCTCGTGATACAATATGATAGAAGTGATTGACACAGTGCTAGGTAAATGGTTCTGAGAAGGCGAAAGTCCGCAACATTACGTAGTTTTCTAAGGATATGGATGGTTTTGCGAATTTTCCCAGACAAGTTAACGATGTGATCCTTGAAGTTAACATTTTGGTCAATAATTACACCTAAATACTTAATATTAATACATCGCTTAATGCTATTACAGTGACATGTTGTAGAATCTGTACATCTATGGATTTTGAGAGATGTTAAAGAATTATTCGGTGCTGAGGCCAAAGTTTTGTGAAAGCAGATGAATTTCGTTTTGTTGCTATTTAATGTGAGTAGATTCTGTTCGAGCCATTTAGAAACTATTGACATACCATCTTCTGCTTTTGAAATGGTCTCATCCCAGTTTGATCCGTGAAATAGAATGGCAGTGTCGTCTGCATAACAAATTATGTCTGCATTTTTGAGGCCAATGTCGTGAATACTATTTATGTAAATTATAAAAAGTGTTGGGCCCAGAATACTTCCTTGAGGGACACCGAAATTAACTGATTCAAAATCACTAAGAAAACCGTTAATTCTGACACATTGTGTGCGGTTTTGCAAGTAGCTGTCGAACCAGGAAAGGGGAGTGCCACGGATTCCTAAGTGTTCCAGCTTTTTTAGAAGGATTTGGGAGGAAACTGTATCAAACGCCTTAGCTAAATCCAGAAATACACCTAGGCATTTATCATTACGATCCAGATAACCAGCTGTATTAGAAAGCAACAGCGATACTGCTTCGTCTGTGGACTTTCCTTGACGAAAGCCGAACTGTTTGTCAGAGATTAAATTGTTAGATTCTAAATATTTAATAAGCCTCTTATTTACTAGTTTTTCTAATATTTTGGCAAATGTATTTAGGAGCGAAATGGGACGGTAATTATCTGGTGAATCACGAGGACCTACCTTATGGACTGGAATGACACATGCCATTTTCCAGACATCTGGAAATACACCAGATGAAAGGCTTTTATTAAAAATGTGTGATAGAGGAGAGACAATGAATTGTTTTAGAAGTTTGAGAAGATTGTTATCAATGCTATCGATTCCTGGAGCCTTGTCACTATGCAAATTACTTATAACAGAATTGACCTCGTAAATGTCGGTGGGCTCCATGAAGAAAGAATTGGATAAATAAACGTTTGGTGTGATATTTGCCGCCAGATTTTCTTGTGTAGTATTAAGGTTCGTGAGGATATTATCAGCAAGTATTTGACCAACATTGGAGAAATGAGCATTGCAGATATTAAGTGACTTTGTTTTATCTGTTTTATCAATATCAAGTAGTTCCTGTGGATCTTTCTTTTTGCAAGTAAAGTGACAAATATTTTTAATGGATTTCCAAAGTTTTTTTGGATCTTTTTTGTTTTCCTCCAATTCTTTTGCCTCATATTGAATTTTTAGATTACGAAGTAGGCGGTTACAAAAATTTCTGTATCGTGTGTATATGAGCCGTTTTAGATTATCGTCAGGATTGCGTCTGGTTAAAAGATGTAAGCGGTCTCTATGTCTCATACAGCGGATTAGTCCTGGAGTTATCCAGGGTTTAAGTATACGCTGTGATCGTTTTTTAACTAAGCTTTGTGTGTGCTTTGATATGATATTTGATAGCGTTGAAGTAAAGATTTTGACTAAGACGTTGACATCATCATCAGAGAGAAGTGCATGCCAGTCTATGGATTGTAATTCTTGACATATGGCATCGACATCTCTTATTGTTTTAGTCACAAGATGTTTTTTAGGTTGTAGTTGGTCAAATGACATTCCCATCATAGCCAAGTCATGGTCAGTTATGTCTGAAGCGCAAACTATCCCGGTTACAGAATTTGTAGACTTCACAAATATGTGATCAAGACAGGCTTCTTTCCGGGTTGGTACTGTTATAGCCGGAACAAGCCCATGTTCAGATAATAGACACAGATATTCCGAGACAGGACCAAGATCAGATGATAAAATGTTGATATTTATATCACCAACTAAAAAGAGGTTACATTTATTTTTACAAGTAGTTAATATACTGTCAAGAGATAATAAAAAATTGTTAATATTGCAAAATGAAGGTGACCGATAAACTCCTAGGATTGTGGCTACTTCAGGTACGTCAATTTGCAGGCAGTTCTGATCGTCTATGTTAGGTTCTGTGACCGTAGCGCTCCAAGAGTCTCGTATATAAACCACTACCCCCCCGTTTTGATTTATAAATTTACTAGTGGCATAGTCTGTGTAGAATGGAATCTTCGGTATCATAGATGAGCCATTTATCCAGCACTCCGACAAAACAATTACATCATAGATCATATTTAAGCGTTCAAGTGTTACCATGAGAATATCAAAATTTTTATTTATGCTCCTGATATTTAAGTTAAGTATTTTGAAGTTCTTTATATTGAGGACAGTGGCACACTCTTCCGGTTCTTTATGAACGAGACATTCGATATCCAAAGAATTCAACTCGTTATCTAAGTGATCAATATTAAATTTGTTTTAAGTTTGAGATAAATAAAAGATATAAAATTTAAGATTAGAGAATGTCTCGTTTTTGGGAGCGGCGTGTGAGGAACTTCATAATCTAGTAACCAGGTTATTACAATATGGTTTATTGTGATTATAATTAGGTAGTTTTTATACTGTCGTGTAATATAATATATTATAATTAAATGCAGAATAATAAATAGAGATAAATATATGTATATGTTGCAATGTGTTAAAAAATAAAGATAAAATATAAATTGTATATAATGTAACAAGTATTTTTGTGACTTTAGAATATTCCATGAAATACTCATATTTAAAGTTAAAATAAGGTATGTACAAACAGCATAGACTAACGTACACCCTAAACAAAAAATTACCAAGTTATGCTTAAAGAGATATTGCAGCATGTTATTGTTTTGCAATTTGTTCAATTGGTGTGTTTGGTGGTTCTCGAGTCTCTCCGAAGATTCGATCCAGGTCAAGTTGGGATGAAATCTGCAAGGCCGCTTTACCTTCTCGCTGGCGCACATAGATGGACCCTTGAGTGCACCAACAGAATGAAAACTGGTGTGCTTTTGCTTTCGTACGTGCGTCACGAAATAACAGCCTGTTTTCTTTCGTTAGTCGCTCATTGAAGTAGACTTTACTTGGAGTACCCGCAACATCAAAGTCTGCACTCGTAAGGCTTTTTCTTGCTTTCGAGGCTCTAAGCAGTTGATCTCGTTTAGTTCTTCGCAGAAGTCGCGCTACAATCGGGCGTGGAAACTTGTTAGCACTATTTGTAGGCTTGCGGGGACCTGCACGGGACACCCAGTCTATATCTGTGTCCACCAGATCAGTGCCTAACTTGCGCGCAGCCACAAGGAAAATGTGATGCAGGTCCTCATTCTGAATTTCTGGAACTCCCGAGATTTCAATTTCGTTGCTAAGGTTTGTTTGTGCCTGGTAGTTTAGGTCCTTTTGCAGAATAGTGACAGTTGACCTAAGCTCTAAGATCTCTCTATCTTTCTTCATTGAGTTTTCTTCTATAGCATTAATCCGCGACTCATTTGAGGCAGCAACAACACTCAATTCATCCAAGCGCTCATGACAGCGGGTAAGGGATTCAGTAGCTGATTCAAGGCGTTGTTTCAATGAGGTGATTTCTTTTGTAAGTAGACGTATTTCAGAAGTTAGTTCCTTGACTTCGGAAGCAGGGGTTTCCGTAGTGGTTGGCTGTCCTGACTTTTTCCTGAGCGTAACATTTTGGGAATCATTGGACGGGCGCGCTGGAGTTGAGCTATTGTCGCCACCTTTTTTGGCTATGGCACAGCAATCAGGGCACTGCCAGCAATTTCGGCGCTCTTTAGATATGCTATGTAAGTTACTACATAACGCACAGAAAGTTTTGATGCATGTTTGAGACGAGCATTTTATAGAATTCTTATCAGTTGACTGAGATAAACATCCGTAACTCTTCATTATTTATCAAGATGTATTGTTTTTGAAATGTAATATTACGTTTTCTCACTGCGACTTAAGTATGGACTTACGAGTCTGCGTTCTTTATTCTTTGACGTAAATCACGGCGCATGCGCGCGGAAGTAGCAAGATGGCGGGGCGGCGAGCGCAGGCGATATTAGTACTTACGCGCTGCGCGTAACGACGGGTATAACTTGCACGGGTGGGTGTCTCACGCGTCGGTCGTAATGGCGGCGATGTCAGCTGCTTCACAATATGTGAGTCGGCAAATGAGATATTTCGTGTATTTACGCAGTGTACGATGTCACTTATTCACTTATTTCATGCACAAAACACTTGCAAATAACTTTTTTGCATTATTATGGAGGATTTCTTTCGTAATCACTGTTTTTGGAATATAATTCACGGAGCTGTTTTGTAAACAAACTTAGTCATTTCGAGAGGCGGCAAAGAATGAACTACAACAACTATTGAAGATAGAACAAAACCATTTACTAAGACTTTGCAGAACTCATCATTATCTATAAAAAGTGTCGCGACAGCATATGTCTAAATATTATAGTAATGTCACAGCAAGCGGTTTTTTATTATAAAAATTTAATTTATATGCCGCCGCTTGAAAGGGCTCTTTATTTGTACTTTGGTATTAATCCTCATCAAAATAAATTATTTTATATTCAAGACCGCTTCAATACCTTTTTATAACTTTTTGAATTATTCAGTTCGGCCATTTAATTCGGCAGATATCAAGAGTTTAAAAATGCAAGTATTAGAAAAAAGTCGCGCTGTTGCCGCTTAGTTAGCCAGCATGCGATGTAGGCTCCATGTAAGCGTCACTGGGTATGGGGGGGAGTCAATGTAATCTATACTAATATTATAAAGCTGAAGAGTTTGTTTGTTTGAATGCGCTAATCTCAGGAACCGCTGATCCGATTAAAAAAAATATTTCAGTGTTGGATAGTCCATTTATCTATACGGGGGTGAAATATATTTATTTAGAGATAGAGATGTATCCAATCGAAGCGAGGGCGGGTCGCTAGTTATCAATAAAGTGGCTGGAGGATTGTTGGGTCCTTTAAGTTTGAGAATAAAAAGAGTTTCTTCGAGGTTCGGCTTTCCTTTTAACTGACCTTTATTATTATAAGTCTATTATGTTATATATACTCACCGATGAGTATGAAGAACAAGTCGAACCGCGACATAATAGGCGCGCTGAGCGCCACGTTCTGCTGCAGCGACTTGCCGCGGTCGTAGCGCCCGCCCACCGGGTTCGCCGCCGCCAGGATAGACGTACGGGCGTTGAGGGTGGCTCGGACTCCGGCCTGGGGATAGATAGCTTTGTTATACACCGTAAATGTTAGTGGTTGTTTCCCCGTAGCTGTGTAATTTGCCTTTAGTAGCACTATCGAATCATGCAAATAGGCGTGACGACTGGGTCAAAATCTTATTATTCTATTTAGTCCGTAAGTTAGTTTATACAAAAATATGGGACACGTATTTTTTTGTTTTTCAATTAATTGAAAAATGACAAAATTATAGCTTATCAAACTTCTGGAGTGGAGGCTTGTGACGTCACAGTTACGCAAAAAATTTACCTAAACGTGACGTCATACCAAACTTCTAAGCACTATATCTTCATAATTTCTTGTTTGTGAAAGAAAATATAAAAATAATTTTGAAATAATCTAAATAACGGACTAATTATATTTATTTAGTCGTCTCGCCTATTATTCATTGAAAAAAAAAAACATATTTTTTCAAATATTTCAAAATAATAATTTTCCAACTCGAAAACGGGAGAAGCTATCGTTTTTTTAATAAGATGTGACGTAATCAGGCATCGCTTACCGCATGAAATCGATGCTTAAGCTAAAGACGCTCTACGCCCTTAGTAATAAAGCGGTTCGAACGTGCTTTCGAGTTTCGGATATTACTTTCGTAAAACTGGTATTTAACGATTTGAATTAAAATAAAAAAAACTGCACAAATCTATTGTGCTAGCGAAACTATGAGAAAAAAAAATCATCTGTCCCACTAAATACACACTACCTCATCACATTCTAGCAAGCATGACTAACACTAGCCCATAGTTTAGCGCTGCCAAGAGTTTAAAAGTGACAGACTCGATATCGTGTATGTAAAAAATGTCTATGAAAAAATGTACAGCGCCCTTAGCGGTAACGCTAAGAACTAAAATCGGTAGTATGAAAAAACAATTCGATAGGTTTTTAACGTGCGTAAGTTTTCGATAGCTAACTCATGGTAGCGCTTAACTCTATAGACGGCGAATGTAATATGTGAACCCACTGACCTTAGCCAACGATATGGTCTGCTGCTCCATGGCCTCGTGGATGGCGACCTGGTCGGCCGGGTCCATCTTGTCGAACTCGTCGATGCAGCACACCCCGTTATCGGCCAACATCAGCGCGCCGGCTTCGATCACGAAGTCGAACGATTCTTCGTCCTGGTACGAAAGGAAAAAAAAATAAAATAAAAAATAAAACACGGCCCAGTACGAATCGAACGAGAATGTTCATGATTTTAGATAATTAGATATCTTTGAAGTGAATAATCTGAATCGACATGTGTAATTAGTTTCGACTTACAACCACAATTTAAAAAGTTATACATGTTTAAAATTCTGATCGTTTGCACTGACGTCACACCACAACATAGTACATTGCAAAAAATATTTTTTCGTAATTTTACGTTCTAGAATATAAATTCGTTTTACAAATACATTCAACCTGCCAATATATAATGTCCCATTGTGAAACTGAAACACAGTAGATAACATTCTCCATTATGTAAAAAAAACATGTTTAGTGTATGGGGACCCCCCTAAATATTTTCTCTTGTTAAGTTTGTTGTTATTTATGTAAATTTTATTTATGTAAACAGCTTTCTAGCTATCATGGTTTATGAGATACAGCTTGGAGACAGACAAAAGGACAGACGGATGGCGGAGGCTTAGTACCTAATGAACAGGAATAGCATGAAGGGAACCTATATGGTAAAATAATCATGTGTGTTATATGGGAGCATATTCTACTGCTTCAGCATATCACCACGGATTCAGATCAAAGTATTAAATATTTATTCCGCTTCGCTTCAGGTAAATTATAGCTTCAGGTAAATTATACATGAAAAATAAAAAAAACCGCATCAAAACGCGTTGCGTATTTTAAAAGATCTAAGCATACCTATGTCCAGCAGTGGACGAAAGTGGGCTGATATGACGATGATAAAGCATACATCGGGACAGACAGACAACGGACCCGACTCAGTTTTATACTATGTAATGATATATTGTATTTGTATTTGTTGTTTTTAATGCTATTAAAGCTTATTGTAAATATAAAATTTGAAAAAATTCGCATTCATGACCCCGCCTGAACGACCGACGCGAAATCGGGAGGTCCGGTGGTTCAAGTCCCCGTTCAGGCGGGGTCATGAATACGAATTTTTTCAAATTTTAAATTTACAATAAGCTTTAATAGTATTAAAAACAACAAATAAAAATATAATTGCCAAGTGCAACCATTCTGTATAACATTTCTGTAAAGAAATGTTTGCGGACCGATAGTGGTTGATCACTACCGGTGGTGGCGCCACCCGTGGCTAAAAAAGGTGATGGAAAAATTCGCATTGATGACTAATGCCTGGATAGCTCAGAGGTTAGAGCAACCGACGCGAAATCGGGAGGTCCGGTGGTTCCGTTCAGGCGGGGTCATGAATGCGAATTTTTTCAAATTTTAAATTTGATATATTGTATTCTCACCTTGACGACGGCAGCGGTGAGACCAGCTGCCGACGACGCCTTGCCACTCGTGTAGACGGCGCGCGGCGTGATCTCGCTCACCTGTAACATTATGTATTATTTACTAGCTTTGCCAGCGACTTCGTCTGCATTTTCGCCCGTTATTTAGAAAAACGGAAAAAATTCAACTGCCTCACCGCGGCCCGGGGATTCGAACACCCGTCCTTCCGGGAATCGCGCCCAGACGTGCATTACCATCACACCAGACCAGCAGCTATTAATTGAAGCCGTCGAATTTTTCCCGTATATGACCTGTTAGCCACAGGTGGCGCCATCTACTATCAATGATACACACTGATAGCCGTAGACATCTCATTGCAGAAATGTAAACTACAGAAAATGATGACACACTGGCAATTAATGTAAATTTAAAATTTTTAAGTGCTAAAGCTTGCACTAGCTGTACTAATATTTAGAAAAACGGAAAAAATTCAACTGCCTCACCGCGGCCCGGGGATTCGAACACCCGTCCTTCCGGGAATCGCGCCCAGACGTGCATTACCATCACACCAGACCAGCAGCTATTAATTGAAGCCGTCGAATTTTTCCCGTATATGACCTGTTAGCCACAGGTGGCGCCATCTACTATCAATGATACACACTGATAGCCGTAGACATCTCATTGCAGAAATGTAAACTACAGATAGTAGATGGCGCCACCTGTGGCTAACAGGTCATATACGGGAAAAATTCGACGGCTTCAATTAATAGCTGCTGGTCTGGTGTGATGGTAATGCACGTCTGGGCGCGATTCCCGGAAGGACGGGTGTTCGAATCCCCGGGCCGCGGTGAGGCAGTTGAATTTTTTCCGTTTTTCTAAATATTAGTACAGCTAGTGCAAGCTTTAGCACTTAAAAATTTTAAATTTACATTTTCGCCCGTTTTTTGCTTCTATTTTTTTTCCACACTGATATACGAAGATGGCTTGAAGTAGCCTCGTCATCATCACCGAACTTGCGGGGGATCGGATGGCTCTCACCCCTAATTGCTTCTATTAGTCGCAGCGTGATGTTATATAGCCTAAAGCTTTCCTCAATAAATGGTTTATCCAATACAAATATAATTGTTCAATTCGAACCAGTAGTTCCATTAGCGCGTTCAAACAAACTCTTCAGCTTTATAATATTATTAGCCTATTAAATTACCTATTAATATTAATACAGTGGGCAATGAATAACTAGATTCATATCGAACTTTACCTCTGCCTACCCCTCTGGGAAAAAGGCATGAATCTATGTATGTATATCAAACTTTACTACTACATTCATTTACGTATATCGAGATACTCGCTGTTTAAGCCTGTACGTTCTAAAACAAACCTGGGTCTATTCTCTCCTATTAACAGACTTCAATCAGATTATAATACAATTAGTAAAAATGATGTCATGGACATATTTAGCTTGAGTCTACCTGCATTTAAAAAAATATATATTTACTTCTATCTTCACAATAAATCAATATTATTTAATGTTAAGTTATAATAATTATAGATTAAGCCTCGATGTTTAATGTTATTATCAATTGTTAGTAATGTACTAATAGTCTAATTTTATCTATTTAAGGTAAGGGATGCCTTATGCTCCCAACTATCTCTGTTTTGTGCTTTTCGTGGCAACCTGTAATTAAGACAGCACCATGGCTTGGGTACCTGATGTTATGTTCAATTATTACTTTTAAGGTGTATGTTCTTGTTGGTTGCTCAAATAAATAAATAAATAAATAAATTTAACTTAACACAGTACTGAATTAATATCTTTATCTTACCTGCTTCAGCACCTGCGATTTGGCTGTGCTGGGGTCACCCACTATACACACATTGATGTCTCCTCTGAGGGTTGTACCTGGAAATCGATTTAATAACAGCATTCTTTAACTATACATTTGTCTAAATTTTAAGCATAGCTTCTATTGCGGTCATTGAGCGCGGGGACTGAATCCAGAAATTCCGTAACGAAAAAACCTCACGCTCCCCACGCGTCTAACGTCGTTTCAGTTCGGCAGTCTTCGACACGGCGTTGTGTGCGTGCGATTATTGTACGACACTACGAAACTCGCACGAATCGAGACGAGCTGCTCCGAAATCGGACGAATACATAAGCAGCTGTTTATGAGAAAGTTGCATAGTTGCATAAGTTGATACAAAATGCTATGCAATAGCTTTACCGCGGCAGTCTCAGAGTGCCACATTTTTTATGCTATTGCATAGCTTTTATCGCGGGCTTTGAGCGCGGCGACCGAACCAAGAAATTCCGTAACGAAAAAAAACCTCACAATCGTCTAACGTCGTTTCAGTTCGGTAGACTTCGGCACGGTGTTTGTGTGCGTGCGGTTAGACGTATTGTACGACTCTACGAAACTCGCACGAATCCACTCCGAAATCGGACGATGCTATGCAATAGCTATACCGCGGCAGTCCCCGAGTGCCACACGTCTTTTTTTTATAAGTTTGAATCTTTTAAATAGAGGTAAGTATTAAAGCTTATAATAATGTGATATCTATTGTGCTTGACTTGTTAAGCCTAAACCAGGCTACTCTATACAAGCTAAACAGTTGATACTTGATCTTAAGACTGGATTTTTTTGTCCTAAGTGACATACAATGATGGCTGAAAGTAGCCTCGTCGTCATCACCAGACTTGCAGGGGAGCGGATGGCTCTCACCCCTAAATAAGAAGAGAATAGTATACAGATAAAACCTCATTTCAAAAAATAATTCCCTTAAAAGCTGCCTCAAGTTTTTCAACCATTTACCTTCAATAGTGGTTTTGGCGACCCCTCCAAACAACATGAGTAGTATTCCCCTCTTAACCTCGTTATTCCCATGGATGCTGGGGAACAAGCTGCCAATCAGATTGTTGTATAAATTGCGATCTCGAGACATCTCATACACCTGTAAAGAAATTATTCAAACATTAGACCAAGTAATTAATTAATAATAATAAATGTTTTAGTCAAACAAGGTCTACAAGCGATATTCTTCTTCTTCTTCTTTTTATCGTATGGTTGATGAACAACCTGGTGTCCTGGTGGCCTCTGACATGGCTTCACACACCGTTGAAAAATTTCTCAGGTGTGCTGGTTTCCTCACGATGTTTTCCTTCACCGTTAAAGCGTCGAATGATGGTACTTATGAATTTCAAATTTGAAAAACACATTGGTACCTGGTGGGGTTTGAACTGGCGACCTCTCGCATGGCAAGCAACGACCTTAACCACTCGGCCATCGACGCTTTTAGACAAGCCATATTAGGAGCAGCAAATACATAGCTACAGTAGCCTTGTTATCTCACCCCTAAGCCACTGTTTGACTTGAGTGTCCATGCCACTGGCCGCTGTGTGTAGGATCCTTTAAACTAGTCCTACAATATCTATAATACTAAGTAGTAGTTGGGTAGTTATTATACCTTATCCCACTCTTTGTCGGTCATCTGTTTCCTCATGTCCTCGGTGGTGAGGTCGTCTGTCGCCAGTTCCGCCGTGCCGAACCTTCGCGATATCGCTTGCACACTGCAGGCTAGGAATGCTGTCCTGTTTATAAACAAAAAAAAAATAATTTATATAGAAAGATGAACAGATAAACTTCTAATTCTAATCACTACATAGTATAATGCAAAGTCGCTTCCCACATCTGTCTGTCCTTATGTATGCATAAATCTTTAAAAACACACAACAGATTTTGATGTGATCTGTAATAGATAGAAAGATTTCAGAGGAAGGTTTTTATATATAAAATACACAAAGCAAAGTGAGGGCAGGTCATTTACTGCCAGATGTCAATACATATCCATCCAAACCTCAAAATTAAAGAGTGTTGTTCTGAAATGAAAAATTTAATTTCATTGAAGCATAATAGCACAAAATAGCTGCTACTTACTTATAATGAAGCTCCCTGACTCCCAACGCCTTCAGCCCTTTGATACCTTCCATTTGCCCCTCGTTCGCTTGGCGCGTCCTTGTGGTGAGCTCGGCCTTTGCCCCTGGAAGCGACAAGGAGCCAACATCTGGGACTACTATTAATGTTCCTGTGAAGTCGTAACGATCGCCAGCCTGTAAAAATGTTGTGAAGATTAGGATAATGCAAACAACAGTTGCTAGGTTCCATTACCTTGCAGCATTGTATTTTTCCACCATTTACTCAAAGCAAATTTTCATAAAATACTTTAAAGGTTTCATCCCAACACATTAAACTGGCCGCGTTGGCGGCAAATGTTACCGGACTCGGCCAGGATGAAAAACATACCGGGTTGCAATTTCTAATTACACTATTCTACAATTGTAACAATTAAAATACTTAAACATACTAAAATAAGTAAACCATACATCAATGGTAGTTGTTTATGTACACACCTGCACAGATTCTACCGCTTCAGCTCGTAATATCACCTCCAGTGAACGTGGTATGCAACCTCTCGGTAATTCGGCTTGTGTTTCCTGAATACGGATCTTTTGGAAGTCCACAAACACAGACTTATCTGCGTCCAACATGAATCTGCGTCTGTTGGCGCAGACCGGATTCCTACATATAGTTGGTATTGTGTACTGGAAAAATTTACAAGAATTAATACTTTAATTATATAAGTATACACTAAGATTTATAGTGATGTGATGAGTGTAATATTTGTCATTAAAACTATTATATGCAACACACCTAACAATATGCTTGTCAAAGGACTATAAAAAAAGAATGGCATATTGTTTGTTAATTTATGATAAACAGGTAGTCAAAGGCCTAAATAATATGAGCAGGGAAACAAATGTTCTGCTAATCTATACTGTTCATCTATTTAGAATAAGATATGAACCAAACACTTACCTTAAACTGTTGCTCAACATTCTTGATCACCGTCTGACAATCCAAACATACAAATGTGCCCAGCACCAACTCTGGATGCACAGGGTGGGTCCTGACAATCTGTCCTGATATCCTGATCAGCGTTCCAATCTTAGCTGTAGTAAGTTCCCTCACTTTATGCCTTGTCGGCACATCAACAAATGACACATAACATTCTTTATCCTGTAGGTCTTTCTTCATACCACTGTCTGCGAGACTTAGAACATAATTCAATATGGCTTGATTCAAAAATGGGTATATTCTGTAATACTCTTCTATGATTGTGGTGGCGAGATTCTGGTTGTATTTTTCCACATCGTCGAAGCTTACTTCTAAGGTACTCAGTTCGGGTTTCAATAGATCCTTGGCTTGTTTTTCATACTTTATTTCATTGTCTTCTTTAAACCTAATAATACATTAAAACTTTAAATAAAACACAAGAAGATAACCTAACTTTTTATAAAACTTTAATAATACAATTTATGATTCTGAGCAATTATTTAAAAGGTAAATAACGATTGCAATGTACAAAAATAAACTAATACTATGATTAGTTAACAAAAACTACTTAAAACACTTACTCTTCTAAAAAGTCTTGAAAGAGTTTCTGACACCGAACTCCAACCTCATCTTTTACTTGATTCTGGGTAGCAAATGTGTCGGCTACATCCATATTTCACTTGGTTGTGGTATAACTTATGTTATGTTAACGTCACGATTCACTTTTGATCTGTTTTTCTAATTATTAACTCAGCTTAATTCACGTAAACAAAGAACGCCGTATCGCATCAATCCAACCACACTTTTTTTTTTGCGGTTGTGACATTTTGGCGGGAAATTATGGCATTCGTTCAGAAATGTAATGGCAGTCGGTTGGGAGGTTATTTTGTTATCAAGAAGAAATCAGTCAGACCGGTGGGGTGAATAGCGCGGTTAGTCGATCGATTGTGCTTCTCTATTTTTCGTGATAGTGTCACTGTCACTGTGACACGACCGACATCTGCTGAAATTCAATTCAAAACAAATCTTGCGTGCATGTAGAACTCAACAAACAAAAGTACATAAAGATTTCTAAATGGCTGAAGATGCACAAGTTGGATTTCTATTCAAGGCTGCTTCATCCTTAGCCAAATCAGGAAACAATTCGACGCAAACTTTATTGAAAAGTTATTATTTGTAAGTTTGTAACCTACAAAAATTTTAATTTCTTTGTAATGTAAACATTTTTTTTGTAATTTTTGTTAATCTTTTGTAGGATGCGATGCAGAGAACTGGCTAAGGACCATGGGCTCCCAGATAAATACTTTTCGACCAAAGTTAGATGCTCACACTGTTTTGTGGAGTGGACAAGAGGAACTGAGACAAAGGTTTGTTATTGCCACTCTTTCAGTCATCTTTAGATTAACATTTTTTTGCAATAATTATATCATACTATGCATAAACTTTTCATAATTAACACTGTGATTTCGATTTCCTATTTAACAGGTTCGGGCAATAAGACTTTCAAAAAGACAAAAAAGGAGAATAAAACACTATAAATTAACAAATCAGAATAAGGAGTATGTAGAAAGTAGGAAAAAACTATTAAATAGCAATGAACTAGTAAGTATGAAAAGGATAATGTTGTAAAATTCCAAATTAACAAAATGTTGAATGAGAATGCTCCCAATATTTATTTCTTTTTCAGGAACAAATATGTTCTTTTTGTAAACACAGTGAAATCACACCACTATCAAAGCCAACTGAACATAAATCATTAATACAAAAGACAAAAGTGGAAGAACCAATAAAAGAAACCATAAAAGTTGATATAAAAAAAGTTGATAAGAAGACAGTAAAACCAGCACCTATCAAAAATGTGGAAGTAAATGTCTATTCTAAAGCTAAAGATGTATATTCTTTATCAAATAAGAGCAATTCATTGCCCAGTGGTATGAAGGAGGGCAAAGTAATAAAGAATAATAAAAAGAAAAAGGACAAATTTGCCGGCCTGTGTCAACAAGCTGTTCTAATGTCTGCCAAACTCAAACAGGAAAAGGAGAGGACAGGACAAACAGGACAGAATAAGCTAAACCTATTCCTGAAACCCTCTTCCTAATACTCAAAACTATGTAAATAAAACTATTTTATAATTTTCAACCTTTTTAGTGCTTATTTATAAATCTGTAGATACTGTTTAGAACCTCACTTCTTTTTCTTTATGATAAGTAAATGTATATCCATAACATTAGTATTAGTATGCCCTGTGATTACATGTAGATTTCCATTCTGGAATTTTTTGTAAAAGTTGTATGAATCATTAGTCAGTAAATATTTGTTCACATCAATGTTAGCTTTTTCAGCATCAGAAACTAAGTCTTTGTAGCCTATAGCACCAGCTGCGTCTGTAGGACCATCTATACCATCTGTTCCAGCACTTAAAAGATAGATTTCAAAATTTTTTAAATTATCTTTTGCTTTATGGATAATGTTGGAAAATTCCAAAGCCAGCTGCTGGTTCCTTCCACCAACTCCAGTTCCTTTGACTTCTACAGTTATCTCCCCACCAAAGATAAGACAGATATTGTTACATTTCAAAGCAGACAAATTTTGAACATTATCTATAAAATTCTTCTGTATTCCTGGTATTTTGAGTAAACTTGCTTCTTTCCTCAACATTTCTACATCATATTTATCATCAATAAAATTGCATAATATATTCGTCAATTGGACATATTCTTGGGCAACATTTGAAACATTTCCAGTTACAGTATTAGAAATATCAATAGGTAAGTAGTTAAGTTTTTGAGCTTCCAGATATGCTTCTTTGATACTAATCTTATTTGAACCAATAATATGGTTTTTCACTTTGGCTCTAGGAAATTCTTCATGTTTTGTTGATTCTTCTAACACAGTTTTTATGGATTCAGGAAGTTGGTTATACAAGTTGTATTTTTCTATGATATTCTTGGCAGCATCAGGGTGATCTAGATTTTGAACAGTGGGTCCACTGGCTATCAGGTCAAGTGGGTCTCCAACAATGTCAGACAATACTAAAGATACTACTTCTGCTGGCTGTGCTTTGATTGCTAATTGTCCTCCTTTCAGAGCTGAGATTCTTTTCCTAACAGTATTTAGTTCCATAATATCGGCACCAGCATTAGCTAGCCTCTTGACTAGTAAACATTTTTCATCCAAAGTTATTGGTTCTTTAGGTAGCGGTAACAACGCCGATCCTCCACCTGATATCAAAACTAGAAGGAGATCATTAGAAGTCAGATTTGAGACAGTATTTATGACTTTTATAGCTGTTGATTCAGCATTTTGATCCGGTAAATTATTCTTTGCTCCTTCGAAATAGGACACATTATTACTTGTAGAATTCCGAGTCAAACTTCCGACAGGTATGCTCACAATCCCTTGCTTGATTCTCGATGCAAGTATGTTTTCGACTTCACTTGCCATGCTTTGAACTGCTTTTCCTGTACCCACCAAGTAAATATTCTTTTTGGAGACATCATATATTTCTCCTGCAATAATTAACTGATTATTTGCTGCATTGAACTTGACTGAACTTTTGATGAGCTTTTCTGGTAGCACGGATGAAACACTGATTCTAAATATTTGTAGTAAATCGGAAAATACACTCTTAGCCATTTTTAAGCCGGTATACCTGATGCAAATATTGTTTTTTTACGACAGATTCACCAAAAACGGCTAATGCGCCGGATCCATTTATAGATTTTTCTTTCTCTCTCTCTCTTTGAAGGTGGGGGTGGGGCGGGGGCGAAATATGTCAAGACCGAAGCGACGCCATTGGTGCGCGAGACACGCGTCACAGGATGCTCTGTTGCGATTCGTCTATTGTAGCATTGCCGCGCACTAAATAATCTTGATTACAGTTCTAGTCAAAAGTGTTTCGTTGATTTAAATTGTTAAGATATAGATAAGATAAAAACTTTATTTCATTTAATATTTGAGATATAATAAAATGTTGACACTCGTTGTTTCGAATCACGTAAGATGACTGGTGGCGATCCGGCAGCAGCGCATGTGCACTGATGAAAAGAAACTTGTGTTTCTTAAATATTATTACAGGCAAAGTCAAAATTCCTTTATTTATATAGGCATTTATACGCACTTATGAATCGTCGGTACACTAAGTAAATATGTAATACATAATAGTATAGTAAAATATTATTTGCAGTATATATTTTACTGTTTATATCATAATCTATACATATATATAGTAAAAATGTAATGGATATGGTTCTGTACATGGATTATATATGATTAAAAATATTATAGGAGACCTATATTACCACAGTAGAACGTACCCAAATCTATGATTTTTAGAATTTTTGTATGTGTAAGCTCTCACAGAAACGGCTTATCTGATAAAAAACTTAGTTTTTGTTTCAAATTTATCGGTTCATGAATATGAATAAATAAAGTTGCATGCTAATTTAAAGAATCGCGTCAAAATTGCAGGGCCTTTGTAGACGCGTGTATAATATACCCTATAATATTATTATCACTTGCAAATTGCAATCTATTTCAATACTTGGGGAAAAATTAGCGATCAAAACGACACGAGGATGCCCTCAAGGGGTGTACTTTCCCCATTGTTATGGAGTCTAGTCGTGGACTCGCTAAAAAGAAAGCTCAATGAAGGACCTAACCACACTGTCTGTCCCTATGTATGCTTAAATCTTTACGCAACGGATTTCGATGGTGTTTTTTTAAATAAATAGAGTGAATCTGTTAGAGGAAGGTTTTTTTTTAAATTATAATATTCCTGAAGGGAAGCGAGGAGGAAAGTCGCTTACCGCGTCTGTCCATCCCTATGTATGCTTAAATCTTTAAAGAGTTCGCATCGGATTTTTATGCGGTTTTTAAGATAGAGGAATTGAAGAGAGAGGTTTTTATAATTATATAATATACCCAAAGCAAAGCGGGGCTGGTCTGTAGTTTATTATCGTCGTCTTGGACATTAAGTTCCGAATTAATAAGGTACCGTTAAGTCTTTAAATACTTGCTTTCTAGTTCAGTATTGCTTCCCGCTTCCACACATAGCAATAAGCTACTAACATCAAAATAAAATTACCTATTCAAATACAGTAATAAATATAGCATTTTTCTCATGAGTGTACCGCCGTTTTGGTGAATCTATTACCTCATTATTACGTGCTAATATTTATTTGTAAGTTTATTGTTATCGGTACGATAACCTTATTTTGATAACAAAAGTCACTGTACCAGCTGAGAGCACGTTTCGTTTCACGAAAAACAAGACGATCACTCAGAATTTATCGGTAAACTTCAAGTTGACAGCGATAATTTATAAAATGGAACGGTATATTGTCAACGAATCATCACAAACGAACTTTCGAACAAGTTGCGACAAGTCGCCGCAAAATTTGAATTTCAATGAGTTCAACAACAGAAATGGAAGTTTGGAAACAATCTAAACTTTCAGTCTTAACATTTACATTAACAGCGCAACTACTAACGAACGGAATCGATGGATCCGTGTGTTTGCTTTACACAATACTTCGTGGATAAACAAAATGTAAGGTCCTACGGAAACTTAGTAAAGTTAAAACTACTGAAGGAAGTAAAGGAGGATCTTTATCTCCGCAACATATTTGAAGACGAATCTCTGGTGAGTTCATTAACCTCATGTTTTCTTCAAATACTCTCAAGTCTAAAAGATAATCTAAGAAAGAAGTGTAAACATGATTTTAAAAATTATTTTTCTTACGAAGCAAATGCAGACTTACGCGCCGTAAATAAAGCTAAAGTATATACAAATTGTTGGACTGCTTTGTGTGATATTGTTCCCAGAAACCTATTTGGGAAGCAACATAATGAGGGTATATTTAAAAAGTTAGTTGAATTGACCATTTATGGAATGAAGCGACAACATTTTGTATTTTGGAAAACATTGGAAAAGTGGGACTTCTCCGTTCAACCTTGGAGCTCAATAAAAGAATCAAAGTCAACTCAAGTCTTGTGTTGCATTCTTATATGGATAATAAGAAATATTTTATCTCCTATGATTTGTCTTAATTTTTATGTTACAACATGTAAACTTGATGCTGATGAAAACAAACTGCATTTCTTTTGGAAACATGAATGGCAAAGCTTTTACGACAGATGTATAAATAAGTTGAAGCTCCGTAATGTAATAAAATTGTATGCTCCATATTGTATGGGCCGGAGATTTAAGCAGCATCGAAGTCACGCGACTAAAATTAAACTTAAAACATACAAGAAATACATACCCAAGTTGCATTTAGTTTTGAAAGCAAAAAGTGATTGCAGACCTATAGTCCGATACAAAAATGATGTCCTTACCATTGGAGAAAAGTATAAAATAAAGGACAGGTTGAACTTCCTCCGGCTGCTACATGGCAAGTCTCACGAGAAAATGGAAAGCCAATTTATAATGTTGTATTCAAACTGGCAAAAGCTGAATAAACCTAAACTTTATTTTATCAAGACTGATTTGAGTGATGCTTTTGGTTGTGTAAATAGAGAAAAATTATTATTTATATTAGAAGAAAAATACTTAAAATATCAACAAGAAGAGAAAAGTGTCCAAATGTTGGAGAAATTATCTAAACAATATAAAGATATGGTCAAGGAACTTTCAAAACCCATTTTAATCCGAGCTGGATCTACAGTCTATGAATGGAAGAGAGGTTTAGTACAAGGCTATAAATATTCCCCTGCTTTATCTGAATTGTACTATAGTTATTTAGATGAGCAGTATTTTTCTGACCATATGAAAAAAAGCGAGAGTGAGGTAAAATTATTTACAAGAGTTGTTGATGATTACCTTTATGTAACAGACTCTTTGGAGGATGCCAAGAACTTTTTAAAAGCTCTTTCAAATTATGAAAATGTGAATTCCAATAAGACAGTAGTAAATTTCCCTTCTCCTAATATAAGATTTAGTGAAGAAATCACATTTCTAGGGTACTCTTACAACACTGTTACAATGCAAGTCAGCAGAGCTCACAATGTGTTTACTGGACAAATGTGTTACAAGATTGCTTTTAATAACACCATTGATAACATCTATAGATTTTTGGAAACTCGCATTGGCCAATCTAGTATTCAAATAAATGGCCATATATTCAACTTTTTCTACAATAGTGAGGAACTTATATGGGGACATATTTTCACCACATTCTGTTTATCAGCTAATAAGTTTTGCACTATTCTCGCAGTTCTATGTGATAATTCGGATTCAAAAGATTTTTTACATTTGTACAAGAAAAAAGTTACGGTGAAACTGACAAATACTATGATTGAAGTGTTATCAAGGAATAAACCAAATGATTTTATGTTTATGTATTGTATTAATCATTTCCGTTATATTTCCTGGTTGGCGTTAAGTTTGTGTGCCAAACAGACTCCGAAATGTGCGAAGCTGGTGCCATTTATCAAAGATGAACTGGCCAAGTCCAATTGCTTGTTAGGCAAATGGAGGGATCACGCGACTAGAATCGACACAAATGGAGAATGTTTACGGAAGGCCATAAGAGAAGTCTGCAGAAGACCAGACTTGAAACAGATTATGAAAAAGTTTTGTGTTTTGCCAAAGGGTTTTCAATGTTACAATTATAAAAATGTTTTAAAAAATCAATAATATATTATCAAGTTACCAAATAAAAGATTTTTTAAAAGTTCATGTATTTTATTCCATTTCAAAAAAAAAATATACACTTACACAGATAAAAATAATCCTAATAAAACTATGAGATTACTTGTTTGGACGGACAGTGGAATGCACCTTGCAGTAAAATCAATGCTCTTATAAATGCATAAAAATAGATACATTATGAGAAAAAATAAAGATAAAGCCAGTCTTAGAAAGTTGAATACATTTTGTACTAAATTAAAACTAGAAACATGAAAATAATGTATAAAAGTGTCATAAAATTAAAATATAAAACATTTAGTTATTAGTAATAGTAATTCTAATATTAAGGCACAACACCTGGACGGAATAATAAAGAAGTTATTTAAAACTAAAATACAGTAAGTTGCAAAAAATATGACAAAATAAAAAACAATATTCTCACAGAAAGTTGGTGTGCGTTCGCCCAGCAAAAAAGTATCGCCTTTCAAAAAAATAATGATGCAGATATTCTGTGCCTTATCTCGTGTAATTGTGCCCGAAATTTTAAATTTGTGCCGCTAAAGGGTTCGGAGTTATTTTAGATTAACTGATTCTGCTGCGCGAACGTTCGTCCAGCAAAATATTTTTTGTTTTTTTAGTCTAGCAGGATATAAAATATGCAAAAAGATAGCTTACATACGGCTGTAAATGTGCCGTAAAAATGAAATTTGTGCCTCTTAAGATTTCAGAGATATTAAGTTTTTTGCTGGGCGAACGTTTTGGCGAATGCTATATATCGGAAACTGTTGGACGCGCGGTGATGATTTTTTTTTATACAGATGCGGTATATTTGTGCGTATTTGTGCCCAAATTTTCAAAAACATGACTAGCATGGTTCAGGAGTTATGATTTTTTTTCCAAGAAAATGAAAAAAGGCTCTAGTCCTCGAACGAACATGACTAAGGACTTCGCGTTAGTGCCAACAGGTACCTATTATATATTCCCACGATCCTATAAAGTTTCACCGGTCTACTACATATCATTGGCGAGTTATTAACGATATTGTCTTTTTTTGAGGTTATCTTGATTCAAATTACTTAGAATAGGAAAACGCTAGTTTTCTGTGAGCTGGCTTATTACATTCTTAAACAAAAATTAGTGCCTTATTTTAAGAATACGTATACAAAAAATCAGTTCAATATACTCATTAGATTAGACAAAAACGATAAAAAACCATACGACATATTTTTCGTAGATTAACCGACCAAATTCGAGTGAACATTAAAAGGCGGCCGCACGATACTTCAAGCTATTCTTCCTAATTTGATGGCGTTGTAAAGATATTTAAACAGTACAGATGCGTGATTAATTGTTAAGTTGAAACATATTTTATAATAGAGAAATTAAATAACATGTCCTTTTTTGTGTATAATAATACTTACCTACACTATAATTTGTAGTGTATTATTACAAATGAATTGTCCGTAATCAGCTATTTGATTGTATAATCAAATAGCTGATTACGGACAATAGGCTAGGTATACGCCTAGCGCGTTCATTAAATAACGACATTAACTGAATGACTAGACCGACCATTTAATTTTATTAAAAAAGCGTTACTCAACTTCCAACTAGTTAGCAGATTGAAACAATAGCCCTTTGAACAAAGCGGACAAATTATCAGTCGAGGTGATTGTAATTTAGTTAATTTTTTCCCACTGCCGCGTCACCAAAACAAGCAAAAGTTTTATTGTTATATTCATTCTTAAAAATAAATTGTTTGGTTATATTATATTATCTATATAGTAGTCATTTGGTCGAAAAGATAAAGGATAATGAAAAGTTTTCCGGGAGTTATGAAATTTGGCAATTTTATAGATTTTGGTATGCTCTTGCCAAATTTCAACTTTGCCACCTCGTATGGCCGCCGCTCGCACTGCCATTTTAAAAAAAGGGCGCCCAAAAGCAGTTTTTTGATAATAACTCCTTTCTGGCGCATTTTACAGGGAAAACACATTATACAGAATAAAAGTAGAGAAAATTTCCTACAATTTATATTTTAACCTTTTCTTTCCTAAAATCAATAGTTTCGGCGTACGAGCACCGTAAACCATTATTCATCCATATACATAAAATATATTTCAACTTAACAATTCTGCACATATCTGTAGTATTTTAATTTCATTAACGCCATCAAATTAGGAAGAATAGCTTGAAGTATCGTGCGGCCGCCTTTTAATGTTCACTCGAATTTGGTCGGTTAATCTACGAAAAATATGTCGTATGGTTTTTTATCGTTTTTGTCTAATCTAATGAGTATATTGAACTGATTTTTTGTATACGTATTCTTAAAATAAGGCACTAATTTTTGTTTAAGAATGTAATAAGCCAGCTCACAGAAAACTAGCGTTTTCCTATTCTAAGTAATTTGAATCAAGATAACCTCAAAAAAAGACAATATCGTTAATAACTCGCCAATGATATGTAGTAGACCGGTGAAACTTTATAGGATCGTGGGAATATATAATAGGTACCTGTTGGCACTAACGCGAAGTCCTTAGTCATGTTCGTTCGAGGGCTAGAGCCTTTTTTCATTTTCTAGGAAAAAAAATCATAACTCCTGAACCATGCTAGTCATGTTTTTGAAAATTTGGGCACAAATACGCACAAATATACCGCATCTGTATAAAAAAAATCATCACTGCGCGTCCAACAGTTTCCGATATATAGCATTCGCCAAAACGTTCGCCCAGCAAAAAACTTAATATCTCTGAAATCTTAAGAGGCACAAATTTCATTTTTACGGCACATTTACAGCCGTATGTAAGCTATCTTTTTGCATATTTTATATCCTGCTAGACTAAAAAAATAAAAAATATTTTGCTGGACGAACGTTCGCGCAGCAGAATCAGTTAATCTTAAATAACTCCGAACCCTTTAGCGGCACAAATTTGAAATTTCGGGCACAATTACACGAGATAAGGCACAGAATATCTGCATCATTATTTTTTTGAAAGGCGATACTTTTTTGCTGGGCGAACGCACACGAAAGTTGCCAGTGGTTTATATAGTAAAAATTACATACAATAATTGAAATCAATTAAATAGATCTTTGCCACACAAAAGATAATGAGTTAAAACTACTAAAACTAGAAATACATACATTGATAAACAATGTTTTACTTTTTGGTAACAACCAAGATGTCTTGTTATCAGAAAATTATTACCTACTAGCTTTCCGCCCGCGACTTCGTCCGCGTAGAGACGTTTAACGGGTAAAACATTACTTCCTTATAGCGCAGTCGGTTAAAAAGTAGCCTATAACCTTTTCTAGGCTCCGGACTATATCTGTACCAAATTTCATTTAAATCGGTCCAGTACTCTATGTGTGAAAGCGTAACAGACAGATACACAGATACTTTCGGATTTATAATATTATTAAGTAAGGATAGTAAATAACTTACTTCTGCTGTTACCTAAAAATAATTTTGATGGTACTTTACCCGAATGATGTTGAATCATGTAAGATATTTGTTAAATCTGTATAACCTCGTTTTTTATTTTAACAATTTAAACTTTTTCATTATTGGACTGTTAGATCAATCTAGTGACTGTTAGATCAGATAAATCTATTTAAAACTAGCAATAACGCGGCATTTAACGAGGGAAAACATTGGTTTTTGCTTTCAATGTGTCGGCATATTGGAATAACCCCAAAAGAGGAGGTTAGCACTAACCGGATACAACTACTAGTGATTTTTGAAAGTAGCCTAATGAGATTCGAGTGTATTCTTGCTTATGGAGATGTGGGGCCCTCCTCCCCAAGTGTGCTAGTAATCTGAGAGGGGGGGAGGATTACCCAGTCAGAATAATATACTATTACGAACGTAATCGACGAGCTTGCATGAAGAGGTTGATGGATGTGGATGAAGCGAAAGTGGTGTGCCAGGACCGTAGCGCATGGCAGGAAGTGAATTTCTGCCTACCCCTCTTGATAAAGGCATGATTGGAAGTATGTACGAAGGCAAGGGTGGGGGGGAGGTGGAAGATTAGTTTATTAGCTTCGATCTTAGAGACCTATCGAAGCAACATCACAACCAGCGCTCCAGCCAGTAGATGCACGGCCGCTCTCAAGTGCTGAGCCTTCGACAAGAAGTCCGGGTCGGCTGTGATGTACGCGGCGGACTGCGGCGCGTCGCACGACACGATCCTCAGAGCCCTGACCAGCGTTGATTTTTAAAGTAGCTTCATAAGATTCGAGACTACAGTCTTGCTTATGGAGATGTGGGGAGCCTCCTCCCGAAGTGTGCTAGTATTCTGAGGGGGGGGGGATTGCCTGGTCAGAATAATATACTATTACGAAGGGAAGGGGTTATGTATGTATATTGCTTGGAGGGGGGGGGGGGAGGGGGAAGATTAGTTTATTAGCTTCGATCTTAGAGACCTATCGAAGCAACATCACAACCAGCGCTCCAGCCAGTAGATGCACGGCCGCTCTCACGTGCTGTGCCTTGGACAGGAAGTCCGGGTCGGCTGTGATGTACGCGGCGGACTGCGGCGCGTCGCACGACACGATCCTCGCGGCCCTCGGTAGGGCTCTGCCCGCGACTAGGGCTGCAGAGCGTTTGGCGTGCGGGAGGGGCGCCAGGCGGACCGCCGCGTCGCTGAAGATCAGGTCGGCGTACGGCGGGTGGGAGTAGAACATGCTGAAGCTGTGGGGGCGGAAATAGATTATTTATAGCACATAATCAAAGAGAACTATTTACAATGTCCAAAAATATTGCCAGATTTAACCACTGATCAAAGAAAATGAGTTTAATGTGTCATAAACTTAATATACTCCAGTGGGGCTACCATGAGTTTAAAACTTACGCGCTCGATATCGCCTACGTAAATATGTCTATGAAAAACTTGTACAGCGCCGCCTAGTGGTTACGCGAAGAACTACAATCGGCCATATGAAAAAAACAACTCGATAGGTTTTTAACGTACGTAAGTTTACGATAGCCAACTCATGGTAGGCCCTCAGGATAGGTGACTAAGAATCTCTAAGTTTATAAGACTATCTGAATCTGTTAGATTTATTAATTTTCTTTCAGTAACGGTCGGTATTCTTAGTCGGCCATTGCCTGCCAATGACACATTAATATGCCCTGTCTAACTTTTCACGCTTTCAAACATTCAAAAATATATTTGAAATAAAACTAATTTTACGGATTTAACTCGCGTGTATTGTTATTCTAAACATATTATTAAGAGATCTGGCGTTTAGAGCTCTTTACAGCGCTCATGGTCACGGGCAAGACAAAAATATAGGTACAAATCAGCGTATCAAGTATCTCCTCTGTATATACGTATGATGTTTCCTAAGGCCAGTAGGACTTACCTGAACTCATCGCTCGCTGTAGCCCCATACAGCTGCTGCGCGTATACCATTAGGTTGGAATAAGTATCCAGCTCGGTGTGGTTCGCGCGGCCCATCAGCACCGAACCCGGGACCTTGCCCAGGTTGCACTTCTTGTACTCGTGCATTTTCGCTCGGGTGCCTGTGAAGATAATGTAAACTTGTAGTACTTTATTTTTTTTATTGGGGAGTGGCTTTTCGAATGCGACGGCAATATTGATCGAGATGTTAAGTATTGAATGAACGAAGTGGCGACATGTCTCACGAACAACTTGTGACCTACAAAAACCCTCAAACTAAGGGGCGAAATTTACAAAACAGTCATAAATAAAAATAAGTCCGACCGATTTCAGCCATGGCGGCCGATCTCAACTGAGATCAGCCAAGTGCGCAGGACATATTATAGTGCACAAGTGTACAAACACAAGTGCACTCTCTATTCTCTTACTCTCATAATTCGGTGAGACGGCAATCCGACATGACCGATGAGAGATCGGGCGCAGGACCACCGGCTTAACGTGCTTTCCGAGGCACGGGCGTTCAACCGCCAACTTCCTAACTCCGGGCTGAGTAATTTCGTTACAGAAAAACTCATACAAATTTTGCCCGACCCCGGACTCGAACCGGGGACCTCTCGGTCCTAACGCAGCACTTGCTACCAATAGACCAACGAGGCAGTTAAGTATTGAATGAATGAAGTGGCGACATGTCTCACGAACAACTTGTGACCCACAAAAACGCTCAAACTAAAAGGCATCAGACAACAGTCATCAGAGGGCCTACCATGAGTTGGCTATCGTAAACTTACGTACGTTAAAAACCTATCGAGTTGTTTTTTTCATATGGCCGATTGTAGTTCTTCGCGTAACCACCAGGCGGCGCTGTACAAGTTTTTCATAGACTTACGTAGGCGATATCGAGCGCGTAAGTTTTAAACTCATGGTAGCCCCAGACCTTCAGACCGTTTAGGTTCATAATGTCCAAATCCCAAAATGGGATCCAAAGGGCTTTATATAAACAAAATTATTAAATTATATGGCGGATTAAAAAAAGAGTTGACAATCATATGTATTATTTATCTACAAAACAACAAGAAAGCATTTATGAGTACAAATTGTAAACAATGAAAATAATTTAATAATTTTGTTTATATAAAGCTTTTGGTGTGTACATGGGCATTGTGGGATTTGGACATATCGGGACATGGACGTTTTGGGATATGGTCTTTCTGGGACATGGACATACTGGGATTTGGACTGTTTGGGATATGGACATTCTGGGATATGGACGTTTTGCACCCTCTGGACATTATGAACCTAAACGCTTCAGACCTGTAGGAGTAGTGGCACTCACCGTCGGGGCATAGTAGCTGCAGGTCGTCGGGCAGCAGGTCGCGCGCCCACCACTCGCGGCGGCGCCCCCCGGACACCTCGGCGGGCGCGGTGTGCCGCACGAACGCCACGTCGCCGCCGCCCTCCACCATGCAGCGGACGGCCCCAATGTGCCCGTAGTAGTCCTCGCTCGCGTCGCGGCGGCAACGTCTGCCAGTTCATCATCGTCATCATCAACCCATATAAATAAACTACCTGTGCCAGCGACTTCGTTTGCGTTTCTCCCGTTTTTTACACATTTTCCATTGTATCTTTGCTCCTATTGGTCGCAGCGTGATGTTATATAGCCTAAAACCTTCCTCAATAAATGGTCTGTACAACGCAAAAAGATTTTTTCAAATCGAACCAGTAGTTCCTGAGATTACCGCGTTCAAACAAACAAACAAACTCTTCAGCTTTATAATATTAGTAAAATATTAGTAAATATGGATAAATTATATACAATAGAGGACGTCTCTAGCCATTCCATGACAAAGGAAAAACCTACCAATCTTATTATTATTCATCAAAATATACAGGGCCTATCCGGCAAAGAATTAGAATTAGAATTGTTTTTAAATGAAAAGAATGTCCATGTGTTATGTCTCACTGAACATTGGTTGAGACAACATGAATTAATTATTAGTATTAATGATTATATACTAAGTAGTTATTTTACTAGAAGATCTCTAATAAGAGGGGGGTCACTCATTTTATTAAAAAAATCCCTTAAATATAAAGAGCGTCGAGACATTGTCTCATTGTCCATGGAAAGGACAATTGAGCTGTCTTGTGTTGAAATAGAACAATATATTATAATTTGTGTATATAGGCCACCATTAGCTAATTATTTCCTATTTGAGGCCCCTATGGAGGAAGCTTTAAGGAAAGCATGTGCCAGCAATAAACAGGTGATTGTATGTGGGAACTTTAATATAAATATCCTAGAAAATTCGTTGAACTCCTTAAGGTTCATAAATCTTTTTAAATCGTTTAATTTATCTCACATTTTTAATGAACCAACTCGCATCACTCCTACATCGGCCACATGTATAGATAATATTTTTTGTAACTGTTCTGTAGAAAATAAATCTATAGTTAATTTTATTAACTCTGACCACTGTGGTCAAATGGCAGCTTTTGAGCATCATTGTACTCCAATGCCATCTATCATAACATGCAGACCAATAACTACAAGTCGAATAGAAAAGTTTAAAAATAATATTAGCTATAAAGTTTCTGTAATGGACTTTCAAGCAAACCTTAACAGTAATGAGTTATATAAGAAATTGTTTAATGTTGTAGAAAAAGAGTTTAACGGAATATTTACCAAAAAAGAAATTAAAATTAATAACTCTAAAATAAAATTTAGTAATTGGGCTACAACAGGGATATATACAAGTAGACGGAGACTTTTTGAACTGTATGATCTCAAAGCCAACTCTAAAGACCCGGCCCTTACAGATTATATTAGAAACTATTCTAAAATTTTTAAAAAATCGTGTGCAGTAGCTAAATCGCTCTATCTGAAAAATAAAATACACAATGCTACTAACAAAAGCAAGGCCATCTGGCAAATCATTAATAAAGAGACTTGTAAAAACAATACTCAAAATCACAAGATTTCTCTTAAAGTAGATGATGTAATATTAGATTCTGATGCTGATATAGCTAATGCATTTCAATCATATTTCTCAAATATAGCTGTTACAACGACAAGTAGTTTGTCTTCTAGTCCGATTCTTGCTCAATCGCTTTTAAAGACTCATGTAAGTGAATGCGCGTCTTCCTTCAAGTTTGACTACATCAATGCGCAAGTAGTTGTGAAAACCTATAAAGAACTTAACTTAAAAAGTCAGAGGACTTATGGGGACTCTCAGTGGACATACTAAAAAATATAATATACACAGTTGCTCCACTTTTAGCAAAACATTCAACAAATGTGTTAATGAAGGCTGTTTTCCTGATTTGATGAAGTTAAGCAAAATCATTCCTTTGTTTAAATCAGGTGATGATAGTGACCCATCTAATTTCAGACCTATATCCTTACTACCAGCATTTAGTAAAATTTTTTGAAAAAGTTGTATTTAGTCAACTGCTAAGCCATTTTAATTTAAACAATTTATTACATAGCAATCAATATGGATTCTCTAAAGGGAAATCCACAACAGATGCTGGAGTAGCTCTTATTAAACATATTTTTGATACATGGGAAAATAAGCAGGATGCCATAGGCATTTTCTGCGACCTATCCAAGGCGTTTGATTGTGTTAACCATCAAACCCTGCTACTTAAATTACGCCATTATGGCATCTCGGGTAACGCACTTAGTCTAATTCAATCATACCTGACAGGCAGGACCCAAAAAGTTAATGTAAATGGGACTAGTTCTTCTGGCGCCCCATTAGTTATGGGAGTGCCCCAGGGCTCGATATTGGGGCCTCTATTATTTATCATTTATATTAACGATCTCCCTTTCTTTACCAAAGACACATGTGAGATAGTTTTGTTTGCAGATGATACATCACTTCTATTTAAGATGGACAGACAGCAAGAAAATGTTGACGACGTAAACAAGGCTCTCTCACGAGTTCTGCACTGGTTTACTACTAACAATCTAATGTTAAATGCCAAAAAAACTAAATGTGTCAAGTTTTCAATGCCCAATGTAAGACAAGTCAGCACCATTATCAAAATGAACAATGAACCCATTGAAGTCCTAAACTCAACGGTGTTCCTTGGAATCACTCTAGATTCTAAATTGCAATGGGGACCCCATATTGGTACCCTGGCAGGAAGACTTAGCTCTGCGGCATATGCTGTTAGAAAAATTCGACAATTAACTGATGTTGAAACGGCAAGATTAGTTTATTTCAGTTACTTTCACAGCGTTTTGTCCTATGGTTTTGCTTTTATGGGGATCAGCTGCTGATATCTATAGTATATTTGTATTGCAAAAAAGAGCAGTAAGAGCCATATATAATCTCAAACGACGTGATTCTCTCAGAGATCGGTTCAAAGAGTATAATATTCTCACAGTGGCCTCCCAATACATTCTTGACTGCTTAATGTATGTGTATAAAAATATACAATACATTCCTAAAAAATCTGATAATCACCAATTCAATACAAGAAATAAACATAAACTTGCTATTTCACATTTTAGACTAAGTAAAGTTAATAGCTCCTTTGTTGGACTAGGTGTAAAAATGTTCAATAAATTACCTGATTGTGTTACTAAACTACCTATACAGCAATACAAATCATGTATTAAGAATGGTCTTCTTAAAAAAGGCTACTATAAAGTAGAAGATTATCTCAATGATAAATATGCATGGACTAATAGTTTAAATTAAATTTTTGACATTAAATATGATGACATTCTATTGTTATTAATTTTGACATTTATCATGAATTTTTTGTTCCTATTATTATATTAGTCTTATTTTTAATAAGGCAATGGCTGTAATTAATAAAATTCTACCTATGTAAGCTTTGTCATGCAGACTGGATTTGTTATGGTATTCTGAACATTGTTATCTTTGCTCTGTTGCTTTTTATTTTAATTATCGTTATTTTTTAAGGTAGTAAATATTGAACTGGTACTTTTTGCTATGGCACACCCAGACTGTATGACTTGGCTCATTTACATTTTGTAACATGATTGTCGTTAAAAAGAGCAACTATCGAGTTTCTTGCCGGAGTCTTCTCGGTAGAATCGGCGTTCCGAACCGGTGGTAGAATCTTATTATTAGTATTATGACGATTTATAAGTGCATGTAATTGCCTATATGAATAAAGACATTTTTGATTTTGATTTTGATTTTTTTGATATAATAATAATCTTTATTATAACCACAGACAGACAAGTTTACAATAAAAATACAGAGATGACATTCATACAGGTAAATATGGCGTAAAAGTATCCTGAAGTATAAAATAGTTGTACCTACACAATTACACAGATTCGAGTTGGCAGTTGGATTTAATTTATGTATGAATAAATATGTATAATATGAGGCAACCGGAAGTACCAAAACCAGCCAAAGTGACATTATCCGTTATACGCCACGCTATGGCCAGAGTGATCTGGGACTATACTCTTAATATTGAATTAAAATTATAACGTTACATCATTTTTTAACGTCACTTGTGATTGTTTTTAAAAAAAAAAACCTAAAATTGTCTTGTAAGGATTTTGATATTTTATGAAGGCGGTGCAAAAAAAAAATTTAAATGGACGAATCACACTGTGCTTGTCTGCATGAAATACAAACAGTTTATTGTTCGTATTATATTATTTTGTATTTTTTTTGAAAGTTCTTTTTTGTAAACATTTTTTTTAACGGACATCTCGTATACACTCCTTGGGATATTAGGCATAAGGACTATCCAGCACTGACCTGAAAGAAGCCCCATGGCACAGATGACACAGGTTATCCTGAGGCACCGTGTCTGTGTCCACATACTCGCTGCTGAGCGCGCCCGGGGCGCACGACTTGGTGAAGTATTGGGCGGCCGCGTGCGCGCCGTCGCAACCGTATGGCCTAGGCAATACGGGTTGGATTAGAATAACATGTCTTTTTTCCTTTATTCCCGTTCGTCCCCACTGGGAGCGAGTGGAAAAAAATAAGTTTAGGTCGTCCCCAGTGGTGACAATTGGAACTTTATATTTCCCACTCGTTCCGTTATAGACCGATAGTCAAAAATACATGAATGGGAATTTCAAAAATTGTTCAACTGCTTTATTTTTAGGGGCTTTGACAAGACTAAACAATATGAGCGAATCTACAATAATTTTTACTTATTCCAAAAAGCAGTTTAACATTTTTTTAATCTTTTATTGAAATCCCCATTCATGTATTTTTGACACTCGGTCTATAACGGAACGGAGTGGAAAATAAAAAGTTCCAAACGTCACCACTGGGGACGACCGGGAATAAACCTCTTTTTTTACAAGGGGATAAATATATGGCGCTGGACGCAGGATGCGAATGGCCGACGAGACAGAGAAGTGGTGTGCATTTGGAGGCTTATGTCCAGCAGTGGGCAGGAATGGGCTGATGATGGTGAAAGTATGTTTATAGCACAGCTGACCTGATCCACCCGTTGGAGATGAGATAGGCGAGCGGGTAGACCCAGCCGGCCGCCGTGCCTATCCCGGTGTGGCAGGTGTTCTTGCCGCGCAGGTACGTCAGGTCGGTGTCCGCGTCTTGCTCCTTAGCGACTGCTACGGCGTAGTACCAGTTGTCGCCGCTTGTGTATACCTGTTGGGGAAATAACAAGTTTAAGAGGTCTCTGGAATATCACATAATCTGGTCAAGACGGCTGGTAAGAGCTGGATGCGAGTAGCCAAGGACAAGCGGGTGTGGCATGCATTGGGGAGACCTACTTCGAACATTGGACGAAGTTTGAGCAATGGCGAGTATTGTGGTCGCGCCAGTACACAGGGTGGGGAGAGGAAGACTGCTTTCATTATTCATCATCATCAGGCTATATCTAGATTCACTGTTGGATGTAGGTCTTCCCATAGCGAGGATATACCCGCTATTCCCATACATCCTCGGCTACTGGCACCCAACTCCTACCAGCTGTCCTGCGCAGATCGTCACTCCATCTGGCCTTAAGGTGTCCCAGAACCTAGAACTCGTTTACCCTTGCAGCTAATATGGCCAGCCAATTTAGCTTGCTGCTCCGGTGAGCTATGTCGATGACTTTGGTTCTTTGTCGGATCACTTCATTTAATACTATATTCCTAATAAAAAATACAGGGTCGCCCTAGTTCAGGCTCCAGTTCAGACTTATGTTCACCCTTAACGTGCACTTTTACCTGTAACTTATGTAAAGTGTGACAAATAAAACATGTTTTATTTATTTATTTATTACTAGCTGTGCCAGCGACTTCGTTCGCGTTTCCCCCGTTTTTTACACATTTTCCATTGTATCTTTGCTCCTATTGGTCGCAGCGTGATGTTATATAGCCTAAAGCCTTCCTCGATAAATGGTCTATACAACGCAAAAAGATTTTTTCAAATCGAACCAATAGTTCCTGAGATTAGCGCGTTCAACCAAACAAACAAACAAACAAATTCTTCAGCTTTATAATATTAGTATAGATTCCTACCTCCTGCATGAAGGGCACGAGGCGATGTTGGTGGGCTGCATGCAGCATGTCAGCGGCGTCCAGTAGCGCGAAGTCCGCGGCGCCGGACGCGACGGCTCGTTCGCAATGCCGAGTGCTGTGTCCTCGCCAGCAGACCAGAGTCGGGGAGAGGAAGGCTGCTTTTAGCGCCACCTGGAGGACGAAGACTAAGGTAGGATACACATCGAATGGCGTTGGCTGGCAGTTGGCATGCAACGCAGCGTGCCGGCGCGCGCACATTTTAGAGGTGAGAGCCATCCACTCCCCCGGTGATGATGACTAGGCTGCTCCAAGCCATCATCGTTAGTCAGTTAGGAAAGGAAAACTCGACCGTAAAGATAAAAGTACTTTATTAACAGTTATTAAAGTCGTGATTGCTTACAACTGGTACATATTGTCATGCGTCGGAAGCCGGTCGGCTCCGCACATATTAATGTATACCGAGGAATGTAGAATCACTTCCTCCCCCTCAAATCTAAAATTTTGAAGCTTTTCAATTTAGTCGGCTTTTTCTGCTCTCTTCTTTCTATTACCTTCAAGAATCTTATCTGTGTAAGACTAAGCATGTCTTGGATGCATTAGCGTAAGATACGTCACAAGTCAATTCATCTAACTCGTATCCTATTAACATATCAAGCATTCAATGGAACATCATCATCATATTTGTGTCTTGAAACATCAGTATCTCTGACGCTCATAGAACAAGCTCTGCTTAGTTTGGGGGTGTGTGAAACGTCCCAGATATTTATTTATTCCGCTATACTAATAAGTATATCTGACCACAAGGCCTCACGAATAAGTTAATACTTAAGCATGTCACTTGCAAAGAACCAAATAGTCTAAACTCACCCTCATCTTAATACACTTCTCCATCTCCGCATCGCTCGTCACACACAACATAGCCCGCTTGACGGGGCAGTTCCTGATGCCAACCACCGCTTGTTCAGCTTGAGCGCCTACGTATTTGTTGTTCAGGATGTGGTTGGCCGCTTGCTCCTCCTCTTTGAGCATTAGGAAGTTTATTGTTGCGTCCTGAAAGTGAATAGGATTATTGACGCATCCTGTATTACATTTATTTATCATAATAATCTTAGAAAGTGAGAAAATGTTATCAGTCATATTATTTTTTTGACAGTCTCAAAATGAATCGTTTTTACTCTAGAATGTTAGATGTATAGATTGGGATTTATGAAATTAATTTAAGAAACCTGGAATAAAGAGGACAGTTTTAAAATACTTAAATAATAATTGGATACCTAGAACAGAAAACAAATATGTTATCTGACTTATTTATAATCTGCTCGTTTTTTGGATCACATCCTATTGGAGTACCAATAAAATAGGACTTGATATTTGTAATGTATAAAATAATTATTTGAAAGTGAATTCTAAACACGAGGTAAAGAAAGAATGAACTATGTATATCTTACCTGAAGCAATAGATCAGTGGTTCCATTCGAATTGAACAGTTTGAATGGTAATTCAATCGGGCGTCCGCTCGCGTCCGTGCGCTGTTGGAATGGCGAGTAAGTAGTCGACCTGCGAACAATAGCCCCGTTATAGCAAATACTCATTCATTTATCAAGGAACGATTGATTAAAGTACATTCGTTCACGGACATCCAAATCAAAACATTATCAAGCCAATGTTGTTTCGGTTATACCTTTCGTAAAACCGGCATTAATTGATTTCAATAAAAAAGAACTACTAAAATTTCACCGTGTATAACGTTGAGTACTCGCGGCGGTACGACTCATTGACCGAATGGTTCTAGAGTACATTCATTCATCGTACATACCTCGTCTCGTCCTCCCTGTCCTGGGTCCGCCCATAGTCCCGGTACGGCTCGTAGGGTCGCGGGGTCTCCGCTGTAGCGTACGGGTTGCCGTAGCCATTGCGCGCTTGGTACGACTCATTGACCGAATGGTTCTAGAGTCCGTTCGTTCATCGTACATACCTCGTATCGTCGTCCCTGTCCTGGTTCCGCCCGTAGTCCCGGTACGGCTCGTAGGGGCGCGGGGTCTCCGTAGCGGCGTACGGGTTGCCGTATCTGTCACGCGCTTGGTACGACTTATTGACCGAACGGTTCTAGAGTCCGTTCGTTCATCGTACATACCTCGTCTCGTCCTCCCTGTCCTGGGTCCGCCCGTAGTCCCGGTACGGCTCGTAGGGGCGCGGGGTCTCCGCTGTAGCGTACGGGTTGCCGTAGCCGTCGCGCGCTTGATACGACTCATTGACCGAATGGTTCTAGAGTCCGTTCGTTCATCGTACATACCTCGTCTCGTCGTCTCTGTCCTGGTTCCGCCCGTAGTCCCGGTACGGCTCGTAGGGGCGCGGCGTCTCCGTAGCGGCGTACGGGTTGCCGTAGCCGTCGCGCGCTTGGTAGCTACTCGTACGGTTCGAGTTGCGATTCGATGGGTTCGGCTCCCCGTATAGACGGACTAGGTTGTTCAGGAAGGTTTGGTATCTGTGGAACGGTGAAGGAGTAAGCTTTTTGTGCAAAAAGTTAGACTTGTTGTCATTTATACATTAGAAAATTAAACTATTACCTATTGTAAAACTTGAGAACTTTATAAAAGATGACGAGCTTGTCAAATATGGAATGGAAAAGCAGTATAATTAAAACATTGTACCATTGATGCTGATATCCATAATCGCAATTAGACACTAACTATAGTTTTGGGCGATATCGATTATCAGATAAACCTTAGGGTGGTTTAGTGTTAAAAAGCAACTTTTTTATTTCTCCTATAAAACCATGTGCGAGATCCTATGAGTGAAAGTTGTTAGTAGTTCCCATCGCTTATCAGCAAAATCGCCCTAAAACTAGTGTGAAAAAGTTACTTTTTTGTTTCTCCAATAAAATCATCTGCTTGATCCTATAAGTGAAAGTTGTAAGTAGTTTTTAGGGGTGAGAAGATCCATCTGCTCCCCCGAAAGTCCTGTGATGATGACGAGGCTACTCCGAGCCATCATCGTAAGTCAGTTAAGAAAAAAAAGAAAACCAATTTTTAGTAGTTCCCACCTCCGCCGCTGCTGGGGCGTGGCGGCGCTGCTGGTCACGATCGCGTCGGCCGGCACGCGGCCCCAGTTGCACTGCTCCCACTGCGTCACCGGCCGGCGGGACCCGTCGCGGCAGATCAGCTCGAACTGCTCCTCTGATACTCCACCTGGCGAAAGGTAACGTAAGCCGTTTATAGCTTCCGTCTGTAGATTACACTATTAGGTCCTGATAGATATGTAAAGGGAAAGTTTAAATAAATAATAAATATTTCACAACATCACATACATCGATCTGATCCCATGGTAAGTAGCTTATGCACTTGTGTTACGGAAATCAGAAACAACAGTGGATACACAAATATACTTAAACATAATTATTAACACGCCCAGACACGGAACAAACACCGATGTTCGTCACACAAATATTTGTCCCGAGTGGGAATCGAACCCACGACTCTTGAAACCGTAGGTAGTAAACCTGGGTCACTAGACCAACGAGGCAGTTAAAGATCGAAGAGAGTCGATAGATATGTAAAGGGAAGGTTTACAGGGTACCTGAAGAGCTTGTTGACGGATTGCACTCTATTTTATTTGAATCGCGGGATACGTAGGTGCGGAAGACGCAGCGCGCCACTGTACTAGTTAGTTTAATAGATGCTCACCGAACTAGAGATATGAAGAAAAGACACAATTTCTAGCAAGTCTAAACTACGAAACGAAGGCTAAGCCCTCCCTTCTAAGGAGTCCGTCTAACTAGGTAATCATACTTGGGGACCATGGTTCAATGTACCATTTAGGTATTTTAATGTTGAGTGAAATGCAACAATGACTTTGATAGCGAGATGTAGGCTTGCATACTAAAGTCGACATTTTTTGTAGATATTATTAAGGAGATGGTATGGCGCCATCTGTTGGTTGCTTTTCGAACTTGTTAATCGGATGTCTCCTTTGCCAGGCAACATTTTCAACCACCACTCACTCAGTATCTTCCTGGACAGCAAAGCGTGCTGTATGGTGGTGTCCCGGACGAAGGCGATGTCCCCGGTGCCGTTGGCGACGAGGCAGCGCAGGGCGCCCTCGTAGCCCGCGTACGGGTCCGCTAGCGTGCAGCGGACGCCCGCACCGCCGGCGCAGAGCTTGCACAGCCTGGGGAGGAAGATACTTGTTAAACCTCTTGAATACTCTTGCTATAGGGGTGAGAGCCATCCGCTCCCCCGCAAGTCCGGTGATGATGACAAGGCTATGGCCATCATCGTAAGTAAGTTAGAAAAACAAATCTTTTGTTGTTCTAGGGTTAACAATTATTTGTTTTGTCTGATTCTTCTCTGGCAAGGAGTTAATTTCACTGTTAATTAGTACTTATTTCAAATACATTTATTATTACCTACTTAAAAGACAATAGGAGGAAGTAAACATGGAAATGTCGAAGGCCAAGAAAGACCTTCCATGGCCAAATAGGTAAAGTTTTGATTTGATTGATTTGAAGGGTCAAATCAAAACTACCCATATGCATGAAGACATTTATTTATGTGGCTGAAGCGAAAGTGGTATGCCAGGACCAAAGCACATGGCAGGAAGTGATCTCTGCCTACCCCACCACTCTTGTGAAAAAGGTGTGAAGTATTTATGTATTTAGATATATATTTTACATAAAATGAGATACGAGACCTAACGAGTTATAAGGAACCGACACTAGAAAATGTATGGCAACATTTGTCCGATTTGATTGGTCGCGAGCGGGCTAGAAACGTCCATTTTCTGCTGGCAATATTTACCAAAGACCTATTGTCCTATTGGATAATATCAAATCGAATGGAACGCTAATGTTAAAAATCTTTTCTTACTTGTCAGAATTGTCTCCAATTGGATTGTAGAGGTCCTTCAAAGAATTAGGGGCGCAGGACTCGCCGAAAAACTCTGTCGCAGACTTGACGTGGTTGTTGCAATCCGTTATCTTAAGACCGCCTTCTTGCATGAGCTGAAATGGAATTCAACAGAAAATAATTATCTACTATCAGGTTCAAATACTTTTGTTACGTTTAAACCATGCCTACCCCCTCTGGAAAAAAGGCGCGATTTTATATATGTATGTAAAAGTATTTGTAATGAATCTGCAAACTGGAAACCAATGTATGTATAAACATGATATAAAGTCGCTTGCCGCGTTAGGCTGTCCCTATGTATGTCTAAATCTTTAAAACTACACAACAGATTTTGATGCATTTTTTAATAGATTGAGGGATTTAAGAGAAAAGTATTTATGTATAATATAGCTGAAGAGCGGGTCACTAGTTAAAATATAAACAACATAATTTCAAAATACTCACAATATGTATCGGCATAACCCAGCCAGCCAGCGCGCCCACCCCGGGGAAACAGGCCTTCGCCCCGCGCAGTCCGTAAAGCCCTGCGCCCGCTTGTACAGCCGGTAGGGCTCCTTTGTTCACCACTGCCACAGCGTACTGATAGGGCTCCGCTCGACCGTACAACTGGGGAATCAAAATATGTTTTTATAGAGGTTTTGAAATTAAACTAAGACCTTAAAACCTGAAACTAGTCCATTGATCAGTCACGTCCCCATCAAGACATTCTAGTCTTGATGGGACTAATTATAAGAGTAAAACAATAAAACATACAAACCAATTTAAAGCTTTAAACTGTCATGGCTACAAACATTAGAAAACTAAATATGTCCGGGATATTTAACATGTACCCATGTGTTAGTTGACCTGTTATCATATTGGGAACTCGATAATTTAAGGATCCATGGTCAATCATCGTCATCAGCCCATATACATCCCCACTGTTGGGGCACGGGGCTACCCTAAACTAGGGTGATAAGGTCTTAGTTAACCATGCTGGCCAAGTGTGGTGTGGTACACAACCATAGAATATTTTCATAGTTGTGCAGGTTTTCTCACGATGTGCTGGCCAGCCGGCGAGGGATTTGGGGACACTCCCATCGCATTGCACCACCGGCCGCTGCTGAGGAACGGGTAGGGTTGCCAGATGGTAACTTATCAAATCCGGGACAATTCTACTAAAACAATGTTGGCTCGTGGTTATAATAGGAAATATCTTAAATGTCTATACTAAGTACATAATTAACTATAGTTATAATTATAAGATAAAATACTGTGGTAGTTAATAAATAACTTTGGTAGACAATGAATACCTACTAAATGACAAATTGAATAGTAATAAACTAAAAAAAAGTTCCGAAATCCGGGACAATAAGCGCTAATTACTGGACACGGGACAAGAGGCAAAATTCCGGGACAATCCCGGATTTCCCGGCGGTCTGGCAACCCTAGGGACGGGGGACCTCGTGTACCGCGTCCCGTCAGCCACCCACTGAAGGGTGGTGTCTGCTGGGTCTGTTTCGGGCAACGCCGGCATTGTTGTGGCAGTACAAGACTGGTTTCAGAGTCCCATGACGCCGACTTTCGGCTAGGAGGTACACCCTGGTGTGTTAGTCGGTAGACCTTTAGGCAATTCACACCGCCCAGAAGCCGCGGCTGGCATATACCACCTTCTTGCCAGCTGTTGGGGAGTCCGACACTGGTGTGGTGGACCAGGTTCCCTCCGGGGCCACCCTCTCCAGATGACAGTGACTAACGCATTTCAGCAGGATAAAAAATTATTACACTATGTATTACACTATTTTCTACCACCGTTAATGGGTCGAATAATCATACGTATGAATGAACATGGTCAATATCCTGTAAATATTTAGTATTCTAACCAACTTACATGTCAAAATGTAAAATGTAGACCAAGGGCCTCATATAATGGATATAGATACTCATTAGCAGAATTTCAAGTAGTCCTTTTATGAAGAACAAAATATACAATATATTTATCTTATCTTATCTTTAATAAAAAAATTGTCATCCCATTAATATGAGAAGGCAAATGATCATACCTCTTGCATAATTGGCACCAGTGAATGGTATCTGCCGGCCACATACACCTCCCCTGCATCAAGGCCGAGAAGGGAAGCCTCCCCCCTATCCACACATGTCATACACTCTTCTGTGTCAAAAGCCTGGAAAAGAAGATCAACACTTAAGTGAATTTTATAGTTACAATGGAATGTCTAGTATCTTAATATGCACTACTTTCATCATCGGTCATGTTGGATTGCCATCTCACCTTATTATGAGAGTAAGGGGAACATGGAGTGTACTTGTGTTTGCATGCACACTTGTGAACTATGTCAGTAGGCTGATCTCAATTGAGATCGGCCCCCATGGGCGAAATTGGTTGGACACTTTAAATAAATAATAAATAAATATTGTGTTAGACCAAATAATGGACAATACACACACATACATGGCAGTTGAGCAAGTAGGTAACTACTAAATATTTACACAAAAAAGTATTTTATCTCTTTGATGAGCAGCTCATTGTTTGAGCAAAGTAAAGATTAAAGTAACTTAAGATTTTATGAAATTTAGTAATAAAAGAGTATATGAAATAAAACTAATTTCACGGATTAAACTTGCATGTATTGTTATTCTAAACATTATTAAGAGACCCGACATTTTGAGCTCTTTACAAAAAAAAAGTATAATAAGTTAAAAAGAGTATTATTTCAAACCTGACAGACCCGATCATGCATTTTGTAGTAGTAGAGTTTGAAAAAAGTCTTAATAATAATTAAGATTAAGAATAATAAAGGTCAGGTTCATAATAAACAAAAAATGAAAAATTTTTTACCCTTTTACACTGTAACTCAATGAAATCCTTTCCAAACAGGCCCTTGTCCTGCAGGGCAGTCCGCGCCAACTTTTCACATTTATCTTGTTCCAGCAGTGAGACAGTGCACCAAGTTATCACATCCTGCCCTTCAATCTTTTGCTCTTTGAAAATGCCATTGGATATGGGCTCGCTGCCAAAGTAGTCTGCTTTTGTTGATGCTGAAGTTATGAAAACTGTCTTAAATAATCAATTTATAGTCCATTATTTGATATTATATTGTACTAGACTAGATGAAACAAACTTTTAGGAACATTCAGTTTTTATGAATCAGAAATAATTTAGAAATAGGGAACACATATCATACTGAAATAAATCGGCTACAGGACTGTTATAATAAAGCCTATGCATGTATGTTTTCACTAAATCTCATAGAATTTATTGAGAAAATTTAGTTTTTAAAAGAGGTTAAATGATTGAATAAAGAGTAGAAATCTGAAAAGTTTTTCCAATGAGAATTTAGTGCAAATTAATAAACAAGCTCTTATGTATGACTAATATATCTCTCCAAACTTTAAAACTCACAAGTCTTTGTTAAATTAACAAAAGTATCAGAAAAGTTTGAAAGTCAACTTCCAACACTAATAGTATTCAAAACTCATCACTTACCAAATGCACATAAAATAACAATAATTGAACGAAACATTATTGGTATCATAATAACATCTGCATTGCCTTTCAAGTATATAAAATTTAACTTACAATATAAATTCAATAAAAACTAATTTAAAAACTTGGACACACCCCAACCGCACAACACAACAAAATTGAACGAATGAAATAACAACAGACTGATTGACTCATTGACCGATGAGGCAAATGAATGAGTTACAAACACTATACGTCGCTTTTCTTGATCATCGCTTGAAATGAAATGAAATGAACTAACATGAGTCTGTTACGAATATTATCATGAACATTCCATACGTTGGTATGTAAATGTAATGCAGAGAAAGATTATGAAAACAATACCAATTAACAGTACTGAATTTAAAATAAAACTGTATGGGCAAGATTCCCTTGACAAAAAAGTATACTGATAGTTGTCAGCAGTGTAGCCAACCCTACAGTTTTAACTGTAGATTTACAGTTTTTGAGAAATTCTCTCAGTTTTTAGTTTAGGCCTCGATATCTACAGCTTTGTGCTTATGATGCTAGCGCCACCTTTATGTACTCCGTAGGTAGTCCGTGCGCTAAGTTAGCTTCAGTAAAACCATCATCGCAAACCTGAGTTATAGTAGTCATCAATCCATTTAATAGGTGGCCAGTAATATTGATTAATATGTTTATCTGCTGATCCGCTATTTACTATTTCATTGTGTTGCAATAATACTAATTTAATTTGACTTAATATAGGTATTTATCTTTATGATGAAAAAATCGAGAATCATATGAATTATATTGATTTTAATTGCCTCTGTAAAATTTATTCTATTTTTGACTATCATTTAATGATAAAAACACTAAGCTGTAGATTTACTGTTTTTTCATTTCATATTTACAGTTTTCTACAGTTTTTTTTTTGAGAATATCTACATTCTACAGTTTGGCTTTATGCTGGGGTTGGCAACACTGGTTGTCAGTGTTGTCACTTGTTGTCAGTCAGTGCCGATTGTCATTGATGACAGCTGTCATCACACCATTTTTGGACTGACGTTTCGAAAATTTCGCAAATTTCGCAATATTTTTGTTTTCTGCAGTATTTTTTTACAAAGTTTTGATGTTTCCTATATTCAAATAATATAAACTATATTAAAAGTACTGTTGGAGAGTTAGAAGGGTAGAAACGAAAAGTGGTTTTTTTCTTTGTTAATATTGCAATTTTCATTGATCACATTGTCATAACAATCGAACACATTTTTACTGAATTATCGTAGAAATGGTCGTATTTACCTGTGGTCATTGTGGGGAGTCTGTGCAGAAGCCTAAAGTCGAGAAACATTACCTTACTAAATGCAGGAACCGGAATCCCAATTTGTCTTGTATGGATTGTTTTAAGGATTTCTTGTAAGTTTACAGTTTGTAGTTTGTACACTGGTTTCGTTAATATTTAATAAAATTACTGTTTATACTGTCTGTTTATGTCAAAAAATACATTACATACTTATTGCACTGACATTATACTATACCCAAATTAGAATCTAAATTGTTTACAAAATTTTGAGGTTATGTGACATGTGAGTAAACATTGATAATGTGCTATCAAACAAAGAAAATAATATGTATTTTTTTTTTTTTTTACAGTGGCCAGGATTATGAAGTCCATAACAAGTGTATAACTGAAGAAGAGAGATATTCCGGAAAAGGATTTCAAGCCAAAGAAAAAAAAGGTGAGAAGAAGCAGAATGCTTGGGTCGAGATACTGCAGTCTGTTTTGGACGAACAGAAGACTGCTCCCGGGAATGTGAGGAGGATCATTGAGACAATCAGCAAGCACAATAATACTCCCAGGAAGAAGCCGAAATTCATTAACTTTGTAAAAAATGTATGTGGACATAAGACCAACCCTAAAGACATTGACCAAGCTTGGGATTTAATATCAGTAAAACTTTCTGCTTTGTCCCAAGTTACCAACGGCCGTAACCAAAATCAGAAGAATGATTCTGTCACAAGTAATGGAGATGTTGACACAAAGGAAACAAATGGAGTTACTGAGAATGGAGCAGAAAAAGCGGTATCACAAAATGGCAGTGAAGAGCCACAAAATGGTGATGTTGATGAAAAAAAATTGGAAAACGGTGAAGTAGCAAAAGTCAATGATAAGAAGTTGTCCAAAAAACAGCGCAAAGAGGAGAAAAAGAGACAAAAATATGAAGCTGAGTTGCAGAGTGCAGAGGCACCACCTGCCGAAGAGCAAGAAGAAACGGAAGTCACTGGCAAAAAGGGAAAGAAGAAGAAGAACAGGACTGAATCTCTGAAATCTGTCAATGATGAAGAAGACGTGCAAAGTGAAGGGAAGAAGCAAAAGAAAAGGAAGAGGCAGGACACCGTTAACTGTCCAGTAGAAGTTGAGGCAAATGGTGATGATAATATTGAGAATGTGCCAATCAATAAAGAAAAAACACAGAAGAAGAAACTGAAAGTAGATGGAAGTGCAGAGGACGAGAGATGCTTACATGATCAGAATGTGGCTAGGAGTGAAGAGGATAATGAGGTTAAAAGCGATAAGTTTAATTGGCATGAGGTTATTCTGTCTGTTTTGCAGAAGAAAGACGATGAAATGCCTTTCAAACGCTTACAGAAGAAGGTTCTCTCTGAATATACTGAAATGACAGGAAAAGAAGTTGATGATAGAATTGCTGACAAGTTTATCAAGAAGTTGAAAAGTGCCCCTAAAGTGAGGGTAGACAAAAACAGAGTGTATATCGAGGAATAGTGGAGAAAATCTGGTACTACTTGTCATTTTTATATGACAGGTAGCTTACTTAATACTAGATGAATATGATGTGTTCTAAATACTTTGGAAAAGCCAAATTACAAATGTCTACAATTTAAACTGAATACTACTATCTTGTAGTTTTGTTACCTACACGAGATAACTGCCATATTTCTGAGATACAAAAGAAAAAACATTTTTTCATTTTCTAAATTATAATAATTCATTACTTTTTTTGAATACTGAAAATAGCTATCCAGTTTTGTGTATAGATTTGTATGAATTCAGAATTATAAATCAAGTTTCACTGGATAAATTCGTTTTAATTCAGTGTTGGCATTTGAACATAATTTGCTAAAATGTCCATACATCTTGGGAAAAGTATGACTTTTCTTGTATTTCACACAGTTAATTCAGTGTATAGCTCAAAGTTATCTCAGAGAATGTAGAGCAGCACCATAATTAGCTTTCTGACACTTGGACTAAAGTAACTTCCGCTATTGGACTGTGTTCTGTTCTGTGTGTGAAATCCAATGTCCCTTTTGAGTTGCCAGCAAAGTTGCGCATGCTGGTACACTTTCGTCAATTTCGGTTAGCACTTTGTCCTGACAACTTTGTAGTCTCGGTTTCAGGTTTGTTCGTCAATTTGAAAGTCAAGTAATTTGCATTTGTCTCTACATTGGTAGGTATATGAGTATTTAACCAATTGAACCGATTCTGATGAGAATTTACCTACTAATTCTTATGAGAACTTACCAATTCTTATATGAATTGGTCAATTCTTATACTAATATTTCTTTTGGCGGACAGAAATAACTTTTAAAACTTTAACTTTTTATACTTATTTGTTTTGGTATAATCACAGTCAAAGATTTATTCTACTTCTCCGTTTTTATGACACATTGGTGTCATCTCAGAAATATGGATGATGGAACATCAATACAAACATAATTTCGTAAAATTATTGCTTCCTTATTGTATTTCTCGGAAATTTGTACTCTACCTATACACTTTGGATGCATTTTAGGCTTTTACCTACATAAGATTGTATATTATTTGAAAACGTTAGGTAAGATTTACGTCTTAGCGATCGACGATTTAACATGAAACGATAATTTAACATTTTGCTTTTACTTACACAGTCAGAAAGGCCGCAAGTAACGTCTTTTATTTTTAATTGCGTCACGAGAGGTCAAATATTTAATTATCGTTTCATTATTTCGCAGTATGAAAATTGTGTGTGTGAGACAGTGATTCAAAATTATAGTTTTTAAGCAATATGTGTAATAAACTGTTTTATTTAAAAAATTTAAAATAAATCTTTTATTCGATCCATTTTACGTTTTCATACACGTTCTGCCATGAAAAAACACGAACTGGTTCATACCTACATGTGAAAGATAAGTAACATTCTGTAATGATAATAATGGCACATTACCTACTGTATGTTATATTATGATCCCTATAACTTATTTTGTCATTAGGTCAACCCTAAAATACATGAACCTAACTTGCACAATAGTTATAGAAATAATTCGATGTAGAATACTAACTGGAAAATTACCTAATTTTACATCGACCTGGTACCCGGTATGAAGCGTCGTTTTAAAGGTAAGTATTATAAACCTGGTATTTACCGATAACTCCAGAAATATATATCAACGTAATATATGAAACGTTACAGCGCAAAGGAGATACCTAATTTGTGACTAGGCACCGCGGTTTCACCGTTCCGCGTAAAAAGCACAGCTGTTCCATTAATCTTACTTTAGTACATGAATGTGGAACACGAAATAACGCCAACTCGCACCGATGAATAAGAATGATTAATGAGCACCGATGGCGGTTCCGTCGAATCTTTGTTCGAAGCTGGTGAACCAAGCGCGGGCCGCTTGAACAATCGACGAAACGCTATTTTCAGTTCGTTTCGCCGTTCAATGGTCCTTTGGAAGGAAAATATGGTACAACAGTAATCAGGTGACGTAAAGATCGGCTATTATGCTGTCTATTTAAGAATTTTCATTGAATTCTATCTTAGCTAAGATCCGTTATTATTACGGTATTTTAACGAGGCTTAAGCGGTAAGCGGGAGAAAATTAACGGACTCTACTTACCGATCAGTTTTTTTAGTTTTAACTCTTAACAAATTCGACCAAGTTGAATTTCAGCCTTCAACTTCATGTATCGCAGAAAACTTAATCGAGTCACAAATATTTAGTTAGGTATACAATAATATATCCTTAAGCTCTTATATGTATCTGGTTAAGTACATAAGACCGCCTAAATACACATTGCGCCAAAAAGTTATCTAGAATAGGTTTGGTCTTCACTGGATAAGAGTGGGAAAAAAACGTCTTTCTGAGCATGACTTAACAATTTTAAAACATTTTGACAATCCGTGAAACATATTATTGAAATCTCCATGTCGGTATTTTGACAAATGTAACTTGTTTTCTACAGTTTCCCGCGGGGACGACCAAGAATAAACCATTTGAATTGACCTACGCATCAAATGCAATGGTAAATTGTAGGTAGGTACATAAAGTTAGATTTAATAATTAGAAGCGCATGCAGCTATATATTTATGTATTTTTAAATGGGGGTAGGTTAATAAAAAGGTATTTATTTATTTACCTTCCCTCATTTACAAATATACTATAGCACTTACTGAAGTGGTGAGTGCTATAGTAGGTAGGTAGTGTCAAAGTACAAGTAGGAAGTGTTCAAGTCAACTTTGAATATGAATGTCGCGGCTTCGCAAGCTTTGAAGACGTTACTGAGGTAAAGACGGGAGGGAAGATGTTACTAGAACTTAGAAGTAATGTTGTTAAGCAGAACATCTTCAGCCAGAGACGTTTGGCGACGAGATAATCCACAGGAAGATTTGGCTAATTCCCTCTGCGCCGGTATTTGAGCCAAGAACGCTAGAGTGGGTACAGAGCTTAATTCGCGCAGGTTTACATTTTGCGACGCCGTGGAGATTTTGAGGGAGTTTATTTATAATTTACATATTATAAGAGTAGGTATTATGTAAATGGATAGATAGATACATACACAGGTATCAATAGACTGGGCTCGCTCCGGGCTAAGAGCTCCGAACGTTGAATTCTCTAATATGAGGCCAAAATGAAAATCACTTAATTTTTTTTTTTGAAAAAACATATGGACAACGTAGCACAATCAGCTTCCTTGCATATGAATGCAACAACTAATCAAATACGTGCCCATATAATGTTCATGTTCTTAAAAACCTAATTTACTTATTTGTTTTCATTATGGATGGCTTTCTATCTAAAACCTACCAGCGCTGCAAATAAAAAAAAATTGGTGCACTGTACCTACATATTTAGTGAGCTTTAAAGTTAAAAAAGCTCCAACTAAACTCGAACCGCATCTAAACTACCCTTTGTTGCACATACCGATTTAGAACAATCCCAAGTGCCATCGAAAAAGCTCGCGTCACAGGCACTTGTATCATACCCGAAATTGTTACAGTTCCGTTCATTCATTTTAAACTCTTTCGAGAGTAACAAACCGTGTAGTCAAGAGGTCGTCGAGAGGGGCACTCGCCCTCTACTACGAGAATTATTTAAGTAGGCAGTTACTTTGAGCGAAAACCGGCTTTGTATCGCGATTTATACGATGTGGAAGCACCTACTAGACTGCTTTTGAGGGTGGACTTTCAGATGTCAGGTAAAGCGTAAGTTTTCAATCAGCGGATGTTCCTATGAGTTTTTTTATATGACCTGGATGAAATCTATGAAATAGTTTTAGAACTATTTGCGTAATTGCCGCTCACTGAATCAAATGTATTTTTTTTTAAACAATCACATCATTAAGACGGTGTTCGTTCATGGATGGGCAATGGTACCGTGTTCATTTCAACGAATGCTTACCTCGTTTCCAAGAATAAAATTATTTCCTTGTCTATAGTTTCAATTAAAGTGTTTTGACATACCGTTCCAAAACCAAACTTTTAATGACAAAGCACCAATGTTCGAGTTATCAATGGTAGAGGCTACACACCGCTGGTTACCAGGTTTCTTCAAGTGCTTGTTAGCGACTAGGTAGGTACCATTCACAACTCGTAATGAGCTAATGATATTCCTGGGATGTGAGCTATTGTGTCGAGTGAGCTGTATACTAGCTCGGTCGGCCAGTAATTAATGTGCTTTCAATGGCATTTCGTAAGTAAGACAGGTTAGATCGGAAAACAAGAGTATACTGAAGTCCACTTCATAACCAACTGTTGCTTTCAAAGTTAATATTGTCATATGCATTTGTTTTCGGTTGTAGGCTCTATTAATTTCTCATTAACTACTAAATTACCAAGTATATTCCAATGTAGATTGTAGAGAATAGACTTCGAGTTTTAAAAAGTGTGATATTGTCTTCTTGATAAGTCTGTTCTCTTCTTGATTCTTCTTCATTGATAAGCGTAATCTTATGTTTTCTTTTCCTCCTGTACTGCGTGCAGTACAGAAAAGAAAACATAAGATTAGGTTAAAATTTGGGTTAAAATTATAAATTATCACACAATAAACTTATCTTACCCAAAGGAAAAATTATAATTCCACTCGTTGAACGCATTAGTGAGCGCGTAAGTAGATATGAATTATTTAAAAATATTATACAGAAATTAACAGCAAGAAGTGCCTACCCTAATGGATTTTTAATTATATACTCGTACTTGGATGCCTTAATATAACTACAGCCTTCCGTAACGCAATCACCGTCACAAAATAGAATCTGAACATGTAATTTAAGTCAGAACATTAATTATTTAGTACTTCAAATGAGGCACTAAGTAATACCTTGCTTAATATTCAGAGCTTTATGAAGCGAGCTCTAATTTCATCGTGGCATTTTCTCATAAGGTACCCTATATATCTATCTATATATGTATCTAGGTACAAGCGGTTTCAGTAACTTACTATTAAATAGCGATTTTGGGACATCTAATTGTGAGGAATTTAGGTATCTAATATTCTTCTTATACTTAGAGTAAGTCAATCAAGAAGTATCTACCCAAGATGTCAAATGCAGGTAATGAATAATATATTTTTATGCTAAGTACTTCAGCAAGAAAAATAATGCCACTTGTTCCCAGATATCCAAAGATAGCGCTTACAGGAAATTGTCGAGATTTAACTAAACAAAGAGGTAATACGTTTGCCGGCAATATTCGTTTATTGTGCACGGAGAAATATTTTCCGCGCGCGTTCCAAATGGTTGAAATACTCATTGGTTTAATAGCTAGGGTTGCGCTTAATGCCACATTCAGACGTAGTATTTATAAAGCTTTATATATTTAAAATAATCATCAAATATGTAGGTACTTCTTGAACTAAGTATTCCAATATTATTCATCAAAACATAAGTTAGGACTCATGACAACTTTGGGTAGTTATAGTATTAAGGATTTTGATTTGGGGTAGAACAGTATCATGTCTGGATGGCATGAGGGATATAGGTAAGTACACATTCTAAATGAATTGTGAATTAAATAGAACTACTATCGTTTTAAGTTCTAAAGTGTCCGGTAAATCTAAAGCGGTGTCCCATCTCTATCCTCCATAGTATGCTCTAAAAACATGTCTCGAATTATTTCCTATTGCGCCTTTAGTGTTTAGTGCCCAGAGCAATCGCCCTATTATAAATGAATTTGCATTATAAGGAGGTATCCATACCGTCGAGACTGTCATGGTTGTGCCGAAGACCATCGATATCACATCTCTAGTGATGAGTTGCACTGAGAAGTTTTCATGGGTACATTTCATCTTATCATCTATATAGGAGCAGTGATTTCACCGCAATTAACTGATCGTTCGCAAAAAGCGTCGATGGCCGGGTGGTTAAGGTCGTTGCTTGCCATGCGAGAGGTCGCCAGTTCAAACCTCGCTACGTACTACTGTGTTAAATTTGAAATAAATATGTCCGACTATTCTACGCTTTAACGGTGAAGGCAAACATTCGTGAGGAAACCTGCACACCTACGTAGAAATTCTAAGGTTGTGTAGTCGACCAGCCCAGACTTGGACAAGGTAGTTGACTAAGGCCTGATCGCCCTAGCTTAGGGTAGGCTCGTGCCTCAGCAGTGGGGACGTATATGGGTTGATGATGATGAACTGATCGTTTCCACACACTACCGCCTGGGTACACCTACATCACCAATTCTCCGCCAGAATACCTACGTGACGCTAAGATGCATAACGCATTTCGCCGCATTAAAAGCTTCTATTATCTTACAGTATTTCACTAGACACTTACAACATCTAGACAGCAGGCAGCCCTAGGTAGGCGTGCCTAAATGGTTGTAGTTTCGCGAGTTTTTCTCATTCCTTCGTAAGTGGTGTTGAGAGCACACATTATGGCATCTACTTCAATTACCATTTGTTTATCTGCTGGTTTGGCTTTGTCTTTCTCTCCTTTATTCGTACTAATTTTCAGCTCTACGGGTATTATTGTAATCCTCCTCCTAGTTTTTAAGTGCGCAGGTAAACTTAGCTATTGTTTTAAACATTTACTTGCATATTTAACCTGTAAATAACAGGTTTGTATGCTTTCATAATTGGTATGTAGGTAATTCTATGATGATGATAGTAACAATATTCTTGCATCTACTGTTAGAAACAATCAAAATTATGTATTTTTTTACTAACATTGAAAGGTTGACTGCAATTTTATTAAGGCTGTGACTATTAATGCAATGTATGTAATTATGATTTTAAATCGATACTGTTCTGTACACATAATTATGGTTTATTGTATTGGATTTCGGAAAATGTGAGGAATGTGAACTATGTAGGATCATAAATATCTAATAGTTGATCCACTGAAAGTAGATCTAAAAATATGATTATCAAAATTATTTATTTCACTTTAATGCAGTGATCTGCATTTCATTTACCTTTAGAAAATCTATTTTTATACAAATACCCATATTATACAGGGTGTCCCAAAAAGTAGTGTCAAGCGGAAGTCCTGAGATAGAACACCCCGTGGGGCATCCGAAACACCCCAATGTATGTTCCGCGATTTTTTATAGTTTGCGAGTTATGATTATTTTTCTAAAATTTTGAGAACAACTGACTTAACCGACTAAAAATATTGTAGAGAAAAAAGTATTTGACTTTTTTGAGTAATTCTTTTTGCAAATCAATTTTCATGAGTTTTTCTTTAATGCCTAAAATATTTGTCTCCATAACTTATATGGAATATATCAAAATTATGGTACAAACTGAAAAAATACGTTCTGTAAATAAGGTCTTACAATTTCAACGTTAAATTTAAAATAAAAGGAGGTAGCTGCATGGCTCCTAAATAACTTTAAAAACTGCGCTAGACTCTCAGCTTTCATAATCATTAATAAAAACTGGTACTTAAGGGGCTACTTTTGCTGAAATCGGACTACAAAGACAGAGAGGTGGAAAAATCATAAAATTAGCCATTTGAATACGAAGTATTATTTGGACATTTTATTATTCCGAAAGTTAGTCAGTTTGTTAACAAACCTAAATTTAATACAGGAGCACTCAGATGCAAACATTTGGATGATTTTTTTTTTGTTTAATTTAAGTTTCATTGCGCTAACACTGTTTTCACATGTAATACCTTTGTTACGACGAACTTGACGAACTTTGCTTTCTTTACGGACTTTAATAAACTTTTACTTATAAACTTTTTACAATAAATAATCAAAAACGATAACTTTTTTTTTAATAAAGTTCCCATTTTTATACTTAATTAATTTTTTAAGTATCACAAATTAAACTTTCAAGTGGTTATTTCTTAGCATTTCTGGTATAATTTTGATTGTTAACAATCTTATTAACTTTAGAAGTAATAAAATGTCCAAATAATACTTCGTATTCAAATGGCAAATTTTATGATTTTTCCACCTCTCTGTCTTTGAAGTCCGATTTCAGCAAAAGTAGCCCATTAAGTACCAGTTTTTATTAATGATTATGAAAGCTGAGAGTCTAGCGCAGTTTTTAAAGTTATTTAGGAGCCATGCAGCTACCTCCTTTTATTTTAAATTTAACGTTGAAATTGTAAGACATTATTTATAGAACGTAACTTTTCAGTTTGTACCATAATTTTGATATTTTCCATATGAGTTATGGAGACAAATATTTTAGGCATTAAAGAAAAACTCATGAAAATTGATTTGCAAAAAGAATTACTCAAAAAAGTCAAATACTTTTTTCTCTACAATATTTTTAGTCGGTTAGGTCAGTTGTTCTCAAAATTTTAGAAAAATAATCATAACTCGAAAACTATAAAAAATCGCGGAACATACATGGGGGTGATTCGGATGCCCCACGGGGTGTTCTATCTCAGGACTTCCGCTTGACACTACTTTTTGGGACACCCTGTATAAAATTGGAATAAAATAAGACGTTCCTCTAAATTCTCTCATCGGTAAAAACATTTTGGCAGCCGATAAACGTTCAAAGATCATCCGAGTGCGTATGAAGGTTTAGTACAGCCATTTACAAACTTGAATCATTCCTGGAAGTCGTTCCATGGAATTGGCTGACTCTCACCCGTTACGCTGACGGGCCCAAGTTAGCTATGAGCCAAGATATCGACACGTCTTTGTCTTAGAAATGTAAGTAGGCACGAGTTACGTTTTAATGGCGGCATCAACGAGCAAAGTCACAAAGTAACAACCTAACATGCTTTGTTCTCTACCAAGAGTTCTTTCAAACAAGTACTTTTCTGCCCAACTTTCAAAAATGGACCTTAAAATGTAACTTGAGAGTTTATAATTGACAGGCGAAACTGCCGGGTCGCTCCGTCTCAAAGAATTTTGTACAAGTGCAGAATTAAAATGTGATATCATACTCCCCGTTGAATTATATATGAGGATTTTCGTGCCAAAGTGTTGTTTATGTTTAGAAGCCTGAAAGATGAGGATGATGTGTTTTACGGTAACTTGAATACGGGATATTTTATCGTTTACGATGTCGGGAGGTAACTTAAGCAACGCTGGAATTCTGTTTATTCGTGAGAGCGTGCCTGAAAACAGAATCTAAATCTTCTTTATGGCGGCAAATGTGGATTAAATTGCGTACATTCTCGAAGTTACACGTCAATGAACCATGGAAAGTTTTATATATCTTGTATGAATGAATATTTATTACTTTTGAAATCGTACCCAAAATAAAATTTTACCGTAGGTGGTCTGCGCTTCATATTTTCCACAGTGAAATAATAAAATTCTTTGTAGTATTAAAATGATGTGTTTAATAGTGGATTTTATTTATTCACCTATAACTACTGCTTAAGTGAGTAATATTAGAATCCTAGCTATGGATGATATGGTTTTTCTTAATAAAAATAAATTTACGTTAGTTCTTTGCAGTTCATTCACACTAAGCGGTCGTCCCGTAAATTTTACTCTATTAAAAAGAATTCACGTAGAAAATACTTTTTAACTTTTTGAAGCTTATTGATGTAAAAAGCTTTCATAAAAGTTATGAAACTACATTACGGATAGTGAGCAGAAATGAAGTATTAATGAATTTTGTTTAGCTACTGAATAATTTATTAATAACTGACGCCACTTTATAAACCGCATTTGAACGAATTATCGTAATAAAAAATTTGAATAATAATGCAAATCGTTTGATAATGATTAATAAAAGACAAACAATGAACACGAGTTATTGGTCCTTCGAGCCGGATAAAGAATGATCGGTAAAGATACTTTGAAAAATCTTCATCATCAACTTAGAGCAAGATATATGTGTTATGGACCAAGTGATTAATGCGAGCATTATTAATAATGCCCGAGCATTATGTATAATGTCTAGCCCTATCGGGCCAAGTGATTAATTATTATTTCAACTTCATTATTTATCATTATGCGCGGTCATTATTATATGGCTATGTGATAATTGGACAATATGATAATTGTGCGTAATTTGAGGAAAATAATTGTCTTTTGTGCTTTTAAAATAATTTAATAATAAAAGAAAACGTAAAATTTCCACTCTGTATAACACTTTTTACAAAGTTATGCCGTTTGACACGTTTTCATAGTGACGTAATGGGTAATACTCACTGCGTAATTTTTAGAATAGAATGAATAATTTTTGTATATGGGAAACTTCACTTATATTTTTACGTAATTCGATAAATTTGATCATTCGTAACCCCCGCTGCTGTGTATTGACCATACATTTATCTATGTATTCACCCATTTTCGTACATGTGTGCATAGATTACGTTCCTCCGTGTATTTATTATTTTTTGTGACCGTTACGTTGACTTTGACGCGTTACTGGACGTTGATTTTGCTTTGTGTTTGGACTTTGATTTAAAATGCCGAAACGAGGAAAACCAATAAATAGCCAATGTCTCCGTAATCTTAATCCCCCCGCGCATCAATACTAACAATAATAATGACACTCATGTGTTCAGCGATTTTGGGTGTAAACGCCTTTATTTATATTGCAATCCTTACTAGTCCTTACTAATCCTTACTAATATTATAAATGCGAAAGTAACTCTGTCTGTCTGTCTGTCTGTCTGTCTGTCTGTTACGCTTTCACGCATAAAGTACTCAACCGATTTAAACGAAATTTGGTACAGATATAGTCCAGAGCCTAGAAAAGGTTATAGGCTACTTTTTAACCGACTGCGCTATAAAGAAGTAATGTTTTAGCCGTTAAACATCTCTACGCGGACGAAATCGTCACAGTCACTGGGCGGATCGAGATGAAATTTAGCATGCAGGTAGATGTTATGACGTAGGCATCCGTTAGGACAGGATTTCCCGAAATTCCCACGGGAACGGGAAAATCCTTTTGTATGAAAAATACTAACCGCATAAGTTAGACGCTTGAAATTCAGGTGACATGCAGGTAACTTAATAAATTAAAAGCTTAGTTGCAACAGGATATTGTAAAATTCCCACGGGAACGGGAGTAATAGGAAAAAAACTTTTGTATGAAAAAATCTAAACCGCGATATAGATAGACGATTGAGATTTGGCATGCAGGTACCCTAATGAACGTAAAGCTTACTTCCAACTCGATATTACAAAATTCCCATGGGAACGGGAGTTATTGGGAAATAACTTCTGTATGTAAAATCCCTTACGGGGTTGAAATATATTATAAAGAGATAGAGATATACCCGAAGCGAAGCGAGGGCGGGTCGCTAGTTTTGAATAATAGCGTGTCTTACGAGTTACGCCGCCAAATTATGTCCATTACCCCCTTTTGTTATGAGATTTTTTTCACGCCACAATATTTTTAGAGGCGTAACTACTTTTTAGATTAAACTATTGTATATGAAATGATAATAATGATTAAAGTTTTTTCTACATAATAAGTTTGTATTACTTTGCCCAATAGGTGATAAACATTATGTATAATGCCCGGTCAAAGTGATTATTTGAATAATTATTATTGAATTGCACTCTCATATTGGGCATTTTTCATATGGCCCGGGCAGTATGAATAATGCCCAATTTATCATTTGGTCCATAACATATGTAATATATGTTTTCCGTCAAGGCACCAACGAATTGTGTTCTCTACATAAAGCACTTCTATAGTTCCACATGAAACCTCGACAAGGGTCTTCCACAAACACATTAGCCCTTCAGCTATGGAGTCAAGTTACTAATTCATCCCCATAAGTGGACAGCACTTTCGTTTCATTTCACTTTCTTTGCCTGTGTGTTGTTTGTAATCGGACAAGTGCGAAAATGGGATTGTTATCAGATTACACAGACGTGTGTGTTGTCAAGCCGTGGAAATATTGATGATAGTGTACAGTGTTTGCTTGTACCTACACACTTCTGTAGACAAACTTAGGTATTATAACATGAGCAGTTGACCGATCACATATGCGCATGTCATCATCAGCCCATATACCTACATACGTCCCCACTACTGGGGCACGGGCCTACCCTATAATGCCTTAGCCAACCACGCTGGCCAAGTGCGGGTAGACTATTGTTTAGTCTACCCTTAGATTTTTTTTTGTAGGTGTGCAGGTTTACTCTCGATGTTTCCCATCACCGTTACATATGAATTTTAAAATTTAGAAACACAGTGGTTCGTGGCGGTGTTAATAACCTATTGGTTGTCCAAAATCAATGTTATTAGTGACATTCCCGCTTAAAATTTGCTTTGTGATAAAGGCCTATCCAGCTTGGTATGAAATGAGTTTAGCATTAAAGCATCGCAGTGACCAAAATTGGAGCTTCATTTAATCATGCCTTTGTTTTCAGAACGCTCTTGTTTAGTTTGTCCGCCATTTTGTTTTGTTTTGGGCGAGTCCACCGTCTATCTCTGTTGTGAAACACGATATTTCAGGCTTGTATCTATTGCATTACTTTTTTAACCGCAATTGCGGTAGTGGTATGTTTAGAACTTTTGTTTTTAAAAGCGATTCGCTTGGGATGGAGCTAGAACGCTTTTTAAAGCTTTTTTTCCGAGTGGCTACTTAAATTAGAAGTAGGTAACAAGTACACACTGTATACTTATTTACATCTAAACCTTTTATTTTTTGAAGGTAACAAATTTTACTCGGTATTTTGCGTGTTTATGAATTTACAAGAAATGTATTTAATTTTATATAATAAAACACTTAATACACAGCAACACGTTTATTATTGCAGCACTCAACACCTTAATCTATAAATTACATCTTATTTTTCGTTTACTCCGCTCACTACATCTCATGTACCAACGCTCGGCATAGAATGCCGTTCCGCCATCTTTTTCACTAGTGTTGCCCATCTATAGATTTCTAAAGTATCGGTTTACAACCCAACCAAAATAATCAGTTTTAATACCATAAATTAAAATAATATTTAAAAGAAATATGACAATAATTGGGCTTAATAGTGTAAATAAAAATTGATAGCTAAATCACATCTACTAAAAACATTATATCCCTTACATTCGCCCATCCTGACACTGTGCATGTCCTCATGCACAATAGGTATTCCTATGGGTACCACAGGAAACACACAAAACAAAAATTATTTCTATAAGTATTTGCAACCTGCGACGAACCCATCTATTCTCGCCGCTGATCAAAAATACAATAAGAAACATAACAAAGAATGAGTCCCATTTGCAGACCCATCCATTTTTGCAAATAGGAAACATTCCATACTCTTGAGATATAGACCATTTACCAGGTTGGCAACCAGTCCATGTAAATTACCAAACTAGAAATAGGACTTGGGTATTCCCATGGGTACCACAGGAAGCACACAACTAAATTATAGCTTGGCAACCAGTCCATGTAAATTACCAAACTAGAAATAGGACTTGGGTATTCCTATGGGTACCACAGGAAGCACACTTCACTAAATTATTTCTATAAGTATTTGCAACTTTTGCAAATAGGAAACATTCCATACTCTTGAGATATAGACCGTTTACCAGGTTGGCAACCAGTCCATGTAAATTACCAAACTAGAAATAGGACTTGGGTATTCCCATGGGTACCACAGGAAGCACACAACTAAATTATAGCTTGGCAACCAGTCCATGTAAATTACCAAACTAGAAATAGGACTTGGGTATTCCTATGGGTACCACAGGAAGCACACTTCACTAAATTATTTCTATAAGTATTTGCAACTTTTGCAAACAGGAAACATTCCATACTCTTGAGATATAGACCATTTACCAGGTTGGCAACCAGTCCATGTAAATTACCAAACTAGAAATAGGACTTGGGTATTCCCATGGGTACCACAGGAAGCACACAACTAAATTATAGCTTGGCAACCAGTCCATGTAAATTACCAAACTAGAAATAGGACTTGGGTATTCCTATGGGTACCACAGGAAGCACACATCACTAAATTATTTCTATAAGTATTTGCAACTTTTGCAAATAGGAAACATTCCATAATCTTGAGATATAGACCATTTACAAATTTGGCAACCAGTCCATGTAAATTACCAAACTAGAAATAGGACTTGGGTATTCCCATGGGTACCACAGGAAGCACACAACTAAATTATAGCTTGGCAACCAGTCCATGTAAATTACCAAACTAGAAATAGGACTTGGGTATTCCTATGGGTACCACAGGAAGCACACTTCACTAAATTATTTCTATAAGTATTTGCAACTTTTGCAAATAGGAAACATTCCATAATCTTGAGATATAGACCATTTACAAATTTGGCAACCAGTCCATCGATTTTTGTTACCAGACTATAAATAATACAAAACTGTAAACCCATCCATTCTTACAGCCTTGTCAATGAAATAAATACAACATAATATAATCACAGATACATTAAAGTATTTCCATACTTCTTCATATAGTACATTAATGTTTGCTTTATAATATTTTAATTTAATACCACAATTAACTAGCTTATGTATAGAACATATCATAACCAATGTATATACCATTAATTTAACCAGACAACCGTCGTGGGCCGGTCAGGACACGAACCCATCCATTCTCGCGCCTGACCAGTCAACCACAGTGGGGAAGTCAAGGCACGAACCCATCCATTCTCGCGCTCGACATCCCCACCAACGGGACAGCAAGATAGGATCTATCCAACCGGCCAACCATCGCGGACAGGTCAGGACACGAACCCATCCATTCTCGCGCCCGACCAGTCAACCATCGTGGTAAAGTCAAGACACGAACCCATCCATTCGTGCTTAACCTCCCCATCAACTGGATAGCCGGCTAGGCAGACTCCATCACAAAGATTCAAGCATCAGTCAAATAATATTCTATCATGTATACATAACATTTGGCTAGCCAATCACGTCGTGATATAATAGATCTTCCCACAGAAGACAGACAGGAGACATTCCCCGGGCGGCTGTGTTCGATTCTGGCTGCGCACTGAGCAGGCGGTTGAGATCATTTTCAGCCATGATACGGATTGCGGGGCTCCCGTCTTTGACATCTCCTTTCCTGACAAATATAAAATTGAAAGATATAGAACACACTGATAAATTCATAAAACATTTAAATATTCACCTTTTCAATAAATCTTACTACCCATTAAATGATTTCTTTGCCGATAAAATTTATAAATATAATATAAAATAATAGTTAAGTATCTCTATTTTAAATTGTTGTAAAGTTATTTTATTTCCTTGTGCAATATAATAATAATTTAAGCATACATTTATTCAGCTGTCCACTCTTTGCAGTGCCCTTACCGAGTGTCATGTATAATGTACTTTCATATTTTGTTACCATCATCATTGTAAACCATGTGACTGCAAATCCTTACTTAATATTATAAATGCGAAAGTAACTCTGTCTGTCTGTCTGTCTGTCTGTCTGTCTGTTACGCTTTCACGCATAAAGTACTCAACCGATTTAAACGAAATTTGGTACAGATATAGTCCAGAGCCTAGAAAAGGTTATAGGCTACTTTTTAACCGACTGCGCTATAAAGAAGTAATGTTTTAGCCGTTAAACATCTCTACGCGGACGAAATCGTCACAGTCACTGGGCGGATCGAGATGAAATTTAGCATGCAGGTAGATGTTATGACGTAGGCATCCGTTAGGACAGGATTTCCCGAAATTCCCACGGGAACGGGAAAATCCTTTTGTATGAAAAATACTAACCGCATAAGTTAGACGCTTGAAATTCAGGTGACATGCAGGTAACTTAATAAATTAAAAGCTTAGTTGCAACAGGATATTGTAAAATTCCCACGGGAACGGGAGTAATAGGAAAAAAACTTTTGTATGAAAAAATCTAAACCGCGATATAGATAGACGATTGAGATTTGGCATGCAGGTACCCTAATGAACGTAAAGCTTACTTCCAACTCGATATTACAAAATTCCCATGGGAACGGGAGTTATTGGGAAATAACTTCTGTATGTAAAATCCCTTACGGGGTTGAAATATATTATAAAGAGATAGAGATATACCCGAAGCGAAGCGAGGGCGGGTCGCTAGTAAATAAATAAATTCATCCAAAGCCTTGTAGGGAGTTTGCTAAGGCTCCGGTCCGTTCATTTTTGGAAAATCAACAGATATCTACCGAGGTATAAAACTTTACAAAAATAAATTATAATAACAAAAGTGCAAGAGAAACATACGAGACGTAGGGACCAGTTTATAATGTACTCCGTTGTTATGAGAACTGCATTCAGACATGAAAGGGGCACTAGCAGCATGTATGTCGACTACCGCAAATCATATGACTTCGTGCCCCACAGCTGGCTTAATCAGGTGTTGCACCGTTACAAAGTCCTCCACACAAATTAAAACGTGCCTGCACGCATGTATGAAAGACTGAAAAACTAATAATATCAACCTGAAAATACCCCGATGAAGCAAGGAATATTCAAAGAAAACTTTTAGTTCCCTGTGGTGTTGTGGTTTTAATAATATCTTGCGGCGATAAACCGGCCCCATGTGGACAGAGGGTGGCTTCAGAAAGGTGAGCTCTTCCCAGAGGAAGAAGCGTTTATGGCTGCCATACAGGATGAAGTGATTGCCACTCGCAACTACAGAAAACACATCACTAAAGAACTTAATCTTCCCACCGACCTGTGTCGTCAATACAACAGTGCCATTTAGACTATACAACACATTACTGCAGTGTGGTGTAGAACCCACACTATGACGTCTATATTAAAAAAAATTTAAATAGTTCAAAAACATATTTTTGTACCATCTTTCCTACAGCCCCACTACAAAAATAGATTACATTACTTTAAAATGAATACGTTAAAAGAACCATGCTAGACAATATGTTTCTGTTCAAATTGGTGAATGGATTAGTTGACTGCCCGAATCTGCTCTTGAAAGTTAACTTAAATGTACCTATTCAATTACCTAGAAAGACTAGATACAATTTGTTTACCCCCAAGAGTTCTAAATCAAATTTAGGTTTATTTTCCCCTTTATATAGAATGTTCTCTAAATATAATTCTCTGTCTAAGTCCACTTCCATCAATATTTATTCCGATACCTTGCACAAATTTAAATCTAAATGCTTGGTCAATCCCTGAGTGGTTGAACCAACTATTCGATTATTGTTATATAATATGTTTCACTTGAAGTTTCGTAAGTATTAAAACTAAAACCACTTCTTGTATTTTAAACTAGATAAAATTCAAAATGCCTGTTGTCTGAAATGCATGTAGGTAGTTGTCACCTATAATCAAGTTTGCGTTTATCTAAATGTTCATCTTGGTCATGTTACTTATATCATATTGTTAATGTAATCTTGCTGGTGATCTTAAATAAATAAATAAATAAATTACTAGTGCTTGTAAAGTATTGGCCAACACGGACTACAAACACCGTCACGACCAGGTTGCCTCAGTTATCTACCAATACTTAGCCCATAAATACAATACATATTATAAGTATGAACCTAACCCTGTTCTGGAAAAAAACAAACACAAAATATATTGGGACCGCACTATATTAACAGACCAAACCACTCACTATAACAGACCCAATATAACAATTCATGACCAACAGCAAAACGTAGTATACTTCATTGACATAGCAATTACCAATACTTATAACATCCGAATCACCATCAACGAAAAACTTACCAAATACACAGATTTAGCGATTCAAATTAAAATACAGTGGAAAATACAGACCGTCCATATCGTACCAATAGCATTATCAGCCACAGGAGTCATACCGAAAACACTTAAGAAGAGCCAATACACACTTCAGGTACATCACAACCATCTTAATGTTGAACTAAATAATAATAATAAAAAGCTTTATTGTCAAACTATAAGTATCACAAGTACATACAAACTTATTCTAATAACTAATTAACATAAGATATAAAAAAAAACATTAATATCTAAAGTTAAGTTTATCAAGAGTGTATTATTTGACAATAGGTACCAGTCTCAGCTACCTTTTTCTGCCTTGTGTTTTCCCCTTTGTCAAACATACAGAATAGTAATGTTATAAATAAATAACACCTAGTGGTACAAACGTAAGCGTATGGAAACAAAAGGGTCTGCATAGGCGCCACTACAGAGACCTTCAACAGCCCCTTGCTGACATATCAACATCCAATCGCGGCTGCGACGTCCGGATACCAAAACCTTCATAATCGCTATTCAAAGAAACAAGAAACAAAGAATTATTAAAAAAAATACTGAGGAATCACCAGTCAAAAGATAGAGAATAGCCCAGAACATATTCAACACTAGCTGTGCCCGCGACTTCGTTCGCGTGTCCTACAGGATTTAACATACAGAAGTTGTTTCCCAATAACGCCCGTTCCCCTGGGAATTTTGTAATATCGCGTTGCAAGTAAGCTTTACGTCCATTAAGGTACCTGCATGCCAAATCTCAATCATCTATCTTACGCGGTTTAGATTTTTTGATACAAAAGTTTTTTTTTTCCTGTTACCCCCGTTCCCGTGGGAATTTTACAATATCCTGTTCGACTAAGCTTTAAATTTATTAAAGTACCTGCATGCCAAATTTCAAGCGTCTAATACAAAAGGATTTTCCCGTTAATTCCTGTTCCCGTGGGAATTTCGGGAAATCCTTTTTAACGAATGCCTATGTCATAACATCTACCTGCATGCCAAATTTCATCTGGATCTGTCCAATAGTTTGGGCTGTGACGACTTCGTCCGCGTAGAGACGTTTAACGGGTAAAACATTACTTCCTTATAGCGCAGTCGGTTAAAAAGTAGCCTACCTTATATATATATAACCTTTTCTAGCCTCTGGACTATATCTGTACCAAATTTCATTTATAGTGATAGTGACGCGGCGGCATTAGCTAAGCAACAGCGTTATTCACCTCGCTCCGTGTTATTTTCGTTTATCTAAAGTAAATCCTCATGTTTTTGGACTAAAATTACTGTGAATTGTGAGATAATTAAGTGATTATAAACACTCGACAATATTTACCCGATTTATAAGAAGTATTTGGACGAAATAGTGTGATTTACCGCAAAATATTTACGCACTTCACATAACCACAGAATCGTGCATCGTGAACGGAGCGGCCTGCCGGTGACTATCGGTGACGCACCACATATCTGCCTACTGCAGTTGCAATCGCAAGTTACCGACTACCTACAATATTAATAGTGAACTACCCATTGTAAAGTGGACCCTTCAATTTGAATTTACTACGTCAGTATGATACGGTCACCTTTTAAATCATCCTCATCCAATCCGGATTTAAGTACCGATACTGAGATTATGCAAAACGTTTCCCTGCGGAAACGAAAGCAACCGGATTGTGAGGTTAAGGAGTATATACATACATTTACACAAGTAATACAAGACGCGCTTAAGGAATTTAAAGCTGATATGGCCGACCAAACATCTAAAATTTGTGAAAACTTAGTAAATGTGAGATCTGACCTAGATGCGCTAGCCAAAACCACGAAAGATATCAAGGAAGACCTAAGTTTTCTGCGTCATGAGCAAACCAATATCAAACAACAAGTGAAACAATTAGACTGCAAACATGACAGCCTACGGAAAGATGTTGTAGACATTCAACACTCACTCAACTTTAACAGCGACATTAGTAACAAATTGAACCAACGGGTTGATACACTTGAAGCTCAGATTAATAGCACTCACAAGACATCTGACGTTATATCATCACTTGAATCAAAAATTGAAGCCTTGGAGCAACAAGCCAGGAACTGCAACCTCGAAATATCCGGCGTTCCCGAAAAAAGAGGTGAAGACCTAATGGGGATTATGTTGGGTTTAACAAAACGCATTAATTTACCCATTGAACAGAGTGATATCCAGTCCATACATCGTGTCCCACAAGCTCAACGATTAATAGATCGGCCTAAAAACATTGTTGTAAAAGTGACCTCCCGATTGTTAAGAGATAACATACTTACCATGTGCCGAAAAGTCAAAGGTATCACTTCTACTGAAATTGGTATCACCGGTAACCCTAGACCCATATATGTCAACGAGCATTTAACTCTAGAAAAAAAGAAGTTATTTCGGGAATCCCGTGAGGCAGCCAAACGGGAAAATTACCAATATGTGTGGATTAAGCATGCTACCATACTTGTCCGCGAATCTAACAATCATGCAGCAATCGCTATACGATCGCAACGTGATATTAGCAAGATTAAAACTGGATCCAGTAAGGCGCTCAAGGACACTGTTTAACTGTTTAGATAATACGTGCCGTTATTGTACGAATAGAAAGAAAGAAAGAAAGAAAACATTTATTGATCATAAATTAAAAAAACATAATAATACAAAACTAACACAAAACATACAAATATATTTATGATCAAAAGGTTCTGCCTCAGCATGTGCCGTAGCAGCCGCAAGGACGCGACGGCGCTGATATTCTGGCAGAACCTTTGAATAAAAAAATATGGACGAATATAATCAGAACAAATCAAATACAAAGAGAAAAAGAAATACAATACGAAGAGAAAAAAAGTAAAAATAATAATACATGAAACAAGTTTTTTTTTTCTTTTTTTTTTTTTTTTTATGACAAACAACAACAACAAAAGCAGAAACAAATCGGATAATTTTATTTCTGTCCAATGCCATCATATTGACTTTTATTTCCTAATTATTGAATAGGTATATTGACTTTTATTTCCTAATTATTGTTATGTTTTACCGTAAGTTATGCGATAAGTACCTATCAGCATATCCACTCAAACCGTTAGTTATGCACAGTCCGCTTAACATTCTATATTCTGGGATCGTATTTATTTTTTATTGTAACTGTCTATTGATTATTAAACCAGTTTATCTGACCGCATTTATAGTAATATTTTTATGTAATTATTTCGTCAACAATGGCTAATCTGACATGCTACTACCAAAACTGCAGGGGCATACGCACTAAATTACATACTTTGCATATGAATATACTGAGTAACGAGTACGACATAATATTATTAACTGAAACCTGGTTATTACCAGAAATTGTAAACAATGAGTTTATAGATCAAAGGTATTCGGTTTATCGTTGTGATCGAAACCGTTGTGGTACCAACAAAAAAGATGGGGGCGGAGTTTTAATTGCTATAATGAAATGGTTAAAGCCTATATACATGCCTACTCCTCATACGAATAATTTGCTCGACGTTATTGAGTATGTATGTGTGTATCTTCCTAGCTCTGTGGGCGGGAAGCGTTATGTTTTATCTGCCGTCTACATACCACCTAAAACGCCTTTTGATATATATGTCGCTTATTTCGATATGCTTACGAGTTTACTCGAAGACACTTTGGTTCAGGGTTTCTGTCTATTTGGCGACTATAATTTACCTGATATCAAGTGGGTCACCAACGATCGTGACGGATCTTTGTGCTGCATAGGATCTTCGCCACTAACTACTAAATTAATGAATTTTATGTCTTATCATGATGCTAAACAGTACAATTTCATAGAGAACGCTAGGAATAACATATTAGACCTACTTTTATCCAATTTTGACTGCGACATCACCAAGCTTACTAATACTCTTTTACCCAGAGATAATCACCATCCACCATTCTGCGCTAAATTCACTTTTAAAGGTAAGCCTACACCAATGCGTAGGCAAACTTTGATGAAATATAATTTTAATAAAGCCAACTATAGCCTTATTATTAAAGATTTAGACAAAATTGACTGGTCAACACTAACTGTAAGCGGTAATGTCGAAGAGATGGTAGACATATTTTATAATCAAGTTCTTAGTATTATTAAACGTCATACTCCACCGGCTTCTTGTAGATCTACAAGATACCCCGTGTGGTTTACACCATCCTTAACTCACATCTCCAAAGATAAGCAGAGATCATGGGTCAAGTGGAAGAAGTATAAAAATGTTTCAGATTATGAATCATTTTCTTTATACAGGTCGCGTTTCAAAATGGAAGCTCGTAAATGCTATTCTAAATACATAACATGTGTAGAAGAAAGTATAAAAAGTAATGTTAAATATTTTTGGTCGTATATTTCCAATAAAAAATCTTCTTCTAGTATCCCCTCCTATATGTTCTATAATGATAGTATGTCTAGCGCACCTGACACTATCTGTAATCTCTTTTCAAATTTTTTTCATTCCGTCTATGAACCTTCTACTATGTCTGATGTGTGGTCTGAACCTACGACAAGTTCTTCTTCTAATAATGCTTGTTTGAGTAATCTGTACTTCAGTGAAAGTAAAATCCTTGCAGCAGTTAAAGCCCTAGATACATCAAAGGGTCCAGGCCCAGATGGTATTCCCCCTTTCTTCTTGGTTAGAGTAGCTGAAAGTATTTGTAAACCTCTATTTATCATCTATAATAAATGTATCGACTCCGGAATTTTTCCGGAGGTCTGGAAAAGAGCAAATGTCGTACCAGTACATAAGAACGGTTCAAAGCACTCAGTTGAAAATTATAGACCAATCTCTATTTTATCTACCTTGTCGAAGCTCTTTGAGAGGCTTGTTCATGATGAAATCTATCCAATTTTACATCACACCATACTAAAAGAGCAACATGGATTCGTAAAAAGAAGATCCACCACTACAAACCTTCTGATTTATGTGTCAACTATTTTTCAAAATATGGATAGTAACATTCAGACTGACGCTATTTACACAGACTTTCGGAAAGCCTTCGACAAAGTGGACCATGACCTTCTTTTGAAGAAAATTGCTTACAACGGGATACGCGGTAATTTGCTCCGTTGGTTATCCTCATACATCACGAACAGAACTCAAAGGGTTGTCATTAATGGATTTCAATCCCAAAGTATCCACGTGACGTCTGGCGTCCCTCAAGGATCCATACTAGGTCCACTTCTGTTTGTGCTATTTGTAAACGATATAGATCAATGTTTCCAATACTGCCAATTCGTCCTTTATGCAGACGACTTAAAGATTTTTAAGTCAATCAATAGTGTTTCTGACTGTGTATTAATGCAACAGGACGTAGACAGGTTATCTGAGTACTGCGCTACCAACAAACTGCAATTAAGTTTAAATAAATGTAACTCTATAACTTTTTCTAAAAAGAAAACCACGGTTAATTACAATTATAATCTCTGTAACACAATTTTAGTTAAAGTTAACTCAATACGAGACCTGGGAATCCTACTGGATAGCAAGCTGCATCTGGACCTTCATGTTGAAACAATCGTAAATAAAGCTTTTAGAATGTATGGATTCGTGATGAGATCAGCTAAGGAGTTTAAGAAACCTTATACATATTTATACCTTTACAAATCCTTGGTTCGGAGCCAACTAGAATATGCGAGTTCAATATGGAATCCGTTATACAACAAATACATTGACTTAATAGAAAATGTACAACGTCGATTTTTGAAATCCATACAGTTTAGATGCAGTGGCTCCTATTTATCGTACAATCAGCTTTTAAACAAATATAATATGCTATCTTTGCAGTCCAGGCGTCAAATGTTAGATTGTATGGTTCTCCATTGTATTGTTAACAATAAATTTGACAGCACAGAATTGACCAACAACTTGAGTTACATTGTTCCAAGGTCGACTCTTAGACGAGAGGTGCGTACCCACAGATTATTTGCGTGTAGTAAATGTCGTACAAATGCGGGTATACGAGCGCCCATTAGGCGATTAATTGACACATATAACTCTGCATTTGTTGACGCCGATATTTTCTTTTTATCGGACGTTCAATTTAAACGGTTTATTAGTGTTTTGTTAAAATAGTGTTCAGTTAAGCTGGTTTGGTTTGATTTTTAGGTTATTCCACGTGGTTTTATTTTTATCTTAATATTATTTCTGTAGGTGATCCCAAATACAAGACATGTAAAATGAGGTATAAAGCTGTAAAATGCCATAATAATATTGTTTTGTTTTATGTGAGTGCAATATTGTTGTTCAAAAAGGTTTTGTTCTTCATATTGTCTTTTAAATGTCAGTAATATCAGGCCAGCAATGTTTTTGTATTCTAATTCTAGTTTTGATATTTTGAATCAAACTGTTAGTTTTCGTTTATGACAATAGATGGAACTATCCATTTTTACATCGCGCAAGCGTTTTGTTTTCTCCGTCCTATATGTATAGCCGAGAGGCATGTACAAAATGTTTCGCACTTCAATAAAACTAAGGTCTCTATACAACCTGTTTTATTTTATTCAGTAGATTTGGGCCTATAGGAGTTTTTACATGGTCCTTATCGAGTCGGATATACAGTCGAGTTTTGAGTGTCCCGGCGGTTTTTTGTGAGAAGAAACCATCCGAGGGGAATTGCTGCTGGAGTGCCGGCGCACTTCCCGGAGTGATCAGCAAGAACTGTCAGTTGAGGAGTTCAGGCAAAATCGCTGGAGAAGCACAGTAAGACGGAGTGGAACCAAGCCAAGTGAATCGTAAAAAGTTATCAGTGAGTGTAGTGCTGTGAATTGTAAGTACTTTTGAATCAGTTTAAGTCTATTGCAAGTGAAGAGGTTTAACTTATTAACTTAGAACATTTTCAAGAATTTCCTGGTCTTAGAAAATTTGAAGCAAATTCCGGACTTAGATAATTTTAAGTGTAGTTTTAGACTTAGAATATTTTAAGCCGAAATTGATAACATAGGTTTCGCATCGATTTTCGTCTTAGAAAATATTTCGTTGTTTTCATACCGAGGATTTCAATTTTTGTTTGTGCATAATGGAGGGGCTATTTAGGTTACAGTTTCATAAGGTCAGTTCTATGGAAAAAGCTAGAGAAAATTACAAAAAGTCCCCCAAGGATAGAATTAAATTGCAATATGTACAGACAAGGTTAGATGCGTTAGATAAAGAGTGGGATCAATTTAACTCTACTCATGACAACATAATTCAATCGGCAGTCACTAAGGAACTATTTGACCATGAATACTTTAGTCAAAGCGTTTATGATAGTACCAAGGAGTTGTACTTTACATACAAGTCAGAGTTAAAGGAAGCTCTCGATAGTTTAACTGTAAGTCAAAATGCAAAACTGTCGTCAGGTATTAACTCCAACGTAGGGCACTGTGATGGTTCATCTGTCAAATTACCACAGATTTCCATTCCACGTTTCTCAGGTTTATACTCGGAATGGACGTCGTTTGAAGATTTGTTTTTGTCATTGATCGATAAAAATACACGTTTAGATGATGTACAGAAAATGCATTATTTAAAGAGTCTTTTGACAGATGAAGCTGAACAGCTGGTAAGGCATATACCGATTACGGCGGCCAATTACAAAGAGTGTTGGTCTCAGCTTAGTAGTAGGTATAAGAATAAACGATTCCAATCAAATTCTTTACTGAAGCGATTCATGAGTCAACCCAATGTAATAGAATCTTCAGCTTCTATTAAGGGTCTCTTAGATACAACCGTAGAATGCTTAAATGGACTAAAGAATCTGTCTGTTGATGTAAGTTCATGGGACATCATAATTGTTTACATTGTTAGTTCCAAACTAGACCCGGAGTCACGCAAACAATGGGAGGCGAAGATTAGCACACATGATCAATTGCCGAATTTTGTTGAGTTCAAAGAGTTTCTAGAGTCTAGATTTAGAGCCCTTGAGTTTTTAGATCCTAAGGTTAATAAGTTTGTTAATCAGAGTGACACCTCTCACTATAAATCAAAAGTTATGCATGCACTCAATAATAATATCAATGGTTCTAAGATATTGTCTTGTCCTTTTTGTAAAGAGAACCATAAAATTGCACATTGTAAGAATTTCGCTAAGGAGAGTTACGATTCACGTCACAGCTTTGTCCAGAATAACAGGCTTTGTTTTAATTGCTTGAGAGATAACCATTCAATGAAATATTGTCGTAATAGTTCCACTTGTCGTATTTGTAACAAAAAGCACCACTCATTATTGCATCCCAAATCTATTTCAAACCTCACTGCAAACACAAAGCGTTCTAATTCAGCAGTTGAGGTCAAAGCAGCCGTGTCCTCGGTCCGGACACAGCTGAAACATTGCGAACCATCTTCATCTTCATCAACTTCAAACGTAGTTCATTTTTCCAAGCAATCGATGACGTCACAGGTTTTATTAGCAACTGCTATTGTCGAAGCACAGACAAGTAGCGGTAATAGTCAACTGTTGAGGGTGTTATTGGACCAAGGGTCCCAGACATCATTCATAACCGAATCAGCAGTACGATTGCTAGGTTTGAAGAAAATACCTGCGAATAGTATTATTTCAGGAATAGGCGGTGATCAGAGTTCTTTAACTCCCAAGTTTTTCGTCATGGTGACGATTCAATCTCGCTTAGACCCCAACATTAGGTTCCAGGTAAAGGCAAATGTTATAAGCACTATAACTTCTTCATTACCTTCACAGAAGTTATATAAAAGTCACTGGCCAGAATTTCAGGGAATCAAATTAGCTGATCCTGAATTCTACACCCCAAGCCAGATAGAGATGCTACTTGGAGCAGATATTTATGCTCAAGTTCTTAGGAAAGGTATAGTAAAAGGTCCAAGAGAATCTCCTACTGCTCAAAACACTGCTTTGGGTTGGATTTTATTAGGTCAAGTAGGTTTTGAACAGGGCAGCCCTCAATGCCTTTTCGCGACTGTCAGTGATCAAGTGGATGGCAATATATTGCTGAAGCAGTTTTGGGAAGGTGAGTCAATCGTTCCCACAGAGGCACTGACAGCAGATGAACAACATTGCAAGGAAGTATACAAAGCTACCGCTTGCAGAGATCCAAGTGGTAGCCGCGTTGTTAGTTTCCCTTCCCAAGGTAAGTATATCGAGTATCAATATGGGAAATCAAACGAGACAGCAAATACGAGATTCCTGTATCTTAGAAATAAGTTCAAAAGGAAACCCCAGGTAAGAGACATATACACCACAGGCATGCAAGAAACAATGCATTCAACTCGTAATCCAGCCAACTCTGCGCATAAAGCTGCAAGAACTTCAATATAGCAAGTCGTGTCAAACAGGTTCTTACTGGCTCCATGAAAAAGCTATGATGGTACGTATGTCCTTTAATCAATTAGTGGCAACATGAAGCAGAGCCATCAAATCACGTGTTTCAACTAATAACTCAGAAGGTAAGGGGATTAAGTACTCATCTTTACACAAATAGATTCGTGTCATTGCATTTCATAAAAGTTTCCTGTACTTGGAGAGGTTATGGATAGCAGAAAGAGAGCGGAAATTACAATATCAAATACAAATCAGGAAATATCAGGTGCGTTGAAATTTGTATAAGACAGAGCCAGCAAGAGGAGTTTCGTTAAGTTAAATTATTTCAAAGGGTAGAGGCATAAATCATCTAATAGTTATATTTGTGTCCATACATTAGGTGACGCCGCTAATCATATAGGAGGAAAATCTTTCACCAGCACTTTGGCTATTAGGGATAGTTGTAAATTACAGCCAAGTCTGGACAGAGTTGTACGAGTCGTATCTCTCCGGTGTAGTCAGTAGTAGTCACATATATGTTAAGTTTTTTATCTGTTTTATTCAACTCTACCTGAGGTGATGTAAAGAGAGTCTTAATTTGTTTTTGTATTACTTATGTTTTTCTAATCTTGTTATTGTTATACAACTTAATGTAATGCATACACCCCCCTTGACCTCATGGTGGGCGGGTTTCTTTTCTTGAATACGTTTTGTTAAGGACATAAACAGATGTCCTTGGTGGGCGGTATGTTCAAAAAGGTTTTGTTCTTCATATTGTCTTTTAAATGTCAGTAATATCAGGCCAGCAATGTTTTTGTATTCTAATTCTAGTTTTGATATTTTGAATCAAACTGTTAGTTTTCGTTTATGACAATAGATGGAACTATCCATTTTTACATCGCGCAAGCGTTTTGTTTTCTCCGTCCTATATGTATAGCCGAGAGGCATGTACAAAATGTTCGCACTTCAATAAAACTAAGGTCTCTATACAACCTGTTTTATTCAGTAGATTTGGGCCTATAGGAGTTTTTACAATTGTATTTTTCAAACTTTCTGGTAGCACTATTGACAAGCTGCACGGCTTCTGTAGGTATGTTACTATCTACCGCTCAGCTATTGTTAATGTTCTCGCCGTATTATAATAATGTATTATAAGTAATATGTGAATAGTGCATTTGATTACATATCTATTAGTACTTATTAGTTAAGATTGATAAGAATTTGTTGTTATGTAATTGTTTACTGTTCCAAATAAATAAAAAAAAAAAAAAAAAAAAAAAAAAAAATCGGTCCAGTACTCTATGCGTGAAAGCGTAACAGACAGACAGACAGACAGAGTTACTTTCGGATTTATAATATTAGTAAGGATATCGCCTGCAGTGTTATATTGCAGGTACAGGCACGATAAATTAGCCAGAATAGTCTGTAATGTTTAGCCCTCAAGTATGATTTCCTAAAAAGAGATTACCATTTTATAAATATAAACCAGATGCAATACTAGGAAATGAGAAATGACAGAACAATTAGGAAAAACAGTGCACTATACCGGACCGGATCCTAATATAATCAATAAACAGTTTATTTAAAAGACTTAGCCAGATGACTACTAAGCCATAACCTCCAACCAACCCTCACCGAAAAGATGAAAAGGTATCGTAACCTATCTATAGAAATATGAATATAACAAAATAGTGCCATTCGTAGTCTCACAACTGATTATATTCTTCGATCACTACATACAAGTTTCATTACACTTGACATACCCTCACACATTATAAACTCGTCCAAAAGGCAGCAATTCTAAATACATACCATTTATTTGATATCCTCTTTGGAGAGTATGAACTTAAACTAATAAAATAATAATAATCACACTTTGTACTGCTGTAGGAACCCTAACGTAAAATTTCCGTAATTCTCAACACCTGCAGCCGGAGGTTCCTACAGGACGACTTCTCATTCCCGTCAGAGTAATTACTTGGCAAGTGACCTACCGTCTAAAACACTAAAATGTAAATAATAAAAATGGAGAACCTAATATCGTAGGAAACAACAATAATAACTGATAATAATAACCAGGCCCAGTTCCACAAAACCTCACTCCATAGGCCCAAATATTTACATTCCAATCCGTCCTATATGTTTCTGAGCCGGGTATTACTGCAGAGCGCATCGTCATGTGCATACAGGAGTAGCATATCCATTTCACACTTATAGTAAACGTCCCAAGGGGCCACTACGTGTTGGGCCTGTGCTCACACGCAAGTCTTCCACAAGGGCCGGGAAATTAACCCTTACTGTGATCATCGCAACAGAGACAATAAAATGATAATAATAATTGGTTAAACAAGGCTAGCTACTCACAATAATGCTTTTGATTGACTCATTTAATTTACTTATATACCTTAGCATATCCTCCGGTGACCGACTGAAAAGCTCCCATGGATAACAGCCAACAGTTAAACTTGCCATTCCTCCCATACAAACAATATCAGGCCACTTTTGATGGAATGATTTGCAAAACATATTTTGAGGTAGAAGAAAAATAAATGGGAGGAGTACATAACCTTGTGAGTTGTCAAGTCCAGCGCTCGGTGAGCCGGGGAGTCCTCTGCTTGTTTCTCGTTTTCTGCTGCTCCGGCTTGTGACGCTCCATCTCCGTCTTCCTCTCCCATAAGTGCTGAAGCCGCTCATGCGAGCGCGATGCACGTGAACGGGATCCCGTTCAACTGCACGCTCGCGGTCGCGATCCAGTTCTTGAATCCACCGATGGCTGTGGCTGCGACTGCGTCTTCCAAGGCTGCGGCTCCGTCTGACTTCGACGAAAACGGCTACCGCGATCCTGCACCACGCTCCGTGGCTGACCGCGACTCAGCCTGCCTTCATCGTCGTCGGTGCGACCAGCGCCTCACGTAGGAGTTTTCAATCGGCGATTCTTGTCTTGCTCCGTTGTTTCATGTAAAAACAAAATGATACGGCATTAGACTCACTTCTCAAGTGAGACTCAAAATCCTAAATTAGGTAAAAATAAAACTTGATGTATCTCGAAAACGAGGCGTCCTATCACAAAATGGATGAAATTTTCGGGTCCCTCTAAGACACCCTCACCCACACTTGTACTCCAAAACTTTGACCTCAAAAGTGACTTCAAGGTCAGCCCGAAGTTAAGATTTCAATAATAGTGTATAAATACAAAAATAAAAATATAAGATCAACCGTCACTTCATTCAAATTATTGCATCCCGTTATTACGTTATTGCACGCCAGCATATTATTATTATTATCTCATTTTCTTTTAACTTAATCTTTCATATATTTTAGATTAATATTGTATCAACTATATCGTTGGGAATGGTAATTTCAAATACTTTTAGGCATTTTTATGCGACACTAAAATTGTCTGATATTGTATTTTACACTTTAATATCAATCACCCGGCCCACAGCATACCAAGGCCTGCGTTATAAATGCCAGGTAACGGATAAGCTTACTTATATACCTATCCTTGCAACTACGTATACACCCAAGCCAAGACAAAAAGAAATGTTTGTCTTGTGCGGGATTCGAACCCGCGACACTTTTAGTTCAAAGGCAACGTTCGTAACCCGTGGACCAAATCGGTCGTCACTGATAACGGTTACCCACCGTTAAGTATTTTATATTTAAACTTTATTTTCCGTTATAAGACAAATACGGGTACATCCCACTTCTGAAGTATAATAAAACACTTAATACACAGCAACACGTTTATTATTGCAGCACTCAACACCTTAATCTATAAATTACATCTTATTTTTCGTTTACTCCGCTCACTACATCTCATGTACCAACGCTCGGCATAGAATGCCGTTCCGCCATCTTTTTTCACTAGTGTTGCCCATCTATAGATTTCTAAAGTATCGGTTTACAACCCAACCAAAATAATCAGTTTTAATACCATAAATTAAAATAATATTTAAAAGAAATATGACAATAATTGGGCTTAATAGTGTAAATAAAAATTGATAGCTAAATCACATCTACTAAAAACATTATATCCCTTACATTAACATGTTTTTATTCATGTTTAAGTTCGGTTATGTTCTACGCTACTAGTTTTTGTTTAAAATCCCCTCTAGGTATGGCTAAAGGTATTAAAAGTATCTTCATACAAACGAGCACCGTTAAACATTTAAGACTCCCGTACATAATGAAATTCAATTATGTAGGTAATTTAATTTTCATGGAACGCATAACGAGTAACGAGACTTAATCGTACACATAATATGTCTACTTAATGCCCTACGTTTCCTGATTGTAAGCAGCTATGTATGTTAAGTATGTATGTACTTAAAAGTAATGATGCTTTTAGTCCCTTTTATGCTTGCAAAATTATGTTAAAATTTTAGGTTAGGTTCGGTAGTCAGTCAGTTTGGCAAAAGTGGTCTTCACATATCGATTGAATTGGTCTTGGTGAAGCTTGTACTTAATAAGATGGTATTGGATTCTATAGGTGCATTCATGAAATTTAGAATAGAATAGAATAGAAAATATTTCATCATCATCATCATCAGCCCATATACGTCCCCACTGCTGGGGCACGGGCCTACCCTAAACTAGGGCGATAAGGCCTTAGTCGACCACGCTGGCCAAGTGCCTTAAAATATTTATCTATACTAATATTATAAAGCTGAAGAGTTTGTTTGTTTGTTTGTTTGTTTGTTTGTTTGTTTGTTTGTTTGTTTGTTTGTTTGTTTGAACGCGCTAATCTCAGGAACCGCTGGTCCGATTTAAAAAATTCTTTCACTGTTGGATAGTCCATTTATCGAGGAAGGTTATAGGCTATATTACATTTTCAAAAAAAGTAGAGATCCGTACGAAAAACCCAAATTTGTCACCCAAGATGTAAAAAAATCAAATTTCAAACAATTTTTTACAATTTGTTTTGACAGGACAAAGTCAGTTGGGTCAGCTATCGTTCATAAAATTACACATAGATGGCGTCGTGCTTTGTACAGCATGCCATAAATGCTGTCAAGTTTGATATAACATGAGTACCTACGTGATAAGTTTTTTGGTAGTTCAAAAGATGGCACTGTGCTCTACGTATTACTTCGATATTGTATTGTGGAAAAGTTTGTATGTAGGTATACCATACGTCAAATGTGTGAAGTATGTCTTTTGGAATTGATAAATTTCGAGTGCCATTAAATTACGTAAATTACCAGAAGGGTTCTGAATCGACAACATGTATCGAAAATATTCTAATTGTTGCCTTTTTTCTATTTTAATTTAACAAAATAGTCTCATCTAATTGACATATTTTTAAGCTGTCAAATTAACGAGAGCATTCAAATTTCCATAATTGCCGAATTGAAGAAGGTTGGTTGTCAAAAAATACATTGATATTAATACTCAAGGATTTGGTATCAGAAAAAAGGATGAGATGATCACAATGCGATTAATACATTGTATGCACCAACCGGGTATTAAATATTCAATCAAATTGAACAAATTCAATATTGAGTTCAAAAAATAATATGAAAATCAATATAAAAGTATAGCATAAGCATATTTAATTTGGTAAAGCATAAAATTCGAAAAGAGAAAATGAGGGGTTTGCCAGGGATTAAGAAAGAACATGATTCAAGCACACAGTAAAAGCGTGGAATAATCGTACATAGGTATGAATTTAAAATTTGAAAAACACAGTGGTACGTGGCAGGGTTTGAAGTGGCGACCTCTTGCATAGCAAGCAAATACCTAAACCACTCGGCCATGGACGCTTTTTTCCTCTCTAACTATAAACTGCTACCTGGCTTTGGAATAGGACGTCCTTTATTTCACATTGATCATTGAACAATTAGGATTACTTGAAGATGATCTATTCAATATGAGGAAGCTGTTCACTTTAAACATAGATTTTAGGATTTCGTACGTCGAAAAGAATAACCGAACCCCTTATAATTATAGGATCCGTTTATCATCGTCAATTTTTGTCAAGGAGAAAATATCAAACTGAAAGTTACATCAAATACTTAGGTCTACTGTCCCTTCGCGTGAGCCAACACAATCAAAAGAAACATTCATTTATGCTGCCAATTTTTGACACTCGCAAAGGGAACTACTATCTGCGAAGTACTCAGATTCTCAAAATTTAGAATAAAGCAACGTCAAGTACAGAGAATTGCGTAAACTTTAAAAATAAATTACGTTGTGCGAGTCCGTCTTGCACTTGGCCTTTTCTTTTTTTTTTCTTTTCTTGGGTTCTATTCCCACTCAGCACAAATATTTCTGCGATGAATATCGATGTTTGTTCCGTGTCTGGTTGTGCTATTTAAATATTTAAATGTATACCACTGTTCTGATAAAAACAAGTGCTAAAGCTTCCTACCACAGGATCAGAGGGCCTACCATGAGTTGGCTATCGTAAACTTACGTTCGTTAAAAACCTATCGAGTTGTTTTTTTCATATGGCCGATTGTAGTTCTTCGCGTAACCACCAGGCGGCGCTGTACAAGTTTTTCATAGACATATTTACGTAGGCGATATCGAGCGCGTAAGTTTTAAACTCATGGTAGCCCCACAGATCAATTAATGTGATGTTGTGTAATATACTTATTTATTACTACACGATAAACAACAGATGATGATGATGATAAAAACCAAAATAATTTTGTTTTAAATGTTTCTTCCGGTTGACTAACTTCTTAAGTGGCAGAAAAGATTTTGACGGGACTACGACTACTTTTTAGTTAAAAAAATCAAAATCCTGTAGTTCACGCGAACGAAGTCGCGGGCACAGCTAGTTTATCATAAAATTAAAAATACAAAACTAAAATAAAAACTACACATACAAATATGTTTATGATTTACTGTTCTATAGTGTGGTCATTTTATGATCATGTCTCATAGGCATTATACACCGAGAATTTTAGGGGTTGTTTTCCAGTTGTAGAACGATCAACCTTTATTTATGGTAGTTGTTGCTTGAGATTTTTTTAAATAATTATTTACATCAAAATAATTCTCCAACTTGAAAGCGTAAGAAGCTATAGTTATTTTAAGAGTGTAAAGTAACCAGGTCACAGATAACATAACTATACCAGGTACTACTCGCCGCATGAATAGAGCGTCTTTAGCTTTAATCTTTAAAGCTAAAGAAGCTCTACGCCCTAAGTAATAAAGCGGTTCGAGCGTGATTTCGAGTTTCCTTTATGTCTTTCCTAAAACCGGTATTTATTAAATTGAATAAAAAAACCTCACAAATCTATTTTACTACTAAGATAGAATCATTATACTGCGGGAAAACGACCACTAAAATTTCATGATGTAGATATAATTCAATAGGTAATACAATAATACTTGAGAAGAGAAGTATTTGAGAAGCAATCAGACAGAATTCATTTAGATATTTTTGTCAACACATCTAGCAATTTGTTTTATACAGGGTGTAACAGGGGGGGTGGATCATCGTAAGTCAATCGATGGGGGACTTCAATACCTATCGATATAACCCCCATGTATGTTCAGCGATTTTCAATAGTTCCAAAGTTATTGAGATTTTTGTCAAATTTTTGTAAAGGCCGGAATTCAGTATAAAAGTCTTCATTGTAGCTTAACTACTGGACCTGCTTGCATGATTTTTTTTCTAGAAATAGTTCAATAGTGGGTCTTCATAATTACGATACCGATTTGAGTCATAACCCTATCATATTGGAGTAAAAAAATAATTCTTCACAAAAGTTTTACGAATCGAATTGTGTCTATCAACTTTCAAAGCCTCCAGTGAAAAAAAAGTGCCTGTGTTTTTTTTCTAGAACTTATTTTAAAAACTACCTACATCCATGGATAGTATACCCTGAAAATTTCATACCGCTACTGCCAGAGCATTAGAACGAAAATTTAACGCGAATGGCACAGGTGCCATAAATCAGTGTTTTTATTTTTCATGTAAAACTTTAATTTTAAATTAAAACGATACGTTTCAGCAAATTTATGCTATGTTAGTAACATTAGTAGCAGTAATTTTACAGAATTGAAAATTAAAGGGGTGAAAATCAAACAAAGAAAATTTACATAATTTTTGTTAATTATTTTTTTTACAGTAAGTGTTCATAATGGGCACCATTATTGGCTATGCATAAACTACACCTATTTACAAAGGTTTTTCGGATGTTGCAAAATGCTACTACTACATTTTGCCATATCACAATTTGGGCCCCTGAAAAATTTGACAAAAAAAAAGCATTCTACAACCTCCAAAAAAGCTTTTTAGAAGGTCTAAGCTATGCATAGCCAATAATAATGCCCATTGTGAACACTTACTGTAAAAAAAATAATTAACAAAAATTATGTAAATTATCTTTGTTTGATTTTCACCCCTTTAATTTTCAATTCTGTAAAATTACTGCTACTAATGTTACTAACATAGCATAAATTTGCTGAAACGTATCGCTTTAATTTAAAATTAAAGTTTTACATGAAAAATAAAAACACTGATTTATGGCACCTGTGCCATTCGCGTTCAATTTTCGTTCTGATGCTCTGGCAGTAGCGGTATGAAATTTTCAGGGTATACTATCCATAGATGTAGGTAGTTTTTAAAATAAGTTCTAGGAAAAAAACACAGGCACTTTTTTTTTACTGGAGGCTTTGAAAGTTGATAGACACAATTCGATTCGTAAAACTTTTGTGAATAATTATTTTTTTACCCCAATATGATAGGGTTATGACTCAAATCGGTATCGTAATTATGAAGACCCACTATTGAACTATTTCTAGAAAAAAAATCATGCAAGCAGGTCCAGAAGTTATGCTACAGTGAAGACTTTTATACTGAATTCCGGCTTCTTACAAAAATTTCACAAAAATCTCAATAACTTTGGAACTATTAAAAATCGCTGAACATACATGGGGGTTATATCGATAGGTATTGAAGTCCCCCATCGATTGACTTACGATGATCCACCCCTCCTGTTACACCCTGTATATTAAGAACCTGATGTTCTACAAGTTACAGGATCATAAAAGTTAAACATTCAAACAGCATGAAATATTCACAACACTGCAAGCTGGAACCCGATCCAATCGTGGAATTGAAGGAATAAAATTCACAAATTCTCTCTGAGATTTTCCACTCGAAGTTTCTTGAAATTTTAGTGTTGACAGGAATTCGGAATCATTTCTCTGTTGGTAGTTGTTTTAAATGTTTAATGGGGTGCAATGGACGTCATTTCTCACCTTACCAATTTAAACCTATTGTGTGGCGAAGCGTGGAAAGACATTTACTAGTCAAAGAGGGTTGTAAATTATTATGAATGCTGTAAGTTACGAAAGGTCAATATATTGACATCATGAGATTTATTTGGTACCCCAGGAAATCGTTCTTTTGTTATTCAGTTACTTAATTTAAGTAAGCACTTAATACTACTCTTGCGTTTTTACCACTTAATAATTTCAAGTCAAGTCAAAGAAGTTTGTTTGCCTGTTTTGTAAAGAAAAGTGGTAAAAACAGGTAATTGTTTGTACCACAGATCTCCGTTGCAGGGAACAAAGCTTGAATTCTCGAATTCTTTGCGAAGGCAAAGTCTGAACACAAAAGTTTACGGTCTTAGCGTGTAAATTAAAGTGGATTTTTATCTTGCTGTTGTCATTTTGGCTCTAAACAGCTGACAAACTCGACAAAAGGAAGATTCATAACAAAGAAAAATATTTTCTTTCAGAAACAGACCGCTAACTACCTATTTAGGTTAACTAAATAAATACTTTGTGTTACAGACATCTTTAATAAAAATAATAAAATAATCGCTACATTGCTCTAGTAAATAGGTAGTATGTATTTGTAGAGCGCATGAGCGTTTCCAATTCGTTTATATAATTTGTTTAAAATTTTATATTTTTTTAAGTCAGGCGATACCAGTCACAACTACCTGTCCGGTGGTTGGTGAACGGTTTACCCGGTGACCCCGGCTCCTCGAGCTACTATCGACTCAGTCCAAATCATCCGAGGCGATAGTATCCTCCTCCCCTTTTCCTTCCCCCGTCATATATCCTTGCTACTCGTGGAAACGCAATGACCTTGTTAAAACAATGCACAAGGCAGAATGGCGGCGACGTGGTCCACAACCCGTCACTTCACGTTCCCCACAGAGGTGAAAAGTGGATCGCTGGAAGTGATCTCTGCCTACCCCTCTGGGAAAAAGGCGTGATTTTATGTATGTGTGTATGTATGTTTATAATTTTAATACGACTCTAAACTGTATTTTCTATTAAGGATGCCTTCTATAAATAAAACTTACTTTGAGAACTTCCATCCCTAATACCTATAACACATAGCAATAACACAGGCAACAAATACAGGGCTTCATAAACGTGGGTGACAATGAAATACTCGGAGCGGGGACACGGACATGTTTGCAGGACAAACATGTCTCTAATAAAAACGGTCGTCATTTCCTCGTTTACTGGGGACGTAGGCACACTATACAAATGCATGTGGAGGATAGATAGGTGCATAGGGGTACATAACATATTGTTCTTTACGTAAGCATAAGAGATGACATTCTTTTTAATTATATCTCTTCAAGATGACCTCACAATAGACCCAACTGAGATCAGTAAAAATCCAATATTGAATGGTTGGATGATGGATGGATTTTCCATTAAACCACAAATCTATATATACATATAAAAGGAGAAACTGACTCACTGATTGACATATCGACGCACAGCCTAAACGGCTAAACGTAGGCACTTGAAATTTGGAAGGGACCTAGCTTAGGTACCGTAGAGGTGCACTAAGAAAGGAATTACCGAAATTCTCACGGGAACGGGAATAATCGGGAAAATTCTTTTGTATGAAAAATCTTAACTGCTTGAGCTAGACGCTTGAAATTTTGCATGCAGGTACATAAGTAAACTTTAAGCTTAGTTGTAACAGGATATTGTAAATTTCCCACGGGTACAGGAGAGAGTGGGAAAAAACTTTCGTATGAATAAATTTAAGCCGCGTTAGATAGGCGATTGAAATTTGGCATGCTGGTTTGGCAACCTTAATAAACGTAAAGATTTCTTGCAACGCGATATTGAAAAATTCTCACAGGAAAGGAGTAATTGGGAAAAAAACTTTTATATGTAAAATCCTGTAGTCCACGCGGACGAAGTCGCGGGCACAGCTAGTACTAAATATTTAGGTACATTCGCTCGAACCAGGAAACCTGTAGCTCGCTAACCATTGTTATTGTGTATTTGAGATTAAAGAGAAAATTAATAAAGAAATATATAATCGTAGGATTATACATTAATATGTCATTGAGGGATGTGTGTTCTTGATCCTGGATTATTTCTTTTAAGTTCATAGGCATTCAATGAAAAACTGTGGGGAGAAAGATCTGTAGAAACATTGACCATAGTATAAATTGCACGAAATAATTTCCTGTTTTGTTTCATTCATCCAAGTACACTGTTGATATGTGTGGCTCTGGCACCAACTTTCCCTCCGGGGTTGGGTGGTCGGACGGCAGTCGCTCCCGTAAAAGTGAAACACGCCACTCAACAATGGAAAGTAAGATCAAGGAAAGTGCCAGGAATAGGGCGCCGCCGCAAAACGGCGCGCAGGAGTTTCGCCCGACTCCTGTGGCAAGTGGGCAAGGGCTACCGCGTTGGGGACGGACGCGGCTAAAGAAGTTAGCCCCAACCCTACGGAAACTCCGCTTCGCGACGTGGAACGTGGGCACGCTTACCGGTCGCGCGAGAGAGCTGGCCGACGTACTCACCAGGCGGAGGGTGGCAGTGGCGTTCCTGCAGGAGACTCGGTGGAAAGGCAGCAGATCCCGGGCCATTGGGAATGACTACAAGCTGATCTACACAGGAGCACCTAGTGGAGAGAACGGGGTTGCGGTAGTGCTGTCCGGGGAGTTGCAGGATGACGTGTTGGAGGTGAAACGCTACAGCGACCGCTTAATGGACGTAACGGTGCTTATCGAAGGGGTTACGACCCACTTGATAAGCGCATACGCTCCACAGGCTGGTTGCAGCGACACCGAAAAAACTTCATTCTGGGATAGACTTGGAGAGGTGCTGCGTGGAATCCCACCATCTCAGGGAGTCGTTCTGGGGGCGATCTGAACGGTCATGTGGGTGAGGAGCCTGAGGGAGTTCGAGCGTGTTCATGGTGGGTAAGGGTGCGGCAGTCGCAACGCTGAAGGGAGGAACATCCTCCAGTTGTGTTCGGCTGCCGACCTGGCTATTGTGAACACGTTTTTCCAGAAGAGGCCTGAACATTTAATCACCTACAGGAGTGGGCGGCACGCTACCCAGATCGACTTCCTACTCACTAGGAGGCACCACATCGGCAAAGTAGTCAACTGCAAGGTCATACCCGGAGAGAGTCTCACTGCACAACACCGTCTACTTGTCATGGATCTCTGCGTGAAGCCCAAAGCCAAGAGCTTTGAGCGCTGTCGGCGTCAAATAAGGTGGTGGCGGCTTGACGATGACAAATCCCAGGTGTTCGTCTCAGCTATCGGCGACAAGTGCGCTGAGTCTGAGAACGAACCAGTTCAGAACCACTGGGACAGGATTCAGGCAACCATAACCGAAGCGGCGAAGTCAGTGCTTGGCACGTCTAAGGGTGGACGCAAATTTGACAAGGAGACTTGGTGGTGGAACGACACAGTCCAGAGGGAGACGAGGGTGAAGAAAACCCTCTTTAATAAGTGGCAAGCGTCCAACTCTCCCGAAGATCGCGACGCATACAGGTCCGCAAAACGTGCTACTAAGAAAGCTGTTGCCAGAGCCAGGCGAGCCCACCTACAACCGCTCTACGATAGGCTGGAATCGTCTGAGGGGCAGAAGCTTATCTATAGATTGGCACGTTCGAGGGTCAAAGCGGCACAGGATATCTCCAAGTGCCGCTGTGTTAAAGACTCTCACGGTAACCTACTATGCGAGGACCTCGCGGTGAAGGAGAGATGGCGCTCTTACTTCCACGAGCTGTTAAACAAACAGCATAGAGAAGTGCAGCCACCGGACCTCCCTCCGAATCTTGGACTTGTGCCACCGGTAACGCCTGAAGAAGTAGAGAAGGCTCTTCGCCGCATGAAGAATCGGAAAGCTGTCGGAGCCGATGGAGTCCCCATCGAAGCCTGGAAGGCAATGGGTGGGCGTGGTGTGGGCATCCTTACTAACCTTTATAACCGCATACTAAGCACCGGCGGGATTCCTCGCCAATGGAGACTGAGTGTTATCACCCCAGTCTTCAAGGGCAAGGGATCAGTGCAGGAGTGCGGTAGTTATCGCGGTATAAAGGTCATGTCCCACACCATGAAACTATTCGAGCGGATAGTGGACTCTCGAATCCGTCAGGAGTGCACTGTCTCTGGATGTCAATATGGTTTCCGCCCCGGTCACGGGACTATGGACCCCGTTTTTGCCCTAAGAATCATCATGGAGAAATACAGGACGAAGAACACGCCTCTCCACTTCCTATTTCTGGACATGGAGAAGGCCTTCGACTGTGTTCCGCGTGAGATGATTTGGTGGGCCCTGAGGTCCAAGGGAGTGCCAGAAACGTATGTTGACATCATTAGAGACATGTACTGTGATTCCGATTCTGTAGTTAGGACCGCTGTTGGCGACACTTTGCCCTTCCATATAACCGTCGGAGTACACCAAGGCTCCGTCCTGAGTCCGTTTCTCTTCAGCCTGATATTAGACGTATTGTCAGACAGCATCAGAGACCAACATGAGCAGCCACCATGGCTACTTATGTATGCTGATGATATCGCGCTGGTGGACTCGGACAGGGGACGGCTGGTGAGACGTGTTAACACATGGAAGGAATCGCTTGAGTACGGGGTCTGAAACTCAACGTGGCGAAGACAGAGTACTTGGCCTGCAACACTACAGATCCCATGTCCGTCCGCATAGGCGAAGACACGGTCGAGCGCACGGACCGGTTCAAGTATCTGGGATCTGTACTCCACGCGAACGGCGACATCGACTCCGACGTCAAGGCACGCATTGCTGCTGCGTGGGATAAATGGCGGGAGGTGAGCGGCGTCATTTGCGACCCTAAAATGCCGGTTAAGCTGAAGGGACAGGTCTATAAATCCATCATTAGGCCTGTTCTCTTATATGGCAGTGAAGCATGGCCAGTTCTTGAGCGGCACAAGCAAGAACTGCGGGTCACGGAGATGAAGATGCTGCGCTGGATGTCGGGAGTTACGCGAGCAGATCGCGTAAAAAACTCCCGTATTCGCGGCAGCCTTCATGTCCGAGACATCGCTGATAAATTGCAAGAGTGCCGCCTACGTTGGTACGGACATGTTTTACGAAAACCGGCAAACTACGTAGGGAACAAGTGTCTCGCAATGTCGCTACCGCCGGGTCCCGGCAGAAGGGGAAGGCCCAAGAAGGCCTGGCTTGACGTCGTAGTGAATGACATGCGTGCCAACAAACTCTCCGCGAAGGATGCTGAAGACCGTGCGAGGTGGAGAGTTAGGAGCAGGAAAGCGGACCCCGGGCTCCGCAAGGATGCAACCGGGAGAACGCTGAGATGATGATGATGATGACACTGTTGATATGTGTACATTCTTTAGTCCAGGCGGACATTAGACGTTGTTCATGAATACAACACGCTTTACGCAATCCGTTCTGGAATTAGGTTTTTAGAATTTTAATCGCGAAAGTTAAACACACGCCGCCGGTAGAACCCGACTGAGCTAAAAATAAAAGTAGGTCGTGAAAATTTAAGTCCGCGCCTCAGCTTTCGAATACCTACTTCAAATTCAGAGACACTTTCCTTATTCTGTGGCCGAATGGTTCCGCGGGATTATGGACCTACGGTAAATAGCGTAAGGTTGTGTGGGGGCCCGGATTACTTTGTGGATTCAAATTTGGATACTTACACGATGCGGTTTGACTGAAGTCCTTTGGTTTTGTGTCTCATGTCCATCTAAGTTGTAGTGAATAGCTTTCGTCATCAGCCCATATACGTCCTCACCAAGAGGTATGAGCCTACCCTAAACTAGGGCGATCAAGCCTCATTTAACCACCCTGGCCAGCAGCGGGTTGGTTGACTTCACACATAATTCAAATGTAGTACTGTTTTCACTCTATTACTAACTATTCTATGGAAGAGAGGTGTCCCCTGCCTCAGGCTATCTGAAGTTGTTGTTGAAGAAGTCTGAAGTTCATAAAATGGTGACACGGGTCGCTCATACTTTAGATAACTGTATGTTTAAAAGTAAATAAACGTTCTTTTTTACACAACCTTAGATTTTCGTAGGTGTGCAGGTCCTCATGATGTTTTCTTCACCGTCAAAGTGTCGAATAATCGTACATCATCATCATCATCATTATCAGCCTTTTATTATATCCCACTGCAGGGTATAGTCCTCCTCCATAATCGTACATATGAATTTCTAATTTGAAAACACATGGGTGGTGATGGTGGTGATATAGCCTGATTTTAAGTATGTATTTGTCATTTATATCATCACATGAATATTATGAAGATAGGATGAAAGAAGAAAGGAATGATTGGAGAATGAATAGTGTAATCATGATATTTACGTAGATGCAGACCAAGATGAATACCAAAGTATTTATTGAGTGATGGAACAAAGAGTGAACCTAGGTCCACTCTTCGTTCACTGCAGGGCATATTTCTTGCGCAGTTGACTGATCTTTGATCTTTGATCCATGAACGCCATTGTGATTTTTCTCCACGTAGAAATATCATAGTATTTGCACGGTAATGTTATCTAACAGTAATATGACTTGGCATCGCATGGTGTAAACGCACCCGAATGTTGTCGGTATTTGTCGATCCCGCAATGGCCTCTTGTGGTTTTGAAATGACCAGGATACCTACCGTTTCGTATAAAGATGTTACGTTTTCGGGCATTCCGTCCACCCATGAAATTTTATAGCGCTATAGTCATAACGGTGTATAAACATTTCTGCTCGTATACATAGTAAAAATAGGATTACCCTACACATAATAATACAATTGTTATTGGAAGATTTCATTGCCATGCCAGTAAATTGCTTAGATAGATATTTATGGTTTGCTTATTGGATTATTGATTAAGAAGTCTAAAATCTATAAATGAACATGTTAATAGCACATTGATTTCTGTCTTGCCTACGATAGTTTCTTGAATTATGCTTATAGATTCGATTAGAATTGATTACCAAAAGGACCAAATTTGGATCCTGATGACAACCAAACTGATATAAAGGTTTGCTCACGGTATTTTCTATTACCTTACTACAACTTGATGGACAGTCTCATAATAAAGTATATTTTATTGACTCACGTATCCAGGTAGAAAAATATACATCCTATATATGAACCGCCCGGGTCTTGAGTAGCCTAAAGCAAATATTTAATAAGACCTATTCCTTGCTCAGCTCCATAAATGATTAAGGGAGGTTAGCCAAACAACGGGAGACCCTGATGAATACAATTCGTAACAAGTAAATTTCCTTTGACCGAAACGTGTATCTTGTGGTTCAACGTTTCTTGCGGAATTAAACACGACCTTTGAATGTTTGTGACACGCGTCTCTTGGTCGGTAAGGCTTTTGTTCCACAACTAGTAGCGACAAGGGAGTACTGGAAGTTATAAAGGCATAAGTTAATAAAAAAAAAAATTGTAAGTATTACATTTATGTCCGGCTCGACGGGAAATCTAACCCACGATCTTAAGGTTAGGCGTCCACGTTCTACCAATTAAACTAAACAGACGTTTCGTCATCAATATGCACCTCTATGTAGCACTAAAAACACTTAAAGAAAGTTGGTAAATAAATACTATATACTTTATTCCGTTCTATGTAACTTAAAATCTTGTGTAATAGATTTGAAAAAAAAACGCAAAATATACATGAATACAACTGACTTACGAAACAAACACCCATGTTCGCGCTACAAATATGAGCCCGGGAATCGAACATACGACTTTTTGGCGTAAGAAACACTGCCAAATACGCCATCAATGCAGTCGGAATAGCCGATGCCTATACACCGTGAAATTTTGGTGGTTGTTTTCCCGCAGTAAAATGATTCTTTCTTAGTAGTACAAAAGATGTGTGCAGTTCTTTTTTGGTAAAATCAATAAATGCCGGTTTTACGAAAGGTTTAACCATAACTCGAAAGCACGTTCGAACCGCTTTATGACTTAGGGTGTAGAGCTTCTTTAGCTTTAAGCATCGATTTCATGCGGAAAGCAGTACCTGAATACGTCACATGTTCAAAAACAACGATAGCTTCTCTCGTTTTCAAGTTGGAAAATTATTATTTTGAAAAATTGAAAAAATATTTTTTTTTTCGAAGAATAATTTGCATGATTCGACAGTATTACTAAAGGCAAATCGTTCTGCCACGGGAAAACAACAACTCAAATTTCACGGTGTATAGTACCTTCTTCGCTGGAAGTGGAACAGCAGCGTTAACGCTGCAACACAGGGTACAAAATCTCTGTCGCCGCCAGAAGAGTGGTTGCGGCTAGCGGGAAAATTTGCTTTCCCTACTATGTGTTACATTTGCCATAACACGAAATAGCTGCAAACTTGGGAATATTTTCTAAGGTAGTGTGAAGTTGATGATAGAGCGTTGATGGCCGAGTGCTTAAGGCTGTTGCTTTCCATGCGAAAGGTAGCCAGTTCAAACCTCGCCTCGTAATTAATTAAACGCCTCGTAATTTAAAATTCATGTCACGTTTATTCTACGCTCTAGTAGTGAAGGAAAACACCTACACATCTGGGAAGAAATTCTAGGTTGTGTGAAGTCGACTAACCCGCACTTGGCCAGAATGGCGTACTAAGGCCTGCTCGTCCTAGTTTTGGACAGGACTCGTGACCCTCAGCGGGGAGGTATATGGTCTGATAATGAGTTAAATTTAACACATACCTGGTACATGGTGACGTAAAAGCTGCGAACTCTGTGGCTTAACTTGATTAAACGCGTCGAGTGCGTAAACTTTATTAGTATGGGATCGAATCAGCGCCTCTAGCGGAAAACTGGAAAATCACATTTGATTTCAGCTCTATGCTTTCGAACTACATAGTTAAATTCTCAGTTAACATATCTGGTTATAACTGCTCAAGAATCGAGCAGCTGATCTGTTAATTCCAGGTGTTTTTTTTATTATGTAGATTTTACGATGTTCTTCTTTTTTTTGCTTTTGATGATTTTGACTTTCAAAGGATGTTAAAATTAAACTACTTTCTGTTGAGTTGGATAAATTGAAAGTTGACATGACAAACTATTGGTCAATTCTAATGTCTCAAGTGAAAGGAAAATATAAATATTACACAACATGACATACATTGACCTGATCCCGTGGTAAGTAGCTTAAGCACTTGTGTTAGAGATATCAGAATCAACAGTGGATACACAAATATACTTAATAGTAATACACACCCAGACACGGAACAAATACCGATGTTGGTCACACAAATATTTGTCCCGAGTGGGAATCGAACCCACAACTCCTGGAACCGTAGGTAGTGAGCCTGGGTCACTAAACATTATTCCACCGAGCCAGTCAACAATGCACAAAGGTTATCATCATAATAATATTACGGTAATATTACCATCATATTGTTGGGTTTTAAATTCTTGATTTGGAAAAAAAATCTTTATTCAAAAAGCTTTTTTAAATAGGTATTGCATTGTTTAAACGAACGATACAGTAAGTAATCCCTAACAAAACCGCTCCAAGAAAACACACTGCTATAGGCATATTTCCCGCTGCTCCAGAATTTGGGAGCAATCTTTCTCCCGGCATCTCGAATGAAAGTGCTGTTGATGAAAAAGAAAGTAATTATGAGAACAGACGGGGATCAAAATGATAGCGGCGTGGACAAAGACCGTGAGATTAAGCAGCATTACTACACAAATAACACTGTAATACATTTGAGAACAGACAAACATAAACATAGACATAGTTATAATAGTAGTAATCTTCTTCTTATCGTATGGTTGATGAACAGCCTGGTGTCAGAGTTTTTAAACCGCCCGTAGGCCTCTAACATGGCTTCTCACACCGTTGAAAATTTTCTCAGGTGTGCTGGTTTTCTCACGATGTTTTTCTTCATCGTTATAGCGTCGAATGATGGATGAATTTGAAATTTGAAAAACACATTGGTAGTAGTAATGATAGTAGTAATGATGAAGTCTATATATGACAGTACTGTACGACTTAGCTCATAATTTGTAACATGATTGTCGCCTAAAAAGTGTAACTATAAAGTTTTACGCCGGAGTCTTCTCGGTCGAATCGGCGTTCCGAACCGGTGGTAGATTCTAACTATGACTAATGTGACGATTTATAAGTGCACGTATATTGCCTACATAAATTTGAGACTTTTTGTTTTTTATTTTATAATATTTTTTCAAAACTTCCGCCTGCTATTACACATCATCACAGGTGATTTAAATATTAACATGTTAGACAAAAATAGTAAAAATGCATCCCAATTGTTAGATATTATTAACAAATACAACTTATATTTACATATTAAAAATCCTACGAGGAATAACTCTTGTCTAGACTTAATAATTAGCAATATTAAAGATGCTATAGGCCAGATCCTCCCATTAGGGCTGTCTGACCATGATACTGCTCAGGTACTCAGTTTTAATTTACCTATAAAAAAAGAATCCCCTGAACAACTATTTGTGTATAAAAGATCTTATTCTGACGATAACATTGCAACATTTAAAAGACATTTAAACTCCTTATCATTCATAGAAGTATATGAACATACCGACTTTAATAGTGCGTTTAATGAATTTTATGATATGTTCTGCCTATTATATAATCTCTGCTTTCCAGTAATAAGAATAAAAACTAAAATGTCTTATAGACAATCCTGGATATCAAAAGGGCTAAAAAAAAGTTGTAAAACAAAAAGAATACTTCGACACAAATATTACTGCACCAAAAATATAAAAGATAGAAAACTATACTTAGACTATAATAAAATACTTAAAAAGTGTGCTTATACTTCTAAGAAATTAATTAACAAAAAAATTATATCTAAGAGTAAAAATATAGGTAGAGCATACAACATGGTCTGTAATAAAAAATGAGACTAATAACACTCCAATGAGAAAATATATATACGAAATTGTTAAAAATGGAGAAAAAGTAATGGATCCAGTGAATATTGCTACAGCTTTTAACAATTTTTTTATTAACTCTTGTAATTATAACAACACAAATGAAAATATAAATATAAACAAAGTAATGCAGAACACAATTTTTTTAACGCCTGTTAGTGAGGACTACATAGCTAATATAATAAACAAATTAAATAATACACTTTCAGAAGGCTATGACTCCATTTCCACCAAAATCCTTAAAAGTTGTAAAGAACCGATTCTACCAATACTTACCTATTTAATAAATTTCTCAATTGAATCTGGTTGTTTCCCTGAAAAACTAAAGATTTCCATTGTCAAGCCTCTGCATAAGAAGGGTGACACTACGGAAATGGGGAACTATCGCCCGGTTACCCTGGTATCGGTTTTTTCAAAATTATTTGAGAAAGTAATTCATGAACAATTGACAATGTTCTTTAAAAAATATAATATTATCAAACCTGACCAATATGGTTTTCAAAAAAATAAGTCTACTACGCATGCAGCCTTTGGCTTAATATGTGATATCTTAAAAAATTATAATGAGAAAAAATATACAACCGTTTTGTTTTTAGATATGAAAAAGGCCTTCGACTTAGTCTCACATAAAATATTATTAAAAAAATTAAACCACTATGGTATAAGAGGTCCAGCACAAAACTGGCTAAAGTCTTACCTAGAAAATAGGTCCCAAACTGTTGTTATACAAAGGTTGATTAAAATAGGCTATAAATTTACTATTAAAAGCTTTCAATCCGATCTCTTAAAAACCTACTTTGGGGTGCCTCAAGGAAGCATTCTTGGTCCTCTATTATTTCTTCTTTATATAAATGACCTTCCTGATATCATAAATAACAAAACAATATTATTCGCAGATGACGTTTCCATAATTGTTACCACCAATAGATCATTTCCCGTTGAACAACACAAAAAAGATATTTCCAGCACACTTTCATCTGTTCTTGTATGGTTAAATAAAAACAATCTACAAGCTAATATAGCTAAAACAAAAATCATTAATTTCAATAACCTAAAGCATCAAAACATAAAAGTAGAATTTAACGGACAAACTCTTCAACATACTTCTGAGGCAACCTTCCTAGGATTAGTGATAAATCCGAAACTAAATTGGCAAGAACACATAACAAAAGTATGCTCCAAAATAAATAGATTTGCTTTTGCATTATACAAATTATCAAAAATTACTTCAATAAATACGGCAATAACAGCTTATTTTGCTTATGTAGAATCGATTTTAAGATACGGTCTATTGATATGGGGTAATGGCAGCGATATTCATACCGTTTTTGTCGCACAAAAAAGATGCATTCGAGCCATATGCAATGTCGCGCCAGACGTCTCCTGTAGACCGTATTTCATATCACTGAATATTCTCCCACTCCCATCTTTATACATACTTGAAGTAGGAACATTTGTAACCAACAACAAACAACTATTTGTTTTAGCTAAAGACCACACACACAGACAAACCAGACAAACCAACAACTTAATTGTAAATATAGCTCCTAACACCACCCGCTTTCTAAAAAATTGCTATATGATGTGTATAAAAATTTATAATAAATTACCAGGGCATATCAAATGTCTTCCAAACAATAAATTTAAACCAGCACTAAAGAAATGGCTAATGGAAAAAAGTTTTTACTCAATTAAAGATTTTCTAGATTATAAGGATAATATATGATAACTTTTATTTGAACTTCTAAAATATATATGATTATTACATGGATGAATAGATTAATATTAAATGTTGAGTAAGTATAAATTTGATATAAATGATAACTATAATATTTATAAATAATATATTGATGTAAAACATCATCTTTGTATACTGCCTACCTCATAAGAGGCAAAATATTTGCATGCTATATTAATAGCTAAATAGGTTTTAAGCTTCTTTATTTTTAAATTAACATCTACACTATACTGTAACCTACCCTATTTACAAGCAAATAAACAATTTTGATTTTGATTTTTGATTTTGATTTTGATTTTGGACCTAAACGATTAACTGTATTTGGACTAAAACTGTTATTTATTAACTAGTGACTGCAAATACATACTAACTTTGCTGCGCGTTTAGACAAATATTTATTTTAAGTTATTACAGGCCTGACATTAAATGAAATTTATTTTGCACAAAATCCACAGCTCTTAAATAAATATTAGTGCATGAAACTTCAATATTGTAGCTAATGACAGAATTTACATAATCCTTACTAATTAATATTATAAATCCGAAAGTAACTCTGTCTGTCTGTCTGTCTGTTACGCTTACACGCATAGAGTACTGGACCGATTTAAATGAAATTTGGTACAGATATAGTCCAGAGCCTAGGAAAGGTTATAGGCTACTTTTTAACCGACTGCGCTATAAGGAAGTAATGTTTTACCCGTTAAACGTCTCTACGCGGACGAAGTCGCGGGCGGAAAGCTAGTATGTACTCGAAGTGAAACTGGGTTCAAGGAGACTTCCATTAATGAATTGGGTCAGCAACAGATTCCCTTGAGTTATTTACGTCTAAATCCTCCTTCATAAGGAAACTAAAAATATTTATTTTACGAATATAGTTTTTCCAAGGACGTGTATCAATAAAAGAATCAATACGTTCCTTTTCACGAATTTTATCATAGCAAACCTCCTAAAATATCCAAGTAACCTTCTATAATATCACAGGACAGTATTGATAAATAGGACATGCTCTACAAATACAATTATGGAACGTCCATTTACACTATTTTCAGCCCAGTAAAACTCCTTATTTCTTTTCTATGTAGTGGTTCCGGACCAAATTAGGAATGAGAGCCATCCGCTCCCCCGCAAGTCCAGTGATGATGACGAGGCTACTCTAAGCCATCATCGTATGGCAGTACGAAAAAAGGACCATTATTAAAAATAAAAACACTTTTTTGCATCATTTGTGAATATTTCAACAGTCTAGTTATCGCGGTTCTTTCTATACAGCCTGATGACATCTGCTATCAGGCAACACCTAACAGAGTCCCGTTTTAACTCATTGGGAACGGAACCATAACTAAAAAAGAACGAAATACCTGCTAAAATATCAGCTCAGTACCGGATAAACACTTCAAAAGCATTCATAATAGGCAGTGGGAAGCTGACCAGTGTTTTTGTTAACTCTTTCGGGTTCATTTGAAACGTTCAGAGTCAAAGCGTGACAAGGTTAGGGCGGGCATGCACGAGCGACGGGCTTTGTGTCGCCAACACGGGTGGCCGGTAGTGTGACCGTGGGTTTATGGTTGAGAGACAATTCCCTTATAGAACTCACCCTCCAGGAATAGAGAAAGTGTAGTGAGAGGCGGCAGAAATAGGTACACAGTTCGGCGAGACGGCAGTTTGACATGACTGATGAGAGACCACCGACTTGACGAGTTTTCTGAGGAATGCTTGATTCGCCAACTTGCAATAGGAAAACCCACGCAAATAAGAGCCGACTCGGACTCAAACCTAGGATCTCTATTTCCTTACACGGCGATTTCCACTGATGGTCCAACGAAGAAGTAATTTTGTTTATAAATGGCACACATTCATTAATTTGAGTTCGAGGTAAGTTGTTTAAGCATTTTTGTGTTACGGTAATTTAATTTATATTAGTATATTGTAAACTATTTGTGGAAGAACCAAAAGTGGTGTGCTAGGACCGTAGCACATGTCAGGAAGTGATGACTGCCTACCCCGCTGGGAAAAAGGCGTGGCTTTATGCATGTGTCGGTGTTTGTTCCGTGTCTGGGTGTGACAATGTATTTAAGTATGTATTTAAAAATATATATGTATGTATATCAGTCTCTGACGCCCATAGTACAAGCTCTGCTTAGTTTGGGGTCAGGTGACCGTGTGTGGAAATGTCCCAGATATTTATTTTTATGTATGTATTTGTATACACCCTAAGTTGGTTGGAATAAAGCGTTGCCTTTTTAGATTATCACTGACTTCAGAACAAAATGGTCACATAATATGTTTATTTATAGTTCACAAACTATCCGCCATTCTCGGTCCACGTGGCCACCCTACCGTATGTTGTGTGACAAACACTTTTTAGGCTTCGTTTTGCGCTCCGTGATTTTATACCTGCCGGTGAACCTTCGTTCGAATAAGCCGAAGCTTCGATGTTTTCTTATTGTGCTTCAACTGAACTGCACTGAGCTTTGCTGTATGTTTTGAAGTGGAGATATTCGAAACAAGCAATTAAGAAGTAAATACAAACGTTCACTGTTGTGATTTTTAATCCGTCGCTTTAAGCAACAAAGGTTTGTTTGAAATATGCATAATTGAATAGTGGTGGGCGAATTTGAACTGTACAAATGTGAAAAATTTGAAACTAGCAATTATTAAGAACGTTGACTTTTGGGATTGTCAATTAGTAGCTAAAGCAAGCGCTTTAAAAATCAACAATGGTATGTTTTAAAAAAGTGGGGATGATCCATCACTAATAATAGCTAGACAGTTTTTAGTAACTTGCAGTAAACTTTTATCTAGCACTAGAATAATCCCTAAAGTGTTATTATGAGAATCGATGAGATTCATAGAAAAGTAATAATAATAACAACAGTTCGGCTACGCTATTATTATATGGGCAACCTAACCATCGTTTCTAATGATGGCACTTTCGTCTGGAATACAGATCGGGACATTTTATCTCCAAATTAATTATATTTTATTTACTTCGAATATGATATGCAATAAATGAAATTAACCATGGAGACATTGGGGCATTCATTCTTTAATGCGATTCTGTGACAACAAACTATTTAGGGTTTAAATTTACACAACCATTGAACATCAAAGTGCTTGCGTTATTACATACTGTATTGAAGCATTAATTGTTTGAAGATTTAAGCATATCATAATGTATTAATTATTCAAGTTTAATTATTAAGAATGGCCCGCTTATCAAAATGCTCATCTTTAATATTAAGTTTAAACTTGAGAAGCTCATTCTTTGTGAATAATTAAGCGCGTAATGAAATTTCAAAGCTAAACGATTGTAATTTTCTTAAGTACAAAAATTGTAAGCTGTATGTGTGTTGTATGTAGCGTATATGTACGTATTTTGTTAATATATTTGTATAACGGAAGGGAGGTCCTATTGCGATAACATAAGTCACTTTTGCCTATATTCATGGTATATCGTATTTAAAAAAGCGTCGATGGCCGAGTGGTTAAGGTCGTTGCTTGCCATGCGAGAGGTCGCCGGTTCAAACCCCGCCAGGTACCAATGTGTTTTTCAAATTTGAAATTCATATGTACCATCATTCGACGCTTTAACGGTGAAGGAAAACATCGTGAGGAAACCTGCACTCCTAAGAAGAAATTCTTAGGTTGGTTAGTCGACCAACCCGCACTTGGCCAGCGTGGTCGACTAATGCCTTATCGCCCTAGTTTAGGGTAGGCTCGTGCCCCAGCAGTGGGGACGTATATGGGCTGATGATGATGATCGTATTTGGCTGGGAATAATAATTTTTTTTTTATAGATTGCTATCAGGTGGGTGTGTCACCTGATGTTAAGCGGTAGTGAGATCCACATATGAGAGGTCGACAGGCAATAGACCTTATTGAGTCTGTCGTACTCACCCTGAAGACATGGTTAAATGCCGTTTCACGCTCCGCCTGAAGAGCCGGGATCATAGGAGGGAGGGAAAACATGAACTGGAAGGGCATTCCTTAATGACACGGGGAAGATAACATGAACTGAACTCCTAGGTCCGAGCTACCAGCGCCTGCATTGTATGTAGATGGTAGCGCTGTCAAGCACGTGTCGTTCGGGAGTGAAAAGGGGAGGGAGGGACTAGTTAAAATAGCTCTTTAGAGCATTCCCCGTTAAGGAGTAATTGCGGAGGCTTGTGGGTTTGGGACACCTCTAAATAAATAAATAAATATCTGGGACATTTCCACACACGGTCATCTGACCCCAAACTAAGTAGAGCTTGTACTATGGGCGTTAGAGATTGATATACATACATAGATATTTTTAAATACATACTTAAATACATAATCACACCCAGACACGGAACAAACACCGATGTTCATTACACAAATATTGTCATTACACAATTGTCCCGAGTGGGAATCGAACCCACGACTCTTGGAACCGCCAGCAAGGGTCACTAAACACTGTTCCACCGAGCCAGTCCAACCTCTAGATCATCGACTAAACGGATAGCACGTCGCTGCCACTTATCGAAGGCATCTATATCTATTATTTTCTATAGTGTCGGTCTAAGTGTTCTCTACCGTCTCTATAATGGGGAATGCTATTTTTGCTTTCCCTCCCTCCCATTTCCACTCTTGAACAACACGTGCTGGGCAGCGCTGCCATCCACATACAATGCAGACACTGGTGGCTCGGACTAAGAGGTTTAGTTCCTCTTTTCTGTCACGTGTCATTCAGCTCATGTTTTCCCTCCCTCCTATGATCCCGGGCTCTTCAGGCGGGGCGTAAAACGGCATTTAAGCAGGCCTTCAGGGTGAGTGCGACAGGCTCAATATGGTCTATTGTGTCTGTCGACTCCATATTTGGATCTCACTACCGCTTACAATTGGGTGGAGTGAGGTCATCTTGTTAGCCTATTATTCAAATAAAAAAAACGAAATCATAATTAGATTTTTCCAAAATTAGAGATTTAAAAATAAATCAAACTTTCTACTAATATTAAAGGTTCAAAGCCTTTAAGAGGGCGTTACTTCCCACGTATGGGAAAAATTAAAGCATTTATCTACAATAGACTTTTGTAACTTCAAAGGTTTCTATGGCGTAGGTAAGTAGCGAAAAAACACGTTGAAAATTGCGGGCATCAAGGGTTGATAAATTATTCTCGTCAGAGTTAAGGAACGTTCTAAGGCTAGGGGATAGGAGCCTTTTATCAACACATTTTCGTAGTTGTGGTAATTTTGCGAAAAGATTTGATTCGGCAAAATACTGATAATGTGTACAAGAGTTATGAAATAAGACAATTTTTTTTTTAAATGTAATACTGCATCAAAGAGAGCTTGGACAATAATAAGCCATGAACTAGCTCATACCATGATTATGGGCATTAAGAAGCATTTTAATTAAGTTTGGAACTATGGTGATCATCATCAGCCCATATACGTCCCCACTGTTGCATTTTCAAATAAACATAGATGTTACATGATTTACATGTTAAAGCAAAAAAAAAGTATTGTTGAAAATTTAACAACTCGTTATTCGATTAGTTCTTACAATAGCCTGCGAAATGTATTGGACGTTGAAGGATTATCCTGTTTGTCAAATTTCGGCCGAGTCATTACTTCTAAGACAGGTGACGAATGGTTCAGACTTCTAACACCCACAACTTCCTTTGTCGATTTCCATCTAGTATTTGTCTGGATGAAATGGATACGATTCCGATAGATTGCTAGTGCTTATAATAAAATATCTAGTGGTCATTTACGTCTTCTACTCTGTTAGGTAATAAGATCTAGAGATAAGTGTATTTAACATTTACCATTGAATATAGTTTTTAACCGACTTCAAAAAAAGGAGGAGGTTCTCAATTCGTCTGTATGTATAATATTTTTTTTTTTTTTTTTTTTTTTTTTATGTATGTTCACCGATATTTTCGTCAATTATAGACGGATTTTAAAAATTTTTTTTTGGTTGGATAGAGTTCACTTCCGAGGTGGTCCCATTTTCACCAGTCTCGGATCTGATGATGGGATCCAGGAGAAATCGAGGGCAACCCTCAAATTTTATAGGGACCTGTACCGCGTTTTGCATATTATATGAAGTCATATTGGCTTTTGCTTCTGGCTATCATAATTTTATGATGCTGAGCTGATGATGGAAGGTCAACTCCTTAATAGTTATGAGTAAAAGAATAATTATTTCAATACTGTATACATATTAAGACTACTAGTTATAATATCAGTAGCATTACAGGTGAGCTAAACTATTAGGTTGACCAGTCTAGGATCTGATGATGGGATCCAGGAGAAATCGAGGGCAACCCTCAATTTTTATAGGCACATGTACCGCGTTTTACATATTTTCTGAAGTTATATTGGCATTGCTTCTTGCAATCATAATGTTATGATGCTGAGCTGATGATGGAAGGTCAACTCCTTAATTGTTTGGAGTAAAAGGATAATTCTTTCAATACTGTATACATATTAAGACTACTAGTTATAATATCAGTAGTATTACAGGTGAGCTGAACTAATAGGGTGAAAAAAACACTAAAAAGTATGAAAAAAAATTGTAAACAAAAAAAAAACCGCCTTCAAAAACCCGACTCACTAAAAATTACAAAATAACGAACATTTATAATAATCATCTGGGTATGTATTTTATATGTTGTTGAAGGCGGTGCCAATCAAAATTTTGAGGAAAATGAAGCACTCTGTGCTTGTCTGTATGAAATATAAACGGCACCGCCTTCAACAACATATAAAATACATACCCAGATGATTATTATAAATGTTCGTTATTTTGTAATTTTTAGTGAGTCGGGTTTTTGAAGGCGGTTTTTTTTTTGTTTACAATTTTTTAAATATATCTTTTTTAAGAATTATTATACTGTATCTGAGTCTGTCACTGGCTCAGATTTCTTTTTTTTTTGTATGCGTTTGTATCAAATTAATAAAAATCTACTTTACTTCTGTCGAGTGACTTTTGCAAAAATAATAGATTAATTGTAAATTTTTTTTTTTTTTCAATTTTCTGATTACGAGCGAGATGATAATTTTGTAAACACATTGTAAATCTTGTTGCACATTGAAATATTAATTACAAGAAGATTTCAGAAACAGTTACATGAACAAAGTTACAAAAATAAAACTTAGTGTCTAAACTAAACCTTAAAACACGTATCTATATCATGATGACTAAAGGCTAGAACTAATAGAAAAAATGTTTTTAAATAACCATTTTAAGACGTGAGAAATCACGCATTCTTACTTCATCACATAAACTTCCTATTACATAACGCAAAGCCTGCTTGCTTACGGAATACACGCTAGTCACAAGGCACAAGATCGAACATGATATATAATAACTATTTACGTTATATCCCGCTTAGTATTCCGTGGCGGCGCGCCCGATGACTCCAAGATTTACACTCAATCCCCTAATGCTCGCGACATCCGACCGAACGGGCATAGTAAAGGAAACATAGAGAAAGCATTACGGCATTTGTCTTGCTCGATGGAACAGTGGTTAGTAACCCAGAATCACTACCTAAGGTTCCAAGAGTTGTGGGTTCGATTCCCACCCGGGACAAATATTTGTGTGACAAACATCGGTGTTTGTTCCGTGTCTGGGTGTGTTATTAAATGTATTTAAGTATATTTGTGTATCCACTGTTGATTCTGATATCTGTAACACACGTGATTAAGCTACTTACCACGGGGTCAGGTCAATGTATGTGATGTTGTGTAATATTTAATATTTATAATTATTTAAGCAGGTCTTGCGGGTGAATGCGACAGGCTTAGTATGGTATATTGTGCCTGTCGACCTCATATATCTCACTATCGCTTACCATCAGGTGGAGGTCTTCTTGTTAGTCTTTTATAAAAAAATAAAGGCTGTACATGTATTTCCATGATGTTCAGATCCTGCTTTGGGTAGGATTTAGTATGGTGGTTGTCTAGACGCTGGTCACTGAGAGAGCGCCAAAGGATGAATTAAAGGAATGGATGATTTGCATCTAAATTAGACACATTTTATTCAGATTCGGTTGATTGGAGGGGGAAGGGGCGAAAAGACATCCCGTTCAGGGGCGCCGTTGCAGCTAAAATCGATCCTGGATGCTGAATGTTGGATCCTGGATGCTTGAAGGATTTTGATGTTTGGGTAGACGTGAGTGTGAACTATACAACTTTAAGTCTATATCATGGTCAAAATTTATTATTGAAAGAAAAATAACGTGTGCATTGGCACAATATGAACTATTCTAGACAATATAAAAAAAGAACCAAAAGATATAAAAAGAGAGAAAATAGGTCATCCCCATTCCCTTCCAAGGCATGGCACATGCATTTTTTTTGTAAGTTTATATACAAACACGACATTTTTCATTTTCTTTACTGCTTCCTCTGGACTGTGGTAAATAGTCATAAAGGCTTCCTTCGGAAGTCGTAAATCAACCGGACGCGGTCCCCGGGTCTACACGCAAGGTGCTTCCATACCTACAGACAGAGCTTTATTATGCTCCTATAATATTCATTCAAGATTGTGCCGGGAGCTTTCGCTTCAGCGGTAAACATTCGGCCACGATGCCACATAATGTTTATTTGTCCAAGTGATGAAATTGAGGGTACTGAGTGTATTATTCAACTGTTGAAAGGTCACGATTTGGAGACAGGTAAGTAAGGAAACGGTAAAGAAAAAGGTTATGCAATCTCAGTCGTGAGTAAAAAAGGTTTTTCTTGTAAGTCCTATTGGAACATTAAATATACCTGTTACAGAATATTGATAGACAGTGGTTACTTATCATAATGCCTAACATAGATTACAAACACGCCTAAGGAGGGACGGAAATAGCAAGTATGTACGTACACAATTGCTATTTCCTCAATCATCTTTGATTATTACCACTTTACAAACTGTTCTGTAAGTTGCCAAGAGATGAGTAAGTTACTGTGTGAAACAATAACTTTTTTTAGCTTACTGTAAGTCATAGGGAAGCGTTGTCTAAAATGTAAAAATTTTCTCGTAGCCGAAGAAAACGTTAGGTAGGTGGAGCAACCGGGACGGACCGTCACTTCCTGGGGCCCTGGTCTGAAATCAACGGAGCCCTGTCTAATTAGCTTATTGATGGTACATATGCGAATCCAAAGCGGTTTACCAATGTACACTTGAAGGCCCATTACATCGTCGGGGCGCTGCTGGGCTGCAGCCCAAAAAGTCCATATGGACGATCCGCCCCTGGGTAGAAACGTCAGGTTTATAAATAACTAGTGAACCACCCTTCTATTAAAAACCGCATCAAAATCCGTTGTGCAGTTTTAAAGATTTAAGCATACATAGGAACAGGGAGACGCGGTGAGCGACTTTGCTTTATAGTATTTAGTGATTATGCAAAAAACCTTATATGTCCTTACCCACAAACACTCTGTACAAGTTATAAGGAAAAGTATCAAATATACCGACCCAATACTAAAACTAACCGAATACCCAAATAACTTCTTTTGACAGCAAGGTATGAGATACGCGCTACCCCGCTGTCAAAGCAGCTGTAAAGTTGGTGCGTTTTGTGCGTGCGACGCGCGATAATGTCATCGCGTCGGCTTAGCGATGTGTCTACGGTATGATTAATTGTTGTTGCAAAACGCTCTGTAGTGGATTAAGAGGGATACTGTATGGACAGTGACAGGTACGGATACCTATGCAAACACAAATAGGTACGCGAGTCTAGAATTTGTGTCTAAATTTCGGGGAAATTCGGTTGGCATAGAGTTTTAGTGCTACGACTAGAAGCCTAAGAAAATAACGATTAGTTTAAGAAACGGCACCTGCAGGGTGATGGGTGGTGGCGATAGGTTCTATTGTGCTCTCGACCTCATATGTGGACCTCATAGCTGCTTACCATCAGTTGAGTAAGGTAATCCTGAACGTTATTTATAAAAAAGACAACGTCTCTCTATACTGTAAGTATTTAATTATTGTTTTGGTAGATATCTTCCAAAAAAAATAGTGTTCACAACGAATAGTATTTCTTAGCTCGACTAGAAAGAAGAGCTTCCAATAAATTTTGTTTTCTAGACTGAGTTTATGCAAGTTTTAGTACTGACGAACGAATAGAAACGTATGGAATCACAAACCCAGTTCATATGGGTTAGTCTAAGTATAAACTCGAAATGGGTTGACTAGTTTAAACTTAGGCATGTTAGGACTTCAGTGCAGGGTTATATACGGATTCTAAAAACGTTCGTCACTGAGCCAGTCCGGATGAGTTATTTTAAATCTATTATTCGTGGGGCTAGATTTTAAATGTTGGTTAAGTTATTTAAACATATTTTTTACGAGGCCAAATGTAAAGAATACATTAAATAATAGGTATAATTTTTTTTTGGTCTGTTCTGTCCCACTGCTGGGCAAAGGCCTCCACCAACTCACTCCAAATTTCAGCTAAAGCCCACCAGTTATCTCATATATGTGGATCTCACTACCGATTACCATCAGATGGAGTGAGATCATCTGGTTAGCCTATTATAAAAAAATAACTCGGGAAAATACGTCTCAAGAAATAATAGCTCTAACTTATAACCTTAAAGTTGATACAAGAGCTCTAAAGTTACGCACTGTTTAAAGTGAAGGCGTTTTAGTAAACACTTAGCTCAGTTATGTAACGAATCTTTACCTTTCACTACCCTAGGAGAAATGACAAAGGACCTAACCTAATTACAACCCCTAGTAGCTGGAATCTATCTTTGGGAAGTTGCGGTTAAGATCAAACATAACTGACACAGTGCGTGTTATTATTGTGCACTATTGTGTGAATTTAATACCGGCCCGTGCCCGCCCGTGCGAGTCGGACTTGCGCGGATTTTATTTTGTTTTTTTATAGCGGTAACAGGTAACCTCCTATGTTCCAGGGCTCTTCAGGCGGGGCGTGAAACGGCATTTAAGCAGGCCTTCAGGGTGAGTGCGACAGGCTCAATATGATCTATTGTGCCTGTGGACCTCAAATGTAGATCACACTACCGCTTACCATCAGGTGAAGTGAGGTCATCTTGTAAGCCTATTATAAAAAACAAGAAATGTGAAAATTTCAACTTTCTAACCATCGCAGTTCTTCATATACAGCCTTATGATAAACAGGCGGACGTAAGGACATCCAAACCTTAGTAGTAACATAGGTAACATAACTATATTCCAGTTTACTCCCCATTCTACTCTTTAGGTACGGAACCTACAAAATCATTATGTTTCTTTATTTCTACGGTCAGTTGCGTTTGAAGTGTAATCATAACAGCCCCAGGGTTATGGATTAAACGGTCTATTGTAGCCATAGTTATGAGAACTAATTGGGTCAATGTCTGCAGATTATCTCAAGAACGTATCTACCTATGTGTCTGATATCTACGAAGATAGGTACACGCTTAGCTATCTACTGGACTATTAATTACAAACTCGTAATTGCGTATTACCATCTGGAACCCATTATCAAAGCGAGTAGGTAGGTACTTGAATAGTAAATATAGGTTAACTGCCTAGTTGGTCCATTGGTAGCAAGCGCTGCGTTAGGACCGTGAGGTCCCCGGTTCGAAGCGGGGGTCGGGCAAAATTTTGTGAGTCTTTCTGTAATGAAATTACTCAGCCCGGAGTTAGGAAGTTGGCAACCGCCAACATCCGTTCCGGGCGTTCAACCGAACGCCCGTGCCTGGGAAAGCACGTTAAGCCGGTGGTCCTGCGCCCGATCTCTCATCGGTCATGTCGGATTGCCGTCTCACCGAATTATGAGAGTAAGGGAATAGAGAGTGCACTTGTGATTGCGCGCACACTTCTGCACTAAAATATGTCCTGCGCACTTGGCTGATCTCAATTGAGATCGGTCGCCATGGCTGAAATCGGTCGGACGCCTTATAAGTAGACCAGTGGTTATTATTATATTTAGAGAAAGAAAACCTTGTATAGGCTGTACATAGTATTATGTGTGGCTGTCCTAAGAATTAGACATTAATTGAAATGGTAAAAAATATTGAGATTTAGCATTTACCTAAACAGTAAGTCTATTTTGTTATTCTTTTCGGAGTTAACTAAAGCGATTAACTGATAATGAATATCTATTACATATAATACAACAACAATATAATCAGACATGTTGGCAGGTGCAGAAATAATAAGATTTATAAATATTTCACAACATCACGTACATTGATCGTCACACAAATATTTGTCCCGGGTGGGAATCGAACCCACGACTCTTGGAACCGTTACCTACGGTTACGGTAAACCTGGGTCACTAACCACTGTTCCACCGAGCCAGTCAAGCCAAGATTGTAAGTAATCACTACTCACTATAAAGCAAAGTCGCTTCCCCCGTCTGTCTGTCCCTTTAAACTACACAATGGATTTTGTTGCATTTTAAATAGATAGAGAGATTTATGAGAAAGGGTTTTAAGCTATTGCATAGCTTTTATCGCGGGCTTTGAGCGCGGCGACCGAACCAAGAAATTCCGTAACGAAAAAAACCTCACAATCGTCTAACATTGTTTCAGTTCGGTAGACTTCGGTACGGTGTTTGTGTGCGTGCGGTTAGACGTATTGTACGACTCTACGAAACTCGCACGAATCGAGACGAGCTGCTCCGAAATCGGACGATGCTATGCAATAGCTATACCGCGGCAGTCCCCGAGTGCCACACGTCTTTTTTTGTATAATATACCGGAAACAAAGCTTGGGCGGGTCACTCGCTAGGTATATATGTAATTTAAAGTTAAAATTTACGTTTTCCAACTGGGGTAGCTGCTCTTACGGCATGTGTGTTTGTTTGTTAAATAATTTATGGTTAAAGAAACTTACCTAAAGTGAAGTTTGACCGTAATTGTATGAGACGTTGCATCCGACGAGATTTATGATAACACTTGGACTACAAGTGTTATCATAAATCTCGAGGATGCGACGTCGAAGTACAATGTTATTATATGTGATCAATCAATGTGTTTCTTCTTGGAGACCCCCCCATGGGTTAGCCTATGTCCGTCATAGCCTAGGTCCGTTAAATATTGGTGCATAGTTCACTAAAGTGTTATGCAATCGCAACACCGCCCATGGCACACTGTCGCGTTTTTCCCGTTATCATATTAAGTCACCGGCTAACAAAGTTTGTTCGTAGCGTACCCATCACGCCCCTATGGCAATTTTAGACCCGTTCTGAAAATAATAATCTCGTAAAAGCGTTTCCTGTGTTTTGTTTTTGTTCAATACTATACTATCTAAATATATAAAAGGAGAAACTGACTAAATGCAACTGACTGACTATCAACACACAGCCTAAACGGCTAAACATTGGCACTAGAAATTTGAAAGGGACGTAGCTTAGATACCGTTGTGGTGCACTATGGAAGCTAAATATAAAAGGAGAAACTGACTGACTGACTGCCATATCAACACAGCCTAAACGGCTAAACGTAGGCACTTCAAATTTGGAAGCGACGTAACTTAGATACCGTTGAGGTGCACTATGAAAGTAATTTACAAAATTCCCACTGGAACGGGAATCAGTAGAAAAATCCTTTTGAAAAATCTAAACCGCCTAAATAACTATTACACGCGGACGAAATCTAGTATAAACATAATAAGTAGGTATCTATAAAACCAGGAACCCGATCAGATATTCTCGTATGTTAAAAGTGTATGTTATTGTGTGAATTTTATTTTATTTTATTTTCTTTATTTAAGGAAAACAAACAGCAATTTTATAATTCACTTAATATTAACACACATAAATGTAACACACTTGCCAAAAAAGTTTCCACGACTAATTATTACATGGTATCTTAAAAAGTTACACTACATATTTAAATACCTAACAGAGGTATAAAAATAATCATTTTTATATTTAGGACAGCATCAATGTCAGCTGCTGCATAACGTCACTAAGGCTGACTGATAAAAGTTACAAAAAGTACCCAAACTCATTTCTTGATCGTGAGCTTAAATTTATCTAGTCCAAGACCAAAAATATCTATGTGGCAATATTTGGAGTTATATAGTTTAACAGATCTTACTAAAAAGCGATTACTTGCATAGTTAGTCCGACAAAACGGAACTGCAAAAGTATTGATTGATCTAGCGTTGACTCTCGGGCATCTTAGAAAAATATTTCTTAAAAGGTAAGGGGAATCGACGTTACAATTAATTATTTTATACAGCATCAATTGTTCACAATGTTCTCTTCGTAGCTCAAGAGAAGTAACATTTTTACTAGAAAAGTCACGGAATCTGTACTTTAATCTTTTTAAAAACTTATTTTGAATTCTTTCAAGCATATTAATATAAATTTTATACTCAGGATTCCATGCGGTGGTTGCGTACTCGAGTTGAATTTTGATGTTATGTGGTGGATGACGATTTCGTTAACATGTTTTTGACAACTTCTTATTATAACGAAGACAAGTTCAGGCCAAATGAATGACAGTCCAGTTATCACACCAAATAAAGTACATCATATTATGTTTATTTCTAAAACTAATATAATATATGCGATTTAGCTTCAAAATAACCTATCATATCCAATCCCAAAAAAAGAATGACTCTTAAACCGGTACTCCCCCTTAAAGTAATCCTAGTCGAAAAACAACGAAAATGCTTTCCATTAACTTCGATACAACCGAAGTCGCTGCGATACCAATCGCGGTATAAAAGCAGCATTAACTTCGTTTTGGAAGCGACCGCACGCTTCACTACAGTAGCGCATAGCCGGGTCCACACCTAACGATCCCTAACCGTAAAAATTTAAAAATCATCGCTAAGATCTATTTAAAAAAGCGTCGATGGCCGAGTGGTTAAGGTCATTGCTTGCCATGCGAGCGGTCGCCAGTACGAACCCCGCCACGTACCACTATGTTTTCTAATTTGAAATCCGTATGTTACTTTATTTGATGCTTTAACGGTGAAGGAAAACATCGTGAGGAAACCTGCACAAGTGCACACCGAAAAACACAGTGGTACGTCGCGGGGTTTGAACTGGCGATTTCTCTGATTAATTAATCACTACATAGTTTAAAAAATGATGCTTACTCTGTCCCTATATCCCTATGTATGTTTAAATCTTTAGAACTACGCATCGCATATTGATGCGACTTTTTTTAATAGATAGAGGGATTTAAGAGGAAGGTTTTTGTGTAAAATTCACCCGAAGCGAGGGCTGGTCACAGTACTGAATTTTTAAAATTTTTCGTCATTTGGTTATAAATTGAATATTTTCTGAATTATTCCATATTTGTTAACCAATGTAATAACCCTTTTCCCCATATGCTTGCTAGTAATTTTGCTGCCAAATCGCAAGAGGAAATATCTAATTCCAGGTCTCCGGATCGTAAATGCATCGTTTGGTGTGAACTCTCGCGAATATGCGACGAATACCAATACCCACATTGTAGCGGTCTGCGGTGCGATTAGAGCCGATGTAACACTAATCGAGTTTATTCTTGCATAGCAGGTATAATGTTAGTAGAATAACATAGTATGTTAGTAGTGTAACATAGTATAATGAAAGCCTCGGCACAGTTTTGCGAGCGGCCTTTGGTTGAATTTACTTGAGATACTTACTTAAAAACTAGTAGTAGTAGGTATGCAAGCGTTTATGTATTTACTAATCATCATCTCACGCTTTTATACAAAACTGGATTGACATAAATTATATTCGGTACACCGATTTCAAAGCAGACAATCGGACGGAAACCACGATTCTCTACCACAGAATCAGATAAACTATCCAATTCATCTATCGAAAAGCGTCGATGGCCGAGTGGTTAAGGTCGTTGCTTGCCATGCGCGAAGTCGCTAGTTCAAACCCCGCCAGGTACCAATGTGTTGTTCAAATTTGAAATTCATATGTACCATCATTCGACGCTTTAACGGTGAAGGAAAACATCGTGAGGAAACCTGCACACCTAAGAGGAAATTCTAAGGTTGTGTAGTCGACCAACCCGCACTTGGCCAGCGTGGTCGACTAAGGCCTTATCGCCCTAGTTTAGGGTAGGCCCGTGCCCCAGCAGTGGGGACGTATATGGGCTGATGATGATGATTCAATTCATCTAACATCGCTTTCCAGCTACATTAATTGAATATCTGTCCGCTGTACTTATTAACTGATTAACTTAGATCTTAGAACTTAGATCAGTCATGCTTTTTACTATATTAGTAAGTTTTTATGCTGTATTAGTAAGAACGCATTAAAAATTTACAACATTAAAAAACCGGAAATGAAAAAAAAATATATGAAATTGAATGGCGCTTATTATTCTATTTACCTAACCAGTTAATGTTCATGATTTAATGAATTTGATTATGATAATACCTTGTACTCATATAAATTTTGGCCATAATAAAAATATACAGAATCTAATGAATATGAAAATGAATGAAATTATATTAATTTAGTTATTATGAACGAGAATCCATAAGTGTGACCGGGTAAACTGTTGCTATCAGATCGGCTGACCTGGTTTCGTTCCGTTCGGCCGATATCATTTTCATAACGAAAGTCTATTTTGGTCCGACACTATACGGGGAAATACCGATATTTAATTTTACACTACGATATTCGACGTAGATAGATTTATTTATTCATTTGCGGTCATGGTTTATATTTTTATTTTTTGGTGATGAATGATCTGGATGAACTTACTCATATGAGTTATGTGGTCGTGAGGTCCACAAGAGATACCTTAGTGGTAGGTATAGGTTACTATCAGCAATAATAGTGAGGCTATCGTATCATCATTTTCATGTATTGGTATGTAGAGCTAAGCATATCTTGTGAAATTGACTATATAAAGAAATACACAGAGAGTTCATATGCTACATAGGTTTTAGAGTGATGTTTTACCCCTATAACTTTTCACCCAAATAAAATAAAAGTAAGAAATAAACTTTTAATTCAAAAACAAAAGTTTTCTGAGACAGTAATACCCATTACTTGCTCTAGAGCTACAGTTCTGAAGGAAATCTAATTTTACGGATGAAACTCGCATATAATAAGATGTAAAACATAATTACTTAGAAACCCGTCGTTTCACCTCTTTACTCGTGGTCACGAAACTCAGATGTAAACAAACTAACTCTCAATAGGTTAATATAAGTTATATTCGTAGATATGTAGGGTAGTATAGAGAGATTATGGGGGTTGTACCCACGGGACTAGGATCGATCGCGGTCACACATGACATGCTTCAAATGGGGTCAATTTACTGTGACATTCAGACCCTTGATCCCGACATCAAACTTTGAGATCTCATAAATGTGATTTACTGATGTAAATATTCATAAGCTTACCTATTTATAGTTTGTGGAAGTTGGTATCGTCTTATGGAAGTTTCAAACGAATAAAAAAGGGAATAATGTTAAAAGTTAATACTTTATTTTACATATTATCAGATTGTGAACGTAATGACCTTGTTAAAACAATGCACAAGGCAGAATGGCGGCGACGTGGTCCACAACCCGTCACGTCACGTTTCCCACAGAGGTGAAAAGTGGATCGCTAGAAGTGATCTCTGCCTACCCCTCTGGGAAAAAGGCGTGATTTTATGTATGTATGTATGTGTAAGATAGCACCTGAGCTAATTTTAGGTATCCGGAGGTTCCTAACAGGACACTATTAATATGCATCTATTGTGTCTGCCTGTGACAGACTCTAGCTCTAGCTTGCCAATCGTAAGAGGTAAACCATTGACTTTTCACAGATTTAGTATTTCTATTGCCGCTGTTACTATAAATACTAAAGTAAAAGAAAAAGAATAATTTCCAAACGACAAACGGGAAGTTAAAAATATATCTCTTAGGAACCAGTCGTGTGTGGTATAAGCAAAATTACATACGACTTGTAATCGACTATCAAACAATCATCGCCAGCCAACGCATTCCCGTTGAACTTTTTCTAAGTATTGCTGATGATAATTTGAAACAGGGATTCATTTGTTTGAGCAAAGATACTAGATCGCTAAAATATTCAAAATGGCCGACTTGCGAACCCCAACGGGCGGACCGTTGAGTTCTTATGAAACTTAAAATTCCTAGTCCGCTTTCAATCCGTTCAAAGTTGCTTCGGAGGTAAGTAGTTGTGTTCCTTTATTTAGTTCGCGGAGATTATAAAGTTTTTAAAACTTAACTGGAATCGCTTAGTTCTGCTTAAGATTCTTCAGGGGAACATCTTGGTGTTTTTCCTTTGGTATTTGTGAAGAACGAGTCGATTGTTCAGAGTAATATCTAATTAAGGTGTCTGAAATCAGTGAGATTCTTCAGTGCTCGACTCGACTGTGTAGAACTCTTTAAATGATAAGGATTTTATGGAGTGAAATCTGAGCAACATCATTTTTTTTTATCAATAATTAGATTCTGTATGCGTGCAGACCATTAAAAATATATGGCAGTAAAAAAAAACTACCTTAGGTATAGCTTTTAGAGATGACAGTTAAAATTTAGCCTATGTCCTATGTTTGCTCAAGCCAATTTAACACCGTACCAAATTTAATTAAGATCTGTTCAGTTTTTAGTGTGTCAGCGCAACAGACATACGAAATTACTTTCGCATTTATGATATTAGTAGGGATTTTGCTCAGTCTGCACCGGGAGTGGATGTAATGGCTGACGCGAGACGTCGGATTGAGAGAGATTTATCAACATCCTTTGGGGTGGGACGATGAAGCTTACAGATTTTATATTTGTATTTTTAATATATGTGATGATTTTTGAGAAGATTTAGTAAAGAAAACTTTATATATCGGGAATATTTACTACCTATAATATCAGCACCGTGCGTCCTTGCGGCTGCTACGGCACATGCTGAGGCAGAACCTTTTGTACACTTTATATATTTATGTGTTAATGTTTTACTTTGGTTTGTATGTTTATGTTAAGAACAATTAATGTTTTCTTTCTTTCTTTCCTTTCTTTACCATGTTTCCTTAATTTATCGAGTGAAATTATGAGTTGACCTGTGATGCCAAATCCAAGAGTGCCGTAATATTGGGAACTAGATGCGGAAACATGGTAAATATCCTGGACATATTTCGCTCTTTTATGTGTGTAATGAAGGTTTCTTAAAAATATTAACAACACATTTCTTATATTGATCGTAGACCGTGCTAAGTTGCATAAGCACCGGTGTTAAGGAAATCAGAAGCTACAATGGTATCGGCTTACAAATATCCTTGAATATGTAATTAACACAAGCAGACACGGTACAAATACGTATATGGTATGGTATGGTACTTACAACGCACAAATACCATATTTGTTCCGAGTGGAAAACGAAACCACGACGCTAAACGTAAGAGTAATAACATCTACATAGTTCAATCTGCATATATCTGAATCCATGCTTATAGAGAGTCTTGGTCAAATTTATTAATCCACGTTAATTGCTCGGGATAATAAGTTTATTCTACTTCATCATCATCATCATCATCATCAACATCATCATCAGCCCATTCCTGTCCATTCTACTTACTTTAAATTATTAAGCTATTGCATAGCTTTTATCGCGGGCTTTGAGCGCGGCGACCGAACCAAGAAATTCCGTAACGAAAAAAACCTCACAATCGTCTAACGTCGTTTCAGTTCGGTAGACTTCGGCACGGTGTTTGTGTGCGTGCGGTTAGACGGATTGTATGACTCTACGAAAGTCGCACGAATCGAGACGAGCTGCTCCGAAATCGGACGATGCCATGCAATAGCTATACCGCGGCAGTCCCCGAGTGCCACACGTCTTTTTTTAAAGAACATGAGGAGTACGATGTTTAAAATCTCAGTAATATGTATAAGTATCGACCTCCGTACAAGGATGTTTACACACACCCCTAGACTTAAAACCGAAGATGTATTTAAATTTTCGCAAACGTCGAATCGCGGTTTGGATTTAAAAAAGCTCGATAATAATAAATACAAGAATTTTCGTTCCCGTGGAATTAATTTACGATTATTATTGGTGATCTGTACGAATTTCGTCTACAAAGAATTCACAATGCCACCCGCGGACCTCATTATCTTTTTATTCAATGTTCGAAACACTGTTTTATTATTCATCGGAATCGTAAATTCCGACCAAATGCGGGATTAGATTAGGTTGATAGAATTCCTGTGGGTAAAGGTGTTTTGAACTTTCTTGCGGTTAATTTGTAATACATTTTGTTGTAATTTCTTAAAAACCCCTTGTCTTTTATGCCAGAAGTCGTGGGTTTGACAAATAATAAAAATAAGGCGTCCGACCGATTTCAGCCATGGCGGCCGATCTCAATTGAGATCAGCCAAGTGCGCAGGACATATTATAGTGCACAAGTGTACGCGCAAACACAAGTGCACTCTCTATTCCCTTACTCTCATAATTCGGTGAGACGGCAATCCGACATGACCGATGACAGATCGGGCGCAGGATCACCGGCTTAACGTGCTTTCCGAGGCACGGGCGTTCAACCGCCAACTTCCTAACTCCGGGCTGAGTAATTTCATTACAGAAAATCTCACACAAATTTTGCCCGACCCCGGACTCGAACCGGGGACCTCTCGGTCCTAACGCAGCACTTGCTACCAAAAGACCAACGAGGCAGTTTGACAAATATTGTGGTAATCAACATCTTTTTAACTAAGGCCATATCGCCCTAGTTTAGGGTAGGCCCGTACCCCAGCAGTGGGGACGTACTCGTATATGGGCTGATGATGATGATGTTGATGTCGAAGATCTTTTTTGGGTGTGTTATTGTAATATGTTCAGTACATGCCAGGGTATATTACATATGTATATTCTAATATTTAAACCTCAGACACACCACAGTATCCGAAGTGTTTTTAGGGGTCGAGTTAAAATTATCGTAATTTTGCGGCAACAGTTTTATAAATGAAAAAAATTAATAAAAAAACCAACATTTGCCGTTGGCTTTTTTATGTATCCTGAAGTGAAGTTTTGCCCACTTCCTCTTTCCGTAAGGGATGTAGCTCTATAAAATTATTTTCTAATTTCCCTTTTACCCAAGTCACAGCTTAAACAACTTTTCCTCAAATGAATAGATGAACGCGCTTTTAAAAGTTTTCGACTTAATCCCTCTCGGTTAGAGTGGCCATGAGTTGGAAAAAATATGTTCTGTTCTCTTTTGATTCTATATCGTAGTGGTTTCAAGTGACTTAAAGTATGACTTGAAAAAATTTTCTTCACTTAAACATCTTTTGCCTCCAGATATGAAAACGTAAAGAAGTAAAGAAAAGTAGTTAATCGAAGCAATTTCAGTCATATATAAAATTGCATTAAAGAAGCAAGTACCTACAACGTTGTTAGTTTGAACTTTTAAATTGTACGATATGCTTACTTAATGCTTATACGTGAAAGAATAAGACCGTGTGTAATCTTTTGATCGATTTCGTATCATCCATAGCTGAAGTTAAATTTGTGTTTCTCCCCAATTGAGTCTTTTAAGTCGTCATCGCATGGCGGTCCTACGCGGCATACAACTCTAAGTTGGCTGCTTGTTATAATTCGACTGAGCGGACGCCGAGGGAGGGCCGGGGTAGTAATACCCGCGAGTACCCTCAGTACAACCCAATCGGTATCCCGGAATGAATTAGTACTTTTAATCGGTTGTTTCTTTGTTCATGCGGCAAATTGCCGCCTTGAGGAAGGGATTGTGAATTCCCAGGCCTGGTGTGCATTCGTGTTGTTATCGTTACGAAAGACGTTATCACAACGGGCCATAAACTTCTTTTTTTGTATGTATGGGTTCGATTTCATGGTATTAATGAATCCATTAATAAATGATGATGGTAATGCCTCGTGTGCATCTTGAAAAGGTAAGTATAGAAGTATATAATTGATGGTGAAAGTCATTTAATATTGTTCATCATCATCATTATCTCAGCCTATTGCTGTCCACTGCTGAGCGTAGGTCTCTTCCAAAACTTTTCAGCGCGACCGGTGTACGGCCATCTGCATGCATACATATAGTTATACATTCACCGTGAAATTTTAGTGGTTGTTTTCCCGTGGCAGAACGATTTGCCTTTAGTAATACTATCGAATCATGCAAATAATTCCTTGAAAAAAAAAATTTTTTTTTTCAAATTTTCAAAATAATAATTTTCCAACTCGAAAACGAGAGAAGCTATCGTTGTTTTATAAGATGTGACGTAATCAGGTACTGCTTGCCGCATGAAATCGATGCTTAAAGCTAAAAAATCTCTACGCCCGAAGTGATAAAGCGGTCCGAACGAGTTTTCAAGTTTCGGTTAAACATATCGTAAAACCGGCATTTATTGATTTTAATAAAAAAGAACTGCACAAATCTATTGTGCTGCTAAGATAGAATCATTTTACTGCGGGAAAACAACCACTAAAACTTCACGGTGTATAATTGATATCATGGAAGATGATATTTAACTAAAACAAAAAATGTCAGGGCTCAAGAAAATATAAATAACCACTTAGCTGTAGGGGAACCTGTTGTACCTTGGACAGTGTTGTACCTAGGACAATTGTAATTTTTCGTAAACTCCCGCGCTTTAGAATAATATTGTATATGGCAGTCAAAGCCTGCTTTGATAAGACTCACGTGAAGTTAGTTGTGATTCGCCGGCGCCGGGTCAATGCAGTTAAAAAAGGTAATTTATTATTTTTTGCCTTAAAAGTTCTTTTTTTGTAATTTACTTATGGCCTCTTAATTTGTCACGATATGTATTTATAAAATATCTTTTACTTCCGATATAATCTTTGTTTATTAAGGTTTTAGATAGTATAGTTTTCAGAACCCAACCTCAATTAAAAGTGTGTTTAAACAAGTTGTAACTAAAAATTTTTATGATGTTGTACCTTGGCCCCCCAACTGAATATGTACCTTGGACATAGATAATACATAGATAATTTTGATATAGATAATATAACCTTATAAAAACATATTTTTTGATTATATTTTTATTTATTTATATATGGCAAAGAATAAATATTTAAATATGTAAACATTTGTTATGTTATTGACACAAAATAAAGAGAAAAGAGACGATTAATTAAGGTAACTGTTAATTTGCTATTTACATTAATGTTTTTGTTAATTACAGGTATAAGCATTATTGTTGTACTTGTACTATGTTAAAAATAAAACTCTGCTGCAATTGCTAGTGTTTATCTTCATTCTACCCTGGATTGTCCAAAGTACAACTGGAACGGTCCAAGGTACATCAGGTCTGTTGTACCTTGGACAGTTTTCCCTTTTTTTTTCAAGTTGCTTTTGTTTCCAGCTTTACCGAAAATCCTCATATTTTATGTATTTATTATATAGTTGAGTAACTGATCTTTCCATTATTCCATATTTGACGGATCTTATTCTTACCATTTATTTTTAAAAAATAAAAATATCAAAAACTGGCCTAGGTACAACAGGTTCCCCTACTTATAATATCTGCTAAAGTCTTTAAATGTCCAGGAAGCCTTTACAGCGTACATATTTTCCTTTAAAACTTACTGGAGAAACAGGGTTTTACTCATAAAGTTTTCATGTTGAGTAAGTATACGAGTATAATAAGGTCAGACGTGTTGAGACATAAAGCTGCACCTGACGACCTTAGTCTCGTCTGGGCTCGTTTAACGAAACCTACGAGTATGTGACAGGATAATGCAAAATATTTTCGAGGAACTCATGGTTAGCAAAAAGTGAATATAGGTTAGCGCGTCCATGGTTATTATTTTCATAATTTTAAGGGGAATATTGATAGCTTTAAAAATTTAATTAGAAAAACCGTTTAAAAACATTGTCATCGGCAATCGATATTGCAATTAAAAACATTAAATGTCGTTCCTATATAAAGTAATATTAAAAGCTTTTCTTGCCTAGTACGTACTACTCTAATAGGATCGATGAAATGAAGTAAGAAAAGTTTTTTTTTAGTGATTTCAGAAGAATTCATGTAGCATAATCCTTTATAGCATTTTGGAAGTATGAAAAGGACGAACATTTGAACAGAAAATTTCTAAGTATAGATTTATTATTAAATCAGTTATCATTGAAGCAAGTAAAAGCACCACGCTCATATTTAATTCATTGTTCTTTATGACCAATTTCTGGCGCGAAAGAGCACCGATATAAATTCATTTCATAACGATGATCAACGAATTTATAATCGAATTAAATTGTACCTATTGTTTTGTCACGGGTGGCTAAATGCGGTTTGCGGTTAGGTAAATGTGACGTTAAATTTAGAATGTACGCGTTCTAATGATCTGTAACACCGATATTCAAGTTAGCACAAATAGTTAGACAAAGCAATTTTAATTAAAACGTTCCCTCGTTAGGCACAATATTGTTAATATAGAATCAGTGTTTGTAAATTCGAAGTATTTTATGTTGTTGTGTGTCGAAATATGCCGAATAACGCATATTTTTATTCGCAACTTATTACTTCTTTTTACCAAAAAATATTTCAGCAAAATCTAGAAATAAACATACGTCAACAAAGTTAGATAGTAACTAACTACCATGTACGACCTACCCGGAGAATAATATAATTTAAATTTTATTGCTAACTTTACTGCCCGTATCAATCTTGGCATCTATCCAGTTACTGGCCATAAAAAACCCTAAAAATGCAAACAAGCCACAAACGAATAAAAATTAAACGCGACACTTTCCGCGGGGCTCGTAAATTTGACAGTAAATTAAATATGGCGGCCGTTTGGGCGGGAGACTTTGTCGAAAGCAAACGGATCCATAAAAAAACTAACAATGTTGAAACGAATCGTTCGCGTTATCTGGTTGACGTTTGCTACCTTTTGCCGGTAACTTGAAGCACTGTAATTAAATTAAATTAAAAGAAACAAGTTGACCGTAAAACCGTATCTTTTTTAGTTACAAAGTTACATTTCCCTAAACATTATACTTACTCGTATTTAATGTGAACAACATAGTCACAGCAAAAGAAACGGATTATTCCTTGCACTGTCCAGTAATAAGTCGAAGCAGAAATAAAATTCTCAGTAATAAGAATCGAAGTTCTCAGCGAAAAGAACATTATTTTATTACAGAGTACATGTAGGTGTTTTACTTTCATAAAAAGTAATATACCTATTTACAAACAAGTAAAAATTATACTGTCTATATTACATAACAGTCCATAATCTGGTGCAAGTTAAAACATATTAAAGCATCGTGCTCGGTCCACCGACTCATAAACTCGATTTACATCAGCTCGCCAGCAAAATGTTTCGTGGAATATTACCCATTACCCGGGCAATTTGGACTCGCCCTGTTTATTACTCGTCTTCCTGACCTTTGGTGACGGTTCGTTTTGATAAGTGTAAAATTGTACTATAAAAAAAAATTGTAAACAAAAAAAAAACCGCCTTCAAAAACCCGACTCACTAAAAATTACAAAATAATATAATACGAACATTAATCTGGATATGAATTTGATATGTTGTTGAAGGCGGCAATTTTTTTTCATCCTTTTTAGTGTTACATTTTTTTACACCCTATCAGTTCAGCTCATCTATAATTCTACTGATATTATAACTAGTAGTATCAATATGTCCACAGATTTGAAAGAATTATCCCTTTACTCCCAACTATTAAGGAGTTGACCTTCTATCATCAGCTCAGCATCATAACATTATGATTGCCAGAAGCAAATGCCAATATTACTTCAGAAAATATGTAAAACGCGGTACATGTGCCTATAAAATTTGAGGGTTACCCTCGATTTCTCCTGGATCCCATCATCAGATCCTAGACTGGTCAACCTAATAGTTTAGCTCACCTGTAATGCTACTGATATTGTAACTAGTAGTCTTAATATATATACAGTATTGAAATAATTATTCTTTTACTCATAACTATTAAGGAGTTGACCTTCCATCATCAGCTCAGCATCATAAGAATATGATAGCCAGAAGCAAATGCCAATATGACTTCAGATAATATGCAAAACGCGGTACATATCCCTATAAAATTTGAAGGTTGCCCTCGATTTCTCCTGGATCCCATCATCAAATCCGAGACTGGTGAAAATGGGACCACCTCGGAAGTGAACTCTATCCAACCAAAAAAAAATTTTTGAAATCCGTCTATAATTGACGAAAATATCGGTGAACATACATAAAAAAAAAAAAAAAAATATTATACATACAGACGAATTGAGAACCTCCTCCTTTTTTTGAAGTCGGTTAAAAATAAAGTGGTACGTTGTAAAACTAGTCTGTCTCCGAGTGTGATACTAAAGGTTTTCGCGTATGGTAACTGCACTAGCATGGCATGGCAAGACGTAGACATATATATATATATATATATATATAAAACAGTGGAACAGTGGTTAGTGACCCAGGCTCACTACCTACGGTTCCAAGAGTTGTGGGTTCAATTCCCACCCAGGACAAATATTTGTGTGACGAACATCGGTGTTTTGTCCGTTCCTGAGTGTGTTGATAAATATATTTAAGTATGCTTGTGTATTCACTGTTGATTTTGATATCTGTATCACAAGTGCTTAAGCTCCTTACCACGGGATCAGAATAATGTATGTGGTGATGTGTGATATTTAATTAACTGCTACGTGATTGGTGAATAATGATATATTTGTCAATGTTACGTCAAAAATAACCAATCATGTTACAGTTGGACCTCACGCCTAGACCTAGTGAATTTCTCATACCCGTATACCCTCATCCATGTAGGTACAACTTTGACAGTTCTTTATTGATTCTTGGCTGAGTTCACTAGAAAATGGTATAAATGTAAGCGCTGACAATTGTTACTATATTTTCAGCTACAATTAAACAATAATAATATTCAATTCTATTCTTTATATTTGCGGTCACATAGCATATGGTTTATTTTTAACCGACTTCAAAAAAAGGAAGAGGTTCTCAATTCGTCTGTATGTATAATATTTTTGTTTTTTTTTTTTTTTTTTTTTTATGTATGTTCACCGATATTTTCGTCAATTATAGACGGATTTCAAAAATTTTTTTTTGGTTGGATAGAGTTCACTTCCGAGGAGGTCCCATTTTCACCAGTCTCGGATCTGATGATGGGATCCAGGAGAAATCGAGGGCAACCCTCAAATTTTATAGGGACATGTACCGCGTTTTGCATATTATCTGAAGTCATATTGGCATTTGCTTCTGGCTATCATAATCTTATGATGCTGAGCTGATGATGGAAGGTCAACTCCTTAATAGTTATGAGTAAAAGAATAATTATTTCAATACTGTATACATATTAAGACTACTAGTTATAATATCAGTAGCATTACAGGTGAGCTAAACTATTAGGTTGACCAGTCTAGGATCCGATGATGGGATCCAGGAGAAATCGAGGGCAACCCTCAATTTTTATAGGCACATGTACCGCGTTTTACATATTTTCTGAAGTTATATTGGCATTGCTTCTTGCAATCATAATGTTATGATGCTGAGCTGATGATGGAAGGTCAACTCCTTAATTGTTTGGAGTAAAAGGATAATTCTTTCAATACTGTATACATATTAAGACTACTAGTTATAATATCAGTAGTATTACAGGTGAGCTGAACTAATAGGGTGAAAAAACACTAAAAAGTATGAAAAAAATTGTAAACAAAAAAACCCGCCTTCAAAAACCCGACTCACTAAAAATTACAAAATAATATAATACGAACATTTATAATAATCATCTGGGTATGTATTTTATATGTTGTTGAAGGCGGTGCCAATCAAAATTTTGAGGAAAATGAAGCACTCTGTGCTTGTCTGTATGAAATATAAACGGCACCGCCTTCAACAACATATAAAATACATACCCAGATGATTATTATAAATTTTCGTATTATATTATTTTGTAATTTTTAGTGAGTCGGGTTTTTGAAGGCGGTTTTTTTTTGTTTACATTTTTTTATTTACTCACATCTTGCTTGCTAGAACTCGTCATTCGCTTATATCATAGAACAAGAGAAATATGAATTTATTGACTGATATGTAGACGTGGAAACAGTATTTTAGATTTGGTAGAATTTACTCTAGAGTACTGTTTTTATTTTACATATTATTTATTAAAATTAATTTGGTTCGTTAAATCCATTGAAGATATTCTTAACCACAAGGCTTGATCGTAACAATGATATTCTTTCGAGAATTCCACCAAAGATATACGAAAAATATTATTAAGGCTGGGAGAGAGCAATCACGAAATTTCTTTTTACGCGATTCCAATAAAAAGACGAAGTTATGATTTTTCGGTTCATCATTTAGGCAAAAAAAATACGTTAAAATTACAACACTTTAATTCTTTTTTTCTTGAACGGTACTCGTGATTTTGAGTAAGTTTAATTAACAAGCATTTTGCGTAAATCTTATATCTTATATCTTAGAGATAGGAATATCTTTTACCAATAGAGCTTATTATGAACAAAAACGCTTTAAGGTAAGGTAACGAGGTCGGTAATCTACGTACTCTGATACCTAGTTCGCTTAGTGAAGTTCTTTTTATTATTTTCTGAGCCGTCGCCTCGTTAAAAGCTAAAGTAAGGTAGTGGTGCGGAAAAACATAATAATCGTGTTGTTAAGATATAATTATTAAGATATTGCGTCTTTGAAACTGTGTTGTTGGAGATGTAAGTTATTTTGTAATTATATAATGTTGGGTACATTAACTAGCCTGCGGTTTTAATTTTGCTACATGTAATTAGAAAACAAGGCAGAGCAAATTAGAAATGATGATAATAGCTGACTAAATTCCTTAAAAATAAATAATTAAATAGTTAAAGATGTATGTGTACCCATTCTTATATGTGAAATAAACAACACACAAAGTTAGAAAACTGAAACTGTCCGGGATATTTACCATGTTGTTTTGTTTTAATGAGCTCCCGATATTTCGGCACTGTTGCAAGCGCCATGATCACGGATGAACTGTAGGACTGCGAGAATGACGGTAGGTCTAAGGGCAGACATATCGGTCTACCCTCTTTCTCAGTCTTTTATTACGCACGACACCACTACCATCGTTCACATTATTGTCACTCAGAACTCGATCCAGACACCGACAGAGACAGAGTTCTGAGTGACAATAATGTGAACGATGGTAGTGGTGTCGTGCGTAATAAAAGACTGAGAAAGAGGGTAGACCGATATGTCTGCCCTTAGACCTACCGTCATTCTCGCAGTCCTACAGTTCATCCGTGATCATGGCGCTTGCAACAGTGCCGAAATATCGGGAGCTCATTAAAACAAAACAACATGGTAAATATCCCGGACAGTTTCAGTTTTCTAATGTGTGTGACCATGACAGTTTAAAATCATATATTGAACACACAAAGTATTGACAAAAGAGAACAAACAGAGTCGAGTAACAAACGGTAAGTGATTAGATGTTGAGTGTGACTACGAACAAGCTACGTGCTACGACTACGGAGCCCACGATGTAGCACCGTAGCAATGTAGCGGGTGGCGAATGGAGCACGGTTTTACTACCAAGAATTCTAATGCAAAGATTTGTCAATCGTTATTTACATGTTGTTAGAATCTGTTGATGTTGATGTATCAAATTGGTCGTTATTTTAATATTAATATTGTACTTTTTTTGGACTTATACTGAAATGAACATAATGAATTGAAAAAGCTTTTTTCTAGAATGAAACAAAATTATACTGTTACACTATTTTTCTTTCTTTCTTTATGATAAATTTTACTTCATATTAATTATTTTTATTATAACCTCACTAACTGTATTCAAATATTACAAAACGAATAAGCAAGTATTTTACTGGCCATTGCTACGTGAAAGAGTAATAAACCGATTGCTTCCAAGCTAGATATGAGAAACTATTACAAACTGCAGTTACCAGTATATAACCTATCTAGATAGCTCTCCCGGTGACCTAGTACTAACTCTATGTACCTATCCGTTTGCAGGCCTACGATCGGACAATTGGATTTTCTAGAGCCGACGAAATCACTCGTTTACTAAATGGATTTCGATTTGTTCATGGAATCACGACTGCGATTGGTTTTCTGTTAGGAAGGGATGTATTTGGTATCGGCGGATGTGAGGTTCCAACTATGAATAATGTTTTTACTATCTTTGTATTTTGATTTAGTTAAAAGTTAAAAAAAAATAGGAAGCTTGGTACAAGTACAAAAGTAGTATGATCTCTGGGAGAATGTATTTACTTTTTTTTAAGTCCAAGTGAACACATATGTCATGAACTAGACAAACGTCGAGCAGTACCTAAGTAGCTTTATATTTCATACTGTTTTTGTCATGCATTAAGTCAATATTATTAAATCAACATAAAAAAAAAACAATCTTGACCCGACCAAGTGCAAGTCGCTAAGAGTTTCGTACAAATATTGGTAAAAAAAAAGTTTTTTGTTTGTGGTTCTTGAGATACAGCCACGGACAGACGGACAGCTAAGTTAGAAGAAGGGTCTTTTTTACCCTAGATACGGAACCGGAACTAAAATGAAAAGCCAAATTAACCAATGTTATTTATACATAACAGTAAATGCAAATGTACCAAAATGACGAGTTTGTGACGGAGCTTATGTTTGTATTCACGAAATATCTCAACGTAATATTTAAAATTTTCAACCAAATAATTCAGCCGCGCGAATACAACGCTCAAAAAGTGCATTTTCAATTCCCAATTACGGAATTCCCTTCGTCAGACAGGTGTGGGATTAATTTCGCATTGAAAGCCTCTACCGCAATGGTTTTTTTCATATAGAATTACTCCGACCTCACATACAACATAAAAGCTTTTGCTTTATGAACGGATACAAATGTGAAAGCTTCCCAATACAATTTTAAGTCCGGTAAAATCTTGTATCCTGGTCTGATCCAATTAGAAATTTACCGAACAGACTGAACATGAGCTTGAAGGGGCTCCTTTCTAAAAAACTATGAATAACTAGTACATATAAACAAACTTAGAACCACGCCTTTGTCCCAGAGGGGTAGGCAGAGATCACTTCCTGTGGTACGATCCTGGCACACCACGTTCGCTTCTTCCACATCCGTCAACCTTTTCATGCACGCTCGTCGATTAATAACTAGTTTTCGACCTTAATGAACTTGTTTATCAACCCACATGCGACCCCACCGAAGGGCACAAGCCTACCCTCTAGCATACCTACCATAATCTAGGGTGATCAGGCGTTAGTCAACTACAATGCAACACAATTTTAGAATTTAATTGCAATACAGGTTTCCTTACGATGTTTTTCCTGCACCGTAAGAACGTTGAATAAAGAAATTTAAGTATGAAAAAACACACCGCCGCACGGTGTTAACATGAATACCGAAACTATAGTCATTTGAGCGCTGATTTTCCATTAGGGGTGAAATCCATCTGCTCAAAGCAAGTCCGGGTCCGGTGATGACAACACTACTTTTAGCCATAATCGTGGAAAGTCAGTAAAAAATAGCTGATTTTTTCGTTAAATTGGTTCCAAATAAAAATTCTCGTACATATATTGAATTTAGGCGTCGCTTAATCCATAAAATGTGATCTCTTCAGTTTTCAGCACTTAGATGGTTCAGCGACTGATGGTTCAGTAAATGAAAAGAGTATGCTTGTTTTCCTGCTTTTATGCAAGGTGCACGGAGGCTTGCTCGGATAATAAATAAATATAAATATAAAAAAATATATTAAATAAATACCTGGGACATTTTCACTCACAATCATCTGGCCCCAAACTATGCATAGCTTGTACTATGGGCGTCAGAGACTGATATAAATACATACATACATATTTGTAAATACATACTTAAAAATTATTCCCACCCGGGCACGGAACAAACACCGATGTTCATCACACAAATATTTGTCCCGAGTAGGAATCAAACCCACGTCTCTCGGAAGTCGGAACCGCCATAGGGTCACTAACCACTGTTACACCGAGCCAGTTGTAGTTATAAATTGTGTTTTCAAATTGAGAATTTGTGTAGGGGTATTTTGAAACCTAAATACCTGGAAATTTCGGTCGAGCAAGCTTCGGTACAAAAGTTTTCAACACAAATGAAACGTCTGAAAAATGTAAAACTATCGAAATGGAAAAAAAGATAAATTATTATTCATACGTTGCAATCGTGATTTCGACGAAGAGCAAAAAAAACCTGAATAAAAAATAGTGGGAAATATTCCCGTGGATTCATATCCTGTAAAAAATATGTTTCATATCACTGATATGAATAGTTGAGGTATCAGAGATGGCTTTAAAGTTAAAAATATATTTAATACAAATTTCATCTATATAAGGCGTCCGACCGATTTCAGCCATGGCGGCCGATCTCAATTGAGATCAGCAAAGTGCGCAGGACATATTATAGTGCACAAGTGTGCGCGCAAACACAAGTGCACTCTCTATTCCCTTACTCTCATAATTCGGTGAGACGGCAATCCGACATGACCGATGAGAGATCGGGCGCAGGACCACCGGCTTAACGTGCTTTCCAAGGCACGGGCGTTCAACCGCCAACTTCCTAACTCCGGGCTGAGTAATTTCATTACAGAAAACTCACACAAATTTTGCCCGACCCCGGATTCGAACCGGGGTCCTCTCGGTCTTAACGCAGCGCTTGCTACCAATGGACCAACGAGGCAGTCAATCATCTATATACACTTATAATAAATCTGGAGAGGTAAATTTTGTACATAAAATATATTTTCAAAATAACTATTAGGGGGTGATTAGTGATCGATACCGATGCCTGAAATGCAATCAGTAAAAATGTCGTCTCTCTGTCTGTTCCTTATAGAAACAAAAACTACTCGACGGATTTTAACAAAACTTGGTACAATTATTTTTCATACTCCTGGGCATGTTTTAGTTTACTTTTCATTACGCTACAATCAATAAGAGCAGAGTAGTGAAGGAAAATGTTAGGAAAACGGGAGAGGCGAAGGGAAAGAGGAGGAGACGGCTAAAGTTACATAGAAATCATGTATGTCGGAAATATTCTTCATAAAATTGTTTAAAAAATATCCTGCAAATGGTTGACTCACAATAAAACGTGTAACTCCTGATAGCTTAGCAGTTTGTAGGCACGGTTAATTACAAAAATGCTTCCTAAAGTTTATTTGACTGGCTCGGTGGAATAGTGATTAGTGACCCTGGCTGGCGGTTCTGAGAGTCGTGGGTTCGATTACCACTCGGAACAAATATTTGTGTGATGAACATCGGTGTTTGTTCAGTGTCTGGGTGTGATTTTGTATTTATAAATATATATGTATGTATCAGTCTTTGACGCCCATAGTACAAGGACTGCTTAGTTAGGGGTCAGATGACCGTGTGTGCAAATGTCCCAGATATTTATTTATTTATTATTTATTTATTTCACGCGGACGAAGTCGCTGGCACAGCTAGTTACGAATGAAGTCTCGATTATAAATTTTAATCCTTACTTGCAGTCGTCCGTCTTATCGAACCGCTTAAGACGGGTTTACGTATAGAATAATGAATGATGATTGATAATACCCGGCAGTGATCTCACATTGTGGTTTTGCCCTTCCTTACCACAAGGCATTATCTCTGATCCCCTAGTATATGTTATATGCAATTATCCTCTTCCATTGTTTCCTAGACAAATAGTACCCCGTAAACAATACCAGTCTATTATACTCTAAGAATTGAACTACAAATTATCGTCAGTAGGCGTACCTATAAATTATGGACAAGTTTATTCCGAGCAGAGCGGGGATTATCTACCTACATTGTAGTCTGCTTTATTAGTCCAATACCGCCGATGAATTTAGCATTGAGCTGAACTATACTTCCCCTTTATCGGATCAGGCATATATTTTATATTGATAGCTGCATTAGTAAAGTTATGCCAGTAAAATACTACTTTGTTGTAAGAAGACGTAAATATACTCTACATTTATGAGTGCAATATAATTCATTATATAACAATATATTTATGTGACAGAGAGGAATATTTGATTCTATACATTAAATGATTTCTTTATGTAATGAACTTGTGAAGAAATACTACGTACAGTTGTGTTGCGTCGATCAACCCGCACTCAGCTAGTGTGGGTGACTGTGGCCTGAGGGCCTACCATGAGTTGGCTATCGAAAACTTACGTACGTTAAAAACCTATCGAGTTGTTTTTTTCATATGGCCGATTTTAGTTCTTCGCGTAACCACCAGCGGCGCTGTACAAGTTTTTCATAGACATATTCACGTAGGCGATATCGAGTGCGTAAGTTTTAAACTCAAGGTAGCCACACTGATCGTTTCAGTTTAGTTTGTGCTCGCGACCTTCAATAGGGATGAGTATGGGCTTAGTAAAAAAAATATCCTGTAATGCTATTCACATAATCATGCAACAGCGGGAGGCATATAAGAAAACAGTGACGTAATCCGTTATAACGTCTCTTTTGTTACTTTTATCTTTCATAATACAATATTCCGTCTCACGCCTATGTATAAACATGTCGTCTTCCCAGCACGGGGCCTTATGTTGCTTTGTAACCCTTTGTATGTTTACGAGGATGTTAGGCGGAGATGACAATAAACCGCCTATAAGGGGCCGTAAAACGTAAACACGTGCTGAAGATGCTATATGAATAATCTTAAGATGTAATAGCGGGTAGGAAAGGCCCAATTATGACATTGATGGGGTCAAACTATTTTATTAAATGTTTAATAACCTGTTCATATGTAGGCACCGTAATATTATGGTTGTTTTACTGGTTATCATTAAATTAGGGAGGCTGTAAGAAGCAATAGATACTAGATAAAGCCTAACTGTTTCCAACCCAAACTTTTCAATATGGACTGTTTTATAATTGTGACAAGTGGTCAAAGATGACTTGTAATCATTGGAATAGATTACTTCGCCATTGAAAAAGTACACGTGATTTACTTGAAAAATAAAAGTAAAAAGCCAGAAGTAAAAACAATAGTCTAAAGTTCTGCGTTCCAATGATTCTCTTTGCTCACCTAATACCTTTTGTCCCTTCTTACTTCAAACGAATACCTTGGCGTTCGTAGTTTCCTGTTAATAAAGTATAGTGGCGACCACTCGACTCGTAAGGTTAGTTCTAATTTGACACCGTGGAATGAGCAATCTGATTGATTAACGGAGACTACTTAGGCCACTGTACCACAGCCAGAAATGAGCCAGAGACAAATTGAAAAGCAAAATACAAACTCTTTTTAACCTAATAACTAGGTTCTTCAATTTTATAAATTTATTTTTAAACTTAAGAAACTCCTGCGCTTTTTTCGTTAGTCAAAAATGTGTCGACAATCGAGTTAAACATCAGTTTACAATTTTAAACTGTCATGGTTACACACATTAGAAAACTGAAAGTGTCCGGGATATTTACCATGTTGTTTTGTTTTAATGAGCTCCCGATATTTCGGCACTGTTGCAAGCGCCATGATCACGGGTGAACTGTAGGACTGCGAGAATGACGGTAGGTCTAAGGGCAGACATATCGGTCTACCCTCTTTCTAAGTCTTTTATTACGCACGACACCACTACCATCGTTCACAATATTGTCACTCCGAATTCGATCACGACACACTACACTCACGGTATCACATCTTTCTTCCTCGAAAACGGACACATTTTTGTTTTTACATAAACGTATTACTGGATGCCATACATTCGACAGTTGAAACCCATCTTCACGATTGAAGTTTTTGAATTTCTTAATTTCAATAGCTTCTCTGACCAGTCGTGGTATGAACGCCATTACATACCACGACTGGTCAGAGAAGCTATTGAAATTAAGAAATTCAAAAACTTCAATCGTGAAGATGGGTTTCAACTGTCGAATGTATGGCATCCAGTAATACGTTTATGTAAAAACAAAAATGTGTCCGTTTTCGAGGAAGAAAGATGTGATACCGTGAGTGTAGTGTGTCGTGATCGAATTCGGAGTGACAATATTGTGAACGATGGTAGTGGTGTCGTGCGTAATAAAAGACTTAGAAAGAGGGTAGACCGATATGTCTGCCCTTAGACCTACCGTCATTCTCGCAGTCCTACAGTTCACCCGTGATCATGGCGCTTGCAACAGTGCCGAAATATCGGGAGCTCATTAAAACAAAACAACATGGTAAATATCCCGGACACTTTCAGTTTTCTAAACATCAGTTCTTTATCTTTCCCCATCCTTTATTATGTTTGGTGATCAACCTAGTTAAAACTACAAACTACAGGCTGTAAGGTAAGTTGTGAAAGATGTACGAACGATTACAGCTATGGCGGCCGATCTCAATGGATACCATCATCAGCCAAATGCTCATGATATATAAGTAGTATACAATGTGCACGCAAACACAAGTGCACTCTCTGTTCTCTCACTCATAGTTCTTTAAGAAAACAATTTAGAGGTTAAGTATAATATACGTTTAAATATATACATTTTTTTTCCTAACTGACTTACGATGATGGCTTAATGTAGCCTCGTCATCATCTCCGGACTTGCGGGGGAACGGATGGCTCTCACCCCTAAAAATATATATATACATTTATGAACACAGATATTTATAGCTTCTAAGCCGGTGGATCGCTTGCCTTACGCCCAGCCCCTTTGTAGGTCAGTTTTCGGCTCAAAATCCGAAAAGGTCCCCTTTCTTTCAACCCTTTTCCCCGTGGTTTAGAACATGAGTATGATTTATTTTCCCGTGAGATAGGGCACTTTTATAGTATGTTAACTATGTGTTTTTATTTGTATGTTGTAAGAGATGATTTTAGTGTATGTACTTAAAAATGCCGAATCTCATCCCATCATACTTGTACGTATGTCTAACTCTAATATGCTGTTGTTTTAATAGACATCAGTAAGTAGATGGGGTTACACTGAAAATTAAAAAATATGTTAATACTAAAAGACTTTATAATAGAAGAATTTGGTAAAAAATCTTAGTTTCGACAATACTAGAATCTTCCAGATTAGTATATAATGTTAGTTTCACAATACAACACATAAACATCCGTTTTAAAACTACGCCCTTCTCTTGTATCTAAAGTAAACCAAGAATGTACGTAATAATAATTAATTTATAAGGTATTACTTACTCAAATGTTCCGGAAGCTGTTCGCGGGTACAAAGCCCAGTATTTGTGGCGGTAGTTAGGTAAGTACACGGTGTAAAGCTCTCATTAGGCCCTCCTTTATGCTACGGAGTTAATACGGTGTACGTACAACCACCGTGGTTCTTTGGGAAAGATATTGTGGCCAAACGTTTGAATTCCTTTACCACAGGTAAAAAACTAAAAAAAAATTGGGACTATTCCACACACGGTTATCTGACCCCAAACTAAGCAGACTTTGTACTATGGACTTCAGAGACTCATATACATACATATATTTATAAATACATGGTCACACCCAGACACGGAACAAACACAAAACAGAAGTGCGACTCCGTATTTTGAAAAGATGTTCATTTTTTTTGTTAGTAAACTAAGTTTACGTACTGCGACATATGTGTAAGTGTATCCACCCTACGTAAATAGGAGTTTTGATTTCAAAACAGGAAAAATGCAAGGACAAAGATAGTTCTTATAAAATGTACTCGTACTTATACGCAAAAACTACAGATCCGATTTAAAAATAGAGAGGCAAAGAGGTGGTCCAGAGATTGAGCAAGGACATACTGCTTTTAACTGGCTTAAATGTTTGTCGAGATAAACCTTTTAGTTTTATGCAGACACAGTCGCTAGCGAAAATGAGTACTTAATACTAACTTGATGCTATTTCGAATTGTACCGTGAAATTAATACTGATTTGGAGAGAAATTATTTCCGGTTAGGAATTATTCATATCCTGTAATAATCGGAACAAACTTTTGGTAAACCTACGCTTGCAGGATTATAATTACGTGCTTGAACTTTGAACGAGCGTAACTTTAAACTTAGAATGTGTGTTACTTAACTTACATTGTTGCGTACTACTTACTTACTTTTAATAATTTACTAGCAAAAGTAAGGCAGTGCATAACTTTTTATTTCTTTTATTAATTACGGACTTTGCCTATTTACTATTCAACCACTAGCAACTTATAGTCTCTAAATTGCTCATTCCAAATCTTTTGTATCTTAGAAAATTTCTAATATAGTCTAACACTAAGTAGATTTTCAATTTAGCTTTCACAAAGTGACGATTAATTAATCATTCCTAAGTTAAATCAACGAAGGTATAACTTTGTGCTTTGATTAAGCCTGGCTGTGTCGATTTCGTTTCGACTTTGGAAACTTATAATCGCCTTACCGAGGACATTGTTTCTTACGCTATTGGGCACTTCTATAACTTTTATGGGAACATTAGTCAAATAAATCTTGACAAAGGCATCTAGCCAGGTGTCGATGATAACCGAATTATCCGATAAATCTGCTTTATTAGCTAGTTGTCGATATTTATTACAGCTGGGAGATTTGATATACCTACTAACTAGTAAATAGCTATATTATATAGGTTCGGCTGCGATAGAAACTCAGTGAAATAGTATTATTCTTATCGAATAGTTTAAACTCATCGTAACTACGATTTTATTTATTTTCTCATAAAGCATAACTTTTCCTTAATTTAGATAATCTGATTTGATATCTTAACCTTAACCATCAAATCCCATAGGCATATCAATTTCACACTCGGATTCTGAATTCTATGTTATCAAAATATATTTGTGTGGATCAAAATCTTAGGTAAAGTTAGATGGATACTTAATAAACTTATAGTTGAATAGAGATATAAGAATAGGTCCAAGACTTAGTAAACTTACTTTATGAATTCCACTACAGAGTTTAATGGAAGAGTTAAAGCTTTTCTAAATAAAGCTTAAAAGGTATTTGAGAAAATGTAGATGTTAGATAGTCATGTTTGAATTAACTTGTCATCATTATTTATGCAAGTCTCTGTTTATTTAACCATCAGTCAACAATAGAGTCTGCTAAGTTTGAGTAAATCCGAAAAGTTTTTAAACCTTGATTTTAATTAGTGAAAAGCTTATTACGGTGTTAATAAATGTACACATTAGACTTTATTATTTTGCGTAGCTCGGTGGAACAGTGGTAAGAAACCCAGGTTCACTACCACCTACTACTACCTACGGCTACATACGGTTCCAAGAGTCGTGGGTTCGATTCCCATCCAGAACAAACATTTGTCGATGGCCCCACCGAATAAACGTGCATGTGAAAAACGTCAATTTTACAGGAGAGAATAAAAACGTTTAATCCTTACTATCTCGGGTATTATTATAGGTAGGTTAGAACAATGTATAATGAAATTAAAGATAAAAAAATAATCTTTTAGCTGATATAATTTATTTTAAGGAATAGTCGTTAATTTAGTCAATAATCAAGAAAATCCATATTATACAATTACTCGAGTGAAATTAGAGTCGTCAGTTGACTGTTATAGATCATTACACGTTTATTCGTGTGAATTTAAACGATGTTGATGAACATAACGCAATGATACACTATTATTCTAGGGAAATCACGCGTCTTTTGATGGCGGCTGCAATTGTTTGCACGCTTGTATTACAGAAATATTTGGTGATCTATGGATGGTAATAAAAATTACATTTATATTCGTGTCATTAAGTTAGCTGTACAATGTGTTATGCATATTAACATTATGAATACACGCTATGTAATTGCATAATCTTTATAGGGAAAATAAACAAAACTTCTGTTTTTATATATTATTTTTATTTATTATCATAATAATAACAATGAAACTATTTTTTATAATAATCAGCCTTTGACATTCATAGAGATATTTCTCATTACTGTAGAAATTGAGCAAAAATCAACAAAAAAAACAAACAGCTTATCTTATAAGCATTTTGAGAACTAAATAAATTCCAACATAATCTTTAATAAAATTGTCGTCATCTCAGCCCATTGCTGCCCACTGCTGAGCATAGGCCTCTTCCGAAGCTTTCCAACAAAACCCAGCGATTTTCACCAGGTCGTCGGTCCATCTGGTAGGTGGTCGTCCCACACTGCGCTTTCCAGTACGTGGCCTGCACGGTAGGATCTTTCGGCCCAAACGACCGTCCAATCTTCGTGCTTTGTGGCCGGCCCATTGCCACTTCAGTTTGCTAATCTGGTGGGTTATGTCAGCAAGTTTGGTTCTTCTACGAATCTCCTCATTTCTGATTCGATCACGTAGAGAAATGCCGAGCATAGCCCTCTCCATAGCTCCCTGCGCGACATTGAGCCTTATAAAAAGATCTTTTGTGAAGCACCACGTCTCAGCGCCGTAAGTCATCACAGGTAACACACATTGGTTGTACACCTTTGTCTTGAGACACTGAGGTATTTTGGACGAGAACACGTTGTGCAATTTCCCGAACGCTGCCCAGCCGATTTGCAGCGGCCTACAGACCTCTCTCTCTAAAGTTGATTTTCCTAAACGGATTGCCTGTCCGAGGTAGATATATTCGTCCACAATTTCGAGAGTAAAGTTCCCAACAGTTTGTACGGTGGGTGCAACATTAAACATATTTTTTTTTATCCATGTTCATTCTAAGACCCACTTGTTAGGAAACTTTATCGAGGTCATCGAGCATTTGTCCTAGATCTTCCAGCGACTCGGCCATGACTACGATGTCATCAGCAAATAGAAGGTGAGTGATGTATTTTGCCTTGCCAATAATATTGATACCAAGTTCTTGCCATTCCAGCAGCTTAAAGGAATCCTCCAGAGCAGCCTGCAGTAAACAGTTTCGGAGATATGACAACTACCTGTCGTACTCCTCTTTGTAAGGGGATTTCCTTCGTGCGATTTTCCTGTACTCGGACTGACATGTTGGCACTGTTATACAAACACTTCAACACTTCAATGTACCGATAATCTACACGGTATCGCTGTGAGGATCTAAGAACCGCCCAAATTTCGACGGAATCGAAGGCTTTTTCATAGTCCACGAACGCTAAGCATAGTGGCCGATTATACTCCTCCGTCTTCTGTATAATCTGTATAGCCTTTTCGGGAACCGGCTTGTTCGGAAGGCTGGAAGTCATCAAGCCTGCGTTCGAGACGATTCGTGATGACTCTAGAGAACAGCTTGTAGACATGGCTTAGCGGTGTTATGGGCCGGTAGTTCTACAGTAAGGTTTTGTCACCTTTTTTGAAGAACAAGACCACAACACCCCTGTTCCATGCTTCTGGCGTTTTGCCGTCGAGCGGGAAGAAATAAAAGAGCTTCTGAGGGACTTTTAGTACCGGTGTTCCACCCGCTTTCAGAAGCTCTGTAGTGATTCCATCCTCACCCGGTGTCTTGTTTTTCTTAAGTTGTTTGAAAGCCATTCTTATCTCATACAGGCTGATGTCCGGGATGTCTTCGGTATAGTGTCGGGTTAGCTTGGCTCTGGGGTCTGTCGCCACAATAGCTGGCTCAGCACAGACCGAGGTATATAACTGCCCATAGAACCTCTCTATCTCCCGTAGCAACTCTGACTTGTTTGACGTCACGCGTCCATCTTCAGTCTTCAGCTTTGTCAGTTGGCTTTGCCCAGTAGACGCGTCTCTTGCGAACACTTTGGAGCCTTGGTTCCGCTTAATTGTCTCCTTAATACGCTGGGTATTAAAGGAGCGTAAATCATGTCGCAGAGACTTCCTAATCAGTCTATTCAGTTGCCTATATGACTCAGCTTCATCCGAAGTTTTCAGCGTCAAAAAACGTCGACTAGCCATGAGGTGTCGGGTATGGTCGGATAGATTTTTGAGGTCTTTTTTTTACGCTGGCTTTTGAAAAACTTGGACCGTACCGTATGAACAGTTTCAGTTTACAGCCTGCTATTTATATCTTCCACTGATGAACAGCAGTCCAACCATTGAAAGCGATTCAACAGTTCAAGCTGAAAGCTCTCGGGGTTTTGGATATGTGCCTTCGATGGTCGGAGCGCAGCCTTCACCAAACGCGTTCTTTCCAGTTTGACGTTGATATTCAATGTGCCTCTAACGATACGGTGATCACTTCCGGTTTTAATCCTGTTGATCACAGAGACGTCGTTGAAATGACGTCTCCTAATGGTCATGATGTAGTCTATCTCATTTTTAGTTCAGCCGTTCGGACCCAACCAGGTCCATTTTCTGTGCGGCGACTTTCGGAAGAATGAATTCTTCATAAAAAGTCCTTCTTTCTCCATAGAGTCAGCTATCATCTGTCCCCTGAGATTCCGATGTTTATATCCAAATCGTCCCACTTTCAGCTCACCATCGCTTCTACGGCCCAGCTTTGCATTGAAGTCTCCCATTACAACAGTGAAATGTGTTTTGGAGCTATGTATGGCCCCTACTAATGTCCTCATACAGCTTCCACTTCAACACTTTGTATTCTTACGCCGTCACCACAAGGCTGGTGCTTGATTTATAGCAATAAATTATAAAACTTATCTATTATTACCCTGCGAGACGTTTATATCCTTTTACCCTTATACCCTTATATATAAAAAGTGCCTTGACCAAATATAAACGACAAGGGTATAGGTTATACCCTTGTCGTTTATATTTGGTCAAGGCACTTTTACTCTACTTTTTATTTTATTAAGAATAATGAAATACTGGTGCTTGATTTATAGCAATAAATTATAAAACTTATCTATTTTGGTAAGAAAAAATGCAAAATTATTTGCTAAGTTACTTCTCGTGCAAGACACATTACTCAAAAAAGCACCAAAAAAATATACACGAATAAACGTGCAAACGCATATTGCCTATACTTAACAACAAAGAACTAACAATATCAAACGTTTTGCTGTTTATACACGTTTATTCTTGTGAAACAGAGATAGTATGAAGCATGTAATAGTCACTTAAAATAATATTCTTGGGACAAAAAAATATATTATTTCCGTGGAAAAAAGGTTTTTAATGCAATTACAGGCTTGTTTATGATCAAAAAATTCTAAAAAAAAATGGGGAGGTAGAGGAGAGGCTAATGTAACGAAATACCAAAAAAAATTTTTTTTGTGCAATGGCTATTACACGTTTATTCGGTGGGGCCATCGTTGTGTGACGAACACTGGTGTTTGTTCCGTGCCTAGATGTGTTATTAAATATATTTAAGTATATTTGTGTATCTACTGTTGATTCTGTAACACAAGTGTTTAAGCTACTTACCACGGAGTTAGATCAATGTATGTCATGTTGTGTAAAATTTATTTATTTTATTTAAATGTCCGTCTGTTCTTATATTAATTAGGTATGTTATGTTAATTAGGTATGACTTACCTAATAATAGAACGATAATAGAAAGTTTGTAAAGATCTTCAATGGCAAACATCTTAAGCCGACATTTTTATAATCTTTGAAGTATTATTTTTATATACGAGTTTAGTAAACTAAATATATCTCTAAAAGTGTACATATAAATTAAAAGGCGAAGACACACTTCATTTTCCTTCGTTAGTCGCACTTTACAGCGCTCGTATAGAAAATTTTCAGCTTATTCATGTAGTATCTAGTTACATTAGGCACCGGAATGTAAGTGCCTACTTTATGATGCCTTTTGCTAGTAAAAATATCTAACCCGTGCTTTTATGGTACGCTAATATTGGGTTATGCCAAGTAAGTACCGTCTAATGACGTACGCATTGCCATATTTAAGCTCTTCTTCACTAGTAATTTTCGTTGTTATTTTGATGAAAAACGTCGCTATTTACAAATATATTTTAATAATTATAAAACCCTGGAACCCTCGAAACCTAACGAAACTTAATGAATACCATTTGCTTTGTCATTCAATCACAAAAGTAAAGTAATCTCAAGTGTTAAATCACCTTTAGCGCGATAAATATATATATGCAGATAGTTACAAAGAAAAACCACATAGTATTACGAAAGAGATGAAAAATATAAATCATAATAAAGCCTTAGCAGGTAAAAATCATCAAGCGTAGTAAAACCTCCACATGTCTTATTTAGTATAAATTTAAACAGCAAAATTTACTAAAATCTTTTCAAAAGCTTGTAAAAATGCAACTTAACATTAACTTAGTGCTCAGCGACAGTCCAACAGAAAATACTTTCAAAGCTAACATCGTACGCTTTTGACGGTGACTGTACCTACTTAAGTTTTTAGCGTCGTATCAACTAAGCTCCGGCTTAAGTTGCGGTAAGAAACTTCGTCGGTGTACTTAGCCTTTCCTGCGTGTCTGTACTACATAATGTTTTAGTCAAAACTAAGCCACGTCTTAGCTTACATTTATAGATGGCATATAGATACATACATGCTTACTTATTTAGTTTATCCTTTTCACTGTTCTTACTCTTAATATCTCCGTTCTAGTTAGATTTATTTGGATTGTGCTAATTAATTAATCTTAATCTTTAACGTATAAAAAACTACTATCTTGTCTAGTGATTGCAATAACTTAGGGTTACTTGTTGATAAATTCTGATCAGTTCCCGAAACCAGATACAATATACAATTTAATAAAAAATGTAGTATCTAGTCCGTTAAATTCTCAACCCGTCCTTTTAATTAAGCAAGAATTTTAACTAAAAAGCTTATAATAAACTAAGAAAGTACGTAGATAAGTAAATTAAGAGTAATAAGGCGTCCGACTGATTTCAGCCATGGCGGCCGATCTCAATTGATATCAGCCAAGTGCGTGGGACATATTATAGTGCACAAGTGTGCGCGCAAACACAAGTGTACTCTCTATTCCCTTACTCTCATAATTCGGTGAGACGGCAATCCGACATGACCGATGAGAGATCGGGCGCAGGACCACCGACTTAACGTGCTTTCCGACGCACGGGCGTTCAACCGCTAACTTCCTAACTCCGGGCTGAGTAATTTCATTACAGAAAAAGTCACACAAATTTTGCCCGACCCCGGATTCGAACCGGGTCCTCTCGGTCCTAACGCAGCGCTTGCTACCAATAGACCAACGAGGCAGTTAAAATAGTAGTAGAGTATTAAATTGTGTGGCTGAAATGGGTGCGTACTATAACTCACTAAAAAGATAATGGGCTTTACTGAATTTTTAATGTGTAATAGTATTGTACTTTGAATAGTTAGTCTTTTGGGCTATCTAAATGATTCATATATTTTCCTTAACAAAATAAATTAAACATATCTTATTTATGATAAACATTCAAACTGATTTCTAATTAGAATAGAGTAGATCTTTTTTTGTTTTATAATGAAATGTATTTTATTTCATTAATTTAAAAAAAGCTTTTTCTTTGCTGATACTATGATGGATTTGTACAAATAAAATAAAAAAGATATGATAAAAAAATGTTCAAACGAAAAAATAATTAGATATGATGATCGTTATATTTCCATCATCATACGAGTAAAAATAAAACATTAAAAAAAACAGGAAAAAATCATTAATCTGTCAGCACACCGCTTCGCGATTTCAATGTAGCCTCCATGTTTTCACTTGTCGCCCTAATCGTATTACGTCACGTGAGAAATGTTGAAGCAAGATAAATCGGATTAGGCAATGAGCCTCTTTCGGCGCGTTTAAATTCCGCAGATTTTTGTTGGATAGAAGAGATTTCATTGCTGCTACTTTATTAGGGGTTGGCATGTGTCTTAATTATTTTATTTTGGAGTTTTTGTGCGGGTGTGATTTGGATTTTGTCGATTTGTGCCGAGATTTGAATAGAGCTTAGCTTTTAGTGCCTGTTCACACCTAGCGATTTTTGGGATCGCCGCGATTTCGCCGCGAGCTCGCCGCGATCACGCCGCGATTTCGCCGCGTGCTGCGTTCATATTTCCAACATGAACGGACCTGCGCTGTAGAATGCGGTGCATGCGCTAAGCGGGTAGGTTGATTGAGGCGTTACCGCCGCGTTTGAAATCGCTAGGTGAGAACACGCTGTTAAGGGTGCCTAAGCACCCTTTTGGAATATAGAGTTAGATGTTGCATCACATCATAGTGCCTTAAAAGGTACAAATAAAGTCGAATAGATATTATTTTGCTGGAATGTGATACATTAGCTAATGATGCTTACAAATAATATTATACGATATCACTTTGACCGTCTGATGACGGTTTATACCGACTTCATAAAAAGGAGGAGGTTCTCGATTCGTAGGTGTGTTTGTGTTTGTTACCTCAAAACTTCCGCCTGGGTGAACCGATTTGGATGTTTTATGTTTCATTTGAAAGCTGGTGCTTCCCGTTTTTGGTCCACTTCTGACAATGGCATCCATGAATGCTAACTCTTTAATAGTTAGGAGTTAAAGGATAATTCTTTCAAAACTGTGTTCATATTCAGACTACTAGTTATAATGTAAAAAGTTTGAACAAAAAATTTTAACAAATAAATAAAAATCGCTTCAAAAACCCGACAAAATAAAAATTACAGAATAATAGAATACATACATTTTTTTCGGTTTTTATTTTTTTTCATAAATAAAAGCTACCTAAACAATAAACGTACAATCTGATATATCTCACTTAATAAAAATAAACTGATGTAAAAAGGTTGTGTATTTCAATAAGACAAAGAGGCTTTCACTACCAACTCCAAAGACGAACTCGGAACTCAGCAAATGAAACCACAACCGTTTGAGCCGCCTGAAAAGCGGAATCATTCAGAAATGCACCTGTCGGCCATAAAGCCAATTCGGTGATGTAAAACCCTATGCGGACCCAATTAACAAAGCCGTTTCACTCACCTGTAGCCTATAGCCTTCCCGGAAAGCCCGAGGGCTAGGGAACTTGATCCCGGGGTGAATTAAGCCGAAACACCCCCGTAGGGATGGCTCTCACTTTAGATGTAGGTTAACATAACGGTCGAGTTATAATAGACCGTTTTGACGTGCAGTCATGAAGGTAAATAAATTTTCTATAATTTATCTACCTTAAGGCCTACCTTATTATTGTTTTTCTATGTTTATGTTAATAGTTATTCTTTAAGGCTGGCTAATTTGTTATTAGTAATTTTGATTTGTTCTCTATGGATTTAAATGTTTTACATACATACATACATACATAAAATCACGCCTTTACGCCTTTACGCCTTTCATGACCAAATAGGTCAAATCTTAAAAAAAGGTCAAATCAAAAGTACCCGTAATCGACGAGCGTGCATGAAGAGGTTTATGAATGTGGATGAAGCGAAAGTGGTATGCCAGGACCGTAGCGCATGGCAGGAAGTGATCTTTGCCTACCCCTCTGGGAAAAAGGCGTGATGTTTTGTATTAATTAAATTGAAAAATCTTGGTGACTATTTGACAAGCAGTCCTATCGAAACAGAAGATAGGGAATGAAATAAGTAAGAAAGGTAACCTTTCACGCTGACCCACTAAACTTAGTATCGCCTTTAGTTATATCTTATACAAACCTTATATCTATATGAAACACAAAAAGAAAAAAGTCATTTATAATTTGCCTTTAATGCTGTTGCAGTTCACTTGCGCGAGTCAGTATACACATTTAATTGACAAAAAACTGAATACAGCAGTCCAAAGTCCGCTGGTTCACCCAGTTATGAAAGGGATGCTGCATGTTTTCCTCAAATAAATCATTATTTTTAACGACTTTTTCTTTTCTGTTCCATAATTAACTCTTACTTTAGCTAATTTTCTTACGCCTCTGAAGACTTTCAAATTTGATTGACATCGCTCACGCTCCTGCCAAAGTTCAGGCAACTCTTTATTCATTACGAAGTTACGGGTTCTTAGTATGACGACAATTAACAACCGAAGTTGAGAGATCAGCCTCTCATTATAATGTCGGTGGAATGTTTCAGTTCTCGGCACAATGTTTCAATGGGTTTCGGATCTGTAATTTCCGGCGAGTGATCAATAGATATCTGTCATGATCCGTTATTGAATCGTCCAAATTGTTCGCTTTATTGTTTCGATTAGCTGGAGTTGTACATCGGTTCATGTTTAGGAATAAATCACTGCTGGATTTTAGATTTATGGTATTTCTGAGTAGAATAAATTAACTATGCAGGGCATGTTTAATAGCGTTTAAAACACATACCAATACGAACCGCACATTCAAATACATTTTCTGATAGTTAAGTGGTATATTCTGCTTTCCAATATACATGTTTGTACTATTCCTAGGTATTAAAACCTTGTAACTGATTGTCTATACATGTAGCAGGATGACTTTAAAACTTTTTAATCATTGGAATCATGATATCGATCTTCAGAAGGCTGTGCGAGTACGAAAACAAAACGCCGAAGAAAATACTAAAAGAAGTTTATCCTTCGTATTTGGGTAACCTCCGTAAGGTATTTGCTTGATCTAAACAGGTTAACAGAAGTCTATTTATTATACAAAACAGCCTTTTCCTGTTCTCTTAACCGCGTGAACCGGAGCTCCATAAATTCGCGGGATCCATTTGCACTCCAACTTGTTTAGACCCGCATTATAATGGCGTCAGTCGTGCAAAACTTTTTATTTATATTTAAAAGCCCGAACAACGCTTCAGAGTAATTTTTAGGGACCTTTTATGGCTTTGGACTTGTGTTTTTCGGAACTTTGTGTGTAAAAATAGAATGGAACTTACCATTTCATGAAATTTTATATACAGCTCATGCTTTTTAATTACTTCAGCAAAATATAATAGAAAATAAGTAGAAATCCAAGTTGTCGTGTTTCAAAGGACTCTGTGAATTGTTTGATAAAGCTTAAGATAGACAGTTGGCTATCTTAACCATAAAGGTAACATTCAGAATATATAAATTTAATGCAGAAGTCTTTGTGGATATTTTCAGTCAGTAAATATATATAAAAGCTTAATGTAAAATGGCTGAAGAGAATTAACGAATTTCAAAACTATAGTAACCTAGATGGTGTACTATATTAAGACCTATTTTGATAATGCATAATCATACTGCTATGAAACATTAAAACGTTTTATATCAGACGTTGTAAAGGAATAACTTCTGTGGCTGAGTCATCGCGCCCTCGCAAAAGCACTTACTTGTGTACTCAAACTTAATGACGACCTCCAATCTGGTCGAATTCTCATTTAATAAATGAGAAATTTCACCCGCGACGAATATTTTTACTACCCATAAAACGGGTTACAACCCGTATCAGTGTTTGTAATAAACGGGAGAACGGCCCAGCAGATGAAGGTATCAACTCAAGACGCTCACAATCATAAAGGGGCCAATTGATGCCAATTCCTATTTACGTTTTAGATATTTGGTTTACAATCTGTGAGTAATGTTGGCGCATTTAGTGTTTGTGCAGCTAAAATGTTGAATCTGGAGCCAATCAGATAAATTATCACGTGCTCTCTCTATTGTTAGTAGTCATATTTCAAGGCCTCGAATAGATCTGAGTGCGTATCTGTACCCATTCTTCTCAATGCAAGAAAATAAATAAATGTCACACGATATCAAGTATTCTTTTCCTATTTCGTGGTGATTAAAATGCTCGCACTAGTGCTACGGATATAAGAAACAACAAAGGCATACAGAAATAAACTTAAATATATAAAGAACACACCCAGACTAAACAACTGGAACAAACACCGATTTTCTTCGCAGAAATATTTTTCCCGAGTGGGAATCGAAACCCCGTCTTTTGGCGCATGTGACAGGGGCACTAACCAATGCGCCATCGAGGCAGTAGCCATCTACGCGGCCGAAAATGACTGCCACATTGGGCTATTAGTGGCAAGCCCCAAGCCAGCCAAGTGTCCGTTAAGGTATTACTCAGCCAAGGTCGCAGTCAAGAAGTTGGCTGATGCATGCCTGTGCCTAGGAAAGCATGTTAAATCGTGGTACTGCGTATTATCTCTTCGGTCACGTCCGACTGCCATGAGTACGATCCATGAGTGTCACGAAACAGAGAGTGCACTTACCTATTTGTGAGCACACACACACATACACACACACACACACACAAATAAGTGAACAGCTAAATATAGGTAAATTATGTGGGCTATCTAATCTAGCCAATTTCCAAGTTAACTGCAACGACATATTGCCTACATCACAAGCTACTTGAACGACACCTCGTATTTAACGTTATGATGGGTGCGCAATAAAGGCTTTCACCATTAACACTAAAAGCCTCGTAAATTATACGCCTTATCTGTCTTCCTTTGGGGACGAAGCGACACTTTCACGAACACTTTTTTCGTGTGAAGATTTTTTTGTGTGAACAGACCTGTTTGCATTTCATTCCGAGTTTTTCGAGTGGTCGATGTAATGTGTTTAAGTACGAAGTTTGCGTTCCTTTTTTCGTCGTTCTCTCCCGTAACTCAGTTTGGAATATTAAATTAGCAAAACTTTGGATGTTGGCTAAACAAGTTTTGATAGATCAGGGTTGGGTCTGGGTTAGAAAATGGCGGAAGTTATACATTGAACAAAAAGCGGTGTTACAATTACGAGTATGCAGAGTAAAAAAAGGAACATTCAAACAATGAGATGTTGACTGACCTTTCAAAGTTATTATTAGAAAAAAGATAATAATAGATGCTTACTCACTCTATCTGGTGTAGACTATTAATACTTGAATAATGTTACTTCAAAAGATTCTTTCAGCTGCTGTTCAATTTGAAAGAGTCTATTGTACTTTGTAAAAAACAACTATGATTTATGTTAATCTTTTAAGAGCTTTTTACGTTATCTCTTACACTTTTAACAATGTCAATATTTTTTACTTAGAGTGTTACTAAAAATATGGTATACTCAAGTCAGTGGCGATTATCATCACAGACTAATTGTGATCTTTTTTTGCTATTAATTATACCGAATTTGAAGTAATGTTTCTGTCTGCAGTGCTAAAAAAATCATCATGAGTCCCTCGATATGACCTTACTGCAACTAAAATAGTGTTAGAAATACTTTACTGTAGAATTCCTTCTCAAGAGGCATTGCCGACACCTGGCGTGGACATTATTCAAATAAATTACCTAGTGCAGAACTGGCGCGAACTCTTAGAGAATGTCATTAACAAAATAAAAGGGTTACAAAAGAAAATTTTGTACTTTAGTGCAGTTAAAACAAGTTAATACCAGTACGTAAGTTAACGGAATTTTAGCTGGCCTTCAAGGTGAGTGCGACCGGCTCAATATCTCTATAGTGCCTGTCGACCTCATATGTGTGTCTCACTACCGCTTACCATCAGGTGGAGTGAGGTCATCTTGTTAGCTTATTATAAAAAACGTAGTTTTAGATTCCCACTCGGGACAAATATTTGTGTGCATATACGTACATTTAAGTAGATCTGAGAGAGAGAATAACGTGCATTTGCGGAGGTTTATGTCCAGCATTGGACAGGGATGGCTTGATGATGATTATAAATTTATCTGTGTATATAACCCTTTTATATCTGATATCCATGATGACAATCTTGACTAACAGACACCTCAGTCATCATAGTAATAATATTACACCCAAACATAGTTACTTTAAACAGAATGCTTGCTTGCCTTGGGATTATTAATATAATTATGTGAGAGTAAAATTTAGACTAACTTTTGGTAGACTAATGAAAATATTCTCTGTGTACGTGAAATATGCAATGTACTGGACGAACATACAGATAAAGTTTTGGATATACATTGAAGTGATGTTGTTTGGAAAACTTGATAAATTAATTCAGAAGGAAAATGTAGGATGATCTTAACAAATTACATTTCTGTGTACTTAAGTGTATTTGTACGGAGCAAAAAAATTCACTCGTCGGCATTGTACGCACAAATAATTCCATCTAACACTTTTTTTGTAGATCGACTATGTACCAAATCCAAATCCAGTTTTTAGGTTGGTTCCAATAACAATAAATGATCTATCGTACCTCAATGAATAGGATGAAAAGCTACCTACGTTTCTACGAAATATGTTTCTGCGGTTTGAATAATGCGAATCAGATATTAACATCAAAATTTATACGGCCATATAAATTTACGCCTATAAATTATTCTGCTTTATGCGAGGTCTTTATGAAAAATGGCCTGTATAATATGAAATCGAATCGGGCGTAAGATATCTTTCCTTCTAACTTGAGTTGTTGGGAGGAATATGTCATACAAAAGTTTTGAGAAGTTTTTTATCGATAAAACTTCCCGTTGCAAATCGGTTTGTGGTCTTACATATGTAAAAACATTATTTTGATGAAGTACGTATAAAAAATTGTTTCCATGTAAAAGTCTCTACGAAGAAGAAATGTTGATAGTAAGTTGATTAGGAAAGATAAAGAGTTTAGGAAGTATTGGTGTGTGCAACACTTACCTTTTCCGAACACTGCCGCTTCATGGACGATTATATACTCGTAATAGCGATCATTCAATTAATTGCACAATATGTTATACATAGTTACATAATACCCTTGGTTTCCAAAAGAGTCCAAAATAAATAAGAGTCTACTTCCAAGTCACTGCCCTTGTTTTTTCTAGTTACTTCTTCAAATTAGTACAGTTTCAACGTAGATAAGCCTGTTTTAATTACTTTACTGTACTACTTTGTTACTCTAATCCTTCATTAATTACGGGTAACAGACAAGTTTATAAAGATTCACTATGAAAATGGTCAAGTGGGAGATGCTACGTGCTACGATGGGGCGGGACTGAATGAATGTATTGGTTGTACTTGACAGATGATTATGGCTACGACCGTTACGAGTGCTACGAAATGTGATTACACACGATCAAGTACTGGAACGATAATAATAAGAATAATTGACTGTATCTGAATCTAGTCTGTCAGACTTAGCCCGCTAAACAAATTTTGAAATAGTACAAGCTCCGTTTAGTTTGGGGAAATATGATCCTGCAGGGAGATGTCCCAAATATTATATAAAAAAAAAATATATATTATACATACAGACGAATTGAGAACCTCCTCCTTTTTTTGAAGTCGGTTAAAAAAAGACGTGTGGCACTCGGGGACTGTCGCGGTATAGCTATTGCATAGCATCGTCCGATTTCGGAGCAGCTCGTCTCGATTCGTGCGAGTTTCGTAGAGTCGTACAATACGTCTAACCGCACGCACACAAACACCGTGCCGAAGTTTACCGAACTGAAACGACGTTAGACGATTGTGAGGTTTTTTTCGTTACGGAATTTCTTGGTTCGGTCGCCGCGCTCAAAGCCCGCGATAAAAGCTATGCAATTAGCTTAAAAAGCATGGACACAAAGTATCGCTTTATTATTCAGCCGTAATTTTACCAAATAGATATATTTTTGTTTCCTGTGCCCAATTGGTGACGAACCCCATAAAACCCAATTTTATTTTGTTGGTAAAGAGCCATTACATGAAGATAAAATAGCGGCATAATGTGATTCTTTAAATAAGGTCGTAATAAATAGTGCTATTAAGTAGACTAAATTTGTAATTTCACGGAAATTAACATTTAATCTAATCAGAAGTTGCTTAATTTTTATTAAGCTACTGAGCTTTGATTTATTAAGCTTTGATTGACAATTTAAAATTACTAAACTTTAACTGCTGATCACTTACCGATTTGTAGTAGTTAACTTTCAAAGATTACTACACCATAGAATGCCAGAGCTTGAAGCTAAATGAAAAAATAAATGAAACGTGACTTTGTTAACCATTATTTTAATTAATGCGTAAGCCGATACTCTCAAAGTTCCCTGGGCCACGGTTTGTTTACGGATCCCTAAGCGAAGGTTAAATATAGCTTCATCCAACGACATAATTCCGACGTATTTTCCACTTTTAGCTTTGCGGTGTCACATTGCAATTTAATTACAAGAAATTGAATAACATAATGACAGAGGTTGTCGTCTTGTTTCTCAAGAAATCTGAACAGTAATTGAAAACAAACTTGACAACAACTTAAGTCAAAAGCTTATAAGTTGTTACCGCTCTTAGGTGTTTGGAATTAGGGTTACATTTCTGTGTACCTATGTGAGGCTCTCAATAATATGAGACGCTGTTGTGGTGAAAACTCAACGATTTTGCTGTTTGAATATAATTTATTATTAACGTCAGGTATTTCCTACCCTTTCGAAGTTTAATTACTTCAGTGGGAAGTTTTATGCCCGCGATATACCTACTTATTAATTATTATGTTTCTCTTGGCGAAATCGTTAATTAGCTAGGAAATGTTGGGTTGCGCGACAGCGGAGGCATTTCAGTGGTTTCGGGCTTAATTAGACTATAATAAATTAGATAATAATAACTATCACATCACATCACTTGCATTTATATTATTCCACGCTAAGTTGCCTAAACAGTTAATGTTGATGTTAATCGTAACAGCGGTTGGTATATACAAAATATACAGTAAATAAATAAATAACACATCAGACACGAAATATTTGTGCCGAGTGGGAATCGAACTCACGACTTTTGGCATTACCAAATGCCATCGAACCAGTCACACACATACTTACTAAGTAATTACTAAATATAAACTTTTTTGCACGAAGCTTTGTAATAAATATCGATTGAGAAAGAGAGAGTATAAAAAAATGTGAGGTTCATTTTATTGAATTATTAACTTCCTCATGGAGATTCCAGAACATTTATAGAGTACTATCACCAGTAGCACTGAAAGCCATGACTAAATCACCACAAAACAACTTAAAACATTGTCTTCCCAATCTACATTTCCGTTTAAAATAACAATATCACAGAACGAAAGGTTTGCAACGCTGTCGTCTCCAAATAGTTAATATTAGACGATGTGCCAGATGAATTGTGAACTCTATTTTATGGGTATAAGTTTTAAAGTTGAGTGTGCGCTACGAAGATGGTTTCTCACTTGCATTGTGGGGATTGCATGCCGAAATGCAAGCGTCGTAAGGGTGGTGTTACAGTAATGGATTCAACCTTCGGCTCGGTTCAGGTGGGGCACATGTGCTACAAAGTGTTATGTCGGACATGTTCTAACTATGTAGATCGTGAATTTTGTACTTAGTAATACGATATTGTTGCAAGTTTACAGATTATTAGCTGACGTTAATTTTTGCATCTAAAACCGTGGGTCTATTTGTATGTAGTTACTCTGTTATTGTATATGGTCTATTTTGTAATAGTCCTACTTAAATATAAAGTAGATTTTTTAAAAATTATGAATGAGAAATTATATTTAGCATTGAAACCCTTTTTATCATCGAATGAATCAAATACAATGAAATGTTGCCTTGGTTTTAAAATGTTTCGAGAAAAAAAGACCTACTGAGTCACAATGTGACCAGTATCCTATGTGTTAGTATAGTCTATTGTGACAAGGCCCATTTTAAACTTTGTACTTTTATTTGTATAATATTTAAAGGTAAACTATTATTCAGAGATTGCAAGTAACAATGGATTTCAGTAAGCACTCTGCCTAACCCCCTTGTTGCATATGAGAGAATACTCTAGAAATTGTTTTGGCGTTTTGTACGTTTCAGCCTTTTGAGGTATTGCCGGGTTATTTGTTCCGCAGCCAGGAGTTGAGGTTTAATATTTGACGTATAAACACGAAAATAGAAATTTGACGAGAACACGTGTATTACGTGAAGACCATGAAAACAAAGGATGCTGGAATACCGTAAGGTTTCTTCGGTATATTTTTGGGAGATGAATTTCTAAGTACACTATTTGGTTCTCAGAAGAAACAGATTTATTTTGGGAAACTATGTGGGATTATGAAGAAATCGTAGACGTCAAAACGTCTTCAAGCGGTTACGTTCAGCTCGACTTGGCGGAAACACTATCGTGCCTCCAAATACAAATTCTTTGGATAAATGTACGGATTCTATTAAAATTCTAAGGTTGTATAGTCAATCAACCTGCACTTGGCCAGAGTGTACGACTAAGGCCTTATCACACTATTCTACGGTAGGCCCGTGCCCCAGCAGTAGGTCTCTTATACGAGCTAATGATGATGATGATGATGACAGTTTCTATAAAATCTTACTTCTCTATCTTCTTCTTACTAAGATTTTATTTTATTTTCATTATTAAATTACACATTTATATCACTGAATTCCTGAAATCGTTACAGTACCACCTATTTTTAGAAATATGTAACATCGAATAGGTACATTACCTACTCGACGATTTCGCATAGTCTGTGAAGCGATTAATTAAAGCCGACCTAAAGTAGTTTTCCAAAAAACACGCACTCGTCGTTACTTCCAAGAAAATAACGCTTTCAAATTAGACATTACCCTTCATGACTTGCTCATAGTTTATGAAAACTTGAGGGCCGTTTTCGGCGAAATTCGCTTTGAACATGAGCCATACATATTCACTGCGAAGCGATAAATCAAACGGGCGTGATATTGCGTCGAGTACTCGCGCCACTGCTGTTCGCTACTAAACTGATATAAGTTAAACAAACAGATAGGTATTATGAAACGAGTTCCAATTTTTTCTCGCTAAACTTTTTTTTATTGGCTTTTCGACACGCGATGGAATTAATTTGGATGCGATGAAAGAGACTAACTTTTGTCGATACATTTTTTTGGTCATTTAATTAACACTACTCATAGCAGATGAAGTTAAAAGGAATCAAGCCAATTCAATAGTAAACAGAACTTGATACCAGCCCACATTGCGGATATTTAGTTTGAAATTGTCATCATTGTACGAACTATAAATAAAGTAATTCTGGTGCTTTAATATTTATAGTCTACATCTACATCTACAATAATATAAAGAGGAAATATTTGTATTTTTGTATGTTTGTAATGAATAAACTCAAAAACTACTGGACCGATTCCAATAATGTTTACACCATTAGAAAGCTGCATTATTCAGAAGTAACATAGGCTATATTTTATCCCGGTACGGGAAGTAGTTTCCTCGGGGTGAAACCGCGTGAAACAGCTAGTATCTAATAAAATGATAACAAGTTCGTTACCCAAGAAATTAATAGCCAGTCGGCCTACTTCTACTAAATGGTTTTGAAAGATTTGCAGCAGTAGCAGAGCTGATTGTACGGATCTAGATTTCCTAAACACATTCAGAGTCTGTACATCTTTTTTTTTAACTTTATGGTTTCGATGTAATAACCTAGCAACAGGCACCAAGAAGCATAGATTTCCTCTACAAATATAGTCAACTTCTCAATCCAAGTACATGATCAAAAGCAAGGTAACCTAAGAGCATTGATTTCCACTACAAAAATTTAGTTAACTTCTCAATTCAAGTACACGATATGAGATCCCTTAATAACGTATGCGTCGTCAAATTTGCCATTACCGCATCAAGTGCGATACATTTTCACCTACATAAGGCGATAAATCAAACTGGCAATATTGCGAACATGTTCAGAGTAACGGCTTCAGTACACTAAGCCCTGAGGGAACATACGTGTTATTGAATAGATTACGATTGCAGATTTAATAAGACTTTCGTATTAGTCTAAAGATAAGCATCACGAGTACTTCAAAGATTTTATAAGTAAAGTGTCCGTCCCGTTTTTTAATTTTTTAGGGGTCCGTGGTTCCCACAGATCTATACTACGCGATCTTTAAATTGTTTCTCTTTGCTCAAAACTATGGACTTCAACCCATAAGTATCTGTTGTAATTTTTGTCATCATATTTTTCTTATTCTTTTTAAGTCTTTTATATCATTGTGATATAAAAGACTCATATAGAAGACATTAAATTCCTACAAGCTAACAGTGTTCATTAACTGTACTGTAAACTGCTCTTTTATATGTGCAATAAATAAATAAAAAAAAAAATATCATATAGAAAGCTGACATGAATATTAATAAATAAATCAGCAAAATGTGTAATTTATTAAAATATATTTATTTTTTTATTATAAAGAAAGATAACAAGAACTGTGAGAAAGAGAGGAGAAATCATTACTTTCACCGCTTCCTACAACTCAAATTGCCGTTCAAATAGCGATGTAACCATTTTGTACGCCACGCGGAGTCGGCCATGCTTGCAGGCCGTGACGTCACATCCCGAGTCGTTACGTGCGCTACGGCGAGTACTACGATACATCGACGAATCGTTCCACTCTGCGTGACGTACTTCCCGTTTGAAAATTGATAGATTTCTCTCGATAATCCTTTCAAATACAGGTAAGATTTCTGTACAATGAATAATCTATACTAATATTATAAAGCTGAAGAGTTCGTTTGTTTGTTTGAACGCGCTAATCTCAGGAACTACTGGTTCGATTTGAAAAAATATTTTTGCGTTGTATAGACCATTTATCGAGGAAGGCTTTAGGCTATACAACATCACGCTGCGACCAATAGGAGCAAAAAACGGGGGGAAACGCGAACGAAGTCGCTGGCACAGCTAGTGAATAATAAAAAATAAAGCGTCGATGGCCGAGTGGTTAAGGTCGTTGCTTGCCATGCGAGAGGTTGCCAGTTCAAACCCCGTCACGTAACACTGTGTTTTTCAAATTTGAAATGCATATGTACGATTATTCGACGCTTTGAAGGTGAAGGAAAACATCGTGAGGAAACCTGCACACCTACGAAGAAATTCTTTTTTTTGTTTTAATTTGTTGTTATTTTTATGTTTTATTTTGTGTTGCATTTGATCCTGGATGTGTCGGTAAACTTTTTTTATTCATCGTTTTTATTAATAAAATGGTGTCATAATTACTAAAAGGGTAATTCTTCTCTTCTTATCGTGTGGTTGATGAATAACCTGGTGTCAGACGCCCGTAGGCCTCTGACATGGCTTCACACACCGTAGAAAAATCTCTCAGGTGTGCTGGTCGTAACACAGTAGAAAAAGCGTCGATGGCCGAGTGGTTAAAAGGGTACTATGAATAAATTATAACTTCAAACCTAATCCATAATGATGCACAGCTGCCATCGTAACTTCCCCGGTTAGATAGCTCGTCACAACAGCTAAATGACCGCTCAACTCCGGATTAGCCCTTCACATCGGGAGCGAACTAATCAATTATCAAAGTCCGAAGTTTGTTGCCGAAGCGATGGAAATATCCGTTGTTAGCCGAACTTGTGATAATACACTTTAGAGCGGTGCTTCGCTTGTAGTCCGTTATTGCATGTTTTTGCTGAGTCGTTTAGAAAACGCTGGAATATTGGTAACTAATAAATAATAATGCGTCCGACCGATTTCAGCCATGGAAGCCGATCTCAATTGAGATCAGCCAAGTGCGCAAGACACATATTATAGTGCACAAGTGTGCTCGCAAACACAAGTGTACTCTCTATTACTTTACTCTCGTAATTCGGTGAGACGGCCAATCCGACACGACCGATGAGAGATCCACCGGCTTAACGTGCTTTCCGAGGCACGGGCGTTCAACCGCCAACTTCCTAACTCCGGGCGAGTAATTTCATTACAGAAAAACTCACACAAATTTTGCCCGACCCCGGAATCAAACCGGAGACCTCTCGGTCCTTACGCAGCGTTTGCTACCAATAGACCAATGAGGCAGTTAGTTGGTAACTAATAAACAAGATATCACACTGATTCCGGCCTACAATTTTAGATAAGATAAGAAGCGCAAGGTTAGCTTGGTACGGACATATTATAGAAGAGTGATGAGTATGAATGTATGAGTGATGATGTGTATGAGTGATGTGTATGGACGTAATAGTAGAGGAAAGCCAAGAAGACATGGGTGGATTTCGTGAGAGATGATATGGGAGTGAAAGGAGTAGACACAGAGCTGACGAATGATAGGCCCGAGTGAAAGAAGTACACATGTTGCGCCGACCCCACTTAGCGTGGGACAAGGGTAGAAGAATGATGACTGATTCCGGACTGATTGAAGATCAAACATGCCGAACGGATCTACAAAGTAATATTACTGGAATTGGACATAGTCTTATAAAACAATTAAAGATCAATCACTTACCGATAAGCAACTAGTATTAATACAGGCAATGTGTATAATACTGGCATTGTATGCAATGTCTAGGAAGTGTGTAGAATGCCGAGGTCGTTCAGGAAATAAAATAAACGAAATGATATTCGCTGTTTGAACTATTTAACACTTAACCTAATAAATGTATAATAATGTATAGAATACCAATACAATGTATGAAGTGAATCGCATTCTACACATTACCTGATCGTTTTAGGCATTGTACAGAATGCCTAGGCAATCTATACAATGCTGGATTATAGACGTTGCCTATAACATATACACAGTACACATGACAGTCCCAGACATTAGGCGCATTGACGAACGGTTTAATCGGTTCCGTGGCGATACACCGCCGCTGTCGGACAGACAATATGGCGTCGGTACCGAACAATGCGGGTGTCGGAGCGCGGTCCGGGGCGCGCGGTACACACGCCTAGCTACTGCTTTATTGGTAAGAGCTAGGAAACTTGATCTGGATGTATCGCGATGAAAAAAAAATGTCTATAAACAGGAGCAAGACATATTTCGGTCATAAGAATGGTACTTAAACTGAGAGTGCAAGTGGTGCGATAAACGGTATTTTAACAAACGATCGTTTTAAAAATGATTTTGAAAAAAATAAATTAACTGCGCTTCGGTGCGCTTCAACCGTCATTTTTATGGCGGGATCTACTGTGCCGCACTTCCTAAATATTCCACATCTCGTTAACCAGAGTATGTAGTCATGTCTAGACCTAGGTGCGTATCTTATTCATTGTAATAAGACAATTGAAGATCAATCACCTGCCATACCTACACACATGACAGTCCCAGACATTGGGCGCATTGACGAGCGGTTTAATCGGTTCCGTGGCGATACACCTCCGCTGTCGGACAGACGTATGGCGACGGCACAGAACAATGCGGGGCGTCGGGGCTAGTAGGATAGCTACTACGCTATACGCGACAGGGAGTGAAATTAAAGACAGGCTTCTATCTTAGAAGTCGGTTAAAAAGGAATATCTATCCAATGTGATATCGGTCTGTTGGTAACCTACTACTTAATACAATAATACAAGCTGTTCAATGGTTACAACCACTACCACAAATGTCGGTCAATCATAATATGTTGAAATATGCCGCCTCTAAAAGTTTTCGCGAATCATAGCCAGTTCGTTGTGTCACAATGATACCTCCCTCCCAGATCTCTCAGGCATAACGCTTTACGATCCGAGATCTTAAGGCTGCACGGAATATCGGGTTATAATATCAGTTATCGTAGGGCTATGAGGTTCTTTGATTAAACTTCACATCCGTTGGAGGGAATCAACATTACAGGATTAACAGTGTTGAGACGAAAGAAAGATTCATTCGGTGCTACGGGACGTATGAAAAAAAAAAAACATTTAGGTTTATCTGATAACGCAGCTCTAAAAAGGCTCATACTTAAAAAGTTCAGGATCACATTCCGTATAGGCCTTAAAAGAGACTAACTAATATTATAAACGTGAGAGCAACTCTACCTATCTGGTGCTTACGTAGACGTATTTAAATGAACTTTGGTACACAGATTGTGTCACAAGCGTGAGGACATAGGCTTTTTAATTGATTCTCTCTATTATAGAGAAATGCTTTACATGAAAAAAAAAAGTAAAGGTCCATTAAGGCGCGGGCGAAAAGCTGTATGTTATTCAGCAAAATTGTAACCATATAAACCACTGGGTCACCTAATGCAAAAGCAACTTCGAAAAATCCCTACTTATCGTCACAAAAATCACAAAACAATATTAATTCCCACGAAACTCAATTACTGCCGCGCGGCTTTGCTTAATTAAAATTCCAAATACATTTTACCTTTTCGGAAAGGTGCCTTATACAAAGAAGGCGGCGTTGCTTTGTGTTCTACCGGAAGCGGAGTGTGCGCGCCCGGAAGTGGGCGCCTGGTGGGGCGGAAGTGACGTCACTACGCACCCGCGCGTTTACCTGCGTGCAATCGGGGTGTTCCAATTTTGAAATTCAACGTGAGCGGTTTTGCACAAAGAACCCGCGCCGGTTTGAATGCTGTGTTTTGATGTCATTGGATGGGTGTGATAAAGGTTTTCAGATTGCAGGAAAAACGATTCTAAGGACAGCATACACGTGATGCTATTTTTAAATACGTCATTAAACATTTGTGTATGTTTATTGCACACCTATGAAGAAATTCTTAGGCTGTGTAGTCGAGCAACCCAAACTTGCCAGTGTGGTTGACTAAGGCCTGATCGCCTTAGTTTAGAGTAGGCCCCAGCAGTGGGGACGTATATGGGCTGATGATGTATTTTATTATAACGCAAGGTTAGGTAATCTTTCGGTTTTGCTTAAATCGGCAAGAATCTATGGGTCATTTAGTCACACAGTTGAGAACAAGTAGGTAATACCTACTTTGTCTTTTTCCGATATAAAAATATATTTTCCGATTTTTAAATGATTGAAAATCTTTACAATAGAGCTCTTTATGAGCCAAATAGGACAAAAACAAAAAAAAAATAAACACAAGCACAATAGTAATTTTTAGTAGGTACGTCACTGTATCAAAGTGTAATCAAATAAAACATTACATTTTCTTATAATGTATTAGTCACTATATAAGATAGTAAGTGCTTAGTTTTTTAAGAGCTTTGTATATTACTTAAGTAAGAAATATGAGCATAACATTATGATGATAGCAAATTGATGTTTAGGTTCATTGACCTTTTAAATATTTAACGTAAAATGCTATTTACCCATCCATTACCCAGTATTTGTAAACGTGGCTAAAATGAGACTCGCATCGTAAATCAAAAATAAAGCATTTAAATAAAAACATACAGAAGGGATAAAACGGTTTCAGGTTTAAAAAAATTTGAAACGTTTGGAGAACCGGTAATTGAAGCTATTTTATTTTGCGGATTTTATTTCTGATATACTTTTTTGTAATATCGGACTGTGATATTATACCGATGCCCGGTAACGTGAATCTGCGTAGGTCAATGAACTGAGGGCCTACCATGAGTTGGCTATCGAAAACTTACTTACGTTAAAAACCTATCGAGTTGTTTTTTTTTCATACGGCCGATTTTAGTTCTTCGCGTAACCACCAGCGGCGCTGTACAAGTTTTTCATAGACATATTTACGTAGACGATATCGAGTGCGTAAGTTTTAAACTCATGGTAGCCCCACTGTATATACGAATTACATTTAGTTATTATCGTCAGCCTAATCAGTCCACTGCTGGACGTAAGCCTTCTCAAGTCTTCGTTACTCCCCCCTATTCTCTGCCACTCGCATCCAGCTCCCATCCCAGCCGTTCTACGCAGATCACTCCACCTGGTCTGAGGGCATCCCACATAATTTCGTTAATAATGTATTTAAAGCGAAATAAAACACAACTGTCCTCACTGATGTTATAAATGCGAAAAAGGCTCTGTTGTCCATCTGTCGCGCTTTATAATTTTTTGTACCTAGATTGGTATGTGCCTTAAAAGACGGTCCGGAAGACTACTCGTAAATATTAACCGCGAAGATGGTTAATATTTACGAGTCACGTACTGAACACGAAGGAGTCATGTAATGACATGTAGCCACATATCCCAAAGAGATAGAGAGTCCATAGAGCGTCTTCTTGTGCAAGGCAGAGTGGAGGTAGAGGAAGATCTCCAAGAAGAAGAATAAGTAGAACCTATTTGTGTAAATATTGGATCCTATGTACATTAAGAAGGTACATTAAGACCCATAACAGTACACAGCTTAGCTCCGCTCCGCTCTAATCAGTGTCAGTCTGTTAAACCGCGTTTTCCGAAGGGTGTGGTTTCAAATCCCCGAGTCGCGGTATGTCAGTTGATCTATCTGATTTTTAAACGGTTTTATTTAGCTTACCCTGTTTGTTTATTAAAACATAACTTACATGCCAATTAAAACAGTTGCAACAGCAAACTTGATCTTTCAATATATAAGAATTTTACAAAGTTCTTTCTGTCACTCTATGAGCCGGTTAACAGGGCTGACTCGCGTTTTTATCGAGCCGATATTTGCTAGTCATCCATTTGAATAACCTAAAATTAATGATTGCATTTCTGAGAGTGGACTTTTAGGATCGAGCCAGTTAACTCCAGCCTTCCCGTAATTTGTTTAGCCTGTCTAGTTAATGATCCTGGCAGATGTCAAATTATTAATGACGATGATAAATTATAAACGAGTACAAGATTTAACTGAATGTTTAGACCGAATGATTTTTTTTAAGTTCTTTCCGAAACGTAATTTTGCGTAATGTGTGCAAAACAAAATGTCAAGCAGAGAAAAAGAGGACCTACATCTTTTCAACAGAATAAATACACACAATATGATTCCTGATTATTTATTAACATGAAATATTTCGTGAAAATAAAGAATGCCGAAAATAAAACATTATGTACCTATCATATTAGATATAAATAGAGATTTTCCGCGTGGTTCATTATTATTAATCAAGGAAATAATTAAACAGAGACATACTTCACTTTGATGTTTTTGATTTGATATTTTTTTGTATATGAAGATTATGTTTACTTTATTTCTTTCAAAGCGGATTGCCATACTTCGAGAAATTTCAGTAAATATTATAATGATAATGTGCCTTCCGCCTGATAGTCCTTTTTATACAAATCGTAGCTAATACAAATATGCAAAACAGATTTTTCCCTATTTTTATTTGCACGGCTGTCAAAGTAGGCACTTTATTTTATCTGTGACATATTCGGGCCATTAAAAAGGTTCCCGTGGAGTGAATTGGGCGCGAAATAATGTAATTGATAGGATTAATCAGATCTCGCTAATGAATTGATGCTCCCACAGAGGTGAGAGGGGGGATAAAGAGTATAATGCAATTTAGTGATTCCTTTGGCACCGATATCGTTTTACGGTATTAACAAGAAATTAATTAAGGAGTTCCATAACTTCTGTGTTGGATTAATGTTGAGCGGCGTGGATTATTATTGAGATATTCCAGTAGGTACCTCAATTTGGGCGACAGGTAGGGTTGCCAACTTATTTTACATGAAATAAAGTATATTCAGATCAGTAAAGAATAATAAACAGTATCTTAGGAAAATTAACAGTATTTTAATTTTGTTTGAGGTTCTCGGCGCTGCTCAGAGCAGTGAGTACCGTCTGACGGAATAAAAATAAATTTGTGTTAGCGTCCTTCGTGTTTCCATTTCGATCAGAAAACAGTATTATGTATACTTTTTTTTTGTTCAACAGTAAAAAGTATAATTGAGGGAAAAACAGTATAATCCTGTTTAAAACAGTATAGTTGGCAACCCTAGCGACAGGGGTAAATTGGTTCACGCTTCAAAAGTGTGTTTGAGGAACTCAGTATAATTTTGCATAATTTTTGGAATCATACTAATTGTGTTTTAATGTAATTTTATTTCCTCTATAGCCTTTAAAAAACACCGTTTTATAAAGATTTGTCTAAAAAATAACAATAAAACATATTTTATAATGTGACTATGACTCTTAACAATTTTTACCTATCTGAAATAAGTTTGATAGCATTCTGACATTCGTTTACTCCAACCCATTGAACGAAGAGATTAAAAAAAAGAGCTAATACGGTTAAATTAAAACTTATTAAAGATTAGGTTAGGCTCTTATCCAATGGACTGAAAATCATCATAATACCGAAAAAGACTAAACAAAGTGACAGTCTTTCGAGTCTCGTCACTTCTCGCCGAATAGCGGTGAATTTAGCGTAATCTCGACCATCAAACCTCACGTAGCCTCATAACGGTTGAATGGGTCAGATTATAATATCACTGTGCTCATTAATCACCAGCGAGTAGAGGCCAAAGCTCTGAGATTAGGGAAGTTGAACTGGCTGAAAATATTTTTGGCCAGTTGTTGCTTCAAAAAAAAGCTTTCACTTAAAAAGAGTGTCGTGGTGTTTCGGGTTGTGTTTGCTCTTCGGTCTACAGTCGTTTTTATACTTTTAAAAATTGTGAGGTGCCCAATTAAAAATTTGTAATACTTTTTTAGAATTCGTAACTCAATTAAAAATGAGTTTTGTATTCAGAACGGGTTTTCAAGACGAAGACGGTGTAAGAAGAAAATTTATTACAAACGTTCATAGTTCCGTCTTTAAGCAATGTAATAAAAAAATGGCTAGTTGGTTGCAAGAAAAAGTTAAATTTAATACAGAAATCATCTCTTAGAGAAACTTGAACATTTCATTTTACGATCAACAAAACAAATTACACGTACCGCAGCCACACTTCAGCCTTTGAGAAAAACAAAAGTTCCTTCAGAACAATACAAAACAACATCTGGAAATGAAACAAGCAAACTTCAAGTTGAAGTTAAAGCTTTTCAAATCCACTTTAATCATCGTGTTGAGCAATTCGCCCGTTTGTGCATCTGCACTGGCACTTTGCATAACTTAATTGTGACTTATATCTAAGTTAAACAACGCTTGAAGGGAAACGATGTTAGGAGCGGGAATTTTCCACACTCTCGCCAAGTTAACGTAATGTTTTGTGTGTTTTACTGTTCTGAAGAATTTCTTAAAGGAATTTGTGTACGGGTTTGTTATTAACAACATGAATCAATATATATGACACACACATACTCTTACTGTAATATGAGACCGGCAGGGAGTAAGGTTAAACATCCTTCCTTGTGGAATCCCCTCTATTTACTTAAAGTAATCATCTTATATAAGTTTTCATAATATAAACGTGTTTAGAATAGTCCTAATCGTGCTCAGGGGTCTTAGACAAAGTAACAACATCGAAACGATAACGAAGTTCGAAAAGAACAAAATGTATGTATGGGATTGACCACTTGATTTATTACGTCTAATGTCAATCCCATACATTTTATTCTTTTCGAACTTCGTTATCGTTTCGATAATGTAACTTTGTCTACGGCGCCAGTATCTTTATCGATCACGTAAGGACGTGATTGACAAGATTCACATACTATCACACTACCTACGTCATTAGACTAAGGCAATTAAGAACTATTTAGAATAATATTAATAATAATATTTCTTTATTTCCTCTTCACAAAGGTAGTGTACATAATATTAAAGAACTAATAATACTTAGGAGCTAAGTTACCAGTGTGAGAGACTGGTGTCCATACTACGGTAAACCCTGTGTGACGGATCGCCAATATGGAATTAGATCAATTTATTGTGTGATATTTATTTATACTAGTACCTACGCTTTGGTAAATGAACACATTTGCCGACGTTTGACCACAACTCAACAAATATACCTACCCACCGACTTAACCCAGTTTTCGACTAGTTTGTAAATCAGAGTCTGAGCTTAGAATCTAATGGACGACTCGATTGTAGCGCTACCATGAGTTTAAAAGTGACAGACTCGATATCGCCTATGTAAATATGTCTATGAAAAACTTGTACAGCGCCCCTAGCGGTTACGCTAAGAACTAAAATCGGTAGTACGAAAAAAACAATTAGGTTTTTAACGTACGTAAGTTTTCGATAGCTAACTCATGGTACCGCTACTGGACGAGTCCACTGGACACAAAATCACGAACCAAACGCAACGGTAGTCGCAGCGAACGAAACGCAGTCCGGGCTCGTACGAAACGCCACGCTTCAATAACCGAGCTATCGGTTATGTAGAGATTGTATGTTTGTAAAACTTCGCTTGGATTCCCTGCGCGTTGACTACAAGTCAATAATCCTTACTTGTATTAACAAGTATAAATGCGAAAGGTCCAATAAAAATAAAACTACATAACCGATTTTAATGCTATTTGGTACATAGGCAAGGCTTTTCAGCCGATTTGGCTATGAAGTAGTACGTTTAACGAAATAAACTACTTAATAAAAACTAGAATAAAAACCTGTTGGTCAATTAACTAGCATGAGTGTGTATTAAGTTACCAATATAACGAGTAGCCTTAAAACAGAGATTTTCTTGTAAGATGGTTTATTTTATAAGAAGACTTCTTAACAAAAGGGTCGTGAGGTCACAAATGAGGTCGACTGGCCCAATAGAGCTAAATGATCATCATCATTCTCCAGCCCTTGTTCCTCGCTAAGTGTGGTCGGCGGCACTCGGCGAAACATGTAAGTATACTTCTTCCACTCGGGTCTCTAATTCATGAGCTCTGTGTCTAGTAGACTGTCTACTCCTTTCCCTCCCATATCATCTCTCTCACTCACATCCATGTCTTCTTCGCCCTTCCTCTACTATTACGTCCATTGCATTAATACTCATCACTCTTCTAGTCACATGGCTCATGTTCCAAAAACCTTATCGTTCAAGCATCCTATCCTACCCTTTCCTACCCCTGAAATTCAGTGACGAACATGCATCTGTTTACACTCGAGGCGGTAAGCTCTTTACACCCTACTCCTAGCAGATTTGGTTTAACGCCGACATCACAGCGACAAACGTGTTAGTCGCTTTGAGTAGACTCCGAGCTAAACAAACTACGGGCTACTACGAGGTAATTATAATGTCGTGTCGAATTTCAGGTTGCAGCGGCCAACCACAATGAAGATTAGCCAATTAACTTGGACATTGAGTGCATTATAATATGAAAATATCCACCGAGAGACCTAATTCACGAGCCACCTCAAGTTTGCTATAATCATCATTAGGCCATCTCTGCACACTACTGGAATAGGCCTACCTAAATGCTCGCCACTCCCGTCTGTCTATCTCCGGCTTTATCTATAGTTTTAGGAAAATATTCATAATTATAATTTAGTTTTAAACACTCGTGAAAAGATTTTCATGTGTTCTGGTTTTTACTGATATTGATACTTACATTACCTACTATTTATCAATAGTTAGTACTATTATTATAATGACTAGTAGTGTTGTCTAGTATTTGCGCGAAAACTACAAAATTTCTACGAGTTTGATCCGTAAAATTAGTTTTAGTTCAAGTAATGACTAGTGATAGGGACTTAGAGGCGTAGATAGAGACGTGGCAAAATCAATAAATTCCCAACCACTGTAGCATTTTGCGATGGTAAGGAATTAAAAAAAAAGAGCTGCGTTAGTTTGTTGAAAAATGTAAACCAAGCGTATGTCTGTATGTATGTAGGTATATATGGATGTAGAGTATGCTTCAATCTTTAAAACTACGCAACGGATTTTCATGGGGTTGTTTTTAATACATAGAGCGATTCAAGAGGGAGGTTTTGTATAATATACCTACCCGAAGCGAAGCGAGGGCGGGTCACTAGTTTAAGTTATGAAATAAATAATAATCATTGAAATTGTTTGCTAGTGAAACGTGATTAAATTCTACGTACTTACGGGAATTTTTGATTTAGTTGATGGTTTTTAATCGAGTTGTTAAAATAGATTGCTTCGGTTCTTTATGTTTGTTGTTCGTAGATATAAATCTGAGTGCAAACCACTTGGGTTCAAATCAATCAATAGAGCTGTGGATCGTATGTTGTCATGTGTACACAAGCTAGCATTAAGGTCACAGCATACAGTGGTAGTGTGTATTATCCTCGGAATTTCCGATTCTCATTTGCTAAAGAATTAATGAAAGAAGTCGGTCAAGTTCGAGTTGGAGTCGCACTCAAAGGGTTCCGTACCATTATATTTTTGAAAAGACCGTTTGTTATGTAGGAGCCTCTCTTTTAATAAAAGTGCAGTAAGTGAGCAATAAGAATAAAAAATTCTTATTCTTAAATATTTGTTTTTTATTTTTAGTCGGTATTATTTCTTACAGCAGCAATAGAAATACGTAACTAATCAGTAAAAATTTTCACTGTCTACCAATTGGAGTTTTTGAGGTAGAGCCCTGTAGCGGACTACAGAAAATTGAGTCATATTAGTAAGATCCCAATGGCACCTCCGATACGGAACCCGAAAAATGAAACTATGTACACGCGCAACATGCAATTTGAATAAAAACTCGCGAATGTTCCCGCTACAGGAATTTAATTTTGCGAAACGTGGCATCCCGTGGATAAAGTTGACTGCAAATATTTACCGACACCCCGTCGGTGTGCTGTGTGCATAGTAAGTACACATTGTAAGTAGTTATACGTAGTTCGTGTTGGAGGTTAAATTTGTCGCATATTAGTGGCAAGTGAACACCACAAGTAGATGGTAGTACTTGATGCATAGTTTATTGTCATATTCAACTGTTTTTGGCGTCATTTATATTTACATACATGGAATGCCTTTTCCCAGAGGGGTAGGCAGATATCACTTCCTGCCGTGTACTACGGTCCTGGCACACCACTTTCGCTTCTTCCACATCCATGACTCTTCATGCACGCTCGTCGATTACGTCCTTGGTGTGATTGTGATTGTTTATCGAGCTCTAATGTATGGGAGTGTTTCATGTCGAATTTGAGATACCTCTCGTTTCATTTTGAAAAGTAATTGATAAAATTTTACTCATTATGTACTTTCGATATCAGTCTGATGTTTTTTTTTTTTATATCTGCTATACCTCTAGGTCACATATACATTTTTACACCCTGTTATGTGTCAGGCTCCAGTGATATAATGTACACTAAAACTAACTACACATAACTAAGTAGGTATAAACTGCTAACGTATAGGTTTACGTAAACACCGCATGAATAAACAAACTAAAATAAATCGACTTTTATAAAACCACGACATAGCTTACTAAAACTTCCCGCTGAATATTATGTTACCACGATATATGCTCCTATTGTTCGCAATATCGAGCGCTAGGATTATCATGTTATTATCAAAATGGCGCATGAAATTCGTTAAACAAACAAACATGCACAAAACGTTGGTTGCACTCGATCCGATGTTGCGTTACACACAACTATGTGCGTCACTAATCAACGATACATTACGTAGGGCTTGTGTTGCTAAACGTTCAACAGAACCCTGTTTACAATCTACACTGAGCTGTTCACTGTTCAAACAGTGGTTTAGTACAGGAGGTACAGCGTATTTTGATAGGATTTTAAAATGAAATGGATTAATTTTTTTTAGATGTGGTGCTTACGTAAGTAGATTGGCATACGCTTACGCTGAATGCCTACCTGTAGCGCTACCATAAGTTAGCTATTGAAAACTGGCGTAAGTTAAAAACCTATCGAATTTATTTTTTCATACCATCGATTCTAGTTCTTAGCGTTACCGCTAGGAGCGCTGTACAAGTTTTTCATAGATATATAATTACATAAGCGATATCGAGTCTGTCAGTTTTAAGCTCATGGTAGCGCTTCTGTTGTGTTAATTAAAATATTTGCCTATGATTAAAGTCAAATATTTTAATTTTAGTCAACCAATACATGACTTGTATATTGTGGTTAGAATATAAAATAGAAAGTCTAATAATAACTGTTTGCTTGGCAGTTAAAACATAATACATTGTTTTATTAATTTACGAGTGTAGTTTAATAGAAAACATACTCGTATCTTGTTTGGCTTTTTAAAATACATTAATAGAGACTAACAAAACGTATCAACACCTGACTATGATAGCAAAGAAAATTTTTAGACACTTTAGAAATGTTCACAAAATTTGCTGATATCTCCTATACTATTTTAAGCTCTAGAGGAATTAGTAAAACAATGTCAGAGCACAAAATATGTGCGAAGTTTTAGTGTTAAGTACTTCGAAACTATCACCTTTTGTTCCCGAATTAACGCTATTTAACCAGAACAAATGGTTGTGATGTCATATTGTGACTTTTGCGCGGACTTTAGGATAGCTCTTTGATTTATAAACCTGGGTATACTCGTATATTATTATAAGAGTGAATGTATTTAGATCATACACAGAGTATTCGTGGACTATAATTAAAACAAGCTTAATAAAGTGTTAGTGCTGATTTTATAACACAATAATACATCTTATATATATAAAAGGAAGTCGTGTTAGTTACACCACTTATAACTCGAGATCGGCAGAACAGATTTAGCTGAAAATTGGTAGGGAGGTAGCTTAGGGCCAGGAGAAGGACATAGGATACTTTTTATCCCGTTCCACAGCGTTCCCGTGGGACTTGACACGAAACGTCAGTCACTATTCATATGTGCGTTCAGAAATTCGTAGTTAGTAAAAAGTTTAGGTTCTGTTATAACTGTTTGTTTCAGATATTAATTTGTGTAAATTATTTATTTGATTTTTAATATCCGAAAACAATACCTCAGATTATTATAAGGGTGTTGAACCGACAAAATTCATCTATATTATTCAGATTATTGTCTATTTCAGAGATTTTCATTTAGCAAAATAGTGACATCTAATTGACATATGTTCGTTTATTGACAAACATTTCAATATCTATAGTGACCAAAGAAGCTTCGTTGTCAAAAAATTTCAATCATCAAATGTGTTTAGTTCAGAAGAAAAAGACGAGCTGATCGCACTACAAATAAATACGGTTCATACCTGCATCAAACGGAGAAGATAGATATTAAATCTAGACACAAGAAATTTTTTGCAAATATATTTTATGCGCAATTCAGCAAAAGTAAAAGTAAGGCGTCCAACAGTTTTCAGCCATGGCGGTCGATCTTAATTGAGATCAGCCAAGTGCGCAGGACATATTATAGTGCACAAGTGTGCGCGCAAACACAAGTGCACTCTCTATTCCCTTACTCTCATAATTCGGTGAGACGGCAATCCGACATGACCGATGAGCGGTCCTGCGCTCGAGAGGAGATCGGGCGCAGGACCACCGGCCTAACTTGCTTTCCGAGGCACGGGCGTTCAACCGCCAACTTCCTAACTCCGGGCTGAGTAATTTCATTACAGAAAAACTTACACAAATTTTTGCCCGACCCCGGATTTGAACCAAATTCAGCATAAGAATCAGTATTGGTCAGCGTTGTGCACAACAATTTGGTGAAGATAATATACACATCCTGTCCTTATCTGTTCGTGTTAAGTCTTTGTACTTCTATTGTCTGTCATATATGTGTGTTTTTGCTTGAGTTTTGTGTTTTGTTTTGATATAATTTATTGTATACCTATTTGTTTATGTTATGTGGTCAATAAACGATTTCTATTCTATTCTATTCTATTCTGTATATTGTGGAACAACTTCACACATTTTTCCATCGACACAATAGGGTAGTTTCCAAAGTCAAACTTTACATGCGATTTCACAATTCATAGTAAGATATAGGTAAATTAATAACATTAGTCAAATCGAAATTAAAATTTCTGACGAAATGAGACAATAATAGACATTTGAAGTTTGGTGGGAAAGTCCATTTCAAAAGTTCGAAAATGTTTCCAAAAATGCTTTGCCATCGTATAAAATACAAAATTAGTTTCTACTTTCACTATGAAAAAATATTCGTAAACGTGACATTTTAAGTTCTTGCGATATGCATACAGTATTTATTTATAGACGTTGTGATAGGACTACTGTGATAGGACGCTAACAATAATTTTAATGCTTGATATCGATTTTTGGTAACTTTTCTATACAATATAACAATAGGCTTATTTTGATATATCTGGATTTGAAAGCAATTATTGTATTGCTGGATATAAGTAAAAAATATGAGATTAGTAAAGTTCTTCTCAGTTATGACGAGACCAGAGGGCCTGACATGAGTTGGCTATCGAAAACTTACGTTAAAAACCTATCAAGTTGTTAAGCTATTGCATAGCTTTTATCGCGGGCTTTGAGCGCGGCGACCGAACTAAAAAAATCCGTAACGAAAAAAGCCTCACAATCGTCTAACGTCATTTCAGTTCGGTAGACTTCGGCACGGTGTTTGTGTGCCTACGTCTACGAAACTCGCACGAATCGAGACGAGCTGCTCCGAAATCGGACGATGCTATGCAATAGCTTTACCGCGGAGGTCTTCGAGTGCCACACGTCTTTTATTTTCATACGGCCGATTTTAGTTCTTCGCGTAACCACCAGCGGCGCGGTAGGTACAAGTTTTTCATAGACATATTTACGTAGGCGATATCGAGTGCGTAAGTTTTAAACTCATGGTAGCCCTACAGGGAAGTAAGGATTAAATTGAATATGGAGGATATTATGGATTCCAGTTCAAATTTAAAAGCTACTTACTCATACCCAAGATAGGACAACTTTCAGCTATAAAAAGCATATATACGTATAATTGAGAGACTCCATCCTTATTTCAAGTCGGTTAACAAAATAAAGTAGTGCATCAGAGCTACGTTAAGGCGGTACGAAGTTCGCCGGGTCAGCTAGTACATAATATATTTTAAATATTAAGCTATTTGCAACGGTTGCCATAGAATTAACTGTACTCTTATACGTATACTAGTGACCTGCTCTCGCTTCGCTTCGGGTATATCCCCCAGACTGAGCTAGATCCGATTTCTAATCCCCGAAAACCCCCACATATCAAATTTCCGGGCTGATTTGTGAATCTAAACCTTCCAGGGCGCCACTCAAACGCGTACAGAAAAATTCATTTCAATCGGTCAAGCTGCTTGGGAGGAGTTTAATAAAATGACATACACACGTACAGAAGAATTAAATTTATAAAGATATACCATTCCTAGAGAAATCAGTCTTGTATGGTTACACACATTAGAAAACTGAAAGTGTCCGGGATATTTAGAGTCAGTTCACCCGTGATCATGGCGCTTGCAACAGTGCCGAAATGGTTATCTATTGTTTGCCCGAAAGATATATGCCATAATATTCATATGCCCGAATTTCATTTGCCATAATTTCATTTGCCCGAATGTTATGTTTGCCATAAAATACAAATGACATAATTTTAATTGCCCGAAAATCAGATTCCATAATGATTCGAATGCCATACGTATTGTTATCCATATTTTTAATTGCAATAATATTATGCAACAGAATTTTTAAGCGCCATACTCCTAACGCCAAATATTTGTCCTAAAAAGCGATTGGCTTTCTGGCACTTCGCCGGCCGCTGCCACCTGTACGCGCACCCTCGCTTCGCTCGCTCGGCTCGTGCGTTGTCTTTCATGTTTCTAACCTAACCTAACCTATTTTTTTTATCATTCTTTTAACCTATTTTACAAGCTTTTTCGGTGGGAAATGATGTAATGGCACGGAAACAACGTTTCTAACACGTAACTAATAAAGTAAACAATGAGTATGACATATATGGCGTTTGAAAATTCTGTTGCATAAATTATTGCAATTAAAATATGGATAACAATACGTATGGCATTCGAATCATTATGGAATCTGATGTTCGGGCAGTTAAAATTATGTCACTTGTATTTTATGGCAAACATAACATTCGGGCAAATGAAATTATGGCAAATGAAATTCGGGCATTTGAATATTATGGCAAATGAAATTCGGGCAACTGAAATTATGGCAAGTGGGGGTATACCTGCCGAAATATCGGGAGCTCATTAAAACAAAATGGTAAATATCCCGGACACTTTCAGTTTTCTAAAATATACACTCTTTTCTCCACCTGCACTTTAGAGAGTAGTGAGTGATCTCACTCATAACACTACCTTTCTCTCTTCACAACAACGGCTCGCCCTACCCATCGCTAGTATCCTAGGTCTTAGGTCATCCCAGGCATTATTTGGGATGCAACATCTCATTTATATTCATAAGCGCCGACTAGCCCATCACGATGTAAACCAGATTAGCTACGAAATTACGCTCGAATGGAAAATATTTCAATCAAAATAAGCAATGGTTCAATTTGAAAATTATTATTGGATTTGCTCTAGTTTTTAGTACTTGTAGATTTTATTAGTGGCTTTTAACAAGGGTTGTGATTTTAAAACTAAGTAATGTACCTCTATTTACGTGTCTACGTGAGACATTTTTAATTTAAAAATGAATCTCTAAATTGTTAAGCGAAAATCACTTGAACTTCTGAACTAGAATATCTTTTATGAAAGATAAAAAAGAAAAATGTGTGAAATGTAAGAAAAATAAGCGAGTATTGGTGGCATGTAGTTTTCCGTCACTACTATTAATGTTATTTTCAAATGTTTCATAACAAGGAGATAAAAAAGATTAAATAGAAGAAAAAGGACTTAAATAATGGATAAGATATACCTACTAAATTAGATCGTATTAAGGTTTTTCATGAAGGTCAATGCCCTATAACAACACATCGGGACACAAAAGGCGACAGCAAAAAATAATAGCCTTAGAACTGCAAATGCAAATTAACATATTTTTCTTATTATAATAATGATCGCGAATTTGAATAATCGGTGCATTGTGCGGCTATTCAGAGATTAACAAAACTTGACAAAGATTGAAACACCTTTTCTTTAAAATATTACCATAATTGAAAATTCAATTGAAAGCAATTATACAGCAGACTAGGTAATTGCAAATTTGAAATTATGCTTAATTTTGAGACCTCATGAATAACGATTGCAAATATACCTGCCGAAATTACCAAAAAAATATTCAATACAAAAGAGACACAATTCGAAAAAAAAATGTGCCATTATTTTAGTAACAAACTAGCTGACCCGGCGAACTTCGTACCGCCTTAACGTAGCTCTGATGCACTACTTTATTTTGTTAACCGACTTGAAATAAGGATGGAGTCTCTCAATTATACGTATATATGCTTTTTATAGCTGAAAGTTGTCCTATCTTGGGTATGAGTAAGTAGCTTTTAAATTTGAACTGGAATCCATAATATCCTCCATATTCAATTTAATCCTTACTTCCCTGTAGGGCTACCATGAGTTTAAAACTTACGCACTCGATATCGCCTACGTAAATATGTCTATGAAAAACTTGTACCTACCGCGCCGCTGGTGGTTACGCGAAGAACTAAAATCGGCCGTATGAAAATAAAAGACGTGTGGCACTCGAAGACCTCCGCGGTAAAGCTATTGCATAGCATCGTCCGATTTCGGAGCAGCTCGTCTCGATTCGTGCGAGTTTCGTAGACGTAGAGCACACAAACACCGTGCCGAAGTCTACCGAACTGAAATGACGTTAGACGATTGTGAGGCTTTTTCGTTACGGATTTTTTAGTTCGGTCGCCGCGCTCAAAGCCCGCGATAAAAGCTATGCAATAGCTTAACAACTTGATAGGTTTTTAACGTAAGTTTTCGATAGCCAACTCATGTCAGGCCCTCTGGTCTCGTCATAACTGAGAAGAACTTTACTAATCTCATATTTTTTACTTATATCCAGCAATACAATAATTGCTTTCAAATCCAGATATATCAAAATAAGCCTATTGTAATATTGTATAGAAAAGTTACCAAAAATCGATATCAAGCATTAAAATTATTGTTAGCGTCCTATCACAGTAGTCCTATCACAACGTCTATAAATAAATACTGTATGCATATCGCAAGAACTTAAAATGTCACGTTTACGAATATTTTTTCATAGTGAAAGTAGAAACTAATTTTGTATTTTATACGATGGCAAAGCATTTTTGAAGAATTTTCGAACTTTTGAAATGGACTTTCCCACCAAACTTCAAATGTCTATTATTGTCTCATTTCGTCAGAAATTTTAATTTCGATTTGACTAATGTTATTAATTTACCTATATCTTACTATGAATTGTGAAATCGCATGTAAAGTTTGACTTTGGAAACTACCCTATTGTGTCGATGGAAAAATGTGTGAAGTTGTTCCACAATATACAGAATAGAATAGAATAGAATAGAAATCGTTTATTGACCACATAACATAAACAAATAGGTATACAATAAATTATATCAAAACAAAACACAAAACTCAAGCAAAAACACACATATATGACAGACAATAGAAGTACAAAGACTTAACACGAACAGATAAGGACAGGATGTGTATATTATCTTCACCAAATTGTTGTGCACAACGCTGACCAATACTGATTCTTATGCTGAATTTGGTTCAAATCCGGGGTCGGGCAAAATTTGTGTAAGTTTTTCTGTAATGAAATTACTCAGCCCGGAGTTAGGAAGTTGGCGGTTGAACGCCCGTGCCTCGGAAAGCAAGTTAGGCCGGTGGTCCTGCGCCCGATCTCCTCTCGAGCGCAGGACCGCTCATCGATCATGTCGGATTGCCGTCTCACCGAATTATGAGAGTAAGGGAATAGAGAGTGCACTTGTGTTTGCGCGCACACTTGTGCACTATAATATGTCCTGCGCACTTGGCTGATCTCAATTAAGATCGACCGCCATGGCTGAAAACTGTTGGACGCCTTACTTTTACTTTTGCTGAATTGCGCATAAAATATATTTGCAAAAATTTCTTGTGTCTAGATTTAATATCTATCTTCTCCGTTTGATGCAGGTATGAACCGTATTTATTTGTAGTGCGATCAGCTCGTCTTTTCTTCTGAACTAAACACATTTGATGATTGAAATTTTTTGACAACGAAGCTTCTTTGGTCACTATAGATATTGAAATGTTTGTCAATAAACGAACATATGTCAATTAGATGTCACTATTTTGCTAAATGAAAATCTCTGAAATAGACAATAATCTGAATAATATAGATGAATTTTGTCGGTTCAACACCCTTATAATAATCTGAGGTATTGTTTTCGGATATTAAAAATCAAATAAATAATTTACACAAATTAATATCTGAAACAAACAGTTATAACAGAACCTAAACTTTTTACTAACTACGAATTTCTGAACGCACATATGAATAGTGACTGACGTTTCGTGTCAAGTCCCACGGGAACGCTGTGGAACGGGATAAAAAGTATCCTATGTCCTTCTCCTGGCCCTAAGCTACCTCCCTACCAATTTTCAGCTAAATCTGTTCTGCCGATCTCGAGTTATAAGTGGTGTAACTAACACGACTTCCTTTTATATATATAAGATTACTATCTCCTTATGTACTAAATGTAGTGTTTTTCTAACGGATGCTACGATGATGTTTTGGAGTAGCCTGCTCCACGGAGGGGACGTGTATGGACTGGTGATGGTGATGATGATAAGTAGTTGGTTGCTAAAATGTATATTACATTTAAGTATATTTATTGTATCCACATTTGATTCTGATATCTGTAACACAAGTGCTTAAGCTACTTACAATGGGATCAGATCACTATATGTAATGTTGTGATTTTTTTTAAATGGCCAAGGGAAACTACCTCTCTACTGATTTTACACATACATTTAACAGTACATAGAAATAAACCATTTTACTAGTTAAATCTAATACGTTTTACATAAAGCTCTATAGTTATTTGGTACTTACGTAACCGTATTCCGAATTCCAAGTGTTCAATTCATCTTCGATGCACTATTACACAGACCTGTTTACATTTAGGCAGCTGTCATTGGATGCAGTTGAGTGAGCATGCATCAGATAGCGAAATGCAACCTTGATGTCCGTGCCAAATGCAGCGAAGGGCTCTATCAACCGTGGATGTAATGGATATGACATTTTACATCCATAGATAATGGATACAGGGATAAATCTGTACCTACTATTATTTATTTCTAGGCATAACTACTTTACAGAATACTATTTGGACATTACACAAAATTACAGGGTAAGCTTCATATTGTAGCTGATTCTCGATAAAGGTTTCGCACAACATTTACTTTTACATAAATTTAAATAAATAGAACGGTAATTAAACATGCACACCTATTATATAATTGTTGTTTTACAATTTTAACAAATTATTATAGTCTCTGCGGATTATTTACTAAACTGCTCTTATTAAAATTATACGATCTACACATTCGAAACAATGGATTATTTTGTGTCACATTATTGCTACAACCAGGCTCAAAAATAGTTTACAATTTTTCAAATTAAATTTTATTTATCATAAATATTAATATTATAAACGCGAATTGAATGTCCCTCCGTATATCTGCCACGCTTTCAAACGTAAAACTAGGTACTAAACCGATTACAATGAACGTTGCTGGAAAGATAGTGTAGAGATTGCGAAAAGATATAGATAGACTACTTTTAACCGACTTCGCTATAAGTGTGCTATGTTTTACGCGATTATTGATTTCACAGTTAGTTCAAACCCCGCCAGGTACCAATGTGTTTTTTAAATTTGAAATTAATATGTACCATCATTCGACGCTTTAACGGCGAAGGAAAACATCGTGAAGAAACCAGCACACCTGCGAGATTTTTCAACGGTGTGTGAAGCCATGTCAGAGGCCTACGGGCGGCTTAAACTCGGACACCAGGTTGTTCATCCACCATACGATAAGAAGAAGATGAGTAGATGAGTAGAGTCGCGGGCGGAAAGCTAGTAAAGAATTACAGTTTCAGATACAGTAGATAATATGTAGAAGCAAACACTAAACTCTTTCATGATGCGTATTGACTTAATATAGACTCTTCTTCCTCCCGTGATTATTCGATAGCGTTATATTAGCTAAAAGTATTTCTATAAATAGTTGGCTTATTTTAAAAGTTATCTAAAAATACATAGAAATTGAATACTTACCTGTTGAGTAAATTGCTTATATTACACAAATTTGTCGCTCTTACAATATCCGATATGGTCTAGTGGCTAGGATACCTGGCTCTCACCCAGGAGGCTCGGGTTCGATTCCCGGTATCGGAAAAACAATATTTTTACTAGTTTTTTTTTCTGTTTTTTTAACCTGCACAAGATTAATAAACGATATCAACTTTTGTATTATTTTTTTTGTGTATAAAATCTTAAGCCTATATTTATTACATGTTGCAAATATCACTTTTCAAGCTAAACGGTAAGTTTTATCATAGAATTATGTTAAGACAAAATAACTCATATATTTAAAATAGTTGAAACAGTTTTATTTTCAATTGTTAGACAGTAGTTAGACAGTTAAATTTTCACATAAATGATGTATTTCAGTAACTAAAAACAAAATTTAACGTGGGCTCTCATACAAAAAATATGTTTTTTTATGCTTGCAGAAGTTAAAAACCGGCCAGTTTTAAACGTAGTTTCTCAAGTAGGCCTATTCCAGATGATACCTTTTTCAGGTGGAAATCACGTTTTTCGAGCCGAGCGAGTTTAAGTATCGTTATCCACATATTACTGACCCTTGGCCTAAAGGCCTACCCTAATATGCGTATGTATGACTAACAAAACCTAAGTGTCTGTTACAGGCAGCCACATAGAGCCATCAATCTTCCCAGCGCGATTACGAGAGATGAATTACAAGGTCCGGTCCTCGCACACAACGTGATTTTGTACTTTATTCCCTTTGCCGCTAATTAATCATACTTATAAATAGCGAAAAAAAAACGGGGAAGTTGAGACGAACTAATGCATGCAGGGTCCCGTATTATTATTGTTTTCAGAAATCCCATTTGTGATACTTACTAGGGAGTTTTCGCTTTTTTAATTTTTTTTATAGGTTGTTGTGGATACACATTTACATTATAATTACCTATACAATTGTCAATGGTCCACCAAGTGCAGTTGATGAGCAAAAGCACTTGTAGGCAGACAGAAAATTGACGCGTATTAATAGGGTCCCTTTGATAGATTTAAAGAAAAAATGCGCTCTATTGCCTTTGTCTACTCCTTTTGCTTGATTTATTATTAAAACTTATGATAATACGTTAAATTCATATTAATATGAAAATATTGCTCATCATCATAATCAGGCCTCGTTACGTCTCCACTGTAGGGTCATGGGCCTACCCTAAACTGCGGCAATCAGGCCTAAGTCAATTACTGCTGGCCAACTGCGGGTCCGTCGACTACCCAACCTTAGAATTTCATAGGTGTTTCATAGGTTTCCTTCATCGTTAATGCGTCGAATAATTGTTCATTTGAACTTTAAATTTGAAGACACAGTGTTATTTGGCGAGGTTGGAACTGGCGATCTCTCGCATGACAATCAACGACGTTAACCCCTCGGCCATCGACGTTTTCTATAATATTAATAAATTTAAAAAAAACCCTTCATCATCAAAAGAACAATTACACCAATCAAATAATATGTACAAAGTATATTGACTGACTCGTACTGATATATATATTTGTATCTATATCAACTCGGTTTAAAATAGATCCAGCTGTTGTATTCGTCTCTGCCAATAACCTAACTATAGAACGGGAATTTACCTACTCATACTATGTACCAGTCTGTCAATTAGTACGTTAACAGTCTTTTTAGCTTCAACAGAAATTAATGACTTTGTCAACAAAACAATTAATATTAATGATCCGAGTGTTTGTTTGAAATTAGTTGTCTCATGAAATGACTTACATTCCAGATTCTTTTGAGTTTTTACGGTAAACTTCTAATTTTGAACGTAAATAGGACAAAACAATTTTGAGAGTACAATTAAGTCACCTTACCGCAATGAGATATCTTTAGATAAGTCATAGGAAACGGAAAATAAAAGAAGAGTTTCGAACTAAGTCGCTGAAATAACTGTACTAAGGATATCCGAAACAACTGCTCTATAGACAAACAAATGTAATTAAATATCTAGAACGGAACAAATACAAACGATGTTCTTTCCACAAATATTGTTTGTTGATGTACATTACTACAAAGTCAATTCTTACGATACTCTATACACTACTCTATATTTATCATTGTAAAATTTTTCTTATTGCTGTTCACCATTTTATATCTTTTTGTCTTAAATTGGATATATTTATATATACAGGCCTTTACATCTAAAAAGATGATTTATGTAGCATCTCGCGGTCTATCACGGCAGCTGCGCTCGTGGCTGTACAAGCCGATGCGAGACTGGATCTTACGTCCGCATTTGCAGCAGGAGAACTGAGCGCTGCTGGGGTTGGGTATGATTTATTTATTACTAGGTTTTAAGCTAATGCGTAGCTTTTATCGCGGGCTTTGAGCGCGGCGACCGAACCAAGAAATTCCGTAACGAATAAAACCTCACAATCGTTTAACGTCGTTTTAGTTCGGTAGACTTCGGCACGGTGTTTGTGTGCGTTCGGTTAGACGTATTGTACGACTCTACGAAACTCGCACGAATCGGACGAGCTGCTCCGAAATCGATGCTATGTAATAGCTATACCGCGGCAGTCCCCGAGTGCCACACGTATTTTTTCCTACAGCTTCGCTCATGTCAAATTTCCTCGGAAACAGTATTTTCTCTATCCCTATTTCGAATACACTCAATCCTTTATCAATCTATCAGCAATAAGCATAGTACAAAGTTTTTTGGATTTTTCCGTCCCGTCTATTTCTCGTGAAGAACAGACAGACAGAGTTACTTTCGCATTTATAATATTAGTAAGGATAAAGTAAAGAAGATAAAGCGTGAAGAGATAACAAGCAAACACACTTTCGCATTTTAATAAGAGTAAGGATATGTGTGCATAAAAAAATATTTATGCTACAATGCGAGATTTACGGAGCAAGATTTATGGACATATTTATAAATGTTGACATTTTGTTTACGGAACTCGTCACAAGAGCATAACTGACGTTGAAATGTCTCAGAAGTTTTTTAATCTGTTTTATAAATTTTAAATCTGACGCTGGAAACTTTGGTTTCTTCTGTTGGAAATTTTGTTTCGTGTTTCTTTATACATTTCCGTTATTTTTAAATGTTCCCGATAATATTCAAATTGTAAGATTTTAGACTTTCGCTTTCCGTTACACTAAATATTAGTCTTTATGGGTCTACACGCGTTAGTAGGAGTAGCAAATTACATAGCTACTTACTGCCCGAAGTTTCGACTAATATTAATTATTTAATATTCAAATTGACTTTTGAATTAGGTACGATTGTTTTTCATATTTCTTAAACGACAATGCCATTTAAAGATGTATCTTTAAAGAAAAACCACAAACCGTTTAAGACTTTTGCACCTTTGAAAAAACATCACTATTTCCATTTTCCTGGTATGATATTAAGAAATTCGCTAAAATAGTCTGTCCTCTAAAGGTACGAGTAACAACAAAATCTAGGAAAATGCTCGTCTAATAATATTTGTGAGAGAACAGAGTAGGTCACGAACTAACGGTTTTTTGTAACAATAGGGAAAAGAATTTGTTCACCTCCATATAGCCTTTTGGTTGGTTAATGACCTCAAGGTTAATGGGTTTTAGGAGACAATGAGAAAGGTGAAATGGTGAAATGTCAAAGCCAGCTGTCAAACTTACATGTTTTAGCTTCCGCCATTTTCTTCTTCTAGACGTTAAATTATGCCTTGTTTAGCCTTGGTTTTCTATTCTTCCATTCACATCTTTAAATTATGTTTTTCACGATGCTGCTTACATGAAAAAGATCATAATTTGTGTGAATACAAATAATGTTTTTGCGTTGATAAGCATGAGTATAATGTAAGTAAATTATACACACTAATAAACTCAAAGAAAATCACATATCACAGTCAAATCAGTTATATTGTGATTCAAAGGTCAATGTTCTATGATTACACCATCATACTTTTAATTTTATTCTGTCTTTTGATACATTTCCACTTAGATGAGTAAGCTGAATCTTTTCGGTTTTTTAAGGGTTAGTATTGGAAGAAGAACTTCTTCCAATTCGGACCAACCAGAATTTCGTTTGTTAATATTCTGGATGTGTGTACAAACACCTCAAGGTACGTATTCCAGTTTATAATAAAAATAGATTCTAAAAAATATGTATTTATCCGGATAAAAGTATGCATGCATGCGTAGGAATTTTACAAAAGCATTTGCATTTATGCATATGCATTTATCTATTGCATTAATTTTGTAAAGAATTTTGTTCGACTCTTTCGAAATACACCATCCACCTATGCTAAAACCATTATATGCTTGTATTCGTACCTATGCTAAAAACATCGCCGTTTTTAGGGTTCCGTAGCCAAAATGGCAAAAACGGAACCCTTATAGTTTCGTCATGTCCGTCTGTCCGTCTGTCCGTCTGTCCGTCTGTCCGTCTGTCCGTCTGTCACAGCCGATTTACTCGGAAACTATAAGTACTACAGTGATGAAATTTGATGGGAATATGTGTTGTATGAACCGCTACAAAAATATGACACTAAATAGTAAAAAAAAGAATTGGGGGTGGGGCCCCCCATACATGTAACTGAGGGATGAAATTTTTTTTTCGATGTACATACCCGTGTGGGGTATCAATGGAAAGGTCTTTTAAAATGATATAAAGTTTTCTAAAAAACATTTTTCTTAAAGTGAACGGTTTTTGAGATATCAGCTCTCAAAGTCGTAAAAAGTATGTCCCCCCCCCTCTATTTTTATAACTACGGGGTATAAAATTCTAAAAAAAATAGAGGTGATGCATGCTAATTAACTCTTTCAACGATTTTTGGTTTGATCAAAGTATCTCTTATAGTTTTTGAGATAGGTTGATTTTTATTATATTTGCTGCTACGGAACCCTTTGTGCGCGAGCCCGACTCGCACTTGGCCGGTTTTTTTTTATTTTATTCATGGTTTTCTTCTCAAATTTGTACCAACAGTTTGTAAAGCCAAAGTTTATTCTCAAGTTGTTAAGATTCTCCTCAGTAAACGAATTACTTGAGTACACACATTCTGATTGCCAAATCAATCTATCTTGGGTCAAAATAGCACGTGCATAATCTTGAAATATTCAAATTCAATTTAGATGCGACCTGTTTGCAAAAATTTCCCTCATCTCGACCCCTCATTCTCCAAATTGATTTGATATTCAAATAAGTTGAGAAAATTCCACCATTTCAAATTCCTTTGGTATAGAAAATGTAAGTAGTATTGGTCTATACAGACGTAATCGTAAAAGGTTATCCGAATTTGAACCTTATTGCGTTGACTTTACGTTAAAAGTTTTCGGCGTCTCTGTATTCTGTCTAAGAAGTTTGAATGTTTTGTACCAATGTATTTATGGGTTTGTTACTTCTGTACTTGTCTTGCTGAGAGCCTTTATTAAGTCGCCAACTTGATGAAGGGCCTAAATAAGCCTTTTAGAAACAAGTTTAAAGTCTGTTGCAACCGTTTTCTAAATCTATACAGAGCTTAATAGAAATGGAAATTTAATCCTGGCGCAGTTACACTTATAAAAGCATTCTAATCCAGAATACAAATTATAATAATTATAATGCCATACAGCTGCCACGATACCTTCTAAGTTCTGTCAACTTAATTTTTATTTTCAGTACTTAGTGTCGTATTTATACAGATTAGGCCACTTTTATTTTTCTTGACTTGAAGTAGCCTGGTCATTATCGCCGGACCCCCGCAAGTCCGGCGAATGGCTCTCACCCCTATTGTATATTATCATACCTTTAAGAACATCATAAAACTTCTGTACAAACATGTTTCATGTATGTCCATCAGGTGGAGTGAGGTCATCTTGTTAGCCTCAATATAAAAAAAAAAAAAAATGGGCTCATTACGTGTTAGTTATGCTGCTATAAACAAAACGATTATAATATTTCACCGTGTGTGAAGTCACTATGCCCAGTACAACCTAGAGGTACACATATTCATGAAAATGTTTACAAATTAACCGTCCCTATTGTATGAATTGTCTCATAGTTTCAAGCCATAAAGGAGACCTACATGTGTACAGGCGACAGCTCGTCTGATGTTGGATTCGGTATCGTCCTTATGCTGTGGGCATAAGCGTTAATATCAAACTGTCAGTGCTATGGCTAATTTGCTGTTGCCTGTACATACATGACTTCTGAAAATATTTCTATACAAGTACCCTTGTTGTCTGCCCATATAACGTTTACACAAAAGGTCTTAACTACATACACTTAAGGTCCACTGTGGCTTAGGGATGGCTTACCCAACTTTTCAGTAGTCATTAAAATTTAAGCGCTGCGTAAATAAAGTAGATATTATGCTTTCTAGGATGTAAAAATGCTATGAAATTGTGGATATCAAACTGTGTACTGTGACTCTTAACGACTCTAGGGTAGCAGTGTTCCTGATATTGGGTCATATTAGTGGGAGTCTGATCGTAAAATCTAACTTTGATATCATTTTTGAGAGCAATGTGTGTTCTAAAGGAAATAGCTTTTATGGATAGAACTCGTTTATGTTACAGATTTGTTATGTGTAACTATGTAAATAGTTAGAGGCCAATGTGTGATATTCATTGTTGTATAGTCTATCTTTCTTTTGACTTTGTATCTTTCTACTTGACAATATTATAACTACCAGAATAACACATAGGCAAAATATAACCATAGCAAACTCCAGCCGTACGGAGGCGCGGGCGGCCGGTAGTTGAAACTATGATATAATGGGGATCAAACAGATCAAACAGCGAATGTAGAAACGAAAAGGAAGGAGGAAGAAAGAAATGGAGACATAAAACACCTCCTATGAGAATGTCACCCACTGGCCAGACAAAGTGTCGGAATTTTGGGAACGACATATCCGAAACTATCCATGCACCTCAGACGTGGGTACATTATTGCACTAATGTACTTGATCTTTAGGGAGTAGGTGTATAAAGGGGTAAGGGTAACACAAAAGATGCCTTAGAGTCGAAGTGAACAGTTCATAGGGTGCTATGATAAGATAAGAAAAGATAATGGGGATAAAAACAGTAGCGAATTAATAAATGTAGTAGTTCATAGTAAAAGCTATGTAGGTAGGTACTTGCGACAGTTTTATCGCGTTAAGACCCATTCAATTAAAATCGTCAATAGATGTAAAAGATAATTGTTTATTTGACAGTCTTAACTAAATTTCAGCGTTCAATTAATAAGACCGCCATTATACTAGGTAAATGTCATTGTAGGCCAGCGATCTCCAATCAGTTGGTCAAACAGAATTGTAATTACCCGCGCAAACGGCAAGTGTCCCGTGATAATGCCGGCGGCCGATTAATCTGCCAATCATCTGATTCCCGTGGATTTCCATGTAATGTGCAAAGGCTTCACTATTATTAATGAGATTGTTGTAATTTTTATTTTACTAAGACGAAAATACACAAGAACCGGCCTAAGAGGAGGAGCTTATTATCGGAGGCCAAGTCATTTTGGGTCGCTACGCCAATCTAGTTAGTTAGTTATGTAAAAATGATTTATAAAATTTTAGCTTCATGCAGCTTTACATAATAACTAACTATTACTTACTAACTATCTATGGACATACTTTGGTCTGAAAATACATGATTTTTATTTTTATTTTTTTTTATTTTAATTTATAATTATATTTATATTTAGCAACTGACTTAGTGAATTCACTCAATTCACAAAAAAAAAGAATCCGTAACCTCAGCTATTATGTTGAAGGACCAAATATTTTTGTTATTTTTTTCACAGCAAAAGTTACAAATCATTTGCTTAGTTTGCAGTTTACAAATTAAGCTTAGTCTAACTTTAGACCACGTTTAGTAATAAGAGATAAGTAGCTACCCAGTTCGGTCGGACTTTTTCTCTCTACCTCCAGTATTACATGGCGCCACATGTTAAATTGTTTATGTTAAACATTTGCTCCCTCACGACCACAAGACGTGTATGTTGATATTCGCTCGGGGATATTTGGCAGACATGTTGTGTTGTGTAAAATATATTACCGAAGTGAAAAGATTTTTTTTTCGTATAATCAAAATGGAAGGGAGCCCTTTGTTTTTAACTTTTTGTTGTGATTTTTCCTGATATTGGGGAAAAAAACAAGTAAAAACATGTACCTACCTAATTAAAAACTCTTTCTTACTTTTCATTAATAAAGACAGAGACAAAGAGAGGGAGGGAGATACAGGAAACTCAAAACAAGGATAAGCAGCTGAAAAGTTTGTAAAAAAAAAAAATATCGTTTTTAGTATAATTGCTCTTACGACAACAGAAATACATCATTTGAGAACATTTAAACTGTCTATCGCTCTGTTGTGATACAGCTTAGTGACATTTTAAAGGATGTACCGGTCCCGTTTTTATTCTTAAGGTACGGAATCCTAAAAAACATAAACTTGGCTATATGATCTTCAATTCTTGACAGTGCTGTGCATCTACATTCCAGGTTAACGCAAGACAACAGTGATTGTGTCGCGGATGATAAGCGCGCCAATGCAGTGATTAAGTTCAAACGCTGAAGCCTCGTTTGCGTCCGCTCTGCTGGAGTTAATCGTGTTAGCCGAATAACGTGCTGGCTGGGAGGCGTAAGTTAGAAGATTGTTAGCTAAAACACTCGTACATATAACGGAATGTTAGATAAAAAAAAAAGGTGTCCGACTGATTTTGGCTATATTGGAGAAAAGCCAAAAGCGCATGCTATATTTTTAGTGCACAAGTGTTATTAGGCGCAGGTCAACTAGTTAAACGTGATGCAAATTATAACTCATTCTGGAGTGAGTATTTTCTTAAGAGAAATAAAACATTTGATTTAAAAATTGGTGAGCCAATACACCGACAAGGCAGTCAATTTAATTTAGTATACTAGAAGAATCAGAAGACCACTACATAGACTGAGAAAATGACGGAGTAAAAGTATGAGTACCTGTGAGTAAAGATGTAAGTATACACGTCATATCTATGTCAGCGACGACGAGCGTAACATCTCGAATCGTCGCGTCGGGTCTCTAAATAATATTAGAAAATTGTAACTGTCCGGGATATTTACCATGTTGTTTTGTTTTAATGAGCTCCCGATATTTCGGCACTGTTGGAAGCGCCATGATCACGGGTGAAATACGGACAGTTACAATTTTCTAATGTGTGTAACCATGACAGTTTAAAAATATGTTTAGAATAACAATACACGCGAGTTTAATCCGTAAAATTAGTTTTAGTCACATCAATGCCCATGCACATTTACGATGGCACAAACTGCATTACTTTTATTCCAACGATCTCCGCTGTTCACTCGTCTCTTGCACTGGCATCTGTTGCATACAATATTACCGGAGTACATGCACCCATTGTGTGCGCTGATGCAATGTAACATACCTCTATTTTACTCACAGTTAACGCGTTTAGCTAGCTCATCATCATCATTTCAGCTATGTTAAGCATTCTAGATTATTACATACCTACTCTTGCAGCTTGTACGCTGCGGCTATTTACTAAATAACGATTTTCTATTCAATTAAATTCTACCTATACACCGTGAAATTTTAGTGGTGGTTTTCCCGCAGCAAAATGATTCTATCTTAGTAGCACAATAGATTTGTGCAGTTATTTTTTATTAAAATCAATAAATTCCGGTTTTACGAAAGGTTTAACCGAAACTCGACAGCACGTTCGAACCGCTTTATTACTTAGGGTGTAGAGCTACTTTAGCTTTAAGCATCGTTTTTATACGGCAAGCAGTACCTAATTACGTAACATCTGAAAAACAACGGTAGCTTCTCTCGTTTTCGAGATAAAAAATTAATATTTAGAAAATTTCAAAAAAAAAAAAAAATTTTTACGGAATAATTTGCATGATTCGATAGTATTACAAAAGGCAAATCGTTCTGCCACTGGAAAACAACCACTAAAATTTCACGGTGTATATTCTCTGGTAAATTATTACCGATATTTTATGTGTTCTTTCATGTTTTTATATTTGAGTAGTCATGTTAAAAACATGTCTAAGGAGCGCAACGAAGTTCTTTTTTGGAGTTTCGTACCCAAAGGGAAATAACGACACTCAATTCGTTGATTCTCCTCTCATTGCGTACATATGTATTTTTAATGTGAATGGAACGCGTAGCTCTCTCTTCATTTATGTGTAACTCTTATTGTTTTAACTTAGATACTTAAATTGAACGATTGAACCTGGAATACTGATTTCACTGGTGGCGAACAAAACTCTATAATATACACCGTGAAATTTTAGTGGTTGTTTTCCCGTGGCAGAACGATTTGCCTTTAGTAATACTATCGAACCATGCAAATAATTCCCCGATTAAATTTTTTTTTTAAATTTTCAAAATAATACTTTTCCAACTCGAAAACGAGAGAAGCTATCGTTCTTTTCTTATAAAAGAACACATACGTCACATCTTATATGTGACGTAATCAGGTACGGTTTTCCGCATGAAATCGATTCTTAAAGCTGAAGAAGCTCGACACCCTAAGTCATAAAGCGGTTCGAACGTGCTTTCGAGTTTCAGTTAAACCTTTCGTAAAACCGGCATTTATTGATTTTAACAAAAAAGAACTGCACAAATCTATTGTACTACTAAGATCATTTTACTGCGGGAAAACAACCACTAAAATTTCACGGTGTATTTAGAGAGCAATGTACGCACGAAGAACAAGATCTAGTTCTTTGATGAGTTCCTACGTCTCTCTCCGCTCCCTCCCGTCTCTTGTTCCAAGATTTGTTCTAGACAGCTCCCGGAGGTTAGGGCTCGTGGCAGCGACGTCATGTTACCCCGCAAGGTAACATACTGTTGTATGTTGCGAACAATTATTTTCCGCTAGTCTCGAACAATGCCGGTATCTTGGCCTGATTCGAAGTGAATACGTCGATGTGCGTTAACGTTGAAAAGTTGTGTTAGAATAGACTTTGAGAACCAAGCTTTGAGAACATAAATGAGTTTATGTTCCTTATATAAGTATCTCCGTTCACGAATATTATGATGAATTGTCGAGAATAAGTAAACAAATACATGAGTGTGAAGAAATAAATAACACCTTGTAATTCCTGAAATTTAAAAAAAAAACTGAAATTAAACATGCGAATTCACAGAATATGTTATAGTCCAGTCATTATAGTAGGTTCACCTCGGAATTCGAGATACCCCCAGATGTAAGTCTGTAAATACTTGGATATTGACACCCTAAAAGTTGTCTCAAAACTTACAGACTTACAGCTGGGTATCTCGCATTCCGATATTCTTACCTAATTTAAGCTTAAATGACTGGACTATTAGTGAATTTTGTGCAATAAAAATTATGTTTTAATTCTAATTTTGTCTATTGTTTTAACTGTAATAACAAAACCGATTAATTGATACCGGAATGAAGCTGGCTTCTGTTGGCACCGATTATTTCTATGAATATCTATTCATAGCAATTGAACCTTCTTCTTCTTATCGTATGGTTGATAACAACCTGGTGTCTGAGTTTTTAAGCCGCCCGTAGGCCTCTGACATGGCTTCACACACCGTTGAAAAATCTCTCAGGTGTGCTGGTTTCCTCACGATGTTTTCCTTCACCGTTAAAGCGTCGAATGATGGCACATATGAATTTCAAATTTGAAAAACACATTGGTACCTGGCGGGGTTTGAACTGGCGACCTCTCGCATGGCAAGCAACGACCTTAACCACTCGGCCATCGACGCTTTTCCTTAACCACTCGGCCATCGACGCTTTTAGCAATAGCAATTGAACCGAACAGTTTTAGATTTCATTCGTCAAGCCCCACAACTTTTAATTGGGTGCTCCTAACAAATGTAATGTGGTCGATGGAGGACCGGTCTTGACAACGTGAAAGTTTACGGTTTACTATCGAGGTAAAGTTTGCTGAAAATATTAAACAAATATGTTGCCATGCGAGAGGTCACCAGTTCAAACCCCGCCACGTACCACTGTGTTTTTCAAATTTGAAATTCATACGTACTTATTTGATCGATTATTTGACAATTTACCGGTGAAGCAAAACATCGTGAGAAAACCTGTACACCTGTAAAGAAATTCTTAGGTTGTGTAGTCAACCAACCCGCACTTGGCCAGTGTGGTTGACTGAGGCTTGATCGCCCTAGTTAAGGGTAGACCCGTGCCCCAGCAGTAGGGTCGTGTATGGGCTGATGATGAAGATGATTAGTAGCAGGAATATTATAAAGAGAATGTATATAATTCTTAGTAAGCCCGGTGATTTTTATTCTGCCCCCAATACCATATTTTACTGACTTTTTGTTCAGTTTTCTTTTATTTTTTATATGATTCCTCACTTCTCACCCCATGCGGTCGACAGACACATTGTCTATGGAGCTGTCACCCTCACCCTGAAGGCCTGCTTAGGTGCCGTTTAATATTAGACCGGCAGAATACAGACAATTGAATACTTTGAAACTTTTTCAACGCTAAATTTAAAAAACTAAACGCATCAATAAAACAATAAATAGAACTGTAAAAAATGTCTTTTTTGTTACGGTTTGGAAGACATCCCTAGTCCCTAGTTCAAAAGAACTGTAATCAAATAAAATCGATTCATTCGAGACGCGTAATTTGCCAATCTTTGTTCGGATAGAATACACGAATTACTATAGACATCTGGAAATAATAATTCCATGTAAACCCGTTTCGATTCAATAACTCAGCCGAGCGTAATCGAAAAGTATCAGACGTTGAGTGACATTTAATTTGCTATGCATTCTCGTAAATATTGGATTAACTTCCATACAGATCGCGGCTCCGAAATATCAAGAACGCTGGCTATACTTTTGGGAAATCATAATGTTATAGTCATACATTTGTTGGGTTTATTACAAAGGGTTTTAACGTTTAATCACGGCTATTGTGCCCTTTCGACAGCCGACAGGTCAACTTGGGTCAACTTTGACGAATTTAAAATGTTCTCGATGTTATTGTTCATTTAAGGAAATGTTGAATTTATGTTATTTTTATTAGTCTTCATATAGAGAAGAATACATTTTTTAGCAGACACAATTTAATTTTACAAAGGTCTTAAACTAAAATTATGTGTTAAAAAGGCCCAAAATCAGCACGGTGTCCATGAGGAAAACCAATACACTGATTTTCAGTGATTGATTTAGATATATTGGTTACTCTTATTAAAATTAATTGTCATATGGAGTCCGCGTTACGTATTTTACATTATAAACCGCTTTTGTAACCGTCTGAACGGTTCACTTCGACTCATAGGGATCTTTTATGTAACCTCTTCCTCTATGCACTAACTCTATTTTGCATCTGAATGCAAAAGAGTTATTATCGTAATTCCCAGGATCGTGGATAAAGGTAAGCTTACCAAGAATATCCACTCGAATACTCAAGAGAAAAAGGTTGATCTCCAATATGTGGCTACTTACAACTTCATCACTGAAAGTGTTACCATTTGCGCGCGTAAACGGTGTGAGTTAAAGGCCAATTTGTCGTCTCCCACATGGCTTGATCGATGAGTGTGGCTCAAAAGCGTTCGCATGTTCCGATGTATCGATATGCAAAGTCGGACGAGTTCTCGATCCTGCATCAACATTATTCCATCAACGGCCATGTTCTAAAGCTTAGTGGAAAGGTCCGTTGAAAATTTTTATGAATATTGGGAAAGTCAAGGCAAAGTGGCTTATCGTTAAAAATTATCTTTAGAAAACTGAAACTGTTCGGGATATTTACTATGTTGTTGCGTTTTAATGAGCTCCCGACAAAATAACATAGCAAATTTCCCGGATAGTTTCAGTTTTCTAATGAGTTTCTAAAAATCAGTTAAAAATTATAAAATTATCTTTGTGCAAAATTTACCTATTGGAATGAAAAAAATATAACATACTAGATTTTCGGATACAACCCTGGCCGCATGGTGCCGTTTATTGGGTAACATAATACTTCTATACATATATGGTGCAGCGTTTTGTAATTGACTGAAACCTATGATAATAAAACTTCTCAGGCTCTGCACTAACTGTGTAGAAAATTTCATTTAAATCGGATAAGTAGTTCAAACTCAAATTGGCCATCTCTTGCTACAGTTAGACAAACATGGAGTGAATCGTGGGAGGTCTTTGCCCAGCAGTGAGATTCATGATCAGCCCTACCCTAATATAGGGCGATAAGGCCTTAGTCGACCACGCTGGCCAAGTGCGGGTTGGTCGACTACACAACAACTTTACAATTTCTTCGTAGGTGTGCAGGTTTCCCCACGATGTTTTCCTTCACCGCTAAAGCGTCGAATGATGGTACATATGAATTTCAAAGGAGAACCACCATTTTGGGCCCAACGTTACAGAATTAAATTATATGTCGGAATAATTACGACGCCAGCGCCACCTGAAGGCAGTGAGTGGAAGCTACGGCACGCAAGCGCCACCCGGCGGCGCTAGACGGAGTCTACGATAGGGCGGGCGGTAGTGCGCAGCGGCTCAGTTATCTCCGGACGACCGCACGGTGCAAATCGTAGAAACTGTCGCGTATCGTTATACTTCCATTCAGTGTAATTAGTGTCGGGTGTGATTGTGTTCATTGTTCTGTAAATCGATCTAATGGAAATAGTGACCAAGAATAAATCTAGTGCTTTGATATCACGCTACTTTTATTTGCACGATACCTACATTCGCCCACACTATGTCGTTAAATACTTCTGATCCGACATCAGAAGTGGGATCGAATCGTGCAAATGATAGTCGCGGCGATGAAAGTCAGTGGCGGGTACTTTTAGAATTGCAAAATCAACAAATGCGCGAACTGATTCATGCATTGAAGACTCCAAATGTGAACAAATAGTGTAGTGCTGCCTGATTTCAACCCCGATAAGCAAGATTCTAATGCGAAATCATGGTGCGCGACCACGGATTTGTGTTTTGCCGATAATTCACTAAGCGGCGGTGAACTTCTTGTTGTGATCAGCAAAGCATTGAAGGGGGCAGCGTCAACATGGCTATCGCAGATTGTATACCAAGGTATGACATGGGGGGAGTTCAAGGTTCTTTTCACGGCCAGATTTGTTACTACAGAGACTTTGGCGGGTACTTTCATAAATCTTAACGGCAGTAAGCCCAACGAAAAAGAGGCCCTTTCCGCCTATGCGAGTCGGTTGATGGGATCGCTTACTAATAGATGGAAGGATGCAGATAAGGAGCAGATTGCAGTAGCAGCTGTATTAGCGCATATTTCGCAGTTCGACTCGCGATTACAACGCTTAGCGTTTACTACTGACATTTCTTCAAGAGATAAATTGCAGAAAGAGCTATACGCTTTCTCATATCTGAAGCGCCAGATCCATACTCCTGGTCAATCGTCTAGTGAGCCCGATGTGAAGCGAGCTAAGATGACCTCGCTAAAATGCTATAGTTGCGGAAAAATGGGTCACAGACGTTCCGAATGTAGGAGCAAGCCTGTGGATGTGAGAGGAAGACCTGCGACGCATGCATCATCGAGTCAAGCAACCCAGCAGTCAGCAGCGAAGCCTTTCGTGTGCTTCAAATGTGGGAAGCCAGGACACATCGCGAGCCGGTACACCAGCGGCGGCGGCGGCGGCGGTGCATCCCGGAACGAGTGACGAGTGGATGTTGCTTTGTAAGCAAACTACATGATCATGTGAGTCTTTTTCATACTGTTGCGATTTTATTTGAAAGTCAGTATAGTCTGTTTCAATGCAAACATTTTCATAATAGTTTCGTTTAAAGTAATGTTTTTTTTTTTTTTTGTAAATTAAAAGTAGCCACATGAAAAGTGTGAAAGATTATGTGAAATGCCTAGCTACCTATTTTGTACCTGATGTCACTAAGTGCAAAAGTTATTAGACCTCAAGAAAAAATTGTTTGTGTGTCTACTGGCAGCCTAGAAAAACAGGAAGTGTGAATCTGGATGTGTGTGCGTGTGTGCATGTGTGCTAGATAAAATTAGTTAAAAAAAAACTCATTCAATTAAAGGTTTGGCTGTATGATTTTTATTAATCAAAGCCTTTAAACCGTTATTTCCTACTAGAAAAAAGAATAAAAAAAATATTTTCCCGTCAATGTCAGTGCAATTAAAAGCACAGGGAATAATTTTAGTTTCTCGAAGACGTAGATTGATTGTTGATTTTACTTTAATTAAGATAGGTAATTGAACGGTGATTCTCAACACTTTACCAGTCAGTTGTCTACTGTAAGAAATCTTTGTTTCAGATGCCATGCCTTGTACCCCAGGCATCTGTGAACACAGTTGGGAATTGAGATTGAGCTGCAGTACAACAGGCGGCTACGGAGCAACAAATTCCTTATACCAGGAATGCAAGAAAGATGCTGAGAGGATATCTTATATCAGGTGCATTGTTGTTATGTTTAGACTTTAGGCATCCTTTAAGGTTGATTTACCTAGGAATTGTGATTATTTACTGCATCACAGTGTGTGATGCTCACTGAACACAATGTTTGTCCTTGAAGTTGAGGAAAGGAATCAGACCAAGTTGGACCCTAAGTATAGAGGCCCTTTTAAAGTAATTGAGTGTTTGGTTTTCCCCATCCAAATGTGGATAGATAATTTTTGAAATCTTTGAATTCAAGTTTCTACTTGAACGATAGGTTCCCAAATAGTTGAATAATGCTAATGATAATTATTGAGTTGACGACAATGATGATTGTTGGTTTATTTAATGACACATGTTGATGTTATGGGTCACCTATGGACTGAGTTACTTTTAGTTGAAATGGCCGATGGACTGAGCCATGAGTATCCGATGGACTGGATACTAGGTGTGTTCGATGGACTGAACACTGTGAGAACCGACGGACTGGTTCTAGGCTGACGGACTGGCCAGAGAGTGTGTGTGTCTGGACTTGTGTTATTAATTAATTGGATCTGCTGAGTGATGCCTTAGCTGCAGATTTTAGTTTGGGAACTTGTCGGTCAAACGTTCAAATGTTAAGTAAAGTAAAATTTTGTAAGCAGAAGCTATTTGTTAACTTTACGGTTTACTCTTTTGGTTTCATTTTTATCGTGAGTTATTGGATAGTGATAGTTTAAGAGGATTTCCAGAAGGTCATGTACCAGTCGAAGTTGAAGTAAAGATACATCGTGAGCCTTAAGTTGATGAGTAATGTGTAAACAATAAATTAGTGATGTTATGAGAGCTCGAGTGTAAACTCTAACGGCCGTAGTAAAGTCGACTGTGCCAGTAGCTATTTCGTAGTCGTAGCCCGCTAGAATCGGTGTCTTTTGGGGAAACTCAAGTAGTCCGTGGGTGCGCGATGTGCGTTTGGCTCTGGTGGAGGTCGTGGTCTAACGAGACCGTAGTGTGTAGTCAGTGGGTGATGCACACGTGCGTGGATGTTGAAGCGCGTATGAGAGACTTTGGCTATGGTGCCGTGGCGTTGGAGTGGTCAATCGAGATTTGTGAGGCTACACAGTTGATTAATAGCGAGAATTAATTTGTACAGCGAATGGTACGTGACTCTGGCTACTCGTAAATGTTTTGATTTCTTTTGTTACAATTGAAATTAATTTTGTTTGATGTGAAATCTAATCTAGTGTGTTCAAACCATGTAAAGATTTCATGAAAATGAAAGTAAATAATTTTAAAAACTTCCCTTATTTTAAAGTCATTAAATTCAAAGCGTACATACAAGTACGCCCATGACAGGATTAGACGTATGCCAGAGGGTCAAGTACCAATTGAAGTTGCTGAAGATGAGTCTGAGTCGGAGTAGATTGTTTACTCTTTTTTGTTTTAAGCAAGGTTGCACTCTAGTCCTAGACCGGGTCAAAGTTGACCGTATGTGTTGACCGCACCAGGCGTGTCGCTGTAGCCGTAGTTCAGTTGAAATCGGTATGTAAGCTTAGTGATGTTTAGGGATCGTAAGAATTAGTTCTTGCGATTCTCATAGTCTCTTTGTAGTGCACCGTGAGCACGCGGTAATGCAGCGAACACTGGCGGGGGTCGGGTCTTATGGAATATTAAGACCGTAGAGTCGGAGATGACTCGGCGATCCTGGTAGATGGAGTCGCATAAGGATGGTTTCCTGGGCTTGTAGAGCCGTATTGGTCTGGATGGATTGAGCCTGTGCTTAGATGGAGATTTAAAAGTGTGTTATGATATGCGTGCAATTGTTACTTGATTCTGTCTGGACCATCTAAAATCACTGAATTGTTTGGATTAAATTTCATAGTGTTAGTAAATACAGTTTGATTGTAAAAAAAAAGTGTGTAAATTATGTTCTAGTACTTAGTACTGATGACTGTCTAGAAAATCTAGAAACTGAATGTTTTTGTGTTAGGTCAGGATAGACCGAACGGTAAATACTGTGCTTGGTTTTCTATTGTTTCAGACTAACACACGAGGACGTGTGCAAGCAGGATGGCCGTGTCGGAATAATTACGACGCCAGCGCCACCTGAAGGCAGTGAGTGGAAGCTACGGCACGCAAGCGCCACCCGGCGGCGCTAGACGGAGTCTACGATAGGGCGGGCGGTAGTGCGCAGCGGCTCAGTTATCTCCGGACGACCGCACGGTGCAAATCGTAGAAACTGTCGCGTATCGTTATACTTCCATTCAGTGTAATTAGTGTCGGGTGTGATTGTGTTCATTGTTCTGTAAATCGATCTAATGGAAATAGTGACCAAGAATAAATCTAGTGCTTTGATATCACGCTACTTTTATTTGCACGATACCTACATTCGCCCACACTATGTCGTTAAATACTTCTGATCCGACATATATATCAAAAAATCGGTCTATTTTTGTAAGTTAACTTATAGAAATCTTAGCCAAAACAGCAATGGCCAACAGGGAAAAAAGCAGATTTTTTTTATTTTCCTTATGTTACTGGTTTTGTAAACGTACATTTATATTATTTATTAATAACGTAGCTATCTTCGCAAACGTGATACAGAAATCTATCCGTAGAGTATAGTAAACAGAATCTACTTATGACATTGATCAATTTGATTGATGTCGATTAATAAATTAAAATGTTTTATTATTTATCATATTTATTTAGATCGTATCCGAAATACTATCATTCGGAGACGTACCGGAGTCACGGACATTACATCGATTGTGACGAAGTTGAAGTGGAGACGGGCCGGACATATGTGCAGAAGAGAGGATGGCAGATAGGCACGCAGAATTGCCGAATGGAGACCTAGACTCGGACGGAGAAACGTTGGGAAACCACCTATGCGCTGGGCCGACGATATCACAAAAATATTGGGCAAGACCTGGATGCGAGCAGCAAAAGACCGGGTCAAATGGAAAGCACATGAAGAGGCCTATACCCAACAATGGGTGATACAGGGCTGAAGAAGAAGAAGAAGACGCACAGTTTTTAGATGCTATTTTTTTTAGATGTATTATGATGATAAGGATGAATAAAATAATTTATTATTATTTTGTGATGACCTGCTTTTATTACATTTATTTTTTTATACTGAACTGCTCTGTCCAGCCTTAAGCAAATATGCATTTAGAGTTACCTAGTTCATTATTCACTTTAATGAAATATCTAATAAATTGGTTTTATAGTTGACTGGCTCGATGGAGCAGTTGCTAGTGAATTCTGGCTTCTAAACCAAGGGTCATGGGTTCGAATCCCACCCAGGATAAATGAGGAGGAGACTGACACCCAGGAGAATGTCTAAGACATAAGACTTTGACTTCATAAGTCGAATGATTGCAATATCCATAGATTTATTCTTATTACCTACTATGTAGCGTGCTTGCGTGTGTGCGCGGTGCACTGTGGCGCAGGGTTGACCGGGCATTGCGCCGTCAACGACGCTTGGGAATATATGTTGTTAATATTCTGTTATTAATATTCAGAATTACCCAACAACTTAACAAATCACAAAATCATATTTCACGGACACATGCAAGGTTCCCTGACCAATATAGATGACATATAGCCTTTGTCTTGATACCATTTTACCACTTTATCTGTACTGTTGGATAGCTTGTATATGTCACCGTAAAATTGCAAATAAGGATAGATTGCAATCTATCTCGCGAGATTGTGAACTGTCGAATAATTGTGAACTATAGTTCACGGTTGACTTTAAGGCCGACCAATCAGGGACAGCCTTCGGACGGCTGTCCTAAGGCTGTCCCTGATTGGTCGGCTATAGGCTATGCCTATAACTGACCAATCAGGCATTGACATCATTGACAAGTGACATATTTAAGATCGCAATTTATCAGTTTCACTTCGATAGATTGCAATCAGATGAATAATCACAAGATAAATTGTAAGCATCATGTTATGGTTCACAATTTTTCGACAGTTCACAATCTCGCGAGATAGATTGCAATCTATCCTGATTTGCAATTTTACGGTGACATATACAATCTGTAATGCAAAACTTAAAAAAGAAACACCCTACAAGCTTTCTTTCATAATAGAAAAAAAAACAGATAACCTCAAAAATATTCACTGTATTTTTAGTGATTTGGCCATTGCGGATCAACATGAAAATTCGTCTCATGGAAACCTTTTATATGCTTTGTCTGATGGCCAACTTTCAGCTTTGTAACGTTGGGCCCAAGTTTGTATGGAATCGGGTGTTCTCCTTTGATAAACATATTAGTACCTAGCGGGGTTTGAACTGACTAACCACTCGGCCATCGACGCTTTTTATATTGAGTGAGATATCAGGGGCTAGATTAAAAACAAAGTAATAATAACATTCGCATTTATAATATTAGTAAGGATACAAAATGTGCATAAGTTATATCTATCTAATTGTCTGTATAAAACATTTAGTATGCGATGCGAAGAAATTCTATTTAAGTAGGACATTTCGCTCCTAGAATAGAAATTATGTTCGAGTAAATCAGGCGTGATAACTGTCTTCTAGACTCGTGCATTGGCTGAATGCTAATAGGATTCTTTTTAGTATCTTCATAGGAATACTATTGGTATTTACGAGCAATTCCTCTTATATTGGGTATAATTTACACATTTAGTAAAAAATAATATTTTTTTGGGATTTTTGGCTTCAATACATAGTATAAAACAAAGTCGCTTTCGCTGTATGTCCGTATGTATGCTTAGATCTTTAAAACTACGCAACGGATTTTGCTGCGGTTTTTTTAATAGATAGAGTGATTCTTAAGGAAGGTTTTGATGTATGTATTTTAAAATTTACCCGAAGCGAAGCGAGGGCGGGTCATTAAAATATAAAATAATAACCCAAGATACTCGCAACATAATAATTTAATAAAAACATACTTATTACTAATTTTCACATACTTATTCTTTGATTATTTTTATCTGTATCTACCAAAGAACGCAGTTACTTTTGACAGAAGTATCCTACTTACTAGTATGTTTATTTGGGTACTATACTCATGACACTCTTGTTTGTGTATGTGAATCTTAAGATTTTAAACTTTTGCGTTCCATTACACTAAATGTTAGTCTTTATGGGTCGGAACGTCGGGCAATAATTATATCTATTTGCTACTCCTAATATCGCGTGTAGACCCATAAAGACTAACATTTATTGTAAATCTTAACTGAAGGAAATATTTTCCCTAAGCTTTTCGAAAAAAAACATGCCATCAGGCTATTTATTTATTTACCACTGGCTAGGGGAGGTAAATGACAAAGTCATGTTCCGTTGCTACGTACATTTGTCCGCAGTCCATGATTCATTCGTATCACTCCCGTTTCACTATCAGAACTAGATTGATGGTCTGTCGAGTAGAAACTCTAGTAAAATAACATTGCATTTTTAATGCGTTAGTTCGTGTCAAAATTTGAAATGCAGTTTGGACCTTGAGCCTTGCCTTGAATGTTGTTATTTTGGAACGTTTATTAATGTAATGTTTACAGTTGTAATGCAGAACACAGTTTTTACATAATTTATAAAACGTCAATAAGTTTGAGTAGATTAGATTACATATTTTGCACGATTAAGTGTAAAAAAGTCAGTCACAGCCAAGATCAGTGACGTTTTTTTGTTTGGTTAAATAATTACACGATTACGAATAAATAATCATTCAAACTATAGTTTGAACGGTTATTTAGTAGTAGTCTCCAAGTTGGTTAAATTAATTTAATTTAATTTACGTAGTATTAAATCAAATATCTTTTCAAACAAGTAAATCCGATAAGTAGAATACAGTTGAAGTTCTATGGTAAGGCCTGATATCAGACTAATATACAATTTTAAACTGTCATGGTTACACACATTAGAAAACTCATTAAAACAAAACAACATGGTAAATATCCCGGACACTTTTAGTTTTCTGATATCAGACTGTATGTATGCACCATTCGTATGTTATTATATTAATAAATGAGCATAAATGGCAGTGTGCAAGACTAATGATACCATCGAGCAACTCGGACATACGCGCCTTGTAATCTTAGTCATCAGTCAATTTGTAGCCTTCACACAGAATTAGGACTATTCATCCAAACATCGTATAACAATAATTTGTCCGGTTCGTTCCGTTTAGAGTACAGCTGAAATGTATGCGTTGCAGCGGTGGGTAAATATTTAGAATACGAATATTTGAAAATACAATATATTTAGTGATACATGACCAATTAAAATCCAATCCAATTAAAAAGCGTCGATGGCCGAGCGGTTAAGGTCGTTGCTTGCCATGCGAGAGGTCGCCAGTTCAAACCCCGCCAGGTACCAATGTGTTTTTCAAATTTGAAATATTCGATTCATATGTACCATCATTCGACGCTTTAACGGAGAAGGAAAACATCGTGAGGAAACCTGCACACCTACGAAGAAATTCTTAGGTTGTGTAGTCAACCAATCCGCACTTGGCCAGCGTGGTTGACTAAGGCCTTATCGCCCTAGTTTAGGGTAGGCCCGTGCCTCAGCAGTGGGGACGTATATGGGCTGATGATGATGATGATGACCAATTAAAATTCACCAAACCTGTAGAAATCATCCATTAAAAATGACAAAAAATCTACATCGACATATTGTGTTGTGTTATATCGAATCCAGAATTCTAAAGCGGAGTTTGAAAAGATTTATAAATCTGAAATGTCCACTTATTCGATTTATTGGTTACTAACATTTTCGGATATCGTCAAAATGATTTCGAATCGTGATCGGTTTTCCTGTATACTTTCCGAACAAGCTGAAATATAATAAAATCGCCTTCAAATCGGATGAGCGTAGCTCAGCAATTTTCCTCTTTTATGGCTGGAGATATTTTCATAGTAGGAAAAGCATGAAAGTGCTCACACGACGCCCGGACTATAAAATAACAAGTCGTCTCTAGGGTCGTTGCGTTCGTAAGTTTCAATTAAAATCATTGGCCCTCTTTGGGTATTAAAAGAAGGATCGTCGATTGGTAAATTATGTTGATAAGTCATTCTGTATTTTAAAGCGCTACTTTAAGCGACGTCCTTTGGTAGCGTTTTTCTTTAGGAACACTCTCTTTCTTTTGTCTAACTTTTACCTTTGTATATAAAAAAAAACTATTACGTGTTCATCGTAGACTATATTATTATTCTTATTCTTGTACTTGTGTCAGCCCTAATGAACTTACGACGAACACTTTTTACTGGATGTAATCGCGACCTACTACCCTACGGCTTACTACGCAGCACCCATAAACATTACACTTCCAAATCTGATTTGGCGTACGAATTGTCCAATTAAAATCGGGCACGAAACGACCCCGATTGGATAGTTGTGATCCCAGAGATAGTTATAAAAATCTGTTTTAGGTTTGGTTTCCGATGTTAAAATTAAGTTTTAATTAGGAAAATGAGGTCTGACCGGGAACTTAAAACTTTTATTAACGACTAATAACGTAATTATAAACTTTGAAACAATTATTCTATTCTATTCTAATTAAACAATTTTAAACCTACTATAAAAGCTTTTCGCGAGATTTTAGTTCCCGAATTTACGTAGTTTGAATACAAACTTGCTACCAAAACCTTTTTATTATATTTTACTTGTACATTTATTATTCTTTCGATTTTTAATTCGGGTTTTCCTAGCAAGCTTTCTCATTGGATACTCATATTGTAGGAAGCTTTAAAAATAATAAGTCTGACATCTTATATGTGCCATCACTGATAATGACTTCAAAATGCATTCATTGTCATTCACTGAACTTACTCAATAAATTGAGGATATAAGTTACAAAATTAAGTAACAAAATTGAGTTGTAAGATATCACCCAAACGTACTTACAAAGCCTCGTTACTTTACTTACAATGCAAGTTCAATAAAAGCTAGTAGAACTACAAATAGTCACTTTGTAGTACATTCAGAACCGAGGTAGTATACACCGTGAAATTTTAGTGGTTGTTTTCCTGTGGCAGAACGATTTGCCTTTAGTAATACTATCAAATTATGCAAATTATTCATCGGAAAAAAAAATTTTTTTTTCGTTTTTTCAGAATAATAATTTTCCAACTCGAAAACGAGAGAAGCTATCGTTGTTTTTGAAGATGTGACGTATTCAGGTACTGCTTGCCGCATGAGATCGATGCTTAAAGCTAAAGAAGCTCTACACCCTAAGTCATAAAGCGGTTCGAACGTGCTTTCGAGCTACGGTTAAACCTTTCGTAAAACGGGCATTTATTGATTTTTCCAAAAAAGAACTGCACACATCTTTTGTACTACTAAGATAGAATCATTTTCCTGCGGGAAAACAACCACTAAAATTTCACGGTGTATACTACTTAGTTATACAGTGTCGTAGCTAGGCAGAAAACGAATCGTTATGGCTGATGTCTGTCACAGCCTCTCGTGCGGGAACGGATTGAAAAGCTGTAATACAAGCAAACCGCGCCACCGGAAATGACGAGTAAAGCTAGTATGTGCGGCCGCGTATTGGCTGGTTTCAATGAAGCGGAAGTCTTTTTGTTTTTCTTTTACTCTATGGCAAAGCCAGAATGAAATGTAGTAATACAGTCTCTTTAAGTACTCTCGTATGAATTAACGTAATGCTTTGTTTTAATTAGGTGTTGATAAGCAAATTGTCAATTGACTTGTAATTACGCTCAGATAAGTAAAACATATTTTGAAAAGTAATTTTCTGGAAACAAAAATTACTTAACAGATGAAACTCGCGTATGACATGATTCAAAACATAATTATTAAGAGAGTTCGCTCGGTTGGAGCTTTTACAGGACTTTTGATGGAATGGTATTTTAAAGCTAGATAAAACGTTAAATTAGTATTATTTCAAGTGTATATATGTACAACATGTACATGATTGAATACAAAAATAATTAATATCCTGTATGATGGGGATACCAGGATAAATAAAACTAAGCCGGGTATTCGCATTATCGTTCCGATTCCACAGTCGTCCCATCCTTCTACTACGCAAATATCAGTGTTTACATTTTTATTTACACACAAATCCATCTAGTTGCAAGTGCATCCATCTATCAATATTAAATCTGCATTTGCACATCTGCTAATGCACTCTCACGGCAAGTTATTTCCGGAACCACCTTTATCAGCTTGGGAAGGAACACTTTAAGGAAATAAGCATGCCGACGTGGTAAAGACACCTACATACTATCTTGATTTAAGAGTTTAAGAAAATAACAGATATTTCCCAGCAAAGTGTTTTGAGGAAATCGTCATTTTAAGACTGATGTTGGCTTCAGTTACACTTAAATAATTGTGGGGCAAGATATTAGCTCGACATATTTTCCAAATTCAATAGAAAAACTTTGTTGAAAAGGCCTTTTGATTTTGAACGGTATGTAAATGGGCCTTTCAAGCCTTTTCCAGCAATTAGATAGTTGAGAGTAGACTGCACTATATTGCTTTTTATATAAATAAAAATAACAATTTCAATCGTAATAATTTTTTTTCGCAAAACTCTTACGTAATGTACCTGCTGTTATAGAATTTATTTCTTGGTAGCCCAATTAGAGTACAGTATCCTATTGTTCTGAAAATAATGTTGTATATTCGAGCGGAAAAGTTGCATGCAAACACGGTTTTTTCCGCGATAAATAAAAAAAGCTTTTTATTCCGTGAATCTGACGGGGAAAAAATAAATACGTGCAATAAACTGTAGGTTGGCGTGACGAAGAACCATTGGTTTCGATACACAAATCGAATTGGCCTATTTTAAGTTGAACTTCTTTTTGGCAGAGCTAGAAATTAAGCTTTCGCTCTATGTTATTTGTAGAATACGTAATAGTTTTTAATTCAGTTTCTTCATTTGGTTGTGTGTTGCACTGTACAGTGTACAAGTACAGTAAAGTGATAACGTCTGGTACCCACGTATCTTTTACAACTAACAAAATCAAATTCACATATCGTTCTGATCTGTAAAAGAAACTTTGTGTGAAAGTACCACACTTTTGGTTTGATGTACAAAGTTTACTTAACCATGTGTGTGAATCTATGATCTAAATCGTAATCCTACCCCCTGTGGTAAAAACGTGTACTTTTAGGTAATTTGGTAATGATTGCAATACACGATTTACCAATGTCTCAACAAGAATCATCGATCACTTAGATCAGTAGTAAATGTGGCCTACTAATCAAATAATTATATATAACTTGCTTTCCGCCCGCGACTTCGTCCGCGTTTCGAGACGTTTAACGGGTAAAACATTATTTCTTTATAGCGCAGTCGGTTAAAAAGTAGTCTATAACCTTTTCTAGGCTCTAGACTTTGTACCAAATTTCATTTAAATCGGTCCAGTACTCTATGCGTGAAAGCGTAACAGACAGACAGAGTTACTTTCGCATTTATAATATTAGTAAGGATTCTGGAGTTGCTTCGCATCAAGGTTTTATTGAGTTGCAATATTGTCTTCCAGAAAAACACAGACCCAATACACTCTAAGCCAAACCAAGTTAAATTTATAGAATCTTGAGGACAAATCCTGATTTAATTAAAAAGCTACCTCAATTTAGAAAAGTTTCCGGCAAACAATGTAATTCTTCGGTGGCTCCAAAGTTCCAAATGGGATATTTACGACGTTTTGATGGAATCGCTAAATTCGTTTCTCGTTTGCATTTCCATTTTATTGAAATCAGGGATTTTTGTTTTCCGTGCATTATGCATTTGATGCTGGCTTGATGTTGGATTGCAGGGTGATTCGGTAAATCTAAAAGTTATTTTAAAAATAAATTTTGATATTAAATAGCGGTCTTTATGGGTCGATAGGGTTACACAAATCATACTTCGAGAGCGCCCATGATTGATATAACCTAGTCGAAACGCACTAAGCGCAAGTGCACTCTCTATTCCCTTACTCTCATAACTCGGTGAGACGGCAATCCGACATGACCGATGAGAGATCGGGCGCAGGACCACCGGCTTAACGTGCTTTCCGAGGCACGGGCGTTCACGCAAGTGCAGTGGTGATCATAAGTATTTTTTTAAGGATAACGTATAGTGATCAATTAAGAAAAAAGCGTGAGGGTCCGTGAGCATTCACTAAGCTTTAAGGCGCTTCGGAGAACTATGTTAAAATGCATTATTTGATAATGTATTTGTGGTTTCTCTGGAAGTGCGCTATTAGACATAATATTGCCTTACTAAAAAAAGAATATTTACCTAACTAAAAGTTTTTAATTTTAGACCAACGAGGCAGTTAATGTAGTATGTTAAAGGCTGAGTATATGTAGTACATAACTCTACTTTGCTTATTCTTAATTACCTTAAAACAGTATACCAACTATAAATAAAGCATAATAAGACATACATTCCTGTTTCCAGGTCTGGGGGCTTTAGTAAATCCCTTCAAAGGGCCGAAATAAGTGCCGCCCGAGCTACTTAAGTTATTAAAAGGAACTTAGCTGACTTGTGTAGTGTAAATGGGCCTTCAGTATTCTCTGTATAGGGTTGTCTGTTTGATATTGAATACAAACTTTAAATGGCCGACTTAAAATCGGTCAAGTGAACTCGTTTTTTTATCTGGTAAATAAATTGTTTAAACACTTAATTACGTATAAACTAGAATTAGAAAAGAAAAAGTTAGAGCCTGTAGTTTTGACGGGATTAATAGATAATAACATAATAGTTATTATATAATTACGACCATGATCATGAAATCTCCTAAGTGCAAGCAAAAGTTATGGTAACAATTCAATTCAAAATAAGACAGAGTCGACACACAAATATTATTCCTTAGTGTAAATCGAACATGACTCTTGGTGCACGTGATTGGGGCACTAACAATTGCACCATTGAACCAGCAAAGGATGTTTTTTTTTCTCTGATACCATTGTTTCCTAAATGTGCGAATGTGTGAATGTTTGTGCCGTTGATTAGGGCCATAGAACAGTGGTTGGTGAACCTGGCTGGCGGATCCAAGAGTCGTGGGTTCGATTCCCACTAAAAAGCTGTGTGATGAAAATCGGTGTTTTTCCCGTGTCTGGGTGTGATTATGTATTTTTGTATGTATTTGAAAATATATATGTATATCAGTCTCTGACGCCCATAGTACAAAGTCTGCTTAGTTTGGGGTCAGGTGACCGTGTGTGGAAATGTCCCAGATATTTACTGTCGATTTTAATATCCGCTACACGAGTGCTTAAAATGTTTACCGCGGGATCAGATCGATGTATATGATGTTGGGAAATATTTATTGATTTATCTTGTGAACAGTGCAGGTACCGTTCTGTAAATGTTACCTGTAGTGTATATTTCTTATTGCCTTCTCGTCAGCCCTAACTCGCTCCAGTTTCTCGCGGGCCCGCTCCAAAGGAAATGGAGGCGATTTTGCGCCATTCACGACACACGCCATTCACCGATGTCTTGAGGACGTCACGATAAACTACCGGTAATATTTTTGAAGCGATGTTCACGCAGAATGCTGGAACTAGGTTTCTTGCTGAATACAGCGGGAAGTTGGCCTATGCTAAGGTAAATCCAATATACTCAGTGTGTCCTATAGATGTCTACTTGGTGGTCAGTGGCCTAAACGGATTAAATATGGCGGAAAGGAGAAGAACAAATAAACTTTGTTGTTAGTTTTCTTCAACATACTTATTAAAATCTACAAAATAAATACTTTCTTTCTAGCTATTTTTTTTCTATTCCATCCTAACAACATACAATGGGTCGACTATAAAACTGACAGAATAGTCGCACTGACGCATTTTTTTATTGTTAAGTGCATACAACAAACACCTTAGTTAGAATATCGAAGGTTTAAAACGTATATTATCTATAAAGTGGATCAGGAATCAGGATTCACTTCGTACGGTTGCATTTAATCAACGACTTTTCTAACTATTACATACATACATACATACAATCACGCCTTTTTTCCCAGAGGGGTAGGCAGAGATCACTTCCAGCGATCCACTTTTCACCTCTGTGGGAAACGTGACGTGACGGGTTGTGGACCACGTCGCCGCCATTCTGCCTTGTGCATTGTTTTAACAAGGTCATTGCGTTCCCACGAGTAGCAGGATATATGACGGGGGAAGGAAAAGGGGAGGAAGGATACTATCGCCTCGGATGATTTGGACTGAGTCGATAGTAGCTCGAGGAGCCGGGGTCGCTTACCCGTATACCGTTCACCAACCACCGGACAGATAGTTGTGACTGGTATCCCCTGACTGAACTATTAATGGTTGGAAAGGTTATTTCTTCTTCTTGGTAGTAGTATTAAGAAGTTTAGTATTGTTTATGTATGTTAATACGTAAACAATACTAAACTCCTACGAATTATCTTACTTTATAAATAAAAATCTATTAATCTTACATGTTTGCTCTCAAGAGTCTTATAGCCCAGCTGTCATCATCTAGTCATACAACAGAGAACCAGCCAAGATTTTTATGTTTTTTTTTTTAAAAACGACTGCAATATTGTTGAAATTTGACCTTTCATCTATCGTCCTAAGTGTAATTTGTTTCTAAATTTTGTAGCATAGGATGCCACCTCATTTATTTTACAAACAAAAAAATTTACGTCTTTAACAAAGTAGTAAAACCTTAATATGGGCAATATTGATTGAACTAGATAAGTATAAAATTTAGTTAAAACGCGGGAATTTGTATGTTTTGTAATAAAAAACCTATTTTAAAACCTAACCTACTTATTTTTTTCAAATTTGCCAAACAGAAAAGCCTGTCCCCTATTCCAAAGGTTCCAAAAGCTCCAGCGCTCAAAATTAAGACATATCTCACACATGAAAGATTAACACGTTTACATGCCAAAGACATCAGTTTGAAAAAGCTTACTAATTTTGATAGGACCTCTTGTACTACTATGATTAATCACCGCACTAACATAAAGAGATGACACACTATGTCACCCTATAAATAAAAAGCGGGCAAAATATTATTTCGGAAACATAAACGTTTGGCGGACAACAAGATTTGTCATTCTGCTGTCACACAGGCGACATTGAAAGTTTCCTACATTCATCACGGGATGAAACTATAATTTGTCAATATCCACCCTCGACATTTATCCCTATGTAAATAAGGTTCAGAATCCCACAACACTGGTCAGGAAAGGAGATTGAGTGGGTGCATTTGGTGTGCCACTTTATTGGCACATTGCCATGGATTACTAAAACTTCGAAAGACACTGAAACAATCCAAAGTATATTCTAATCCATTCTAATACGAGCTTGTTTCCGTTGATGGATTTTGGTTTGTCGATTATTTATGCTGATAGAAGGACACAATATTAATGGCGATTACTCATTTATACTATTTAGTTGGTTTATTATATATGACTTCGCGTTAATAATATTGCTAATATGAAATTATTGGTGCAATTAGAATAAGTGTTGGGTATTAAGTATCTGTGATGCGGATTATTTGTCATCAACGTACATATTATTCACACCTCTTGTACTATTGTGCAGTCATGTCTCTTTGGTAGCAAGCGCTGCGCGTAAGGACCGGAAGGTTCCCGGTTCGAGTTCGGGGTCGAGACTTTGTGTAAGGTTATTTGCTAGAAAATTGCTCAGTCCGTAGCCAGGATGCATGACTGTGCATTTGATCCTACATCAGTCATGCTGGATTGCCGTCTCACCGAGCTATGAGAGTGAGACAACTGAGAGTGCACTTGTGTTAACGCACAAACTTGTTCACTACCTAGACCTACATCTTATGTATAAAATTCTCGTGTCACAATTTTCATTCCCGTACTTCTCCGAAACGGCTTGACCGATTTTAATGAAATTTTGTGAGCATATTGAGTAGGTCTGAGAATCGGAAACATGTATTTTTCATACCCCTGAGTGACAAAAGTTGTCCACGCGGACGAAGTCGCGGGCACAGTTAGTATTATACCTGAGTAGATGACTGGTCTTCATTGAAATCATCTATTTTGACCGAAATAGATCAGATACCTGAGTCATCCTTCATGCAACGACATCATCATATCCAGGTATCCGTGTCAGTGTCAGTAGTCCTCTTTCCCATGTGACAACGATTTGTTCCATTGTTCCTACCGCAGACAATAGACTTCAGGGTGAGGGTGACAGCTTCAAAAGGGTCCACTGTGCTTGTCGACCTCATATGTGTACCTCACGGCCGATGAACTGAGGTCATACTGAACGCCCTATTTAAAATTTAAAAAAGTTATCAATTTGCAATGTTGACATGATAACGACAGGACCTAGTTGACAATCTCAGTGCACAGTAGTTCAATCTAACTCCTGTTAGTACTTGCTTCATGGCGTCACCACCACACAATGTCAACTTATTAATACTTAATGTCAAAATGAGTAATGATGTTTGGACATCCGACGCAGGAGTAAATACACTCTATTCAAAGGTGAATTTTCATATTTTCAGGCGATGAAATGTTTATCCCTGTAGGTATAATTCTTGGGCGTATTTGCTTAGGACGATGGTACTTCACTACATTGACTTTGGGAAAATGTTTGATTTATTCTTCTAGCGCGAAGACGTGTTTTTTATTTGTTTTCTTTGTCAATATTGGCTTTGCCTGGGAACTTTTCATTTTGTGGCTATAACTTGACACGTGAAAGATACTTTTTTTTTCACGTGTCAAGTTGTGTTGAAGGATTTATGTACTTTACTGTACATATTCGTATCTGTAAATCTAAGCTTTAAGTTCAAAGAATAATAATACAAGACCAAAGGTATGACGTCTACTTATACGATTATGGTGGTTAAGTAAGTCTCTAGATCCTTAATCGACAATTTTAATTTAGATTCCTAACAGTCGTCCACCTAGCAATTTCGATCGCGGCGATATCGCAGCGTGCACGCGGCGAAATCGCCAAAAAAATCGCTAATAGGCACTTAATGATAATAAATATAAGACTTACTTACTTATTTTATCAATTCAGTGTAAAGTCCTATCGCCAAAATTCTAAGGTAACCTATGTGAATTTGAGAACGTGACCTCTAAAGGACTTGTGCGTGAAAATATAGGTACGTTAGGTCCCAAAACCACTATTCACAAATGCCTGTTTTGTTTAGTAATGAAACACATTATCCATTTGTGCTGAGTCTATCTTGTTAATGTTGTTTGAATAGTTGGTTTAAACACAGACATACACATAGTTCTATTTAGTTTGCGAAATACATTACGAACCATTAACAAAGGCATAGAATTACAAGATTTAATTTCAAATCAAAGCTATGTTATGAGGTACTATAGCGCTATAGTAAAATGGATTTTGGTTCTCTAAAAGCAGCCTTCAAATAATGTAGTCTTTATCACGACTGGCTCGGTGGAACAGTGGTTAGTGACCCAGGTTTACTACCTACGGTTCCAAGAAACGTGGGTTCGATTCCCACCCGGGACAAATATTTGTGTGACGAACATCGGTGTTTGTTGCGTGTCTGGGTGTATTATTAAATATATTTAAGTATATTTGTGTATCCACTGTTGATTCTGATGCCCGTAACACAAGTGCTTAAGCTACTTACCCCGTGGTAAGTAGCTTAAGCACTTGTGTTACAACACATACATTGATCTGATCCCGTAATCAGTGATGTTGTGAAATATTTGTTTATTTATTTATTTACTTGCTAGTCAATGACTAAGCCACACATGTTTTACATTTTGCTTTTTTCTTTAAAAACTGGCCAAGAACGAGTCGGACTCGCAGACGAAGGGTTTCGTACCAATTTTGTAATTAAAAAACACGTTTGTTATATCAGAGCTCCCCTCAAATATTTGTTTTATTCGTTGTTATAGCGGCAATAGAAATACAACATCTGTTAAAAATTCAACTGTCTAGCTACCACCGTTCTTGACATGCAGCCTGGTGATAGAAGTTCGGACAGACTTCCAAGTCTTAGTAATAGAGTCCCGTTTATAGGTAAGGAACCCTAAAAATGGTAACGAATAAAACGTAGTCAAAATGTCATAGAAATTTCCTCATACATGACACATTTCCACAATACCAAAATTATTGTTCGAAGTTCGGAGAAAAGGCGAATAACTTTCTGCCAATTCTTTTCTAAGAATTGTTAAGCGTTAAAATAAGTGTCTATCACTTATTCAGAAGGAACAATCGAGTAGAAACCTTTCACTTAGCAAAGCTGGAAGAGAAACGGAAACAAATGAAGTTGCCGCTACAATAAAATAAAAAAAAGAGAGCGAATGACTGGAAAGTGGAAAATTAGAATCCGTGGAGATTTCAACTGGATCTTGTCTCCGAAGGAATCTGGTTAATTAGGATAGCCGATTGCGAAGAAATGGGAACTCTAAGTTCTTGACTAAGACCTTGAATACTAAGTAAGATGCCCTTATCGGGTACTGCATTATACCTAAATTATCTAATTATATTTGCGTAAAAAAGCATATTTATTTTAATAGTTATTCTGCATATCGATAGTTCAAATACACATTGGTACGTAGCAGGGTTTGAACTGTCTAACTCTTGCATGAAACAAAAATAATTGTAGTCACTAGGCTATAAACGCTTTTTAATCGTTGATAAGTATTACGTAGGTTCATAATGTCCCATTTAAAGATGAATTTAATTCTAACATTTTTGTAGGAATATTTGGTAGTTGTGGTAAATAAATAAACTTTAGTTTAAATATGAAATATAAAGTGGTTTTATTAAAACGATAAAAAGCGCGGTAACAACTTGACAGCTAGTGACGGACGCAGCGTCATAGATAAAAAAAAGAATAAAATGGTTGCGTTCCTATTTACTAACACCCTCCCTTGGGACGCAACCCCATTTTCATTATACAAAACAAATGTTTATCGGCAGTAGTGCCTTTAGTTAAATTGTCTGCAATCATTTCCTCACCTTTAACATAGCAAAATTTTATCTCTAATTTATTAACATGGTCTTTAAGAAAATGATAGCGAATATCAATGTGTCTGGACCTAGGTAAGTAACAATCATTATTAGACAATCTTATTGCACTCTGGTTGTCGCTGAATATGACGAGTGGGTTGCTCTGCGGCTGGTCCAATTCAGTATGCAGCTGTTGAAGCCACAACGCCTCCTGCGCTGCAGACGACATCGACATGTACTCCGCTTCGGCAGTGGACAGTGCTACAGTCTGCTGCTTATGTGACCTCCAGGATATAGCACCGCCCTGTAACAGAAAAATATAACCGGTGCACGACTTGCGATCGCGCATGTCGCTCGCCCAATCGGCGTCACAATATCCTGTGACGTTCTTATTACCATCTTTGGTATAAATCAGCTTCAGGTCTTTGGTCCCTTGTAGGTATCTAAATATTCTTTTCACCGCTGTCCAATGTGCAGCTGTAGGATTCTTGTTGAATCTGCTTAGTGTGTTGACAGCAAAGGATATGTCAGGTCGGGTACCTTGAGCTACATACAATAAGGAACCAATGGCTTGTTGGTATGGACAGTCAGTCAGTCTTTCTTCTTCCTTTTCATTGAACTTCATGCCAACCTCAAATGGCGTTTTCACAGGTTTACAATCTGTCATTCTGAACTTAGTAAGTATTTCCTTAATGTATTTCTCTTGATCTAGCATCACATTGTCTCCGTCTCTGGTTATGTGCAGACCAACACATTGACTTGCCGGACCAATATCTTTCATCTCAAAGTGGTTCTTCAGTTTCTCTTTTAATACATTTCTTGTATTCTCTTCTGCAGTGAACAAAATCAAGTCATCAACCCAAATGGCTATAAATGTGTTCTCAGCTGCATTGAAATAGACACAAGGATCAGTTTTTGACTGTTTCAACCCTAGATCTTGTAATACTGAATTTAATTTTAAATTCCAAAGTCTGCTGGCTTGTTTCAGGCCATATATGGATTTATGCAACATGCATACCTGAGATCCTTGTTTATATTCTTCTGGCTGTTGCATGTAAATGTCCCTGTCAATTTCTCCTTGAAGAAACGCAGATACAGCATCCATCTGATCGATTGCTAATCCATATCTGGCTGCCAGAGCAAATAAGTAGCGGATAGTAGAATATCTGACTACTGGTGAATATACTTCTTCATAATCTGAGCCCCATCTTTGTGCATACCCCTTTATCACAAGTCTGGCTTTATATCGGAGAATATTTCCATTCTGGTCAGTTTTTGTCTTAAACACCCATTTGTATGGAAGTGCCTTTTTACCTGGTGGGAGATCTGTCAAAGTCCAAGTTTTATTTTTCATCATGGATTCATACTCCTCATCCATGGCTCTCTTCCATTCTGCAGCTTGTGGTGATGTAAGTGCTTCCTCAGGTGTTTGCGGATCTGTCAAATTGGTAAATAAACACAATAAGCCCTTTTTTTCATTGTCTTTTTCTGTGTGTTTATTCCTAGATCTCAATGTTATATTACTACTATAGTCTTGTCTTATTGGATATGGAGGAGAGTAAGTGTCGTCCAGTCCACCAGTGTCAGTGTCATACTCACTTGAGTCTTCGCTATTACCTTCTTGTTCATCTGAGCCCTTACTGGACATTAAAGGTGCGGATGACGATGACTCCTGAGTGTGCAAATCACTTCCCTGACTTTCCAAGCTGGTACTCTCTGGTGGGGCTGAACTCGCAGTAGCTGTTTGATCGTCCCTTTCTGTAACATGAATTCCAGAATTTAATGGTACACTTACATTCTCATTGTACTTCTCCATAAAGACAACATCTCTACTTTTCAGTATTCTGTGCGTTTTAGGGTCCATGAAACGATATCCCTTAGTATGTTCGCAATATCCGACTAATATCATTTTGGTTGACTTTTTATCCCATTTTTGGCGTTTAGCCATAGGTACATGGACCATAGCTTCGGAGCCAAATATTCTTAGGTGTGATATATTCGGTTTCTCACCTTTCCACAGTTCGTATGGAGTTTTACCTTCTAGAACCTTTGTTGGTGAGCGGTTTACAATATAAGCAGCTGTGGCCACCGCTTCAGCCCACAACTTTTTCTCCAAATCAGCACAGAACAGCATGCATCTTGCTCGCTCTACTAGAGTGCGGTTTTTCCTTTCGGCAACACCATTTTGCTGAGGAGTGTACGGAGTAGTGGTCTGATGAATTATGCCATTATTTGATAAATATTTTTCAAAGTTATAATTACAATATTCTGTGCCATTATCTGTGCGAAGCTGTTTTATTTTATGACCCAATTCATTCTCTACTTTCAATTTAAAATCTTTAAATGTTTCTAAAATATTCAACTTATCTTTGAGAAAATATACATGCACCATCCGTGTGTAATCATCAATGTAAGTAATAAAGTATTTCATACCTCCATGTGAAGAATTTTCCATGGGACCACACAAATCGGAATGTATTAGTTCAAGTGGCCTTGTCGCTCTTGATCCAACATTTTTGAATGGCATCCTGGCTTGCCTACCTTCCATACAATGAATGCAGGTGACATTACTCTCTTCCTGAGTCAGAGTCACGCCCTCAGTACAATGAGGCAACTTCTTCACGTCGGAGATATTTAAATGGCCCATTCGCAGATGCCACAGGTAAGTGCTACTACACTTCTGAGAACTAGATGTTAGATGTGCCACTTCTTGACTAGTATCCATGATGTACAAGTTGTTCCTCAATGTTGCTGTACAGAGAATCTTATTTTCACCATTTTCAACTTTACAGCCCATGTCATTAAATGTGACCTTATATCCATTCTTCACAATGGTGCTTACTGAAAGAAGATTAGCAGCCAACCCAGGAACAAAAAGCACGTTTTGCACTTGTATTACATTATCTCTGCTTATCTGAATGTTTACAGATCCAACACCCTTTACCGCTAGCGGCTCTCTGTTAGCTACTGTGATATTCTTCACTGATGGGTTAGTGACATTATACATCCAATCTTTCCTTCCTGTCATGTGCATGGATGCACCGGAGTCAATAAACCATTGATCACATGTGCTTTCTTGGTCAGTGGCTGAGAATGCTGCTACAAACCCGGAGCCTTCTGATTTTCCTGCTATTTGTTTCTTCGGATGTTTACAATACTTGGCAAGATGTCCATTTTTGTTACAATTAAAACACCGCGGTCCTTTAGATTTGACTGTGTGTGCATAATTTTTAGTCTTCTTAGTATTTGTAAAGAACTTTGACATATTTATCTCCTGTATAAGTTTTGATTTAACTGAGTCAGCACTTATCTTAATACCAGAACTCTCTAATCCCATTATCATTGGTTTATACTCATCTGGAAGGCCTGCCAACATCAGAGTGCCAAGCCACTCATCATTCACATCAAAACCAATGTTACGCAATTTGTGGGCAGTGTTCATTATCTTGCTCACATAATCCTCCACACTGTTGCTTGAATCTAGAGTAGTATTTATTAAATCTTTAAGCAAACCAACCCTTCTGGTTAAACCATTGTCATCGAAAGCCCTTTGCAAGTTTTCCCACACTTGTTTTGCCGTTTCGCATTCTTGAACATGCACATAGTTTTGTGGGTCCAATAGTAAGATCAGCTTTGACTTGGCTTTCACATCTTTAACAGCATCTACAGGTTTGTCATCGGGTCGTACCACGCAACACCACAGGTCTTCATGTTCCAAGTATGTCTTCATACTAAACTTCCAGGTCGCGAAGTTTTCTCTTCCGATCAATTTCTCTAAATGAAACATATTTGATCCCATCTTGCAGGATTTCTCCAGAAATATGTTCAAATTGATGAATCGTTTTTTCCGCCTTCAAATTGAAATTGCAACGACAATTTCACTGTTTGAAGTTATCTTTCACTTTCAGTATTTCAGCCTGTACCACTTCCGAACTACGCTCTGCTACCATGTAGGAATATTTGGTAGTTGTGGTAAATAAATAAACTTTAGTTTAAATATGAAATATAAAGTGGTTTTATTAAAACGATAAAAAGCGCGGTAACAACTTGACAGCTAGTGACGGACGCAGCGTCATAGATAAAAAAAAGAATAAAATGGTTGCGTTCCTATTTACTAACAATTTTAATTCCTCTCCTTAACTTATTAACCTCATAAGCTAAAAGGTGCGAAGTAAATGTCGTTTGTCGACTAGTCTCGCCTAACGTGAGGTTTCTGAAGAACTTTGATTAATGGAAGTTTGGGTCGTTTACCCGTGGATTAAGTCTAGCAGTATATCAAGGGAAGTTAAAGCGACTCTAACCGCGTAATACCGTCCGCTTCACACAAAATCTTCTTAAGGCTTTGGATATGTGGTTAGCTAGTAGCGGTAGAGACATTTAAAATTACTTGTTTATTTGACTGGCTCGCTGGAACAGTGGTTAGTTAGTGACCCTTAGGCTTCAAGTGTAGTGGATTCGATATCTCACACGAGAAAAAAATACATAATGTTGAACATTTGTGTTTGTTTTGTGTCTGGACGTGTATTTAAGTATGTGTTTATAGATATCTATGTACGAAAATAAAATAAATAAGATACCTTACTTTATCGCTGTCACTTGGCAGCCCGCTCATTTCAATCAAAATCAAATCAAAATGTCTTTATATAATATAGGCAATTTACATGCACTTATAAATCGTCACATTAGTAATAATAAGATTCTACCAATCTAGACTAATCTACACTAATATCATAAAGAGGAACGATTTGTATTTTTGTATTTTTGTATGTTTGTAATGAATAAACTCAAAAACTACTGGACCGATTGCAATAATTTTTTCACCATTAGAAAGCTGCACTATTCAGAAGTAACATAGGCTTTATTATATTTTTTTAAAAATTAGGGATCCTTACTAAAACTCCAATTATGTAACCCAAGGTGTAAAAAAATGACCTGAAAAATTACTTACGTTGCGTGCGCTGCGAAAACTATTGATGATAGAATAAAATCATTTACTACGACTTTGCAGAACTCTCCATTATCTACAAAAAATGTCGCGACAGCATATGTCTAAATATTAAAGTTATGTCACAGTAAACGGTTTTTTATTATAAAAATTTAATTTATATGTCGCCACTTGAAAAGGCTCTTTATTTGTACCTTGGTATTAATCCTTATTAAAATATTTTCTTTCGGAAGATATCACGAATTTAAAAATGCAAGTATTAGAAAAAAGTCGCGTGGTTGCCACTTTGATTTTAACTTGAAGGAATTTTGAATTCGCTTTAAATTCGTTTCGTAGGTAAATAAGTACCTGATAATAAATATTATATTTTATATAGAGATAGAGGTATACCGAAGCGAAGCGAGGGCGGGTCGCTAGTTTTATATATATTTATTTTTTTCCTAACTGACCAACGATGGCTTGGAGTAGCTTTGTCATCATCACCGGGCTTGCGGGGGAGCGGATGGCTTTCACCCCTAGGCAACGCTCATTTCAAGCCACGGCTTAAGCACTTATAACTATTAAGTGACATAACTAAGAAGTAGGAACGGCTAAGCAAACTATTCGTAAGTAGGTAAGTACCTAGTACTTGTACTTTTTCTGTGCAATAAAAGTGAGTGTGCTTGAAATTCTGTGTTTCAGAAATAGATATAATAAACGAAACTTCGTAACTATCAAAATTATAATGGCCATCGGAGACAATGAATAATTTTAACATTATGGACCTTACTGGATTTTAAAGAATACTTTTAGTCGGTTAAAAGTACTGGAGACTGTTTTAATGAGAAATATTGTAATTCCCTACGCTTAACTCATTTATATGTCATTTTAAAATTTTATTTAAGTCGTGAATTGAACACATAATTAATACTAGCTCTGCGTAGAATAGTTACTTTTGCCTGCATTTTTAATTCAGGAAGCATTTTTTTAAGAAATTACAGGAAAAATAAATAAAGCTCCAAAAATTATAAAAAACTATCACAAAATAAAATATAATTAAACTTAGTAATTGATTAGATGAAAATACATTAAAGAACCTGAAATCGTTTACAGATTAAAAGGTGATAAATAACATATCACATTGAAATAAGTCTTTATGGGTCTTCACGCGATATTAGGAGTAGCAAAATTACATAGCTACTTACTGCCCGACTGAGTTCGCTCGCGACCACGATTGGTGTAACCCAGTCGAAACGTCGGGCAGTAAGTAGCTATGTAATTTTGCTACTCCTAATATCGCGTGAAGACCCATAAAGACTTATTTCAGTGTAATGGAACGCGAAAGTTTAAAATCATACAACATATCACATTGTTCATTACAAATCGGCCAACTAAAAGATAATTCACTCGCACAATATGTTTTTTGTCTAAGCAATGATCTAGCCTGAGAGGAGAGTGATAGCTAGGACTCACAAAATTATTTTTCACATTTTAGTACTAAAACCACGATATAAACTTTAATTTATTTGACACAGGCATGTTTCAATGGTTGAAAACAGCATACTGTGCCTATGTAGTTAGTACACAAAATTGATGTTTGGTATCAGGATAACTTCAAAAGGTAAAAAATACAAACTACCGATCCACTGTCTCAAAATATCTATAAAGGATGTGTGTCGCCATGTGACGAATTGATCAGTATTTGCTTTGCTACTTTGTTATGTGCTACTTTTGAGCATTGTTTTTGTATATTTCTCGTAGATTGTATTGTACTCGTAATGAAACAATCGTAATTAATAAAGCGCAAGTTTAATAAAATATAACTTATAAAATACTTTTAGTGTTTGAAGCAATATTGCGAAGTAATAGAGCACAGTGACATCTCTTGAACTAACCAAGAACTAAACACTCATGTCATACCAAATCTGACAGCATTTGACATGACTTTCCAGTTGAAAACGTGATAGTTGGGGAGCCCAACGGGGGTTTTTGCAGTCTTGATCAGAATCAGACTCTGCCTTATAAGATTTTTAAATGGGAGACTCCTTGCACCCTTTCATGTACCTCTGCCGTGTATGTACACTTCATACGGGAGGGAGGAGGTGCATGATCTTAAATAGGATTGTTGCTAATGCTAATTACAAAGGCACTGTAAAAATAATTGGGCAGGTTTATGAAGAACTAATAATCTCTGACGTTTCATGGGGCGATGACCGTAGAATCGCGCCTATAACAACAATTACTAAAACTTTTGACACAACAAATATCCAAGGGGCACTTGATCAGTTTTCTAATGATCTATGTGATTTTATTTGTAATGATCTTTATATATGTACGATAACTTTCTTTAATTTTATAATGTCCAACATTTTTACGTGAATGTTTATAAAATTACCTTTTTTTGCTTAGAATAGCGATATCCCTAATATAAACAATCAGATAATATCGAACAGTCTATCAATTGGAACAACACAAACCACCAATGTAAGTCAGCAAGCAAATATTGGACAACTGACCACTTCCATACCGAAAACCAGGTAATAGAGAAATGTAGCGAATTTAATAAACCTTTGAACCTGGCCTTTATGGATTATTCAAAGGTCTTCGACGTTATCAGCTACATCAACCCATTTAGCTTTCTCTTCTTCAGCAAAACGTAGAACCCACATATTATATACAGGGTGTCCCAAAAAGTAGTGTCAAGCGGAAGTCCTGTGATAGAACACCTTGTGGGGCATCCGAAACACCCCCATGTATGTTCCGCGATTTTTAATAGTTTCCAAGTTATGATTATTTTTCTAAAAAATTGAGAACAACTGACCTAACCGACTAAAAATATTGCAGAGAAAAAAGTATTTGACTTTTTTGAGTAATTCTTTTTGCAAATCAATTTTCATGAGTTTTTCTTTAATGCCTAAAATATTTGTCTCCATAACTTATATGGAAAATGTCAAAATTATGGTACAAACTGAAAAGTTACGTTCTGTAATCAATATCTTACAATATTAACGTTAAATTTAAAATACAAGGAGGTAGCTGCATGGCTCCTAAATAACTTTAAAAACTGCGCCAGACTCTCACCTTTCATAATCATTAATAAAAGCTGGTACTTAATGGGCTACTTTTGCTGAAATCGGACTACAAAGACAGAGAGGTGAAAAAATCATAAAATTAGCCATTTGAATACGAAGTATTATTTGGACATTTTATTATTCCGAAAGTTAGTCAGTTTGTTAACAAACCTAAATTTAATACAGGAGCACTCAGATGCAAACATTTGGATGATTGTTTTTTGTTTAATATAAGTTTCATTGCGCTGACACTGTTTTCACATGCAATACCTTTGTAACGACGAACTTGACGAACTTTGCTTTCTTTATGGACTTTAATAAACTTTTACTTATAAACTTTTTACAATAAATAATCAAAAACGATAACTTTTTTTTTTAATAAAGTTCCCATTTTTAAACTTAATTAATTTTTTAAGTATCACAAATTAAACTTTCAATTGGTTATTTCTTAGCATTTCTGGTATAATTTTGATTGTCAACAATCTTATTAGCTTTAGAATTAATAATATGTCCAAATAATACTTCGTAATCAAATGGCAAATTTTATGATTTTTCCACCTCTCTGTCTTTGAAGTCCGATTTCAGCAAAAGTAGCCCATTAAGTACCAGTTTTTATTAATGATTATGAAAGCTGAGAGTCTAGCTCAGTTTTTAAAGTTACTTAGAAGCCATGCAGCTACCTCCTAATATTTAAAATTTAACGTTGAAATTGTAAGACATTATTTACAGAACGTAACTTTTCAGTTTGTACCATAATTTTGATATTTTTCATTATAAGTTATGAAGACAAATATTTTAGGCATTAAAGAAAAACTCATGAAAATTGATTTGCAAAAAGAATTACTCAAAAAAGTCAAATACTTTTTTCTCTACAATATTTTTAGTCGGTTAGGTCAGTTGTTCTCAAAATTTTAGAAAAATAATCATAACTCGAAAACTATTAAAAATCGCGGAACATACATGGGGGTGTTTCGGATGCGCCACGAGATGTTCTATCACAGGACTTCCGCTTGACACTACTTTTTGGGACACCCTGTATGTGGGTTACTCGTTACTTCTCCAAATAATTTACCAACAAAGCACAGCTGATATCAAACTGCACACTGAATACCTGAAATTCAAAATACAAAAAAGTGTTAAACAGGGTGACTCCCTGTCACCAAAGCTTTCAGTAGCACGCTCCAAGAAGTCTTCAGGTCACTATGATATTCTTAGGCAACAAAAGGAGTTGGTGTAGAGGATAGGCGACTGATAAACTTTCGCTTTGCAGATGACATTTTCCTAGTCGAAATACGTATACGTCGACAGAACTTGAGTTGATGCTCTAACAACTGAGCGCAGAAAGCGTTGACGTTAGACTGACGATGGTGGACATAAATGGGTATATGAAGGGTGATCTTCTTATATCATTGAACCACAAACTCATCGACGTTTTCATACTGCCTCACCTAACAAATGGGGCACAATCTTGGTCCTCCACCGAAAATCAGAAGTCCAAACTGAAGGTTTTTCAAAAAGCTATGAAGCGGAGTATCATACGTATTAAGTTAAAAGAAAAAATAAAATAAACCACCATCCACTCCCGTACTGGTATAGTTGTTGGTCAAAACTGATGTAGCGATGGGCGAGGAATGTGATGTGAAATGTGCGGATAAAGAACAATAGATGGACCAGAATTGTTACACATCGCGTGCCTGAAGACGATTTTCGAAGACCCAAGAAAAGGTGGTATACAATCTGGTCCATGTATCAAAGAACTGGTAAGTCCTAGCATTGGACAGAGAGCAGAAGATGAGTTTGAAGTATACTTTGCCCAGCAGTGAGGTGATACAGGTTAAGAAAAAAGAATCACAGATGATTATACAGCAGGACTTCGATATCAACTTGAACCTCTTGCATAAAAATGTAACACGCTGAAGTATCTCAAGATTACGTGTTTTTCAACAGACACAAAGAATTATAACTTTTGCCAAATCGTTACAATAACACTTTTTAGGGATTATTTAACATGCACTTTGAATAACTGACACGGTCAAATAACTTTTTTCTTTCAACAGCATGTTACCAGGTAGCCCTCCTGTATTAATCGCTGTCCCCCTACTTATAAAGAAAGTGTAATAAACTTTTTTCTTATTTAGCGTAATCTTTCTATTCCGATTCCAAATCGTTCGAGTAACAAATCTAGCTATTTACCTCCCCTACTATGACGTTTTTCTCAATAAAATAGTCCGTATAGTCCTAGTCAGAAGGTTAATTTTGGTCGATATACTTTTACCATTTTTGTACGTGATCTAATAAAGTTAGATTTCTAACTATCCTACAGGAATTTCTGTGACTAAAAGTATTTAAGATCTTGACCGGGGATGTATGGTACCACCATGCAAAATTTCATTTAAATCGGTGTAATAGTTTCAGAGATCAGTTATTTATTTAGGTTTTTTGAATATCCCTCGGGAACCAGTTAACTGTCCGTGATTTCAAGTATCCTATGCATTTTTCCGGAATTTAAAATACCTTCGTGTAAACTTTCATTTTAATTGGTTCAGCCGTTTAGGAGGTCAGTCGAAACAAACAAACAGACAGAGATACAATTTTTTTTCTAAGTATGGGGATGTGTTCTACTACTCTCAAAACATATCCCTGGCTGGTTTTTTTGCGTTTCTAAGAAAAGTACAAGAATTTTTGCCTCTACGTTTTTATTATAGTATAGACTAGCTGTGCCCGCAACTTCGTCTGCGTGGAATAGTAACTTTCGCCAGCATATCCAGGAAAGAACCTAAAATTGTTTACTGATTAATAAGTGATAAACAACATACTACATTTTTCATTACAAATCGGCCAACTAAAAGAGGATTCACTCGCCCAATATTTTTTTTGTCCAAGCAATGCTCTAGCCAGATGAGGAGAGTGATAGCTAGTACTCAGGAAATATTTTTCACATTTTTCACAGAAGTATAAAACCACGTTAAAATGTATTTTATTTGACAGAAACAGGTTTCAATGGTTGCAAACAGCATACTGTACCTATGTAGTTAGTACACAAAACTGATGTTTGATATCAGAATGACTTCAAAACGTAAAAAATACAAACTACCGATCCACTGCCCTAAAGTATCTATAAAGGATGTGTGTCACCATGTGACGAATTATATTAGTATTTGCGTTGCTTCTTTATTTCTCGTAGATTGTATTGTAATAGATAGATAATAACATTAAAACGCAAGTTTTATAAACTGGAACTTATTAATTACTTTTAGTATTTGAAGCAATATTGCGAAGTAATAAAGCACAGTGACATCTCTTGAACTAACCAAGAACTAAACACTCATGTCGTATCAAATCTGACAATATTTGACATGACTTCCCAGCTAAAAACGTGATAGTTGGGGAGCCCAACGGGGGTTTTGCAGTCTTGATCAGACACAGACTCTGTCTTGTAAGATTTTCAAATGGTATTTTGTAATATCCAACATTTTTACGTGAATGTTTATAATTTCCCCTTTATATGCTAAGAATAGCGATATCCCTCTATATATACATTCAGATAATACCGAACAGCCTATCAATTGGAAAAACACAAACCAGCATTGCAAGCCAGCAAGCAAATATAGAACAACTGACCACCTCCATACCGAAAACCAGATAAAAGAGAAATTTAGCGAATTTAATAAACTTTTGTACCAGGTCTTCATGGATATTTCAAAAGTCTTTGACGGTATCACCCACATCAACCCAATAAACTTTATCTTCTTCAGCAAAACGTCGAACCAACATACATAAAAATTCTCCAAATCATTTACCAACAAAGCACAGCCGATATCAAACTGCACACTGAACGCCTGACATTCAAAATACAAAAAAAGAGTTAAACAGGGTGACTCCCTATCACCAAAGCTTTTCAGTAGAACGCTCCAAGAAGTCTTCAGGTCACTATAATATTCTTTGGCAAGAAAAGGAGTTGGTGTATGGGATAGATGACTGATAAACTTTCGCTATGCAGATGACATTTTCCTCATCGCAAATAAGTATACCTCGACAGAACTCGAGTTGATGCTCGAACAACTGAGCGCAGAAAGCTTTGAGGTTAGACTGACGATGAATAGATCCAAAACCAAGGTCGTAACCAACAGCACCAACGATAGGATAGCAGTTTTCAGGCAGGTAAAGCAATATATAGAGGAGTATAAACTTGGGCTAGGCAGCCTCCTTCGAAAACAGGCAGGACAAATAAATACTCCGTAGAGCAGACAACGCCTGGAAAAGCTTCTGGTCTATGAATGGGTATATGAAGGGTGACCTTCTTATATCACTGAACCACAAACTCATCGACATTTTCATACTGCCTATCCTAACATATGGGGCAGAATCATGGTCCCTCACCAAAAAATCAGAAGTTATACTCAAGGTTTTTCAAAGAGCTATGGAGTGGAGTATCATAGGTATAAGGTTAAAAGATAAAATAAAATATAACACCATCCGCTCCCGTTCTGTTGTTGTTTTTAGTCAAAACTGAAGTGGCAATGGGCGGGGAATGTCTGAAGGATAAAGAACAGATGGACCAGAATCGTTACACATCGCGTGCCTGAAGACGATTTTCGCCGAAGAGAAAGACCCAAGTAAAGGTGGTATGACGATCTTGTCTATGTATCATAGAACTGGCAAGTCCAGCATTGGACAGTAGATGAGTTTGAAGGATACTTTGCCCAGCAGTGAGATGATACTGGGTAAGAAAAAAAATTATAGATTTATTATACAGCAGGACTTTGATATCAACTTGAACCTCCTGCATAAAAATGTAACGCGCTGAAGTATCTCAAGATTATGTGTTTTTCAACAGACACAAACAACAGAAACAAAGATTAACTATAACTTTCTGGTCCAAGTCGTTACAATGACATTTTTAAGAGATTATTTAACATGCACTTTGAATGACTGACACGGTTAAATAACTTTTTTCTTTCAACAGCTTGTTACCAGGTAGCCTTCCTGTATTAATCGCTGTCCCCCCACTTATAAAGAAAGTGTAATAAACTTTTTTCTTATTTAACGTAATCTTTCTATTCCGATTCCATGTCGTTCGAGTAACTGCAAATCTAGCTATTTACCTCCCCTACTATGACGTTTTGCTCAATAAAGTAGTCCGTATAGTCCTAGTCAGAAGGTTCATTTTGGTCGATATACTTTTACCATTTCTGTACGTGAACTAATAAAGTTAGATTTTTAACTATCCTACAGGAATTTCTGTGACTAAAAGTATTTAAGATCTTGACCAAGGATGTATGGTACCACCATGCAAAATTTCATTTAAATCGGTGTAATAGTTTCAGAGATCAGTCATTTATTTAGGTTTTTTGAATATCCCACGGGAACCAGTTAACTGTCAGTGATTTAAAGTATCCTATGCATTTTCCCGGAATTTAAAATACCTTCGTGTAAACTTTCATTTAAATTGGTTCAGCCGTTTAGGAGGTCAGTCGAAACAAACAAACAAACAGACAGAGACACAATTTTTTTTAAGTATGGGGATGTGTTCTACTACTCTCAAAACATATCCCTGACTTGTTTTTTTTGCGTTTTTCAAAAAAGTACAAGAATTTTTACCTCTACGTTTTTATTATAGTATAGATAGATAACGCATTAGTCCGCAGCCACCTAGAGTATGCATGCACGGTCTGGAACCCTTACTATGCATTCGCAAAGAGTGGAAAGCATTCAAAGAGCTTTCACCAGGCACATTGCTTTCTCTACCAGAGGCTTCTCGCATAGAAATCCTTACCTGAAGCGTCTCAACAAATTTAAAATGATCTCTCTTTTTAACAGAAGAATCCTGTTAGGTTTGTGTTTTCTGTATAAGGTTATTAATGGCCAAGCCCTATGCAGTGACATCCTCCAGCGCATAAATTTCACGGTACCCTATCGCTTTCCTAGAAAGAAAATTTCCAAAGTATTTTCAATTCCATCTTCTAGAACTAATCTCGGTTTTCAGTCCCCTCTAAGCAGAATTATGAAAGACTATAACTTAATTTTCAATAGATTACCAGATCTGGACATATTTAATGACTCTGTTGCCAAATTTAAAAATAAAATATTGTGTTCAATGTTAGAAACTTCCAAATAGCCAACTTGTCAATTGTAAGTCAATATTATTATTATTAATATTAATTTTATTTTGAATTATTATTTCAGTATTATTTTAATATTGTTAAAGTTTAGATTTATGTATAATTTGAGGTAATATATTGCTATTCGAGTATATTTTGCTATTCATGTATGTAAGTTCATAAGTAAATTAGTAAATTGTTTATATGTTATAAGTTTATATTGTTAAAAGTTGTACTCACCTGTAACTGATGCATGTATCAGAACCTAGTTATAATGAGTGATTTATGGATGTAATGTTTATGCATGTATTGTTGGTGTGTCATATATAAATAAATAAATAAATAAATATTCCCCATTATAGAGACGGTAGACGGTAGAGAACACTTTAACCGGCGATATCTCTACGTATTTGCTAAAATTAAAAATGTAACATCTGTGTCAACATTTGTGTATCTTTTTTCATTAATGCATATCATTTTGAATAATTCGTGATTTTATGTGTGCATATCATTGTGCATTGTTGATGATATTTATGTATAAACAGACGAATCTATAAGTAAAATTTAAAAATTTAATTTAAAGCCATTTGGCTACGGAACGCTAAAAAAATATTGAAGTGAACCAAACAAATCCGAGAATTACCGAAATAGAACAGAATAGTTTGACCAGCCAGCCCTCACCAATTAAAAGATACTGAAAATATTCCGAACTATTCAAGGGCTGAAAAGAGGCCGCTACGATAGCCACATAATGTACGTAGGTATTCCAATCCACTCTATAACAGTCGGGATCTAAATTTATTTCTGACTAGCCTAGACTAGAGCGTTCGCCATTAATTTACGGATCTTTCTCAATTTGTTCGGCCATGTAGAGGCGTCAGTTTTATCGTAATTAATAGCATACACGGGTTTAGTACCAGATTGAAAAATAGTGAAGATGGGCTTATTAGTCTGTTTCATACTGATCAGTTAGCTGATTAATTAATTTCGGATAACACGTTTTGTTGAACATTTATCTACCATTTTCCATAGAACTTAATTTGATTTATTTTTCTTAATCTTTTTAAGACTTTCAATTTATTAACCTTTCCAGTTAGGCAACGTGCAAGAGAAACACAATTTATGTACGTACACATCCTTACTGTGACTATGTTATGTACATTCAGTAATATTCAGTTTTGTTCATTTTGCCCTTCCGTGGTACAATGCACGAACAACTTTTATGGGCAGTATCATATTGAACCACGTTGCTTTATGAGAAAAAATAACACGCATTTTTACCCCAAACTCTCAATGCCCACTGGACTCAACTTCTCGATCCTCAAGGAAGGCAAGTGTAGTGTGCATAGCCCCAGTGTTTCAAAAATTACAAAATAATTGGTATAATACTAACATTTATAATTATCTAGGTATGAATTTGATATGTTTTTGAAGGCGGTGCCAATCAAAATGGAAAGGACACCGAAGCACTCTTCTGTGCTTGTCTGTATGAAATATAAACGGCACCGCCTTCAACAACATATCAAATTCATCTATACTATAATAAAAACGTAGAGGCAAAAATTCTTGTACTTTTCTTAGAAACGAAAAAAAATTAGTCAGGGATATGTTTTGAGAGTAGTAGAACACATCCTCATACTTAGAAAAAAAATTGTATCTCTGTCTGTTTGTTTGTTTGTTTCGACTGACCTCCTAAACGGCTGAACCAATTTAAATGAAAGTTTACACGAAGGTATTTTAAATTCCGGAAAAATGCATAGGATACTTGAAATCACTGACAGTTGTCTGGTTCCCGTGGGATATTCAAAAAACCTTAATAAATGACTGATCTCTGAAACTATTACACCGATTTAAATAAAATTTTGAATGGTGGTAACATACATCCCCGGTCAAGATCTTAAATACTTTTAGTCACAGAAATTCCTGTAGGATAATTAAAAATCTAACTTTATTAGATCACGTACAAAAATGGTAAAAGTATATCGACCAAAATGAACCTTCTGACTAGGACTATACGGACTACTTTATTGAGCAAAACGCTATAGTAGGGGAGGTCAGTAGCTAGATTTGCAGTTACTCGAACAACATGGAATCGGAAAAGAAAGGTTACGCTAAATAAGAAAAAAGTTTATTACCCTTTAGGAGAGCTACCTGGTAACAATTTGTTTAAAGAAAAAAGTTATTTGACCGTGTCAGTCATTCAAAGTGCATGTTAAATAATCCCTAAAAAGTGTCATTGTGACGATTTGGACCACAGAGTTATAATTAATCTTTGCGTCTGTTGAAAAACACATAATCTTGAGATACTTCAGCGCGTTACATTTTTATGCAGGAGGTTCAAGTTGCTATCGAAGTCCTGCTGTTTAATAATCTGTATTTTTTTTTCTTAGCCTGTATCACCTCACTGCTGGGCACATGCTAGGACTTGCCAGTTCTTTGATACATGGACTAGATCTTCATACCACCTTTTCTTGGGTCTTCTTCGGCGAAAATCGTCTCAGGCACGCGATGTGTAACAATTCTGGTCCATCTATTGTTCTTTATCTTCGCACATTTCACATCACATTCCCCGCCCATTGCTGCATCAGTTTTGACCAACAACAATACCAGTACGAGAGTGGATGGTAACATATTTATTTTTTCTTTTAACTTAATACCTAAGATACTCCGCTTCATAGCTTTTTGAAAAACGTTGAGTTTGGACTTCTGATTTTCGGTGGGAGACCAAGATTGTGTGGAAGTTAGGATAGGATATATTTGCGGTTCAATGATATAAGAAGATCACCCTTCATGTACCTATTCATGGACCAGAAGCTTTTTCAGGTTTTGTTTGCTCTACGGATTATTTCTTTGTCCTGCCTGTTTTTGAAGGACTGCCTAGCCCAAGTATATACTCCTCTACATATTGCTTTACCTACCTGTTGACTGCAATCCTATCTTTGGTTCTCTTGATCATGACCTTGGTTTTGGATCTATTCATCGTCAGTCTAACATCAAAGCTTTCTACGCTCAGCTGTCCGAGCATCAACTCAAGTTCTGTAGAGGTATACTTATTTGCGATGAGAAAAAGTCATCAAGGCGAAAGTTTATCAGCCATCTATCCCCTACACCAATTATTTTTGTTGCCTAAGAATATCATAGTGACCTGAAAGACTTCTTGGAGCGTGCTACTCGAAAGCTTTGGACTTGGTGATAGGGAGTCACCTTTTTTGTATTTTGAATGTCAGGCGTTCAGTGTGCAGTTTGATATCGACTGTGCTTTCTTGGTAAATGATATGGAGAAGTTTTATGTATGTGGGTTCGACGTTTTGCTGAAGAAGAGAAAGCTAATTGGATTGATGTGGGTGATACCGTCAAAGACTTTTGAATAATCCACAAAGGCCAGGTACAAAAGTTTATTAAATTCGCCACATTTCTCTTCTATCTGGTTTTCGGTATGGAGTTGGTCAGTTGTCCAATATTTGCTTGCTGGCTTGCATTGCTGGTTTGTATTTTTCCAATTGATAGACTGTTCGGTATTATCTGAATGTTCATATAGAGGGATATCGCTATTCTAAGCATGTAAAGGGGAATTTATAAACATTCACGTAAAAATTTTGGATGTTATAAAATTATCGTATATATACAGATTGTTACAAATATTATTACATAGATCATTAGAAAATTGGGCATGTGCCCCTTGAATGTTTGTTAATACAACTATCCTATTTATGATCACGCACTTCCCTCCCTCCCGTATGAAGTGTTCATACTCGATAGAGGTACTATCGGCAACGCTGGCGGTCGACCACCTATAAGGTGAAAATCGCTTGGCAATTTCGCGTCTGTCAGAGCAAGCCCCGCCCAATTGTGGTCAAGGAGCTGGCGATTATTTTTTGGTAGATATTTGAGGCATGCTGAAAACTTGTCCTGTACCTCTCCTATTATATCCCAACACAAACCCGCAGACCTGGCTGAGTACCGGGGCTAAACCAAACCCCCAATTTTTTTTATTTAAAAATATATTTTATTGTCCAAAAAAATATAATTTGTCAGTTCACCTGACAGGTAGAAGTTCCATCGAAATAATTTGTCTTAGTGAGTCTTATTTTTTAGTTATAAATAAAAATATGAAAAATATTTTTGGGGGTTTGCTTTAGCCCCGCTACTCACCAGCCAGGTCTGCAGTTTCGTACTGGGATATAATAGGAGTGGTACAGGATAAGTTTTCAGCTTGCCTCAAATACCTACCAAAAAATTCTTGCTAGCCCTCCTACTATTGGAACGATTTTGCTTGGATTATGACAGATTTTCTTTAAGTGCTCTTCTATTGGCCAGTGGGCGGGGCTAATGGCGTTTAAAGAAATCTGTTTGAAAAGTGTACTACCGCCAAAATTTCTGGTTGTACATGAAAGGGTGCAAGAAGTCTCCCATATAAAAATCTGCAATTTCCTACAATCAAAATGCTGGCGAAAGTCACTATTCTACGCAGACGAAGTTGCGGGCACAGCTAGTCTATACTAATATTATAAAGAGGAAAGATTTGTATTTTTGTATTTTTGTATGTTTGTTATGAATAAACTCAAAAACTACTTAGCCGATTGCAATATTTTTTTTATCATTAGAAAGCTGCATTATTCAGAAGTAACATAGGCTATATTATATTTTTTTAAAAATTAGGGAACCATACTAAAACTCCAATAATGTAACCCAAGGTGTAAAAAATAGACCTGAAAAATTCCTTGCGTCGCCTGCGCTGCGAAAAATATTGAAGATAGAACAAAACCATTTACTAAGACTTTGCAGAACTCATCATTATCTACAAAAAGTGTCGCGACAGCATATGTCTAAATATTATAGTTATGTCACAGCAAGCGGTTTTTTATTCTAAAAATTTAATTTATATGCCGCCGCTTGAAAGGGCTCTTTATTTGTACCTTGGTATTAATCCTTAAAAAAATAAGTTACTTTATATTCAAGACGGCTTCAATACCTTTTTATAACTTTTTGAATTATTCAATTCGGACATTTAATTCGGAAGATATCACGAGTTTAAAAATGCAAGTATTAGAAAAAAGTCGCGTGGTTGCCGCCACCGCGCTCAGCTAGCCAGCATGCGATGTAGGCTCCATGTAAGCGTCACTGGGGTTCGGGGGAGTCAATGTAATCCTCACTAATATTATAAATGCGAAAGTAACTCTGTCTGTCTGTCTGTTACGCTTTCACGCATAAAGTACTGAACCGATTTAAACGAAATTTGCTACAGATATAGTCCAGAGCCTAGAAACGGTTATAGGCTACTTTTTAACCGACTGCGCTATAAAGAAGTAATGTTTTAGCCGTTAAACATCTCTACGCGGACGAAGTCGTCACAGCCACTGGACGGATCGAGATGAAATTTAGCATGCAGGTAGATGTTATGACGTAGGACAGGATTTCCCGAAATTCCCACGGGAACGGGAAATAACGGGAAAATCCTTTTGTATGAAAAATACTAACCGCATAAGTTAGACGCTTGAAATTTAACATGCAGGTACCTTAATAAATTAAAAGCTTAGTTGCAACAGGATATTGTAAAATTCCCACGGGAACGGCAGTAATAGGAAAAAAACATTTATATGAAAAAATCTAAACCGCGATATATATAGACGATTGATATTTGGCATGCAGGTACCCCAATGAACGTAGAGCTTACTTCCAACGCGATATTACAAAATTCCCATGGGAACGGGAGTTATTGGGAAATAACTTCTGTATGTAAAATCCCTTACGGGGTTGAAATATATTATATAGAGATAGAGATATACCCGAAGCGAAGCGAGGGCGGGTCGCTAGTAACTACATAATTTTAAATGTTCATGTTATATTATTTTGTAATTTTTAGTAAGGTGGCTTTTTGAAGGTTATTTTTTTGATAAAAATTGGCCTGCGTGGTTGACTAACGCCTAATCGCCTTAGTTTAGGGTAGGCCCTTGCTCTAGCAGTGGGGCTGATGATGATGTAGTCGACAAAGACGCACTTGGCTATCGTGGTTGAGGTCCTATCGCCATAGTTTAGGGTGGGCACGTGCCATAGTTTAGGTGACGTATATGTGCCCATGATGATAATGATAAACCCAAAAAGCCCAGCGTTCCGTCCCAGTTTCCCGACCTTTTACTATTGTACTTTCTCACAAATAAAGGGAACTTACAAAAACAACTTACTTATCAAAAATGTCAGTAAAACTACACCCTATTCCGATACCCACTCGTCCCTCCCCTAATTGAAACATTTTCTCATTACTGCCGACAGGACCTCCTGTTTTCTTCGCACAACTAAAACAGGGGAATTTACGACCGCCATTGAACATTTTGGGACACGTCTGAAGTGTACCGATGTAGAAAAAAATGATACCTAGTTATAAATTTTATTTGGAAGAGTCAATATGTGGTTTTGTTCGCACATGTTGTAGGCATAACTATGTTATTTGAGAGCGTTATTTAAATTTAGTTAATGTGAATAATATACTGTGATAATGCTTCGAATTTATCAAGGGGAAAAGAAAGCTTAAATTGGATTTGTTTCTGAAGCTAATTGCTTTTGTACTTATTCGGTAACCCTATTTGCGCCCGTTCAAATATTTTAAATAAATAAAAAAATTGAATCATAAAGGTAACGTTTAACCAGTATGGTTGGGAACACGTAGCGCCTTATTTGTTTTTCGCGAGGAAAAAAAAACAACGAACACAAAAAAGAAAGACTTTTCCCATTTCCTGCAGCATTTCAGAAGTTGGGCACATATACACATTTTTTATTTAATTTAAATATATTGTAGCAGTAGTGGTACGAACACAAAAAGCCACTATTTTTTTACACTCTTAACTACCACTGCACTTACTTTACTTTTGAGAAACTTTTACATGACGCAGCTTCAGTACCTGGTTACTTTGTGTAACATCGGCGTTTGTTTCGTGTCTGGGTGTGCTATGATATATTTAAGTTTATTTGTGTATCCACTGTAGATTCTGATATCTGTAACACAAGTGCTTTAGCTACTTACCACGGAATCGGATAAATGTATGTGATATTTATTTATAAAAAAAAATTGACATCGTATTAATGTTAAATTTAAACGATAAATAAGATAATATAACTATGTATAGAACTAGATCGATAGAATTGACAATTCGAGATATCGATAGGATATAAAAGTGTTAGAAAAAACGAAGTCTTAAAATTGATACGTTCCCTTTTCTGATAACTAATTCAAACGCTGTAACCCGACTAAAACTTCACACATTCAATACCTTTCACTCCCTTGTAACATGTGCATTTGTTCCCATGAGTATAAAAGAAACGCTAGTTTTATATTCCTGTAAAAGACCGAATTTCGCTTTAATTGAAAAAGGTAGTCGTTTACTCAAACGACCCGAAACTCATTAAGTGGTGGGAAAGATAAACTGGCCTTTGCGTTTAGTGTGCTCTCTGCTTTATTCCCTTTATACACGAGTCGGTAAAACTGAAAGCTTGTGATAGTGAAAAAAAAACACAAAAATGCGAGTGTGAGTCCTCGCCCCTAGAGTGGAAACGATGACAAGACTTTGCCATTTTCTAATAGTGAGCTGAATTTTTTTACTAAAAACTGCACTTTATAGATGCACCTGACTGCACTATATTTCTTTTTGGTAGTTTTTCTAAGAAACCACTTACAAAAACTGAAGTATTGTATTGTAGTAGTATTCACAACCGATTTTTAACTTTGTCTTGATTTTGTACAATGCATGTGTGTTTTGTAAATCTCGAGTAGTCATAATTCTTAACATGTGCTACTTTTTGGCCCTGGACTGTTTAAAGTTGCCTAATTTTTGTAAATAGTAGAAAAGAGAAGAAGAAAAAAAACCTTGACTAAGTTTTTTTTTTAAAACTTAGTTTAAGTTAAGTACCTACCGTTTTTACCCTTAAGGTACGGAACCCTAATACACAATTCCCTATTTTGAAATATTCTGTATTACCAAACATGTTGCATTGTTAATAACCAACTGTTATTGAAAGTTGGTATTTGTGTTGAATAATAATATAATATTGGCGGTTTGAACCCGATTCAGCAAATATGTTGCCGCTACAAATGTTTGGTAATTGCATAGGATTTAAATACATATTCGTCATCTGTTGCCGGGTGCAGTGTATTGCCACAAAATTACTTTTATTCGTTAGATTTTAAGAATATTAATAGATTGGATCTCTAGATATAAGTATAAATTTATTAGTTTCAAAATTAATAAATTAATTTTGTTTTAATAATGGATGAGAATTTATTCTCATTTTGTAAATTCTTTGCATGCCAAACTTGGTGAAATATGCTGAACACTGTATACTAACCAAATTGACGATGAACACAGTTACAAATGCATTCTATGCATCCGGTGCTTCAATCTCCACATTTGTCGATTACTATACCGATGTGTGCTTGCCAATGCGCTGGTATTTACACCATCGTTGATTCGGGATTTGTTAGACGCATGCCATTCAATACGTCCGTTCCTGTCTGCCTGACTGACGCTAATGCAGGGCTGGACTCAGATCTACCATACCTATTGCCTTTATTGGCGGTTCACTTAACGAGTGCAGCAGGATGACTACTAGCAGGGAGAAATGGCGGGACATCGTAAGGCTCACGTTGCCGCCCGTCTCCAACACTACATGATGACCACGACCACACTGTTAAGAGTGATACGACTAAGAAGAAGTGCCTTTATCATGAATATCAGCCCATATACATCCCCACTGCTGGGGCACGGGCCTGCCCTTAAGTAGGGCGATCAGGTCTTGGTCAACTACACTGGCCGCAAATGTAGGTTGGTCGACTTAGAATACACACTTATTACTCTAACTAACTAACATGATCTTAGAGAAATTCGTAGGTTGACGAAAGCGTCGATGGCCGAGTAGCTAATGTCGTTCCTCGCCATGTGAGAGGTCGCCAGTTACCACTGTGTTTTCAAATTCGAAAGATTCGACGCTTTAACAGTGAAGGTAAACATCGTGAGTTCCTTTATAAAGTTGAGTGGTGGTACTGCCCGGCCTTTGTATGCAAGTTTATTGATCTCCATTAAGATCGGCTGCCATTGGCCAAATGACAAAAACTCTTTATTTCGTTTCATGAATATTTTCATAGATTACAATTAGGCAAAAATAATGCTGATTGACCTTCGGCGGGCTAGACCAACATCATCCCCCTAAATCCCGCCCTGACTGGAAGCTCAGAAATGTTTATCCACAATTCCGCATTTGATTCCGATTCATTTACACTAACAAGAACACACTGTCTGTTCTCTGTGATATAAAGTCTATCCAAGGAGTGCAAATTGCAGATATAAACTATTTTGTTTCAATGAATGGATACATTTGAACTTATTTGCCCGACACATTGTGTATCAGGAATATGTAATTTTATAAAATCATTATTTACCCATTAACCCATACAAGTGATTTAATCTGTTTAAATATTTTGCAATTTGTGGGCGAAACTTCTCAATACATAATTACATATTCGCCATTATGTAAATTTATATTGTATGATGTAATGTAATTGTAAAGGTTGTAAATCAAATACATTTCAATTATTACTATTCTCCATTTCCGGATCAAAAAATATTCTTCAACCCTTGTGGATGGAGACAAATAAAAAATAAATCATTTGTCCAAGTCCATCCAAAGTTCCTTATTAACTGTTTAGTTACTCGCCCAAGTTTGTCTTTAGAAGATAAAGTGAGTGATAAAAGAGAAGGTAAGTAAAACTGTGTTAAAAATGTTCTTTAAAAATGTTTACAATATAATATCATCATTACAATCCGGACATTGGCTGGAAAGTTTAGTGGGAGTATGCCCTACAACACATCCTACAAAAAAAGAAAAACACCAGGGCCGTCAGAAAAAAGTTCCGTGATGAATTACTTAAAAAAAACACAGTAATATCGCAAGTCATGGCCGTCAGATAACCTGTGACGTCAGAGCGCCCGGCGTGTTTGACAGGGACCCATCTGTAAACGGGATATGTTTTGACATGTGGCGCCAAAAAAAAAAATATTCGTCATCTATTTTGGCGCCAAAAAACATTCTATGTTGCGTAATATTCCATTTCGATTATTATATCGCTGATTTCTACAACATTATGGTCGCTAATGAGTTCATTTTAATAGCCTTTTAACTTATCAAATAGCTCAGTTGAGCTGGTTAATGAGTTAAAAGGCTATTTGAGTCGTAGAATTAAAGTATTTACTGCAATGATATAATAAACTATAGATAGTATCCATAGTAATTTGCGGTTTAAATCTGTGCCCTGCGATGTTTGCCACCTTACTGACCTATAAAACAAAAGATGCAAAAAACCATGCAAATAAAAGAGATATATCACAAGGTATCCTAATTGGACAGATTAGTGTCTCATTTATTGCGCGGTTATAAATTATATGCCTCTCGTTTATTATTAAATCATTGATTAACCATTCCATTTTGGAATAACATAGTTTTCATTTGTAACCACTAAAACAAAATTATGTTCTTTAGTCGCCTAACTAAAAATTATGTATTCTGAAAACGTTTTCACATAAAGAATATTTGGATTGATATTCAAACATTAGCCATTGCTCTAGATACTATGCTTTTATGTATCTCGAATTGGAAATCAGAGAATCGAACGAACATTCTAGTGGCATCAGTCAAAGTAATCCTTTGATACTGAGATATGTCCCCTCTCCTAATGTTTTAGGTTTTACTCTCCGAAGTAGACATATAGCAATTCTTGGAATAGAATAAAAGAAATTCTTATCGAACAAAAAGAGATATGGTTTGTCATTCACTTGGACTGAGATACATTTTTAACAATTAATATTGTTGCTTTTAATTCGATTTCTATACGAGATTTATGCTGTCTCTTTCAAGCATTATTTCAAATGCATGATACAAATACAAATTGTATAGTATTAGATAGAAGATAGAAAATGCTATAGCAAGTAATTCAACCGATAAATCAACACACACTACATTCATAGTTTTGAAAATAATGTAAATTATATTGTGCACGCGTTGCGTATAGGTAAATGGTTTTATTTAAAGCGTATTAGCGGATTGACGACAAACACCACTATATTTGACCATTAAAATATGTATATTTATTTTGTCAAAACTATGTTTTAATAATGCGCGCTAAATTCACAAAATATACATTAATTATTTCACAAACTCTTATGAAAAGCTCGCGATGCATCATCAAATCCAAATCCATCGTTAGTATCAATATTTTGCCAAATTATAATGTTGTGACTTCGTTATTTTTCAGAAATTGGTTTTCATTGATTTAGGATTTCGGTTTTATTGGTCTCAGTTCGGTTTATTTTAAGCCCGTTAATACTATGATAAGATTTGTAATTGTTTTCTTTGGTACTGGATAATTAAATTAACAGCAATTTATACATCGACTTGGAATTCGCTTTGATTATGTAAATAACATTTACTATTCACTATACAATTTACTATACAAGTTAAGCGTCAAGGAGCTTACAGTTCTATTGACTTCACGAACCCAATAAGATTATGTTAGTGTGTGAGTAGAATAAGTAATGTTATATGTCTTGGAAGTAAACTTTCAGTTTTGTATATGTAGGAAGCGGGGGTATGTAACTACATAATTAATAATGAATAAGACGTCAGGTCTATCAAAACCGAGCTAATACTTTATTAATTTCCATAATGAGAACCATATCCATCACTTATCACATTTATCAAAGTATAACCATAGCAATTGTAGCAAATGCCTAAGACATAAACTACAATTAGAGTTTGATTTATTAATTACAAATGCACAGTAGCACTTTTATAATTAACGATAATAATTAATTCGACAATCGAATTAATTATCCAAAGGTGTCTAGGATAAGCTATTGCAACGGTACAACGAGTGTTCCGTGCCACGCCAGAGCCAAGACTGCCCGCACTGTTCAAAGTGAGCGCCTTTTATAGTCGAGTCGAGCGGCGAGGGGGAGTGACTAACGACGCAGCTGGTCGGTGACGTGACCCGTGCACGTGCAGCTTGTTACTCATTCTATAATGAAGGCGAGCGATGACTCCTGCCGACACGGCCAACCTGACTAGCGGTCGTCCTCGAACGCTTCAACTAAAGCATGTCTAGATATCTGTAACAAAAGAATCGTGCGATCATCCTGACAAAATTAATTAGTCCGGTCTATAATGACCCTGCAAATCAATTAGTTCTGGTCTGGTCTACATTAACCCTTCAGATGTATTACAATTAACCCTTCAGATATATTACAATAGTTCTGGTCTGGTCCACATCGACCCTTCGTATATCTCACACTTTGCTCTGGTCCGGTCTCTAATTAGACCCTTCAGGCACTAGTATTGGTCCGGTTCCCTCTCCCTTTTTTTTAAAGAACCCTTCAACACTAGCCAGTTTTGGTCCGGCCACGTGCCCTTCAAAACTCTGCTCTTTTTTTTTTTTTTACTTTACTCTTTTTTTTACTTTACTTTTTTTATACCAGTTTTGGTCCGGCAAACAGCCCTTCAAAACTCTGCTCTTTTTTTTTTATTCTCTTTTTTTTATACCTTACGACCATATAAACCCTTCAAAGATATTTCTTGTGACATATTTTTTTATCTGTACTTAGATTGACATTCACATTGACCAAGTAGTGGGTGTGGATCTCATCCCACTTCTGATGTAGGAAGCGGGGGTATGTAACTACATAATTAATAATGAATAAGACGTCAGGTCTATCAAAACCGAGCTAATACTTTATTAATTTCCATAATGAGAACCATATCCATCACTTATCACATTTATCAAAGTATAACCATAGCAATTGTAGCAAATGCCTAAGACATAAACTACAATTAGAGTTTGATTTATTAATTACAAATGCACAGTAGCACTTTTATAATTAACGATAATAATTAATTCGACAATCGAATTAATTATCCAAAGGTGTCTAGGATAAGCTATTGCAACGGTACAACGAGTGTTCCGTGCCACGCCAGAGCCAAGACTGCCCGCACTGTTCAAAGTGAGCGCCTTTTATAGTCGAGTCGAGCGGCGAGGGGGAGTGACTAACGACGCAGCTGGTCGGTGACGTGACCCGTGCACGTGCAGCTTGTTACTCATTCTATAATGAAGGCGAGCGATGACTCCTGCCGACATATACGTAGTAAGTAATTCATAATACCTACTCGATCACAATATATTATGTTCAGTGTGCGTTACCCCAGCAAAATGTTGTCAAAAATCGACATTCTAGTTCATCAGATAATTAGTCGGTTAGCTCCTGTAAATGTCTATGTAGTTTTTGGAATTAGTCCGGTCGTAATTTTCGAGATATTTGAAAAAAACAGATTCTGCTGGGATAACGTTACCGCAGCAGAATGTTTTGCGAATTAATGACTTTTTTTTTAAAAGCTTTAGTTACATAATTAGACTTTTGGACGAAGTAAATGTTTCGATATAATTTGGGTTTCTAAGTTTTGAAGTTGCGAAGATATTCCGTTTTTTGCTGCAGTAACGTTTGGCTGTTTGCTGGATCTTCGAAACGGTAAAGTATATTGTTCTAATTTTTTATACACAACTTTGCCTTAATTAGTCTGAATTAGTCCAGCAATAAAAATGTTATCTTAATACACCGTTTGCAAGTTATTCACAATGATATAAATTGCCTCTTATAGGCCCTAACTTTCTAAATATGTACTCTAGAGGCTTATTTGATATATTATTTTGTAGCTTACAACTAGACACAGGTATGTGTGAAGTTTCATTCGAGTCCATTAAGTAATTAATAAATTATCACGAAATTAAGTTCTGTTTGGGCCCGCACATGCAGCGGGTTTCTTTGGCCGCCGATTATTTGCGTTTCTTAATGTTTTTCTTGCTGGTTTTTTGTAAAAAATTAGACCTTTTTGTTAACTTTAAACTTGCAAAATTTAAGCCGAATCCACTTAATAGTTACAGAGATAAACGAAAAAGAGTCAATAAGGTACTCATGATTGCGATAACCCGACCAAGTTCAAATGGTCACAAAAAAGCGGCACGTAGTACAAAGTGCTAGTCTTCTGCAATCTATGACATAGTAGTCTGACAATTTCTATACAGACGCGTACATAATTGAATACAGTAAATTTTACCATTACCTACTGTTTTTGCATAGTAAACAACCCAGTTAAAGACAGTTTTCGCATTCGTGATTTTTTTGTTCTTAGTTGATCTCAATTGAGATCAGCCAAGTGCGCAGGACATGTTATAGTGCACGGGTGTGCGCGCAAACACCACTGCACTCTCTATTCCCCTACTCTCATAATTCGGTGAGACGGCAATCCGACATGACCGATGAGAGATCGGGCGTAGGACCACCGGCTTAACATTCTTTCCGAGGCACGGGCGTCCAACCGCCAACTTCCTAACTCCGGGCTGAGTAATTTCGTTACAGAAAAACTCACACAAATTTTGCCCGACCCCGGATTCGAACCGGGGACCTCTCGATCCTTACGCAACGCTTGCTACCAATAGACCAATGAGGCAGTTGTGTGTAAGATACTGCAACGTCAGTTGTAATTTAATTAACAAATAAAAACATCCAGTTTTATACTGAGTAATGGACATCTGGTACACTTACTACTGCATAACTTATTACTGCATTAAGATCTGAGCAGATGCTTGTCATTTACTTCTAAACATACAACTAGCCAATAATATCTGAACACTCATCACGTCAAGTGTCAATCTGAGCACTTGAGGAAACATTGCAGTTGGAAGTGCCTTTACTATAAATACTATATATTTAAATAGGAACTCTTTGATAATTTATGTAATAAAATTACTCTGACAGTTTTGAAATGTCAATTGTCATCACAGACGAGTGTGAATCTGGGTGGGTGTGTATATTTGTGCGTGTGTGTGTGCCAGTTAAAATCAGCAAAACGGTAAAAGTACAACGAACTACTTATAGGTTAGTTACTTGCTACTATGGAACCCTTCATTGGCGAGTCCATCTTACTCTTTTTTTTTAGTTAGATTAAATAATATTTTGTTTGTACCTTAAATTACGTAAGCTGTTTAGATGTTAAGCAATTAATTATTTAAAAATAAACTTTTGTTTTTTTTTAACACTTTTGTATGCAACTGTAACAAAATGATAATTACTGTCCTTAATATTTCAGTAGGCCTGCATTATGTACTACATTTCCGCTTTTTTGTGACCATCTAAACTTGGTCGGGTTATCGCAATCATGAGTACCTTATTGACTTTTTTTCGTTTATCTCTGTAACTATTAAGTGGATTCGGCTTAAATTTTGCAAGTTTAAAGTTAACAAAAAGGTCTAATTTTTTACAAAAAACCAGCAAGAAAAACATTAAGAAACGCAAATAATCGGCGGCCAAAGAAACCCGCTGCATGTGCGGGCCCAAACAGAACTTAATTTCGTGATAATTTATTAATTACTTAATGGACTCGAATGAAACTTCACACATACCTGTGTCTAGTTGTAAGCTACAAAATAATATATCAAATAAGCCTCTAGAGTACATATTTAGAAAGTTAGGGCCTATAAGAGGCAATTTATATCATTGTGAATAACTTGCAAACGGTGTATTAAGATAACATTTTTATTGCTGGACTAATTCAGACTAATTAAGGCAAAGTTGTGTATAAAAAATTAGAACAATACACTTTACCGTTTCGAAGATCCAGCAAACAGCCAAATGTTACTGCAGCAAAAAACGGAATATCTTCGCAACCTTAAAACTTAGAAACCCAAATTATATCGAAACATTTACTTCGTCCAAAAGTCTAATTATGTAACTAAAGCTTTTTAAAAAAAAGTCATTAATTCGCAAAACATTCTGCTGCGGTAACGTTATCCCAGCAGAATCTGTTTTTTTCAAATATCTCGAAAATTACGACTGGACTAATTCCAAAAACTACATAGACATTTACAGGAGCTAACCGACTAATTATCTGATGAACTAGAATGTCGATTTTCGACAACATTTTGCTGGGGTAACGCACACTTATGTTCATTCAATTTTCTTAGAAGCTCTCCGCCCAAGACGCCATGCGGTTGTTTGTCGCGTAAAACGTAACGCCCTTATAGCATCAAATTCTCAGGTTCCCGACTATTTTTGCACCAAATTTCATCAAAATCGGTTAAGTAGTTTCGGCGTGAGAACGTGACAGACTTCATAAGTTTCAAATTTGTAATATTAATAATCTAAAACTCACTGTTAACAGACCCATATGAAATACTAATAAGGTTTTAATTCCCCTGGCTGCATTGTTTGAAATGGTATGTAATAACTAAGCACATCACGCTTTCACCGTACTCTATTTTGATCCTTTTGTTGTACTTCCGTTCCGCTGGCTGGAAGGATTCGCACGTAATAAATTTTAATCACTGAGCCATCCATCACGTGCGGTGTTCGAGGTAACGTTTCACACAATGCACTTTACTTGGTTGGATTAATTCATTTTCTTCACTCTTATTGGTGACTAGTTGTGCTAGCGACTTCGTCCGCGTTTTCCCCCGTTTTTTACACATTTCGAATGGCGCGGTGGAACAGTGGTTAGTGACCTTGGCTGGCGGTTCCAAGAGTCGTGGGTTCGATTCCCACTCGGGACAAATATTTGGGTGATGAACATCTGATGAATTAAACGAAGATTTGAATGATATTTAGAGTTTTATTTGTAGCGTGAGAATTTACAATGTTTGACATGGACGCGTATTGCACAAAGAGACAGCATAGAACAAAAGAGCGGCGGTCATAGACCGTATTGTATCTATGTAGGTACATTGCATTACAAGGCGGCAAATTTAAAACATATAACATTCCCTCTAAATTTTAGCCTTGTTCTACTTATTTACTTTATATAAAGAAACATATTTGTGTATACTTCTTATCACAATACAATACAATATCTTATACATATTAATCAAATTATTACAGTATGTATTAAACCCAATACAACAAAACAAATATTAAACAGAAACAACAGGTATTTCAGTTTGGAAAACTGAATTTCAAACAAAATAAACTGAAATACAAATAAATCCTAGCGTTTATATTCTTTTGGGTTTTCAATTAAACCTAACTTATTTCTAAAGAACTCAAATTTAACTTTAGACAAAGGTTTTGTAAAGATATCAGCTAACTGTTTATCAGTACCAATATACTTGAGATCAATTATCTTTTCAGCATACTTATCTTTTACAAAATTATACTTTATATCAATATGCTTACATCTCTTATGATATTCTGAGTTTTTAATTAAGCAAATAGCACTCTGATTATCAATATTAAGTGTTATACAATCTTGTTTATATTGGCTTATATCTAACAATAACTGTCTAACCCAGAGAGCTTCTTTGGTGGCACAGCATGACGCCATAAACTCGGCTTCGGTGGTAGACAACGCGACAGTCGTTTGTAGTTGACTGTTCCATGTCACGGCAGCCCCATTTTTCATAAAAACATATCCAGTGGTTGACCGTCTTGTCACAGGATCATTGGCATAATCAGCATCAGAATAGGATACCAGAGTGTTACTTTCATTTGACCTGAAACAGAGTCCAAAACACAGTGTCCCTTTTAAGTATTTCAAAATTCTCTTGACAGCCTTCCAGTGACTTTGATCATGGCTGTTGAGAAAGCGGCTAACAGTGCTTACTGCATACATAATATCTGGTCTGGTGACTATGGCAGCAAACATAAGCGACCCCACAGCTTCTCTGTAAGGAAAATATATTTTATTCTCATGCACTGTGCTCTTCTGTAATGTAACATGCGGATCAGCTGGTATACTATTAGGGTTAGCATTATCTAAGTTGAATTTTGATAGCATTTTCTCAATATATTTCCGTTGATGTATGAAAATGTAATCCTTACATTGTTCTATCTGTATACCAATAAAATTCAAAGTTTCACAAATCTTGACATCAAATTCTTTCTGAAGATCGTTCAGAACTTCAGTTATTACTGTTGGATTTGTAGAACATAACAATCCATCGTCCACATAAAGCAGAAGATATACTGGAGTTTCTCTATTAGAACTCACATACACACATTTATCAGCATAACAGTTTACAAAGCCATATTTGATTAAAACTGAATCAAATTTAGCATTCCAGCAGCGTGGTGCCTGTTTCCAATCCATATAAGGATTTAATAAGCTTGCAAGCCATGCCATTTTCAACATTCAGTCCTTTAGGGATTTTCATATATATTTCCTCTTGCAATTCACCATAAAGGAAAGCAGTTTTAATATCAAATTGCATCATAGTCATGCATTTCTCGGCTGCAATAGATAATAATAAGCGGATGGAGTCATACCTGACCGTCGGAGAGAATGTTTCTGTGTAATCGATGCCACTTTTCTGTGCGAAGCCTTTGGCACATAGTCTGGATTTGTACCTAGGACCTGTTGGTTCGTTTTTCACACGAAACACCCACTTACAGTCTAATAGTCTCACATTGTCTGGTTTCTTCACTAACTCCCAAGTACCATTGTCCTCATGTGCCTGCAATTCTTCCTTGATCGACTTTATCCACATTTCAGAGTCTTCAGAGGAAAGTGCATCTTCATATGTCTGTGGTACATCGGCCATACATAGATATGATTTAGGTTCCATGGTTGGGATTTGTCTGTTACGAGGACGGAGAGTGATGTTTGAGGGCTGGTGAACTTCAATTGACTGCGGAGGCACATATTCCTCATCATCATCATCACTCATTTCCACTGCAGTCTGACAAGACAAGTCTGTATTGTAGTCACTGCTTTCAGACAGGCTTTTACTGCTTACATGTTGTTGTCTTTCAGCTTCAGATAAGGTAACTGGTATTGTATCTGTTTTCATAGAATTTTCTAGAAACACCACATCTCTGCTTTTAGTTACTGTCTTTGTTTTAGGATCAAGTAGCCGGTACCCCTTGCTATCTTCACAGTATCCAACAAAAATCATCTTACATGACTTGGCGTCCCATTTCTTCAATTTTTCATGAGGTATCCGCATCATAGCTCCGCAGCCAAATATCCTCATGTGGCTCAAGTCAGGTTTACAGCCACTCCATACTTCCTCTGGTGTCTTATAGTTCAGAGCTCGCGTCGGTGAACGATTGGTGATGTATGCAGCAGTTCTTACTGCCTCAGCCCATAGATTTTTCTGCAATTTAGAATTTATTAACATACATCTGGCTTTTTCAAGTAAGGTTCTGTTCATGCGTTCTGAAAGACCATTTTGCTGTGGAGTATATGGAGTTGATGTTTGGTGTTTAATTCCATGTAACTTTAGGTAGCCAGTAAAGTTTTTATTTATATACTCAGTTCCATTATCAGTTCGGAGTGTCTTAATTTTAGTATCAAGCTTATTTTCAACATAGGATTTATATTCCTTAAATTTATCTAGACATTCTGACTTTGATTTGATAGTAAAGACACACACTTTCCTTGAGAAATCATCAGTAAAAGTGAGAAAATACCTTGCATTTCCGAGGGAATTTACCTCCATAGGACCACATATGTCGGAGTGAATGATTTCTAGCAGTTGACTTGCTCTGGAACCTTCACTTGGAAATGGTAACCTTGCCTGTTTTCCTTTAATGCACGGTATGCAGGTAAGCTCGCTGGTCTGAGGCATTTTCACACCCTCCGTGTGGTCTTTCAGCTTCTTCATGTCATTGTAGTTCAGATGAGCTAGTCGCTGATGCCATAGATAAAAATCATCATTAGTAGTTGACAAAAATGCTTGAACGGAGACAACATCCAGCTTGTACATGTTATTAATCAGTGTTGCCATAGCTACTTCAACATTATCTTTGTTATACAGATAACAACCTTTACTGTCAAACTTTATATTACATTTATTGTTGACAACGCTACTGACTGAGAGAAGATTGGTTGATAACTCTGGTACATAAAGGACATCTGTTACCTGTATTCTGTTTGTAGATCCGTTTTTGGTTTTGACATGAATGTTCACCTTACCACAGGACTCGACTCGCAGCTCCTTGTTGTTAGCTACTCGGATGGTTTTGATCGGTGGTGGTTTTTCATCATAAATCCAAGCCTTATTCATTGTCATGTGCATTGCTGCGCCTGAATCCACATACCATCCGGAATCATAGTTACCTGTTGCTGAAAAAACGGCTACAAAAGAGTTATCAGTTTGTTTCTTGTTATTCTTCACTTTACAGTATTTGCCGATGTGTCCGTACTTGTTACATGCATAACATCTAGGCCCTTTTGGCTTTTGATTTTGTTTGAAAGGTTGCTTGCTCTTGTTTACGAAAAATACACCTGGATCACGATTCTTCACTTCCTGTAACAGTTTACTTTTGATTGAATCTGCTGTTATAGCCACACCAGAGCTTTCTATCGCCATAATCATCGGCTTGTATTCATCTGGGAGTCCTGCAAGTAACAACGTGCCTAGCCACTCGTCGTCCACCTTGAACCCGATGTTCCGAAGCTTGTGCGCTGTAGTCATGATCTTGTTTACGTATTCTTCAATACCTTGACAATTATCAAACGTTGTCGTTATGAGGTCTCGTAGTAATCCAACTCGACGTGTCAGCCCTGAGTCGTCGAAAGCTTTACAGAGCTTTTCCCATACTTCTTTAGCACTGCTGGCTTCCTGAACGTGGACGTAGTTGATGGGATCAACTAGAAGTATTATTTTTGACTTTGCCTTGACGTCTTTCTTTGGATTTACCTCACCGGTGCCCGATACGCAATCCCACAGATCCTCATGCTCCAAATACGTCTTGACTGCAAATTTCCAGCTTGCAAAATTATCTCTGCCGGTCAATCTTTCTATCAGGGTCATATTGTTGTTTGAACCCATGATTCTTGAAAAATCGATGTGCCGCCGGTATGCAATGTGAAATATATGCACTGGCAAAACTATTCACTGAATCTAATTAATCATTCAATATAACGGCATCCTGGGCCCATAACCTGATGAATTAAACGAAGATTTGAATGATATTTAGAGTTTTATTTGTAGCGTGAGAATTTACAATGTTTGACATGGACGCGTATTGCACAAAGAGACAGCATAGAACAAAAGAGCGGCGGTCATAGACCGTATTGTATCTATGTAGGTACATTGCATTACAAGGCGGCAAATTTAAAACATATAACAACATCGGTGTTGGTTCCGTGTCTGGGTGTGATTATGTATTTTAGTATGTATTTATAAATATATATGTATGTATATCAGTCTCTGACGCCCATAGTACAAGCTCTGCTTAGTTTGGGGTCAGATGACCGTGTGTGGAAATGTCCCAGATATTTATTTGCCATTGTGTCTTTGCTCCTATTGGTCGCAGCGTGATGTTATATAGCCTAAAGTCTTCCTCGATAAATCGTATTTCATCTAAACAGTAGTTCCTGAATTAGCGCGTTCAAAGAAACAAACTCTTCAGCTTTATAATATTAGTATAGTCTTGAAGGAACGTTAGATATGTACGTTTCATTATTTTTGGAAACACAGGCTTAACGCGCTTTCCGAGGCACAGGCGGCTTCTGAATACTAGAATCAGTACTACGGTATGGCAAGCTTACTATCTTACCATACCGTGACTGATGACCGTGAATGATGTCTCTACATTGTTAATAGCTTAACACTTGATATTTTCGCATATGTGTACCAACTTTTTAATTTTGAGCAATCGAAATTATACATAAGTATTATATCGCTTTAAGCGTTACATTTCCGACAAATAAAAAAACAGTTTCTAAACATTTCTTTTATTTTCAAACACAGCACAATAACCTCAAAGAACTGTTTTACATCGACTTTCATCTTCATCGTCTAAAAGGCTACAAACACAACATAACACAATCCATCGGCGTGTTTATTCTACCGTTTGCTGATCCTAAATGACTTCCGTTAATGTACCCGGATTCCGGGAATAACGGAAAACCACAAACAACAACGGACAGTGTTTATGCGAAACCGAACAAGTTCCCACATTTAGATAAGCACCATCCATTAATTCATTTGAAACTAAAGCGGGATGGGTGTATGTCCATCAGGTAAGTACGTTTTACATAAACTTCGCGGCGAACTGTACTGTGGAACATTATTCTTGTGGTGGCTCTAATTTGTGATTTTTTCGGAAAAATTATCTAAAACTATCATGTAACTTTGCTAAACTCGTTACATGCTAGTTATGTCCAAGTAACGTAGTACGTTATTTTTATAATAGTTTTGAATATTAAATTTTAATAAATAATATTTAATAAAATATTTAACGGTGAAGTCATCACTCAGAACATCGTAAGGAAACCTGCACACCTAAGAAGAAATTCTAAGGTTGTGTAGTCGACCAACCCGCACTTGGCCAGCGTGGTCGACTAAGGCCTAGATTAGGTCGGTAGGTAGATCGCCCTAGTTTAGGGTAGGCCCGTGCCCCAGCAGTGGGGACGTATATTGGCTGATGATGAAAATATAATGATGGTGATGGTAAAATATAATGAGGCTGATGATGATGATTAGGACGACATTTAATCATCATCATCATCAGCCTATAGGTTAATCCACTGCTTGACATAGGCCTCCCCAAGCCAATAAATGTAATTGATAAAAACTAATAAGTACCTGAAAAATAATTAAACTCCCACCGAATCCGAAACGGCTATCCACCCTTGCTATCACCTCAGCTATCTAGTACGTACAAATTTAAATATTCACTTTCTCACTTGTGCTTTCGACATTTCTATGCAAATGGCCGCGTAAAGGGAGTGCATTAGAGTCACGCGGGTCAGCCTGGCTTGCACGTAAGGAGGTAATAGAGGGGTCGGTGAGGGCTAGAACATGCAATCGTGGGGCTGGGTAATGTTGGCTAGAGTAGGAAGCGCATAGATAACTATGAACGATGGTTTTGAAGACTGGTTGCTTCCCATCCGAGAGGTCCCCAGTTCAAACCCCGCCGAGTACCAATGTGTTTCAAATTTGAAATTACAATCCAATGCCAAAATATGGTGAGGAAACTTGCACACCTACGAAGAAATTCCAAAGTCGACCAATTCCAACTTGGTCGGCGTGGTTGACTAAGGCCTGATCACCATAGTTTAGGGTAGGTGCCCTAGCAGTGGGACGTATGTGCTTCCTTCACAGTACGTGCGCCGTGTGTATGGATTTTAAATTAAATAGAAAACATATTGGTACGTGGCGGGGTTTGAACTCGCTACCTCTCGCATGGAATGTGACTGCTTTTACCACTCAGCCATCGACGCTCTCGTACAAAACAACAACAACGTAGTACGGTAAAGATATATGAATGTGATTTTATGATTTTTATTGATGTGTCATTAGAAATTATTTATGTACTTATGGGAAAAGATTACCTATTATACTTCAACGAAATCTAAAAGTAAATTAATGAAATAAAATGATTTCTACTAAAGTTATTTCAGTTTAGTATCAAAATACATAACGTTGTGCAATTGTAAGAGCTTTCCTGAAATTGCCGCATCAAATTGTGATAACACTTTGTTGACTGTACCTATAAATAGAACCTATGTCAAACAACAACATCAACAAGTTTCAACAAGTCACATCAAAACATGAGATACAAAGTCGAAGCTCCAATGTTTTCGATACACGATTCCAATGACATTTGAAAGAGCTCTCGAAATTTAGCTCTTCGAGTGAGCTTTTCACCTAACCCTTCTCCACAACTATAAATAAATAGGGTCTCAAATACCCTCAGCCATAAAGTTCTGTAACATCAAAACACGAAATACAAGGGCTAAGCACCAATGTTTTCGATTCACGTGATTCGAATGAAATTTGAATGAGCACTTGACAATTTGACGCGTCGAGGGGCCGTACATTGTGTCGGGCGGGGCTATCGGAAAATACTTATGCAGGGCTGTCCACACGGCACTTGCCTTCCTTGAAGATCGAGAAGTTGGGTTCAGTGGGCATTGAGAGTTTGGTGTAAAAAAATATTTATATTTTTGTATCGGCGGTGTTTAATCGCTGGACGTTTCATCATTCAATCATCATCAACCCACTTTCGTTTACAGCTGGACATAGGCTTCCCCAGATGCTGGCTTGACTTTTATTTTCACTTTATTATTAATTTTATAGAATGACAAATATCATTAAGTGATGTAAATTAATTTAAAAACTTCATAGACAAAACAGATAAATCTATACTTCAAGGAATGCTAATATTGACAATGTGTAAAAACCTTGAGATATTAGTCTGTCGTTTTTTAATCAATGCAGACTAAAATTAGTTTAACTATTATCTCGGTTGGCCTATATATTTTTATCAGTGGGATGACTACGTGTATCATCATCATCATCAGCAGCCCATTCCTGTCCACGTCCACGTGTATGTCCATCGGAAAAATCATCGAAATTTATATTTTCAGGCGTTGCAAGCTTCAAGCTCAAAACTTTAGGTGTTAAGAAGACAAGACGCTACGCTTTCGCTTGCAGCGTTGTATGATGATCTAGATACAACAAACCTGAATCATCATCATCATCATCAGCCCGTTACCGTCCACTGCTGGTCATAGGCCTTCCCAAATGCTCGCTACTTATTTCTATCCTTTAGTATGAAAAAAACTACTACTACTAGTAGTCCGGGACTAGTGGTCCCGGCGAATTTCATATCGCCAGTACTTATTTTTTCTATATTTTCTTACTATTTAAACCTTTCCTGGACTACGACGAACATTTCAAAACCAAAATTGTCTAAACCCGTCCAGGTGTTCTCGAGTTTTAGTCAGACTAACGAACATCAATTCATATTTTATATATCAAATGATGATGATGATGATGATGTTTTTAACCCACCGAATCTCTGTCACCCCTAAACCACATTATTACGGAGTCTCGTAGACCCCCATCGTGATGTGGGTGCTTGTCATACGCTCGACAGCGCAATGTTAGTACTTTTTCATCGGACGATACAAAAGAAATGTATTGGGAGCTTTCCTAATTTGTCTTCCGTGACGTTCGGATCCTTATCTTTTGGTGTACACTCAGATTAATTAATACCCAGATTAAATAATAGTAAACACTGTTTTTTGGTGGAATTTCAACGTGTGAAATTATTCATTCTAAACATATAATTTTGAGACCCGACGTTCCTAGCTCTTTACAGCGATGCGGTCACGGGCAAGACAGAGTCTTGTTTTAGTAGAAATAATTTTATTTAATTAATTAAGAAATCGATGGCGTCAGATTAAGTTTGTAAAAAGGAATGCTTAGCTCTTTCGCACACTTTCAAACAATCTTACAAGAAAGAAGTGAAATAAAGGTAATCTTTCCCTATGGGCACGAAACGAAATCAATATAAATTTTGGTTATTTAATAATAGATCGGTGGTTATCAATGCTTGGATACGCGTCGTATTTTAAATAACTCGTTATTCATAATTTGTGGATTGCCGTCTCACCGAACTATGAAAGTAAGGAAATAGAGAGTGCACTTGTGTTTGCGAGCACACTCGTGCACTATATTATAGCCCTGCGCTGTCTCAGTTCGCTGATTTCCATCGAGATCGGCCGCCATGGCGAAAATCGGTGGGATGGCCTATTTACTTTTTATTATTTTTTTTTTTATCATAGCTTCATATGACAAATGAACCGAAAAAAGTAATTTATAACATCTTACAATATATGAGCAAGTTTTCGCTTCAAAGCCACCATATTACATTTAGAAAAATCTTGAGTTGTCGAATAAACATTTACAATGAAATCGCAATGGCGTTGATTCGTGAGACGCCGTCGAAATACGAATCTAATACGATAGTTCCAGTCGGTTAATTCTTTCACGTCAATTCGGATTCATTTTGTCGAACGAAACGAATTGTGGTGGTTTTCGCCACAACCCAGGGGAGTATAAAATTTGACGCCCTGTTTTATCTATTGCGAGTCAAAAAAAATCTTTTTTAATTTTCCGACATCTAGGACGACCTCATTCCATCTGAGGGTATGTGGCCGTGAGGTGCACATATGAGGTCGAAAGGCACAATATAACTAATTGGGCCTGTCTTCCTCCCACTTTCATCAGAAATGATACCTTTGAAGGCCACATAAAACAGAACGCATAAATTTGTTAATGATTATTACCCCACGTGCCCATCCCAAAGTTACTCGTGAAAACCTAATTTGGAAAGAAACACCTGAAATCCGCATTCGAAAAAATAACAATATCCTTATTTTTAAGATACCCTCGGTTTGAGGGTAAATACGTCCCTGCCTCGATCTGATAACGGCCGATAACGGGCTATTGTGGTGTCGTGTTTTGTGTTCATCAACTCGTAACCACGTAATCAACGGTCGGGTCCACTGGGACGTATTCAGGCGATAAACGTCTTGTCTTGTATACCTGAAAGAAAAAAAAAATTATCATTTTCTAACCCGTTGATGCGTTATGTCAATTTCATTATCCACACGCGCTTTGTTCGGAAATTGAAATGTTCACAAAGAAAATGTTAAAGATTGAATGAAAATGTAAGGATTGAACAAATAATATGCTTAAAGTCAAAATTTTAAATAAATTCAAAAACAAAATTAGATATTGATAATGTTGCGACACTCTGTATATTCTTTAACAACTTAAAAAAAATTAAGTATCTTTAACTTTACATAACTTACGCATATTTTGAGTAGTTAAAAGCTATCAAAATCAAATTAGAACGAGCACGTTTATAAAGAATATTATCTAGTCGAGCAAAACATTCCTATCATTAAGCTAAAAAAAGCTGCAAGAAAACTTTTAAAGTGCATAAAAAGTTCTTGATGAAGTTTAAATAATTCATGAACCAGAATCACTTAAGGTAGCGGTGTGATAATGAATAATGAACGAAACAAGATAGTTGAGAATAAATATTTTCAGGAAAATTGTGACGTAATCGTTAAGGAACTACATAACACTCTTATTATGTAGCTTACTATTTGTCTTAATGGAGTAAAATAAGACTTTAAGGGTCGTTTATGTTATAACTGTTAGCGATAAATAATATACATAAAAATGTTATGAAACAAATTTTAATATTTTCACTTTATATGATATTATATGCTAAACTTGTAATATTTTGAAGCTTTGATTACTTCATTAAAATTTTAGTAGAGTACCTATCTCCATTTTCATCAGCTGACAAGAATGCATACTTAAAAACTAATTACATAATACGTTTAAACCCACTAGACATGATAAATGGAGTATATACGTATATACATAGCAACTTAGCAAATACATAGCCCCTTACTGAAAGTCGTTTCGACTGGGTTACACCAATCATGGTCGCGAATGATGTATTTGCTATTCTACGCGTGTAGACCCATATGAATTACTTTGTAATATAATGGAACAAAAGTCTAAAATCTTATGCATACTTAGTATTATATAGGGACCAATGCGTCGTATATACGGACCAAGAAGCAATTCCAATGGGTTAAGACAATACGAGGCTTACTAACCGATTGTCCTAATTGACTCTCCATGTCCCTGAGAGGGATCGCATGATTGGTACAAAGGTGTACACACTTCCAACAGCCTGATATATGGGGCAAGTGAGACTTAGTAAGTGGCGTGGGATCAGTGTGACGATGATTTTTAAATAACTTCAAATAAATAAGACCGTTTCAAAAGGAGGGAGGTTTCGTTATTCGATAGTCTAATGGTATATATTTGTTTCAGGTATTTGATAATAATCTAATGCATTTTGTAGTAATGTTCATCACATGAAAGTTTGTTGTGTGTGGTTGGGAATCGAACCCATGACTTTTGGGGCATTATCAATAAGTGGATTGAAAAATATTTTGCTGTTGAGTATAGTAGTGAAATGTGTAAACAAAAGACAAACTTAGAACGCGGCAAAATCGAAAAGAGTAAATAAAAATCAAATTCTTTGCGGCCAGTTAAGGCTAAAACAAAAATAGTCAGATCTTAAGCCAGACTACAATCAACGTAAAACAATATGCGTCAGACAAAGAGTTATTAAAGGTTACGACTTATGGCTGTGTACATCCTAAGATTGAACATTAACTTTAATTAATAGACACCCTGGTACCGGCTTAAACAAAGTCTAGCCACTTTATGAATGAGTCAGTATTATTGATCCTCAAGCCTGTGTTAAAAGACCTACCAGCCCAAAATACGCTCCATTCATACCTTATAGGTCACTAGTACCTTTGAAATGTTATACACCGCACAACAAGGGCACTAAGTTTGAAAAAGAAAAGATAGTGAAATATACATACTTAAATACATTAAATCCTACTTATTTAATCAACATAAGTGAATATTGATTGCCTCGTGTCATTAAGTCATGGAATGCCCTTCAAGCATGTGTGTTTTCTCCCTTCTATAATCCCGGTTTCTTCAGGCGGGGTGTGAAACGGCATTATGCAGGCTGTTTGGGTGAAGGACATGCTTAAAAGAGATTATTTTGTGCCTGTTGACTTTACGGTAGCTCATCATCGGACAGAAAGAGATCCTGAACGTCATATATTTTAAAAATATCACACTCCACACACTTGTGATTGTAATTATATTTTAATACATCATCATTATCTGCTTACTTTATGTTTATAAGTGCAATAAACATCAATAAATACGATGATTGGCAAAATAGTTTAAGTTATACATTAAAGTCAATAGATTTATGTAATGAATATGTAGTACATAATAGGATTAGTTTCAAATTACATGTTTAGTTAGCCCTAATATTGCACCACCTGACTGGGGTAACTAAGTATTAAAGATCTTTTTAACAATAACACCAGTACACAACACTTAGTTCGCAACAAAAACTTTGACTTTACTTGTAATTATGTCAAAATCACCTTTTGCATTCGTCTATTTATTTATTCTATTGTGACTATTACTATAATTGCACGTAACGCGTCCCATATGTGGAGCAATCATTGTGAAGGGTTGAAATTATTCTGGAGTAGTGCCAAAGACCGACAAAGTAAAGTACGAATCTAGACGGCATTGAAGGCGGACATATTAAACATTGGTTAGACGAACAGCGGTTAAATGTATTGTTGCAATGTATTTTGTGATGGGCACATACATCCCTGTATTTCGAGGGATCCGAATGTCCTTCTCCCCGTAGAGATGTATGGGGGAAGGATATTATGAATTAATATACCTATATACAACCTACTTACAACATAAAACTAATTTAACGGATTAAATTCGCGTGTATTGTTATTCCAAACATATAATTTAGAGACCCAACGTTTCGAGATCTATACAGCGCTAGTGGTCACGGGCAAAACTTTCATTCACAAACAAACACGGGAGTTTAATCCGTAAAATTAGTTTTATTTCAAATGTGTAGTGTTCACGCAAATAATAGGCTATACTATACTTACAACATAAAAAAAGTGCTAAGCTGATACAAATACAGCCTAAAATTGTGTTAGTTCGAAATTAAAATAAAATAATATAGAGTTGCTACATCTAGCTAGCTGATTATTAAACTTATGTGCAAAATATATTATGTATATTCAAAATCAATATTGATATCCAATATCAAAGTTTAACTCAAAAGGTGTGTTAGGCTATTGGATACTTGAGAAAGAGGTTTTAGCCTAAGGCGATCTGAAACTAAAAATCAGTTTCTTAAGAATTTGAATGTTCTGATCCATTAAAAACAATTCGATGCTCAAAGGTAGAGCTGAAAGAACAATATTCTAAAAAATCATTCCATGTTTCGAAGAACGTCTGAAAATATCCCAAACTTACAAAAAATGTCTTTAAAATCATATTTCATGCCTTTGTAAGGATAAGAAATACAAAGTATTCGGAGTAATTTGAAAAAAGAGAAATATAGAGACAATGTACTTACTCTAGGTATCCCTTAAAAGTTGATCATTTGTGTAGCGTTTGTCATTCGTGCCATTGTTATGAAACTACATATTGTACATTTATTGAAAATTCCTTTCAGCCGTTTTGGCAACTAATTTTCGCAACCAGTTGTCAACGAGGATACTCTCTTCCTTCTTGGCAACTAGTTGCGATGAAAGAATATATTTTCTGGATACGCAACCAGTTGCGAACTAGGAATTTTTCAAAAACTTTGTGTGTATGTGGGTGTGTGGGGAGCCTGTTTCTTTTCCAAAAATCGTTCGTCCAAAAATCAAAATCCTTAACGCGTTTGCCATAATCATCAATATCAATAATGTTCGAATGGCAAGGCATAGCCCGAGAACATAATTGCACATAATAATAGTATATACTTACGAGTTGAAACATTACCCAGGTTCATTACCTACGGTTCCAAGAGTCGTGGGTTTGATTCACACTCGGGACAAATATTTGTGTGATCGGTGTTTGTTCCGTGTCTGGGTGTTTATTAAGTATATTTAGGTATATTTGTGTATCCACTGTTGATTCTGATATCTGTAACACAAGTGCTTAAGCTACTTACCACGGGATCAGATCAATGTATGTGATGTTGTGTAATATTTAATTTAATTTTGGCCTCGTCTTCATTAACTTAGTATACAAATTACTAAAAATTGAATTGGTCGATAAAAACGACATTTTGTAAGTTCAAAAATTAAAATTAATTTTTAAAAAATTCACAGATACACTAATATTATTAATGCGAAAAAAACTCTGTTTTATACCAAAAACTACTAAACTGATTTAAATTGAATTAAGCACACAGTCAAGAGTTAAATGGCACAGACTAAACCGACTGCACTTAAAGGAAGTAATGTAATGTTACGCAATAAATCGTCATCTCCGTTCCGAAATCCTACACCACCGAGTACTACCGGGAAGAATCCGACGAGAAACTCAAGGGATAGTTTTAATTAATTGTATACCGATTGCACAAGAAACAAATAAGATAGTTTTGCGATCTTTTTATTCATTAATTGTTTATCAATTTGTTTTAAAGACACTCGGGAAACATAGTGAGAACCTCTCCTTCATGATTGTGGCCGGTCATTAATAAGTTTGTGCATTCTACAAAGCGCATTATTCGAAGTCTTTCAACGTTCGCATTAAGACAATAAATTTTTCATACCTACTTAGAACTGAATCTCAAAATTTTATTTTTCGTCAACTCTTTACGGATTGGTCTTTGAAATATATTTAAGGTAACGAATATCATTTTTTAAACAGGGGGCTTAGATAAAGTAGCAATATCGAAACGATAACGAGGTCCAAAAAGAATTTAACAAAGTTTATGGAATTGACCACGTCATTTATCGCGTCTAATGTCAATGCCATACAATTTATTCTTTTCAAACTTCGTTTTCGTTTCGATATTGTTACGTTGCTGATTTTTTTACGCGAGCGACACTTTCTAAGTCGTGTCATATCCCCCATACTCTATAAAGTAAGAGTTATTTTTAATTTACGGGAGAAACGCGCTTCTATTTACTTTTTGATCGCGGTCTCGGCACATTAATCAGATTGTGAGCGCATTCTAAACAGCGCATTATTCGAAGTCTACCATCGTCCGCGGTGGCATCAATCACTCTCGAACACAGCTCTGGGAATAAATCCAGCTTCATCCAGCGTTCGAGGGAACTTTTACAGCGATTGAACGTATACACATTATCAGATACACCTTACAGCAAGCGTTAAACATTGCAAGTAACTTTGTGAGTCACTCGGGCTTGGCAATTAAGAAGGTATCTCGAATTGTCATCAAATTGTAATACGAAACCTCATATCTTTATGAATTATCATTGTGACAAATCTTACGATAACAGATTCCAAGAGGAAAAACGCTTAAGATATGTTTTTGCTATCGTTAGGTACTTCACGACATATTATAAAACAAAGAAGCTTCCTCTGTTCCTATATACCTATAAGTATATGCTTAAATCTTTAAAATTACACAACGTATTTTGATGCAGATTTTTCTAATGGATAGAGGAATTCTATAGGACGGTTTTTGTGTAAAAAATACTCGAAGTGAAATGAGGGCGGGTCTCTAGTTTAATTCAATAATATGTATCTGACTGTGCTAGAAGAAGGGTAACGTTTTAAAAAGTTCCATGATTTGATTCCTTGTTTCTTTTTAATATTAATTAAGAATAAGCTGTTTTTAAACTCGTTGACTAGCAATGTACAGATGTAGAAGGATGACAAAACATTTCCCGTTTCACATTTACACGACATATAGACCCGAATCTACAATGAAGTAGCTTGGATTGTAGTTTAATTTTCATAATTCCTAGACGGACTAATAAACGTGGTGCATGTATTTTCTAACTTTGACCGTAAAATTGTAAATTGCGGACACAGCGCCAAAATGTGCTTGTAAAATACTGTTTAATCTGCCCAGCTGTTGGTTCAGTGTTGCCAGGTTTGCAATAAAATAATAACGAACACGAATTACACGAGTATGATTCTCTTTCAGGAAATAATCAGACTAGTTCTAAGATTAATGTAGAGTTCTTCTTTCAGTTAGTATAATGTTGGTGACTTAATACTTTCACTTCCCATTGTATTGTTTACAATATTGGGATTAAACTCGCAACTATATGAAGTGGCATTATATGTATGTAGTTACACAAAAATCTGGGACATTTCCACACACAGTCATCTGACCCCAAACTGAGCAGAGCTTGTACTGTGGGTGTCAGAGAGATATTTATAAATACATACTTAAATGCATGTTCACACTCAGACGCGGAACGAACACCGATTTTCATCTCACAAACATTGGTCCCGAATGGGAATCGAACCTGAAATCGAAGTCGTATTTTCACCAGTCATATCCCTAAATTATATACTATCCGATTCGGTCCGGATCAATTGCTTTAACTGTTGCAACATCCGAAATTCCGTTGGACTATTATAGCGAAAGCACAGAGAAGGCATTTGCGGTTACTGGTTTTAAGGGGTAAGAGCAATCCGCTCCCCCGCAAGTGCGGTGATCATGATGAGGCTACACCAAGCCACCATCGTGTGTCAGTTAGGAAAAAAGTCACTCGTTATTTTTCATTGAGGTACGATGAAAAGCGTCGATGGCCGAGCGGTTAAAGTCGTTGCTTGCCATGCGAGAGGTCACCAGTTCAAAACCCACCAGGTACCAATGTGTTTTTCAAATTTTAAATTCATATGTACCATCATTCGACGCCTTAACGGTGAAGGAAAACATCGTGAGGAAACCAGCATACCTGAGAGATTTTTCAACGGTGTGTGAAGCCATGTCAGAGGACTACGGGCGGTTTAAACTCTGACACCAGGTTGTACATCAACCATACGATAAGAAGAAGAAGAGATTGAGGTACGATGAAAAATGCATCGAAGGGAATTTTTGACAGTTAAATTACCTAAAAACACATGGCAACACTACTTTGACGCCGCTTTAAATTGTACAGCTCAAAATAAGCCTTCCCTCTACCAAAACCGCGTAACACGAGCTTAAATCGTGTTTATGCAATCCGGACGCTTGTACCGTACAGAAATAATTTAACTTTGTTCAAAACGCATTAAACATGCGAAAAATGCAAATGTGATTTAAATTTTGGTTATTTGCCTGTGAAAAATGTTATTTTAAGGTTTGAATACGTAATGTTTTTACTTAGTTCACGCCAGCTCTGTATTTTGTTTCGTTTGTGAAAAATAAAGAAGGCCTGTTTATTTTAATTTCCCAAGGGAAAACTATTGTTCAAAAATAAATACAAATTATAGATGATGTTAATCTTTAAAATACTTAAATGGGAGAGTGAATAAAATAGCTAACTCTAAGTCCATATTTTCACAATACCTGTATTTCAGTTACTAAAACTATTGTACATTTAATCGGTTACAAGTGAACTGAAATGTTTATATATTTTAAAAAAATACGGAATTTTGAACTGGATCCATTGTGTAAAGGTAAGGGTTTGCAGGAAACCGCGGGGATTTGTTCAAAGTACTGCTATTGTTATTACAATACCCTTTTTTGTTAACCCTAGAAAGATAAACTGCGCCTCAGAGGCGCCCGCGAAACAGATATGTCGCTGTATTTTTTTAACCCGCTCGAGTTTACACTTGTGTTTTCAAACCAACTCATACGTCGATCAACCCGACCGAAGGACAACCACTGCTGCCGGGCAAGTACTTTAGTTTCGCTGCTATGACATTGCGTTGCGCTCGAGAGGCGCAAGTTTATCTTCTGTGTAACTTTCGAACATTTATTAGTGATAAAGGTTTTTTTAACTTTTTACCTATTATTATAAATAAAAAGATTTTTAATGGTTACTAAATTAATTGTAAGGGTTATTAGGAACATTTTAATACCATGGCACACAGAAAACGGTCGGAAGAAACCAAAATTGCTTATTTTTTCTTGCGAAGAAGTTTGAGAGGAAATATAAAGAAGATCCTACCACAAGTACCACAGGCTAGTCTAGAACTTCTTCAAAAAGCTAATTAATAACCTCCAATTAGAGTGCGGCGTTATTTTAGCATTTGTACGACAAAAAAATAAGATAATGTCTAAAATAACTAGTAAGAAATGTAAAAATACCGTATGTGGAGAACATAAAAAAGATGTTTGCATCAAATGTATATGACATGTGATTTTTTCAGTTGTTTTTCGTGATTTGTGTTCAATGAATTGTAACTATTAGTTAGTAAGATAAAATGTTATAAAAAGTTAGCTATTCAAAGAAAAACTTAAAAATTGTTAGTACTACAAACAATTTCTACATTTTGTTACGTTTTTGAAAATGTAACATGATTCCTTAAAATAATGAAATAGTAATTCCTATTTGTGTTTTTCTTAATTTAATAAGAATGTAACATTCAGTTTATACGTAAAAAAAGTATTTTTTACATTAATATGTTGTATAATCAGTACTTAAAATGTTGCGCCTCTGAGGCGCCTGTTTATCTTTTCTGTACAAAAAAATAAGTTTATCTTTCTAGGGTTAACGAATCTACAGGGATATGCTGTCTGGAGAAACTCATCAATGAATACGGTAGTATTAGGTAGTACCTAACCTTTTTACCCATGTATCGTAAATTTTAGTCGGATTGGCCATTTAGGGTCATCCAAATGAATGCTGAACGTCGTTGGCCGGCATAAGCCCATACACATCCCCACTGCTGGGGCACAGGCCTACCCTAAACTAGGGTGATAAGGCCTTAGTCAATTTCTTCCTAGGTGTGCAGGTTTCCTTACGATGTTTTCCTTCGCCGTTGAAGCGTCGAATAATCGTACTTATGAATTTTAAAACACAGTGGTACGTGGTGGGGTTTGAACTGGTGACCTCTCGCTTGGCAAGCAACGAACTTAACCTTTAACAACTACTTAACCTCTAACTAACTAACTCGGCCATCGACGCTTTTTTTCACGTACCAATATGTTTTCAAAATTCATACGTAGATACTTTTATTTGACCCTCTTACGGAAAAGGAAAACATTGTAAGGAAACCTACACACCTAGGGAGGATTTCTGAGGTTGTGTGAAGTTAACCAACCCGCACTTGACCAAAGTGGTTGACTAAAATCTGATCGCCGTAGTTTAGGGTAGGCTCGTGCCCCAACAATGGGGACGTTATGGGCTCATCATGAAATTAATGCTCTAAAAACCTAGACCTCGAGATCACACGATCTTAACGCGGCACTTACCTGTTACCTTCTGTTACTGTATAGTGTATATTATCGATTAATTAATCCACATAACATATTTTTAGAATAAACAAAATTAAATACATTTTGTACATAATTAATCACAACGTATTTTCTACATTGTGAAGTAAGAAACTAAAGTATTGCGATAAACTATTGTGGGAAATAAATATTACATATTTACACTAGAATTCAGTATTTTTTATAATCCGTACTACGAATTAAAGCATAAATGCTTTCAAAACCCACAACTTATACTCCGAAGAATTTGGAATAATATACGCATATGTACGTCAATCGTTTTCTTTGCTTATAAACAGAGAAACATCGCCCAAAATTGGAATCTGGTCGATAAGTAACGTGAAAGTAATAAAACACATGCAATGTGGATATTAACACACGAATTAGTCCCATTATCACATGGAAATCAACATTTTGATGACCACCTACAACCTATAGATTAAGGCTTTGTTACACAAAAACGGTGGAGATACGTTTTTTTGCGTAGCGGTTTTTTGATAATGATTAGTTACTCAAACTTAACATAACATACTTTGAAATATTACACTTATTTTTGTTGATATTAAATAACATTCATGGTCATACATTAGAAAATATAATATGTCCGATATATTCACCATGATTTATTATTTTGTTTGCTAGCCATGATGATCACTGGAATCCGTGATTATCATGATACGAATACTTTATCAATTACACATTTTTTAACTGCACCAAAATAATAACCAAACAATTTCTCAAGTAATCAATGCTGATAAAAGGGTACATAGTGTAGTAGGTATATATAAATAAATAAAAAGTACTTTTATCCATTTATTGATCAAAACTATGTAAGTGACATACAGAAATATCTACTGACAGTTGGCATTCCACTTGGGTATAGTAACATTCCTATTTTAGAAAGGGTAAAATAACAATACAATATTTTTTGTCGCCACAAAATGTGATCGAACGTGATTTTGGACGGCTCCCAAACCAACGCGAGCCAATCACAATAAAAAATGAAGATTCTTTTAGCGGATTACACAGCTGAGTTAAAATTAATATCAGCTGTCACACCGTTTAAGACTGAATTTTTGGACATGAACTGAAAATCGATCTATAGATATCGTACATAAAGACATATATTATTATACATTTCACTACTATATTGTATGTAGATATAAGGAACATCAGGTCAAAACGTATATTGACTAATTAAAATAACCCCTTAAATTTTAAAACCTAAATTCAACTATGACCAAAGTTAAATAAACAATTCAAACGATATACAAAAACTTGGCATCTAACTCTTCCTAGAAAATAAATACATACTTTTGCGCGCATACTTTACATACCCGCGAATTGTGAGGTCGATTATTACTTACACATTAATCGAAGCGAAGTTGGTGGATATTATGTCCTTTCGTAGATCTAACTGCGAACCAAGTAATTTTGGAGTAAAAGCATCTACATTAATAAAGAAGTGAGAATTTTAATATAATGATCACTAACCTTATTTTAATTACCATAGCTAGGAAGGCATTTAAAGCCTTCCATCGCCTGTCAAGTTGTGTAATAAGGCCTTAATGGGAGGACGTTAAAATAACATGAAAAATGAATTCTTCGTGGACTTTATTAAAAGTAGGTACATTAAAAGGTACTTAGGTAAACGTGAAAGGACAAATTACGGGGTTGGACGGATTATGTCATTATTTTCGGCCACTTTTTAACGGGAAAGGGGTGAATGCTAAAAACACAATTTTTACTGCTTCTCCTATTGGTGAATGAAATGAGATATAAAAATACACACAATTATGGGGTTATTTTTATCAATGAATTTGTTTTTTTACTCGGAACTGAGAATGATTAGTTATACATATATTCATCAGCAAAAACATCAGTAATCATTTAATTTTTTATCTCTTCTTTAAGATTTGACAGAATGTATTTGAGTTTTATTGTTCCAGTCTTCTTAATCACTAAAATAAAGGTCACAAAATTATGATCTTGACAGAAACATCTGTCTGTTTTATGATGTATTAAACATTAAATATAATTATCATACATTTCTAATGCGATTATAACATTAGGACTAGCCATTTGATTTATGTGTTGTCGATTAAGGTCTCGACACAACGTCATGGAATTTAATCTCTTTAGCCATTTTATAAAAAAAATACAGATTACAAGCTTAAAAAATAAGTAAACTAAGTACATTTTTCATTTAAGAACATTGACTATGTATCTTAAAAAAACGACCTCGCAACTGATTTTAAGTCTTACTTAGGTCATTATACATATTTATATTTTGGCACCTTTATGGAAATTTCACTAAGATAGTACGTATTATCAGTGAGTGAGTAATTTTAACAGAGCAGTGTTTGATTTATGTCCGATTTTAAATTTTATTGTATAACTAGTTTCTGCACTGGAGTTTAGTTTTAAAAACGTTTTCAGATGTCAATATGTTTTCCTTGGATAAAGTTTAGTATGCTGGAATCCAATATCAACTTTTTGAATCCATTAACAGACGAAATGGAACAAATTTGATATCAGGATACCTTTTTCTCAATAACATTTCAAAGTTAGCACAAAGATAAAACTTTTCTGTTTTCAAAGTCGAATTTAACTTCTTATTCAATTACAAACTTGATTATCATAGCGAGGAGCGATTGTCGACAAATCGGCCGGGTATTAAAACTATGGAAGATAATTAATCAGATAACGTGGTCGAAAATATCAAAATTTGGTTGGCTACAGGTGTGGCTACCGATCAGAGACACAGTGTAAAAATCGTGCCAGTAATGCAACTGCAATTTATCTTCCTTCTTAGTACAGCACTCATTAGCTCTTGGAAAATTTGACAATGACACAATCGCTACACTTTAATTACATAAAAATTATCGTCCGTATGAATAAAAAATACCTATATACTTTTATTCCCTGATTCGTAAATAAATTTTCATTTGTTTTTTTTTTTGTATTATAGATCAATTTATTATAACAATATATATTGCGCCATGTTAAAGTATCTTGCTTGAATCCTCATTATGAGAATTACCATTTCATCGTCGCAATGTAGAGCGCGCACTCGTCCGAGCCGCCTGGCTCACTGGCGTCCGTTCTATTGTGGCGCATTGCCCGCTTCTGTAAAACCGATCTACAGTTGATCCACAGTCATGCCGGCGTCCGCACGCCACGCCGACCGTGGAAGCGCGCGATAGTTCAATATCGCCGGATGTCCACAAAATTAAGTACCGTCAAACATTAACAGTGCTGTGCAGTGTAAATACCAACTATTACAGTTAAAACAATCGTAGTGTTGTGCGTAGTTTGAATATTATTATTAACGAATTTGTGTAAATGTTAAACATATGAAACAACAATTATAGTGTTTCTGTATGTTTGTTTGAGCGTGACTGTTTATTTTGGAGTCTTCGTGAAAGGAAATGCTTAATGTAAGTAATTTACTGTCTTTGAAGTTTATATTATCCTTTGAACTTATACCTATTACAACTGTTAAAAAAGTGCGCATAAAATAAATGGTTAATTATTAACGTAAATTGCTTACTTTTAGAGCAAAAAAAAGTATTTAAAGCTGAGCAGTACTTATTATATACATATAACACAAAATAAATGTTGTAATAAATTATTCATCAATATATTAATATTGATGAATAATTTCTATGCACTAATGAATGTCGTAAATTAACATTAATATATACACAAAAGTTCCAGTTTTAAGACTTGCTAATTAATTCGTACGCATATAAACAATACAATGAAAATTTATTGGAGCATTTGCTATAAATTATATTTTTTTATTGCATGATAAGATGTTTACCTACTAATTACTTGTTTCGGTGCTTAGTGATAAAGAAATACTGAAGTAGGATATGCACATTTAAAATTTGTAGTGGAATATTTACTGTACCTAATAATGCAACTGTATAGTAAAAATAGCTGTATAATTTAAAATATCTTATATTTACTTCATATTTACAAAACACAGAAAACGAAATCAACACCATAATTTTAGTAAATTTTCATTTAAAAAAATAAGGTAGAGTATAGAGATGCCAAAAAAAAAAAATTTTAGGGATTCTTTTACATGCAGGCCAGTTATGCTAACATGGACGTACATTTTTTATTTTATGAAAACATACCTTTCTAATTGGGTAACATGTTCAATATTTTTACAATCCTCTCCTAGGTATCGAAAACTCGTATTTCATGTACAAATGAAACTACACATTCGGTTTGAAAACCAGCCCATTTGCATATTATTTTGATAACTTGAGTAGGTATTACAAGTTTCAATGGAGCAAAATATAATTCTCAAATTGATAACGTTTACCTGTTCCGTTATCGTTCTTAAGTCTGAGAAGGCCATTTGTTTTGTTAAATCTGGCTTAAAGAGGTTTATCGGATTTCACGTAACAAGTACTAAGTGTACTTTGTAACGATTAAAGAAGGAACATTTCCAGTATTGATTCATGAGGACGAGAAAATGAACTCACCAAATAACAGCCAATTGAATTGATTTGATCTGATACATATTTTATTATTAGACTGAAAAAAATATAGAAGAAACCATTAGATATATCTTTACCCTTCTGTTATCTATGCAAATTCAGTGGAAAATGGAGAAAAATCTAAAGTAGAAGCGCAATTAAACTTGGTATCTTTTCATACCAAATACAATATTGAAACTTGGACAAAGATTGGCGAAAATCTAATACGGCAAAGATTACTTTTGTTGCCTGAGTATAATTTTCTCGGAGACACCCGATAAGAACTTTTGACAGGTATATTTCTGTACAGTTTGACGCCCGAGTTCTGATAAATCTACCGATGTTTGACAGTAGATAATAAATGACAAAACGTCTTCATAATCGTCGAAATTTATATTTGTAACGAAGAAGATTTTCATAAGCTCTAACAAGAAAAATGTATTATGTAAGTAAAACTTTTATGTTAATAAATAAACTACTTATAAGGTTCGTATATGCAAATTAAGAAAAACATTAGATGGTAGACTTTATCTATCTAATCATCGCCGTTTACTCTCGCCCTTTAAAGTATTGCTGCATTTAATATAACTATATGCAAAAATTCGTGGACACATACATCAGGTACTTTTCTTGCTGCAAATTGAATTCATAATTATCATTGCAGTATCACTCACTAATACATCAAACATTTTAAGGTGTATCGAGACCTAAATATGGCTAACGCCATAACTGAGGTAAAAAATCTTTTTACAACTAACTTTAAAACACAAAGAAATTTGAGAACTAAATCAAAGTAACCTTTATTTGACTAACTCTAAAACTATCGTAATTGAATAAAGTGTAGCTTTTATTGATTATGATACACTGTTAATTAACTGCAAGGAAAATTCCTAGTGTTTGCAGTCAATATTTATAAAAGAACAAGGGAGGCTCTCACTTCGTTTCGGGTATAATAAGTATAGATAAAAACCTTCCCCTTGAATCTATTAAATAAAGTATTAAAATCCGTTGCGTAGTTTTAAAGATTTAAGCATACATACAGACATCAGTCAGAGGCGGGAAGATACTTTGTTGTATACTATGAAGTGATAATAAGTATGAATTTATCCAGTGGAATTTTGGCTAAGAGTGTTTACACACAACACTATACACAATATTACACAACATCACATACATTGATCTGATCCCGTGGTAAGTAGCTTAAGCACTTGTGTTATGGAAATCAGGATCAACAGTGGATACACAAATAAACTTAAATATATTTAATAACACACCCAGACACGGAACAAACACCGTTGTTCGTCACACAAATATTTGTCCCGAGTGGGAATCGAACCCACGACTCTTGGAACCGCAGCTTATGAACCTGAGTCACTAACCACTGTTCCACCGAGCCAGTCAACGACGACGAACGAGTGTTTCAAGTAGCTAACAGCTTTAAAGACTAAGGATATGCAAATATGTTTTAATGTAGAAAGAAGGTGATTATGTTCTTTTTCACATTACTTATGAACTATCTCATGTGTACATACTACATACTGGCCGTGACGCAAATTGTATGAAATGCTCTGTAAATAAACGTTAGTATCTGACGCCAGTTGGTTTTGTGCTATTTGTAAAGGATTTATGTATGTAACATTCACATAAGAACTTCATATACGGTGTGTGTTCCCACAGTTATACAAATGTCGTGCAAATGGAAGGCTTAGTTTGGATTTGTCATTCTAGGCTTTGAAGCAACGCAGCTCTTGATTGAAGAATCCTAGGAAATCTTCCAGCTGTGAAGACCTATTGGTGATAAAAATTTAATTAGAAAAGATACTGCTGTTGAAGTTCTGGCTAGTATAAAGAATCATATAACATTATACTCTGGTATTATATAAATGAAAAGCCACAGTGAAAAAAGTGAGCACTTTTTTAAAACTATACAATATACAATGATAAAATAAAACCTGTGGTAAGCTTACATATTTAATCTTTATAGGACTACTTTATGTTGATTTGTAAGCCCTGCTTAATACAATGTATTCCAATCTGAATATGTGTTGTATATAGTAATAAAAGTCTGAAAATGGAATCATATGAAAAGGAGAAAATATTTTATAGCTTGTTAAATAAAATACGTTCCAGATTTGCCAAAGCAATGAAATCATATTTTCAACTGATTTTCAATTCCATACCAGACTGACGGTAGAGTTTAATATCAATAAGCCATATAAATACCTATTATCATATTTTCCTAGCTTTACTTTAATATGTATAATTACTTGATCAAAAATGTGGGTATTTATGCTGTGGTAGAGTTAATTAATAACCATTAATTAACAAAACAATAATTGATAGTTATCTAATCTACTGATACCAACTAAACAGTCGTTGGAATGACTAGCTTTTTAAGAACTAACATCCAAGAAGTTGTTTCACAAAGGAAGATTTATATTGTTAGGACTGATAATGACATTGAATGGAGTGTGCCAATAAACACTTTATCCTTTATTTATTCATTCCACGTACTCTGAAGACATATGCTGTCATTATGAAAGTAGTATGTGTATTGACAGTCTAACTTTAGTCTACATAAGTGTACCCAGGTATGTGGTACAATTTTTGTATTCACTGTCGTGCCGTTGCATGCTAATGTATCGTATTATTAAGGTTCAGTAATGACATAGGGCAGAATAGATGCTAGGAACTGTAGACAAACAAACATAATGTAAACGTATACTTACAGGTCAAATTGAGAATATCGTTTTGAAGTCTGTAAAAAAAACACATAGATCTAAAAGGGGTTCTTTTTTGTTTGTTAAATCATCGTTTGTATACAGTAGAAAAAAACGTCGTCGTTAGTGGATTTTGTACGTATGACCTAAAGTATGACCTCGACAGGCACAATAGACCCTAGCCTATTGATCAGGAAAAATGTGGAAATATCACACTGTGCAACAGGATAAACATAGGCAAAAAATTCTGTACCTTATCAATTGCATTTAAACTTATTATCCTAATAATATATACGGTTAGCTGCCTCGTTGGTCTATTGGTAGCAAGCTCTGCGTAAGGACCGAGAGATCCCCGGTTCGTGTTCGAGGTCGGGCACAATATGTATGAGTTTTTCTGTGAAGAAATTACTCTTGAACTATGAAAGTAAGGGAACCGAGAGTGCACTTGTGTTTGCGCGTATATTTGTGCACGGTAATATGTTCTGCGCAGATGCCTGATCTTCATTGAGATCGGCCGCCATGGCCGAAATCGGTCGGACGCCTTATTACATTAGGTACATGGAACTCTTTCAAAGGTGTCGTTTTCGTTTACTAAAGAAAATCATCATCATCATCATCAGCCCATATACGTCCCCACTGCTGGGGCACGGGCCTACCCTAAACTAGGGCGATAAGGCCTTAGTCGACCACCCTGGCCAAGTGCGGGTTGGTCGACTACACAACCTTAGAATTTCTTCTTAGGTGTGCAGGTTTCCTCACGATGTTTGCCTTCACCGCTAAAGCGTCGAGTGATGGTACATATGAATTTCAAATTTGAAAAACACATTGGTACCTGGCGGGGTTTGAACTGGCGACCTCTCGCATGGCAAGCAACGACCTTAACCACTCGGCCATCGACGCTTTTTTTTTATAAAGAAAATAGCAAGTTATAATTTATGTACTTAGGTATTTTAAATCTTTTTTAAACTGTCATGGTTACACACATTAGAAAACTGAAAGTGTCCGGGATATTTACCATGTTGTTTTGTTTTAAGTTCACCCGTGATCATGGCGCTTGCAACAGTGCCGAAATATCGGGAGCTCATTAAAACAAAACAACATGGTAAATGTCCCGGACACTTTCAGTTTTCTAATTTTAAATCTTGTACGTCACTAATGTGCTGTTTAGTATTCTACGATGTTTACTATACACTACACCATAATTTATATGTACTGTTTATACTAGTAGTCTTAAATGGATGGACTGACAAAACATATTGTGAGTTTGTATACCTGTGAGGATTAATTAATATTGGATTACGAGACAAAAGTACTATGTATAAATTAATATTAAATAAATAGTTGAGACATTTCCACTCACGGTCATCTGACCCCAAACCAAGCAGAGCTTGTACTATGGACATCGAAACTGAATACATACATATATTTACACATAATCCTAACCAGACACGGAAACAACAACAATGTTCATCTCACAAATACATGTTTGTCCCGAGTGGGAACGAACCCACGACTCCTACTTCCTGGAGATACACTCCTGTGTATCTCCAGGAAGTTACAGTAACAGATTTGAACGAAATTTGGTAACAGATTCATCCAAATCAGGAGATTTGGATGAATCTGTTACCAAATTTCGAATATAATGTAAGTCAAGACTGGTAAAAGATAAAACACTGTTTGCCATAAAATTATAAAAAAATTAAGAACAACCATTATACTTAACAAGACAAGGCGATGATTTTGCAAATTATAAACAGCTATTCAAATCTTAGACCACACAAAAACTGGAATCGTAATCTCAAGAGTCTTAATGACGTACGTAAACGCAAAATAAATAGAAGATTTTTAGCTAATAATTAACTTGATGGATTATCGTTTTTTGAATAAAACATCTTGGCACTATTTAAACAGTTTTCTCTTACAAAGTAATTTGACCTTGAGATACTCGGAATGAGATTATAATAGTAGGTTTTATTTAAAATAATCGCTTTAAATTTTGTAGATGTGTCGCATAAATACGCAGTTATATTTTAGTGTTACCAGTTTTAAACCGCGGTTTTATTTACCATATGTTTAACGCTTTTAAAAATGAATAATTTTCCGACCGTCTCTTTACCTTTGAAATACCTTTTATATGATGAATAATGAAAATCTAGTATAAAATTAAACAATTTGTTGTATGTTATGTAAGATACCCAAGTTCAAGGCCCGACATAAAGGTCTCTAAGCACGAAAAGTACGTCAATGATTTAAATATAGAAATAAATACCTATAGATAATTGTCGTTTCAAATCGTGTCGAATATTCTTCAATACGATCGATTTTTTCATCGTAAATTAGACAAGTGCTCAGTATCTATATTGTTGAAATTTGTGAGACGGACATCCTTTTACTCCAGACCAAATACACAGTGAATCGACATCGAAATACCTACATACTCGTAAAGAGGTTGATGAGTATAGATTATTAGTTTCGATATCATATTTAAACTGCCTGTAAAAGCATAAAACTTAGAAGGTTAATATTAAACTCAATTCATTCATCTGATTTTGTACAGTTGCAGGCACTTTTTGTGTCAACAGATGGAACAAATACCGATGTTCATCATACAACAGGCCCAAGTGGGTATCGAAGTGACGAATTTTAACGTAAGAGACAGAAGTACTACCAAAAGCGCCATTAAGCCATATCATCTCATTTTAAGCAAGGTTAACATAGAAGCCAAGACCATATTTTACTCAACATACAACAGACAGAGGACTGATGAAAACGCGCAACGCCCGCGCAGTTTATGTACTTACGTCCAATTCACTGCATCTTAACAGATCAATTGAGTCTTCCTCTATTGCCAGTACTTCAACCATCATCACGTATATACCTAGCACATTATGACGTAGTGGTATGACATGAATGGCGTGATGTCTTGAATATGTAGTTTTCGGCATCAAAAAAAGTTGTTCGTGTTTACAAACCTGTTCCGTGTGTTAATTATGTTAAGTGTGCTATGTTTGTTTTGGTTATTGATTGAAATTGAAAAAGAAATATGGACGCATGTCTTTGAATACTTGAGGTTCACTTTACCGATTGAAAATTATAACAGTATACTGAAGTAAAAAAAATGTAGTACACACTTTACTTCAAATTGCAAGATTTCTTGCTGCTTTTGATTGAATACATAATAACTAGGCCCATGCCTGTATAATGTATTATCTATAACATTCACATGTGGTTTATTCAGGGGTGAGAGCCAGCCGCTCCCCCGCATGTCCGGTGACGATGACAAGGCTACTGGAGCCATCATCGTGATCAGTTAGGAAAAAATATTGTGAGTCGTCTAGAAAAGGTCGCTGATAGCGATAAGATCGCGTAAATTCGTTTTTTTGTTTGAATGTGCAATAAAGTATGTTTACATCTATTTATCTGTCTTCTATCATATAATTTCAAGAAAGAAAACAGCAAAACATAACAATATAGATAAAGAGTTGCCATGACACGGCAAACACAACGCTACCTAGAAATACTGTTATGTAATGGGGCAAAACGCCATCATTTGCTCGCGTAAAAAAAACTAATTGGTTTGCAATTTAAACAATAAAATTGTACACTGTCAGTACATGAACCACCTATGCAATTACTTTTGTTTCAACTAAATGTACTAGTTGGGCTAATAACTGGGTGTACGAGTACAGCTACTAACTAGAACTCTCGTTTCAAAGAATCACGGTAAAAACTGTCAACAGTATTCTAACTCCAAACAAATGAACGAATTGCAAGTTAGAGCTAGCGTCTAGCTATCACGATCGCCACAGAGCCGCAAAGGTGGTGTGTTGTTCAAAAAGAAACGGCACGGCTGTTGGTATTTATTTCAAAGCGAGTTATAATACTGTTAGTTAGTATTCATCATCATCAGCCCAAAAACGTCCCCAATGCTGGCCTATCAAAAACTAGAGCGCCTAAAAATCCCACGGGAACGGGAGTAATAGGGGAAAAAACTTTTGTATGAAAAAATCTAAACCACGTAAGATGGATGATGAGAATTGGCATGCAGCCCTAATGAACGCAAAGCTTACTTGCAACGCGATATTACAAAATTCCTATGGGGAACGGGAGTTATTGGGAAACAACTTCTGTATGTAAAGTCCTGTAGTCCACGCGAACGAAGTCGCGGGCACGGCTAATAAATAATAAATAAAACAAACGGGGTGAGTGAACAACCATCCCGGACAGTTTCAGTTTTCTATTGTGTGTAACCATGACTGTAGGAATTTAGTAAATAAAGAATATTTGCTTCGTGATTTAAGTTTAATCGGCTTAAAGGTTCTTACAAAGGTTACACGTTTTTATCTTATAAATCAATTGACAGCATACACAAGCGACATCTAGAAACGTCAAATTAGACAGGAACTAATATTGGTTGCGTTCCATTTCAACACCCACCTCAGAACGCAAACCCATATTTGATACACAATAACAATGTTTATCTACAGTTGTTCCTTTGGTCAGTATATCTGAAATGTTTTCTATACCCCTTACATAACAAAACTTTAATTTTAAATCACTAACATGTTCTTTGAGAAAATGATATCTAATATCAATGTGTTTTGATCTTGGAAGATAACAATCATTAGTAGTAAGTTTTAAAGCACTTTGATTATCACTATAGATAACTAGAGTCTGTTTACACTGCACTTCAAGCTCCCCCTGCAGCTGCTGCAGCCATAGAGCCTCCTGAGCTGCTGAAGACATACTCATGTATTCAGCTTCCGCCGTAGACAGGGCCACTGTCTGTTGTTTTCGTGAACACCATGACACGGCACCTCCCTGTAACATAAAAACATATCCCGTGCACGATTTTCTATCTTGAGTGTCGCTTGCCCAATCTGCATCACAGAAGCCCGTGATTTCATTTAGGCTGTGCTTGGTATAAGTCAGTTTATAATGTTTTGTGCCTTGTAAATATCTTAGGACCCGTTTTACTGCTGCCCAATGCTCAGGTTTTGGTTCTTTATTGAATCTACTTAGTGTATTTACTGCATATGCAATGTCTGGCCTTGTAGCTTGGGCCACATAGAGTAAACATCCAATTGCATGCTGATACGGGCAATCATAAGGCTCTTTAACACTGCCATCAAACTTCAGTCCAACTTCTATAGGTGTTTTTACAGCTTTGCAGTCCGTCATGTTAAATCTTGTCAGTATTTCTGTTATATATTTCTCCTGATCTAACATAAATGTATCTTTACTTCTAGTTATGTTTAGGCCAATACACTGCTGTGCTTCGCCCAAATCCTTCATATTTAATTTCTTACATAAATTGTTCTTCAACTCTGCAGTTAACATTGGCAATGAACTAAATATAATTAGATCATCAACCCAAACAGCAATAAATATCCTTCTTTGGTCATCATAATAAACACAAGGATCAGTCTTTGATTTCTTTATACCCATCTCTTCCAATACTTTGCTTAGCTTAATATTCCACAGTCTGCTCGCCTGTTTGTGTCCATATATAGACTTGAGTAAGCAGCATACCTGTTCACCCTTTGCATATCTCTCTGGCTGTAACATATATATGTCAGTGTCTATTTTTCCTTGAAGGAAAGCAGATACAGCGTCCATTTGGTGAACCTGTAAGCCACGCTGTGCCGCCAGTGCAAACAAATATCGTATAGAAGTATACCTTACAACGGGAGAGTAAACCTCTTGGTAGTCTATGCCACTCTTCTGTGCATAACCTTTAATTACAAGTCTTGCCTTGTGTCGAATGGTATTTCCTTGTTGATCGGTTTTAGTCTTAAAAACCCATTTGCATGGTAATGCCCTTTTTCCTGCTGGCAAGTCAACAAGTTTCCATGTTTCATTTTCCATTAGTGAATTGTATTCTTCATCCATTGCCTTTTTCCATTCCTCAGCATCTGTTGAGGATAAAGCCTCCTCCACACTTTGTGGATCTGAAACATTCATATATAAGCACATCAGTCCTTTTTCTTGTTGAATATTTTTATTGCGTGGTCTGAGGGTAATGTTGCTGAACTGTTGTTCAGGCAACATACGAGGAGGATGGTAGCTATCATCATGATCACCATTGTCAGATTCATACTCTTCCAGAGCTTTCATCTTCACTCGCTGATTGGCTCACCTGAGGATTATGGGTGAGACCTTCCAACTTTGCTGACTCATTATCAGTAGTAGGGTTTGCTGTAACAGTACATTCCTTAAGTTCATTAATATTTTCAAAGAAAATAACATCCCTACTCTTAGTAACCTGATGAGTTGTTGGATTCATGATGCGGTACCCTTTAGTACTTTCACAATAGCCCACAAATATCATCTCCATAGCCTTTTTGTCCCATTTTAATCGTTTCTGTTTTGGTACATGGACCATCACCTTAGAACCAAATATTCTCAAATGACCCAGATTTGGTTCCTTTCCTGACCATAATTTATATGGTGTAGTGTCTTCCAAAACTCTACTAGGTGATCGATTGACTAGATATGCAGCAGTGGCTATAGCCTCTGCCCATATTGGTTTACTCGCCTTTGCATAAAACATCATGCATCTCGCCTTTTCAACTAATGTCCTATTCATTCGTTCAGCAAGCCCGTTTTGCTGTGGGGTGTACGGAGTGGAGGTCTGGTGGATGATGCCACATTTTATCAAGTAACTTTCAAAATTATAATTACAGTATTCTTTACCATTATCAGTTCTGATGGCTTTAATCTTATCATTCAATTGGTTTTCTACTTTACTTTTAAAATCTTTAAAGATTTCTAAAACATTTAGTTTATCTTTCATGAAATAGATAAAGACCATTCTAGAAAAGTCATCTATAAATGATATAAAATATTTCATACCACCATAGGATGTGTTCTCCATTGGACCACATAGGTCCGAATGTATAATTTCCAATGGCCTGGACGCTCTGGTACCTTTGTGCTTAAACGGCAGCCTTGCTTGTTTCCCTTCGAGACAAGAGCAACACTGGATATTCTCATCCAGCTGTTTTGTTAATTTCACTCCCTCCGTACACGCTGGTAATTTCTGAAGTGCTGAAACATTTAAATGTGCCATCCGAAGATGCCACAAATTAATACTGTTTTCATTTACCTTGTTGGCAGCCAAATGAGCAGTTTCACTCAATTCTGAATGGGTATTTAGAATGTATAACTTATTAAGTAAAGTTGCAGAACACAGTATATTCCCATTTTTATTTTCAATGCTGCAACCATTTGCATTGAAGGTCACCTTGTATCCAGCTTGTGTGACAGTGCTGACTGATATCAAGTTTGCTGCCAAACCAGGAACATAAAGAACATTTTTTAGTTGAATCTTACTATGTTGTGAAACATTAATACTGATGTCTCCGACACATTCCACAGACAATGGCTCTCGGTTTGCCACTGTGACTGTTTTTACTGATGGCTCTCGTACATTGCACATCCATTCCTTGTTGCTACACATGTGCATGGAAGCACCTGAGTCGATGTACCATCTCTTATTTGTTTCAAACACTGAGAAAGCAGCAATAAAACTCTCTGGTTCCTTATTGTCCTTTGATTGTGCTTTCTTTGGTTTCTTGCAAAACCTTGCAAGATGTCCATATCCATTACAGTTAAAACATCTGGGACTTCTAGTCTTCATCGGTGGCTTGGGTTTACTGTAATGTGACTTGTCATTCTTGTAACCTTTTAGGTTAGAGTAAAATGCACTACTTGAATCTTCTATCTTAACTTCTTGCAATAATTTTGTTTTGATGAAGTCTGCTCCAATCTTAGCGCCAGAATTTTCCAAGCCCATAATCATTGGTCGGTACTCGTCCGGCAAACCAGCCAACATCAATGTTCCCAGCCACTCGTCATTGACCTCGAATCCTATATTCCTAAGTTTGTGGGATGCATTCATTATTTTGCTCACATAATCTTCAATACCATCACTGGATTCAAGTGAAGTATTGATCAATTCTCTCAATAAGCTTACTCTTCTTGTCAGCCCATTATCATCAAAGGCTTTGTGTAAGTTATTCCAAACTTCTCTCGCTGTCTTACACTCCTGAACATGGACGTAGTTTTGAGTGTTAATAAGCAAGATGATTTTGGACCTGGCCTGTATATCCTTGGCTGCGTCGACTATAGTTCCTGCACTTGGTTCTATGCAAGTCCATAGACCCTCATGCTCCAGATATGTTTTAACACTGAATTTCCAAGTAGAGAAATTATCTCGGCCATTCAATTTCTCGAGATGAAACATATTTGAGCTCGACATGTTGGTTCTCTTGTTTTTTTCAGTACAACGGACACCACGTTGCAATTTTTCTTCTACAGTCCAACCTCAAAAACGCGCCAACTTCGGAAACTTCGGAATCACGTTATATTCTGGCATCGGTATTCTTTATTTGCAACTACGCTCTGCTACCATGTAGGAATTTAGTAAATAAAGAATATTTGCTTCGTGATTTAAGTTTAATCGGCTTAAAGGTTCTTACAAAGGTTACACGTTTTTATCTTATAAATCAATTGACAGCATACACAAGCGACATCTAGAAACGTCAAATTAGACAGGAACTAATATTGGTTGCGTTCCATTTCAACAATGACAGCTTAAAATTATATATTTAGCGCTAAAATATGTATAACATTAACCCTAGAAAGATAAACTTATTTTTTTGTACAGAAAAGATAAACAGGCGCCTCAGAGGCGCAAAATTTCAAGTACTGATTTTTTTACATATTAAAATAAATATACTTTTTTTTACGTATAAATTAAATGTTACATTATTATTAAATAAAAAAAAACACAAATAGGAATTATTATGTGTTTATATTAAGGTATCATGTTACATTTTCAAAAAACGTAACAAAATCTAGAATTTTTTTGTAGTACTAACCATTTTTAAGTTTTTCTATGAATAGCTAACTTTTTAGAACCTTTTTTCTTACTAACTAATAAATTACAATATAATTAAACTCAAAACACGAAAAAAACTGAAAAACTACTATTCAGACTACTACAAGATACTATTCATTTACTCATTATCTTATTTTTTTTATGTAAAAATGCTAAAATAACGCCGCACTCTAATTAAAGGTTCTTCATAAGCTTCTTGAGGAAGTTCTAGACTAGCCTGTGGTACTTATGGTAGTCTTTTAAATATTTCCTCTCAAAATTCTTCGCAAAAAAAAAAATAAGCAATTTCGCTTTATTCCACCCTTTTTTTTTGCGTCATGGTGTTGAAACGTTCCTAATAACCATAACAATTAATTTAGTAACAATTGAAAATCTTTATATTTACCATGAATACAAAATAATAGGTAATAATAAATGTGCGAAAGTTACACAGAAGATAAACTTGCGCCTCTCGAGCGCAACGCAATGGCATAGCGGCGAAACTAAAGTACCTGCCGGGCAGCAGCGGTCGTCCCTCGGACGGGTTGATCGACGTATGAGTTGGTTTGAAAACACAAGTGTAAACTCGAGCGGGTTAAGAAAATACAGCGACATATCTGTTTCGCGGGCGCCTCTGAGGCGCAGTTTATCTTTCTAGGGTTAAAAAGTGATGCTATTGTGAAAAGCAAGTTACTGCACTCAACGTTTCTGTGTTCATAAAATGCGTATACTCGTAACAAATGAAGTTAAATTCCCATGAGTGAGCGTTGAATGGAAACTATCAGTGCATTTAAATGAGTTAGGTGATTTATGCAGTTTAGGTAAGTGATCTCTCGTGGAAAACAGTACTAGTAGCTTAATAAATCTAGCTAGTAATTTATTAATATGTGACTTCTCTACTTAGTTAGCTAGATGAGAGCATTGATATGTAAAATCTAAAGTAAAATATGAAAAAAAAAATACAAGTAAATTAGCTTTAAATAGCAAAGAACATACGAAAATATAATTACCAAGTGCAAGCATTCTGTATAACATTTCTGTAAATGTGTGCGGACCGATAGTGTTTGATCGCCACTGGTGGTGGCGCCACCCATGAATAACGGGTAAAACGGAAAACGGGGCGTACATGTGCTGATAATGGATGATGATGATCATAATGCAACTGCTGCTCTTCATCAGAAATAAGGAAGCGTATATGATGCGTCAACATAAAAATTACTTAGTTTACTAACCACTACTAAAACTTAAAGTTTATTAAAGCGGAAAATCATTACCACTAAATAGTCGGATGCCGGCGAAAGTTTTTTCAGTCGAAATTGTTGCGTTTCCACAGAATAATATGCGAAACGGGTTCTTGAACCGACACTAATGAGTTGCACTAACAATCTCCCTTTATTGTGCAGACCAGTCGGGTTGCGCTGCATTAAACTGCAACTCGCATTAAAGTGCAGTAGTTGCAGAAATCCCGCAAAGATATCAACTATTTCGGAACAGATATCTTGACTCTACATTTGTGATATCCGAAGATTGGAAATTAATTTGGTTTTGTTAGAAGTTAGTGGAGTTAGTGTGTGATTGCATAATATGAATATTCTGGAATTGCAAAGGAGAACTTTTTACTTATCAGACTTGCTCATTGTGCAAACACCTAAATAAATACTCTTTTCATGGATTATCTACATCATCATCAACCCATATACGTTCCCACTGCTGAGGCGCGGGCCTGCTACTAAACTAGGGCGATAAGTCCTTAATCATGTTATCTACATTACAGTATTCTATATCTTCATTTAGCCAAATAATGATAAATAAGGAATATTTTATTCAATCGTTGCCCAACACAAGTTGAACAATATGAAGATCATCTTTATGTATACGTACGTTTGTATATTATTTACATAAGAATACAAATCCGATCGTCCCTGACCTCTTGGTATATAGCCTTCGTGTCTGAAAGGCAGATGGCAACCGGCTATTATAGTGCTGTCATAATATTACTAAAGAAACAAGTCAGACCTTAGGTTATAATAATAGCATATTTAGGTAAAAGATAACAATGTGCTGACTTATGATATATTCAGTTCATTTATACAAATGTGTTGACTTATGCTTACAGTTCACAATTTTGGATGACTTGTGCTGTGGTGTATACCTAAATTTGTAATACATTACAACTAAGCATTTATTAGGATAATAAATAACTTTATACTTCTGAAATAAATAAATAACTCACAAATATATTACCCACTTAACTATAAATTTAAAATTATTAAGTGCTAAAGCTTGCACTAGCTGTTTTAATATATTAAGCTAAAGCATTTAAAAATAAAAAAATTACGTGTGTTATGTACATACTCATTTGGTTAAATTAATTGATTACCTTTGTAAATAATTAAGAAATAAATTTACTTTGTGACTTATAATACCGATCGTTGTAACAATAAAATAATTTGCCGGCATAAATAATGAAAAACACGTTAACTTGTATCTGATAAGAATATAGAGACAATCAATAGTGTTTACGAGTATGGTGACTCTTTCTATGCTCTGAAGTGTCGTGATGAAACACATATTGAGTGGTATCTTACTTGATTATCATATTTATCGAGTATTCACCGTCTTTTCTGTTCCTATTTCGTAATTTTCATAACATTATAACATGTCCATACGACGAACAAAGGAAGTAAAACGGCATATGAATAAAATAACGCCCCTTCAATAAAATGTTTATCTCTGGATTTAAGCCACATATTATCATATGATGATAATTTCCTCTTAGATAAAGACAGGCATTGTCTTCGCCTATCAACTATGAATATCTATTCTGATGGATTTAATAGCAGCTCAGTGATAAAACGTTAATTTATATCTTATAGTGATTTTCCGTAGAACCTAAATCATGTAAAATAAAACTAAGTAAATGGGTTAAAATCGCGCGCTATTCTAATAAAAATTGTTATTCTAAAATGATTATTTAGGTACCTCTTATGTTAACGCTCACTCATGGGAATTTAGCTTCATTTGTTACTAGCATACGCATTTTATAAGCACAGAAACGTTGAGTGCACTAACTTGCTTTTCACAATGTTATGCATATTATATTTTTAAGTAATTAATTAACCTGTGATTTGACATGCAAAAGAATTTTTATGAAATCTACTTGCAGAATAAATTATTTCATTTCACTTCATTTCATTTCATTTCATTTCATAAGTCTGGTTTCATTACCTAATATTTAGGGGCAATGGCAAACTACGTAGGATCTTACATAGGATAATACTATGAGGATGATATTTCTACTTTCCGATTGTAGAACTTAGGTTTGTACTAACAATTTGAGCAAGAATATCTGATGAAAACGTGCACTCTCTGTTCCCTTCCTCTCTCAAAGTTTGGTAAGATGGCAATCTGATCTGAGATTAAATGCAGGACCAGCGGCTTAATGGAACAAGGGCCGCGTCCATCCGTCAACTTTCTCACTTGGGGCTGAGTAATTTCTTAACAGAAGAACACTTTGGTCAGACACTGGATCAAACCCGGGACCTCTCGATGCTTTGCGACCAATAGACGAACGAGGCAGTACATGCATATGGTGTAGGTGAATCTAGGTAGTAGGTAAATTGAGTATAACTATTCTATTACGATAATACTAAAAATGCGTCGATGGCCGAGTGGTTAAGGTCATTGCTTGCAATGCGACAGGTCGTGAGTTCAAACTCCGCCACGTAGTACCACTATGTTTTTCAAATTTGAAATTCATATATACGATTATTCGAGGCCTTAACGGTGAAGGAAAACATCATGAGGCAACCTGCACCAAAACGAAATTCTTAGTTTGTGTAGTCAAGCAACTCGCACGTGGCAAACGTAGTTGACGAAGACCTTAGCGCTCTAGTTTTGGGTAGGCCCGTGCCCCTGCAGTGGGGACATTTTTGGGCTGATGATGATGAAGTAACTAACAGTATTATAACTCTTTGAAATAAATACCAACAGCCGTGCCGTTTCTTTTTGAACAACACACCATCTTTGCGGCGGTGGCGGCCGTGACAGCGTGTATGCTAAGCGCATGCCAAGATCCATGACGGTCTTGCAATTCGTTCATTTGTTTGGAGTTAGAATAAGCGAGACGACTAAAAAAATATAATTCGTCCGTTATTTAGATTATTTAAAAAATAATCAAATAAGATTCAATACGACAGGAAATATCTTACTTTTTGACGTCAATGTACTATCATGATTTTGATAAGATGAGATATTATGATAAATAAAAAGTCTCAAATTTTGATTTATAAACTCGTAAGTATCTAGCGGTCCTGGCAAATATCGAAAGGTACCATTTTTTTTTCCAAATCAATATTTTTAAGACTGTGCAGGTTTCCTCACAATGCTTTTCCTTCATCGTTAAAGCATCGAAGAATACAACCCAATCATTTGATATTTTTCTCGTAGAGATAATTTCAAGGTATCATATCAAAATGTGAAATTAAAGCTGAAAGTGATATTTTTAGCTCACAATTAAATTTTCGGAACAAATATAATGACGTGGTGACTGAATGCACATCGCAAAATTGCTAGTTTAAATTAATTCACCACTTTCCAGCATCAAATTGTTTATCGTACATTTCATAATTAATTAACGAGAAGGTTTTCAATTATACTTTTGTTAACGTGACGCCGCGAATGTGTATCGTTTTGTGGAAACACTACATCTATTTTGTGCTTGTAAGCTTCATTGCACGGATTATTTATCAATTTACCCATCAATTTAGACACATTTTTTAAATGTTGTACCAAACAAACATCTATTATATTATATTCTATGTATAAAAGCAAAATCATATCTTGATACATGATGGACTTTGAAATCTTATGATACTCATACAGGATGGAATTTGAATTATCATCGGTAATCAGAGCTATTTAATATCTATTGATACTAATTGGCCATGTGGGAAAACCAGTGTGTTATCTGGAATAGATCGCTAGTAGCGATAATATCTCTCACTTTATTGAACCAACTCCATTGTAAAGCCAACTCTATTCCCGTTCTCTTTATGAACAATACCTATTTATAGAATATCTATTTATATAAGCCTTGTTCCATTTCTATACCATTCTAGGTATTTTGAGTTAGTTTAAAAAAAATATAATGTTCTGCTGAACCATCCTAATTATTCACTCGTAAGAAACAAAATGTACAATAATGTGTTTGTAATTGTTGTAAGTCTAATTTTGGACGGTCGTTAGGTTGGTTAAATAGTGATGTAAATGTATGGAAAATATTTTAACTTTAAAAGTTTTATCAGCTCCTTCTAGTATTTCCCCGTTCAATAGCTCTTACATTTGGATTACATCAAGTGTTTTTATGAATAATCGTACATTATTTATGAAAGTATACTGTTCAACTACGGAGTTTCAATACAAATAATTATTATCAAAGTATACTATCTTATCAATAGGTAAACAGGATGAGTCATCATAGCAAAGATTATCATATCTGGAAGCTTTTTAGATTTGCATTCCTCAGAACAAAGGACAGACGATCTAGATATTTTAATCTAATAATCAAAAATAATTTTATAAAATGATTATGATGTTATGTACAAATTAGGTGTTAACGAATTGAAAAAGTTATTTCAGATAGTTTTCGGTTATGGAATACATGTTCATAGATACTTACATGATTTCAACAGACATAATTTACACTTAAATTGATAACACACACAAATAAACTTTCTGACGGACTAAAAATGGGCTACCATGCTCACAAAAACGTCTTAGAATTTACTCAATATTTTATTTTGTTCAAAGAAAAATAGTTTTAATGATGTTACTAAATCTAATTTCTTGTTTTGTCCATTATCTCCTATACATAGAAGTAATAAGTACTACATACACCTACTTCTACCTCAAGAAGTAGGATGTGATGTTTCTTGAAACACTTTTATTATCTTAAGTCCACTCATCAGCCATTCAAATACTGTCAAAGCCATCAATGTCAAATTTAATATCACAAAAACGGTTCTATTTCCTACTTTCGTAAGTAAAGTAAAGTGTTTACAAATCGTCAGCTTTGTTGACATAACTTTATGTTTATAGCGACCTTGGCGTTTGAACCCATTACAAGTGACTGGCTGCGAATCTAAAAATGTTTGATATTTGTCGTGAGTCTGTCTTGTGAAAAAATTTTATTATAAAGCAGAAGACGATCTGAATGATAAAAAACCTTGAACATGATGAATTCTCTCTTGGACTGGACATCCAAGAACTAAAAATAAATAAAAAAAAATTATACAACATCACACACATTGATCTGATCCCGCGGTAAGTAACTTGTGCTACGAATATCAGAATCAACAGTGGATACAAATATACTTAAATATATTTAATAATACACCCAGACACGGGACAAAAACCAATGTTCGTCACACAAATATTTATCCCGGGTGGGAATCGAACCCACGACTCTGAGAACCGTAGGTAATGATTTTAAACTGTCATGGTTACACACATTAGAAAACTGAAAGTGTCCGGGATATTTACCATGTTGTTTTGTTTTAATGAGCTCCCGATATTTCGGCACTGTTGCAAGCGCCATGATCACGGGTGAACTGTAGGACTGCGAGAATGACGGTAGGTCTAAGGGCAGACATATCGGTCTACCCTCTACACGTTTATGTAAAAACAAAAATGTGTCCGTTTTCGATGAAGAAAGAAGTGATACCGTGAGTGTAGTGTGTCGTGATCGAATTCGGAGTGACAATATTGTGAATGAGGGTAGTGGTGTCGTGCGTAATAAAAGACTTAGAAAGAGGGTAGACCGATATGTCTGCCCTTAGACCTACCGTCATTCTAGCAGTCCTACAGTTCACCCGTGATCATGGCGCTTGCAACAGTGCCGAAATATCGGGAGCTCATTAAAACAAAACAACATGGTAAATATCCCGGACACTTTCAGTTTTCTAACGTAGGTAATGAGCATTTTAGAGTTTAGAGTGTAGGTTACGCCGAGCTATTCAATGCAACTTGTACATTTTTTTTTAAATTTGTGGTTAATTCATTTTAAACTTGACGAGTAAAAATATTTCAAGAAATAACGAAAATTAATTTGCATAATAAATTATTTCATTTTATTTCAGTAACTATTGCTACAGACTTTAAATACCTGTAAACTTGCTATAAGTATTATTAGTAGTGGCTTTTTTAACCGACTTCAAAAAAGGAGGAGGTTCTCAATTCGTCTGTATGTATAATTTTTTTTTTTTTTTTTTTTTTTTTTTTGTATGTTCACCGATATTTTCGTCAATTATAGACGGATTTAAAAAATTTTTTTTTGGTTGGATAGAGTTCACTTCCGAGGTGGTCCCATTTTCACCAGTCTTGGATCTGATGATGGGATCCAGGAGAAATCGAGGGCAACCCTCAAATTTTATAGGGACATGTACCGCGTTTTGCATATTTTCTGAAGTCATATTGGCATTTGCTTCTGGCTATCATAATCTTATGATGCTGAGCTGATGATGGAAGGTCAACTCCTTAATAGTTATGAGTAAAAGAATAATTATTTCAATACTGTATACATATTAAGACTACTAGTTATAATATCAGTAGCATTACAGGTGAGCTAAACTATTAGGTTGACCAGTCTGGGATCTGATGATAGGATCCAGGAGAAATCGAGGGCAACCCTCAAATTTTATAGGACATGTACCGCGTTTTACATATTTTCTGAAGTTATATTGGCATTGCTTCTTGCAATCATAATGTTATGATGCTGAGCTGATGATAGAAGGTCAACTCCTTAATTTTTTGGAGTAAAAGGATAATTTTTTCAATACTGTTAAAGTTAACCTTTTAGCAAACTTGGACACATCGCAAAATTGCTAGTTTAAATTAATTCACCACTTTTCAGCATCAAATTGTTTATCGTACATTTCATAATTAATTAACGAGAAGGTTTTTAATTATACTTTTGTTAACGTGACGCCGCGAATGTGTATCGTTTTGTGGAAACACTACATCTATTTTGTGCTTGTAAGCTTCATTGCACGATTTATTTATCAATTTACCCATCAATTTCTAAAGACACATTTTTTTAAAATGTTGTACCAAACAAACATCTATTATATTATATTCTATGTATAATCATATCTTGATACATGATGGACTTTGAAATCTTATACTCATACAGGATGGAATTTGAATTATCATCGGTAATCAGAGCTATTTAATATCTATTGATACTAATTGGCCATGTGGGAAAACCAGTGTGTTATCTGGAATAGATCGCTAGTAGCGATAACATCTCCCACTTTATTGAACCAACTCCATTTGTAAAGCCAACTCAATTCCCGTTCTCTTTATGGACAATACCTATTTATAGAATATCTATTTATATAAGCCTTGTTCCATTTCTATACCATTCTAGGTATTTTGAGTTAGTTTAAAAAAAATATATAATGTTCTGCTGAACCATCCTAATTATTCACTCGTAAGAAACAAAATGTACAATAATGTGTTTGTAATTGTTGTAAGTCTAATTTTGGACGGTCGTTAGGTTGGTTAAATAGTGATGTAAATGTATGGAAAATATTTTAACTTTAAAAGTTTTATCAGCTCCTTCTAGTATTTCCCCGTTCAATAGCTCTTACATTTGGATTACATCAAGTGTTTATGAATAATCGTACATTATTTATGAGAGTATACTGTTCAACTACGGAGTTTCAATACAAATAATTATTATCAAAGTATACTATCTTATCAATAGGTAAACAGGATGAGTCATCATAGCAAAGATTATCGTATCTGGAAACTTTTTAGATTTGCATTCCTCAGAACAAAGAACAGACGATCTAGATATTTTAATCAAATACGTCGAAAATAATTTGATAAAATGATTATGATGTTTTATACAAATTTGGGGTAAACGAATTGAAAAAGTTATTTCAGATAGTTTTCGGTTATGGAATACATTTTAATAGATACTTACATGATGTTAACAGACATAATTTGCACTTAAATTGAAAACACACACAAATAAACTTTCTGACGGACTAAAAATGGGCTAACATGCTCACAAAAACGTCTTAGAATTTACTCAATATATTATTTTATGCAAAGAAAAATAGTTATAATGGAAAACCATTAAAACTATTTTTTTTTTATTTTGTAACAACAAAATATAATTTCTCGTTTTGTCCATTATCTCCTATACATAGAAGTAATAAGTACTACATACACCTACTTCTACCTCAAGAACTAGGATGTGATGTTTCTTGAAACACAATTATTATCTTAAGTCCACTCATCAGCCATACAAATACTGTCAAAGCCATCAATGTCAAATTTAATATCACAAAAACGGTTCTATTTCCTACTTTCGTAAGTAAAGTAAAGTGTTTACAAATCGTCAGCTTTGTTGACATAACTTTATGTTTATAGCGACCTTGGCGTTTGAACCCATTACAAGTGACTGGCTGCGAATCTAAAAATGTTTGATATTTGTCGTGAGTCTGTCTTGTGAAAAAATTTTATTATAAAGCAGAAGACGATCTGAATGATAAAAAACCTTGAACATGATGAATTCTCTCTTGGACTGGACATCCAAGAACTAAAAATAAATAAAAAAAAATTATACAACATCACACACATTGATCTGATCCCGCGGTAAGTAACTTGTGCTACGAATATCAGAATCAACAGTGGATACAAATATACTTAAATATATTTAATAATACACCCAGACACGGGACAAAAACCAATGTTCGTCACACAAATATTTATCCCGGGTGGGAATCGAACCCACGACTCTGAGAACCGTAGGTAATGATTTTAAACTGTCATGGTTACACACATTAGAAAACTGAAAGTGTCCGGGATATTTACCATGTTGTTTTGTTTTAATGAGCTCCCGATATTTCGGCACTGTTGCAAGCGCCATGATCACGGGTGAACTGTAGGACTGCGAGAATGACGGTAGGTCTAAGGGCAGACATATCGGTCTACCCTCTACACGTTTATGTAAAAACAAAAATGTGTCCGTTTTCGATGAAGAAAGAAGTGATACCGTGAGTGTAGTGTGTCGTGATCGAATTCGGAGTGACAATATTGTGAATGAGGGTAGTGGTGTCGTGCGTAATAAAAGACTTAGAAAGAGGGTAGACCGATATGTCTGCCCTTAGACCTACCGTCATTCTAGCAGTCCTACAGTTCACCCGTGATCATGGCGCTTGCAACAGTGCCGAAATATCGGGAGCTCATTAAAACAAAACAACATGGTAAATATCCCGGACACTTTCAGTTTTCTAACGTAGGTAATGAGCCTTTTAGAGTTTTGAGTGTAGGTTACACCGAGCTATTCAATGTAACTTGTACATTGTATATTTTTAAAATTTGTGATTAATTTATTTTAAACTTGACGAGTAAAAATATTTCATGAAATCACTAATTTGCAATTTGCATTAATTTGCATAATAAATTATTTCATATTATTTCAGTAACTATTGCTACAGACTTTAAATACCTGTAAACTTGGTATAAATATTATTAGTAGTGGCTTTTTTAACCGACTTCAAAAAAAGGAGGAGGTTCTCAATTCGTCTGTATGTATAATTTTTTTTTTTTTTTTTTTTTTTTTTATGTATGTTCACCGATATTTTCGTCAATTATAGACGGATTTAAAAAATTTTTTTTTGGTTGGATAGAGTTCACTTCCGAGGTGGTCCCATTTTCACCAGTCTTGGATCTGATGATGGGATCCAGGAGAAATCGAGGGCAACCCTCAAATTTTATAGGGACATGTACCGCGTTTTGCATATTTTCTGAAGTCATATTGGCATTTGCTTCTGGCTATCATAATCTTATGATGCTGAGCTGATGATGGAAGGTCAACTCCTTAATAGTTATGAGTAAAAGAATAATTATTTCAATACTGTATACATATTAAGACTACTAGTTATAATATCAGTAGCATTACAGGTGAGCTAAACTATTAGGTTGACCAGTCTGGGATCTGATGATAGGATCCAGGAGAAATCGAGGGCAACCCTCAAATTTTATAGGACATGTACCGCGTTTTACATATTTTCTGAAGTTATATTGGCATTGCTTCTTGCAATCATAATGTTATGATGCTGAGCTGATGATAGAAGGTCAACTCCTTAATTTTTTGGAGTAAAAGGATAATTTTTTCAATACTGTTTACATAATAAGACTACTAGTTATAATATCAGTAGTATTACAGGTGAGCTGAACTAAAAGGGTGAAAAAAAATATGTAACACTAAAAAGTATGAAAAAAAAATGTAAACAAAAAAAAAAACCGCCTTCAAAAACCCGACTCACTAAAAATTGCAAAATAATATAATACGAACATTTATAATAATCATCTGGGTATGAATTTTATATGTTGTTGAAGGCGGTGCCGTTTATATTTCATACAAACAAGCACAGAGTGCTTCATTTTCCTCAAAATTTTGATTGGCACCGCCTTCAACAACATATAAAATTCATACCCAGATGATTATTATAAATGTTCGTATTATATTATTTTGCAATTTTTAGTGAGTCGGGTTTTTGAAGGCGGTTTTTTTTTTGTTTACAATTTTTCAGCAATGAAAACACCTGCACAAGAGTTTACATAATGTTTACCTTCAGGCTATCTGCTTAGGTAACCTTAATCTACAAATTGGTCTAGTTAACCTTTTAGCAAACTTGGACAGCATTCAAACACTGTAATTACCATATAACTTGGGTCATGGTAACTTTGTGTTTGTACCATGAAGACATGGGAAATACAAAATTTACACAGTGCTAAATGAAGAAAATAATGATTTTAGATTTAAACCTTAAATTGGTAATTGAAACCTTATTCCCTAAAAATAAGGTCCAAAAGTAATGAAACTTTCAAAATAGTATACTGGTTGATTTACGCGAATACTACACATTTGAAATATATTTTTACATCTGTTGTAACAATAAAATAAACCGTGCATTGAAGCTTACAAGCACAAAATAGATGTAGTGTTTCCACAAAACGCTACACATTCGCGGCGTCACGTTAACAAAAGTATAATTGAAAACCTTCTCGTTAATTAATTATGAAATGTACGATAAACAATTTGATGCTGAAAAGTGGTGAATTAATTTAAACTAGCAATTTTGCGACGTGCATTCAGTCACCACGTCATTATATTTGTTCCGAAAATTTAATTGTGAGCTAAAAATATCATTTTCCGCTTTAATTTCACATTTTGATATGATACCTTGATTTTATCTCTACGAGAAAAATATCAAATGAATGGGTTGTGTTCTTCGATGCTTCAACGGTGAAGGAAAGCATTGTGAGGAAACCTGCACACCTATAAAGAAATTTATTTGGAAAGAAAAAAAATGGTATCTTTCGATATTTGCCAGGACCGCTTGATACGAGTTTATAAATCAAAATTTAAGATTTTTTATTTATCATATCTCATCTTATCAAAATCATGATAGTACATTGACGTCAAAAAGTAAGATATTTCCTGTCTTATTGAATCTTATTTGATTATTTATATAAATACATCAATTGGCTAGTTCCTACCCAGTTCAAAATAAAACTCTAAATGTAAAATCCCAATGATAATTTAGTATAGGTATCACCACATCACAACCTTTCTAAATTTTAATAATTTTTAAATACATATAAAAACAGACATGTAATTTACACGCATTAATTATTACAAACGTAAAGAATATTGAAGGATAACGTAAAACAACTATCGGGAATTGAACTCGCGACTCCGAAATCTAGAGACAGCCCTACCAAACTCACCATTAAGCCAGACATTCTTCTTAAATTCTTAAAAAAGTAAAATAGGTCGTATAGGGATATTTTAAAAACGAAATCTTTGACATTGCGTAAGCATCTACGAAACGTTACTGATAAAGCGCTTATCAGTAGGAGATAACGCAATATCTCAAATGCCACTTTTGAACGATTACAAACAAATACAGTAGCATGAATTATTTTAAAGCTACGCTTAAATCTTAAACGTACCTATAGTTTTAAGTGTAGAGTCAAATCACGAGTAAGTATAATGCATTTATGTCAATGCTATTAACCCTTGATCAAATACAGCATATAGAATTTTTTCATTGGTTTTCGCCGGTATTACAACTACATAAGGTTCAAAATCTGGTGGGAACTTTTTCCCTGTGTCTTATTAAGGGTTAAGCAACTGTCTTGACTTTTTTTTAAACTTTATAAGCATATTGAAGAAGAATATTGAAGGAGAACGTAATATCACAACTAACAACAAAGAACTTGCCTTTTTAACTTCGTCCTAATTATTAGTTTAATATGATTAATCGAGCGTTTGACTTGCTCGGTGGAACAGTGCATAGTGTTCCTTAAGAGATAGGAAATATAAAAAGTTTTACTCTTTGGCAAAAAAACTACTGATATAACTAACAAATCATAAAAAAATATAGGCTTACTTTTACTCCACTGTACTAAAAACAAACGAAGTCACGGAAGAAAACTAGTAAATTGATCACGTGAACAATCTCCATTGATCTTCCTTCTTCCTTTACACTGAATTCTTGAGTGACAGGCACTCACTTAGGCTTTATTATAATAGACAAAGGGCTTATTATCCTCTACTGACTTTTCACGATCCACTTTACATCTCTATAAACTGGCCTTCTATGAAGGTTTACAATTGTGATTACATACACGTTGCCTTCAAGTATATGGGTTCCTTCATAAGTGATTATACTATACGACCAAAGTAAATAAATAAAATAAAATATCTGGGACATTCAAACTAAGCAGAGCTTGCACTATGAGCGTCGGAGACTGATATACATACATATATATTTTTAAATACATACTTAAATACATAATCACACCCAGACACGGAACAAACACCGATGTTCATCACACAAATATTTGTTCCGAGTGGGAATCGAACCCACGACTCTTGGAACCGCCAGCCAGGGTCACTAACCACTGTTCCACCGAGCCAGTCAAAGTAACTTCAAGATACATAGCTTCACATACATAGTTCCGATTAAGTGGTAAAGTTGCTTAAACACTTGCGTTACGAAATCTGGATATTCGTAACAGTGACAAGTTTTATCCCGAGTGGGAATCGAACCCACGTCTCTTGGCGTACGAGATAGGGGTACTATTCACTGCACCATCGAGCCAGATTAACAAACAGGTATTTACTGATGATATGTCTGTATATTGTCTAATCCCCATCACTCAAGATGCGTTATGTAATGGTGTCGTTATCGTGAGACGATAGCAAAACGACCCCATAATCTTCTTAATGGAGTTGTTTTGAAATGTATGCGCTGGTATGGGCTTCTTTTGGTGTCATCAAACACGGACACCTCGATTTTTAACGTAGGTATTTCATTATCACTACATAGTAGGTACAATTTATATTTATATTTTTTTTATTTTTATGTGATTTATATATTTATTTAGTTCAATGCTCTTGCTTCTATATTTTTTGTTTTTGATTTTGATTTTGTTTTGTTTTTCTATATCTGTGTCATCACTCAACCAAAAAGGTTCGGCCAGAATACCAGTGCTGCAGGAGCTCTTGTTGAGCTTCTGCAGTCTATGCTGAGGCACGTACCTTGTTGGTCACTGATGTGAAATATTCGTTTTATACCTACAAATGTTGTGTTAATTAGTATTATTTTTTGTTAAATTTATTTTTTCTTGTAATATGTGTGTAATACACTGTGTATGTGACCAATAAATATTTATTCTATTCTATTCTACTATATTCTAGTACAAAACAGAGTCGCTTTCTCAGTCCCTATATGCATACATGTAGGTATGCTTAAATCTTTTGAACTACGCAACGACCTTTGATGCTGTTTTTTTTAATAAATAGAGGGATTCAAGGAAGGTTTTTATGCAGAACTAACCCGAAGCGAAGGGATGGCTAGTTCACTAGTAATTTAATAAAAAAATACTACAGCGAAGTTTGTAAAAGTACCTTACACTTTTGCATCTATCCTTATCCTTACTGATTTAATAATACAAAAAAAAATCTGTCTTGAAATATTTTTCTCAAATCGCACGCAGCACAAGACGTGGGTATGTAAGCTATCTTAATCTTAAAAGAAACAGATTTGAACTCTCCCGCGCAGTCGTAACTTAGACAGAATTTGATAATATCAGTCCAGACTTCAAACAACGCTTTCGTTTGTTAAACACTACGCTCGTAGATCGAGGGATATCGTCCATAAATCTGTCTGAGTATCATACTCGTTGCCCACTCGTCTTCGGAGAATGTCTTATTAAATAGCGTGTAAGGAAACTTCGAAAATGCTGAGAAGCTGAACTTCTCATAAGAAACCTTTTGTAGAAGCAACAACAAGGTTTTTCGAGAGATTTATTCTTTTACTAGCTGTGACAGCGACTTCACACGCGTGGAAAAGGGACTTAAATATGCAGCATTTTGAAGATTAAGAAGATAGAATGGCCCAGAAATTTCGACGTCATTCTTTAAACTGGCGTAACTTTTTAATCATCAACTAAATAACACAAACAATACTCATTATGCGATTACTGAAACGCACAAACACTGACAAAAAATCCAAAAATCATTGTTTTTTTTTTATAATTGGCAAACAAGATGACCTCACTCCACCTGATGGTAAGCGGTAGTGAGATCCAAAATATGAGGTCGACAGGCACAATACATCATATTAAGCCTGTCGCACTCACCCTGAAGGCCTGCTTAAATGACGTTTCACGCCCCGCCTGTTTTGGGTACTACTGCGTTTATAAGGTTTTCCTATAATTATTTTTATTATACGTATCATCCATGTACAGTCAGCGATCCGTGATTTTTTTAACATACATATAAAAATTTTCTAATTGTGCACTGTTTTTCGTTTTATCGTCTTTTAAGAGTCAGTCGGTTTATGATACCAGGCCGAGTAATTTCTTAACAATTACTATGCTAATAGCTGACCTGTCAAGTTTTGTCAAGATCGCAGTTTTGCGCTTTAATATTTTATTGCTAGTGTTGTGCATGTTATTTGTGTATATGTTACGGCTAATACCCGAAGTGCGGCTACACCTAGGTTTAGCCGGCTAGAACTAGGTGTAGCCACTTACTCTTGGCTAAACCTAGGTGTAGCCGATTGTTTTCGGCTAAAACTAGGTCTAGCCTTCATCATGCCGGCTACAACTAGGTCCAGCTATTCCATGTCGGCTAATACTAGGTTCAGAGAATCCCTGTTGGATAAAACTTAGATGCGAGTCCCGCCAAGCCTTCCGTCATTCCCCGCGTCACACTCAGGACTCACAGCATCTGCAGCAGCAGCGCGGGGTGGAGGGCGTAGCGAGACACGCGCCTCTGCAGGTTGTGAGCACCAAGTGCTGCTGATCTACTGCAGGTCTACTAGCGAGTGTGACTCATAGCGTCTGTACATAGTTGTAACTGCCTCGTTGGTCTATTGGCAGCAAGCGCTGCGTAAGGACCGAGAGGTCCCCGGTTCGAGTCTGCGGTCGGTGAAAATTTGTGTGAGTTCTGTAATGAAATTACTTAGCCCGGAGTTAGGAAGTTGGCGGTTGAACGCCCGTGCCTGGGAAAGCACGTTAAGCCGGTGGTCCAGCGCCCGATCTCTCATCGGTCATGTCGGATTGCCGACTCACCAAATTATGAGAGTAGGGGAAAAGAGAGTGCACTTGTGTTTGCGCGCACACTTGTGCACTATAATATGACCTACGCACTTGGCTGATCTTAATTGAGATCGGCTGCCATGGCTGAAATCGGTCGGACGCCTTATCTTACATACTTAGTTATAGCCGGCATGCTTTCGGCAGAGCTTTTTTAGATATTACAAAAACATCCAATAATTAGAAACCAAGGTAGTTTTTCATTCTTTTAAATCAAATTGTAATAAATAACACATATTGTTAGGAGTAAATTGTTAAGTACAATAGGAACAATCAGGAACATTTTTTTAACAACAGACAATAGTTGCATATTATAATTTTAAAGAATATTATTATAATTATAAATCACAGGTTTATAAAGTAACATAAACTATTTAGAACAATCTATACTTGAGTGACATTTTGAGTTGCACATAATACCAACAGCTTTGCAGAGGCACTTTATGTTGCCACATTTGGTTTTGTAGTTGCATGTTTTCTAATTAATGGATGTTTTTGTAATATCTAAAAAAGCTCTGCCGATAGCATGCCGGCTATAACTATGTAAGATAAGGCGTCCGACCGATTTCAGCCATGGCAGCCGATCTCAATTGAGATCAGCCAAGTGCGCAGGACATATTATAGTGCACAAGTGTGCGCGCAAACACAAGTGCACTCTCTTTTCCCTACTCTCATAATTTGGTGAGTCGGCAATCCGACATGACCGATGAGAGATCGGGCGCTGGACCACCGGCTTAACGTGCTTTCCGAGGCACGGGCGTTCAACCGCCAACTACCTAACTCCGCTAAGTAATTTCATTACAGAAAAACTCACACAAATTTTCACCGACCGCAGACTCGAACCGGGGACCTCTCGGTCCTTACGCAGCGCTTGCTGCCAATAGACCAACGAGGCAGTTACAACTATGTACAGACGCTATGAGTCACACTCGCTAGTAGACCTGCAGTAGATCAGCAGCACTTGGTGCTCACAACCTGCAGAGGCGCGTGTCTCGCTACGCCCTCCACCCCGCGCTGCTGCTGCAGATGCTGTGAGTCCTGAGTGTGACGCGGGGAAGGACGGAAGGCTTGGCGGGACTCGCATCTAAGTTTTATCCAACAAGGATTCTCTGAACCTAGTATTAGCCGACATGGAATGGCTGGACCTAGTTGTAGCCGGCATGATGAAGGCTAGACCTAGTTTTAGCCGAAAACAATCGGCTACACCTAGGTTTAGCCAAGAGTAAGTGGCTACACCTAGTTCTAGCCGGCTAAACCTAGGTGTAGCCGCACTTCGGGTATTAGCCGTAACATATACATATAGTCGATTAATATCAAATATGTATTTTAAGCAAATAAAACATTATTACATTATCATAGCCCTGTTTGCGATCCCTATTAAATATATTAATACACTGAATATAATATGAGTGAAGAGAACCCTCGGATTAGGCAGATAAGTACTGCCAATGTTTGATAAAATTAAAGATGGAGGGTAAACGACTGACGGTTCGCGAAATCTGTGGCTATATCAAGATCAAGATCCTATTCCAAATCTTAGGTCCGATAAAATATTTAATCAGCCGAAAGTAAGATATCGCTATCGAAACGATTCATCACAACGATACTTTATCGTTTCAAAAAGAACACTGTTATATCACGCTCTTATAACGTTATGAAGTTTAAAAGTTTGAAAAATACTTAATATTAATCTAATTACTAAAATGAAAATCTTACTAACTATAGCATTATAATAAATAAGAAAGAAAATCTGTCCGTCTGTAGATTAAAATTCTTAGTACCCAGATAGTCTTATTCTAGCTATGAAAAAGAATTAGTGCTACTTTTAACCGGCAGCGCTATAAATGAGTATCAGTATAATAATTTCATAATATACAACGCCATATTTTGGCAATTAGTTTTAAACAAAGTGCTTCTACTAAATATTAGACAAAAACTAGATCTAAATAAGTACACACAAAAATAGAATAGTGACGTTGCATCATAAAATCACAGGAAAATACTTAATAATGAAAGTTTGTTTATGGAAAATAAGTTTATAGGCTATAAAAATATATTTTTCAGTGGGCAGTATAATAATAACTGATAGTATTTAAGAAGCGCTTTATCAATTGAGTGCTGGAAATTATGTTCTTTCTACTTTATGATTACCAGGTGGTATTATTCTGAGTTATGACGTTGTTAATCTAAACTAAGTAGTTGAACATTAGCCCGTAGTTTATTATCATCAGATCTCATTTTATGTATAAACCATTTAATAGAATTAAGAAAGTAATAGGTTCCAAAGTTTGTACAAAACTAGTAAACAACCATCGAGTTTATAATCTTCTTTCTTTTTCTGAGTAAATTCTAAATATCATGATCGTTTCAGTATTTGGCTGTAAGAGACTAGAGAAATCGTTAAATTTTAACCTAAATGTCAGTAACTGTTGTCTCATGCAGCGTTCCATTCCCACTTAGGATACATTTGTAAGATAAACATCGATGTTTTCTCAGTGTCTGGGTGTGTTATTTATTCTGATATCCTTAACTGAAGTGTTTCAGCAACTTACTTTGGGATCGGAACAATATACCTATGTGATGTTGTGTGTTAATTATTTCATATTTTCATCGATACCAAATTTTCTTCAGCACTAGTACGGCGGGTAAGGTGATAATGAATTTCCAATAGCTAAATTGGAAGCTCAATATGTTACAATGGAAAACAATTAGGCACTTAATTGATTCCTCAGTTATTAGTGCGCAATCTAAGTAAGAAGTTAAGCTTAGTTGCACCTGAATTTAATTACAGTTTCAACTACATTGCTCTCAATTAGCAGTAAGTGAATGTGTTTTAACGATTGACAAGACTCGAAACCATTAAATAGATCAATAAGGTATCCGACCGATTTCAATGGTGATCAGTCAATGGCGCAGGCCATATTATACATACCATACCATATTATATTATATGTGCAAACGAAGGTGCACTGTCATATTACAGTGAGACGATAATCGATAAAGACCGATGAGAGATCAAGCGCAGGACCACCGGCTTAACGTACATCCGCCAACTTCCTGACTTTAGTGGGACTTAAACTCGGAAATTCTCCTTAGTTTCAAGAGTTCGGTCGAGCTAAATTTGTATCCGTTTTTCTGTTAACACGATGTTGGCGGATGCACCTGCTTCGCAAAGCGAGTATAGACGGTGGCCAAAATCAGTAGGACGCCTTATTTTTTATTGTGACGTTAGTGAAATAACTTAAGAAGCTAAGTACGCTCCACAAGTAGGCAATAAAATAGTTTGCATGAGAAAATTTCCCTACCCAACCCTGCTTTTACGGCTGACGGAGTTAGGGTAGGGTAGAGAGTTACTTACATCCATAATAATTTCCTATTGTTGCTCATACAATGGTAGAGGTTTTTCTTTTCAGCGTCAAAAATGGGCTAACCCTCCAAATGTGTTGGAATATGAATATTTGGTAGAAAAAATATTTGCAATTTAAATTCATTGTGGGAGTAGCATTTGGTTGGGCTATATGGCTGTTTTTTTTTCAATAACATTATTCGGTTTCATATCTAGCTCAGAAGTAGAGAATTATATTATGAAGAGATCTCATGAGGAGTCCCAAATATTTTACAGTCAACTTTTGTTGTTTCCGCTCACGACTACGCCTTTGCCCTAACTAAATTTCTGGACAATTTAAACGTTGTAAGTGTTACAACAGGTGTAAAAATATATTTCGAATTATCAATAATATTGATTTATTGATATTTTTGATAATTAAATATTATGAAATTAACTTTATGCTTTTCATTTGTTATTTAAATTATTAATATAAGCCAGAAATCTACACATTTAGCAAACATTTGTATTAAATTATTTAACGCATGGCAAAACAATCGCTGTATAGAAAACAAAGTAAAAACAAATATTTGCGTTAACCATAAGCCGAAGAATAACTTATGACGTCATTTGTCTTTCAAGAGGCCAATTATATGAAGTAAATGCGAGCAATGTTTCAAAGCTAAGTCTTAATTGTCTTAGTATTGTCCAACTTGGTTTCTTAAAGAGAACGAAATGGCTATCGGTTTTCGTTAATTACACCCATCGATGTTGTGTGAAAATTACTTAGTAGGGACGTCACGTCTATTACATGTGGGACAGTTTAGTATGTTCTCGTTCGGCGAAAACATGTTTTATTTTTAGCTCAAATGTACAGTTATTAAGCAGATTTTTAGTGTAACCAGCATATAATGTGAAGTGGTCGTTAGGTTAAATTTTTTTTCATGTTTACAGTCTGTTGGTACCTGATCAGACAATTAATGCTTAAAGGAAGCATTTAATTCTATGTCTTAATTTATCCAGAAAAAATCATAAAAAATGGCTAAATAATAATAAATAGTACAAACCCCAATTGGAAAATTAATTATTTATACTTAAAAAAGAACAATCAAGCGCTTTATGTAGGTACAAATCAAAAACTTGCGCGACATGTCTCAAAACAAAATGTGACACTTTTGCTCTGTCCCTTTTCAAGCATAGACCTGACAGCACTAATAATGACGCACAATGTAACAATGTCCCAATAAAAGCGATAATGTCTAGTGCGTGAGCGGAATTCAGCGAAGAGCCTGTTGGAGAATTTGCAAGGTTATGGTGGACAGTGGGCGTTCGTTCGATTACTTTTGTCTCGCCGGATGGACATCGGTTGATTAACGGTCACAATAGCTTGTCTTATCTCTAGAATCCCTCTCACAGGGAATTATATTACTAAGAAAGTCCGGTTATTGTAATAGGTCCTTGAAGGTATTTGTTCTGTATTGACAAAATATCGATTGTAAGACCTATAGGTATGCGAACATAATTACACAATAATTCATTATAGGCTGATGAAAATGATTATGATGATGTGTGTTATGAAGAAAAATTTGATTAGAAACGTAAAAAAATGTTTTCATTTAGAACAATTCTAAAAATAAGTTGTTTTCTAAATAAATAGATAAATAACTTGGATATTACCACTCACGGTCATCTGACATTTTTTAAATACACTTAAATACATATTCACACCCAGACACGGAACAAACACCGATGTTCATCACACAAATCAAATATTTGTCCCTAGTGGAAATCGAACCCACGCGTCTTGGAACCGCAAGCTAGAGTCTCTAACCACTGTTCCACCGAGCCAGTTTTGAGTTTTATCTATACAGTAAATGTATTGTTATTTTTTAAAATTGAGCGCTAGTGTTACCTAACCATATGTTTACCTAGATACGTTGATTTATTCAACATACTCTGAGCATTGTTCGACACTGACATTGCAAAACAGAGGCTTGACTTCCGTCGCGTGTAATGACCGATCGACGAGGTTACACACATTATGCGCGGACGCAATAGAGAAATCACCTAGTGGTTGTAAATTGATAATAGGTTTATCACTAAATGTTACATAGTATGCACCCCATGTTTAACATCACTATCCGAGATAGTAATTAGAAAAGTAAATATCGTGTCATCATCATCAGCCCATTTAAGTTTCCACTGCTGAGCTAAACTAGGGCGTTAAGGCCAAGTGCGGATTGGTTGACTACACACTAACCTACTAAACTTAACCACTTGGCCATTGACGCTTTTTAAAAAATAAAATATCATGTCACTGTTTTACAAATGTGCTGAGGACCTTAAGCAAACGTATACAGATTCTTCCTAAGAATACTATTTTGTCCCGGATTAAATAAGTAGGCAATAAAATAGCCTGCATGAGAATTTTTTGATATCCAATCCTTCTTTTACGGCAGAAGGAGCTAAAAAAAAACTATAATTTCAAATCTGTTCTTGAGTTTAATAAAATAATTTGGAGTTCGAACAAATGTGCAATGTGAACACGTGGTTCGATAATAAAATTTAATAAAGCAATAAAGAAGTCTTAACCGTGACCTTCACAGATTATGTTTGACCGTAAATTTTTATTAGGGCCAATTTATTAAGAACAGCAGGGGAGGGTTGGGTGGCAAGGAATTTGTGACAGCAAGGAATCACCTTGAACCTTTGTTATTAGAAATATCGCACGAAATATATCTTGAAAACCATCCATTGGCAAAATTTAATATTGACATTAGAAAACTGAAACTGTTCGGGATATCACGGATCATGGCGCTTGCAACAGAGCCGAAATATCGGGTGCTCATTAAAACAAAACAACATGGTAAATATCCCGGACAGTTTAAGTTTTCTAATGTGTGTAACCATGAGAGTTTAAAATTATATATTTAATAATGACATTCATTTCTATTTATTATTTTTGTTTGCAACAAAATACTTTACAAACTACCTAAATTATCATTTTTTGAAATTTATTTCAATGAATAAACTATTCTACTAAATAATAATCATCATCAGCCCCATATACGTTCTCACTGCGTACTGGACACGGGCCTACCCTAAACTAGTGCGATCAGTGGGGCTACCATGAGTTTAAAACTTACGCGCTCGATATCGCCTACGTAAATATGTCTATGAAAAACTTGTACAGCGCCGCCTGGTAGTTACGTTAAGAACTAAAATCGGCCGTATGAAAAAAACAACTCGATAGGTTTTTAAAGTACGTAAGTTTTCGATAGCCAACTCATGGTAGGCCCTCAGGCCTTCCTCAACCAGACTGGCCAAGTGCATGTTGGATTATTTCACAACCTAAGAATTTCTTCGTAGAGAGCAGGGTTCCTCACGATGTTATCCCTCACCGTTAAAGCGTCGAATATTCACACATATGAATTTCAAATTTGAAAAACACAGTGGTAAGTGGCCGGGTTTGAACTGGCGACCTCTCGCATGGCAAGCAACGTCCTTAACCACTCAGCGATTGACGCTTTAATCCCGCCAAGTATTTTAATAGGTATTTGAATGTACTTTGTACAATAATGACACTTGTTTTTTATTACGTAAGGTTTTCAACCGATCAAAGGGTAACTCCTGAGCAGTTGATTAATGATTTGATGATAATTTTCATTGAGAATATCGGCAATGACCTTACGGTCGTAAGTTTGGACACACTATAAGTACCTAACGTTTCCTTGAACTTAAAATCGATGTTGATAAAATAAATAAATATTACACAACATCACATACATCGATCTAATCCCGTGGTAAGTAGCTTAAGCACTTGTGTTACGGAAATCAGAAACGACAGTGGATACACAAATATACTTAAATATATTTAATATCACACCCAGACACGGAACAAACACCGATGTTCGTCACACAAATATTTGTCCCGAGTCGGAATCGAACCCACGACTCTTGGAACCGTGGAAATGAACCTGGGTCACTAACCATTGTTCCACCGAGCCAGTCATATTTTATTTCTTATGATGACGTAATCAGATAACTATTGAGTGATAATTGTCATGTGTAAACAATACTTTAGTGGAGAAGTGTGATACAATGCTCAATGAAACTGTTATAGAAGTTTAGTATATTGACATAAGAAAAAACCGGATACGATTTTTCAATAGATTCCTAGGTGAATCAACTTTACAGAATTATAAGGTTAGTAAGAATTTCGGTTCAGTTTAAAGAAATTTATTTCTCATAAAAACTTACTGTTACAGTTACAATGAGATAGAAAATACAATTATTAATTAAGTGACGAAGTACATTAAAGTCTTGTCTTGCCTTGAATTTAATTTTGTCTTTCCTGATACTCTGTCTTTAATAATAATAATAAGCCTTTATTAACAATCTTACATGTTACATTTCTTCTTAAATCTACTGTGTACTACTAGTATTATACATGGTTATATAATGCAACATACATGTTGTACAATGTTGCATTATATAACTCTGTCTTTACTTCGTATCAAGTGAAAATGAAGCTGAACTATACTACGGCTGGTTCATATTTTGATTTAATGCATCGCAAAGTTCTAAACATAGAATGTAAATAACTCTTATATTGTTAAACATATAATTTAATATTTTATAATAATTCATGATACTTTAAAAAGATGAGCCTAAATCAAGGTAAATACTTACAAAAATATAAATGTCAGTGCGTTTTCTATCATTTGAAAAAAATATAAAGGAATTGATTAACTTAGGTCCATTGAAGCAGGCAAAAATAAATAATTGAACATTATCATCACTGATACGTAGTAGCAGGTTTGAAGTATACCACTTAAATCAATATTATCAGTCCACTCAATGGAAATCATTAAAATATATATCTAACAGTTGGATATTCAAATAAAATACAAATCATGTTTCGTAAGTGGATAGTCAACACTACTCGCAGTTATGATAATTATGTTTTTTTAAATAAATTATGCGTATAAAGTATATCTCTAGTCTCATGTTCTGAATTCTAATCAGGATCTAAGGTCGCTTCAAGATTTATAAATTCTAAATTGAAGTGACCTTCCAACTTGGAGTTTTTTGCACTAGAATAATATTCTTTTATGTGGTTTTTATTACATCTTCCACCTCCGGTTAAACATAACTACATTATTTAAAGCTAAACAAAACGCATTTTTTTCGCAGACAAATTATTTAATTACAAAAATACAATGGCATAAAGGATTGATGAGAAAATCATCAAACTGCACACACCTTTGATTTACAAAGCGATTCTTTTCTTTTATTGTTACTAATACATCTCAGCTCATACAGATATACTATCAATTTGAAATTGGTCCCCAAACAATATATCTTTTCAATATCTTATGCTAGTATATAATATTCGTTTTCCTTGATTTCTTTTCTTTTTGTGTACTCGTGTACTAATAAATGGTATATTTTTGGTTTCAGGTAAGTTTTTGGCACAACATTTGCACAAAGGCGTAAGTCCTACAATTTCTTTTCCTTAAAACGAGAACGAAAGATTTCTTAATTTTAATTTTCAGTGGGATTCAAATAACCTGAAAAAAAACAGTAGAAAAATCGTTCCTTTTTGAGAGGGGTAAGGTTAAAAAGTTTCCGTTAATTTAGGTACATTCTTTGATATCGAAACCCAAAATAATTCGGTGGGATGTTTAACTAACGTCTATTTACCTAGTTAAATGTTTAATCATCCCGAACTCTTGCAAAGTCAACATCACTGTAAAGGCAATTTCATAACCTTTAGTAGCCCCTTTCAAAAGGTTTGAATAAATAAACAGACCCGTCGATTTATAAGTAATACTACAGTTTCAGTCACTATAGCTTCATATCTATGTTACGGTAAAAGTGGATAGAGTGGTTATTATGTATAATTACCGGTAACTATGCATAATTACTAGTGTTCGTGGTAAAGGTGGTGAAAACTATCGAATTAATCACATTTACCGGTAATTATATAAAATTTCCATACCCTTTGTGTAAATGTGGCAAATAATAAAATAAAACTGACTTGACTGGCTCGGTGGTTCAAACAATGGTTTTGTTAGTGACCCAGGCTGGCAATTCCAAGAGTCGTGGGTTCGATTCCCATTTTGTATGTAAAATCCTGTAGTCCACGCGGTTGCTCGGATCTTCGGCCGAAGATCCGAGCAACCGTCGGGATTGAACGAACTGTTACGAAAGACTGAGAGACAGCGCGACCGACCGGCCGTGTTCGCTTTGTCGGGTGTTTTGTTCGGTTTTGTCGAGTAAACAAAGACTGATTGATTGGTCTAATTGTGATTTATAAATTGCTTAATAAATAAATGATTATTTTTTTACGAATAAATCATAAACTTTTTTTATCATCTTTGAATCCACTTCCATATGAGACAGTCAATATAAACCTTCAATATTGAAGTTTCGAAATAATCTGATAACATTAATTGTAGGTTGTAAACAATATTGAACAAAATTACTAAGAGCTTCGGCTTCGGCTTCGGCTTCGGCCGAAAATAGACCTTCGGTCGGACACTAAAAATAATCCAGTCATGTATCTAGAAACCAAACTTCATGCTTGGTTTTAAAAAAAATATTATCTTATTAAAATTAGCAAATTGGCAGGGAATTTTCAGTGGAAGTCTTAAAATTCTTTCTCGTCAATATATTTTTGAGATTTGAGATTTGTGTCATTTGGAATTGCAGAGTACTTGTGATATTTGTCAGCAATGTCAACTTTACCACAGTCGAGCGGGAGTTTTATATTACCGGTAAATTTGAATAATTCTCTACATTTACCATGTGCGTCGGGAATTATCTATATTTACCGGTGATTATAGATAATTACCGATTGCTCACATTGACCGTAACATCTACACTAATATTATGAAGAGGAAAGATTTATATTATTGGATATAGCCAATGAACCTAAAATTTTTTTTTTTATTTGTTGTTTAATATTTTAAAATTCTCAATTTCCTTTTTTTTGACTAAAACGACGTACTGTATGACCTCATTCCACCTGACGGTAAGCATAAGGTCAACAGGCATAATTGAGCCTGTCGCTCTCACCCTGAAGGCCTACATAGATGTCGTTTCACTGTCGACACACATAAGCTGGAAGGGCATTCCATGACTTAACCACACGGGACAAAAAAGAGGAACTAACCGATTTAATTGTGATTTAATACAAACTGAGCAAAGACACAGGCTCAGGGACAAGGACTTTTTCATAGACTTCGCTATAAAAAAATAAATATCAGGGACATTCCACACACGGTCATCTGACCCCAAACTAAGAGATAATATACATGTATTTACATACATGTATTATAATAACACCCAAGCACGGAATAAACACCGATGTTCATCACACAAATATTTGTCCCGAGTGGGCATCGAACCCATGACTATTGGAACCGCCTGGCAGGGTCACTAACCACTGTTCCACCGAGCCAGTCAAAATATAAGGAAGTAATATGGTTATCGTCAGACGACTCCATGCATATAGTATAAAGTTAGTATTTGGAAACTCAATCAATTCAAAAATCAACCATATAATTTTGCTGGTCACACTTGGTTCAGTGTAAATGAAACATTCAATCAAATACATGATAGAAACTATTTGGTCGACGTTTCGAATCGATTGCACCAAATGTGGTTTCAGCCAATCCTCTGCTCTCATCATTCGAAGCATCGGACATTAACTAGCTAGGTATTTGCTACTTCAACTAATTACTAGTCAAGTCCATTAAATGATATTAACTACCTAATATAGACGGGTATATTTTTTGTACCCTTGACGGCCAAGTCACACAACATTAACTGTAATAATGAAGAAATCGCAGTAAGGAACCTTAGGCTTGGCACGATTTTGTCTAGATTTCATAACTTTTTAGAGATGAGCAAGCTGCTCCATCGAGACTTGGCTAGTTTTTTTACAGGATGTTTTTGGTGGGATGTATTTTACACAACATTTAGTTTTGTCTGACTGGTTGACGTTGAGATATAAATGGGTGAATAAAGAGGAAGAGATAATGATTTCTCGTTCTTCATTTCTTCATTTTATAAACAACTAGCTGTGCCCGCGACTTCGTTCGCGTGGACTACAGGAATTTACATACAAATTTTTTCCCCGCTAACTACCGTTCGCGTGGAAATTTTGCAATACCCTGTTGCAACTAGGCGTTAAGTTTACTAAGGTACCATGCCAAGTTTCAAGCGTCTCAGTTATGCGGTTTAGGTTTTCGCTAATTCCCGTTCCCGAGGGAATTTCGGGAATTCCTTTCTTAGTGCACCTCTACGGTACCTAAGCTACGTCTATTCGAAATTGTAAGTGACTACGTTTAGCCGTTTAGGCTGAGTGTTGACACGTCAGTCAGTCAGTCAGTTTCTCCTATCTTAAATTAAGATTGTTATTGTACTCGTAACACTATGAAGTGTTATGTTTTTAGGTATAGTATGAATGGAACTATTTAGTTAAGTGTTTTGTGTGTTATAAAAATTGTGTATAATTTGGATTTCATATACCTACTAATCAGAGTAGGTATGGACCTTGTTATGTTTACTGTTACGCAGTTATTTAAAAAATCACACCTATTTTTCTTAGATTTTGACCATTGAATTCACAATTAATATTCATAAAATATGTGAACAAAATTGTCAACATCTTAAATATACTATTATTATTATAATAAAAAGTTAATAAACCATTTTTTACGATCATAAAAGTGAAAAAATTATACCCTTTGGTAATGACTGAGTCCCCGTACCAAAACATGATGCCTTACTTACTGAACGGGCTGGTTTATTTCGGTACTTACATTTTTAAACTCTGGTATATTTCGAATGGAATGCCCGAATTTAATAATTTAAAAAGTTTTATAGAGATATTGAAATTCTTGTTATTACAATGTAATTTATTTTGATAAAGTTTTATTTAAAAATACAAAAATAGAAGCTTTTCTTAGCGGCGCCATATAAATTAATTATATTGAAAATTAAAACACTTATTGTGACATAAATATAAAAGTTAGATAGATATATGCTGTCGCGACATTTTTTGTAGATATTAATGTGTTCTACAAAATTGTAGTACATTATATATTTCTAAAATGAATACTTTTCGCAGCGCATGCGATATAAGGATTTTTTTTACATCTTGGTTTACATATTTGGGTTTTCCGTACGGATCCCTACTTTTTTTGAAAATGTAATATAGCCTATAACCTTCCTCGATAAATAGACTATCCAACAGTGAAAGAATTTTTCAAATCGGACCAGCGGTTCCTGAGATTAGCGCGTTCAAACAAACAAACAAACAAACTCTTCAGCTATAGATGAGGGACTGAAGGCATTTTTCAACATACCCAAAGGTTGACTGGCGCTCGCCAACGGGACCCTATTAATATTAAAAATATGCCTTGTCTACCTGTCCGTCTGTCTGTCTGTCACAAAGCAATGGTACAATTTTGCAGAATATTTTGCCAAATACTTACCAAAAGAAGAAAAATAAATTTAAAGCTGGCTTCCTTTTGAAGCGATTAAAAAAAAGAAATAGAGGACCGTTCGTGCGTCTCAGTGGGCCGGGTTGAATATATAGGTTTGTATGTCGTAAGAAAATCAAACATGATATAGATGGTGTCCCTTTGATGTTGATTCCCTAGAAGCCTTAACTGGATCCCAGGAGGAGCTCTGTATATGGAATGGTTTTGCGGCCCTTTCCTGGAAAGATTCCCTTAAAATAATATGTATCAAGGAATCCGAATTTTACGTTTTAATTTTCTAAGAGGGAGGGAAGTTTGACAACGTTTCATCGGATGATAAATTATTTATAGGTAATGTTGACATTCTACTTCATCATCATCAATCCATATACGTCCCCACTGCTGGGGCACGGACCTACCCTAAACTGGGGCGATAAGGCCTTAATCGACCATGCTGGCAGCGTTAAAATTAAAACCTTATAGTTCTGTTTATTAATGTAATTATGTTTAAAAAATGCAAATACATTTTATTTTTCAAAAAGCGTAGCTTAGCTTTACCTTCTATACTTGGTAAGGCATTTGGGATCAATGTTTTTACTTAATTTTATTTATCTTCATCTAGGGGACGAGCCTACCCTAAACTAGGACAAATAAAAATATATCACAAGAAAAAAAAATACCGTTTACTTTTATTAATATAGGGTATTTTCGTACATGTATGTAGATTGTAAATTATTGTAGCCCTACAAATAAACAGAGTATGCTAAACAAACCAATTTAGAAAAGTAAAGTTGGTATAGTTGTTGTAGTATGTATGTAGTTGCAGTTGCAGAAAAAATAGCGCCGTAATTATCCTTACTTCCTTACTAATATTATTATGAATCCGAAAGTAACTCTGTCTGTCTGTCTGTTACGCTTTCACGCTTAGAGAGTACTGAACCGAATTAAATTAAATTTGGTACAGATATAGTCCAGAGCCTGAGAAAGGACATAGGCTACTTTTTAACCGACTGCGCTATAAAGAAATAATGTTTTGCCCGTTAAACGTCTCTACGCGGACGAAGTCGCGGGCGGAAAGCTAGTGATGTATAAATAGATAAAATTGAAGAAATATTACTCATACATCGTATGATGTGTTTAATCAATACTTAGGTATAATAAAACTGTAAAGAGGTTAGCGTTAATCGTTGACTTTACGTTGATTATTCATTCAAAATTTTTATTGAAGGACGAGTGGTAATGAAGTAACTTTTTTGGCTGTCTCTCTGATTTTAACCAAACTTGGTATTATTGTGGTTATTTATTTATTTGGTTCACCAACGACTAATACAACAAAACTTAAAATAATTACAAGCAAGGATACTCAAGCTAATTGCTTACTCACTTGAAGGTATAGGTATACCGCATGCAAATAAATTAGGCATAGCATAAAGCTAAGGACATAGGAGCCGATCAGTGTCGATAAATCTTGAGTAAAGATGTCGCAAGTCGGATGAAAATGCACTTTCGAGCTCCTATATCCTCGCGCACAAAAAATGTATAACAAAGATGGTTGTCTCTAAACGATCTACAAAATAGTCCTGACTGGCGAATATCTATGTCTTATATAAGCTACAATAATGCGTTTAAACATGCACGCGCCAAAGTCCTAAGGGTAAGAGCCATCCGCTCCTCTGGACTTGCGGGGTATAAAAAGACAGTGTTTAAAAGACAATTTTACGCAATTAACTGTACTTTACTATGCAATAGACTTTACATGTAAGAAGTCGCGGGCGGCCATTAGTATTAAATAAACGAATTGTTCTTGTGGTCAGATTGTAAGATTGCGGAGGTCAAAGTTTAAGTAATTATAGATAACTGTGATTAAAGAATTACTAATGTTGTGGGTCATGGCAATTGACTCTATATCGATAAAGTAAAAAGTGATATGAGATTTTATAATTATTCGTTTAAGGTGAGGTTATCAGGACTTATTTTTTTACCATAGCCAGCTTTGAGTAAAAGCAGCAACAGTTTGATTTTTAAAGTTTTCTTTCATAGTTGCTTATGATGAGAGTATTGAATGAAACGAACACTTAATTGTTAGTTGAGCTGACTGTACCACATTAGTGAAAACCGCATTCAAATTGATTGATAGTTGATCCGATTCAGATAAGCTAGAACAAACAGACAACGGATTTCTATATTTTAATCATGTATGTGTAATGAACGAGAAAATATACTTCCTTTAAGGGACCCGTATTATAACTATAATTAAAACATCCGTGAAAAGATAGTTCCTTGCCATACTAGAAGGTCGCCAGTTCAAACCCCGTCACGTGCCACTTGAATTTCAAATTTAAAAAATACTCAAATTTGAAATTCATATGTACGATTATTAGACGCTTTAACGGTGAAGGAAAACATTGTGAGGAAATCTGCACACACCTACGAAGAAATGCTAACATTGTGTAGTGGACTGACCCGCACTTGACCAGCGTGGTTGACTAAGGCCTAATCGTCCTAGCCTACCGCTCCAGCAGTGAGGACGTATATGGGCTGATGATGACAATAATTGTAGGAAAAAGTAAAATATTTTATGTAAGAACAAAAACAGCCTTAGTTATGTCTTAAAGTTTTCACTTACTGTTCGGAACAGGTTACCTACAGTACTTTAAAGTCGCCCATTCTTGTTTTAACTTTGCAAATGTCAGTCGAATATGAGAGGGTTAAGTAATTGTCTTGGTTGTGATCGTTAAAACTTGGAAGCTAAAGAATGGCAAACTTTGACAGCGGGGGAGCCTTCATTTATATTTTGTTACGAAGCGGGCGGCAAAAGGTTAAATTGCAAACAGTGTCAATTAAATAATTAGACGTAACTCTTAATTGGAATATTATAACATTTACAAAAAAAAAAGGTAAAAATTTATCGTCACATTTTTCGGTTACGCGCCATCTTTTTCTTGCCCCAACTACGGTTGGTTTCACTTCTTACGTGTGTACACTAGTACACGCACACATTTTTTTAAATAAAAGCGTCGGTGGCCGAGTAGTTAAGGTCGTTGCTTGCTATGCGAAAGGTCGCCAGTTCAGACCCGGCCACGTACCACAAATTCAAAATTCATATGTACGATTATTCGACGCTTTGATGGTAAAAAAAAAATCGTGAGAAAACAGTGACTAACCATTTCTGAGTAAATTAGTGTTACGACCTTTCGAACACTTCTCAATTAAAATATATGGAAATCAAATTGAATAGGTTGCGCACCAACGATTTTTTTTTCCTAACTGACTTACAATGATGGCTTGGAGTAACCTCGTCATCATCACCGGACATGCGGCGGAGCGGATGGCTCTCAGCCCTCAGATCACCGAAACATACGAGGACCTAATGAAGGTTCAAATCCCGTAATTAAATGTCAATTTGTTCACAGAATAAAGAACTCTAAAACCCTTCCTTACCTTTAATAATGTAGGATGCAGGCTTTCCTGTTTTATTTAAATTTAAAATTTTTAAGTGCTTAAGCTTGCACCAGCTGTTTTATTATTTAGAAAAACGGAAAAAAATCAACTGCCTCACCGCGGCCCGGGGACTCGAACACCCGTCCTTCTAGGAATCGCGCCCAGACGTGCATTACCATCACACCAGACCAGCAGCTATTAATTGAAGCCGTCGATTTTTTCCCGTATATGACCTGTTAGCCACAGGTGGCGCCATCTACTATATGTGATACACACTGACAGACAGACATTCCATACGATTCCTAGAAAGACGGGTGTTCAAGTCCCCGGGCCGCGGTGAGGCAGTTGAATTATTTCCGTTTTTCTAAATATTTCCTGTTTTACTCTATTGCAAATAACTTCCATGTGACCTATTCAATTAATTCCCCCATGATTTCTAATAATGTTCGCGTCTATCGGCAACTCTAATTTCCATGAACCAATATATTTTGTTATCATTTGTCAATTATAGTCCCTACCACGCATTGGTGATTGCGATAAATTGATAACACAGATACTGGAAGTGACAGATTAATTAAAATACGTTCATATAGCGCGTTATCTGCCCCGAATACTGTCAAATTTGTAATTTATTACCACAAATTAAAAGCCTTATAATGCGACACGGGAAAAATATGGGTATAAGCATTTTCATGGCTTGTATATTGAATTATTACAACGCCAAAATATGTGTATGGAGTTACGACAAATAAACGATAATTAAGTTCAGGTTTTTTAATGTTTCGGGTACCATTATCTTATTTATTTGTAGCATGTAGTTTGTAAATTAATAATAAATTCGTATTAATTTCGACTAAGGCGATAACGCCCTAGTTTAGGGTAGGTCCGTGCCTCAGAAGTGGGGACGTATATGGATAGGCTGATGATGATGATTTTCTTTTAGTAAAAATAAAACCAATCCAATTATTTACCAATACTATAATAAATACCCTAGTATTTCACTATTTTTTTTATTTTGAGATAGTTGGATGAACCACTCAAACACAAAGACACTGTTGAAAGTATCACTTTGATATCTCGATAACTCGACACATTTTACAATTTTAATTACTCATTATTTGGGCGGGCTCAAAAACGCTCCATACAAACGTCCACTGGCGTGTGACGTTACACGCTAGTTCCTTGTATGCAGCGTCTAGAAAGTTGGTTCGGCAGGTTCATCAAAAGTTGCGTTTATGGATATGTTTTCATAATGAAAGATGTTACTAATTTTGTTAATTATAAGATGACAACGAAATTTTAAATGATTTTCGCACTTTTGTAATGGACAAGTCCCACCAAACTTTAAAAGTCGTTCGCTGTCTCATTTCACAGAAAAATTAAGTAAATAAATAAATAAATAAATAAATTTACCTTAATCTTACTGCTTATCATAAAAAAGGCAAGCACAACAACCACAGTCAAATACCCTATTAATTTGAATGCACTTTAGTTATCTACTGACTGTGCTCATATGGGGGCAATTCACACGAATAATGACTTAAGGCGGACTTATTCGCAGGTAGCTTTCTTCCGTGTAACAAGCCTACAATTTTATCAATTATACATACAAGTTTTATTTAAAGCTTGAAAACACAATGTTTAGAATCAATTTACTCTACAACGTTAAAGCTACACTATAATACAAAATTGAAACCCGACGACCCGAGAAATCCGACGTATGGGTTAGGTGGAATACGGCATGACATAAAGGTCAAATCAAAATGGAGATTCGTGGCTCACGATGAACTATTATGGGTGCCACTTAGGTTAACTATGAAGGAGAGTTAGCTTTTGTATTTAGTCAGTCTTATGGGCCTTCTCAATGGACAGACAGACGGATGTACCAATTAGATATTATGTGCATTGTGCAATTTATACGTACAATCCAAGAAGTTTTGTTTATTTTTGTGTTTTTGGATGAGGATATTATGAAGGGCAAATATACAGTAGAGTATTTAAGTAATTTGATCTTATGACACAAGGTTTTATTTTTTACTTGATTTAATTTTGCCAATTCTTGAATAGGGAGCTGTGGACGAGTTTGGAGGAGACCTTTGCCCAGCAGTGGGATGAAACGGTTATTAAAAAAAAAAAAAAATTTTTAAAAATTCTTTAGATTGAAACCCTATTTCATCATGCAATTGAGCTTATCAAACATTGCAGATTATAATCCAAATAAGATGGAAACTGCACACAGTATAGGAAATGTGTTATTAAATTAATGGTATTTTTCAATATTTGAAATTCGTTTGTTTGAGTGTTAGGTTAACTTACTTGTATTCAAATACTCTGTTGGGAGCCAATACTGGTTTTGGGGTGTTACACCTTACTACTATTACTTCGTTTTATTTAATACATAAATTAAATTCATTCATATCATTTCAGCTGTATACCAGTATTTTTTTTACCAAATCCAGTTTTTGCGTCTTACGGATATGTCTGATTTGTCAAGGACAGATCAGCCTTAGGACGCAGGACCCAAACTCTTCAATTATCAAATCTGTCGGCCTTCCAAGTGTAAGGTCCATGTTAATAAAACATCACTGACCGTGACTAGGGTGACCATTCGCGGTGCTATATACTCGTACATAATAGAATGGTAGGGTAAGGATGAAGTAATAACCTATAATAAGCAAAAAGAATATATTATTTTAAACATCAAAATGTAAAAAACGACGGCGCTTTTACATTACATCCAGGAATTGCAGAAATATATAAGTAGTCATAAAAATAAAAAATCAAAAGCTTAAAAAAATCCATAAATTTTTATTATACCATAAATTTTGGAAAAATTTGTAGAACAATGCAGTATAATATGTAAATTTCTTCATTTATTTTAGCCTTTAGTGAACTACTATACTACTATAATTCGCCGAAGATATGTTGGCATCCCTACTGACCGCCCTACATATGATTGTCCTAGTTCCGAAGGTCTTGTTATAAATTCAGACCCGGTTAGAGTGCCCAAGTTAAAGGTCCAAATCAAATATTCAATGCAGGTTACGCCGAAATTTAGAGCAAGAAATACCCACTTGTTGAATAAAACACCGACTTCCTGTCAGGGCTGTCAGGTGTCAATGTAAATTGTGATTGGGTAAGGCTATTTATAGATTGACAAAGTTGCCGTATCTATTTGATGAATGTAGACTTTATATCGGTAGTTTGATCGGCTAAAAACACTGAGAATATTTATTTATTTATTTTAAAACATACATACATAATCCTTACAGGCTAACCTAATACAATGAAACAACCTAATTAAAGATGCCATCATGGTTCGAGTGAAAAATAATGTTAATGTCGTCCATCGTTTACAGAAAAATGATGTTTCAATTTACAGAAAGTGAGTAGTTGATCAAAAAAATGGCTGTCATGGAGCGTTTAAATAGGACTTTGTTATTTAGAACCTATTTATCCTATTAAATCAGCGCTCTAATATCTATATCGTTTCATAATGCGACCGTCAAACAATCTTGATTCGACAGGTAGAAAAACAGTCCTACGTACTATTTATAAGGTAAATAATGGATCAACACCCACTTCGCTTCACATGAGCTTATGCGTAAAAAGAGATAAATCCACAGGAAATGAAAGAAGTGTGTCACAATCGGAAGCCCGCAAGGCCTACCCCGGCAGACACGAGGGTGCCGAGAATGACATGTATTTGCATACACTTACACCAATTTATGTACTATAAACTAGCTACAAGCACTTATTTCTACATCCATTATTCCATATATTTACCATTCATCATCAGCCCATACATACACGTCACCACTACTGGGGCACGGGCCTACCCTAAACTTGGACGTTAAAGTCTTCGTCAAACACGCTGGCCAAGTGCGGGTTGGTTGACAACCTGAATTTCTTCGTAGGTGTGCATTTATCTCACGATGTTTTCCTTCACCGTTAAAGCGTCGAATAATCGCTCATATGAATTTCAAATTTGAAAAAGATAGTAAAGTAAACACAGAGTAGTATTTTCTAGTATCTACTTTAATTTTTATTAGAAAACAGAACACAAGCGTCTTGTGTCGAAGGCCAAGATCCACTAAGGGTCGTTGTGCCATTGGAGTATCTAAGTAAGAACACAAGCAGAGATAAACCTATGTGCATACGTTTTGGATCGATGTTTATATTTTGTCTAGGTGACAAAAGTATGTCCTGAATTTCAAACTACCATTTACAATGTGTATTATACAGTGAATTTTCTTCTTTATAATGGACGTTGTAAAAAAAATCTTAACTGTGGTGAAAAATTAAATTATTCAGGAATGGGTTCCATTTTATATATTTTACTTTTTTTTTATTTTACACGATAATTATAAATCACAATCGACATTACAAAAAAATTAAACAGTTTCTGTTCGGATCTACATTGTAATTAAAAAATATGTGTGCACTATATACAGAGCTATTATTTTGGAAAATCAACCCGTAAAATATAAACAAGGAAATAGTGTTAGCAGTATGATATTTTAGACGTAATGATGTTTACGAAGGAAGCGTAGTAATGCCGTCAACAGGAACCATGGTATTGAGAGCGCCGTGCCAACGTTAATATGGTGACTGGCGTTTTTACCGAATGTGAAAAATTACCACGCTACCTAGAAGCGAACATACACAGTTTAATATAATAGGGGAGGTAGTAAATTCTGATATACCGCCATTTTTAACGCCTTTGGTGGCTGATCGGACCAACATAATAGCATAGTATAAAAATTTACTGGTGTGGTATGGTGCACGTATATATTTTGCCTGTTTACAGAATAATGCTTTCTTTGATTTCAATGACGTCACATACTTTTTCCAAGATATTGAAATGAAGAAAAAAATAAGCAACTGAATAAACATGATATGTTAATACATTAAATTGTATGTGGCCTACATTAAATAGTTTTGCCGCAGATCATTTATGGTGTCCGTAGCTTTACAAAAATATCTACATTTCATAATAAATAGCTGTTTTTGTAAAACATCGGACTATATAGAATTGATTTTGACTAGGTCGGTGGGACAGTGGTTAGTGACCCTGGCGGTTCCAAGAGTCGTGGGTTCGATTTCCACTCGGGACAAATATTTGTATGAACATCGGTGTTTGTTCCATGTCTGGGTGTGATTGTGTATTAAAGTATGTATTCATACCTATGCCTATGTAAATCAGTCTCTGATGCCCATAGGACAAGCTTTGCTTCGGTTTGAGGTCAGGTAACCATGTGTAGAAATGTCCCAGATACTAACTATAAGTGAAGATGCTGTGATTGTGTGAAATATTCTGATGGATTCTCTATACCTGCTCGCATTTAGTAATTATCTAAATAAAATACTGATTAATAACTATGATTGTTAAAAACCTATAAAGTAGGTCGTACGATTCCTAGACAAAACTGTTTCACCTAGAACTTTTGAGAAATAGCAGATTTACATATCTATCTGCGACACAATTCACTTTCATATTAAATTAAATAAAACGTTGAACATTACATTTGTGTCAATAATGTGTCTCTTCAATTTGTTACCATAGGTAAAGTTTTCTCAACAAAGGCAGATCTATTTCTTTGGTAACCTTATAAAGGTCATCTCAACTCCAATCAACTTTCTCTTTATGATTGTGCTCTAAGAATAAATTGCAAATATTAAGATGAATAAGCTGCAGTAAAAAAACATGGTACAAACTCTTGATGTTTTCCTTCACCGTTAAAGCATCGAATAATCGTACATTCGAATTTCAAATTTGAAAAACACAGTAGTACATAGCGGGGTTTGAACTGGCGACCTTTTGCATGGCAAGCAACGACCTTAACCACCTTAACCAAGTGTATGCAGTTCACTTGTCAATATTTTCAGAATCATGTCCAATAGAATTATAAAAACAAAAGCAAATTAATATTTTTTGATGCCTAAATTGCCCAACCCACCGGAAGACCCGTATTATTAAATGTATAATGAAACGCCAAAGTCTTAAATCGAATTCTTCTAGATAGTGTTACCATATGCTTATGCCAACTTATAAGTCACACATCAATCTAATTGTGAAAGATAAGAAAATAAAAATACGGAACACAATATATTAATTTATTCGTACCGTTAATGAACTGATAGTGTAAATGAAGTGGGTCATTTTATTGGGCCATGGACACATTTGATTTGCTTTAACGAAATGTAGTCGATCTCAATAAAACGCTATATTAATATGTATTGACTGCCTCGTTGGTCTATTGGTAGCAAGTGCTGCGTTAGGACCGAGAGGTTAAGTCTGAGGTCGGGCAAAAGATTTTTTGTTAGGAAATTACTCAGCCCGGAGTCAGGAAGTTGACGGATGCACGCCCGTGCCTCGGACAGCATGTTAAACCGGTGGTCCTGCACCTGATCTCTATCTATCACCGAACTATGAGAGAAGGGAACAGAGAGTGCACTACTCGTATACTAGTGTTTGCGCGTACACTTGTGCACTATAATATGTCCTGCGCAGTTGGCTGATCTTCGTTGAGATCGGCCCATATGGCTGAAATCGGTTGGACGCCTTATTGTAATTATGTATCTAAAACTTCAAGCAAGCGTCCCCACTGCTGGGGCACGGGCCTACCCTAAACTAGGGCGATAAGGCCTTAGTCGAGCACGCTGGCCAAGTGCGGGTTGGTCGACTACACAACCTTAGAATTTCTTCTTAGGTGTGCAGGTTTCCTTACGATGTTTTCCTTCACCGTTAAAGCGTCGAATGATGGTACATATGAAATATGAATTTCAAATTTGAAAAACACTTTGGTACCTGGCTGGTAAGTTAAATACGTATGAGTAAAATTAATGAATTCTAACACAAGTGTTTTGGAAGTATATTGTATTTTCGTAATATACGAATTTGGCAAGAAGTCATTCAAGGATATTTATTTTTATATCAAAGTCTTACAAAAACAAAACATACATAATACATCCATATAAGTAGATACGTATTCATATTCAAATAAGTATTGTTTCTAAGTGGCAATTCAAAGATAAAGTACAAATCTAACACACATTATGGAACCAAACAAAAAGTGTTTCCTAATAATTACTAAGTCAATGCGGAAGATTCGCCCGACAAAACCTTTAACCTCATCATAGTGTGTACAGTCGCGTAATAGTAACTGATTGAAGAAACGGGCAAATTTTAATTAAAAATTATTATATTGCGTCAGAAAACATGCAGTCAGTTTTAGCTTCCTTTTTTGAATTGGTTTTAAGTCGCGAACATAAAGTAAAGATACTGATATAAAAAAACGTAAACTTGAAATTATTAATGATGTGCTTAAAAATTAATTTAAGCAAAATTTATAATTTGAAAAAATTCGCATTCATGACCCCGCCTGAATGGGATTTTTTTCAAATTAAAATTCACATTTAGCTTGAATATCATTCAAAACAACACATAAAATTTAATTTTAGCTTCTCACTTTTTATGTTGTTTAAAAATTACACTACGATAAAAAAACAATCATTATATCAAACTAAAACAACAGGTAGTTTCACAAGCCAATCCATCCCATTCAGTCCGTAGGTATAATTAAGTAACTGCCTCGTTGGTCTATTGGTAGCAAGTGCTGCGTTAGGACCGAGAGGTCCCCGGTTCGAGTCCGGGGTCGGGCAAAATTTGTGTGAGTTTTTCTGTAATGAAATTACTCAGCCCGGAGTTGGAAGTTCGCAGTAAAACGCCCGTACCTCGGAAAGCACGTTAAGCCGGTGGTCCTGCGCCCGATCTCTCATAGATCATGTCGGATTGCATCTCACCGAATTAAGAGAGTAAGGGAATACAGAGCGCTTGTGTTTGCGCGTACACTTGTGCACTATAATATGTCCTGCGCAGTTGGCTGATCTCAATTGAGATCGGCCGCCATGGCTAAAATCGGTCGGACGCCATTTATTTTATAATTAAGTACAATTGAGTACATAAGTCAAAGAATTAGACTTTTCGGTTCGGCTTTTTTTTTGTTCCATTACACTTAATAGTCTTAACAAGCTTGCCGACAGTGTCAATAAAGGCTAGGCCAGAAAGTATCGGGTTGTTTAATAAAAATAAATCAATTTCATCATGTCTAACTTTTTTTCAACTGAAGTAGTTCATGGAATCACATTTGATTTGTGAATCTACTTTGTAGTAGACAACACTATGTTAGTATGTGTAAGTATGTAATAATGGATCAATAAGTACGAATTGTAACATAACATACGGGAAATAATAAATTACAATTTATACCATTCAAAACAATTATTAGGATTTCATTAGTTATTAAGTATTTATTAATATCATTCTCATTAATAGAAACCTATTGATGCGAATGATTGCATATTGAATTTCACAATTGCGATATAATATTTATACATCCAACTACATTTCTAATTTGATGGAAATAGGTAACATGCATAATTGCATTCAGAGTTGAAATTAACATTTTGTCTAAATCATAGTCATTGGTTAGATGGTTAGTTAAATTGTAAATACACTTAGGTACATTATAATCTATATCTGAAGATAATACTACATACTCGTACTAATACTGGTTATACCGGAGCCGCTCTTAGATGACTGATTTGGCACTTTTTACTTTATATTTTGCATTTATCCTTGTTAAGAAGAACATATTTAGCGAATCATGAAGAACAACTTTTAAAACTAAGACGTTATTTCAAAATGTCAAATGCACCTAATTATCTAAAGAATTGAATTATAAAAAGAAAACGTAAAATTTCCACTCTGTATTACGCTTTTACAAGGTTACGCCGTTTGACACGTTTTCATAGTGATGTAGTAGGTAATACTCACCACGTATTTTTTAAAAATAGGATGAAGTATTCAATAAGTATTGTATTTAAAAATAAATATATTTTTAAATAAGAAACTTCAATTCAATCTTCTGGATGTGAATAAATGTTTTTAATAAAAAAAATATAATTAGACCTTGCTTGGTTATAAAGTGGAAATAACTGTTACTTATATGCTTCGGCAATTTTACCGTTGTCCCTCACTAGTGCAGTCAGTCTGACATGAGTCAAATCAGTCAACTTAGAGCGGCTTCGGTATAGTGACTGTTCCCCGTTGCCCGATCCCGGTTCGAGTCCGGGGTCGGGCAAAAATTGTGTAAGTTTTACTGTAAAGAAATTACTGGTTATCTAATGTTACTACTGGTTATATACTGCTCACTCCATTAAGCATAATATAAAATAACAACCATTAATCCCTGACTAATATTATATTGGGAAAGTAACTGCATGTGTTTCATTGCCATGCTACTAATAAATCGATTTTAATGAAATGTGATACATACTTAGTTTGACTCTAAGGAAATAGCTTACTTTTTAACCGACTCTATTGAAACGAAGTAATGTTTGTACGATAAATAACTTTCCTTTGACAGAGGACGTGCGCGGAAAACTATTTCTTATACACATTTAAAATATTCATAAACACGAAATCGCTTTAAATAAAATCATAAAGTTATACGCAAGTTTCATGCATCATTGATCCGGGTATACATACGGTAAACATAGTTTCATATCCACAATTTTCATCCAAAAAAGCAGTTTTATTTCAACATATTCCTTGTTTATTCGGATTGATTGACAAGCCGGAACCAACATATCAGCCCAAACATTCAGTTTAACAAGCACAGCGCTGCCAAATGCCAACTACGCCAACCAGATGAAGTAATTTGGCTAGTAGTTATAGCTATAATCGGCTATAAAAGACTATTAATATTTTAACCAATTTCGGCTCTTCACCTTGACAAAAATTAGCTACTCATTAAGAACAATAAGACTTAGAACACATGTGTTCGTTGACGCACATAACATTTCATCACTGAAATAAGTTAGAACTTTTATGTAGACCCAAAAAAAATCTGTTAACTCCTATAACTTCTTCTTCTTCTTCTTATCGTATGGTTGATGGACAACCTGGTGTCAGAGTTTTTAAACCGCCCGTAGGCCTCTGACATGGCTTCACACACCGTTGAAAAATTTCTTTAATAATGCATCTAGAAGCCATTACTATATTTTTTTAGTTCTTTATTGATTGTGAGTTAAAAAATATGTAAAAAGATGCAAAAGACGTCTCGAAAAGCACGTTAAGCCGGTGGTCCTGCGCCTGATCTGTTTTCGGTCGGATTGCCGTCTCACCGTAGTAAGAGAGTAGGGAACAGAGAGTGTCCCTTTGATTGCACACATACTTGTGCACTATATGATAAGCGAAGACAGCTGATCTCCATTAATCTGCTCTGATCAGCTGATATGAGTTTTGCCGCCATTTCCGTAATCTTACGGATACCTGAATTGATTGGTTCAGCCCAGTCGTGTATCTAGGAGCGAGTTTAACATAAACATGTGGGAAAATACAAATGTCTGCGGCTGTTTAAATTCTCGTATAAAATGATTGGCAGTACGCCCGCAACAGACAACTAAATTCCCATAATCGTTGCACAGACTGTCCAAACCGGTCGATTTTTCACCGGATTCTCAACTTAGAGTCTTACGGATAGAGTTGAATATCGACAGCAGTTTGGAAGTAGTTAGATGGCTCGGTAACTGTTAGCCATGACTGGTAATGCCCTATGTTCCCTTCCCATGTGTACATAATCGTAGGCTCAGTGACCTAGTAGCCTAGATATTCTTGATTCAGCATACTTTTTACAAAATGATATCGGTGTAACATCAGGAACAATTCGCTAAGTGTACGTTTTATGCTTACTTTACTAGCGGACTTATTAAGAGGTTACGGATTGCTCATTTTTTTTTTCGATTAACAGTACCAATGACCTAGCTACTTACAGCCCAACGTTAATGATTGGTGTAATCCTATTGAAATCTAACTAATCATCGTCATGATCAGAACACATACGTTCCCACTGCTGGGGCACGGGCCCACTCTTAAATAGGGCGATCAGGCCTTAGTCGACCACGCTGGCCAAGCGCAGGTTGGTCGCCAACCTAGAATTTTTTCGTAGACGTGTAGGTTTCCTCACGATGCTTTCCATCACTGTTAAAGCGTCGAATAGTGGTATATCTGAATTTAAAATTTAAAAACATTGTGGTTCGTGACGGGTAATCTATGAAATGATTTATTAATATTCACTAGTAAGCGTAAGTCTAAAGTTTCTTTTATACAAACTGCCATTAAAGTGTTCAGGTGGCCCAGATTTCATTTAAGTATAGGAAATCAGGCAGGGCGTTTTATTGTGCATGTCGACCTCATGAGTGAACCTCACAGGCGCTTAACATTAGATAGAGTGAGGTCAATCTGAACGTGAATTACAAAGAAAATGCACTATGCTCCACCAGTGGGGCGGCTTTGTGAGGCAAAGTGTAATAAGTCCTATTGACACAGAAAAAGGGCAAGAAGAGAAAAAAAAAGGGTTAGAAAGTTACAAGGAAGTCTGCCCTTGTTTTTAAATACTGCACCGTTTGTCTTATAACGTGACTAAGTTCAAGGGTACCGTGTTTGTAGTGATGTGAAACCTTTTTTATCGGTTTTTACGGCTTTATTTCTATTGCAATTTTTTTTTATACTAAAATTAGTCTTTAGACCCACTACACGCGATATTAGGAGTAGCAAATTACATAGCTACTTACTGCCCAACGTTTCGACTGGGTTTTTTTTTTATAATTTCTTCGTTTTTATGTGCAATAATATTCTTAAGGATGATTTAAGACTTTCGCGCTCTATTCGTTTTTAAATTTAATTTATCTTATGGTCGTGGGAGATTTTACAGACCTATTGTTAATATTATCACGTATCTTAAAATCGGTTTAAAATACTTATAATTCCAACCTCTTCTTAGTATGTATGTACGTTTGTGTATAATGTTACGGTTTAGTCAAAAATAAATATCAAAAATAAATATTTTGCGCAGTAAACTGCTTCACACAGACGTAGCCAGGGGTTAAGCTAGTCAGCTGATTATAACCTCGATAGGCAGATTCTAGGAAGCAGTATGAGCTTTGGTAAGCATTAAGCTGAAAACATAAATTGGGTCATGTTAAATTATGTACGGGTAATATTTTAATATTATTATTAATTTACTATTTATTTTGTAAAATATATTTTACGAAATAATTAGGATTTGAAGAGTTCTATACAACACTTTTTGTACTAGAGTAATTTTTTTCAAGAATACAAGTAATTTTATGTCAGAAAACCGAATAGGTAAAAAACCTATACGATTTTCAAAATAGAACACGGTCTATTTTATATTAACAAATAGGCAATTTGGTTTTTATAAAATTAATTTGTTCTATTAATGTTCTGATAACTGATACGGATATTTGCATCACAAGTGAAACGTCAATGCATCATTAATCATGAAAAGAACTTTATGCAAACCGACATAAGGTCCATATTTGATGAAATATTTTAAAGAATACGTCGATATATGAGTATAGCTTCTAGGAATGTCAAGAGTAGAGATTTTTGATTAATTTGTCATGTCAATGTCATTTAAGGGCATAATAAGTCACTTAAAAATTAAACTTATTCTTGACATAATAAATAATTATGAATACTTCACAATAAATGCAGGCAAGTGTTGATTAGCAATATCTACTCTATAAAGTAGATTTGTGTTAAACATCGTGTGGTTTGTAGCTCCGTAGAGTAGTATTTCGGTGTCTAGTTTACTACTTGTCCAAATAGACACAAAACGATTTATTTATGAAAAAACACGTGTGGCACTCGGGGACTGCCGCGGTATAGCTATTGCATAGCATCGTCCGATTTCGGAGCAGCTCGTCTCGATTCGTGCGAGTTTCGTAGAGTCGTACAATACGTCTCACCGCACGCACACAAACACCGTGTCGAAGTCTACCGAATTGAAACGACGTTAGACGATTGTGAGGTTTTTTTCGTTACGGAATTTCTTGGTTCGGTCGCCGCGCTCAAAGCCCGCTATAAAAGCTATGCAATAGCTTAAAAAGTAGACCAAATTCTGCCGTCAAGAGCGCAAACACATTATAGTACAAAAGTGTGTGAAAAAACAAACACAGGTACAATATATTTCCTCACTATCATATTCCAGTGAGACATAACTCACGTCATCACCGATGAAAGATCAAATTAGGTAGATCATCATCATCAGCCCATATACGTCCCCACTACTGGGGCACGGGCCTATCCTAAACTAATATTACTAGCGACCCGCCCTCGCTTCGCTTCGGGTATATCTCTTATCTCTATATAATATATTTCAACCCCATAAGGGATTTTACATACAGAAGTTGTTTTCCAATAACTCCCGTTCCTATGGGAATTTTGTAATATCGCGTTGGAAGTAAGCTTTACGTTAATTAAGGTACCTGCATGCCAAATCTCAATCATCTATCTTACGCGATTTAGATTTTTTCATACAAAAGTTTTTTCCCTATTACTCCCGTTCCCGTGGGAATTTTATAATATACTGTTGCAACTAAGCTTTAAATTTATTAAGGTATCTGCATGCCTAATTTCAAGTGTCTAACTTATGCGGTTAATATTTTTCATACAAAAGGATTTTCCCGTTAATTCCCGTTCCCGTGGGAATTTCGGGAAATCCTTTCTTAACGGATGCCTAAATTATAACATCTAACAGCATGCCAAATTTCATCTCGATCCGTCCAGTGGTTAGAGATGTTTAACTGGTAAAACATTACTTCTTTATAGCGCAGTCGGTTAAAAAGTAGCCTATAACCTTTTCTAGGCTTTGGACTATATCTGTACCAAATTTCGTTTAAATCGGTTCAGTACTCTATGCGTGAAAGCGTAACAGACAGACAGACAGACAGACAGACAGACAGACAGAGTTACTTTCGCATTTATAATATTAGTAAGGAGTAAGGATTAAGGCCTTAGTCAACCACGCTGGCCAAGTGTGGGTTGGTCGACTACACAACCTAAGAATTTCTTCGTCACCTACAGGTTCACGACCTTTTCATTTAGTGTTAAAGCGCCGAAATAAACATACTGCACATTTTATTTTACTTCTGAGTTATTCAAACATTTTGCATTGCAATGATAATTAAATTCATATCCTTGGCTTGGTTATCTCCTGGATACAAATCGTTAGACGGCTAGACCAATTTGGGAGTCATTGTCCTGAGGGTGGAAATTGGCGTTATAAAAAGGAGGGATATTTTAGAAGTGCTTTATAGTTTTTTGGCACGATTTAGTGCAAGTGATTATAGACTTCAGTCTAAATAGATAAAAAGGTGCATATTTTTTATTCAATAGATGTAAGTCTCGGACTTGGTTAGTCTTTCCATACCAATAATATTTTTTTGGGAGTTTTGAAGATTCGTTTTATTTTCGTTTTCTTAGTCGCTAAACTGATTTATCCGCTAGACAGAAAGTATCTAAAGCGGTTCTTGAGATACAACTCAGTTACAGACGGACGGACGGACGGACCGGGAAGTCTTCCCTGAGTCCCGATCTTACCTTTTGGGTACGGACCCCTGAAAATCAGTGCACACGTCACATTAGTTTTGACCAGTAGGTAATTTGCCTGGCTCGATGGAACAGTGGTTAGTAACCCTGGCTGGCGGTTCCGAGAGTCGTGGGTTCGATTCCCACTCGGGACAAATATTTGTGTGATGAACATCGGTGTTTGTTCCGTGTCTGGGTATAATTATGTATTTAAGTATGTATTTATGAATATATATGTATGTATGTATATCAGTCTCTGACGCCCATAGTACAGATACAGTACAGCTTTGCTTAGTTTGGGGTCAGATGACCGTGTGTGGAAATGTCCCAGATATTTATAATTAACATAATTTTTAATCTGCATAACGGCCACGACCACTTTGTCAAAAGTGTACCAAAGAACAAAAAGAAGCTAACGTGTTATTGTTGAATTGAATTTTCAGTAATAGGAATATCACCTTGACCGATGAGGTCCAATCGATTGCAGTTATGCAGGGTGTTTAAAAGCTGTCGGTGCAACTAGCAGGGTGCTAATAAAGTACATTAAAAAATAGATATTTCCACTTAAACTTTGCATTATTAGCACTTGATTGTAAAATTTTGGCAAATTGTACAAAAATCGTAAAAGTTCCCAAAAAAAAAAATTGGTCCAAAATTTGGTCCAAAACTAACACCCCTTTTAGGCTTTTGACCCAGCTTTCAAACACCGTGTATTTCTAACTCTGTCCTTTTGACTCATCTATAAGTAATTTTGTGCTATTTCTATTCTTATGGCTATCAAAATAACCTTCACATTGATATCACAATCGCTATAGCATCTGCTGCATTCACACGACGTAGGTGTCAGTTTGTGCGTCACGAGTTTAAGTTCAATGCGATTTTGTTGCGGTAACACGTTATGTAAAAACGTATAAAATAAACATGTGACGTCAGATCGAACTGCTGAAAACAGTCTTTACAATAGGCTAGTTTCCTAAGTCTGATTTTACGTAAAATTCCACAATTAACAATAACATAATTGGGTAAATCAATCAGATAAGTGAAAACGAAATTAAAATTCCTTACTAAATGAGACAATAATAGGCATTTGAAGTTAGGTGCGAAAGTCCATTTCTAAAGTGCGAAAATTAAATTAAAATACATACTATGCCACCTTATAAACTACAAAATGAGTAGTAACTTTCACTATAAAAACATATTCGTAAACGCAACATTAGATATAGCTGCTGAACAAAGTTCTTACGATATGCATACAGTATATCGAGCGGTGACGTCATAGGTCGATGCAACGTTTGTCAGCTCGCCCAAATGATGTGCTATTGAAGCTGTAATATCTCCGGGAGTTTTCCAAATATCAAACCATTATTTTAACCTTTGCAATTGTGTGGTCCATCCATCTACATAAAAATAAAAAAATAGGGAACTACCCTATTCCGGTGAAAAAATTCCAAATGTCAAAAACATATCCAAAATACTCCCAGTTTCTAGTATTGCGGTGAACCATTCTTTATTGAATGTTGCCACTATCAAAAAAGGCAATTTGAACAAAAGCTTTCCCAGAAACCTCAAAATGAATAAATTTTTCTTCTCCACTCTTCTCAGTATATTTTTGCTTTAACTGTTGAACATGCATATTTCAAGGAAATCCATCTTAATAAAATACATTAAAGTTCTATTTGATACTTTGACGGATTTTGCAACTAATACCAGCATTTTTCTAAATCAGTGTCTATCTTACGTAGGTAAGTAGTTAATGTTGGCTAAGTAGTATTGAATGACTCTATCAAGCCTCTACAAATAAGTTGCTAGCTTAAGTTACCTTGTTTGTACTTCCCCTCAGTTAGTTAAGGGATGGAATAGTGACGTCACGTAATAGAATACATTAGGCTTCCGTGCTACGTCACCATTCCTGTCATTGTTTGAGTTAAGGTGCTCATTCAATATGAGTGTGTAATGTAACAATAATTATTTGGGTATGACATCAGCTATGGAGTAGGATTACGTCGCTTGTAGTACACACAAATTACACACATGACTCTACCTAATATAATTCGTATAATGATTTGTAAAACACAATTCTAATTGCCACAATATGTCATTTACAAACCCCAGCTCTTCGCTTAGTAAGTAAATGATAAACATCTCATAGAGAGAAACGTTTAAAAAAATCTGGATTTCTTCGGCATGGGATCTCCCGAGTCACGTCGCTTGTGCAAAAAATAGCACTTCAAATCACAATTACATGTATAACAACACTTTATACTAAAAGGTATGTTAGTTTTGGATTTTAAAAATGCTTTGTCATCAGCTAAGAAGCAACCAAATATTATGTAAGTGTTAATTAATCATTAAGTAAAAATGTTTGACCATCAATTTCAAGTTAACGCTCGAAAATCGGTATTATAATAATAACGTTACATTCTGTCGTGTCTCTCCTAATCGTCGGGCTAACACTGAAAATCATCGTAGTGCTTCCTTAATGCCTAGGCATATTAATTAAAAACCATTTAGGCACATTTCAGTCTAGTAAATTAAGTTATTTTTATTTGTATAAGCTGATAATTAGCTTTTTTTCTTTATTTTCTCTCAATAAAAAATGAAGAATGTTTATTTGCTATTATGTGGTTTTAGTAGGTACATAGGTCTTAAAATTATTGAGATCGCACACTTACCAATAATTGGTATGCAAATATTTACCTTATAATTTATAACAAGTAGCTTTTATAAAATAAAATAAAATGAGATCTGTAATGTTACATCACAGCTCTGACGAGAAAGCACCATAGGCCACGTGTTTATCCATTCAATCCGATGTGTTTGATTTATATTCGGACTCTCGTTCACGCGATACGATGGATGTTTAGTTTATAGTCCGGTCAAATTAGACCAAAAAATAAGAGTAAAGTTACATAAATTCCCACCAAGCTGAAAATCGGTAAGATTGCTTAAAATATCATTAAAAACAAAATTTGAACGTTCCCCATCTTTCCCCTGTAAGGAAAAAATGTTATTCAAGGTCATAAGTCAAAAAATGAGTTTTTCGCGATTTTCAGCAAAACGGTAAGTTTTATCATAAAAATACCTCAAACAAAAATTGTAGATTATAAAATTATCTACAAAAACTAAATTTATACTTTTTTTTCTACGAGCCACCGTTTTTGAGATATAACGATTCAAAAAGTTGTAAAAGTTGTAATCGTCATAATATGCGCGAGTACGCCACGTATATTACACGCAATAAGTGGCTGTGATACGACATCTGCATTTTACAGGAGGGGAAAAATAACAGTTTTCAAACTATTTGAGAAACAAAATTTAATTGAATGTGCTGAAGTTTTTAGAAATAGTAATTCTACTCGACAAGAAATTATTACCAACGGCATTCGCTTTCTTCTTTCTATGTACGGAGCTCCTAAAAAAACTACCTGCTTAGATAAGTTTAGATATGTATGTTTCGTAAGAAACACCAAAAGTAAAAAACAAGTACAATTAGCTTGTCTTCCTCCAACCTCAGATGAAGAAGAACAAGAAGAACAAGAACAAGACGAACAAGAACAAGTAGATCAAGAAGAAGAACAAGAAAAAGAATTTGACAGTTACGACTCGGACGATTAAATTTCACTACATTTTTTTTAACTTAAATTGCCTTTATTTTTTCAATCTCTGCTAATATCCATTATTTTTCAATAGTTTCAAATAAAACAGGATTAAAACTGACCGGTGGAATAGGCCTACTTGGGAAACCACGTAAAAATAAAACGCGCCAAGTACACTACCTCATAGGTGGCGAGGAAACGTGTGCATATTATGACGATTACAACTTCTACAACTTTTTGAATCGTTATATCTCAAAAACGGTGGCTCGTAGAAAAAAAAAGTATAAATTTAGTTTTTGTAGATAATTTTATAATCTACAATTTTTGTCTGAGGTATTTTTATGATAAAACTTACCGTTTTGCTGAAAATCGCGAAAAACTCATTTTTTGACTTTTGACCTTGAATAACATTTTTTCCTTACAGGGGAAAGATGGGGAACTTTCAAATTTTGTTTTTAATGATATTTTAAGCAATCTTACCGATTTTCAGCTTGGTGGGAATTTATGTAACTTCGAATGTCTAAATTGACCGGACTATTATCTGAGACCTTGACAATGACACGTCGGTTTACTAAATTTTTCCGTACAATTTTGACTATTTATTATTCAAATTCATTCATTGTTAACATCATAGGTTTAAGAATGGCATGTGACTGTAGTCCAATATAAACTAAACTTATATTGGTGAATTGGTTACTATTCACTGGCTGCTACTATTGCCAAAATGATTTTTATATTGTCTGCTTATTTTTTTTGTCTTTAAATATATAAAAAAATAAGGCGTCCGACCGGTTTCAGCCATGGCGGCCGATCTCAATTGAGATCAGTCAAGTGCGCAGGACATAATTATAGTGCACAAGTGTACGCGCAAACACAAGTGCACTCTCTATTCCCTTACTCTCATAATTCGGTGGGACGGCAATCCGACATGACCGATGAGAGATCAAGCGCAGGACCACCGGCTTAACGTGCTTTCCGAGGCACGGGCGTTCAACCGCCAACTTCCTAACTCCGGGCTGAGTAATTTCATTATAGAAAAACTCACATAAATTTTGCCCGACCCCGGACTCGAACCGGGGATCTCTCGGTCCTAACGCAGCACTTGCTACCAATAGACCAACGAGGCAGTTATACTTACTTTAAATATACAATATTGTTGATCAACATACTTACTATGTAGCTATTTAAAATAAAACTAATTTGTATGTAAATCTAACTCTTTTTAAAATAATAATGGATAGTCTTCATAGTGTAGGTTTTTGTGTTTTCTTATATGTACTTGGGGAGGCCTATGTCCAGGACTGGACTGCGATGGGCTGATGATGATGATGATGACTTTTTTATTATTTATCTCTAGAACTTAAACTGCTATACCAAACGTTTATCCAAAATCTTATATAAACCAAGGAGCAGTATATACCTAATATCAATGATATCAAGACATTTTCATATTTAGATTAGCGATAAGAGAATCTGATTTTGCAGGTGTTTTCATTCTAATACAGTCTTGATAAAAACCAACGGAAAATCCAAGAAATCTCAACGTAATCAGTTTACATGGTTACACATTACCAACTACATAGTTCTGAGTTTGCGGTAATTGTTCAAATATTTGGTAAATGTGACTTTTAGAATTTTTACTTATTTTCGAAAACATTTTTTTCGTACTGCTCTTTTTCCTTGTCACGTTTTCCTTAAACTCGATCTCCCTGATTTAATTAATTAATGACAATGATCGTTTTATTGTTTGCAGCTCAGTGAGTTTAAATATAATTAACTTATCTCTTAGCACAGGTAAAAAGAATGTTCCGAATAAAAATTGTAAAAGGTGTGTATTTAAATTAGTAGCAATGACATTTCGAGATCCATTTCATACTTTATAAATATTTTATTTGGATACATTATCAAAAAGGAAGAAAAATAATTGGCAGTACACGTCACATTTAAATAGGCTCGGAAAAGACTTCCTTTCTTTCTTAGACAGTCGGGTAAAAAAAATCGTACAGACTCTCACACCTAAAAAACTCAGTGTAGTCATGTTGCATACACTAACTAATGAACAACCATTCGATATTTATACGACTAAATGTTATCGAAACCAGTTAGCGACAATACGAAGGTGACTCCATCTTTGATTATTAAATCTCGTCATTCAATTTGTACACGTCATATGCCGTTTCGTGTGAATTCGCTTTGACAAGTGATCCGTTTACAAACTGTTAACTACGAGATCGTGTGAATATGCCTTAGAATTTTTAATTTGACGTAACATTATAACGGCGTCGGCTAACATTGTAAATCGGTAATTATGCTCCTAGTTACTTTGGTAATAATTGGTTACATTTCGGTAGGTACGTACAAAATATGAGAAATTCAGGTACAAATAAAGTAAATAGGATATGAAACGTATTTACTTTTTTTGTTCTATTTTTACTTTTGGGTTTTCAATAGTTTTATGATAGAAATTTGTGATGACCTAGTGGCTTTTCCGACGCCAATATAATGACATAATACTAATACTTTTACACGTACAACTACATAATTAATCTGGTTTTACTGCTTTGTTGGTCTACTCTTTGTAAGTTGAAATAAAATAGAATAGAAAAGAATAACCGTTTTTTGGTATCAGATGTCTTACAAATATTTAACCCTTAAACTAATCTTGAAAATAGTACCAAAAAGGTTTTAAGTAGTGAGGAAGTTTATTTTGTTTACCTTTTTAGATATTTTATTGGTGGCGTCAGGACCGAGAGATCCTCAAATCGACTCTTAGCGTCAGTTATTAAGACTGTAATCCCCCATCTGACTTTGACATCTTCTGATCTCTCCTCTCGATCTGGACTTACAAAACTCTTTTATTAATAGGGCATAAGCATAATATTTCATACATACATACATACATACAATCACGCCTTTTTCCCAGAGGGGTAGGCAGATATCACTTCCAGCGATCCACTTTTCACCTTTGTGGGAAACGTGACGTGACGGGTTGAAGACCACGTCCCCGCCATTCTGCCTTGTGCATTGTTTTAACAATGTCATTGCGTTCCCACGAGTAGCAAGGATATATGACGGATATATGAAGGATATATGTGCATAATATTTCGCCAATCATAATTACGGCTTACTTTTTAAACTTAATGCTATAGGGTGGTGGGAGTAACGAAGACGTAGGGAGGCCTACGTTCAACACTACGGACTTATAGGCTGATGATGGTGATCAAGTGGTCTCCTAATGTAAAATGAACAAAAATCATTATCAGTAATTGCTACTACAAAGAATAATTCTTTGTACATTTTTATGATCGCCTATTTGCATAACAAAGAGGTGATGAAAATAAATAAAAATCAAAGATGGCTAAACTTACTCGCGGCAAAAGTATTGTGTCGCGATCGCGTGTTGAAACCGTAACAAAAACAAACAATACGAACTGATTTATGAACACACACCGCCGTTAACAGCCGAACTTTCAAAGAGAAATGTGAAAAATACAACAAACGCCAACAACAGTTGAAAACAGTTCGAAACTCTTAACTGAGATTCAACTTAACTGTAAGAGTCTATACATCATACAAAGTTAGCTCATTACAAGGTGTGAAAGTGCTTAAATTACGATTAACTTCAAGTTTTTCCTCTCAACTTAACTCTGATTTACAACGAGTTCTTTTGTTTAATTTACGTCCAGTTCTTGATAAATCGGCGTTTGTTTTAATGAAACTTTTATGTTGAATTACTATTTCGTGTTTTCGAGTTACAGTTGCAAGTTGTTCAATTAATCATTGAAACTTAAAAGCTGACCCGAAAGGTTTGTAAGGTGCCGGCTCATCAAATTAGTTACTAAACTAAAGTAAGGCATTACCTACTTAATTCATGCGTGAGCAACTTTTTTCTTAAATCTTAGTATGTAGTTAATCTGACTGGATTCGTGGAACAGTGGTCAAAGAGTAACCCTGGCTACGGTTTCAAGAGTCGTAGGTTCTATTCCCACCTGGGACAAACATTAATGTGTTGAAAATTTGCTTTTTTTGTGTCTGGGTGTAAATATGCATTTAAATATGTTATAGTAAATATATATAATATACATGTATCTGTGAATATATACATATATTAGTCTCTGAGACCCTTAGTACAAGAATAAGCTTTGCGTTTTTTTGGGGTCAGGTGACCGTTATTAGGTATGTAATTATTTAAACTTAAAAAAAACGTCTTGTCGTTATTAATTTCCTTCTTTTCTCGCTAGTCTGCAAATAAACAAAAAATATCATTTGTCGGCAGGAGTCATCGCTCGCCTTCATTATAGAATGAATTGTAAGCTGCACGTGCACGAGTCACAGTGCAGGTAGACTTGTCTCTGGCGTGGCACGGTGCACTCGTTGTACCGTTGCAATAGGTTATCCTAGACACCTTTGGATAATTAATTCGACTGTCGATTTAATTATTATGGTTAATTATAAAACTGCCGCTGTGCAATTTGTAATTAATAAATCAAACTCTAATTGTAGTTTATGTCTTAGGCATTTGCTACAATTGCTATGATTATTCTTTGATAAAAGTGATGGTTATGGTTCTTATTATAGAAATTAATAAAGTATTGACTCGGTTTCGATATACCTGACGTCTTATTCATTATGGAGTTACATATCCTCGCTTCCTACACATTCATAAACCAATTTCTATTTGTTATTGATAAATTAAATTTCATGAATGTCAAAATATAAGGCGTTACTTGTTTTCAATCGCTCTTGAAATGATTAGTAATATACTACCAACATTCCTGATTGTCAGTGTAAATTAGAATCTAATTAAGGCTTATTTAGAATACATTTTAATAATAACACATTGTATGTTAAATATCAGGCAATGATTGTTCCCATTTTATTTTCAAGTAGGATTGGGACACAATAATATTATTTTAATATTGATGATTTTTTTTACAAAGGTTGCATAGATTTCCTGACAACAGAAGACACTTGTCTAAACTCTGTACCAAATATCTTTCGATTTAACTAATTAACAGTATTTTTTCTCAAAAGGTAGTTCGAGTATTTTTTTTGTTTCTGTTTCTATTCATTGCATAAAGTTTCTTCTGCTAATCTTAGTAAAATCAATGTTTACACCAATGAAATAATATGGTTATAAGCCTTCCGAAATTAATGGTCTCTCTGTTTCAATGTACATCCATGTATTGCATTTATGACCATAACATTTGATTGACATTGACAATGTTATACAAAAACGAAAAAGTACATGACTGTGTAATCGTAAAATAATTGTTTTAATAACTCATAATAATGATTAAATCGCCAAGAATATAACAACAATCTTCATAAAGTTGTGGTCGCACTGTAGCTATATATACTTACCAGCTGTGCCAGCAACTTCGTCCGAGTTTTTCCCCGTTTTTAATACATTTTCAATTTTTTTCATTGCTTCTTGCAAAAAAACATTTCGATTCGGAACAGTATTTACTGAGATTAGCTCGTTCAAGCAAAACGAACACAAAAACTCTTCAGCTTTATAATATAAGTATAGATATAGATATGAATTTGTTAATAATGGTAGAATGCACATTGTTTATAAAAGTTTCGCATTTTGATAACATTTTTCGAGTATTTATCATACTTCGGAATTGTTCCGGTGTTTCGATAACTAGTTGTATTTGAAGTAAAATACTTGAATCTCCGAAAAAATAACCAACTCAAAATCAGAATAGAGATAATGTCATAGTATTACAATTTACCCAATTACGATTAATTGACATTTCAAGTTATTGTTATATAGAGACAAGTCCACACAATGTTTTGAGAAATTCTGTTCTAAAGTAGCCCTTACTAATTTTAATTATACCTTTTTCAAATTGTTTTTACTTGCTTGACCTTTATATTAGACATGATTCTAGAAAAAAATTATAAAAAACTAACCATTAAGTGTAAAACGTATAAAAAAAATTAAGAAATGAGGTGTACCTAACTGCTACGTGATTGGTGAATATTGACATGTCTGTCAATGTCACGTCAAATATAGCCAATCATGCAGCAGTTGGACCTCACGCCTACTTATTGCCATTGCCAATTACATAACAATCATAGCCCGCGTGCACTGCGACCCCACCACAGGCTTATGTTTCTTTGGTACGGCAAGTCATGATGAGTGATCCATCATACTTATGTGACATCACACTAGCCGGACCCTGATGGATTCGACCTGGTTATTACTTTCAGACGCTATGGCGGTGACGTCATAAGGCCATTAACCGCCATCTTTAATTTTGAACTAGTTACGTCTCAGTTTCAAAGATATTTCAAATTAAACACCGATACGTTTTTAACTTATACTTCGAATAAACGCTATTTACGTTTTTTACATCGGGGAAGTAAAGAACTTTTATTTAATACATCTCTTAATACTAAAGTACAACTTTTTGTTAAATTTTAGTGAAGGGCTTCATTACCGAAATACAGCTTTTTACTGGGGTGTAACTTTTTTATTTAAGTTGTTTTATGAATCCTCGAAGTCCATATACGTCCCCACTGCTGGGGCACGGGCCTACCCTAAACTAGGGCCATAAGGCCTTAGTCGACCACGCTGGCCAAGTGCGGGTTGGCCGACTAACACAACCTTAGAATTTCTTCGTAGCTGTGCAGGTTTCCTCACGATGTTTTCCTTCACCGTTCGAAGAGAGCATTAGGACTTGTAAAATTAAAATTGCAAATCTCTAATTTTAATTTAAAAAAACGTTAGGTAATATTATACCATTCTGTCGTTTATCAGTGTTTGATGGACTAACGTTCGTTATATGTAAAAAAATTACGAAATTACAATATTTAAATCATTCGTGAAATCAACGCTCAAACAATAAACTATTAATCCGATACCTATTCATTAGATAATGATATATTAGGAAATATCCCTACTTAAATTCATCTTTATTTAAACCGGCATTTTTTTTAAAGTATTGCAGTAAACAAAACTCCTTCTAATATTTTAATTTCCTCGCAATTCCGCGAACTAAATTGTTTAGGTCCACAAATAAAACTTTATTTTCCACCCGAGGCTGCAATAAAAACGAGCGACATCCAATCCTCAGGTCTATTAAGACAAATCATATTAACACCACTCGCAAGCCCCTGGACTAGGAAAAGGAAAAACAATTTTCTTCCACGATTGAAGTCGCTTCCAAGTTGGATCTTAGAAATCTTTTCAGTAAATTTGATACATTAACTGAAATGTTCTGGGCTCTGAATCCCAAATACTCATATTTATTATTATAATAACTTTAAACTGTCGTGGTAATACACAAGAAAAATGATTGTGACATGTAGAAGTTATATTATTTAGTGCTCAAAGAACTTTTAGCTATGAATATCAAAGGTTAGTAGCAAACATAGGTATATAAAAAAAAAACAATATGTCAGTTAATAAAACTTAAGAAATAGAATATAATAATTTCTAAATTAAAACAGCATAGGTAACAATTAGAAAGTTTTATAGTTTCAAAGTCTGCGTTAACGCGCTTGTCATTTAGTAGCGTATCTAAGGTCCTGATCTAGGTAATTAAAATTGATGTGGAAAAAAATGTAGCGTATCTAAGGTCCTGATCTAGGTAATTAAAATTTATGTAGAAAAAAATCTAGAATTGACTCGGTTACAACAAAGGTATTTATAATATTTATTTATTTGGTTTTTGTTGTACCGGTCAAAACTGTATTCCTAGTTTAAGTTTCTATGTAACTCGTTAATAATAAATAAATAAATAATTTATTTTGTTCTATCATTAATAGTTCGCAGCACACGCGACGTAAGGAATTTTCCAGGTATTTTTTTACACCTTGGGTTACATTATTGGAGTTTTAGTGAGGATCCCTAATATAAAAAAAATATTATATAGCCTATATTACTCGGGGATAATGTAGCTTTGCAAAGGTGAAAGAAATTTGGAAATCTGTCCAGTAGTTTCGGCCTATTTATTACAAACAAACAAACAAATCTTTCCTCTTTATAATATTAGTATACAAAATCAGATCGTTTGTTGTTTTGTCCCGTTCCGATCCCTCTTTGTAACAAGATCTTGAGGTTCCAAGCAAATTCTGTTGGCAAACAGCAAAAACTTTCACTCCCTGATTAGTTCGGAAGTTATGTCTTAATTTATTTATAAGTCCTCGCGTTCTATTCGGTTGAACATTGTAATTTGATGGAGCGAAATCAATACTAATACTATTAGTGGAGCGTTGACACTAGAATATATTTTGTTTGACCTTTATCCGATACACGAGTTTTGGAATTTAGGTTTTTTTAACACTATCTATGTCACAACCTTCGTCCGCGTGGTAATAGTCCAGTCAAAAAAGACATTCCAGTGTTCTTCATATTATAAAAGGTGTCACCTGGAATAGGTTACTGGGGTAACCACGATAAAAACCATCCAAGTGCGAGCAAATTAAAAAAAGCTTTCGTAGAGAAAAGAAAAAGAGCCAACTTTAAGTGATAGTTTTATGTTGTATTTAGGATTAGATGTTATAGAGGCAACTGAAATTCATCATTCGTGAAAATTTTAACGGTCTAGCAAAATTGCATGGGGGCCTGGAAGCATTTGAAAATACAACTTTTTCAACTTTGTGCATCGCTATATCTCAGAAATGGTGAATCCTAGGAACAAAGTGTAAAGACAATTTTTATAGATAATTAGGTGATAAGTTATTTTGTCATACATACTTTTGTGATAAAACTTACCGTTTCGCTAAATTGCGCATAAAACTGATGTTTCCGACATTTGACCTTGCATTTTTTTTGCACACGTCGGATCGATGGGGACTTTTGACATATCATTTGTAATGACGTATTCAAGGCCCGCACAAAAATCCAGCTTGTTGGGAATTAATGCAACCTTACCGCTGATTTTGATGCTAATTTGACTGGACTAAAAATACATTTAAGGCAGCATTATTTACGTACCCGTACCCAGCAAGTTCGACATGATTCATTAAATAAGCACTTTTTTTTATTTATGAACCGAATGACATGAAATTGACATTTAATGTTAGAAGAGCTCACCAGAAATTTAGATTACTAAAAACTACATCTACTAAATCTAAGTCGAATAAGCGTATGATAGATGTATGTTTTTTATCGTTTAAAATAATAATTATTTGATAAGACAGAAATACATCATTAAATATTCATCATTTACTTGTTATTGTAATAATAAAACAATTCAAACATCCCTGTTAACTACGTCCCACCATTTTTATAGGCACATCTAGCTCCTACCAAGAAATTTGCGTTAAGTAAAAATAGACAGGCATTTTAATATAGTAATTCTGTTTAATTACTTTAATCAAGCTGCCATGAATACGTTATGGTTCCTTTATTAGAATTAATTATCATAAAATATATTAATTTAGAATGGCACTGTAACGGCTTGTGATCAAATGCAAATTGAATTTATTTGCAACTGACATTTCAATTACGTGTAACTTATACAGTTATTACTTATAAAGATATATCTTTATTCAAATAAATGTACAGAGTTGGTGTTTCAATAAAAAAATATTACAATATTCAGCGGTCTTATCGGAATTAGCTATATCTTTCAGATAAATCTAAAATGAAAATATAATTTTGTTAATGCGTTCAAAGAATAATATCCAATTATAATTAAAAAAAATTGTTACAATTATAACGTATTATGTTATATTGTCATTATTTATATTATTTTTAGTATATCTTTACCACTGTTGTTTCTGATATCCGAGTCTGTTTCTCATTAAAAAATGTGTTTTGTTATTATTTTTTAAAAACATATAATATCCATTACAAATATTATAATTATTTACGTACCTACTTTAGTATAAAATTATTTTTATATAAAATGTTTAGATGGTGAAGTAAACGTTATTGATGTACATAATATCCTTAGTTAATGCTATTTTTATTTTTCAGGTACATGACACGACATTGCTTCGTATCAGTGAGTATAATTTTTATCTTTTATAATCCTTTTTAAAATAGTAACATCTGAAGTGATCCAGGCAATTAGCACTGTATATTTGAGTAATTTAATGAGTAAATGCAAATAGTTTAATGTTAATGTTATGCAGGGTTATTGTACTTAAGGTGACATCTTTGGAGTAAATTTTGTGGACCACCTTTTAAGTAGAAATTAAATATTTAACTCCCGTAGTATTTTGACTATAAATCATAGTATCCTAGGCTCTACAGGCGCGTAGGCGGGGTACGAAACTTCCTTCAGGGTTAGAATGACATGTTCAATAGGGTCTTTGTGTTTGTCGACCTCATAGGTAGACCTCACAGCCGCTTCAAATCAGGTGGAGTGAGGTCATCCTGAACTTCTTTTATAGAAAAAAAATACAAAAATATTACACAAAATACTTTTACGTACTTAAACGTCTGGTCCCTGAATAATAATATAGGTAGATTCGAAATACATTTACGCGAATTTCACCGTATTTCAAATTTTAATTATTTTTAGACATTATAATACCGTGACCCTAGTAACTACTACCTAATCTAGTATTTGAAATAATATTTAAAATTAGAAATAAGTTTTATTCTTGCGGATTAAAGTCGCGTCTATTGTTAGTCTTAACAAATCTGTGTCATAATATTAATCTAGTAGATTGTAGAGATCGAATTGATAAATGTTTTTTGTACTCAATATACCCTTTACCACCCTTATATCCATAGATTTACCGCGGAAATTCATAAACCCTATCTATTTTGGAGGAGATTAAAAATGAATTCTTATACCAATTCGTCGAAATTAAGCAAAGTCAGAGCTTTTCAAACGCAAGCAAAGTTGCAACAGGCAGACTGATTTGACCGAAACCGTTGGTAAGCGCAATCAGTCGCGCAATTAGGAAATGTGTGCCCTCTGCGGTTTTCGATGCGTCCCCACCATCGACGTCGAATGAGCGATCCATTCATTTCGCTAATGGTTTTTGTGGGTACCTTTCGTAGGCTGTTTTTTCTTATTTTTTTTGATGGGAATGCAACCTCTTAGCTTTTATTTAGAACTAACTTTCCGCCCTTCGGGAGTACCTAATGTTGCGGGGGAGCCAACCGCTCCCCCGTAAGTCCGGTGATGATGACGAGGCTATGCCAAGCAATAGTAAGTCAGTCAGGAAAAAAAAACGAAAAGCGACTTCTGTTTTAACTCTTTACAGCGTTGTCAGTTAAAAAGTCTATGTTTATTCATGAACTCTACGTGTAGCCTACCAAATTGCATTGATATCTTTGTAATCCTATTTTAGGCGTAAGAACACCTTAGACGGTCAGACAAGCTACTTTTGCAGTTACAATATTAATATGGACGTAAGGATTGACGTTTAGTTAACCATGATTAATCATTAAAACAACGTTCGAAATTCAAAGCCTATTATACCAGAGCCGCTCTAAGTTGGCCGATTTGCTACATGTCAGACTGACTGCACTAGTCTTTGAGTATGAAGCCACTGGAGATGCCATAACGTCAACGCTTCTAACTATTTTTTTAGCCACTTTTAGCGGGGGGCGAGGTAAACACGTACAGCACACCACCAAAAAATTAATAACTCAACAGACACAAATTTTGCTGTAACGATAAACACACACTACAAAAATGTTCAACACTTCGAACAATACACGCACTCAAACAAAGTTTTCACGTAACTACGCAACACACATACGAAAAAAATAGTGATGACACAAAGAATAAAATAAAATCAGTTTGGTGAATGAACTGAACTATCTTGTACTGATTATTTTAAAATTGTTAAATGTAAAAAAAATTAAGATATTAAATGTTTATTTATATGTGTGTCTGTCTGTTTGTGTTCATTTATGACCTAAGCCTCTAGATTTCGAAGATAAGTACAAAAAACTAATATTTTAATTTAATCCTAAGTTTGATTGCATGGGAAAAAACTGAATATACAATGTGCTATATAGAAGCAGTAACAGATTCAAGAAAAGTAAAGAAATTAAATTACTTACCAAACAAGGACATGTTCGCAAAGAAAGTATTGCACCTTTAATCAATGTCTTTCTGCTATTAGCATTTTAGATAACACTTATACCTACGTGTGGGTTTCCAAGAATGATTTTCGTTGTTACAAAATTTTCTCCATATATCCTATAGCTTTTGATCTTTTGAAAATCGAAAAGGACATACACTTCTATTATATAAATACTAGTTTACTAGTTTATGGTATATTATGCATAACACATACACTCATAGCCCCGGACATAGCCTCGAAATATTTTATTGCTACAATTAATAATGAAATAATAATTAATTCTGCAAATAGATTTTCATGAAATACTTTTGCACGTCAAGTTGTAAATAAATTAATCACATATTACATAATTCATTGATGTCCAAGCGAGCAGCTCATCATGTCCATGGATTTTTATCATTTAAGTAGTCTTCTACTTTATAATATGCTTTTTTCACAAGACACGACTTAATAAAAAGTTTGAAATTATAAAAAGGTAATTCAATAACATTTTGTGGGATCTTAATAAACAATTTTGTGCTTAAACCCAAGAACGACTTTCCAGTCTTTTGAAGCCTGAAACAGCAAACCTATGTTTATTTCTGGTGTTAAGATGGTGAGTACCTATCCGATTTCTTATTAAATGATTGTATGTTCTTATAAACATATGAGATACAGTCCAAAATGTACTGAGAGGCTACGGTTAAAATATCTATGTCTTTAAAAATTATCTAAGGGAGTCACAGAATTCTTTTCATATTCAGACTAAATTTCAATATCGTATGACCAGAGGAAAGAAAAGTAATTTTTCAAATTCATCTTACAAGATTTAATATAACATTCGTTTACCTTTTATTTAATTCAAAATTAAAGTAAAAAACGGATTATAAAACTAACTGCAGGGAGTGAATGATTCATTCAAATGTCGAGTCTCTTTTTTGACTTTGTAACGTCACTAGCCCCTGTACCACTGTATTCTTGTTTATTTTTTTCTGTCGTTTACGTATCGTTACGACTTTTTATTTTAATAGCAATTCTTCTTAAATACACGTTTAAAAGTTAATAAAAACACTTAGATATGATACGAAACGCGCTCTTGTTGCGAATTTGAACTCTCGATCGCCTTTTACATGAGAATACTGCACAACTAACCATTTTTCAAGAGAAACGTCACGCGACAGGGATCAATGCAAAATGGCAACGACAAGTAGTTTTTACCCGACTACGGCAAAGCAAAAGGAGGGTTATGATTTTGACAGGCTATGTATGTATGTATGTATGTATGTATGTTCATCTGTTTCCACATAACTTCTAAATTGCTTGTCAGAATTCGACAAATGACATATCATTAGAAGCGTCTTAATTGTCCGCTGGTTATAGGCTATATAGGGTTTCACAAAATCTAATGTGGCGCCCACTAGCGGACAAAACATACAGAGTAAAAAAATAAAGTTAAGATAAATACGCCGTGTTTGGTATCATTGGAAAGCGCTTTACTTGTACATTTTAAATATATATATATTACTAGCATTTGCATGTGACTTTACGTATATTCATGGACTGATTGCATATAGTTCACATCTTTTCGTTCATAGCTTCTTTACTACGTCCCCTTAAAATATAAAACATGTTGGTTCATCAATTTAACTTTTGATAATATTATGCGCCACAAATACACTTTAACACCAAAATAGTACAAATAATAAAAAGTTAAAAACTAAAACCCAACTACGACAAAAAACGACGCTGAAAAAGTATAAAACAAGACTTTTAGAACACTGAACTGAACAAAGTTGCTTATGTAGTTCCAACTATGTAGAGATAAGTTTTCATGTTTGGAAAGGCGTAGTCACACGTTCCATACACAAGTACCTACCTACCGTAGCACTTTGACAACGTGTGACTGCGGTTTTCCAAACATGAAAACTTATCTCTACATAGTTGGAACTACATAAGCAACTTTGTTCAGTTCAGTGTTCTAAAAGTCTTGTTTTATACTTTTTCAGCGTCGTTTTTTGTCGTAGTTGGGTTTTTTATTAAACGTGTTTGAACAGTTGACCAATGTACTTTGCCGGAGGGGGTCGCCCGTGTATGGCATCTCCAGTGGCTTTATACTCAAAGGCACTAGTGAGGGACAACGGTAAAATTGCCGAAGTATATAAGTAACAGTTATTTCCACTTTATAACCAAGCAAGGTCTAATTATAACAAATTTTCATTAAAACATTAATTCACATCCAAAAGATTGAATTTAAGTTCCTCATTTATAAATATATTTATTTTTAAAATACAATACTTATTAAATCCTTTATCCTATTTTAAAAAAATACCTGGTGAGTATTACCCACTACGTCACTATGAAAACGTGTCAAACGGCGTAACCTTGTAAAAGCGTAATACAGAGTGGAAATTTTACGTTTTCTTTTTATAATTCAATTATTTTAGGTAATAAAAGACAAATAATTAGATAATTAGGTGCATTTGACATTTTGAAATAACGTCTTATTTTTAAAAGTTGTTCTTTATGATTCGCTAAATATGTTCATCTTAACAAGGATAAATGCAAAATATAAAATAAAAAGTGTCAAATCAGTCTTCTAAGAACGGCTCCGGTATAATATACATACATTTATATTTTTAAATACATAATCACACCTAGACACGGAACAAACACTGATATTTCTCACACAAATATTTGTCCCGAGTGGGAATCGAAATCTTGGAACCGCCAGCCAGGGTCACTAACCACTGTTCCACCGAGCCAGTTAACCGTTCTTAGAAGACTGATTTGACACTTTTTATTTTATATTTTGCATTTATCCTTGTTAAGAGGAACATATTTAGCGAATCATAAAGAACAACTTTTAACCTACCACCTAATTATCTAATTATTTGTCTTTTATTACCTAAAATAATTGAATTATTAACTAGAATTTTAAACTAGATAAAATTTAAAATGTCTGTTGTCTGAAATGCATGTAGTTGTCACCTATAATTAAGTTTGCGTTTATCTAAATGTTCATCTGGTCATGTTACTTATTATATCATATCGTTAATGTAATCTTGTTGGTAATCTTAAATAAATAAATAAATAAATTATAAAAAGAAAACGTAAAATTTCCACTCTGTATTACGCTTTTACAAGGTTACGCCGTTTGACACGTTTTCATAGTGACGTAGTGGGTAAAACTCACCAGGTATTTTTTAAAAATAGGATGAAGGATTTATTGTATTGTATTTTAAAAATAAATATATTTATAAATAAGGAACTTAACTTCAATCTTTTGCATGTGAATTAATGTTTTTAATGAAAATTTGTTATAATTAGACCTTGCTTGGTTATAAAGTGGAAATAACTGTTACTTATATACTTCGGCAATTTTACCGTTGTCCCTCACTAGTGCAGTCAGTTTGACATGTAGCAAATCGGCCAACTTAGAGCGGCTCTGGTATAAGAAATTTACATCTAAATTATTTATGTAGTTTATGGCTGATCAAAGTAACATTGAAGGCTAACTTGAAATAATAACCCTATAAATTCACTAGCCATTTAAAATTTAATACTATTTATTAGGCGCAATGTACACACAACAAAAACTATTAAGATTCACCGAACAGGAAAACGAGGAAAAGAAAACCTATTTATTACTTTTCTTCGTTTACTTGTACTGCGAACCTATTACCGCGCCCAGGTGAGCATAGACACATTACTAAGCAGTTACTTATGTCACTTGAGAAGAAAACTTATGGTGATTTAAAAATGTTTCATAAAACAAAAAAAAAACTTATCATGTTGATGGTTTACTCATTGTAGAATATTAATAGTTTTTTTTTTCACACGATTGCATTTCTTTTCTTTTCTTTCTTTCATCATCATCATCAGCCTTTAATTTTATCTAACTGCAGGGTATAGGCCTCCTCAAGATAATGCCATTCACTTCTAAAAGAATCTCATACATTTTATTCTTATCGAACTTCGTTATCGTTTTGATATTGTTACTTTGTCTACGGCACCTGGCCCACCATTCTGTTTTGATTTGCTCCAACTGCCATCGCCGCGTCTTTCCGGGTCTCCTGCCCACTGTCATTTTTTCTTTATGGGACTGTAAATGCACCACTATGTACAGAAGCCAATAACACGTTACATGTTCGATATTACACAGTCCAAAATGTTACATCTGTCTATCTATTGGCAGTACATTGTAAAGCGTAGATGGCACACGTCAGTTCTCTACCATAGAACCGCTACGTGACTCATAGACGTGCAGTCATCCGACTCACCTGGTAGACGGTAGTAAAAGTCCGGTTATTAGAAATAGCGGAGATGCTTTGCCCGGATTGAGTTCTTTATAGCTCACCTTTTACGACCCTCTCGATGTTTCCGAAACAATTGGATGTGTAATTGAACAATTAAGGATAGACTGGATAATGGTAGTAGTAGAATTGTTGATGTGGAATTTTATACAATTTGTCTAGCATTTACAGATTTGACAAAGTGTGTTGACTTGTAATTTGTACAAAGGAAACAAAAAGTATTTGCTATTTTTCGGTGCAGTTTTGTAAAATAAACTGCCTGATCAGCACTCGTGGTCACGTGGTCGTGGTAAAAGCTAAAACGTCGGATCTCTAAATAATGTTTTCAATAACAATACATGCGAGATTAATCCGTAAAATTTTTTTTATTGTTATTTTTTATTTGAAGTGCAGTTTTGTTCCATCTTAAAAATTATTTTGTTTATTAATCTGTGGTGATAAAACAAAATTTGGCTGTTATTCTAATAAATATACAAATACATAAGTATTGAAATTATAAAGCGTAGTCTCATAATATAAACCATCGGATTTTATTTTGTGTTTTTATTTCAAACTAAGCTACCGTCATTATTACGAAAATTAAATATTACGAAAAAAAAACTCTCGAATAAAAAGAATTTGACTGTCTCGCGTCAGTCAAATTCTATGACGTTAACTTGACCAATCCAGACATTGATCCGTCTCTTGGGTAGAAATGAATTATTCACAATTCCCAAGGGAACAACGGCTGTTAATAATATAACAGTGGAATGTGTTAATGGCCGTTGCCAGCGTTGTGTTTGTTCAAGTACCACAGTCTAAGTTTCTCAGCCCACAATTTGAACAGTTAGGTCAAGAGAAATTGCTTTAGCATTCCTGTAATTTACTAAGAATGGTTTAATGTTTAAGTTATTTGATCCATACAATGGGCCAAGCCCATTTTCATGTTCTACAGGTAGACTAGTACTCTAGCCTGTGTCATTGGACTATTGGTAGCAAGTGGTGCGTTAGGACCGAGAGGTTCCCGGTTCTAGTCCGGCTCCGACTCTCATCGGTTATGTCGGATTGCTGTCTCACCGAACTATGAGGGTAAGGGAGAGTGCAGTTGTGTTTGCGCGTACACTTGTGCACTAAAAATGTCCTGCGCATTTAGCTGATCTCCATTGATATCGGCCGCCATAGTCGAAATCAGTCGGACGCCTTATTAATTTTTCAGTACTCTTATTGTATTTTTTAGTTTGATGTTTGCTGAACCCTTTTAAGGTTATGGTCCAGGAGTAAAACATAACGTTATTACACTGTCTGTCTGCTACCAGCTTAAAGTATCTTATGAACCAGTATAGCTAAACATAGTTAATACTGGTTATAATGTGTGATTCTTGCCATCAACATGCATAGAAGCAGTATAGTATAATTGAAAAATTGTATGTTAAGTTGCCGTGTTGTTTTCGACGTATGCTATACTATTTTATCAATTAAGTAGCTAAAAATAGATAGGAGTGGCAAGCACTTGGAGTCTTGGAGAACTAGAGTCCTATGTACACAGTAGAATGCGAAAGGCTTATGATGATGATGATGATTTTATTATTTTGTACCAAATAAACACTTATTCTATTGTATTAAATTGATATTCTTGACCAACAAAGGCTGCTACGTATATGAAGGTTACAAATGTGAAAACCAATTTAAAAGTAGGTGGCGTGGAAATAAGAAATCCACTTTTATAGCTTTTGTGGTAAAGCTCGGGCCATCAAGGCGACCTGCCAGGTCGCAACGCTTTCGCTCGGTAGCTTTATGATACGCCACAACCGGTTTATTTAGACTTCAGGTTAGTTCAGGGTTGTACTGCACAATGCACTTACGAGCATAATCTGATAATAGCACCTTTATTTTTCAAGGGAAATATAATTGGAATCAATCATTCAAATCAATGATTTCATTTTGAAATTGGAGAATTACGTGCCGTTTGTATTATTTACTTAAGTTATCATCATCAGCCCATAAATGTCCCTACTGCTGCTGCTCGGGTCTACCCAAGGGCGACAGGCCTTACAGTCAACCACGCTTGCCAAGTGTCGGTAAGTCGAATACACTCACGATGTTTTCCTTCAACACAGAGGTACTTACGTGGCAGGGTTTGAACGGGCGATCTCTTGCATGGCAAGCAATGACCACTCAGCCATCCATCAAATGCTAGGACGCTTTGGCCTTAGTCATTATATGACTAATATTTTCGAAGTAACTAAGTATAAGTAGGTATGCTTAGTAATTTCGAAAATATCATAATTCATGTCTCGTTGTCTGATTAAAGACAATCGGATATTGACCAGTAATAATCTTTATAATGCTATTAATCTATCGGTTACAAACACCTCACAAAGACAAATCAAGAGCTTAATATTGTAGGTCAGGATGAAATATTGCAAACAGAGTTAATATTTAGGCTTAGGCACTACTAGTCACTAGTCTGTATTCATGGATTTGGCGTAATTTGAATTGAATTCATAATATGGCTCTACTCTTAATTTACTTACAAAATATTAATATTTTATAGTTTTTTTTAGAAAATATTTAAGAAAATTTTACTGGAAAATTTTAAATTGAATTGTTTCCAATTAAAAAATGTTATCTTCAAAATAAGTGTAGACTAAATATGCGAATAATTATTAGAATTTATAAAAAAATTTCGTAATTTTCACTTTACTAAAAATAAATTCTGGGAACCATTCAATCTAACGTTTCGCTCGTTTCATATTGATAAATTAACTTTTACTGACATAGGAAATATTTTCAATTTCAAACTATTAGAAAAGCGTTTATATTTTATGCCTATTCTAAAATGAATTTCGTATTCAAAATCGGATATTGGCTGACTTCCTAATGAGTCGAATTCATTCTACTAACAAAGCGTTTGGTATGTGCCTACCTACTTAGTAAGTGCCTAGGCATGGAATCATAAATAACACAAAGTCAAAAGTATTTCATTTCTCCAGTACTTTGAAAAGCACGCTTTTAGTTTTTTGCCTTTGGCATGTATTTAGTTTCCTATATGCTTCGGAAAGCACGCTTTGGTTTTGCGCCTGATCTCCCATCCATCATGTCAGATTGCCTTCTCACCGTAATATGACTGTAAAGGAACAGAGAGTCCACCTGTGTTCGCGCACACATATGTGCACTATAATAAGTACTTGCTTATATCCATTGAGATTCGATACCCGAAATCAGTTGGAAAACATTATTTTGTTCTACCTATAAAGCTTTATAGAGTCGCTTAACTTTGACAGCCCTAGGATAGATAAACGTTATTACTGCTCAAGTATCCAATTGTGTTGTATGCACTTCGATATTACAGTAATTCCGTGGATATGACGTACATAAAGTGGATTATGTTGACTAAAAGCAATATCTAGTTCTATCAAAGGAGTAGGTGGGGTGAAACTCTACCATCATCCTTAAGACTGCTTTGATGTGTTTGACGAAATCCTCAACATACTTTAGATTTATAGTTATATAGTATTGTCTATTAAGGCGAATATATGCGAGATTAATCTGTAAACATAGTTTAATTCCAAATTAATAGTTATAATAACTAATTGCAATGAAAATTAATATGGTAATCCACATACCTGACAACTTGTATGTACTGCTAATGATATAGAAACCTCGTGCACCTGTGGAAGTGAAAAACAATATCTAAAGAGTTTACGCTTTTGTTCTAAAGCTTCCATCTTGTTTGAAAACAACTGAAAAAAGTAACAAGCCAAATCTGATTAAGGCTTTAACGAAGCCGCCCAAATTGGAAAACAAGTTAGTGACAATAAAAGAAAATTGTAAGTCCCGTTTAATCAACTTCCCAGACGTAGTGAAATTAATCAGAAGTAAAATTAAAAACGTAACAGGATCTTCTCTGGACAGCCGGGAGAGAGCCGAAACAGTCGTAAGGTTGAATTGGATAAAGTTTAGTCGAGAAATTTAATACTCAACGAACGAACAAGAGTGGAACAGGGATGTCTTGATGAAGGCATTTGTATTAAAGTACAGAAAGAGTATTAAGAGGAATGTATTTTAATAATACAACGTGAACTTTATGCTTATTTATAGCTGCTGCTGTTCGTTCTTTGAAGACGTTTTATTGGCTAAAACTAAACTAGTGTTATCTTTGATTTTTCATTCTGTCTTGTCCATAAAAATATCGTCCCATTAAATAATAGGATAGGATAGCTTTATAGGAGACTTTTACTCACCAGTGGGATGATAAAAGTTAATTTCAAAAACATCTATATTCGGTACTTTAGTGATGTAAATTCTATTTATTCCGAATCTCATTAATCAATATTATATTTTAAGTCCTTTATCTAAATAGATGTAGACATATTAATAAACAGTAGTGATGAACAGTTTTTTTTCTTTGATCCGTCCGTGTAGTATGTGGTTTACGTTTCTGTAATATCACTACATAGTATAAATCAAAGTAGCTTTCCGTGTCTGTCTGTACCTGTGTATGCTTAATTCTTTAAAACTACACTACGAATTACGAAGCGTTATTTTTAGTACATAGAGGGATTTAAGAGAAAGGTTTTTGTGTATAATATACCTGAAGAGAAGTAAGAGAAGTAAAAATTTGTGTATGCTTTGCAATAAAAAAATTAACTGACGTAGTTAAAAATTTCATCCAACAAAAGTGTTTTAAGTCACGTCTGTCTTTGCTCCGGAATTTCGCTAAAAAATCACCAAACAACACATCCATCACAGTTGATTACAATATCTGTTCCTAGCCCACAAATACGAATGTAACTCCAGAAACAGCTCATATACTTATGATTCACTCATTCAACTCGGCCGGTCAATCAGAGATACAATGACGAAAAATAACGCTGCGTTCACATTTACGCTACAGTACAGCTATCTTGTTCTACGAGATGTGGTCTGAGAAAGACACGAATAAAAAGCTACGCTGTAGTCTGCTAATGTAGTCGTGGCTTAACGTAACGCATTTTTTATCTAGCCTCGGTGGTTAAATATAGCTGCGTTCTGGAAGAATGCCGGCTGATGATCGAGGGCTATTTATTTATGGTTCACCAATATGAACCGGGAGCTTTCGTTGAAAGACGATACGGTGAACAAGGCATAGGCGGAAGCGGTTTTAGAACTTTTTTTTGTGTTTTTTTTTACTCTTTTGGTCTAATTCTTTTCAATACAGATTCAATACTTTGGGTTGATTAAAAAAAAGTTTTCATTCTTACATTTAGTTTATTGGTTGTCCGAATGAAAAGGCTGCCTCACATATACTTTATGCTTTGCTGCACGGACAAATTTTATTGATCGTTGAGTTCTTATACAAACAACCCACATACATGAAAATAAATAATAAAATCATAACATGTACGATGCTCTAACTAAAAAAACATCATTAGGAAACCTGCACATCTATGAAGACATTTTAAGATTGTGTAGTCGACCAACCCGCACTTGGCTAGTGTGAAGGCCTGATCGCCCTAGTTTAGGGTAGGCCCGTGCCCCAGCTGTGGGGACGTATATGGGGCGATGTTGAATGTTTACATGCTAAAAACGCAGACATTCTATGACTTAAACTATACAACTAAATTTCAAGACAAAGAGACTGAAAGTGCAAAGCGGTATCCAATGTGTAAAAACATAAGAATCGGATTGACGTCCGTGTGGAAACCAGGCATCTTAATATACACAACAATTACGCCTTTATTAGCCAAAATAAATATTGTGGCGATAGAGTGATTCATTGTTGAGGCAAAACGGATGATTATGTTGAAATTTGAAAAGGAATATTTTGTTCATAATTTATTACGCTGGGTTTATTGTGAGATGTAGATATTGGAGATTGAATTCATTACTGTAAAATTTCATATTGATTATGAGTAGCTGGAACTCAACGTAATTAACAATTATTACACTAGCAACAGTCTTCTCAGAATCACGTTTTAAATATAACGTAAAGAACTACTCTTTTAACCATAGAGGTCGGTTGAACTTATGTATTTTTATTTTAAAAAGTTACCCTTATTTTTATTACTCGCCAAATGAGTATGCATGTTGGTCTGGTTGATTTTTAATTTGAAATGGCTTCTAGCCATCGTTTATATCTATCGATACCTAGGTTACAAACGTGTACCCTATGCCAATATCAACATTTGTTCGAAGCTACAAATTGTCAAGGGCAACCGTTTTGTAGTATTGATTATAAGATATCTATTTATAGATACTTACTGACATATTCTACGGCGAACATCCTTGAGGCTCGACGATTTAGCGATGAATTTTAATGTAACAAATTAAAGATTTTTAAGTGATTGCTTCTTTATAATAACCATACAATTATATTTAATTTCAAACATTCTTTGCAAACTTCATTCTTCAGAAAAGAAAGCATTCTTGAATTGCTTGTAAAAATTGAGATGATTTTTTACAAATCAACGAAAGTTTTTTTTCACAAATGTTAAAACAGCTCGTTCTTTAGCACTTAAAATGTTAAATTAATTTCAAAGAAACGATTTTTGTTAATAGTTATTTTGAGAGGCACTAATAAATACTGACTCGAAAGTAAAGTTTGATTTTATTAAAATCATGATTTTTTAATCTCTCTCTCTCTTCAGTCGTTCACTCTTGACAGAGTGGTCGTGGTTGTATGTTGAGACGTATCTAATGTGGACAATGCAGCTCTTGCAATGCGCCTCCACTTGCCACGGTCTTCAGCGTTACGGGAACATTGGACTATGGTGGTTTGTGTCGCAGCTTTTATCAAATTTTTTTTAATACCTTGATTTTATCCACCCTGATTTTAGATATACTTTTAAAATACAGCATCAATATCTAAAACGTCTTTAATAGACGACATAAAAGTGGCTATTTTGCAATAATTATTTCAATTTGAAAGCTTTATAATGGATTCACATACATCTCTAAGATCTTCACAGCACGCTTTAAAGAAAGCACTAAATCCTGGGATCGTTAGGGAACGTCGTGGCGTCCGTTGCAATCCATTTTGCTGTACGTTGAAATAAGTCTATTAATCATCTGTTCACCATTTATCTTCAAACAACACTTTCGTTCCAGTTGCAGATACGATTGGAATAGTTTTTTGAATGGAAAAGTTTACTTGTTTAAACTCACCAACAAGACATGGATTTTATTTATCATATCACTGATATTTTTATCACCTATCATGACCAAAGAGGTCAAATCATATAGAGAAGTCAAATCAAAAGTACTCGTAATCGACGAGCATGCATGAAGAGGTTGGTGGATGTGGATGAAGTGAAAGTGGTGTGCCAGGACCGTAGCACATGGCAGGAAGTGATCTCTGCCTACCCCTCTAGGAAAAAGGCGTGATTTTATGTATGTATGTATATTTGTATCACAGTATTTTTTGACGATAGTACGTTTATTCGGGTCATAGATCAATAACAAATGAAATATTTGGTTTAAAATGAGTCTGAATATTGAATGAGTTCAAGCAAGGGAGGACAGTACAACAGATTCAAAATTTATACGTGATATTTTGGTTATTACACCTAATACTTAGAAGTCAAATAATAAAATCGAACTATTGTTTCAATATATCTTACAAAATAATATTATCCGGTCTCTGCTTTACTCCATACTGTATTATGTATATTTTTCTCATAAAAAGTCTATTTAAATTTTTTTTAACGTAACTCAACAGGGGAAGGCCCAAGAAAAGATAACGTTACGATCTGGTCCAGCGCTCAATAACCAAGCAAGTCCTAGCCTTGGATAGATAGCAGTGGACAAGTTTGAAGGAGACCTATGCCCAACAGTAGGATGGTACAGGTTTGATAAAACAAAAATCTGACAACATTGTACTGCTTTCAATGTGCTAACGCCCTTACTCTCATCGTAAAGTAGAAACACGTTAGAGTATTTATATGCCAATTCTCTTTCATACATGCTCCGGTATTTATTTCGGTAAGATAGTGTAGGTACATTATTTATTTCTGATACTGAACAGAGGTGAGGATGAGATGGATCGATTGGAAAACATAAATCAAGAAATAGGATTTGTTTTATCAAAAAATGTTATTCGCTTACGCAATCGCAGCATTTCAGTGTTATTGGAACAAACTGCGTAGGTAAGGCCGTGCCCTTCATTAGAGCGGAGGCGGTAGCAATAAGCGGGAACGCAATTGGAGGAAATTAAAAAAAAACATGTTCTATAGTCGTTTCATAAAGAGATTACATTCTTTTGTTCACAGCTTCATTTAATCGGAGCCTTATTTTTCATCTTTTCATGACGATACAAAAAAGAATACATATGTAAATAAATGCTCATACAATAAATTAAAACCCCAATAATTATAACTGTGTCTATGAAAAAACACTAAAACAAATTGTGGCCATACCCTTTAGCACTTATGAGAAAAACCACAGAACTCGGAACCCATATTCCCCTACTAAAAATAAATAATGTAAAAAAATGGTATCCCAAAAAACCGTGTCTATAAACTCTGAAAAGAATTATTGTCGCCATACTCTATTGAACTTATGAGAAAAATTATAGCAGTCTTGTAGTTCGTTGAACTAGAACATAGATAGTCAGCTTGAAAAAAATATATAATACTAAGTTTTATGATGATAAATTCCCGAGAAACTATGTATCGTGGCAACGACGGTAAAAACTTTACTCGACTGATTTATTGTGAGAACGGAAACAGAGCAAAATAAGCTATCTATTTTAAGTTTTTATTTCTAAAGCTCGGTCAAACAGAACAATGTAGGTGATGTTATTTAATATCCATACTATTTCTAGAACCAAATATTACTATTTATATTATGAAGTTTCTATATTTTCTTTACTTACCTCTTTTGCTTTTACTTTACCTCGCTTGGACGCCAAAACGACTGGTCCGATTTTAATTAAATTTCTCACACAGATAAACTAAAACTACTTTTTAACAGAAGGCGCTTTAAAAAAGTTACTTTTAAACGTTAAAAGGCTTCACGCAGACGAGACGGTTAGAAAGAACTTTTATTCATAAGCTATAAGTTTTAGGGTGATTTAGAAATTTCCATCTTACTGTACTTAACAAAAAAAATTATCTACTTAATAAAAACATTAATCTGAATCAGAGTTAACGTGCACAAAGAAAAACCTTACGATCTTCCCTATCTCGTTATTTTATTTTTACAATTGCCCCGTTTTCGGGTGACCCGTGATTACGAACCTCCTAAATCCTTTATGTCCTCGCAACTTTCATAAAACCCAAACAACAATGGACATTTTTGCAATGGCCGGGATAAACCTTTTCCATCACAATATTTTGTATGGATTCAATAGAATGTTTATAGAAAATGCCTGAATTGAATCCGTTTTGCAGTACCTAACGATTTGGTAACAGATTAAAATGGTGTTTGATTTTTAGTTTATGAAAATGTAGCAAAACGCTATCAAAGCGTTACGTATATGAAAATCATCGGGTGTAATTTTTCACCATTTTAAGTTAGCCTCTTCACATAACCAATACTTAAGTATTACTTTTTTTTCTGAATATTGAAACAATGCTTGAAAAACGTCGAGTTGGATTCAAATCAGTTCGAAGACAACGGCAATAAGATAATAGGTAGATTTCTATTTCAATAACGCTTTTAGATAATAACTCGTAACAGCTATGACCTTTTGCTGAGGTCAATACCTAACTAATAAAATTGTTCATGAACAAAGGTCGAACTGATAAAAGTTTACTAAAGGGATATTTCGTAAATGAAAAAGTATTCAATGTCACTGTTTTCCCTCATTATTATTAAATTTAGGGGCCAAGTTCAATTACGTCCGATACTACCGATGTTTAACTTAATCCGAGGTTATGTTCTGTACCTATTAATACAAGTGATTTGTTGAGATATTACAATAAACCATTAACTAGTTCGTTTATTCAAATAGTCATTTGACTAAAAGGGTAATAAAGTGAAGGTGACGTTCTTTAAATACAATTTTACTTATAGTCCGGTCAAATTAGACCAAAAAATAAGACTAAAGTTACATAAATTCCCACCAAGCTGAAAATCGGTAAGATTGCTTAAAATATCATTAAAAACAAAATTTGAAAGTTCCCCATCTTTCCCCTGTAAGGAAAAAATGTTATTCAAGGTCAAAAGTCAAAAAATGAGTTTTTCGCGATTTTCAGCAAAACGGTAAGTTTTATCATAAAAATACTTCAGACAAAAATTGTAGATTATAAAATTATCTACAAAAACTAAATTTATACTTTTTTTTCTACGAGCCACCGTTTTTGAGATATAACGATTCAAAAAGTTGTAAAAGTTGTAATCGTCATAATATGCACGAGTACGCCACGTATATTACACGCAATAAGTGGCTGTGATACGACATCTGCATTTTACAGGAGGGGAAAAATAACAGTTTTCAAACTATTTGAGAAACAAAATTTATTTGAATGTGCTGAAGTTTTTAGAAATAGTAATTCTACTCGACAAGAAATTACTACCAACGGCATTCGCTTTCTTCTTTCTATGTACGGAACTCCTAAAAAAACTACCTGCTTAGATAAGTTTAGATATGCATGTTTCGTAAGAAACACCAAAAGTAAAAAACAAGTACAATTAGCTTGTCTTCCTCCAACCTCAGTTGCTGCTCATGAACATCTTTTTAGAGTATATTAGCTATCATTTCCACACCATCTTATGATGCAAGGCGCCATGGCAACAAGGTTTTTATTTTTTCTGAAAGCGAGCGCAGAGATGTTCACGGGTCTCAGATCTGGTCGTTACTAACGAAGCATCAGTGGGCGTGGTTTAACATAAGATCTATTTATCTGATGTGTTGTCTGAAAACGCTCGTCCTGTATTAGGAGTCTATTGGGTATGAAGTCGTTGTTGGAACCAGTGCATACTTTACTTCCACCTGCGCCAGAAAAACTTTTAAACTCGATTTTTTGCAACTGCAAAAAGGGATGCAGTGCTAAATGTGGTTGCAAAAAAGTCGGATTGTTTTGTTCTCCCGCATGTACGCATTGTCAAGGCCGGTCGTGTTCTAATATTGAATCACCAACAGAAGAGGATCCGTTTGATTCCAACGAAGCAACATGCGATACATCGCTATTGACGCAGTTTACATGCACTCAGGATGAAGATGAAGAAGAACAAGAACAAGACTAACAAGAACAAGTAGATCAAGAAGAAGAACAAGAAAAAGAATTTGACTTTCAACTTGGTGGGAATTTATGTAACTTCGAATGTCTAAATTGACCGGACTATTAGGTTTATTTATTTTTTGTTAGATTGACTAAGTATATAAAACTGGTTTTAATAGTTTAGGGTAGGACCGTGCCCCAGCAGTAAGCTGATGATGGTGTTGAAACGCTTTTTGTAGTCAATGTTTCTTCAGAACAAGCTCCAAAAGTTGCAACTTCTGATGCTATCAGTACAAATTGACTTTAAAACCAGTAAACATTATAAATATTCCACACAATAACAGTATATGTTATACAATTGCTATATTAGTGTAAGTAATTTACACACTATGCGTAAATAATGAAGTGTGAATTGTTTTGTATACAATCTAACCAGTTTACGGCCAAATGTACCGAGCAAGACATAAAATGATCAGACGTGAATGAACATTGCTGTCACAGTGTTTTGTATAAGTAAGTAACTGAACTTTGATTCTAGACCTAGTGATTTATAAAATGAAATTTCTTATTTTTTTTAAGTTACGCGTCTTAAATAAAGTATTCCTAAATGATTTTCTGTTTTTTAAAATTGGTTAATTTTGGATTGGATAAATTGGATTAGAAAGATGCTCTTTTTACCCGACTACGGCAAAGCAAAAGGAGGGTTATGATTTTGACAGGCTATGTATGTATGTATGTATGTATGTATGTATGTATGTTTGTATGTATGTATGTATGTTCATCTGTTTCCACATAACTTCTAAATTGCTTGTCAGAATTCGACAAATGACATATCATTAGAAGCGTCTTAATTGTCCGCTGGTTATAGGCTATATAGGGTTTCACAAAATCTAATGTGGCGCCCACTAGCGGACAAAACATACAGAGTAAAAAAATAAAGTTAAGATAAATACGCCGTGTTTGGTATCATTGGAAAGCGCTTTACTTGTACATTTTAAATATATATATATTTCTAGCATTTGCATGTGACTTTACGTATATTCATGGACTGATTGCATATAGTTCACATCTTTTCGTTCATAGCTTCTTTACTACTTACTAACACCAAAATAGTACAAATAATAAAAAGTTAAAAACTAAAACCCAACTACGACAAAAAACGACGCTGAAAAAGTATAAAACAAGACTTTTAGAACATACAATACTATTTTGAAGTATGCAATATTTACTATGTAGAGATAAGTTTTCATGTTTGGAAAGGCGTAGTCACACGTTCCATACACAAGTACCTACCTACCGTAGCACTTTGACAACGTGTGACTGCGGTTTTCCAAACATGAAAACTTATCTCTACATAGTAAATATTGCATACTTCAAAATAGTATTGTATGTTCTAAAAGTCTTGTTTTATACTTTTTCAGCGTCGTTTTTTGTCGTAGTTGGGTTTTAGTTTTTAACTTTTTATTATTTGACTTAAGTTCGGACTTCAAATATTTATTTTAAAATTAGAAAGAAAATTTTCTTTCTGAATAAGATAGACATAACTTCACGTCATGAAAATTGATATTATTTTTAACGTTTATCACTAAAACTGTATGTATAAAAATAAATTCTCTAAACTATTGTATTGTAAACAAATAATTTGTCTTATTGTTACGATTTGCAAACAGTAGGTTTCTTAGAAAAGCTAAAACTGTCGAAAACTAAAAACATTCCACTAATTCTTTGAATAAAATACGTTTAACTAATGTAAAATATTATTATCTAGTAATAATATATTATTATCTAGTAATAAAATATTATTATTTAAATGTTAACTTACTGTTTAATTGATATAAGATGTGACTTTCATTGTGTTCATTATTAAGCGTTCATGCCTGCCCTTATATAGTACATCAATTGGAATATTGTTATCGCCTAGTTTCATTACGTCGTAAAATACTTATTAGGCTCAAATTTATTACTTCTAACACTTACGAATATTGCACATTAATATTGAATAGCGAATCAATTCATTTATCGTCACAATAAAGACAGTACACAATTAGTTAATTGGGGGCTTAGACTTGATATTTCTGATTTAAAGGGTTTGGTATTGTCTTTCATTGATTTTGGATTACTTTACTATTTATCAATAATAATATATTTCTCATTCCTCCCTTTTAAGTACAATCATTATTTTAATATATTTTTTAAGAACTAGAAAACATTTGAAATCACAATAGTGCTTATAGCAACGACTTTAACTACTCGGCCATTGACGCTTTATATTTCTGATTTACTTATTTGTTATATTTGTGCAAAAGTATTCATTGTAAATCTACTTACAAAATAAATTATAACATTTCTCATATCTCTATTTAAGTCACTTTCGTTTGAACCGTTCGGTTTAGCTTACACAAATTTAACTAAAATGCAATTGAATTAGAGACCGCTTCAGCTATTCCCGCTTCTAGAATACCTGAGCTTGATAACCGATTAAGGTGACTATATTACTGACTATCATGTTATAATCATAGTCTGAAGGCGGAATGGTATGCGGCAAACGTTAGCCAATAGTTTCCCTTTGAGAAGCTATTAATACCTACTAGAACTTTGTGACTTACAGAGTTCAGTGAATGGTGAAGGAACGTAGAGCTCCAAATACCTAGATGCCTAGATATAACTAAATATTTGCAGGATGCCTATCGATGTACTGCAACAAACATCTAAGTACAACAAACAGGTAGCAGGTGGGTAAAAACATGTTAGAGTTTAGCCAGTGCAAAGAATAAATAAAATACAAATAAATAAATATTTCACAACATCACATACATCGATCTGATCCCATAGTAAATAACTTAAGCACAAGACTTGTGTTATGGAAATCAGAAACGACAGTGGATACACAAATATACTTAAATATATTTAATAACACGCCCAGACACGGAACAAACACCGATGTTCGTCACACAAATATTTGTCCCGAGTGGGAATCGAACCCACGACTCTTGGAACCGTAGGTAGTGAACCTGGGTCACTAACCACTGTTCCACCGAGCCAGTCAAATGGTTCTTTATATATGTCATGTGGCCTATACTATAATTTATTTCTCGCTGCAACAACAATGTGACATTTAACGAACGTTAATGAGTTTATTTAATTTTATTTTGCCCTCCATGGCATTGCTTGAAAAGTATGTCATAAGGATGTCTTTTTTCCTTCATATTTTTCTCCCTTTGGGTATTAGCCAGACGAAAGCATTGTTACCAGTAAAAGTGCTCCCAATACCTACCTGCATACTCTATAGAAACTTAATAGTATGGTGCTTAGAGAACTTGAATGGGCTTTGCGCCCAAATAACATTTAAATTAAAAATTTAGTATTGGGGAGAAATCGGTGAAAAAATTATAAAAATATGTGTTTGTTCAAAGAGAACCTCCTTTTATGGGTTCCGTAAAAAACGGGAACTTATTACTGAGACTTTGCTGTCCGTCTGTCACGAGGCTTTATCTTAAGAGTGGTGATAGGTAGACAGTTGAAGATTTCTAAGGGTAACTCGTAACTATACCCGTTGAAGTCCGTGGCAAAATTCTTCGGATGTGGCCCCGTGCACACCACGTTCTTTTTTTTTACCTTAATGTGTATGTGTGTTGGCAGTTGAGATTCTGCTATGACCGGGGGCCCCTTTCGGCTGGGGCCGCCTACCGGGTGGGGGCCCGTGGCATTTTGCCGACTTGCCACCCTGTAGTTACGCCACTGACAATTGCCGCCATACAAAAAAATATGAAAAAATATTTAATATACAAAAACACAGCTAATTCTGCTGTCAAGTGCTTGAAACTTAACACAGAATCAGAACGACGTAAGTGATGTTGTGAGATATGTGTAGTTTTTCGCGTTCCGTGTTTTTCCATCCGGACATTTGTCCAATGTCAACAAACCGTCGCAACGATCGTCCGACTGGTAGTAAGCGTCGCTGGACGATGGACGCGGAAACAGTTATCGTGACATGACGTAGGGCTGCCAGTGACATCCGGTCAGACCAAATTTTGGGATTAATAAATATCTGAGACATTTCCACACACGGTCATCTGCCCCCAAACTAAGCAGAGCTTGTGTTATCATTGCAATAGTACCGAAAATAATGATCTATGGTTTTTTTTTGTGTTTCTATGTGCGTTTTGTGTGCACTTATCTCAGACACGAATATAGTTTTCAGTAATCTTTTGTAGGTACTTAGGTATTGTTGTTTCATGTCAATTGTTCATGAATAAAAATGTTATGTTATGATATAATTAAAAAATCACGTCGAACTTGCTGGGTATGAGCATATTATTACATTTAAAAATGCTGTCTAAGGTTTCTTTTAAACGCGAACGAAGTCGCTAGCATCTCTAGTCATACATAACGGCATACAATTCATGTAAGAGCTGTCATAAAATTGTAGCATTGCACTTACAACCTTACGCCCTTATGAATGGATAATAAAGAAACAAATAAACAAAGTTACAGCTACACAGAACACTTTTTTCTTATTCATATCACAAAATGGATATTATGAAAATCCCACATATTCCTATGAGAGTTTTCATTTATGAATACATATAATGAAGTTTAACTTTTAAGCTTTAAGACAAGAAAAAACCTTTTGTTGTATGTAAATAATTAACAAGTTTGTTTTTAAAGTTTGCCTTACTATTCCACAATTTTGATATATGTAGATTAATGTATATTAGACAAAATTTTTATTCAGTTTTTTTTTAATTAAGCCTGTTCTGTCCCACTGCTGGGCAAAGTTTAAAAATGTTTAAAATTCTACAAGTGGCCGACCCTACGCCTGGCATCGCATTGCATCCGTAATGACTCTCAGTACCAGAACCGAACAAACGACACTTTAATTGACGCGCCACTACGCCATCGCGCCAGAGACAATTTTAGAACATTTGACAGATCTCTGATGCATCTGCCAAAGACGTCACGAAATAACAGCAGTTTGTATGTACCACAAGCAAAATGTAATCAATCAAACAGAACATTACCGTTTTCTCTTTGTATTCTTTACTGGCTGTGCTAGTGACTTCTTTCGCTTAGAAAAGATACTTTAGGCAGCATTATTTTAATATAGCCGCACCTACAAGCGCGCCGACAGTTCAACATGATTCTTCAAATTAGCATTTACAAACCGATTACATGGAGCCAACACTAAATTTAAAAACTGAAAATGTATGGGATATTTACCATGTTGTTTTGTTTTAATGAGCTTCCGATATTTCGGCACTGTTGCAAGCGCCATGGAAAATATCCCGGACATTTTCAGTTTTCTAATGTGTGTTGACAGATTAAAATTATAAACTAAATTTGAAGTAGATCATTATTAGCGGTAGTTGACCAAGAAAATTCCACAAATCATTGTGTTGGTACTATTGCGTTTGTAAAGGTCTCATCATATGATACTATTCATGTACAGACAGGATCAATTGTTTGCTGTACAATATTTATCGCCTATAAATAATAAAAATATGCTCAAGAGAATTTTAGATTAATAATCAAGAATGTTTTTACAACATTTTAGGTCGCGATAATTTAATTTATCAATATTTATTCACGACTACCTGAAAAGATATACCTTACAAGATTTATTTTCATAGCAGCAAAATAATCGAGAGTTTGTGGGGTACTTTATTTTTACCAATAATTCGTTACAAAAATCACTGTGTAAAACTTACGGATACCACAAAAAAAGATTGTCCAACTATGTACTACATAGTTGGACAATCTTTTTTTGTGTTGAGAGTTTTTGTGTGATGAGATTTTTACTACATAGTATGTAGTAAAAATCTCATCCGTTCATTTGTCAACATTAAATTTTATAACACAGTAAAAAGTGCGAAAACAATCGTAATTTGCTATAGAATACAGGAAAAAGATCGGCACAAAACGTCAAATAAACATTTCTAATGGCAATAAAAGTACAATAATGTTCTTATTACAACATTATTCTTGTCCTGGACTGTATTGAAATAGACTAATTCATTGCATTCCTAGAAAATTATAGCACCAATCTCTAGTCTTGTGTGTTATAAATCACTCTTATATAAATCTTTGTGGAACAGGGCGATGTTTAAACTGTCTCATAAATTCGAATATGTTGACAATTTAACGGCATGTGGACCACCCATTTGTCGATAAATCATGGGGTTGGTATTTAATATAGTATTTTCTTGTATCACGTTATTTGTGATGAATTTTCCAGTTGATGTCTTACTTGGATCGTATTTGTCTTATACGTTGTTTATTATTTTGAGGAAGTATTCAAATATAATCACAACATTTTTTTTTATTTAGTAAATAAAAGTAATTTATATGCACTTATAAATCGTCACATTAGTAATAATAAGATTCGACCACCGTTCGAAACGATTCTACCGAGAAAACTGCGGCAAAAAACTCGATAGTTACTCTTTTTAAGCGACTATTTTTTTCATCTTAGATTAGATTTAACTTCTATGATCGTATCTAACCTCTGTGATCAAGAATTTGATATATGCGGGTACTTTACCCCATTAGTAGGTACAAGTAGACATATTTGCACCAAAATTTAAACCATAACAACTTAAACATATTATAGTGTTCAAAACCAAGTAAAAATTCCAACATGTTGTTACAGTAAATTTATCTAACCGGAAAAAGAGCCTGAAACTTTTCACATTAAGACGAATAACACTAATACACCAGGAGCGGTACCATGAGTTGGCTATCGAAAACTTACGTACGTTAAAAACCTATCGAGTTGTTTTTTTCATACGACCGATTTTAGTTCTTAGTATGGCCACCAGTGGCGCTGTACAAGTTTTTCATAAACATATTTACGTAGGCGATATCGAGTCCGTAACTTTTAAACTCATGGTAGAGCTACAGTGCGGTCATGATTATCAAAAACTAATAAATTCTACTAAATATTAGTCTTTATAGGTCTACACGCGATATTAGGAGTAGAAATTGCATAGCTACTTACTGCCCGACTTCCATAAAAACTAATATTTAGTGTAATGGAACGCGAAAGTCTAAAATCTTACATAAAATAAATTCTACTTGTGAATAAACCATTAACCCGAATTTCCACAATAACCTTAGAAATTTCCAATTTCCAATTAATAATTCACTTTCATCATTAACGATTGTTAACGATTGTATTATATTAACTTTTTAAAAGATTATTAATAACAGCGTTTGTTGGTGCCTTGTCATGGTGGCTTTGGGTGAGCTTATTTTTGGCTTACAAAACCATGCTATCTAATAATCTTTCATTTTAATCCATTAGGTATGACAGTTACAAATGCTATTCGGTAATTTCTATTACGATCTTTATCTTTCTTGACACATTTATTTCCTACTCGTATGTCTTATTATTTTGTAGTTTTAATTGTACTTACTCAGTTTTTGCATTTAGTTATAATAATAATAATAGCAAAAAATAAATGGCAAAGTGCCCGTAATGTTACTATATACCAGCTTAATGCTGAGAAAGTATTACCACAGTTAAATAATAATAATAAAACGCATTTATTGACCACATAACAGAAGAGTAACAACAAAAAAGAGAAAAAACACCATAGAACACAACAAGATTAGTGGTCAACTAGGTCCCAGGTAACTAGGTAGGTAGGTTATCTTTGTATACGATTAAGGATGATAACAATAGTGACGGTATACGGGTAGCGACCCCGGCTCCTCCAGCTACTATCGACTCAGTCCAAATGATCCGAGGCGATAGTATCCTTTCTCCCCTTTTCCTTCCCCCATCATATAGCTGGACCAATTCTGACGGGATTTTCTATTATAAATAGTTTATTTTATACGGTACAAAAGGGTATTTTAAATAAATCATTGCTGCTAAAACTAAAACTTAACGAAGCCGTGGGCTGCCGCTAGTTAATATATTATGAATAAAAAATTAGAAATATCACCTGTCTAGTCCGTAGTTTTGCATGTACCTGCAATCTTAATCAATTTATACGTAGTTGAACAAGTAGATTCATTATATTTCCGTTGAACTCCCAAGAATCGGGCAAGAACTTCATCACAAATTTGGGGCGTCGGTTCAAATGGGTCAAAAGGCTGGAGTGTACTCCAATTGCTAAGTAATTAAGGAATAACGGTCTCCTTCATAAATTAGAGGACGTGGAAGGAAAGTGAGACGAATAATGAAATGCGGTAGGTGTTTTTTTTTTTAAACGCTTAGAATAGCAAAGAAAGTGGTGCAGTAAATAATTAAAAACATTTAGCTTTGAGAGGAAGCTAGGAATTGTTTTACAAATCGTTTTTAGTTTTCTTTTTTCGTTAGATTTTTAATAACTTTGTATGTCTAATTTAACGTAGAATATGCTGTTGGCATCGAACCGCGTATAGTGATTATTTCGTTTTATTAGATCTATACTAATATTATAAAGCTGGGGAGTTTGTTTGTTTGTTTGAACGCGCTAATGTCATAAACTAATGATTTTAATTGAAAATATTTTTTTTGTTGGATAGATTACTTATAGAGGAAGGTTTTAGGCTATAAAACATCACCCTGCTACCAATAGCAAAGAAACAATGGAAAATGTCTAATGAGCGGGATTAAACGCGGCCGCATTCGGCTGGCATATCTAGTAGATGATAATTGCTTACGACTTTAGTCTCATAGGCAAAAATGGTTTTATTTAATGTCATAGATAATTTTATTTTAATACTCAATAATCAAATGTTCATTGCATTTGCATAATGCAAATAGATGGTAACAAGCATTAATATAGTTTCAATTAAGGACGCTGTCCGGTACAGAAATCTTAGTAATCACAGGAATTTGAAATAACACTAATTTTACGGATTAAACTATTTAGAGATCCGACGTTTCGAGCTCTTTACAGCGCTCGTGGTCACGGGCAAGACAAAAGTTGACAGGTGTCTTCATTTGGTGTGATATTTTGTGTGTTCCGATTCAAATAAAAATAGACAATTCTATATTTCATTTAACCATTTTTTTAATTATTATTTATTTATTTTAAAGAGAAATATATGTTCACCAATCATTACGTATTTAAAAATTTAAGTTACCCGCTTACCTTCTTGCTAGGATATAATAATAATGAATCAGACATTTTTTGGTCGGTAGTTTAATAAAAAATTGTAAACAAAAAAAAAACCGCCTTCAAAAACACGACTCACTAAAAATTACAAAATAATATAATACGAACATTAATCTGGGTATGAATTTGATATGTTGTTGAAGGCGGTGCCAATTAAATTTTTGAGGAAAACTGCGTGAAATATAAACGGCACCGCCTTCAACAACATATCAAATTCATACCCAGATTAATGTTCGTATTATATTATTTTGTAATTTTTAGTGAGTCGTGTTTTTGAAGGCGGTTTTTTTTTTGTTTACAATTTTTTTTCATCCTTTTCAGTGTTAATTTTTTTTACACCCTATTAGTTAAGCTCACCTATAATTCTACTGATATTATAACCAGTAGTATCAATATGTACACAGATTTGAAAGAATAATCCCTTTACTCCCAACTATTAAGGAGTTGACCTTCCATCATCAGCTCAGCATCATAACATTATGATTGCCTGAAGCAAATGCCAATATAACTTCAGAAAATATGTAAAACGCGGTACATGTGCCTATAAAATTTGAGGGTTGCCCTCGATTTCTCCTGGATCCCATCATCAGATCCTAGACTGGTCAACCTAATAGTTTAGCTCACCTGTAATGCTACTGATATTATAACTAGTAGTCTTAATATGTATACAGTATTGAAATAATTATTCTTTTACTCATAACTATTATGGAGTTGACCTTCCATCATCAGCTCAGCATCATAAGATTATGATAGCCAGAAGCAAATGCCAATATGACTTCAGATAATATGCAAAACGCGGTACATGTCCCCATAAAATTTGAGGGTTGCCCTCGATTTCTCCTGGATCCCATCATCAGATCCGAGACTGGTGAAAATGGGACCACCTCGGAAGTGAACTCTATCCAACCAAAAAAAAATTTTTCTCTAAATTTTTGTCTATAATTGACGAAAATATCGGTGAACATACATAAAAAAAAAAAAATTATACATACAGACGAATTGAGAACCTCCTCCTTTTTTTGAAGTCGGTTGAAAATGGGTTTTATCATACTTGCCAATATCCACGTCAAATGACTGTATCCTTTGAACAGTGAGCTTATAAAATACTAGCTTTCCGGCTGCGACTCCGTCCGCGTAAAGAAAGACGTTTGAAGTCCGCGGTGAGGGTAAAACATTACCTCTTTAAAGCGCAGTCGGTTTCAGTACCTTATGCGTGAAAGCGTTCAGCTAGTCCCTCCATCCCCTTTCTACTCCCGAATGACACATGTCGGACAGCGCTGCCATTCACATACAATGCAGGCGCTGGTGGCCCCGACTAAGAGGTGTAGTTCCTCTTTTCTGTCACGTGTCATTAAGGCATGGGATGCCCTTCCAGCTCATGTTTTTCCTCCCTCTTATGATCCCGAGGTCTGGGATCCGGGGTCTTCAGGGTGAGTGCGCAGGCTCAATATGTGTATTGTGCCTTTCGACCTCATATTTGGGTCTCACTACCGCTTACCATCAGGTGCAGTGAGGTCATCTTGTTAGCCTATTATAAATATAATATAAAAAGCGTAACAGACAGAGTTTCTTTCGCATTTATAATATTAGAATGGAATTGCTGTCAAAATTGTAGCCTCTCTCTGTGATATTTCGTGCATATGAGTACAGACGACATTCAGTAAGCTTCGAAGTTTCATTGTCTCTCCACATCATTCTCATAAAATCATCGAGATAGCTACTTTCTCTGTGTGTATTCCAAATTGAATCAGATTCCCTTTGATGTACATCAAATAGGGGTATTCAAATAAGCGCTATATTTGGTCTCGTAAAATCGCAAATCATACTGCGTTCTTGCAAAATAATAGTTGAGTGTAGCAATGGAACTTGGATTTACGACGTTTTTGGTATTGGAGTGAAGTTGGGGTGTAGGTGTAGCGGTGAAATTTATTCAAGGAGTCGTTTAAATTTGTTCAGGGGTGAGAGCCATCCGCTCCCCCGCAAGTCCGGTGATGATGACAAAGCTACTCCAAGCCATCATCGCTTGTCAGTTAGGAAAAAAAAAAACATTTCAACACGCTTCTAGGCGAGCAAGAACTTTCGTCAAAGACACATGAAAGTCTTTTTGTACCACAAAGCTTTTGTTGGATTTGGACTAAGAGAAACTATTTACAAGAACACTGCTCTACACAAGAAGAGTAAAAGGTGATGATCAATAAACTACGATAACAATAATATTATGTCTTAAAGATTGGTTGTTATATAACATTCTATATAGAATTCTTACGTGGATGTGGTTATGCAATAAACAACGTAAAATGTAACATTTACATTTGTCAAATAAAATATTTAAATCAATTTGAATTTCAGTACAATTTTAGTGACAATTACTAATATGTAATTTAAACCTGAATTTATTAAACAAGTATTTTGATATTATAACCAATTGCATATAGTTCCATAGTCGTCCATTTTAACATTTTCAACGTGAAATCGCCGATATACGCACCACAGCTCAAGCATATCAAGCTTTTGATAGACTTAGAGCTCTATTTCGTAAAGCATAAGACATTTATTCGCAAAATTGGTGTTGCTCAGTTTATTGGATGGCCACTGATATCAAACCAAGTATGTATTTTACTAGGCGACAGTGAATCATATTTTATCGTATTAATATTATTATGCGTACACATTACACTTTCTATTATTTTTTACTGTTTTTGTTTATGTGCCAGTAATTTTGATGGCCTACTTGTTACCAATTCGTTTTATAAAAATCTAAGCTCATTGTTCTATTGGATAGAGCTTCTTGTTTTTTTCCTGAACTGCTTTTTAAACTATTTGTCTGTAGGTAATAGGTTGATGACCACTGTATGTGTTTATTGTATAGGTTTGTAAAATCTAATCCTAAATAAGGCAAGTTATATAACAGCGTGAATATAATAAATGTACAATCTTTAATTGCTAACTAATAGCATACAATATAATAATAGTATACTGTGTTGCTGATTGAATAATTAAGAAGCTCAGAACAGATTAAAGGCAATCCTGACTTATAGCAAAAGTGAGTCTTAGTTAATATTAAACCACTCCTACGTCTTTCGCCACTGCAGAGAGGTACTTGTATGGAACAACACTAATTCTATTACTATTTAATAATAATGCAGTGGTGTATTTAATACTTAATTTACTGGGTGACACAGTGACTTAAAAAATAACTTCTATGTGAGCCTCATTTTGCGGAAAAGCTTGACTACGAAATTATTGGTTGTGATATTAGTGTTATTAAATATATTGACATCATAACGTATTACATAATATGTAAACGTTATATAAAATCGTTATAAAAGAGAAAACAACATTTTAATAAATTTTCAAACTCACGACATCAGCGCATGTCAACATGACATAGAACCGGAACTTTTAAAATATCTCGCGAAAAGAAATGCTGATTTACATGTTGTATGTTTGCAGATTTTTCACCGACATTTTACGCTCATGAGCCCAGATGAAGCATAGCGAATGATCTAAATCGGTTGCTGCCTCTAATGTTATGATGAATGCAACGAAAAACAAATATTACACTAACAACATTGTGTTATTTTAAGGTTAGACACGAAAGAAATGACGTAGATGTCATAAAAGTCTCAATGATGGTTGTTGCGCATCTTTACTTACTAATATTATAAATGCAAAAGTAACTCTGTCTGTCTGTCTGATACGCAATCACGAATAGAGTACTGAACCGATTTAAATTAAATTTACTTTAGATATAGTCCGGAGCCTGGGAAAAGGATATAGACATACTCGTATAATAAAAACAGATGGCAAGACTGAGATATGAGGTCTAATTGTTACGTAATTGGTATTGGGAATTTTGACAAGTATGTCAATGTCACGTCAAAAATAACGAATCCTGCTGCAGTTGGACCTCACGCCTACGTTTTGCTATCTAGTGTTTTTCTTACACGCAAACACTCTCATTGGTCAGAACTCTGTGGCTGTGATAGAACAGAGATCGTGATATCGTTAACATAATTTTGCTTACAAAAATAACTTCAACACAGTCACATAAAAATAAACACGAAGTACACCAACGAAGAAATTCTTAGGTTGCGTAGTCAACAAAACCGCACGTGACTAAGGCCTTATCACCCTAGTTCTGGGTAAGCTCGTGCCCCAGCTTTGGGGAAGTCTATGGGCTGATAATGAAGATAATAATAAACAACAATTCAAAAAGTAAGCAATTGGAATAAGCTTAAATATTGTTAACATTATACCGAAATAGAGACAACGCTGATTTTCAGCCATTCCAAGTATCATAGTAATGTGTCTTTTTCCAATCTTAAATTTAGAAGCGCTAAAACACAATGTTGCTGTAACGTTTCGCTTCCTCGATTATATTTAGACCAATTAGTGTATTTACATATGCGATGTCTCATCCGAGATCCATTTACAACTTCCTATTGGACGCACATTTCACGCGTTTATCGACCTTGTCATCTGAATGAGAAAGTCCGCATTGAGTTTCCGGTCAATTTAGAATACGCTTTTGCAAGTTTTTTTTTAGAGAAGTGAACAAATTAATTGAATTTAGAAACGAGCTGCTCTTTCTGCAATTAGGTCAGATAGAGCTCGGAGGAAGTTACAAAAACCTGCAAATATACATAAATATTTGCAGGTTGTAAAATATATTATGTACATACATAATATATTTTTATTCGCGAGTTTAATCCGTGAAAATATTTGAAAAAAAGCGACCCTTCCTTCGGGAATATAATACACAATAACCTATTTCTCTGGAGCACTCTACTTATTTAAAGATGCAAAAAAATACGTCACGTAGTTTTAAAGTTTTTAGAATACATTGTGTACCAACCCGCACTTGGCCAGCTTGGTTGACTAAGGCCATATCGCCCTGCTGGCGGCGTTGTGGTAGATGGGCTATGCTAGGAACCATGACGCTGCTATGACGATGAGATACATCGCGGAGTTTAGTGGGTACACCTGGGCATTGCATCCATCAGCACCGGCAGTCCCATACACCACCTTGGGTAAATCCCTGCCCAAGGTGACGCTGCATCAAGCATTCTCGGCGTTAAAAAAAAGACGTGTGGCACTCGCGGACTGCCGTGGTATAGCTATTGCATAGCATCGTCCGATTTTGGAGCAGCTCGTCTCGATTCGTGCGAGTTTCGTAGAGTCGTACAATACGTCTAACCGCACGCACACAAACACCGTGCCGAAGTCTACCGAACTGAAATGACGTTAGACGATTGTGAGGTTTGGACGGTTTGGAGGATGTATATGGGCTGATGATGCTGATGATGATAATGATTGTGTAAATTTTTTTTAAATTTTTAAGATAACATCAAAATATAAGTAAGTAAGACTTTACACAGTACATCGCTGTATTCAAATCTACCACATCAATAAGCTATATTATACTCTGCTTACATAGCCTTGATACTGTAACAACGAATAAACTAAAACATAGCAATAAGCTTTGGTATTTTCCTTGGAATTATGGGGGCTTTTACGAAAGCATACACGCCATATACTTTAGCTTCGTGATTCCAATAATATGGCAATTAATGGGGCCATAAAGGGAACTGTCGATCAATCAAAACTTCCTATGGTCGAAAATCCTATAGGGATTTTTTATTTATTATTAAAAAAGTTCTTTGGAGGGTTTTCCTTACCTTATTTATATGGCTATATGTATTTTTGATGCCATCATCCGTGAAGCCATGTTAAGCTTCTTATCGCGAAATCAGGTCAATTTATGTGATGATGTTGTTATATTTATGTACCTTGTAAATTAATTTGTTTTCTTGGGTTCATTACAGGCATAGATCGATATTAAGATTTTTGTTGATTCTGTGTTAATTACGATAAAAGCTGAAAATCTGAAAGAGGTCTTTGCCACTTGACATTTGCTGAGTGGTGACCATTTTAGTAGTTTAATAATTTTCTTTCCTTTTAATTTAAGATATAATGTTAGTTTTGAGTTTTAGTAACTTTTATGTTTGCAGCAGTTTTGTAATTATTTTTTGCACTAAATAATAACAAAGGTACAAAATCAAATAGGTTAGTTATTTCAATTAAGCTGCACTTTATTCACTTCTTGCAATTCAGAATTATGAGTGGACGCTAATCAATTAGAATGGAACGCGAAAGACTTACCAGGAATTATTAAATAGCTTTGATGTTGGTAATTGTAAATACCCAAATTGAATATTATTGCTTGTTTTGATCCTTCCCAGAACCTGTTGCTTTTCCGGGAAAGCATTTTCCAATAATAACAGCCTTCTCGGAATCCCATCAAAACATCAGGCCTGAGCTAGCCCCATATCAACGTCTGTCGGCCACCAGGTAATACCGTAAGTCGGTAATGGGCCATCTATCCGCAACACTGTCTAATAACACTGACAGCCCGATAGAGCGGTGTGCCAACTGACAGTTGGGCAGGGCCCTAAAGCTTCGTTCACACCGTCTAACTAGAATAGAATAGAATAGAATAGAAATCGTGCGACCATCTGTCAGCGACAGACCTGTTTCACTTTGCTCCGGCTATTTATTTCCAAATCTTAAGTAAAAAGTATTAAATTTTTGTTTCAAATGTAATCTGTCGCTCTCCTGGTTTTGTTACTTATACCAGGTGTCCACAATACAGGACCTTTCCTAGTGTGGGACCTACTGTAATGCTCAATATTCACATGTTTTCTGGAAATAAACTATTTGTATTTGTATTTAGAATAGAAATTATTTATTGACCACATAACATAAACAAGTACACAACGATTTACAACATTACTTCAAAACACAAAATTCAAACAAAAACACACATATGACAGCAAAAGAAGAACAAAAATTAGCACTAACAGATAAGGACTAAATGTGGTCAACGAGCTACAGGCCCCGTAGACAAAGTATCGAATATCGAATATCGAATAATCGAAACGATAACGAAGTTCGAAAAGAATAAAATGTATGGGATTGACATTAGACGCGATAAATCACGTGGTCAATCCTACACATTTTGTTCTTTTCGAACTTCGTTATCGTTTCGGTATTGTTACTTTGTCTAAGCCCCCAGGCCTCAGTTTGTGCTACATCAGCCTGAGGGCAGCTGCAGCGCTGGTATTCTGGCCGTACCCCGAGTGACATGGAGCAGCAATCACATTATGATACGAGTATCTCTTTCGTCCGGGCTTTTAAGGCGGTGCGTGAAGCTGCATCTAAGCAGGCCTACAGGGTGAGTGTGACTGATTCAATTAGGTCTATTGTGTCAAGGTCATAATATGAGAGAGAGTATGAGAGTTCATAATTATTATGGACCTTACGATTGCTTACCATCAGGTGGAGTGAGTTCTACCTAAAACTTTATAAAAAAAAAAAGAAAAACGGATCTTAGCCTCCAATAAGCTTCTTTACCTAGGTAGTCCCGCGTCACTTCCCCCCAGTCATCCACTGAAGATATTAAGTAAGTGCTCTCTGAATCTAAGTACTTAAGCAGCGGAATAATCGCGCAGTAGAGGTAGATTTTATATAAAATGAAGTCGGCTTATGAATTACTTCACATTGGCACCAATAAACGTGGCATAGAAATACAAATTGCTTCTATTAAAAAACGGTTTTCCTGATCGTTGTCTTCCTAAGACACTATTTTAGTCTCTTCACAGAGAGTTCTTGACTGCTAACTGCAATGAAGATAGGCCTCTCTAGGTACCTGGTTGATATGTCTCTCCTCTTGGTAAGTTTTGGACACTTGGACAATCTACGTACTTTTTATTCATAAAGTACACCTATAATAGGACTTGTTTTCCTAGCCGGCTACGATGATGGCTTGGATTAGCCTTGTTTTCATCACCGGACTATCACCCTATGGATTGGAGTCTCTTATTCTTTAATAAGAATTCTCTTATTCTCTTATTAAAGAATAAGAGACTCCAATCCAAAGAACATAATTATAAAATCATGTCCATTTTAATGCACAGATTTTTGTATTTATTTTAATTTTTATTGCTTGCGAAATTAATCTAATCAATCAATACAAATTTCTCAACACTTTACCTTTTTTAATATCTTCTGCCCATTTTTATTTGAATAAACAAGGCATGGAAACTAATCAACACTCCTCATTAACCAACCTCCATAACAATCTACATAAGTCTTAAGAGGGAAAATAATTCGTTAATAGTTGGCAATGGTAAGTTTTCGGTGTGACTGCAGCCACTTAGCGCCGTAAGTTGCACAAGTAGGTCGTCATTAACTTAGAGTGGTCTCGCAATGGCCGAATATTTACCGAAACGCTATATGTTATTGTCAGCTCACACTTAGAGGGACTTACTTAGCAGGTTATCAGGGAAATTACTTGTGTTCAAGTTTGTGAACAAACAATGGTAGCTTTTTTTTTTTTTTTTTTTTTTATTTTTTTTTTTTTTTTTTTTTTTTATAAAAGGCTAACAAGATGACCTCACTCCACCTGATGGTAAGCGGAAGTGAGATCCAAATATGAGGTCTAGCTAAGTAAAAGTTAATCAGTCGGTAAAAGATGTGTCACGTGGCTCTAAACCTGAAGTCCAAGAATAAGAGTACCATTCTACATAATTTTGACAAAAGACAAAGTTTGATGATTTCTAGTCTTTTTTGTAGTTAAGACAGTATGCTTTACTTAACAGCACGAAAACTAGGTGCTTTCACAAGTAGAGTTAAGTAGCGGTGAGACAGTAATTATTTTCCTTTTTTATTTGTCTATTGCACCACTAGCGAACCGCCTTCGCTACAGGTACATTATGAATAAAAACCTTTCTCTTGAATCAAACCAATGTTAGAGTCTTAACTAAGGGACTTAACTGAAAGGTGGACTGTAATTCTAAGGTATGTTGATGCTGGTGGAAGGTCACTAATAGAATAAAAGATTGAAGGCAGACTATTAAAAACCGCATTTAAATCCGTTGTTTGGTTTTAAAGGTCTAAGCATACATAGGAACAGACAGCGAAACCGTCTTTTTTATAATATGTTGTGATAAATAGTAGAATTAAATTAATAGGACTACGTAGTACATAGTACTATGAATGTATGATACGATAGTTGGTAGGTAGCAAATCCATCGAGCTATACACCGTGAAATTTTAGTGGTTGTTTTCCCGCAGTAAAATGATTCTATTTTAGAAGTACGATAGATTTGTGCAGTTATTTTTAATTAAAATAAAAAAATGGCGGTTTTACGAAAGGTTTAACCGAAACTCGAAAGCACGTTCGAACCGCTTTATGACATAGGGCGTAGAGCTTCTTTAGCTTTAAGCATCGATTTCATGCGGCAAGCAGTACCTGATTACGTCACATCTTATAAAAGAACGATAGCTTCTCTCGTTTTCGAGTTGGAAAATTATTAATTAATTTGAAAATTTGTAAATAAAATTTTTTTTTTTCGAGGTATAATTTGCATGATTCGATAGTATTACTAAAGGCAAATCGTTCTGCCACGGGAAAATAACCACTTAAATTTCACGGTGTATAGTATTGTCTATTATTTGCGCGAGCACTACACATTTGAAATAAAGACTTCCCTGCCCGTGACCACGAGCGCTGTAAAGAGCTCGAAACGTCGGATCTCTAAATAATGTTTAGAATAACAATACACGCAAGATTAATCCGTAAAATTAGTTTTATTTCAAATCGACGTATATGTATGTCCCAAGTATGCAAAGTCCGTTCACAGACTTAGGTACTATAACGTCATCCCTACAACGTCTTTGCAGACTGTTGAAGCTAAAATTTACATAATGCATTTCAGCTACAGAACTAGACCCCTGATATTAGTTCAATGCATTTGCATTTGCATGGATATTTCATACGAAAATACAGTTTAGAATGTGTTAAGCATACATTTAAAATATAATCTATCACTCATTTTGAGTTACGAGTTTATAATCACATTAGTTATGCATTTCTTGGAAGTTTAACAGATGGTTTCCGCTGACTTTCGCTATTTATATGCCTACATTCTGATATTTTCGGGAACATCAAAGAACATTTATTTTTATTTTATATTTTGCTAAATCATGGAGATTATGACATTGTATTTCAGTTTTAACAAGAATTTAAGTAAAAATAATAATTTAAATTGTGAAAATGCCGATGATTTCCAAGAATAATACATTTTGTAGAGATATCCGCATGAATACGTCAGAATTAATTACGACTAAATGACTGATTGATTTTGAGTTAACAATAACAAGTGATCATATCAGTGTTTTTTACAGATTGATTTACATAATATTATGAAGACAGTCTGACGTTTTGACGGACAAAAGATGATTCCACGAAGGCCCTGGCGGGAGCTTCATGGAGGCGCCAAATCGTAGCGTCAAGAATTAGAAATATGGATATGGAATTTCCTATCATAGAAAGTACCCTTCCCCCCCCCTGTAAAAGGGGGGCCCTTCTACATTTTTGCCCTAGTTCGAAAAAAACGTAGATTTGGGGCAGCAGATACCCTTAAAAATGACAATTTTAAACAACTAGGACTTATCGATGTAGTTAAGCAAACTATTAATGATGCAACCATGTGTTTGTATGTTCTACTTGCATAGTTATACTATGTTATACTACTTCTACGATAAAGGAAAACATCACGAGGAAAGCTGAATATGCAATACCTATGCATAGTTATGTGATATTGCAGTGACTATTACAAACATTGTTACAGTTCCTCTAATGGTAACGACGGCCAAATAGAAATCGCTCACATTGTAATTAACAAACTAACGGCCGAAAACTGATAATATGGTAATTAAATACTTTCACGATCAAGTTGCTTCTTTATTTTAATACTTACTAGTCCTTACTTCCTTACTTAATAATGTTATAAATCCGAAAGTAACTTTGTCTGTCTGTCTGTCTATCTGTTACGCTTTCACGCATAGAGTACTGGACCGATTTAAATGAAATTCGGTGCAGATAAAGTCTAGAGCCTAGAAAAGGTTATAGGCTATTTTTTAACCAACTGCGCTATAAGTAAGTAATGTTTTACCCGTTAAACGTCTCTACACGGACGAAGTTGCGGGCGGAAAGCTAGTCTAATATAACTTACTTAAAGGTGACTGGCGGACATAGTGATCTATCAACGCACAGCTCAAACCACTGCACTTGGTATGCAGTTAGATGTTGTGACGCAGTGATCCGCTTGGAAAGGAAGAAGAAGAAGTTACCCGAAGCGAAGCGAGTACCGGTCACCAGTCATAAATAAATCACTTTACTTTAATTATTTTTACAACAAATTATTTTTTAAAGAACAATTTAAAAACCTTTTCATCGACTGTTGAAGTATAACAGTTAATTATCGTTGTAGTAGTTTTTCGTAGCGAAACTGTGGTACACAAACCCTGAATGTGGATTAAAATATTTGGTGAAATGTTCACTTTGTTACTTTCGCTTGAAATTGGTTCAGAATTTTTTAAATACTTGCGCTTACGTGGGAGCATTTGGATTACGCCCCCAATCTAGCTAGCTATATTAATATGTATATTTACAGGCCTTTACATCTTTAATAGATGATTTATGTAATATGTAAGAACAGTGAAAATACTAACTTCACAATAAAAAGTAAAAAATATTTTTTTTAAATCAAAAAACTATATTTTTATAAAGACACACACGGTGTTACATGTTATACGATCAGCAAATTTTATATCATCATCATCATCATCATCAGCCATTTACGTGCACACTGCTGAGACACGGGCCTACTCTCTACCCAAGGCAATAAGGCCTTAGCCAACCACGCTGGCCAAGTGCGGGTTGACCATTCGATCAACTCGCGCGTCATTGCAAATCGCTTAGTAAAAGTTGTGTAGTCACACAACCTTAGAATTTCTTCGTAGGAGCGCAGGTTTTCTCAAGATTTTTTCCGTCACCGGCAAAGCAACGAATAATCGTTTATCAATTTCAAATTTAAAAGACACAGCAAGCAACGATCTTACGGTTACCACTCGGCCAACGACACTTGATAAAATAATATTAAAATATAATATTGTAAAAATATGATTGTTTCTTACAAAATCCACGCACAATTGGACATCCAATAGCTTTTTATATAATTATATCTTAGAAATGCACCTTGATGCCTGCAGGCGATTCCATTGTTGGCTAGACTGTACCTAGGAGCTTTCAAAAGACCTAAGCTTTAGTACAAAGCTTGCTCTCGGCATCTTGCTATAGATAGCACTACATATTGTGTTCTATGAATAAAATGGTGTGGAAATTCCATAGTAATTATCTCGGAAATATTTAGATACGTTTTAGTCTGCTTGTTAATGCGGAGCTTGGAATAGTGCGTTTTAGTAGCGGATTATAGATTAAAACAGAATACATGCATTAAGGTCTGATCGCCCTAGAATAGGTGTATGGTGTTGAAAATGAAACCAATTAAAGGTTGCAATTATTACTTGTATCACACCTATAGATATACATTATACATACTTTCGTAGATTTGAGACCAAAATACGTTTAGGGTCACAGCGAAAAACTAGCTAGTTATAACTTTGTTAGTTTATGAAATTATGTATTAGATGTACAAATATCTGTGTCATTGGCATTTTATTTTGTACACTCGCTAGAGTGGTATTTTAATTAAACTGTGATAGAAGCCCTTATAAACTTTCTGAAAACTAGATTTTCCCTCAATTGTTAATAATTCTACTGATTCAACAAAATTCACTCTAATAATGTAAAATTTACTTCAGAATAATAATAAAGGGTTGATTAATTAAACGCGTAGTTTTAGAAAATATTTCTTTCATAACAACTACGGTAACAGCTTTATAGTGAACCTTGTTCTATAGCAAGAGTTTGTAAAAATAGCAGTGTTTTTGTTAACCTAAGCTTGACAGTTTTATTTAATTCGGATGAAAATTGAATTTCGCAGTATCGAGAAGCCGTCCGCGTGAAATCGGTATTTCAAAACATTATCTCCATATAGCGAAGTTGGCTAAAAGTAGCCTTTAGTAAGATTTCCTTCCTCAAACGATCTGTGTACCTACGTACTTTTTTATCAGTAGTTTTTGCGTGAAAACGATACAAACAGACAGAGCTATTTTCGCATCTATCTATGAGAAAAGGTTTAAGTACAATTTTCACGAGAGTAATGTAGCTCGTACAAACAAAGTCCACTGCAGTGGTTGATGTTGTACAAAATTGTCAGAAAGTTAATTAAAACATGACACATAAGTAATAGGTTAGATGGTTTAATTTAATTTTGTAAAAAAAATATGCAGAACCCTTCTTAATAATACAAAATTATTCATAACTGGCATTTATTAAATTGAAAAGTAAAACGTAGTATTAAAACTTAAAATTAAAGCAAACCCGAATAATTAAAAAAGCTGAATTTAAAATTTTGATGAACCTATTTTTAAAAAATCACATAAGCAATTCAGGATTGAAAAAACCCTGAAATTAACGAGATGATTATTTCGGTACATTTTACGGGATCGTAAACCTTTTTTTAGATAGACGGCCACTGACCGATTCGCATTGCTGGTAATTGTGATGTAATACTAGAGACCTGACCTCGCTTTGCTTCGGGTGAATTTCGCATAAATAAAAAACTTCTTAAATCCCTCAATCTATTTAAAAACAGCTACAAAGTCTGTTGCATAGGTTTAAAGATTTGAGCATACATAAGGTTATAAGGACAGAGAAAGCAACTTTTTTTAACCTATTGCATAGCTTTTATCGCGGGCTTTGAGCGCGGCGACCGAACCAAGAAATTCCGTAACGAAAAAAACCTCACAATCGTCTAACGTCGTTTCAGTTCGGTAGACTTCGGCACGGTGTTTGTGTGCGTGCGGTTAGACGTATTGTACGACTCTACGAAACTCGCACGAATCGAGACGAGCTGCTCCGAAATCGGACGATGCTATGCAATAGCTATACCGCGGCAGTCCCCGAGTGCCACACGTCTTTTTTACTATGTAGCGATAGTATCATCAAGTAGGTAGTCAAATCAATATTGTTATTCCTCAAACCGGTCAAACCAATATTAAGACGACAAAGTTATATAACGTTAAAATTACATTTATATTGGAAAGGTTTTATTTAATGCCGTTAACACTGATTGCTCTTTGATGTTAATGACAGTATAAAAGGACAAGAAATATACTTACTTACGCCACACACACAAACACACACACACACAATCATAAAGTGATAAATATACTGTGAAGGGCATTAAGTATACTGATATTAGGTATACTGATATAATGGAAAGGAAATTTTATCAGAACTTGAGTTATTTTCAAATTTTATTTTGACCTGAATCTAAAAGCCGTTATTTTTCATTATCAAAATTTTCAAAGACGGGCTCTGATAGCCAATATTTCATTTCCTATTCACTTCTTATCTGAATTGCTATAAACATAAAGAGAATGTGAACATTTGTCAAGGAAAATTGTCGACCTAATTCAAAGAGGGCCTATTCATCTATCTACCTATCGAAAAGATAATTGAAAAAGAAAATTCGCTTCTAAATTAAAAATAAATTGCTCCTGTCATTTACCGTTTGTTACCTAGTAAATTATGAAAATTATCTTTCAACGTAATTTTTTAATTATGTTTTTATCTCCATTATATCAGAAATAATTAGGGGATGAAATTGAAATATTTTTTTGTTGGAATGAACGCCCTGTGGCAATTGAAATTATATCAGGTATCATACAAAAAAGGTTTAGGTTTATCAAATGAGCATTGAAATTAAATGAACTGTTCAAAAAATTACACGGTAAATCATGCATTGTTTTTTTAAATGTTCCGCCCAGAAATAATAAGGGTAGGATCCTTTTATATATCTAACTGTAGATAATATGTAAGTCCTAGACAGTTATGCAAGAGAACAATTGTTTCATAAGTGGGTAAGAAATCCTGAAATTATCATAAATGCTAAAAATGATATGTATAATATCATAAAGCTGAAGAAATTGTTTGTTTTTTTGAACGCGCTTATCGCAGGAATTCCTGGTTCAGATAGAAAAAAATTTAGAGACCATAGTTGAATAGACCACGTGTAGAGAAAGGTTTTAGGCTACATGATATCACGCTGCGACCAATAGGAGCAAAGAAACAACGGAGCATGTGTAAACAACGGGTAAAAACGCGGAGTAATTCGCTAGCACAGCTATGTAGTTACATGATTACATTCAAACTTCATAATAAACTTTGCTTCTGGTGAAATTTACATAAAAACTTTTCTTGAATCCCTCTAAGTATCAGTTAAAAATACCGCATCAAAATCAGTTGCGTAGTTTCGAAGATTTAAACATATATTATGGGGACACAAAAGCACTTATATACTATGTAGTAATTTACAATCCTAGCAAAGTCTAGCAGCGCTCAGTTCTCCTGCTGCAAATGCGGACGTAAGATCCAGTCTCGCATCGGCTTGTACAGCCACGAGCGCAGGTGCCGTGATAGACCGCGAGATGCTACATAAATCATCTATTTAGATGTATAATTTACAATCATTCAATAAAATATAATGGTTCTGTAAGATATCACGCCCTACGCTTCTGATTTATGTATACAAAAATATACACAAATCAAATACAAATATCCCGAATGTCATAGAAAATATTTACTATTTATGCCGCAATACGAATTTTGCAACTGTTGCGAACGTAACGTCATATCAAAATATTTTATTCATATTAGTTGATATTTCATAAATTTCAGCTGTTTAAATTTTTTTTATTTTAATTTTTTTTAGTTTTGATATAATATTTTTAGGTTAATACAAAAACAAACACATGTCATGGACAAATATTATAATGAATGCTTAAGCATGAAGAATTTTAATAAAAGCGGCACTTATTAGCAGAATATGTCAATTAATACGATTTTAAAGGTTTTGATAGTTGATATTGGTCCGAAACAAAACTTGATAGAATATTTTTTTGTTTGTATAAACGTCTCTCGAGAATAGTAGTAGCTAGATAGTTAAAAGTTCACAGACGTGATATTTTTAAGCTATTGCATAGCTTTTATCGCGGGCTTTGAGCGCGGCGACCGAACCAAGAAATTCCGTAACGAAAAAAACCTCACAATGGTCTAACGTCGTTTCAGTTCGGTAGACTTCGGCACGGTGTTTGTGTGCGTGCGGTTAGACGTATTGTACGACTCTACGAAACTCGCACGAATCGAGACGAGCTGCTCCGAATTCGGACGATGCTATGCAATAGCTTTACCGCGGCAGTCCCCGAGTGCCACACGTCTTTTTTTTTTCTTATATAAATGTTATGGATTCTTTCGTGCGCGATTCCGACTCGCACTTGACCGGTTTTAATAATAAGATTAAGTAAAACATTACATAACATAAATTCTCGAAATAATGTGCTAACCTCGTACCTATAAGTTAAGACCCCAATGTGAATTCCCTCTACATATAAAAGTGCTACATAGACCAGAATAGAAGCTAGAACTTTACGAGTGTATTAGCAATTGAAATGGCACAGATATAAGCTCTGCAAGGCGGTGAGGCGGCACGGGAAAAATTGAGCTTAGTCACACCGAAAATTGCTTTCTAGACTTTTCTATATATAAAAATTGGCTAAGTGCGAGTCGGACTTATGTAACATAGGTTACTTATCTTAGGTTTGTTAGTAAAATGGTTTCTGTAGGAAATGTTTTATTTGCCTACGGTATTCAATTACAAAAAAAAAGTTTTTGTAAGCGTTATTTATCTTCATTTGTGAAAGATTTGTAAACAATTTACTGAAAAGATTAAAATTGTTTATATTTGGTTTGCCAGTTCATATTTTTTTGTTTAGCCAATACTTATTCCATTTTGAAATGGTGGATCCAGAAAAACATTGAAAACTAACTTTTCAAATAAATCATTTTAACAATCACAAAATATTGTCACATGTATAAACATAATTATTAACATTATACAGTATAACGGCTTTGACATGTTTATGTGACTTTGCTTTAACGGTCTACCGAGTATTGATATTTGGACTAACAATAATGCAACGTATTGCAATATGGAACCCACTTTATGATGGATTGGCAGAGAGATTTGAAGTAATAGATTAGGCACTTATCGTAAAATACACAATTTAGTTCCGACGTTACCGGTTTGCTCTAACATTTGCCCTTTAATGGACTATAATTACGCTTCGGGTCTCAGAGAATGTCTCGAGCAAATGGAAGTAAAGCCAGAAGCCAATATTAGCGTACTTTTAGTCTATATCCAAATTGAGCTGACAACCCCCGCAAGTTATGGTTTGGTAATCGTTACTCATACTATAAATCCGAAAATAACTATCGATATGTTTTCCTTATAATTCAAAACTATAAACTCAATCGATATATTTATTTATTTAATGAAATTGGGTACGCAGATAGTCTTAGAAGAACATACTTTTTTAAGCTACTTTTTAAACGACTTTGCTATTAATAATGCTTTGAGCTATCAACGACAAATCATCACAGAAATACCATAGTATTTATAAATATATATGTATGTATATCGGTCTCTGACGCGAAAATGTCCCAGATATATTTATTTATTTTAACCGAAGAATATTTTTGTTGCTTTTGCACTTTTTCTTCTGTAGTTATTTGATATTAAATACATACTGTTACAATAAGAAAGAAGGTTACTACTGAATCTAATAATAGTAGTTTTTTAATTCACCTAAACAAATACACTGATTGTTACCAGCGTGCCTCCGGTGTGAGAGTCAGCCAATTTTATGTTCCTACTTCAAAGAATGGCAAAAATGGCGCCGATCCCCGTTTCAATTCGAAGATTATTTTCACTTCAAATAAATCTCCCTAGTCTACCTGACCGGAGCTTTTTTATTCATTATTAAGGCAACCTTTCTATCCATAGATCTTGGAGGGAACTCATTTCCCTCTGCGGAACGGAAGTGTATTTAAGAACCGGATTCTGCTTCGAGAAAGCGGAGTGATTGGCTAATAAAAAAGAAGGATAAGTGCGAGAAGCATTCCCGACCTGAAGGGTTCCGGACTATAAAAAAATAGATGATAGGAAACACTTCTGTTGAAACATTTTTTTACGATGAAACCTACAAGATAACAAAAATAAAGATACAGAAATTCTGACCGAATATAGGCACTCACACACACACACAAACACACACACACACACACACACACACACACACACACACACACTCACACACAAATAAAGCCCTTTTGTTATTTTGTTTAATTTAAAGTGAAGAAACTGATTTAATCTGATTATTTTATTTTAATAATTGTATTGAGATGTATTTAAACTAGATAAGTAAATGTACAAGTGTCATCGATGAAATTGTCAACTATTCCTCACAGGACAGGCTTAGCCTAGTGTGAGGACCGGTAAAATTGTTTTGTAATACTTATTATGGAAATAAATACATTATTATTTTATTATTTATTAATATCTATCGATAATGGCTATAACAACGTATATCTACCGTTAGTAATTTTTCTTTTATTTGTGCAGGTAGTTAGTTCTGCAAATTGAACAATGTAACATTTACTATATGCAAACCTTAACCAAAATCTTTCCTTATTTACAGGTACTGATCATCGTTTTATTTCTCCACAGTAATAAGTAAGTATCTTTAATAGCGTTCAACTCTCCTTTCTACTTTACATTCTAATGTTTTAGTATTCTTACTGACTTACGCTAATAACCATAGTCTTAAATAGTAGAGTTAAGCTGTAAAGATCTGAAACTGATATTGAAATGCCTATTATCTAGCATCTGTTTCGGCATTAATAACACTTAATACCTTCCAAGATCAACGTGTCACTAAATAAAGCATTGCTAGTACCAGTTTTCAGGCGTACCTGGTAGGTATCACTAAACAGGGTCGGGTAAATGCCTCGTCATATTTTGTGACGAGGTACGGACGACAGAATAAGCTCACACAAAGCCTCTAGATTGACAGGCTGGTTTCATATCGATGGAAATTCAGTCATTTTACTCTGGGAACAGTATCAAGTATGAAACAGGTTATTGACAGAATATGCCTGAAACGCTTTAGCTTCGTGATATTGTGATATTTTTTGAACTTACTAAACTGTGGTAGGGCTATTTATAGAGTAGTTTTACCTTAATCAACACGGTACCTACAAAGGTATTTTATAAAATTTTGAAATATGTATCCCAATGATTTTACGTTCAATAAGGTTTCTTTCGATTCAAACGAAATATTTAATATTGGCAACCGATTTGGATGATTTTTTATACTTACTATTTAGAAGTCCAGTTATGCTAGTTACCTTTAACGGCAGGTAAGTTTTGAAGGCAAGGGTGTTTTGGATTAAAATTTTTGGATAAATGAATATTTCTAGAGATATTTTTATAAACTTTGCTATTTATTAATATAAAAATGAATATCTGTACGAAGCTTTCAAAAGAAGTAAGGTCTTAATGACTCCTGAACTAAAATAGTTATAGAAGCCGTCATAGATTTTTTTTTGTGTTTTCCCTTTACCTTTTAGAGAAAGGGGACGCTCATGGTGATGGACAAGAGTCAATATCTTACCTAGTCAAGTGTTAGCAAAATGATCTTTCTACCCCATACACTTCTAAGTAAGTACATATAAAATCTTCCGTACTGAGTGAGCCAGTATAGTTTATGGCCCATAAAATGTTAACGACAACATAAAGGTACCTTAGGCGAGCAACATGGGCGAACATGTGGAGATGTTTCAAATATAAAACGTTAAGATTATCACGATGTTGCAAATAGTAGAGCCGTATAATGTATGGGCCGAGTTTTGTGTAGAAGCTCTTATAAGCTGGTGGTCATAAAAGTTGCCCTTGTTTTATCCCTGCGTAAGGAAGGTGGAATGCTGATTACTGAAGCACTTAAGTATTAGATGCAAGATCGGTGGCAGGAGCCGCGGCTGGCATTTACCATCTCTTCGCCAGCCGCTGGGGAGTCCGACACACCACTGGGAGAGAACCCCCTCTTCCAGTGACGGTGCGAAAAGCATTTAACAGATTTAAAAAAAAAAAATTAAATAAAAAATCCTCCATCCGCCCTCACGCAATTCCGGTGATTATGCCAAGGCTGCACCAAGCCATCCTCGTATGTCAATTAGAACAAAAAATATGAAAAACATCATATATGTATGTACAATTATTCGACGCTTATGTTTATTCGACACCTACGAAGGAATTCTAAGGTTGTATAGTCGACCAACCCGCACTTGGCCAGCGTGGTTGACTAAGGCCTGATTGCCTGATTGCGCTAGTTTAGGGTAGACCCGGTTATGATATTGTCCTGATCTCCTGGTATGTGGAACACGGAAAAACCTATATTTGCTACACAATTTAGGTGTTTGCTATTTCTGCATGATGGGGATCTAACCCAAGACTCCTGGTGTGTAAGACAAGAGGACATACAATACGCTATTTTTTTCTTAAACACCGGGAGGTACTAAGGTCTAAGGTGATAGTATCATGGTATCTTAGGTATATACTTTCCACATAAATTTTATTTTCCACTATAGGATTTAATATAATACACATAACAGAGCATAAACAAAATTGAAATTATAATAAAAACTACTTCACTTAGCCGAATCAGGCCCACGATGTATTATTTAAGACCTAAAAGTTAAAATGATGCCTTGGTACAATTGCCATTAGCATTGTAAACAAACGATATTCTATATTTCTGTTTCATACTCGGCAGTAGTATAAAAATAATTGGTTTTAATTTGTTCGCCAACTAATTATGAGCTTATATTTTTTTTCAAAGTATACCGATGTAATCAGATCTTTTGTACGATATTCTTAGAATAATCTCAGAATATAGGGGCAGTTATGTTCCTTAGAATAATAACATTTACTAATAACTCGATATGCAGATCACTAAGATCTATTGGTCTGGTTTCTTTGTTTGGTTTCGCAAGGTTAGACGACTAATAAATCTATCTCAAAGACCTTGCGTGTTAATCGATTATACTGTATTTAAAGAAGGTTCTAATAAGCATGTGGAAAATTACGTATTGTTTATATACTACGTATGCTAGTTATTGGACTTTAATATGAATGCGGGCTTCATTTACAGAATTATTGTGCATTTTAATGGTAGGTAACTTTATAAATTTTATCGAAGCTCAGTCGTCAGTTATTATATATCACACCTATGCCTATTTAACTGCTTCGTTGCTTTATTGGTAGCAAGCGCTGCGTTAGGACCGAGAGGTCCTTGGTTCAAATCCGGGGTCGGGCAAAATTTGTGTAAGTTTTTCTGTGATGAAATTACTCAGCCCGGAGTTAGGAAGTTGGCGGTTGAACGCCCGTGCCTCGGAAAGCTCGTTAAGCCGGTGGTCCTGCGCCCGATCTCTCATCGGTCATGTCGGATTGCCGTCTCACCGAATTATGAGAGTAAGGGAATAGAGAGTGCACTTGTGTTTGCGCGCACATTTGTGAACCTATATATATAAGTCCTACGCACTTGGCTGATCTCAATTGAGATCGGCCGCCATGGCTGAAATCGGTCGGACGCCTTATTTTTTTTTTATTATCACACCTATGTCTTTTACTGGCTCAGTGGAACAGAGGTTAGTGACTCAGGTTCACTACCTACGGTTCCAAGAGTCGTCGGTTCGATTTACACCCGGGACAAATATTTGTGTGACGAACATCGGTGTTTGTTTCGTGTCTGGGTATGTTATTGAATATATTGAAGTTTATATCCGTAACACAAGTGCTTAAGCAACTTACCAAGGGATCAGATTAATTAGTAATTTTTTTTTATATCTATTCTTTTTTAACATCATTACTTTAAAGAAAATGTTTGTAACACTTATTGCATTTTATTTATGACAGGTTATCTTAGAAGTTTAGACCAAAGGTCTTTATGAAAAATAATCTATAGTCAGTCACAGTCCCGCCCAACAAAAATAAGTGTCTAAGAATAGCATTAGGTACATAAAGCCCGATACTCAATAGCTATCAGTAACTGTGTGTAATTTAAGCATGTCTATCTCTTAGATATACCTACACCGTGAAAAGTAGTTGTTTTCCGATAGCAGAACGATTTACCTTTAGTAGTACTATCGAATATGTTTTTTTCAATATTTCAAAAAAATAATCGTCCAGCTTAAAAGCGTGAGAAGCGATAGTTCTTTTAAGAAATGTGACGTAATCAGGTACTGTTTGCCGTATGAAATTAATGATTAAAGATTTAGAAGCTCAACGAGTAGATACTAAGTAATAAAACTGTTTGAGCAGGCTTTTGAGTTTTGTTTAACCGGTATTGATTTGAATATAAAAAAAACCGGCCAAGTGCGAGTCGGGCTCGCGCACAAAGGGTTCCGTAGCAGCAAATATAATAAAAATCAACCTATCTCAAAAACTATAAGAGATACTTTGATCAAACCAAAAATCGTTGAAAGAGTTAATTAGCATGCATCACCTCTATTTTTTTTAGAATTTTATACCCCGTAGTTATAAAAATAGAGGGGGAGGGACATACTTTTTACGACTTTGAGAGCTGATATCTCAAAAACCGTTCACTTTAAGAAAAATGTTTTTCAGAAAACTTTATATCATTTTAAAAGACCTTTCCATTGATACCCCACACGGGTATGTACATCGAAAAAAAAAATTTCATCCCTCAGTTACATGTATGGGGGGCCCCACCCCCAATTCTTTTTTTTACTATTTAGTGTCATATTTTTGTAGCGGTTCATACAACACATATTCCCATCAAATTTCATCACTGTAGTACTTATAGTTTCCGAGTAAATCGGCTGTGACAGACGGACAGACGGACAGACGGACAGACGGACATGACGAAACTATAAGGGTTCCGTTTTTGCCATTTTGGCTACGGAACCCTAAAAAAACTGCACAAATCTACTTAACTAGATAGAAACATTTGACACCGGGAAAACAACCACTACAATTCCACGGTGTATGTAAAGGTAAAACTGCTTACGAATCTCAGATCTTTTGTCGAGTTGGGTGATCGTGTTTGAAAAGATCAAGGTTCAATATATCTTTTTTTTTAGTACCTACGATGATGACTTGGAGTAACCTAGTCATCATTATCGGACTTGCAGGACAGTGGCTGGCTCTCTCCCTTCAATCATCTTGAATTGTAGTATATGTATACTTAGTGGCAGGAATAACTTTGGTAGCGAGATGTAGGATTCCATTTAAATGCTGATATTATTGGTTTTAAGTATGGAGATGGTATTTCATTGCCATCTGTTGATTGCGTTTCGAACTTACTAGTCGGATTGCGCCATAAGATCTTTTTTAATTTTGGAGTTCAGTTCATTCAAAAAAGCTCTTAACGTAATCGATTCGTACTAAGAGAACTATACTTTACATACCATCTTGACTGACTTGTAAGACGCTGTACGTACAGGCTCTTACTTCTCTAATGAATATACCTCTAGTGAAAACACAAAAGCTCTCAATGGGGCGACGTGAATCTATAATGCGGTCTTCACAATTAAGTCCGTCTTCACAGATAAGATAAGATAACGCTGCGTAACCAAAGTTACCAATTCAATACAAGGCCGGGCTATTAGTTTTGGACATCAAAGAACGTTTTGCCTATCCATATACGCAGTTACCACTTGCCTTTGGTGGCCACGTTTGAAAGCTTTGACTTAATTAGCGATAAAAGCTGTGGTTTTGCTACATATATCTAATAACAAAAATAGGACTTTAGTTTTGTAAAAAGGAAGGAAAATTACGTGTGGATGCTTTTAACAAAGAATCGAAAAGATTTCTTATAAGAGATATAAATTCGTACACACATTTAACTAGAAAATTTAAGCAGAACTGTTTCCTTACAAGTGAATGTTAAGATTCCTTGTTATTTTTCGGTGACTTTTGAAAAATTGTCCCTTATTCTAATAAAAAAAAATATCTTTTATTTTTTCCCGTAATTATTTTAAAAAACACCAGAAGTATTCCGAGAAAAGGAAATCAATAAGTACATCTAGGAAATTTCCACACATTTTCCATAACCCATCACGTCACCGTCACGTCATCCGACCCCAAACTAAGCAGAGCTTGTACTATGGGCATCAGAGACTGATGAATGATGAAATGAATACATACATATTTTATGAATGAATACATAATGTATTAAATACATAATCACACCCAGACACGGAACCAACACCGATGTTCATATCAAATATTTGTCCCAAATAGGATTCGAACCCACAACTCTTTGAAACAGAGAAGCCAGTCAGGGTCACTCTCCACTGTCTACCGAGGCAGTCAATATCGATAATAATATGATTTCTCAAAGCCCTACATCACCTTCCAAAAAGCTGTAATACTTAATACTTGCCGAATACTCCGCAACTTTTTACAATTACAGTTAGAGTCAAGCAGTGGCGTAGCGTGCCTTGTCGGGGCCCCGTATAAAAAAAATTGTTTGGAGGCCCTTATATGGGAGTAAAGATTGCTTTATAGAATTTATTAAATAAAATAAATTAGAAATTTCCTTACACACTTTGGGGGCCCCCGTGGCTCGGGGGCCCAGTATAATTGATACGGCATATACGGCGGTAGCTACGCCCCTGGAGTCAAGTAGATATTGATTTCTCTTTTGCTTGCCCAAACGCCGCACAATTGAAATTAGCCCCTTAACAATAGGTGAATCTATATACAATATCTAACATAATTATTAACTGTATTTAATATCTTCCGGTATCCTGCATGAGTATCCAGCTTTACTCACACATCATTTGTTTTGAATCGCGCGTCACGGACCGATTGAATGCTAGCGATTGATAAATATTCATGGAGCTATTATTTCACGTTTTCACCTAGATTATTCCAAGCTTTGTCACACCAACGTCATATATTATAGTGTCAGCTTGTTTGCGGCTTAGCATGAAAACAATGTGAGTATTTTTATCCTTTTTAGGTACGAATATTTTGTCGTTGTAGGTAATGTAATAAGTAATTTAGGTATTGTTTAATACTGGATTTTTGCGCAAAAGTTAAATCATTGGAAGTCAACCTGAAACAATAGTCCAGTCAAAATAGACATTTAACCTAGGAAAAATTCGCATAGAGCTGTAAATTGGCATGAATGTTGGGAACACTATTACAAATAATCTGTCAAAAGTCCCCATCGATCCCACGTCTGCAAAAAAAAATAATCAAGGTCGAATGTCACAAATATCAGTTTTATGCACTTTTGCGCGAAACGGTAAGTTTAATCATAAAAGTATGTATGACAAAATTACTTATCACGTAATTATCTATAAAAAATATTTCAACACTTTGTTCCTAAGATTCACCATTTCAGAGATATAGCGATGCACAAAGTTGAAAAAGTTGTATTTTCAAACGCTTCCAGGCCCCCATGCGATTGTGCTAGACAGTTAAAATTTTAACGAATGATGTATCTCAGTTGCCTCTATAACATCTAATACTAGAAACAACATGAAACCAACGTGTAAAGTGGGTTCTAATACAAAACCTATGTTTTTTTTTTCTCACACTTGGGCGGTTTTTAACGTGGTTACCCTAGTGAACCTATTCCAGGTCATATATCGATCAAAAACGATATCAATAGATGAATGCATATTATGTAAAATATGAATTTTCTAATGATTAAAACCACGATATCTCGCGAATGGTGAGTCGGAAAAGAAAAAGTGACTGGACCATTTTTGTAGAAAATTGTATGATCTACAACTTTTGTTTTACCTATTTTTATGATAATACTTACTGTTTTCGAGAAAAATGGAAAAATCCTTAATTTTATACTTTTGACCTTGAATATTTTTTTTTGCAGAAGTAGGATTGATGGGGATTTTTGATATTTCGTTTATTATGATGTATTTAACGTCTCTGCCAATTTTCAGCTCTATGCGAATTTTGTCTAAGTTAGCACTTATTTTTGTCTATTTTGACTGGACTACAAGGAAAAGTGTCCAACTTTATTTTATAACATTAAGAATAATTTAAATTCAGTTTCACTGTCCCACAGCCCAAATATGGGCTGTGACAGTAAAAGTTATATAGTGTCTACTTCTCAGCCAGTGAAATGGTTCAAACAGTTGGACTTAGATACGGTATATAATAAGGTTTCAAACGAATAACCTATATAAAAAAATCTCTGAAAAATTAAATTACAATTTTATACCATTTCTTAATATAAGCTGAAATCTTCCCTTCTAGTGAATTCGTATAAAATGCTTACTTCGCTCTCTTTACTGACTAAAACACGGCTCCTCGCTTACATACATAATACATCATCTCACCTACACCCTCATATATATTTATCCAAAAAACAGCATAGCATATACATAGCGGAAAACAGACCTAATTAATTATGTATTCAGTTAAAATATGTACGCCGTAAGTCGATGCTAAGCCTTACGCGGAGTCAAAGGGAATGGGCCAGGCCGTGTGTGTGAAACCACCCTTATTACATAATACAGCCAGTGAGAGTTTTATGGGGAAAGTAGCTTTTTTAAAAAAAAAATTAGGGTTCTGTTACTGTACTTAAAAGTTGTCAATGGAATCCTATTAATATGCCTCTGGTATCATTCGGTCCGTCTGTCTGTTACAGAGCTTAATTATTGCCTTGCCTGACAAGGGCAACTAAAACGCAGACCGTTGACTTTAATACAGATTATGTATTTCAGTTAGAAAACTGTAACTGTCCGGGATATTTACCATGTTGTTTTGTTTTAATGAGCTCCCGATATTTCGGCACTGTTGCAAGCGCCATGATCACAGGTGAACTGTAGGACTGCGAGAATGACAGTTGACAATGATGTTGAATGATGACGGACAGTTTCAGTTTCCTAATGTGTGTAACCATGACAGTTAAAAATTTATATATATGTATTTCAGTTGTCGCTTTAACAACAATCTCTAAAATCTAAATAAAATACCAAAGTATTAAATACCTAAACCTCACTTTTTTCTTTAATATCGTGGTACGGAACCCTACTTGTGCAAGTCCGACTCGCACTTAGTCGGTTAAAATCTCTTGACACCAAAAACGAATTTTAATTCTGGATAAAGTTTTATTTCTATACCGAACCAAACATTTTTTATCCAACTTCATGATAGTTTTCACACTAGCGGTATTTTTAGTCAATTTCACGGCAAGCCGATTTCGAATGCCTTATATTTCTACTGTACGCGCTAGTGTGAAAAGACTCTTATGTTCCATTCATTCGGAATATTAGTTCAAAGTTTTATTATAGGCATCATTCAATTTTACTTTGTAGGAACTTAGCGAGAATTGCACATAATAAGAACCAGTAAGTAGAAGCCTCATTTATGTTATTCAACCTTATTGAATTTGCACTGTCATTATTTTAATGTAATGTCAAAGTAATGAATCAAAATGTATGTAAGAGTGTGTAAGGAAGAATGACCCTTGCTGATACTGGTGTTTCTTGCACTTAAGAGACAAAGTCTACCACTGTCAATCTTTTATGTATTCTCATCATGTAATTGATGAAATTCATTATTTGTATTTAAATAGTTTTGATTGAAACGATTATCTCTAAGTCGTTCAAAAGATCGCATAAATTATTTAGAACCCCAGATTTTGTATACAAAAAAGAAGTCAAACGACGATGTCTTGAAAAAAAAACAAAAACAGTCAACTTGAACATCTCCTTTTTTGGAAGTCGGTAAAAATGTGATCAGTTGATCTCGAAATCTACTTTAGGTGCCGTTCGCAAGGTGCCATTCAGTTGGTGCCGTATATATAACACCATCCTTTTTGGCAGCTCCTAATAGATCCCTATGTATTATTCATTCGGCCCCCATTCTGTGGAAGGTAAGATAGAGATATTAGTGCCAGGGTACCAAAGCAGGCGAAGAAAATCTAAGTTGAAGATTAAATAGTTATATCGCCAAAAGCTTGCTTCTATATCTAAGATGTTTAGTTTAATCTATAAAGTAGAAAAACCGAGGCAAATAGCTTAAATTTCATAAGAACGTTCAATGTCGTGGTGTCTTTTGATAGTAATAAAAAAAAGGTATCTAAGTCGAATTTCCAGAATGATCAATATTTATTTTAAAAGACAAACACGGCACTTATTGATGATTGGAATGACTTCCATCTTTGGGAACATACATACATACATACATACAATCACGCCTTTTTCCCAGAGGGGTAGGCAGACGCTTCCAGCGATCCACTTTTCACCTCTGTGGGAAACGAGACGTGACGGGTTGAGGACCACGTCGCCGCCATTCTTTCTTGTGCATTGTTTTAACAAGGTCATTGCGTTCCCACAAGTAGTACGGATATATGACGGGGGAAGGAAAAGGGGAGGAAGGATCTTTGGGAAGCTTTTGCTAAATGAAGTTTCTTATTGTTTTCTGACTACTATGGCTTGGAGTAGCCTTGTCATCATCACCGGACTTGCGGGGGAGCGGATGTATCTCACCCATTAAACAAAAAATATTGAATTGAGCCGACTAACTTTCGATAGATGTTGAATGTAGATAATGATAGGTAAACTTACTTATTATTCCTTGAAATTATTTGGAAAATATCGCAGCGAATTTTTTTATAACCACTCGTGGCTCATGAAATTTAATAAAATAGTATATCTTAGTAATACTTAATTAATTAATCTTACTATAACTGCTTTTAAGATTATTGATCAAATGGACACATCAAACAGACATTTTGTTGTCATGAATAAATATACAGCGTGATTGGGCAATCAACATGTTAACGATGAAATTCATGGACTCCCAATAGCTTAATCGTATTGGAAACATTCGATTACCATATTCAACTCGATAATATTCAGATTAAATTGTTATGATTTTATTTACTTAAACGAAATCAAATAAACCAAACACTTAACTGACATGAAATACTTGGCAAATTGGGCTTAATAGCATCACCAAACTATTGCTGAATCCTCAAGAAAGCAAATCTGAACTGTAAATAATAGTTTTTTGTTTGCCATAAATGGGTTTTACAAAGATGGTACACTGTTAGTGATAAAAGTAAAGTTTTCAGTGTAGTATAATATGCATATTAACGTATTTTATTAATAACAAGTTTACCACTATTACTACCACTTCAAATATAGGAAAAATTGCCAGAAAAGTAACGCAAAAAAACGTCAAGTGTTCATAAAATGCCGAGAGCGGCTTGAAAACTAAACCAGTCTGGATACTTCACTCTTAATTTGACCACTTACCACCCATTTAAAACCTCCCTAAAGGTCTCGCAATACGAAATACATTAAGTCCTACCGAGTAACGAAAATTTGAGGAAAACTCCGAAAGACTTTTTGCAGTAGTAGTCATATGTTTTTAGGTATAGATAACTTGAAGACCGAATGCTTCTATCAAGCCATGGGCCGCTGAAATTATTTTACGATGTAATAATTCACGTTATTATAAAAAAAAGTTGTAATTTTCACGCGGCTTATATTCCTTAATTCGTTGACATTAAAAAAACACACGATAACTAAAACCTTGACATATTTATTATTACAAAAGCAGAGAATATATTATTACAAGCGCCTGATTCTTAATCTATAGGGACTACGCATAACACGATACATAATTAAGCAAGGTAATTACTGTGGAGAGATCGCCTGACCTACGAAGCCAAATACAGGAATTAGACCAGTTTAATCACATAATTAGTTTACTCATTTTGCGGTAATTCTACTTGAACTGTAGAGAATAACATTGTGAGAGTAATTACGTTATATAAAAATTAGTGTGGTTATTGCTGCACGCATAGTAAATGATTTTGTTTTGGACAAATAGTTGACTAGAAATTAATTATTTAATGAACTACAAGCTTTTTACCCGCAGCTTTATCTGCTGAAGGCATACCGTGAAATTTTAGTCGTTGTTTTCCCATTGCAGAACGATTTGCCTTTAATAGTACTATCAAATCATGCTAGTTATTACTAGAAAAAAATCTTTTTTCCAAAAAGCAATCGTAATCAGATACTGCTTAAAGCTAAAGAAGCTCTACGCCTTAAGTAATAAAGCGGTTCAAGCATGCTTTCGAGTTTGGTTTATTACTTTCGTGAAACTAGTAGGTATGTAGGTATTTATTGATTTGAATAAAAAAATCTGCAAAAAAATATTGTACTAGGCTAGTAAGATGGAATCATTTTACTGCGGGAAAACAACCACTAAAATTTCACAGAGTATTTACATTTTTTTTTCTACATGCTAAACGAATGTTAAATAGTGGGCGTAGCCAAATACCCTGATATTGTTATCTACTCTTATCAAGTCAATCGAGGCAATGTGTTATCAATTGCTTAATTAAATTAATATTGGAGTGTTTGCTGGGCTATCGGTTAGAACGACCTTGTTTTGAGTACTGGAATCTTTATTAGATCGAACGCGAACAAAGAGTTTTTGGTAAGGGCAAATGTGAATGTTCTACGAGTGCCTACTGCTTAACGAAGCGTGATATATGTAGTAAGTCTTTCAATATATAATACTTATTCATCATCATCATCAGCACATATAATATGTCCCCACTGCTGGGGCACGGGCCTACCCTGAGTTAGCGCAATAAGGTCTTGGTCAAGCATGCTGGCCAAGTGCGGGTTGGTTGACTACACAACCTTAGAACTTCTTCGTAGGTGTGCAGGTTTCAAAAAAAACCTTAACCACTCGGCCATCAACGCTACTTATTCTTTTGTTATAAATGCAAAAGAAACACTGTCTGTTGCACTTCAACTCCGTAACTACTGAAATTTGATAACAAATTACCGATTGATTGACACAGATTTTCTAGGGCCTCAAAAAGGAGGCATAGGCTAATTTTTTACCGACTTGGCTAAAAGGAAATAATGTTTTACGCGACAAACGAGTCAACGCTCTTGGAGTCGCTGGCGGAATGTGTATAGAAAAATCTATAAATCAAGTTGTAAAACACAGATGTATTTCACATATTTATTTGGAGAGAATTTCTAGCGACGTAATTTCTGGCAACACTAACTAGCACCCCAAAAAATCACTTCATAACTGAAATTCGGGACATGTTGCCATGAAATAAACTTTATCAAACAAAACAACTCTATCAAAATAAACAACATGACCTGTGAATTCCGCAACCCGTATGCGGCCATGAAAACGAAGTTTAACTCATTATTAAAAGTTTTAATGAAACGCTGAGAGGCAAACGGTAAGCGAACACCGGTGCCCTCACTAGTTTTAATTGTGTTATAAAGTGTAATGGGTGCATATGATCACGTACGTACCTATATCGAAAGCGCTATTAGAATATCGATGCTATTTTAGTTCGTGAGCGATTTGTTATTATAATTTTATTTTTATCGGGTATCATATTGGCCCAAATACATCCCCACTGGGGAACGGGCCTATCCTAAACTAGGGCGATAAGGCCTTAATGAACCACGCTGGCCAAGTGCGGAATGATTGAGTACACAACCATAGCATTTCTTTGTTGGTGTGCAGGTTTCCTCACGATGATTTCCTCCGTTAAGGCATCGAATAATCATTTTATAAATTAGGTACGTCAATTGCAAAGCTCAATGGTATTAACAATTCTCTTGATTATTACCAATAGACTCAAAAGTAACTAAACTAAAGTTTAGTTCGACTTTATTTAGTTCAAAGAGATTCAAACTTCAATTTATCGACTTACTTACCTGGCTTAACAGTAACAATTGAATGTGATAATTACCTTAATATCGTTTATTTCATTTTCATTCATAAATTTATATTGATCTAGTCTATTGTCTATCTACTATTGTTATGTACAACCAATACGTGTAATGACAGTTTTCTGTTTGTGTACCATAATAAATAAATAAATAAATTTGTAGGATAGTTTCCATCTCAATATATTATGGAGTTTTTGCGTGAAAGAGTTACTAACATCCATACCTACAAAAGTAGAGATTGATAAAATACCAATGACCAAATCCCGCATGACATAGTTTTATTTCAGCGGGGAAATACCTTAGTTTCCGTCTAAAAGATTACAAGTGATAAGAATACTCTTTGTTGTACCAAGTGCCTAATGATAAGTGGTACAATTATAATTATAATAATGAGGTTTAACGCGTATGACAAATTCACTAGATGGCAATACGTAGGAGTGAGGTCCAACTGCAGCATGATTGGTGAATATTGACATGCCTGTCAATGTCACGTCAAAAATAACCAATCATGCTGCATAATTATATTATTACTAGCTGTGCCAGCGACTTCGTTTGCGTTTCCCCCCGTTTTTTACACATTTTCCATTGTATCTTTGCTCCTATTGGTCGCAGCGTGATGTTATATAGCCTAAAGCCTTCCTCGATAAATGGTCTATACAACGCAAAAAGATTTTTTCAAATCGAACCAGTAGTTCCTGAGATTAGCGCGTTCAAACAAACAAACAAACAAACAAACAAACTCAAACACTACACATTTGAAATAAAACGCTCGATATTTTCGCAAATGCTACACATCCTTTCTCCTTACTAATATTATAAATGCGAAAGTAACTCTGTCTATGTGTTACGCTTTCACTCATAGGGTACTGAACCGTTTTAAATGAAATTTGGTAAAAGATATAGTCCAGAGCCTGAGAAAGGACATAGGCTACTTTTTAACCGACTGCGCTATAAAGAAGTAATGTTTTAGCCGTTAAACGTCTCTACGCGGACGAAGTCGCGGGCGGAAAGCTGAAAGGAAATAAAGCGGTCGTGCACTGTAAAGAGCTCATAACGTTGGGTCTCTAAATAATATATTTAGACTAACAATACACGCGAGTTTAATCCGTAAACTTACTTTTATTTCAAATCATGCTGCAGTTGGACCTCACGCCTTCGTATTGCCATCTAGTGAGTTTTTTACCCGAGACCACGAGAGATGTAACGAGCTCGAAACGTCGGATCTCTAAATAATATGTTTAGATTAACAATACACGCGAGTTTAATCAGTAAAATTAGTTTTATTTCAAGTGGCTACATACTAAAAGAAAATAGTACTTCTCACCTCCGGACGCATCAGAGTCGTCCCCTTGATATATGTTAACCTGTCGGTCCACCACCCGTGTCACAGTTGACTTCAATGGCATATTGTTTCGCCCGCCTTTTGTGGGGTTGTGTGATTTTGTGAGCCCAAAAATAAGGACCATTATCTGATCTCATTGTTCTTGACTTTGGGTAGAGCTCTCCCTATTTTTAGAAGTTTCAGTGACACTTTCATTCAGGATGTATAGTAAATACGTGTCAATTTGTAAAGCATATTTTATCATAGATCGTTTATTTTTAGTCTTACCCAGGTGTCAAATACTGATAAAAAATTATTAATAAATTAATTTATTGATTATAGTGACTTGATTGGCAAAGGTTGCAAAATCTTCCAATATATTTTGAAACTCCATTAGAGACATAATAATTATTACAAAGGAATATGACGTTTTAATGAACCAGGTCACTAGTTGTTAACAAATAATATGAATTTAAGTCCGCTATCGTTTCGTAAAATCTATGTAATAGGCTCATTTCGCTCGCTAGCACGAACGCTAATTGGCTCATATCATATATCAAAGTCTCATAACATCATCATCATCATCATCATTTTCTTGCCCATGTCCCACGCTAAGTGTGGTCGGCGCAACATACTTCTTCCACTCGGGCCTGTCATTCGTCAGCTCTGTGTCTACTCCTTTCACTCCCATTTAATCTCTCACGCAATCCATCCAAGTCTTCTTCAGCCTTCCTCTACTATTACGTCCATTGACATTCATACTCATCGCTCTTCTAGTCACATGGCTTTCTTCCCTCATCATTACATCGTCATTACATTTTAACATTAACGTAGACATCAAGCTAAATGCCATTACAAAAGCAAGATTATTTAGTTTTAGCGTAGACCTCACAATTTACCCGTCACAACATTATCATAATAACACAGCATATTAATTATTCGCTTGAGTAATTAAGGTCAAAATTAAAATAACTCTGACAGTAATCCCTAAGGACATACCACCCTTCGCGAAGCAAAAACAACGTGTTGTCTGAATTATGTACCAGCCACAAATTATGTACGTGCCAACCCATTTTGACCCTTATTATAAAAACACTTCGTACAACTGTTGTACCTTCCCTTTAGGTGTATCTAAATAAATGGATAGATATGAAACAACATCTCATAGCTGATCTCGTGGTCAGTAGCTTAAGCACTTGTGTTACGGATATGAGAACCACTGGGTACACAATATAAACTTAAATAATATATTCGTAAATAACACACCTTTTTTTTTTAACTCGGAGAATGCTTGATGCACCTTCACCTTGGGCAGGAGTTTACCCAAGGTGGTGTGTGGGACTCCCGGCTGCGATGCTGAGATGGAAAACCGGCAGCTGCTCCTGGGCTATACCTACCTCGAACAAACGCCGATAGTTAGCTCACAAATATCTCGAGTGGGAATTGAACCCACGGCTTTACGCAAGATAGAAAGCAATCACTAATTACTATCTATCTATCTTTTTTTTCTAATCTTCTTAAAATTTCTGACTTTATCTAAATAAGTTCGTTGTACCACAATAAATTAAATAAAAAAGACAAAAATAAGACACTTTACTTGATCGAGTAAATAAAACAGCTTAACTTTTAACTTTAAACTACTAAACGAAACAAGATTAAACTTAAAAACTCGTGAGCATCTGAAATTAAACGAGACGATCTCTCGAACGATCCGAGAGTCTAAATCGAATTACGATTCTCGATCGATCCTTTTGTCAGACAAAAGCGGATTAGCTCAAATGATCCCAGTCAAACGCCTACGGTATCAATCAGTGGGTCTTAAACTTCATCGCCCTGTGTTATGCAAAGCGATGAAACTAGCCCATTGTAAGTAACAAGAGATATTCTAAGAGTTTCCGAGTAGAGGATTTGCATATTTTCTTGTTTTATCGATGATTCGATTTAGCGCTTGGAGTGAAAGGCAATTTATACATCATCATCATCATTTCCCTGCCTTGTCCCACGCTAATGAAATATCACACAACAATAGAATATATAAACCCATAGTAAGAAACTTAAGCATTTGTGTTAAGGAAATCGATACTCTAACGGTATACACCGTGAAATTTTAGTGGTTGTTTTCCCGCAGTAAAATGATTATATCTTAGTAGTACAAAAGATGTGCGCAGTTCTTTTTTGGTAAAATCAAAAAATGCCGGTTTTACGAAAGGTTTAACCGTAACTCGAAAGCACGTTCGAGCCGCTTTATGACTTAGGGTGTAGAGCTTCTTGAGCTTCATGCGGCAAGCAGTACCTGATTACGTCACATTTTATAAAAGAACGATAGCTTCTCTCGTTTTCGAGTCGGAAAATTATTATTTTGAGAATTTGAAAAAAAAAAATTTTTTTTTGAGAATTAATTTTGCATGATTCGGTAGTATTACTGAAGGCAAACCGTTCTGCCACGGGAAAAAAACCACTAAAATTTCACGGTATATATAAATAAATAAATAAATAAATAAACACACGGTCATCTGACCCCAAACTAAGCAGAGCTTGTACTATGGGCGTCAGAGACTGATATACATACATAGATATTTTTAAATACATACTTAAATATATAATCACACCCAGACACGGAACAAACACCGATGTTCATCACACAAATATTTGTCCCGAGTGGGAATCGAACCCACGACTCTTGGAACCGCCAGCCAGGGTCACTAACCACTGTTCCACCAAGCCAGTCAAATAACCCGAACAGAAACGAAACTAACTCCGATGTTCACACACAAGTACTTGTGGGAGTGGGAATCGAACCCACGACTCGTAGCGAACGGGACAGTTGCAATACGCAGTGGGGCTTAATCTTCATTGTCGTCTGTGTTATGCAAAGCGATGGAAATAGCTCTTTGTACTAGTAATAAGAGATATTGAGAGTTTCCGAGTAGAGAATAAAAAAAAAAACACATGTGTTCTAAATCCCGTGAAAAGTAACAAGCATTTGTGTTACAGATATCAGAAAACATGGCGGTATAAATTTTAACCCAAATTAATACGTACACACCCAGCCATACTCTTGCTGCTCTAGCAAGATAATTTATAAGGTACTAGGTACAAAAAATCTTTCAACTTTTTTGTAAGATCAAATATATAAATTAGGTTGTATATACCTTTTAGGGGTGAGAGCCATGCGCTCCCCCACAAGTCCGGTGATGAAGACAAGGCTACTCCAAGCTATCATTGTTATCCGTAAATAAAAAAGCTATAGCCCAATATATAACCTCAGAGACGGATCCCCAAAAAAAAAAGTCCCGTAAATTGATGAAGCTGCAGCGCCATTCAATAACAACGATTACTTTCCACTGGTATTTTTGAGCGTAAAATATTTAGGGAAATGGAATTCAGGCCATGGCAGATCGATGGTGGGATAAGATATGTCGAAGCGATGTGACTGCGTTGGTGAGGGAAGCCAAAGATTGATGATGTTTTGAGTATTTATTTTTTTACGGAATAGTGGACAAATTAAGGATATTTTTGGCCATGCAGCCGTGAGTGGTTGTCGAATTAGGGAGTTTTTGAAATTGTAGGTTTGTATTGAATGATTATAATCGATTTAACTCCGACTTTTGGCCTAATACGGAAATGATAATGGAACGCATAATTATATCAGTAAGTTTGAAATACAAATTATCTAGATACTAAGCTTATGAAACCATCACTTAAATTACGAGTTGTATGGGATTTCTATATTTATAATCACTTAATCAAAGCCTCTATCAAATATTTTATAATAGTATTAAGCAGTATTAGGCCGTTAGGTGTTGAAAATAAAAAATATAGATTTTATCTAGAAAGATGAGCTAACACAAATATTAACAGTACCTAAATTGTTTATTTAAATCGACACCAAAAAGTAGGAACTAAATTCGAACTGAATACGGCTTACCAAACAAAAAAATTGAATACTGACGAAGCAACGTCATATCTTCCAATTACGACAAGCACTCTTAGTTAAACTTCATACGCAGAGTATAAATTGTCGCCATTCAGTATTCCCATTCGATTCTAAGTATAACACAATAGAGATCAAAATTGCATAGCACAGTTTGTAATGTGAAACGGTTATCATACAGGTTAATTGTTTTGTCACCATATATGATAAGTTATGGGCAGTTAGAAGGCATTTATGACCACGCGAACATATGTTTAGAGTTTATTTTAATAACAATTGCTCATTGTTGCAATTATGATGCCGGCTGATAATGGACTGTGATATTATCGTGAATACGTACTTAGGTAAGTAAAAGTACTTTTGTATTATAGACATTTGGCCTACAAATTCAAATTACAAGATACTAAAAATAATCGTCCAAATAGGTTTACCTAATAGTAAGTACAGAAGTTACAAACATTTAAAAAATAGCTGTCTTGAGAACCTCTTTCTATTTTCGAAATCGGTTCAAAAGAAGAGATCTATTTTAGATAGCTGTTCTGTAATTTTTCTAATTAATTTTTTAAAATATCTGGTAGTAATGCATACTAATATCACCTATCCACACTCAGTTAGATGTAATAGATGATAAAATCGATAGTTTCAAATGGTTGCGACCAACCATGACTGGTGCAATCCAGTCGAAACGTCGGGCAATCAGTAGCTGTGTATTTGCTACTCTATTTATCACGTGTTAGACCCATAATAAATACGTATAGATTTCAATGTAATGGATCGCGAGAGTCTTAAATATAATGTAACTTGTGGTCCTGGCGAATTTCATACCGCCAATACTGATTATTTTTCTATATTTTCTCATTGAAACCTTCCCTGGACTACGACGAACATTTTAAAACCAAAATTACATAAATCGGTCCGGGCGTTCTCGAGTTTTAGTCAGACTAACGAACAGCAATTCATTTTTATTTATAAGAAAGAAGAAGAAGATTAATCCGTCCCTAAGAAAATCAAATCAGTTTACCTACACTTGAAAAAATAAACAAAGGGAACAAACCACGCTGAACTAATACGTATAGTTGCAGTTAAACTCTGTAGTCTATGGATCGTGTGTCTCTGCAATCTATTAATAGACTGTCATCGACTCCATACCCAGTGGATATGGAATTGGTTTTGTTTGAAATATCTTTGAAAACGATTTATCACAATACATATATCGATGAACGTCGCCCACCGTTTGATGGAATAATGATCAATGCAATAGTATAAATAGTCATATTGGAACATTTCATTTGATTTACGTATATTCATTTCATATGCTGTTGCTGTTGTTGCCAGAATGACTGTTTTTTTTGTGTACCTACGCCATTTGTATTTTATCCCTATGTTTAGACTTTTTAGGCTAATGTTGTTCATATTATGTTGTGGTGCAACAAAAAAAACCACTTCATGAAACGTGAACGCTTCACGAAATGGCCAACCATTTTATGAAATGATCAATTCATCGATTTGGCCACGACATATGTAATGTCTTGAGTAATGAATTGAATGAATGTTTTTCCCGGGTTGGGATCGAACCTATGACACTAGGAACCGTAGCGGTAGGTTAGTAACCACTGTTCCGTCGAGCCAGTTAATAAGGTTTATTGGTCGAGATTGAAATACCTGTAACTAATTAGTTCATGTAATAACCGCACCGTCTATGAATACACGTATAGATATGATATACTAATAATGTAGCATGAAGGTAGATTTTTTAATGAACTAAAGACACTTACTTTGTTTTTTTTAAACATTACCTACAGTAGAGACCTTGCTCTAACAAAAAAAAAAGAAAGTCATTCAAAACTGTATCCATGAAAATTTTTAAGTGAATTTACTAGTACTGTATCAGATTAAATCTGAATTTTTTATGAGGTTACAAGTAAACTTCGGAATAAAAATATTTCTCAGAAACATTAATTATTCTTCGCTCGTATAAGTAATATTCAGAGGCTTCTGAGAAATCATGGAACACCACAAAAAGTATTCTGTCGAAATAAATCACTTTGAAGTCAAGCATGTCGTAGTGAGAAGTCATTAAAATAATTATAAACCTAGTACATTTGCCGTCATTTGGGGTGGCTATCGGTGTATCTGTTACCATAGAAATTAATAAAATTAGCACATGCATAATTGAATAACCTAGTTTTTTGATAAAAAGTCCTATTGCCACAATTTTCCCAAAAATAAACATAAGCTTAAGGGTTAGCTGCAAGACCGACTCAGAATAGTTTTCAATAAAAAGCAAACATCCTCTCACTCCATACTAGTCGCACAAACGTAAAATGCAACATTATTCGATGAATACAAACTAATAAAGGGTTGTGTTTCAATGGCGGCTCGGAAGGAACGCGTAGCAATGTAGGTCACGATTTCCCCCATAAAATATAGGCTTAGCCAGCCGTAAGGGCGTTTGCAAACTCGCTGTTTTTATTAGTAAGATAGTAAGAATAATAGAAAGAAAGAAAGATGATATAGATTCAGTTGTGAAAACACCTGTGTCAAAGATGGAGATGGATTTAATTTAATTGAGATTAAAGAACCAGAGTTGCTCAAACCACAAGTTGCAGTTTTTTAGTCGACTATGGAAATGTCTCTTTTAGTTAATAGCAAGAATGGTTCAAAGGTAATTTTAGTAAACAACCAGAAGTTACGTTAAAAAAAAGAACTGCCGTTTTGATTTTAATCCAATATTAATAAAGTATAGGGGCCCAGATACCTCGGGCCACGCTATTACGGCTGATGTCACTTGGGCCACTCTTATTCTGGCGGCCTCAGTTAATTGCACATTAGAAAAAACATATTACAGAGCAGCCGTTACATTACAAAATCAGCAGGCGTTTTAAGCGATCTTTTCGTTGGGTACTGAACGATCACTTGCAGATAACCCACAAATTAACAGGAATGCAAACAACGTGCGAAATGTGCAGGGTTAAAGTTAAATATTATTACGCTAGCCAAAGCTCCGTCGCAAGTTTGATTTTCCGGTCCGAGGCCGGTAAGCAGATAATATACCCCTACTTTGACGATTAAAAAGGTTTCATTTACAGTATTCGCGTGTATGAACCTGAAATATCTTATAGTCTTTAGGTGCTAAACGCTTAATTGATCACTGCCAAAATACGAATTGATATTCCACTTCAGTTTACGATTTCACGTCCAGTTTCTGTCTGTCTCTGTCAGAACTGCTCATAGCAATACAACTGACAGTACTTTTTTATGTTTTGTTTTAGCACTACTTAACACACAAATTTATGTTTTTGCAGAAAAATGACATCTTTTTTTATATAATGCTACCAAGAAACGTGATTTCTAAAGACCAATGGTTCAAGTTCCCGTCGAGTCAGGCTCATGATTGTGAATTTTACCAAATAAAAAAATTACATACGACACTTTTATCAGTCGCCAAAAAATATCTTTTGCAGCCTGCGTGATTCCCTAAGAGTAGTCGGTAACGTAAACTGCTCATTTGGGCTCTTAACCAAGTTACACGCGCGCATTTAAGGGATGATTTAATTTAAACTCGCAAAGCGTTGATTAATATCGTCATGGCGATATTAACGTGTCTAATATTGCCGTTTTGAGTTAAGTAATGAAAATGTTCAGCTTAAAGCTGTTTCGAAATTATATTTTGAGTATCTCGATGGCATATTTGGTAGGTACTCCTGTCTCTTGCGTCAATGGTCTGTGGGTTTGATCCAAAACTGGGGCAAATAAGTTGTGTGGTGAACTTCGGTGTTTGGCCCATACCTAGGTGTTTTATTTAGTTCACTATTTATTTTAATTGGTATATTCCAGTGTTGATTCTGATTTTTGTAACACAAGTGCGTAAGCTACTATCTACAGAATCACATCAATGTATGTGATTTTGTCAGATATTCAAATTCATTTATTCATTTCTATGTATGATACCACCTCTTTTCAAAACATATATTTATTTAAAATTCTTTCCTCCTAAAAATGGTACATAGGCATTTTAAAATACATTACCAGACCCCACACTAGGCTGGGCCTGTCCTGTGGAGGCAGTCACAGCGCCATTATGATTATGCCTTAATTTGGACGATATTTGATTTGTAGACACCTTTCATCATCAGCCCACTTTCGTCCACTGCTGGACATAGGCCTCCCCAAATGCTCGCCACTTATTTCTATCCTCGGCTACTCGCATCCAGCTCCTACCAGCCTTCCCGCGCAGATCGTCACTCCACCTGGCCTGAGGGCGTCCTACACTACAGACACACTTACCTAATTGTTACTTATTTCAATCGTTTCAAAGTATATATGAAAGTTTTACTAGAACATCAGTACAATTTTTATCTACACCGGACTATTAACCGATTTCTAAAAAGGAAGAGGTTTCAGGAAGTAAACGGGGACTAGTTATTTCCCATGGATGGTTCAAAGGGATGGAATATGTTTGAAATATTGCTAAATACACAAAGGATGTTGAAGATAGCTTATAATAGGCTTACGCTTGACATGAAATGCTTAAGATTCCAATACCGCAAATTTCTGGCCGTAAATATCTCGGGCGACATATTTTAGGTTAAGGAAGGAAACCATTTGCTTGAGCTATGAAGTGACATCGGTTAAATATTTTATAATTATTTATTTATCGAAGCAATATAGTCATTAATATTTATACTTAAGCTGATCAATATTATCACTTACTGTACAACTACAATATTTTAAGTAAAAAAATGCACACTTATGATAGTTTGGGAGAACTCAACGAAGAATTATACGAAATTTTTATTATATTATTTTACTTTATGACATGTAGACAATCAATATTCAGTATAAAAAAGTAGTTGGTTATAAAAATTCAACAACCCACGTTTTTATATAAAAAATCAACCTCCCTTTATTAATTTCTTTTACAAATACCTTTTTACAAATACGAGGGAAGGAAACGTGTTTGAAAGGTGTGAAATCGCTGTAAGTTGCCCATTGAGGGAAATATGTGACCGGTCTCTATTCACCGTATGATGACGTGGATACATCGCTAATGGACTATAAACAGAGCGGGCACAAATAGGTGTATGTACCTATTATACTTTGGCACGTTATGTCTCAAACAAAGTGGCTCTCTACTCGATACTATATTTTTTGGTTAATTTCTGTTAAAGCATTATGTTGTTGACTTGATGTGTTTTAGATTGACCTGACATTAAAGTAATTGTACGGCGTTAACTTAACGCGTGTTTAATACTATTCCAAAAATAATTAGGTATTTAGAAACCCAATGCTTGATCTCTTTACAGGGCCTATGGTCATGGCAAGTCTTTCACTGTTATAGTTGAGGTTAATCTGTTAATGATAATCTACAAAGAGGTTAATCTATAAACATAATATTTTTATTCTGAACTCATCCCACTGTTGAATACATAGCTTATTAAATTTTACAGTAATACCGCAGCTATACCTTATTTTACATAATACTATCGTGATTTGAAAAGGCGGACAGGAAATAATAAATCCATTATTTACGATGTTATTCAGGCAGGTCCCTTGTAAGACAAAGAAAACAACAAATCGAAATTCAAACTGATCCGTGGAATAGGCAGACCCGTCTGAATTGCCGTTTATTAACCAAGTTTTCTTTTCTTTCCAGGTTGGAAAATTTCTTCACCAATTAACTACACTAATGAAGCAATCCGTTGACGGGATATTGAACTAGCAGCCACTCGAGCTGCCTCCAAGAGCAATAAAACACCCTAACAATTCCTACCACAGCACTCCTCAAGCAAAAACAAACTGTATTACCAAGCACTAGAGAACCAACCTCCTTCCTGCAGTGACGTATTCCAATGGCTATGCTCGGAATTGGAAATTCAATCCAAGCGATATGTCAATTAGAACTGATTCTCAATTATAATCAACCACGCCACTCGAAAACCAAAAAATTACATGACGAAGTCGTATTTCAGACCTGACTTCGCATTCGTTATTTTCATTTGGAAACGCTGATTGTATTCCGAGCAGATAATAAAGAAGAAACCAAATCAATGTATGGCATAGTCAATAAAACGAAAAAATTTATCGTCACCCACACACGGGATTCGTATGGCGACTCAAAGTCATAACTCCTACTGTTCACTGCCCAACTTTGTTGCTTTATCTTCGCGTCTTCTAATACCGATATCTTTAGTATTGCTCCAGATAAACGCTGCGGTTGCCTCGGTAGATCTCAACGACTCACTTACTCCAGATTACAACGGAACCACTAACTCTTCAAGCAATTGGACGTTTTTCGAAGACAACTCCACCTTCATCAAGTCAGTGAACATAAAGCACTACAAGTATTCTACACCATTCGGTATTTTGCTGTCCATCGTTTTCCTCATAGTTATAGCAACAACAATAATTGGCAACATTTTGGTCTGCGTTGCTGTTTGCCTCGTCAGGAAGCTGAGGCGACCGAGCAACTATCTGATAGTATCACTGGCAGTGAGTGATCTTTGCGTAGCCATAATAGTGATGCCGATAGCAATGGTGTACGATATAATGGGCACGTGGCCTTTCGGCCCAGTCATCTGTGATTTCTGGGTATCAAGTGACGTGTTGTCGTGCGCAGCGAGTATTCTGAACCTGTGCATGATATCAGTAGACCGATACTATGCAATCACGAAGCCTTTGGAATACGGTGTGAAGAGGACACCGCGTAGAATGTTTTTTTGCGTCTTCATAGTTTGGATGAGTGCAGCTTTTATATCGTTGCCACCAGTGCTCATACTGGGTAATGAGAAGACTGAAACGTCGTGTTCTGTGTCCCAGAACAAAGTGTACCAAATCTATGCGACCCTTGGTTCCTTTTATATACCGCTCACAGTAATGGTGGTAGTGTACTATAAGATTTTTAGTGCTGCTAGGAAGATTGTGAAGGATGAGAAGAGAGCTCAGTCGCATCTGGAGACGCATTGCTATCTCGAGATCAACGTCAAGAACGGTGGTGCCGCAGAAGCGAGGCTGTTGGGAACGCAGCCTGCACAACCAGCTGCTAGAGGCTCTACTGCTAGTACTAATACTACTGTAAGTATAAATCAACCCTTTGAAACCACCTCAATCTTGAATGAATCGAAAATTTATTGACCATTTATCCGAAAGACGTTTCAACGAACTTTTGAAAAAGTTTCTAAATACTACGAAAATCGGACCAATAACTTTCCCTTGTTTATTTAAGTAGCTTTTTTGTTCCCCTTTTTCAGCTGCTTTTACGAGAATAATACAAAATATGAACATTCCGATACAACAAATATGTTTCTCTTTGTTCTAGATCAGCGTAGAAAAAACTGAAAGCACAATAGGTAGATGCTTCAGCGGACAACGGAAGTCCAACGAATCGCAGTGTCCGATGCTCGGACAGAAGACGCCCACCAAACCAATCCACACCATCAACCGGTCCACGTCACAAGTAGGGCAGACGCCTGACAATAACAAGCTCCAGGTCAAAGAGCGACGGAGGCAGTCCTCGGAAAGCAGTAATAAGCTGACAGCGAACCGGATCAGATCATCGCTGTCCAATTTTGCTCAAAAAAGCCACATTGCCAAAGATTTGCTCCACCAATCACATTCGCCGCATCAGAAGAAGCTGCGGTTCCAACTAGCTAAGGAACGCAAGGCTTCTACTACACTGGGCATCATTATGTCTGCCTTCGTCATCTGTTGGCTGCCGTTCTTCGTCCTCGCCCTCATCAGGCCCTTCTTAGAAGAAGGCGCGATCCCCGATGCCGTAAGCGCTCTATTCCTTTGGCTAGGTTACATCAACAGTTTGCTTAATCCTATCATCTACGCGACTCTCAACAGGGACTTTAGAAAGCCCTTCCAAGAAATCCTTTTCTTCAGATGCTCCAATTTGAACCATATGATGCGCGAGGAGTTCTACCACAGCCAGTACGGAGACCCAGACCAGCATTATTGTGTTAATAATACGACTAAAGTGCACAATTACGATGAAGGTGTAGAAATAGTGTCGGCCTTAGAGCGCGAGGAGACCCGGGCGTCGGAAAGTTTTCTATGATTGTCAATGCTTGAGGTCGATACAAGTGGCCAGGATTCTGTGATCTAATTAAGACTTTTAAGGTAAATAACCACGGTCTAACTGTGTTGATTTTCACTTTGTTTAACTGTTTGTAAACTGTTTCAATCCTAGTCGTTGCTAATTTATAAATTTTTATTCCTCAAAGGTTTAGTCACATTGTTTTACAGAATAATGTAAATGATAATGTGTTTTGGGACACGCTGTATAGAACAAAATAGCTAAGGGACGTGTGTTAACACACTTTCGGTGAAGTGTTTTGGAATGACCAAAGAGATGTCTAACTTTAGTAAATACCGGTTTTATAACATAGGCTGTTGTGAATTTAGTAATTATAGTATTAAATTGTATTATGTTGTTACGTGAATGTGTAACTATGACATTACAAATATAGAAGTCAGAAGTATTTTAATCCATGTGATAGTAGATATAGTTCTAATTTATGTTTAGCGTCTCAAAATAGGATTTCATCACTGATCAATAAATTTCGAGTATGTTGATTTTGGCATTCTTTGGCATTGGTGTTTTAAATTTTTGAGATGTATATTTGTGTAATTTAATAGTAATTTGCTAAAGTAAAATTAATGTGAGGTATAAAATTTGTGGTACCTACTAATCCCTTAGGTGAAGTTACAAACTTCAAATGAAATAGAATAATTTCACAATAATTGGCACTGCCACATAATATAATATGACTAAGTTGTAATAATTATGATAAATGCATACATTATCGATAGAAATACAAGAATAATGCTGTCTAAATATTACAGTATATTTTGCATAAGTCTTTAGAGATCCCTGTTCACAATACTACCATATTTCAAGGATGTATGTGATGCATTACGTCTATTTACCTTCTACACATCACTTCTGCATATCGCTTTTTTATTAATTTCATGTTTCATAGAAACCAATACCTACAATATTCTTTAGGTCGGTTAATAAAAACTTGATATCTCTCGGAATCACAATTAATAAAGCTTATTTCCATTTAATCAAAAGTTTTAATAGATTTTGATTTAATTTAGAAAGTTTTCAAAGTTTACATTTCCTTTTGTTTTGTGAATAAATTATTGCAGTGAACTTCAACGGAAATTTATAAATAGTGAGTGTTTGTTTTTATCAAATTATTTAAAACCATCAAATGTTACAAGAACACACAGATAGACAGATGTGCCTACATGAGTTACTTCACATAATAATACTGTTTATTAACAAAAAACTTATATTTATTGATAAACTATACCTATAAATAATTAATAACATCCGGGCGAGACTTCAGTTATTCGTTAGTTAGTTATCTCTTATACTTGTTAAACGCGGTACCTTAATGATAGATGTCTTTTTTGTTAAAAATTATCTCAAAATGACCTGATTTCACCTGATGGTAACTGGTCGTGAGGTCCACACATGAGGTCGATAGGCACAATAGACCATATTGACCCTGCCGACCTAACACTGAGGGCCTGCTTATATGACGTTTCACGCCCCGCCTGAAGAGACCTGGACTAGGTATATGTGGGAGGGAAAATTCGTCCTATATGACCTAATGGCACGGGGCAGAAAAGAAGAACTGAACCTGAGAAATTAATTTTCGATCGTTTCCTAATGATCTATAAAAATTATAAAACATTTGAAATAAGCTTTAACTTACTTATTGACCGGCCTATTGAAAAATATATATTATACATAATATAAATATTTAAAATAATATTAGAACTATAAATGTCAGTGTTTTGTAAATATTGTTATTAATGCACTAGTGACATAATAAATACTAATTATAAATAGGTTAAAACGGGTCGTACAATTATATTTACCAACAGTTAAGTAATAACATAAAATATCAAAGCCAATAAAATAAAATTATTTTACAATTTAATTGGTGAGACGTAATACGGTCCTTTATACACAGAGCCGTATTATACATAGTAGTCAACATAATTGAAAAAAAAAAACATATTTTTTCAGTGAATTCGTTTGAGCAATGAACATTAATCTGAAATACGGCTAATATGGCTTACTTAAATGATTAAACGACTTCATTAAATAAATATTATTTTTCATAATGTACACATAATCCTTTATGGGCTATAAGCGAAAATATAATTGTTCGATCCAAATTAAATTGTAGGTGAACATTGCAGACATCGTGTGGGGAAACTACGCTTGGAAAAAAATAATTTGACAAATTGATGTTTTTATTGAAATACTAAAATTTCTTTGATGTAGTTTCTTTCCATAGTTAATATTGTGGTTGTGTGTGGATATTAATTGTTTGTGACCACAGTATATCGCTACATAATATTCTAACCGGAATTACACAGAAAGTGAATTGAGCAGTTTCTAAGTATAATAAATAATTTATTTAATCAGATAACCATATAGTATTGTTTATTTTTATTTACGAGAGCACTATAATCCGTAAAATTAGTTTTTTTTTTCACATTATTTAGAGATCCGACGTTCCGATAACCATAATCAATGTAACACCAACAATTACATAAAACAAGTGGATTCCAATCAGTACAAGTAGTGTAAAAAATTTGCAAGTTTTGAGTTCATATTTTAAATTATACATAATTTTATGATATTATTTTTTTTCAGATTTTTTCCCTTAAAACCAATACCAAAATGTTGAGAAACATTGAAAAACTTGTATTTTTTAAAAATTTCACACCTAATTGCTCAACGTAATTTTTTCATGGAAACATGATTAAAAATTTCAAGAATATGAATTAGATAACTGTTCACTATTGCTTGATAATAGCAAAATACTTGCCTTGGCACTTAATCACTTTTTGTGTATTCCGGAAAATCTGTTAGTTAGTCAAACGACTCAAGATTTCCAAGGTCTAACATCTTGAATCTATCTACTTCGGATTAGATAAGAAATTTATTCATATACGTATATTCACGAATGATAAAATGTTATTCTGATTATAGAATTTACATAATATTATGAAATTTTCTTTTGTGTATTCGAATGTGTATTCATGTGTATGTAAATACTGCCTTTATTTATTTACAATACTATAATTAACACTTTATGTGTTGCTGTAACTTAAAGTTTATGTATAGTGAATAACTTATATTAACTGCAATCTTTTAATTTGCAATAATTTTTCAAAGAAATAAATATGCATTATGTTTTTCTTTTACAACTGGTTTTTAACTTCAGATAAAACTAGTAAATGAAGTGAAATAAAAGCTTGTAAAAATAAGTTAAAATAACTATCAAACGGCCTAAACTTTTATAAAAATTACTTTGAGAGTTTTGAAGATAAAAATAGGTTTCAATTTTTTTGCAGTCTTTTAATGCAAAATAATTTATTATTTTTTAACAAAATTATTTGCAAGTTTATAATTTTGTTGAAATAATAAATATCAGCATTGACAAACTCGCAATTTTTTCTTTTGTATATTTATCTGTAACTTATTTTTTATTATATAATATTAAAATGAGAACAAATTCGTGCACTTGTTTAAAGACCCGAGTAGCATTGATCTCAATATTAAAGCCAGTTGTTTGTTAGTGCCCGTAATACGAAATTAATTGATGAAAATTAGGTATAAGTATTATTTTATTTGATTACTAACACAAATGGCTAAAATTGTACATGTACGTACAGTCTTATTGTTAATTCTTCTATTCAATCCGAAGTATGCTAAGATGTGTCTTCTAATATACAAAAGCATCGCTATAACTTAGATCGTCGTAAGTAAGTGTTTAGGTAACACTGTCTGTTGTCTGAAAGCAATATTAAAGCAACGCCACCATACATTGATTTCTTTTAAAATTTCCACCAGAAATGTGCCCATTTCATATGAAATGCCTAGCTTGCATTCGATATAGTTGTAAACTGTTTTTTTTTTCATTAACATTAACCATAATTTTAATTAATTATTCGATTTATTCATACTTCAGATTTCGTAAAAAAGCATAATATTTTTCTTTTTTCTAACCTAAAAACTAAATAGTTCCACAAATCTTTTATAGCTTTCAGCCAATGGACAGACAACCTAAACATACACGTACTGAACCTGTACAGAACAACTTCTAACAAATAAGTAGCGAACAAATCAAAATTCTTTTTGGCATTGTATTTTTCTTATAGTAGGGTCCTAAAAGCGACGAAATAAAAATTAGATTTCGAAAATATAATTTGTTTTATTATCCCTTCACGACACGCTACTTTGAAGTGGGTTGATAGAATTGTGTAACTTCCACTCACATACATTTACTTTTTTTTACCTTCAATCGTATGGTCGTAGAATTTAATAACCTTGCCCTAAAGACAATGCGGGTTAACGCGTATGATAAATTCACAAGATGGTAGTACGTAGGCGTGAGGTCCAACTGCAGCATGGTTGGTTATTTTTGATGTGACATTGACAAAATGTTAATATTCACCAATCATGTTTCAGTTGGACCTCACGTCTACGTATCGCCATCTAGTGAATTTCTCACACGCGTTTGCCCCCATTTTCTTAAATTCATAGTTTGTCAACAATAACTACAAATCTTGAGTACCTTATCATTACCTACTTAGTATTCAGGGCCATAGAAAGTTTCAAAATGTCGTTTTGAAAATATTTTCTTCAATTCATGGTAGGTTATTTTCTATCCGGTTTTAGATAATATACACAACATCACATATCTTGATCTTATCCCGTGGTAAGTAGCTTAAGAACTTTTGTTACAAATATCAGAATCAACAGTGGATACACAAATATACTTAAATATATTTAATAACACACCCAGACACGGGACAAACACCGATGTTCGTCACACAAATATTTGTCCCGAGTGGGAATCGAACCAACGTCTGTGTCACTAACCACGGTTCCACTGAGCCAGTCAACATAAATGACACAGCTTCTGATTATAAACATTGTTCTTATTAACAATAATCGACGACAAGCACTGAGAGAGGACTGAGAGTTTGAATCAAATTTGTGTAAGTACCAAAAATTACTCGGAGTCAGGAAGTCAGAAGAAAGAAATGCCTAATGCCTCGGAAAGCACATGTTTTATTACGTAGTTCTGCGCCTCATCATCATTATCATCATCAACCCATATACGTCCCCACTGTTGGGACACGGGCCTACCCTAAACTAGGTCGATAAGGCCACTACGCTGGCCAAGTGACGACACAACCTAAGAATTTCTTCGTAGGAGTGCAGGCTTCCTCACGATGTTTTCCTTCTCCGTTAAAGCGTCGAACCGTTCTGCGCCTGATCTCGCATCTTCTTGAGGGCTCAATGTAAGTGAGGGAAAGAAGAGTGCCTCTGTGTTTGGGCAGAAACATATGCACTATGATATTTTAACTGACTCGGTGGAACAGTGGTTCGTGACCTTGCCTGGCGGTTCCTAGAGTCGTAGTTTCGATTCTCACTCGGGACAAATATTTGTGTGATGAACATCGGCGTTTGTTCCGTGTCTAGGTGTGAATATGTATTTATTAATATCTACGTATGTATATCAGTCTCAGACGCCCACAGTACAAGCTCTGCTTAGTTGGGGTCGGATGACTTTGAGTGGATATGTCCCAGATATTTATTTATATATCTTGTGCAGTTGGCTGCTCGGACGGACACAATATTATATCTCGATGGCTTTATAAAAACGCGACGCCTAAGTATACTTTCTTCGCGGAAATTAATACCATTTCCATTTCCTTTTTTGTTGTAATTGAATATACATTGGTATCGTCTCAGATGTGATCCTGCGAAAGATGGCTTGATGACGCAACGTTCTATGAATAACAACAACAGTTCATATTTCGCAAAACATGAATAATAAATAAGTATTTCACAACATCACATACGTCGATGTGATCCCGTGTTCAGTAGCAAGCACTTGTGTTACGGAATTCGGATATGACTGTGGATACGCAAATTAACTTTAATAATTAAATTAATATCGAGGACATTTCTAAACACGGTCCATATATACATTAATAAATAACACACCCAGACACAAACACCGATGTTCATCACACAAATATATGTCCCGATTGGGAATCAAATCCACGACTCTTGGAACCGCCAGCCAGGGTCACTAACCACTGTCCACCGAGACAGCCAAGCAATAAATGCTGTATAGTACAATAAAGTTTTTTTTGATGAATCCTTAATTTTGCTTTTTTTTTATTTTACACTTATGTTAATCTCGCGAGATGGCGAACATAAACCTGACATCTGATTCATAGCCCACCTCGCACTTTTATCGTGGATGATGGTTGCTAAAAGTAACTTTACACCAAACGATAAATCGTGTAGTGGTAGTGAAATGCAATCTGAAGAAAAAAAATACTTGCAGAAAATAAATAAACATGCATTGTGCTTTAGGACATGAATAGTAAAATGATATGAGATGGAGATCAACTAACTGTGCAGGACAAATGATAGTGCACCAACACACGTGCACACTCTATTCCCTCAATCTCATAGTACTGTTAAACTGCAATCTAACGTGATCTCCATTGAGATCATGTAATCAGTCAGATTAACCCGTCAAATAGGTATTATTTCGAGCCTAAGGATATTTTAAGTGTAGGTAGAGTGTAGTAGCTTCCTCAAAGCTATGATGTACACAATTGTTTTTTTAAGGTCAAAGACATATCTGTTGAAATCGCACCGTCTAAAACAAGGTAGCATCATCCAAAGCATAGCTCACACGACGTTCCGTGCTCTGTCACTTTGCCAAATCGCGTGTTTACTAATAATAAGTCAAGCTTTCACTGTCACTCTGAATGGCAATGACCTTTTTGCTTCCTGGTAACACCGGATTATCCTCGACTTGTAAATGTGACTGGTGTTGCCGCGCTGAAAATAGAAGGTGACCATTAGGACGCTGTATTTATGGATTTGGTGTCGGGAGTTACGCGAGCAGATCGCGTAAAGAACTCCCGTATTCGCGGCAGCCTTCATGTCCGAGACATCGCTGATAAACTGCAAGAGTGCCGCCTACGTTGGTACGGTCATGTTTTACGGAAACCGGCAAACTACGTAGGGAACAAGTGTCTAGCCATGTCGCTACCGCCGGGTCCCGGCAGAAGGGGAAGGCCCAAGAAGGCCTGGCTTGACGTCGTAGTGGATGACATGCGTGCCAACAAACTCTCCGTAAAGGATGCCGAAGACCGTGCGAAGTGGAGAGCTAGGAGTAGGAAAGCGGACCCCGGGCTCCGCAAGGATGCAACCGGGAAATCGCGAAGATGATGATGATGATGGTGCCCAATTAAGACAATTATTGATGTGTTACTAGTCTGTGGTCATACAATATGCATTTTCATATACGATTTTAGACTTACGCGTGTTATTACATCAGGTGGAGTGAGGTCATCTTGTTAGCCTAATATAAAAAAAAACTTAAATTATACACGCGATAAAATGATTAGTAAATACATTGTTTGCTTGCACTTTCTGACCGACGTTACGACTTCACCAATCCATATGCATGTATTTGCTACTCTTTTCATAGCGTGTGGACTCATAATAACCAGTTTTTAAAGCTCTCCTACTTGAATTTGATCTAATATTTTTAAACTAGCCTGTTATCTATGATATCAATTTGACTTAAATAAAATCAGGTATATTTGTAATTGGCACTAGCTAGAATGTTCATCTAAGAAAGTTCAAAACTGGTTCAACGAAGTCGCGGGCAGGACAACTACATAGTACATAGTTTCTAATATTTTTATACTACCTGTCGCGCCGGAAACCGGACAGAGAAGAGTTCCGGAAAGAACCGGAAGTTTGTCATGTTCGAAAGTATGGCGGCGAAAACGTCAGGTATACATCGCTCTTTATCTAAGTATAAGTAACTATTTTATTTTAAAGTATACATATATTTTAATTCAAAAAGACAAGCGTCTACTAACATCACCAGTAAGGTTGGCTCTAACATTTTCTAATCACAATAAATCCTCTCTCTACTTACCCTTAACGGCAAGAGATTTTCCATTTTTAAAATAAACTCTACATTCAGTCACTTATTCCAACGGCATAAGGTTGACATTTGCAACGTTTTTTTCTGTTTGATGCTGTAATTAGTAATGGTTGACAGGCGTTGCGCGTCATAGGTCGTGTCAATCTGTCCTGGACACGCCATATTAACATAACACGGCCGTTATGCTGATACCAGGATGCTATTTCGAGAGGGAAGGTCAATGCTATTGTTTCGAGATAGTAACACGGTTGGTTTATTAAAATGACAACGCGTGGGCGAGCTCACAAATATCAAGGGTGTTAAATATCTAAAGCACATTTACGGATTCTAAAGTTGATGAGTTGTAATAAGGCTAATGACGAATGCTTTTAATTTCAATTTAACAGATTTTAAAAACATTTTTCCACGTAAAAAAACGTTTCGCAAATGGTGTTCCATCATTCTCGCTCGTCTTCATTAAAGGGTATCTACAGAATTTGTAATTTAATTCATAGATTTAACACTGCATGTTATGTAACGAAACACTTGATTTATATAGCCATTTTACATGCAAGATAACCTCAATACAGCTATAATTAAAATAATTAACATTTGCGGATTCTACCGAGTAGACTGGCACTATCTCTTAACAGCAAATCGTACATTTTGGGTTATTACAGGGTTAAATATGAATCAGAATATAGGTACAATATACGAAAAAATATTTATCAATATAACTATAATATAAAGGCCCTACGAATAAAATGTGAAACATCGCCTGATATCAGCTTTAGTGAAGATGTCTCCATCATACATCGTTAATAATAAAAGTGTCGGAAGAATGAAGTTTATTATTTATGCCAGCGACTTCGTTCGCGTTTCCCCCGTTTTTTACACATTTTCCATTGTATCTTTGCTCCTATTGGTCGCAGCGTGATGTTATATAGCCTAAAGCCTTCCTCGATAAATGGTCTATACAACGCAAAAAGATTTTTTCAAATCGAACCCGTAGTTCCTGAGATTAGCGCGTTCAAACAAACAAACAAACTCTTCAGCTTTATAATATTAGTATAGTATAGATATGGCGTGAGTTAGAATAGAAAATCACTAAAGGTTTGATGGGGCGAGGCAACCAACCTACTACAGCCTGTTTCCGGTGAAATGTTATCCGTTTTAAGACCCGCATATCAGCCTTAATGGGATACCACAGGAATCAACAGTGAAATTTTGTTACAGAGGAAACTAAGTCTTTTTTTATACGTTAAGATTAACTAAACGTTAAAAAGAATAATCATTATGTAGAACAAAGTTTTGAATTCTATGCTTTACTTTTGATTCGTTGCATTGTATGATACGAGTCAAAACTTAAGCAAAGAATTAGTGATTTCATAAGAAAGCGTCGATGGCCGAGTGGTTACGGTCGTTGTTTGCCACGGGAGAGGTCGCCAGTTCAAACCCCGCCACGTACTACTGTGTTTATCAAATTCAAAATTCATATGTACGATTAATCGACGCTTAAACGGTAAAGAAATACGTCGTGAGATAACCTGCACATCTACGAAAAAAATCTTGGGTAGTGTAGTGAACCAACCCGCACTTGGCCAGCGTGGTTGACTAAGGCCTTACCGCCATAATTTAGGGTAGATCTGTAGGTCGTCCCCAGCAGTGGGGACGTGAATGGGCTGATGATGATGATAATATCTTAAGTGACTTTATTTTTATGGAGCTTTTTAGGGTTCCGTAGCCAAAATGGCAAAAACGGAACCCTTATAGTTTCGTCATGTCCGTCTGTCCGTCTGTCCGTCTGTCCGTCTGTCCGTCTGTCACAGCCGATTTACTCGGAAACTATAAGTACTACAGTGATGAAATTTGATGGGAATATGTGTTGTATGAACCGCTACAAAAATATGACACTAAATAGTAAAAAAAAGAATTGGGGGTGGGGCCCCCCATACATGTAACTGAGGGATGAAATTTTTTTTTTCGATGTACATACCCGTGTGGGGTATCAATGGAAAGGTCTTTTAAAATGATATAAAGTTTTCTAAAAAACATTTTTCTTAAAGTGAACGGTTTTTGAGATATCAGCTCTCAAAGTCGTAAAAAGTATGTCCCCCCCCCTCTATTTTTATAACTACGGGGTATAAAATTCTAAAAAAAATAGAGGTGATGCATGCTAATTAACTCTTTCAACGATTTTTGGTTTGATCAAAGTATCTCTTATAGTTTTTGAGATAGGTTGATTTAACTGTAAATTATATTTGCTGCTACGGAACCCTTTGTGCGCGAGCCCGACTCGCACTTGGCCGGTTTTTTAAATTATACCGTGCGATTTTAAAGTGTAATACCAAAGCAAGTCTCTATCGAAATATATCACTTTTTTTGTTAAGTTTTACTCCTAACTTTGACTTTTCAGCCATACAATCAAATTTGACAATAGTCTAAATCCTTATTGCTAACTCAATTTCGGTCTCCGATTGTCAAACAAACAAAAAGTAATACTGTGTTTGTTCTCATTCCTGACGCACGTGTTTGGATACGAAGGACTTTACATTTCTCATGAATTCCCAATATCTATCTGCCTTCAATCGACTCAGGATGTTTGATTAAATTATACTATCGTCAATATTGGAAGTGTTTTCTTTTTTGCTTATAGGTAACTTGTGGATATCGTATCAAAAAAGAAAGAAGAAGACAGAAAGAAAAAGAAAAACATTTATTGACCTCGACATAGAGGTTACAATGACACATAAATACATGTATACACAAGACACAAAACGCACACAAAAAAATAAAACACATATCCAAGGACTTTATAAGTGGTCAACGAGGTACAGGCCTCAGCATATGCCGCATCAGCCCGAGAGCCGCTGCAGCGCTGGTATTCTAGCCGTACCCCGAGTCTGAAAAATACTGAAAAATAAGTAAATCTCACTAAAAGACACTAATTTTTTTTTTGGTAACACATTGTAGAGAAGTAAAAATTGAAAACCTTAATGATCGACCGATCGATCGAATTACGAGTACATTTTAATTGGTCTACAAAATGAACTTAAGTTATTAGTAGTTTTCTAACATTTCACAAAGAAAATTACGTATATAGGGAGCATGGAAAGAAAAGACCTTTAAAATAAGTTAATACCTACACGATAACTAAGTTGTGAGTGCCTTATCTATATTCCACCTTGTATGATGTACACTTAGTAAGCAAATAAATGATTTGATTTTATTTAATAAGTTGGCTTACGTATACCTATGTATTATAAGAATCCATGGACATGATGAGCTGCTCGCTTTGACATCCTAGAATTATGTAACTTGTAGATACATACATATTATTATTATTATTTGTTTGTTAATTATTAACTTGTAATTTGCCATGCGAAAAAATTTTAAAGGAAGCAAAACTAAATATTTCACCTGTGTCTACTTTATTATTGTTAAGTTTCATCAACATCCGTTCAGCAGTTTATACGACAGAATAACAAGCAAACATACATATTATAAGAGGACTAGTTTCATATTACAATCAATCTAATACAACATGCCATCCAATTAAGATTTAAATGGCCACAACCCGTAGCTTGAGCTATCGTGATAATTAGATCCTTCATTATCAATAACACTTCGCTAATTAATACGTTTGCTTGAGTTAATCACCTATATGTACTTGTTATGAAGTTCAACTTGGCATATTGTTTACCTTATCTGAATTATATGTGGAGAAGACGTGTAGAAATGGTAGGTACTCATTTTAATTCTTAGGCCAATATAAACAACACAAAAAAATGTCACTAAACAATCAGTTATTTGGCTTTTATTTTCGTATACCTAATAATAGACAATATACCGAATAAGATTTATTTGTATAATCTGAACTGAAAACGTTGACAAAATATTCAATTGTTTTCTAGAAATGTATACAATATAATGACATTTGTTCAATCAAATAGGTAATCAAATCAATGCTACGAATTTACGAATACTACGGTTGCTACGACGTAGTCACAGTTACCATTTCGATTGAAGTACACGTTTAGGCATGGTCCGACTATGGGTCCGGTCAAATTAATCGTTGTTAAAAATCCACATTAAAACTTTATCCATACATTACCTTCAACCAGTCGACTGATAAAATATACGAAAACAAACCGTTGTAATTAATCGGCCGTAACTTTTATCACCAAAACAATCTCGTACAAATCGCGGAAACTCCTCGGCAATTTGCCAAACAATGTCTGTAATAATCTGCGTAAAAATTTTCATAATTAATAAGCGGACCGAGTGATTAGAATTTCAAATTGTACATTGTGACGTCACTTAGCTATTTCCAAGAACTTAGCGCGAGCGATAATTGTTTTAATTATAAGCAGCGGAGGTGATTGCGCCAGTGAGTTTGTTATGGAGAAAGACTTTTGCTTCGTGAGGAAATGTAGGATATCATTTTGAACTCTTTTGGTACACACATTAAAAAACCGAATAAGTCCAAAATAAAAAGTTGTTTTATTTCATTTTAATAACTTCAGATATTTCGGCACTGTCCAAGCGCCATGATTATACATCCATACATACATAAAATCACGCCTTTTTCCCAGAGGGGTAGGCAGAGATCACTTCCTGCCATGTGCTACGGTCCTGGCACACCACTTTCGCTTCAGCTACATTCATCAACCTCTTCATGCACGCTCGTCTATTACGGGTACTTTTGATTTGACCTTTCTATAAGATTTTCACCTGTATAATATTTATTAGTATAGTTTGAAAACTGAATATATTCTGTGTATGTTAACCTTGATGTTTGTCGTAGTTGACCCGACTGATGAATGTGGATGAAGCGAAAGTGGTGTGCCAGGACCGTAGCACATGGCAGGAAGTGATCTCTGCATACCCCTCTGGGAAAAAGGCGTGATTTTATGTATGTTTGTATGTATAAAGGTGAAGAGAATGCTTGTAAGTATGTTTTCTGAACGCGTTGATCTCAGGAATCACTGGTTCGAATTGATAAAATACCTTTGTGTTTAATATACCATTTATCGAAAAAGGCTCTAGGCAATATTACATCAAGCTGCGACCAATAAGAGCAATGCTAGAAACAATGGAAAATGTGTAAAAAACGACTGGGGCACAGGCCTACCCTAAACTGAGGCGATCAAGTCCTAGTCAAACCTGCTGACCAAGTCGCCGTCCCCGCAGAATAAAATGATAACAGCCAGTATCTTAGTTTTAGTGTTATGCCATTTTCTGGATCTGTGGGTGCTAATACATGTGCTAAATTTTTTTGGGATTTTTATGGAGTTATTTCACGAAGTTACAAAATGTTATAATAGTATTCATAGATTTAACACATGCCATAAATTACGAGAATAAAATTTTAATATAACATTATCGAAATGTACTCTTACTTGTTAGTATGACAAACAGTCATATAATTATATTCTCGTAAAAATATTTCAACTAGATAATGATAAACGCAGTTATCATTTTATTCTCGTTCAAAACGCACCGATCGCTAAGTATATAGTTGAGTAAGCAAAATGACTTTTATAGTTAGAAGGATAAGACTTAATATCATCAAGTGGGAGAGGAACAAGTTGGTTGGAAAGAACAAGTTGGAAAAAAAATCCTTCTTAAACATATCATATTCCTACCCAGATAATTATATATGTATGTTCGTATTATTAACTATTATTTTGTAATTTTTAGTGTGTCGGATTTTTTGAACAAAGGTTTATTTTTTTTCATACTTTTGATTTTTGCACCTTAATTTTTTTTGTTCAGCTCACCTGAAATACTACTCATATTATAACTAGTAGTCTGAATGTGGATACAGATTTGAAATAATTATCCTATTACTTCTTTCTTTTAAGGAGTTGACCAAATTGCTAGGGGATCAAACGGAAAGCCCCAGCTTTCAAATAAAAAAATAATCATCCAAATCGGTTCACCCAGGTGAAAGTTACGAGGTAACAAGCATAAAAAAAATACAGACGAATTGAGAACCTCCTCCTTTTTTCAAGTCGGTTAGAAAGAACAAGATAGAGAGGAACAAGTTGGAGAAGAGCAAGTTAAAGAGGAGCAAGTTGAAAAGGATCAAGTTGGGGGGGGAGTAAGTTGGAGAGGTGCAAGTTGGATAGTAGCAAGTCGGATAGAAGCAAGTTAGAGGGGAGCAAGTTGGAAGGAAACAAGTTAGAGAAGAGCAAGTTGGAGAAGAGCAAGTTGGAGAGGAGCATGTTGGAGAGGAGCAAGTTGGAGAGGAGCAAGTTGGAGAGGAGCAAGTTGGAGAGGAGCAAGTTGGAGAGGAGCAAGTTGGAGAGGAGCAAGTTGGAGAAGAGCAAATTGGAGAGGAGCAAGTTGGAGAGAAGCAAGTTGTAGGAAAGCAAATTGGAGAGGAGTAAGTTGGAGAAGAGCAAGTCGGAGAGGAGCAAGTTGGAGAGGTGAAAGTTGTTGAGTTGGATATAAAAAACATGATAAAATAGAGAGTTTGTGAGAGTGTTCCGCAAATAGAGTTTTACAATATAATGGGGTTAATAAAAAATAAGAACTGGTTCAAAAATGAGGATGGCCATAAATTATCGTGGACTAAAATTATGGAAGTAAATGTTTCACATTCGTTGTTGCCATGCGAGAGGTCGCCAGTTCAAATCCCGTCACGTGCCACTGTATTTTTCGAATTTGAAATTCATTGTCCGATTATTCGACGCTTTAACGGTGAAGGAAATCTGCCCACCTACGAAGAAATTCTTAGGTTGTGTAGTCAACCAACTTGCTTTTGGCCAGTGTGGTGGACTTAGGCCTTATCGCCCACATAGGGTAGGCCGTGCCCCAGCAGTGGGGAGGTATATGAGCTGATGATGAAAACTTTGATTCCAAATTTTGTAGTATAAGAAGTAGGCGGGGTACCAGCCAGGTACCAAACCCAAGTCCTCCTGGATATGTACTCGAACGCCAAACCTTATACACAGAGTCAATTCCAATAAGCACAACTTACTATGATGACCTTATGTGCCTCTGCGGGTGCAGAAGATATTCCATGTTACTACCACGGTTTTTATAAGTCCTTGACTAATTATGACCGTAGCGCAGCGTGTTCCAGTAGCAAAAGTGATGAAGAGGAAGATGATCACGATTAATCAATCTTATTTAACTTTTGCACGTCAGTAAACAAAGGACTGATTTTATAAGATAAATAAAAGGTTGATTTATTGATTTTTAGAGAGCAACAAGTTGAAGAAGAAATTAAAATTATATTACGCAATTTACATGACATTGTTTATTTCTTCGGTATGATAAAATAAAAGCGTAAGGATGAGACAACCCCACCGCCCCCTGGTGGGAGTCGCTGATTTTCGCACCATGAAAGGTAACGACACTCTACCAGTGCAACCAGTATCCCCAGGGCAGCTTGTGGCGGGCTGAATGGGATTGACACCCCTTGGGACCCGTGCCTCTAAGAGTCGACCAGGCCCCTCTCACCTCTGGCTTGCCTTAGCCGGCCGGAAAGAGTTGGGCGTCAGAGCTACATGCTTGCAGGGTGGAAGTGAAAGATATACGTCACGAGTTGGCACAGTGGCGTTGCGCCACTGGGTAAAAAGCGGTGTACACCTTTCGCCACTAAGAGGCGCTCACACTAATGATTCTCCCTGTCGCTCCTGCTTCGTGCCTTGCATGTGCGACCAATGGGGGACCCACGACAGTGAATGGCGTGTTACCACCAGCCCATTTTAATCGTGTTTATGAACATAGATCGGGGCAAGTACCATAGTCCTTCCCGATCTATGTTTACATAGTCTCGCTTACCCAGTCCACTAACACTCAACCAAACAGCCCAGATTATTTGTTCTTCCACGCCATTCCATAGTTTTACACTGACTGGGGGTTGTCCTTGGCTACATTTTATAGTGTATATATAATAAGGCGTCCGACCGATTTCAGCCACGGCGGCCGGTCTCAATTGAGATCAGCCAAGGGCGCAGGACATATTATTATAGTGCACAAGTGTCCGCGCAAACACAAGTGCACTCTCTATTCCGTTACACTCATAATTCTATGAGACGGCAATCCTACATGACCGATGAGAGATCGGGCGCAGGACCACCGGCTTAACGTGCTTTCCGAGGCACGGGCGTTCAACCGCCAACTTCGTAACTCCGGGCTGAGTATTATCATTACAAAAAAACTCACACAAATTTTGCCCGACCCCGGACTCGAACCGGGGACCTCTCGATCCAACGAAGCACTTGCTACCAAATAGACCAACGAGGCAGTATATTATATACAGGGGTAATCGTCGGCTGATGCCACATAACATTAACATACATATAAAATATAGTTATTAAAAGGCTTTTTCTTTTAAATGACAAAATATGATTTCTAAGACTTAGTTCTAACACTGAGAACCTATTTTTTTGTATTTGCAGCAATTCAGGATTGAAAATCAATACATAGGTTACAAAGTAAATTTTAAATACAAATAATTTAACTTCATTAAATAAAACTAATGTTGATTAACATGTAACAGGTTTGTTAAGACAACAAATTAAAGTCTTTTATAGAAAAAAAAGAATACAATATGTACGAGAATAAAATGATATAAAAGTGTTATCATAATCATGTGTACTCTAAAACTCAGTAGAATAAAATGACAAGTTACGTGTGCCATATTTGACTTGAGTCTGGCGAAACGGAGAATAAAATGATAATGGATATTACTGACTTCAAATAATTACTTAATTTCACTAATATTTTATTTCTCAAATATTATCCATATTTTAATATTTAGGTATATACCACTTAATTATTTCTATAGTACTAAAAATTAGCTTTATTTAAAGTTATCAATCATAAGCCTATGTCCAGTATTTACGGAGCAAAAGACAAAAATATGTTTTTTATTTTTCCTGAAAAGTTGCGTTTCTGTAGTTATCATTTTATTCTCCGGGGACGGCGAAGTGCGGGTTGGTCGACTACACAACCTTAGAATTTCTCCGTGTGCAGGTTTCCTCATGCGTCGAATAATCGTACATAAGAAAATATCATACAATTTATACTGTCATTTATTTAATAATAGCTTGGTTGGAAGAATGGTAAACGTTTCTTCACGGCACTATGCAGTTATCATTATTTCCTACAGTCTTAGGCAGTAGATATCATAAAACTGCGATGGACAAAAATTCATATTTATACAGGAATTATATTTTCAAAACGTACGAGTATAAGAGCATGCAATAATATTCCGCTTGATATGTACATACATATGAACCTACAAAGTCAATGTACTTTAAAAAGTGGATATAACTTCAACGTCACTATGCCTTAGTAATAAGGTTCAAATTTGATCAGCATACGTATACGGTGTCTCTTAAATATTAATAAGGCTTCATCCAGAGGAACCCCATTAAAATTTACATTCCAAAGTATTTTTTATCTTTCTACTTCAGTATATCTTGACCGTCGAAATTCCTGTTTCGTTATTCGGAATGAGTTTAACGATGTAAATCATATCATGAGCTGAGAGATACTTGTAATTTTTTTAAGTATTTACCGTTTCCTTCTTTTTAAAAAAAATGTTCATCTTCAAAAATTATCAAAATGTTGTGATAGGTAAGTAACTAATACTCATAAGACATAAAACTATGACCAAGTATTTGTTACTTTAAACGCAGTATAGGAAAATATTTATTTGGGTTTATGAGGATGAAGAAGCTAATAAGTTTGTACGGAAATGAAACTTTTTGGGCTTATTAGGTTTTATTTATAGCTTGAAAATAATCATGAGCCTTCAAACAAATATTATATTTTCGGAAACAGATTCCGACATGGTCTAACCAAAACATTGTATCTCTTAGTATATAGCCTACGTCATTTTAGCAAAGCTAGAATTTCCATGACTAGTCATCCAGTAGAAAACTGAATATACGTGTATCTCGGATACTTATCATGTTTAAATTTTAGACTTTCGCGTTCTATTACACTAAAATTAGCATCGCTCGCGACCACGATTGGTGTAACCCCGACAGACGTCGGGCAGTAAGTAGCTATGTAATTTGCTACTCCTAATATCGCGTGTAGACCCATAAAGACTAATTTTACTTATCATGTTGTTTCATTTTAATGAGCTCCCGAGATTTTGGCATTGTTGCAAGCACCATGATCACTGGTCAACTGTTGACCAGGACATGTTCAATTTTCTTAACTTAACTGCCGCTTTGGTCTATTGGTAGCAAGTGCTGCGTTAGGACCGAGAGGTCCCCGGTTCGAGTCCGGGGTCGGGCAAAATTTGTGTGAGTTTTTCTGTAATGAAATTACTCAGCTTGGAGTTAGGAAGTTGGCGGTTGAACGCCCGTGCCTCGGAAAGCACGTTAAGCCGGTGGTCCTGCGCCCGATCTCTCATCGGTCATGTCGGATTGCCGTCTCACCGAATCATGAGAGTAAGGGAATAGAGAGTGCACTTGTGTTTGCGCGCACACTTGTGCACTATAATATGTCCTGCGCACTTGGTTGATCTCAATTGAGATCAGCCGCCATGGTCGAAATCGGTCGGACGGCTTATTTAATTTTCTAATATTATGTGTAACCATGACAGTAATTAACTAATCGTACTCACTAACTACGATTTCTCCTATTTAACTTTAAATAGACCGTTTCATTCCTTTTGTGTCCAATGACTGTCCAATAAAAGGATTCTCCAAAATGAAAATCCGAATTGAATTGATCATTTCTCACAGTCGAAGCCGCATTAGAGCTAAGTATTCGACAAATGAATTTGAAATCGAGACGATTCCATCCATTCACATCTCGATTCTCGAGTGGGATGTGTGATATCGATCCCGTTTATAATGAGATGATGGAGCGAAGTAAATCGCATTATTACGTCGAATATAGATTTCACGGAAACGCGAGGATACTTCTAGAGCTTAGAAGCATTAGGGCGGATGTCGATTTTGCCAACTTTACAGGAGAGAGTAAAATATAAATTCAATTTTATCGTCAAATATTTTATTAAGTACAACCAACACGTAAATTATTTCTTCGCATTTATTTAGCTAACCAAGAAGATTTCCTAACTGTAAAATTAAAATTTAAAAACAATGTTTCTAAACAGTGAAAAATTAACTTTTTTTCAATAAATGATCACATCCGCCTTTATGCCATTAAAATAACTGAAATTATTTGTTCAACTGATAAGTATGTGCCCATACGGCTTTATGCCTCCAATTTTTGTAAATAAATGTTATGGTGTTTGCCCGAATGCAACGTAATGCCTTCAAAAATAATCAATATCTAGTAAAACTTAATAAGACGAAATTGCAAATGCGACTTTATCGTGTTCATTTATTAACTTTGGTTGTATTGGCAAAAAGTCGGACATCACTTAAAAAATACTACACACATTAAAAGTGACTAGGGATCGAGTATGTTTAGGAGTATTGCTGCAATCAGGGTTAAATAATAACTTTTTTGTATCGCTATTGTCACATTTTAGTGAGTTTTAAACATTTAAATATTGTTTAAAATTCGATAATAAGAAGAAAATCGACTGTCAATGTGGATTTGTATAAAACTGAGTACTAGTTTATAAAAGTACCGTTTTGAGAAAATAATTAAAATGTCTGCATCGGAACTGAAACAATTGAACTGAAAAAACCCGAGAAGAGATGATGCGAGCCGTCGGAATGTTGGAAGCTGGTTTCAGGCAACGTGCTGTAGCTTTCGCTCTTAACACTACACAGAACGTCATGAGTCTTCTCTGGACGCGCTATCGCATGACGGGCAGCGTGGCCGAGCGACTTGGAGGACGATCTCGCATTACGACACGCAGACAGGACCGGTATATCCAAAATACTGCTCGACGGAATCGTACCATGACCGCCATGATGTTTGTTACGAGGCTCCACATCTCCCAAGAGTTGCTAATAAGCGATCAAACAATCCGAAATAGTTTACATGAAGTGGATCTGCGATCCCGAAGGCCGCTGAGAGTTTCACCTATTGCACCCTGCAATCGCAGGACCCGTTTACGATGGGCTCGCGAACACAGAAACTGGGAGGAAGAAGACCGGCGCTTTGTGTGCTTTTCGAAGGATTCCCGCTTCGCTATGAGACCGAATACAAGACGTACTCGAGTTTAGAGAACATCTGGAAGTCAAGAACGTTTGAGATATTGTCAGGAAGTTCATCCGTAAGGTGGAGGAACAATAATGATTTGGGCCGGTATTTGGATCGGCGGAAGAACCGATCTCATTTTTTGTATCAGAGGTAACCTCAATACTCAAGCTTACGCAGAATGAATTGTTTCAGATATAATCATCTCTTTGATAGGCCAGTTAGGTGAATTATTTCAACTAATGCATGACACCGCACGTCCACACACGGCTAGAATCGTAACACGCATTCTTGCCGAAGCTCGTATCAACGTTCTGCCGTGGCCAGCTCAATCGCCAGAACTCAATCCAATTGAGCATGCATGGGTTATGCTTAAAAAAAAGAACTCGGCCGAGTATGCATACCATACATACTGCACAACAATATTTTGACTTGTTACAAAACACATAGGCGGCCATTTTTCAAAGTGATTTTGATGAACTCATCTTAAGCATGCCTTGCCCAAGCGTGTTTATGGTGGAAGTACAGATTATTAATTTTCGTAGTTTTTAAAATCATTATTTTTGCCATTTTGTGTCACTTAATTGACTTATCTCTATTCTAATTTAATTGACTCCGTTAATTTGAGATTTTGCCATAATTTTCAAAAACATAAATTTGAGTTTATTATTATTTAATAAAGGGGTAAGCGGTTTAATAAAAACATAGGCTTTAAAGTAAGAAGTCGCCCTAAAGACTATAGTTAAAGGCACTCTCATAAGAATAGGAGCGCCACACGAATTAACTCCATTGACATTCATTGTTTGCACCCTATTTTTGAGATATGAGTTTAATACATCAATCGCTTTATCTGCATAATGATGCAATTTTAATAGCAATATCTCATGATTTACACAATCAAAGGCTATTGAAGATTCGAAGAAGATACCTATTGCATCCTGCTTATTTTCTCAAGCGTCAAAGATATGCTTGCCAAGTGCCACACTTGCGTCAGTGGTGGATCTTATTTCGGTGAAGTCAAATTGCTTATAACAGCTTATTTTCACTAAGATGAGACATTAATTGAGATAATAATTTTTTTTCAAAAATTTTACTAAGTGCAGGTAGTATTGAAACAAAGCGGAAATTAGATGATTCACTTATATAACGGAATTTCTTGAATAAAGAAATTATTTTACTAAACTTCATTAAATTTGGGAAATGACATACCTTTATACACATGTTAAATATGATAGCCAAATGTCGTCAGTCTTTTTAAAATTTAACTCTTTAAAGGATTGCAAAACTACATTTTGGTTTACTTGGTTAAATTTAAAAGATACTAGACATTTTCTACAGTCCTAGTCCCTATAAGAAGAGATTGAACATGGTGTGGGCATGAGTTTAGTTTGCCTGTAGTAATTATAGGTATATTAGAAAAATAGGTTTCAAAAACATTTGTAACTATATGCTTATAATCAACTATGAGAGTTATACATCTACTCTGTAACGAAAGACTACTAACTACTACTCTGCCTCTGCCTAGGCATCGTATAAAAACCTTTACCATCCGAACAACAATAGAAAAACTAACTTTAAGGATTCCATGTATATTAGTATTGGTCTATTGGTCACGGGCCACGGCGTGTATAATGCCCTATGTCGCTAATTTTTTGACGCCATAATTGAATAGTTCACATCCATAACGACTTATTTTCAAATTGGCCCGCCATTGCGTTCACAAAGTTAGTAAAACAAAATGCATAAAGCCGTATATCTACAACCGTTTAAATGTTTCTAAAGGAAACTTAGAAGCATAATGTCGGAAGTTTAGTTATGATGAATATTTTAAATCACTGTTCAGACCATAAAGGCGTGACTCGTTTTACGTAGCCTTTGTGAGAATATTTTTTTTAGGCATAAGGGCCAAACTTACAATCCACCAAAATAAATAATCAGCATTGTAGACGCAGAGAGATGGAAGTGAAAATAAAACCTTAAGGTTCTAATGATTTTGGAAAACCTGTCAGAACCGACATTATGCACGAAATTATCTCAGCCCAGAAAAGGGATAGAAATATAGCTGTCAGTGGTATAGACAGAGAAAGAAGTGTATTTCTTTGCTACCCAATAAAAACATAATGCCCTATCTGCACATCCGCCCATATGCTTCTGAGCTCTAGACTTATAAAAGACTTTTCATATTAGGTTTGATAGCCTTTTCACTCCGCGTGGCAGAAAAGAGGGTGAAGTGTTTATGAAAATAACGTTTTTATTCCTCTTTAGCCCAAACACTTAAATCAATTTTGATGTGTCCTAGTAAATTAATTTATTTTAATACTGCATAGTTAAAAGTCGCTCAGCGGGCTATGGAAAGAGCTATGCTCGGTGTTTCTCTGCGGGATCGAATCAGAAATGAGGCGATACGTCAGAGAACCAAAGTCATCGACATAGCTCATCGCATTAGTAAGCTGAAGTGGCAGTGGGCTGGCCACATCAGCCGTAGAACCGACGACCGATGGGGTAGACGAGTTCTGGAGTGGATACCGCGTCTCGGCAAACGTAGTGTAGGACGCCCGCAGGCCAGGTGGTGTGACGATCTGCGCAGGACGGCTGGTAGGAGCTGGATGCGAGTGGCCGAGGAGAGAGAGAAGTGGCGTGCATTTGGGGAGGCCTATGTCCAGCAGTGGACTGTAATGGGCTGATGATGATGATGAATACTGCATAAAAGTAATGATATATTGATTTCCAAATCACATTCTCTATCATGTGTCATTGCTACCTACGTTTTTCTCTCTTGGTTACCTAGTGGCTTAATAGGTTTATGTTAAAATTAAATAATTATTGTTCCTTACGCCTCTGTTCCAAGTACCTTTGAAATTTCACCACAAATACCAACACTTTGTGTATTAAAATCATTAATAAACAAGTCAGCAGTGCAATATTAATGCCGTCCGTGGTATCGGCATATCCAACAATGTGGGGTTCCTTAAAAGGCGATCGATAATGTCTATTTACGGAAGGGATTCCGTTGATGAGAACTTCGATAAGTGACAGCTATTGACAGGGAATATAAGTGCTAAGCTTAAACGTATTGTTAAGTTTATTTTGACTTGACTTGATGGTAGATAAGTAATCTCAGGCATAGCGGCCCTGCTTTACTCGCCAAGAGTTGTCGGTAAGATTCCCCTTCGAGACGCATATTTTTATAATCAGTGTTTGTTCCAATTCTAGGTGTGATACTTATTTTTATATACCAGTAAAAATTGGTATCCATCCCAGATATATAAATAGAATAGAATAGAGAGTAGCGAGCATTTGGGAAGGCTTATGTCCAGCAGTGGACTGCGATAGGCTGATGATGGTGATGATACAAATTACACATCCAGACTCGGAACTAAAACCGATGTTCATCGCATATGTATTTTGAGTGCAAATTGAACCCATGACTCTGGGCGCAATATAAAAAAAAACACTGTCCAATGCGCCATAGAGTTAATGAATTATCTATCGATTTGCGATACGGGCCATAATCACACCGTACCCGACACACGCTTGACAGCTTTTCCATTCCGATGGCGAGGCACAATGTGACACAAATGATTCCACAGTGACGTAGCGCTTTTGAAATCGGCAGGGACAGTTCTCACGCGCCATTGCTATATGCTTCTATAGGCCTTTGATGGACGTATGATTTCGTATGGATCAAGTACAATCGTGCCAAATGATCATAAGTTCAGTGTTCTAATCCATATTTATACAACTCGGTTGATCCTGATGATTCCTAACATACCTGGTAACATTTTATGTAGCATTAAAGTAATTGTGCTAGTACTTAAAAACCTTAGAACATGATAATTTTAAATAAATGGTGACCCGCTCTCTCTTCGTTTCGGGTATATTACGAAAATACCTACATAAAAACCTTACTCTTCAATCTCGCTATCTACAGGGTGTCCCAAAAAGTAGTGTCAAGCGGAAGTCCTGAGATAGAACACCCCGTGGGGCATCCGAATCACCCCCATGTATGTTCCGCGATTTTTTATAGTTTTCGAGTTATGATTTTTTTTTCTAAAATTTTGAGAACAACTGACCTAACCGACTAAAAATATTGTAAAGAAAAAAGTATTTGACTTTTTTGAGTAATTCTTTTTGCAAATCAATTTTCATGAGTTTTTCTTTAATGCCTAAAATATTTGTCTCCATAACTTATATGGAAATTATCAAAATTATGATACAAACTCAAAAGTTACGTTCTGTAAATAATGTCTTACAATTTCAACGTTAAATTTAAGTTATTAGGAGGTAGCTTCATGGCTCCTAAGTAACTTTAAAAACTGCGCTAGACTCTCAGCTTTCATAATCATTAATAAAAACTGGTACTTAAAGGGCTACTTTTTCTGAAATGGGACTTCAAAGACAGAGAGGTGGAAAAATAATAAAAATTTACCATCTGAATACGAAGTATTATTTGGACATTTTATTATTTCTAAAGTTAATAAGATTGTTAACAATCAAAATTATACCAGAAATGCTAAGAAATAACCACTTGAAAGTTGAATTTGTGATACTTAAAAAATTAATTAAGTTTAAAAATGGGAACTTTATTGAAAAAGAAAAGTTATCGTTTTTGATTATTTATTGTAAAAAGTTATAAGTAGAAGTTTATTAACGTCCGTAAAGAAAGCAAAGTTCGTCAAGTTCGTCGTAACAAAGGTATTGCATGTGAAAACAGTGTTAGCGCAATGAAACTTAAATTAAACAAAAGAAAGCATCCAAATGTTTGCATCTGAGTGCTTCGGTATTAAATTTAGGTTTGTTAACAAACTGACTAACTTTCGGAATAATAAAATGTCCAAATAATGCTTGTTCATCAAATGGCTAATTTTATGATTTTTCCACCTCTCTGTCTTTGTAGTCCGATTTCAGCAAAAGTAGCCCATTAAGTACCAGTTTTTATTAATGATTATGAAAGCTGAGAGTCTAGCGCAGTTTTTAAAGTCACTTAGGAGCCATGCAGCTACCTCCTAATATCTTAAATTTAACGTTGAAATTGTAAGACATTATTTACAGAACGTAACTTTTCAGTTTGTACCATAATTTTGATATTTTCCATATAAGTTATGGAGACAAATATTTTAGGCATTAAAGAAAAACTCATGAAAATTGATTTGCAAAAAGAATTACTCAAAAAAGTCAAATACTTTTTTCTTTACAATATTTTTAATCGGTAAGGTCAGTTGTTCTCAAAATTTTAGAAAAATAATCATAACTCGAAAACTATAAAAAATCGCGGAACATACATGGGGGTGTTTCGGATGCCCCACGAGGTGTTTTATCTCAGGACTTCCGCTTGACACTACTTTTTGGGACACCCTGTATAAAAAACCATCAAAATCCTTTGTGTAGTTTCAAAGATTTAAGCTTACATAGGGACAGACAGACGTGGGAATCTTTCTTTCTTTCTTTCTTCTTTTCTTAATACTTATCATTTGTCATTCAAATGTACATTCTGTAATTAAATCAGAGAATACCACAATATGGATTTGGTTAGTACGTGAAGCACTCTGTTTAAGAAATTAAAAGGTATCAGGTAGTGATGAAGACAAGAACAGATTTTATACATGTACATACATCGGAACTTACTAATCGTTTTCTTGTCTTTAATATAAAATTAGAAAGCAACATAAAGGTATTATAATTCGACGGCTTCAGTACATAGCTGCTGGTCTGGTGTGATGGTAATGCACGTCTGGGCGCGATTCCTAGAAGGACGGGTGTTCGAGTCCCCGCGGTGGGGCAGTTGAATTTTTTTCCCTTTTTGTAAGTATTAAAACAGCTAGTGCAAGCTTTAGCACTTAAAAATGTTAAATATACATACATACTGGTATTATACCAAAATTAGCGTCATATTGTCTCAAAACATATTCGATTTCACCATGTTAAGCATAACCAAACAGTTATCCAGTAAATTTGGACGATAAATTTCATATTACTAAGCAACGTTTACCCTTGAACACAACGCAGCAGTTTATTACACAGTATCAAGTGTGGAGTGACATAAAACTGACATTTAATTTCGCTCCAGAGCATTTTTCTTCCTTGTACTAAGACTCGGTCGAATCTCTTTTTGAGGAAAGTTAAAGTCTTTTAGGAGCCATCGCAAAGGGAAATACTGTACGGGGTAAATGTTAGGAAACCATTATAGAAATATTATAATGTGATATTTAAACTTATTTGATTTGACTGGCTCGGTGGAACAGTGGTTAGTGACCCTGGCTGGCGGTTCCAAGAGTCGTGGGTTCGATTCCCACTCGGGACAAATATTTGTGTGATGAACATCGGTGTTTGTTCCGTGTCTGGGTGTGATTATGTATTTTAGTATGTATTTAAAAATATATATGTATGTATATCAGTCTCTGACGCCCATAGTACAAGCTCTGCTTAGTTTGGGGTCAGATGACCGTGTGTGGAAATGTCCCAGATATTATTATTATTGTTATAGAGCCGAAGTACTGGCAAGTACCTTGTCATAATTAAATCTTTGAATTTGCATAGCGAATGTTCTTGGTATTGACATGTTATGATTATTCTGTCAGAAGCTGTTTACCAATAAATACTTTTGTTAATATATTCCAATTATTTTACTCCAATAACCATTATGTAGGTAAATTCTGTACCAGATTCAGACCATTACAGAGTTTAATTAAATAATAATCTATACTAATATAAGAAAGCTGAAGAGTTTGTTTGTTTGTTTGAACGCGCTTATCTCAGATACAGATCACAGAAACGATAACGAAGTTCGAAAAGGACAAAATGTATGGGATTGACCACGTGATTTATCACGTCTAATATTATATCAATCCCATACATTTTATTCTTCAAAAAATTATTTTCGTGTTGGATTGACCGGGAGTCTGTTTCTTATCCGAAAATCGTTTGTCCGAAAATCAAAATCCCTAACACGTTTGCTATAATCATCAAAATCCATAATGTTCGAATGTACAAAATTTCATAATCCCTAATTGTCTTTAATTCTAATCATTTTTTGTCATAATATCGAGTTCTATAATAATCAAATCTCCTAAAATTACTTGCTATAAAGCTAAATGCCCGAAGTGTTACATAGTATAATGTTCGTTACAACGAATGGAGCTTTATCATAATATTATTAGTCCGAATTATGAATGATTATTTATAATTTTGTTTTATTCAAAAAATGTTTGCCCAAAAAATGGTTTCGTCAAATCATCATTTTATAAATGACTTACTTTTTGACCAAATGATCAACAGTTAAATTTTCATTTTACAAATAATTATTTTGCAAAATGAATATTAACAACTGAGTTATCAAACCAAACTACTATTGGTCTAAAAAGTTTGATAAAATGTTTTATTTGACAAATGTTTCTTTTATTAATCGATCTGATAATAGATATGGTACGGGTCAAATTAAAACACAATATTTGGAAAATCATTATTTTGATAAATTTGGTTAGGTTAGGTTAGAATTTTGGTTAGGTTAGGTTAGAACTGGTGACCATAAAACGCGCGAGCCGAGCGAGCGAAGCGAGCGTGCCGCGGCAGCGGCCGGCGAAGCGCCAGAAAATATTTACTACTGTTTAATTTCTATGTAACAGTGGATACACAAATAAAAATAAATATATTTATATATACCGATGTTCGTCACACATAATAAGTCAGTTTTTGTAAGATGGTACTGTTGTTAAATGTCTCGTTTGCCAAATGAATATTTAGGATTTGTAAGCAAATTATAGAATAGAGTTGTGCATTTCACATATTATGGATTGTAATATTTATAGCAAAACATTTTAGGACCTTTAGTACTTTCGGACTTATGACGTTTATGGAAAAGCCTTTTATGTCTTTTAAACTTTATAGATTGTGATATTTATGGCAAAAGATTTTAGGGTAAATAATATTTAGGGATTTCGATTTTAGGGCAAGTGATATTATGATAAATGTAGTTAGGGATAATGATCATTCGGGCAAATGATGATTCGGACATAAAACATTATGAGATGTAAAATTATGGATAAAAATTTTATGAGATGAAATAGAGAACCGGATTGACCATTTATCGAGGAAGGCTTTATACTATATAACATCACGCTGCGACTAATAGGAGCAAAAAAGCAATGGAAAATGTGTAAAAAAGCGGGGAAAACGCGGACGAAGTTGATGGCACAGCAGCTATTATGTATTTTTACACACATCACGTACATTGATCTGATCCCGCGGTAAGTAGATTAAGCACTTATGTTACGGATATCAGAATCAATAGTGGATACACACATACACATATACTTAAATATATTTATTAACACACCCAGACACGTAACCAATTTGTGTGATGAACATCTGTATGTTCGTCACACAAATATTTGTCCCGGATGGGAATTAACAAATGATTCGTGGAACCTAGTAAGCCTGGGTCACTAACCACTGTTCCACCGAGCGAAATATATTATCTATGAAAGTCCTTCTTGACCACACATGATTATATGCGTGTAAACTGAATGCATATTAAGTACTTTTATTAATGTACATTGTACAGTAGCTACATAATTGTATTCATTATATATACCTGCTTCGTATTTGTAAGGTTAAGTTGGTTGTTTTACTATCTCCCTCGTAATTTTTCCAATAACTTCTCACAGTTAGAACCTTCTCTGGACTACCACTAGTATTTTAGAACAAAATCACCCAAATCGGTTCAGCCGCGAGCTTTAGCGAGACTAACAAACGAAAAGATAAAAAAGAAGATGATCACTTTAACTCAACAAAGAAACTGATCGCTCGTGTCAGAGAGAATAAGCCCACTTCCGCATAAACGTAATTTTCCTTACGCTTAGGCATAATGGCATAATGCTTCAGAATAATATTATCCCGTCCATGAATCCAGAGATATCCCGGAAATAAAGCTCAGATAGATATCGAATCCACCGACACATTTCAGTTGTCCGTTACCTCCGTTACTTATGTTAAGCCTCTACCGTTTAGTATTATTGGGTTGGCATAATATTTATATTCATTTGGCTTTGTTGAGGAAAATGATAATGTCAGTACAATGCCAGCCTCTTTGGGTCAGAATTATCCCCACGGGTGGATCCGACTTTTGACCTCACTTGCGTTACCGGAGGGTTTGCTACATTTATTTATTTGTTATGGAACACAAACAGATTACTGTCAGTAATAGGTAGGTTGTAACTATTGAACTTAGTCAAGACAATATTCCTACGATTGTCCATAGCAAGCTTTGAGTTTATAGCCATGCGCTCCCCCGCAAGTCCGGTGATGATGATAAGGCAACTCCAAGTCAGTTTGGAAAATACTGCTTTGATTTTACATATCTATTTAATAAACAAATAATAAATAAATTATGAGATATTCAGTTTTTAATAAATTTATCAACACAAACACACTGTTGGCCAATTCCCGAAATAATGATGCGATTTTGTTTAGCTACGATAGGAGGCATTCGCTCAGAAACTTATTTTTGTAATAATTTAAAGTGTGTCAGACAAATGTGGGTAGCTGTACAAATGACATTAGTGCTGGTTCGGGGGTGGATCAACAAATTCACAACCGCTGTGGCAGACGAAGACGGGCGGCGCCAGTTCGCTCGCGACCACGATTGGTGTAACCCAGTCGAAACGTCGGGCAGTAAGTAGTAGTTTGCTACTCCTAATATCGCGTGTAGACCCATAAAGACAAATTTTAATTTATAGTTATTTTATTCTTGATGATTATTTTAAGCCAGCTTTAGAATTGCAATTGTAAGTCTTGCGAGTTGAACGATGACTGAATAACTACTATAAATAAGCAATTATAACTTTGCAAACGGAGCTAAATATTGTATTGTAAGTAACTTTGAAATGGACGGAATTACCATTGTAAATAAAGGTCTGGAATCAATTTAAGAGAAGTATTGCAATCAGAAATAGAACACGATTCTTTGACTTTAATTATTTTGCGATTGAAAAATAAACTAACAGATCTCGCTTTGTATTTCATAAAACGAATACAAAGTCGCAAGTAAATCCGTTTATTTAAAAGAAACACTACTAGAGAAAACTCTCTTAGGATCCGGTATCTGCTTAAAGAAAGAAAAAAAAACCAGTAGCTTTGGCTTTAACGGATCTAAGGCTTTTATGGTAACATGAAACCAAATAATCCCTAATGAATAATTTATTCTATTTTAGAAAACTGAAAATGTCATGGTCATGGTTTAACTTCGAGTTGACCCGTAATCATGGTGCTTGCAACATCGCCGAAATATGTCATGGGAACTCATTAAAACAAAACAACATGGTTAATATCTCGGACACTTTTAGTTTTCTAATGCGTGTAACCATGATAGTTTAGAATTAATCTATTTTGTTTGAAATTGTGGAAGCAAATTGCAATTCTAATAATAGTCAATGATAAAGCTATTTACGTCTGTAGTGTTTCTCACCATAACAACCGAATCGATATTTTAAATTTGGTACACACGTAATCCAGGGAGCGTATTACGACCTCTTGATTCCAGTCAGTTAAGGAATGGGCATCGACTAACGTTGTGACACTTAGTTGTGCGCTATGGTTGTGGAATCATACAGACTGATCATCCTACCTTCATCATCTATATAAATTTAAAAAAGAATACATACATACAATCACGCCTTTTTCCCAGAGGGGTAGGCAGAGATCACTTCCAGCGATCCACTTTTCACCTCTGTGGGAAACGCGACGTGACGGGTTGTGGACCACGTCGCCGCCATTCTGCCTTGTGCATTGTTTTAAAAAGGTGATTGCGTTCCCACGAGTAGCAAGGATATATGACGGGGAAGGAAAAGGGGAGGAAGGATACTATCGCCTCGGATGATTTGGACTGAGTCGATAGTAGCTCGAGGAGCCGGGGTCGCTTACCCGTATACCGTTCACCAACCACCGGACAGATAGTTGTGACTGGTATCCCCTGACTGCAAAAAAAGAAGTGTAGTAATAACAGCCGTTTATCAAATACCTACCGATGCCTATTTTTTAACACCTAGTCCTACGCAGTAAAAAGATATTGTACGTGACAAACGACTACACGCGGACGAAGTCACGCTTGTAAAGCTAGTTTAGTTCTTATACACAACAAGAAAAAACTCTCTTTAGCAAGCTGAAGGCCTGAGTGGGTGAGTATGGCAGGCTTAATATGGTCTATTGTGCCTGTTGACCTCATATATGTATGTGGATTACACTACCACTTACCATCAGGTGCAGGGGGTTACTGACTAACGATGATGGCTTGGAGGAGCCTTGCCTTTATAGGCAATCTATCATTTGGGTTACTCTGTATTTTTTTATTATTGAAAAAATACAGAGTCATCATCATCTTCGCGATTTCCCGGTTGCATCCTTGCGGAGCCCGGGGTCCGCTTTCCTACTCCTAGCTCTCCACTTCGCACGGTCTTCGGCATCCTTTACGGAGAGTTTGTTGGCACGCATGTCATCCACTACGACGTCAAGCCAGGCCTTCTTGGGCCTTCCCCTTCTGCCGGGACCCGGCGGTAGCGACATGGCTAGACACTTGTTCCCTACGTAGTTTGCCGGTTTCCGTAAAACATGACCGTACCAACGTAGGCGGCACTCTTGCAGTTTATCAGCGATGTCTCGGACATGAAGGCTGCCGCGAATACGGGAGTTCTTTACGCGCTTTTATTGAAAAAATACAGAGTAACCTAAATTATAGAGTCCGACTCTCACTTAACCGATCTTTCTGCGCCAAAACCACAATAACTTAAATTGTTGTAGACTACAGTGAATATTCTTTAGACCCTAGCTTGCCAAGGGACGTATTCAGCCGTATTTACGGTGGCACAACGCCTCTCATATATTCAGAGTGGCGAACTCGCCAAAACAATGTAGCCAGAGGTTTTCTCTAGGGTAGAATGTGCTTTTTAGAAATACGAGTTACGTGGAGAGTGCAGTAGGCAAATAAACAAGCGGTGCATCGTAATTTCAAACGTTATTTTTAAATGAAACAACGCCCTGCATGAGGTTGGTTACCCAAAGTTGGTTAGGGGCTAGAAATAATTTTGCTTTTCTAGCATAGTAATGTTTAAATGGAGGTATTATTTGGTCCTAAACAATATGGCTCTAACACTTGTTTTTTTAGGATTCCGTAACCGAAGGTAAAAACAGGTCTCTTTTACTAAGACTTCGCTCGCAGTCCGTTCTGTTTTTTTTTATAAAAGGCTAACAGGATGTCCTCACTCCACCTGATGGTAAGCGGTAGTGAGATCCACGTATTATGAGGTCAACAGGCACAATATACCATATCATTGTAGAAAGTTGAAATTATGACAAGAAAGCTTTTTATTTGCCGCTGTAACCACAAATAAAAAAAATATAATTTTAAGTGGGGTTCCAAACAAAAGCTGGGTTCCTTCATGCGCGAGTTCACATACAAACGAACGCTGATGTTCATCACACAAAGTATTCTATACCTAGTGTTAATCGAAACTTGGAAGTGGAAATGTACTATACAACGTTTAAAAATAAAAAATCTCTATACTTTTTGTTCTCTTTCTCCCCATATCATTGACCGTTATTCATCCATCATTTACTCATGACATAAAGACATTCTGTATTGGGTTCTCCCCGCAACAGAAACAATTAAATGCACGTGGCAAAAACTCCGCCAGAGGGCGGTGTTGTCTATGACAGGCGTCATTGTCTTTGGCCGGTCATTTATCGGAGCGACCCTTGCCTCGGTGTTCTCGTCGAAAGCGTGTATTTGTTGTCTGTGGTAACACATCGTTCAGGACTTCAGGTTGTCTAATTCACTATATGGTTTATATCATGTGATGTCGGATTGTTGTCTCACCGAACTATAAGAGTAAGGGAACATTGTGTTCGCGCGCACATATGTGTACTATATTATGTCCTGCGTACTGCGTGATATTTTATTTCAAATCCAGGTAAATACAACTTTATGTAACTTCATCATCAGCCCATGTATTACGTATATCCCCGCTGTTGGGACACGGGCCTATCCTAAACTAGGGCGTTCAGGCCTCAGTCAACCACCCTGGGCGGCAAGTGAGGGTTGCCCGACTTCACACAACCTTAAAATTTCCTCGTAATTGTGGTGCAGGTTTCCTCACTATGTTTTCAGATTATGAATTTAAAAAAATGTAAACACGTATAAGTTGCAGGGCCTGAACTGGTGACCTCTCGCATGTCATGCAACGACCTTAACCACTCGGCTATCGACGCTTTTCTATGTAACTTGATACGGTGCAATCAATGCTTCATCGCTACAGCCTTCTATTCATCCATTCGCGAACTTAATGAACCCGGATTTTTACTGGAAACATATTTCTAGTGGGAACCTTTTATTTGTTTTTCCACATAGGTATTGGATTGAAACTACATGTAACTGAAGTGATTGGTGTAATCGGCTGATGGCTTTGAATCTTGTTAACCATTTTGGTTGAATGTACTTTGATTAGTTGAATTGTTAGCGTTATGTCAATAGTTTATTTTGTCAAAAATGAACCTCTCACATTTCAGGTAGGCATGTTTGAAAAAAAAAATAGATACATCTATCTAAAAAACTGCTATGTGGAAGCTACACCGAAGGTTTCATTTTGGTAGCTTTTTTCATACATGAAATATTTTATAAAGACCATTAACTTTTACTTCACATTTATGAAGTAAAAGTTAATGGTCTTTATAAAATTTTGTTATTTGTTGTAACCCATTCGAAAGCCTATCATTAGGTAAGAAGCTATATAGTATGTATTTGCTACTTTTTATCGGGTGAATACACATATTAATATTATATATTGTGACATTAACCATAATCTAAATGTGTTTCAACTACGTTTTATTATGTGTGACCTTGTAATACAAAAAGTGTTATACGATAAAATTCGTTTTTTCATGTCAAACATTGGTACACCAATAAATGTCTAATACCGACTTGCAAGTACATGCTCCCTTCAATCTTATGTCACTTATTTATAGAACGTTCTCCGGTTCGCCGATCGCAGTCGACGATCCATTATCCCTTTGTTTGAAGCGCCATTTGTCATGGGAGCCCTATGACAGTTCAAGGGCATGCCCGCTAAGCAAATGAACAGTCACTTCACAAGTATAACTTACGCGGTTTGCTTAGGCATCTTGACTAATGTTGTGAATGATATTTTGACCGCGGAGATATTTGGCAAATGGAGACGCGTGGTCGTAGTCGCTGTCTCCATAACGGATGTTAATATAAATATATACATACATACATATATGTAAAAAATCACGCCTCTTACCCAGAAGGGTAGGCAGAGATCACTTCCTGCCATGTGCTACGGTCCTGGCACACCACTTTCGCTTCATCCACATCCTCTTTATGCATACACGTCGATTACGGGTACTTTTGGTTTGACCTAAATAAATATATACCATATACATATAATAAAAATGTAACGGATTACTGTCTTTATATTATGCACCAGTGATGAAAAATAGTATTATAGGAGACCTTATGAACGCAAAAGTACCTTAAACTATCGTTATTATTCTGTTTGTCGAAACGTTTGTGCACGCTAATCTCAAAAACGGCTCATCCGATCTAGATGTGGTTTTAATTCATATATTGTAGTGAGCTACAGGGTATTTAAAATTTTGTGTTCGATTCATGTCAATCGGTTCATCATAGATAAAAAGTCATACATAATTTAAAGAATCTCGTCAAACTTTTGTGGGCGCGGGTAAAGGAGTATTTAAAAAAATCCGTAAAGTATCTTGATTATGTACGCGGACGATGTCGCAAACAACAACTAGTTCAAATAAAAATAGTTCTGATGGTTATGCGTGTACGGGAGAGCATGGTAGCATTTTTATCAGTTATTTTGGAAAGAAAACACTCAAAGTCAAATTTCATTTATATCGGTTCTGTAGTTTTGGCGTGAGAGCGCGACAGAAGCAAACAAATATTTGATTTGTTTAATCAGACAGACCGTCAGGATATACAATCAATTTCGCATTCTTGTTCCTAATATTAGTGAATAAATTATAATATTTTCAATTTTCTTCTTAAAGGATGAAAAATCATTAACATACACGTCTCTCCTGGACCCTAAGAGCTTGAGTCCGACCCGCATTTTTCCCTTTTTCCAGGACCTTTGGAGTACGACTCGCACTTCGCCGACTCTTAATAGAATACCTAAAGATACTTTTCACTCAAGATGCTCCTAGCGAGGTTAAACACATAATAAAACAATGTTATAATGTTGCACACGGCAATTTCGCGAAAATAAACCTTCACGAGGTCGTAAGAAGTAATTAATTTCAACTCGTGCAAGTTGTAAAGGGTTTACACATAACAATGTTTGTTTTTAGAGACCTTATTAACCTTTAACTAGCATTTATGCCTCAACTTAGTGCCGCGAGTCGTTGATTGTATAAAAATAACCTTTTTGTAGTAAAGTATACTAGTTTAATAGTATGTGGTAGTAGTAGTGGTAGTAATATGTTAAAATCAATTAATTAATTAAAATTCAGGAGATCCAAAATAATTAAATAAATAAATAAATATCTGGGACATTTCCACACACGGTCATCTGACCCCAAACTAAGCAGAGCTTGTACTATGGGCGTCAGAGACTGATATACATACATATATATTTATAAATACATACTTAAATACATAATCACACCCAGACACGGAACAAACACCGATGTTCATCACACAAATATTTGTCCCGAGTGGGAATCGAACCCACGACTCTTGGAACTGCCAGCCAGGGTCACTAACCACTGTTCCACCGAGCCAGCCAATTATGTTAGTACATTCATACATTCGTACATTCTAACTTTTTAACAAGTAATTGCAGCGACTAACATAGAAAGTGAAAATCTTCTGTATCTGAACGTTTAAAGAATAGAAATTCTACAATACAAGCAGAACAGCAATCACAAAGTTAAACATTAAATGAAATTGTGGTATCAAGAAAATTTCCATAGTTATATGTAATATTATATGTTCCTTATTGCATAATTATTTCTGACGGGTCTCTACCTCTATATTAATGCAAATTGCACTCTTCTTGTTTGAATGTTCTTATTACTGACATATCTGATATTTATAAAACGACGATGATCTGATTTAGATAAAAAATCACTTAGAAAACTTCAGGTTTTTCAAAAGTATCTACAAGATGATAAATATAGTTTCAGTTTATCAAAGACTTCTAATCGAAATTATTAAAATTTTATCACATTCTTGTTCTTCAGATCATACGTAACATTCAGTTAGGATTATTAAATGGTATTTATTTATATTAGTAAAGCGTCTTGGCCGAGTGGTTAAGGTCGTTGCTTGCCATGCGAGAGGTCACCAGTTCAAACCCCGCCAGGTACCAATGTGTTTTTCAAATTTGAAATTCATATGTACCATCATTCGACGCTTTAACGGTGAAGGAAAACATCGTGAGGAAACCAGCACACCTGAGAGATTTTTCGACGGTGTGTGAAGCCATGTCAGAGGCCTACGGGCGGTTTTAACTCTGACACCAGGTTGTTCATCAACCTGTACCATACTGTACCGATGTTTCTTTCAATAAAATAACACTTCTAAACAAAAATAAAGCTAGACAAGCGTCTAAAAATATGTGGAACTTTGCACCTTTCCTTATGGGAGCAGCAAGATATCAATTGGTGTATCGTTGCAAATAAATTGGTGTCCCTATAATTCATGCGCCGAGTTCGAATCTCCCCTCATGTAATCAATATGTTACGTATGATATATTCCGTCTCATATTTTACAAAAATGTTTTTGCATTACCGATAAACATAATTTAGCGAGGAGGTGGAATATTTTTGATATAAAGGCGTATTGTATGCTGGAAGACTGTTGTCTTCGGTCGAACAGTTCGCGTAGAAAAAAATTTAGGTACTTTTGTTGTTTTCAAGTCAAATTGTGTTTAGTATGACGTCATAAGTTCTTTAGTTATGTTAGCTTAACTTTTGATCGATCGTTCGTATGTCTGGCGAGTATTTTTATAATCTTGTGTGTCTAGATCCACAGATAGAACAAAACTGTAATACTTTTACAAATTAATTACATGCTTTTAACATTTCTAGGACTTATTTTTGGTTAAATTCATTTCTGATAAATAATGAAAACTTACTTTAAAAAAAGTATTTTCTGTCTAATGCAGCTATTTATGCCGAATTAATAATCAAAGCAAATTACCAATCCAATTCGCCAACTGTGAATAAACTATTCAAAAAACGGCTGAGGATACCTTCTGTTTCTGACCTACGTCTCCACTCAAAGGCTTATACAAAACAAACAATCTATGAAATTCAGGAAATTGGTGATTTGCCAAAGCGAAAAATGCCTCCCGGACAGATATCCCGATATAAAAACCGTTCAATCCGAACGTGACGGACTCTCGTAGGCTTTGTAGAGAAATATTCTGTTTTGAACGCCCTTCGAATAGAAAAGAGTTTCAATGACGTATTAATTAAATGAGGGTATTTTGCTTAAACTTTTTCGAGGCTCTGTTACTAAAAAAAAGTTTGTTTTTTAAATAAATACAGGCTCGCTGACTGGAACAGTTGTAATAAAATTAAGTTTTTTTTAAACATGTTGTGAAAGTTATTTAAGAACCTTGTTACTTTATGTTACTTAGGTAAGTAACTTAATGTGGTAAGATGATTTAATGAGTTGATTTTAGTAACACAACATAAAAAAAAATATGCTTTATCCAGGATTTTTGCGATTTCTTTTCTTATTAGGAAATATGGCCATTCGTCTGATTACTCCTTAATTGTAACATGCCGTTAGAATATTGAAGTAAGTCATATTGCAACAATGAGTAAAATATAACGAAAGTAAAAGTAAGAGTTAAAATACTATAGGCCAAGTCAGAGCCTCCTGCTTTTTGTCGGTAAAAAAAAGGTAAATCTCAATTTCACGATTATTTTTCGATGTATTCTTTTTCATTGTGACTAGTTTGTTATTTCTTTGTATCTTTAAATGAACATACTCTCAAAGCAAGCAAAGGTAAAGAATATTTTCATAAGTCCTGCTTTAATTTTGAACAATAACTTAATTGAGTAATCCATTTGCTAAAGATGCTTTTGAAGAACTCTACGAGTGCATTCAATTGTTTTTAACAAATGCTAGTTTGTATGCAAATCAAACAGAAATATAATGAGAAACACGCACCAAAAAAAAAATTCCGCCATCAACTTGCAATATTGAATCTTCTTTTTTTTGTTTAATTTAAATTGTTTTTGTTACTGTAGGTAAAGATAAAAGCCGAGTTTACGCTCTCAGTGAGCATAAAAATTAATAAACATCGTTGTTTGAAATTTATCTTTCTCGATTTACTTTTTAATACGGCCTTATGGCAAAGAAGCGAATAAGGAACCAACCGGACGTATAATATAGTTAACTTCGTTTAAAGAATCTTTAGCTTAAATTTATCAAAAGACTGTATCTAGACACGCGGTAGCGTGTCAAGCCAAGTTCAAGAAACAGAACCACTTTTGAACCCCTCAGAAATCAAAAACTATTGCACATAAATGTATCAAATTTGGCTCATATTTTGTGACTTGCGAGATAAATATGTGTTCTAAATTTCATAAGCTTATCTCAAACAGTTATTTAGATATTAATGTCCAAAAATCCTCATTTTTATCATTGACTGACTGACAGATCAAAATTCTAACCCAGTTCCAAATGACCTAGAGAGTTAAAATTTGGTATGTAGATAGGTAATTACATAAATACAAAGGAATAAATAAAAAACTGGCAATTTTTTAATAATTAGGTTAGGTTCTATATGTATTATGAACGCTTAACATAAATACCTAATAAGTGCCTAATCACGCCTATATACCGGGGAAGGCAGAGCACTAAGTATATATTTAGGTATACTTACTTATTTACAAAATAGTAGGTACTTATAGTCGGTTTTCATATTTATTACTTAGGGTAGGTACCTACTTTATTAACTGGTTTTAGTTTTGAATTTGTACTTTTCAAAGGACCCATGGCGTTACGATGATATATACTTTTCTACAAAAAGTAATGATATCCAATCAAAAACATAAATGTGAAATGAGAGCCAAGTTCAATATTATGATAATTGCCTTGGTTGTTGACTTCAACGACACAAGAAGTGAGATCTAAATGGGTGACAAGTTCAATGGTCAACCCAGAAATTTATTTATAAGTAACACTATAACATACCTATCATATCTTCTTATAACATAAGATAATGTATGGTGGTAGCCTATGAAGGTCTGTCTTGGCTAGTTTCTATAAACCTACCAACGTATTATTATGTTCGCTCGCTAGTTTCTACCAACAATCCAAATGGCTAGTTACGACCAATCATGGTCGCCAGCGAACTTTTACTCCTAATATCGTGTGTAGTATACCCATAAAGACGAATTTAGTACAATGGAACACGAAAGTCTAAAATATTACGTATTATCAAGTCAGTCCACCAAATTCGGACAATTTCACAACATCACATACATCGTACTGATCCCGTGGTAAGTAGCTTAAGCACTTGTGTTACGGAAATCAGAAACGACAGTGGATACACAAATATACCTAAATATATTTAATAATACACCCAGACACGGAACAAACACCGATGTTCGTCACACAAATATTTGTCCCGAGTGGGAATCGAACCCACGATTCTTGGAACCGTAGGTAGTGAACCTGGGTCACTAGCCACCGAGCCAGTCAAGTCAATTGAAAGCTATAAAGAAAAAATTACAAAATCAGATTTATTCTCGCTTTTCCACGATCTGTCTACCTTTTATTGTAAGTCTAGAAAGCTAAACGTATACAGTTATATGCTTTTCAATGGACATCTTGTGTTGAATGCGGGCTTATCAATCATTTCACTGGGTATTATGTATTTTCACGATGTACCACATCAATCTTCCGCTAGTGGTCTGTATGTACCAGTAATGGAAATTTAGTTATGCCTTTTTGCTCCTGTGGGAATATTTTTGAAACATGTAAAAAAATTGTATTTTAAGGTCCGTTCGGTAAAATAGGGGCTTTAGAGTTCGTCTGATTGGTCTCAAAAATCTGTGTCGATAGTCATAGATAGTTGGACTTTAGGCAATGGACGTATTTCTGTTGTCGCTATAATAAAAGAAAATAAGAACAAAAAATTTATAAGGTTTTTTTCATTTTACTTAGTCAATAAAACCTTTAAAATCTTTTATGCGCGAATCCGACTTACCTTTGGCCCGTTTTTTAAATATAATTGTTCTTATTTAAACATTATTTTAGCATAAGACAGAGTTTCGCGTATACAAGTTGACCTGTCGTCTATTTATTAAAATAAACCGCTTCAAAATCCGCTGCGTAGTTTAAAGATTTAGGCGTACATAGGGATATACACCGTGAAATTTTAGTGGTTGTTTTCCTGTGGCAGAACGATTTGTATTAGTAATACTACCGAATCATGCAAATTATTCCTTGAAAAAAAAAAAATTCCAACTCAGAAACGAGAGAAGCCATCGTTCTTTTATAAGATGTGACGTAATCAGGTACTGCTTGCCGCATGAAATCGATGCTTAAAGCTAAAAAAGCTCTACGCCCTAAGTCATAAAGCGGTTCGAACGCGCTTTCGAGATAAATAAATAAATAAATAATAAATAAATATCTGGGACATTTCCACACACAGTCATCTGACCCCAAACTAAGCAGAGCTTGTACTATGTGCGTCAAGCCGGCATTTATTGATTTAAATAAAAAATAACTGCACAAATCTATTGTGCTACTAAGATATAATCATTTCACTGCGGGAAAACAACCACTAAAATTTCTCGGTGTAGACAGACATAGCGACTTTGTTTTATACTATGTAGTGCAAAATTGCACCAGTTCTGCAAAATTGCAAAGTAAGCAGTTTCCAACAATACTCTACTAACATCATGATGTAGTACATACATACTGTTCATAATACTCACGTTATCCTAAGAGTGTTCGTATGTAGTGTGCGTAGCACCTCTCCATGTCACCTAGTATAAGCAAATGTATTGGCTTATTAATCAGTCACAATATACATCATCAAACGTGAAACATCTTTTACTGGCGTCTCCCGGTCCCATCCTTACATGGCGACCCTGCCAGTGCTGCCTTGTGGGCAGCGCTGCGCAATAGATTAATAATATAGTTTTTTTAGGCTAAACAATGCCAAATTAATTTTGGAAAGTAAAGTGAGTAAAAGAGACTAAGGGCGAGTAAAGAATTGGACAATAAGTGAAATCGGAAAGTAAATGGAGCTGGCAGCCGGGTGCTGATGGCGCAGGTGAAGATTTTTTTTTATTGCTGGGCGCCGGGAGTTTGATGGCGTCAGATGAGGAAAATCCTGGGCGCCGGGCGTAGATGGTGTCCGATGGAGGATGCCGTCCCTGGGCGCCGGGTGATGTTCGGGTCAATGGTGCCAATGACGAAAAGGAGTACAAGTGGCCTGAACATGTTTTTTTTTATTATTTAATCGTGTAATCGATTTTTATTGTAATCATGTAACCAAACTGTTTTTATAGAAAATGCACGGAGACGGGTCATATCACTAATTTTATTATTCCGTAAGTAATTTTTTTTTCTATCTGAATATAAATTATACGTTTTTTTTTTTGCGAAATGTTTAACAAATGTCATTTAGAATTTTATTTTTTACGCGTTTTTATACACGTTTTATACAACAGAAATGTATGTTTTTTTTTATAAAATTTCAACAATCAATCATGAACATTCTATACAAACATATGTTATTGATTGTGAGAAACTTAATTTTCAATGATGATACAGTTTCGAAAATTGTGTAAGTGTCTTAACGTTCAACTAAATTTTAATCGTGTTTTATAAGTTTGAAACCCTATTATTTGTTTTCCAAATTAAAATAATAATTGTATTGCATCATTCGATTTGCGAATGCACTTGTAACTTCGTGTGTGGCATTTAGATATCATACAGACTAGCGCAAGCGAATGTCAATGCGTCAGCGTAATGTGTTCTAGCTTCGAGTGTCTTCTTACAGAATTGTTATTGAAATTATGTTCCAGAAAGAAATGTAATTTTATCTTGTTGTTGATTAAAGATGGTATGGTACAAAGTTCAGAGATTGTTTTTAGTAACGAATCATATGTGTTGTCAAGTGAGGATTAGATATTTTTGTCTGAGTAGTTATTTGAAACGGATTAAAGTAAAGAGTTTATGAAAGTTTAATTATAGTGTATAATAATGAATGAATTTGAACGGTTTTGCAGATTTTATAGTTGGAATTATTTCGATAGAAATATGTTGCATTACGATTGGACTGATCACCTGAGAGTAACGTAATTTTTTTTTTGAATAATTTATTTTGAAAGTATTGGTATTAAGAGGTGGTCTATGAATGATTTATATTTAAAATATTGAGTGAATGGTAGGGCACACTCTAAAAGGTATACACGGTGTCAGATCCTTCAGTTTGAACATGATGTAAACGAGATTTCTCTGTGTAAGCGGTTAGAGATGAATGAGATCTTAAAACTAGCGCCGTAGTATGAAAGAATTAAAAATGATGATGAACTAAACGGTACAAGGTACAGACTAGGGCATGGATCCTTTGTTTGATCATGACGTGGACGAGTTTCCCTTCGTGAAAATATTAGGAGATCGCTGATCTGAAAACATGACCCTAAGTTTTATTTTGCTGAGAGGAGCAAATAGTAATGAAATGATAAATATAAAATGAGCTGTCGACTCATAATTGTCTGTACCTATATAAAGAAAAGTATTTTCAAATGGGATAGGCCAACCCATTAGACAAGTAGGAAGGACCTACTATAATAAATATACCAAGTGTGTTAAGTTATAATGAGAGTTGTGTGCCCACCACCACCATCACCTAAGGATAATGAAATTGTTTGTTAATGTTATAGAAGAGAAGTAAATAAATACTGAGAAAGTAGGATACGTGGAAAATTGGTAACGAAATGGTATTTGTGTAATGTATAGGAAAAAGTAATTTAAATTTGGATGTATAGCTAACCTAAATAAATATACTTGATAAAAATGGAAACGTAATTATGTACTTATATTTTTTTTTCTCTCTCTAAATCTAATCTAAATTATTTTATTGAAATGTTTTAAATTTTTAAAGGACCCGTCTGCCGATCATTGCATTATTATATTAAAAAATAAATGTTTATTCTAGCTTAAGAATCATATGTAACTTTGTATACTTCTTAAATTTGTTTTTTCAGTCGTTGATATTTTACTTCAAAAAAGAAAAACATTTTGTTAAATTATTTAAAATTGTTGCTTAATTGTTTCAAATCTTTTTTTTTATCTCTTTATGTCAAAAAATATTATAAAATATATTAAGAACTTCATTGTAATTTGCCACAAATGTTAAGTATGTAACAACGAAAAAAAAATATTGTACTGTAAAAAAAAAATATATCCTTTTTATTTTTTTTTATTTTTAAATACGGGGGAGGTGTAGTGTGCGTAGCACCTCTCCATGTCACCTAGTATAAGCAAATGTATTGGCTTATTAATCAGTCACAATATACATCATCAAACGTGAAACATCTTTTCCTGGCGTCTCCCGGTCCCATCCTTACACGTAGGTAATGAAGGGGAACTAAATTAGCCCATCAATTCTGGTAATTGCGTATCGCTCTTCCGTTTTACGGAACCCTTACCTACTTTGTGTAATCATAACCATTTGTACCTGCTTTCACGAGAACAGGTGGCAATTTAAAAATGTTTGCTAGATTTTAATACGATGACAAGTAGTAGCAAATACATAACTACTTCCCCTCCAAAGTTTTGTATGAGTTTAAGCAATTATGGACGGAATATTATTATTCGTATGGAACGCAAAGCACAGGTAAAGGTCTGACACCTCTGTAGCGCTACCATGAGTTTAAAAGTTACGGACTCGATATCGCCTACGTAAATATGTCTATGAAAAACTTGTACAGCGCCCCTGGTGGTTACGCTAAGAACTAAATTCGGTCGTATGAAAAAAACAACTCGATAGGTTTTTAACGTACGTAAGTTTTCGATAGCCAACTCATGGTACCGCTGCTGTTCAAATCTGTAAACAATATAACGATTGACATGTGGTTTTGAAAAGCTTGATCCATAAAGACGGATTGGTACTAAAATCTCTTGCTAATTTATTTCTATGCAGTGTTTTCATGAACTTAGCTACTTTTGGTCCCGTGGCTTTTGTTGTTTAAAAGTTTTAAGAAAATTGTGATAAAATACCGTATTTATTTCTTTTTACTTATTGTAAAATTGTTCTTACAAACAATTCTGTTCTGTTCAATTCGTTACAAGCGTTAAGTTACAATAATGTACGAAACCAAATTCTTTGCTACTAGCAATCTCGGTAATAGAGATGTATTTCTAATTAGAAACCAACCAGGTGATTATTCAACGTATACATGAAGGATAAACCGCCAAAGTTCGAACGAGTCTATCAAACCCAACTAACTAACTTAAGTGAGATGTGCACGGCAAAGGCTACTCGTGTTTTCTGGTCAATTTGCCTCATGGACAGTGGTGACGTCACGGCAACCAATTTACCCACAGTAAAGGGATATAGTAGAGATATATAGTTATCCCTGTGTTTGGATGTTGTTTGTCAAAGCTACTGTTGTTATCGACAACTGTACAAAAGTCGTTAAGATTTTTATTTCGGATAACTATACTTCTTTATTATGGGTATACTATCTACACACGTTAAAATTTGTAGCAAATACATAGCTACTTACTGCCCGACGTTTCGACTGGTCATGGTCGCGAGCTCAAAATCTGTGCACTTGAACACTTTAAATTATTAAGTTTTTAGTTTCATGGAACTCTAAAGTCTACAATCGTTTTCATTTCGGAATCAGTCTGTTAATTCTATCGATTGTCATCAGAGATCAGACAGACTATATCACACAAAAAAACATTAATGATCACACAAATACGTTTACAATTTATGTCAATAGGTAGATGTTAAATTGGCTATTCAGTTAAGCACACCCTTACAGGGGCGACGTGGTCCACAACCCGTCACGCCACGATTCCCATAGAGGTGAAAAGTGGACCGCTGGACGTGATCTCTACCTACCCCTCTGGGAAAAAGGCGTGATTTTTTGTATGTATGTATGTTACAGGGTCTTTATTTGTAGTTTAAGATTCTCAAAACGTAGTACAATAAAAGAAATACATAAAGACAATACTCAAAATTAACAGAGGTCAGTGGCCAAAGAAACTTCGCTGTCATTTCTTCATTGTGGATTCAAGTTACCAGCTAGTTTATGCTTAAATACAAATTTCTGCTTTGGTCCCTTCACTTAAAGAACAATTTAGTGTGAAGGCCACTTTACCTGAGATTTGTTACGGCTGGACTATCTTTTGGGTAACGAGTGAAGTTGACATGGGATTTGGCTTTCAACTCCATAGTTTGACCTCGTCGCAGAGCAGTTTGCGACCACTGAGGCAGATAATATTACTATTTAATTATAAACATACTGAAATGATTATACTTTTACTGAGAAAACGTTGTGTTTAATAAGATTTGATGCATTTTTTTATTAAGTAAGTACAGACGTTTGGAAAACTCTACGATCGATATCGGTTGTCTTTTAATGGAAGTAAAAGTAGTTTTTTCTTGACTAAGGCCTTATCGCCCTAATTCAGGGTAGGCCCATGCCCCAGCAGTCGGGACGATTATGGTAATAATGAAAAGTAGTTTTATTATAAACTAGCTGTGCTAGTAGCCGCGTCAGCGTGGAAAAGTGACTTTATGGAGCATTTTAGAATTTACTCGTGTTCACAAAGGCTCAGCAAGTTAGACGTCATTATTTACATGAGCATACCTTTTTTATTCATGAACCAATTGACATAAACCAAATTTTAAGTAGAGCTTAACACAATATATTACTATATTATAAACTACACCTAGATTGCAAAAGGCGTTTCTGAAATAAGCGCGTTCAGACAAACAAACAAAATTTACATTCCATTGTGTTGATAAGTTCTCACGTAAATTTTATCATACACAATCATAGTCATCACCCATGTACATGCAGCATTCCACTACTTTTTTAATAAATGTATAGCTAGATAGACTTGATGCGAAATGGCCTATCGAGTCAATCAGTCACTGGCTCGATGTTGGCCATCAGTTGTGCCCCTATCTTATACGTGTTACTTATCCACGCCACCACCGAGCGAGCAAGGTGTCGCAATCAGCGGATGGACTTCGTACAGCGATCAACGTGACCTGCAGAGAATCACGACTCGTGATTCACGAGGCTCCGAAATGCAGCGCCAGCACCTCAGCTACGCACACTTCAGCATCCGTTCGTCACGATTAACCCCATTTTACCTTTGCCTTTGTCCATTTAACATTTGTTAGACCAGTGTGGTTCTAACATCGAACTCATTCACACTTAGGTTAATTAGATTTTAGTAACTTTTAAATGTAATTTTTATAATATAGTGTTTAATATAGAAACCCTTCGTTTCTCTGCCTCCTCTAGTTGTGGAAAACGTAATTTACGAGTACATAACTTTTGTAAAATCTTTACTTTGTAATGGACGCTGTCCTTCGAAATACATCGCAGCTATTTTAATAAGCTAATTTATGTTAAACAAGTATTATTAATATTTCGTTTATACATGAGCGCGTGTGAAGTACACTTTTTCTGTCGTATAAGAACACGTATTAAATATTAAAAGGGTAAAATGTAAACATTATGAAATTCTCATACAAAAATTCCCGAAAAGTTTCAAACAAAAGATGAATAAGGCAACACAGAAAATAAGGAAAAGAAAATGGCGGCGCAAGAAAAAATCATCTGTTCCCTATTTTTGGGATGGGGAAATTGGCCGTAAAAAGTGTTGATGGTTCATTTTGCAAGTAATGAGTGTCCAGTTGGCCCCATTCTTCTATTTGGGTCTTTGACGAAGGGCACCGTGATTAGAATATATTTTGGTGAAGGACCGGGGATGGTGCAAATTTCAGAAAACAGTGCTGGTTATCGAAAAAATCTTTCATAACCTGTTTTTCATAAATTTTGATGAAGTAGGTAAGGTGAGCTAGTTTAATTCAACCAATAGATATTTCATCAAAAGGTTCGTCGTTTTTTCATCTTTTTCTAGTTCCTATCGCTTAGATGTACACTGTACAGTGTTGGCTTCAATTATGTATTTTTCTACTGTTTACTTGATTCACAGGCAGACATATAATATCTACGCTTAACAAGTACGCATTCTGATAATAAACAATTTTACTTGCTGCTGGTACTGGCACACGGGCCAACACTAAACTGGGGTGATAAGGCCTTAGTCAACCACGCTGGCCAAATGCGGATTGGTTGACTACATAACCTCAGAATTTCTTCGTAGGTATGCAGGTTTCCTCACGACGTTTTCCTTCACCGCTAAAGCGTCGAATAATCGTACATATGCAATTCAAAAACACAGTGGTACGTGGCGGGTTTGAACTGCCAACCTCTCGCATGGCAAGCAACCTGAACCACTAGGCCATCGACGCTTTTGTACTTAAACAAAAGAGTAAACAAAATAGTTTGTATACCAAACAAAACAGGGTCAAAAGGTATTGTTAACTTAAGGAAACAGTTAGGGAAAGTCACTGTCCTCGTTAAGCCACCGGCTGGTTCCGTAAGCCGTTTTCTCATTATTTGCCTTTAACCCTAACTAAAAGCCTCTTTGACCCAGGAGCGAAAAGATGCAAACCGATCGCCCGAACTTTTGATGCCAGTTTACGGGTGATTTTTACCCCCATGTGCTTTTAAGGGTTTCATAGGAAGTTTGGGCTTTGTACCGTCAAAGTTTATTCAAATCCTTTTTGTTTTCAAAAAGGAATTTTGTGAGCGGCGACCGCGGTTTTTCCTTTCCAAAGTTGTCTTTGTGTTATTTGATAAGGCTTGTTGATGATATTTAAATATTTAAAAGCTGGTCTGACGTGAAATTCGATGGGGGTCGACATTGTGCCTTACTTCTTATTTCTTTGCGGTTCTCTTTACGTTTTATCTATAAAGCTTAGCTCTGCATCGTTGGTCTATTGGTAGCAAGCGCTGTGTTAGGACCGAGAGGTCCCCGGTTCGAACCCGGGGTCGGGCAAAATTTGTGTGATTTTTTATGTACTGAAATTACTCAGCCCGGAGTTAGGAAGTGGGCGGTTGAACGCCCGTGTCTCGGAACGCACGTTAAGCCGGTGGTCCTGCGCCCGATCTCTCATCGGTCATGTCGGATTGCCGTCTCACCGAATTATGAGAGTAAGGGAATAGAGAGTGCACTTGTGTTTGCGCGCACACTTGTACACTATAATCTGTCCTGCGCACTTGGCTGATCTCAATTGAGATCGGCCGCCATGGCTGAAATAACAGGATCCAGCATGGCTGATCTATATAGAAAACTTAATAAGTTTTTAATATGACAAGATTAGATTAAGCCATGCTGAGATGTGTCCCTAAAAGAATCTTGGGCAACAAAAGGGATTGGTGTAGGGGATAAGCGACTTACTAACCTTCGCTTCGCAGACGACATTGTTCTCTTTGCAAATACATCGGCAGAGCTTGAGCTAATGCTCGAACAACTGAGCACAGCAAGCCTTGAGGTGGGACTGACGATGAATAAGTTGAAGATTAAGGTTATGACCAACAGCACCAATGACAGGATATCAGTAAATGGGCAGCCAATGGAATATGTAGACGAGTACATATACTTGGGCCAGATAGTTTCATTCGAAAACAGGCAGGACAAGGAAATACTCCGCCGAGTAGATAACACCTGGAAGAGCTTCTGGTCCATGAAGGCGTACATGAAGGGTGACCTTCCAATGTCACTGAAACGCAAGCTCGTCGACATTTGCATACTGCCTATCCTTACATATGGTGCACAATCTTGGTCCCTCACTGAAAGTCAGAAGTCCAAACTCAAGGTTTGCCAAAGGGCTATGGAGCGGAGTATTTTACATATTAAGTTAATGGACCGTATCAGGAATACCACCATCCGCTCCAAGACCGGCATCGCTGATGTAGGGCTCAAGACTGCGAAGCTGAAGTGGCAATGGGCGGGGCATGTGTGCAGGATGAAGGACGATAGATGGGCTAAAATCGTAACACAATGGGTGCCTGGGGACGGCTTTCGCCGAAGGGGAAGGCCCAAAAAAAGATGGTGTGACGATTTGGCCCAGATATCAAGGAGCTGGGAAGTGCTGGCCTTGGATAGAGAGCGGTGGACAGGTTTGGAGGAGACCTTTGCCCAGCAGTGGGATGATACGGGTTAAATAAAAAAAAAAAAAGAGATGTGTCCGTTTGCTTACTTTTCTTTTAGATTTTAAACAACTTATGTTTATAATTTTTTTTAGGAATAAACGAATTTTTAATTATATTTCTTTCATTTATATCTACGTCTTGCCATATTGTGGATATCTCTTCATTGAACCGTACTCTATCTTCGTCGTTTTAACAATACAATTATCGACATGACATCGATACAACGAACGATCATTATCTACTAATTTATCTCGTATTAGCCGGCATCCTATAGGCCTCGAAAAGGTCATCACTACGTAATTGGGGACGAATTGAGGTCACCCAGTATAAAATCGTGGGAAATAATACGTATAATAGGATGTACTGGAATTGGACATGTTAGTTTTTTGGGTGTATAATATGTTACACACACAGTATTAGGTGAATGTAATTGTTAATTATTTCCATTATTATCTATTTATCAATATCAATATTACTATGCATAAATGTACCTAATGTATTTATTTAATTCACTAATCTAAACTAGCCTATTATGCGATTTATACGTCATCTAACCAATATAATTTACTAGCTTTCCGCCCGCGACTTCGTCCGCGTAGAGACGTTTAACGGGTAAAACATTACTTTCTTATAGCGCAGTCGGTTAAAAAGTAGCCTATAACCTTTTCTAGGCTCTAGACTCTATCTGTACCAAACATTTAAATCGGTCCAGTACTTAATGCGTGAAAGCGTAACAGACAGACAGACAGACAGAGTTACTTTCGGATTTATAATATTAGTAAGGAAGTAAGGATATTAGTAAGGATTAAGTAAAGTGAACATCAATATTTACTTACATTAGTCAAATACTTGTTAAGAATATATCATATCGTAGAAAATTTGGCTAGTATCCATAAACGGGGTAACATGCCCAAAATATACTAGAAGAAAAAATAATAAGAAACAAGCCAAGTGCGAGTCGGACTAAAATGTTCCGCGCAATATTTAAAAAGGAAAACTTGAATAATTGTTAGAATAATAATGTTACTATTCAAGTTATAATGTTGTTTGAACCAGTTGTTGTTACTGATACCGAGAAAAATGGGCCAAAAATTTTTTTTTCTTATGAGTCTTAAGTTTTTATATTGATTTTATTTTAAATACTTCCTTCTATAGCGAAAACAGAAATACATTATTACAACAGTTTAGCTTTCATGATTCTTGAAATAGTGAGGCACTGAGAGAATTACCTTGTGTGAGATAGACAGACAGACGAACAGACAATACAAAGTTTTAGTTCGAGGGTCCCTTTTACCCTTATAACCCTAAAAGTAAAACAATCTTTATATTGGTGACCTTGTATTAGACACCTCATCACATACTGCGGATTGCCAGAGTATGATGCCAAATATAACAATACACCATTTCAATCCATCAGCGGTTCGTATGATTTATTAAAGCCTTCTATCATAATGACTCCTTTCTTACTTTCATGGGAATATGCATAATACCTACATACATGTAATACCTCCTACTCCCGTAGTTATGTTGCAGTCAAAACTCAAAATGAGGAGGTCATCAATTCGTCTGAATGTTGCTTTTTCAAATTTGTAACATGTTACGGTTATTCGACGCTTTAGAGGTGAAGGAAAACATCGTTAGGAAATCTGCTCACCTTCGATTAATTCTTAGGTTGTGTAGTCAACCAACCCTCACTTCATCAGGGTAGGCCTGTGCCCCAGCAGTGGGAAGTGTATGGGCTGATGATGATGATGATAAAAACCAGTATCGATTAAGTGTATCAGTTATGACAACTGTAAATCTCAAATATGCATTCAAAACGTCTGTTGACCATCCTGTTTTGTCAAAACTATTTGTGTCTATTTACTTTTAGTTAATATTTTACTTAATGACTGGTTAAGAGATTTAACCGCAACATATATTATGGGATTAGGAAAGGCGTATTATGTCACGATGTCATTTAATCTTCTTAATTAAAAGCCCCAACGCCATAGCTTTGCCATCAAAGTCAAACAAATCCCTTTTCCCATTCTTGTTCCGTCCCTTCACACAATAAGAAGCAAAATAATGGAAAAAATAAACTTGAGCTTTGTATGATTTGTGGGCTTTAATGATTTTTGTTTGATTACTTTTAATCTTTTATCTTAATCCAAAAATAGCTCTATAAAAGCTATGGGTATTAGGTCAAGTCGATGTTAAATTCTCTACAAGACAATTTACTTTCATTTCGATACACGTACAAAAACAATTTATTCAAATCATCTGAAGGTTTCGTCACTTAATTTCACTTTAGCGTGTGAATATCAAATAATACAAAATACGCGTATTTAATAAAAACCTTTCCGAAAACAAAATAAAACCGGTCAAGTGCGAGTCGCACTTGTGGTAAAACGGTACATAGAAAGGCGTCCGACTGATTGCAGCCATGGCGGCCGATCTCAATTAAGATCAGCCTAGTGCGCAGGACATATTATAATGCACAAGTGTGCGCGCAAACACCAAGTGCACTCTCTATTCCCTTACTCTCATAATTCGGTGAGATGGCAATCCGACATGACCGATGAGAGATCGGGCGCAGGACCACCGGCTTAACGTGCTTTCCGAGGCACGGGCGTTCAACCGCCAACTTCCTAACTCCGGGCTGAGTAATTTCATTACAGAAAAACTCACACAAATTTTGCCCGACCCCGGACTCGAACCGGGGACCTTTCGGTCCTAACGCAGCACTTGCTACCAATAGACCAACGAGGCAGTTAACGACGGTACATAAACATTAAATTTAAAAAAATGGAGTTCCTACGATAGAATAAACGCTGCAGTGCGTGGAAGTCCCAAGAGATGGGATTACGCCAACTGTGACCATTTTTTATTTTGGGCCCAAACGGGATTGCGAAAAAAGCTTGTTGCTTTGCTTTCTGGGCAAAAGTGGACCCGAAAACGGGCCAATTTTGCTTTTTTTTTAGATTCCACGGGGACACCGGAACACATTACATCAAAACGGGATAGTCCCTTTAGAAACGGGACGTCTGGTCATGTTATTTACGCCACGAGTCCGGTCCAACCGGCAAACTGGGGGGCGCAAATGTGTGTAAGGAAAAATGAATGTTTGCAGATGAGGAAGGAAGATCGGCAAGTCAAAGCCAACCGACCCGACCATAACCTAACCAGCCCAATATAAATTCACTGTAATAGTATTGGAAATTGGGTAAAGGAGGGATGTCTAGGTTATGCCGTCTAATGAAGGCGTAGATTACCTCATTTCAAGTAACTTATTATTTTATTCCGTTTCTGGTATTTTGCTGTTATAGCAGCAACATAAATACATCACGATATAAGTTTTTTTTTATTTTTTTTATTTAGTCTATGCTGTCCCACTGCTGGGCAATGGCCTCCCCTATTTCACTCCACAGCAGTCGGTCTGCGGCCAAGGCCGAATAAAATTTAATTTTTTTAAATTTACATTAGAGCTTTAAAAAGCATAAAAACAACAAATAAAAACATAATCATCCGTCTAGATTCAGAACCGCGAATTCTTGAGATACTGCCTTGTAATACACAGACAAACAGAAGGTGAAGTCTTAGCCAAAAAGTCCCATTTACAGATCATTTACGAAACCCTGAACAGTAAAGCTTTATCTCTTTTACCTGTTGGCACGTGCAATTGATTTCTCGTCTCTTTCAACGGATAAACATATCATTCAAATGATTACCATAAGAAGATAAAATAATACTCCGCGAATATATATCCGTTAGCACATTAACTTGAAAAGTCACTGACACCCACGGCTCCCATATATTTTCAGTAGGGAGAAAAATAACATTTTCTGAAGCTTTCGCGTTGACATGGGAAAAACAATCACGAAACGCTTCCTGTAACGAAACTCTGTCGGCTATTGCTGATCTAAGCAACTCTATATTGAACTCTGTTGGCTAGATAATAAAGACTTTATATACCTACTTTAGTATATGTTGAAGCAAGATCAGTATTGATTGTGTAAAGCTACTTTTGGTTTGAGAAGAATTTATTATGGCTAGACTACTGACGTATGGCTCGTATTATCTTGATAGGAATCCGTCGGATAAGTTTTTGGTGAAAATTGGGTTATTTATTCATTTATTAGACAGTCAGAGTAAATAACATTTGATGCTTCTTAAAATTTACCTAAGTAGGTATATATGTCGCAGTCATCTGGTTAAATCGGCGCTTTGATTGGATCACTAGCGCGTTCATTGAATGACGACGTTTAATTGAATGACTAAAGGACAACTCGTGAAGTTGTTGAATATAACGTTCAACATCTTGTCTGAACGTCATTTAGCGTAGTCGTTGAATGGGATATTGCTGACTTTGTCATGTTTGATTAGGGTGACCATAAGTGCGCAACTTAAAAGATAACTAACTTTAGATTAAAAAATGAGGACATGACATAATACACCTTAATAACCAGCCAGTTTTGCCAGATTTTTTTCTTTTAAAGTAGCCGGCGACAGCGTATTAATCGGTACATCCATGCTGTCTCAAATTTTTTACGAAAAAGTCACTTTAAATCTCAATTTCACTCAAAAAAATATGAGCACAGTGCCATTAGATTAGATCTGTACCAGCTGTTTGACGCCATCTTTGTTTTGATGAGCACTAACGCCGCAGTAAAAAAAATAAAGTAAATTACAATCACCTGACTGATTTTACGTCCGCTATGTTCAAAGGGCTAAGTTTCAATTAGCTATCTTGTTGGACGTTGAATGAGGATTGTTCATTCAACGTTCGACCTAGTCATTCAATTGAACGTCGTCATTTAATGACTGCGACATATACAATAGTGACACCTACCAAATGGAAATTTAGTATGCACCAAAAATAAAGGCCGCATGGACGTACGGACGAATATTCTGAAAATCTTAAGAGTCCACAAAAAGTTGTATTTTAAAACTGTGAAATATTTTAACTTATAAAGGATTATGAAACATTTAAACTTTGGCATTTACAAATATAGGTTAAAAAACTATTTTTTTTTGAAATAACAAACATGATTCGATAGTAATACTTAAGGTAAATCGTTCTGCTACGGCAAAACAACCAAAAAAATTTCACGGTGTTTATTAGTGAAACATCTAGATTGGATTAGTCGTTCCTGAGCTTACCGTGTGTTCACGGTATAAGGATATAAACAGACTGAAAACAATTTTATTATATAGATAGATAGTAGCAATACATGAACTGTGAACTGCGACATTGAAGTTGCGGAAGTAAGTAGTTTCGTACGATCGGCAGAAAAAGTAGGTTAATATTGCGTTCTCCGAGGTCTTTACGCTGTCTTCGATGTATTTGAGTGGGACTATCGAGTCCAGGGTTAGTAATAGATGGGCGATTTACTTTAATATTTCCTTCATTGTTCTGGTTGTTACTTGCTTAACGCTCAAGAATCCGCACCGCGTATTTTATTTTCTATCGCGTAAGACGTAACTTTATTATGGGCAGTTGGTTAAAAAGTAGCGGTAGCAGTCCTTTTTAAAGCTCAAGAGCATAGGTGTATCTCAATTAGTCGTTAGTTTTGGCGTCAAACCGCGACAGACAGATAAAGTGACTTCTGTATTTACAAAATTAGTAAATTAATATCCTTAGTTTTTTTAATTATAGTTATTCATCATCAGCCCAATAGACAGCCCAGCCTAAACCAGGGCGATCTGGATCCAGCGTGACTATGAGTCACGCTGGCCAAGTGTGGGTTGGTCCATTACACAATCGTAGAATTTCTTCGTAGATGTGTGCCTTCATCGTTAAAGTTACAGGAGTTACTCGTATTGCAGTTAGCTTTTTAGAAAAAATGGTTTGAGAAGTTTACTTGTTACGTTTACTCACCAACCTGGGTTAAAGAACAAAGTAATAATATATTTATTTATACCTGCTTGAATATTCAAATTAAAAAAGAGTAACTGAAATAAGTCTTTATGGGTCTTCACGCGATATTAGGAGTAGCAAAATTACATAGCTACTTACTGCCCGACGTTTCGACTGGGTTACACCAATCGTGGTCGCGAGCGAACTGGCGCCGCCCGTCTTCGTCTGCCACAGCGGTTGTGAATTTCTTGATCCACCCCCGAACCAGCACTAATGTCATTTGTACAGCTACCCACATCTGTCCGACACACAACACTCACTGAATCCGGGTTTATATTAGACGTAACTTTCCGCGGTATGCACTTACTAATCACTGGGTTCCATGCCGATGATAACTTGAATCCATCTTCCCTATTGAAATTTCTGTGTTTCTTAATTTCAATAGCTTCTCGCACTATTCTTGTGTGATAGTGACGATCTGTTGAGAGGACCTTCGGGTCATGTAGCTCCATCCAATGATTAGTACCCATTTCTAATAGGTGCTCAGCCACCGCGGACTTGTTCGTTTGTCGTTTGTGGTTTGCTCGCGACCACGATTGGTGTAACCCAGTCGAAACGTCGGGCAGTAAGTAGCTATGTAATTTTGCTACTCCTAATATCGCGTGAAGACCCATAAAGACTTATTTCAGTGTAATGGAACGCGAAAGTTTAAAATCTTACAAAAAAGAGTAAGTTGAGGAGAGTCTGTCGCCGGACAAACATACGGATATTTAGAGGAATAGACACCGAATTTGCCAAAGTCTAAGTCCCGTTTTTACCCTTTTTTATGGAGTCTTAAAAATACTTAAGCATCATTTTGATACTTTAATATTTTTAAGAACGGTACTTGAGCTTTAATAAGCCTGCAATCTAAACCCTAAAATGATCGCTTCCGCTGTGAGCCGCCAAACGTCCCGATTGGATCCAATCGATGACCCGAACCGCAGATCACGAACGCCCATTTGTTCACGACGCCGCAATGTACCGAGAACTTCCTTCTAGGAAGTTACTACTTGCAGAACTAATCGGTGTATGTGGTCTCCTAGCAACTTGAGACAAGCGCTCGTATGCGGTGTAAAGTTTCCTCCCTATGGATGGCTACTCTAGACATCTGAGTGGAGTAGTTTAACTAATTTGTAGTAGTTAGCAAGTTTTCGGATTAGATGGTGTAATATTTTTTTTTTGTTCTCAAGGATTTCTAGTCGCCTGTGCTCACGAACGGGGTGCTTTTGCGCTATTTTCAAAACTTACAAATTTTGGGGTACTTTTGTCCTCTGTGGAACGAGACAGGTTATTTATAAGGCGCATTTTTGAGTAGAACACGTTCCTTATTAAAATTTTGATTCTGATAAACATGTCCCCTTGATGGTAAGTGGCAAGTAAACGCTTACATGCTGAATGCACGTTCCTTTAATCAATTTATAATTTATGAATAATTTCTTCAATAATTTAAGGGAAAGTCTTAATGGAAATCATCAACAACTTTAATTATTTGAAATAAAACTAATTTCATGGATGAAACTCCCGCATAAGGTGTTTAACATAATTATCAAGGGAAGCCGTCGGTTCAAACTCTTTACAGCGCTCGTGGTCACGGAAGACTGAAGATGACAGGTGTCTTGTAAAGTTTAATCATTACTGAGCCATAGGTGAATAATTTTGTGCTCTTGAACACATCCATTATAATATTTGGGGCATCTTCACACATCGCCATCTGATTCTAACTAAGCTAAGCTATTTGCGTCAGAGGCGGATATAAATCATAATTATAGATTGTAAGTAGATATAAAGATGACCTCACTCCACCTGATGTTAAGGCTTAATAGCCAGTGGACCACATGATCTATAGCTGAAGGCCTGCTAAGATGCCGTTTCACGCCTCGTCTAAAGAGCTCGGGATTGTATGAGGGAGGGAAAACATGAGAACTAATAATGAAAATTGAGTTATTTAAAACCTGTCACTGCAATAATAGAATTAAAGGTGTAAATGTGTTATGTCTGCCAGTCTCAATGCACAGAGTTTTGTTGTGAATAGGTATACTCCTTCCAAAAAGACATTTACGGAAGACCTGCCTCGTGGAGTCATCTCAGTGGATGCCTGTTTGGTAAGTGTCACTTACTAAATAAAATATTTTTCTTTTTTCTTACTTTCTTATATTTGTAGGGTTAATGTTTATCTTATTTTAAGATTTCTGTACCGAACCATTATTATATTATATTGTTAATACAGAAGAAACACAAATGTTCATCAGATAAATATTTGTCCCGCAATCAAACCCACAACTCTTGGAACCGTAAACAGGGCCACTACCCACTGTTCCACCGAGCCAGTAGATATGATCTTGAAAAACTTTCGTTGCCACAAATAAACAAAAGAATGCGATAACCAAAACTCTTTTGTGAATCCTAAAGCATGTAACAAATTGCTCATTATATTATTTGTCTCCATACAATGTGCAAGATAATTATAACCCTAAAGCAACAATAAACGCACATGTCTTATCTCGTTTACATGGGTCGTTACGACCTCAAAAAGGGTTCGTACCATTTATCTTTTGGAAATACAGCTTTTTGCCATAAAAAGGGTAAGGGGTACAGTCGGTCTGATAAGCTTTATAAGACTTTGTGATGACTTTATTGTTAGAAAATGACAAGTGTCTATAATGCATATCTATAATTGTGGAAATTTATTAGCAAAGAATATAGAAAATATTCAAGAGGATACGTGAAAGACCGCCTCAATTTTAAAAGTCAGTCTATAATATCTGTTGACGATATGGAATCTAACCTAACGTTAGTAATTCTAAAATATTATTGGTTGGATTTTATCGTCGCATACACTACACTGAAAATAATATTTCGGTGGAATCATTTATTTATTTATTATTAGGACAGCCAACAAGAAAAACACTGGTACAGATTAATTAAAGTAAAATCATACGAATTTCAACATAAAAAACCCACATTATTTGGTAAACTGCGAGAAAAATACTGGATACCAACTGAGTTTTATTTTTACTATAAAGAAGACCATTCTATTAACTCATTTACAGATCATATTAGAAATTTATACAAAATAATGAGAAATGCTCATGAAAAAATATTCCAAACCAAAACTCGTGCCGATTATATTTGGATAACGTAACTATCTGTATATTAATATCATTCTGACTGTACTGCGTGTTGTATGCTTTCAACAAATTACTTTTCCGAAGAGGTTTTTTCGGTTTTAAATAGGATGTCTTCGGAATGATTATTGTGACGAGACGACTCACGAACTTCCATTAAGGAGATTATCTTCACTGGATATGTGACGTCGTGAAATGGACAACTCGTAAAGGAAAATGGAAAACGTTGCTGCCTAATGATTCGTTACATTAACAAGATACGTCATATGATATGTGGACCTCACTACCGCTTAGCATGAGGTGGAATGAGGTCATCCTAGACTGTTCTCGAGAACGGTGATAGGTAGTTTTAATTTTTTTTTATTTAATATAAAAAAACGGTTTACTAGAACAGTATAGAGTGACAAACGCATTTTAACATAATAACCTATAATTTCCTTAAATATAATATTTTATCATATAGAAGAAACATGACATCTGAAAGGCAAAATTTGATATGACGATATTAAAAACTAGCTATCACCATTCATGAGGGTTCTCTATTTCATCTCATAAAATTTTTATCCATAATTTTACATCTCATAATGTTTTATGTCCGAATCATCATTTGCCCGAATGATCATTATCCCTAACTACATTTATCATAATATCACTTGCCCTAAAATCGAAATCCCTAAATATTATTTACCCTAAAATCTTTTGCCATAAATATCACAATCTATAAAGTTTAAAAGACATAAAAGGCTTTTCCATAAACGTCATAAGTCCGAAAGTAGGTACTAAAGGTCCTAAAATGTTTTGCTATAAATATTACAATCCATAATATGTGAAATGCACAAATCTATTCTATATTTGTTACAAATCCTAAATATTCATTTGGCAAACGAGACATTTAACAACAGTACCTTCTTACAAAAACTGACTAATTATGTGTGACGAACATCGGTATATATTTATTTTTATTTGTGTATCCACTGTTACATAGAAATTAAACAGTAGTAAATATTTTCTGGCGCTTCGCCGGCCGCTGCCGCGGCACGCTCGCTTCGCTCGCTCGGCTTGCGCGTTTTATGGTCACCAGTTCTAACCTAACCTAACCAAAATTCTAACCTTACCTAACCAAATTTATCAAAATAATGATTTTCCAAATATTGTGTTTTAATTTGACCCGTACCATATCTATTATCAGATCGATTAATAAAAGAAACATTTGTGAAATAAAACATTTTATCAAACTTTTTAGACCAATAATAGTTTGGTATGATAACTCAGTTGTTAAATATTCATTTTGCAAAATAATTATTTGTAAAATGAAAATTTAACTGTTGATCATTTGGTCAAAAAGTAAGTCATTTATAAAATGATGATTTGACGAAACTATTTTTTGGCCAAACATTTTTTGAATAAAACAAAATTATAAATAATCATTCATAATTCGGACTAATAATATTATGATAAAGCTCCATTCGTAGTAACGAACATTATAGTATGTAACACTTCGGGCATTTAACTTTATAGCAAGTAATTTTAGGAGATTTGATTATTATAGATCTCGATATTATGACAAAAAATGATTAGAATTAAAGACAATTAGGGATTATGAAATTTCGTACATTCGAATATTATGGATTTTGATGATTATAGCAAACGTGTTAGGGATTTTGATTTTCGGACAAACGATTTTCGGATAAGAAACAGACTCCCATTCATGAGATACAGCCTGTTGAGAGACGAACGGACTGACAGACGAGCAGACGCACAGCCAATCCTTAATAAAAGGGTCGCGTTTATACCTATTGGTACGGAGCACTAAAAGAGAATGATGTTCAATTGATTAAGATCATGGCGGCCAATCACAATGGTAATTGGCTAACAGCGCAAGTGCACAAAAGTGCGCAGATATAAGTGCACACTCAGTTCCTTCACTCTATTAGTTCAGTAACGATTATCTGTCATAAGACTAAGCACAACAGTTTTATACAATGATAATAACCCACCCACTACCAATAAATTCATTACAGGAAAACTCCCACAAAGGCTAATTCCTGAAAATGACGTCTTTTTTTTCGAGCGGCCATCAACCAAATCATTTTTTTTCTTAACATACAAGCATAAAAATTATGTTCGTAAATATCATTTGAAGAGTACCTATACGTCATCATCATCATCATCAGCCCATTCCTATCCACTGCTGGACATAGGCCTCTCCAAATGCACGCCACTTCTCTCTATCCTCGGCCACTCGCATCCAGCTCCTACCAGCCGTCCTGCGCAGATCGTCACACCACCTGGCCTGCGGCCGTCCTACACTACGTTACCTAACGTATTATGCTGAAATGTCACAGTTTAAATCAAGCGGGACTATAGATGTCTGAGTCTACCGAAACAAATACCAGCCTTGGCGTCGTTAAATTGATGTTATATCAATTTATTAGAGCGTCGTTATGAAACGGGCTCGGCTATCAAAGGGCAAGTGCCATAACACATTATCGGGCGCTGCCCAATCAGTCGGTACACGACTCGTCGATATCTTCCACACGACTGCCTGTATTACACACCATAGTATATTATGCAGACAGTGAAATAACTTCAATTAGAACAGATGCATAGAAAAAAGTGTCGATAGCTGAGTGAGAGTGGTTGAGGTCGTTGCTTGAGATTCGAGAGTCATTTCAAATTTGAAATTGGTGAAGGACATCATAAGGAAATCTGCACACCTACAAATAAATTTTGAGGTCGTGCCGTTGAGCCGTGAATATCCTGAATTTTAAGAGTCTCAAGGCGGTGTCATAAAAAAATTGTTGAAATTGTGTGTGATAGTGGAGGAGGACTTTAAATATTAAAACCCGAAATATAAATTAAGCCCCGCTCATACGCTTCCCAGTAGCCCTAGTGGGTCATCATGGGTGACAAGGTAATCAACCGGGGCTATTGCTATAGAGATCAGTCAACTGCATAGTATTTGTATTTGCAAAGAAACACAAATGCACTCTCTGATTTCCTATACTCACACATCGGCGAGACGGTAACGATCGATGGTAGAAAACGAGTTTTCTCAATCTACCTGACCCCGGGCTAAGCGATTTATTTACAGAAAAAAACAGTAGCTCGTAAATAAATGTTCGCTTCTGTACTGTTTCTTAACTTTATTGTGCCTAGGGTCTGATCCACTCACGCGACACCAGTCATAAATCTAAAGAATCTTTTATAGACAGGGTTTATATAGCAATATTCTGTGCATTCCGTCATGTGAATATCCAATATAAGGGGATATTTTGCCCATAAATCTTGGATATCGATTTTATTTTTCTATCTTAGAGGATATCGGTTCCATCTGTGGCGTATTAGTATAATTGTAATCTTACAAAGGTATCCTGATAATAAGGGACAAGCACTGTGGCGAGTTTGGTAGTGACTACATTATTTGTGAATTATCACTGAAGAGTTTTTTTAATAAGTCTTGATGTACTTTAGATTATGCTCAATCAAGAAAACTGTTTGCAATAACCTTGAATTCAAGTGAGTTACATAGTTACTTTAAAATTAAACAAGGATAATAAGAATGGAATTATATTGTTCGCTATAACCATTAAAATGATTAGAATAGAGGTTTTTGAGAGTTCATTACAAATAAAAACTTTTTATTTTGTTCGCTTTTTTAAATACAATACAATATTTATGTAGGTAATTCGCTATGTGTTGAGTTGCAGGTTTAGTCCCAATGTTTATTTTTTATATTATGGAATTCGAGATCGATCGAAAAGATTCAAGATCTTTACAAAACATACAGGTCAGAAAAAAAAACAACCCAAATAGGAACCCCATTTTTACAGTAAATTATAAATCAAATCAATCAGTTCATAAAATATTATGCAATTATAGCTAAATTTACACAACCACCACCCGGACTATAAAATCCGCATCTATGAAAGATCGTCTTCGTCGTTCTATGAAATGAATCGGATTCAATTTCGTTCAAAAGTAGGTTTGTGATTGGATGCCTCATTCTTGCCCTTTTGTCGGAGGTAAATGTACCCCTGAACGTGTTTGAGTCCGTATGGGGTGTTTACAAGGTAATAATGGGGTCGTGAGTGCCCTGCACCTTGATCGTTTAGTAGGAAGTACTTGTGACCCTTTATAATCACAACTAAGTGGCGATAGACGAGAAAAGGCATATAAACATGCTTAATAGGGTTTATTGTACTAGTCGACCACATATATGAATAAGCCTTCCCACAATGTGCCTGCACTAAACTACAGCGATCAGGCTTTAGTCAACCACACCATTCTGGCCAAGTACGGGTTCGTCGTCTTCACCCAACCTTAGATTGGACCTGTAACCAACAGGTTTATTTAACCATGAGAGAGTCGCCCAAACGTTCATACGTGACAACTCGTTGGTAGGTAGTTTTTCACAACAAAATTAGATTGTATGAAATACATTTATATTCAGGACGTGACCCAAACAGTTTAAAGGAGACGTGCACACCGCCTCTCATTAAATCCTTCCAAATTTCTGTTGTTAACCCGGTCCTGCCTAATTTGAGACCACCACAAAAAACTCAATTCAAACACCGATTGAAAATTTAACCGGGTCGGATGCGACGACGGCACGCACTGGGAAATTAGTTATCCGGGTCACAGAAACCCAGGAGTGAGCAGTGAGGGATATTCAGATATAGGGAGGGTTTGACACTTTAAAATACTGTGCGACAGAAAATGTCTAGTAATGCAGAAAGTTCAAAACTGTTACATATCGGTGCAATCTTGCCAATTGCACCACAAAAAGCTACATAAAGTCTTATGTTTGGTTATTTTTCTTGTGAAAATATATATTTATTTTAATTATTTATGTTCATTCACTCTTAGAAAACTGAAACTGTCCGGGATATTTACCATGTTGTTTTGTTTTAATGAGCTCCCGATATTTCGGCACTGTTGCAAGCGCCATGATCACGGGTGAACTTCATTCATTTATTCACTCTGTTTTTAATGTACAATGTTTCGAATGATGCTTAAATCAATCAGAGATGTCGAGCACTAAACTACTAATACCTATTATCTACCTACTAGATCAATCCATTCATATTTGCCTAAACTTCAATAAAATAACTTACTACTTATTTACTAGCAAGCAACTACTTACCGATCTTGCTGTGAAAAGAAATACAAAGTCATGATGATGTCACTTATTGTTCAAAAAACTTCTCAATTATATATCCAACTTCTTCATGTTTCGCTTCACCATAAAATCGGCGATCATTCATCAGCAATTAAAAGAAGATAGAAAAAAGAGTAACCACCAAAAGAAGTTTAATGTATGTGTAAGAAGCAAAAGTTATGTCAGGACCGTAGCAGATGGCAGAAAGTGATTTCTGCCTACCCCTCTGGGAAAAAGGCTTGATTCTATGTATGTACGAATGTATGTACCAAAAGAAGAAAAAATACCTTACCTACTGTTTCCATCTCTATTGTGCCGATACCGAGACAGCCACAACACCGAAATAAATTTCAACCATTTACAAAAGGGGTTTTCTTGTTGTAATTTAATTAAGGTGGGGAGGGGATAGGCCTGGGTACACATCCCGTTTTATCCTGGGATCAACTAAACATCCTAAATTGGTTTGTGCCTCTGGAGCGGCCAAATTGCTTTGGAATCACTAGTGTTTCCCGTTTTTACGGATTATATTTAGGGTTTAATATGGAAAATACGGATTAATGTTCTTACTCTGAAGTAGCGTATTTACGGACTTATACATATACGGGGTTAGGTGCGGAATATACACACGATTTTACATCAGTAATCAGTAAAGCATCGAAAACTTACGTACGTTAAAAACCTATCGAGTTGTTTTTTTCATACGACCGATTTTAGTTATTAGCGTAACCACCAGGGGCGCTGTACAAGTTTTTCATAGACATATTTACGTAGGCGATATCGTGTCCGTAACTTTTAAACTCATGGTAGCGCTACTGTTCACCACTAAGTAACACCACACCCTATCAAACGAAATTTAATTTAGTTAACGCAAGATTATCTCCACTTACAAGTAATGAAGTGTCAACGTGTCTCCTTAAATAAACAAACAAGCTATTACACTTGTGTCGTGAGTCTTTGGATTGCCCGTGACGTTAGCAATCCAATGCATTTAAACGGGCAAATTTACACTCGAGCCATCGTAAGTCAAGCTATAAACGCACATGAGGAGTTAGACGCTATGAATATAAATATTTAATTCATGACGTCATGTGTATCTTGAGGATGAGGGGATATATCGCATGGATTTTTATAAGAAAATATCGTTCGGGATATGTACATATATTATGTGAAGCTTGAAAAAGCATTTGTTGCTAATCAAGGTAGCCTAATGTAGCATGTAGGTAAATGAAAACAGACTTTACTTTGAAACAGCGTATAGAAAGTTATGTTTCTTTTTTAGCTGAAAGCACATTGCATAGAAGATAAACAAGAAAGTTTCTTAGTAGAGCTCTTTATTTTTAAAATACATTAGATATTAGCTTACTGTCTCTAAGATAGTCATCTGTTTTTACATAAATGGCATTTAAACACTTGTGTTGCGGATATGAGTAACAACATTGCAACACACAATTGAATCTTTATACAACTAAATAAAACTATTTGACCTTTTAACCTTTCTTCAAGAACGGATCATTCATGAAGAAAGGTCAAATCAAAAGTATTCGGAATCGACGAGCATGCGTGAAGAGGTTGATGAATGTGGAAGAAGCAAAAGTGGTGTGCCAGGACCGTAGCACATGGCAGGAAGTGATCTTGGCTTACCGCTCTGTGACAAAGGTGTGATTATATGTACGTATGCATGAAACTATTGCACACCGTATTGCACTATCAAAACTATTGAAATAAGATGTTTAACTCATACAAGGTCGGTAGGAAAACATTCACAGATTCAGGTTAATCGGAAGTACGCGGTTTTAACAACATTTTAGATGACTATCCATCGACCATTACAAAACATTGTAATAGTTTTAAATCTATTGTAAAGCGGCTGTGGTGAGATTCCCACGATTTTCGTCCATTTAAAAACCTTCAAAAAATCATTACCTCGTTTCCGAATAAAACGAGATAGGTAAGTTTTTAGGGATCCGTTCAGTTCTGTGGAAGGTAAAAACGGATACTGTTCTGCCATCCGTACAAAAAGTGTTATGTTAAGGCCCGAAACATAGTTATTGCACGATTACTAATCTGCTGTCTGTCTGTTGCTATTCCCTGTCTCATGAAACGATAAGAAACATGATATTTACTACTTTGTATCTTTAATACAAAAAATTGTTGAATATTTGCGCAAACAAATCAGCGTCGTGGTTCCGTAGGTCCGCGGCATAATGCTGAGCGGAAGCCATTTTTGGCACAATCTGCTCTAGTTTTAAGTCATTTTATATTTCTATTTTTGTGACTGTGTGAGAATGTGTTAATAAATATTTTTCTTTCTTTCTTTCAAACACTACACATTTAATATAAAACTAAGTTTACGTATTAAATTCACGTGTTATGATCCTAAAAATATTATTTGGAGACCAGACGTTTCAAGCTCTTTACAGCGCTCGTGGCCACAAGCTTAATCCATAATTTTAGTTTAATTTCAAATGATATTAACAGTTTTTTCTTCGACTTAATATATTACACCACTAAGTTCGTACGAGTAAGTCACTTGCAACGTTCACAGAAAACTTAGTTTTATTATTTACTTTAAAACGAAGTAGTTTTAATTTAACTATTTGGTACGGAACCTAAAATAGCCGCGTCTCACTTGAATTTATCCGCTTTTTATACTCAACTTACTATAATGAGCCCACCGGATTCAGTAATGATGTTTATCCCAATTCTCTGAATGGGCCGTGTTGTCGCTAAACAACGTTGTTTGCGTAGAAATCGCTAGGAGCATCAAAGGGCGGTTATTTGTGTTGGAAACCAGCAATCTTTACTTTGCCTGTTTGTGGAAACAATGGGATAGAACGGGCCTTTATTTTTCCTGTCACCGGAATCAGAGGGTTACCTCGACTTCTTTAACTGGGTTGCCGTGGAACTAAAATAGATGTTCTTCGATCCGCTTCTGGGATGTGCCCAAAATGTAACCGATAGAAGAAGAAAGAAACTAGATTGTTTTATCTTTATGGCACACCCAGACTGTATGACTTGGCTCATTTACATTTTGTAACAATGATTGTCGTTAAAAAGAGCAACTATCGAGTTTCTTGCCGGAGTCTTCTCGGTAGGATCGGCGTTCCGAACCGGTGGTAGAATCTTATTATTAGTAATGTGACGATTTATAAGTGCATGTATATAAATAAAGACATTTTTGATTTTGATTTTACTTATTTTACTAGCTGTGCCAGCGACTTCGTCCGCGTTTTCCCCCGTTTTTTACACATTTACCATTGTTTCTTTGCTCCTATTGGTCGTAGCATGATGTTTTATAGCCTAAAGCCTTCCTCGATAAATGGTCCATCCAACACAAAAATATTTTTTCGATTCAAACCAGTTCCTGAGATTAGCGCGTTCAAACAAACAAACAAACAAACTCTTCAGCTTTATAATATTAGTATAGATATAAGCCTTCGTCTATTCGCCATTTTTCTGAAATTCATAAATTTTAAGTGTGTAGTTTATTGAACAACAACTTGATTTTTTTTTCAATTGATTGACCGAAAGACCTGATAGACTATAAATACTTTAATGTAGAAAAGACAGCAAAGTAGTGGTTCGATTTTTTTAAGGGTTCCGTGTCCTTTGCGGGTCTGGAACTCAAACAAAAATAATTCGGGAAACGGTCACAAATATTGGGATGAAAGTATGATGTTTTAGAGTAGCTACGTCACCGTCACCTAACTTGCGGGGGAGCGGATGGCTCTCACCCCTAGTTGCTTAGTTTTCCACATTTTTTTCTATTAAAAGCTATCTTAGCCGGAGCACAATAATCCCTTGATCACTTCATGCCTTCATAGAACCCGTATATAATCCTACGTCACCGTCACCAGACTTGCGAGGGAGCACATGGCTCCCACCCCTTGTAGCTCAGTTGTCCACATTTTTTTTCTATTAAAAGCAATCTTAGCCGGGGCACAATAATCCCTTGATCACTTCATGCCTTCATAGAACCCTTATATAATCCTCCACAAACAAAAGCTGTGGAGTTTCCTTATTTTTAATAGATCGTGATGTTTCTTTGGCGAACCAAATAAACAGGCAAGATACCTTTTGCCCCAATGTTTACTATTATTTACTTACTTTTTTTACTGTGCTGGATGTAAAAAGTAGACGATGATGTATGTAGATAATCTTATGGCAATGTCATTTCATTTTTTGATAATAAGACCAATTAAAATGTAAAATATAAATTCGGAAACGACAACTAATTCGAGTAAATATTAGTCTTTATGGGTCTATACGCGTTATTAGGAATAGCAAATTACATAGTTACTTACTGCCCGACGTTTCGACTGGGTTACACCAATCGTGGTCGAGAGCGAACTGTAAAGACTAATATTTAGTGTAATGGAACGCGAAAGTCTAAAATCTTACATAACTAATTCGAGTATTTGACTTTAAACTGAGATTTACCAGCGCTGCAGCGGCTCTCGGGCTGATGCGGCATATGCTGAGGCCTGTACCTCGTTGACCACTCATAAAGTCCTTGCATATGTGTTCTATTTCTTTGTGTGCGTTTTGTGTCTTGTGTATGGATCTATATGTCATTGTTACCTCAAGTCGTGGTCAATAAATGGTTTTCTTTCTCTTTCCTTCTAATTTCATCCGAAACTTAAATTCTAAATCCGTATGTTGTTTTGAATTTGATATACAATCTGAGTAAAACGAAATTATCTAGTAATTAAAATAGTTTCAGGTTCACCATTCTCCAAATACTAAAACTGAATTGTTCATTTTAACCTGAACAGGGCTATTTTTGTTTCATTGTAACAAGTATTTCTAACTGACTCACAGGATAGAGGTTTCAATTACTCTGTGGTATTTTTTCTTTTAACAAAGAGAGTTTCGGTAGCGACATCTTAAGGAGTCCTTGCCTGAAGTGATTTTATGACAACGTTATACACGTATTTTTACATATATATTAGTGTGTTCAATAATATGTTGACTGGCCCGGTGGAACAGTGCTTAGTGACCCTGCCTGGCTGATCCAAATTCGAGAGGTTGCCAGTTCAAACCCCGCTACGTACCGCTGTGTTTTTCAAATTTGAAATTCATATGTACGATTATTCGACGCTTTAACGGTGAAAGAAAAAATCGTGAGGAAACCTACGAATAATTTTTTAGGTTATATATAGTCAATCTATCAAACTCATATTTTTATCATTATTTATGTTTTCCTGGGTCCAAATACAAACAATCATAAACAATTATTCTGTCATAATATGAGGTTTCTGAAATTATTAATTTTCTAGCTTAGAATGCTATTTTATATACTTTATTTATGCAACGATTCTCATGAAACACAAAATTGTAGGTTAAGCAAAGCATTAGCGAAACGCTTACGAAAACCGCATACAAAATAATCCATCTTCACTCAACTCCCTTCACCTGAACGATCCTTCGCTTGTGCCAGACCAAATGCTAGATTAAAAGCATTTTCTGTTATCTGATGCGAGCTCGGTTAAACATAAAATTACATAGTAATATGTGAGCCAAAGTGAGCTGACCTGATTTCACATTTAACCTCTCGCAACTCGATAATTGACCGCGGTAATGGCACAAATTGATACGCGGTTTGGTCAATTACGCCAGCAGAGAATATGGGAAAAAATATTTTTTCATTTGACTACCAACCGGTCTACATCGAATACATCAAATCTGAATGGTAATGTGTATGAAATGACTAGTGCGCGCGTTTGAATTAATTAATAACTTTACGTGAGTGAAATAATAAATAAAAATTAATTTACGGAATAAACTCACGTAACGAAAATCTAAACATACTTCCCGTGACCACGTGCTCTGCAAAGAGTTCGGAAAGCTGAATCTCAAATGATTTTATATAACTTCGAAATAAAGTTATATAAAATTATTATGGTTAAGAAAACTGAATATGCCTGGGATATTCATCATGTTTTGATTTCCTAATTTACCCCTCTACCGTTCGTTGTAAGCGCCATGATCAAAAGTCAACCTAGCATAAATTTAAAAAAATAGGTTTCTAAGTGCACAAGGTGTTTGTGAAATAATTCTACTCTGTGGATAAAGCCAAAGAGTAGTTGGCTACTGATCAGTAGGGTGGGTCACTCTAGTATGGAAAAAAATAAAAGTTTGTGAATCAAATTCTAATAGTAATATTATGTTGTAGTGTAATATAAAAAGTAGTTTTAGCTAAAAAAAGTATAATTTAACATTCATCTTCAGCCCGCGCATGCACTTCAAAATTATAAATTTTTGAAAAATTAGCGTAAAAATTAGATTCATAGTTCTTTATTTAAAATTTCTAAAAATATTATTGTAACATAACAAATATTTAGGGAAAGACATGAATTAACGTTTGAAACAAAAAACTTAAAGAAATACTTATAGAAGGTTATAAAAAAATTACGTATTAACACGCTTTTTTTTTCATACAAAAAATCGTGCCTACTATCGAATTTTGGCAATCAAATGATCTTATTATGACACTAGGTACCCGTAGTTGTCACTATTCCATCGCATCCAATAGCCAGGAGGTCATCTGTACTAATGCTTTTAATGTTTTGGCGAAAAGAAAAGCGTTGTTGATATCTTAATGGTTTTTGCAGTTCCTTCTGATGGTGTCACATACCTACCCTACATAAATGAACTCAGGTTCTTTAATGATAGAAACGTGCTCTTCATTAAGTACTGGCTTGTACCTTATGGTTCCCTTTGTGAATATCTTCAAAGTTTTCTGGCGGATACTCCATAACGGCCACAGATTTGCGACAACACCAGTAAACTATTCAAGCATTTCTTATTATCCATAGTTCCTTAGGTAGATAGGGCTCCTCTATATTTTTGTGTAGTTGTATCAGAATCACTACTACTACTTTTTTGTCATTTTTAATGGGTTATTAGCAGTCTTCGTACAGATTTTTCTTGAAGATATATAAACATTTTGTTTGATTGCGATCAATGCCGTCGATTCTCATTTTACTCTTATCCCGTAGATCAATCAAAAAATTGTGTTCTTCTTTAGGAACTTTGACTTCTCTGGGACAGTTGCAACTGACTCTTTCATTTGCATGAACAAATATAGAAAAAAACTTCGCTTTGCTGCAAGTCTACAAGGCCTAAGGACAAAAGTCTTTAATCAGTGCGTCCTACCCGTCATGACGTATGGTGGCAAAACGTGGACGCACGGCTGGTCCACAAGTTAAAAGTCGCTCAGCGGGCTATAGAAAGAGCTATGCTCGGTTATTTTCTACGGGATCGAATCAGAAATCAGTCGATCCGTCAGAAAACCAAAGTCAGTGGTAGTGGGCTGACCACATCTGCCGTAGAACCGACAACCGCTGGGGTAGATGAGTTCTAAAGTGGAGACCGCGTCTCGGCAAACGTAGTGTAGGAGGCCCTTAGGCCCGATGGAGTGACAAACTGCGCAGGATACCTAGCAGGAGCTGGATGCAAGTGACCAAGGGGAGAGAGAGAAGTGGCGTGTATTTAGGGAGGCCTATGTCCAACAGAGGAGATTGAAGGGCTGATGATGATTGTTGCAAGCTTCACCACCAATTTTTTTAGTGTATTTCGTGACATCCTAGCATATATCTTTTATAGTTCCAAATATAGGGCACTTGTATAACTGTCTGCTATTTGGCATGATGGAAAAATTTTACTTCCAGGTTCTAAACAAAAATTACTTAATTCACATTTCACGAGTAACTTTGACATATGAAGTATCTAAAATTCTGAATGAATTTTCCTCGAATAATCCAAATTTTAACACGCAACACTGTTTATATTACAAAAGTAACGTGTATTTCATTAGATTCTAATTTAAACACTCAACTACATCCAATACCAAACGTGTAACTTAAGGTGTGAAAGTGGGTACTTGAACGTTTTTCTTCAAAATTTCAAAGGTGATGCGCGGGCTGTTCCACTTAAAATAATTAAATTATATTTTAAAGGGTTTATAATGACACCTAACCACAACATATTTTCGCTATTAGAAATCAATAACTGAAAAAAAAATTTTTTGACCCACCCTACTGATCAGCTTTAAACTGACTGACTGACTAATGAGATAGGAGACACATACATACATATACTAGCTGTGCCCGCGACTTCGTCCGCGTGGACTACAGGATTTTACATATAAAAGTTTTTTCCCAATTACTGCGTTCCCGTGAGAATTTTTCAATATCGCGTTGCAAGTAAGCTTTACGTTCATTAAGGTACTTGCATGCCAAATTTCAACTATCTTACGCGGTTTAGATACATAAAATCACGCCTTTTCACCTCTGTGGGAAACGTGACGTGACGGGTTGTGGACCACGCCGCCGCCATTCTGCCTTGTTTTAACAAGGTCATTGCGTTCCCACGAGTAGCAAGGATATATGACGGGGGGAAGAAAAAGGGGGGAGATAGGAGACCAGTGTAATAAATGTTTATGCGCCCAGTGCGAGCTTTCCAACAAGCGGTCACACCTGGTCATAATATTTCCTTGAAATAGAAATAGAAACTATGTTTTATTTGCGAACTGCCGCATATATTACCAAACATCAAGTGATGCTCGCTGTCCCTGTCTTAGTTGCTCTCCTTTGTTGTACCGTGAACCTTAAGGCGGCCCACGTCCGATAATCGGTGACCGATTTTTGTCGAAGCAAAATGCAACGTACTGATTGCAATGGTGCAACGCGCATGTCCTACAAAAAATCGGTCTTATATATGATACAAAATCAAGTCAGAGCGATTATTGGTCCTACAAAAAATCGGACGTGGGCAGGCAACCTTTAGGTAGACGCCTGGTTGAAGGCGAAAGGCAATAAGTTGCTGATCCCTTCAAGAGATATCTACGCTTTGACCTAGTTCCTTGAGATGGTAATCCGGCATGACCGATGAGAAATCAGGGGCACGAACGATTTGGTTTTACCTTGTCAAATGAAAGTCTTGAAACGTGGTCATAATATTAAAATGGCAAAAAAAGTGTGGACTTCACAAGTATTCATTAAAACAATTGAGATACTAGTCTTCAGTCAGTGGTTTGTCATGTAAAACATTACTTCTTTATAGCGCAATCACTTAAAAAGTATAGCCGGAGAGCTGACAGGCATTTTTGAGTACATCCTTGAGGCACATTGAAAATATTATTGTTGATTAGTTGCGAATGTGTGGATGATGAAATGGCCGACCTGGCTGGGAGGTTGCGGGGCGTTAATGAGCTATGAATTTTTTAATTCGCAATTTTTCTCATGCAGAAAATGTTCTTGAGGCACTTTGAATCTTACAGCATTTTAAAGTCTGATGTTTAATTAAACGATATATCATAATGCCAGGCGATTTGGTTGGGATTTAAATGGTGACAGGCGATTTAAAGTTATATTTTTTTTGCGCAAAAAATGTACTTGAGGCAAGCTGGGATCTATACACAATAATTGTTGTGTTGATAAGATGCCATATATCAAATGACAGGCCGTTCTGGCGGTTATTTAATCATGCCAGGTGATATCATTTTATTATTATTTATTATAAAAAAAATAATTTTTACAAAAAAATTTTGATATACTTTTATGTAATTTTTTTTATTCATCGATATCTGATGGAATCTCCTCGTCGCTTGTGAACTCGTCCATAGAGTTGAGTTCTATGAACTCTTCTTCATTGTCTGAAAATAAATAAAAAAATTTAACAAATGTGAAATACAATTAATAGTGCGAGTATTTAACAAATTATTATTACATACCTGTAGCATTTTCATCAGAGTGTTCAAATGTCCCAGGATCAATTGCATCGATAACTAATTGCGGCATGCAATCCCCATCAAACCAATAAAAATCCAGTTTATCCTCCTTCAGCTGCCATCCATGTTCAGTGGGTACTAGGTTACTTGGAAAACGTAAATGTGCATTTCTCCAGATACTTGTAACATATTGAGCTCTTAAAAGCTGTTGGTGCAACTCTGCTTTACATGGTGGTAACGTAGACGGATCATAGTTTTTGACAGTTTTTTTTAAAGGCTCTTCCGTGCTCTTAGCTTTAAATGTCTTGCAAAATTTTTCAAACCGTGCTATGTTTATATCTGCGATATTATTGACACCGTACATTTCACACACGAACTTCTCAAGCATGTTAAAAACCTCATTGCGTAAATCTGTCGTATGCGCACATCCTAGATAAATAAACGCTTTTTGATACAGTTTATTTTTCATTAATAGTTGGAAAGGCCTCCGCTTGCCTTTATTAAAAACTACTACTAAAACTTTAAATCGCCTGTCACCATTTAAATCCCAACCAAATCGCCTGGCATTATGATATATCGTTTAATTAAACATCAGACTTTAAAATGCTGTAAGATTCAAAGTGCCTCAAGAACATTTTCTGCATGAGAAAAATTGCGAATTAAAAAATTCATAGCTCATTAACGCCCCGCAACCTCCCAGCCAGGTCGGCCATTTCATCATCCACACATTCGCAACTAATCAACAATAATATTTTCAATGTGCCTCAAGGATGTACTCAAAAATGCCTGTCAGCTCTTGGGGTAGTAGAGTCTTTTTTAGGATCTAGACTAACTGTGTATGTAACAATTTTCTTTCAAATCGGTTCCGTAGTTATGGCATGAAAGCGCATCAGGCAGACGGACTGACAGACATTTTACATTTTTTTAATTAGTAAGGTTTTATCACTTTGAAATTGTAATTGTATTCATTATGTTACTCATCTATACTTGTACCAGCCTGTTGAATCGCGTCCTACGATTAAAATTATCTGACTTCCCACTGTTAATTTTCTATGAATATTAATTTTATTTTGTCCTAAACGCGTTGATGAAATTGGGAAATATAATGGCAATTTAGAAGCGAGGGTTGATGTTTAACTCATTTTTGATGGAATTTTCAATACATTATGTTCGGCACATGATTGTTTTCAGTTTTATGAAGTGCATTTGGTGATAAACGCGGTGGCAATGCCAAGTGAATTCATGTTCCGCTTCAGTTTATATTTTCAATCCTACTATCTTAGTGAATTTTTATTTCACGAATGAAATAGTTACCAAATTGTTTTAGGAAAATGTATTATTTACTGAAAAATATTCTTGAATTTATTCAGCGAAAAATACATAGGTCAAAAAACATATACTGACAATAAAATGAACACCAAATATGGTCATGGAATGAAAGATAATAGATAGGTATATAGGTATTATCTATTTTCTTTTACGCGATAGTTGGTACCTAGTTAACGGTGCTAATCCCGGAAAGACCGTTAACCTGTTGATCCTGTTACTGAGCTTTTGTTTTGTCATGTCGCATTTCTATGTATCTCACCGAACCGAACCGAAGTGAATAACAGACTGTGGTGCAATTATGTGCACGCGACTGCATCGTGGTGATGTCAGGACATTTTATAGTGCACATGTGTGCACTATAAAATGTCCTGATATAGTCGAATGATTTAGCTAAGTTCTATTTTAATTGAACGGATTCTGACCATAGTTTTGCAATGATATATCATTAGCCGCCAAAATCAACATTGGTTAGACAACTAAATTTTATTATTACCTACCCTTAGTACTTTCCTAAAAAATTTCTCCCAACTATAAAGAAGTCAATTAATAGTAGAAAGAAAACTTACCTTGGTTGACTAGAGATTGATTGCAAATTAACAACTCTTTGTAACTAAGATTGAGTGCAGGTTTGGTAGTAAGCGATGGTTTCATTTAATACGTTTTATCACGGAATGAAAGAAAATAGATAGGTACCAACTATCGAGTTAAAGAAAATAGGTACTATATTATAACTATCTATTTTCTTTCATCCAATGACCATATTTGGTGTTATTTTTAATGTAAGTAAATGTTTACTTACCTATTTTGTTTTTCGCTGAAGAAATTAACCAATATTTTTCTGTAATCAATATACTTTTTCCTTAAACAATTTGGTTACTCGTTCAGTGTCATTCATGAAATATAAATTAACTAATATAGTAGGGATAAAAAATGAGAGGAAGGTACAAAAACTGTTTTTATTTATCGAGAACATGCTTCATTACAAAAGTAACTTATTTTTGGAGGATTTTCAGTCAAGAACCATACAGAAACAGGCGTCAGCTTCTGATGAAACATGGTCTCCGCTCGATCAAAGGCCACAGTTCTAATGACCACTTTATGTCTTCATTAGCGTTTAAATTACTATTCAGATGGGCGGAACTATCCATAAACGTAACTTCTCACAACTTTCCCGAACTCATTTTCTCTACATCAATTTAAGAGCAGTGTCATTTTACAAATGGACCTCAAAAATGTTTAGGTTGCAAGTACTTTTGGCCATATGGGGTACCATTTCCGTGGTGGCTGATACTGACACAACTACAGAGGTTCTTCCGGATGAACCCTCCCCATCAGAGATACCCTCACCGGAAGGCATCCCGCCACCTCCTCCTCCACTGGCTAAAGATAACAACGTCCCTCCTGAATCGGAGTCGTCTGGCGATGATGAATTGCCGGAAGGTAGGTTTTTGTTCAAGGATGCTGTAACTCTCTTCTTAACAATATTTGTCCAATGAGAGGTTCCAGTTTGTTTTCTTTTTTTGGGACTCTGACGGCTTCTGCGTCTTCAACGGATTGTGGAAAGAACGGGAGACTCATCCCTATTAGGCTTTATGAAAGCAGCTGATAGTTTTCTTACTAGACTAACTGTATACCTATTTTCATCTATATCGGTTCTGTCTGTATTAATGGCTTGAAAGCGCGATTGACAGACAGTACTTCTGCATTTATAAAATTAATAAGGATGAGGTATATAAATACGTAAATAGAAAAATATTATAAATTACTGCTTAGGTAAATCAAGCATTAAAATAATATCAAGTTGAGTCATAGTTTCAATAAAATATTGTGTTGAGTTCTATTGCAATCGTTTTTTTCTCTCTTATATCTACAGACAAATTACAAATCTACTAGAGGTATTGATTGGTTCATTTTAAAGCACATTGAAAAATAATTACTTCGCTTAAACTTTTGTAGAATTTAGAGCTACCTCTTTTTGTCACCAGTCTCAAAAAGACACAATAATCAATGTAATATCGTATTTTGTAACAAAAAAAAACTTATTTTATTGTTTAGTTCTTTATTTTACTAACGATAAACTATTTATTTTTGATTCCAGTTGCTACCACACCACGGCCAAGGGATATTAACAAACCAACTGACATTCCACAGTCTGACATAGATGACGCACTGTTCTTGGAGTACGGCGAATACTCAACAATATCGTTTCAGTATTACAACGACCGTTACCTGGGATGGCACAAAGATGAACCGGTTGGTTACACATGCCATGACGACTACGTACGTTGCCTTTTGAGTCAGTAAGTACTCATTTCAATTCACTACATCATCATCATCATCATCAGCCTATAGGTTTATCCAATGCTGGATATAGGCCACATAGGTCTCCCCACGTCTTAGCCACTCCCGTCTAGTTACGGCTACTCGCATCCAGCTCCTACCAGCCGTCCTGCGCAAATCGTCACTCTACATTGCCTGAGGGCGTCCTACACTTCGTTTGCCGAGACGGGGTATCCACTCCAGTACTCACTTCACTACATAGTATAAAACTTGCTTTTTCAAGTTGCTTTCTCTTTCACTATATCCCTATGCTTAAATCTTTAAACCACGCAACGAATTTTGATGCGGTTTTTTTAATAGATAGAGGGGTTCCAGAGGAAGTTTTTCTATGTATAACTAGTTATGCACGTGACTTTGTTTGAATTTACTCCCGTTTTTTACAGTTTCCATTTTTTCTTGATCTGAAGGCTTGCTAGATGCCCCCGTCTAAAGACAAAACCCCGATTAAAGAAGATATTAGTAAGAATTTGCTGTCCATTCATTCAGCCAGGCAGTATCTCTAAGAAAGAATCATTTTACTGCGGGAAAACAACCACTAAAATTTCACGGTATATAATGTTGCGACCTAGCGGCCGCATTTGCTAAGGAATAACCTATTGATAATTTTATTGGACACTTATGAGCATTTGATATCTTTTACAGAACTCTTCGCCATCCAGTCTGCGTTGTACATAAATACAACTGGAACGAAGAAGGAATCCGCAACTTACCAACAATATGTGACTTGTACCATTACAACTGTCGTCGAGGGTTCAGTGCGTAAAAAAAATATATTAATATTTGGGACACAACCACACACGGCCTTTGACCCCAAACTAAGGAGAGCTTGTACTATTGCATCAGAGACTGATATACATATATTATTTTTATGAATACATATATACTCACTCCCAGACACAGAATAAACACAAAATGTTCTTCACATGACTGGTTGACCTGGTTGTGCCAGGTTGGGATCGAACTCACGACTCTTGAAACCAGGGTCTTATCTTATCTTATCTTATCGCGGGGACCGTATAACCGGTTCACTTCGACCCTCAGGGACCCTGAAACCAGGGTCACTAACCACTGTTCCACCGTGCAGGTCAACTATTATTTATTCATTTTTAATGTCTATCCTTTTTGTGGTAACATTTAAAAAACCTACCAAAAAAGTATTTATCTCACTTACTTATTATATTCTATTCTGCATTCGATGGAGATCGGATCAATGTATGTAATGTTGTGGTTTTCGCTGAAATCCACTAGATGCCAAGACGTAGATATGAGGTCTAATTATTGGGTGATTGGTGAATATCAACCAACATATTTTGCAATGTCACGTCAAAAATAACCAATCATGCTGCAGTTTAACCTCTCGCCTGCATATTGCCATTTATATAGGTAATTTCTCATACGCGACTTCCCTAATTGTAATTTTTTTTTCAGGATATTACTTTTTCCTGAAGTATGGATCTTGCAGTTTCAGGAATATATATCACGGGAATTTAATATTTTTCAGCCCTATATACAATTATGGGTGATTATAAAGGCAGAGGTATATGGACATTGAAATTATTATATATTATAAAAATATTTTCTATTGAATGTTATAGGAGTAACTTGAAGAATCTATTAAATTAAAACGTATTGATGGCGTTTTCATTTCTAGTCCAGTCATTTAAGCTTAAATTAGGTAAGAATCTCGGAATTCGAGATACCCAGCTGTAAGTCTGTAAATACTTAGATATTGACACCCTAAAAGTGGTCTCAAAACCTACATAAATATTTCTTCTTCATGTATAAAAGGTGTCGTCTGGAATAGGTTTACTGGGGTAACCACGTTAAAAAACGGCCAAGTGTGAGAAAAAAAACATAGTTTTTGTATGAGAACCCACTTAAACATTGGTTTTAAGCTTTTTCTAGTATAAGATGTTATAGAGGCTACTAAAATACATCATTCGTGAAAATTTTAACTGCACAATCGCACGTGGGCCTGGAAGCTTTTGAAAATACAACTTTTTCAACTATTTGCATCGCTGTATCTCTGAAATGGTGAATCTTAGGAATAAAACGTACAGACAATTTTTATAGATAATAAATAGAAGATAAGTAATTTTCTCCTACACACTTTAATGATAAAACTTCCCGTTTCGCTCAAAAGTTCATAAAACTGATATTTGTGACATTTGACCTTGAAAATTTAATAGTTGCGTACACCCTACAATATGTAGGTTTGGAGATAACTTTTAGGACGTCAATATACAAGTATTTACAGACTTACAGCTGGGTATCTCGAATTCCGAGATTTTTACCTAATTTGACTGGACTATTCGTCTTTACTTGTTTTATAGTAAGAATTATGAATGAAACCTTGCTACCGCAAAACTAAGTATAAATATGTAAAATCATCATTCAGCATTAAATCTGGCTTGTGTATGCGGTTTCTCGCTACAGTCCATGTGCCATCTAAATGTCATGTCCCGCTTGTCCGGAAACCTGCTCGCTGAGCGACTTGATGGGTACCTCAGATAACGCGACGATAACGATGTTCGAAAAGAACAAAATGTATGCGATTGACCACGTCATTTATCGCGTCTAATGTCAGTCCCATACATTTTATTCTTTTGGAACTTCGTTATCGTTTCGATATTGTTACTTTGTCTATGGGGCCTGGGCCGATAACGTTTGATTTTGCCATGGACTCGATAAGAAGAAGAACAGCAACATATTTCAGAATTGTGATGTATACGTTTACAAAAGGATTTACAAGTGGTGGTAATTTTCATCAGATAGTTTTTCAGTGTAATCTGAACATTCAATACATAAAGATACGTACAAGACATACCTAGAGATCTGTAACAAAACTATGTATAGCAAAGTCGCTTTCCGCGTCTGTCTGTCCCTAGGTATGCCTAGATCTTGAAAGCTACACAACGGATTTTGATGCGGTTTTTTTTTATAGATATAGGGTTTCAAGAGAAAGGTTATTATGTATAAAATACCCGAAATAAGGAGAGTGTGGGTCACTAGTACCTAGCATAAGTTTTGGATAAATTCAAAACATTTGTGTTGACACACCTATGTCTACAGTTTCAATTATAGGTATAGTAATAGAATCACGGAATAATCATTTTGTTAAACACGTGATTACTCGAGATAGATACGTAGTTATATTTGTAATCTAATAGTTTTTTCAGTTTTACTGTGACGTTAGAATAGAATGGAATGGAATAAGCGTTTAATCTGTACAGCTGTCTTAAAATATAATAACAATAAACTCTCAAATTAATACATACATACATACAATCACGCCTTTTTCCCAGAGCGGTAGACAGAGATCACTTCCAGCGATCCACTTTTCACCTCTGTGGGAAACGTGCCGTGACGGGTTGTGGACCACGTCGCCTTGTGCATTGTTTTAACAAGGTCGTTGCGTTCCCACGAGTAGCAAGGATATATGACGGGGGAAGGAAAAGGGGAGGAAGGATACTATCGCCTCTGATGATTTGGACTGAGTCGATAGTACTAGCTCGAGGAGCCGGGGTCGCTTACCCGTATACCGTTCACCAACCACCGGACAGATAGTTGTGACTGGTATCCCCTGACTTTTTTAAATTAATCTTAAAAATAATAGCAAATATCGCTCAGCTATTGTCGTGACTTTACGAGTATCCGTTACAAAAACTTTAGCTTAATATAGCGATTAAGTAAATTAGTTGAGCAATTTATCCAATTAGGAGATTTTACTCGGTAACACATAAATTACATTGAAATACTCTAACACGTTTAGCAAAAGACAAACCCTAATTAAGATATTTAATTTGTGTAATGGAAGCAGAAACACACAATTAGTAGGAGAAATATATCGTCGTTACGGCTTTTTTCGTTAGTAATGGAACCGTAGAAATATTCTAAACATTATTTCCAAGGCGAATAGTCTCTCATGTAATAATATGTTAAACAAGAGAGTGCCTACTTATTGAAAAGAGTTTTCTCAGAACTACTTGTTTGCTTATTTTGCGTACTTATGTTAATATTTTGCAAAGAGATTTACTCAAGAGATGTATGGTAAGACAAGTAACCTAGATGGGTGTAGGAGTAGGTATCGGATGAAACTCGTTTTCTTTCATTAATTTTTTTTTTTACAAAGATAATTATATTTACCATACATAAATACAAAATCCCACCCAGACTAGGAACAAACACCAACACGCCCGGGTGGGAATCGAACCCTCTTATCGACTCTTGGAACCGCCAGGCAGGGTCACTAACCACTGTTCCACCGAGTCAGTCAAACGAAATTGAAATAATATATCATACAAGAGTACAAGTAAAAACTTCTGGTATTTTGAATTCAAAGCCAAACTAATTTTGTGCTTTCTTTTTAATTTCTATAAAAGGACAATAAAATGTGTTTTTTGTATTATATTTCTCTGTGTCTATTTGTATTGTGGACCGCCATACCAATCTGAAAGCTCTTTGAGTGGGGTAAATAAATTTTCGTTCGGTAAGCAAATTCCATCTAAAAGAAAGACACTAACGAATCGAAGTCACAAACAGAAATCAGATGAAAAATATTGGGGGATGGGTTTATGCCTTTATTGAGGTTCTATCGTATTAAAGTAAGTGTCAAATTTGATTTATAGATTGATGACTTACCTCATTTTACTATTTGATATGAAATACTTGTCAAATAATCACATAAATAAGTGACCTAAAACTATGCAGTAGATAATTAAATGGAGTAAAAAAAACGTCATCACCATCTTTTTCAAGCACTAAAAATAGATTTGAAAATTGTTCACTACACATACGCACGCTAAACTTTGCTATGCTATTGTGCAATAAAAGTATAATTAACGAGAGTCAAACGAATTGAAATGAAATACATTTAGTGGAATAAGTCACGCAACGGCAACGATACGATTAACCAAAGCGTCCGGTGCGAAGAGCCTTACAAAAAAAAAGAAATACATAATGTAAAGTGTCGATCCTTAATGTAAACTATGCATTGAATAGCTTACTTACCAAGGGTTTGTCAGAACAAACGGTTGGTAAGTAAGCTAGGTATTTAAAAAAAAGAAAGACAAGTAATCTAAAATTCAGTTACTTAAATTACAAAGACACAAATCTCCAAGCCTCAACACTTAAAAGCCAAGGAGTTAAGGAGTCTTACCAGTGACCACGAGTGCTGTAAAGAGCTGGAAACGTCTGGTCTCTAATCAAATGTTTAAAATAACAATACACGCAAGTTTACTCCGTAAAATTTGTTTTATTTAAAAATAGACTATACTTTTTGCAATATCAATACATAGTATAAAACAAAGTCGCTTTCGCTATATGTCCGTATGTATGCTTAGATCTTTAAAACTACGCAACGGATTTTGATGCGTTTTTTTTTAATAGAATAGATAGAGTGATTCTTAAGGATGGTTTGTATGTAAAATTTACCCGAAGTGATGCGAGGGCAGGTCACTAGTAATAATTAAAACAAAGTTAATAGGTAACTGAAGAAGAATTTGCTCGGCATGTGTCGAGGAGTCGAGAGACACTGATCTTTGACTTGACTACGAAACCGAGGGTACAGAGAGGGCACTGTTTATAAATAATAGTCACTCACAACAGTTCCTTCTGTAATCTTCTGTGTTTGACAATCCAATATCCGTTGACATCGATTGCCTTAACCGGAATTTCAGTTTGGTTTCCTGTGTTTGCTTCAAAGTGAGGCTTTGTACTCCAAAGCCATTCAACTTGTATTTATTGGTCTTAACTATCACTTTCGATTTAGTTACTTCACAATAACTCGGGCTTTGTACTAGAAATGGATAATTCTATAAGCACTTGTAAATTTTATTTAGTAGCGATTTCTTTATACCAAAAAGTTCAATTGTTATCGCCTTTTTAGCAGAAGAAGATCAATGACAAATTTCATATTTATTAAAGAGTACTTTTGACAAAGCCAAATTATTAGCGAAACTGATAACTGATTTGTTTTTAGTTCCGGTGATCAGATGCCTAATACGAGTATAGAAATCAGCTGTTAATAGTATACTATTTGTACAAGTGAAACATATTCAGAAATTCTTAGAATTTTTTGTGACCGTTTAAAACATATCATTGCTGGTTCCGTCTCGTGGATCGCCGTCCAGTTGGGGATGCGTCGGTTATTTCTTAAAAGGTATTTTTGTTGTCCTCTTAATTTTATGGATCTTTTTTATCCATTCTGATGTTTATTTGCTGACTTGAAACGAGATTACTGTTCATTTTATATTTTGCTACTATTCTTTAGCTTCATAAGTTATTGACATGATTTTTATTTACTTGTAATTGAAAATAACGCAGATTTAGAATATTGCTATATTTTAGACTAAAGTCTGATCGCCTAGTACTTATACGCATTTAACCATTGGACGTGAAAGAGCTGAAGATGACGAAAACATTGATTTTTATAACTTCTAGTACAAAAAAATAGTGGTGTAGTGAGTAGATTATAATATACAGAACTTTTAGATTACATGATAGTTTATGTGTAGTGATGTAACTATAATGTCCTTAATTTTTATTTGTGATTCTACGTTCTTATTAGTTTTTTCCTAACTCACTTACGATGATTGCTCGACTTACGAGGAGTAGCCTCGTTATCATCACCGGACTTGCGGGGGAGTGGATGGCTCTAACCCCAAAATAAATTTAAACGACGTTAGTTCTTATTAGTTTAAGTCACAATATGGGATCAATAATTGTTTTTGATAAACTCAAATTTTAACTCATTTTTAAATATTAATGACTGATTAGTATATCAGTATATACTTACTATAATAAATGTTTTCCTTTCCTTCCACGGCTACTGTCACTAAAGTGCGACTTTATCATGCCCACTTTTGATGCCGACCGTACATCCATACATTGACGCGGACAAATGGTTGGATTTGCGTTCAGTTGGGTCCCTATCTTCCCTGTCCCATATCAATCACGCTGACATCTTAATTCCTCCGGTAGGAAGCGATAGGTGGGGAGAAAATATTTTTAGATGCTGTAGATAACATATAGATGAAAGAAAGAGAACATTTATTGATCATAAAAAAGTATTTAAATAAAAAAAAAGAAACACACACTAATATATGAAATGATCAAAAGGTTCTACCTTAGCATGCGCCGTAGCAGCCGCAAGGACGCGACGAAGCTGATATTCTGGCTCTAGCTGACGCTGATATTTTCTGGGCAGACCGCAGATCACAGGTTTAACAGTACAAAAATAAACCGACCAAATGCGAGATGGTAACGCACACGAAGGGTTCCGTACCAATATTATAGCGGCAATAGAATACATCAACTGTGAACATTTCAAGTGTCTATTGCTATCACCGTTCTCAAGATACAGCCTGAACAGACGGACGGACGGGCAGCAAAGTCTTAGTAATAGGGATCACTTTTTATCCTTCAGTCAGGGTGCTTATGGAACCCCAAGCAAATATTGAATAACGTATTTTGGCTACAAAAAGTTATCAAAGCTCCCTTTCACTTATAAGACAAATTGCACACCCAACCAGATACATTTTCCTAACGACTAAAGCTTTACGTCTTATAAGTAATGTCTCTGGTTACACAGCTCAAGTTTGATAAATGAAACCTACACGTTTACTCACCAACAACTTATATTGGAAAACTTAGAAGCATAGCCGTCTCGTGACGCTGCTAAACCGGGCAGAAAGAGTGTCAGCTTTTGAATAAGTCACTTAAAAAGTACCAGAGAGGCGATGTCATTATGACGGGCACTTTATAGGTTCGCAACTCGCTTACTACAAACCTGACTGCCTCGTTGGTCTATTGCTAGCAAGCGCGGCGTATAGACCGAAAGGTCTCCGGTTCGAGTCTGGGGGCGGATAAAATTTGTGTGTTTACTGTAAATGAATTACACAGCCCGGAGTTAGGAAGTAGTTGATTAGCACGTTAAGCCGGTGGTCCTGCGCCCGATCTCACATAGGTCATGTGGGATTGCCGTCTCACCAAACTATGAGAATAAGGGAACAGAGAGTGCACTTGTGTTTACGCGCATACTTGCTCACTATATGTCCTGCGCACTTGGCTGATCTTAATTGAGATCCGACGCCTTAACTATTTACTGAAAACCCATACAGAAATGAGTACAGACTTATATCGCTCATCCAGTTCTTATACGTTACTCGCTCGCATACTCCACTTGTTCGCTCTCATCTTTCATTTCTCTACCTCTACATAATTAGTTTATTGATAGTTGTAATACGTAAGAATTATTAATAGTTAGATTCAGGTGATTCCATTATTTTGTGAATTCTAGTTGACACACTGATATTTAGTAGAAAAAGTAGTAGTAAAACGTAGCAAACACAGGTGATTTTTTTTTTTTTTGCATCCCATATAAACTTATATGAAACAAGAAAAACAACTTACATTTTCCAGGAAATAGGCGTATTTCTGGAGATAGTTAACATATTTTTTTAAAAATTAATCATTTCTGACATCTATTTACATAAAACATACAAATACAATTATGTTGAATGAGTTGGCGACTTAGTTGGCGACTTCTAAATGTGCAACACAAAATTCTTATCATGAACGTATTGAACAACATACAAGAATATATGAATCTTCACATCTAATCAACAAACTCCTACGACGGTCGATTAATCAATGCAATATGGGTAGAGCATACAATAGATCTTGCAAATAGTTGGTATGAGAAGTTCTAGCGATTCGCGTCTTCGCTTGATTGAGAAATGCCTATGTGCTGCAGTGCTGCGGAAAGGGATGTGAAATAGATATGGTCAATTATTATCGATGTGAGTGTAATATTTAAAACTTCGCGGTTAATTAAACTGAAATATAAGATTCATCACCATGATTTGCGTAACCCGGTCAAAATGTTTGATAAAGTCAAACATTTTGACTAAAATATTTGCTACTTTTCCCAGCTTTAGATTTGTTGTACATACATAATACATACAATCACGCCTTTTTCCCAGAGGGGTAGGCAGAGATCACTTCCAGCGATCCACTTTTCATCTCTGTGGGAATCGTGACGAGACGGGTTGTGGACCACGTCGCCGCCATTCTGCCTTGTGCTTTGTTTTAACAAGGTAATTGCGTTCCCACGAGTAGCAAGGATATATGACGGGGGAAGGAAAAGAGGAGGAAGGATACTATCGCCTCGGATGATTTGGACTCAGTCGATAGTATCCCGAAGAGCCGGGGTCGCTTACCCGTATACTGTTCATCAACCACCGGGCAAATAGTTGTTGTACATAGAATATTATAAAACTTTCGCAAACACACACTTATGAAATAAAAAGGATAAATTTTGATAATTCACCAAATGACTATAGATTCACATGGTAGTAAAAAAACTTAAGACATCAAGACGTCATGATTGGTTTTCCTATTACCACGATCGCTGTATTCGAAAAATCGAGTTTTGAAATAAGAAGGAGAAATAAATGGGGTAATTCACCTACTACTAGAGATGTTTACGACATCAAGTCGTCATGATTGGTCTCCTCATTACTACGATCGCTGTAAGGAACATCGGGTTTTTATGAGGTCTATTGTGCCTGTCGACCTCATATGAGAACCTCACGGCCGCTTACCATCAATTGGAGTGAGGTTATCCTGAGAGTATTTAAAAAAAACGAATAATATTAATATGTGTGGTTTAATCAATGTTATTGCGAATCTATAACTCATTCATCTAATTTATTTAGATAATTTTATCTATTTCACCGTCATCACTACCGAGCTAGTGCCTAATATAAGATAACACGTGTATTGTAATCCTAAAAATAGATATCCGTCATATAATATTTACGTGCCAGAAAATAAAATTCCTTATAGCGGAAAGATTTATGATCCCAAAGCGTCGAAGAATATTTTAATAGATAATAATGTTATATCAGTAACTAAACATAAATATGTTGGTGGCAAAATTATTACCTTAAAAAAACCCTTAATATAAGAAAAAAACTATTCACATTTTTTATTATATGGATCGATATATTATATGAGTGGAAAGCGTGGTCGACTAAGGCCTTATCCCGGCTGTGCCCCAGCAGTGGGGACGTATATGGACTGATGATGATGATAACGCATACATAGACACATAGGGACAGGTAAAGCGACTTTGTTTAATATTATGTAGTGATTATATGGTATTATCTAAGTACGGTATTTAACCATAAACGAGTCGCTTCACTATCTTGCCATCTTCTCTACACAATGCGGGATGATTGAATGCAGTTCTAAAGAAAAATTTAACATTGCAAGTAATGTAGCACAGCCATTTCTTGTTCTGTCTATGAATACTTTAATCTAAACCATTGTTCGTAGTGTTATTAGGTTTACTATTTATTCGCTTTACGCTTAGAAGAACTGATTAAATGAGGGCTATCGTTTTTGAGCACTGAGCTGAGCTGAGCTGTTGACTGAGGTCCTAAAAACGGCTGTAGAAACTTTTCCTGGGAGTCAAAACGGAAATATACATTTAAATCTTATTGAGTACATTAATATGTAAACTTATGGGCTAAGCAACAGTGTTTCTCAGTACCATTTTGCTCAAAAAAAGGGCGCAAGTAAAGGATTTTTTTTAAAACACTCATATACATCTACACTAATATTATAAAGAGGAAATATTTGTATTTTTGTATGTTTGTAATGAATAAACTCAAAAACTACTACTGGACCGATTGCAATAATTTTTACACCATTAGAAAGCTGCATTATTCAGAAGTAACATAGGCTATATTTTATTCCGGTACGGGAAGTAGTTCCCTCGGGACGCGGGTGAAACTGCGTGAAACAGCTAGTTAATAATAGTCATATCGACTCTTGCATATTGATAAATGTTCAAACACTAATCTTAATAGGAATATACCCTCTAAACCGACCCGCTAACAATGGCATTTGATATTTAGAGGTCCTCACTCGACACTAAGGCCCTTAGCAACCAAATCACACTCGATAGCCCCCATTGAATAAAAAGCGTCGATGGCCGAGTTGTTAAGGTCGTTGCTTGCCATGCGAGAGGTCGCCAGTTCAAACCCCGCCAGATACCAATGTGTTTTTCAAATTTGAAATTCATATGTACCATCATTCGACGCTTTAATGGTGAAGGAAAACATCGTGAGGAAACCAGCACACCTGAGAGATTTTTCTACGGTGTGTGAAGCCATGTCAGAGGCCTACGGGCGGCTTAAACTCTGACACCAGGTTGTTCATCAACCACACGATAAGAAGATTGAACACCCTCAAAATGATTTAGTCTTAAAAGAGCAGTTGGCTAAAAGGCTACTGCCAAATCCATCACATAGTGAGAGTCATCCGCTCCCACGCAAGTCTGGTAATGATGACAAGGCATTATGATGAGTCAGTTAGGAATAAATACTCAACCTAAACAAATGACTGAATAATCGAAATGTGGGTGTGTTAATAAATATATTTAAGTATATTTGTGTATCTAGGTATTGTTGATTTTATATCTGTAACACAAGTGCTTAAGCTCTCTACCACGGAATCAGATCAATGTATTGTGTAATATTATATTTTTAAATTTAGTTAGCTCATTGCTCCGAGACACCATACAGCGCTTTACTTGTAATTAGCCAAAAATCACCGCTAATCAAAATAACACCCATTCAGGAGTTTATACCGCTGTTTCTGATTTCAGGCTAACCAACGACCGAGTAACTCACAACTTTTGACTAAACAAAAGCGACTCTTTCCCACTTAAACACAGATTAGTGCTTGGCCCGAACCAGCTAATATCTTTTTAATAGCAATTAACACATTCCAGCGGACTCAAATGCAATCTGAAGTGGACTTTTCCACAACTGTAATAAAGCTTAATTCCCTTTTTATTTTAAATGGAGAAGGGTTGTAATTGTTTTGCTAATTGTTAAGATTGATGTCCAGTAAAGCTTAGCTTTAAAACTTTTGGTCGGATGTTTCATGCACTATGTCATATTGTCACTTGACAAGTTTTATAATATGTTTTAATGCTAAGTTGAGTCTTTAAAAATCCAACTTATGTGGAATCGAACCTACGACCTCAAGATAATTTCGGCCCTGCTTGTGAGCTCCTTGTTGTTGCTTTTATTTAGTAACACTTTATTTTTACACAGTGCAATCTTTTTTGGTGCCTTGAAAATATTAGTATTCAGAATGATACTGACCTAAAACTAGGGACTCAATAAACTGATTAATTTTCTACGCATAACATAGCATTACACTGGGTAGCGATCTTAAAGTAATTTTACAGAACGACCTAACCAAATACCGTGATAATAGGCTCCATTTAAAATAAATATCGCAGAATTGCCTTTGGGTAAGAATTCGGCCTTAATATTCTGTTGTAGTAGGTACTTGTAAATATTTTAATACGAATAATAGACATTTAAACTCACAATTGCTCTGCGACCTAATTTGAGATAGCATAAGATCTGGGTACAGGTATTGATCTTTTGATTATTAGGCTACTACATAAGTAGTAGGTAATTTTACAGGATACATAATTCCACTTACACAATATCGCTCTAACAATACTTTGATACCAACTAATACCTCCAAATAAATATTGATTCAAGTGGTACTTAGTTGAGGAATATCTTTTAAGGAATTCTTAAGTACCTTAGTAGTAACTATCTATTGGCTACATTAAAATCTAACGTGTTAAGTCCTCCATAGAACGGCTAGTCGTACAAGGAAAAGTAGAGTTAACCAGATCACTGATGATGACTAATGATGAGATGGCTGGCTCGGTGGAACAGTGGTTAGTGACTCAGGTTCAAAAACCTACGGTTCCAAGAGTCGTGGGTTCGATTCCCACCAATTACAATTACCAATATTCGAACATCGGTGTTTGTTCCGTGTCTGGGTGTATTATTAAATATATTTAAGTAAGTAAGATATTTGTGTATCCACTGTTGATCCTGATTTCCGTAACACAAGTGCTTAAGCTACTTACCACGGGATCAGATCAATGTATGTGATGTTGCGTAAAAAACAAAAAAGAAAAAGAAAAAAAAAAGAGATCACGCGGCAGAGCACCTATGCGCTGGACTGATCAAGTGAAATCCGCCGCAGGATACCGCGTGTCAGACTGCGCCAGACAGTCTGCAAATAGAGAAAGATGGCGGTAGATCGTGAAGAAAGCTGTTTTAGCCCATAATACTAATATAATGGGCGTCTCGACGTGACCACGACCGCTCTGCCAAGAGCGAAGCGACAGAAGAAGAAGTCCCTGTGCATTTTTTTAAATGCAATCGAGAACGAAATTTTTCATCACATAACTAGGAAACGGGTGCTTATCGACTATCATAGTTACAGCTGCCAATCAATGTTTATGTAATGTAATAAGGCATATTATTTTTCCACTTTGACGTTGAGTAAAAGCTTGAAGTTTCGTCGTAGCCTTAGAGCTAGTCTTGGCTAGAGCTAGTCTAGCCATTTTGAAATAAGTCACTAATGGACTCGTTTTTATAAGTTAACTGAACGATAACGGTACAAGTACACGACGTACTCTGTGTTAAGGGTCTTAATGAGATAATAAATACTAACAAAATATTACACAATCATAATATTACACATACATTGCAAAAGGAATGTACTTACATAAACAACCCACGGCTCTTGGCGGAAGGCAGGCGCACTATTCAATGTGCCTTCGAGTTACTTGAAAATTTTGTGTATCATCATCATCAGCCCATATACTTCCCCACTGAGGGGCACGAGCCTACCCTAAACTAGGGCGGTCAGGCCTTACTGAACCATGCTGGCCAAGTGCGGGTTAGCCGACATCACACAACCTCAGAATTTCTTAGCTGGTGTGCAGTCACAATGTTTTTCTACGCTATAAGAGCATCGAATAAACGTACAAAATGATTTTTAAAAGTAAAAACACGTTTATAGTACGTGGCTTAGTTTGAACTGGCTACCTCTCACATGGAAAGCAATGGCATTATTGACTGGGCCATCTACGCACTAGACGTATTCATAAGTACAAAATATGTACGTACGTTTTCTTACTTTAAATCAATTTATGAAACCGGGTCCCAAATTTCAGAAACTTCAGACGGATGACGAATGTGCCTTGAAAGTAGGGCTACCATCATCTAAACTGGTGACGCTGGATAAACACGGCATAATCCCGGCCACGTCAGTTGAAATAAGGTTTCTTTACTGGACACCTCCAAAAACAATGGGCAACTGCAACAATTGAACCCTAAAAAAACGACTCTGTCGTGATACCAAACATCGGGTAAAACTCGGACACTTTTAAAAACCCCTGCCGGATTGGCCTGGATGCCTTTCAAACAAGGACAAATCGCAGAAAATCCGGACAGATGGCAACCCTACTTGAAAGGCCCTCGTGGTTGTCAGTTTGCTGTAACTAGATGACTGATCGCGCGTCATCACTTTACAAACTTTTTACAGCCATTGAAGGGCGCGGAGTGTAGGCAATTTGCGCGACCTATTTTTTGGTAACGTTATAATGTTGTTCAACAGAATTTCTGTCACGATGATATTAATGATGCTTCGGGACTAAAACACTAGTGCACTTTTTGCGTGCTTCATATGATAGTGATTGATTGAGTGTATGACCATGAGTTGCTGCGAGGGACTGTTTGATCTAAGTATTACAAATCGATGATTTTTCTTTTATCAACTGACAATAATTATCAATTTACTGAACTTTTTGATGTACATGTTTGTAAATATTCTTTCAAGCCTTTTTATTGCTGAATATAGTAAGTCTTTATGGCTCTACACGAGATGTTAGGAGTAGCAAATACATAGCTACTATTAGGTAGTAGGGCATAACCCGACAAAAAGTATTTATGGCTGGTTAAACTACATAATATATATTTTCACAAGCAATTTTATGTAATTGAAAGTTAATATAACAAATTATTCTGAATCATAACGCACAACTAAAGTATTTAATTAAGGTAGAACCTTTCTTGCATTCCATTTAGCTGAAAAGCAACTGAAATCCTTTAGCGCAATGCAAACATATTTCACAGGAACAAGCTTTATATTAATTATTAATTCTGTGGAAAACAACCTTTGTTACACTTCGGATACCTATAAATAACATAAATAATCATAGTTAACTCCCTCCGGCTCGAGGAAACAGTGGTCAGTGATCCTGACTGGCGGTTCCAAAAGTCATGGCTTCGTTTCTCACTCGGGACAAATATTTGTGTAATGAACATTGGCGTTTGGTCCGTGTCTGGGTTTGAATATGTTTTTATAAATATCTATGTATGTATATATCAGTCTCTGACGCCCATAGTACAAGCTCTGCTTAGTTTGGGGTCAGATGACCGTGTGTGGAAATGTCCCAGATATTTGTTATTAGAGTTGGGCTCAGAGGGTGGCGAACAGGGCAATTGAGAGGCCTGAGGCCTCGCGCCTTGCATAGAAATGACGACTTTTCACGATATATTGTCAAATAAAAAAACCATTAGCCCTACAATCGAAAAAAAGGACATATGGCAAAGGGCCTTGCAAAGGCTTGCCCTTTTTTTTTTATTTATTTATTTATTTATTCAAAGGATTACCAACATAGGATACAGCAATAACAACAAAAACAAAACACGATAGAATCTTAGCTAACTGTCCCTACAATTACAGGTAACCACATCATGCATAAAAATAGAAAAGAAAATAATAATAATCAAACAAAAATAAAACAATCAAATCTTAACAAATTAAAAATATGAACAATAAGTGGAGAATTTTTACAGAGGTAATATTAAAACTTAAAAAAAATATATATAAACAACTACACAATATTAAAACACACACTACCTAATACGCATGCTAAGGTATGTCATAAATTTTAATACAATTTATGAACGTTTGGTGGCTCTGAAAATTTATGTCGAGTGACGGAATTTTTTTACTCAATTCATTATATAGGCGAGATAACCGATTCACAGGAGAATCACGGCCCATCCGAGTTCTACATGACTTGTTCCTAAATAACCCGCCAGGATAACGCGGTAATCTATTTGGGATGTTAAAGTCAATTTTTTTCAGCAACTCAGGACTATCGACTCGATCATTCATCAACTTGTGCAGGTAAGACATATCGAGATAGATGCGTCGTTTGTAGAGTGGATCCAGTTTGAAGTACTTTACTTTGTCGGTATAGGATAATATTGTTCTTGGTGTCCTAAAGCGATATGACAGGCTACGAACTAGTTTTTTTTGAATTCGCTCAATCCTATTTATGTAGGTTTTATAGCTCGGACACCATACAGTGCTGCAGTATTCCAATTTACTCCTCACATAACTATTATAAAGAAGGATAACTGTAGACGGACTTTTAAAATCCTTGGTACTTCTCAATATAAAACCTAACGATTTGTTCGCTTCTTTAATAATTTTATCTATATGCTCTGAAAACCGCAGTTGACTATCTACCTGAACACCAAGATCCCTAATAGAAGTAACTTCTTTCAACCTTTCACCAGCAATTCTGTACTCAGACATGATTTTGTGGTGTTTCCTCGTAAACTTAATATGGTAACATTTGTCGCTATTTAAAAACATCTTGTTTTTGCTACACCATTCATGGAGGTTGTTCAAATCTTGTTGCAAGCTTTCGGTGTCGGCTATACATGAAATTATTTTCGTCAGTTTTAGGTCATCAGCGAAGAGATAGATCTGGCTATGTTTAATTTCCACTGTAATATCGTTTATGAAAATGTTGAAGAACAGGGGTCCCAGGACGGAGCCTTGAGGAACACCCGACCCCGCGACATAAGGATGTGATTGTTCGCCATCTACAACGACCCTTGATTTCCTGTTCATGAGGTAAGAACTACACCAGTCGAGCAAGTTATCCCTAATGCCGAAGGAGGACAGTTTCTCCAGGAGGATTTTGTGGTTGACTTTATCAAAGGCCTTCGAGAAATCTGTGTATATAGCATCAACTTGCTGTCCTCGATCAACTGCCTCCATAAGGTTAGATGAAAAAGTATCAATTCGGTATTAGTTGATCGGTTTTTCATGAAACCGTACTGATCGATGATGTATTTCCGTAAATTGCGATTTATTACAGAATGAACCATCAACTCAAATAATTCGACATGGTTGGAAGGACAGACACTCGTCTGTTGTTCTCTACGCATTTCCTCTTACCCCGCTTATGGATGGGTACAACTCTAGCTTGCTTCCAAAGATCAGGGAACGCACCCGTTTTAAGCGATTGATTGTATAGCATTGAAAGCGGAACAGCAAGAGACCTCGCACAATTCACTAGTAAAAGTGGATGAATATTGTCCGGTCCAACACCCTTTGCAGTATCAATTCTTCTCAGCTCCTTAAGAATCTCGCCGGGCGTGAACTGCACTGGACCAATTACCTCGAGACTATCACCCCTCTGTATATTAGTAATACCATCACCTTTGTCATTAGCAACTCTATAGACTGAAGAGAAATGCTCCGCAAACATGTCCGGGATCCGTAAATTATCAGACGACCGATTATTGTTTAAAGTCATGACACTTGGGTAAGACGAAGAATTCTTTCTAAGATTTTTAATGTGAGTCCAGAAGAACCTCGGATTTTCCTTTATTTCACTTTCAATCGTTCTGACATAATTATTATAACAGTCTTTTATCATTTTATTACAATCATCACGTAAAAATTCAAACTCCACTTTATAGAGCGGATTTTCATATTTTTTGAATTTTTTGTGATATTTTAACTTTTGCTTTAGAAGAGAAATTAGTTGAGGTGAGTACCAGCAGGGATATGACCCCTGTCGAATTTTAGTCATAGGTATATTTTCTTTAATAATTTTGTTTAAAATATCATAAAATCGTTCAAGCATCTCATTTACATTATTACAGTTACTTAGCTCATACTCCCAATTGATCGAGCTAAGGGAAATATTTATTGCAACATAGTCACCCTTATAAAAATTTAAACGCTTTCTTGGAGCCCACTTCTTAAGCTTTTCTATTTGGAGATTAATGCTAAATTCAAGAGCAGGGTGATATATATCTATATTCCTAATTGGCCGCAGACATTCTTTTACACCTAATACTTCTCGGTTGCACAGTAAAAGATCCAGAATTTTGTTACACTGATTAGCTACGTTATTAAATTGTTTGAGATCATTAAGCGTCATGAAATCAACTAAATTACATAAAAGCTCACAATTTCCATAACCTACTGGGTTTATGCTACCAATACCATCCTCTCCTTGGTTGCTTTGCCAAGTCATATTACCCATGTTAAAGTCACCTGCAATCAAAGTACAGTCTCGGTCGGCACATGCTTGCAATTTTGTATTCACCTTATCAAAGAAGATTCCCAGACTATTGCATGTAACTGGCGGTGGTAAGTATATGGCGCAAATATTAATTGCAGACGTTCTTTTCCCAAGGGATGATATGGATACCCAAAGATCTTCACACTCGCTTTCCAAATCCATCATACGCACTGACATTAATCGATTCGAAACCGCTATCAGCACACCTCCTCCTCTCTTTTTAGTTGAAGCTGAAGTTTCCCTATCCCGCCTATACACATTATAGCCTCTTTCAAAAAATTCACTATCAAAACAGCCTCCATTTAACCAAGTCTCAGTAAATATATATACATCATAATTATTATTCAGTATTTGTTGACGTACCTCAGCTGCGCTAGTATTTAATCCTCTCACATTCTGATAGTAAAACTTTAGGTTATCGATCTGCATAAAAAAATATAAAATCAAATTGTAAAGTAGAAATAAATATGAAAACAGTAGAACAATATGGACGGAAGTTTTTAAATGTTAACACTATAAAACTAAGAAAGTTTTAAAAGATCCTCAGTATTTTTAATTACTTTATATTCAGAAGTATCAGTTTTTCTCACGTATATTTTGCCTCCTCTTACCCAAACGAACTTGTAGCTTAGCTCTCTTGCCTTAGACCGGGCTTCAGCATGCAGCGTTTTTTGTGCCAGTGAAAGATGCTCCACCACGAATACCGGTTTTCTGTCTCCTCCAAGTCCTAGATGACCGGTATTAAGCTTGTCAGCAGTGTTTTTGGCTTTCTTATTGAATTTCAAGGAAGAGGCTAGAAAATTGTCCCTTGATCTCTGAGAGGTAAACTTGATGACTATCGACCTAGGCCGCTGACTGTCCTTATTTGCCTTAGCTATTCTAGTGCACAATGCAATATCGGTTTTTTCCAATTTGCAGTCTACAGTTGATGCAATTTGTTCCACCAGTGTGTTAAGGTTTTCAGATTTAAATTCCGGTACGTTCTGGATTTCTAAGTTGCTGGCTCGGGAATGTTGTTCCATCTGCGAAATTCTGGAGGTGAGATCCGTAACTGTCTTCTTTAGGCATGTATTTTCAGATTCCAGCAAAATTAATTTATCCGAGTTGGACTTGACTTCGTCTTTAAGACTTTCCTGCTGTTTCTGAATTAAATTTAGCGTGTCCGAGACCTGATTAAAAACTTCTTTTGTTTTTAGCTCAAAATCTTTTATCATACTCGTTTTAAAATCCTCTAGAACGTTTACAAGTTCTTCCTTGATGATTTGCCTGATGTTGTCTGCTGTTAAGCCCGACGTATTCGTACACTTTCGCGTAGGCTGACTACCTCGCTTCAAATTAACAGTGACTGACACCGGGTCGTCGATGCTGCTCTCTTTGGTTTGTTGGTTCGTAGGTGCTCTTAATGGTGTGTTAGTATTGTCAGTTTTAGGTAATTTACTGACACAGCACGGACATGTGAATTTGGCTTTAAATTCCTCTGACAGTTCCTTAATCGATTTGTTAATATTCACACAGGTTAGGTGGTACTTATTTTTACATGATTGACAAATCAACACGTTCAATGAAGTCGCCTGACGATCACAACAGCCAAACACTAATTTTACTTGTGACATAATTCCCTCGATGCGCTGCACTAAACAAGGCCCGGCGGAGACGCGAGTAAACTTGCACGTTTGAACGTAGCACGGCGCCGCGCGGGTGAGTCAGCCGGCAAGCGGGCCGCGGCTCGTTGCGAGTCGCTCGTAGGTAGATAGTGACCGTTTCTTAATATTTTCAAATTTAATTTGCTGATAACTTTTTATTCACTGGTATTTTTGGGAAACAGTTTTCACCATTCGTTAGGGCTTTCCCTTAACTTTAGTTTTTTAATAAGTTTACTACGAATTTAACACTTTTTACCACTTTTCTGATTTGTTTTTTACGGAACAAAGAATAACAGGTCTGTACTGATCGGCGCTGCGCGCGTTGCGCGCATGCATGACGGTGCATTAAGCATTTCTCCGCGTTTTACGCGGAGAAATGCTTAATGCACCGTCACACCCGGGCCTGGGTTTGCCCGGGGTGGTGTGTGGGACTCCCGGCTTGCCGGAGACTGGGACGTCCGACAAGCTGCTCCTGAGAAGGTGACTCAGGGGACTACCCACTAAAACTCCGCGGTGTGACGCCTCTGCCATTGGTGGTGCCGTGAGAACTGAAAAACTTCACTACATCCATAGCACCACCAGGCTGCCCGGCCCGGCCTCATTAAAGGTCTTCTTCTGCTTATTGTATGGTTGATGAACAACCTGGTGTCAAGAGTTTTTAAACCGCCCGTAGGCCTCTGACATGGCTTCACACAATAATTACCTTCTTTTTATCATTCAATTAAGTTTTAACATTATGTAATAATTACTTTACGTAATGTACTTATTTTTTTCTAGGAAAAAGAATAAAAGGGTCTCTCGGTATTCAGTATGTTAATCTACCCTTGTCTCTTTACGACCTTAGGGATAGCTCAGATGTAATATTCATACTACCTAAAACCTGTGACATTAGCATTTTAATTCATTCTTTTACCACCGAGTATTATGAATGTACCTCGTAAAATATGACCTTCCTGCGAAATTTATACCACCGGCGTAAAAAGCGCATATTCGGGTAAGAATATTAACTACATCTTTAGACTTTGAAATTAAGCTACATTTTAAGGATAGGCCATTCATCTATAAATTTATGGGAAGTGGTATTGTTTTAATGTAAAAGTGTGCGTGTATGGTAGAGATGTCTTGAAATTACATTAAATTTAATATTTTCTAGTGTAATTTTATACCTGTATGTAGTGCAACAAAAAATACAAAATGATATTATTGAGTGGTCTGCTTGAGTTATTTTATGTATTAGATATTTACAAACAGGTAGGTTAAGTTAGTTTGGTACTATTGAGGGATAAAGTGTTGATGTGTGTGTATACATTTCGCTATAATATCTACCTCAATAAAAAAAGACAAAATAATTAAAAAGTAATGGCATTATTGTTATTTTATCTTCATGTTTCTGACAGAACCTTTTTATTCCGAGATTCGTGAACACTTTAATAATACAATCATTCGACACCTCCCCTTAGGGGGTGCCAAGACAAATCTTTCTAAAAATCTGTCAAGCTTCACCAGATGGTAAAGACAAAGCTTTTCGGCCTTACACAATGACATCCACTATTTATAAAGATTACTCAGGCCGACTGAGGGTATGGACTTAGGAGAATGAACTGATTTACTGTTCGGAGACTTGGCCGGAATTAAATTAAGCTGCGAAATCCGACGATTACACTTTTCAGTTAAGTAGGTGTGAGGGCTTTTTGACGGTATATATTTTTAAGTAGTTGAAACAAAAATATTTTCGATTAGTTAATTTTCAAATATTCAGCCTAATGAATATTTTTTTATAGTAAATTGTGTAAACATAAATAAAATTGCGAGTGATTAGCTTTTTTTATCATCCTTGTTACCTAATTAAAAAAGGGTACATTAAGCTCTCACAATAAAAGTTCTACTTTGGATCTCACTACCGCTTACGATCAGGTGGAGTGAGGTCATCTTGTTAGCCTATTATAAAAAAATTAAAAAAACTACACAACTACACACACCATTTTTTACTGAGTTGAGTAAATGTAACAGCTAGGTAGGATTACCTACTGGGAAACGAGTAATTAGAAACGAAATCATTGCTATTCGGGTATACCTACGTAGGTAATTACTAAAATGAATATGTACCTAATTTATGTATCTCATTAGTTTCGAGAATAGAGGAGTGCTTAGACATGGCTCACGCAATTCGACCGTTGAGCAATTTTATAACACATACTAAAAATAAATAAATTACAATGTCAGGAAACATAAATGTAATGAGCACACTTAATATGACGTGTGTCTGTTCATTTTAGAGGTACTTAGGTGGAAATAAGGAATTATTTTTATCGTCCAAAGCACGCAACTAAAATATGGAACACAATATCTGTGCAGGTATTTCGTTTAAATAAGTTATTCTTAATATAATCGTTATTTTTATTTTTTTATTTGTTACCTTAGGATACACTTATGGCCTATGATATGAGTTTACTTAGGTCCAAGCGCTGAGTTAAAATATCTAGCTAATGTGTTATCAATTAAGTTTGCCTTATATTGAGGCTCTTTTTTTATTTTATAACTAGCTTTCCTGTGTTTCCGTTCGCGTGGAATAGTACATCGTTCAAAACGCAATTTAAAGCTCTTTATTCTACCATATACAGCTTTAATGTGTAGGCTATGAATTTCTCAATGTCAAGATCAATTACTAAATATCAGTAAATCTTTTCTGTAGTTCTAGCGATAAAGTGGAACATTAAGACAGACAAAAGTTACTTTATGATTTACTCAGTAAGGATTATAAAATAGCGAATAGACTAGTAGTGACCAAACCCTAAGGCGTTCATAAATAATAATAATAATAAAGCCCTTTATTCTGGGATTTGAGATTACATTGACAGTATTAGAGTGTACATTTTATATAAAATCTCTAATCTCAGTGTGCCTCTTGGCATAGGCCTCCTCTAACAGTTTCCACTGTGGTCTATCCTGAGCTACTCGTCTCCACTTTGGCCCAGCAGTCATTTTAATGTCGTCCTCCCATCTTATACACTGTCTTCCACGGCTCCTTTTCCCATCTCTTGAGTACCACTCTGAAACTGCCTTGCACCATTTTCCTTGTTTGTCACGTCGCATGTGTCCGGTCCATCTCCATTGATCATAACCTCAAGTTAAAGTAAGTCCAATGCAACTTTGAACAAAAAAAGGACAAAAGAAACTGACTTCAACATTTCCAGTGATACAAATCAAATTAGCTCACCATCCATTACTGACCAAAGAGATCCTAATCCCCACTCCCCCCGAATTAATGTAGATCTACCACTTTGATTAGTTGAAAAAAAAAATCCTTCGTCCAACCGCTTTCTTTGAACGAATACATTTTCTAATTTGAACCTAATACTTTAACTGATAAAGGCCAGATATCCGGGTTGGGGTAATTTATTTAGTCTTTTCTTGTGCCTTGGAAACTAAAGGAAAACAAAGTTTATCGCGATATCCACTTAGAACTGAAGAAGCTATTTTGTATTGTGTTATAGATTCCACCGTGGTATTTAGAGATGTTCGTTCATATAAGCTAGGTTTCAAGCTACTTTACACACAACTCATAAGGACTTTAAAAAGCCATATTTTAAACGTTACACCGGAGCCGCTCTTAGATGACTAATTTGGCACTTTTTATTTTATATTTTGCATTTATCCTTGTTAAGAGGAACATATTTAGCGAATCATCGAGAACAACTTTTAAAAATAAGAAGTTATTTCAAATTGTCAAATGCACCTAATTATCTAATTATTTGTCTTTTATTACCTTAAATAATTGAATTATAAAAAGAAAACGTAAAATTTCCACTCTGTATAACGCTTTTACAAGGTTACGCCGTTTGATACGTTTTTATAGTGACGTAGTGGGTAATACTCACCAGGTATTTTTTTTAAATAAGATGAAAGATTTAATAAGTATTGTATTTTAAAAATAAATATATTTTTAAATAAGAAACTTCAATTCAATCTTCTGAATGTGAATAAATGTTTTTAATAAAAATTTGTTATAATTAGACCTTGCTTGGTTATAAAGTGGAAATAACTGTTACTTATATACTTCGGCAATTTTACCGTTGTCCCTCACTAGTGCAGTCAGCCTGACATTGTCAAATCAGTCAACTTAGAGCGGCTCTGTTATAATGCCGTATACGCCTTTATTTGAGCGAAATTTTATTTGTGTAAGTGTTGAACGATTCTAATATTATTCTGATTGGATTCTTCTGGTTCGCAAGATATCAAGGAAGACATTATTATAATTTCATAACTTCATTCAATGTATGAGCAAAAATTCTCAGCTGTGAAGTAACTGTTCATTTAGTTTTTTTTTAAAGATTCAGTTTAGCCTAGTTTCAGTACCTGCCATATAGGCAGCAATAATGAGTCAAAACATAATAATATAACCTACCAGAAATGAATCAATAAAATAGTTTAAAAAGTCCATTAATTAATCCCTTAGTTATGATGATTTTACTTTCCCAAACGAATAAATAATAAAAATATTTTCAGCAACCCGTTAATACCTTTATCAACTCAATGTCTCTTGGCACAATAGGACCTTAGCATAATAAGGGCCCGTCCGGATCTGTACTTTCGGTATTCTCCTCGTCACTTTGAAACGGGATCCGAAGTCTGTGGCTAACCCTTCCTGTTTACACAAAATAGATAGGAATTAATCCAGTTCATTTTTGAAGGATTTGAATATTCTTCAGAATACCTTAATATTTTTAAAAGATTAATTCAAATATAAGGATGACGCTGTTATTAATATAAAAGTCTAAGTGATAAACTCAAAAAACTAAAAACATTGAACTAAAATAATAATCGTGTATAAAAAGTAAAAAAGTGTTGTAGTTTATTTAAATGATTTAGTTGATCGTCTGTCTTGTCCTTCCCTACTGTATGCTGATGACCTCAAGCTTTTCACGAACGTTGCCGATACGTCACAATCCTCAAATCTTCAAAACGATCTTGACACAATCTCTAACTGGTGCACTTCCAATAAAATGTCTCTCAATGTAAGTAAATGCTGCATAATTTCCTTCACCAGAAAGAAAACCAGACTTAATTACCGGTACCATATTAAAAATGTGACACTTGGCAGAAAAGAGTTGGTGCGTGACCTAGGTGTATATTTTGATGAACAGCTAACCTTTCGTCCACATTATGACCACATACTGGGTAAGAGTCGCAAGCTGCTCGGTTTCATAATGAGAACGACAAAAAGCTTTTCGTAACCCAAAGAGTATCTTGTATCTTTTTTGTAGTCTTGTTCGAAGCGTTCTGGAGTATTGCTGCCCAATCTGGTCTCCATTCTTTAATATACATATAAATAACATAGAAAGAATACAGAAAAAGATCTTAAAGTTCATTTCTTTTAAATTCAATCTTGGCCGGTCTTTTAGTCACTACCACGAGTTATTGAAAAATTTTAACTTAGTCAGCCTCCAGGCGCGGCGTAAAAGATACGATTTACTCTATCTGCACAAAATCGTGCACTCTGCCGTTGACGCTCCAGACCTGGTCTCATTTTTGAGCATTAACACCTGGTACAGATCCCGTCACCCAAAAGCTTTCGCAATTCAGGTTTGTAAAAATAACACCTCCTTTTACAATCCCTTGGTGAGAATGTGCCGCGAATATAACGAAATGGTTCAACAATATGCTGGATACGTAGAATTAGACATTTTCAACGCAAATTTTCCCCGTTTCAAAAAAAATATTTCTGATGCAATTATAACAGAGATGTCCTCTACACTCACTCAACCCACAGGATAAAAAAAAAATCATGATGATATTTATGCCTCCAATTGTTATTGATTTTTAACCGACTTCAAAAAAGGAGGAGGTTCTCAATTCGTCTGTATGTATAATATTTTTTTTTTTTATGTATGTCACCGATATTTTCGTCAATTATAGACGGATTTCAAAAATTTTTTTTTGGTTGGATAGAGTTTACTTCCGAGGTGGTCCCATTTTCACCAGTCCCGGATCTGATGATGGGATCCAGGAGAAATCGAGGGCAACCCTCAAATTTTATAGGGACATATACCGCGTTTTGCATATTATCTGAAGTAATATTGGCATTTGCTTCTGGCTATCATAATCTTATGATGCTGAGCTGATGATGGAAGGTCAACTCCTTAATAGTTATGAGTAAAAGGATAATTCTTTCAATACTGTATACATATTAAGACTACTAGTTATAAATCAGTAGCATTACAGGTGAGCTTAACTATTAGGTTGACCAGTCTAGGATCTGATGATGGATCCAGGAGAAATCGTGGGCAACCCTCAAATTTTATAGGCACATGTACCGCGTTTACATATTTTCTGAAGTTATATTGGCATTGCTTCTTGCAATCATAATGTTATGATGCTGAGCTGATGATGGAAGGTCAACTCCTTAATAGTTGGGAGTAAAGAGATAATTCTTTCAAATCTGTGTACATATTAAGACTACTAGTTATAATATCAATAGAATTATAGGTGAGCTGCACTAATAGGGCCCAGTCTAGGATCTGATGATAGGATCCAGGAGAAATCGAGGCCAACCCTCAAATTGTATAGGCACATGTACCGCGTTTTACATATTTTCAGAAGTAATATTGGCATTTGCGTCTGGCAATCATAATGTTATGATGCCGAGCTGATGATGGAAGGTCAACTCCTTAATAGTTGGGAGTAAAGGGATAATTCTTTCAAGTCTGTGTACATATTAAGACTACTAGTTTTAATTTCAGTAGAATTATAGGTGAGCTGAACTAATAGGGACCAGTCCAGGATCTGATGATGGGATCCAGGAGAAATCCAGGGCAACCCTCAAATTTTATAGGCACATGTACCACGTTTCACATATTTTCTGAAGTTATATTGGCATTTGCTTCTTGCAATCATAATGTTATGATGCTGAGCTGTTGATGGAAGGTCATCTCCTTAAAAGTTGGGAGTAAAAGGATAATTATTTCAATACTGTATACATATTAAGACTACTTACTAGTTATAATATCAGTAGTATTAAAGGTGAGCTGAACTAATAGGGTGAAAAAAAATGTAACACTAAAAAGTATGAAAAAAAATTGTAAACAAAAAAAAACCGCCTTCAAAAACCCGACTCACTAAAAATTACAAAATAATATAACGAACATTAATCTGGGTATGAATTTGATATGTTGTTGAAGGCGGTGCCAATTAAAATTTTGAGGAAAACTGCATGAAATATAAACGGCACCGCCTTCAACAACAAATCAAATTCATACCCAGATTAATGTTCGTTATATTATTTTGTAATTTTTAGTGAGTCGGGTTTTTGAAGGCGGTTTTTTTTTTGTTTACAATTTTTTTGTTTTACATGTTATTGTTTTTTTTTATGTGATATTTATTTGATTTTTGGTCTTAATTTATTTTTGTGTTCTAAAATTAACGTATTGTATGTATAAGTTTATTTAATAATAAGTATATTTTTTTTCTCGTAACCATACTAAAACATGATGTGTATGCAATCTATGGATTACTGTCTAGCCTATTTCATTTATAAGATTTTTAGCTCATGTATCCGATTGTAATCTGTCTGCGTACCTATGATAAATAAATAAATAAATAAAATCAAAAATACCTTTTCTTGTTAAATTGTTTATATGCTACTGAGCTGTCAAACGTTCGCGCTTATCACTCTACCTCGTTCGCGCCATTTTATCTCTGTACAAGTTTATGTTTATGTTACGGTAAAAGTGGATAGAGTGGTTATTATGTATAATTACCGGTAACTATGCATAATTACTAGTGTTCGTGGTAAAGGTGGTGAAAACTATCGAATTAATCACATTTACCGGTAATTTTATAAAATTACCATATCCCTTGTGTAAATGTGGTAAATAATAAAATAAAACTGACTTGACTGGCTCGGTGAAACAAATGTTTTGTTAGTGACCCAGGCTGGCGATTCCAAGAGTCGTGGGTTTGAATCCCACTCGGGACTAACATTTGTGTGATGAATATCGGTGTTTGTTCCGTGTCTAGGTGTGATTATGTAGTTAAGTATGTATTTAAAATAACTTTACTGAAAACATTTAAACCGCGTCAGATAGATGATTGAAATTTGGCATGCAGGTACCCTAATAGACTTACTTGCGACGCGATATTGCAAAATTCTCAAGGTAAAAACTTTTGTATGTAAAATCCTGTAGTCCACGCGAACGAAGTCACGGGCGCAGCTAGTTATAAAATAAACGAGTCAAGTATCTAGAAACCAAACTTCATGTTTGGTTTATAAAAAATATTATCTTATAAAAATAAAGTTAAATAAAATTAACACAATGGCAGGGAATTTTCAGTGGAACTCTGCAAATTCTTTCTCGTCAATATATTTTTGCCGGTTTGAGATTTGTGACATTTGGAATTGCAGAGTACTTGTGATATTTGTCAGCAATGTCAACATTTACCACAGTCGAGCGGGAGTTTTATATAATTACCGGTAAATTTGAATAATTCACTACATTTACCATGTGCGTCGGGAATTATCTATATTTACCGGTGATTATAGATAATTACCGATTGCTCACATTGACCGTAACATTTATACTAGCGGACGCCCGAGACTTCGTCTGCGTAAAATCTGATGTTAGATGTTTATTGATTGTAGAACCTGACCGTGTATTCCCGCTGTCCACGCAAGCCTAATCCCCCCACCATACCACGTTTTATAAAAATCTATAGACACGTGAAAGTTCTCCCATACTTTTCACATTTTCTCCATTTATTCCAATGAATTGTTTTTTTTAAAGTCGGTTAAAAAGTACGTCACGATGGGGGGACCACTCTTTACCAAAAAATATATAGAACAATAGCCTATCTAATGTAATAAATAATAATCAGGAGCGGACCCCTAACGAGGTTTTTTTTAAAATATGTAGTACTAACTTCTTTATAGTCTTTTTCAGCTAAGATGATCCCTGTGACACTTCATTGTGTTCTGAATCACGCATTTTACGTTTGAAAAACGAAAATAATTTTATTGCACACTTTTTCCATTTTATTGCGGCGTCAGTAGGAAAAATAAATCATTTTAAACTTTAAAAGTGAAACAGTATCGTTTAGTTTTATTTAATGTAATAGAAAATTTTAAAAAAGTACCTATTCAGTTCGTATACGTAGAATGGAACTTACTACATTCCATTCTACGTATACGAACTGCATAGGTATTTTTTTAAAATGTTCTATTACATTAAATTAAACTAAACGATACTGTTTGTCATTGTAAAGTATAAAAATATTTATTTTAATATTTTTTCTAATGACGCCGCAATAAAATGAAAAAAGTGTGCAATAAAATTATTTTCGTTTGTCAAACGTAAAATGCGTGATTCAGAACACAATGAAGTGTCACAGGGATCATCTTAAGTGAAAAAGAGTATAGCATAATATGTTGGCATTCTCCAAGTCCACGTCACCTTGAATCGGTGCCCGTCGTCTGTCCCTAACCCTTCCTGTTTACCCGATTCAAATTCCTGTTTACCAAATTCGAGCATTTGTTTATTAATTCTTTTGTCATTCTACTAACTCCACTTGAAATTCGTAGGATGGATATGAGTTATTCCTGCTGCATATTAATCGTTCCGCTGCGCCGGCGAGGGCAAAACGTCTTTACATTTTAACTACAAGTATTTCAAGACGGTATTGGTAATATGCTCATTATGCTATCTTAACTCAACGATAGACTTTTCAAACGCTTAAGCCACTTAGCACTTCTCCTCTTGAAGAACCTTTTAAAACAAAACAATATTCACAGCCTATCATTCCGCACCCGGATATAAGAAAATATGGCAACCGACTGTCCGCCACAAACGTCCTCGTATCGGTATTAAGGATTATTTATTTATTCAGCAAATTAACTATACCTACTCTATTCCATTTATGAAGTCCTTTTTGACATTTCGAAGAACGTAACTCTGCACGTTTCAAATAAATCCAATTTAATATCACTTTTTGTGTTTAGTAGGAAATCGTTATTTAAAAAATATACAATTATGCAAAAACACCCTACAATTAATTTACAAGCGAAATTAACTTATTGTTTTGGATCTAACTATTGTTTCTATATCTGAACTTCAAAATAAAATAATATTTTTTTTGCGCGTATGCAGTTACGTACTATGGTTTATGTTTTACTTTTAAACGTAGTGACGTGCCTCAAGTATTCGGTTAGTTAAGCCGATCATTCGCGAATGAAAATGAATCTATCGGCAATGGGACTGCTTATAACTTTAATGCATTTTACAATAAAACGTAATAATTAGTGCAGTCCTTTGCAGGTAATATGTAAACTGATTAAATAAAAAAAATAAATTAATAAATCAAGCAGTGATGATTAATAACTATAAAATCAAATATAAAAACTTAAATGAACTGTTTGTTTTTATTTTAATCTGATCCTCATAGTAGCTGTTGAGTTACTCCATTACGCGATACAATTCGTATAATTAATTTAGTGTTGCAACTATAGGTACTCGGTGCAAACACTCCTGGCAGCAAACGATGTCAAACATTCGGTGCCATTAATTAACGAGTCTTTGACACGAGCCTATAACTGTTATGATCCTTTAAACTCAGTGTAAATTTTAAATAACTTAACTATCATTATTCATTATTATTATACTAAACATCCAATCGTGTATTTCTTTTTTCGACAAAAAATAAGTTTGGAAGTTTTGCAATTTGCATGTCTAAAATTGTTCTTTCGATAATTTTTATTAACCTTAGTTTTTGAAAGTTAGTTCGATATAAATTTGTTACAAATCGAGAATCGTTGCCGCTGAATATCGATTTCTAAGGGTACTTCCCTAGTACTGAACTATTGACATCTGTCAAAAAGGACTTCATAATTGGAATAGAGTATAGTGTTGCATATTTTATAGAAGTATAAAGTATGACCATAAAGTACCTATAAATCAAAGGATTAAAGATTCACTTTTACAGTAAAGTAGTGACCTGCCCTCGCTTCGATTTGAGTATATTATACGTAAAAACCTTCCCCTTAAAACTCTCTATCTATTAAAAAGCCGTATAAAATCCGTTTTATAGTTTTAAAGATTTAAGCATACATAATGACAGACAGACGTGGGAATCTACATTGCTTCATACTATGTGTAGTGATTAGCTACATCGTAGATCACTCATGTATTAATACACATTTCTTACAAACCTACTAGTACGTTAACAAGATAACGTATTTTACTAAATTTCAAAGGAACACAAACTGTCTTGATTAATTCATTATAGTAACAACTAATTAATACTCGGGGATTTATAAGAAGCTTAACTAACTAAAGAAAACAAAAGGATACCAGCTGCTTTTGTTGATAAATTATAACATAAAATAATTTATTCAGTATGTAATTAAAGAAATAGGTACTACAATTATAGTAGCATTGCTTTGAGGCTTATGAAAAACACACAGCCTATCATTCCGCACCCGGATATAACATGAAAAGCCGGTTTATTTCGCACCGACCGCAGCCGTCCGTCCGCCGCAAACATCCTCCCCGTATTTGGCAGCTTTGAGGAATATTTATTCAGCAAATTAACTCGTGTTGTGTATAACTTTATGTCCTCTGTAATGGATATGATGAAGCGGTAGACATAAGATGGGAAAATGCTTCGTCAACTGCATGTACCTAATACTCGTATGTTTTGATGTTTTAATTCAGGTGATGAAGGTAAAATGCTCTGTCAAACACCTTTACTATTACTGGATGTTAAAATGATGTAATGTGCTTAAATTCAGTTAGAAATTTTGACTAGACTAGGTGATGAATGACTAACGACATAATATAGAAACGATAATTAGATACTTGAGCGCCAAATTTTCCGATTTAGTAGGTAGATGAAATTAATTTAACACCATAATTATCATATTTTAAAGTTTTATCTTCTTTCACGTATTCGGCCTTAATTGATCACTGTAAATTGATTGATTTTGCCCATGTACTTCTAATAGATGGCAAAATATAATACCGGTTTTAAATTCTATCGGTAAGTATAGGTAGGATTTCATTCAAAGAAAATGAAAAGAGGTCAGTCAAAGGCTTAACTATTTATAGCTACGACAAATCCACAGGTAGTCGTTATATCTCAGAACACAAAGGAGATTTATGTTATCAGGAGTTATTTTTATATAACTACTTAAAAGTCTCCCCTTACTACGAAACCTGAAAAGAGCTCAAAACGTCGGAATAACATCTTATTTTACCTACAAGAGTTCTTTACACAGTCTAGATACTGACAAAAGACATGCGCTTTTATTAATTTATTGCACGCATGTTTATCCGAATGTTCGACTTCACAAAGACGAAAATATTGTCTTCCATAAATATTTAGGATAACCATTTTTATTTAATGACTAACTTTCCGCCCGCGACTTCGTCCGCGTAGAAACCCTATTCCCGCCGGAACTCCAGGATAAAAAGTAGCTTATATGTTATTTTGAGTCTTCAGCTTCCTGCATACCAAATTTCACCGTCATCGGTTCAGTAGTATTTGCTTGAACGAGTAACAAACATGTAGACACATACAAACTTTCACGTTTATAATATGTATTAGTAGGACGTACCAACCTTGCTAGCTGCCGTCTTATCTACAGTTTGAGAGCCAACGTTTCAAAGGTTAGGTGATTCTGTAAAGGATTGGATTCAATCCCCGACATTCAACCACATACTGCGGTAGGCAGGCTGACCGCTCAACATGTATTTAGGTATGTATTTACATTGGTTACTTACCTAAAAGGTATTGCATCTTCTAATCGAATTCAGAAACTTTGGCTTATTTCTTTGCTTTTTGCAATCTAAATAAACGAAGCTACTTAGATGATTTAGTATTCTTAGACGTCACATTTATAATGTCTTCTAAGTGTTCACTTGATGTTCCAGGAATTTCAAAATCCTATTAGACCATTATCATCAGCCTATATACGTCCTCAATGCTGAAGCACGGGCCTATCCTAAACTAGGGCGATCAGGCCTTTGTTTATTAAGTATCATCATCATCATCAGCCCATTCCTGTCCCCTGCTGGATATAGGCCTCCTCAAATGCACGCCACTTCTCTCTCTCCTCGGCCACTCGCATCCAGCTCCTACCAGCCGTCCTGCGCAGATCGTCACTCTACCTGGCCTGCGGGCGGCCTTATTAAGTATATTTAAGTATATTTGTGTATCCACTGTTGATTCTGATATCTGTAACACAATTGCTTAAGCTACTTACCACGGGATCAGATCAATGTATGTGATGTTGTGTAATATTGATATTTATTTATTTATTCTAAATTAGAATTTCTTCATACGTGCGCAGGTTTCTAGACGATATTTTTCCTTTACTTTTATAGTCGCGTCGAATAATCGTACATATGAATTTTAAAGACAACACAGTGGAATTGTTAGAACTGACTGACCCACTAATTTTCTCTCGATAACAATCTACGGAGATAAAAGCACAAAATCAGACGTTACGAGAGTTAATTCAATAAAGACTGTCCTTAGATTCCCATTTTCCGGCAATTGGCCTTCACTTATCACATTTTGCTGTAACATAAATCCTAAACTAGTCCAAACTTGCCAAGTTTCGATAAGTTGTCACATTTGCAAAGATTCCCCACTTGTGTTAGACAAATCTTTCTGTATCTTTTGTCCGCTTATGTTATTTATCCCCTTAGTAAATCATTACTTACGCTTTCTAATGGAGTGGGTAATCTTGAGACAAACTTTGAAGTACCTACACGAAGATTTTCCGTTTATAACAAAGAATTTAAATTATAGAATTAATAATAATCGTACAAATTATTGAAATATGACAGCAATGAACTCTTAACACCCTTAATTGTAATACATTTGTACCAAATAAACAATTCTTCTATTCTATTCTATTCTATTCTTTTCTAATTTTAGTAAAACAGTGTTATTCTGATTTTTTTTCTTATCTGACATACGATGATGGCTTAGAGTAGACCGTCATCATCACCGGACTTGCGGGGGAGCGGATGGCTCTCACCCCTAAAATTTTTATTCAGTGTCACGTTAATACAGTAAAATGAAATTGGGCTTGCCATTAACTCTGATCACGTTGCTTGGTGGATTTAACTGCCTTATTAGTCTATTGGTAGCAAGGGCTGCGTAAGGACCGAGAGGTCCCCGATTCGAGTCCGGGGTCGTGCAAAATTTGTGTGAGTTTCTCTATAAAGAAATTACTCAGCCCGGAGTTAGGAAGTTGGCGGTAGCACGCCCGTGCCTCGGAAAGCACGTTAAGCCGGTGTACCTCCTGCGCCCGATCTCTCATTGGTCATGTCGGATTGCCGTCCAAAAAATCCGTTTTTCTAAATATTAGAACAGCTACTGCAAGCACTCAATTTTATTAAAATTTGCAGTGAAATATACCTACAAAATAATAATATGTTCTTAAATGGACAGAAATAAAATAGCTAAAGGATTTATTTACTGAGCAAAATGATACATAAAAAAGTTTTCTTTCCCTGACAGACATTGTGTGTATTACCTGTCACGTATTAGTATGATGAACGAATCAATTTGCCAATTTAATTTTCAGCTACCTTCTCAAATATGGAGACATATTTATTTAGGCAGATAATTTGATGAGATTGGAGAAAAGGGTACGGAAGGTTAATGAGAAAGATACTATACAGGTCTGGTATTAAAATAAGCTTTTGCAGGCTTAAACAGAGTTTCAACTTAATCCATAAGTAATTATGGTGCAAATTCGATACTTTTTTGTTGAAGTTAATTGGCATTTTCAGTACTGTAACCTTTAATACTATATAGGTATGTTAATAGACATACAAATTATAGATTCACTTAACTGAATGAATGTAAGGTGTGGTATGCCAGGACCGTAGCACATGGCAGGAAGTGATCTCTGCCTACCCCTCTGGGAAAAAGGCGTGATTTTATGTATGTATGTATGTAAGGTGTCCGACCGATTTCAGCCATGGTGGCTGATCACAATTGAGATCAGCCAAGTGCGCAGGACATATTATAGTGCACAAGTGTGTGCTCAAACACAAGTAAGCGCACTCTCTGTTCCCTTACTCTCATAGTTTGGTGAGACGGCAACCCGACATGACCGATGAGAGATCGGGTGCAGGACCAACCGGCTGTACGTATTCAAGTTCAACGTGATTCTTTAAATTAGCGTAAGTATTTTATTTATGAACTGATTGACATGAACCACATTCAAATTTTACTATTAAACATTACGTACGAGACATGTATTCCTGAACACCACATATAGTTCGTGTATCTGAGATTAGCGTGCACAAATGGATTTATGGATTTATGGATACAATTGCGTTGATAAAAGTCGCCTATAATATTTTTTAATCATTATTATATCATCCATCTATCTATCTAGACAGTGAACCCTTACCTTCATTTCATAGATAAAAAACACCTACTTCTTACAGAATCTAAGTCTCCGTGTCCATAAACAAGACAAAGTATTTTGCCGAATTTCAGAGGAACATGAACTGCCTTGATGAATTTATTGTAATAACATCTAATTAATACTTGGGGATTTATGAGAACCTTGGCTAATTAAAGAAAACAATAAGACACCTGCTTTTGTTGATAAAATTAATTTTGCTTGTTATTATTTCTGTAGGGCTCATGAATAAAACATATTATTATCTTTACCTTTATTATAATTAGTATAGGTAAATATATGCAATTTATTTGTATTACAAATGTTTTTTGTAAATCTTTAATCAATGTATATTAATGAAAGAATGAAACATATTACTTTATATGTAAGCTTTGTCATCGTAATCAATTTAAAAGAAAAGCAGATAATTGGATGAATTACCTGAGTTAGCCGAAAAATATTAACTTTAACCTAAATAAATAACAGTTACTAAAAATACTACGGAAATCTTTGCCTTATACCAAGATCTAGGCCTAAATAAGCAAACCCTGTTTATCTTCCATTTGAGCCCAACTCTCAGTCGGTGTAAAGATATAACTTAAATACCGTTCACTAATAACTCACACCATGTACCTACTAAGTAAGTACGCATGCATTAGCGGCAAAGTTTGTAATATTATATATTACTATGTAGCTTTCCGCCCGCGACTTCGTCCGCGTAGAGACGTTTAACGGGTATAACATTACTTCCTTATAGCGCAGTCGGTTAAAAAGTAGCCTATAACCTTTCCTAGGCTCTGGACTATATCTGTATCAAATTTCATTTAAATCGGTCCAGTACTCTGCGTGAAAGCGTAACAGACAGACAGAGTTACTTTCGGATTTATAATATTAGTAAGGATTATTATTATTATATTATATTGCAGCGTACTAGTAGTAGTATAATGCAGCTGCCCTCAGACTGATATAGCACATGCTGAGGCCTGTACCTCGTTGACTACTTTTAGTCTTAATCTGTTTGTGTTAATTCTTTGTTCTTCTCACTGTCATATGTGTGTGTTCTGTTTGAGTTTTGTGTTAGTAATATTGTAATTCTTTGTGTACTTGTTTATGTTAATAATGTCATCAATTAATTAATTCTATTCTAATTTATTCTAGTAATCAACTCAACTCTAAGATTATATTCGTGCTTAACCGAATTCAGTTATGTTCTTTATAAATACGATACTAGTTGTTACATGACTGCGTCAAAACGACCGTTATGTTTTTCGAGAGCATTTGTATTTGTAAAATTTATGACCAGCACTTTGTCAATCTATACTATACTAATATTATAATTAATTTTAAAAGTAAGAATATTTTTGTCGACTAAAAGGTCGCTGTTAAAAAAAGCTTGCAAAAAGTTGTCTAAGTATAAAGTTCGTTAATGAAAGGTGTAATATTAATGACTCTTATAACTTCTCACAACAGTTGCTGGAAGGCAATATACCAAACTTTAGCTGTAAAATAAGTTTTTAAGGCATGCTCCTACTCGTAGTTCCATTAAACACTGCTATTTTTCCGAGATAGAAATAAGTTCCTGATTTACGAGTAGAGCAATTCATTTCCTTTGCTGAATTGCTCTTATTATTTTCGTATATTTTGGGCAGTCATAGATTGAAGTCCCAGTATTAGCCACGAATATTGTTTGTAGTGTTAAACAAATATTAAATTTAGTATATTTAGGAAAAACAATGAAAGACGTTATCATACTTTACACACACCAATACATCATATTTTTGTATCTAGTTTAAAAACATGTTGCAAATTATATAAAACAAGCTTTCCGCCCGCGACTTCGTCCGCGTAGAGACGTTTAACGGGTAAAACATTACTTCTTTATAGCGCAGTCGGTTAAAAAGTAGCCTATATCCTTTCATAGGCTCTGAACTATATCTGTGCCAAATTTCGTTTAAATCGGTTCAGTACTCTATGCGTGTAAGCGTAACAGACAGACAGACAGAGTTACTTTCTCATTTATAATATTAGTAGGTAAGGATAAGGATTATTAACAGTAGAATATAATAATATACAGTTTTAGCGCGCTTTCGAGTTTCTGTTATCCCTTTCATAAAATTGATTTGAATTTAAAAAAATCACAGATCTATTTTACCACTAAGATAGAATTACTTTACTACGGGAAAATATCCACTAAAATTTCACGGTGTACATTTTGAAACAACCTAAATATTTTGTGATATAAAAGGTACAAAAAACAAAGTGTATTATTAAGATATACAAACTAAAAATGAAAAATAAAACGGGGCTGACATATTTTCGGTTCCAATTCGAGTCGCGGCCTGTTATTTGGCTGGTTCCACTTTTCTGCGGAGCGTTACCAATTTGCTGTGTGAAATTGGATCCCATTTTTTAGGCAACCCGACTTGCCTAGTTGTGATGAAAACTTTTACGGCTAATAAAACCGTTGTACGTCAGGGTAACTATTATAGGCAACGTTTGTAGGTATCTATTCGTTGCTCAACTTCTGTGTTAAAGGTATCCAAGGTAAATCCTTTGTTGCTAGCCTGATTTATTTCGTTTACAATCTAACAAAGCTTTATTTGTTGGCTTCGTTCATTAGACGAGGTAGTTTGAGTTTTTTTTTATTTCGACTTGCTTTTTATCTTCACATTTGTAGAGTCGTGGGGAACATGCCCACGATCTTAATGAACCGATACGACGGATCTCTAAAGACATCTTATTAAGTATCTTCATCAGCCCAAGTCCCCATTGCTGGGGCAGGTAGGCACCTTAATCTAGGCCTTAGTCAACTACGCTGGCCAAGTGGCCATACACAAGTTCGGTCCGTAAAATTGTGGTCACATCATCATCATCATCTTCGCGATTTCCCGGTTGCATCCTTGCGGAGCCCGGGGTCCGCTTTCCTACTCCTAGCTCTCCACTTCGCACGGTCTTCGGCATCCTTTACGGAGAGTTTGTTGGCACGCATGTCATCCACTACGACGTCAAGCCAGGCCTTCTTGGGCCTTCCCCTTCTGCCGGGACCCGGCGGTAGCGACATGGCTAGACACTTGTTCCCTACGTAGTTTGCCGGTTTCCGTAAAACATGACCGTACCAACGTAGGCGGCACTCTTGCAGTTTATCAGCGATGTCTCGGACATGAAGGCTGCCGCGAATACGGGAGTTCTTTACGCGATCAGCTCGCGTAACTCCCGACATCCAGCGCAGCATCTTCATCTCCGTGACCCGCAGTTCCTGCTTGTGCCGCTCAAGTAATGGCCATGCTTCACTACCATATAAGAGAACAGGCCTAATGATGGATTTATAGACCTGTCCCTTCAGTTTAACCGGCATTTTAGGGTCGCAAGTGACGCCGCTCACCTCCCGCCATTTATCCCAAGCAGCAGAAATGCGTGCCTTGACGTCGGAGTCGATGTCGCCGTTCGCGTGGAGTACAGATCCCAGATACTTGAACCGGTCCGTGCGCTCGACCGTGTCTTCGCCTATGCGGACGGACATGGGATCTGTAGTGTTGCAGGCCAAGTACTCTGTCTTCGCCACGTTGAGTTTCAGACCCCCGTTCTCAAGCGATTCCTTCCATGTGTTAACACGTCTCACCAGCCGTCCCCTGTCCGAGTCCACCAGCGCGATATCGTCAGCATACATAAGTAGCCATGGTGGCTGCTCATGGTGGTCTCTGATGCTGTCTGACAATACGTCTAATATCAGGCTGAAGAGGAACGGACTCAGGACGGAGCCTTGGTGTACTCCGACGGTTATACGGAAGGGCAAAGTGTCGCCAACAGCGGTCCTAACTACAGAATCGGAATCACAGTACATGTCTCTAATGATATCAACATACGTTTCTGGCACTCCCTTGGACCTCAGGGCCCACCAAATCATCGCACGCGGAACACAGTCGAAGGCCTTCTCCATGTCCAGAAATAGGAAGTGGAGAGGCGTGTTCTTCGTCCTGTATTTCTCCATGATGATTCTTAGGGCAAAAACGGGGTCCATAGTCCCGTGACCGGGGCGGAAACCATATTGACATCCAGAGACAGTGCACTCCTGACGGATTCGAGAGTCTACTATCCGCTCGAATAGTTTCATGGTGTGGGACATGACCTTTATACCGCGATAACTACCGCACTCTTGCACTGATCCCTTGCCCTTGAAGACCGGGGTGATAACACTCAGTCTCCATTGGCGAGGAATCCTGCCGGTGCTGAGTATGCGGTTATAAAGGTCAGTTAGGATGCCCACACCACGACCACCCATTGCCTTCCAGGCTTCGATGGGGACTCCATCGGCTCCGACAGCTTTCCGATTCTTCATGCGGCGAAGAGCATTCTCTACTTCTTCAGGCGTTACCGGTGGCACGAGTCCAAGATTCGGAGGGAGGTCCGGTGGCTGCACTTCTCTATGCTGTTTATTTAACAGCTCGTGGAAGTAAGAGCGCCATCTCTCCTTCACCGCGAGGTCCTCGCATAGTAGGTCACCGTGAGGGTCTTTAACACAGCGGCACTTGGAGATATCCTGTGCCGCTTTGACCCTAGAACGTGCCAATCTATAGATAAGCTTCTGCCCCTCAGACGATTCCAGCCTATCGTAGAGCGGCTGTAGGTGGGCTCGCCTGGCTCTGGCAACAGCTTTCTTTGTTGCACGTTTTGCGGACCTGTATGCGTCGCGATCTTCGGGAGAGTTGGACGCTTGCCACTTTTTAAAGAAGGCTTTCTTCACCCTAGTCTCCCTCTGGACTGCGTCGTTCCACCACCAAGTCTCCTTGTCAAATTTGCGTCCACCCTTAGACGTGCCAAGCACTGACTTCGCCGCTTCGGTTATGGTTGCCTGAATCCTGTCCCAGTGGTTCTGAACTGATTCGCTCTCAGCCTCAGCGCACTTGTCGCCGATAGCTGAGACGAACACCTGGGATTTGTCTTCGTCAAGCCGCCACCACCTTATTTGACGCCGACAGCGCTCAAAGCTTTTGGCTTTGGGCTTCACGCAGAGATCCATGACAAGTAGACGGTGTTGTGCAGTGAGACTCTCTCCGGGTATGACCTTGCAGTTGACTACTTTGCCGATGTGGTGCCTCCTAGTGAGTAGGAAGTCGATCTGGGTAGCGTGCCGCCCACTCCTGTAGGTGATTAAATGTTCAGGCCTCTTCTGGAAAAACGTGTTCACAATAGCCATGTGGTCACAAGATGTAGTATTTACTCAAATCATAGACAACACTATAAACTAATTATGTAAATCTTCTCTGATTGTAATAGCGTAATATAATTTAAAACTATGTATATAAAATCCGTCATTTGCTATGATTTAGAAGATTATCTGTAATTTTTATTTAAGTACTGTGGTTTTTGAATAAATAAATAAATAAAACAAAAGAGATCTTTCTATATACCCCGAATTTTCAACAACGAATAGCCAGCCCACCCTTATCTTAATTGGTAAACGAATAGAATAGTATTTTATACTCGAGAAAACATAATGGTCTCGCCGATGTTATCCGACGGATATCGAATCGGCGGCGTTCCTACACGAATTATAAAATGAGGTAATAGAAACATTTATCATATCTGTTTTAGTTGGCAGGGTCGGTACTAAAGGATTAATTATATTAGTAGTTTTTTTTAACGACACATTGTTAAGGTTTAAAAAAAATTGTTAAAGTTTACAAATTTTATAGAAGATCTTGCACACAATAGTAAAACTAAACAACAAATGTTGTGTGTGAAATGAGACACCTTAAAAAGCTTTACATTGTACTGTTATTTAGATATAAAATTAAATGCTATTGGACGTCCAAATACCTATAAAATAAAATAAATATTTTTTATAGGAATGTTAGAGTAGATATTATGGTATATATTTATTTAGATAGAGGTACTAATGAAAAAAAAATAATAAATTCAATATTAAAATGAGTATATAAATGAAAACCACATTCAGTCAATACAAAATAATATGACATCAAATAATATCCCGCAGAATATGGACCGAATTCCGTTTAGACATCTCAGTCTACCGCTGTCCATGGCTAATTCCTGTAACCCTAAACGGAAACTCATTTAACCCCCACCAAAGCATTTTGCGCACCTGAGCCCATTGATTGGCCTGAAAACTCTCATAAAAATTTAAAGCTTGTTAATTTTACCCAATTAAGGCTCCTTTGACCGGCATTTTTCAATGTTTAGCTAAGGGTTAACTTTTTTGGATTGCTTATTAAAGCCGGCCTTAAAATTCTTTTAATGTTCAACGAGTCGCTGTTTCGGTTAGGGTTAATTTGGGGTAATATGAAGAAAAAAAGATCTTATGTAATACGTACACAAAAAGAGTCTTATTACGAAAATTGATATTGCTTTGAACACGGATTAATCATCTTTTTTTTTAAATTAAATTATACGGATCAAACTCGTGTATATTGTTATTCTACACGTATTTTTATTTAGAGACCTTTATCTGTGAGTGCTTAAAAGTGAACATTTATTTCTCTGAGAGGTCTAAAGTTTTGTAGCATTTGGTATTCAGTTACAAATAGAGCCTCCGCTCATAAAAAAGTACGACTCGCCTTTCTCTGCAGCAACGAATCGGACACCTAAATAGAAATTCTCACTCAACAATAAACAGTTAATTGATTTTCCTTATCCTAACCCTTGCTTAGGTTCAGGTATTATAAATAAGAAAGTATCTATATTTGCTAATTTGTTAAGTAAAATAATCCTTTCTTATCTACTTAATAAAAATTATGTTTGTTTATATTTTGTTAACCTCTTCACGCTTTATGTAGTCAAAAAATATTTTAGAATATTTTTTAGGAAAAAATTTTCGAAAACCTTCCATTAGGAAAAAAATCTATTTATCTGATATTATATATGTTTTTTTAACATCAGCGTTGACGGTACGTACCTATTATGAGCATTGACGAAATTACTTCAAAAGTCCCCGGAAAAGATGCATCTCATTATCGAACATTAATTACTGTTCACTGTTCAGTCATAATTATGAAATTGAAAATTTAATCTGGAAATACATAATGCAATCAACTGCCTACAGTCTTACCTTTCTGTCTGTCTATTAAATCAAATCAAATCAAATCAAATAATGTATTTATGCGCACATAATTGTGTGGTCTAAATTCATGATACCAATTAAAATAAATGACAAACCCGCACTTGGCCAGTGTCGTTGATTAGGGCCTAATCGCCCTATTTTAGGGTAGGCCCGTGCCCCACCAGTGGGGGCGTAAAGGGGCTGATTATTATGATGATGATTATTACCTAAATGCTACATTTTACTTAAATCTACAAAACAATGCAATAAAAGTACCTACTGTATACTTATCAGCATACAATTATGTATTAACATGACCATTAATATGTATTTAGAGTAAATTAAAATATCATTATGAATTTTCATTGTTTTAAAAAATTTTGTCTTATTACTCACCTTGCTTTGGATTAACAATTATGTTTGATATGTATTTCGGTGCACTTGCAAATTGTAATTTTAGTCGTGGTTGTAACTAATAAAAGCTACGTATACGTAGCTCAATTAATATTATCCGTTCATTAAGCTTCATCCTTCATTCTAGATATTTTGTAGTTTGCTTCTAGGGTTGGCCTAACATTGCCCTCTAAAATATGGAAAATGGAGGCGATATTTGCAGGCGTCCTAATTGATGTAACCTTACTCTAGTTTTTGTTGCTAATTTGACTGGGCTATTCGTATTGCACAAACAATATTGTAGGCAATTCTCTAACAATAGAAACAATTGAAATTTCTCTTTGATGATAGTCTCATTTATATCAGTAACAAGTTGGTGACGTAGTGCCCTGTTAACGCTCCCATGAGTAGACTTTGAAGTCTGCTTCTACCTATCATGGTTTTGTACCATTAAAGAAACATACATTTCTTTTTTCGTAACTGACATACGATGATGGCTCGGAGTAGCCTCGTTATCATCACCGAACATACGGGGGAGCGGAAGGCTCTCACCCCTAAAGAAACATGCATAATAAAACACGTTTTTATATACCTACGAATTTCAGTCGTATTTTCAGTAGCAGCCCTCGTAATGCGGGCAAACAGTGGTCTGCATTGTATACCAAATTGAAAGCAAACAATAACAGATTTGAGTTGGGACCAATCGAACCTAAACACTTTGCTCAGCTGTTTTCTCTCTCGTCAATGGAATATTGAACTCGCTGCTAAATTGTGTAATTCGAACTCGAAATGATCAGCTAGTTTCGGTCGAACGCAATTCGAATGGGCATTTCCTTAGGTACATTCCACGTGGTGCTTGTATGGAAATTTGAATAGCGTAATTCCATCAGATGTCAGTATTCCACTTGACCCCAAAAAAAATATAACTTATCCATACTATGTAAGAAATGATTAAATCAAGATTAGATATAAGAAGCGGCTTAAGTATGAAATCAGATTTTTAGGATTCATAATTTCAATTCATCTGATAATATTAATATCTCATAATATTAAGGTTTAAGTAAAAGACAGACAATGATCGCTATTATTTGGATTATTTGTCTGATTTTTACTTGAAATTTACTTCATCATCATCATCAGCCCATATACGCCCCTACTGCTTGTGCACGGGCCTAGCCCAAGCTGGGGCGATAAGGCCTTAGTCAACAACCCTGGCCAAGTGCGAGTTGGTTCACTACATAACCTATGAATTTCTTCGTAGGTGTGCAGGTTTCCTTACGATGGTTTCCTTCACCGTTAAAGCGTCCAATAATCGTACATATGAATTAAAATTTGAAAAAAACAGTAGTACGTGGTGGGGTTTGTACTGGCGACCTCTCAGAAGCAACGACCTTGAACACTCGGCTATCGACGATTTTCTTAGAAATAAAAAAAAATATCTTTATTGCAAAGCAGTAAATTTTTTTTGGTAGAACGACAGCTGTAATTTCCAATGGCTCCTGATAAAAACGAAGAGGTCACAAAGATATGAGTCGGCATATTACAGACCCTTGTCGATCGAGGAACATTGGTTGCAATAAATATTCATGTTCTCACCATTACCATCGATAAGTAGTTTTTCCGGGCCCTTGGATGGTGGTTATTAGCCACGATTTATGTTTAATACACTTACTTGTCTAGTTGTAAGCTTTTAGTGCGTCCATGTCCAGTAATATCACTCTCATTGACCATTGTCCCTTATAGGTAGGGTTGCCAACTATACTGTTTTAAACAGTATTATACTGTTTTTCCCTCAATTATAATTTTTACTGTTGAACAAAAAAAAAGTATACAAAATACTGTTTTCCGTTCGAAATGGAAACACGAAGGACGCTCACACAAATTTGTATTTATTCCGTCAGACGGTACTCACTGCTCAGAGCAGCGCAGCCGAGAACCTCAAACAAAATTAAAATACTGTTCATTTTCGTAAGATACTGTTTATTATTCTTTACTGATCTGAATATACTTTATTTCATGTAAAATAAGTTGGCAACCCTACTTATAGGTCCTTCCGTAGACGTCATTTTAACGTCCATCGTAATCAGAAAAATATAGTAAAAAACATTTTTTGGTACAAACATGCTTTTATTTAGACTGTTATCTTGCACGCGTGTGATCGCTAAAAATAAACCAATTCGCACGTGGCTTCTCTTATGGGATTCTGTTAGCTCAACTTAAAGTACTTTGTGTTTATTTCATATCAATCCTAAATAGCCCATAAAGCTGGTATTTTAACATTAGATTTTTCATTACTTTTTTTTATGAAGCAGAGCTAAAAACACACTTGACTAACTCATATATCGAACAGTATCAAAATCGGTACACCTGTGTAGGAGCAGTACAGACTGACACACACAGGTCAAACTTTTTGCGTCAGGGGTTAAAATCGTCATTCTCGAGATATAATATGTTATATCGTGTGCGCGATAAAATCGTATATTTCGAACGCCATGTAAACGATCGGTTATCATGAACTGGTGCCAGGGACAAAGTAACAACATCGAAACGATAACGAAGTTCGAAAAGAATAAAATGTATGGGATTGACATTAGACGCGATAAATCAAGTGGTCAATCCCAAACATTATGTTCTTTTCGAACTTCGTTATCGTTTCGAAATTGTTGCTTTGTCTAAGCCCCCTGTAGCGCTACCATGAGTTTAAAAGTGAGAGACTCGATATCGCCTATGTAAATATGTCTATAAAAAAATTGTACAGAGCCCCTAGCGGTTACGCTAAGAACTAAAATTCTTAGTATGAAAAAAAACAATTCGATAGGTTTTTAACGTACGTAAGTTTTCGATAGCTAACTCATGGTACCGCTACTGAACATTATTCTATTTATATCATGTCAGTAATCATAGAGGTAATAGCCATTCTACGTCTGACTTGTTATTAGGTACCTTGAGGCCAAGTTTAGTTCATAAGAAACTTAAAGCTCGTGAAAGCAAGAGGAAATTACTACCAATCTCTTTACTTAATCTTTAAATAACCGTTTGCTTTATGCAATCGCTTCCAGGTAACTCAAAGAAATTACATGGAAGATTGGTTATAACGATAAAATCGCCTCAGCAGTTACGGTAAGCACATTAGATTAAAAGTTATGGTAGAAGCAATTTGAAGTCTCTTTCTCTTGTAGTTAAGTTGCTATAAATGCAATCCTCAAATCGATCAGGTTTGTAAGGGTTGTAAATAGTTTACCTATTCGGTATGATAATAATTTATTTCATAAACTAAAAACATTTTTTGGTACAAACATGCTTAGATTATTTGGATTATTTTACTTTACTTCATTACTGGCCGATGAATCACGTAGTGGTTCTATAAAGACTTCCGATTTTGCTTTTAATTACATAATCTTAATAAAAAAAATCTTAATTAAAAAATTAATTACTTATTTTTTTAAATTCACGCAATATTAACAGAATAGAAAAACTCGAACATTCATAATTACAAATTAATAATTTTAATTATTAAATTTTTCATTATTCGATGTAAAATAATTCGTTATTTTAATTTTTAATTTAAAATATTTTTATATTCAACTTTACACTTTCATTAATGGTGACACAGTTAAGAAAACTGAAAATATACGGAATAACTATTTACCGTTTTAGTAAGTAGTTAACTTAAAATAAGAAAACACGTTAATATCTCGAACATTTTCAATTAAATTCAAAAGATTAATTTCATGTTTACAAGTTTTAGGAAAAAGTAAACAGAAAGTAACGGCTATGTCTAAAAAATGATTTTGTAACATAGCACAAACGCGCGCACTATAAAAGCTTTACTTCAAAACGTAAGCTCCGTCTAGTGCTTAAACTTCCCGTCCAAGTCGCAGTTAGCAGGGAAATATATTTCCTAAGTTGAGTTCTCGTCTTAAACACTACAAGAGTTATAGCCCAGCGTTGTTGACAACATCGTTTGAAATGCTACCGTAAAATGGCGAATACCGATGGATTACAATGTATCCCATAAGATTATAATGCTATGTTGCAAAAATTGGGATGCTTGTTGCTTTACAATTTTGTACAAAACCATTTTTTTTCTTTTTATAAAAAGGCTAAGAAGATGACCTCACTCCACCTGATGGTAAGCGGTAGTGAGATCCACATATAAAGTCGGCAGGCACACTAGACCATATTGCCTGCTTAAATGCCGTTTCACGCCCTGCCTGAAGAGCCGTGGATCATAGAAGCTATTTGTATTATTATTATTTTCTATGAATCACAAATTGTCTATCTCACGAAATCATTGGTGCTTTATTCTCTATTGCTTTCAATAATCACATGTACAAAAATAAACATACCAAAAAATATTATCTTTATTTTCTATGAATCACAAATTGTCGAATTGTGGCACAACTATGCCACTCTGTGCACTGATGATGATTCTCTAATGTTTAGTTCTACTCATCACTCAAGTTATTTTATTTTGTTTTTTTAATTGTTTGCAAATTGTTTTTGTTTTATAATTTGTATTTTTCTGTTCTTTTTTAATTTGTAAAATTTTGATCTGTAATGGGGGCAATAAATTTTTAATTAATTCAGAAGTGAGAGCCATCCGCTCCCCCGCAAGCCTGGTGATGATAACAATAAGGCAACCAAGCCATCATGGTAGACAGAAAAAAAATCACAACTTTGTTACACTGTAAGCCCAAGATAAATCGCAATCTAACTGTATTTACAATTTAACGGTGACAGCAGCATCGTCGGCAAACGCGATGGATATTAATAACAGAGCGAAATTTGCTTTCGAGAACCATTATTTTTCATTAGCAAAAGTTTGTGGATTTTTTGACCGTAAACAAGTCCATTGTTCTTGGTAAACATGGATTCGTTTAATTATTTACTGAGTACTTATATTTTTCTGTTTGATAAACATCCGTACTGATATTCTCTGTTATATTTTTTATTTTACTTACATTAAAATAGTTAATTAAGTGTGTACAAACGAAGAGTGACATTATCACGCTACTTTATGGCGACTCTTTAGTAAACAGGAAACAGAAGTGCTCCCTAACGTTGTCTTAACTCAATAAATAATTAAAAAAATAAGTACAAAAAGTTCCTAACTTCGAGCACCTAAGTAATTTCGTAACAGTATCCGTCATTACTTCAGCTTGTCCTTGAAAACTTTAGTTCTTGGCGATGAAAATTTTTCTGTTTTTACAACATTATCTAACCTACCTACTTAGCAGTAAGTGCCTAATTACTGAGACAAAATACACCAAATTATGCTTGTAAATTACCTTGTTATAATTACTCACAATTGAAAGTGACCGAATACATGAAAACAAAATCTGTATAAAATGATTTTTTAAGATTTTACTCTTTACCTATTCGCTATGTGCGCGATGATAGCGCCCCTAGTGGCGACAACTATTCTGGACTTGAGATCTGTCATATCATAGCAACCAGATGTTTTGATATGTCATATCATAGCAACTAGATGTTTTGATAAAGATTTTCGACTAGTTTTTCAACACAAAATAAATAAAAATTGTATAAAGTGAGTGTGTATATTATACCAAGTGATTTTCTTACTTCACAAAAATATGAATATTATTATAAGTATTGAATTTGCATCGTTTACGTTACGTACGTAACGTTTTTACTTACAAATACAAGAGAATTTATAAAATTAAAGCAATTTGATACATGAAAGCTCAGAATTATATCACATTTCTGTCACATCGTGCGCTTCGATGTATTTGCCGTCCCCCACCACCCACTCCGCACATAGCGAATATTAGGACTTTGAATTATCGTTTGTATTAAATTCAACGTTTTAATTAACTTTGTAAATTATATTAAATGTTGTTTCTCATAAAAAAATCGTAAACACATGCAGTCAATTTCCGTCATGAAATTGTGTTTAAAATACTTAATAATAATTTACAATAAAACATGCCTCACCGCGACAAAGTTAATTCGCATCAACTGATAAAAATAGATCCTCGTGGTAGTGTTAAGTACCTACGTAGATCGCTGTAGATCATTGATGTGTAAGTTCCGGTGCGCGCCGCTAGATGTCACTATCCATTTTTACATCGCGCAAGTGATATTTTTCTCCCGACCCATATAGCCGGCCGCGTCCGTCCGATACGGTGCCATCAGAAGGGTCTTAACTGACTCGACTGAACAGCGAGTGATGAACTCGGATATGAATCTCTGTGATTCCGCTTCGCTCGCTTTCAGGTCAACTATCGCAGACCTGTTAGTCGAATATCTGACGCTGTTTTTGGCCACTTGTAAATAGTTACAAACACTAGCTAGTTCAAACTTGCGTATGATGCAGGTCTTGGACTGGAAGTGTCATATAATTAATAACATTAGCCTCGTTTCCTTAAAGTTGATTTAATTTTATCAATAACTAGCGACCCGCCCTCGCTTCGCTTCGGGGATATCTCTATCTCTATGTAATATATTTTAACCCCGTAAGAGAAATCTATTTTTTTTTATCTAAAAAAAGCCTATGACACTCAGGGATAGTGTAGCTTTCCAACAGTGAAAGATTTTTTCAAATCGGTACAGTTGTTTCGGAGCCTATTCGAAACAAACAAACAAACAAAAAATCAAACCTTTCCTCTTTATAATATTATTATATATTATATTACATATTAAATTGACTCCCCCGTACCCCAGTGCCGCTTACATGGAGCCTACATCGCATGCTGGCTAGCTGAGCGCGGTGGCGGCAACCAGGCGACTTTTTTCTAATACTTGCATTTTTAAACTCGTGATATCTTCCGAATTAAATGTCCGAATTGAATAATTTAAAAAGTAATAAAAAGGTATTGAAGCCGTCTTGAACATAAAGTAATTTATTTTGATAAGGATTAATACCAAGGTACAAATAAAGAGCCCTTTCAAGCGGCGGCATATAAATTAAATTTTTAGAATAAAAAACCGCTTGCTGTGACATAACTATAATATTTAGACATATGCTGTCGCGACACTTTTTGTAGATAATGATGAGTTCTGCAAAGTCTTAGTAAATGGTTTTGTTCTATCTTCAATAGTTTTCGCAGCGCAGGCGACGTAAGGAATTTTTCAAGTCTATTTTTTACACCTTGGGTTACATTATTGGAGTTTTAGTAAGGATCCCTAATTTTTTAAAAATATAATATAGCCTATGTAACTTCTGAATAATGCAGCTTTCTAATGGTGAAAAAATTATTGCAATCGGTCCAGTAGTTTTTGAGTTTATTCATTACAAACATACAAAAATACAAAAATACAAAAATACAAAAATACAAAAATACAAATCTTTCCTCTTTATAATATTAGTATAGATGTTTCGACTGTCTGAATTCTCAAATTGACACAGTTTGTTGTATGTAGGTTATACTTTGCAATATCAACATAGAAAATTTGTTAGATAATGATAATTTAGACATTAGTTATATAATTATTATAATTAAATGATAACTTTTAATGAAACTTCCTACCACCACATTATTTATTTATTTGTTCATTATTATTATAGAACACAGTTTTTACTATTTAGGTATTGTCATGTTTGTATTGAGCTAATTATTTTTGCGTTGCGTTTCTATAATTATATTTTTATGCTGTTTTTTAGGCACAAAATTGCTTTGTCCAATTACATTCGTTTCTGGATAAATAATTAATAGTTTAGAATACAATTTGTTTATTTGGTTAAATTACTAAAAAATAATATATTTTTGAATAGTACCTACTTATATGAAAATATTTAAACCTGATTGTAAAAATCATAAACTCAAATAAAACCAATAACGATCTTAGGCGCATTTCTGTTTCGACAAGTATACTTCTTTTTTATTAACTAAAATAAATAAGGATTCATACGCAAACTCTGCGATATATCGTACAAAACCACCTAATGTAACTAATGTCTATGGTGGCCAAGATGCGTATTAACTCGGTGACCATTAAATTGTCCCTGCCAAGGACCAATTTCCTCATGATGATGTCAGATAATGAGGCGCGCGTACTACTTAATAGGGTGGCAACACGTTACGGGCTTAATTGGGAAACCGGGACACGTACTGAAATAGGAGAGGACCTGTAGGCATAGAATATGTATGTCATATGGCGTGCTATATGTAAGTGTTATAACTCTAACGGTTTCTTAGAAGGCAGAATAAAGACGCGTATGTTTGAGACCAAACATATATTAGGTTAGGTTATTAAAGCTGTAATATTATTTGACCAGAACTTAATTGTATCAATAACCTACTTATTGAATAATTCATGTGTATGTACGAAATATTAGCTACTAATTTTATGCCATCAGTAATTAGGAAGTACTTTGAAATAAATAGAATTTGCGCAAATGTATAGAACATTGTGAAATAATACAAATTTAACAGCTAATTTCACCTGTTATATTGGAATTCTAAAAACAGGATTATTATTTAGAGGGGGAATTTAACGCTGGCCTCAATTCATGCTCGAAATGTCAGTCCTTAAAATAATTATGTGAATCATAGATCATTTTCATCCCAAAATTTAGATTAAATATATTTTTTTATACACATATTTCTCAAGATTGTTTAGATGACCTTTCACTAAATATAGGTCCGAATCAGGCAATGTGATGTACGTGCTGAGTTGCAGTCACTTGATGTAAGGAAAGCTAGTGGCCCAGACGGTATTCCAGCGTTAGTACTCCAAATTTGCGCAGCGGAGTTGTCTCCAGTACTCACACGCCTGTACCGCCTCTCATATACCTCGGGCATCGTGCCCCGGGCTTGGAAGGAGGCGAATGTTCAACCTGTTCCCAAAAAAGGGGACAGGTCCGATCCTGCCAACTACCGGCCCATAGCTATAACCTCAGTACTGGGTAAGGTGTTTGAGCGGATAATTAACGCCCAGCTCATCCGCTACCTAGAGGATCATTCGCTGCTGCATGACCGTCAATACGGTTTTAGACCAAAACGGTCCACGGGTGATTTTCTAGCGTACGTTTCGCACCTCTGGGGGGAGGCTATGGAGAAGCATGGCGAATCTATGGCGGTTAGCCTTGATATCGCAAAAGCGTTTGACCGTGTATGGCATCGTTCGCTTCTCTCCAAGCTCCCGGCATACGGTCTGCCACCTCGCTTGTGCGAATGGGTTGCGGGATTTTTGGAGGGACGCAGGATTCGTGTCCTTTGTGACGGACGCACTTCTTGTTTCCACCCAATAAATTCCGGTGTACCTCAAGGTTCCGTTCTGTCGCCGACATTGTTTCTGCTGCATATCAATGACATGTGGTCACTAGGCAACATTCATTGCTATGCGGATGACAGCACTGTCCACGCACGTTATTTCGGAAGACCTGGGGTAAAGCAGACCGAAACCGAGGAAAAGAGGAACCTTCTTGTCGCCGAGCTTGACGGGGTCTTGGACCGCATTTCCGAATGGGGCTCATGCAATCTTGTCGAGTTCAATGCCAAGAAGACACAGGTGTGTGTTTTTTCTAGTAAAGTGTCTCCTTTCCTTTCCCATCCTACTCTTCAGAGCACCCCCTTACCAATACAGGATAGCCTTAGCATCCTTGGCATGGATGTTCGCCGCGACCTGAACCAGCGAGATTACATCGAGAGCGTCATTAGAACAGCCTCCCGCAAACTGGGGATCCTGAACAGAGTGCGGCGATTTTTCACACCGGTGCAACTCTGCCTTCTTTATAAGACACAAGTTCGCCCATGTGTGGAATATTGCTGTCACCTCTGGGATGGCTCCGCAAAATACTTGCTCGACGCCCTCGATAGGTTACAGCGACGTGCTATCCGTATTGTCGGTGATGTAGAGGTGTCCGAAACCATAGAGCCTCTCCAGCTACGTAGAGACATTGCCGGTCTAAGTGTTCTCTACCGTCTCTATAATGGGGAATGCTCTGAAGAGCTATTCCAGCTAGTCCCTCCCTCCCCTTTCCACTCCCGAACGACACGTGCTGGACAGCGCTGCCATCCACATACAATGCAGGCGCTGGTGGCTCGGACTAAGAGGTTTAGCTCCTCATTTCTGCCCCGTGCCATTAAGGCATGGAATGCCCTTCCAGCTCATGTTTTCCCTCCCTCCTATGATCCCGGGCTCTTCAGGCGGGGCGTGAAACGGCATTTAAGCAGGCCTTCAGGGTGAGTGCGACAGGCTCAATACGATCTATTGTGCCTGTCGACCTCATATTTGGATCTCACTTCCGCTTACCATCAGGTGGAGTGAGGTCATCTTGTTAGCCTTTTATAAAAAAAAAAAAAAAATAAGTATATGGGGAATTCCAGTTTTTTTTTTACAATGGCTACCCTTATATTGCTGAAGAATGTTTGAGATCTTGAGGTTGCCGAGTGAATTGAAGACTCAACCAGAACAATCGATTGAGAGCCTTATTCCATACACATAAGTACCAAAACGCTTCCTTTGACATAGTATAAGTTTGCACAGTTGGTGTCCAGTGCAAGATCAGATTAGCGATTATGGACCTTATTTTGTTAGAAATAAGGGTGCTCCTCCTTAAGTATATCTATGCCAGGATCGGTATTCGGTTTCGTTTGCGAAGACAGACGCTCTGGTAATGGCTCCTTTTTATTGTGACTAAGCCACAAATGGATTAATCGTATAATGGATGTGATTAGTTTTTTTTTATTTATTCCGGTAGGTAGATTTTACGGCAGCAGAATAGGTAGTTAGGGCTATTGTAAGACATAAGCCTACCCGGGCAACTCCTATGATGATGACTAGGTTACTCCATCCATCCATACACGACACGATCATGGCATTATCGCAGGCAGTTAGAAAAAAAATTATGATTTAGTGTAGTGAGTGCCTTGTCTTCATCATTATCGGACTTAGGGAGAGCGGATGACTCTTAGCCCTAAAAAATAAATTATCTTGTTGGAACGTAAAGGTTGTCAACTATATTAAACGATTTGTTTTAACATGCGACTGTAAAGTTTAATCAAGTTTACAGCATTATTTTTACAGAGCTTTCCTTAAACAAGCTAGGTAAGAAATAGGTGCAATCGCGCGGTCAAATGCTAATTTCATAATATTTACAGAAACATGTTCCATTAGATTGAATAATTTCACAGTGTTAAGTACCTTTATACTAATACACATTGTACGTAGGTACTGCGCTTATTATTTCAGAGCTCTCATCAAACTCGCCCAAACAAGCCGATCAAATAGGTACAATCGCGCTGTCAAATGCTAATTTCCGAGTCGAGTAATTGATTGGGCCCATTTTCCGGACAATCAGTGAGTTTCAGTTCGCACAGCGTTTTACTGCCATAAGGACCGTTTACACTGGATTAGGAAAATCAACACTTTGAATGCAATACTTTTTAATTATGATATTGACCGTACATATGTAATTACACGTATTCATAGTATGAAGTTGAAAAACATATTTCAAATAAGATTTCCTATCAATCCTGAAAATAATATTTAATACGCATAGATTTATAATTTAAAAAATAATATTATGTTTTTCCTCATCTTAGTACATGTCAAAAATAATTGAAATAAGTTGGAACAGTGTAAGGATACTTAAACTTTTTAAATTATAATAAAAAGCGTAAGTTACTTTAAAACAGTACTATGTATTATGTAGACGTGAGTGGCAGCTTATTAGGCAGTTTAGATAGTTTAGGTATATCAAGGTGAAAATTATAATTACAAGGATATGTTCATATCTCTGTAATACATTGTTAGCGAATGTAAAGTGAGCTTTACTCTCCCTGTATCTGATCGGCGAAAGGATTTAATAAATATACGCCGTTAGAGTTGCTCGTTCCACGATTTTGATAGCGAGAGCGCGCGCCCAAAATATGAGTTGAAGTGATGCGACATGCACTGTTCATGTATCGATATTAACATCAATAAATATTCTCCTTGAGACATTTCCACGCACGGTCATCTGGCCGCAAACTAAGGAGAACTAAGGAGAGCTTGTGCTATGCGTTATAGACTGTTTTACATACATACATAGATATTTGTCAATACATACTGACAAGGAACAAACACCGATGTTCATAACATAAATATTTATCCCGAGTGTGAATTGAACCCACAACTCTTCGAAACGCCAGCCAGGGTTGCTAACTACTATTCCACCGAGCCAGTCAAAGCATAGTTTAACACCTTTATTATATCCTCCTTCTGGACACACTTAGACAGAGCATCTGGCCTTTCCCTAATATTATAAGAAGAGAAGCTACATGTTAATTAATTGTCTGGAATAAATTCACTTGAAGACTCTCTACTTTTCTCTGATTCACCGATCTACGATGCGGACAGGCTCAATATGGTCTATTGTGCCTGTCGATCTCATAATATGTGGATCTGACTACCGCTTACCATCAGATGCAGTGAGGTCATCTTGTTAGCCTATTATAAAAAAAAATACTAAAAATCTATAAATCGAATACAAAATCTCTTATTTATGACACTCCAGAAATATCGTTAATATACTATTGTCCAAATGAGTGCGAGCTAATAAAAGACAAACCGTTTAATAGATACATGCAAACCTTTACCCATCTCTAAGGCCATGTGCCGCCATATTTAAATGTCTGCTGTTGCAGAATATTTATGTTGATGATTATTACCGGAATTTGTCTACCGTTGCGCCTCTGCGTTCGATATCCAGGGCCGGACCGAGAGTTTATTGGGCCCTGAGCTAATTTATACTAGGTATATAATATATTTATAATATTATAAAGCTGAACGAGCTAATCTCAGAAACTACTGGTTCGAAAAATCTGTTTGTGTTGGATAGACCATTTAATGAGAAAGGCTTTAGGCTATATAACATCACGCTGCGACCAATAGGAGCAAAGAAACAATGGAAAATATGTATCAAACGGAGAGTAACTCGGACGAAGTCTAGCTGGTGCATCTAGTTAAATAAAACTGGGAGGGTCGACATCCAATTATTGTGTAAGAAGTATGTACCATCACCTGAACATAGACTTTGATAAAATGAATTGAATAGGCTTGATTAATCACAAGATTTGCAGAGCTGCTTAAGTTAAGACGAAGATTCATAGGTGGGGTGTGGAACGGCACATATGCAGGCCTTCAGTGAGAGGAAGACAGGCTCAGTTGTTACTATGGAGGTGTTCTTTTTTTTCCTCCTTCCTGACTTACGATGATTACTTGGAGTAGCCTCGTCATCATCACCGGACTTGCGGGGGAGCGGATGGTTCTCACCCCTACATAGCGGTGTTCATGACCTTCATGTGGACCTCATAACTATGAGCCTCGCAATCGATTACTATCAGTTTACTCTGATCATAGGATTATAAAAAAAAACATAGATTTTTTTGAATTCTCGACTTGAATGCTGGGGCCTTGCATTATCGGCATCCTGGGCTGAAGTCCAAAAGACCATATTGTAAATCCGGCCCTGGATATGACGAAACGTTTTGAAGCCACGTGTGTTTGATTTTTTGATGTATTTATTAGGTGAGGGCTGTTGTTTTGTCAAGGGAAGCGAATTCGGGAAAGGAAACTGATTGATTCAAGCAAATGGTTCCATGAATTTTAACTGAAATAAAATAAATGACAGTCGTTTATCAATTGAATTTGCACCGTGAGGGTACCGTTACAGGATAATTGATCGTGTTAAAACAATAATCTCAACGAAAATATTAATTTCAGATATTTTTATATAATTTAATTGCATCGTGAATATGGAATTTGTTTAAGTGATCTATACTAATATTATAAAGAGGAAAGATTTGTATTTTTGTATGTTTGTAATGAATAAACTCAAAAACTACTGGACCGATTGCAATAATTTTTTCACCATTAGAAAGCTGCATTATTCAGAAGTAACATAGGCCATATTATATTTTTTAAAAATTAGGGATCCTTACTAAAACTCCAATAATGTAACCCAAGGTGTAAAAAATAGACCTGAAAAATTCCTTACGTCGCCTGCGCTGCGAAAACTATTGAAGATAGAACAAAACCATTTACTAAGACTTTGCAGAACTCATCATTATCTACAAAAAGTGTCGCGACAGCATATGTCTAAATATTATAGTTATGTCACAGCAAGCGGTTTTTTATTCTAAAAAATTTATTTATATGCCGCCGCTTGAAAGGGCTCTTTATTTGTACCTTGGTATTAATCCTTAAAAAAATAAGCTTCAGTACCTTTAAATAACTTTTTGAATTATTCAATTCGGACACTTAATTCGGAAGATATCACGAGTTTAAAAATGCAAGTATTAGAAAAAAGTCGCGTGGTTGCCGCCACCGCGCTCAGCTAGCCAGCATGCGATGTAGGCTCCATGTAAGCGTTACTGGGGTACGGGGGAGTCAATGTAGTATGTAATATAATAATGTTATAAAGAGGAAAGGTTTGATTTTTTGTTTGTTTGTTTGTTTCGAATAGGCTCCGAAACTACTGCTCCGATTTGAAAAAATCTTTTACTGTTGGAAAGCTACACTATCCCTGAGTGTCATAGGCTTTTTTTAGATAAAAAAAAATAGATGTCTCTTACGGGGTTAAAATATAATTATTACATAGAGATAGAGATATCCCCGAAGCGAAGCGAGGGCGGGTCGCTAGTACTGATATAAAATATTGTGACATTGGAATTTATTATGTAACTTTGTTGGGTTACATAATGAATTAATCTTAGCCAACCATGTTAAATTAAAGAGAATGTTACAAAATCATCCAATTATAATGTGGCAGTGGCAGTGAAATTACGTGGAGAAAATTGGATTATGTTCTCAAACACTTGACGGCGTTGGCATTTAGTTAAATCGAGGTACAAGCCGCCAAAATATCAAGCATTAACATAGATTTGTACCGCAATAGGCTGTAGTATTGGCTTAACTATTTACTTTGACAAAGATATTTGCTTGCTAGGCTTACTGAGTTCATAAGATTAGCTTGTAATGGTATCAATAAGTAAACCATCTAAAGACGCTACGCATTACATTTATTTAAAGGCACTATAATACATTTAAGAATTCGTGGATTATGATTAAACAATAAATAATTTGTACCTAAACTAGATAACAACTTTTTTATTTTATTTTCGAGCAGTTCCTTGTACTGTTTTTAAAAGATAGAGGGATATAAGAGGAATGTTTTTATGTAAAATTAATGGGAAGCGAAGCGAGTATAATTCAATTGTATATTTTGTAAAACAGCAGCCGCAATCATAGACTGTACATACATACTATCTATCTCTAAAAAAAATAAAGTTAATAGTAGTATGATAACGTTTGCACACACACTTATAAAAGTCCTTACATTAACCTGACTCGGTGGAACAGTGGTTAGTGACCCTGAGTCGCACCTACGGTTCCAAGATTCGTGGGTTCGATTCCCAGCCGGACATATATTTGTGTGACGATCATCGGCGTTTTTTCCGTGTCTGGGTGTGTTATAAAATATACTTAAGTAGGTATATTTGTGTATCCACTGTTGATTTTGATATCCTAAACTCAAGTTCTTTTAAGCTACTTACCACGGAATCAGATCAATGTATGTGATGTCGTGTAATATTTGTAAAAAATAAGACCTAGCTCAGAAAACCTACTTATTTAAATTTCTTTTTAAACTCTTGTAAAATATATTCTAAACCAGAGTTCACCTGTGTAACTAATAATAGCTGGGACACCTCAATAACTCTACCTATCATGCAATTGAACTTCAAACCCGCAAGTGATATCAATCGCGACCATCACAGGAATGCCATTCCGAGTGACGAGGGTCCAAGTTCGAATCCCAGCGATAAGATTTATACATTCACAAAATCTATTGTGCCCTATATCGCATTGTCTGAAACGTATTTCAAGTGTAACTGAATAAGCAGAATTGGGGCTTGTGATATATTTATTTGCGTACAACTACGAGGGTAGTCGGCGGATTTATTACGAATGAAAAGTTATATGCGTCACGCCGGAAAAAAGAGCGATTTCTTCATGGCTTTAACAGTTGTAGAGTTCCTATCGTGCTTCTTGTGTGTTTATTCTAAATATTATATTGATCTAGTGGCCCTTGCTTTGGGTATATATGCTTAAATAATAAATAAATAAATATCTGGGACATTTCCACACACGGTCATCTGACCCCAAACTCAACAGAGCTTGTACTATGGGCGTCAGAGACTGATATACATACAAATATGTTTTTAAAAACATACTTAATTACATAATCACACCCAGACACGGAGCAAACACCGATGTTCATCACACAAATATTTGTCCTGAGTGGGAATCGAACCCACGACGAACCGCCAGCCAGGGTCACTAACCACTGTTCCACCGAGCCAGTCTTGAATAAACCTTCCCCCTGAATCCCTTTATCTATTAAATAAAACCCCATCAATGTCCGGTATGTAGTTTTAAAGATTTAAGTATACATACAGACAGACGCGGGAAGCGACTTTGCTTTGCACTATGTAGTGAAGAACTTACTCTTCTTCTTCTTATCGTATGGTTGATGAACAACCTGGTGTCAGAGTTTTAAACCGCCCGTAGGCCTCTGACATGGCTTCACACACCGTTGAACAATTTCTCAGGTGTGCTGGTTTCCTCACGATGTTTTCCTTCACCGTTAAAGTAACGAATGATGGTACATATGAATTTCAAATTTGAAAAACACCTTGGTACCTGGCGGGGTTTGAACTGGCGTCCTCTCGCATGGCAAGCAACGACCTTAACCACTCGGCCATCGACGCTTTTTAAGAACGCTTTTTCATTAAGTACTTACTCTAAAATACTAACTAATTTAAATTTACATGAAAATTATGATTAATATCAATGATTGATTAAATGGCTCGTTGGATAGTACCGCTGTCTCACGCGCCATGGCGAGTCATGACTCGTGGGTTCGATTCCCACTCGGGATACTAGTATGATCATGCATCATACTAGTATCTGTCTACTATGCATCGTTGTATGTTTCGTGTCTGGGTGTGTTATATAAATGTATTTAAGCAGTTGTCTGTGTGTCACTGTCTGACATCCGTAACACAAGTGCTTAAGCCACTTTCTTCGGAATCAAAACAATTCAACTAATGTTGTATAAAATATATTATTTATTGATTTATTACAATAACTACATTTACGAAATCCACTCAGTTTTAGTGTGAATTCAAGACAGAATAGTGTACTTAGCGCCAATGATCTCGTAACTAGAATCAAAAATCAATTATTTGAGCCACGTCGTATGAATAAACCTGTGTTTATAGTTGTGAGGAATGTGATTATAGTTCACAAACACAAATAGCGTTATATCGAGTAAACCCGTTATGGGTAAACCTGTGAATTATGTGGCATAATCTCATGTTGCAAAGCCAGTTAACACAATTCACCTTTACCTATTAATTCACCAAATCTTGTTAACCTTATGATATTAAGGTCTGTATAACGATTAATACTCGTTGTTTTGACAGCTGATTGGCTATCCAATAACTCTACGTATAAACGTAGAGTTAACTGTATAGTTACGAGTATATCAATACTAGACTAGTCTAGAAATTAGGAGTCGAAGTGGTCGCCATGGCCGAAATCGGTCGGAAGTAATCAATCAATCAATCAGTCTAGAAATACAGGGGTTGTTCACGACATATACGGTGCTCATTAAATTTTTAAACGTCGCATTCGTTTCATACGAAAAAACAACTCATCAGCGGAAAGATCGTGATAAAACCTGCACACCTACGAAGAAATTCTAAGGTTGAGTAGTCGAACCACTCACACTTGGCCAGTGTGGTTGACTAAGGTTATAACGCCCTAGTTGAGGGTAGGCCCGTGCCGTGGACGTATATGGGCTGATGATGATAATAAAAGCCTACAAGAGATTAAAAGAATGATAATGAAAAAAACATCTGTGCAAATGCATGAGAATTAGAGTACGTACAATTTTATTGAGAAAATGTCGAAATAGCGAACGTAAAAATATTAAAACACAAAGCTAGTAAAGCTCTAGGGAGTAAAAAATGCACAAGACTCCACATGTTCGCAAAAATATTACTGCACTTTAGGAAAAACCTTCAAAAAATCTTATTCGAAGTTTCGTTTGTTCAAATAGAACATTGTGGTGAAACGTACATATTTAATTTTAATTCTTGCCAACCGTTTGAACTTAATACGGTACTAATTTAATTGAATCTTTCATTCTTTGTCTTTTCACGAATTATGATTAACTAGCTGTGCCAGCGACTTCGACCGCGTTTTCCCCCGTTTTTTAAATATTTAGCATTGTTTCTTTGCTCCTATTGGTCGCAGCATGATGTTTTATAGCCTAAAGCCTTCCTCGATAAATGTTCCATCCAACACAAATATATTTTTTCGATTCGAACCAGTAGTTCCTGAGATTAGCGCGTTCAAACAAACAAACTCTTCAGCTTTATAATATTAGTATAGTCCTGGAATTTTTCAATTTCATTTATGTTATAAGAGAGTTCCGTCCGCATTATGTTATTTATTGCGTAAAAAGTTGGTATAGTCGTATAGTAAGTATGTCGTATAACGCAGTCAGGTAAAGCTTTTTTAAGCTAGACATTATCTGTGTACCATATTACATTTAAATTGGTACAGCAGTTTAGGCGTGACTACGCAACATACTGATAGTCATACAGAGCTACTTTCGTATTCAAAATGATTATTATTGAATTTTGATTTGTGACAAATTTTAACGCGATTCCTCAATAAAACATGATAGTGATTGTTAAATACATAGTTACACTACTCATTTGGTTTCCTAAAAATAATTATGAACCTACTACCTACATACCTACAATAACTTTGCCTACAGGTAGCACTGGCTATAATTTCATATCGAAACCTTGAAACGAAGCCCGAAATCTTCAAACGATTAAAAAAAGTTTTGAAAGCCTCCCAAAAACACAGAACAAAATGAGCAAACGAAATGCACTAACTCCCTTTAGTAACAACTCCAAAAAATGTCTGCCTTTTTCAATTTCACAGGCGCTAGAATGGAGGGAACTTTTTAATCAGTGGATTAGTAAAGCCGAGGTAACATTTTTAATCAATGTTGGCGGAAAGTTTCGAAGTCTTAATCCATAGGTGATCGCCTTCGAGACTCGGAATCGTTACTTTTATCGAGAGATTTCTCTTTGTGCTATTCATTTCGGTGAAGTATATATTTCTGAAGCGAGTATTAACTTTAGAGGATATTGATAAAACGTTCGATTTGGAGTTTTCGTTGCTAGAGTTTTATTGTAACAAAATTGTTTATGGTTTCGTTTCTTTAACTTAAATATTAAAACGAAGTGATGGCAAGTTAGAATGGCCGCATTTAAAACTAATAAATAAATAAATAATACAATAAATAAATAAAACACGGTCAATATGACCCCAAATTAAAAAGAGCTTGTATTATTAGTATCAAGAGACTGATATACATATTACATACACAGATATTTATAAATATGTACTTAAATACATATTTACACCCAGTCAAGAACAAACATTATAAGTTCATGATATTAATATTTATCCGCAGTGGGAATCGAACCTACGATTCGTGGGACTGTAACCATGTTTACTAATTTTCCACCATGCCAGTCAAAGTGATCTTATTCTCTTTTTTTTTATTGTAATCTTCTATATTTTAATACATTTAGTCTACTCTTGGCGGTCGGAGCAATAAAACGCCTTGTAATATGCGCATATTACAAAGTCGCTTTATCGCTTTTCCATTTACAAGTTTTATTGCTCTTTGCATTTACGTATAGTAGTTAGCATATAGCAGTCACAATTCGATTTCCAGTGAATACCCGTGAAATCAAAATTTAGAAGTCGATACAGGCAAATTCTACTTTCATAACTTTCTACAAGACATTCATCAACGTAATTTTCTTTTCTTTTCAATTTTTACTCTCTAAACACCAAATTAAAGAAGCAATTAATATATTCTCAGGAGTGGATACCTAAAACTCCTTAACGGTAACAACTCCCATACAAAAAAGCTACATATAAAACAGAATACCTCCTTTGAGGTAAAATCAGTTAAAACTTTTAATGAGTTCCACAGAAACTGTTTATCCAGCGATTGGGAGATAAAAGAATAAAGAGCCTAACTCCGTGCATCCAAGACTTGTTCTAACTTGAGCAGGCTCATTTACATCAGTCGATACCGAAGACACAAAGACATTACGTTCGTCATCATTCGCTTTATTGTTAGGACCGATACTGCGTTACGCGGACGCAATATACAAAATTCTCCGAGGGTGATTGGGTATTGGTTAAGGTCGTTGCTTGCCATGTGAGAGGTCACCAGTTCAAATCCCGCCACGTACCACTGAGGTTTTCAAATTTGAAATTCATATGTACGATTATTCGACGCTTTAACCGTGAAGGAAAACATTGTGAGGAAACCTGCACACCTACGAAGAAATTCTAAGGTTGTGTAGTCAACCAACCCGCACTTAGCCAGCGTGGTTGACTAAGGGCAATGCCCTAGTTTAGGGGGCTCGTGGCCCAGCAGTAGGGACGTGTATAAGCTGATGATGATAATTTAGACACAAAAAAAGATTTAAGTGCTATTCATTTGAATTGCCCTGTGTAAAAGGTCCTTTTTTCTGCCTTGAGTCATTAATACATGTAATGCCTTTCCAACTCATGTGCGCGTCACTAGTACAGTACAGAATCTTGAGTGTTTTGGCTTTTTTAAAGTCTAAGGAGCTACGCATCACAAACCCGAGGGCTTGACACGCTTTGGTCGCAATACTGTCTATGTGAGGGTCGAACAATAACTTGGTCATGTATGATACCAAGATCACGAATTGTATTTTTGCGTTCAAGTGAAGTGACTAAGCGAGCAAGATGATGGTTGTAGCTTTCGTTTCCGGTCAAAGGTAACAGCAAAACACTTAGAGGGATTCAGATCGAGCTGATTGCATTAGCAATAGTCATCATCATCTCAGCGTTCTCCCGGTTGCATCCTTGCGGAGCCCGGGGTCCGCTTTCCTGCTCCTAACTCTCCACCTCGCACGGTCTTCAGCATCCTTCGCGGAGAGTTTGTTGGCACGCATGTCATCCACTACGACGTCAAGCCAGGCCTTCTTGGGCCTTCCCCTTCTGCCGGGACCCGGCGGTAGCGACATTGCGAGACACTTGTTCCCTACGTAGTTTGCCGGTTTTCGTAAAACATGTCCGTACCAACGTAGGCGGCACTCTTGCAATTTATCAGCCATGTCTCGGACATGAAGGCTGCCGCGAATACGGGAGTTTTTTACGCGATCTGCTCGCGTAACTCCCGACATCCAGCGCAGCATCTTCATCTCCGTGACCCGCAGTTCTTGCTTGTGCCGCTCAAGTACTGGCCATGCTTCACTGCCATATAAGAGAACAGGCCTAATGATGGATTTATAGACCTGTCCCTTCAGCTTAACCGGCATTTTAGGGTCGCAAATGACGCCGCTCACCTCCCGCCATTTATCCCACGCAGCAGCAATGCGTGCCTTGACGTCGGAGTCGATGTCGCCGTTCGCGTGGAGTACAGATCCCAGATACTTGAACCGGTACGTGCGCTCGACCGTGTCTTCGCCTATGCGGACGGACATGGGATCTGTAGTGTTGCAGGCCAAGTACTCTGTCTTCGCCACGTTGAGTTTCAGACCCCCGTTCTCAAGCGATTACTTCCATGTGTTAACACGTCTCACCAGCCGTCCCCTGTCCGAGTCCACCAGCGCGATATCATCAGCATACATAAGTAGCCATGGTGGCTGCTCATGTTGGTCTCTGATGCTGTCTGACAATACGTCTAATATCAGGCTGAAGAGAAACGGACTCAGGACGGAGCCTTGGTGTACTCCGACGGTTATACGGAAGGGCAAAGTGTCGCCAACAGCGGTCCTAACTACAGAATCGGAATCACAGTACATGTCTCTAATGATATCAACATACGTTTCTGGCACTCCCTTGGACCTCAGGGCCCACCAAATCATCGCACGCGGAACACAGTCGAAGGCCTTCTCCATGTCCAGAAATAGGAAGTGGAGAGGCGTGTTCTTCGTCCTGTATTTCTCCATGATGATTCTTAGGACAAAAACGGGGTCCATAGTCCCGCCATAGTCTGCATTAGCAATAGTGATTATAATTAGTAATTTACAAGTGACGCGCCCTCACTTCGCTTAGGGTGAATTTTACATATAAACTTTAACTTAAATCTCTCTACCTTTTAAAAATACAGCATCATTTGTTGCGTAGTTTTAAAGATTAAATCATACGTAGGGATTACTTAAGGTTCTTAGGGACAGACATCAACTTCGTTATATACAATGTAGTGAAGTTTAATAACCTTAATATTTTCAGTAATATTTGTTACTGTACTAATTTCATGGTGGGTACAGTTAATTTAGCTAACTAATAACGGCGGCCAGCTTTTGTGTTTTAATTTGTTTGGGTTGATTTATAAGAAACCCCGCGGAAGTAATTATTACTTTAATAAGATCACTTTATTGCCTGCGGACTGTTTTCTTCCCTGGATCGCATTTTTTTAAAAAATGGGACTGGATTACGTAAGACGTTTACAATAATGGATTAACTGTGTAGCTTGCATGTCCGTCCAGGCACAATTTGTATTGATATAAAATGTCGTCGTGAAATCGTCTATTTTCTTGTTTTATTTAAGCCTCTGGCGCACCGGTCAGAATATCAACTGAAATATTAATAAAACAAAAACTACCATTTACGCCGCGTCGAAAATAAACCGATTCTTATTCATATTTTTTCAAAATACAATACTCATTGTTTCGTATCGTAGTTTCTATCGCGAAAAATCCAATTCCCTTTTGCATTCGTTGTGCAATGCTGAAAGGAGTAAAAAAAATACATGCACTTTCTATTCTACAACCCGATCCGATGGGAGAGGTTAATCTCTTCGTTTCTATGTTAAACAGCTTTTGTAGTCTGCGAATTCGAAACACATTTACATATGAGTCTTACAGATGGCATGTGTGCTACTCGTTAGTATTGGATTGCAAAAAATGGGATCGGTTTTCAGGAAAACGTCGCTTAAATATTTTGAGATGAGAGGTCCGCTACCCTGAAAGTCCTGTGATGGTGAAAGAAAGAAATAATTGTCTAGCTATTGGCGGCTACAAAATAAGGCAAGTACATATTATAAGGCTTTTCATAACGAATCCGACAGTTTACCCGTGATCATGGCGCTTGCAACAGTGCAATAAATCATTAAAACAAAACAACATGGTAAATATCCCGGACACTTTCAGTTTTCTAATAAACTCAGAAGTTATGGATCTCCTAACACAAGTGCCTATGCGCATAAAAAGAGATTCCTATCATATAAAACTCTATCTATGGTACTGAACAAAGATTTAGTTATTACTGGCTGTTGCCCGCGACACATAGTGTAGGGACTTATGAGTTTATGAATACATCAAGTATGCATACACCGTGAAATTTTAGTGGTTGTTTTCCCGTGGCAGAATGATTTGCCTTTAGTAATACTATCGAATCATGCAAATAATTCCTCGAAAAAAAAAATTATTTTCAAATTTTCAAAATAATAATTTTCCAACTCGAAAACTAGAGAACCTATCGTTCTTTTATAAGATGTGACGTAATCAGGTACTTCTTGCCGCATGAAATCGATGCTTAAAGCTGAAGAAGCTCGACACCCTAAGTCATAAAGCGGTTCGAACGTCCTTTCGAGTTTCGGTTAAACCTTTCGTAAAACCGGCATTTATTGATCTTAACAAAAAAGAACTGCACAAATCTATTGTACTACTAAGATAGAATCATTTACTGCGGGAAAACAACCACTAAAATTTCACGGTGTATTGCTTATAATTTTTTTTTTTTTTTATGCGGTGTCCGAAAATTGGCAATGCTATATATCCCTGTCTTTTGCAAAGCACGTCAAGTTGTTGTCTGCAAGTAATATCTCATGTAAGACGACATTCTCAGCAAACTAAGAGTGTATACCGGTGTTCAATGTAACTTTAATTGTAGTAATTTCTAAATCAAAATTACTTGTTTGCAAGTAATTTCTAATACGAAATATTTTCAGTTCTAATGCGAAAGTAACTATGTCTATCTGTTGCGCTATAGCGTCAAAAGTACTGAACCGATTTAAGAGAGGGCGAGTGGTTAAGGTCGTTGCTTGCCATGCGAGAGGTCGGCAGTTCAAACCCCGCCACGTATCACTGTGTTTTTCAAATTTGAAATTCATATGTACGATTATTCGACGCTTTGACGGTGAAGGAAAAACATCGTGAGATAACCTGCACACCAACGAAGAAATTCTTAGGTTGTGTAGTCAACTAACCCGCGCTTGGCCAGCGTGTTTGATTAAGGCCTTACCAGTGCCCTAGCAGTGGGGACTTAAATGATGATGATGAAATCGAAACGCTTTGCTCTAAGTAAAAAGACAGTTGGAGACTGAATGCAAATATAAATGAAATCTTTGTGCCTTCATAATAATTAAAATTAAAATGCTTGAGGTAATAATCGTACCACACAATTACACACAGTACCTACAACAATTCCTAGAAGACCATCCATATAATCAAAGCTCGTAACCCCCCCTTACATTTTAAAGGCGCCCAGTGCTTTCCATATTCGTCGTAATGATATGTTAGCAGGGGGTAAATAAAGGCGTTGGGGTTTTGTGTAAGCAAGCAAATTACCCACCGATGTCGGCACGGAAAGCGGCGATCAAATCGCGGTGGCTCTTCTATTGGGTGAGGTGCAGAGTACTAGATAGGAGCGGTTTTGAAAAAAAGAAAGAAAATATATTTATTTGGCATCTTTAACACACAATAAAAAAATATGAATTGAAATTACACAAATCAAAATAAAATTAGATGAAAAAAGTGTCTTCGCTCAGTATCAGGTCGTGACGGCGAGTAGACTATTTTGCGGAGGCCCTTCTATACATAGTATAAAATGAAGTTGCGAAGGGCGCCCAAAATGTGTTTGTTACCTAGGATCTCAAAAAGTACTATATCAATAGCTATGCGGTTTCCAATAATGGAAAGAAGACATTCCAGGGATACTATAGGTGTATAATTTAGGTGTACCTACTTAAGAAATTATTAGAGTAATCGTAACAGTTATCAGACGGACGGAAGAAAAACGAGCTCTTTGGAGGCTTGCATTGCGTGCGCTGCTGAAATAACTCAAAATACAGAATAACAATGTATGGGGGAATTATTCTTCTCAAAAAGTTCTATAAAAAAGTCTGCGATAGCATATGTCTATCCTTTAAGGTTTAACCACAATAACGATTTTAGTGGTGTTAAAGTTTAATTTACGAAATATCTTATTTTTCAATTACTCGATGTTCCTACCGAATTGAGATAGAGGTATACCCGAAGCGAAGCAAGGTCGGGTCGCTAGTTATGTATAAATGACGGAAGCCATCAACTCTCTATTGTACGGGCAAAAAATAGTCTGTTGCCCGTACAGTACTTCACTTTACCTTAACTATATATAATATGACTTACCTATAAAAAAAGCGTCGATGGCCGAGTGGTTAAGGTCGTTGCTTGCCATGCGAGAGGTCGCCAGTTCAAACTCCGCTAGGTACCAATGTGTTTTTCAATTTTGAAATTCATATGTTCACCATCATTCGACGCTTTAACGGTGAAGGAAAACATCGTGAGAAAACCAGCACACCTGAGAGATTTCTCAACGGTGTTTGAAGCCATGTCAGAGGACTAAGGGCGGTTAAAACTTTGACACCAGGTTGTTCATCAACCATACGATAAGAAGAAGATTGGTACCTAATAAGTTGTGAAATCCATAACACAACTTACGATTCCCGCAACACTTTTTATTTTTTAATATCATCTATTTTTTCTTACAAATAACCACTCATAACTTGAACAAGCACCATCAAAGTGCAACGCTGTCTGCAATGCGGCGACTAATGGCCTTCGGTCATACCCGACATTAGGTATCGTTCCCGGCCCGATAGATGCGATCGCCAAGAAATTGCTAGCTGCCCACTTCCGAAAATGGGGGATTCGGAAAATAATGAATCATATTCGCTGGGGCTTAACGCTTTTATAAATAGGTGGAAAGTACAGCCTACTTTCTTGTTATCTATGACAGTGAAGAAAAGACATCGTGAGGAAACCTGCATCTATGAAAAAATTCTATGGTTCGCACCTGGCCAGCGTGGTCGACTAAGGCCTGATCGCCCTAGTTTAGAGTAGGCCCGTGCCCCAGCAGTGGGGACGTATATGGACGTATATATATCGCTGGCCACCAGCTAATGAATAGATTAAATTAAATAGATATATATAGATAGATATATGGGTTACGGTAAATAAATAGAGCAGCTACATACTTAATATTGAAGAAAAAAGTAAATCATTCTATCGACCAGGGTATTCATAAATATAACTTTTTAAATTATAAACATTGAAAATTAAATATGTATTATTACACATTTAAAAGCATCGATTCCAATATCTTAAAGAGCGTGATAAAAGCAACAAATATTTATTAAAACCATATTCATTCAACTGAACTCTTCATCTAAAGCTTAATATTTCAATGTATTTTTATGCGCGGAGAGAAAATATTTCATCGCGTTCAAAGCTCAACCAAAGCTCAAAAACTAAACATCGACCTCCCTCGGTAATGGCGTACAATGTTATCACAAACCGGATAATAAACGAGATAACAACAACCGCTGAATCGAACGTCAAATAACAAAAAAATATAACCGGCCAAGTGCGATTCGAGCTCGCGCACGACGGGTGCCGTACCATTAATAATTATGCAGATATTTTGAGGTCGATATTAGCATTTTTAGAAGTCTGATAAAATACTTAAACCTTCTCCAAATCTGACTAATTATCTTTTGTAAACGGCGACCAAATCAGTTCTGCCAACGCAAGAAAATTGGGGAATAACACACATAAGGCGTCCGACCGATCTCAATTGAGATCGGCCAAGTGCGCAGGACATATTATAGTGCACAAGTGTTCGCGCAAACACAAGTGCATTCTTTATTCCCTTACTCTCATAATTCGGTGAGACGGCAATCCGACATGACCGATTAGAGATTGGGCGCAGGACCACCGGCTTAACGTGCTTTCCGAGGCACGGGCGTTCAACCGCCAACTTCCTAACTCCGGGCTGAGTGAATTCATTGCAATTTGTGTGAGTTTTTCTGTAATGAATAACACACATACATACATTCATACAGGTCAAACAGAGAACCTCGTTTTAAGAAGCCTATTCAAAAGAAAAAACTATCGCGGTTGATGGGAAACAGCCTGACACACAGACAGACAGACGGATGAACGGTCAAGAAGACAGCTACGTTTTAGAAACAGTTTTGTCCTTAGAAAACGGATCCCAAATAAAAGCATACGTAAAAATATTTGCGAAGGAGAATATATTAAATTTACGTTTGCTCCAACACGGAAATTGATTCCAATTTACCCATTTGCCTTGAAGCCGATAAAAAATGGGAAAATTCCCACCTGAACAGGACGAATGCTCATTAAATGACGTCCGGGATATAATGACTGCGATTAGGATCCGCTTTTTCCATGCCGAGCTATTTTTGATAAAACCACTTTTTTGAATGGTCTACTTGCAACCAAACTTTTTCGTGAAAAATGTTACTAGCACAACAAATAATGCAATGTTCAAAATTTAAAAATGTATTTTTGTTTTGACGAATTTAGAACAACCCGCCGTATATTTGAAGGGGGCTTCCAAATATACCTCACATATACAAAAAGCTAACGTAAAATTTCTTCTTAACTTTATTTATTACAGCAATACTTTTACCATACTTCAACCCACCCAAAGGACCAGTAAAGGAAATCTTGTAGAATAGAACTTTGTGCAAGTTCGCATGGAATCTTAAGATCAGTGTAGGTTTAATATTACAAAAGCAAAGCTTGCACGTTGCATTACTCTCGCTATCGAGAAAGTGGAACGTTTGCTAAATAAATTATATGACATGAAATTTTTTTCATCAAGTACATCGATCTGATCCCGTAGTCAGTAGCTTAAGCAATTGTGTTACGGATATCAGAATCAACAGTGACATACAAATATACTTCAAAATATTTAATATCACACCCAGACAAGGAACTTGAAAACAAGTGTTTCCACACGGAATGGAACTTTGTCACGGGTGGAAATCAAACCCATGATTCTTGGAATAGTAGGTAACCCGCGTCACTTACCACTGTTCCAGCGAGCCAGCCAACATTGCAAACATTTATCTGATCTTGTGGCTTACCACAGGATCGCACTTGTGTTACGGATATCAGAATCAACAGTGGATACACAAATATAAATACGATTTTATCCAGCTATCAAAGAACTAGCAAAACCTAGCCTTAAATTGAGAACAATGGATAGGTTTAGAGGAGACCTTTTCCTATAAGTGGGATAACAATATAAATAACACACCCAGATATTGGTTTCCCGGTTTATTCGACGTTCTTACAGTGAAGAAAAAACATCCTGAGGAAACCTGCAAACCAGGAAGAAAATTCTGAGGTGTGTAAAATGAACCAACCCGCAATTGGCTAGCGTGGTTGACTAAGGCCTGATCGCCCTAGTTTAGGGTAAGCTTGTGGCACAACAGTCAACCCAGACAGGGAAAAGCTCACATGGCGTGATGATGAGACGTGTCGTCTCAAATATTGGTCCCGGGCGGGTATCGAACACACGATTCCCGGCGCAAGAGATAGGGCCACTACCAATTCGCCATCAAGCCAGTCATATAAAATGTCGTAAACTGAAAACTGTGACCTTAGCGTTTTTCCGTTGCAATAAAAAGAACATTAAAAATATTCATACCGTCTCACCGATTAAGTAATACAGAAAATTCTTATGCAGACAACTTAATACCACATTCCAGTCGCCTTCTGCTAGGGATGCTACAAGATGCATTTCAATGGAGCTTAATCCCGTATACTCATATTTACATTCCAAAATTACTATTTGGTACATAGTAAAGAGCCTGTACGATTATTTGACGTTTAACTGTGAAGGAAAACATCGTGAGGAAACCTGCACACTTACGAAGTAATTCTAAAGTTGTGTAGTCGACAAACCCGCACTTGACCTGGCTAAGGCCTCATCACTCTAGATTATGGTACGCACGTATCCCAGCAGTGGGAGCATATAGGGGCCGATGATGATGATGATGATGATGACATATACTTTTACCGTCTGCGATATAAGGAAGTTAGGTTTTACGCCATAAACTACTTCATTCAACGTCAACGAAGTTTACTCAAGTTTTAAATGTAAGGAGTTATTCAACTGCCAATTTAAAAAAAATATTAATTAATTATTTTTTATTTGTTACAAATTACATTCCCCTAGCAAAATATTGTACCTATCTGGGCTCTAAGCATATGTAAGGAATCACACCCACATATTTCCATGTGATGATAATGTATGATCATAAAGTCTTGTGTGTTGATTTATTGAAGTACTACAAACTTATCTATGTTTAAAGTTTCGTATCTCTCTTTATGATCAATGCCATTGATCACTTTTGAGGCATTTTTTTTTCAAGCTACATAATTGACATAAAATAAAATTCTAGTAGCACCCCGTAGATCCCGCGTTTATCCCGCAGATTTTCCCAACTCTATTCGTTTTCAGAGCACGCAGGACAGACGTTAAAAATAAAGTGCAACTTTAGGCAGATGTAAATTAATTTTAACACTGCATCCGTTGCATTTTAATTATTCCGCGCCTCGTCCGCACGGACGCTTTAAATACACTCAGTCCCTGAAATTTGGCTTTAAGTGAAGTATTGTTGTTTTCGGCTACAACTTTTACTGTTGCAACTTCTTTTCTTCTTTGTTTATGGCATCCAAAAACAAAGAAGCTTTTTTTTCTAAAGTAAGTTTTTATGCACCAACCATTGGATAATATTTGATTGGTTTTAAAATATTTTCTCAAAAGTAAAATTTATTCTTTTAAATTTCTCCAACTTTTTACGTAAAACAACAAATAGAACGTGAAAGAAAATACAAATGTTTGCAAATATGCGAAACTCTTCATTAGTCAAACAAGGAGTAGAGCAGACGGTACATAAGTTAATGATTGGAATGTAAAATTAACTCTATAAATAACAAGCTCGACGAACCATCTAGTAGTGTCTCTTGCGAATGAGTAGTAGTAGGTTCGACTCCATTACCTATATTGATAATTAAATACAATATTTTTTTTAATTATGCTTGTTACCACGGGATCATATCAAAGGAAGTATGTGATGTTTTGAAATATTCAATGATTACACAAAAAAAAATACATTTTCTTCATAAATGCAATCACATAAAAATTACAGTTCAAAAACCGACTTACAATTATTACACTTCCCATGGGTTCAAAAGTGCAAACTGACCCCCGGAACTCGGAATACCTAACTAAACGCGGAGTAGAACCTACCTACGGTACCGTGCACCGTCCAAGCAACTAATTATTGAGGAGACCACAACTCCACCGCTTCCTTCCCTAGCGATCTCTAACTTCACACGCCTTGGGAATATAGAACTTTGTTGTGATTAAGATCAATAGGTATCTAATGTTTGCAACAAAAGTACTTTTATGGAAAGAAAAAAGAAAGAAGCCATGTCAGAGGCCTACGGGCGGCTTAAAAACTCTGACACCAGGTTGTTCATCAACCATACGATAAGAAGAAGATGGAAAGAACTGTGTGTTGTGTATGACTTTCGCTTTCCATTCGTTCATTCATTCATTATATCGATTTTTAACCAAAACATCCAGCAGTACCAACGACCACGTAATTTTCTACAGTAAATTTTGTATCGTCTTAAGTCCCAGTGTATATTATTTAAAACTTTACTTTCATTATTAAAGATTTATTATTAATATATGAATTTTACCGCTTAATTGATTTGCAAATTAACAACAAATTTGCAAATTTTTTTGTTACTGTTCAGTTTCGTCGAAACTTCTGCAAGAAATAATAACAACTATCCGGCTCTTCCTTCCTCGACCCACATAACTTACACATTATAATAAGTGCACGATATGAAGCTATCACAAACGACATACACTACGTGTATAAAATATGTACATACAAATAAGCACAGTATGTTCGTTCAGCACTCATGTAAACATGCAATCACTACGAAAGCTTTCCTCCAAGAATATTATAAGTGGCACAGAACTTACGGTTTGCGGCGCTCTGCCGCAAACGGTGTCGCAAATTTTAAACTTTTCATGCACATTCCTGTGCACTCGTGAGAAACGACCGAAATGTGCTACGACAGCTTGCTACGAAAACTTGCTACGATAGCTACGCGTGTAGATTTCGTAGTCATTTTTCTACGAGCTGGCGCTATGTAAGACAATTTAGAAGAACGGTTTATCACTCTGCCTGCTCTGCTTTGAAAATCAATGGAATGTATTTTGTTAAAAAGTGTGAATTATTGATCAGAAGTATAAATCACTTTTACTTTTTTTAATTACTGTAAGTAATACAAAAATCTGTATTTTTTTTCTCATATAAAAGCATAGTTTATTCTTCAAAAATTGTCTTGAGTAAACTTTCATCCGTCTACAAACCTACCTCTTTCATTAAATGAACTAAGTAAGCCTATTAATTAAGCTACTTCTGTGACATAATTAAAACATTACAGTCTCTTTCGTATTTGTATTATTCACCATACGACGTGTCTTTTTACTTAAGTCTGGATTCGTAAAGGAAATCCGCAAGAGAGATCTGAAACAAAAAAACGGAAAGTGAGGAACATTCCAGTCTTCCCGTTACCGCGATTACTGCAATGTGTTTGAAACGTATCAAGTTCAAATGAATTATGCATAACATTCTTTATAACTACGCAAGTGTTATCCGTAACTACTTTTACTTTGCTTAGTGTGGAAATGACGAGTTGCAAAATATAAGATTTAATCTCCAACTTAACATGTTTGACGATTAATATCGAAAATAAGAAAAGATCTTTACCGTGGTAAGATTTTGGAGGCAGAAAAATATCTATTCATAAGTATGCACGTGTTTAATAATATCTTCCTGCTAAAATGTTATAATACACGTATCTTTTTCTTAAGCCATAACTACACAAAATATTTCACCTGATTTCCCCTTACGTTAAAAACCAGTTTGGAACCGTCTAAAAGAATATTATCTTAAGACTATTAATCTTCTTATCGTCTCTGAAGGAGCTCTCAAACAGAATATTAATGGATCTCTTTATTCCGAAGAAATCTGAAAGCAGTGCAACCGTTTGGAATAGTTCGTTCTTTTGTAATGGCGTCATCTTCCTAGATATTGGTTGACTACAGTTTCATAATAAGGGCTCGGACAGACGGGCGTTTAATAGACGCTATTCTATAATAAAAATAATAATAATCTTTATTATAATCACTCAGACAAACAAGTTTACAGTAAAAAAATACAGATTCATACAGGTAATATGGCATAATGTATCTTGAAGCTAAAATAATTAAACACAATTACATAAGATTCTAGTTGACAGTTGGATTTTAGTTATGTATGAATAAAATTAAGTTTACAATGTTCGTGTAAACCTGCTTATTTAAATAATTGAGCAGCGGGCACTGCACTAGGATCTAGGCCTGTATCGCAGGAACCAGAACGATTACATCATAAAATTGACTACTGATTATGATGCCCTGGAGTAAGTAGCCTTGTCTTTATTACCGGACTTATGGAGAAGCGAATTGCGTCATCTTATTATTAAACCATTAGATGATTTAACTAAAGTGTGCAGCAAATACAATTAAGCAATTAATACAAATGTCTCATTAGTATATTTATTGATGGCAAGTTTATCTTAACATGTTGTGCCAAAGCTTTTTAATAGTTTTCTTCTGAGTTATATTTGTGTTTCTAATCCGATCCGTTTCGATCCGATTTTAAAAGTTAATAATTTAAAAGCTTTTTCTTTCAGACTGTACTACGTAGATATCGGCACTAAGTTACCAAGATTGTATATAAGTTACACTTGAATAAACGCAAGTATTACGTATAACATTTAAACATTAATGTAAGCAAGTTTTTTATTTACATTGACTGCGATAACTAATAAAGTATTTGTAAAGATGATATTGAGTACCTTTTGTAATTTATATCAACCTTTTTTCAAAATTTTATTTAACTTGAAGTGTAAGTATGTTCAATTGTTCAGGTAACCTCTTGCAACTCAAGTTAAAAGGTACCTTAGATAGATAGAGCTGAATTTTTCAAGAGGCAAGTTAAAAAACGCTTGTGTAATCGGCCCAAGTAGCTACGACGTTTATGTAAATGTTGGAAAGTAAATTCTCCTGCCGTCTGGGAGAGCTCAACTTCGGAATGCCATCTCATGAAGCCAGATCTGCAATTCAGCTCAGGAAATGTTATTGTGAAAAATTTTCCGAGCGGATTAATGATATCTATTTTACTTGTTCAAGTTAGCAACTTGTGTTGGGGTGTGTGTCAACTCTGAAATTCAGTAGGTGGAGCCACTGTATGATAACATCAATGTCTGTGGATAAAACTGTGAGATTTTTAGCATTTGTAGTTTTTGTACAGAATTTTTGCACGATTGAATGGAAATGTTGTAGGTGTAAGGATATACCTATTGATTATTATCTAGATTTCGATAAATAATACGTGACATTCGCGTTTCACTATTATTATTTGAGTCTAGTTACTATATTTGAGTATGCTTTAAGGTTGAAAAAACAGTAATAAATACATACTCGTACATACTCTATAAGTAGAGTATGTACGAGTAAACGTCGGGTTGTAAGCAACCCGACGTTTCGATTGGGTTATACCAACCATGGTCACTAGTGAGCGTGTTTTTGTAAAAAACCAGTTTTATTTAAACAAATATAGCTAAAACCGATCAATACTTGTAGCTATAAATGTTCAACCGAAAGCGACTCCATAAAACAGTGACAATGCATCCATCCAAGAATAGGATATTGTCGCTCCATCACGAAAGCATCGTATGTCCCCTAGGACCGAGTTCGATCGTACAACTGTTGTAGCCAGCCTTCCGGTAAATTCCAGGACTTTTCTTTACCATTCAGATGCGTTGTATAGAGAAAATTTAACTTGAATATTATAGTTAGTTTTGCAAATGCTGATGACGTATTTACATAACCCAATTTCGATTGAATTCAATTATGCCATATTTAGAAGATAGAAAAAGTATAACTCGCTTGGGTCATCATCAAAAGATGTTGTAATGTGTACTTATACAATGCAATTTTGTGGATAAAACAAAGTTATCAGTATGATGTCAAGTCAAAAACACAATTTTTGGAACTATTAAAATATTATCACTACATAGTATTAAGCAAAATCATTAAAAATACACAACGGATTTTGAAGCCGCTTTTTGAATAGAAAGAGATGGTTAAAATATGTCCCACTTATGTCCCAAATACCAGACAAGTAGTGAAGACCTAGTCATAACCTCGACATTTGGTGCTTGACAGTCCCTAAATATATAACAATCCGTAATAGATACGGCAGTGAAGTGCTTTTATGTAAGAACTTTGAGAAAACACTGATATTGAAGAATCAAATGCAATATTTCTGTTATCGAAATAACAGTCAAAGAATTGAAGGCTTGTCTTCATTTGGTGCTATTGTAGGTAGGTTATTTGTATGTTTTTAATTGAAAAAAAAATAAAGTATTAAATTGGTTTTAACACGATAGAAACAGTATCATATTTGGATCTCGCCACCGCTTACCATCAGGTGGGGTGAGGTCATCTTGTTAGCCATTTATAAAAAAAAAAGAAAAGAAGTGTGGCACTCGGGGACTGCCGCGGTATAGCTATTGCATAGCATCGTCCGATTTCGGAGCAGCTCGTCTCGATTCGTGCGAGTTTCGTAGAGTCGTACAATACGTCTAACCGCACGCACACAAACACCGTGCCGAAGTCTACCGAACTGAAACGACGTTAGACGATTGTGAGGTTTTTTTCGTTACGGAATTTCTTGGTTCGAGAGTTCGCAGGATTGCGAACTCTCGGCGTCGGCGGCAATCCAGGTCCATTAATTACTCTTACAGCACGGAACGCTTGTACCTGTAACCTATACTTTAGCTTACGTCTACTTTAAGTTATCAACATTTCCGCACACTAAGCCGTAATGAAGCCCGCATCGTTGTTCGCAGATATAATAAGATGCGAACAATAACTTAGACTAATTAAGTTACAGGAGCTACTGAGGGAACTTGCACTGCCTAACAAGTTGCTACTTTGATGACATCCACAGTTGTGGTATAAGTTAGACAGTTGGTTAGGTTTGATGTACACAGAAGGGGAAATGTAAGAGTATTATGTGTCTTTATAAACAGATTCAATCTTAATTTTTTTCTAATGCAACTGGTTCCTTTGAATAGTGGTTAGTGATCCTAGCTGGCAGTTCCAAGAGTCGTGCGTTCGATTTTAACTCGGGACAAATATTTGTGTGATGAACATTTATTTATTTATTTAGGAAAAAAATACAGTTTAAAATAAATTAAAATAATAAATCAGCAATCAACATTTTCCACTACAAGTTAATATATTTAGTGTGACGAAATAATGCGAAAGGAAAGATTAGGATATAAAATTAGTAATTTTAATTAATTATAATTTAGTATTAGCTTAATTCATCAATGCAATAAAATAAATTTAATTGAATTTTATAGAATTATGCTATGTCATGTGTACACTAGAATCAAGTCTTAAGCAGAAATAAAATATAGCAACATTAAAAGCATAGCTTTCAGTGCTGCTCTATCTTAAGCTTTACTACCCTCCACCCAACTACTGTGCTTGTACTATTTGATATGTCAAATAGTATGACATGGGTCGTATTCCTATTGTGTTTTGTACAGACATATAAAAAAAATCTTCTTTTACTAAAAGCGTAGATATATCTACAGTCTTCTTTGAGGCGATGAAGCAATAAATGAGGTCAAACAACATGAGTGAGATGATTAAAATGGAAATTTTACATGCAACATAATTGGATAAGTTTCAAATTGTATGTTTAGTTTAAGCCCCCATATTGCATTACCCGACAAGAGTTACTAAGCATTAAAGATCCTGTTTTAACAATAACACCTGTAACAATAGTTAGTTCGCATAAAAACATTGACTTTGACTAAGTTCATTATTGAACCCATCGATATTACTTGTGAATTTCACTGCTGCTTACCATCCCGGACATCTGTAAAAAAATCTAAAAGTGTCTATTTCTAAGAAAAGTCATTTTGAATCCCTCATTTAGCGATAATACATAGTTACCCTTTTTTTCATTATCATCATCATCATCAGTCCATCCCTGTCCACTACTGGACATAGGCCTTCCCAAATGCACGCCACTTCTTTCTTCGACTACTAGCATCCAGCTCCTACCAGCCGTCCTGCGCAGATCGTCACTCCACCTGGCCTGAGGGCGTTCTACAGTATGTTAACCTTTTTTTTATCGCGGTGAAATGTTTTTCGCACCGTCACTGCGAGAGGGGGTTCCCTCCCAGAGGTGTGTCGGACTCCCCAGCGGCTGGCGAAGATATGGTAAATACCAGCCGCGGCTCCTGGGCGGGGTGCAATGCCCGGGGTTTTACCGACTAAAACACCGCGGTGTACCTCATCGCCGTATGGCGGCGTCATGGGACACTAAATTAGTATTCTACTGCCACGCTAACACTACGTTACCCCACCATTACGTTACCCTTTTAGTAAAATATATGCATTAATCAAACAATATTATGACCTTATTTATGAGGTAATCACCAGCATCCCAATGTCTCCTCCAGCCTCATAATCTTCAATCATCCACCTAATCTATTCACAAACGCGTTGAATGGTACAAGACAGTGCAGTATTTGACAAATTCGCCTGAACATAATTGCTTGTTGCGTTGTGACGTCACACAAGCGAATCGGATGCGGTTTGATGACGTAATTCATTGTCAAATACAAAAAGAGACGTAATGTAAGTATTTAAACTTCATACATGAGTGCTAATTTAAAGTGAGGATAGAAATCTTTATGTGACATAAAAAATGATTTATCTAAATGATAAAAAAAAATGTGACTCTGTGTAAACCATATCACTAAAGTTGAAATATGATGAATTGGCTATTAAAGCAAGTTCAAACCAAATCGTTATACCTCATTGGCCAAAGGAAAGAAAGATAAAGAAAAAACATGAAACAAACAAAAAAAGACGTAAATCACAAATACGTCTCTACTAACATCAAATTGATGTTTGCTAGCGTTATGCTAATCTTTTGACATAACAACTATTTTTAAATTCTATAACATACAAGTATGAAACGTTAACAAACCCACACACAAGTAAAAAATATTCACCAAGCCGATAGTCAGTATAAATCATACTTCCCATACACTTACCTTCATAAATAAAAGTAAAGGGCACTGAAACAAGCTCCAAAATCAGGAATTAGTTCAAAGATTCCGCTCTGAGCTAAGGTTTAGTTCGGTGTAATCATAGTTCGCCAATTGCTAACGGAACTATGTAATTTGAGACACTTGCTGATACAAGGATTAAATTTGAAGCTGTGGTTGCCCTAATCCTCCTCCCTGAACTGGAAATCCTGATGACATCTTAAGGGCTAGACTTGTAGTGAATTTACGCCATAGATAGTATAATATTTTACATATAAAATCTACCGAAATGTATGCAATAAGTTTTTGACAAACCTGACGGTCTCAATTGGTTTAGTTATGGGGTATGTTACAACAATACAACTAGATTGTTTATTTTTTTAAATAGCAATTATTTGTAAATACTTCTTAGGCCAGAAAAAATATTATTAGTATACCTATTAGTAAATTTATATATGTATAAATTATGTGTGTATTCTACTACTCGTTCATTGACTTTCTTGCCTTTATCTTCTCGACTAATAAATATAAATAAATATTACACATCATCACATACATTGATCTGATCCCGTGGTAAGTAGCTAAAGCACACAGTATTAAGGATATCAGAATGACAAAGACAGTGAATACACGAATATAGGTACATAAATAAATTTAACAACACACCCAGACACGGAACAAAATTCGGTGTTTGTCACATAAATATTTGTCCCGGGTGAGCTGTCACGGCTTTTGGAACCGTAGGTGCTGAGTCAATAAACCATTGTTCCGCTGATAGACAGCATTCCCATCGTTCAAGAATCACACTTTTTTTTCCTAACTGACTTACGTACGATGATGGCTTGGAGTAGCCTTGTCATCATCGCCGGACTTGCGGGGGAGCGGATGGCTCTCACCCCTAACGAATCACAGTGTTTACTTTATTTGACTTAGGTATGATTTAGGTGCCTAAGTGCTTGAATGAAACCTTAGTAATTAAAGTATTTACGTCCTTGACTTGGTATGAAGTCTTGTTGACATTCTAAAATTTAGCTCTAAGATAGTATTTTTTTTCTTTTTCCTAACTGACATACGATGATGGCTAGACACACACACACACACACACACACACACACACACACACTTACACACAAATAAAGCCCTCTCTCTACTGATATATAAATATAACTTTTTGTTTTTTGTTTAATTTAAAGTGTAGAAACTCATTTAATTTGATTATTTTATTTTATTACTTTTATTGAAATGTATTTAAACTAGATAAGTAAATGTACAAGTGTCATCGTTGAAATTGTCAACTGTTCCTCACAGGACAGGCTAAGCCTAGTGTGAGGACCGGTAAAATTATTTTGTAATGCTCATTATGGAAATAAATACATTATTATTATTAAGTAGCCTCATCATCATCACCGGACTTGCGGGGAGCGGATGGCTCTCACCCCTACATAATTCCTCACTTCGAATGTTCTTCGCTTTAACATAATGCCATCGCACGCTCCATCCCGTAATGTCTGGCCTGAAGCACTACGGCACAGCTAATAAACTTGCGACGTTGCATCCACTAGTGAAAACGTGTGCATAATGTCAAACACATTTCGTCCTATAGCTATAAATATACTTGCTTCGCTTCGGATATGTTTATTACCTTAACTCTATTTATACCTTTTTTTTGGTTAAAGACAAAAAAGTTTTTACAACAAGAAGGCGAGTTACTTAGTCTTTTAAAGATACTGCACCGCGATACAAGACAGACAGTGAGAACGGCTATGTTTTATACTATGTAATAATAAGGTCAAAAGGTCCCCGATTCGGGCCCGGGGTCAGCAAAATTAGTTGGAGTTTTTCTGTTAGGGAATTACTCGGTCTGAAGTCAGGAAGTTGGCGGATGCACGCCCGTGCCTCGGAAAGCACGTTAAAGCCGGATCTCTCATCGGACTTGTCAGATTGCCGTCTCACCGAACTACGAGAGTAAGGGAGAGTGCACTTGTGTTTGCGCACTTGCACTAAAATATGTCCTGCGCACTTGGCTAATCTCAATTTTTTTTTGACTGGCTCGGTGGAACAGTGGTTAGTGACTCAGGTTCATAAGCTGCGGTTCCAAGAGTCGTGGGTTCGATTCCCACTCGGGACAAATACTTGTGTGACGAACATCGGTGTTTGTTCCGTGTCTGGGTGTATTATTAAATATATTTAAGTTTATTTGTGTATCCACTGTTGATCCTGATTTCCGTAACACAAGTGCTTAAGCTACTTACCACGGGATCAGATCAATGTATGTGATGTTGTGTAATATATAAAAAAAAAAAAAAAAATTGAGATCGGCCGCCATGGCCGAAGTCGGTAACCATAATGTTGCCTGTGTTTGTATAATCATATTAAATGGTTATGCTTGCGTTACATTTATTATGATAATGCTTACCATACATTTTATGTTAATTGGTATAAAATAACATTTATGTTTTCATTACAAGCAGCTTACTTTACCCACCTTAGTTGGCACAGATAAAGTAAACTTTACTTAGTTGATTTTAAACCCCTTCATCCATGAAAATATATTTTGCTCTGGATAATGTTTAAGTTACGACACATTTTCCCCGTCGATGTTTGCTTTAAGGTAAGACACCTTGACGCCTCAGGACGTTAATAGTACATGCCTTAGTAAAAGCATTCTCGCGTAAGTTAAAACCTAGTTTTCATAAGAGGTGCAATAGAGAAGCTATGTAAAAGCCTGTCAAGTGCGCGTCGGTTTCTCACCCTATGAAGGTGGTTAGTACAGGATCCGTGGTGTATTTTTTCACTTGATTACTATCAAGCTAATTTTCCGTGAGTAGCTTCATTTTGATAAGACGCCCAAAAAATTCCTGTGCGAAAATTTTTGATTGTGGTAGCTAACAGAGGTATCAATGATTAAATATTTAGGACCGTAGGACCGGGACAAAGTACCACGGAATTTGTAGGACAATATGACCGTTACATTATATAAATATTAACTAAGTAAAATAATAAAAATCAGCTGGTTAGTAATCATTTTTGGTGATCTCCTCCCCCTCCAACTTGTATCGATAACGAGATCACCAAAAATGATTACTAACCAGCTGATTTTTATTATTTTACTTAGTTAATATTTATATAATGTAACGGTCATATTGTCCTACAAATTCCGTGGTACTTTGTCCCGGTCCTACGGTCCTAAATATTTAATCATTGCTACCTCTGTTAGCTACCACAATCAAAAATTTTCGCACAGGAATTTTTTGGGCGTCTTATCAAAATGAAGCTACTCACGGAAAATTAGCTTGATAGTAATCAAGTGAAAAAATACACCACGGATCCTGTACTAGGTCTAACTTGTAAGAAAACTGAATATGTACGGGATAATATCACGTTTCATTAAATTATCGAGTACTCGATATTTCAGCACTGTTCCAAGCGCCGTAATCACGGGCCGTAATAACTGCCTCGTTGGTCTATTGGTAGCAAGCGCTGCGTTAGGACCGAGAGGTCCCCGGTTCGAATCCGGGGTCGGGCAAAATTTGTGTGAGTTTTTCTGTAATGAAATTACTCAGCCCGGAGTTAGGAAGTTGGCCGTTGAGCGCCAGATCTCTCATCGGTCATGTCGGATTGCCGTCTCACCGAATTATGAGAGTAAAGGAATAGAGAGTGCACTTGTGTTTGCGCGCACACTTGTGCACTATAATATGTCCTGCGCACTTTGCTGATCTCAATTGAGATCGGCCGCCATAGCTGAAATCGGTCGGACGCCTTTTATTAATTTAATCACGGGCTGAAGAACTGCGAGCAGACATATCGGTATGCCCTTTTCCTAATTCAGTGCCGAAACATCGGAAAGTCGATAATTTAAGGAAGTATGTTGAATATACTGGACATATTCAGTTCTCTAATGTGTGCAATGTGATGAATGACAGTTTAAACTGTCGTGTGTTGAATATTACTATTTTTTTTTTCCTAATACCCCTAACCACTCAGGTTATGGTTTTATAAAATTAATTTTATTAGCTGATCAAAACAAACGGAATGTTTATTTAAAATCTTCTAATTGCTTATTTCAACGAAAACAAAAAATGATGCGCCAATCCGCGCAAACGATTTCACTAGCGTTTTTAAGTACCTAAAGTTATTAATGTGTTAATGAACTTTTCTCGTCAAAACACCATCAGGAGAAAATAAATTTTATTTCATAAAAGAACTTTCCATTTCACACGACAGACGACTATAACTGAAACTAGGTACCTAACTCAGCGTCTGATCTCTAAGTAAAATACTTATCCTTCTTATACGTACTTCGAAACTAATTTAATAAAGGACAACTCGGATACTTATTCAACTTCATTGAAGAAAAACTAGAGTTTCTCTATGATATACTTGGAAATGAACTCTTGCAGGAAATAAAGAGTCCAGTTCGTAGTCTGTAACTTGAAATTCTATCTAAATGTAAATTTCTGCCCAGCAACTTCGACTTATGCTTATTTGAAGAATATCTTTGATTTACTAGTTACATGAAGGTGTGTTAGACTTTTCAATTTGTAAAACATGCATACTACTTATGTAAAGAAAGGTAGACAATTCTTGAAATAGATCAAATTGTTCTACAATCACAAATTAATTTAATTACAGAAAAATCATAAGTGTTAGCTTTAGTATATAAAGAGAAATTAATATCTATCATAATGATTTTATTTACATTAGTTCTCAATTAAACAAAAAAAAATTGGATGAAAAAAATGTTTAGTTTATAATATTTGTTAAAAGTAACTTAATAAATAATCTATGTACTACTTAATACCATGAGGGCACTTACAAAACTTTTTAGCTACTTACTCTGTAAGCACGATTTTAGACTGCTAAATATACTAAGTTAGAGCTTTACTAGATCTTACTAAACTTTTTAACAGACAAATTCATAATACATTTGAGCTAAGTAGCCTTAACGCTTAAATTACTATGTTCAAGATACATATCTATACTAATATTATAAAGCTGAAGAGTTTGTTTGTTTGTTTGTTTGTTTGTTTGTTTGAACGCGCTAATCTCAGGAACTACTGGTTCGATTTGAAAAAATCTTTTTGCGTTGTATAGACCATTTATCGAGGAAGGCTTTAGGCTATATAACATCACGCTGCGACCAATAGGAGCAAAGATACAATGGAAAATGTGTAAAAGACGGGGGAAACGCGAACGAAGTCGCTGGCACAGCTAGTAAGATACATAACTAGACAGTGAATAAATTATACAAAGCATTAGTTGTGTTGAGTACTAAAAGTTTGTGTTGGAGCGTTTAAAATAACCATAATAATGTTGTGTTAATTCACCACTCACAAACTTCAGATTATATTTTATTCAGTGTAACAGTTGATACGGAGTTGTGTATGAAGTTAGCAAAATAACGGTACATTAATAATATGCAATGTTCTAAAAGAGATTTCGTCAACGTTCACTCACCAGCGAGTTTAAGCGCATTAAATTTAACATTTCATTCGTTTCCTGTCTCCGAAATTGAAAAATATCACAAACTAAATACCGATGAATATTATTCTACGATTCAAACTTACTTAAATGTTGATAGCTTTAAACACTCTCTTTTAATAAAAGTCGAGAAAATACCTATTTATTTTATGTCATCTTAGCCACACTATTATTCGTGTTAATAGGAAAGTAACATACTTATTTATATGTTTTTCCGTGTGTAATTCTATTATTTATACATCCATCAAAAATCGAATAATGAAAATGAATCGCTGCTAAGGGCAAATCCGGAGAATAGCTGAACCGATTTCCCTAATTATTTGCTATTTTTTATTGTTGTGTTTGTTATTGTCAGGAGCTGATAGAAAAAAAAACTAAATTGCATTGCTTTAAAAATAAAGTAGTGGCGGTATAAAGTTCGTCTTAACCTGAAAAACAATATAATCTACACTAATATTAAAAGGAGGAAATATTTGTATTTTTGTATGTTTGTAATGAATAAACTCAAAAACTACTGGACCGATTGCAATAATTTTTACACCATTAGAAAGCTGCATTATTCAGAAGTAACATAGGCTATATCTTATCCCGGTACGGGAAGTAGTTCCCTCGGGACGCGGGTGAAACCGCGTGAAACAGCTAGTAAAAATATAATTGAATTTACATTAACAAATATAGAAGAAAATATCTATAGCATGCATTCACTGACGGCCGATGAAATTGACCAATAAAACGATGACAGTGCACTGATAAAGTGTAGTTTGACCTGCCCTGTTTCTCATTAAACGAAGCGCAATGTAACTGGTCCCCGTCCGCAGATAAACGAAATACTACTAAATTAATTGTTACCAGTGAAGTTATCATATTTCTGACCACCATATGAGTCAGGATTAAACCTTGTTTCGCCATTGTGTAAAACGATTACGGATCCATCGGATCCACACTAATTTATGGTAATAAAGTAAAAAAAAAGTAGTTATCAGAAACAAAAGAAGACCAATTCCTTAATCTGACTGCCCGCTCTGGCTTTATCATGTCATTGTAGCTTTTTTCATACGATGATGACTTGTTTATCATTACCTGAGACGCCAGCAAACAAATTGCTATCACCCCTATCGTTGTAGCAGTGTCTATATTGTATACTGCGGTTTCTGATATTTATGATTCTATCTACTGCTTTCCACTTATGGCGCGGGATAGCGCATTTTGTACTGCCCCCATCCCTTAAGTGAAAAATCCGAGTGGGAATCGAACCCACGACTCTTAGAACCGGCAGCCAGGGTAACTAACCGCTGTTCCACCGAGCCAGAGATAGTGTGTAATATTGAGTTATATTATTTATTTATTATTATTTTCGGGTCAACAAATGCCTTAGGGCACTGGCCCTCAAGTCCGGCCCTGCATAAGACGCTATCTCTCCCTTGTCAAAACAGAATCAGTGTCGACCAATCAATCCTTCAATTACTCGGCAGTTTAAGCCCTACCCTTTCATTGACACGCACTATCGACCTTCGGCCTAGTTAGTTTCTGTAACGACAACAATGTTGGAGTCATCTCAAAACTATCGATATCGAGGGATGGAATTTATAAATTTAGCCGTAAGTTTACGGTGTCGGTAGTTCGTTTAAAAAGCCATGTACTTGTGATATAAACCAATATTATGCGCTAAAATACGTAGCTTAGGGGTGAAAGCCGATCGTATCTCAAGTCCGGTGATGATGGCAAAGCTACAATGAAGCTTATTGCTTGCTGTTGCGTAAATGATTCCTTTTAATTTTTAAACCCCGACGCAAAAAGAGGGGTGTTATAAGTTTCACGTGTTTTTCTATCTGTCTGTGTGTCTGTCTAAGGCACCATAACTCCCGAACGAGTGGACCGATTTTGATTTTGTTTTTTTTTTGTTTGAAAGGTCATTTAACCGAGCGTGTTCTTAGCTATATTTTATTAATGTTATTGTCTGCCCTAAATATTTCTGTAAGGTAACATTTTCAAACATCGTTAATGCAAAGAATTGGGAACGCTGTAAATAATACACTAGAATGGATAAAATACACCACGTAAACTAATTAAATGTTTTTAAAGGTTTTGAAAGTTACTATATCCGATCCAAATACCTACCGTAAAAATATTGCTCGCATTTTTTTCGTCATGGACACAAAAAATAAACCATAAACTGGGTTGACAGAGTAATGGTGACCATTTATATATTTGCGCACCCCCTAGGGAAACCAGGCGTGATTGTATATTACTTATGTACGCAAAACAATCCCTGAAATCGCCTCCACCCATCCCTAGTCAATTTACAATCGTACCTACTCGCATGTCAATTTTGGAATCAGATTCCAGTCCTTCATGTAGTGTTTGAAACTTTAGTCCCAATCAAATTGCCGACGCAATTGTTTGTAAAACAAATTGCCGCTGTTAGCACAATTCCAAGGATAGAGATTGAGAGTTTTGCCGCCGGCCCGCTGGGTCTTTGAAGGCGTTGTTAGATAATTTGTTAGAACTGAAACGAAGACTCTTTCTTTGAAGAATATTGTTGCTAAAGATATAAAGGGGAAGTTCTATGCAACTCAAGAAAGGATGAAGATTTTTAAAAGGCTTCAGGCTTTTAAAACGATTTAACTTGATATGCTTATTTTTATTTGTTATTTTTAATGCTATTAAAGCTTATTGTAAATTTAAAATTTGAAAAAGATCGCATTCATGACCCCGCCTGAACGGGGACTTGAACCACCGGACCTCCCGATTTCGCGTCGGTTGCTCTAACCTCTGAGCTATCCAGGCAATTACGTCACAATTCGAATTTTTCCATCACCTTTTACCCGTTAGCCACGGGTGGCGCCACCACCGGTAGTGATCAAACACTATCGGTCGGATAGCTCAGAGGTTAGAGCAACCGACGCGAAATCGGGAGGTCCGGTGGTTCAAGTCCCCGTTCAGGCGGGGTCATGAATGCGATTTTTTTCAAATTTTAAATTGATATGCTTATTTATGCATAACTTGATATGCTTGCTTATCATAATAAAATTATATGCACGATTTAAATTATATTCTATGATTGTTTTTTTTATACTTAACTCTTAAAATAATCCATTCCAACAGTTTGGGAGTTACCAAGAAAATGTGAGTATAAATTATATTTCGTCTGCTCCACACACATGTTTGGCAAATATAATCATCCAACTTTGAAACGTTCAATAATAGTCCAATTATTATTATTGAAGAAATTTCCAATATATGGGTCGATCAACTTTTATTTGTCATGTCAGTATTATGTTGTGTCCCTGACCAATAATCGCAGTTCTAAATAAAATTCATTGGTTTTTGACATATGTAGCATTTCGTATGTTATTGAGCAAATAAACCAGTAAATAATTTTTAAAAAAATCACTATTATGCTTGATTTTTTATGGTTGTCCGGCTGAAAAACCATCTGATATAGTGATTTATTGTGTGTCCCCCAGTAGGTTAGTAAAATGAAATATTACTTTATACAAAAAAAATATATGGGGCGATTTATTGCGCTTGTACATAATTATTTATTGCAGTGTCTATAATGTCTCTAGCATATAGATTTTTGTCTAATTAAAAATTTTATCAATTTTTAGGCATGTTCATTTTTGTCCCTCATATATTTGAATATCCTTATGTTCACCGGACAAAAAAGTCCCGAAAACAAAACACAGGTGGTGTGATCAGTGCCTTGACAACAAGTCGATTAATTCATTGACAGCACTCACCCAACCGCCATTTCGAATTCATCTTTTCCGCGTCGCCAGTCGGCCGAGTGTGTCTTGAAGAAGTGGGTGGCTTTATTGTGTGTCTACCGGACAACCGGCATAAAAACTTAAGTATTTGACATATCTCAGTAAATTAAAGTGGAAAATATTCTATTTAGTCTATATTTTTACTGCGCGTAGGACCTAAATCAAAATATCATTATTTATTACCAGGGTGCTCAAATACAGATAAATGTCACTCGGACAACCGGTCACTTGGGCAACCAAAACCGTTGTCCATGGGACATTTTGGTTGTCCTTAGGACAAATTTAATAGAATTGGCATAAAAAAATACTTTATCTTCCATTTATTAGTCACGTCATTGAAGACACATTCACATTGTAGTTTTGTTTTACATAAAAAAACAAATACAGGCGATTTCTATCCTAGTATTTCCTTCGAACTCCCGAGTATGTCCTATGGACAACCGTATATGTCCACTGGACAAACACTTTGTCCCTGACTCTGAGAGATACATTCTTGTCATAAATACTTTCAAAAAAACAGAGAGCTTTACAAAATTTTCAAATATGAATGAAAATAGAAACAGTGAATTCATAGACTGTTAAATATTACTCTATAAATTATTATTTTATTAGTTAAATGAAAAGTTTGTTACATTTGAAGGTCATCGTTGCCCAGGGGACAATATTATTGGGAATAACTTATTAATTAAAAGCCATGTCATTTATTTGTGGATAATAAATTAAAATATGTCCTATATTTAATGAGAATAAAGTGACGATTTGCAATTTGACTGAATTTTTAACGTTCAGAAGCCTATTTAGTTCAGTTGTCCAAGAGACTACTTTAGCTAGAGTCATGTGGCTTTCGGAGTCAAATTTACTATTTTATTTTAACAAATTGCACTGCTCTATGTGAATTCTTAAAATATAAATAATAATCTAGTGCAAATGTGTAAAACAAACTTAATTGACGAATAAAATTTAGAAATGAAAATTTTTTACTGATGTACACTTAAAAGTTGATCGACCCATATACGGACATTATAACAATGCCCAATATGTTACTACACTGCCTTATTCTAAGTTTAACTCACCATAATATGCAACATCCCTGAACTATACCCTATAATCCGCTCAGAGGCGATTATGAGCCAATCTGAGAATTTCAATTATTTCACTCAAGCCCAGCCCAACAGAGAATGCATATGCAACTACAACCGTTACACTTAAAGCAATAAGGTCTATAATAGTGTAATGCAAAGCGGTCTCAGTTGTCGACTGTACGTCAAATGAACTCGTAATTTCGCACTGCTTTGCAAGCGCGATTGACTGAATACCCTTACGCTGAAATGGAATAATATTCTGTACCGAAACTGAAATTAGAGAGTCATGTTTATTCCTTGTGACAGGTGGTAACAGATGTACTCGAGTGCGTATGAGATTGTTTAAAATTTCGAATATTTCTTTTCCAGGTAATCATATTATGTCATCATCATCATTATTTCAGCCTGTTGCCTGTGCCCACAGCTGAACATAAGCCTCTCCACTCTTATATATAGCCGACGCGAGCGGTCTACACTCTATTGCCACCTGCATCCAACTAAACCCAGCGATCTTCACCAGGTCTTCAGTCAATCTGGTAGGTGGACATCCCACACTGCGTCCCACTTTCCAGTAGCGGTACCGTAAGTTAGCTATCGAAAACTTACGCACGTTAAAAACCTATCGAATTGTTTTTTTCATACTACCGATTTTAGTTCTTAGCGTAACCGCTAGGTGCGCTGTACAAGTTTTTCATAGATATATTTACATAGGCGATATCGAGTCACTTTTAAACTCATGGTAGCGCTACTGTACGGATCTCTGCCCCAACGACAGTCCAATCTTCTAGCCGGCCCATTGCCGCTTCAGTTTGCTAATCCGACGGGCTAGTTCAGCATCTTCGGTTCTTATTTCTTCCTCGTAATGTAAATATAAGTAAATGAATATTTCACAACATCTTATACATTGATCTGATCCCGTCATAAGAAGCTTAAACACTTGTGCTATGTATATCCGAATTAACAGTGGATACAAAAATACATACATACAATCACGCCTTTTCCCAGAAGGGTAGGCAGAGATCACTTCCAGCGATCCACTTTTCACCTCTGTGGGAAACGCGACGTAACGGGTTGTGGAACACGTCGCCGCCATTCTGCCTTGTGCATTGTTTTAACAAGGTCATTGCGTTCCCACGAGTAGCAAGGATATATGACGGGGAAAGAAAAGGGGTGATACAAAAATGTACTTAAATATATTTCATACACACTTAGTCACCAAACAAACACCAATGTTCGATGTACACAAAAGTTTTTAATTTATAAACACTTGTATTAAAACATAAACAACCTGCGCTGCTCTCCATTGTTATATTTATTTTTTTATTTTTATTTTATATTATTAAAAACCAAAACCGTCAAACAGTTTGACTGCAGGATCAGCGAGTTACGTAATACATACTTATATATCTAAACTAAATCTACGTATTTATATTTATATAAAATTAATATTCAGGCAATATACCCATATAATGCCTTTTAAACATATTTTTAAACTTACATTTATTACTTTCATTTCTAATGTTCGCAGGATTATACTTAGTATGTACTGATAGTACAAATCTCAGTTCATTGAACTTACAACAAAGATACATTATATATGTATACTTATAGAATCGCTTAGACTAATTACTTCTCGTAATAAATTAACTGACTAGCTCTATGAAAACATGAATCCGTTAAAAGGCCCTTTGTAACTCAACTAAATTAGAATCTTAATTCAATGTTTCTCTGACACTCAGGGTTAACACATAGAGTTCAGTTTCCAGTCTAAGTTAGATTTAGAATTTGCTTTAGCCATTTGGATTGTTTGAGAGATAACCGACTTGTTGAAAGTTCTAACTGTACTATGAGTTATCAAAATAGGGATACATTTAGCTTCATGTAGTTTGTACTCAATGTTTTCTTCGTTAACATCTGAGTCTCTACTTACTCTACTAGCAAAAAATTGTTAAAGCTAACTCTTTGACTTTCTTCTAGCTAACTCTAATCGCCTAGGTATATCATCAGCTTCCCTTTATCAGGCTCTTGATTCAGGCACTTAAAATTCAGTCGTTTTTTTTGCAAGTGCCAATGCCAGACAGATACATACAGATATTTAAAATATTAGTAAAGATAACGTAGTTTCTTTGACATCGGCCTAAAGCTTACCAATACAGATTGACTTCTGTTTTCTGAATAATTATTTTTGAATTTCGTTTCTTTTCTGTCAACAAGACAAAACAGGTATAAGTAATAGAATAGTCACCTAGAAATTATCTATGTAAGTAGATATCTAACGAGTCTCTCAATATAAGTGAACACAAGTGAATCCGTAGTAGTGTTAAAACTATTACGCATTATTTCTTCGGTGAGCTCTACCAGTAAGTAACCAACCTTTGCTATGTACAAAAGAGTTTCCGTGGCACTTTTATAAAACTAGAAGTTTTTTTTGTGTCAATCAACTTGACTTGCACATTTGGTAGCATTATTATCAATGCAAGAAACGATAAGTCTGTAGATTATTAGATGTGAAACAAAATCTCAGTGCCAAAATGCGTGTGTTAGCAAAACTACGAACAATAAAACTGAAATCGATAATCTTCATAGCTCTTTTAATAGCTGTGTACATAATCATAATGTCTATCTTTCTGGAAGTGTGGTTCATTAAAATCAATTCGAATTCGCTGTGTAGACCAGTGGTTTTGCCTTATGTGGTGGTACATCTGGACTTGAAGGGGACTCCTTTGAAATTGTCTTACCTGAAATCGTTGCTGCCTACGTTAAAAGCCAATGGGGCTAACAGTATTCTGATGGAATACGAAGACATGTTCCCGTACGAAGGTAGACTAGTGAATCTGAGTGCTGAAAATTGTTACCAGAAATCTGAGGTTAGTATATTTCTTTCACGTAGTATATTGATCTGATTCCCTGGTAAGCTTAAGCACTTAGGTTTCGGATATCAGAAACAACACTGGTATACAGTATACCAGTGTTGATACCATTGTTAATGATACAAATTTTAATATTTATCCCGAGTGGTTATCGAACTTTATTGGTTCGATTCCATCTTGACGCAAGAGACAGGGAAACTATCCAATGCTTCATCGAGGCGACCAGTGTATTTATTTTGATATTGTATAATTTTCAAAATTAACTAAGTAATTAATTGCATTTAGATAATACTAATTTTCCGCCCGCGAGTCGGTCCGCGTAGAGACTTTTAACGGAAAAACATTACTTCTTTATAGCGTAGTCGGGTAAAAAGTAACCTATGTCCTTTCTCAGGCTCTGCACTATAATATAGTATTTATTATCTGTACCAAATTTCATTTAAATCAGTTCAGTATTCTATGTGTGAAAGCGGAACAGACAGACTGACAGACAGAGTTACTTTCGCATTTATAATATTAGTAAGGATGAGTTGTGTTCATAGGAAAAATGATTTTTTTGAGCTTCTACTAGGAAATCCGTTATTTTAAACTGTATAATATTAATTTTGCAAGCTTATAGCTTGCCACATATTATTTATACAATCACTACTATTATCCGATGCTATCCATGCTTGTTATTACTATTTTAATGAGGTAAAACTAATTTCATTTTAATGATTTTCACATCAAAATCATACATAATGATAGGAAATATTTACATGCTAAAAAGCAGCTTATTATTAAGCTCCTTTAGTTATTGATTGTATTATAGAACCCTGCGTGAAGTCACTTATCGCGAAAATCTTTGTCAAGGACTACAAAGTTTAACTATGATGTACCCTATTTTATTGTAGTTCGTTTTATCAAAACTAGCCAGGTAGGTTAAAAGTTACTTACGGAATTGTAATATTAGTAATATGGAATATTTTTCAATCTAACCTGTAGTGTCCCACAGGTGGGCTAATGCTTTCCACAACTCTTCACTTCTGCCGATCTCTTGTTAGAAATGGCTAATAAGGATTAAGGTAGCACACATATAAACAAATAAATACTACATATTAACACAACATCACATAAGTACATTGATCTGACCGCAAAGCACTGATTTTACAGATTTTAAACAGTCATGGCTACACACATTAGAAAACTGAAACTGTCCGGGATATTTACCATGTTGTTCTGTTTTGGATCGGGAGCTCATTAAAACAAAACAACTTGGTAAATATCCCGGACAGTTTCAGTTTTCTAATATTTTACAGAAATCAGAATCAACAGTGGATATGTCGCAGTCGTATTGTATAATCCGCCGTATTACATTACGGCTAGCAGATACACGAGCATCTTTCATAACACACCCAGACACGGAACAAACACAAATATTTTTCCGGGGAGGAAATCGAACCCACGACACCTGAAACCGTAGTTAGTGAGCCTGGGTCACCAACCACTGTTCCACCGAGCCAGTCAAAAGCATATTAAACCTGGCTTCCAATATTTTTTGTATGATACTTCTTACTGCAATGAAAACTAATCGGAATTGTAACGTTATCGCCTCGCCTCGAGACGCAAGGCGATTACGATACGATAACGATCCCTTTCAAAGTCAAAGTCAAGTCAGTCAAAGTCAAAGTTTCCCAGTTAATATTTGTGGTACGACCATTAAAATCTGCTTATACGCTCTGTAAGAAGTGAGAGGCGGTGTTACCCTATAATAAAAACGTGTCTTGATGACAAATTTTATATTTTTCAGCTCAAGAAATTCCTTACAATAGCAAAAGATTCAGGATTCGAGATCATTCCCCTGGTCCAAACGTTCGGCCATATGGAACATGTGCTTAAGTTAGCGGAGTTCCAGCATCTGAGGGAGGTTTCTCAACACCCAGACTCGATTTGCCCGAGTCACCCGGAAACCATGGTGTTGCTTGAAGAAATGCTGCAACAGGTACGGGCTAAAATATGCTTTAAATGAAATAAGTATCTTTAATAATGACAGATTTTTATTGAAGCTTACAAGTACTGGAGTAGGCTAAGATTTTTATAATATTTTGGTTGAAAGAGTACTGAATTGTATTTTATTTATTTATTAATATAATTGGGCACAACTACAGAACACAATTTGTACATTTACAGTAAATTACAGCTGTAGCTTCATATTAAAACTGTATTCCGATAAAGGTTGCGTTTCCGATCACAGCATACAATACAACAGTAAGCCTACACTGGGCTAACTGTTGTATTGTATGCTGTGATACTGGGTAAGCTAACAACTGGAGTAGATTATTTTGGTTCTATAGAATCAATTCACTACCAATGTAAGTCACTTAGTAACTTCGTGCTGTAACACATTTCATTTCAGATGCAAAAGCATACAAATACATTTCCTTTTGAAATTCAAGCAATTGACATCGCTTGAATTATAATAATTTTCAGTTGAATATTTTTTTCTGGTTATTAAATAATAATAATGTCTACTTGTCATGAAGATTTTTTCTAAATATTTCAGGTCATTCGGTTTCACGATTCTATTTCACCATTGAAGTTCATCCATATCGGTTGCGACGAAGTTTATAACATCAACAAATGTTCCCATTGCGTCAAAAGAAATATCACAAGAATGTAAGTAATTTTTGATACCACATTTACACATTATAATTTCGAAAATCGCGGTCTTATATAATTAAAATTAAATGAATTTTAGCAATGCACCTCGCGTACCTATAAAATGTTACTATTAAAATACTTATTTATCATAATTTTGTTGCTAGAAATATGAGTAAAAAAGGAAAGTGTCAAAATAATAATAATATGTTAGTTTCATAAGATTTCTGTTTTATTTTTAACATAAATTTTCTCGTTTACTGAGCTATTAATAATATTGGTTATATCGGTCTATAAATTAACTAATCTTTATTTAATCAAAGTCCATAATCTCTCCTTTATGATCTAAAATCTACTGAACAAACAGATCTCTTTGAAAGGCTCGACGGGTATATGTACAGGGTTAGCATCCGAGTTTTTCTTTTCACATATTTCTGTGACAGCTCCACTCGACACCAACGGATATAAAGTCGGGCCAAGTTGGTAGATCTTTATCCATTCATCTCCGCAAGACATGAATACCCATTTCAGCATTTCCTACGTACAAATCCTCTTTCTATTCCAGGGATATATTCCTACGACACGTAAAAACCTTATCCGACATCGCGAAATCCCTAAATTCAGAAATGACGCTTCTCATATGGGACGATATGCTCCGGGGCATAAAGCCGAATCTGTGGAAGAACATTGATTACTTCGACAACGTACAACCAGTGTATTGGGACTACAGATCTACCATCGAAGTGATGCATACAGATTTCCTTATGTACCACAATAAATTCAAGCACATTTGGATAGCTTCCGCATTCAAAGGCGCCGATGGTAGAGACGCTACGTTTCCTCTTATAAACAACCGATTCTTAAATTTACTCAATTGGATGAGCTTCATACAGGAATACAGATTTGGTGGTGAGACCGGCGTGTACAATTTCAAAGGGGTTATATTGACGGGATGGTCCAGATATAGTCACATGGATCCGCCGTGTGAATTGTTGCCGGTGTCTTATCCATCACTAATTATTAGTTTATTACTGGTGCAAAAGTTCAAGACCGGCGAGTTTTGTGCAACAAGAGATAGATCAGTTCATAGACTAGAGGCATTTGTAGATACGCATCTCACAAAAGACATTATGCAATGTTCAAGGACGAGTCACATTTTCAATGAGTCCCAGTGCAAATTTGACGGTCTGCATCTACATGACGCGTTGGCGAAGTATTCCAACTTTGATAAAGCTTTGTTTAAAGAAATGGATGAACTAGGAGCAAGATATTTTGAATACTACTCAAGAATTGGCACACTGAACACGAACAAAGTATTGAATTATATAACAACACTAACTTTAAGTGCCAAAATACGGAAGGAACTCGAAAGCGTTATAACAAAAGAAATGAAGAAGTATTATGAGAAGGATTTTGTCGCTGAATACATAAACCATAAAACATATTACGATAAAAAGTTACTACAAAATACGCTAATGGATTTGAGTACATATTTAAATGTGAAAATTTGGCCGAGACGCACAAAGAACAGTTCTTATTTTGTTCAAGATTTTTCAAGGTTTAAACTTTTTAACAAAACTATTAATGTGAACTTTTGAAATAAACTTTTGATCAAATAATATCACTTTTTTTCTTACACACAAATAGGTTTATACGCTATATTCTCCATTTAATGCCACGTTTAAGTTTTACTCGTGTGTAAATATTCAAGACAGAAAAAATGCCGTATGTAGCACTGCTAAAATGTTACTTAGACGTTGTTACCCTTAATACCCCTTTCGGTGCAGACAAATCTCCTAACGTTCTAAAATCCCTTAACACAGACATGACTGTTATGGGAGATGTTAGGGATAAGCTCTGAGAAAATGAAACAATATCTGTTACAACGTAGAAACTGTGCAACTACAACTCTTTTAGATAGTTTCAAACTTCGAGATAGAAGAACTAAAAGAGATAGTGTTTTGTTTTTTGTGCCACAAAGAAGGTAAGGTAGGTACAATGTTTGGTGTTAAACGTCGAGGGAGAGCTATTATGTTGCTTTGCTTGAATAAAAGCCAACTTCGTAGATACTAGTTTTTATTGATGATAGTCACACGCTCGCTGTCTTACAATTGTTTTTTCTTCTTCTTAAATATGTGTCATAAATATAACTAAACTTAATGCTGTCATTTAGCTATACGACCTTACATTTACTGCCCGCCAAGGACAAATTGCTATTTCGTCCTTTTTAAGAGTAATCAATTAAATCTACCGTTTATCCTTGCTGAGCTTACAAATGAATACAATAAAACACAGCTTGGAAAATAAGACAAAACACACAAATATTAAACTATGAACTAACCAAACTGTCATCCAGACATTCACCCTTTGGTACAAACCAATAAAATTCCTAAAGTGTAAATATTAAATCATTACACCAACCAATCAACGAAACTTAACAATAAACCATATATTAACGCGAACACATTTTAGGATGGGGTGCTAGGTGTGGTAGTAGAGCTTCTAGCTTGATCCTAATTAGGCAGGGCTTCAGCGAGGTGGCGAAATGAAAGGCAGGTTCAGCGATGTGTCTTGATCGGAAGTCCGAGACGAAGTATATTAAAATTAGGAAAAATGAGACCTTAAGTACTATTTACAGACTTAGAACTAGCGATGGGTGACATGAGTATATTTACAAACAATATTAACAAAAATGACGGTAGAGGGCGCGCGTGCGCGCTCGGCGCGGGTCGGCCGTGCGTCGGCGCACGGCCGTTACGTATAAGAGGCGAACGGGCCTCGCGCGCGAGCCATTTGGACGCGGCCCGCGCGAGCGACGGACGGGTGTGGTGCGGCGCGCGGCGTTGGCGCGCGCGATGTTTTCTATGTATTGCAGGCAGCTACAGGACTCCCCCTCAAGCGAAGCGTACGGGCGTGTTGACACGGCGTCCGGATCGCGTTGTCCTCTCTGGAGCTGCTGCAGGTGCTGGCACGTCGCGTCGTTCCGCAGATACCGCTTGTGGTATGGCGGGCGAATTCAAATCGGCGGCAGTGATAAGCGGCGTTGTGTTGATAATGTACGCCGGTTTCAGTCTGTCAATTGAGACTGTAGCGCTTCTGCCGGGTAGCTGTAGCTCGAAGGTCTTCTCGTTGCGCTTGATGACTGGGTACGGGCCTTCATACGGTGGTTGTAGAGGCTTCCGTACGGCGTCGGTGCGGAGAAACACGGAGTTGCACGTCGCTAGGTCGGTGTGCACGAACATACTTCGCTTGTTACTGTGCGGTAGGTATGTCGGCGTGAGCGCGGTGATCGCGCTGTGGAGGCGGCGCACGAAGTCTTCGTCCATGTAGCTCGGTGATGATGATGATGACGGTGAGATGAAGTCACCAGGCAGGCGGAGTGATTGCCCATAGGTGAGCTGCGCTGCGCTGGTGTTTGTGTCGGTGCGGATCGCTGCGCGTAGTCCCATGAGCACGGTGGATAACTCGTCGATCCACTTGGAGTTTGATTCCAGTCGGGTCATCAAAGCGGCTTTTAGTGATCGATGCCAGCGTTCGACGATCCCGTTTGATTGTGGATGATAGGCGGTGGTGCGAGTTTTCTCAGCGCCGAGTAGGTAGGTAAGAGAGCGGAACAGCTGACTCTCAAATTGGCGGCCTTGGTCGGTAGTTATCGTTTTCGGGCAGCCAAATCTTGTTATCCATGACTCGTAGATCTTCTTAGCGACGACTTCGCTGGTCATCTCCCTGATAGGTATAGCTTCGGGCCAGCGCGTCGTACGGTCGATCATAGTGAGTAGGTATCGATGTCCGCGCTCGCTGGTCGCGAGCGGTCCAACGATATCGACGTGTAGGTGGTCGAATCGGTCGCAGGCGGCGAATGTTGAAGTGTTGCTTTGCGTGTGTCGGTGAATCTTCGCACGTTGACATGACACACACGTCTTCGCCCAGTTGCCGATGTCAGAGTTCATGGATGGCCAAAAGAATCGCTGTTGTATGAGTTTTCTTGTAGTTCGCGTTCCGGGGTGACTGACCTTGTGCACGGCGTCGAATGCTATGCGACGAAAGTCAGTAGGTAAATAAGGTCGAATGTTGCTTGTTGTTGTTTCGCAGTAGACATCGCAGCTGGTGTTAGGTATTCTTATTTTCTTGAATTGTAGGTTTGGTTGTTGAAGTAATGTAGGTAATTCTATATCTTCTTTTTGTGCTGTGGCGAGTTGTTCGTAGTCTATTGTTGTTGGACAGCTGATTGTTTCGACTCTTGATAAGGCGTCGGCGACAATGTTGTTCTTCCCGCTGATATGGCGAATGTCGGTTGTGAATTCGCCGATGAATAATAGTTGTCTTGCGCGGCGGGGTGTTTCGCTGTCGGATGACGTCTTCGTAAGTGCGTAGGTAAGCGGCTTGTGATCGGTGAATATTATTAGTTCTCTACCTTCGAACATTTTTCTGAAGTGTTTCATCGCCATGTAGATAGAAAGTAGTTCCCTGTCGTAGGTACTGTACTTCTGTTGCGTAGCGGAGAATTTCTTCGAGTAGTAGCCAAGCGGTTGCCATGCGTTGCGTAGGTATTGTTGCAGAACGGCACCGGCGCACGTGTTGGACGCGTCGCAGAACAGTGCGAGCGGAGCGGAGCTGTGCGGGTGCGCGAGTAGTGCGGCGTTCTGTAGGCATGTTTTGGCGTCTTCGTAGGCTTGTTGCGCTTCGGTCGTCCATTCGATTTCGGTCTTGTCTTTTTTCTTCGAATTATGTAGGTATGCGTTGAGTGGAGCTTGAAGAGATGCGGCGTTCGGTATGTGTTCTCGGTAATAGTTGATCATACCGAGGAATGTTCGAAGTTGTTGAATTGTTTTCGGTCTTGGGTATTCGGATATTGCTGTGATTTTTTCAGTAGGCGGTGTGATTCCGGCTTCGGATACTTCATAGCCGAGAAACTTGACTGTTTTCTTGCCGAGGTTGCACTTGGATGGGTTTATTGTGATACCCGCGTCTTCAAGTCGCTGGAGTACCAGGCGTAGGTGTTCTCGGTGAAGATCTTCATTGTCTGAGGCTAACAATAAATCGTCCACGAAAGGAAAAACGAAGTTTAGGCCTCTCAGAACGTCATGGATGAAGCGTTGAAACGTTTGTCCTGCATTCTTCAGTCCCGGGCACATACGGGTGAATTCGTATAGCCCGAATGGTGTGATGAGGGCTGTCTTCTCTATGTCTTCGTCTTTGTTAGGTATTTGATTGTAAGCTCTGTTCAGGTCTATTGTTGAGAAGATTTTCTTGCCGGCGAGTTGATATGTGAAGTCTTTGATGCGAGGAATCGGGTAGCGGTCTGGCTTGGTGATGGTGTTCAGGCGACGGTAGTCACCGCAGACTCGCAAGTCACCATTTTTCTTCGGCACGACGTGGAGAGGGCTGGACCATGGGCTTTTGCTTGGTCTGCATAGGCCTTGTTGAATCATGGACTCGAACTCTCTTCTGACCTGTTCATACCGGTGAGGTGGTATAGGTCGAGCTCGGCAGTGTAGTGGTGGTCCGCTGGTTTCGATATGGTGTTCCACGCGATGCTTCGGTGATAACTTCATGGAGGTGAGTCTTGTGATGCCGGGGAATTCGTTCAGGATGTCGTGGTATGATTGATCTGGATCGATGCTGCGTATTGTAGGTATAGATGTGTAGCAGCCTGGAGCGTGAATCGATAACTTGGTGACGTTATCGACTAGTTTTCTGTTCTTCAGGTCGACCAGGAGTTCGTGGTGGCAGAGAAAGTCGGCTCCGATGATGGGCTTGCTGACGTCGGCGATGATGAATTTCCACTTGTACGGTCTTCGTAAGTTCAGATTCAGTTCAAGTGTTTGTTCGCCGTAGGTATTTATCGTCGTGTTGTTCGCAGCGTACAAGTTGAATGGTAATGGCTTCATTGGTGTCCCTCTTCTTCGTGGAATGACTGATACGTTGGCACCAGTGTCGATGAGAAACGTCAGTCTTGTTTTCTTGTCAGTCACGAAGAGACGGTAGGATTTGCCTTGAACGTCGGACCCCGCCTCGTCTAACGTTCTTGTTAGTTTAACGAGGCGTCATTCTTCTTATCTTGCGTATTGTAAGAACACGGCGACTGGCATCTTCTTGCGTTTCTTCCAAAACGTCGGTGGTAGTAGCAGAAATCGTTGCCGGGCGACTCGCTGCGGTGATAGCGGCGAGAGCGGGATGCAGAACGTGCGTTAGAGCGAGAACGCTGCACGGGCGTGGCGCCATACGGAGATCGGCCGCGGCGATAACGCGGTGGGCCGTTACGCAGCGCCGAAACTTCAAGTGATAGTCGTCGAATTTCTTCTAGGAGAAATTGCATGTCTTGCGGTTGTACGGATGTTGATGCTTGCAGAGGTTGTGGTTGCGGTTGCGGTTGTGGTTGTGGTGGTGCTTGAGGTGACGATACTGCGTTGACGGTGTTGATCTCTTGCGTCTGTTCGAGCATCTTGTCGGCGAGCAGGGCGAGTTCGTCGAGTGCGGCAGTCTTGCTGATAGTGTCGCTGACGACGAGTACGGATCTCACGTGGGGGGGTAGGTGGTTCATCCACATGAGCCGTAGGGTTGTATCTGGCACCCTGTCTCGTGCCAGGTCGCGCATTTTTCTGAGCAGCTGTGACGGACGCTGGTCTCCGAGTTGCATTTCGGATAACAGCTTCTGGAACTGCCGTCCTTCGGATTCTTCGTACACGGAGATTAGGCGTTGCTTGAGTGCGTTGTAGTAGTTCTCAGCTGGCGGGTTGTATAGAAGATCGCTGATGTTCTCGATGTCTTGCTTCTCCAGTTGTGCGAGAACGATTTGTGCGAGTTCGCTCTGCCCCTTGTTGGCATTTCGAATAGCGGTTTCAAAGGTCATAAACCACAGACCTGGTTTATCGCGCCAAAAAGGCGGTACGCGCATTGTAAGCGCAATACCGGCGACTTCTGTTGTTGCTGTCGGGCTTGAAATGACTTGTTGGCTTGACTCCATTTTGCGTTTCTTCGATTTTTCTTTCTTCTGAAGGTTGTTGTTCAGTCGTGGGTCACCACTTTAGGATGGGGTGCTAGGTGTGGTAGTAGAGCTTCTAGCTTGATCCTAATTAGGCAGGGCTTCAGCGAGGTGGCGAAATGAAAGGCAGGTTCAGCGATGTGTCTTGATCGGAAGTCCGAGACGAAGTATATTAAAATTAGGAAAAATGAGACCTTAAGTACTATTTACAGACTTAGAACTAGCGATGGGTGACATGAGTATATTTACAAACAATATTAACAAAAATGACGGTAGAGGGCGCGCGTGCGCGCTCGGCGCGGGTCGGCCGTGCGTCGGCGCACGGCCGTTATGTATAAGAGGCGAACGGGCCTCGCGCGCGAGCCATTTGGACGCGGCCCGCGCGAGCGACGGACGGGTGTGGTGCGGCGCGCGGCGTTGGCGCGCGCGATGTTTTCTATGTATTGCAGGCAGCTACAACATAACAATTTGTATAATCGTCTATTGTAAAGTTAAACCACCTAACAAACAGTAAAAATTAAAAAGTAACAAGATTATAAACATGCAAATCAATCGTTTACTGGTAAAATACACAATTTATTCGCCGAACGTTTTATTAAGGAATTTTTGCATTTCAATGTGACCACCCTCGTAATTCCGTCTTGACCAGGGTGTTCCTCTACGACATTACCATATAACCATCTGCATGGGGGAAGACCGTCCTCCTTTATTAAAACGACATCGCCGACCTTTGGTTGCGGCATTTGAGTCGACCACCTATACCTATGAAAGAATTGGTTTAAGTATTCTTTCGACCACTTACGCCAAAATTCCTGGATCATACGCTGAGTATATTGCCATCTTCGAAGCGAGCTAACATTTGAGGACTCGTAATTGTTGGTAAGTACGCCCTTTATTTTTAACGCACTCAACGCACTTTCTGACATGCGCTTTAACCAACTGCTTACACCCTATAACAAAATATTTGCTCTGTAGATAATTTATTGTTAATTGCGGACCACCGTGCAACGTTTGATGATGAGCATCTGCAATCAACAAAGCCGTGAGCTTGGAATGTCTCGCCATAACAATTGGATGCTTACGACTTGACGACATTCGAGAATTTTCCAATCTCCCGCCTACTCTCAATATGTTTTTATCATCTAATGCTGCATTCAAAGATTTTAATGCATTGTTTTTAACCGGCAAGTTCTTACTTATAGCTTCTATATCCTCTGCAAAATATGTTTTTTGATCGATTTTTATACAAATTTCCAAAGCTTTTTCTATTTCTTCTAATGTTAAATATTTCTTTTTTCTTTCAGGTTCCTGTTTCTTCAGCTCTAAAAACCTACGACAATAAGCTGTTACTCTCACCAGTCTGCTTAACTTTGAAAATCTTTCAAAATAATCTTCCTCTGTTATTATGTTGTGCACCTTTACCGCCTCTATTGTAGTAGTTAGTTCTGTAGGTTTTTTATGTTTTATATTTTCAGATTTTAAGAAATCCGGACCATTGAACCACAACGATTTATTTTTCAGCTCAGAAGGTAGAACTCCTCTGGATGCATAGTCTGCTGGATTTTCCTGAGTACTCACGTGTGACCATTGATGCGGATCTATAGAAGTAAGTATTTCAGCGACTCTGTTAGCCACGAACACTTTCCATCGGCAAGGTAAGCTATTCAGCCAGGCTAGTACAATAGTCGAATCCGTCCACGCATGTAAGTGCGTATTATCTATTTTCAATACCTTGGCTATGTCCACCATCAACCTTGTAAGCTCCACCGCCCCGCATAGCTCCAACCTGGGGATAGACACCTGTTTAATTGGAGCTACCTTAGACTTCGCTGCGACTAACTCTACGTGGATTCTTCCTTCCGCATCGATTACTCGGAGATATACCACAGCAGCATACGCTACCTTCGAGGCATCGCAGAATCCATGGAGTTCCCGTCGAACGTCACTCGTTTTCGTTCCAAGCCATCTTGGAATTCTCAATTCTGTCACACCCTTCAGATCATTCCGGTAAGTACACCATTCGCTCAACAATTCTTTAGGTGCTTCTTCGTCCCAATCTATACCAGCTATCCACACCTTTTGTATCAAAATTTTTGCGACTATTATACACGGCGTGACCCACCCTAAGGGATCAAAAAGGCGTGATATATCTGCGATTATTTTACGCTTAGTTATCGGTGGCAGCAGTTCTGGCAGATCGACCTTGTACCGGAAATGATCGCTGTGACGTTCCCAGGTAAGTCCAAGAATTTTGATCACTTCATCCATCTTAATATTAATTCCATCCTTGAACTCCTCCTTCTCATTTCCATTTTCGCTTACCTTTATCATTTTCAGCAACTCCTCGTTATTACTCGACCATTTTTGTAAACTGAATCCTGCTTTATTTAACAACATTTGTGTATATAATTCCATTCCTTCTGCAACAGATTCACACCCGCACATCATGTCATCCATATAAAAGTTTTTACTTACTTTTTCAGCAGCTAAAGGATAGTTGGCACCCTCGTCAATGGCGACTTGTTGTAGTGTACGGACTGCCAAAAAAGGAGCTGAAGCATTTCCGAAGGTTACTCTAAGCAGTTTGTAATCTTTAATTTCTTCATTCGGATTATTTCTCCATACCAACCTTTGAAAGTCCGTATCATCTTTATGCACTTTTATTTGTAGGTACATTTTAACAATGTCAGCCGTGAGACATATCGATGACAATCTCCATACCGTCACTAAATGCCTCAAGTCTGGTTGGATGGTTGGTCCAACTATAAGATCATCGTTAAGAGAAACTCCATTTTTTCCTGCTTGAGAGGCGTTAAATACTACTCTCAGCTTAGTAGTCTCTCTATCGTTTCTTATTACTGCATGATGCGGCAAATAAACAGATTCGTCTCTTTTCTCATCAGGTTCCATTACTTCAATCATGTATCCCTTATCCAAATATTCATTTACCACTGCTGCGTAACTTTCTTTCAATTTATTATCTCTTTCAAACCTTCTTTCTAACCCCTTCAATCTCTTAATTGCTATATTTCTAGTTTCTCCTCTTTTGCACTCGGGGTCTTCCGTTTTAAAAGGCAATCTAACCACATACCTCCCTGTTTCATCTCTGGTTGTAGTATTTCTAAAAATTTCTTCACATTTATTTTCTTCCTTTGTATAAGTTTGTTCCTTTGTCAACCCTATACCCGTTTCTAACTCCCAAAATTTCTTTAATAGATCATTGCCTTCTTCTGACTGACAATGCAATGCCATAACCCCTCTATTTTGAGAAACCGCTGCATTAATAGTACCTGATATAACCCAACCCAAAGTGGTGGATTGCGCCAGAAGTGATCCCTGAAATCCCTTTCTAATTCCCTCCAGCATGACCTTACTGACTACTTCGGCACCTAATAACAGATCTATTTTATTAGGCCGGTTGTACCCTGGATCAGCAAGGTCAATGCCTTTAAACTCTGAAAGATTACATTCTTCTACTTTCCGGTTGGGAAGAAGAGAAGTAATGGATTTCAGAACGTAAGCTTTTATGTTCACACTCCAGCTGGGATTCAATCTGGATTTGATTTTAATGTCAACTACCCCTTTTGAGATCAATCCTTTTTCCCCACCCACACCTAAAATCTTCCCGTGTATGGGGGTTTTAGTTAATTTTAAATCACTTACCGCCGATTCGGTAACGAAATTTCCTTGAGACCCTTGATCTAACAAGGCTCTTAAAACATGACAGCTCCCATTTTTCGACTCGGTACTGACTAGCGCCGTCGCTAACAATACCTGTTTTACAGATCCTGTCGAAAAATTACATGTGACAGTAGCTGATGAGCTACTTGCCTTACCTGCCTTATTATTAGGCTCCGTTTCCCTTGGTGGACTATCCTCTCCCTGCGACTCAAACTGCGCAACATTAGATTGCGCGCCATTTCCATTGCTAGGATGTAAAAGTGTGTGGTGTTTACGATGGCACAACTTACACTTGATGTGCGATTGACAAGCCTTTGCCCCATGATTGGCTCCTAGACAATTATAACACAAATAATTGGACTGGACAAAATTACGACGATGGTCAACATTCTCATTTGAAAATTTCCTACAAGAACTTAGCTTGTGATCTTCCGAGCAAAATACACATACACAAACTTTAGTGGTATGCATTGATTTGAATTTTACAATGTTATTCTGACTATTATTATTTATTGGTTGATACCTATTAGAACCCTCTTTGGTGTCCAAAAATTCCAGCGCTCTATATCTATTAGTTAGAAATTCAACAAATTTATTATACTTAGGCAACTCTTCTGATGAAGTACTATTCGTAACGTTAAATTCCCATTGTTTTCTAGTTTCAGAATCAAGTTTTAAGCACAAAATATGTATAACAATTATATCCCAATTACTAGTATTAATATCTAAATTAGCTAACCCACTTAAACAATCGTTAGTTGTATCAATGAGTTCCTTTAGAGCAGTAGCAGATTCACTAAATAATATTTTTTCTGACTAAGTAACCGTTTCAAAATAAAATGTGACAAATAGCGTTTATTATCAAACCTAGCTTTTAACAGATTCCAACATCTATCATAATTAGCCTCAGATATTGGAATTTGTCTGAGCAATTGCTCAGCTTCCCCAGACAATGAACTTTTCAAATAGTGCATTTTTTGCACATTATCAATATTTGAATTATTATGTATCAAAGATGTAAATAAATCCCGATAGGTGATCCATTCTGTGTAATTACCAGAGAATTTCGGTATTACAATTTTAGGCAACTGGAATAGATCAGACCTATCAGATCTCTGACCTACCTCACCATGAGACTCTATTATTTTGGTATCCTGTTTAGTAAATGTGTTAATTCTAGATTTTAGTTCCGTTTTATAATCAGTGTAAATTTCCTCCGTGATGTCGTAAATGTCTTTCTCACAATACTCGTGATTCTTTAATGCATCACCATAGCTTTTCACTAGAGTTCTATGAGTTTCACAAAAACATTTCCACAATGACTCTAACGATTCTAGTTTTGTTTCACAATATATTTCAGTAATACGATCCTTAGGTGACTTTTTATAATTTACTCTCGCTTTATAAATTTTTTCGTAGTTGTCAATTTGCAAATTTATTTCTGAATCCATCGTTGTAAATATTAAAATTCAACACGTAAATAAAATACTTATATAGAAACTTTAACAAATGTAAACAAACACCATATAAAATAAACGAAAACTTCAAACACTTCAGTTTTGACAACATCAAAATTTTACTATGACAATTGTCAACAACAAAAGCCACGAAAAAATTCTAAGTGTTTAAACCCTTAAAGCCGAAACAAAATCGGGCATAGGTTCCCCGTCGGTACCACTTTTCTTAAAATTAGGCTAAGTTAATGTAAACAAACCAAATTCTTACAAGTTAAAATTCACTCACACATAAGTTTCAAATTTCTACACCACTACCAATAATGTCTTGTTGACCACCAAATTTCTTCAAGATAACTACCACGTACACACAAAGATAAATTAGCTTGACTTGAAGACGACGTAATAAAAAAAAATCAAACACTCACAGTTTTTTGTCCCTTACACACATTCGTGATGTCACTGTACCAGAACTGGTTCCTGACGGCACCTCCTCCTCAGCATCAGCACCGTCCCGAAGTCCAAAGCCGGATTCTCCACCAAGCCTGGACCCCTGCTGCAGCTCCAACTCCTCAGGATGCTGCTCCTCAACCAGCACGGCACCACCGCTTCAAGACTGCGTCACCACTAGGACGACTTCCTCACCGACCTCGAAGGACCATGTTAAACGTCGAGGGAGAGCTATTATGTTGCTTTGCTTGAATAAAAGCCAACTTCGTAGATACTAGTTTTTATTGATGATAGTCACACGCTCGCTGTCTTACAATTGTTTTTTCTTCTTCTTAAATATGTGTCATAAATATAACTAAACTTAATGCTGTCATTTAGCTTACATTTGGTATACTTTTGCTATTATTATATGTAGTTATGATGAGTATGAAGAGACAGGTAACTCCGAAGATCAGTTCCTTGTCTTCTACTGATTAAGCAAAATTGAGAGACAGAATATTATTTTAAAAATGTAAACTATGGCTAGCCTAGCGCCCATAGCTAACCAACCTTTACAGAAATATTAGTTAGGGCTCATTTTAAATGTACTAGATATGAAACCTTTTTTAAAATTTACTTTAGAGCTCTGTGTACTCGTTATAGCACTAAAAACTGAATTTACAATTTACAAAAAAAACTAAAACCTTTTTTTAGGACGTAATGCAATTCGTTGCCATCGCCGAGATAGGTTGTAAGTAACAGTTTCAGTTTATTACCTTTTTCTCTTGTTTCGTTTTTGGCTCAAATTCCAGTGCTCCAGAAAAAACATGAATTTCGAACAATGTTAAAAACATTTCCCTGGTCTACTTGTTGTGGCCTCAAAGTACCGGCGTGCCGCAAACGCGTTTGGTTTCAATATATATTTTTTTATTAGAATTCTTTAGAAGTTTCAGGAAACTCGGAAAAAGCTAAGGACGGTAATGAGAACTTTTTTATACCTACTCATTGTTATTCATCTTAAACTTTTTTGTTTGAGTTAAATGGTCTAGATTTGGTCAAATTTAAATCAGATATTATTTGGTTCATAATAAGGGTAATAATACGAACTTACAGACTGCTTTAATATTTTAAATACCTACAATGTTTTTTAATCAAAGTTCATTAAAACTAAGAACTGTATTTTAGTTTGTTGTTTTGGAGCTATTAAAAGCTGTAATGTAAGAAAAAAATAGAAACAAATTCTCATTAATGAACCCGCTTGAAAGGGAACCTTGAACCACCGGTCTTCAGATAGCGCGTCTGCTACTCTAACTACTGAGCTACCCAGGTGTTAGTCACCAATGCAAATATTCCCATCACTTAACCCGTTAGCCACGGGTTTTTGCCTTAAACCTTAAACGGCACTAGTTGTAATAAATATACCAACAAAGCAACATAATACTTTTAAAAACAATTTTAAAAATAAATTGTATAGATCTAATCTAAGTAGTTTTTAACTGCCTCGTTGGTCTATTGGTAGCAAGTGCTGCGTTAGGACCGAGAGGTCCCCGGTTCGAGTCCGGGGTCGGGCAAAATTTGTGTGAGTTTTTCTGTAATGAAATTACTCAGCCCGGAGTTAGGAAGTTAGCGGTTGAACGCCCGTGCCTCGGAAAGCACGTTAAGCCGGTGGTCCTGCGCCCGATCTCTCATCGGTCATGTCGGATTGCCGTCTCACCGAATTATGAGAGTAAGGGTATAGAGAGTGCACTTGTGTTTGCGCACACACTTGTACACTATAATATGTCCTACGCACTTGGCTGATCTCAATTGAGATCGGCCGCCATGGCTGAAATCGGTCGGACGCCTTATAAGTAGTTTCTTCATTGCCTCCTTGAATCTAAATAGTACGTACGTACATACATCATCAGTCAGTACACTGTGGTACGTGGCGGGGTTTGAACAGGCGACCTCAGGCATGGCAAGCAACGACCTTAACCACTCGGCCATCGCTTTTCTCCACGTACATACATATAATATCGGTTAAAATTCTGCCTGAATACAACGCCCCTAAAGTTGTTGTAACCACGACGATGGGTCCTGTTGGGAACTTGTTTACAACTCACCAAGTCTTAGTGTAGGACTACCACGATTTCAACAAAAGGAAGGACGTATTTACTTTTTTTGATCGTTGTTTTTACATCGCATGGTTTGTTGAGCTATAATCTTAATTTAAAAGAATAAATTAAACTATTGAAATAAAAAAGACTATCAAACCTTTTTAAAGAAGCGTTGTTAATACATGCGCAGAATTCGTCGTGAATGATTTTAGACTTTCGCGTCTTTATGGGTCTACACGCGTTATTAGGAGTAGCAATAGGTAATTACTGCCCGACGTTTTGATTGCGTTACACCAATAATGATCGCGAGCGACTCCTAACAATGCGTGTAGAGCCATAGTGACTAATATTTAATTCGTCGTGACTATAAATTAGAGATAATAAAATCCATTTTGCTTCCTCAGAGGGGAAAATTGGTAGTGCAAAGTTATAATCAGTCTTGCCCGTAACCACGAGCACTGTAAAGAGCTCGAAACGTCGGATCTCTTAATGGTTTAAAATAACAATACATGCCAGTTTAACCCGTAAAATTAAGTATTGTCTATTTTTATTTGCGCGAGCACTACACATTTGAAATAAGACTAAGTTTACGGATTAAACTCGCGTGTATTGGTATTCTAAACATTATTTAGAGATCCGACGTTTCGAGCTCTTTACAGCGCTCGTGGTCACGGTTATGACTCTAGTCTAATAAATAATGTTTAGAATACCAATACACGCGAGTTTAATCCGTAAACTTTGTCATATTTCAAATCCGTAAAATTAATTCAAACTAGTGACCCGCCCTCCCTTCCCTATAAAAACCTTCCTCTTAAATCCCTCTATCTATTAAAAAAACGCATCAAAATCCGTTGTGTCGGATTAAAGATATAAGAATACATAGGGACAGGCAGACGCGGGAAGCGACTTTGCTTTATACTATGAAGTGATGTGTGGTGTTCGCGAAATAATAGACAATACAAAATATATTATAACCGCTTAGAAAGTGGCCGTTTCTCTGAATTGCTTGTCACCCTACATGCCATACGAGTAGTAGCGGTAAAGTTTGCAGACATACAAATCTGATCTGTTGATCTCCTTTTGAGTTGTAGTTTACGATTCCACTAACAACCCAAGTGTTGTATACAATTATCTGTATACAACACTTACAATTATTATTACTAGTTAGGACTTTATACAAATACCTATTAAGATCTTCTTCTTCTTTATAAATAAAAATGAATTGCTGTTCGTTAGTCTGACTAAAACTCGAGAACGCCCGGACCGATTTAGGTAATTTTGGTTGTAAAATATTCGTCGTAGTCCAGGGAAGGTTTCAATGAGAAAATATAGAAAAAAAATCAGTATTGGCGGTATGAAATTCGCCGGGACCACTCGTTATTAATACGAGTATTTATAAGTTAATTGGTTTACATGAAATTTTTAAGTTGAAAAGATAGTAGCTTTTTCTAACTCGATGTTTTCATCTAAAACATACATTCATACACTTAACTGGCTCGGTGGAGCAGTGGTTCCCCAGAGTCAATACCAACTGATCAAGAGTCGTGGGTTCGATTCCCACCCGTGATTATTATTTCTGTGACGAACATAATTGTTTGTCCGTGTCTGGGTATGTTATCAAATATATTTAAGTACTAGTGGCCGCCCGCGACTTTGTCCGCGTATTAATGGGTTTTAGTGGCAATGTTGTATTAAAACAGCCTACATTCCTTGTAAAATTTGTTATTTATTAGTGAAAGTTCCGTCAACGTTCTCCCATAGTAGGTCCCCCCACACAGGTCGAATTTTGAAAAAAAAAAAAAAAAAAAGTAGCGCTGGTGTTTTCCCAGTGTGCCAGCTACCTCCATACCAAGTTTTATGAAAATCTATAAACACGTAAGTTTCCCATACTAAAGTTCTTAAGCTACTTACCACGGAATCAGATCAATGTATGTGATGTTGTGAAATATTTATTTATATATTTGTGTGATGAACATCATTCCGTGTCTGGATGGATTCTTAGGTAAGTAGCAACTCAAAAATCATATCGAGTCGTAGTTGGTGCTTCTAGCTCATTATTAACTACTGTTCACCGAGCCAGTCAACAAATGTTTGTCCGAAGTGGGAATCGAACTCACAACTCTTGGCGCACACTATCCACTGCGCCATCGAGCCAGTCATTAGAAACGACTTTAATCCTACATCCATAATTTAAAATGCATCGTCATCGAGACTCCACGCCTTGTCTCGTTGTTGCCGCAGCAGTGGTCTCCTCTTTCACGTCCCCCTTGCCCTCTAATATCGATGTTCCGGGGGGGAGGGGTGAAACGGCTTTCAGGGTGAGTGCGCCAGGCTCAATTATTGTGCCTGTCGACCTCATATCTGGATCTCACTGCCGCTTACCATCAGGTGGAGTGAGGCCATCTTGTTAGCTCATTATAAAAAAAAAGACGTGTGGCACTCGGGGACTGCCACGGTATAGCTATTGCATAGCATCGTCCGATTTCGGAGCAGCTTGTCTCGATTCGTGCGAGTTTCTTAGAGTCGTACAATACGTCTAACCGCACGCACACAAACACTGTGCCGAAGTCTACCGAACTGAAACGACGTTAGACGATTGTGAGGTTTTTTTCGTTACGGAATTTCTGAGTTCGGTCGCCGCGCTCAAAGCCCGCGATAAAAGCTATGCAATAGCTAAAAAAAAATCGTCTCAAACTCCTGTTTTCTCCCTTAGGCGATGAGAGTTCAATAATCTGAGGCGCATTGTGGTTGGTAATGGACCGGGCGGTGAAAGCCTTTGCAAGAATTTAATTACGCCCCGCTGTTCGTTCCTAGTATGTTTGTGGAGCATTTTTTGCTCCTTCAAGCATTTTGTTGAGGCCAGCATTTTGCTCTTTTGAATTTTCCATGTGGGTTTATTGAAGGTTTCAACCTTTATCACTGAGAAGGCGCTAGTAGATTTTAATTGGTTATAAACACAATAAACAAACACTCATTTTGTTTATTTAGTAATATTAAGATTTTTTTTATAAAAGGAACACTCAGGATGATCTGAGATCTCTTAGTAAGCAGTCGTGAGGTCCCCGTATGAGGGGACAATCACAATAAACACTGAATTGAGTCTGTCGCACTCATCCTGAAGGCCTGCATTATTATAAAACCCGGAAGTTATAAATTCTAAAAATACCTATAGTATAAGCCTACACTATAGTCTAAAAATACCTATAGTGTAGGCTGATGTCATCATCAGCAGTGGCGTAACTACAGGGTGGCAAGTCGGCAAAATGCCACGGGCCCCCACCCGGTAGGGGGCCCCAGCCGAAAGGGGTCCCCGGTCATAGGAGAGTCTCATCTGCCAACCCACATACACATTAAGATAAAAAAAAAGAACGGGGGGTGCACAGGGCCCCAACCGATGAATTTTGCCACGGACTTCAACAGGTATAGTTACGCCACTGATCATCAGCCTACTTTCGTCCACTGCTGGACATAGGCATGGAATCCGCGCAGATCTAAAAATATATACCAAGGTATTTTTAGAATTTATAACATGATGATTATGAGGAGCACCATACGGACAACTGGCGAGAAGTGGCGCAGGATCAGCCTAGGAGGAGGAGGTCCTTTCGGACGTCAAGATCATTTTGGATCGCTGCACCAATTTAGTTAGTTAGTTACATTGTTAAAATAAATGATAAAAGAAAAGGTGAATGTTCAATGCTTAATGAGCTAGCGAAACATTACTTATTCTGGATATCATGGATATAATAATAATACTTACTAATTCAAGGAAAGTGTAACTATCTCATTACCTGTATAAGATTTAAAGCGTTGCGTTATAGCAACATAGTATAGTCCTCAATATCAACCCTATTGACATATGTATTACATGTCTTTAAGATCTGTAGTTTATATCTATATATATAAAAGGAAGTCGTGTTAGTTACACCACTTATAACTCGAGATCGGCAGAACAGATTTGGCTGAAAATTGGTAGGGAGGTAGCTTAGAGCCAGGAAAAGGACATAGGATACTTTTTATCCCGTTTTACAGAGTTCCCGTGGGACTTGACATGAAACGTCAGTCATTATGTTAAACATTATTCCATTTATGAAGTCTTTTTTGACATTTCGAAGAACGTAACTCTGCACGTTTCATTTAAATGCAATGTAATATCTTTTTTTGTGTTTGGTCGTAAATCGTCATTTGAAAAATTTACAATTGTACAAAAACACTCTACAATTAATTCACAAGCAAAATTAACTTATTGTTTTTGATCAAACTATTGTTTCTAAATCTGAAATTCAAAATATGATAATATTTTTTTGCGCGAATGCAGTTACGTACTATGTTTTACTTTTAAACATAGTGACATGCCTCAAATATTCCTCAATAGGGCTGCTTCATTGATGAGTTTTTTACACGAAAGTATAACTGTTATAGTCCTTTAAATACAGTGTAAATTTTTAAAAACTCGACTATCATTATTCACGTCATTCTATATCTATATGTATAATTATTATACTAAACATGCAATCGTGTATTTCTTTTTTTCGACAAAAAACAAGATTGCATGTCTTAAATTTTCTTTCGACAATTTCTATTAACCTTAGTTTTTGAAAGTTAATTCGATAAAATTAGTTACAAATCGAGAATCGTTGCCGCTGAGAATTGATTTCTAAGGGGTACTTCCCTGGTAGTGTTAAATTCACATCTGTCAAAAAAGACTTCATATTTGAAATAGAGTATAATTGTCCAATCCTGTCAAATACTGTAACAACTATTCATGTGTGCGTCCAGAAATATTTTTTTTTAAAAATGTCTCGAAACTTTAGGTACGTGTTGTTATTGTTGTGTGTGTAAGTTATTTGTTTGAGTTTTTATTTCCGAAAATAATACCTCAGATTATTATAAGGGTCTTGAATCGACAACATGCATCTATATTATTCAATTATTGTCTATTTCAGAGATTTTCATTTAGCAATATAGTTACATCTAATTGTCATGTTCGTTTATTGACAAAATTCGATATCTTTTAGTGACTAAATAATGAAGAAGGTTCTTTGACCAAACTTTTTTAATCATCATGTTTTTGGTTCAGAAGAAAAGACGAGCTGATCGCACTACAATAAATACGGTTCATACCTGTATCAAATGGATAAGTAGATATTAAATCTCTACACACGACATTTTTGCAAATATATTTTATGGGTAATTCAGCAAAAGAAGTTGATCAGCGTTTGCACAACAATTTGGTAAAGATCGATTGTCGAACAACTTCACACATTTTTCCATCGACTGACAGAATAGGGTAGTTTCCTAAGTCAAATTTTGCATGCGATTTCACAATTAATATTAAGATATAGGTAAATTAATAACATTAGTCAAATCGAAATTAAAATTTCTTAGGATTTGAGACAATAATAGACATTTGAAGTTGGGTGGGAAAGTCCATTTCAACGTGCGAATTTAAAAATGCTATGTCATCGTATAAAATACAAAATTAGTAGTAACTTTCACTATGAAAATATATTCGTATAAGCAACGTTTGATATAGCTGCTGAACAAAGTTCTTACGATATGCATACAGTATTACACGTTGTGACGTCATAGTGTTCTGCGACATTTGTATGAAACGTTTTGAGCTCGCCCAAATGATGTGCTATTGAAACTGTAATATCTCGGAGAGTTTTCCACTATCAAACCATTATTTTAATAGTATACCTTCTTCATCCAGCAGCCAGCTAAATAGGCCTATTGTAATATTGGGTAGAAGAGTTATCAAAAATCAGATTCAACATTTATTTAACTCATAGTTTTTGCTTATTTACCTTGAGAGTAGGCAAAAAACTGGCTTGAATAAATTTTGTTACGCCAAATGAAGTCATTTGAAAGCAATTATTGTATTTCTGGATATGTATGAGTAAAAATATGAGATAGTGAAGTTCTCAGTTATGGCGAGACCAGGGAAATAAGGATTAAATTTTATATGGAGGATATTATGGATTCCAGTTCAAATTGAATATGTACCTACTTAGTTTACTCATACGGCATACCTAAGATGGGACGACTGTCAACTATAAAAAGCATATAAACGGTCGAATTGAGAGACCCCTTCCTTTTTTTGTGGAGTCGGTTAACAAAATAGTGCATCAAAGCTACGTTAAGGCGGTACGAAGTTCGCCGGGTCAGCTAGTAATCTTATAAAGTGCAATTAATTATCTAATGATAATCAATATCGAAAAACATATAAACAGTGAGTGGCCAAATTTTAACTTACGATTTTACCGCCCTCGATAATACTAATTGGAATTTGCTGTAAAGCTTCAATTTCTGCTTTTAACGGGGACAATGACAATTAAAATTTCATAATGATACAATGTGTTTCGTGCGCAGCAATAATTAATATCACAAAATGTTATGTAATTTACCGAGACGATATCGTACATCGACAAAAGCACAGTTGTATCGATGACGATGTATTGTTAATTTTAATTATCTGTATGAGCATACTTTTCCAATAGTTGAGGAGGTTTTTTTAAGATAGCATGTATCCGATAGAGCTATTGGTTTAATAAAATAATTTAAAACTTGTTATGGTGATATTGATATGATTTAGCAATAAATACCAACAATTTTTCAAACTTTAAATGTATTTTTTATCGAATTCAGCATAGCAATTAAGTCTTTAGATACCTACAAGTTAGTAAGTCGGAGAACAGTTAGTATTAGTATTAGTTTTGTGGGACTCCTTCACAAATTTATATAAGTCTATGTCTTTTTCAATAAATAATTAAAAAAATATTGTTAGGATAAAATAAAAATAGACATTAAATTTTTAATTTTATAATTGAAGTTTAAAAAATCTTATTTACACACGGCAACAAATAAACTATACACTTTTAAAATTTAGAAGTTAGTAACAATATCACTTATTGTCGATTTGGACACACAGCGAGCTAGCTAGCCCGGCAGCCTGGATTTCATTGATTATAGTATCAAATACTTGAGAAATATACACACCAAAGGTAAGTTGTAGCTATGTAGCATAGTAACATAGAGTTGTTTCAGACTTATGTATACTACTATGATAATACTGAATTGAGGAGCTCACCACAATCGGAAAATGTTCTATGTAAATACTTCCGGTTAACTAATGACCAAACCACGGGGCTGGCAGGTTCAGAGCGAATCGTCCTTTACACTAAATAGCACCAATGTTTCCACACAACACCGATTTTTATCTATTCTTATTATTAGATTCCTCCCCCTCCGTTTCTTTGCTTTTGTCATCTTCTTTTTTGCTATCCTCGGTAACCTCAACTTCCTTTGGTTTATGCACTGGTACGATTTCTGTTGGAGGTGGCGTACTAGCCACCAAGCTACCATCTTCTTCAGAAACCTTCAGACCAATCGTAGCTCCGAGTTTCGCACTCGCTTGCTTAAACGTATCATTCAATTTAGTTTGTACAACATTGATACACATAGCGGTTAACGCCAATCCAAAGACTAGGTACAAAATAGACCCCATCATTCTGTGAGGATGATCAGGGACCAAATCTCCAAGACCAATCGTCGACATCGAAATGAAGACGAAGTAGAAGGACTCAAAGAAGGACCAGTTCTCCCAGAGACTGTAAATGAAAGCTCCGATCAGAATGTAGATGATCAAGATGACGATGGCTATTGAGATGGGCAAGTTGAACTCGTCATCGATTTCAAAGACGGAAGGAGCAGGGGTTTCAGGTTCAATGTCGTCTCTTGGTAACGTTCCCGGCTTTGGTGGCAATGGGGGTGGCAAATCACTTGGTCTCCGCAGAACTGGTGGGCCGTCTCCTGGATTCTCTTCCACGTCGTCTTCGTTGAAGATCTGTGACGGCCGACGAACGACATCGAAGGCTATGTTGAGTCCCTTCATTACTTCCTGAAACCGAAAAAAGTCGTATTATTACATTTTAATCTCGACGATGCTTGCTTTGTGAGCAAACAAAGGCAGAATGTAAGACAACACACAGCCCGGGGCGTAATCATTACTCATTTCTGAATAAAAAAAGCATTCTTATTGTTTCCTTTCTCACAATATTTTTAGGGTAACAAGACACAGCGAATTGTTTCTTGAGACATGTTTGTTGGTCTTAAGTTTAATACAAGCTGAGTATTCAGCGTCTGAATGTTGGAAGATTAATTTTGTAAATACAAAAGATTACAACGGTAACTTTGTCATGGCTTCATAGTAAACGAGAAAAAATGTTTTTAGAAGCTACAACTTATCTTATATCGTTTTAAGTTATAACAGATTATAACTTTTTAATTGATAAGCAGATAAAATAGCTTCAAGGAAAACTAATTTCTGACTCTAAAGTAGACTAATGCTACTAACCCTTAACTAACTAATATTATAAATGCGAAAGTAACTGTCTGTCTGTCTGTTACGCTTTCACGCATAGAATACTGAACCGATTTAAATGAAATTTGGAACGAATACAGTCCTGAGAAAGGACATAGGCTACTTTTTACCCGACTACGCTAATAAAGAAGTAATGTTTTATCCGTTAAACGTTTCTACGTGGACGGAGTCGCGGGCGGAAAGCTAGTATTATAAACGTGAAAGTTTGTACGTGTGGATGGATGTTTAATAGTCTTTCAAGCAAATAATACTGAAACGATAACGATGAAATTTGGTATGCAGGTAGCTGAAGACCCAGAATAACACATAGGCTACTTTTTATCCCGGAGTACCCGCGGAAATAACCCTATTTCCGCGGGTACTCCGGGATTCCACGCGGACGAAGTCGCGGGCGGAAAGCTGTATTGCAGTAAAGTAAATGTGTCCCAAAAATTATTTATTAAAGGCATATTGGCATGCCCTTATACACTTAAAACACTTATTTCCCTCCGGAAAAGGATTAAAAGAACAAAATATAAAAACCAAGCGTTTTCTCACCTGTACGGGGACAGTTCTCCTGACTTTCCTACAACTCCTGGTGTAGTAGAATCTTCTAATGAACGACCAGAAGAACTTGATGATCCTCGTGAAGAGTTTGCCGAAGTCAGCCAGCACGATCAAGAAGAGAGGTATACCGATGATGGCGTACACTATAGTCGCGGCACGACCGTATGTTGTCTTTGGCGCTATGTGGCCGTAACCTGGAAATTGAGCGAAAATACACTTTGAAATTAGGTCATTGAACTAGCGCAAGCACTTTTTTATGTAAGTGGCATTATATCGATGGCCCCACCGAATAAACGTGTAATAGCCATTGCACAAAAAAATTTTTTTTTGGTATTTCGTTACATTAGCCTCTCCTCTACCTCCCTAATTTTTTTTAGAATTTTTTGATCATAAACAAGCCTGTAATTGCATTAAAAACCTTTTTTCCACGGAAATAATATATTTTTTTGTCCCAAGAATATTATTTTAAGTGACTATTACATGCTTCATACTCTCTTTGTTTCACAAGAATAAACGTGTATAAACAGCAAAACGTTTGATATTGTTAGTTCTTTGTTGTTAAGTATAGGCAATATGCGTTTGCACGTTTATTCGTGTATATTTTTTTGGTGCTTTTTTGAGTAATGTGTCTTGCACGAGAAGTAACTTAGCAAATAATTTTGCATTGTTTCTTACCAAAATAGATAAGTTTTATAATTTATTGCTATAAATCAAGCACCAGTATTTCATTATTCTTAATAAAATAAAAAGTAGAGTAAAAGTGCCTTAACCAAATATAAACGACAATCAATTTTTGCAATCGGGTCTCGCAGGGTAATAATAGATAAGTTTTATAATTTATTGCTATAAATCAAGCACCAGCCGTGTGGTGACGGCGTAAGAATACAAAGTGTTGAAGTGGAAGCTGTATGAGGACATTAGTAGGGGCCATACATAGCTCCAAAACACATTTCACTGTTGTAATGGGAGACTTCAATGCAAAGCTGGGCCGTAGAAGCGATGGTGAGCTGAAAGTGGGACGATTTGGATATAAACATCGGAATCTCAGGGGACAGATGATAGCTGACTCTATGGAGAAAGAAGGACTTTTTATGAAGAATTCATTCTTCCGAAAGTCGCCGCACAGAAAATGGACCTGGTTGGGTCCGAACGGCTGAACTTAAAATGAGATAGACTACATCATGACCATTAAGAGTCGTCATTTCAACGACGTCTCTGTGATCAACAGGATTAAAACCGGAAGTGATCACCGTATCGTTAGAGGCACATTGAATATCAACGTCAAACTGGAAAGAACGCGTCTGGTGAAGTCTACGCTCCGACCATCGAAGGCACATATCCAAAACCCCGAGAACTTTCAGCTTGAACTGTCGAATCGCTTTCAATGGTTGGACTGCTGTTCATCAGTGGAAGATATAAATAGCAGGCTGTAAACTGAAACTGTTCATACGGTACGGTCCAAGTTTTTCAAAAGCCACCGTAAAAAAAATGACCTCAAAAATCTATCCGACCATACCCGACACCTCATGGCTAGTCGACGTTTTTTGACGCTGAAAACTTCGGATGAAGCTGAGTCATATAGGCAGCTAAATAGACTGATTAGGAAGTCTCTGCGACATGATTTACGCTCCTTTAATACCCAGCGTATTAATGAGACAATTAAGCGGAACCAAGGCTCCAAAGTGTTCGCAAGAGACGCGTCTATTGGGCAAAGCCAACTGACAAAGCTGAAGACTGAAGATGGACGCGTGACGTCAAACAAGTCAGAGTTGCTACGGGAGATAGAGAGGTTCTATGGGCAGTTATATACCTCGGTCTGTGCTGAGCCAGCTATTGTGGCGACAGACCCCAGAGCCAAGCTAACCCGACACTATACCGAAGACATCCCGGACATCAGCCTGTATGAGATAAGAATGGCTCTCAAACAACTTAAGAAAAACAAGACACCGGGTGAGGATGGAATCACTACAGAGCTCCTGAAAGCGGGTGGAACACCGGTACTAAAAGTCCCTCAGAAGCTCTTTTATTTCTTCCCGCTCGACGGCAAAATGCCAGAAGCATGGAAAAGGGGTGTTGTGGTCTTGTTCTTCAAAAAAGGTGACAAAACCTTACTGTAGAACTACCGGCCTATAACACTGCTAAGCCATGTCTACAAGCTGTTCTCTAGAGTCATCACGAATCGTCTCGAACGCAGGCTTGATGACTTCCAGCCTTCCGAACAAGCCGGTTCCCGAAAAGGCTATACAGATTATACAGAAGACGGAGGAGTATAATCGGCCACTATGCTTAGCGTTCGTGGACTATGAAAAAGCCTTCGATTCCGTCGAAATTTGGGCGGTTCTTAGAACCTCACAGCGATACCGTGTAGATTATCGGTACATTGAAGTGTTGAAGTGTTTGTATAACAGCGCCACCATGTCAGTCCGAGTACAGGAAAACCGCACGAAGGAAATCCCCTTACAAAGAGGAGTACGACAGGTAGTTGTCATATCTCCGAAACTGTTTACTGCAGGCTGCTCTGGAGGATTCCTTTAAGCTGCTGGAATGGCAAGAACTTGGTATCAATATTATTGGCAAGGCAAAATACATCACTCACCTTCTATTTGCTGATGACATCGTAGTCATGGCCGAGTCGCTGGAAGATCTAGGACAAATGCTCGATGACCTCGATAAAGTTTCCTAACAAGTGGGTCTTAAAATGAACATGGATAAAAAAAATATATTTAATGCCCATGTTGCACCCACCGTACAAACTGTTGGGAACTTTACTCTCGAAATTGTGGACGAATATATCTACCTCGGACAGGCAATCCGTTTAGGAAAATCAACTTTAGAGAGAGAGGTCTGTAGGCCGCTGTAAATCGGCTGGGCAGCGTTCGGGAAATTGCACAACGTGTTCTCGTCCAAAATACCTCAGTGTCTCAAGACAAAGGTGTACAACCAATGTGTGTTACCTGTGATGACTTACGGCGCTGAGACGTGGTGCTTCACAAAAGATCTTTTTATAAGGCTCAATGTCGCGCAGAGAGCTATGGAGAGGGCTATGCTCGGCATTTCTCTACGTGATCGAATCAGAAATGAGGAGATCCGTAGAAGAACCAAACTTGCTGACATAACCCACCAGATTAGCAAACTGAAGTGGCAATGGGCCGGCCACATAGCACGAAGATTGGACGGTCGTTTGGGCCGAAAGATCCTAGAGTGCAGGCCACGTACTGGAAAGCGCAGTGTGGGACGACCACCTACCAGATGGACCGACGACCTGGTGAAAATCGCTGGGTTTTGTTGGAAAGCTTCGGAAGAGGCCTATGCTCAGCAGTGGGCAGCAATGGGCTGAGATGACGACAATTTTATTAAAGATTATGTTGGAATTTATTTAGTTCTCAAAATGCTTATAAGATAAGCTGTTTGTTTTTTTTGTTGATTTTTGCTCAATTTCTACAGTAATGAGAAATATCTCTATGAATGTCAAAGGTTGATATAAAAAATAGTTTCATTGTTATTATTATGATAATAAATAAAAATAATATATAAAAACAGAAGTTTTCTTTACTTTCCCTATAAAGATTATGCAATTACATAGCGTGTATTCATAATGTTAATATGCATAACACATTGTAAAGCTAACTTAATGACACGAATATAAATGTAATTTTTATTACCATCCATCGATCACCAAATATTTCTGTAATACAAGCGTGCAAACAATTGCAGCCGCCATCAAAAGACGCGTGATTTCCCTAGAATAATAGTGTATCATTGCGTTATGTTCATCAACATCGTTTAAATTCACACGAATAAACGTGTAATGATCTATAACAGTCAACTGACTACTCTAATTTCACTCGAGTAATTGTATAATATGGATTTTCTTGATTATTGACTAAATTAACGACTATTCCTTAAAATAAATTATATCAACTAAAAGATTATTTTTTTATCTTTAATTTCATTATACATTGTTTTAACCTACCTATAATAATACCCGAGATAGTAAGGATTAAACGTTTTTATTCTCTCCTGTAAAATTGACGTTTTTCACATGCACGTTTATTCGGTGGGGCCATCGATATGTGGTTTATAAAAGGGAAGGGAACGGTCGTAAACCAAACTAGGATAATTTTATAATTAGAAATATGGTGATATTCTTTACATAGATTTTTTGAAAGTATTAGATAAAAGTTATTTTAGTTTTTAAGATTACGTTTTTAAAACTTTATCTTGTTATTTTCATTCATGATTTTTTTTCAAAGTATTATTTATGTTTACTTGATTTAGGTTTGTGATGAAATTATATAGGAACACGGATCATAAAAGTAGGAAATTCAATTTAAAAAAAACAACTCGGTTGAAAATAAAACGTGATATCTGTGCAACTACATACGTATACAAATAAGTATTCTTACCAATAGTTGTTATTACTGTTAAACAGTAGACGAATGAGTTTTGAAAGTTCCAAGACCTGAGTCCACTGTAAGATGTTATCCCAGCCTCAAACGCTGTGTGCAGCTGACTTTCAAACTCGAAGAGCTTTTTACGAGCCATAGACTTCCAGTCTTCCTCGCGCAGATAGTGACTACCACGCCATAAGTCCTCAATGAAGTCTCGCTTCACACTACGCGTGCCACACTTGTAAGCATTCTCGAAAGAGCCTTCAAAACTCTTGAACATCATACCTCCTAATCCACACATTATTATCAATATCAAAATGTCGCAAACGCATCGATTCCGCAGTGCGCGAATTTTAGCGCAGTCCGCTGCTTGTTCCTCTTTAAAGTCTTGCCAATTTCTAATGAGTTTCCATCTCGATTTTACAGGAGGGGCTGGTTTTTTAATTTCAGGCTTTTCCTCTTTTTCTTTTTTTTCTACAGCTGCTTCTATACTACGTTTTCGCACTCCATTGTTATTTTTAGGCGCTACTGACCTTTTTCTCAAAACAGATTTTGGTTCCACAGGGGCTTCCTTTTCAACTTCTGCAACTGTTTTTGATACAGGTGGAGTGACTGCCTTGGGTCCATCAACCTCGACCTCTTGACTTAATTGTTTCAATTTTCGCGTCAATTCCGCTGTTCTTTCGGACAAATCAAAATCATATTCATTTTCACTCGGCGAAGTAGAGTAACAGCTAGAAGTGTATTCAGATTGACTTGCATCAACATACCCGGAGCTGTGTCGGCTATGTCGTTTTTCATGTTCCAATTCCACTCTCTGATTGGTCGTTAATCCGGATAAGATAACTTTATCACTAATGATCTGTATAGTTTTAGGACACGATATTCCTCTCGCATTCCTGGGAGTTGTAGATGGTGTTTTGTTTGGTGTTTGCAGTGTTTTGCTATACTTTTTGTATTCTGGTAATAACCTCGGATCGTCTTTAGGAATTGATAAGCTTCTAGCTCTAGCCTTCTGCATAAGCTCTATAATTTCTCGGCTTGTCTGACTCATACCAGTACCTGTTTTATCTATAACTTTGGTAGTTACACGTGGTTCATCCATCATCCGGTTGACTGACTGCGATCGGTTCTCCCTTGGGGATCTATGCTTTGTAAATCGACGAGGCGTGGGGATTACTCTACGGGTGGAGCCAGCGCCATGGGCAGTATGTTGATTTGCTTGATCTTCACTCATCTCACTCTCACTAGTCTTACTCTGTAAACGTCATTATTGATAAAATATTAGTTTCTTCTTATTTATACTATGATATAATGGCAAACTACTACATGATCACCAATCTTGATTTTGGGTTTTTATGCCAATTGAAAATACAGCGTTATTAACAAAGCAATGAATAGAATCAAAACTAATTTTACGTAAAAACTGACCCCAAATCTTGTCGCTGATTTGCTTCGGGCTGGCTTCACCGGAGGCACTTTAGTTTGCGGCTTTTCTTCCGGCTTTGGGACTTGCTTCGCGATTATTGGTTTAATATCAGCAGACATTTTTCTACTCGGAGTTCGCACTATTCTTTCCCTAACTTCAACATTGGGTTTTTTATCCGCTGTCAATTTTTTACTTGGAGTTCTTTCTACTTGTATAACTTTTGTTACGATTTCGCTCGTAGGCGTAGGAAGCGTATCTGGTGTTTTGGGAGGAGCTGCTTTTACAAACTGTTTTGTATCCTTCTCCTCAAATGTAAACACGTCTTCTGATTTCACTGGCGTTTTAAGCGGTTTCTCCTCTCGTTTTTTCTCGTCATCGTATATCATTTCTTGCAACTTCTTAGGTGTAGTGGGTAACGGATATGGAAATGCTTTTTCTTTAGGTGACGTGCTTGTTGGTGTAGCAGGTGAAAGACCCTTTTTACCAAAATCTTTTGGTGGCGGTTCAATAGTTAAAGAGTTTCGTCGATTGGAATCTTCATCCTTTGGACTCAAAGTATAGTTCGTACTCAATAATTTATTTGTGGGGTCGATAAAACTGCCTTTTCTTTCTAATGGAGAAGCATCATCCTTATTAGGGTCCGGTATAGCAAAGGGTGATATACTACGTCGTCTTCTTTCGTTCGCGGCAAAAGCCCTCGCTTCCAAAATTTCTTCAGTATCAATATCGTATACTGGGTCTTTCACATTTGCCTTTTCTTGAACTAATCTTTTCATTTCCAAAAACGATGTCTCAGCTTCCACTTCTCTGGAATTCCTGGGTTTCTCTATGACTGTGTCTTCATCATCGGAAGTGGTATCTTCATGCGGGATAGGAGTTCGTCCGGGCTCAGGAGTCTTTTCTCTTTGTCTGGCAGCTTGACCCCTATTTTTGGAAAGGTTCCGTCTCTTCCTTATAGACATCGTTTGTCTGTCTTCGTTCTCCATCTCGTCAAAATTGGATTTTTCTGGGGATCGGGACACTAAGAGGCCACTGGTTTGGGTTTCGGACTCAGCTCGGATGATGGGTATTTGGAGGGTTAATCTATTTTCTTTCCCATTTCCCTCTTCACTCATTCCAACCCCTCACAATATCACCGCGACTGGAAAGAAAGAAAGCGTTTATTAGATAACGCTGCGCGCACTGCACTGATGATCAAATAAATTAGGCCTTTTAATTTGGCAAAAGCTAATCTATCTCCTGCCAATAGCCAATGACATACAGGCGCAAAAATAAACCAAGAATTTAAAGAGCATCTAATGTAAACTTACCTCGGACAAATCGCAGTAGATAACAAACCCTTGGTTATGCCGGGGACAACGCAGATGTCTAAGAAAAGATTCTATTTCTGACGCCCGACATTTCGGGAGTAAACAAACGTTAGGACAAATCCTCTATCCATTTTCGACACTTTTCACGGACACGTTAAACTTTTATTATCACTGACTATTAAAATAAAAAAAATTATAACAACAGAGTCCTATGTCGCGAATTTTCTAAATAAACACCAAATGGATGGTCGAGTTCTGACTGAGCAAAAGCACCAAACCAGCTGGGCATTCGTCCAATTTTAAAACACACCTACATTCACGCCGGTTCGTATAGCTCACACTTGCACCCAAAATAAGAAACTCGTCCACAGTTTAAAGACACGTGGAACGGTTTTAACGATAATACAAAAATCGTGATTTCGCACAACGTGAGAGATCTAGACTGTTTGGATGATTTACATTTGTGTCAATAACACAATAGTTTTATAGCTGGCAAGCATTATGCGGTTTATATTTTAGAAAGTATTCTTAAAGATTTCCAAGGACTTTTCACGATGTATATTATTATATCTACATTTTTTGTTTTCTATAAAAGTTTGTTAAACAAAACATACATAACATATTAAAATTAGGAATGGGGTCGTTAAGTAAATGATTTCCTTTAAGGGTTGCGCTGGTATAATAAAACTCATACAAGTATAGGCTGAGATGAAAAGAAATTTATATTCGGCTTTATGAATCTCATTCTCAATACACCCTTGCCTTTGCCGATCAAGTTAAATGGAAGTCTTTAATTTATAATCCGCATTTGGGATATTGGAGTACTTACCTACTTCAGATGTTTTTTAAGCACTTACAAGATATTTCTCAGAATTTTATTGGAATTTTTGGGCTCTTTAAACGGAACGGTTTGAGAAAATAATTTTATTCGATTCATAATAAAGGCTTTCGTAATTTTAAGATAATTATAAGTACAAGGAATTTAATGAAAATATTGGCTAAGTGGGTTATGAATGTATACCGGCTGCCTACCTTACCGTTAAGGAGCCCACTTTTATAATGGATAACTTATTTTCGTTACCAAACTTACCTTACAGGTATATTCAATATACTGATTATCCCTTAGATTCGTCGGTAGTAAATATTTATACCTCAAAAGTAATTTTAATTACATCATATTAGCTAAATACAAACTACAATACAAACAAAATTAATATTGCTAGCATAAATTTGTAAGTCCATCCATTAGAATAAAACAAACGAATCTCAAAAAGTTCTCTCTTTGAGTCATATACGCTCATACACAATAAAAAGGAAAACTAAACTAAACAAAAACATTCGCCCCAGTTACTGCCAAAACATTGTTTCCTAGAAAAAATCCGACAAACAACGGCTCACGACCAATTTAAAATGAAACTTTCGAACCTAAGCCTTTAAAGGCAACACGAAATAAAGTCTTTATTCTAAATGTGTCGCTCTCGCTTTGTAAACCTACGTAGAGAAAACACAAAGGATCCTCTGTGCCCACAGTATTTACCTTTGGCAACGAAAATAAATAAATATTGTTCCTTTTAAAGCTTTTGAACGTGTTAACGACGAGTGCAGTCTTGGGAGACAAAGCGATATAATCAGATTTTCACATCCTAAGCCGGTTGGAAATGTTCAGTTAGAGTTGGTGCGAGCGCCTGATTCAATTAGACGAGCAATGAAATAACGGCGGTACACACAACTGGAGCTCAGATGGTAGGCGCTGGATTGTGACACGATGAAAAGTAATTACGTAATCGTTTTAGTTACCAGCCGGCAGTAGTTTTCATAAAAGTTTTTATTTATTAACTTGTGGGCTTTCTTTCATAGATAAAATCAGTTTTTTTACATTGTACTTCTTAGTTAAACTAGATTGAGTTGCCTTCACTATCCATATTTTTTTAAAATTTGGCTTTACGTTGTAGCAGGTACAGAAAAATATCATAAAGAAGCGGGGCAATAATTCAAAAAGAAAATAGGAACCTATACATAGAAATTCAAAATGAATTATTCAACTTTGCCAATTATGCTAAAGCTGAAACTATTCGTATACCTGGAATAGTAGTCAATTGGAACACAATTTTGTTATTACTCAAAATGTGAACCAAAAGAATTTCTTAGTAGTTACAGCTTTAGAGAATTTTTCAATCCGCCTAGCGGAATAGAATTCAGAACAAACGATGGGTTAGTAATCTGTTGTCGTCGATGCGATTTCATGTCGATTTTATTTTCCATCCAGCTTTTGCGAGCAACTCTCTCTAAGTTATAACATTAAGTAGATGTTTTAAATTGAAATGCTTTCAATTACGTTGGTATAGTAAACACAACACATGCTTGAAAAGGTTTTTAAAATAATAACTTTTAAGTTTGCAGCAACGGTCAACATTTTTTTAAAAATATATATTTTTCGAGAATTTGTTTCTTTTTAACGTATGTTTTTTTTATTTATTTGCTAAAGCAAATAACATACTTAGTGGTAAAATATTGAAGTACTTTGTACATCTGATGCCAATTCTTTCGGACCTGTATCAAATAATCTGCCGCTAGAACAACTTGCTTTACCCGGTAACTACCCGCAGAAGTCTACAGAAGAATTATTCTTTGCAAATGAAGAAGGCTGAGAGCTCGCGTTTCATTGTTGATTCATCATCAGCCTATATACATCCCCACCGAGGGGCACGAGCCTACCCTAAATTAGGGCGATCAGGCCTTAGGCTGATTTTAAAGTCGCGCTGAACGCACACTGTCTTTCAGCGCTGAAGGTCCTTAGTGTGCATAGAGATATAGGGACCGTTTTTAAGTAACAGTGTCCGGTTGGCGCCGACCCCCGATACAAAAATCTATCGGCAGCGAATATCAGCGTGTCATGGTCATTTTCAATTGTCTTCCAGTCAAGTAGTAGTATAATTCTCACCTATGGTGGTGTAGATGGTGCCGGCATAGAACACCGCGTTCCAGAAAGTCCACGTCTTCTTATTCTTAACGTTATTTACGTAGTCTGTGTAATTTTCTTCGTATAATTCAAGGTTGCTTTCTATCCGGGTGAGCAAGTCAAAGGATTCATCCTGAAACAAACAGATTAAGTGTTATTAAAGAGCAATTATGTTACTTGGTCGAAGTGTATGTACTTAGAGGTACAAAATAATATGTGTGGTTATTTTAAAATTCTAAGCACAGTGTATAGAGCTCATCTATACTAATATAATTTAAAACTGAAGTGTTTGTGTTGTGTTCAAACAATGAACACGCTAATTTCAAGAACTACTGGTTCAATTGGATAATTATATTTTTTTTTGATAGACCATTTATCGTGGAAGGCTTTAGGCCGTTGCGACCAACAGGAGGAAAGAAATAATGGAAAATGTGTAAAAAACGGGGGGAAACGCGGACGAAGTCGCTGGTAAAGCATGTGCAGAATAAATATAAACTCTTTTATGTTAAAATGCTGTCTGCCCCTGTCCACCGCGCCCACTCAGTCTGCGCGAAGTCGTCTATCGCGTAGAACATTACTCTTTTATAACGAAGCCGGTTAAAGTATGGCCTTTTTTCAGTCCATAGATCTATTTCCTGTGATTTTTAAAGTAGTCTCTAGTAGGAAGTCTCTACATCTCATATCTCATATTTGGATCTCACTACCGCTTTCCATCAGGTGGAGTGAGGTCATCTTGTTAGCTTATTATAAAAAAAAATCTATTTCCTGTGATCTTCCCAACGCGTCCGGTCTACGGTTAGCTGTAGACCGGCATCTCACAAAATTCAGGGATTTTCACTACACTTTCCAGTACGTGGTCTCGACTCAATAAGTAAAGAGTATTTAATTTTCATTTTATTATCAGGTATACGAGCATACCACCATAAGTCAGGGGATACCAGTCACAACTATCTGTCCGATGGTTGGTGAACGGTATACGGGTAAGCGACCCCGGCTCCTCGAGCTACTATCGACTCAGTCCAAATCATCCGAGGCGATAGTATCCTTCCTCCCCTTTTCCTTCCCCCGTCATATATCCTTGCTATTCGTGGGAACGCAATGATGACTTTGTTAAAACAATGCACAAGGCAGAATGGCGGCGACGTGGGTCACAACCCGTCACGTCACGTTTCCTAGAGAGGTGAAAAGTGGATCGCTGGAAGTGATCTCTGCCTACCCCTTTGGGAAAAAGGCGTGATTTTATGAATGAATGAATATACGAGCATGGATGAAGAGATTGATGGATGTGAAAGAAGCGAAAGTGGTGTGCCAGGATCGTACCACATGGCAGGAAGTGATCTCTGCCTACCCCTCTGGGAAAAAGGCGTGATTTTAAATATGTACGCACGTAGTATCCGGCCATAAGCATTATACTCACATTTAAATGTATCCTCTCTGAAACAATCATCGCCTGCAGCCTGCTGGCCGCTTCTCTTCGAACTTCGGATAATGTGAAATTGTATTTACTTTGCTCCTGCTTTTCGTTTGAGCCTGCAACAAAATAATATAGATTTGACTTTTTGAGCGCCAGTGGCGTTGTTCAGTTTCGTGTTTGATTGTCACTTGTTAATTTTTACCCGACTGCGGCAAAGCAAAAGGAGGGTTATGATTTTGACAGGCTATGTATGTATGTATGTATGTTTGTATGTATGTATGTATGTTCATCTGTTTCCACATAACTTCTAAATTGCTTGTCAGAATTCGACAAATGACATATCATTAGAAGCGTCTTAATTGTCCGCTGGTTATAGGCTATATAGGGTTTCACAAAATCTAATGTGGCGCCCACTAGCGGACAAAACATACAGAGTAAAAAAATAAAGTTAAGATAAATACGCCGTGTTTGGTATCATTGGAAAGCGCTTTACTTGTACATTTTAAATATATATATATTACTAGCATTTGCATGTGACTTTACGTATATTCATGGACTGATTGCATATAGTTCACATCTTTTCGTTCATAGCTTCTTTACTACGTCCCCTTAAAATATAAAACATGTTCGTTCATCAATTTAACTTTTGATAATATTATGCGCCACAAATACACTTTAACACCAAAATAGTACAAATAATAAAAAGTTAAAAACTAAAACCCAACTACGACAAAAAACGACGCTGAAAAAGTATAAAACAAGACTTTTAGAACACTGAACTGAACAAAGTTGCTTATGTAGTTCCAAGTAAATGGACACAGTAGACTCTACCAAAATGCTTATGTTGAAAATTGACAATAATGTCATACAATACTATTTTGAAGTATGCAATATTTACTATGTAGAGATAAGTTTTCATGTTTGGAAAGGCGTAGTCACACGTTCCATACACAAGTACCTACCTACCGTAGCACTTTGACAACGTGTGACTGCGGTTTTCCAAACATGAAAACCTATCTCTACATAGTGAATATTGCATACTTCAAAATAGTATTGTATGACATTATTGTCAATTTTCAACATAAGCATTTTGGTAGAGTCTACTGTGTCCATTTACTTGGAACTACATAAGCAACTTTGTTCAGTTCAGTGTTCTAAAAGTCTTGTTTTATACTTTTTCAGCGTCGTTTTTTGTCGTAGTTGGGTTTTAGTTTTTAACTTTTTATGGGATAACCGTTCTCATTATAATTTGATGTGGTAATTTTGAACTTCGAACTGTCATGGTTACACACATGAGAAAAATGAATGTATCCGGGATATTAACCATGTTGTTATTGACTTTAACTGCCTCGTTGGTCTATTGGTAGCAAGCGCTGCGTTAGGACCGAGAGGTCCCCGGTTCGAATCCGGGATCGGGCAAAATTTGTGTGAGTTTTTCTGTAATGAAATTACTCAGCCCGGAGTTAGGAAGTTGGCGGTTGAACGCCCGTGCCTCGGAAAGCACGTTAAGCCGGTGGTCCTGCGCCCGATCTCTCATCGGTCATGTCGGATTGCCGTCTCACCGAATTATGAGAGTAAGGGAATAGAGAGTGCACTTGTGTTTCAGCGCACACTAGTGCACTATAATATGTCCTGCGCACTTGGCTGATCTCAATAGAGATTGGCCGCCATGGCTGAAATCGGTCGGACGCTTTATTGACTTGTGATTTTGGCGCTTGCTACAGTGCGAATACATCGGGAGTTTATTACAAGTAAAACAAAACCACTTGGTAAATATCCCGGACATATTATTATCCCAATTCTAATATGGTAATTATTTTTTGTTTGTTTTATAACACCTCATTCTGATTTTTTATTTAACATTGAGGCTTGTTTTAGTGCCAAATTAACTGTAAACACGGTTTATACTTTTTTTGGACATGTCTTTCCAAGACGAAGATAATCAAGTGTTAGGAAAAATAAATTGAGATGGTTCAAAAAGAAGAAAGCAAATAACACCCTTATACATATTTTACTGTAGAATAAAACGTCTTTAGATACTAAAATTTTCAACTTAATATAATCAATCAATCAATCAATTAATTTTATATGTATCTAAAGTGTAAGAATCTTTACTAGACGCAAACATTCACTTGCAAACTTGTGGTTAATTCCCAAATATATATTCCAGTTCTGTACATTCACCTTTATTAATAAACTACCCGACCAACCAATAAACCGCGAATTAGTAAACCACTACTTTGTCTCCCAAAATATCTATCCAACTACATACTGCATCTCCCAGAATACCTAGACAGACAGATGATTTCTACCGCAGACTAATTATCTCACATTGTCTAACTATTTCCTCATCACAAGCATTTCACTCAGCGTCTCTCGTAATAACTGACAGCAGGAATTCTCGTCCGCGAAGGGCCGCCCTACTAACCTATATACATACATATATATACACATACTCGTATTTGAGTCAACACGAGACTTGCAGTTCAATGAAGACGCGGGTAAATTAGTAAGTTTGTTCTGCATTGCCTAAACTTCACTCCGGCAAACAAGGTGGTTTATCTAGGTACATAACTTCTTCATAACTTTTTATAGACAAAGAGTTCTAGTGGCTTAGTGGATTCATTGCTAGTACCTAACTATATATTTTAAAGCAGCTTTTTAGGTTTAGTATTTTGAAATCTGTGCTGTTATAATGATTTGCCTGGTAAGCTGATAAAATCTTGTGAAAGCAGAACGTTGAATTAAAACTTTTCAGTCAGTTAGATGACAGTCATTTCTATATATGGCTTCTTAATAATAATAATGCACCAAATTTATATTAATCATGTAGACCAGAGTATACCAATAACATTTTAAGCTTAAACAATTGAATACAAATACAAATGTAAAATATAACACAATATGGAAAATGTACATAGGATTTTCTTTATATTAACCCACCAAGCTTTCAACACTCAACTGAACCAGAAATGTACGACTCTACCTCCCCCTAAGTTTTCTGCGACAAAGCAGTTTATGTTAAGCCATATAAGCAGCTAAGTCAACGTGTAGGCAAAATAATAATGTTTGTGAAGAATTCCGTACCACAATACAGAGAGAACACAAAGTTTCAACATAAGAGAGGTACCATTTCACAGGTGTTATTGCAGCCTTAAAGCAACATTTCAACGTCGCTGCAACACTTTGGGCACACACGATAAGGTTTTACGTTTTAAAATGCGAGCTTTTTAAAGGTAGTATTTAGAACTTTCTCATTTTAGAAGCTAGTAGCGAATTAGCAGCCAAGACCAGAATGATACAAATAATCACACTCGCCGTTTATCATGTGTTTAAAAGGAGCAAAAAAATTGTAAACAAAAAAAAAACCGCCTTCAAAAACCCGACTCACTAAAAATTACAAAATAATATAATACTAACATTAATCTGGGTATGAATTTGATATGTTGTTGAAGGCGGTGCCAATTGAATTTTTGAGGAAAACTGCGTGAAATATAAACGGCACCGCCTTCAACAACATATCAAATTCATACCCAGATTAATGTTAGTATTATATTATTTTGTAATTTTTAGTGAGTCGGGTTTTTGAAGGCGGTTTTTTTTTTGTTTACAATTTTTTTTCATCCTTTTTAGTGTTAATTTTTTTTACATCCTATTAGTTAAGCTCATCTATAATTCTACTGATATTATAACCAGTAGTATCAATATGTACACAGATTTGAAAGAATAATCCCTTTACTCCCAACTATTAAGGAGTTGACCTTCCATCATCAGCTCAGCATCATAACATTATGATTTCCAGAAGCAAATGCCAATATAACTTCAGAAAATATGTAAAACGCGGTACATGTGCCTATAAAATTTGAGGGTTGCCCTCGATTTCTCCTGGATCCCATCATCAGATCCTAGACTGGTCAACCTAAAATAGTTTAGCTCACCTGTAATGCTACTGATATTATAACTAGTAGTCTTAATATGTATACAGTATTAACATAATTATTCTTTACTCATAACTATTAAGGAGTTGACCTTCCATCATCAGCTCAGCATCATAAAATTATGATAGCCAGAAGCAAATGCCAATATGACTTCAGATAATATGCAAAACGCGGTACATGTCCCTATAAAATTTGAAGGTTGCCCTCGATTTCTCCAGGATCCCATCATCAGATCCAAGACTGGTGAAAATGGGACCACCTCGAAAGTGAACTCTATCCAACCAAAAAAAAATTTTTGAAATCCGTCTATAATTGACGAAAATATCGGTGAACATACAAAAAAAAAAAAAAAAAAAAATTATACATACAGACGAATTGAGAACCTCCTCCTTTTTTTGAAGTCGGTTAAAAAGAAAGCTTTTTAGGGGTAAATTTTACCCCAAAAAAAATATCGAACCTAATGTTCGTTATACCATATTTTTCTCTGCCATTTACGAGAAACCTACCTACACTTAGCAATATTATACAATTTTAAAGCTCTCCAAATTGCAGTGAAACAAAAACATCCATGTCCTAAGACTCATAAAGGAAATCCAATCAGTGTTACGCGTGTTGAACTAGGCTGCTACATAACGACCCAACTCGAAAGGTGAGACGGGATCGTCCCGAAAACGATCCCGCGGCGTCCTACAACTGTTTATACACCATACTACTTTAATCCCGTTCACGTCCCAGTAATATTTCCCTCCTGAAATCCAACAACACTCAGCCGGGGTGATCAGGGGGATTCCAACCTAACTCACGTATACTTGTAATAAATGAACCACGTGATGTTGAGTGCACGCATACACTTAGTACCTACATCTAAGATGATGAGATGAGATGAGATTGCGGGAATGGGATGTCTAGAACTCTAGATTATGTTTACTTCATTAAATTTCCAAAAACCACAGTTGCAGTATAGTTTAATACTGGATATCTATACTAATATTATAAAGCTGAAGAGTTTGTTTGTTTGTTTGTTTGAACGCGCTAATCTCAGGAACTACTGGTTCAATTTGAAAAAATCTTTTTGCGTTGTATAGACCATTTATCGAGGAAGGCTTTAGGCTATATAACATCACGCTGCGACCAATAGGAGCAAAGATACAATGGAAAATGTGTAAAAAACGGGGAAAACGCGAACGAAGTCGCTGGCACAGCTAGTGATTAAATAAAATTAAATCCATGAAGACCAATAAAATGACAGCACCATTCGTGTTCTACATTCCCACTATACGTACATGTATACTTTAATTTCTGTAGGTTATTTACAAAATAATAATAATATTTTCCTTAATAATATTTCACATGAAAATTATTTTCCGAATCCTATAGGTATTATGACATTTATGATATCGTCATACGGAGTCAAATCTCTCTTGCTTCTTTAAGCACCCAATATCAATATCTTAATTTACCCGAAATAGAAAACACCGTTCCGCAAAGGAGTCAGGGTAATCGGCTAAGTCAAATTGCTCGTAAATAATTTAGGAGTGCTCAGCCATCTTGGTAATATTTGATTGCAAATTGACCTTAGACTTACTAATTTTAGCTTTGTTACAGGTAAGAACAAAGCCAATAAAATTCGACATCGTAGATAGATATTGAAATACTTCTATCAGAATAATATGTAATAAATAATTTGTTTTTCCAAAATTTATACACCGTTAAATTTTAGTGTTGGTTTTCCTAAAGTAAAATAATTCTACCTTGGTAGCAAAATAGATTTGTGCAGTTTTTTTTTATTTAAATCAACAAATACTGATTTTACGAAAAGGATAAACGAAACTCGAAAGCACGCTCGAACCGTTTTATTACTTAGGACGTAGAGTTGAATTAGCTTTAATCATCAATTCCATGCAAGCAATAGGTACCTGATTACGTCATATCATTTAAAAGAACTGTCGCTTCTCACGCATTCGAATTGGATGATTAATTATATATTTTAAGAAAAAAATTAAATTATAGTTAATTTTTTCACGAAATAACTAGCGTGATTCGGTAGTACTACTAAAGATAAATCGTTCTGCTACGGGAAAACCACTACTAAAATTTCATGGAGGATTTATAATACTTAATAATATCATATTACTAGCTGTGCCCGCGACTTGTTGAGGGTGAACAACCCTTATCACTCAGGGGTATGAAAAACAGATGTTGACCGATTCTCAGACCTACACAATATGCTTACAAAATTTCATGAGAATCGGACAAGCCGTTTGGGAGGAGTACGGGAACGAAGATTGTAACACGAGAATTTTATATATAAGAAGATTATATTAGTGGGATACGAGTACATACATAAATGCTAAAGAAACTCTGTCAGTCGCTTACACGGTACCACAGATGATAAAACCAAAACTAACAAATCAGATTTTAGACCTAATGGCATTAGAATTTCCGGTTAAAACCCAATAACTTTTTTCTATATGCTGTGCTTCATTCAAAAGTACCCGTAATCGACGAGCATGCATGAAGAGGTTAATGGATGTAGATGAAGCGAAAGTGGTGTGCCAGGACCGTAGCACATGGCAGGAAGTGATCTCTGCCTACCCCTCTGGGAAAAAGGCGTGATTCATTAAGGGTTAAAGCCCAGCAAGTTCAATGTGATTTTTCAAATCAGCGTAACTTTTTTATTTATGAACTGATTGATATGAACCAAACACTAAATGGTAAGTAGAGCTTACCACAATATATTAGTTAACAAAGAATGCAACAAACGCACAGACACACATGAATGTATGTATACCCGGGATTCTGATATTCATAGACAAACGGATAAAAATTCCAAAAATCTCTGTTTTGGGTACTATTGCGATGATAAAGGTCTCCTACTATTATATGTATAGACTAGCGACCCGCCCTCGCTTCGCTTCGGGTATATCTCTATCTCTATATAATATATAGCTGTGCCCGCGACTTCGTTCGCATGGACTACCGGATTTTGATTTTTTTTTAACTTAAAAGTAGTCTTAGTTACTCCATAACATCAGCTACCTGCCAATAAAAGTCCCGTCAAAATCTTTTCAGCCATTCAAGATGTTAGTCAACCGGAAGACACATTAAAAACAAAATTATTTTGGTATTTATCACCATAATCTGTCTTTTATCGTGTAATAAATAAGTATATTACACAATTACACAACAATGTGATGTTGTGTTATATACTTATTTATCATAGCCACCCGCCCTCGCTTCGCTTCGGGGATATCTCTATCTCTATGTAATATATTATTTTAACCCCGTAAGAGAAATCTACTTTTTTTTATCAAAAACTCAGGGATAGTGTAGCTTTCCAACAGTGAAAGATTTTTTCAAATCGGTGCAGTAGTTTCGGAGCCTATTCGAAACAAACAAACAAACAAACAAAAAATCAAACCTTTCCTCTTTATAATATTATTATATTACATATTACATTGACTCCCCCGTACGCCAGTGACGCCTACATCGCATGGCTAGCTGAGCGCGGTGGCGGCAACCACGCGACTTTTTTCTAATACTTGCATTTTTAAACTCGTGATATCTTCCGAATTAAATGTCCGAATTGAATAATTCAAAAAGTAATAAAAAGGTATTGAAGCCGTCTTGCATATAAAGTAATTTATTTTGATAAGGATTAATACCAAGGTACAAATAAAGAGCCCTTTCAAGCGGTGGCATATAAATTAAATTTTTAGAATAAAAAACCGCTTGCTGTGACATAACTATAATATTTAGACATATGCTGTCGCGACACTTTTTGTAGATAATGATGAGTTCTGCAAAGTCTTAGTAAATGGTTTTGTTCTATCTTCAATGGTTTTCGCAGCGCAGGCGACGTAAGGAATTTTTCAGGTCTATTTTTTACACCTTGGGTTACATTATTGGAGTTTTAGTAAGGATCCCTAATTTTTGAAAAATATAATATAGCCTATGTTACTTCTGAATAATGCAGCTTTCTAATGGTGAAAAAATTATTGCAATCGGTCCAGTAGTTTTCGAGTTTATTCATAACAAACATACAAAAATACAAAAATACAAAAATACAAATCTTTCCTCTTTATAATATTAGTATAGATTAGTATAGATTAGTATAGATAATCTTGTTTTCTGCTAATGAAGAGCAATTTAACGCACATGTCTAGACATCTATTATTTTTTTATTGGAGTTAGAAAAATATGCAAACATCTTGAAATCAATTTAGCATTCAGAAATTGGATTTATGTTTGTTTATTCTAAGATTTACGACTATTCTTCTCTCGTAAATCTCTACCCTGAATTTATCTCAGGCACAAATGAAAGTCAACCTAAGAAATGAAATAGTAATCGTGTATAATATGTAAATATTACAGATTTACATAGATACTACTACGTAATCCGTATAATTCGATTAAAGCGACGAATTTGTTTAAACCACTATAAAATAAGAAATATATCGAATTCTTATAATTAAAAAGAAATTTAAAATCAGGCAACGTCGCATTTGATCTCAAATTATGCAGCGTATACACTTGTTGTTAAACTGTATATCCGTAGCGATACCATGAGTTAGCTATCGAAAACTTAGATACTATATAAACCAATCGAATTGTTTTTTTCATACTAACGATTTTAGTTCTTAGCGTTACTGCTAGAGGCGCTGTACATGTTTTTCATAGACATATTTACATAGGCGATATCGAGTCTGTCACTTTTAAACTCATAGTAGCGCTACTGATATTTATTTACCTACGGTATCCGTCCGCGACAAGTCCTTCGAGCATACCTCAGTCTCTATACTTATACCAACATAGTAATTTTGATTTGAAACTACGACAGACAGTTAAAGTTACTCTAGGATCTCGAAAGCGATTTAAGTACAGAACGAACTTTCATACTAATAACCAATCGCCTTATTAAAACAGCCATCATCATCATCATAAGCCCATATACGTCCCCACTGCTGGGGCATGGGCCTACTCTAAACTAGGGCGATCAGGCTTTGGTCAACCACGCTGGCCAAGTGCGGGTTGGTCGACAACACAACCTTAGAATTTCTTCGTAGGTTACCTCACGATGTTTTCTTAAAAGCGTCAAATAATAGTACATATTATGAATTTCAAATCTGAAAACACAGTGTTTAACTGCCACAGTCAGCAGAAAGAATAACCATTACCTAAAGAAGTTAACATTTCCGAAAAAAGGCAAAATCTTTTGGATCTATTCAATTCAACGGAACCATTAAGTCAGGATAGATGCCTATCATTCAATAATGGATGGGGATAATTTGATTTGCGGCGAACAAATGTGGCGGCTCACCTTTTGTTTATACAATAAATCTGTTTAATTCGCTTTTAGTCTCTAAACGGTCTCTGGGGTCAATAAACAAACTTTTGAAAACACTCACTCATTGTTGAAATGTGGAGGGTAAATTGTTTTTACCTTCCACATTTCAACAATGAGTGTAGATCATTAATGTTTCAATCATTTTGTATTATTTATTCTGATAAGAGAAAACTTATTCAAAATGTTTATTACTGACAAGTTTTGTGAAACCACGAGGCTTGTGAAGAGCTAGAAACGTCTATAGACCAGATAACAAATTAAAAAATAAAAATTTGCCTATGTCCTCTTAGCCTATTTTCTTTCTCTACACCATATACCATTTTTTTTTCGTTTAAATCTGTTGAGTAATTTTCGCTTAATCCTAGATAGTATTGCTATCGATCTAGTTAGACCATGACACTAGAAAAAAATCGGAATCGAAGCAAAATCTTTGAGATTGTTTAACCAATTAAAACTACTCTACTTTTAACATGGTTGTCGTAAACATCCATATCCGAGTGGTTAAGGTCATTGCTTGCCATGCGAGAGGTAACCAGTTCAAACCCGCATTTGGCCAGCTAGGTCGACTAAGGCTTTACCGCCCTAGTTTAGGGTAGGCCCAGCTGTAGACATACATGGGCTAAAGATGACGTAAACATGTTTGCTGCTTATTATTAATTTCTACCACCGGAGTTATTCCCAAACAATTACTCATTAGCCCTCAGAATATAGATCTCCCAAAACACACCTACATAACCCTACAAAAAGCTGCAATACTCAATACATGCCGAATAGTCCGCAAATTTTTACAGTTAGAGTCAAATGCATAACCTCTTCACTTTTGCTTGCCCAAAAGCCGCAAATTTGAAACAAACCCCTTTAAGAAGGGAGAATATATTTTAAATATATACACATAATAATAATAATAATGATTTATTGAGTTTCCCACAATGTTGCACTTAAATCTACTTATGAGTATAACAAGGAATTAAGAAGAATGTAGCAACAGCGGGGACTGGTGCCTAAACTAGGGAAACCCTGTGTCTTAGGTCACCAGGACCCATATAATTAAACATTATATAAACAGCAACCAAAACGTACACAGTAAACACCTACTTACGTTTCCAACTCTGTGAAAGTGCTGAAATATTCTTTTCCCTATTTGCAGACTTCGCGACTAGAATTCTAAATAAGTCGACGACGGATTTCAAATCCGACCAAATAATATGTAAGCGCTAACGGCTTGCATAATTTACTGTAGGGTTGTGAAAACTTTAACTTGTGTTAAAGTGCCCTTAGGGCCGGAGGGTCGACCGTCTGGTTTGGCTTTGGATTGACTCAATATAAGTTGGCCGTCCTAAAGTTACATTTTAGGAATGATACAGACCTTCACGCAATTAAATTCATCCGTTGAAGAGCTATGGTGGCACAGACTGGCAAACAGACACTCATACCTTTTCTTATGATTTCAAAACTTTAATTCTAACTTTTCTTTTTGTATTAGGAGCTAACGCTCTAGAGATTGGTAACGCAGAGATTTTTATGAGTTAAGTCAAACGCAGTTATTGTATGTTGATGCTATTTTTATCTTCATGGAACACACAATGAATTTACTCAAGTTTATGTCAAAACAGCTTTATCGAGCTTTTGATAGTTGATGTCACAAAAACAACCTAAGGCTTAGGCCGCACTACGGTTTATTCCCGCAAGCGGTAAATCGTGACCGTGAATCCGCGGTGGTTTAGCTGTAGTGCGGCCTAAGCCTAAGACTAACTTGGTCATAAACTAAAAACTTTTATATATAATAATATGATTTTAGACATTCGCGTTCCATTACACTAAATATTAGTCTCTATAGGTGTGTAGACCCATAAAGACTAACTTAAAGTACGTCTATATAGTCAATGTCTTTATTAATATTTCTTATTCTTAGTCACTAGGATACACGAATTAATCGTATGTTCATTATACCTATGTAGTTTTTAATATAATAGATCGCAAAAGTCCAAAAACTAAAAAAGCATGAATGACATCAATTATAAAAATCTTCCCAGCTCGTTTCCCGGCCCTAACCACATCTTGTGAATAACCGGGGATGTTATTTACTTTAAGGTGGAATATTATTTTTATCTTTATACCGGAATGCTTTGAAGTTATTCAAGTATTGCCACTCGTCTGACTTTCAGTTATGTTTAGACTTCCGGAAAATTATTCTTAATATTCAAGTCTCTAATATTTGATCAAGCTATCTCTTTACCTACCTAATTAGTCGTTATTTTAAATACCATTTCGTTCTATAATGTTTTACATCTAGATCTTTTTTATAATTGGTATCCAATAAACCTACCTATTTAAAAAAAAACAAAGTTTTTAAACTAAATCTCAACTAAACTTGGCAACTTGAAACATGTATTAAATTAAAATACTTTAACGGATAAAACTTTCTCGTGACCACGATCATTGAAAAGCTTCCGAACTCCGGGCTTGTGTACTTTAATGTTTGACTACAGGCACCTTTTTATACACGTAAAATGGTATGATTTCAGATTTAGCAAAAACTAGTGCAAATAACTTAATGTAATTTAAACGAAGACATTAATTCAAAATCAGTTCTTGGAATGTACCTACCTATTGTTTGTGTAACTATAAAATTATAGGAATCTATTAAAGCATAAATTTACAGCTGACGTGTTTTTTATTCATAAAAAAGTAAAATTATTTCGTATTACTTGGCCAGGGTGGTTACCTAAGGTCTGATGGCCCTAGTTTAGGCAGGCTCAAGCCCCTGTAATAAATATAAAGCCCCTGGCGAGCCCCGGTTGGGGCGTATATAGGCTATGATGAATTCCCATTATAGTCCAGTCATTTAAGCTTAAATTAGGTAAGAATCTCGGAATTCGAGATACCCAGCTGTAAGTCTGTAAATACTTAGATATTGACACCCTAAAAGTGGTCTCAAAACCTACATATGGTAGGGTGTACGCAACTATAAAATTTTCATGGTCAAATGTCACAAATATCAGTTTTATAAACTTTTGAGCGAAACGGGAAGTTGTATCATAAAAGTGTGTAGGAGAAAATTGCTTATCATCTAATTATCTATAAAAATTGTCTGTACGTTTTATTCCTAAGATTCACCATTTCAGAGATACAGCGATGCAAATAGTTGAAAAAGTTGTATTTTAAAAAGCTTTCAGACCCCCGTGCGATTGTGCTAGACAGTTAAAATTTTCACAACTGATGTATTTCAGTAGTCTCTATAACAACTAATACTAGAAAAAGCTTAAAACCAATGTTTAAGTGGGTTCTCATACAAAAACTATGTTTTTTTTTTTCACACTTGGCCGGTTTTTAACGTGGTTACCCCAGTAAACCCATTACAAACGACACCTTTTATACGTGAAGAACACGTTATTTATATGGAAGCCTAGTTAAATAATTGTTTTATGTTGTTTTTAGTACTATACATATACGTTTCAGTACATTTAAACTGCTTATTATGGGTCAAAAACGCAGAAATCTTAAATCTTCTGAATACTGAAAACAACACAAAACAATTATTTAACTAGGCTTCCTTATAAAAAACGTGTTCTTCATGTATAAAAGGTGTCGTCTGGAATAGGTTTACTGGGGTAACCACGTTAAAAACCGGCCAAGTGTAAGAAAAAAAAAACACAATTTTTGTATGAGAACCCACTTAAACATTGGTTTTAAGCTTTTTCTAGTATAAGATGTTATAGAGGCTACTGAAATACATCATTCGTGAAAATTTTAACTGTCTAGCACAATCGCAAGTGGGCCTGGAAGCTTTTGAAAATACAACTTTTTCAAATATTTGCATCGCTGTATCTCTGAAATGGTGAATTTTAGGAATAAAACGTACAGACAATTTTTATAGATAAATAGAAGATAAGTAATTTTCTCCTACACACTTTTATGATAAAACGTCCCGTTTTGCTTAAAAGTTCATAAAACTGATATTTGTGACATTTGACCTTGAAAATTTTATAGTTGCGTACACCCTACAATATGTAGGTTTTGAGACAACTTTTAGGGTGTCAATATCTAAGTATTTACAGACTTACAGCTGGGTATCTCGAATTCCGAGATTTTTTCCTAATTTGACTGGACTATTATAATTTTAGTTAAATTAAAATGTTCTAAACCAACATCGAAGCTATTCTAAAATTAGCCTACACAATGAATGCAATGGCCAATGTTTACGATCCCGAGATAGTTATTACTTCAGTTGTAAGACTTCCTAGTAGGGCTACCATCCGTTCAGGTTTCTCTGGATTTGTCCTGGATTAAAAATACATGATGAGTTTAGAATTACAGTGATTTAATATTATTGAATAGTTTCTCATGCCTAAAGCATTGTTAACCTACACGCTATGCATTTATTTATGAAAATGAGAGATAAATACGAGAAATAAAGCGAATGAGAACTCTATATACTATGATAATGGGTGTGCGATAAAAAGAGTAGCAAATACATTTGCTATTTGCTGGCCGACGTTTTGCCTGGATGTCAGTCTAGTCATAGTCACAACCATTGACCGAACAAATGCAATCTAGGTATATCGCATATAAACCCGTAGAACAGAGGTTTTATTAAATCTAATGAAATACGAAAGTCTAAAACTGATAGAGATCTCTCTCAATGTTCTACAGCATACTTTGACTAAATCTATTCTTCCGACTCTCTCTCAAATGACCTCAAGTCATTATAAGGCCCATTAATCCTACCATAAATAAACAAATAGAAAAGAGATAAATGCTCACTCTCTATCTATCGCATAGGCATTAGTCTACACAAAAATACCATATGAACTACGCCTGTTGTATCTTTATTATTGTATTGTTACTGCCTCGTTGGTCTATTAGTAGCAAGTGCTGCGTTAGGACCGAGAGGTCCCCGGTTCGAGTCCGGGGTCGGGGAAAATTTGTGTGAGTTTTTCTGTAATGAAATTACTCAGCCCGGAGTTAGGAAGTTGGCGGTTGATCGCCCATGCCTCGGAAAGCACGTTACGCCGATGGTCCTGCACCCGATTTCTCATCGGTCATGTCGGATTGCCGTCTCACTGAATTATGAGAGTAAGAGAATAGAGTACAATTGTGTTTGCGCGCACACTTGTGCACTATAAAATATCCTGCACACTTGACTTACCTTAATTAAGATCGACCGCCGTGGCTGAAATCGGTCGGACGCCTTATTTTATTGTTGTTTTTGTGTTGAGAAATAAACTTCATGCATTCATATCTTGATTTGTTTGATGTGATGATGGTCACCTTACCCAAGACCCAAGTTCCAAGAAGCAAACTCAAGTCATTGTTCCCTTGTTTGTGTTGCATCGAGTATGTGCTTCCGTCCGTTTAACTTGAAACGTGTTTGAGCGGACTTCCGGCAGCCCCAAGATGTTCCATAGATATCAGATCGGTACATATATTAGGCTTAATACATAATGTACGTTTATTTACTATGCGCTATTGGGTTTGGTAGTGAATTGCTATTTACTGCCCATTGTCTCTGAGTCAGCGTGGATGTCAAAAACAATTGACATTAATTAGTAGAGTTATCAAAAGAGGGTATGTACCCGTAAATAACGTTCAGAAATGTAAATTACTACATAGTATAAAACAAAGTCAGTTTCTCTATCCCTTTAGAGGGATTCAAGAGGAATGTTTATATGAAAAATCACCCGAACCCAAGCAAGGACGGATCACTAGTAACAAATAATAACCAGTCTCCTTTTATACCTGTAATAAAATCAAGTTCACAAATGAATGCAATCCAAATATAACTAACTGGCTCGGTGGAACAGTGGTTAGTGACCCTGGCTGGCGGTTCCAAGAGTCTGGGTTCGATTCCCACTCGGGACAAATATTTGTGTGATGAACATCGGTGTTTGTTCCGTGTCTGGGTGTTATTATGTATTTAAAAATATATATTTATGTATATCAGTCTCTGACGCCCATAGTACAAGCTCTGCTTAGTTTGGGGTCAGATGACCGTGTGTGGAAATGTCCCAGATATTTATTTAATTATGTCCCAGATATAATCTAACCTACATTTCCACGAAATGTAGGTTACCACCACCACAGCCATATTTCGTAGATTGCATCCCCAACCTATCCGTATTCAAACCACGATTACCTTGAACATACAGCCCTTTGTCATCCTACACTAATTGATTACACAAGTAATGTAATCAAATCTACAATGAGAAACTATCTATTCGATTACGACTCATTTTGGAGTCGAATGGCGGATTAAGCCTCTAATAAAGAGGTCCAATAATTTAGTACAATCTTGTTTCGCTATCTGAAACCCTTTTTTACCCCATTAAGGATTCGAAGGGTACAAGTAATTATGTAGTGTTGAAACTGATAGAAATATTGTATTACGATGGGTTTGGTAGGTGAAACTATGATACTAACACTTTCTACCTCTATTTGTGTAATACAAATTGAATGCACAAATGGAATTTTGTACTGTTACTTTATAGAAATTACATAATATCCATGTCACATTACTAACCACAAAGCATAAATTTATAAACTCACTTCTCGAACTCTCTTCCTTTTTTATACGTGATATAATGAACCATATCTAACCAAAAGTACAAACAATCAACAAGTAAATAGGCGAAACAGATAAGGGGATCGCTCTAATACTAATTAACCAATACGCATTTAGTAGGTTCTATCATATAGAAGAGGTGTATTTTGAAGTCCAGTTGGTCCACCATCCAGGCTCTATGAATGTCGAAAGTCGATAAGTCCTCATATTTGTTTAAGTACGTTAACTTATAGATGGTATATTAAATTAAAAGACGTGTGGCACTCGGGGACTGCCGCGGTATAGCTATTGCATAGCATCGTCCAATTTCGGAGCAGCTCGTCTCGATTCGTGCGAGTTTCGTAGAGTCGTACAATACGTCTAACCGCACGCACACAAACACCGTGCCGAAGTCTACCGAACTGAAACAACGTTAGACGATTGTGAGGTTTTTTCGTTACGGAATTTCTTGATTCGGTCGCCGCGCCGCGCTCAAAGCCCGCGATAAAAGCTATGCAATAGCTTAATAAAATATTTAAAGTATTAGAAAAGGAATATACGATAGAAGTATCTAAGTTTTATTGTAAATTATATTATCTATCTATTTCCACACGGAACGATATTATTTGCGCTAGTAATTTTCAAGCGCATGAAACCGTGGATACAAACTATTTCAGAGTACATAAAAGTAAGTATGATTTATGCAAATTACCTAGGCGAATCCTGTGAGAACTCATAAATGCTGAATGCTCATAAAATTTTCCGCACCTATGCATCTCTGCTTGGTACGAATTGTTATGGTAAAATATAGCAGCCATAAATAAATATTTTATTTACATTTGGACGATATTGAGACGGATTCTTCTTGGTTTGAAATAATAATTCTAAACTAGCAAAAACATTTTGAATTCAGAAACTTCATAGTCGTAGAAGTAGAAGTCAAATGTTTTACGTCGTTTTAGTATTAAACTGTAGTACCTAGGGATCCTAGGAACAGTAGCGTATCTATGCCACTGGTGCCAGTGGCAAATTCCTTTCATGGGGCTCTAAAAAGTAGCAACTCCGGGATCTTCTAAGGAGTTGCCATTTCTGAGCATGTGGTCTCCACAAACTTACGTCCGCATTAGGGACCGCCCAACGACGCCCTGAGCCGAGGTCGAGCCCCGTTAAGGGGCACCCTTGGGCAAACGTCGTTTTAATTTTTTAGGAGTGAAAGCCATCCGCTCCCCCGCAAGTCCGGTGATGATGACGAGGCTACTCCAAGTCATCATCGTATGCCAGTTAGGAAAAAAAATGCCTCTTGTGTCGGGGTCCCCTCACAGGTCGGAGGTCCGTAGCTTTATTATTAGCAGCTCTGCCAACTTGTACTTCCGCTACTACTACGCCTAGGAACCACTTGTGTGTGAAATTTTCGAGTAAAACCTCATTTCGAATGCTCAATCCCGTATTTCACTATTTATTCATCTTAATCCGGCTGAAAAGTACGGACATATGAATTTAACATAGATATTAATATTAACAAGCAGTCGTAGCCACGGCCGTGTCTGTCCATAAAGAACGAGGTTCATTTTTAAATATCCCTCTTTTATAAATATTCATGGTGGATTTCAAAAGAGTCGCTTCGTACAGCACACACAATTAGGATACGTCTGGCCAAATATTTATATTAACTCCGCATAGCAAGTAATCGCGGGGCGTTTTCGTTAAACAAAAATAAATATACAAGTGTGCGGATAGGCGGTTTGCGTCGATGCTCATGTTAGAGGGCACGGTAGTGCGGCGGCCAAGTCTAGGCAAAGTATGGTAAATGCAGCCTCCGTATGAATTTTCTTGAATTTATTGACGATTCGAATCGTTAATCAGCTGTGTGGGGTGGTGTCAACGACTTGGCGTAGAAAAGATGAAAATGCTTTTTGTGAGTTAATATTAAAAGATAGACATACACTATCGCAGACTTTTTTTAAGATCATTAGTCGAAGATAAATAATTTTTTCATACATATTTTTTTGTGTATCTCGAAAACCGTTTCGGCAGCGCACGCAACGGAAGCCCTCTCAAACATCCTATTGGTCGCAACGTTGGTGATCCTATAAAGCCTAAAACCTGTCCGAAAAGACCCCCTCGGTCTTTCCAACACTAAAATTTATTTTCAATTCGAACCAGCAGTTACTGAGACTAGAGCGTCTAAACAAACAAATATACTCTCAGGTGCCTCTCTCCTCTACCCTTTAGCCTACAAAGTATGTAGGACTCAAGCCATTTATCTACTCCAGTAAATAGACACTTTCGACTAAGGGCACATCCCCACAGTGACCGGGTAACAGTTTGCTTCCAGTTTGCGTCCCTATACATTTTAACCGTATCAGGCGCATACAGAATCAGTCGGCGGGCATAACATTCCTTTGCCAATATTTTCTCAAAACTGTAAAAGATGCGCCCCATAGTGTTTTTTTAAACTTTTTTTACGAAGTTTCAAATAAAAACACATGAAACACATCCAATCTTAAGGTGACCATTACTGAACAAAACTTGGCTGTAGCCCTACAGTCAACTCGACATATACCTTCGCATAGGAAAAGGCGTATATTTTGATTCGTTCCCGTATTTATTATTTCGCACACATTTATGTTTGCGTTTCGCGGCATAAATTAACGTTATGAAGCTCGGGATTAATTTATGCCTGCCGCGAATTGTATGCGCGATACCGTTTCAGGTCTGATAACTGAGTTTGTGTTTCCGTTCCTGATTTCTGTCGCTGATTTTATTAGGGAATCAAGGCGATCGCACTATTAACCCATTAGAGGTCAAACAAAAAGTAGCAATATTTTTTTTTAATTTTGTGTATTTTTGTACTCAAACAAGTACATAGGAATAGAAAATATAAGAAAAAAAATGAAAATTATGTTTTTCAGGAAATTACAGGGGTGTACTCAATTGAGTACACTGACCGCTCAAGTATGAAAATTTTCATAGCATGATTTTTCAACGCAAGGCGTTTTCAGGCGTTTTCAGGCACTTCTCACATTGTCAATGTTCTCTTGAATGACATAGAACACATTGCAGCTGTATTTTGAGAGGGAATTGTCTAACTCCTTAGGTTGGCCTTCAGCAACTGATGAAGCCGGGCGGGATTTCCTTTTTTCTTCACCTTAGTGTATATCGTGCGATATGACGGCGAAACATCTTTTGATCCATAGGGCTATAATTACACATTACATATTATAAACGCCAAGCATTACCAATAGCCATGTCTAACATGAACATAAACAAAACCCACCACCACTTCTTACTCTGAACAGCAATTCTATATTATGCGACAGACTGATCGAGTTCATTTTCACCTTCATACCAACCTATGCCCCGACATGGCTTTGCCGACCAAATGTACTCCTATGTCTTCATGCAGAGACCAGAACATTGCCTCACGAAAAAGCTTGTGGTACCTAGGAAATATCAAAACCCCGAAAAGCTTTTCAAATCAGAAGAATCTAGTTGAAACTCATATCTTTTGTTTTGACATGCATACACTTTGCTTGCACATATAATCATGTCCAAAATATCAGTATCAATATTTTTTTAGAATATTTGTACAGGGTTCAGGCCCTTCAATTCTTCAGTAATAGCGTTCTTCCTGTCACTAACTTCAGATGTAATCTGATTAGTCAATATGTAGGAGTACATTTTCGCCAGGTAGGGTATAGATTCATAGTGGATTGGCAGATAACATCTTGCTTTCGTCTCTTTCGCTGCTAGCAGTTCATCATCACTATCTTCGCTGCTATTATCTTCTCGACTTTCAAATATTTTAACAGTACCAAGCAAATCTTGCGGAATATCGTCATCGGCACCTTCCTCTTTATTTGTCAACGAGCTTGGGTCCGGTGGTCTGAAAGCTAAGTCGCAGTCATCATCTTCGCTATCCTGTAAAATTACTTCAATAGCTTCTTGAAGCCTATTGTAGCTAGTTTGCGATGTAAATTGACATATATTCATTGCAAAGTATCTGAAAATAAAAAAGTAATTTTACATACCTATGTTGTCATTGTACTCAATCGAGTACAACAACATTTACGTGATCATAGTTTTATTTTATTAGTGAAATATATTGATATTATGCTTGTAATAACTTACTTTGATATATAATCTATATGTAGAAAATGTCAAAATTCACTATTAGCACAAATTTCTTAAAAATATCAAAAATCATAATACTTACCTCTCACGCCGTTTTGTTGATACAACTTCAATTGACAATTTCTACAAAAAAATAATGCACTACCCGCATATTTTTTATCAATCTACCTGGGAAATCTTATAATGAAGTCGGCCAAATATTTTAACTCAAAATTTTTTAATATATCTGTGATTTACACGAAATAATTTACATGTACTCAATTGAGTACACTGACTTCTAATGGGTTAACAAAAAAAACAGTGTTTTTTGTTTTCCCTCTGTAGAACACAACTGGGTTGGACCTATAAACGTTTAACCTACCCTGGACTATGATGAACATTTCAAACCCAAAATTAGCTTAAGCCGTTCTTGAGTTTTAGCGAGACAATCGGACAGCAATTCATTTTTATTAATCTTCTTATAAATAAAAATTAATTGCCGTTCGTTAGTCTGACTAAAACTCGAGAACGCCCGGACCAATTTAGGTGATTTTGGTTTTAAAATGTTCGTGATAGTCCAGGGAAGGTTTATAGTATTGGCGGTATGAAATTCGCAGGGACCACTAGTCTTCTTCTTATAAATAAAAATGAATTGCTGTTCGTTAGTCTGACTAAAATTCGAGAACGCCCGGACCGATTTAGGTAATTTTGGTATTAAAATGTTCGTGATAGTCCAGGGAAGGTTTATAGTATTAGCGGTATGAAATTCGCCGGGACCACTAGTGTATAATATATATGTAGATGTATGGACACATTTTAACTAGTAGGTACATCTGCGTACAATACAGACATTATTGTTGTTCTATCTAGTAGGTTTATGTAATTATACACTAGTATAATATAGAGCAGATTCAGGACGGTCTGTCATCGAATGAACTAACTGTATGGATGCTCTCACACACATTCCCTGTTTACGGCACCAGAATTAGACTAGAATTCATGAGAATTAAATTTCGAAGTAGGGAAAATACACTTAAGTTTAAGATATAATAAACAATCATGGTTACACACATCAGAAAACTGAGTGAAAATAACTTTTGTTTATTTATACCCTGGTAAGCTTTAAAAAATATTATTTACATAAGTATTGCTCTCTATGTGTGCTCAAATTCAGATAGCACACTGAAAGCAAACTTACTTTTCCCTTTAATTGGCACTAACAGCTCGGTGGCAAAATGCAACAACAATTCGTCATGACTCCCGAGAGTGGGAATAAAGGAGAGGCCCTTAGAGGCAGGTGCAAGATCAACAACGATTCAAAAGCTTTCCGAGGCCCAGGGAGCTTTTCCTGTATAAAGTCCGTACTCCTTAAACGACAATAGACAAAACATAACGGCGCCTAGTGCGTAGGCTAAAGTACATAATATAATTCTTCGCCCACGCAGACCAGACACATGCGCCTCTATCCATCATCGTCGGTCGACAAATATTTTGCCAACTTTCCCATCGATCGATCGAGAGGCAAATGTGGACGTTTGCAACAAAGCCTCGAGTGATAGATGGACTGTAAATATATTGTTTACTAGCTGTGCCAGCGACGTCGTCCGCGTATTCGCCCGTTTTTATTAATAGAGGGAATTCAAGACCTGGTTTCGCTTCGGGTGTATACCGAAGCGAAACCAGGGCGGGTCACTAGTATTTAATTAAGAGCAATAGTAACCCAAGTCTTACTTATATTACACACTGTTAAATAATCAGCAGTAAGTGATGCCGTACAATATGCTTGGTTTCGATATATCAAGAAATGTCAAACAGTACATAGTAGATACTCATTGTCGAATATCCTATTGTCTAACCCCGCCCCAAGATTCATGGATGTTAAACAAATAAAAATAGTTCGTGTATATCAAACAGTTTATTGAAAATGTTTACGATTTTTAACTTAAGCATACACGATTAGCCGATCCCGATTCCAAAGTAAGTCTCGCGTTTCCATTAGTCAAAAACTAAGATCACATATTCAATTCTACGTCACAAGCCGAAACATTTCGGAATCGGCAAAGACAATCGATGGGATTGTGTAACTATCAAAACAGCACTTGTTGGTTCAAGTGAAGGCCTTGACGAGTCAGGAGCAGAAGATGATGCAGATGCCAATCTGGAAGACCACGTATACGAGGCCCAAGGCGACGTAGCAGCTCAAAGGTATCAGTCTGCTTAAGCAAAAGGTGGTATACACGAGGATAGTCAAGAAGACTTCTTTCCAAGTGAAGATTTTTTCGGCTTTGCGGCCAGAGCAAATGTCGTATTCCTTGTACCCTGAAAAGACGGTATCGTTGAGAGTATAAAGTTGATCAGTAGCCCTCTAAGGAGCACGATTGAACGTATCATTGGTTTTGGGCATACGAGAGGATATTAAAGTTTAAAATTTGGTGTTATGTTACACAACATCTCATTGTTGTGTGATATTTGTGTAAGACTAAGTGCTGACTGCTGCTAGTTTGAAGTAACTTCACACTTCCTTCCTTAACCTAAACAATGACATGGCACAGATTTTTCGACTCGGAACGTCTAAAGGGCACAAAATAAAGACGCTGATGAAATGGATGTTGGACGTTGGTGCTTTCTTTTACTCTTCTCATCCAATCCTACGCAACTTCAACTCTGCGACAGATAGTAGGATGACAGATGAGTGACTGCTTTGTAAATACAAAAATCCAAACCAGTTGTTTGGTTTGGCAACGATATAGCTATTTGGATTCTTAAAACTAAGCAGTCAAATGGAAATGACGTTCAGATATATAACTTTAGCTCGAAGTGTGACAAATAGTATATACTTACAGTTAAAGAGTGAGTGGGACAAACATAGGTCTTTAATTTGAAATAAATCTCTTCTCTCTTTGAGCTCTTTAAAAAGAGAGTTTGATGTGCCTAGGTAATCTAAACCTAGGAAAAAGGGTCTAAATTTCATGTTCAATAATAAATGTAACTCAATAGTAATGAGAGATGAGTTCTTACAAGTTACAAGAAAAAATGCACAAATTACTTACTGGGCATGTTTGAAGTGGTTTGATTTTATTCTTGCAGGAACAGTCGGAGAATACGATAAAGTATTATTTTGAATACAACACGTGCTGTTTTAATACATTACTGTTATTTTTAATGAAATTTAATTTTCTGACATTGTTCACGATACGAGTAAATTGTTTTGGTTTGACAGACGTGAAGGATTAGAAAACAGTTGTTTTCTTAATTTGAAAGAAATTAAGAAGAGCTTGTAAAGAGGTTGAATGTTCAAAGAATTTTGAAACATAAGGCCGCTTATATACCTACCTAAAATGCGGTTTACGAAATGTATACAGTTTCATAGAAATGATTAGTTCAAGTTTTCAGTGCTGATAAATCAGAGAGAGCACAAAAGAAAGCCTGTATTTTACGTAATTTCTTTTGAATCATGATGAAATAAGCTTCTGATTTATATAACACATGTTGATAACTACACTCTTAATCGATCACACTGGCCAAGTGCGGATTAGTCGAATTTACTCATCATATAATTACTTCACGGGTATCCAGGTTTCCTCACGATGATCTCCGTCACCGTAAGAGGGTAAAGTTAACGTACCAGTGGGGCTACCATGAGTTTAAAACTTACGCGCTCGATATCGCCTACGTAAATATGTCTATGAAAAACATGTACAGCGCCGCCTGGTGGTTACGCGAAGAACTACAATCGGCCATATGAAAAAAACAACTCGATAGGTTTTTAACGTACGTAAGTTTACGATAGCCAACTCATGGTAGCCCCACAGATGCGGATTGGTTTTCTAATTATAGAAATGCATTGGTACGTGGCGGGGTTGAACCGGCAACCTCTTGCTCGGTATGCAACAGCCTTAGCCACTAAGCCATCAACGCTCTTTAATAAAAGGAACTCCTTACGAATACAGATGAAATTTGTAGGTATGCATGTGTGTTGACATAATTTGGCCGTTTCTCAGACGTTAATCAATCGAGTTAAACTATGACATTGCAATGATTAATGAGGTAGTTAAGATTGTTGATGTAATTAATGAATTCCCAATAGTAATCTATCAACCTATGGTTTAATCAAGGTTGCTTAGGTAAGCAGGTAAATTAAGGAAATAGGGTGCGGGCTATTTATTTTTCCTTGCCAGTTTGTCAGTACGTCATTATATTTCACAAAACACACTAAAGGTAACTTTAACGATAGTGTTTTCTTTTTTCTTAACTGACAACGATAATGGCTTGGAGTAGCCTTGTCATCATCACCGGTCTTGCGGGGGAGCGGATGGCTCTCACGCCTCAAGCGGATGGCTTTCAGCTCTCACCCCAAATGTACAGTGTTCAAAGAAAGACTGATGTTGACAGTAGTATTTTTTTTTAATTACAAAGTACCTACTTACCTAACATGTAGGTACTAATAACAATCGCAATCTAAGAGCATTTATAAGCATTATGACTAGATCGATGACTCATTTAAATACATTTCTTTCTTTGTTTTAATTGTACCTCTGTCTTGTCTTGCGCTAGTAATCACGTGGGTTCATTCCCCATCTAGGACCAATATTTTTGTGATGAACATTTGTGTGGGTTCCGTAGCTTAGAGTCTACTTATCTATATGTATACCACTGTTGTTCCTGGTATTAAACACAACTACATAAGCTACTTAACACAGAATGATGAATTTGCCATGCAGTTTTTTAAACGTTCGCTAAGTTTTGCTACATATTTTAATTTTAAAGAAAAAAAATTAAAAAAAAACATCCATCATTATTTGCTACGAACGGTACCTATTATACGGGTCACAGTTCAAATTTTTACATTGACATTCATAAATACTGCAATATTATTTAAAAAAAGATAAAATTTTAACTGAATTTCATAACATTTTATTCGTTAACCGCTTCCAGGCACATGACATAATTAATACAGGCGTCGCTAATAAAAATTCACGCTCAACCGAATTCCACTGCGCTGGTTTTGTAGGAGCTAAAATAATACGTGTAAAAATAACTGGTGGATCCGAATAGAACGATTCAAGATCGTGTCAATGAAAATATAAGGTCAAGAGTGTTGATATACGCCAAGGTTTTACACTATTTTGCTTTTATTTCGTCACAGATGAATAGTTGTAATAGGCCGGAGTGTGTAGACAGTTTGTCACGGCTCTATAAATGGCCGAATACTGAAGACTGTAGAATATTTCACAGTGAAAAGTGTGATACAAAACGACGCTTACAGTGAAGAGTTTCTGTTGAGAACCCAAAAAATCAGCAAATAGTGCTCAAATATCCATTACTAAGTGTAGTAGGTTGTAGATACTAGTCTTGGACAAAGAACAAGCAATGGACATAAAAAATACGACGCCTTTAAATGGGGGTTATAGTATATCGTATTTACAGTATGTACTATTATAATTATTCACGAAAAAAATGTATATTAGTTATAGCATAATATAACTTTATAATTTTTTTCACAAAATTAATATGTATATTCAATATGGTTTAGTTTATCATAAGCCTAAGTAGTTAAGCTGCATTTTTCACTTTCATTTACTTATTTATACTATATTTAGATGCCCTGTCGTGTTTGAGAGACAGTTAGAGAGTCCACAGACGAATAATATTCTTAGTTAGCGTGTAAAGCGGCCTTAAACGCTGGCCTAATCAATTCCAATAGCAATAGCAGGGCCCATTTCACGCCAACAGAATAAAACCCGACTGTCATTTCAAACGCCATTAAAAAGAATCCGTTTTTCTCATTTATTTACTCCCCTGAATCGTCAAACACTTTATGACGTTTCGACAGCGGACCACTGGCCATACAAAAACAATAGCCGATTTGATCTTTATTTCAATAGGAGTAAAAGCGATAATTGCACACGATTCGGCGTTATTTTATTCAGCCGATCATTTGCGGTCACAATAAAATGGCTCTTTATTATTGCGTGAGGAAGACTGTCTTTTTAGGGTTACGGAACTCGAAATTTTAATTTTTCTTTCTTTTAAATATGAATGGATCAGGATCACTTCGTTGTTTGTCTGTTAGTCTGTGTGTCTCTCGTCAAGACCTTATTTCTTGGTAAGGTGATTTTCCTTAGAAAATAAAGCTTTTAGGCTAAGGCCGCACTACGGCTAAACCGCCGCGGACTTTAACCGCCTGATTTTATGAGTAAAAGAAACTAATGGAAGCGGCCGCACTGACGGTTTTTTTCCACGACTAATTTTATAACCGCGTTTTGTTACAGAATTGTTGGCGGGAAAAAACCGAGCCACAAAATGTGTAGTGAAAATCGTGGCTAGTTTCGCGGTTTTTAACCGTAGTGTGTGCGTCTCGGGCGGTTCTGCGGTTTTACGATTTACCGCTTGCGGGAAAAAGTCATACAGTTATTTGATTCTTTACTTTCATAACATTTTCTAGGCAATATTTTCAGTCCACGTGGTAGGTTTAATATCACGTAGACCTAAGGTTCGACACATAAATTTGTACAGAACCCTGACACGATTCCGACTCGCACTGGTCGTTTTTTTATAAATATCGAGTGCAAATCAACAGAGAACATTTATTCTGAGCTTCGATGTCTTCTGGTGATGGATCGTTTGTGTCCAAATGAAAAGGAAGATTCAATAGTATTTGAACTCTATACTTTATTTGACTGGCTTGGTGGAACAGTGGTTAGTGACCCTGGCTGGCGGTTCCATGAGTCGTGGGTTCGATTCCCACTCGGGACAAATATTTGTGTGATGAACATCGGTGTTTGTTCCGTGTCTGGGTGTGAATATGTATTTAAGTATGTATTTATAAATATATATGTATGTTTATTAGTCCCTGACGCCCATAGTACAAGTTCTGCTTAGTTTAGGGTCAGATGACCGTGTGTGGAAATGTCCCAGATATATTTATTTATTTCAAGGTTTATTATAATTAGTTTGTTATTAACGTGCTGTCTTGATTTAAAATTGTGAATTGAAAGTATTTCATGGATAAAACTCGCGTGTATTTTAAGATTCTAACCATCACCAGTTCTCGCCAATAATAGACAAAATATTAGTACTACAAGTTTTAATGCATTAAAAAACTCAAAACTTACACTCAATCAAAACTCACACCAAAGCCCATATGTCTATTTGTGTATGTTGTCTCTCATGAGCAGTTTAGCTGGATGGTTAAATAGTAGGATATATTATACTTTCAATTTAATTTTGATCATCAATTGGTCTCGCAATTTTCTAAAGTAAAAGATTTGCAATTTCTGCTGACTTAACATGAATTCTTAGTACAAGAATAAAATAAAGTTAAGTCATTTTATACCTAGCATGTTTCACTTATCGTCCATTAAAATAATAACAAGTTTAATACTTTTAGTCCACAAATTAACGCACAAATGCAGACATCACATAATTACTTTGAAAATTACTTTCGTCACGTTGATAACTTTATTCGAGTTTCATGTTTTAATGAAAATATTAACATTTAACTCACAAATACAAGAATTTCTAATTCATTACGCAGTTAGAGTGGATAAAATTTTAATTTATCTCTCATAATAGAGATACTAATTTGTGTCTAGAAAGCTTGCCAACGGTAACAAAGTTTGCAGTTTTAGCTGCTATCCAGATTCTAAATCCAGACAAACAGGGCCGGATCTACCACGGCTTATTGGGCTTCAGCACGGGGCCCCGTGCATCCACGGGGCCCCCAGATAAGACAAGTAAAAAAAAAGACAATAATGCGATACAATCCATGATTTTACGAAATTCAACTGGTCATAGTTTTAGAAACCCTGAGAGTCCAAATTAAGGTATTGGAACTGACTGTTAAAATGTTTTGATGCCATTACACATTAATTTTTTCCCTCTCAAAATCTGTTTTTCTATGCTGACTTAGATGGTGCCCTCTGAACGGCCCAGGGCCCCCTAAACTCTCGGTCCGGCCCTGCACACAGAAAGGGTTATTAAAGTTTGAAATATGTTTGTTATCCAGGTCTTGTATTGTGCCTAACTTCTAAATAGACCTGAAAAGTTTTGCAATAGAAATATTAACATTCATTGTAGTCTACGACTTTTGACATCGGCATAGGGGCTCAGTAATGTGATTTTACGTTGCGATATAATAATTCAAAACGCTTTGAATTCATTGCTGTTTGAATATGAAACTTTAGTTTAGTTGCACCGTACATGAAAATAAACTGCAATTACATTAAGTTGCATACGACTTCGTCCGCGTGAAACCGTTTATCGCTTGAAACATATAAGTAACTCCCTCAATGTGAAGTTAGCTAGCTCCTTACTTAGTCCCTAGACTCTCGAGATATGTGTACCATTGGGTCTAAACCGCAACGGTAAAGAAGTAAAAATATATTTACATAGTATAATGGAACACGAAACTTGAATCATGAATCTAATATCTTAAGTAGGTGTTTTTTTTTCTCTGTTTTGGGACACCTTTAGTTCGCGCTACCTGTGAAACGGCCCCGCTTTCGAGCAAGTGAGTACGCGTACTCTCCTAAGTTCATACTAGACTATAAGTCATGGAAATTCTAGCTTTGCTAAAATGACGTAGGTCTGGCGGCCCTGGGATCTTGGTCCATTTGTTTTGTCTACATTACGTGATGGCACGCTTACGATCTCATAAAACATTATCTTTAGAAAATGGCGCATTGATTGAGGTTCGGCTTCTCTACTCTAGGTGTTAACAGTCATAATAGATGGGATCCTAAACATAAAAGCTCTCGACTCAGTTCCAATCTCAGCCCGATGTAGGAAGTGGTTAAAAGACTTTTGTTCCAGTCTTCTTTTGTGCCGCAGTCTGGAAGTTCATTGAATTTCTTTCATAAATAAATATTTGGGATATCAGAATCCATCTGACCCCAAACTAAGCAGAGACGGATGTCAAAGACATAGATATTTACAATTACAAACTTAAATTCCTTTGCCGAGTATTAGACCAAGCAGAAGGTACTTGTATCTTTATGCAACTCAGATATAATATATAAAAAATATTTCACAACATCACATACATTGATCTGATCCCGTGGTAAGTAGCTTAAGCACTTGTGTTACAGGTATCAGAATCAACAGTGGGTACACAAATAAACTTAAATATATTTAATAACACACCCAAACACGGAATAAACACCGATGTTCGTCACACAAATATTTGTCCCGTGTGGGAATCGAACTCACGATTCTTGGAACCGTAGGTAGTAAACCTGGGTCACTAACCACTGTTCCACCGAGCCAGTCAGCCGGATGCCAAACAGATATAACTATAGATATACTTATTCCCTTCAACATATACGGTACCTAAGCATGTATGTACCTACAGTGGGCACTCGATTCAAAAGGGTGCGCGACTTTTCATATAATTGCAAATAAGATACCTTTCATATGGAAATCTCTTCATCTAAATATCAAATAAAGTCAAGATAAAGAATATGCTACTGTTTTACATCGAGGAATACGAGATGGTTACTTACTATTTTGCTATCGGGGAAAAGTCTAGGTCTTTCCAAAAGATACTTATAAGAATACCACGCTCGGGTCGCTGCAACAGATGCCTCTGCATTTTTTTTTATAAACGGCATAAAGATGACCTCACTCCACCTGATGGTAAGCGGTAGTGAGATCCAAATATGAGGTCGACAGGCACAATAGATCGTATTGAGCCTGTCGCACTCACCCTGTAGGCCTGCTTAAATGCCGTTTCACGCCCCGCCTGAAGAGCCCGGGATCATAGGAGGGAGGGAAAACATGAGCTGGAAGAGCATTCCATGCCTTAATGGCACGAGGCAGAAATGAGGAGCTAAACCTCTTAGTCCGAGCCACCAGCGCCTGCATTGTATGTGGATGGCAGCGCTGTCCAGCACGTGTCGTTCGGGAGTGGAAAGGGGAGGGAGAGATTATAGAGACGGTAGAGAACACTTAGACCGGCAATGTCTCTACGTAGCTGAAGAGGCTCTAAGGTTTCGGATACCTCTACATCACCTCTGCATCAGACAAACTCTCTGGTCTTACCTCTATGTATTTGTGCGTTTCATGTCCGTCATATTTAAGGGCCAATAAATTATTTCTTTCTTTCTTTCTACTACTCTATAACACTTCAGTAATTTTATTCCTATACTCCGAAAAACACGTAACTTATGATAGTTACGTGTCTGAAGTGTGGAATAAAGCAACCAACCTTACTAATATTATAAATGCGAAAGTAACTCTGTCAGTCTGTCTGGGCCGGGGTCGCTTCCCCGTATACCTTTCACCAACCACCGGACAGATAGTTGTGGCTGGTATCCCCTGACTGTATGGGTAAGCGACCCCGGCTCCTCGAGCTACTATCGTTTTAGTCCAAATCATCCGAGGCGATAGTATCCGTCCTCCCCTTTTCCTTCCCCCGTCATATATCCTTGCTACTCGTGGGAACGCAATGACCTTGTTAAAACAATACACAACGCAGAATGGCGGCGACGTGGTCCACCACAACCCGTCACGTCATGTTTTCCACAGAGGTGAAAAGTGGATCTCTGCCTACCCCTCTGGAAGTGATCTCTGCCTACCCCTCTGGGAAAAAGGCGTGATTTTATGTATGTATGACAATAAACTATAATGATGAAAGTAAAAAACAAAATCTGTTTGCATTTTCTTTCCTGACTTGACTCTTGTAGCTTTTAAGCGGACTAGCCAAGCTATGGCATAGACTCTTTTCAAGAAAAGAAAGCTACGCCAATCAGTTGACTATAGCTTTTTTCTCGGAAACTGAACATTACCACGAGAAACCGTCATCCCATAGTAATGTTCTCGAACGAATGCCCACGAAAAACATTTCTTCGGGTAAAAAAATCCATTCTGAACAATCTGTTTTTATTATAATTGACTGTGAATAGCTTCCGAGAAATTGATGTTCACTTTGCCACTTCATTACTTCCAAGTTTACAGAATAATATTTCAAATAAAACTTTCTCATTCTTCGTTTCTCGAATAATAACGCACACAGAAGGAAGTCGTAAGTACCTAGAAATCTATTTGTTTGAAGCGTTGGATTGATTATATTATCTTTCTACATCTATATATATAAAAGGAAGTCGTGTTAGTTACACCACTTATAACTCGAGATCGGCAGAACAGATTTGGCTGAAAATTGGTAGGGAGGTAGCTTAGAGCCAGGAAAAGGACATAGGATACTTTTTATCCCGTTTTACAGAGTTCCCGTGGGACTTGACATGAAACGTCAGTCATTATGTTAAACATTATTCCATTTATGAAGTCTTTTTTGACATTTCGAAGAACGTAACTCTGCACGTTTCATTTAAATGCAATGTAATATCTTTTTTTGTGTTTGGTCGTAAATCGTCATTTGAAAAATTTACAATTGTACAAAAACACTCTACAATTAATTCACAAGCAAAATTAACTTATTGTTTTTGATCAAACTATTGTTTCTAAATCTGAAATTCAAAATATGATAATATTTTTTTGCGCGAATGCAGTTACGTACTATGTTTTACTTTTAAACATAGTGACATGCCTCAAATATTCCTCAATAGGGCTGCTTCATTGATGAGTTTTTTACACGAAAGTATAACTGTTATAGTCCTTTAAATACAGTGTAAATTTTTAAAAACTCGACTATCATTATTCACGTCATTCTATATCTATATGTATAATTATTATACTAAACATGCAATCGTGTATTTCTTTTTTCGACAAAAAACAAGATTGCATGTCTTAAATTTTTCTTTCGACAATTTCTATTAACCTTAGTTTTTGAAAGTTAATTCGATAAAATTAGTTACAAATCGAGAATCGTTGCCGCTGAGAATTGATTTCTAAGGGGTACTTCCCTGGTAGTGTTAAATTCACATCTGTCAAAAAAGACTTCATATTTGAAATAGAGTATAATTGTCCAATCCTGTCAAATACTGTAACAACTATTCATGTGTGCGTCCAGAAATATTTTTTTTTAAAAATGTCTCGAAACTTTAGGTACGTGTTGTTATTGTTGTGTGTGTAAGTTATTTGTTTGAGTTTTTATTTCCGAAAATAATACCTCAGATTATTATAAGGGTCTTGAATCGACAACATGCATCTATATTATTCAATTATTGTCTATTTCAGAGATTTTCATTTAGCAATATAGTTACATCTAATTGTCATGTTCGTTTATTGACAAAATTCGATATCTTTTAGTGACTAAATAATGAAGAAGGTTCTTTGACCAAACTTTTTTAATCATCATGTTTTTGGTTCAGAAGAAAAGACGAGCTGATCGCACTTTTCACAATAAATACGGTTCATACCTGTATCAAATGGATAAGTAGATATTAAATCTCTACACACGACATTTTTGCAAATATATTTTATGGGTAATTCAGCAAAAGAAGTTGATCAGCGTTTGCACAACAATTTGGTAAAGATCGATTGTCGAACAACTTCACACATTTTTCCATCGACTGACAGAATAGGGTAGTTTCCTAAGTCAAATTTTGCATGCGATTTCACAATTAATATTAAGATATAGGTAAATTAATAACATTAGTCAAATCGAAATTAAAATTTCTTAGGATTTGAGACAATAATAGACATTTGAAGTTGGGTGGGAAAGTCCATTTCAACGTGCGAATTTAAAAATGCTATGTCATCGTATAAAATACAAAATTAGTAGTAACTTTCACTATGAAAATATATTCGTATAAGCAACGTTTGATATAGCTGCTGAACAAAAGTTCTTACGATATGCATACAGTATTACACGTTGTGACGTCATAGTGTTCTGCGACATTTGTATGAAACGTTTTGAGCTCGCCCAAATGATGTGCTATTGAAACTGTAATATCTCGGAGAGTTTTTCCACTATCAAACCATTATTTTAATAGTATACCTTCTTCATCCAGCAGCCAGCTAAATAGGCCTATTGTAATATTGGGTAGAAGAGTTATCAAAAATCAGATTCAACATTTATTTAACTCATAGTTTTTGCTTATTTACCTTGAGAGTAGGCAAAAAACTGGCTTGAATAAATTTTGTTACGCCAAATGAAGTCATTTGAAAGCAATTATTGTATTTCTGGATATGTATGAGTAAAAATATGAGATAGTGAAGTTCTCAGTTATGGCGAGACCAGGGAAATAAGGATTAAATTTTATATGGAGGATATTATGGATTCCAGTTCAAATTGAATATGTACCTACTTAGTTTACTCATACGGCATACCTAAGATGGGACGACTGTCAACTATAAAAAGCATATAAACGGTCGAATTGAGAGACCCCTTCCTTTTTTTGTGGAGTCGGTTAACAAAATAGTGCATCAAAGCTACGTTAAGGCGGTACGAAGTTCGCCGGGTCAGCTAGTACCTTATATAAAAATACCAATTTTGTGATAGTTAATATTGATCAAGCAAGAAAATAACGTATATTCAGTCGGTAAAGGTATAGCGTATTATAAAAATAACTAAGTTAAATTAACCTAACCTGCATGAAAATGAAAATTAAAAAGGTTTTTAAAATAAAATACTACCTAGGTTTAATACACCTACAATAACTTTTATTTTTGCAATAGCTCCAAAATCCAAATATTGCGCCAATTGAGAGTGACTGAGAGAGTGACATGATTCAATCTCAAAAGGGAACATAATGTGTACAGTAAGTATATTTAAAAATCAAAATAATATTTGCTAACGAAAAATATAAAAAAATCAACGTACTTGTAAAATAGTTACGTCATAGTAACCAATTAGAATAAAAAACTTTAAACGTTTGGAGTCAGATGACTCATAGTATTTTCACACTTCGTTGTAGACAGTTATTAAGATATAAATTGTCTATAAATATGAACCCAATCTTCTTCATACAAAAAACTGTATGATACACACACATACGTCACTCGTCGCCTACAGTTGTTATTTTAAGAAATTTCAGTCATTATAATATAATACATTTCATGTCATCAATCAATCAATTGATTTCATACCTATTGCAGGAGACAAATCGTCTATATATATAAAAGGAAGTCGTGTTAGTTACACCACTTATAACTCGAGATCGGCAGAACAGATTTGGCTGAAAATTGGTAGGGAGGTAGCTTAGAGCCAGGAAAAGGACATAGGATACTTTTTATCCCGTTTTACAGAGTTCCCGTGGGACTTGACATGAAACGTCAGTCATTATGTTAAACATTATTCCATTTATGAAGTCTTTTTTGACATTTCGAAGAACGTAACTCTGCACGTTTCATTTAAATGCAATGTAATATCTTTTTTTGTGTTTGGTCGTAAATCGTCATTTGAAAAATTTACAATTGTACAAAAACACTCTACAATTAATTCACAAGCAAAATTAACTTATTGTTTTTGATCAAACTATTGTTTCTAAATCTGAAATTCAAAATATGATAATATTTTTTTGCGCGAATGCAGTTACGTACTATGTTTTACTTTTAAACATAGTGACATGCCTCAAATATTCCTCAATAGGGCTGCTTCATTGATGAGTTTTTTACACGAAAGTATAACTGTTATAGTCCTTTAAATACAGTGTAAATTTTTAAAAACTCGACTATCATTATTCACGTCATTCTATATCTATATGTATAATTATTATACTAAACATGCAATCGTGTATTTCTTTTTTCGACAAAAAACAAGATTGCATGTCTTAAATTTTTCTTTCGACAATTTCTATTAACCTTAGTTTTTGAAAGTTAATTCGATAAAATTAGTTACAAATCGAGAATCGTTGCCGCTGAGAATTGATTTCTAAGGGGTACTTCCCTGGTAGTGTTAAATTCACATCTGTCAAAAAAGACTTCATATTTGAAATAGAGTATAATTGTCCAATCCTGTCAAATACTGTAACAACTATTCATGTGTGCGTCCAGAAATATTTTTTTTTAAAAATGTCTCGAAACTTTAGGTACGTGTTGTTATTGTTGTGTGTGTAAGTTATTTGTTTGAGTTTTTATTTCCGAAAATAATACCTCAGATTATTATAAGGGTCTTGAATCGACAACATGCATCTATATTATTCAATTATTGTCTATTTCAGAGATTTTCATTTAGCAATATAGTTACATCTAATTGTCATGTTCGTTTATTGACAAAATTCGATATCTTTTAGTGACTAAATAATGAAGAAGGTTCTTTGACCAAACTTTTTAATCATCATGTTTTTGGTTCAGAAGAAAAGACGAGCTGATCGCACTACAATAAATACGGTTCATACCTGTATCAAATGGATAAGTAGATATTAAATCTCTACACACGACATTTTTTGCAAATATATTTTATGGGTAATTCAGCAAAAGAAGTTGATCAGCGTTTGCACAACAATTTGGTAAAGATCGATTGTCGAACAACTTCACACATTTTTCCATCGACTGACAGAATAGGGTAGTTTCCTAAGTCAAATTTTGCATGCGATTTCACAATTAATATTAAGATATAGGTAAATTAATAACATTAGTCAAATCGAAATTAAAATTTCTTAGGATTTGAGACAATAATAGACATTTGAAGTTGGGTGGGAAAGTCCATTTCAACGTGCGAATTTAAAAATGCTATGTCATCGTATAAAATACAAAATTAGTAGTAACTTTCACTATGAAAATATATTCGTATAAGCAACGTTTGATATAGCTGCTGAACAAAGTTCTTACGATATGCATACAGTATTACACGTTGTGACGTCATAGTGTTCTGCGACATTTGTATGAAACGTTTTGAGCTCGCCCAAATGATGTGCTATTGAAACTGTAATATCTCGGAGAGTTTTTCCACTATCAAACCATTATTTTAATAGTATACCTTCTTCATCCAGCAGCCAGCTAAATAGGCCTATTGTAATATTGGGTAGAAGAGTTATCAAAAATCAGATTCAACATTTATTTAACTCATAGTTTTTGCTTATTTACCTTGAGAGTAGGCAAAAAACTGGCTTGAATAAATTTTGTTACGCCAAATGAAGTCATTTGAAAGCAATTATTGTATTTCTGGATATGTATGAGTAAAAATATGAGATAGTGAAGTTCTCAGTTATGGCGAGACCAGGGAAATAAGGATTAAATTTTATATGGAGGATATTATGGATTCCAGTTCAAATTGAATATGTACCTACTTAGTTTACTCATACGGCATACCTAAGATGGGACGACTGTCAACTATAAAAAAGCATATAAACGGTCGAATTGAGAGACCCCTTCCTTTTTTTGTGGAGTCGGTTAACAAAATAGTGCATCAAAGCTACGTTAAGGCGGTACGAAGTTCGCCGGGTCAGCTAGTACCTTATATAAAAATACCAATTTTGTGATAGTTAATATTGATCAAGCAAGAATATAACGTATATTTAGTCGGTAAAGGTATAACGTATTTTAAAAATAACGAGGTTAAATTGACCTAACCTGCATGAAAATGAAAATTAAAAAGGTTTTTTAAATAAAATACTACCTAGGTTTTATACACCTACAATAACTTTATTTTTGCAATAGCTCCAAAATCCAAATATTGCGCCAATTGAGAGTGACTGAGAGAGTGACATGACTCAATCTCAAAAGGGAACATAATGTGAACAGTAAGTATATTTAAAAATCAAAATAATATTTGCTAACGAAAAATATAAAAAAATCAATGTACTTGTAAAATAGTTACGTCATAGTAACCAATTAGAATAAAAAACTTTAAACGTTTAGAGTCAGATGACTCATAGTATTTTCACACTTCGTTGTAGACAGTTATTAAGATATAAATTGTCTATAAATATGAACCCAATCTTCTTTATACAAAAAAAAAACTGTATGATACACACACATACGTCACTCGTCGCCTACAGTTGTTATTTTAAGAAATTTCAGTCATTATAATTATAATACATTTCATGTCATCAATCAATCGATCGATTTTATACCTATTGCAGGAGACAAATCGTCTATATATATAAAAGGAAGTCGTGTTAGTTACACCACTTATAACTCGAGATCGGCAGAACAGATTTGGCTGAAAATTGGTAGGGAGGTAGCTTAGAGCCAGGAAAAGGACATAGGATACTTTTTATCCCGTTTTACAGAGTTCCCGTGGGACTTGACATGAAACGTCAGTCATTATGTTAAACATTATTCCATTTATGAAGTCTTTTTTGACATTTCGAAGAACGTAACTCTGCACGTTTCATTTAAATGCAATGTAATATCTTTTTTTGTGTTTGGTCGTAAATCGTCATTTGAAAAATTTACAATTGTACAAAAACACTCTACAATTAATTCACAAGCAAAATTAACTTATTGTTTTTGATCAAACTATTGTTTCTAAATCTGAAATTCAAAATATAATAATATTTTTTTGCGCGAATGCAGTTACGTACTATATTTTACTTTTAAACATAGTGACATGCTTCAAATATTTCTCAATAGGGCTGCTTCATTGACGAGTTTTTTACACGAAAGTATAACTGTTATAGTCCTTTAAATACAGTGTAAATTTTTAAAAACTCGACTATGATTATTCACGTCATTCTATTCTATATAATTATTATACTAAACATGCAATCGTGTATTTCTTTTTTTCGACAAAAAACAAGATTGCATGTCTTAAATTTTTCTTTCGACAATTTCTATTAACCTTAGTTTTTGAAAGTTAATTCGATTTAAATTAGTTACAAATCGAGAATCGTTGCCGCTGAGTATCGATTTCTAAGGGGTACTTCCCTGGTAGTGTTAAATTCACATCTGTCAAAAAAGACTTAATATTTGAAATAGAGTATAATTGTTCAATCCTGTCAAATACTGTAACAACTGTGTGCTGTAACTGTAACACAAATGTGTGCGTCCAGAAATATTTTTTTTTAAAATGTCTCGAAACTGTGTTTGAGTTTTTATTTCCGAAAATAATACCTCAGATTATTATAAGGGTCTTGAATCGACAACATGCATCTATATTATTCAATTATTGACTATTTCAGAGATTTTCATTTAGCAATATAGTTACATCTAATTGTCATGTTCGTTTATTGACAAAATTCGATATCTTTTAGTGACTAAATAATGAAGAAGGTTCTTTGACCAAACTTTTTTAATCATCATGTTTTTGGTTCAGAAGAAAAGACGAGCTGATCGCACTACAATAAATACGGTTCATACCTGTATCAAATGGATAAGTAGATATTAAATCTCTACACACGACATTTTTGCAAATATATTTTATGGGTAATTCAGCAAAAGAAGTTGATCAGCGTTTGCACAACAATTTGGTAAAGATCGATTGTCGAACAACTTCACACATTTTTCCATCGACTGACAGAATAGGGTAGTTTCCTAAGTCAAATTTTGCATGCGATTTCACAATTAATATTAAGATATAGGTAAATTAATAACATTAGTCAAATCGAAATTAAAATTTCTTAGGATTTGAGACAATAATAGACATTTGAAGTTGGGTGGGAAAGTCCATTTCAACGTGCGAATTTAAAAATGCTATGTCATCGTATAAAATACAAAATTAGTAGTAACTTTCACTATGAAAATATATTCGTATAAGCAACGTTTGATATAGCTGCTGAACAAAGTTCTTACGATATGCATACAGTATTACACGTTGTGACGTCATAGTGTTCTGCGACATTTGTATGAAACGTTTTGAGCTCGCCCAAATGATGTGCTATTGAAACTGTAATATCTCGGAGAGTTTTTCCACTATCAAACCATTATTTTAATAGTATACCTTCTTCATCCAGCAGCCAGCTAAATAGGCCTATTGTAATATTGGGTAGAAGAGTTATCAAAAATCAGATTCAACATTTATTTAACTCATAGTTTTTGCTTATTTACCTTGAGAGTAGGCAAAAAACTGGCTTGAATAAATTTTGTTACGCCAAATGAAGTCATTTGAAAGCAATTATTGTATTTCTGGATATGTATGAGTAAAAATATGAGATAGTGAAGTTCTCAGTTATGGCGAGACCAGGGAAATAAGGATTAAATTTTATATGGAGGATATTATGGATTCCAGTTCAAATTGAATATGTACCTACTTAGTTTACTCATACGGCATACCTAAGATGGGACGACTGTCAACTATAAAAAGCATATAAACGGTCGAATTGAGAGACCCCTTCCTTTTTTTGTGGAGTCGGTTAACAAAATAGTGCATCAAAGCTACGTTAAGGCGGTACGAAGTTCGCCGGGTCAGCTAGTTTATTTATAAACACGGAAATGTTAAAATGGATGAAAGACGACTTCACCACTAAGTTGTTTATTTTAAATAATGCGTTTTGTTTATTATAAAGAAAATAATACAATCACTGGAGTTCAAGCAAAACATGAAATGGCAATAACTGATTATGTAATACTTACGTAGATTTTATTATGTTGAGAGTTTGAAAACATTTAGATAAACATTAAAAATTCAAGTTTTTAGAAATGAAGAAAATTTTGTTCAAAAGTTACTCTTATATAACTGCCGTAATGAACTCATGAGTCATTCGTCTGAAAACAAAGTTATTTTCGGAGTAGCGCCATTAATTTGAGTTATTCAAAATCTACGCAATTTCTCTGTTGACGATTCAAAAGACGAGTAAAGATATTTCGAAGTAAGTATGGTCTAATTACCAGTATTTTTTGTCTTTCCTAACTGCCGTTCGATGATGGCTTGGAGTAGCCTCGTCATCGTCACCGGACTTGCGGGGGAGCGGATGGCTCTCACCCCTAACACAAATTACTAGTCTGATATTTTCCTTCCCTTCTGAGCAAGAGACATTATCTTCGTAACAAAGATATACATTGACTTGTTTGACTGCCAGGGTCGTGGGTTCGATTCCCACTCGGGACAAAAATTTGTGTGATGAACATCGGTGTTTGTTCCGTGTCTGGGTGTGTAATATGCATTAATAAATATCATTGTATACACCGTGAAATTTTAGTGGTTGTTTTCCCGTAGCAGAATGATTTGCCTTTAGTAATACAAAAAAAAAACATTTTTTTTTCAAATTTTCAAAATTATAATTTTCCAACTCGAAAACGAGAGAAGCTATCGTTATTTTATAAGATGTGACGTAATCAGGTACTGCTTGCCGCATGAAATTGATGCTTAAAACTAAAGAAGATCGACGCCCTAAGTCATAAAGCGGTTCGAACGACCTTTCGAGTTTCGGTTAAACCTTTCGTAAAACCGGCATTTATTGATTTTAACAAAAAAGAACTGCACAAATCTATTGTACTACTGAGATAGATTCATTTTACTGCGGGAAAACAACCACTAAAATTTTACGGTGTATATCAGTCTCCGACCCCCATAGTACAAGTTCCGCTTAGTTTGGGTTAAGATGACCGTGAGTGGAAATGCCCCAGATATTTATTTATACACAAATATAGGAGCTTAAAGCTCATAGAGACATAAAAGCTAGCACTGAAAACTTAGTATCAGAATTCAATTTTCTAATATAAAAGTTCAATAATATACATAACTACCTATATGACTTTGTACGTATTTTCGTGGATACCTTAAAAAAAACATAACTACACTCACAAGCACACACACACAATATTTTTCGTATATTTGATTCTGAGCACGCCACCCCAATTTGCTATGAAAAAAGTCAAACTTTATATACGTTTGTAACTCTAGTCTGCAAGATGAGAATATTATTTTTTATTACAGTAAGTTAGGACGGCAATTTAACCATACCGAGGAACGGGTATACCTCCATCTTCGCTTTGGTTACCATTAAAGTACAACATTGTATGAATTAAAACTAGCTTTCTGCCTGCGACTTTGTCTGAGTGAAGCTGTTATCACGTGAAACTTAACTTCGAAGAAAGGATAATTAATGGAGTATCTACGAGTATGCTAGGTCTCTAGATATGTCTGGCGCAGGGTCGAAATGCATGACGTTCTACGGAGAAGTTATATACCCTGCAGTGGGATATACTCGTAATCAAAGGCTGATGATGATGATGACACTATAAGTAGCGACGTCGGTTAAAAAGCAGCCTATGTCTTTTCTGGTATTTTCTAGTGTATCAACAAACATTTAATGGTTTCAGATGTTTGGCGTGAAAACGCGATTAACACACAGACGGACCAGAGTTACCTACTTCTGCATTTATAAAGTTAATTAGTCCTTCCCTACTAATACGAATGAAAATTCCCACGAAGTTTTATCAGCACGTTTCGATGTTATATCTACGATTAAAAGATACGATCCCTACTTAAGCATCGAACTTAGTTAAGCACCGAGTAACGATACGATAGTAAAGTTACGAATACAGTTTAACAAAGTAACGAATATATAACTGCTAGTGCCGTATTTCACGTAACATGAACACCTCTACATTTCGCGTCTAAATTGGTAGGTAATTTTATTGTCTGAAATTGAAATTCAAATCGCGTTCATAGCTAAACAATGAATATAAAAGGCTTCAATTTCATTGAACTGTGAACTATAAAACGAAATTACCTTGTAACATTTATTTATCGTACTATTTCATTTGTATTGCTACGTTGCGCCACCGAAACTTTTTTTTCCACGTAGGTACTTGGCTTTAAAATCCCTATTTATGAGTAAATACTCGCATTTATTTAAACCTTGTTATTTTTATCACATAGATATATTATTTCGATTGCGAAGTAATTTCATGAAACACTTGTGTTACGGGTATCAGAAACAGCAGTGGTATGTACACCGCAGTGTAAATTGAACCTACGAATCTCTATCAACAAACCTTTTGAACAAATCGTTCAACAAAGTATTTCGCTCAAAATGACATTTACATTTTTTTATACCGTCGTAAGTCTTCATGCACGCAATTTTGTGTTCCCAAGTTCTTTGCAACATGCGTAACTTATTATTAAGGAGCTAACACACTCCTAACAAGTTTAATTTGCAAGTTGTGCCGCGTTTCACTTTATTATTAAAAAGTTTTAATGCGTCGGATAAAGCCCCCTTTCCCAAACTTGCGGGATTCACTGTTAACAGCTTTTGTGTGAACTTTTAAGCGTTTTATTAAAATTATTATTAGGGGAATGCTGAGAATGAATAGACTTCTGCCTTCTCATCTTACTTATTAATAACTCTGAGAATCTACTAATTTTAGCTACGAAGCTCAGTAATATATGAGAAAAAGTACGCAAACTACGTTTCAGTGACTAAGCTTGATGGACGATTTAAATTTTAGTGCTGAGATTTGTCATCTTCAGTAGGAACCGCCTTAATATGATTATGACTCAAGCGAATTATGATCTTCTCTTATATAAATAAAATATTTTACCTACGTATTAGTTTAGCTAACATAATATTACTAGTTTAATGTGAGTGGTGTCCGTCGATTTTGAGGAACATCCATTTAAGTGCATTCTCTCTAACGACTCTTTTGAAATACATAATCCTGCGAAGATACTCACAATCGCGCCTTTTTTATTCTTTTTCAATTTAATTATATAAGGGAGTATTTTTTATTAAATAATTTTATGGATTACCTACATTCGCGTAAAATTTGTTGATAAACATAATAATTTTGGGACCTGAGTTTTCTAGTTCTTTGTAGGGCTCGTAAGATAGTCTGGATAAATAAATATTACACAACATCACATACATTGGTCTGATTCCGTGGTCAGTAGGTAGCTTAAACAATTGTGTAACGGATATCAGAATATACACAAATATACTTAAATATATATTTAATAACACACCCAGACCCAACAACAATACAATCGATTGAATGCATCCGAAATAATATTAGGACGTAATAAATAATAATGATTGATGTATTATAAAAAAATATATTCCGTAATCCGCTTTTCTGCTTAAGACGAGTTTGTTGAAACCCTGTGAAGTCGTTTGTCCTATACGGAAACCAGAAAGATGACTAAAACTACTTTTCTGTACGCAATTAAATAAATAGAGTTTTTATACGTGTAAATTATTGGCATATATCTTGATTTGAATTATGATAATTTGACACAGCAATTTAAAAATGGATGTTTACCTACAATGTACGTCTGAAATAAAATAAAATATTTTCGTAATTTGCCCACAATTTAACTAGGTAACCATACAATTATTATTAAGCGCGACTAAATTCACGGTCAGAAGATACTTAGTATGTTCTTAAATTCAAATTCGAAGGTTATGTAGAACACTTCACATAGGCCCTTCAACCCGGTCACAAAAATAAAATTCGGTGAAACAGTGCGAAAGAAAAAAGAACGAATGTCACCATTAAAAATAACTAAACGACGTAACATGCCGAGACTGTTAGTCAAAGGAAATTAGAAATAATAATTTATGGACGCGCGGTGAAAATGACACCGCGTTTAACGAATTATTGTTAGAGGTAAATCATAGTTATTTCTAGGTTAACTCATTGGTTTCGGTACGTTTGATTGACGGGTTTTAATGTGAAACTCTTTGTTGGAGTCGGCTTGATAAAGCGATGACTTTTTGTCAGATTTAACAGGTGGATGATTAGGAGTTTGTTTACATAACCGCGTTTTTGATCTCAGTTTTCCGCGCGATCTTTTAAGTGTGTAGGTAGACAGCGTAATCATTACAAGTAACTATTATGAATTATGATGAATATAAAAGTTTCGTCATGAACCGTTTGAACACACCTATGAAGTATGTATTAGGGTCAATTTCAACAAGTCCATATTTTTTAACATTTCGGTGAACTTTTTTATTTGTTACTTTTTTGAAAATACAACCATGTAGAATTGTTATTTACGCTATCGTTATAATTAATTTTAACACGACATTAAATTAAATTCATATACTTAAGAGATATAGTACTTTGAAATTTTGGTGTCACCGAAATGAAAGAAGAGTTCACCGAAATGAAACTTCTCATCACCGAAATGAGAAACGCAATACACCGAAATGAAATTACTTATGTAGTCACCGAAAAAAAGTAAACTGTTACCAAGTATACAGCCTACAACCTACGTTTTGAAGAGTGTATTCATCACACAGTAACAGATTTTTTCTTACTAAAATTAAAACTTCGGCCTTATCAATAAAAATGCATCTCCGTTAATCGTTTAACAGTGGTCGATGGAAACGTGGATACAACCCAGTCTTGATCTTTGTCAGTTCCAGATTCAGCTCTCAATGCATAAAGTCCATCTGCCAATCAATACCCCTAACCTTACATAGACCGATTAAGTGCAATATGCAGTAGTGCAATAATTCGTTAAACAATTGACAAAGCCATTATAAAGCTAGCTTCATTACCGAACTACGAACAATTCGTAGGTATCATCTGGAAATCGTCGTGCCAACATATCCCAAGAGGCTGTCGTACTTCCAACGTCCCGGGTTTGACTCAAGAGTCATCTGCGCCGTTTAAAAATTATGAATCCGCCTATATTTTCACAAGACACATGTGATGCTTGTGAAATCTTAATGCTGTCTATCCATGCAAACCAGCGAACCAAATGGATTAATACAGTCACCAGCATTGACATGACCCACAATAGTAAAAAGGCCTAGACCACAATCCGTAAATGGACCGGTGAGCCCTCTCCTCCAAAGTTCCAAGTAAAGTTACTGCAAACAAAATTGCTCATCAACTGTTGCTGAATAAGAAATCGTACACTCGCCTTCCCAGAATTCAACTTGTACAATGCCTTCCGAAAGAGAATTTACTGAGCCAGCCTTTTGACGATATCATTTTTAGTGTTAGATACTTGAAATCTGGTAACGCATCGAGTGTTGATAACATTTCCACAGAACAACTTAAAAACTTGGATCCTATGACTATTTGCTGGTTACAACCGAAGTTCAATGATTGTCTACAATCTGCGAAATTATCACGTCTATGGATCTTGATATTGCCATTCCAAAACCGGGAAAAGTTCTAGATGACCCTAAAAACCTTCCGCCCATTATCCTTGCTCAGTCACACATACAAATTACCTCAACGACTTTTGCTTAACCGCCTATCACCTATTAGATCAGCACTTAATTCCAGAACAGGTAGGATTCAGACCTAAAAAATCATGTTGTAACCAGACGTTAAACCTCACCCAACACATGCCATTTTATCATAAACGTCTAGTCCATAAGATTTGTATTTGTAATTCAGAAGCTACACTGATGTTATTCTGTTTTGTGAACCAAAATAAATAACACAAAGAGGATAGTTTTGAAATGGGAATGATTACAGCGCTGTATGCGTGGATCTGACAGCAGCTTATGATACAGTGAACCTGAAGCGTCTCTTGTGGAAAGTCTACTCGATGGTCAATGACTAGAAATTTATAAAAATACTTGGTGAGCTGCTCCGCAACCGTAGCTTTCAGGTCCATTTGTCAGAAGAAATAAGCAGATGGCGATCCCAAAAAAACGGAAATCCCAGGGTCTCTGCCCTGGGGATGACCGTTTTGTTGGAATCACTACTTTTCAACATCTACACAAAAGACCGACCATGTTGCCGATGACCTGGCGCTCATATCACAAACACAATCCTGTGAAAACATAGAAATAAACCTCACTTCAGCCTTAGGGTTCAGACACTCTCAGACTAAATATAACATGGCAGGGACAACCACAGAAGTTAAAGTCGGCATAGCTTTATATTTAGATTTAGAAAGTACCGAATCTTGACACAGATCCACATTCTGCTCGTCTTAACCTCTGGTCTAACACGTTTGCTCCACCCGTCCCCTTGGTTCTACCTTCAGAAAGCCTTCCAACAGGACACGATTTGCCATGGTTAACCTGAAGGTCCCTGGACAGACTCCGTAGCCAGGTTGGCCAATGCAAAGATAATATGTTTAGGTGGGGGTTTCCTGGACAGGAGGATATCGCGTGCCTATGTGGTCTCTCACCATTGTCCATGGCTCACCTCACTTCATGCCCCGCCTGTCCCGACTCCTGTACACAAATTGAGCTGATAGAAGGGTCAACAACCGCGGTCCGGGTGGCGGAATTATCCAAAATAATTTTAAGTGTTTTGCCATCGACACGAAAAAGAAGAAGAAGAAGAATAACTTACCATTTTGAACTTCATCATTTGACTTTAGATGCTGTTGACAAACATTTCAAGTTAATCTGTTATTACTTTAATCCAGAGTCTTAAATATATAAAAGAAGAATCACTGACTGACATATCGATGCACAGTCTAAACGGCTAAACGTAGGCACTTGAAATTTGGTAAGGACGTAGTTTAGGTACCGTAGAGGTGCATTAAGAAAGGAATTCCCGAAATTCTCACGGGAACGGGAATAATCCGGAAAATCCTTTTGTATGAAAAATCGCCCACGCAAACGAAGTCGCGGGCACAGCTAGTGAAAAATAAAGGTATTGATTACAACCACACATAGATTTTAATAATTTAATCTGAAATTCATTTGGGAACATGTAAGAATAAATCAACAAATATATTGTAATTATCAACAATAAAAATAAAAATATATTCCTTTCGAAATTACAATGTAACAAAATAAATTAAGGTCTTTATTCACCGAAATGAAGTAATTTGACACCGGAATGACAAAATAAATCACCGAAATGAAGATAATAATCACCGAAATTACCAAATTCTCACCGAAATGAAAAAAAGTCACTGGAATGATATTTTTTCTCATTCCGGTGGTCAATTTAGGTCACCGAATTCACCGGAATGAGGTCACCGATATTATATACAGCCCATAAAAATAAGCACAACAAGGAAAATATAAATAAAAGAAATAAATTGATACGACCTACTTAATTGAGCGACATTTAGTAATAGTACATAGATTTTATAGACATACCGAATGATTGGATCACAACTTATATCCATTCACGTGAATGACAAAAAAAACGGTACGCAGTCACCGAAACCGACTTACTTACGTTTTTGGCGGGAACTGCAAACAGCAACACACGTCCTCTTACGTTAAGCGCTTAGGCGGCACTGATGCGCAGATTTACTGCGCAGTGGCAAGAAGCTAGTGTTTTTCGATGCCTAGATATTCGCGTACAACGAAAATTCACCGCGATGACATATCTCATTTGGACACGTGAATTTGTACTTACCATTCATTAAATATAACAGATTTTGTATTGAACTTTCCGCAATAAGGTACTGTCATTATTAAGGATTGAAATAAAAAAAGTTAAATCCCTAAAAAATCAACTGTTTTTAAAATATGATTAAAAGTATACTGAAAAACAAATTGTGCCGCGTCACCGATATGATACAATTGGGGGTTTAAGATTTTTTTTACCTAATTAGCGATAATCATAATTTAAAAATATTTATAGTCACCTATAGGAGACAACACCTTTTATCTAAAAAAAAATATTACAAGTTAAAAGTGCCATCCTGCACTAGCAGTTTCAGCCGTGCCGTTTACGATTTGGTGTCGGGAAATTCACCCATTATTAGTATAGTAATTACCATAAGAAAGATAGTTGTCAATATCTCTCACGCCTGTATGCTATCTGAGTATCGATTATCACCAATTATTATCATCATGATTATACGAGTATACAAAAACAAAAACACGTTTCTCCAATTTAGTGGTAGATAAGACTCGCAAAAAAAAACAAATCAGATGTTACTGCATTATGCTAATGGGTATTTCGAGACATCCCTTATTTACAAATACATATTTATTTCTATGTACCAAACTGAAAAATGTTACGCTGATGCACAATTTGTATTAAGACCTGAGTACACAAACTTCCATGTCAACTTTTCACAGTAAAAGTTAATGTTCGTTTTAAAAATGTCGTCTTTCTTTTAAATTACCTATTTAGAATTTTAGGTAGGGTGAAGGGTACCTAGTTTCACCGTCTTTAGATAGGCGGATACCTACTCTATACTCGTGTGTCTGTTAATGGTAAATTTATAAAATAAAGACTTAAAAATACTTTGTACAATAAGATGATCATCGGGTGTTAAAACTAAGTAAAAGATCTACATAGATTTTTTACTTGGTTTTAACAGTACATACTGTCCGACGTTTCGACTGGGTTACACCAATCGTGGTCGCGAGCGAACTCCTATGTAATTTGCTACTCCTAATATCGCGTGTAGACCCATAAAGACTCATTTTAGTGTAATGGAACGCGAAAGTCTAAAATCTTACAGTACATACTGTGTATGAGTTCGATTCGGATTCAGTGCCCACGACTAGGTTTGTCAGTGGCTAATCTAGAATTGCAACGAGTAAATAGGCATTTATTTTAGATGCGGTTTGCTCCACATACCTAATCCTCATTTCGTCTGCAATATATCTTAGCCTCCGCAGTGCGTAGACATCCGTCTAGCCCAGGTGAGAAAATTCCTGAATAACGAAATGTTGCCAAAATTCTTCACATTCTTTTACGTACAACATTTTTTTTTCAAAAAATTTTTTTTTCAAAAATTGTTGTCTAAATCAATATTAAATATAGACAAAGGTGAATAAAGCTTAATTTTCTTTGTACTTTTCCCATATATCTCTTACTCTTGAGATACTATGATTGAAGTTATTAAAAGATTAGTACCTAAATACAGAATATCGATCGCTGATCATGGTTTTTTGATGTATTATTTGGACGACCGCATATATGAACTGAAATCTAAAATTGAAGATCATAATTTTAAATTTTTATTTTTTAGGAAAAGGCTCAGCTTTAATAATTATGATCAAGAAGTCAATAAACTATACTCGAATATTTGGAATGAAGTCGCCAAACAATATTTTTAGTCATAACGTTTACAAACATAAGTAAGTATGTTTGTTTATACCAATCAAAAGAATACGAACGGCAAACTTCCAGATTTCTCTCAATTCATTCGGCTATTTATAAAGTATTTCCAGCGAATCTCGGTGCCTTCAGAATTTCAGGGAAACCATTACCTATAGGTATTTATAATTCATTGATACTTGATTTCAAACATAAAAAAAATAAATTGAAGTAATGCAGTGTAAAAATACTCATTTATTTTGGCAACACCCACGTAGGTATGAATGTATGTTGCACAACTCACTGCAATGTCATTGATCCCATTTCTCTTGATGTCTACAAACCCAATTAAATACATGATTAGTGTAAACCAATCTAGACAGACTCATAGGACTTGAGCGTTCCATTCAAATACAATAATTTGTGTCTTGATTGGGAGAAACCAGTCGACTCGAAATATTACGCCTATTATGCTTTATAGGTACTGTTAATAACGCCTCAAGTTCTATACTATATTATTATGTTTTCAGTATCATAACTAAAACTTAAACTATTAATAGTAATTAATAGTAGAAAATATAGTATATGGTACCTACTTTTTGCTATGGCACACCCGGACTGCATGACTTGACTCATTTACAATGTGTAACATGATGATACGAGTAAGCTTGAAAAAGAGTAACTATCGAGTTTCTTGCCGGAGTCTTCTCGATAGAATCGGCGTTCCGAACCGGTGATAGAATATTTTATTACATAGGTATGTGACCATTTATAAGTGCATGTAAATTGTATATAAACAAAGACATTTTGATTTTGATTAACTTTTTTACACACAAACACGAAGACACACAATCTTAGACATACATACTCAAGAACGAGTACCTATGCGTTTATGATTTTAAAAAGTTAAAAAGAAATTGCAAGTAAGTACGACAATTAATGATTAAAACTTATAGTGATTGCGCACAGTCTACATGTTCATGTTTTTGTACCTTAGTTAAGAACATGTTGAAAATAAATATATTCCATTGTACGGAAAAGTTCTCTATATAAGTTATCATGATAAACATCTGTCTCTACTACATATCTTGAGCGGTCTAAATACTCTTACGTTTAAAACGGTCGACTCTGCAGAATGCTTTTAACACAATAAACAATGGTTTACTCTGGCCAAGCGTTGAGTATTTTATTAAGTCTGTATATTTATATTTAAAAAAGTATGTGCCTATCTTTGAAGATGTCTTACATGCTTTTTAGTTCATGTTTTCTGAATGTACCTGTTTGAATGTATTTGTCTAATTAGACAAAACCGTCAGAATAAGAAAACCATATAGTTTTAGACTATTTAGGTATTTGATCCTTGGCCTTGACTTACGTGGTCCGGTTATAAGATGAACTCGCTTCTAAATATCGTCGGTCGGGTCGTTATCCAATCATTATTATTATGTTATGGTGGCGAAAAAACACCTAGACTTTTGGTACCTGTTTTAAAGGATTGGTGGTTTATAAATGTGTTAAAACTATGTGATATTTCGTCTTATCTTCCATATAGCAACTATAATCTAAACTGATTTTTAGCAATATATACCTACGTATGAAAAGTTTTCTTGTTCGTGTGGAAAGCTCAAACAGAAGTTTAAATTAATTATTGTCATAAGATTATTATAACTCTAGAGAGTATCTTTTTTTCAACTAGATAGTAGGTATTGATAGAATTATTAAAAAAAACCTTTTAAAAAGTTTCGTAAAAACAACTCAGCTTATAAGATTCAAAATTATCTAAATTCACTCACCTTCCAAAGCCAGGAAAATAGCAGCACCCATGAGACTGTACAACACCAAACATAACGTCAAAAAGAAATGCGTAAACCACTTCTTGGACAACGCTTGCAGTTTATTCACGAACCAAAATGCCGTTTTCTCACCAAAACTGAGTCCACTTTTAGCCGTCTCCATCGTAAAGTCTTTGAAGCCTTCGAACTGCTTGAACATGAACTCTGACGCTTTGTTATGGTACATGTGCATGAAGGGGTGGAAGTAGGGGTTGCCATGGGGGTCAGATATGTGAGACGCTGGGGTCGTCGGGGCCCGCCCCCGGTACCGGTTAGACCCCCAGTACGCTGAAGCGGCAGTAGGGGGCGCTCTTGGAGTGATGGGGGTCGGTTCAGGGATCTGTAGGGTGATCTTCGGTCGAGTAGTTTTCTTCGGCGGCGGCGGCGGCGGCGCGTAATTAGGAGGCACGTCTATGGATTCCATTTTTGATTTAGCACTTTTTTTCGCGGCGCCGGCGCCCGAGTGTCACGCGCGCTAAACTATATTGACAACAAAATATTTTCGAACAGGACAAGCGTGTATAAATACGCTAGACGTCCGCGAACCCGAGAACTGACTATACACTGATTTTATAAATAAGACCGCGGATATCTTCCCGTAGCGTTGTGTCATCAGTGCGTGTGAGTTTCTTTGAACCGAGTGAATAAGATCCAAACGGAGAGGTAACATGTCCACTTGCCAAGTTCTCGGAAAATGTGGAGTTCATTATCAAAACTGATGTATTTTTATTGGGAATAGTATTAATATAGTTTCCTCCGAATGACTGACCACAGTCAAGATACAAAGTGAAGTTGCAGTTAGTTAAAATGTCTGGGTGTATGACTATGTATTAATTACAATTTAGAGTATTCTGCGTGATCAAAATAGGTATCTTACGGCTTATCTAAAATACCTACCTGAAAGGTTTTCGGGTACCACTACTTATTAAAAGCTATGTATAAACTTAAAATTGATGGTATTTCTTGGCACATTTATTTATTTATTTAAAATAGGACGTAAACAACAAGACATTTATATGTAAGTAATTCAATAGGGACAGATTCTCGTGACCCTATTATAGGGAGGATATGATCATTTGTCATCATTATTTCTCCAATAAAAATAAAGCAGCTTAATCGATTAAAAAGACACGAAAATCGAATTGTTTCCTAAAAGTAAACCTATTAACTTCATAAAATCCAGTCGCATTTTGGTTGTATTCTTGGAAAACCTCAATCCACTCACTTCCAAGTTGATTTTGGAACCGTAAAAAGGTTTTATATAGAATTGATATTTTGACGCTCCTTTTTCGCGGTATTTCAGAGAAACATTTGGATTAATTGAATCGTTTCTGGGGTTTCGATCGTTCGTGGCGCACCGCTGAAACGGGAGTGATCATAAAACTTTTTCTTTCAGAAAATAAATAAACTGATCGGTAAATGTATATGAATTGAATGAATGAATGTATTGAACCACAGGTGTTTATCACGATATCGCGTCTAGGTACACTAGGTAAGCTACCTACCTATCTAGTAGGCGTAGAGCATTAGACGCGATATCTAAAGACCGGTGGTTCAAGTCCCCGTCCAGGCGGTTACATGAATGTAATTTTTTACAATTTTAAAAATTTACTTTAGAGCTTTAAATATCATTAAAACTACAAATAAAAATGTATATGTTTTAAAATAATTTTTACTGAGACTTTGATTAGATAGATGAAATAAATGCAGCAAAGTCAGACTGACAAAGTTTGATAGCGACCTTGATTGTTGTTTGTCAATCGAAACGTCGGGCAGTGAGTATTATCGCGTGAAGTCCCACTGAATATGTCGATGGCCGAGTGGTTAAGGTCGTTGCTTGCCATGCGAGAGGTCGCCAGTTCAAACCCCGCCAGCTACCAATGTGTTTTTCAAATATGAAATTTTTATGTACCATAATTCGACGCTTTAACGGTGAAGGAAAACATCGTGAGGAAACCAGCACACCTGAGAGATTTTTCAACGGTGTGTGAAGCCATGTCAGAGGCCTACGGGCGGTTTTTTATTTTTTTTATTTTTTTATAGTAAGCTAACAAGATGACCTCACTCCACCTAATGGTAAGCGGTAGTGAGATCCAAATATGAGGTCGACAGGCACAATAGACCATATTGAGCCTGTCGCACTCACCCTGAAAGCCCGCTTAAAGAGGAGACCACTGCTGCGGCAACAACGAGACAAGGCGTGGAGTCTCGCATTGGTATTGAGCCGTGAACACGGAAGGGCTCCCGTGTCTACGGATCTCCCAGGCCGGCGGACCCGCTTCGTCCTCACAATGCCGCCGCTAAGACTCCACTGGTCCGGCGCTTGCCGCAGCAAAGGTCCCCCCTGGCTCCAGTTCGTACAGTGCTGATCCCGGAACGCGACCTGACCGAGAGGTCAGAGTCACTTGGCGGGTTTTACGCAACTGTATGGTGGTAACAGCAACCGGTCGACAAAACGTGTCCCACCTGAAAACTCTGACACCAGCTTTTTTATCAACCATATTATAAGAAGAGAAGAAGACTGAATATTACTAATGGAATTCTAGTAGTCATCGGCTAGGCATCTACCATCCCATGGGAGTACCCAGTTTCTGAGCCAGTGGGGGCAAATTAGTTTAACTTCTGCCCGAGGGTAGTCGGGCAAATCAGATTTTTTGCTAGGTGATTATCGCTTCCATGGTAAGTAGCTTAAGCACTTGTATTACGGATATCAAAATCAAAACAACAATAACGCACCCAGGCACAAAACAAACACCGATGTAGGTACGAAAGTAAATATGATTTAAATTTTGAAATACCTATTAACGTCATAAATGGAAGGTCCATTGATTAACTCAGCAGTTATCTACTTATTTTCATAAATCTTATATTTTCATGCTTTCCTAATATGATAAGTACTTAACTAAGAATGATGTTTGATTGTCGGTAGTACAGGTACTTGTGCCAAATAGGTCAACTAATTAAACTAACTAAACAATGTGCAAAATAACATGCGGAAAATAAACAACTCATGAAGTGTCTCAATAGGGGCACCAATTATCAGATTAAAGCAGGATAAATCTTAAGAGGATTACATAAGAGTCTCGTAGAAATAAAACTAGGTAATTGCGTCGTTAGAGCCGTTGGTGGGTCTATTATTTACAATGCTGTTTGGGAGGGTTAAGGGTATGACAGTGGTATATAGCGGACGGAAGGCTATGCTATTTCCTTTTTTTTTTGACTCGGTGAAATACCTTCACCGGGAAAGGTTCACTACCCGTGGTGTATCGGACTCCCCAGCAACTGGCGAGAAGATGCAAGTCGCAGCTTCTGGGCACAGTGGGTGCCAGCAGGTCTACCGACTAAAACACCGCGGTATACCTCATCGTCTTGGCTGGTGCTCCGGCTAAGCCCAAGCCACGACGCCGACACCGGCGGCTATGCTATTTCCTGCCGCACCGCCATAAGGTATTGTGGTTGCACTGCGGAGTCTTAGTGGGTATACCCCTGAGACACCCTCACAAGAGCAGCGGCAGCCGGGAATCCCACCAACTGCCCCGGGAAAACCCCTTCTCGGAGTGAAGGTGCGCTACAATCATAAAATTGTTATTTTTAAACAACATGTAAATATCACGGTCATACTCATTTTTTTAATGTAATATTTGTAACCATGACAGTTTAAGTTAATCTATCTATACTATAATAAAAACGTAGAGGTAAAAATTCTTGTACTTTTTTGAAAAACGCAAAAAAAACCAGTCAGGGATATGTTTTGAGAGTAGCAGAACACATCCCCATACTTAAAAAAAATTGTGTCTCTGTCTGTTTGTTTGTTTGTTTCGACTGACCTCCTAAACGGCTGAACCAATTTAAATGAAAGTTTACACGAAGGTATTTTAAATTCCGGAAAAATGCATAGGATACTTTAAATCACTGACAGTTAACTGGTTCCCGTGGGATATTCAAAAAACCTAAATAAATGACTGATCTCTGAAACTATTACACCGATTTAAATGAAATTTTGCATGGTGGTACCATACATCCCCGGTCAAGATCTTAAATACTTTTAGTCACAGAAATTCCTGTAGGATAGTTAAAAATCTAACTTTATTAGATCACGTACAAAAATGGTAAAAGTATATCGACCAAAATGAACCTTCTGACTAGGACCATACGAACTACTTTATTGAGCAAAACGTCATAGTAGGGGAGGTAAATGGCTAGATTTGCAAGTTACTCGAACGACATGGAATCGGAATAGAAAGATAACGAAAAGTATATTACATTTTTTTTTATAAGTGGGGGGACAGCGATTAATGCAGGAGGGCTACCTGGTAACAAGCTGTTGAAAAAAAAAAGTTATTTGACCGTGTCAGTCATTCAAAGTGCATGTTAAATAATCCCTAAAAAGTGACATTGTAACGATTTGGACCACAAAGTTATAATTAATCTTTGTGTCTGTTGAAAAACACATAATCTTGAGATACTTCAGCGCGTTACATTTTTATGCAGGAGGTTCAAGTTGATATCGAAGTCCTGCTGTATAATAATCTGGAATTTTTTTTCTTAACCTGTATCACCTCACTGCTGGGCAAAGTATCCTTCAAACTCATCTACTGCTCTCTGTCCAATGCTAGGACTTGCCAGTTCTTTGATACATGGACCAGATCGTCATACCACCTTTTCTTAGGTCTTCTTCGGCGAAAATCGTCTTCGGGCACGCGATGTGTAACAAGTCTGGTCCATCTATTGTTCTTTATCCTCGCACATTTCATATCACATTCCCCGCCCATTGATACATCAGTTTTAACCAACAACAATACCAGTACGGGAGTGGATGGTGGTATATTTTATTTTAACTTAATACCTACGATACTCCGCTTCATAGCTTTTTGTAAAACCTTGAGTTTGGACTTCTGATTTTTGGTGGGGGACCAAGATGTGTTAGGATAGACAGTATGAAAACGTCGATGAGTTTGCGGTTCAGTGATATAAGAAGATCACCCTTCACATACCTATTCATGGACCAGAAGCTTTTCCAGGCGTTGTCTGTTCTACGGATTATTTCTTTGTCCTGCCTGTCTTCGAAGGAGACTGCCTAACTCAAGTATGCTCCTCTACATATTGCTTCACCTGCCTGTTGACTGCAATCCACCAAATCAGTGATGCTGTTGGTCATGACCTTGGTTTTGGATCTATTCATCGTCAGTCTAACGTCAACGCTTTCTGCACTCAGTTGTTCGAGCATTTATTCAATTTCTGTCGATGTATACGTATTTCGTCTAGGAAAATGTCATCTGCAAAGCGAAAGTTTATCAGTCGCCTATCCTCTACACCAATTCCTTTTGTTTCCTAAGAATATCATAGTGACCTGAAGATTTCGTGGAGCGTGCTACTGAAAGCTTTGGTGATAGGGAGTCAGCCTGTTTAACTCTTTTTTGTATTTTGAATGTCAGGCCTTCAGTGTGCAGTTTGATATCGGCTGTGCTTTGTTGTTAAATGATTTGGAGAAGTTTTTCTATATGTGGGTTCGATGTTTTGCTGTAGAAGAAAAAACTAAATGGGTTGATGTGGGTGCTACCGTCGAAACCTTTGAATAATCCACAAAGGCCAGGTTCAAAGGTTTATTTAATTCGCTACATTTCTCTATTACCTGGTTTTCGGTATGGAGGTGGTCAGTTGTCCGATATTTGCTTGCTGGCTTACATTGGTGGGTTGTGTTGTTCCAATAGATAGACTGTTCGATATTATCTGTATGTTTATATACATAGAGGGATATCGCTATTCTAAGCAAATAAAGGGAAATTTATAAACATTCACGTAAAAATGTTGGACATTATAAAATTAAAGAAAGTTATCGTATATACAGATCGTTACAAATAAAATCACATAGATCATTGGAAAACTGGTCAAGTGACCCTTGGATCTTTGTTGTGTCAAAGGTTTTAGTAATTGTTGTTATAGGCGTGATTCTACGGTCATCGCCCCATGGAAACCATCAGAGATTATTAGTTCTTCATAATTCTGCCTTATTCTTTTAACAGTGTCTTTGTAATTAGCATCAACAGCTATCCTATTTACGATCACGCACCCCTTCCCTCCCGTATGAAGTGTACATACACGGCAGAGGTACATAAAAGGGTACAAGGAGTCTCCCATTTAAAGATCTTACAAGACAGAGTCTGAGTCTGATCAATACTCCAAAAACTCCCGTTGGGCTCCCCAACTATCACGTTCTTAGCTGGCAAGTCATGTCAAATGCTGTCAGATTTGATATGACGTAATGAGTGTTTAGTTCTTGGTTAGTTAAAGAGATGTCACTATGCTCTATTATTTCGCAATATTGTTTCAAATGCAAAAAGTAATTCATAAGTTATATTTTATTGCGCTTAGATCTCAGTGTTTTATTACGAATACAATACAATCTACGAGAAATATACAAAAACAATGCGCAAAAGTGGCACAAAACAAAGTAGCAAAGCAAATACTGATTAATTCGTCACATGGCGACACACATTCTTTATAGATATTTTGAGACAGTGGATCGTTAGTTTGTATTTTTTACCTTTTGAAGTTATCCTGATATCAAACATCACATAGGTACAGTATGCTGTTTGCAACCATTGAACACTGTTCCTGCCAAATAAATTAAAGTTTTTATCGTGGTTTTAGTACTAAAATGCGTAAAATTATTTTGTGAGTCCTAGCTACCACTCTCCTCTTAGGCTAGATTATTGCTTAGACAAAAAAAATGTATTGTGCGAGTGAATTATCTTTTAGTTGGCCAATTTGTAATAAAAAATGTGATATATATGTTGTTTATCACCTATTAATCTGTAAACAATTTCAGGTTCTTTAATTGATATTTATCAAATCAATGACAAAGTTAAATTATATTTTATTTTGTAATAGTTTTTATAATTTTTGTATCTTTATTTATTTTTCCTGTAATTTCTTAAAAAATCTTCCTGAAATTAAAAATGCAGGCAAAAGTTACTATTCTACGCAGACGAAGTTGCGGGCACAGCTAGTGCTACATAAATCATCTATTTAGATGTAAAGGCCTGTATGATTATGATACTTGGTTAGGTACCTACCCATGAATTTAAAAAGCCCTGTACCTATTAAGAAATAAAGCTTTGCAATTATCTATTAAAATCATCACGACTTGTGTTCATAATCCACACATTAATGCACAGTCGTCTTCATTAGGTAACTAGGTATAATCTTCGTAGGTATGTACGAAATGGGGGTCCATATTGACTCTCATAAAATTTTAAGTCATATTCTTTGTCTTCATAACGATTTGTGTTCATAATAATCACTCTTCATAATTTTGTTTCTCCTAATTTTGTTTGTCCTAATTTTGTTTGTCCTAATTTTATTTGTCATACTTTTTTTGTTCATACTTTTTTTAATCATAATTTTTTTTATTCCTAACAACGGAGCTCATAACAGTTAATGATCATAATTTCTTTATTCATATTGTTTCTACCAAGAATAATTTTAAATACGAATTTTTTTTCTTCATAATATTTAATGATCAATTACTTTAATGAATAATGATGTTACTAAGAACATGAACACAAACTGTCAATTCCCATAATCGCAATTAATAAAAATAATTTAAATTTATTAGTAAGTAGTAGGTCTAGGTAAAACTTAATACATATATAATGATTACTTAGTGTAGAATCCAATCCATACAATATCAGTTAATCAAGTAAATAATCATTATGCATTCATGCATTAGTATCTCCTCGTCTCCGGCGCTGCGGGAAGTGCAACCCTTCCGCCCTTGCGTAACGAGGCTCTGGCCCCCATGCTCGCTTCCGCAGCTTCGGCTTTGGATCGCCATCGGCGCTTTCGGCGCCTCGGCGACCAGCCTCAGCCGCTCCAGCTCGCTCGGGCGCCTGAGCCACGTTACAGCGAGCGAGGGCTGCCCTCCCTCCGCGCCTCCGGCTTTGGAATTACACTCTAGGGGTAGGGCAGACAAGACTACGTGGAGTCGGTTTTGCAGCGATTCGTTTCTGTCACGTTAGTTTTGTAGCAAAATTTTGGACCATTTCAAAACAACTATTTAATTTATTTATAACAAGTACTATTTCATGGAGCTGATCTGGTGAGGATATGGAGGATGCCCATAGGAACTCCGATTCCAGCTCAATTGGATCACAGGTATCGGGTTTCCTATGGGCATCCTCCAAATCCTCACCAGATCAGCTCCATGATACCATATTTTTGTAATGTTACCGAAGTCACTAAGACATACCAAATTTTAGCTCAATTCGACCTCAGGTATCCGAGTTCCTATGGGCATCCTCCAAATCCTCACCAGATCAGCTCCATGATACCATATTTTTGTAATGTTACCGAAGTCACTAAGACATACCAAATTTCAGCTCAATTCGACCACATGTATCCGAGTTCCTATGGGCATCCTCCAAATCCTCACCATATCAGCTCCTAGATACCATAATTTTGTATTGTTACCGAAGTCACTAAGACATACCAAATTTCAGCTCATTTCGACCACAGGTATCCGAGTTCCTATGGGCATCCTCCAAATCCTCACCAGATCAGCTCCATGATACCATATTTTTGTAATGTTACCGAAGTCACTAAGACATACCAAATTTCAGCTCAATTCGACCACAGGTATCCGAGTTCCTATGGGCATCCTCCAAATCCTCACCTGATCAGCTCCAAGATACTATATAATTGTACAAGAAATTTTGAACTCGCTGACCCGTATAAAAATCGATCGAAATTTTTTCTAAGTCCAGTCTCCATAAAAATCGAGTCGAAAATTCGGCGCGCCCCCTTTGCGACACCCCGACCGAAAACAAATATTAGGAAAAACGAAGAGTATGATAAGTGAAATTATGAATTTCAATGGTTATGATTAGTGATATTATGAATTTCAATGATTATGATTTGCAATATGTAGGAATAACATTTTTTATGAAGAATGATGATTATGATTTAAAATTTTATGAGAAACATTTTCGGACTTCCAATGTTATGACTTAAAAAAATATGTGAAGAAATGCGCCCCCACGAAATGGTTACGTATTTCTGAATTAATTTCCTGAACAAGTGTTTGCGAAATCTTGTCAACCTACTTCGATGTTTAATTGATGGCGCATGGATGTGCGCAGATGGCCGCCATAAAACAACATCTTCCTCTGATCTGAGACTTTACGGCTAAACTGTCGCTTTAGTGCCATCAAAATCGTATGAGAAATTGATTTTAGCGATTTATCTTAATACTAAAACTACTCATGTCTTGCGTAAAAAGTAAAAAAATTGAGCTAACTCCATTTTTTTTTAATGGAGCTACTTCCATTTATTTATTGCTTGTAGATTATTTTAGTTGGTACCTTAAACATTATTTTAATCTATGTTCTTGTTATTGTATTATGTGAAACGGGCAACTTTTATTAACCATGTATTTAGCCGTTAACCGCAATTTAAAAAAAAAGTATTTATTATTTCTGTTTGTTTATTGATTCAAGTTGGTAGGTAAGTGGGTAGGTACGTGATTCAACTTTAACGAAACCACCTTCTACTTAAATTTGATTCCTATAAGGACTTTTATTTTGGATACAGCAAAAGGTCTCAGGAGTGTTACAAATGGTTATGCCATTTTTACCGTAACTTCAATGTACGTTTAAAACACATTGTAGATAACTGTTATCTCATTTTACTTAGGTAGTTGAATTTATTTATAAAATATATTTAGTGTTTTTTTTTTAAATATCTTTCTCAGTCAAATATTACGGCAGTACATATATCGTATATAGTAGGTTAGTCTGTTGTTTAGGCTGTACGGGCTAGATCCCATTGCCTTTCCTTGATGAGAAATATTGGATAAAAAAAAATGTCTGCTGTCATTCTCTTGTCAAAGTTGTCAATATTCAATATTGATCGATCACATTCCAACTCCAAAAATTCACCTAGTTTTGTGTTTCTCAAAACATTTATTAAAACTGTCCAAATCAAAACAAATACAACACGTAATGATACGCGCTTACGTTTACAAAGACTTGAAAGAACACGATGGTAGACTTATGGTCGTTGAAGATTCGATTGCGAAATTCAAATCTGTGATATCATTGCAATTCGACTTACCATTACAAGAAATCAAATTGTTCTCGCCGAACGGCTGCGAAATTAACGATGTGAGAGTAATAAGAGACAATGAAAAGGTTTATATTAATTATGACAAGACTGTGGAGAAAGATAACTGTGATATAGTGGAAGAATCGCTAAGGGAATTGAGTATTTCTGAGAATGTAGAGACAAGTAGGAAAAACAATGTATCTGACTGGATCACTTTAAATGTTGGTGGCAGACACTTCACGACTACTCGGTCGACCATTCTTGCTAAGGAACCTTTGTCTATGTTAGCAAGAATGTTTGCGGAAGACAATAATATGTACTTAATGAACCCAAGTGCAACAGACCCCATCGGCGCATACCTGATTGACCGCAGTCCTGAGTATTTCGAGCCCATTTTAAACTATTTGAGACATGGAGATGTGATATTAGATAGTAATGTCAATCCTAAGGGTGTTTTGGAAGAGGCAATATTTTATGGTAAAAGCTTCAATGTGTAATTTATTATAGGGATAATATGTTGGGACTTTTGATAGCTTGACTTAGCTTAATTCCTGATATAATAATGTTTCATTTCATTTCAAGTTAATTATAGTCATTCAGATAAAATTACAGATATTACTCTCATACTGCCCATAATCTACTTTACTCTTGCTTATATCAAGTATCATGTTTTAACTTCTCACATACTGCTGATCCACAGTAGGTCAGGCGTACGAAAGTGTGCCATTTGACAGTCGGCATGTGAAAGGTTAAAAGAATCTTACAATATACCACATACATCAATTCTTAAATTGCAGGTATAGATTCCATGATACCATTCCTCAACCAGTTGATTCTGGAAGCCAAAAGCTCATCGGGGAACAATCAAGCCTTAACTCGTATGGATGTGGTACACTCCATCATTATGACTCCTACAAGCGCAGAACTACGGTTCCAAGGAGTGAACTTAGCAGGGGCCGACTTGAACAGATTGGATTTGAGGTTTATTAATTTTAAGGTAGGCATATACTTTGGTTATTTCATTTGATTCATACATTATTAATGAGACTATGCCATCTTTTATTTTAATTTTATTTTTCAAACTGACTATGATGTTGATATCGCTACCTTAAATCTCAAATGGCGTAACCGCCAATTTGGTCAAAATGACTTTTTAATGCAGTTTTATTCAGTTTTTTTTTCTCTATCGATCTGTATATTTAAAATCCTCAAATTCGCAAAAAAAAGGTTATTACGACCCAATGTTTTTTATAGATTTGAACACTTTTCATAAGGTAAACAGGTCGTAAAAGGCTTTGTCTAATTCACTTGGTGTTTACGCCCCTAGAAATTATTGTGACGTGAAAAAAATGTCAAAAAAAAGGGTGTAAGTGACATAATTTTCTGGCGTAACTCGTAAGACACGCTATTTTTCGAAATTGCAATACAAAAGAAAGGCGTTTACACCCAACATCGCTGAACACATGATTGTCATTATTATTGTTAGTATTGATGCGCGGGGGGATTAAGAATGCGGAGACATTGGCTATTTATTGCTTTTCCTTGTTTCGGAATTTTAAATCAATGTCCAAACACAAATCAGGATCAAAGACCAATAACGCGCCAAAGTCAACGTAACGGTCACAAAAAATAATAAATACACCGAGGAACGTAATCTATGCGCACAAGTACGCAAATGGCTGAATACATAGATAAATGTATGGTGAATACACATCAGCGGGGGTTTCAAATGACAAAATTAATCGATTTAGATACGTAAAAATCTTAGTGAAGTTTCCCATATTCCAAAATTTTTCATCCAATTCTAAAAATTATGCGTTGAGTCACTATGAAAAAGTGTCAAACGGCGTAACTTTGTAAAAGCGTAATACAGAGTGAATATTTTACGTTTTCTTTTATTATTAAATGAGTTTAAAGCACAAGAAACATTTTTTTATTGGAGATACGACCTTCACCTCTTAAAAATCGTGATTTTTATGGGGCGTAAACGCCTTTTTGTAATATTTTCACAAGTCGTAACCGACTTCTAGTTTCTTAAATATAAGACTTAAGTACAAAGAGTTCCTACTGAAGCCTTTATCTCAAAATTATAAGAAATTTGATGTATAAAACATTTTCATTGTATTAAAATTGATAAAGTTATGAATTAAATAAACATTTTTTTTTTGTTTTTCTGCTCTCCTGAAAAGTAGTGTTTTGGTGGTTACGCCATTTGAGATTTAAAGTATCGATATGTAGTATCCTTGACATCATCACCTTTAGATCACCTTTAGACTTTCAAAGGAACAAATGGCTTGCACCCCTAAACTGATTAGTTAGGTAGCATTTCTGGACCAAATCACAAAATTTGTTTTTCTTTTTTTCAGTATGCTTGCTTGTCCCGATGTAATTTGAGTGGAGCGAACCTGTCCCACTGTTGTCTAGAACGAGCTGATCTTTCCCACGCCAACCTAGAAGGTGCCCAGCTGCTAGGAGTTAAAGCGCTGTGTGCGAACATGGAAGGTTTGTTGTATTTATTTTCTAACTGACATATGATGATGGCTGGAAGTAGCCTCGTCATCATCATGGGACTTGCGGGGGAGCGGATGGCTCTCACCTAAAGGTTTGTTGTTCATTGACAGTTAATGTTGGCGTCTCTATGGGTTCCGCAGCAGAATGCTGAGGAGTGCAGAAATTTTACAACAAATTAATTGTTATTGATTTATTAGCCTTTGATGAACATTTTGTTTTTTTTTTTTAATCCTTATCATCACTCTGTACTAGCCTTATATAGAGAGCAGTGGGCAGGTTCGAAGGAGACCTTCACCCAGCAGTATGATTAATATGTTAAAAAAATCTCTTAAACTGGCAAGTTTAATTATCTTGTACAAAAATTTCAAGGTATTGTTTCTTATTGTGAATAATATATTATTTTCTTTTCTATTTTATGCTTGTTGGTTGATAACATTATAATGACTTCATCTCATACTAATAACATCATCTTATACCTAGATCACAGCCTCAAAAAAAGTCTTTAAATTTTACTTATTGCATGTTCCAGGGGCAAATTTAAAAAGCTCTAACATGGAAGACCCAGCAGGCTCCAGAGCTGTAATGGAAGGAGTAAACCTCAAAGGTATTCAGTTGTTAACCTGCCCAGACTTCAAGAAGATTTTCTCATGATTAGATGAAATATTGTTCTATTTATTGAAATTTCCACAACAACCAGCAACCATGATTTTTAATAATTTATTTTTATTTACCTATTATGTTCACTTTTACATGTGTTTAAATAATAATTGTTTTTATAAGCTTATAAGGTTGGGTGTCTCAATTAAGTTATTAAGTAGTAGGTTTATGCCATGGAATTTTAATCTATAAAAATTGTTTTTGTTGGGTTCACAGAAATAATAGACAAAATTATTATTTTTCCAGGAGCCAATTTGGAGGGAAGCAATATGGCAGGAGTGAACCTGCGGGTTGCCACTCTAAAAAATGCCAACCTACAGAACTGTGATCTCCGGACTGCTGTATTAGCCGGAGCTGATTTGGAGGTATACAAGCTATTTAACCTACTTCAATAAAAGGAGGTTATCCACCGTCATTTACTTCATCACTGGCCCAGGTCCCCATCTTATTTTTACGTTAATGTTTACATTTACATAAAAAATTAGGAACCATAAAGGCAAATGTAAAAGTAAATTATTAATTTGTTCTCTAAAATATGTAAGTAGCCCAAGAGATGGCGGATTCCATTCCCATCCATATAATATTGTGTGTGTGATGAATGTCAGTCCAAATGTGGAAATCAGAACAATGAATGAGATGTTGTGCGAGCAGTTTCTGAGGAACTGATGTTTACCAAGCAGGCATTCCGTTAATTCTGTTAATTTATTATATGTATAGTTCTAGGTATATGTTTAGTCTTGCCCGTGACCACGAGCTCTGTAAAGAGCTCGAAACGTCGGGTATCTAAATAATATGTTCAGAATAACAATACACGCGAGTTTAATCCGTAAAATTAGTTTCAAATATGTATCATCATCATCAGCCCACTTCCTTCCACTGCTGGATATAGGCCTCCCCAAATATGTATAGTTTTTATTATTTCATTTCCAGTGCTGCGATCTGTCGGGCAGCGACCTCCACGAAGCGAACCTTCGAGGCGCCAATCTCAAGGACGCCGCCTTCGAGCTGATGCTAACCCCCCTGCATATGTCGCAGACCATCAGGTAGATGTGGGCCGCCCAACGCTACTTCATGCGGTGGCGTTGCAGTAGGATGCAGTAGTTTAGTGTTGGGCTGAAAAAAACAGAGCTAAGCATCTACCGGAGGAGGCAAAGTAGTTACCTGGAAGAAGTGGGGGGGGGGGACCTAAGCAGAGCTATGAATCTTCCAAAAGTGGCAAAATAAGGTGGCGTTGCAGTAGTTTACTGTTGGGCTGATACAAGGACCAGTGCTAAGCATCTACCGGAAGAGGCAAAGTAGTTATCTAGAAGAAGAGGGGAGAGCTTTGAATCTTCCAGAAGCGGCAAAATACTGTGGCGTTGTAGTAGGATGCAGTAGTTTAGTGTTGGGCTGATACAGCGACCTGTGAGGACAGAACTAAGCTGCCTTCGAGCTGATGCTAACCCCCCTCCACATGTCGCAGACCATCAGGTAGATGTGGGCCGCCCAACGCTACTTCATGCGGTGGCGTTGCAGTAGGATGCAGTAGTTTAGTGTTGGGCTGAAAAAAAACTGTGAGAACAGAGCTAAGCATCTACCGGAGGAGGCAAAGTAGTTATCTGGAAGCAGAGAGGGGGGGAGCTATGAATCTTCCACAAGTGACAAAATAATGAGTGGAAATACAAAGTGTTGTGTACCCTCTCCCATATAATAATGCAGCGGTCATCATCTCAGCAGTCACCTTCCGGAGGTTTAAATCTTAATCAAGAAAAAAAGGGGGGATGGAAGGAACTGTAACAACAGCATCTAGGAGAAGAGATATACATAATGATATCAATATCTGATCCTTCATTAGATAATGTTGCAGTAGAATGCAGAAGAAGGAACAAATTGAGGTGTTTTATTTTTGTGATGCGCTGATAAAAGAAACTGCAATAAGAAGATAGGGGGTTGGAGCTATTAGCTAAGCACCTGCCTTAAGAGGCACAATAATGTGTGGCAATACATTAATGGTGCCCCTCTCCACTTGTCGCCATAAGGACCTAATCTGCAAGAAAAGAGGGGGGGGAGGGGGGTCCAGGGAAACTGATATACCGTTCCGATAGTAGGAAAGGGGTTGGGGGGTTACAAACTAGTAAGGGAGGTAAAAATAATTCTTGGCAATAGATACAGTAACTATAGAAGATTGTTGAAACTATGGAAATGAATTGGGAGAATGACAAAGGCCACTTGGTATAAGAGCCGCAGAAACTGCAAAGGGTTGAATGCCACAGTATCAATACAATGATAATGATTATTTATTATCATTTATCATAGATACAGATTTTAGTGCCCGAAATGACTTAAATTTCGATATTTTAGATGGAATGACTTATTTTTATTATTAATAACTTCTCTATTTATATTATTAACCATAAATTAATCAACCACTGCCTCACATCTATGCTAACATAACTTTATATGTACTATGTATCCAAAAAGTGTAACCCATGATTTGTACAAGACATTAATCTATTCATATAATATACATTTATAATGTTATCTACAATTCTACATACAATTTTATTCGCTTTTTCTCTTTTATCATGAAATAAACTTTATGTAACACAAGTTTACTTATATGTAATTGAGCAATATAATAAGTTTTCCCAATTTGAGTAGTCAATAACTCGAACTGTTCGAGATGTATCCGTTGTAGCGCTAATAAATGTTTATTTTGCTGTTTACTCGTATTTTCATTGACCTGGCAAGTCGACTTGACGGTAAACATAGTTTCAATTTGAACGTTTCGTATCGGATGGCTGCATAGCAGTGTGGATCAGTTTGTTTTCATTAAAAGTCCTACCGTTCACTGTCGAGCGTTTGCGGTTCCGATGCCGCACCGTACCTGCTTTTTGTTTGAAAACAAATTACTGTCAGTAGGTACACTGTATGACAAAAGCACCGTCTCCCGCACTGAAGAAGTCCGATTCGAAACGGAAATACCAAAGAAATTACTTAAGACTAGGCTGTACAGGCTAAGATCCCTTTGCCTTTCTCTGATAAATTGGATTAAAAAAGAAACAATTTTTGTTACAAAAGTAGGTCTGCCTAAAAAATATAGTTCAGAAAATCCCGTATCTGATAGTAGGGACACCCCGGGGCGATTGCCCTTTTTCACTACGCTTAAAGCCCAATAATTCCTATATCCTTTTAATCTGGATCAAAATAGGCATAACGTTAAAAAACATTGTCCTTAAAACTTTATCCCTGTACTTCCCTAACCATTGTTGTATTTTTTTTCCTTTACGAATAAGAAGAGATCGCTAATAGCGACAAAATCACCCCCACGAACGATCATAGAATAGAATATCATACATATCGAACGTCCGGGCAATACACTTGCAAAATGGGTACGCAGTTTCGCAAGTTGAATGTTGGTATACCTAAATAAATTATAATCATCACCAAGATCTTAAATAAATAAAAATATCGACTATATAAAGGTTTGTCAACGAGCTATGGAGCGAAGCATTCTGAGGATCAAAAGAACCGACAGAATCAGGAACACTGTTATCCGCTCCAAAACCGGTATTATTGATGTTGGTGAAAAGTCGGCAAAACTGAAGTGGAACTGGGCAGGTCACGTTGGTCGAATGGACGCCGGGAGATGGGCAAAACTTGTCACCGAATGGCAACCTAACGGTCGTCGGCCAAGAGGAAGACCTAAAAAGAAATGGCGGGATGATCTCGACGCTCACGACCCAAACTGGCCATCTCAAACCAAAGATCGGCAGAAATGGAGAGAGTTGGGGGAGGCCTTTGCCCAGCAGTGGGACACTATAGGCTAGATAAAAAAAAATATATAATAAAATAAATTCATTGACTCACGAATTGACTTTGAGTTTTGCCGCCCTGTGCAGAAAAAACGTTCGGATACATTTATGTAACCATACTTAAAATTAATACTATGCATTTGTTTTATTCCCAGTTATTAAAACAAGATTTTAACGAATTGGTATTAACTCAGTTTTATTATTTTTATATTCATTCGTCTTAGTAATTTTTAAAATTGAAATAGTTTTTTGTAAATGAGAACAATCTTTTTATTGTCGTCATGTTGACAGCACTGGCGTTTTCGCGCCGCAAAGTTGGATGCATTTGTTTTTTATTCGCGTTCTATTTTTGTGTGTGACGGTTCCGTCCGGCAAAGGTTTTTATTTTCCAAATAAATTTGATGATTTTCGTGTAGAACATCGAAATATTTGCAAGGTACATTCAGATTGCGAGAAAATATCAAGATGCAGAACGGAGACGACACGGCGACGAATCCAGAGCCCAGTAAGTAATATTATTTGTTGTTGGAATATATTGGAATAACAATCATTGTTCCTCTGTTTTCTTTATCCAAATGCCGCCTGGATAATGCTCGAAAATGTTCAAATATGTGGTATTTATCGGTTTCAACGTATATCTTGGTGTAGGTACCCTCAATGTATTGCGACGAAAATAATTGTTGTTCCTTTTACAACTGGGAGACGGGCATTTATTTGATTGTTTTATGTGCGCTAATTTCACTTGCATTTAATGTTTCGTGCATTGATTACAACGATTTCGGTTGCTTCCTCGGCTTTTAATTATTGATACTGTGGGTAGCTTAATTGGAGTGTGAAACGTGAGTCACATTCCTATGTTCTGCCCACCTCTTTTGTAAAAATGTGGTTGATTTATTAGGCAATTGGCTAGTGCGGAGTTGGGTACGACCGGACTTTCATGATTGTCTTTTTGCGGCGGAAATAATGAAAAATACTTAACTGAAAAATACCAAAATGGTGGACTCATGATTTTTTTATAATAAAATTTATAACTACCTCCGTTATGCAAATGTCTTCCTTGTAAGGTCATAAGGTTTTCTATTTGCACTGAATCATCAATATGAAGGTCTTTTAGTTGAATGCAAAGCATATCTTACCTCATCAAGCTTATTTTTTTTGCTTGATATAACATTTGATTTTGCTTCACCGAAATGTGAGCGATGAATTTTATTATGAAAGTTTTTCCTAGCCAGTGTATTTTTTTAAATAAAAATTGCTTTCTACAAGTTACATTAACAATAGAGAAATATTATGTTAGCTATACAATTTAATGCTATTTTTAAGTTACTTTTAAATTTAAACTAAATGGAAGGTAGTGTACATTTTTATGCAGGTATGTCATTGGATCCTGGTGTCCATGTTTTATCTATTACCAATCTTAACATTACTTTATTGGTATTTTATAAAGCACCTATAAATTATAAACTACAAAATATTTTTTTTTGTACATCTACATTATGTACTACACAGGTACCCTCTACATTTAATATTTATTTCAAGTAGGTATCTTAATTGCTGATTTCACCGGGAAAATGGTCTACTTGTTTTGTCCCCGAATGCTACATTTCAGTTGATCATAATATTAAAAAAGAAAAATGGAAAGACAGCAGGTAATGTTTACTATCACAAGCTTTTATTCAGTTTTACCTTTCTTTATATTTGCAAATAAATCTTGCAAATAACTGATTATACAAATTAACAGGGACAATGCAAAAGTAATGAAAATTTCTCCAAAAATGTTTTTCTATATCATAGAAACAGGCAAATATCATACATGACTTCCTATTGAACTGGAAGTTGGTACCTATTTAGACCACTAATGATATACACAGGTGTTCAGGTATATTGGTATGCACACACATGAATAGCCTTGGTACACTATGTGTCAATTTAAATTATAAACACAAAGGTAGAAAATATAATAATGATTTTATAATAACTGTACCCAATAATGTGTGCTACTTAGCATAATGTAAATTGCTTTTGTGTTTTTTGAAAATGTGGGTAGTAACTTAGTAAGATACTTTCAATGAAGTTTATTGTGCCAGTTAATTTATTGCAGATTTTGAACCAGACTGAATACATACAAAACTAGGTTCTGCAATGTGATCTTGTAGGTGTAATATAATATTGAATTTGTTGGGCATTGTATAGTATAATATATAATGTTATATCAATATACTGGTATGACAATATACCTACCAGCCTGTGGATTTAGATGCTGCACTGCTAATAAATTAATGTAAAGAGTACTTTCTTTTAGTTTGACATTACACTTGTTTTAAAAATCGCATTGTACCAATTTATATTAAATGTGTAAATACAATAATCCAAATGTAAGTTCATTGACCTTAGAGTACTAACTGGGTAGCATGTTTTGTTTCGGCATTTCGTGTTTAAATAGTTTTGTGAGGCAATGAATATCAGTTTGCTGCCTGCATTCATACAAGTTTGAAGTAGTTACATGTGCCTTAATGAATATCTAGATCATCATCTAAAACAGTGATAGAAATCATTAAACAGGGTGTACCCTGTTTATGATAATTACTAATTTTTTTTTTATAGGTCAGACACGAATTTCAAGATGTTAAACCAAATAGGCCAATCATTAAAGGTTGCTATATATAAGAAATCTAGAGCGTGTAGGTTCTCTACACACTCTAGATTTCTTAGTCTTACTTTGTCGACAACAAATTGGTACCTATTTGTTAGGTCAGTTTATCTGTTATGATAAGCACTTGTTACGATAATTATGCATATCCAGCCATTGTTTTTATTTTGGCTTATCAAAAATGACAAATCATGTCTTAAAAATATCTCTAAATGACTCTAGTAGGTAATAGAAGTATGACTATTTCAGTTCTATAGTGAAACTGTTCTGAAAAACATTTCGCCCACACTGTTCCCAGTTCAAGGTTTCAACATCATAGGAGTTCATTGTATCTTGCTATTTTCGTTTATTTCCCTCGTCACTCGAAATATTTCGTTCCGACACAGTCTTCAGTAGTAACGTAGGTAATTAAATCAGGTATTTATGTTGTGAATTTAATGTGTTTGCAATAATAACAATCAATAAAATTCAATACATAGAATATTTTCACTTGTGTTTCGCGTTGTTTCTTTACACATTTTTAAGCAATGTCATGCTAGATTGCGTGCTTAGTCCATATAGCTTAGGTGTCTGTTAGAAGCAGCTGAGAACTAATACTGAAATATTAGGTGGATAACTGTTCAAACAAAACTAAATAAAGTATCTATAAATAATGTCTGCAATAGATATTCTCTATTGCAAAGTAGAAAGCAAAGATAGAGTTGGCACGACAAACCTTGGAGAAACGACTTATTTAGACCGGACTTATCACCATTAAACGTGTCTTCCAGATTTTTTAACGATTGACAACGCGTTTTAGTCTGAGGGATAGATAGTAACGATGAAGTGTATTTATTTTCCAGGGGGCGTATTACGACCTCTTAATTCCAGTCAGATTAACAATGGGCACCGACTAAATTCGTGTAGTATAGTTGTAGAATCATACAGATTGATATAATCCCTCCCATCATCTATGTAAATTTTATAAATAAGCGTAGTGATACAGCTCTTTATCATATAGGTACCGATGCCCATTTTTAAATTGACAGGAATTAAGCAGTGCCGTAACTAGCCTTTTATGCGCCCGGTGCGAGCTTTCAAAACTGCGCCCTTGAAAAATGTTCTAATCAGGCTCTGACAATAAAGTGGACAAATGTGCATAAAAATAAATCTATCTATTTTTTGTTTACGAAAGTACTTATAGTCCAGTCAAATTAGGTAAAAATCTCGGAGAGATACCCAGCTGTAAGTCTGTAAATACTTGTATATTGACGTCCCTCAAAGTGGTCTCAAAACCTACATATTGTAGGGTGTACGCAACTATTAAATTTTCAAGGTCAAATGTCACAAATATCAGTTTTATGAACTTTTGAGCGAAACGGGAAGTTTTATCATAAAAGTGTGTAGGAAAAAAATACTTATTTTCTATTTATCTATAAAAATTGTCTTTACGTTTTATTCCTAAGATTCACCATTTCAGAGATACAGCGATGCAAATAGTTGAAAAAGTTGTATATTCAAAAGCTTCCAGGCCCACATGCGATTGTGCTAGACGGTTAAAATTTTCACGGATGTTGTATTTTAGTAGCCTCTATAACATCTAATACTAGAAAAAGCTTAAAACCAATGTTTAAGTGGGTTCTCATACAAAAATTGTGTTTTTTTTTCTTACACTTGGCCGGTTTTTAACGTGGTTACCTCAGTAAACCTATTCCAGACGACACCTTTTATACATGAAGAACACATTGTTTATAAGGAAGCCTAGTTAAATAATTATTTTGTGTTGTTTTCAGTATTCAGAAGATTTAAGATTTCTGCGTTTCATTAAATTGAAATTTGGTCAATATGAACCTCACTTTCATAATAGAGTTAGATGGACAGTTAACATTTTTAAAACGTTTATTATTTTCAGTTATATATAAGAAGAACTTGTACTTCATGTAGAAATGGTGTTGACTGGAATATTTTTACTGAGGTAACCACATTAAAAATCGGCCAAGTGTGAGAAAAAAAAACCATAATTTTTGTATGAGAACCCACTTAAACATTGGTTTTAAGCTTTTTCTAGTATTAGATGTTATAGAAGCTATTGAAATACATCATTCGTGAAAATTTTAACTGTCTAGCACAATCGCACGTGGGCCTGGAAGCTTTTGAAAATACAACATTTTCAACTATTTGCATCGCTGTATCTCTGAAATGGTGAGTTTTAGGAATAAAACGTAAAGACAATTTTTATAGATGAATAGATGTTAAGTAATTTCCTCCTACACATTTTTATGATAAAACTTCCCGTTTCGCTCAAAAGTGCTTAAAACTGCTATTTGTGACATTTGACCTTGAAAATTTAATAGTTGCGTACACCCTACCATATGTAGGTTTTGAGACCACCTTTAGGGTGTCAATATCTAAGTATTTACAGACTTACAGCTGGGTATCTCGAATTCCGAGATTCTTACCTAATTTAAGCTTAAATGACTGGACTATTAGTAGATTTCTTTAAGATAAAAATTGTTTATTCAAAAATATTTGCTCAAATACAGTAATGACACAAAGTACTTGTAAGAATTTTGCAATATCGCGTTGCAAGTAAGCTTTACGTTCATTAGGGTACCTGCATGCCAAATTTCAATCATCTATCTTATGCAGTTTCGATTTTCTCATACAAAAGTTTTTTCCCGCAAATTCCCTTCCCAGTAAAAAAATTGCAATATCCTGTTGCAACTAAGCCTTAAGTTTACCAAGGTACCTGCATGCCAAATTTCAAGCGTCTTACTTAAGGGGTTTGAATTTTTCATACAAAAGGATTTTCCCGATTATTCCTGTTCCCGTGAGAATTTCGGGAATTCCTTTCTTAGTGCACCTCTACGGTATCTAAGCTACGCCTCTTCCAAATTTCAAGTGCCTATCTTTAGCCGTTTAGGCTGTGCGTCGATACGCCCTTAAGCTTGCACTCACAGGGAACCTTTGAGGTGTCTGGCAGAATAATTGGCCCATTGGATTGGTCTGGCAGCTTACAATTAGTCTGGAAATAGTACCACGTAGTTATATACGTCAAATTTAGGCTTGCTAAAATGTCGTAGTTTGCCTCTGTTTTGGGACACCTTTAGTTCGCGCTACCTGTGAAACGGCCCCGCTTTCGAGCAAGTGAGTACGCGTACTCTCCTAAGTACATACTAGACTATAAGTCATGGAAATTCTAGCTTTGCTAAAATGGCGTAGGTCTGGCGGCCCTGGGATCTTGGTCCAGTCGTCTCAAATTTGTTTTTTGACCTCAGAGGCAAGAATATCTACAAGCTCGTTTTGAATATAAGGCGTAAAATACCTTTTTAACCACCTGTACAAGTGTTGTTGTTTCAAGATCGCTTGAAAAATGCCATATAGATATAGATAGTACAGAGGGCGCGTCTACACCATATTCGCCAGAAAACAAAATGTACCTACTAACTACCATGCATGAAACAAAACTAGATACTGGTCTGGTCATTTCTGCGCCCCTCCAGGGTCTGCGCCCTGTGCCTGGGCACCGCTGGCACCGCCCTAGTTACGGCACTGGAATTAAGAGTTCGTATTACGTTCCCAAGAGAATATAGTCAACTGTTTGGAAGTGCTTTTGACGCCAAGCCTTGTATTCACTGCAGTTAAATTATTGGAAATCAAGGCTGTTTTAAATGGCGTTCCTTTTAGCTGCGATTCCTTTAGTTTAGATCTGTCTACAATACATAGTTTTATGTACCTCTATATTTCGTATCGCCATTCTAAAATCAGCTGGCAGACGTTGCAGATGGTGCCTATCCCATCAAACGAGCAATTAATCTAACGATTCAAAGTAGGAGTTGCTTGAAAGAGACACTTAGTTGTTGATCTAGCTAGCAGTATGTAGAGAACACATTATCACTCTTGCATTGCGCAGTCGAGTAAATATTGTACCAATCTTCGATCATTAGAGCAGACTTTTAGTAAAATTTCATATTGGCCAAACATTTTGTATTGGCAGATCAGATCCTTTCTTCGTTATCTCTAAGACGTTTTAATCAAACTAAATTACAGATGTTTAAGAGTTTAAATAAGTTTGTTTTAGTAAACACATAGGTTCGAATAGGTATATAAGAGAAATCTTAAAATTATAACAACATTGCTTGCCTCTGTTTACATTCTTGGCGATGTCACGGACTTGTGATAATCTTATCAGAAATGCAACGGTTCATTACCACTGTGCCAGTACGCATAACGAAGATCCGATAGCTACTCGCCAGTTTGTTATGTTAATGAGTAAAATTGACGGGATCTCGATTTGAATTACTTGTCACTGGTGAAAATGAGGAAAAAATATTGTTGACACTGGGAATTTTATATTAAAGAAATTGAAAGAAATAAATAAAAAATAAATCAAATTATTTACAATAGGAGTAGGAGAATATTACCTTACCTAATTGCAATTGAATCGATAAATTATACATTTAAGATTACATAAGTACCTATGAACCTATGAATTAATATTCACAAATATAAAATCAACTGCATTTCACTTTTAAAGTGTACAGCTACAGATATCTATCATTACAAATTAATTGATTTTTTACTTGAGTATGACGAAATACTATACTTTGACTGTAGCAACATCTTTTAAATGAACTGTTTTGGGTTACAAAATGATAACGTGTGTGACGACTGAATTATAATTATACTTAAATTAAAATAATTGATATTACAAGGTACCGGTACCGGTATAACATACCGATTGCCTGCAATTACTTTCTGCCTGCCCAAAAGTATTTAGATGAAGCTGCGAATTGATGATATCCTAATCTACTTAATTTACCCAACTAAAAATCACATGGGTATGTGTGTGTACTTCTTTTTTGAATCCTTTTGATGCTGCTCCATACATCTCCGTTCTCCTTTAAAAGGTTAACTCTGCCAAATTCATCCAGATTCCTCTGATCTTATCCCAGAAGGTGTCCATTCTCTTCAGGATTCTGCAAGCTAGATTGATGTCAATTTGATACATAAATATTCTTTATTTCGTATAAATAAAAAACACATTATTGTAGGAATAGTAGAATAAAGCGAAGTATTTGCAATAATATCGTATATTGATAAAAGAAAGTACAGTTCTTACGGCGGTTCGGATTCAAAGAGAAAGAAATTAGCGCCGCGCAGCGGTAGATTAGTAAAACTTAAGGATGCGTTCCTAACATTCGTTTTACAATATAATTATGTTTGCGTTCCATTACTAACATCCACCCCTGAACGCAAACCCATTTTAGCTATACAATACAAATTTTTGTGCTCAGTTGTTCCTTTGGTAAGTATATCGGCAACCATCTTATCACCTCTACAATAGTTAAACTTAATATCTAAATTATTAACATGTTCTCTTAAAAAATGATATCTGATATCTATATGTTTGGAACGCGGTAGATAACAATCATTGGCGGACAACTTAATAGCACTCTGATTATCACTAAATATATGAAGAGGACCGTCTAGGGGCTGGCCGAACTCGACGTGCAGTTGTCGCAGCCACAGCGCCTCCTGCGCCGCCGACGACATCGCCATGTACTCGGCCTCCGCCGTGGACAGCGCCACCGTCTGCTGTCTCCTCGAGCACCAGGTCACTGCGCCTCCCTGAGAAATAAAAACATAGCCCGTGCAGGACTTACGGTCGCTATTATCGCTGGCCCAATCCGCGTCGCAGAAACCCTTCATGGTTGATTCACCATCTTTGGTATATGTGAGCCTCATATCTTTAGTTCCTTGTAAATACCGTAGGACCCTCTTGACAGCTGTCCAGTGCTCTGCTCTCGGCTCCTTGTTGAACCTGCTAAGAGTATTCACTGCAAAAGAAATGTCAGGCCTTGTGCCTTGAGCTATGTATAAAAGACATCCTATGGCTTGTTGGTATGGGTAATCCATTTCCTTTTCATCGGCACTCTGAGTGAACTTTTGACCAACTTCAATTGGAGTTTTACACGGTTTGCAGTCAGACATACCAAACTTGTTAAGTACATCTTTAATATACTTTTCTTGATCTATCATAATGGTGTCTCCATACCTAGTTATGTTGAGACCAACACACTGACTGGCTCTACCTAGATCCTTCATCTCTAAGTGTTGCATGAGCCTCTTCTTTATTATATCCTTTTCTACTTTATTTGGAGTAAATAAAATGAGATCATCAACCCATACAGCAATATAGGTATTCTTATTAACATTATAATATACACATGGGTCAGACTTTGACCTTTTCATACCGATATCTTGGAGCACAGTGTTCAGTTTTGAATTCCATAGCCTACTGGCTTGTTTCAATCCATATAAAGATTTATGCAAGTGACATACCTGAGGCCCTTGTTCATACAACTCTGGCTGTGTCATATATATCTCCACATCGATGTCTCCTTGAAGGAATGCTGACACTGCATCCAGCTGATCGATGTCAAGCCCAAGTCTTGCAGCTAGTGACATTAAATAGCGTATGGTACTGTACCTTACAACTGGTGAGAACACTTCCTCATAATCAGTGCCCTTCTTCTGTGCATATCCTTTTATGACAAGCCTGGCCTTGAAACGAACAATATTACCATCCTGATCAGTCTTAGATTTGTAAACCCACTTGCTGGGTAAGACCTTTATCCACAGGCAGTTTCCTTAAACTCCAGGTGTTGTTTTTCATCAGCGAGTTGTACTCCTCGTCCATAGCCTGTTGCCACTGCTTGGCATATGGTGATGTGAGTGCCTCCTCGACTGTCTGTGGATCAGAAAAATTAGAAAGTAAACAAAACATACTATTTCCTTCTGTATCTGTGATGTTTCTTCTGTTCCGAGGTCTCAGGGTAATATTCCTTTGCTGGTGCTCTGACTGTACCCATCTCGGTGGTACATATGTTGCATCTAGGTCCCCTGTGTCCGTCTCATACTCACTTGAACTCTGATCACAGTCTTCATCTAGTACACAATCATCAGTAGTAGATTCTTCATGTGATGGAATGACATTTCTTGTCTCAGATAGGGGTGACTCTTCGGACTGTACCAACACATTACTTCTATGACTTGTAGAAGTAGGGTGATCACCACACAGCTGTGACTCCACTCGGTTATCAGTATCATGGCTGTTAGACGAAGCTGAAACATCATTGTCAGTCACTAAATCCCTCTTGCAGATCTCAAAGAAGGTAACATCTCTGCTTTTAGTGATTTTGAATGTTTTTTCATCTAATAAACGATATCCTTTAGTATTGTCACAGTATCCGACCAGAATCATCCTTTTTAGACTTTTTGTCCCACTTTTGGCGCTTTTCTTTAGGTATAAACACCATAGCCTCGGAGCCAAATATTCTTAGGTGTGACAGATCAGGTTTGTATCCATTCCACAGTTCAAAAGGTGTCTTACCATGTAAAGCTTTACTAGGAGATCGGTTTACAATATATGCCGCTGTCCCCACTGCCTCGGCCCATAGTTTCTTCGGCAGATTGGCTTGAAACAACATGCACCTGCCCTTTTCAACTAGTGTTCTGTTCATCCTCTCTGCTAGTCCATTATGTTGAGGGGTGTAGGGAGTGGAAGTCTGATGTACTATACCGCTGATGGATAGAAAATTTTCAAAATGAGTATTGCAGTACTCAGTACCATTATCTGTTCTTAATATTTTAATTTTCTGAGAACAATGGTTTTCAACTTTATTTCTATAGTCCTTGAAATTTTCTAACACTTTAGTTTTATCCTGCATAAAGTATACATACACCATTCTAGTGTAGTCATCTATGAAAGTAATATAATACTTCATACCTGAGCAGCTCAAGTTCTCCATCGGTCCACAGAGGTCAGAGTGGATAAGTTCTAAAGGTGCCGTTGCTCGGGAACCAACATTCTTGAATGGGAGCCTGGATTGCTTGCCTTCATAGCAGGAAACACATCTTGTCACACAGTTCTCAGTGTTGGTTAAAGTGACACCCTTGACGCAGTTAGGCAGCCTGTTGACATCTGTAACATTTAAGTGTCCCATACGGAGGTGCCACAAGTAGGTATCACTACATTTGTCTTCACTAGAGCTCAAGTGTGCAGTTTCAGAACTAATATGTGTATCCAAAATATATAGTTTATTATCTAGAGTTGCAGAACATATGAATTTACCATGTGAATCATTAACATTACAGCCTCTTTGAGTAAATGTTACTTTGTAACCGCTATTGACAATAGCACTCACTGAGAGTAGGTTGACGGCTAGGTCAGGAACATACAAAACATTTTTAAGTTGAATGTTCTTACCATTTGCTAATCTGACATCGGTGTATCCAACTCCTCCAACTGACAGCGGCTCCTTGTTAGCTACTGTTACTTCCCTTACCGGAGGTTCTGTGACGTTGTACAACCAGTGCCTGTTTCCAGTCATGTGCATGGATGCACCAGAGTCCATGAACCATTTGTTTTGATTTTTCCCTGAAAATGCTGAAAAAGCTGCAATAAAACCTGTATCATTCTTGCTTTTTTCATTTTCGGTCTTGCTCCCTTTAGCACTTGAACAGAACTTGGCATAGTGGCCATAACTGTTGCAATTGTAGCATCTTGGCCCCTTCTTGGCCTTTGATTGGTGTGGCGAACGGTGAAATTTTTTGTGTCTTGAATTTACATATAAAGCAGTACTGGTATCTGCTGATCTTACTTCCTGTAGGAGCTTAGTCTTGATAAGATCGGCGCTAATGGTCGCGCCGGAGCTCTCAAGCCCCATGATCATAGGAGCGTAGATGTCAGGCAGACCTGCCAGCATTAGGGTGCCCAGCCACTCGTCGTTGACTTCAAACCCTATGTTACGTAGCTTGTGGGCGGTGGTCATTATTTTATTAACATATGACTCCACATTACCGCTTGATTCCAGAGTAGTGTTGACAAGGTCCTTTAACAGTCCAACTCTTCTTGTTAATCCGTTATCGTCAAATGCTCTTTGCAGATTTTCCCACACTTCTTTGGCAGTCTTACAGCTTTGTACGTGAACATAGTTTTGCGGATCTAACAATAGTATTAGTTTGGATTTCGCCTTGATGTCCTTACTTGAATCGATAGGTATATCGGTCTTTGGCTCCACACATTGCCACAAGTCTTCGTGTTCTAGGTAAGTTTTTACACTGAACTTCCATGTTGCGAAGTTTTCACGCCCAATCAACTTTTCTAGATTGAACATGTGATGCGACGAACTCATTTTTCAAATTTTCGCCGGCCGGTCACATGCACGCGTATAACCTCCAATGTTCTCAGTACGCGTATATCGCAAAGCTCGGATCAATTCGGTACGATTATTTGCACTGATACTTGCTGATCAACTACGCTCTGCTACCATGTAGGAATAGTAGAATAAAGCGAAGTATTTGCAATAATATCGTATATTGATAAAAGAAAGTACAGTTCTTACGGCGGTTCGGATTCAAAGAGAAAGAAATTAGCGCCGCGCAGCGGTAGATTAGTAAAACTTAAGGATGCGTTCCTAACATTCGTTTTACAATATAATTATGTTTGCGTTCCATTACTAACAATTATGGAGTGGTCAAAAAAAGAATGCAATTGAGGTAATCTGTGCCGTCAGGAGCGAAAATATTTTTTTACAATATCGGTTAGGGACGTGCAGGAATAAACGTAGTGATGTTGGTGATTGGGATAGTTTTATCTTGTCATTTTACTGAGGTCCATGTTTTGGTCATTCTCGTCCAAGCGTCTTCCATTAAACCTTCAATTTCCCCTTTCCAGCCAAGAAGCCAGCACCGGAAGAGGTGTCAAAGCTATCCTACCGCCTCAAAGTATGGCGCCACTTGGAGTCCAACTCAATCGCGATGTTCCCTCGCCCGGTGTACAACCGGATCCCCAACTTCAAGGGTGCTCCGGAGGCAGCCGCTAAGCTGGCTGAGCTGGACGTGTTCAAGAACGCCAACACCATCAAGGTCAACCCTGATAAGCCTCAAGAACCTGTGAGGTAAGTCGAACTATGTAAACTAGCATTTCATCCCCGTTTATCGTGTGGTCGTTTATCTCGCATGGCAAGCAACGACCTTTACCACTCTGCCATCTACGCTTCAACCCCGCCACGTACCACTGTGTTTTTCCACATTCGAAATTCATATGTACGATTATTCAACGATTCAACGGTGAAGGAAAACATCGTGAGGAAACCTGCACACCACATACGAAGAAATTCTTAGGTTGTGTAGTCGACCAACCCACACTTGGTGAGCGTGGTTGACTAAGGCCTGATCGCCCTAGTTTAGGGTAGGCCCGTGCCCCCCTCGGCTGGGGGGGGCTTGAATGGAGCCCATGGAGGCTGACCGCCGGCGGTGTTGTGAGTGGAGGCTATGCCAGGTACCACGACACCGCCAATAGGCGACGAGGTACACCCCGGTGTTTTAGTCGGTATACCCCCTGGGCATTGCAGTCCGTCCAGGAGCCGCGGCTGGCATTTACCATCTCTTCGCCAGTCGCTGGGGAGTCCGACACACCACCCGGAGAGAACCCCCTCTCAGGGTGAAGGTGCGCAACGCATTTCACCGGGTTAAAAAAAAAAAAAAAAGGGTAGGCCCGTGCCCCAACAGTGGGGACGTATGAGCTGATGATGGATGTGGTCGTGCGTCGCGTTAAATGTTACCCTCATATAGCGCAGTGGGTTAAAAAATTAGTTACTTATACAAAGGATGTCCTTAGCCTATGAAGCATACTTAACCAAAAACAACTGAGAAGGTTCAGATTTTAAACTAAATACCGAATTTAAATTTCAATAGGTTTTACCAATCAGCTGTTTAAAATTGATTGCAATCGTTTCAACAATAATAATGATCACAATGTTAAATAATATTTTTATGCACTGTATGATTTAAGTAGTAGAAAGTGGACAAGATTCCTCAAGTTTTTGTAAAAATCATACTAATATCGACAGGCTTAGATATAAAAACAACGCGGCTTATAAACACTGTATCAGTTACCAGTCCCCTCTACATGTTCATCCAACCGTGTACCCATCTTTGGCTCTCGTAGACCATAAACGAGAGAAGTTAAAAAATAATTTTGATCTATGTAACTATCGCTAGTTAACAACTGAAAAGTTAATGCGCTATGTACCGTTGAATTCAGTATCATGCTGCAATGAGTTATGCAAGCCATGACCGATATCTTGGGTAATGCATTCCGCGTAGAGCGGTATAACTTTCTTTCAGTTACATAAAAACTTTTTAAAAAAATACAAGGCGGCAATTGGATTCTTTGGTTATTTTTCAGGTTTTTTTTTCTGGTTTTAATGTCCGTGGCGTGGCGTGTATACAAAATTTTTGTCTAACAAAAAAAAAGGGTATTGGTGTTTACAACGTAGAATATTCGTTATGGACAGTATGAACTACGAATTCAAATAGCTACCTTAAACAATAATGGCTTAAATACTTCTCATACTAACATAATCAATTTGCTTTAAGTGAAAATAATAGGTAAAACATTCTTAGCAATTCGTCATATCTCGTTAATCTATGCAATGACTTTCGATTCAGGCGTAACTTTTATGCAATTTCGAATAACTTCAAGATAAGAGCGTTTGCATAATAGATCAAAGAATAGAATTTACTAAATATAGTTTGATAGTTAGTGAAGTGGGCTGTATAATGAGATGGCTTGATAGTGAAAACATGTAGCTATGAACATTTATTTTATAATTTTTATCGAGAAATTACAATGACTATGTTTCGATCAACTGAAGGCGGACTGCCGCAATTGTCAAGTAAAAGAATATAAATAAAAAATATAGAAAAAAGAACGTATAAAAAGGTACGAATTCTGCCAGTAGCACATAGTAGGACATACCTAGTTAATGGGGCCAATAAAGAAAAATATTTGCGTTTCTGGATGTTGACGTGCTATGACTCAAAAAAAATGTTAGGGCAGGTACCTACCTGCCCTAACATTTTTTTATTTTATTTACTATTTATATATTTATTTATTATTTTATTTATTAACCTTAATATTTCAACAATTCATCATGTCGTGAGATTTTTTTTATTAAAATACAGAGGAAACGTAGCTACGTTTCATCTGTATTTTTTTTTTCAATATACCTCAAATTTATTCCACTGCCAGAAATACGATTACTAACCTGCAGACATCCGCCTTCATACATTTTAAATGTTCAAGCGCCTATGCAGTTTGACCTCCTAGTTAACCATTGATAACCTAATCTCACATTGTTGTACAATATGCAAACGATATTATTATGCATGCCTACATATACTGCTAATATATGCAAGATTGATGTTACTCTTGTGTGGAGAGTGCACTTTGTTTATTATCCTATTTGATATGCATTAACTTGTTTCAACATAGAAACGCCTAGTTTTCACCCGCGGCTTTGCTCGTAAAGTTGCAATAAAGTGTTTTATAACGCTGGACTGTTTTTTTTGCTATAAAATTGTTGGTACTCTCAAGACTACTTGGGCAATTTTCTTGCTAACTTATTTCTACTTTTGAAATATAGACAAGTTGTTATAGTGGAAATGTAACGGATATAAAGTTAAGACGTACTGAGTCTTCTATTAGACTGATACAAGATTAATACATTTTGGGAAGCAAATACAGTTACATAAAGTACAGGTTTCCGTTTTGACATTTAATCCTAACTTGTAATCACAATATTCAGTTGGTAAGCAAGAATATGCTATTTTCGTATTTGCTTCCCTTCAACATTTAATATAGTCCAAACAAAACTATTTATACATTGATAACTATGATGGCGTCAGTTATCTTGAAAAGTGGATTACGAAATATTCTTATGTCAATAGAATATTGTCCATTCATAGTTTAAAAACTAATTAAATAGTATAATATCGTAGCAGTAGCACAATTGATAAGAACAAATACATTTTAATACTTATTTGTTCAGCGGTAGATAAAAAAAAGAATTAGGTATTTATTCAGATAACACGGAACCTTAAATTTTATGATTCATGGGTTAATTCATGATAAGAAAATCAAGTGAAATATTTTCCAACCTTCCGTCTCCACTGCTACGATTTCTCGATTATTCGTAATGTTAGTGTATGTATGTTTATAGTCACTTAACTAGTAAACTGTTTAGTTTTTATTACTTCTAGCCTTCGCGTTACAATAATCGAAAATAGATATTGTGAAGTAGGTACACCAAGGTCGTCTGACTAGCTAGATCATAACGCACCTTTAATAAGTAAAAACTGCTATTAGTGCTTTCTCTTTGTTTGCGTTAAGTCTTTGAATCAGATTGTGTTTACACTATTTGTTTACAGTGCATATGTGTTTGACCTTGACATTAACGGAATTAATCATACGATAGTGCGACGGTGGGTTTTTTATTGGACGTCTACAATGTCTGGCTGATTATGTTAGATTAATTGCGTATGCAACAAAATGGACGGGCTATGCGTGCATCTTAGTTATTAGTCACTGTATAAAGATTACACCATCTTACTGTTTTGTACACATTAAAGCTACTTCTCCGGAATATGCGGATGTAAAACTTTTAACACATTATGCACTTTTTAACATGAGCAATACTGTATTTTAATTTTATTAGCCTACTACCTTTGACAATGCCTGAAGTATCAAACGAATTTGATTAACTAACTGTTCAACGGCACGCTCGCAAATTTTAATACAAGTACTACACTTAAGATCTTTTGAGGTTGGTAAATTTTTGAACAAGTTTTGTTACGAACTTAGTAATTTTCATTAATGTTAAAAAAAAGTTTTAAAAAATTTAAGGCACAACATTAAAATATAATTTTATTTAAATGATATTTGGTCCCAGATAGCCTGATGATTGAGATAGACATAGCCTGTTTTTTACCGACTGCGCTATAAACCCTCGTACACACGTGCCTGCGACTTTTGACACACATATTTATGTAGGCTTTACATACGATATTAGGAGTAGCAAATACATAGCCACTTACTGCCCGAATATTTAGTGTAATGGAACGCGAAAGTCTAAAATCTTAAGATTTTTATAGGTTGGCAATCCGACACTATATGTGTAGGAACCGTAATGTTTACGCGATAAACAACTTGTATGGAGTTGCATTCGGAGAGAAGGTATTTTACTCATAACACCACACTCCCTTTTAACATCCACGTTCTCTTCCAGAGTGCTAAGCTTGGAGCAGCAGAAGACGCTGTACGTGCCTGTGCCTCGTCTTCAGAACGGTTTCCTGAACCGCTTGGAGTTGCCCGAAGGGGAGACCGGCCCGGCTGCCATCAGGAAAGCTGTGTCCAGGAACGGCATGGAGACTTATGGGAAGCCCATTGGTGAGTGAGGTGTTAGGCTATGGTTTATTTATGGTCGGAGGAACCACAATATGCATAGAGCTGTAGTTCTGTCATTTCTGCGCCTTTTTATCCGGCCGTCCCAAAGAGATAAGACAGTGAACATAGGAAAAAGCCGAAAATCTTGTTATGTGTTTGTGAAACAGTTCACCTGCAGGAAATGCAGTTTTTTAACGATTTAACTTCGTTCTTCAAGTGAATTCAAATCTAAATGAACCAATTTATTTGTTATTCAGGAATTGAAGACTCTGTTTCTCTGGACTTGGTAGTGATGGGATCGGTGGCCGTCTCCAAGGAAGGCTACCGTATTGGCAAAGGAAGAGGTTAGTAAACAATTTGTTCTTACCTTTGTTATTTTTTTTTCCTGTGCTTCATACGAATATATTTGGTCATAATGTACTTATTATATTTGCAGGATATGGAGATCTGGAGTTTGGCCTGATGATGCATATGAAAGCCCTCAAACCCAACACACTTGTAGCCACCACTGTGCACGATTGCCAGGTAAATAAATAAATAAAAACATTGTTATTAGTGTAATATCTGAAATCTTTGTTTATGGTTAACAAATTATTTTGTTCCTAGGTGTTCGAGACATTGCCAGCGGAGTTGTTCGGGCCCCACGATGTCCCCATCGATATCATTGTCACACCAACACAGGTAAGCAACATTCAAGAAGAAAATATTGACTTTTGCTTTAAGTAGGGCGACTTGAAAGGCAAAAAGTTGATCAACTGTCCTTACCTAACAGCATTTTTTTACAGTCAGTTACTCGCTAATAGTGTGCCTTCCTATTTTATTTGAAAATAAATAAAAAGAAGTAAAATAATTTTACCAATCAACCCAATAATTTTTTGAATAGATCTGGAATGAGAGCCGTCCGCTCGAGCGGTAGACTCCGCGGTAGCTTCCTCGCAAGTCCGGTGATGATGACAAGGCTACTCCAAGCCATCATCGTATGTCAGTTGGAAAACTCTGTACTATACAGAACAATGGAGAAGACGAGAATATAATAGAATAATTGTTTATTTGTTGCAAATATCTTAATGTTGTCCAGGTGATAGAAACCCAGCGTATGAGCCAGCGGCCGCCGGGCATCCTGTGGCACCTGCTGTCCAACCGCCGCGTGCAGCTCATGCCGATCCTCGGACAGCTCAGGGAGATTGAGATGCTGTGAGTTATCAATACATAGTATAAAACAAAGTCGCTTTCGCTGTATGTATGCTTAGATCTTTAAAACTACGCAACGGATTTTGATGCGGTTTTTTTTAATAGATAGTGATTCTTAAGGAAGGTTTGTATCTAAAATTTACCCGAAGCGAAGCGAGGGCGGGTCACTAGTTGTTTTATAAAGAAATTATACAATTTTGTACATGTGATAAGTTGTTGGCTAAAGTCGCAATTGAAATTTTTTTAATTATATAGAAAAATGGCCAACTTGAAAAGTGGCCAATTTGAAAAATGTCCAATTTGAAAAATGCCCAACTTGAAAAATATTCAACTCGATAAATATCTTACTTTAAAAATGTCCAATTTGGAACATTTTTAATTTGTAAAATGTTTAAAATTCGAAATACATTAATTATGCAAATTAGATTTATGCAAATTCGTCAATCTGCACCTATAAGTGACTAACTATTGTAATATGATATAAATATATCAATAGTTTTGACGTGTCTTTCCATTCAATTTAATTATGTATAAGCAATGTGACATAATTCCTATTTGTATACATACATACAATCACGCCTTTTTCCCAGAGGTGTAGGCAGAGATCACTTCCAGCGATCCACTTTTCACCTCTGTGAGAAACGTGACGTGACGGGTTGTGAACCACGTCGCCGCCATTCTGCCTTGTGCATTGTTTTAACAAGGTCATTGCGTTCCCACGAGTAGAAAGGATATATGACGGGGGAAGGAAAAGGGGAGGAAGGATACTATCGCCTCGGATGACTTGGACTGAGTCGATAGTAGCTCGAGGAGCCGGGGTCGCTTACCCGTATACCGTTCACCAACCACTGGACAGATAGTTGTGACTGGTATCCCCTGACTATTTGTATGTTATTATCATAGTCGCATGTTTGTGTTCCCCGCAGCGCGGGGCGCGCGTGCACGCTGGCGGAGGTGGACACGGACGTGGACGAGCGCTCGGCGCAGCGCCCGCGCCGCCTGCGCCGCCGCACGCGCTCGCACAAGAGCGCCAACAGCGAGGGAGAGGTATTTATTTATTATTAGGACAGCCAACAAGAAAAACACTGATACAGAGGGCCTACCATGAGTTGGCTATCGTAAACTTACGTACGTTAACAACCTATCGAGTTGTTTTTTTCATATGGCCGATTGTAGTTCTTCGCGTAACCACCAGCCGGCGCTGTACATGTTTTTCCTAGACATATTTACGTAGTCGATATCGAGCGCGTAAGTTTTAAACTCATGGTAGCCCCACAGATTAATAAAAGTGAATAAAAACAACATAAACTTAGAGCTAAGTGCTAATCTTAATTAGAGGTTGCCACGGCATGCAATGTGGACTACAATTCAGTTATATATACAGGTATGTGTAACAAACTTGCTGTTATACAGTGCGACTTCCTGGAGGCTTCTTACATGGTATCCCAAACAACGGTCAAGTACGGAAAGCTCGAATAGTCATTATTCTGAATTGGTGCAGCTCTTGGGCCCTGGGCTGTTTAAACTTACCCTATTTTTTAATCACAGTAAATGTTGTAGAAGTTTTTTTTTCTCTTTTCTACTGTGACATACTCAAACTGTATGACGTGGCAAATTTTAACAATGTTATGTGATAATCAGTTAAAAAAAGTAACTATCGAGTTTCTTGCCGAAGTCTTCTCGGTAGAATCAGCTTTCCGAACCGGTGATAGAACCACTTATCTATTAAGTACTTATTTATTTACTGGAGGTTTTGAACTTGCAAATGGGAAATTCTGCCACAGGCAATATAGTGCAGTCATTGAAGCGTAAAATACGGTCAAACCTCCGAATTTTTTTACTGTGTACCGATTTGCATGATTTTTTTTATTTAGTCTTATATTACCCTTAATGTCAAAAGTGAAAATTATCTGAACCCCGCAATTATTTTTAAAGGGTGAAAACGAACCCTTAATGGAAAAAAATACATTGAGCCATTTTATCGCTAGAAAACATGTCTAATAATGAGTGGTAAAATTTTAAAGTGTTATCTAACACAATAACCTCATATTAAAATAATTTTCAACCCCTTTAATATCTTACAACCCTTGCAAACAGCCCTTATATTGAAAATCACAACGAAATACTTTGGTATGACATAAAAAGATGTAAGTATAGAGTAAGTAATATTTTATATTCTCTATAATAATTATGACACTTCAACCCCCTTTCAACCCATGTTATCCATCCCTTAAAACCTTAAAAACGACCCCTTGAAACCTTAAAAAATCTTTGTATGAAAAAATTTAAACCGCCTAAGATAGATGATTGAAATTTTGCATGCAGGTACTCTAATTAACGTAAAGCTTACTTGCAACGCGATATTGCAAAATTCATACGAGAACGGGAGTTATTGAGAAAAAACATTTGGATGTAAAATCCTATAGTTCATGCGAATAAAGTCGCGAGCACAGCTAGTTATGTATATTTATACACATAATAGTAGTTTTGGGTCTCTATTATACTATATATACTGCGTACTTTCACGTTGCTCCAAATATTCACACCCCGAAAATGTTAAGTAGAAAAAGAATACTGAGTAGAAAAATATATGATACGTTTTTGGGCTATTACTCCTTAAATTTATTTGCTATCACAATTTGTAAATTACCATTGTAAAGGTAATTAAAAGAGAGCTACAACATCTTGTATTGCAATATGAAGTAAAAAACACTTTACACAAACGGGGAAGGGTTAAAGGGCTTAAGAGAGGCTGTGATTGCTCTGCCACGCGCTCTTTAAACAATCTTATCTCCGTAAATTTTTGTTCGATAGAAAAATTAAAAAAAACCAAATTGTTTGTTAGAAAAATACACATTTTTTATGTCACACTTTTATACGTATCTGTCGTAATTTTTGGGATATTTTAAAAGAAAAGGAGGGATTTTTAAAAAATTGAATTTTTATTATTTTCTTTATCGAGACTTTTTTGAACAATATGTGTCCTGAAGCATCAAAACTGGATACAATTCATCAAACACTTTATTATAATGATATTTCTAGACGGAATACGATTAATTTCAATTTGGGTGGAAATGGCACTTATAAAACCAATTGATTTCGGAGAAAAAATCTTAGATGCTCCGCTTATTTGCAATACAGCTCACTTATTTTAGGTGCAAAAGACTTTAAATAGTACTCATTTTAAAGCTTATTTTATGGGCTACAAAACCCTTTTTTATTAGATCGCATAAAATGCATTTCCTCGCCGCTAGATGGCATTGACCACATCGATAAAAGTTCAGACAAGGTGAAAAACAACTTTGATCTTTAATATCTAGCTTAATATTGCACTTAGAATACTTTATAAATATCCAAATTGTTCATTTTTTTACCTGCTCTAATTTTGTTTTAGGAAAATTTTCGATAGATCGTTCATTTTTGGAGATATTTGCTAAAAACCGATGAAAAACGTGCAAAAATTGCGAATATTCAATGGCCAATTACTTGAAAATTATTGGATTTTCCGAAAAACTTTTCAAATAATTTTTGCTTAAAATTAGGCCTTCTGTCGATATCTGAGGTTATTTAAAAAAAACACCACCCACCGCCGAGAAGGGTCAGCAACCACCCCCAGTGTGGTTGCGGGGTCCAAATCATTTTCACTTTTGATATTAAGGGTAATATGGACCTAAATCCAAAATTTCATGCCAATCGGTTCACAGTAAAAAAATTCGGACCTAAAATGCTTCAATGACTCCACTAATAGTCCCACTCACTGTAGGTAGGTATAAAATATGGTTCGTCCACGCTTTTCCCGGCCTAGGGTACACGTAACCTCTGCAAAAGTCCACCTATTAAACATTATTCTTCTTCCAGGGCGGCAACACGACCGAGGGCGAAGACGCCAAGTCCGGCGGCAAGCCGCGTCGCTCGACCCGCCGCCGCAACAGCAACAAGTCGGCCGGCAAGGACAAGGAGCCCAAGGAGGGCAAAGAGGGCAAGGAGGGCGCCGAGACACGCCCCCGCCGCGGGAAACGCCCGCGCCCCGTCATCGACTTCTCTGTCAAGGTGCGTTGGTAGTAGTTATACTAGAAAGTAATCTATACTAATATTATAAAGCTGAAGAGTTTGTTTGTTTGATTGTTTGTTTGTTTGTTTGAACGCGCTAATCTCAGGAACTACTGGTTCGATTTGAAAAAATCTTTTTGCGTTGTATAGACCATTTATCGAGGAAGGCTTTAGGCTATATAACATCACGCTGCGACCAATAGGAGCAAAGATGGAAAATGTGTAAAAAACGGGGAAAACGCGAACGAAGTCGCTGGCTCAGCTAGTAGTAATCTAAGGCTTTCGACCGATTTCGGCTAGGCGACCGATCTCAATGGAGATCAGCCTACTGCGTAACAGCAACAAATCGGCCGGCAAGGACAAGGGGCCCAAGGAGGGCAAAGAGGGCAAGGAAGGCGCAGACCCGTCCGCGCCGCGGGAACTATCCCGGACACTTTCAGTTTTCTAATGTGTGTAACCATGACAGTCTAAAAGTAGCGATGTCAGTGACAATACAATCGATGTCCGTATTCCGATATTAGTTACTATAGTATTGATATTATTATCTGTGACAATGGTTATATCGAATACCAATATAAGACATCGATATAAAAATGATTCAGTATGTAGTAGTATTACATCCATTACAACTTGATCAAACAACAAATAAATAAGTGTTGTATTTATAAAAATATATTGCTTATTTCAGATTTCAAACATCAGCCCGAACACCCGAGTCCGCGATTTAAAACAGGCGCTGTCAGAGCGCGGAGTTAAACCACAGATCATGGTCTGGAAGGTAAGTAGAAACAAATTGAATGCAAGTTTTATCACAAATATTATTTTATCAGTCATGGGTGTTTGCTTAAAAATGTGTACTTTTACAGGGATTCCGCGGATTCTGCTACCTTCACTTCTTCAAATCTGGACCCCAAAAGGTAAAAATGGCCCATAAATTATAAATTATTTAGTCAATGTATTTTAAATTTCGTGTAATATTTTTCATTCCACTACAAATTTTTTTGTATGTAGAATTTTTGGAGATTGGAGCTGTAAAAAATAACATATAACCCTTACTTTTCCGTTATTTCGAATCAAACATTCTGATTTGCCACACTTTTTTGATATCAACTTACAACTACAATGAACTTACCAATTAGTCCCACTTTTTGTCATTTAGTTAAAACCTTGTACAATTTTCTTCACAAATCTGCTATTTTAAATTTATTCACAATTACCCTATGTTTCTCCTACTCGCGGTCTATTAATCTTTTTATTTATTGTACAAAAATTGGTAAGACAATTGATATAACCGTATTGACATATAATCACACCATTCCTAGAGGGGTAGGATCACCTCCTGCCATGTGCTACGATCCTAGCACACCACTTTCGCCTCTATCACATCCATCGATGTCATAATGCATGCTTGTCGACTACGGATGCTATTTATTGCCCCTCCCTAAAAATTTCTTCTTCCTTTACCCTTTCTTTTTCCCGCCAGGGCGAAGGCGACAGCGCGCCGGCAGCCGTGAGCATGGACACGGTCCTCACCGCTCTGGCGGCGATGTCTCTGGGCGGGAGCGGGGCCGCCGCCGACGACAAGCAGAGCGACGACAAACCGCGCCTGCTGTGCGTCGAGCCCGCGCCCCCGCGCCGCGCGCCCGGAGCCGCGCCGGCCACAGAGCAGCCGCGGGCAGAGGTACCTAGACACTGTAGCACACTGCCAGCAGGTGTACTCACGACGAGCAGAGCGACGACGAACCGCGCCTGCTGTGCGTCGAGCCCGCGCCCCCGCGCCGGCCACAGAGCAGCCGCGGGCAGAGGTACCTAGACACTGTAGCACACTGCCAGCAGGTGTACTCACGAGCAGAGCGACGACGAACCGCGCCTGCTGTGCGTCGAGCCCGCGCCCCCGCGCCGCGCGCCCGGAGCCGCGCCGGCCACAGAGCAGCCGCGGGCAGAGGTACCTAGACACTGTAGCACACTGCCAGCAGGTGTACTCACGACGAGCAGAGCGACGACGAACCGCGCCTGCTGTGCGTCGAGCCCGCGCCCCCGCGCCGGCCACAGAGCAGCCGCGGGCAGAGGTACCTAGACACTGTAGCACACTGCCAGCAGGTGTACTCACGACGAGCAGAGCGACGACGAACCGCGCCTGCTGTGCGTCGAGCCCGCGCCCCCGCGCCGCGCGCCCGGAGCCGCGCCGGCCACAGAGCAGCCGCGGGCAGAGGTACCTAGACACTGTAGCACACTGCCAGCAGGTGTACTCACGACGAGCAGAGCGACGACGAACCGCGCCTGCTGTGCGTCGAGCCCGCGCCCCCGCGCCGCGCCCGGAGCCGCGCCGGCCACAGAGCAGCCGCGGGCAGAGGTACCTAGACACTGTAGCACACTGCCAGCAGGTGTACTCACGACGAGCAGAGCGACGACGAACCGCGCCTGCTGTGCGTCGAGCCCGCGCCCCGCGCCGCGCGCCCGGAGCCGCGCCGGCCACAGAGCAGCCGCGGGCAGAGGTACCTAGACACTGTAGCACACTGCCAGCAGGTGTACTCACGACGAGCAGAGCGACGACGAACCGCGCCTGCTGTGCGTCGAGCCCGCGCCCCCGCGCCGGCCACAGAGCAGCCGCGGGCAGAGGTACCTAGACACTGTAGCACACTGCCAGCAGGTGTACTCACGAGCAGAGCGACGACGAACCGCGCCTGCTGTGCGTCGAGCCCGCGCCCCCGCGCCGCGCGCCCGGAGCCGCGCCGGCCACAGAGCAGCCGCGGGCAGAGGTACCTAGACACTGTAGCACACTGCCAGCAGGTGTACTCACGACGAGCAGAGCGACGACGAACCGCGCCTGCTGTGCGTCGAGCCCGCGCCCCCGCGCCGGCCACAGAGCAGCCGCGGGCAGAGGTACCTAGACACTAGCACACTGCCAGCAGGTGTACTCACGAGCAGAGCGACGACGAACCGCGCCTGCTGTGCGTCGAGCCCGCGCCCCCGCGCCGCGCGCCCGGAGCCGCGCCGGCCACAGAGCAGCCGCGGGCAGAGGTACCTAGACACTGTAGCACACTGCCAGCAGGTGTACTCACGACAAGCAGAGCGACGACGAACCGCGCCTGCTGTGCGTCGAGCCCGCGCCCCCGCGCCGCGCGCCCGGAGCCGCGCCGGCCACAGAGCAGCCGCGGGCAGAGGTACCTAGACACTGTAGCACACTGCCAGCAGGTGTACTCACGAGCAGAGCGACGACGAACCGCGCCTGCTGTGCGTCGAGCCCGCGCCCCCGCGCCGCGCGCCCGGAGCCGCGCCGGCCACAGAGCAGCCGCGGGCAGAGGTACCTAGACACTGTAGCACACTGCCAGCAGGTGTACTCACGAGCAGAGCGACGACGAACCGCGCCTGCTGTGCGTCGAGCCCGCGCCCCGCGCCGCGCGCCCGGAGCCGCGCCGGCCACAGAGCAGCCGCGGGCAGAGGTACCTAGACACTGTAGCACACTGCCAGCAGGTGTACTCACGAGCAGAGCGACGACGAACCGCGCCTGCTGTGCGTCGAGCCCGCGCCCCCGCGCCGGCCACAGAGCAGCCGCGGGCAGAGGTACCTAGACACTGTAGCACACTGCCAGCAGGTGTACTCACGACGAGCAGAGCGACGACGAACCGCGCCTGCTGTGCGTCGAGCCCGCGCCCCCGCGCCGGCCACAGAGCAGCCGCGGGCAGAGGTAGCTTGAACACTGTAGCACACTGCCAGCAGGTGTACTCACGACGAGCAGAGCGACGACGAACCGCGCCTGCTGTGCGTCGAGCCCGCGCCCCCGCGCCGGCCACAGAGCAGCCGCGGGCAGAGGTACCTAGACACTGTAGCACACTGCCAGCAGGTGTACTCACGAGCAGAGCGACGACGAACCGCGCCTGCTGTGCGTCGAGCCCGCGCCCCCGCGCCGCGCGCCCGGAGCCGCGCCGGCCACAGAGCAGCCGCGGGCAGAGGTACCTAGACACTGTAGCACACTGCCAGCAGGTGTACTCACGACGAGCAGAGCGACGACGAACCGCGCCTGCTGTGCGTCGAGCCCGCGCCCCCGCGCCGCGCGCCCGGAGCCGCGCCGGCCACAGAGCAGCCGCGGGCAGAGGTACCTAGACACTGTAGCACACTGCCAGCAGGTGTACTCACGACGAGCAGAGCGACGACGAACCGCGCCTGCTGTGCGTCGAGCCCGCGCCCCCGCGCCGGCCACAGAGCAGCCGCGGGCAGAGGTACCTAGACACTGTAGCACACTGCCAGCAGGTGTACTCACGAGCAGAGCGACGACGAACCGCGCCTGCTGTGCGTCGAGCCCGCGCCCCCGCGCCGCGCGCCCGGAGCCGCGCCGGCCACAGAGCAGCCGCGGGCAGAGGTACCTAGACACTGTAGCACACTGCCAGCAGGTGTACTCGCGACAAGCAGAGCGACGACGAACCGCGCCTGCTGTGCGTCGAGCCCGCGCCCCCGCGCCGCGCGCCCGGAGCCGCGCCGGCCACAGAGCAGCCGCGGGCAGAGGTACCTAGACACTGTAGCACACTGCCAGCAGGTGTACTCACGACGAGCAGAGCGACGACGAACCGCGCCTGCTGTGCGTCGAGCCCGCGCCCCCGCGCCGCGCGCCCGGAGCCGCGCCGGCCACAGAGCAGCCGCGGGCAGAGGTACCTAGACACTAGCACACTGCCAGCAGGTGTACTCACGACGAGCAGAGCGACGACGAACCGCGCCTGCTGTGCGTCGAGCCCGCGCCCCCGCGCCGCGCGCCCGGAGCCGCGCCGGCCACAGAGCAGCCGCGGGCAGAGGTACCTAGACACTAGCACACTGCCAGCAGGTGTACTCACGACAAGCAGAGCGACGACGAACCGCGCCTGCTGTGCGTCGAGCCCGCGCCCCCGCGCCGCGCGCCCGGAGCCGCGCCGGCCACAGAGCAGCCGCGGGCAGAGGTACCTAGACACTGTAGCACACTGCCAGCAGGTGTACTCACGACAAGCAGAGCGACGACGAACCGCGCCTGCTGTGCGTCGAGCCCGCGCCCCCGCGCCGGCCACAGAGCAGCCGCGGGCAGAGGTACCTAGACACTGTAGCACACTGCCAGCAGGTGTACTCACGACGAGCAGAGCGACGACGAACCGCGCCTGCTGTGCGTCGAGCCCGCGCCCCCGCGCCGGCCACAGAGCAGCCGCGGGCAGAGGTACCTAGACACTGTAGCACACTGCCAGCAGGTGTACTCACGACGAGCAGAGCGACGACGAACCGCGCCTGCTGTGCGTCGAGCCCGCGCCCCCGCGCCCCCGCGCCGGCTACAGAGCAGCCACGGGCAGAGGTAACTTAATACTGGTAGCAAGTTATATTAGTAGCAAGTAGGAGCACCTGACTCTAGGCGCTAGACGACCTAGGGGTTGTCCCCCCACTTGGTACCTTGACACTTGTAGCTGTGATATCAGTAGCAAGTAGTAGTTGTTTCTGGTCTTTGCTAGCACGCAGAGATAAAAGTGAGCATTTTGCGAAAGAGACTTTATGAGAAGTGGACGTTTTGAGAAAAAGACGTTTTGCGAAATGGGCATTCTGAGAAATGGACGTTTCGAGAAAGAGACATTCTGCGAAGTGGACCTTTTGAGAAAGAGGCATACTGCGGAATGGACCTTTTGCGACCAGTGCACATTTCGAGAAGTGGACGTTTTGCGCCTAAACCCTCCTGACTCCTGATGCTAGACGACCCTCAACCCCCACTGGTACCATGTCACAAGTGTCAAGGTACTGCTGCAAGTAGCAGTTATATTAAAAGCAAGTAGTAATTAGGGGTGAGAGCCATCCGCTCCCCCGCAAGCCCGGTGATGATGACAAGGCTCCTCCAAGCCATCATCGTTAGTCAGTTAGGAAAAAAAAAAGCAAGTAGTAGCTCCCGAGTCCAGATGCTAGGCGACCTCCACTCCCCACTGTCTGCGTCAGAATGGCTGGTTGCCTGTGGCGTTGGTTCATGAGAGTTGATTAAAGAAATGCTATCTAGTTGCTAATAATTGCTTCATAAGTTAAAAAATTGCTACCTACGATATAAATTCAGAAATCAAAAAAATTTTTTGATCAGCTATTCTGATGTCGGGTTGGCTGGTCCAAGTGGAATTATGCCAAGGAAAATGCGCCTATCAAAGTATGCACCTAGTAACTTACTAACATAACATACTTTTATGATAAAACTTCCCGTTTCGCTCAAAAGTGCATAAAACTGATATTTGTGACTTTGACTAACTAAAGAAGTCTCTTGTGTCAACTTTGAGACTTACATCAGGGGTATTAGTAGGGATTGACACTTCTAACAGGTGTATTAGTAGCGAATGAGATATCTAGCAGTTGTACAGGTAGCAAATAATAATAATGCATCTAGTAGGTAGAATATTAACAAATGTGACTTTATTTATTTCATACAAAAAAGTAAGCCGCCTTGTGGTCAACTGGGATTTTGTATTGACTCAATATCGAGCTACCATGATAACTTTGAACGGTGTGAAATAATGTCAATAAAATTCATTAATTTTGTTTCAGGAGGTGGTGGCGCATTGACTTCCATAAGCCGAAACGACTACCCTTCGACGTTTCTATAACGAAGACCTTGTATTATTTCTAAAACACGCATAAAATAAACGTTACTCGCTTAATTGCACGCGGAGACGGCAATGCTGTCGCATTCCGGTACTAATTTGTTAGTGTTAAGGTTGATTTTCCTTCGCGTCGGCCCCTACGATTTGATTTACGCGATTCCACATTACTTAGTTTGTGCTGAGTCGTATTTGTGTGTGATTTTAACCGGTTAGTGGCGATGGTTCGATTTTAGTTTTGTGTTCGAACGGATGTTCGCTCCGCCGTAGTCTGTTTAACGTTGACAGTGACTCGTTTTGGCCAAAATGGCGTTTTTTATTTGCTTATCTTTCGTCGTTTAAGCCCTCATCCATTTCCCTTCGTTACTCGATGTGGTTTACAGTAAGGAGTTGATCTTTTGACCTGTATTCCATTTTTATGTATTGTTTGATGTTATGTGGATTACAAAATAAGTTATTGTAACATGCATGCTTTGTCATTAATAAGCCAGATTTAGTCTGACTTCTTGGAACTTCCTGTCCAAAAACAGACGGGCACTTATGAACACTAAAGAGCCCTTTTGAGTCAAAAGTAAACCGTTCAAACTGACCCCGCTCTTATGTTTTTCACTTTGGTATTATTCGATGATCTGTATGATATTTTGTGCGAAGACGAGTCATTGCGCAATTGACCGAGTGCTACGGTTCTTTGGTTTTTGTTTTCTCGCGCCGGGCCGGCGACAAGAGTGAGCTATTTATAATAAAACACTTGAACGAAAAATATATCTTTATGAATGTTTTAGTTTTCTCTAGTCTAAAGTTAGCATATAAACGGCGCAACTAGTTTTATTTACGAATACTTGTTTTCAATGCGGATACTTTTTAAGCATTCTTCCATATTTTACGAGAAAAGATGCTATATTTTAGTATAGAATAGATTGAACATGAGATAAAAATAATATATTTTTAATATTATTAAGGTGCTTGTAATAATGGAGTCCCAAATTTATTAGAAATTAGTTGGAAAGGATTTGATTAGTATTAAGAGTATTTATTTTAAAAGGTTATAATAAAAGATTTGGGACTCTGTTACGTTTGGTCTTGTTGTGTATTTGTGCCAACTTCTGAGTACATGCAATAAAAAATACTTCTCTTGGATATTAAAGTTTATAATATTAACATAGTAAGGTCTTAACTATTTTTAACATATCCTGTGTATGTGAGTTGGTATAAATATTTAAGCACTCGCGATGTCAAAGGTTACTTTTTCAGTATTAGGTTATGGTGTAATTTAAGACTTGAAAAGTAATATATTTGGGCGCCTTCAAATTAGATGTCCGTAGGGCAGTGTTATAGTAGTACTACTGTGATTATGGAGAGAGATGTGGCTTGATGGATATCGGAGTCTGCAATGCGTCGCTTCAGGGATAGTGCAATGTATTAGGATTACTAGTGTTGTCCTTTTATTGGTCCTACTGCAAAACTCCCCTATCATCTAATTGGAAACCGTCCGCGTTGACATTATAAGAGTATTTAAAGTGTCTATTTTAGATTACGATGTGAAGATGTTTCACGATATTGGTCTCTTAGCGTTAAACGAAAATGTATTTTATATGGAAGGAGCTATTTATATTGATGTATTTTTCGAAATTTTTAGTTAATTCGGGCAGCATAATAAAATTGCTTGGTATAATACATTTAATAAGCATTTTTCTAATGTTAGTTTCTATAGAGTACACTCGCACACGAAAGTGTGATGCCCCAGTATATTGTTATTGTATCCTCACTTGCACTTATAATATATTTATGTATATAAACTTGTTAACACATTTGCTAGTTTATTTTGTAATCTTTAACGTTTAATGTTGGGATAGCAAGCATGGATGAGCGTTTTTTTGTTTTGTATTTTTTTTTAATAAATTTATTGAACACTTTTTTGTTTTTCTTTTTGTTGTATTTCCTTTCCTCTTCTTATTACATTTCTTTAAGATGTGTTCCAACTTAAGTTTAGGGGATAGATGATTCTATTTTATTACATTAACTAAAACCTAAATGTTGTGATTGTACTTTAAACATTTTGCCGATTAGAGGTTAAAGGTCAAATTAAATTCTATTTTTCTAGCGGACTATTGTTTTATTGATAAGGATGGTTGAAAGCCGTTAGAGTATATTATAAAGTAAAATATTTTCATTCTGTATTGCATTAGTTACTCGATTACAAGTGTAACGTGTGTACACAAAAAGAAATGTTGTTTTTATTTCTAAAAATAAATATAACCATATTGTTAATAAGTATTTTATACCAAAATCGGATCGGTCTTACTATTCCCCATTGAGCTTCCCCATTGATGGTATATAATAGTTTGTAATACCGCTACTATTTCTGGAATTTTGTGGTTTGCCGTTGAAATACAATTATTATTAGATTTACAAAAGAAATAGGTACTATAATTATACAAATTTTGCATAGATTTTTTTTTCATGTAGGATATTATATTATTTTACATCCGGCGACGTTTTAAAAAAAACGCACCAAAATTTTCTAGAACATAAGTCTATTACCTAGGTAGGTACCTACCCCCATTCGGGTTTCTATTGACAGCTCGTCACTTTTCGTATTTCGTCACTATAGTCAATACGTCTCATTGGTGTGCGTTATCCCAGCAAAATGTTGTCGAAAATCGACATTCTAGTTCATCAGATAATTAGTCGGTTAGCTCCTGCAAATGTCTATGTAGTTTTTGGAATTAGTCCAGTCGTAATTTTCGAGATATTTGAAAAAAACAGATTCTGCTGGGATAACGTTACCCCAGCAGAATGTTTTGCGAATTAATGACTTTTTTTTTAAAAGCTTTAGTTACATAATTAGACTTTTGGACGAAGTAAATGTTTCGATATAATTTGGGTTTCTAAGTTTTAAGGTTGCGAAGATATTCCGTTTTTTGCTGTAGTAACGTTTGGCTGTTTGCTGGATCTTCGAAACGGTAAAGTGTATTGTTCTAATTTTTTATACACAACTTTGCCATAATTAGTCTGAATTAGTCCAGCAATAAAAATGTTATCTTAATACACCGTTTGCAAGTTATTCACAATGATATAAATTGCCTCTTATAGGCCCTAACTTTCTAAATATGTACTCTAGAGGCTTATTTGAAATCTTATTTTGTAGCTTACAACTAGACACAGGTATATGTGAAGTTTCACTCGAGTCCATTAAGTAATTAATAAATTATCACGAAATTAAGTTCAGTTTGGGCCCGCATATGCAGCGGGTTTCTTTGGCCGCCGATTATTTGCGTTTCTTAATGTTTTTCTTGCTGGTTTTTTGTAAAGAATTAGACCTTTTTGTAAACTTTAAACCTGCAGAATTGAAGCCGAATCCACTTAATAGTTACAGAGATAAACGAAAAAGAGTCAATAAGGTACTCATGATTGCGATAACCCGATCAAGTTCAGATGGTCACAAAAAAGCGGCACGTAGTACAAAGTGCTAGTCTTCTGAAATCTATGACATAGTAGTCTGACAATTTCTATACAGACGCGTACATAATTGAATACAGTAAATTTTACCATTACCTACTGTTTTTGTATAGTAAACAACCCAGTTAAAGACAATTTTCGCATTCGTGATTTTTTGTTCTTATTTGATATTGCTACTGCTTTGTGTGTAAGATATAAATAAGGCGTCCGACCGATTTCAATCATGGCGGCCGATCTCAATTGAGATCAGCCAAGTGCGCAGGACATATTATAGTGCACAAGTGTGCGAGCAAACACCACTGCACTCTCTATTCCCTTACTCTCATAATTCTGTGAGACGGCAATCCGACATGACTGATGAGAGATCGGGCGCAGGACCACCAGCTTAACGTTCTTTCCGAGGCACGGGCGTCCAACCGCCAACTTCCTAACTCCGGGCTGAGTAATTTCGTTACAGAAAAACTCACACAAAATTTTGCCCGACCCCGGATTCGAACCGGGGACCTCTCGATCCTTACGCAACGCTTGCTACCTATAGACCAATGAGGCAGTTGTGTGTAAGATACTGCAACGTCAGTTGTAATTTAATTAACAAATAAAAACATCCAGTTTTATACTGAGTAATGGACATCTGGTACAGTCGCCGTCAGATATATCGTAGCAGACAAGGTAACCAAATACATCTAAACAGTTTAAAATGTCAATAACTTCGATACACTACAAGTCACCATTAATATTATCAGAACATTCAGTACTGCATTAAGATCTGAGCAGATGCTTGTCATTAACTTCTAAACATACAACTAGCCAATAATATCTGAACACTCATCACGTCAAGTGTCAATCTGAGCACTTGAGGAAACATTGCAGTTGGAAGTACCTTTACTATAAATACTACATATTTAAATAGGAACTCTTTGATAATTTATGTAATAAAATTACTCTGACATTTTGAAATGTCAATTGTCATCACAGTCGAGTGTGAATCTGGGTGGGTGTGTATATTTGTGCGTGTGTGTGTGTGTGCTAGTTAAAATCAGTAAAACAGTAAAAGTACAACGAACTATTTGTAGGTTAGTTACTTATGGAACCCTTCATTGGCGAGTCCATCTTACTTTTTTTTTGGTTAGATTAAATAATATTTTGTTTGTACCTTAAATTACGTAAGCTTTTAAGATGTTAAGCAATTAATTATTGGATAGTTTTTTTTATTTTTTATTAAGTGTGTAAGCATTATGAAGTAATGGTAAACAGTGGCGTAACTATACCCGTTGAAGTCCGTGGCAAAATTCTTCGGATGGGGCCCCGTGCACACCACGTTCTTTTTTTTTACCTTAATGTGTATGTGTGTTGGTAGTTGAGATTCTGCTATGACCGGGGGCCCCTTTCGGCTGGGGCCCCCTACCGGGTGGGGGCCCGTGGCATTTTGCCTACTTGCCACCCTGTAGTTACGCCACTGATGGTAAATAAATATTTAAAAATAAACTTTTGTTTTTTTTTAACACTTTTGTATGCAACTGTAACAAAATGATAATTACTGTCCTTAATATTTCAGTAGGCCTGCATTATGTACTACATTTCCGCTTTTTTGTGACCATCTAAACTTGGTCGGGTTATCGCAATCATGAGTACCTTATTGACTGTTTTTCGTTTATCTCTGTAACTATTAAGTGGATTCGGCTTAAATTTTGCAAGTTTAAAGTTTACAAAAAGGTCTAATTCTTTACAAAAAAACCAGCAAGAAAAACATTAAGAAACGCAAATAATCGGCGGCCAAAGAAACCCGCTGCATATGCGGGCCCAAACTGAACTTAATTTCGTGATAATTTATTAATTACTTAATGGACTCGAATGAAACTTCACATATACCTGTGTCTAGTTGTAAGCTACAAAATAAGATTTCAAATAAGCCTCTAGAGTACATATTTAGAAAGTTAGGGCCTATAAGAGGCAATTTATATCATTGTGAATAACTTGCAAACGGTGTATTAAGATAACATTTTTATTGCTGGACTAATTCAGACTAATTATGGCAAAGTTGTGTATAAAAAATTAGAACAATACACTTTACCGTTTCGAAGATCCAGCAAACAGCCAAACGTTACTGCAGCAAAAAACGGAATATCTTCGCAACCTTAAAACTTAGAAACCCAAATTATATCGAAACATTTACTTCGTCCAAAAGTCTAATTATGTAACTAAAGCTTTTAAAAAAAAAGTCATTAATTCGCAAAACATTCTGCTGGGGTAACGTTATCCCAGCAGAATCTGTTTTTTTCAAATATCTCGAAAATTACGACTGGACTAATTCCAAAAACTACATAGACATTTGCAGGAGCTAACCGACTAATTATCTGATGAACTAGAATGTCGATTTTCGACAACATTTTGCTGGGGTAACGCACACGTCTCATTGATTCTGACGTCTCTCGGCTTAACTAAAACTATAGACAACATCTCTTACTTGTCTCATGCTGTATTTCGTCACTTTCCCGATTCGTGGTGATTGATTGATGTATTCGCCAATAATGTTGATGCCAAGTCCTTGCCATTCCAGAAGCTTGAAGTAATCCTCCAGAGCAGCGGTGAACAATTTCGGAGATATGACATCTCCCTGTCTTACTCCTCTTTGTGAGGGGATTTGGGGATTTCCTTCTTGTGATTCTTCTGTAGGTACTCGGACTGACATGGACATACACACATGGATATAACACTTCAACGTACCGATAATCTATACGGCATCGCTGTAGAGATCTAAGAACCGCTCAAATTTTCACGGTATCGAAGGCTTTTCCATGGTCCACAAAAGCTAAGCATAGTGGCCGATTATACTCCTCCGTCTTCTGTATAATCTGCCACATCGTATATGGTCTATGGCTTTTTCGGAAACCGGCTTGTTCGGAACGCTGGAAGTTACCAAGCCTGCGTTCGGGACGATTCGTGATGATTCTAGAGAACTGGTTTTGTCACCTTTTTTGAAGAACAGGACCACAACACCCTTGTTCCATGCTTCTGGCGTTTTGCCATCCAGCAGGTAGGAATTAAAAAGTTTATGAAGGGACGGACTTTTAGTACCGGTGTTTCACCCGCTTTCAGGAGTTCTGAGGGCCTACCATGAGTTGGCTATCGAAAACTTACCTACTTACGTTAAAAACTATCGAGTTGTTTTTTTCATACGGCCGATTTTAGTTCTTCGCGTAACCACCAGCCGGCGCTGTACAAGTTTTTCATAGACATATTTACGTAGGCGATATCGAGCGCGTAAGTTTTAAACTCATGGTAGCCCCACTGTAGTTATTCCATTCTCACCCGGTGCCTTGAGAGCCATATTTATCTCGTACAGGCTGATGTCCGGGATGCCATCGGTATAGTGTTGGGTTAGCTTTTAACTATTGGGTCTGTCGCCGCAATAATAGTATAGAACTGCAAGTATGTTGTAAGGATTAGTCACAGACGCATATTAAAAAACACTGTAGTTTAATTTTGTTACATCGGCACTTACTTTAAAAAATCCTTGTCCGGTGTTTATCATACACCATCGGTGCTTGTTGCATACATTTCCAGTGACATATCTATTTCATATCTGATGGTGCACGCTATCCTAGTCCTATAAAGAGGATAATTTATAAATACATCTCATTTTGTCGAACAGTTTACAACAAAAATGATGTTCGCTTGTGTATTTGCGTGTTTAGTAGGTTTTTGTTATTGCTTCGGCGAACCGCCGGGAATGGTAAGTTTTTTTTAAATTTAGGTACCTACCACCTGCATGTCAGGTACACACGTATTTCTGATTAATATTTTTGTTTCGGCCTGAAAGGTCTCTAAATGAACAACATTAGAAAATTATACTCGGTATATCCAATCCATTTGCCCTACCAAACCTCGCTGAAGGGATTGTCTTTTGCTCTCTGTAGGGCGATTTGAAAAGGAAAAGTGGAGTAACTCTTATCTGTGCGGGTGTTGATATTAATTGAATAAATTTACAACTTTATAGGCATATTTATACCTTTTTTTTTTTTTTTTACGCGGAGAAATGCTTGATGCACCGTCACACCCGGGGTTTGCCCGGGGTGGTGTGTGGGACTCCCAGCTTGCCGGAGACTGGTACTTCCGACAAGCGGCTCCTGAGAAGGTGACTCAGGGGACTACCCACTAAAACTCCGCGGTGTGACGCCTCTGCCATTGGTGGTGCCGTGGGGGCGGAAGGAATCCATGACATCCATAGCACCACCAGGCCATAGCACCACCAGGAGGCATATTTATACCTATACTGGTAAAATCGGGTTATTTTAGCCTTAGGGGGACCAATGTCCAACCACAAGAATTTAATTTTGTAAAGAGTAGAGTTTTTTAATTACAGAAGATAAAATACCTACCTACTTAATTTGTTTTCACGATTCATCTGCTTTTAGCTATCCATTGATTGAATAATGAATTTGGCTGGCTAAAGTAACTCGACTTTACGGTGTAGGTATTTCATTAACTATTCTGATAGCCGTAAGTTAACACATTATATTTTCTATCTGGGTTATTCCGATTTGCACCTTCTTAACTTTGTCCCCTTTGAGTTCACTGAGAGTTTTCATAAAAATATCACGTGGCACCTCAAGTATAGAAGTCAATTAACATAAATATTTGGCAGATTGACTATTTATAGACAAGAGTCGGAGTGGATGAGGTCCAGAAAAAAGGCAAAGTTTAAGGAGGACAAATAGGAATAACCATGTTTGCTTATCGTGGGATCAGTACCTGACTCTGATTTCTGATGTTTTCCTCTATTTATTTATGTGCGAACAGGAAACAGAGGAATATGTGTTGAACTTCGATTCCCCGGTGTACGTATGCCCGGACGATGAGAGTAAGGCATTCTTCGACACTTCCAAAGTGGAGGTGGAACGGTACAACGAAACGGTGTCTTTCATGAAAGGTTCTTTCGCCTTCCTGAAAAAACAGGAGCCGTGTGTGTTGGTGAGTGATAATAATTGAATATCATTTGACACCTTGTTTTTAAGAGGTTTAGAGGGTCTTTGGTGGGCCCGTAAGGGCAAGTAGAGCAGCAAAGTCTTGAATAAGACATTTTCTAATCTTTTGCTAAAATGTGCGGTCAAACAGAGTTTTCAGTCCATATCTGACCAGACTAATTCTAATATTTAATTGTAGAAATCCTGAAGATGTTCGGGATAATTACTTCGCTTTATTTGCTTCAATATTTTATAGAGTTTCCAATATTTCGGCAATGTTGCAAGCGCCTTGATCACGGGTAAACTTATCGGGAACTCTATCTATATAATAGTCAAACATGGTAAATATCCCGAATACTTTCAGTTTTCTAATGTGTGTAATTACGACAATATAAACTTTTCTTGATAATATTGTAAACAAATAAATACCTACTTTGTATTGAACCAATTAGATCGAGTTGATAGTGGAGAAGAATGCCAACGGCCGTTCTGAAGTGATGGTGACACACGAGATCTGCGACTTCTGTGAGGAAGTGGGTCCTGAAAGCAACTACCGGAAGTACTTCAAGTACTTCGGCTTCCCGGAATCCTGCCCCTTGGAACCGGTAAGCCTTCAATGTGCATTATTTTTTTCTGTAAGACCGTCCACTGCTGGATGTAGGTTTTCCCAAGTCTTCGCCAGTCCCACCTATTCTTGGCATCCAGATCCGATTAACGGTTGGTGGGATATTTTTGTTTATATTTTGTCCAACCGATTTCGGTTGTAGCAGCCTTTCTGTTCAGGATACCCATGTATGCCTAGTGCACAAGTGCGCGCGCAAACACAAGTGTTCTCTTTGTTCCTTCACTTTCATAATTCCGTGAGACGTTAATCCGACGACTGATGAGAAGTCAGACGCAAGACCAACGGCGTGACATACCTATTACTTTTGAACCCCGTGTATTGATGTTATACACGTGCTTCTTATTTCTTGAATTCTAACATAAAAATGAATTCCTTAATACAAATCATATTATCTTCTTTTAATGGATAAAATGATATAATGTTTAAATATCTCTAAGTTTAAAATCAGTTATTTTGAACTTACGGACCATTAGACTGAACATTCCAACCATCGTACCCCCTTATCACTCACTTGTCCACTTTTACAGGGTGACTACACTATCCATGACTTCGTGACAGATAGCGACGACCTACCCGTGAACAAAGCGAACGAGGGCAGGTACCAGGTCACTCTCAACTTCTACCAGAACCCTGAGTGCGATTGCAAGGAAAACCGTCAATTCCACGGCTGCCTGAAGCTAGATTTTCTGATAGAACCCCTGTGATTTCGTGAGGGTATAAATAAATTGATATCACCATCATTTACACTGATTTTGTCCCACGAACTATGAGGTATGTGTGTTTAATATGTATTGAAAAAGAAACTTTGTAAAGATTAATAGCCTGTTTATACGAATAAAATTTGGTTAAAATATGAAAATACATTTAATCTTAGTAGCTTCAATGTCTTCTCATCACGCAATTATAGATTTAAACGAATTTCTTCCCGAGACCTAACTATAAAATATATTGAAAATCACACCTTTCGTAGCTATAAATATCCTAGATATAAGATTCAAGTTCAAAGCGTCGATGGCCGAGTGGTTAAGGTCGTTGCTTGCCATGCGAGAGGTCGCCGGTTCAAACCCCGCCAGGTACCAATGTGTTTTTCAGATTTGAAATTCAAATGTACCATCATTCGACGCTTTAACGGTGAAGGAAAACATCGTGAGGAAACCTGCACTCCTAAGAAGAAATTCTTAGGTTGTGTAGTCGACCAACCCGCACTTGGCCATCGTGGTCGACTAAGGCCTTATCACCCTAGTTTAGGGTAGGCTCGTGCCCCAGCAGTGGGGACGTATATGGGCTGATGATGATGATGAAGATTCAAGTTACAATAATTTTGTCTCTAATTTAGACGATGACAAAATATTTTAGTACTGTCGTCATTGCGCAGTGTGTAAACAAACAAATAATCTCAATGCGTCTTGCAAGATAACTATAATTAGCAGGATCATTACAAGAAACAAGAACGAAAATCATTCTCATTTATTCAAAAGCCAAGGCGTTACAACTATTCATCGTCAGGCTCGTTGACATTTTCATCGCGGCTAGACTCGTAAAACACCTCAGCTCTATTCCCTTGCACCTCTGTCGACTTGTCCTTCGACCTCTTAGCGACCTCTTCCTTCTCCTGCTTTTCACTCTTCTTGCTATGCTCCTTCTTTTTGCTCTTCCCGTGCTTGCTCGATCTCTCTTTCTTCTTGGACTCTCTCTTTTCCGGTTTCTCTGTTTTCTTCTCTTCTTCCTCGTCGGTTACTTCGCTGTCCGATTCGTTCTTGTCTTTTGTTTCGGTTTTCTTTGATTTCTTCTTCCTGTAATTATATATTTTTTTTGTAAATAATTCATATTACTTACGTAACTTAGTAGGGCAGGTATAAGTAATAAAATTCCTATTTTATTCAATGTCGCGTGTTGTCAGTAAGTTTAAAAAAAAATTATTTAAGACTAATCTTACTCCAACTGTCTCAGCACTTCTTTATCGTTCTTTTTGTCGTCGTCACTGTAAAGGCAAATCGATTTTTAGAAAGAATATATCATATTTAGTAACTTAGTTGTAGAGTTTCATTTCCCATTAATTAAACATTTATATAATTACCTGTCGGAGTCTGCTTTCTCATCGCTGGAATAGAACATTAGCTTATTAAATGACAATTTTTTATATCTATTTTTTTAAAGTATAATTAAGCAATCAATTAGTTTCGTTGAAGTTGGTAAGTGATCAGACCTCAAACTTTATATACCATAATAATAATATGTCATTTGTTTTTGTTTAATTTACCTAATTACCTAAACTAACATTTTTCTTGGGAATAAAAAAATAATAGATACACTTTATACCTGTTGTCAGCTCTGTCTTGGTCATCGTCGTTTCTGAAAATCAATGTTAATATTATTATTCAACTATCTTTATGACAACTTTATTTAGATAATAATACATTTTCAATAATAATAGCTGTAATCTACGATTGTCATATCAAACTCACTCATCGACATTATCCCAATCAACCGACCATTCTTCATGGGTTATTCCGGTTCGGAATACCCTTCTGCAGTTTTCTCTGTAAATATAAACGTTATATTTGTATTTCCATTACTTAGGACAGATGCTAAATGAAAATAGTGCCTTTAAATAATAGATAAAACCTGTTGTCTATACAAACTTCTCAATCATTCAAACAAGTTCTTTAAAGGAACTGCCCGATGTCCACTTCACACTTTTGTTTGTAAGGGTGTCCTGTAATGTTTATGTACCTACTGTAATAATAAATGTGAAAATAAGAAATAAAATTAATTATTCATGTCACTCTATTTTGCCGTAAATAGGTCGAAAGAGAGAAGTGGCGTGCATTTGGGGAATCCTTTGTCCAGCAGTGGACGGAAATGGGCTGATATCATAATGATGATGATAAAATAGGTCGAAGATTTGTCATAGGTACTCACTCAACATCCTTATGAATAGCGCAAGAGATGAACTGGCGGTTCTTGAAGACAGAAGTATAAAGGAAGGGCCCGTGGCAGCTGTGGCTCTTGGGGTCGATCTTACAGGCAGAGATGACGCCGATCACCCGCTCTTTGCCTTGGTACTTCACTATTAGAGGACCGCCGTGGTCGTTCTACAAAAACATAATATTTCATTAGATCGTGGTGTGGCGACATACGATTAGCAAATAAGAACTGGAACCAACAGATGGTGCTTGGTTTTTTCAATCATACCAGTCATCAAATATCAACATCATCAGCGTATATGCATCCCCAATATTAGGGCACAGGCCTACCCTAAACTAGGTCGATAAGGCGTTAGTCAACAACGCTGGCCAAGTGCGGGTTGGTAGACTACACAACCTAAGAATTTCTTCGTAGGTGTGCAGGTTTTCCCACGATGTTTTCGCCGTTAATGCGCCGAATAAGCGTATATATGAATTTCAAATTTGAAAAGCACAGTGGTATGTGTACGTACGGTGTTTTAACTGGCGACCTCTCGCTTGGCAAGCAACGACTTCAACCAATAGTCTTTGAGGATTCTGAGTATTGAGAAATCAAGACCCAGTAGTAGCTAAAGTTGAGCAATGTATTTAAAAGGCTATAACCGACTCCATATAGTAGGTATACAGCCTTATCAGATTTTGTAGTGTTCTATTGCTGGCTCAATCTGTTCCAGTCATATAACATATGACAAGAATGCTATTTGAACACACTTATGCTATCATAACCTACCTCGCAAAATCCGCCTTGCAATAACGAACGCCTGGCAGTGTAGTCATCGGGGTCTCTTAGATGCCGTCCCAGATCAACGTTGAACGTCTTGCCTGTCGACGAGACCTCCGAAGATCCTTCTATCAGACGCCGAGTTTCCACATCCGTGCAGTTGGCGTATTTTTTCTGGAATAACAATTATTCAACTGTACGAGCATACGGACTAAAAAACTTACCCCGTTAGTAAGGGTTTGGTTACTGAAAGTTATCATAACTACGTTAATAGGTACTCGTTATTAAAGCTGCTGAAATTATGTAGTTTAGTAATAGATTTAATGACTGCAGAACGACCCCAAAACTCGTACCTTTGAAATAAGTCTCTACTAACTCTATTTGCTATTAACCAACGCGTTATGTGCAAAGGGTATCCAGTATCCACGGTGTGTTGTCTTTCTCGTACATTGTGTCCTATGTCTGTTTAAATATGTTAACGCTACGTATAAATTGCAGCTATTTCCTACTCACGTCACAGATTTCGCTGAGCCTCTTCATAACGTCCTTGGTGCAGATCATGTACTGGGTGATGATGCTCCTAAACCGCTGGGCCCACTTCTTGGCGCATTGCTCGTTGTCCATCACGCATACCTTGGCCTCTTGCAGGCATTTGGCGTTTTCTGGTATGTGCACCTTTTGGCGACGGTATACGCCCTGAAAATAGCTATATATTATACTTTGACCAGTTATGTTAATTAAGTGTACATCCATTAGGTTGTGCCAATCTTTTGATATTTAGGTCCACTGAAGGCAGATATTGTGAAAGTCAAGGTTTTCCAGATACTAAGACACGGTCCATTCGAATAATGATGACCATATCTGAAGCCCTTACACCGTACCACACTAATGAAGAAACTTCTAGGCTCTTACACAGGTCCTACATTTTTGCACATATGTAGACTTCACACTTTGAAGGAGACCGATGAACGAGGTTGCAATGATCCGATTTGAATATTTTGCATACCTTTTTTTTTCTTTTTTTTTTATTCTCTTTATTTGGGTAAAAAAACAGTTGTTAATTACTAATACAAGTTATGATTAGGTTCGAACAGTTAGCAAAAGTGATTCAAGCTGATACTGATACTGAGTTAATATTATAGGTACTGAGTTAATTGTTACATGTATTTTTTTCTAATGTGGACAAAATTGATCTCTTAAATGCGGCAGGCTGTGCCGCTAAAATGTCGACTGCATGAAAATTCTCATTGAAGCTATTCATCAAGCGAAACATTGGTGAGCGTTTACCAGCATTTGTGCGCATACGCGAGGTGGCAAATAATCGGGAAGCAGTCCGACAATGTGTTCTCGTGGGTACTCTATAGTTTATTTTGTTAATGATGGGAACACAGTCGTATTTATTGTGACACAGGTCATAAAGTATGGTTGCCTCAAGTTGCGTGCGTCTTTGCTTTAGGCTTATAAGTCTGTATTTGGAGAGGAGCTGTTGATATGACAAGTTATTACGACAGAATCGATAATGTAATGAACATAGAAATTTCTTTTGGATTCTTTCAAGTGCGTCAATATATTTATTATAAAAAGGATTCCAGATGGACACAGCATATTCTATTTGGGAACGAATAAGTGTTTTATATAAATATATATAAATGTGTGGTTTTCGAAAGTGTTTGCATATACGCATTACAAAACCATACATTCGATAGGCATTATTTATTATATTATATATGTGTGTATCTAATACTAATTTGCAGTCTAAGGCAACTCCTAAGTCCCTTATACATTCAACGGATTCGAGTTGAAAACCAGATAAATAATATTGATGGTTTTCTATTTTTTTTCTTTTTGTAAAAACTATTTATTTGCATTTAATAAGGCTCAATTTAAGTTTATTATTAATGCAATAATCGGAAAAACGGTCAAGATCTGTTTGAAACTTTGTGTGATCATCGGGATTTTCGACAACGTGATAAATTTTAACGTCATCTGCGTACAAAAGGAAGTTACAGAATCTAAAGCAGTGATGAATGTCATTTATGAATAGGATAAACAATAACGGACCCAGAATAGTGCCCTGCGGAACTCCTGAACTTACCTGTACATATTCAGACTCATATCCACTGACAACCACTTTCTGACTGCGGTTAGTAATGTACGACTTGAACCAGCGCCAGAGGTTACCACGAATACCATTGTATGCAAGTTTATCTAACAATATTTTATGGTCAACCACGTCAAAAGCTTTTCGAAAATCAGTATAAATACTATGGGTGGGTTTATTAGCATCTATACTTTCAAAGATGTACGACGTGTATATTAGTAAGTTTGTACTGGTTGATCTACGTTTAACAAAACCGTGTTGCTGTAACCTTGAATATAAAAAGATAGGCCGATGAGAAGGTACCACCGCTTTACACCGGAAACACACTGACCTCCCTAAAGTTGCTGCCACTGCCCCACCCAGCGATGTACCCCTTAGTGCCAGGCTTCTCAAGCTCCCTGCTGATGTTATTATAGCAAACTAAGTCGGTCGCGAACTCGCAGCCTTTTTCGCAGACGCCCAGCTTGAAAGGCTTGTCCACTTTAACGATCGCGATGTCGTTGGAAGACCATTTGATGCTGTCTTGGAAGTCAAACTTGTAATCTGTAAACGAACGATCGAAGTAAGTTATTTTCTTTATTTGAGCAAACTAAGTAGTTCCAAGAAATCTCAGTCTCTCTACTTACTCTTCGGTATACACTTCCATACAACCCTCCGCCTGTGCTTGCAGACACAGTCGTCAGACTTGTAATCGAAGCTGTCGACGAATTTGGTGGTACCAGAGACGATGTAGAAGTGGTCAGCGTCTTCCACACACGCGGCAGAAGTAAGGACGTAGTAGGGGTCTACGATGACACCTCCGCACAGCCAGCCGCGGTACTTGTGGGCTTTGGCTGACTCTTTCGTCAGTTGCAAATACACCTAGATGGAAAAGAGACGGATATACAGCGTCATGTAGTCTTAAAATTCCTAAGGTTCCTTTTGATCCAATCAAACATATTCAGAATCATCGGTATTTACGTAGGAAAATTTCAAAAATATGTATCTATCGAAAGCTTTGGCTATTTTTCTCATCTGACTTGTATCGCAAACTATCAAAAGAAGGGGTAAAGACTATGGCCTAAAACTTAAGACACTAAGAAGTATTTCGTAACTTAGTTTTCGTTTTCAATATCAGAATTTTATGATGACAATTAAAACCATACAAGATCTCACCATATAAGGTCTTTTTCCAATACCAACTCTCTTGCTGTACAAAATGCGTCTAGTGTCCACAATGGTTGTATTTTCGAATTCCCAGCCCTCGTCTTCTATCTCATCCATTTCATCAGTAGAGTTGCCTGCAAGCTTCAGTTGTTTCGCGGCTTTCTGCCCATGACTTGAGTTAGTGTCTGTGATTTCTGTTTTTTTGTCGGATTTTGTAGGATTTGCTATCGTAGCACCTGAAAAAAATTATTACTTAGCTACACAATACACCGGGTTGGCGTGACCGCTGCAGCAAATAACAAAGCAGGTGGTATTATCGCTATTGGTAAGTAAAGCCAAAATAATTTATGTCGAGGACAATGATATTGCTTCTAGCACAGATAGTAAGAAAATAGATTTATAAACAAAAATATTCTGACGAATTGAGAACCTTCTCCTTATTTAAAGTCAAGATCAAAGAAATTGAAAAAGGTACATGATGATATTTTTCTAATTAAGGATTACATAAAAATGAAAAAACGAAACAAAGAGAACAAAACTTACCAATAAATAGAAAAGTGGCCAAAATCAATGTTAAATTCGTCATCGTTCCAGGTATACGTTCGCAAAGGAACGCATAAGTCCTGTTATTTCTTAGATTTGATTCAAATTAGTAATTTCTTGCTCAATCTATTCCGTTGTTATGCTTTATTGAATTTTATTACCAACTTCCTATTTAAATTATTTTTTGTTATGTAGGTATTAGTATTAAAATTGATTTGTGTACCCAACACCAAGAATAGCATACCTACTTAGCTAAATAAATTAGTAAACCAAATAAATAAAATGTTATTTTTCCTTTCCTTCCTTTGTATTTATTCCTTATATTTAATTCATCTCCCTGAAATTAATTATCGTATAGAGCGTTATGAAAATGTTCTATTATTTTCACGTTGTCACGCCCTTGTTACTTATAAAAAAATAACTCATCGAATTACTCTCCTCGATTAGGTACCGTTCAAGAGAATTCTCGTGACATATTATTATGATTTGACCATTGAGTAGATTTTACATCTGGTATTCAGTTGGAAAAAGAAAATAAATTCAGTCCTCATATAATTGTAGAAGTTCGTAAAATGTTGTGTCTACACTTAGATCTCAACACTATTAGGTTTCACAACAACTGCAATGTCTCTATCTAACTACATGTAAAGCTATTAGGATGGACCGAATAAACAACCCTTCCCAAATGTAAGTTTTGTTTCAATTTCGTTTCTGTAAATTTCTGCAAACATCATTAATCAATTTTCCGGGTAACCTTATCAAATTATTAAAACAAAATATAATTTTCAACCAAACTCTTTATTCATGAACTACAATAGTTAAGTTAATCATCTTCACGGCGCCTTGCTGGTGCTGGCAGGTAATTTGGATTCATTTGTAGCTCGGAGGATGAACCCACTGCCCGGGAAGACCTTGTCCCCAGAAGCGTTGACAGGCCCCTCATGAGCCCTGATGACGGGCCCGGCAAAGTCTGTGGGGGTCTTCTTGCCGCCCTCTTCGTTTTTGGCAGGTCTGGTGAGGAAAAAATTAAAATTTAAAATAAAATTGTACCCACCGATTTTCAACTGCTCGATCTAGAAATTGAAAAAAAAACAAGTTCTTTGTCAAACCACACAGCTTACCTATCAAGGACAACGTGATCTAAAACTGTTGGTTTATCAGTCATTTCTGGTATACTGGCTACTACTATGATTTAAGTATAATGTCTAATATCTTACCCATCAGGATGATTCTTCCAGGACAGCACCTTCTCGACGTGTGTGATTCCTGATCTAAACTGTCTTCTGCATTTTGGTCTGAGAGAAAGGCAAAATGTTTATGGCAACATAAATGACGCTCATTAACTTCTTTAAAATATACGTATTGATGTAGATGCTGTGTAAGTCCCTTTATAATATGGACCGAAGATTTGGTCAAGACCGTAGGAGCACACTAGATGCAATCGGCGCAGGACCGGTATCTGTAAAGATCATTGATGGGAGCCTATATCCACAAGTGGACGTCGTAAGGCTGATTAGATGAATAATACTCTAAATTTACTTTTGGAGGCTTATGTAAACAATGTTTTTCTATTCCAAACAGTTTTTTCACTAGAAAGTCAAAAAGCACATCCACAAAGAGCCCACCAAAAGATATGCCACGTTTGACTTGTATCTTCGTAACTTACTCGACATCCTTGTAAATGGCGCAGGATATGAACTGGCGGTTTTTGTAGACGCTGGTGTAGAGGAAGGGCCCGTAGCACTTGTTGCTGCGCTCCTTGACGAGGCACGCCGAGATGACACCGATCACTATGGAGTTGACGCCATTGCCGTAGACTAGGGGGCCGCCGTGGTCATTCTGGTCAAAGATAAAATAAGAAAAGATATAGAAAAGCAAAACAACAGTGTAAAGAAGGAAAAAAAAAACCCGCAAAACAACGACATAAAGTCATTGGCATACACACACATGCACAATGTGTTCAACATGGTAATGAATTAATAGCATCCCGTGAAATGAATTGATAGGAATCACGTAATTGTTCCTACAGTGTGCAATGAAAAGTGCATAACTTTTTGACACAATTCAATATGTATGTAAGAACTAGCATATCATTATAAACACCTACTCAAAGCAACGGTGTATTTGCGTCAAAAAAAAAAGAAATGCAGTGACATAAAGACGTCAATAACATTTTGCGATTGTGCATTGCAAATGTGTCAAATACCCACCTCACAGAACCCTCCGTCAGCCATAGTGGCATACCGCCTGCTCCCTAGCGAAGTATTGGTGGACGTCTCGTTGTGGTACGCCGAGTGCATGATCAGGTTCGTCGGTATCCTCTCGGTCTTCGCGTGAGCGTCTCTCCTCATGTCTTCCTCGTCAGAATAGTTTATGTCTTGGCAGTCGACGTATTTTTCCTGAAAATGGTGCAATAAAAGGAGGTGCTTGCCAGTGTTGTGTAAGTTTTTTGACCAATTATTACTCGTATATGGTTTACTTCTAGATTTAAGTAGGTAAAGGTTAATTTGTACCTTAATCCCAATCTCCCAATCTCTGTAATGTCAATAGCTCATAGATCATGATCCAAAATAGTATCCTGAAAGACAGCTATTTTAGATCATGATCACCATGCATTGAATAAATGAAACCGTTGCAAAAACAAAGCTTTGAATAAAACAGTGATCAGATGATGAATCTACTGTGTTTCAACAAAATTATATTTTAAATCCTGTGTTTAAAATCTATCGATAGCAAATTCGTGGGGAACAACAGAATACAATGCGGGATAAAATTTCAAACACGTGTTGATAGTGCTAACTTGCAATCTTGCAATGCACTTTTACTCATGTTTCTAGTTTAAAGAATTATTGTAACTGTGTATTTTTTGTGCAATAAAGAATTATTATTATTTTATTATTAACTAAGTGACTATGGCCTGATCGCCCTAGTTTAGGGTAAGCCCGTGTCCCAGCAATGAGGACTATTTGGGCTGATGATAATGATGATAGTGCTCACATTGCAAATCTCAGACATGGTCTGTCCGATGTCCTTGGTGCAGATCATGTAGTTATCGATGATGTTGTGGTACCGGTTGCCCCACCGGCGCTTGCACTTCGACTTGGTGATGATTTCCACGTGGGTGTCCAAGAGATTCTGCTGATTCTCCTTCCTTCTGTTTACCCACTACAAACCAAGATCAGGATAAAACTTTTTGCATATTGCAGATCAAAAGAATTTAATAAACTGACGTTACAATGTTACAAGTGTACAAATTAGCTGATTTGGACAGACGCACGGTTAATACATTTTATAGAACGTTTTATCTACTGATTGGATAACAATGAGAGACATATATTTTAGCGTGAAATATATGAAATATTGATCTGAAAAGATCGTAGCCTGCTATACCTACTTCTATGCAAAATCCAAATTATATTATAATTTGGATTAGTAATCATTTTTGGTGATCTCCTCCCCCTCCAACTTGTATCGATAACGAGATCACCAAAAATGATTACTAACCAGCTGATTTTTATTATTTTACTTAGTTAATATTTATATAATGTAACGGTCATATTGTCCTACAAATTCCGTGGTACTTTGTCCCGGTCCTACGGTCCTAAATATTTAATCATTGATACCTCTGTTAGCTACCACAATCAAAAATTTTCGCACAGGAATTTTTTGGGCGTCTTATCAAAATGAAGCTACTCACGGAAAATTAGCTTGATAGTAATCAAGTGAAAAAATACACCACGGATCCTGTACTATAGCAGTTTTGTTTGTCGAGAGCTATAAAACTCTGTAATCGTCCTCAATTCTCAACGTTTTGAAAGAAATCAGAAACCTCAAAGTCAATTCAGAAAGGATTTTTTCGTTAATTTTTTGAATTTTCTCATCGTGTGTGTTCTTTTCTTCTCTACTTTTCATCTTTTTTGTATTTGTAGCATTTCCACTTACTTCGTTATACCTAGCGGTAGTACCCCATCCAGCAATAGATACAACTGTGCCAGGGTTCTCCAGGGTCTGACTCTGGTTGTTGTAGCAGATCGGCTTCGGTACAAAGTCACATCCTCTGATGCGCCGGGTGAAGTCGAAGCCATCCTCGATCTTAACTACAGCTATGTCGTTGTTCATCCAGCGGATGTTGTCGTTCTCGTGCCCGTCGAAGACGTAGTCTGGATCATTATATTTGTATTTATTATAAAATATCTAAATAGATAAATAAATATCTGGGACATTTCCACACACGGTCATCTGACCCCAAACTAAGCAAAGCTTGTACTATGGGCGCCAGAGACTGATATACTTACATACATATATATTTTTTAAATACATACTTAAATACATAATCACACCCAGACACGGAACAAACACCGATGTTCATCACACAAATATTTGTCCTGAGTGGGAATCGAACCCACGACTCTCGGGCCACCATGGGTCCACCAGCTATACCACCAGCCATGTGTCACTAACCACTGTTCCACCGAGCCAGTTTTATTTTCAGTGTGCATACATAGCAATGTATGATGACTTTAAAGAAGGGACGGGTTTTAGAAACTAACATAAACCTAAGTGCCATCTCATTAAAAAGTTGCCCCGGCATTTAAGCGGGCCTACAGGGCGAGTGCGACCAACTCAATAAAGTCTATTGTGCCTGTCGACCTCATATGTGAACACTCATTACCGCTTAAAATCAGGTGAAATGATGTCAACCTGAAAGTTCGTTCCATAAAATCAAGTGGTCTAAATATGATGATGTTTATGAAAAACAATGTCATTTTTCAGGGCCCATGCTATGATTGGATATTGGATGAACCAATGACTGTAATATGTACTTATTATGATTGTCAGGTTCGCAATAGAATCGCTTTGCTGTGAAAAAGCTCAAAACGATCACTAGTGTGGAATTGGAAACCCAACTAGGAACCCTTAGTGGTTTCTTTCAAGTGGAATCAGTTGCACCAATACTAAAATTGTGTGTGTCATTTAACACATACTTACTTTTAGGGACACACTTCCAGATAGCTTTCTTAGCCCCGTTTTTAATGCATGGATTGTTGTATCTGTCATCCTCGTCACCATATCTGAAAAAAAAAGCGTTATAATAATGGCAGAGCTCATCGCAATCTGAACTGGCAGAGGGCTCGCCATGTTAGCCGTAGAACCCACAACCGCTGGAGTAAAGTCGTTCTGGAGTAGATACCTGGTGTTAGATCTGCACAGGACGATGGGAGTTCGATGCGAGTAGCTGTAAATACCTTTTATGCTTTGTTGGTTTGCAACTTGGATAAACTTATCGTCTGTGCAAATGTGGAGGGGAGGGCAAGCGATCAAGAGGGAGATCTCCATTACGGTGGTCGGATCAGCTAAAGCCGGATTGCTCCCACAAGTTCGAGAAAGTTGTACGTATGGCTGCCGACCGCAACATTTGGAAACGCCTAACGGACCACTGGATGAAGAATGGTGACCGCGATCTTCAGTCATGAAGGATCGACCACAGAGAGAGAGAGAGAGAGAGCTGTAAATACACGGAAGCGGCGAGCATCCATCATCATTATCATCGGCCCATATACGTCCCCACTGCTGGAGCACGGGCCTACCCTAAACTAAGGCGATAAGGCCTTAGTCAACCACGCTGGCCAAGTGCGGATTGGATGACTACACAACTTAAGAATTACTTCGAAGACCAGGTGTGCAGGTTTCCTCACGATGTTTTCCTTCACCGTTAAAGCGTCAAATATTCGTACATATGAATTTCAGCAAATATTTGTCCTTATGGTTACGTCTATAAACCCGGATTCAGTGAGTGTTGTGTGTCATACAAATGTGGGTAGCTGTACAAATGACATTAGTGCTGGTTCGGGGGTGGATCAAGATATTCACAACCGCAATGGCAGACGAAGACGGGAGGCGCCAGAGGTGTAACCCAGTCGAAACGTCGGGCAGTAAGTAGCTATGTAATTTGCTACTCCTAATAACGCGTGTAGACCCATAAAGACAAATATCTAGTGTAATGGAACGCGAAAGTCTTAAATCTTACATATGAATTTCAAATTTGAAAAACACTGCGGTACGTGGCGGGGTTTGAACTTGTGATCTCGCATGGCTAGCAACGACCTAATCTACTCGGACATCGACGCTATTCTATCCGATGCTCGGTTAGTGCGGACCCAACATGAAGATCTACTCTACTACTTACTTGTAAGTCCCAGAGACGACGTAGAAGTGTTCAGCATCCTCGATGCAAGCGGCCGAGGTGAGGATGTACTCCTCGTGGATGATCACGCCTCCGCAGAGCCAGGTCCGGTAGTTCGGCTGCTTTTTATTACTTCTCGGTAGTTTTAAGTACACCTGATATGAAGATACAGACGTCAAATATAAATATTAGTCTTTATGGGTCTACGCGCGATATTAGGAGTGGCAAATACATCAGTTCGAAATAGGTCGCCATGATTGGTGTTACCCAGTCGAAACGATGGGCAGTAAGTAGCTTTGTATTTGCTACTCCTAATATCGCGTGTAGACCCATAAAGACTAATTTTAGTGTATCTAATGGAACGCAAAAGTCTTAAATCTTACACGTCAAATATTATCTTAGAGATGAAAGACATATATTTTTTTGTGAACAATAATATCAAATACTTCGCAGTGTTCAACAATAGTTCTAATCTACTTTCTTTCATCATTAATTGTATAGTCTTAAAACTTGAAGTGTAACAAACAAATCGCATATTTGTCGCGATTTTAAAAAAGATTATAGTTAAAACTACGATTAACATTATAAGCACATTCATCTGGCCAATTTGGGAACTAGATGGATTCAATATAAGGTACTTTACAGCTATCAGTATTTTCAGTTTCCTTCAACTAGGTACCCTAACCTATTGATTTTATCTATTTACTGCTATGCGAAAAGATTATTATCATTAATCTACTTCATTGTTTACCATATAAGGACGACTGTCGGTAACTTCTTCACCATTTATAATTCTTCTTGTTTCATTTAGTAACAATTCAACCTTTTTAGGTAGTTCAGTTGCTACTTCTAAAGCTTCTGTACCTGTAATTATTTAGAAATTAATATAATTGCTATCAATCAATAGAATAATAAGGAATAATAATTTAGTTTTGCAAGTATACTAAATAGGTTTAAATAAGAATTACCTATAAAGTATAAAAAACCAAAAACTAAATAGAAAATGCACTTCATGTTGATTCCCTGCCACAAAAAAGAAGACCGTAAAAAATTATTAAAAAGGCAAGTCAAAACAATTTCACGCACAGTGGAAACATCAATAAACATTAAAATAATCTGCCTTCTATGGAAAATTCTTGTGGAATAATTAAAATTGATTATATTATCGAACATTCTCGAAATGACGACAAATTAGTTTCCTTTGATATAATTCATCATTCTAGCGTTTTCCTCATACACGATAGTCTGTATAATCACGCTGGCCAGTTAGACTGATCCTGCAATAATTAATACAAAAGTTTCGGGCGTAGGATTTTGATGGTCTCCTTTTCTTATAGATCACACTTGCATTTATAAGTCCGATTTGACTATAGACAATACATTGCTTCCTTTCCATAATAAAACGCACAAAGGTGGCAGGCACTAGTCCTAATTAATGGAAATTTTAATTTTTTAAGTGCTAAAGCTTCCACTAGCTGTTTTCATATTCTGAAAAACGAATAAAATTCAATTGCTTCACTGTTGACCGGGGATTCGAACATCCGTCCTACTAGGAATCGCGCCCGGACGGTGCGAACCATTACACCAACCAATAGCTATTGAAGCCGTCGGTTTTTTCCCTCATATTACCTGATAGCCACAGGTGGCGCCATCAGCACATAAAGCTTTATAGAAGCGTGTCAACCTACGACTTATATAGATGGTCAATAGGGTATTTTACTAATTTTTTTTTATTTTGATATAGTTGGATGGACCACTCTAACACAAAGACACTGTTGTAAATATCACTTTGATATCTCGATAACTCGACGAGATATTACAATTTTAATTGCACATTATTTGGGCGAGCTCAAAAACGTCCATACAAACGTCCACAGGCGTGTGACGTCACACGCTTGTTCCTTGTATGCAGCGCGTAGGAAGTTTGTACGGCAGGTTCATCAAAAGTTGTGTTTATGGATATGTTTTCATAAAGATTTTGTTATTTATAAGATGACAACGAAATTTTAAATGATTTTCGTACTTATGAAATGGACTTTCCCACCCAACTTTTTATGTCGTTTGCTGTCTCATTCACAAAAATATTAAGTTTCGATTGCATTAATAATATTGATTTACCTAAATCTTACTGCTTATCACAAAAAAGGCAAGCATAACAACCACAGTCAAATACCCTATTATTTAGTTTAGTTGGCAATTTAGGGGTGAGAGCCATCCGCTCCCCCGCAAGCCCGGTGATGATGACAAGGCTCCTCCAAGCCATCATCGTTAGTCAGTTAAGAAAAAAAAAATAGTTGGCAATAAATCCTTTGACTTTGACTTAAATTCTTTGTGAGCGTCAAGATGTCGATACCACGTCAGTTATTCAGGAAATGATGCCACCAGGATTTAATACAGTAATTCTACTAATTTATACTTTCGTTGATAAATTATACACCCAATGAATTTGAAGTTATTCCACGGAGATAGTGGTCTCGCCATTATGACGTCAAAATGGCTATTCAATTAATGAAAAACACAGGATATTATCTTCAACTGAACACACTAAATTTTAATACGATTTAGTACGACTACGTTTAAATCATATTATACCTATAAAACGGTTATTTCAATAAAAAATAAGTATTTATACTTTGACTTTTGAAACCGCCTAAAGAAAAAGTATCTCTCAGTCAGTTATAATTTTTAGGCTCTTATAATTTATTTAGGCGTTTGTTAACATTTTACTAAAGAAGGGTTAATCTAAGTTTTTTTTTTATATAAAAGGTTAACAAGATGACCTCACTCCACCTGATGGTAAGCGGTAGTGAGATCCAAATATGAGGTCGAGAGGGACAATAGATCGTATTGAGCCTGTCGCACTCACCCTGAAGGTCTGCCTTAATGCCGTTTCACGCACCGCCTGAAGAGCCCGGGATCATAGGAGGGAGGGAAAACATACTTTTTAGTGTTATTTTTTTTCTCCCTATTAGTTCAGCTGAACTGTAATACTACTGACATTATAACTAGCAATCTGAATATGTATACAGTATTGAAAGAATTATTCTATTCCTCCTAACTATTAAGGAGTTGACCTTCCATCATCAGCTCAGCATCATAACATTATGATTGCCAGAAGCAAATGCACAATATAACTTTAGAAAATATGTAAAACGCAGTACATTTCAAAAATTTTAATGCACTTTTATTTTGTAGCCAACATGTACAAAAATTAAAATTAAGGAACTTAGAATTACCCTTCTTAAGTAAAATGTTAACAAACGCCTGAATTAATTATAAGAACCAAAAATTATAACTGACTGAGAAATACTTTTTCTTTAGGCGGTTTCAAATGTCAAAGTATAATACTTATTTTTTTATTGATATAACCGTTTAATAGGTATAATATGATTTAAACGTAGTGGTACTAAATCGTTTTAAAATTTAGTGTGTTCAGTTTAAGATAATATCCTGTGTTTTTCAATGATTGAATAGTGGTCCATTTTGACGTCCACAATTCTTTCACTCGTATTAGGTATTTTGTTGTTTATTTATTCAACTCAAGGCAAAATTTCCTTGAGTTGATTGCTGTGGCCACAGCTCCGGTTGACCATTGATTGTAAATGTTTATTGCTCCATAGACATTGATCTACCCGCAAATTTATAAAAAAAAACTTATTTAAGTAGGTAGGTTATAAAAAGGTTAATGGATGTGGATGAAACGAATGTGGTGTGCCAGGACCGCAGCACATGGCAGGAAGTGATCTCGGCCTACCCCTCTGGGAAAAAGACGTGATTCTATGTATGTATGGTGGATGTATGTATAAAAAGGTATCAAAACTCATGCATTATCGTGAAGACTTTATTTTAAAATGTTCAAGTGGTAGCCGTGTTTATACTTAAACTCGTTGTTTCAGTATCATTCTTTATGACGTCACTTGTCGTAGTGACGTCATCTCTTGTCCTGTTGACGTATGCTTTGCTCGGGTAGGTCCTAACGATGACGCCCTCATGCTGGGCCGCTTTGTCCAGTGCTACCCTCTGGTGGTGGTCAGTAGAGTTTGCTAAGTTGCGACGCATCTTCGCTATGTCACTCTTGGATGGCCTAGACAATAGCAAGTTAATAGTTAAGTGCAATTTTGTGCCATCTAGAAGTCAGAAAAATAATCAAAGACATAAGACGAACTTTGACAAAGACCAAAATGTTGTTATTAAACTCGGCTTAAACATTGTTAACGTTTTTTAAATACTACATGATTGGTAGAACCTAGCGAACTATTAGATTCAAAATTATTTCTTCTTAATTCAAGTTTTAATCCATTTTTTTTCTGTTTTGCTAAGTTTTGCATATATTTTAAGTCATACCCATCTGGATGGTCTATCCAGCTCATTTCCACTTCCGTGTGCGTAATGCTTGTTCTAAACAATTTGTTGCATTCTTGTCTGAAAAAAAAATTATAAGGTCAGTTGATTCAGAAAAAAGCTTCATATAATGTTATAGTTCTAGAGTTATATTAAATCCCGCTGTTTTTAAAAACTATAATATAATAATAAAAACCTTCCTCCTAAATCCCTCTATTTATTAAAAAAAACCGCATCACAGGCAGAAGCGGGAAGCGACTCTGCTTTCTACTATGTAGTGAGTATTTATGTCTTTGTTATTATATAGATACTGTTTTTTTATCTATGTATCGTATGTATCCAGTGTGGTTACCATGAGTTTAACACTTACGCACTCGATATCGTCTACGTGAATATGTCTATGAACTTGTACAGCGCCGCTGGTGGTTACGCGAAGAACTAAAATCGGCCATATGAAAAAAACAACTCGATAGGTTTTTAACGTACGTAAGTTTTCGATAGCCAACTCATGGTAGGCCCTCTGTCTGCCTGTCTAATCTTATTTTTTAGTTACTGATTCCTATTAGCCCATACTTAGTAAGCTTACTTTGGAGTCAGATAGCCGTGTGTGGAGATGTCCCATAAAAGCAAATATGTTTTGACAGTAAAGTAACTCACGCAACTGCCTCGTTGTTCTATTGGTAGCAAGCGCTGCTGCTGAAAGGACCGAGAGGTCCCCGGTTCGAGTCCGGGGTCGGCCAAAATTTGTGTGAGTTTTTCTGTAATGAAATTACTCAGCCCGGAGTTAGGAAGTTGGCGGTTGAACGCCCGTGCCTCGGAAAGCACGTTAAGCCGGTGGTCCTGCGCCCGATCTCTCATCGGTCATGTCGGATTGCCGTCTCACCGAATTATGAGAGAAAGGGAATAGAGAGTGCACTTGTGTTTGCGCGCATACTTGTGCACTATAATATGTCCTGCGCACTTGACTGATCTATGAGATCTGCCGCCATTACTGAAATCGGTCGGACGCCATATTCTTTTTTAACTCACGCAACATCCTTATAGATAGCGCAGTTGATCAGCACCCGGTTCTTATAGACGCTGGTGTAGAGGAAGGGTCCGTAGCACTTGTTGGTCCTCTCCTTCACGAGGCACGCTGAGATGATCCCGATTACCACGGAGTTCACTCCATCGCCGTACACTAGGGGGCCGCCGTGGTCGTTCTGTAAACAGAGTAGGGTGGTTTAGCATGAAGTTGCTGTTAACTTAATAAGTAAGCAGTAAGAAAATAATAATATTACAAGATTTTAATACTTTAAATTTTAACTTGACATCTCTACGCGTTACCGAGATAGCGAGTCTTGATAGACGGACGAACGGGGAATAAAGTCTTCTTCTTCTTATCGTGTGGTTGATAAACAACCTGGTGTCAGAGTTTAAGCCGCCCGTAGGCCTCTGACATGGCTTCACACACCATTGAAAAATCTCTCAGGTGTGCTGGTTTCCTCACGGTGTTTTCCTTCACCGTTAAAGCGTCGAATGATGGTACATATGGATTTCAAATTTGAAAAACACATTGGTACCTGGCGGGGTTTGAACTGGCGACCTCTCGCATGGCAAATTGGCAAGCAACGACCTTAACCACTCGGCCATCGACGCTTTTTTAAAGAAAATAATAATATTACAAGATTTTAATACTTTGAATTTTAACTTGACATCTCTACGCGTTACCGAGATAGTGAGTCTTGATAGACGGACGAACGGGGAATAAAGTGAGTGAACCTATAAGGTCATCTTTTGGTTTTATTTCAAGAGTTCATTGCTCTTGATTGTTTATTATACAGACTTAGTATTCCCATAATTGAAATTGTAGGTAGTAAGATAATGATATTATTCCGTATTATATTTTAAACATTAGTCATTTACAGCGAAGTATTTTAAGTTTGGGCGTCAAAACGCAGGAGGGTGACAAATTGTTTACAATGCCGTGAACATTATTTTTTGTTGATTTTCAAACAAATCAGTAGGTACACTATAGAGATACAAGACTTCGATTTTTCTTATGTGCAATTTGAAACGCACACATACGTGCTCAAGTACTAATGATCAAACGCAATGTGGGTCGTTAGATAACTACCCACATAAAAAAAAAAACATTATACTAACTAGCGATATTTGAAATCTCGCAACTTTGTGTTTAAATTGTATATGTTTTAGAGACAATAAATATTTTTATTATTATTATTATTCATTTCCAATGCTCGGGACTACAGAGTCCCGGATTTTTGGGAGGCGTGCGTGGGGCCAAAGCCAACACGTAGAGGCCCTTTAATGACTTGTATGATCTTAATATGTAATGTGGCACCAGCCGACGATTATCCCTGTATACACTATAAAATGCAGCCAAGGACAACCCCCGGTCAGTGCAGGACTATGGAATGGTGTGGAAAAATAAAGAATCTGGGCTATTGGGTTGAGGTGCTGATGGACTGGATAACCGGAACTATGAGAAGGACTATGGCACCTGCTCCGATCTATGTTAAAAACACGAATAAAATGGGCAGGTGGTGACTCGCCACTCACTGTCATGGGTCCCCCATTGGTCGCACACACAAGGCACGAGGCAGGAGCGACGGGGGGCAACATTATTGTGAGCGGCTCAGGGTGCCGAGAGGTGTACACCGCTTTATACCCAGTGGCGTAACGCCACTGTGCCAACTCGCGACTTATGCATCTTTCACTTCCACCCTGCGAGCATATAGCTCTGACGCCCCACTCTGGCCGGCCGGCTAAGGCAAGACAGAGGTGAGAGTCCTGCGGCCCCCGTGGGGTCCACTCCTACCGGCCAACTAAGGCAAGCGGAGAGAGGGGCCTGGTCGACTCTCGGAGGCACGGGTCCCAAGGGGAGTCAATCCCATTCAGCCCGCCACAAGCTGCCCTGGGGAGACTGGTTGCACTGGTAGAGATTCGCTGACTTTCATGGTGCGAAAATCAGCGACTCTCACCAGGGGGCGGTGGGGTCGTCACATCTATTATTATTATTATTATATAAAGTTTAAAATCCAGTGTATAACATAATATTCACCTCACAAAACCCTCCGCTCCCTATTCGCCTGCCGCTCTCGTTGTGGTACGCCGAGTGGAGGACCAGGTTGGTCGGAGCCAGGACCCTCCGTGCCTGTTCACCCGACTCTTGGGAATACATTATGTCGGTGCAGTCTACGTATTTCTCCTAAGGAAACAGAGGTAACATTAGTATTGTTTATTATTTGCGCGAACACTACCTACACATCGCATAGTATAAAGCAAAGTCGTTTCCCGCGTCTGCCTGTCCCTATGTATGCTTAAATCTTTAAAACAACATAACGGATTTTGATGCGGTTTTTTTTATAGATAGTGGGATTTTTATGTATACCTAATAATATCGCTACCTTAAATCTCAAATGGCGTAACCGCCAATTTGGTCAAAATGACTTTTTAATGCAGTTTTATTCAGTTTTTTTTTTCTCTATCGATCTGTATATATTAAAAATCCTCAAATTCGCAAAAAAAAAGTTATTACGACACAATGTTTTTTATAGATTTGAACACTTTTCATAAGGTAAACAGGTCGTAAAAGGCTTAGTTTAATTTACTTGGTGGTTACGCCCCTATAAATTATTGTGACGTGAAAAAAATTTCAAAAAAAAAGGGTGTAAGGGACATAATTTTCCGGCGTAACTCGTAAGACACGCTATTTTTCGAAATTGCAATACAAAAGAAAGGCGTTTACACCCAAAATCGCTGAACACATGATTGTCATTATTATTGTTAGTATTGATGCGCGGGGGGATTAAGTTTGCGGGGACATTGGCTATTTATTGCTTTTCCTTGTTTCGGCATTTTAAATCAATGTCCAAACACAAATCAGAATGAAAGACCAATAACGCGCCAAAGTCAACGTAACGGTCACAAAAAATAATAAATACACGGAGGAACGTAATCTATGTACGCAAATGGCTGAATACATAGATAAATGTATGGTGAATGAATATACAGCAGCGGGGGTAACGAATGACAAAATTAATCGAATTACGTATAACTATAAGTGAAATTTCCCATGTACAAAAATTCTTCATCCTGTTATAAAACTTACAAGGTGAGTATTACCCATTACATCACTATGAAAACGTGACATATGGCGTAACTTTTTTTTTTTTTTTTTTTTTATATTGAGGCTAACAAGATGACCTCACTCCACCTGATGGTAAGCGGTAGTGAGATCCAAATATGAGGTCGACAGGCACAATAGACCGTATTGAGCCTGTCGCACTCACCCTGAAAGCCGTGAAAAAGGAGACCACTGCTGCGGCAACAACGAGACAAGGCGTGGAGTCTCGCATTGGTATTGAGCTGTGCGGGTCGGAGTTGGCCAGTCCGCCGGACGGAAGGGCCCCCGTTTCTACGTGTCTCCCTGGCCGGCGGGCTGACCCGCCCCGCCCGCACAATACCGCCGCTAAGACTCCACTGGTCCGGCGCTTGCCACAACAATGGTCCCCCCTGGTTCCGGTTCGTACAGTGCTGATCCCGGAACGCGACCTGACCAAGAGAGGTCAGAGTCACTTGGCGGGTTTTACACAACTGTATGGTGGTAACAGCAACCGGTCGACAAAATGTCTCCCACCTGTAAAAAACTTGTAACTTTGTAAAAAGCGTAATACAGAGTGGAAATTTTACGTTTTCTTTCATTATTAAGTTATTTTAAAGCACAAAAGACAATTACTTTCGGGAGATACGACCTTCACCTCTTAAAAATCATGTTTTTTTATGAGGCGTAAACGCCTTTTCGTAATATTTTCATAGGCGTAACCGACTTCTAGTTTGTTAAATATAAGATTTAGGTACAAAGAGTTCTTACTGAAGCCTTTATCTCAAAATTCTAAGAAATTTGATGTATAAAACATTTTCACTGCATTAAAATTGACAAAGTTATATAAAAAAAAAGACTTTTTTGCTCTCCTGAAAAGTTGCGTTTTGGTGGTTACGCCATTTGAGATTTAAGGTATCGATATATCCGATTCGAAGCGAGGGCGGGTCTTTAATTTGAAGTAAAACGTAACTAATACTGATTTTTACGGATTAAACACGCGTATATTGTTATTGTAAACATTTATGTAAGATTTTAGACTTTCGCGTTCCACTACACTAAATATTAGTCTTTATGGGTCTACACGCGTTTTTTACCTTGAGGTCATTAAATGTAAACTGGAAGACCATGAGTTACCTAAAGAGTACATTGTTCTGATCCAAAATTGTTTAGACGGAAATTACCTTTTATTCAGAGAGCAGTACTACCTTCAGATCGACGGAGTGGCAATGGGCAGCCCTTTGGCGCCGGTTATTGCCAACATCTGGATGGAGCATTTTGAAAACCAGGCATTACGCAGTGGACCTTGTACTGTGAAACTGTGGAAGAGGTACGTTGATGATGTATTTTGCATCATCAGCGGTAATCATCTGGAGGTCGAACAATATTTGTCGCATTTGTACTCGTTATACTCAAAAATAAGGTTTACATTTGAACTGGAGAAGGACAGATCCTTGGCCTTCTTGGATATTAAAATTTGTGCGAAACAGGATGGGTCCCTGGCTCACTCTGTATACAGGAAACCCACACACACTGACAGGTATTTACATGCCTCTTCACACCACCACCCCAGACATCTTCAATCTGTTGTGTCTTCGATGATAAATAGAGCGTATAAACTGTGTGACCCTGAGCATATACAGGCAGAGTTCGTGCATGTTCAGGAGGTACTGAAACGCAACGGATACGGGACGCCGGGGCGGACTAGAAGGCGAAATATATAATATATAGCCATGGCGGCCGATCTCAATTGAGATCAGCCAAGTGCGCAGGACAAATTATAGTGCACAAGTGTACGCGCAAACACAAGTGCACTCTATTCCCTTACTCTCATAATTCGCAGGGCCGTCTTTAAACTATTTGAGGCCCTGGGCACATTAGAATTATGGGGCCCCTATGACCTTGAGAAAACACTATTTAGTTATAAAAGATAAAGAAAGTAGACAAAATTCTTAATTTATTTTTATTTAGGTAGATACTAACTATAAACTCGCTTTTAGCATAAAATCCTTAGATTCATTATATGTTGATTGCAAAGGTACCCTCTAGATTTAAGATGAGCAAAATTTAATCACTTCTTCAAAATCTATGCTATTGAGAATATAACCACTCTATGGACATCACCGACAAACAAGTTAATCTCTCTTGCAATTCATTTTTTTCGTTTCGATTTTGAGAAGGAGCGTTCTCCGTTGCAGTTAGTAGGTACCACCATGCTTAAAAATATTCTTAATGCAATTTGTACTTCAGGAAATGTATCTTCAATTTTGTTTTGCTTTAATAGATTATAAACTTCCTGTATACTGTTAGGTGCTTAATTTTTTGTCTTTGGGATTAAGTATGACGTTCGAATAGGTTTCTTTCCAGCGTGTTCACACCTAGCGATTTTTGGGCGATTTCGATCGCGGCGATATCGCCGAGATTTCGCCGCGAGCTCGCAGCGTGCACGCCGCGATATCGCCGCGATTTCGCGCGGTTACGCCTCATCCAACCTACCCGCTTAGTGCATGCGCCGCATTCTACTGCGCAGGTCCGTTCATGTTGGAAATATGATCGCAGAACGCCGCGATCGAAATCGCTAGGTGTGAACAGGCACTTAAGGAAGTTTCTTGAAATGTAGAAGGGACGTAGCTTAGGTACCGTAGAGGTGCACTAAGAAAGGAATTCCCGAAATTGTCACGGGAACGGAAATAAGCGGGAAAACCTATTTGAATGAAAAATCTAAACCGCTTATAGATGCTTGAACTTTGGCATGCAGGTACCTTAGTAAACTTAGAACTTAGTTGCAACAGTAAACTTCAACATTCCCACGGGAACGGAAGTTAGCAGGAAAATACTTTTGTATGAAATCTAAAATATTTTCCTATGGCATAACTCTATGGGGAAATTCCTGTGATATAGACAAAGTGTTCATCCTGCAAAAAAAGTGCTTAAGAATTTTAACAAACATAAAACAAACTGAATCCTGTAGACCTTACTTTATTAAACATCAAATACTGACTGTCACATCTATTTATATTTTAGAGTCCTGCAAATTTATAAAAAAACATCTGCATTTATATTCTCCGGTAAAAGGCATCAAAAGAAATGATAGAAACTTAAATAAACTTAAAGTTCCTTTCTCCAAATTAAAAATAGTTTCATCAAGCCCACATGTCATGTTAATTAAAATATATAATCATCTACCGAATTCAATCAAAAACATAGAGAAACCATCACATTTTATCAGGAGCTTAAAGGCATATCTTATAACTAAATGCTTCTATAGCATGCAAGAATTCTTTCAGAATGTGTGATATTAAGTAAACTAATAGGTAGTAAGAAGATTGTTAGAATTATATTAAGTTTTCTGTTACTTTGTTGATATATATGTATGTGCAATTATAATTTGTTGATAATATAATATGTATAATAATTCGTGTTAATGTTAATTTAATAAGAATAATATAATTTCATAATTTAAGAATAATTAATAAGAATAATAAACTTATAAATATTTTAGTAATAAGACACATGTAATAGACCCTCAATGTTTGCTATGCCCTTACAGGGCGTCACATGTATACCTTTATACTTATTCCATCTATGTACCTAACTTGTAATGTGACACGCAATAAACGAATTGAATTGAATTGAATTGAATATAAAAGGAGAAACTGACTGACTGAGACACCAACCCACGCACAGCCTAAACGGCTAAACGTGGGCACTTGAAATTTTGAAGTAGCTTAGGTACTTTACAGGTGCGCTAAGAAAGGAATTCCCACGGAAACAGGAGTTAGCGGGAAAAAACATTTGTATGAAAAATCTAAACCACGTAAGATAAATTAGGCATGCGGGTACCCCAATAAACGTAAAGCTTAGTTGCAATAGGATATTGCAAAATTCCCAGGAAGAGTTATTAGAAAAAACTTTTGTATGTGTAATCCTGTAGCTCATGCGAACGAAGTCACGGGCACAACTAGTGCAATAAAATTTATTGATGAATGAATGAATTTACTTTCAATAGTTTAAAACATACATATAGGCACATATTTAGCCAACATATTTTTTACACCAATAGATATTTTCTGTTTCCCATCACTGACCCATCTGTCAAAAAGCATGCGGCAAACTAAAGCTAATGAGCGTAGGTATTGCAGTACCTAGTTTGCTATTTTATTTAATGTATAGATCTCATTATCATCAGATTTTTCGGAATTAATGTTATTCGGTAATACCTAAATACAGGTTATCATTTGGTAAGCTGACAGGAACTAGGGGGCCCCATTCGATCGCGGGGCCCTGGGCAAGTGCCCATTGTGCCCAGTGGGTAAGAGGGGCCTGATAATTCGGTGAGACGGCAATCTGACATGACCGATGAGAGATCGGGCGCAGGACCACCGGCTTAACGTGCTTTCCGAAGCACGGGCGTTCAACCGCCAACTTCCTAACTCCGGGCTGAGTAATTTCATTACAGAAAAACTCACACAAATTTTGCCCGACCCCGGACTCGAACCGGGGACCTCTCGGTCCTAACGCAGCACTTGCTACCAATAGACCAACGAGGCAGTTAGTCTATTGGTAAAGCGAAAGTTGGGAAGGTGAAATACAAAGGAGGGGAACCCGGGGGTTAATCGGCAATCAGAATTTTTGCCTTACATAAGAAGTATGACGGATAAGATTGGAACAGTTCTAAAACAATACTCCATTAAGACTATATACTCCGTTATATAAAATGTCTAAAATGTTGCGGACACCAAAAGACGTAATTCCCTTCCAATCTCCGGGTGTATATAAAATCAATTGCAGTTGTGGTAGTTCTTATATTGGACAAACCAAACGGGCTATAGCCGAGAGGGTGAAAGAACATATTGCTGTTAAAAATCGACAAACGAACAAGTCCGCGGTGGCTGAGCACCTATTAGACATGGGCACTAATCACTGGATGGAGCTACATGATCCGAAGGTCCTCCACAGATCGTCACTATCATACGAGAATAGTGCGAGAAGCTACTGAAATAAAGAAGCACAGGAATTTCAATAGGGAAGAAGGATTTAAATTATCGGCATGGAATCCAGTGATTAATAAGTGCATACCGCGGAATGTTACGTCTAAAATAAACCCGGATACAGTGAGTGTTGTGTGTCGGACAAATGTGGGTAGCTGTACAAATGACATTAGTGCTAGTTCGGGGGTGGATCTAGAAATTCACAACCGTTGTGGCAGACGAAGACGGGCGGCGCCAGTTCGCTCGCGACCATGCTTGGTGCAACCCAGTCGAAACGTCGGGCAGTAAGTAGCTATGTAATTTGCTACTCCTAATAACGCGTGTAGACCCATAAAGACTTATATTTAGTGTAAACATATTAGTTAGAGATCCGACGTTTCGGGCTCTTTAAAGCTTTGACTGGCTCGGTGGAACATTGGTTAGTGACTCAGGTTCAAAACCTACGGTTCCAAGAGTCGTGGGTTCGATTCCCACTCGGGACAAATATTTGTGTGACGAACATCGGTGTTTGTTCCGTGTCTGGGTGTGTTATTAAATATATTTAAGTTTATTTGTGTATCCACTGTTGATTCTGATTTCCGTAACACAAGTGCTTAAGCTACTTACCACGGGATCAGATCAATGTATGTGATGTTGTGAAATATTTATTTATTTAAAGCGCTCGTGGCCACGGGCGAGACTAAAGATGACAGTTATCTTCATCCAACAACAGGAATTTAATTCGTAAAATTAGTTTTCATTTTTGTTTCAAATTCATCATCATCATCATGAGCCCACATACGTCCCCACTGCTGGGGCAGGAGCCAACCCTAAACTCGGGTGATAAGGCCTTAGTCGACCACGCTGGCTAAGTGCGGGTTGGTCGACTACACAACCTTAGAATTTCTTCGTAGGTGTGCAGGCTTCCAAGATGAGCCTGAACCATACCGAGCATATATCGCTGAGGTCAGGCACCGCGTCCTTGGTGCAGATCATGTAGTTGTCGATGATGTTGTGGTACCGGCGGCCCCAGCGACGCTTGCACTTCCCCTTCGATATGATCCGCACCATCGAGTCCAGCAGGTCTTGTTGGGCAGAATTCTGTGAGATATACATAATTACATACTAATATTATAATTATATTTATTACTAGCTGTGCCAGCGACTTCGTTCGCGATTCCCCCGTTTTTTACACATTTTCCATTGTATCTTTTCTTCTATTGGTCGCAGCGTGATGTTATATAGCCTAAAGCCTTCCTCGATAAATGGTCTATACAACGCAAAAAGAATTTTTCAAATCGAACCAGTAGTTCCTGAGATTAGCGCGTTCAAACAAACAAACAAACAAACTCTTCAGCTTTATAATATTAGTATAGATATTTGACTGGCTCGGTGGAACAGTGGTTAGTGACCCAGACTGGCGTTTTCAAGAGTCGTGGGATCAATTCCCACCGGGACAAGTATTTGTGTGACGAATAACGGTGTTTGTTCCGTGTCTGGGTGTGAATATGTATTTATAAATATATATTATGTATCTATATCAGTGTCCAACGCCCACAGGACAAGCCTGCTTTGCTTGGGGTCAGATGACCGTGTGTGGATATTTATTTATTCATGTGCTACAGCGACTATGTGCTATATTGTTAAGTGTACGTTTGTATTTATTTGCCGAGGGATATTCGTCTCTGCGCGATAAGTGCTCTTGCCTCACCTGGCGAGTTATCTGCCATTCCGCGACGGTGCACTGTATAAGTGCCTGTTCACACCTAGCGATTTTTGGGCGATTTCAGGGTTTCGCAGCGAGCTCGCGGCGAAATCGCTAGGTGTGAACACGCTGTTAATCGCCCAAACACTCACTTCATTATACCGTTCGGTGCTGCCCCAACCAGCAATGGACGCGGTGTTCCCAGGACTCTCGAGCTTCGCAGAGTCGTTGTTGTAGCAGATCGGCTTCGGCACGAAGTCGCAGCCCCTAACACGACGAGTGAAGTCGAACTCGTCTTCCACCTTCACGACGGCTATGTCGTTGTTCATCCAGCGGATGTTGTCGTTCTCATGCCCATCGAAGACGTAGTCTGCGGGTTGGTGAAGGAAGATACAGGATTTTCGTTACATATTACTCAATATCACATACATTGATCTGATCTCATGTTAATTTGCTTAAGCACTTGTGTTATGTATATCAGAATCAATAAGGATACATGAATATACTTAACGATACAAATTAAACACCGATACGGGACAAATAACTACCAATATTCTTCATCATCATCATCATCATCAGCCCATTCCTGTCCACTGCTGGACATAGGCCTCTCCAAATGCACGCCACTTCTCTCTATCCTCGGCCACTCGCATCCAGCTCCTACCAGCCGTCCTGCGCAGATCGTCACTCTACCTGGCCTGCGGGCGTCCTACACTATGTTTGCCAAGACGCGGTATCCACTCCAGAACTCGTTTACCCCCGCGGTTGTCGGTTCTACGGCTGATGTGGCCAGCCCACTGCCACTTCAGCTTGCTAATGCGATGAGCTATGTCGATGACTTTGGTTCTCTGACGGATCGCCTCATTTCTGATTCGATCCCACAGAGAAATATTCTTAGTCCCGTCAAATTGCCCAGGATGGAAATCGAACCCTTGAACAACTGAACTGAACTGAGTTTTTCCCGATGGCGCATTTGGCAAGGTCCTTGCTTCTAACGTCAGTTGTACTAGACTCAATCGGTAGGTATTTGTTTGATTTCCATCGGTTTTTGGCCTATGTCTGGGTGTTTTATTTTATTTGGAAGGTATACTTACTTCTTGGAATACATTTCCAGATCGCTTTCTTCGCTCCGTTCTTGATGCAAGCGTTGCTATAGCGGTCATCCCGTTCATTGTGCCTAATATTATTGCAACATGTTAGTGACAGTAACGCGATCATATTATTATGGATCTATTAAAAAGATCAACATCATCAAGTATGCAATCGCAATCACACGAAGACTTACATACAAAATTTACATGTTGCTGGGAATTTTGTACGAAACCGCGTATATTTTTTTACCAACTAAGAGGGCAAAGTCGATTTAACATTATATCCAAAACTTAGCTGCTTTTTCCAGGTATTGCAAATGTAACCTTAGAACAGGCGTCGATGACCGAGTAGTAATGGTCATTGCTTGCCATGCGAGAGGTCGCCAGTCAGTTCAAACCCCGCCACGTACCACTGTGTTTTTCAAATTTTAAATTCATATGTATTATGATTATTCGACGCTTTAACAGTGAAGGAAAACATCGTGAGGAAATCTGCAAACCTACGAAAAAATCTTAGGTTGTGTAGTCGACCAACCCGCACTTGGCCAGTGTGGTTGAATAAGGCCTGATCGCCCTAGTTGAAGGGAAGGCCCGTGCCCCAGCAGTGGAGACGTTAATGGGCTGATGAACGGTTTCTTAGATACAGCTTAGAGACAGACAGACGGACGGCCGAGGCTTAGTAATAGGGTCTCGTTTTTACCTTTTAGGTACGGAACCCTGAAAATAGGACACATACTGGAAGTAACCTGTTAGCCGCTTACTGTGAGTCTAATGGGCACTTGCCCTAAGTAGGTTTTCTTACTTGAAAGTCCCGGAGACCACGTAGAAATGCTTAGCGTCTTCGATACACGCCGCGGAAGTCAGGATGTACTCCTCATGCACGATGACTCCTCCACACAGCCATCGGCGGTAGTCCTGGTACTTGGGGTTGTTCGGGGGCAGTTTCAGATAAACCTGGTGAAGAAATAAAGAAGAAAATCAGCACTCGAGCCAGAATGAAGAGGAAAAGAAGAAACTTGAATGACTCGATCCCGCATTTGGTAATGAACCTATCTATTACGCAAAGTTGTGGGTTCGATGCCCTCTCGGGACGAATATTTATGTTACGAACATCTATTTGTGCGCCGTTTCTGGGTGTGTTTTTTATGTGATTTAATATTTTTTTCCTCACATCCTTTATACAAGTGCTTTAGCGACTTATCACAATCAGATCAATGTTGTTGTGTAATAATAAGTATTAAAATTTATGAAAAAAGTACCTACATAAAGTAAGTGTGCCAAATCGACACCCAATAAAAAATATCTCGATATCTCGCAAAAGATAATCCTGTCTTTACAACGGGGAATGCTTCGAGCTTCGAAGAGTTATTTCAACCAGTCACTGTCTCCCTATCCTGCTCCCAAACAACATGTGCTGGTCAGCGTTACCACACAAATATCATCTAGGAACTGGTAGCCCGTACCAAGAAGTTCTGTTCCTACCTATTGTCTGCCCTATGCCATTGAGGAACGCCCTTCCAGCTCATGTTTTCCCTCCCTCATGTAAACCCGGGCTCTTCAGGCGGGGCGTAAAACGGCATCTAACTAGGCCTTCAGGGTAATCCTGGGAGTGTTTTTATAAAAAAGAAATACGATGTTAATATTTTGCGACACTTGCGGTTAGATGTGCGATATAATCAATAAATAGTTATACATACTCGAATTATACATATGGATTGTACCTACGCTAGTACCGTAAAAGCTTTATTCCACATCATATTTCATCATCAGCCCATTTCCAACAACTGCTTGACATAGGCCTCCCCAAATGCACACCACTTATCTTTTTCTTCTGCTACTCGCATTCAGTTCCTACCAGCCGTCCGGCGCAGATCGTCACTCTACCTGGCCTGACGGCTCCCACACTACGTTTGCTGAGTCGCGGTCTCCACTCCAGAACTCGTCTACCCCAGCAATATATAAAAGTAATGGGTGGGTGTATTATTAAATATTAAATATATTTAAGTTTATTTGTGTATCCACTGTTGATTCTGATATCCGTAACACAAGTGCTTAAGCTACTTACCACGGGATCAGATCAATGTATGTGATGTTGTGCAATATTTATTTATTTATTTAATGAAATCATATTTATCCCTCGTTTACCCATTGAACTCACCATGTAAGGTCTATTAGAATGTACTTCTTCACCGTGAATGATTCTTCGGCTGTTGTTGAGAATGTCTTTGACTGACGAATTCACGTTGCTCAAAATATCTTGAACCTTTTGTGGTATCGTGGTTGCTACTTCTATCGCTGTTAATCCTGCAAATTAATAACGTAATATTGTATTTATTGCCATATTTTTTTTTATAATTAGTTAATATTTAGGTACCTATATTGTTATATAATATAAAGACGGTTAGTTCTTCTTCAATCCATTTTATTCCTACCTAGACTTGACTTTATACAATGCTATCTTAAAATATGCCCTTTTAATTTTCAGGGCTTTCAAACAAATGTCCAGGAAAAGAATCTTCTTATGTTGATAATGTAAGATTATATTCAAGCCTGATTGTCTCCAGTGTACATATATTGGGCTATATCAAAAGATTTCACCACGTTTTTGCCACGTGTTTTGTACAACTGTTAGCACAAAATGTGACTTAAAACTGTTTTCGGTAAGAACATTTGATTTTTTCAAATAGTATAAATCTGTGCTTTGGTATTTATAAGGTTCTTTAAAAATAATAAAATAAGTATTCTAACCTGAAATAAAGCATGATACGTATATGACTATAGACACTGCAACATATTTAGTAATCAAAGAACTCATCATATCACATTTGTGGTGAACGAACAACTGAACGCAATAAAATTTATTATGACGATTTAATTTCACGGTGGAAGCCATTTCTGATTAACTTTCATGGACTAGAATTATCTTACATCCTGTGCGAATTCTTTTTCTTGTAAATGTCGGTTACGTTATTCAATAAATTTAAAAATACCTGAACGAAAATTCTTAAATCAATCTCATCTCACGTACAGTCGGGAATTTTGGCGGTAGTACACTTTCCAAACAGATTTCTTTGAACGCCATTAGCCCCGCCCGCTAGTTATTTCCGCCAATAGAAGAGCACTTCGACCCTTTGTTTCCGAATACGTTCCAATAGTAGGAGAGCTAGCAAGAATTTTTTGGTAGGTATTTGAGGAAAGCTGAAAACTTATCCTGTACCTCTCCTATTATATCCCAGCACGAAACTGCTGACCTGGCTGGTGAGTAGCGGGGCTAAAGCAAACCCGTCGTATTTCCTCACAGGAGTTAGATTTCAATTTAAAATAAAACGGTACAGTTTTTGATGCTGTTCTATAATAGTTACAGAGCCCACGACCAAAACCATGTCTCATAGCAATACGGCAAAAACCCTATAAAATCGTTAGATCGTATGATTCTGAACCCGACTAGGTATATAGTAACGGTCGAAAGTGTAGCAACTGCGTGGGAGGCCATTTCTGCTGTGTCAAAAAAAAAAGGCAGTCGGTATTATAGCAATACGTCTGATAATAAAAATGTACATAGATTTTATTATTGTATTAAGAAAAATTTTGTTTTCAGACATTTTGTGCGTAGCACATAGCCTGAGCGCATTTTTGAAAATGTCAAAAAATTTAGCCGATCTGTGTCATAGCAATACGGATAATTTTTTTTTTTAACTTTTCGTTTTTCTGCCATGATTTCCAAAAACCTGTTTTCAGACACTTTAAGTGTAGCATATACTCCCAAAACCAAAATAACAAGTGTGCTTAAATAAAACCAAAACTATCAAATCAATCAGTATTTAATTTCAACTGCCTCAGCGCTTGTTACGCCACTGCCCCTTTCTTACTATTATTCATTGGTTTGTAACAGAGAATTCAAGATGTCTCAATACGATTCTTAAATGATATCTGAGTATCGAAAAGTTGTCTGATAGAGAAGATGCTACACTTCATTTGTCTGATATAAATTTTTTGCACATGTGGACAACTTATTTTATCATGTCTAACAATTTTCAGACATATTGCTATGATACCGATCGGTAAAATTTGTTAACATTTTCAAAACGGTCTCAAAATTTTATGCGTCCACATTTCCGTCTGAAAATTGTTTTGTTCGCATCAAATAACCAAACACTAACAAAAAAGATTTTCAGACGTATTGCTATGAGACATTTTTTTTGTCTCATTTTTAATCTTTTAAAGTGATTTTACGGGTTTGCGCTACACCACTAACGTCTGAAAAATATGTTTTCCGGTATCTCAGAACCATCATTCAACTACAGTCTGCAAATCAGACATATTGCTATCATGCAGTTCGGTAAAATTCTTTGACAATTTTGAAAATTCGGTCAGATCAAACGCTACGCGGAAAATGTCTGATATTGGTATTTTCGAGTTCAGAATAATCTTATCTATCGATTTGATGCGGTTTTGGCTGTATTGCTATGAGACAAAAATTTTGGTCGTGGGCTCTGTAACTAAAAGTAATAGTTAGTAAATAGTTAGTAAAAAAAATTACTTAATGATAGTCTACAACATTCGTCTATTTAGCTTTTACAAGCAACGTAAATTGGTTTATTTTTATTATGGACTATTCAATTGAGGGACCACCTTTAATCGATTATAACTTTTTAATGGTTTATTTTACAAACTTAAGATTTAATTTACAATCGTTTAAGTACTTTTACTAACACTTAGTGGCACCCGTATTTTAAATATTACAGTGGTTATCACTAAATGCAAACTTATGGTGTTCGATTGAGGGACCACTTTCTTATTGTTTTTTTTTTATTATTGAGTGAATACTGGGAGGTGAAATTTTATAAAATGAGCTTTACAAATTTTTTACTAAGAGTAGTAATTTACAGGAGTTGCAAATTTCAACTAGATTATGAGATATGGGTACCAGTCAGGCACGACTGAGGGTCCAATTTAAACGATTGTAACTTTTGAGTGCCAACTTTTACAAATTTTTTACTGCATTTACAATCGTTTGAGAACTTTTACTAAAGCCTGACACATTCAAAAGCTCAAAATTCCAGTGTGGACCCTCAATGGGAACGCACACGAAATCACATAGGGCTAGTATTATCGATGTTTTATTTAGATTACTTACCTATAGTACAAATAGGTACGCATAATCAGTTATGTTCCTACATCAATATAGCACAGTGGTGCAGCGTGGGTATATGCTGCCCGAAATAATTTGGTCCAGGTTTGCCGTGCCCTAAAGCCTGTGTGGCTTTACAATTTCATCAGCTCATTAAAACAAACCAACATGGTAACATAAATATCCAGGGCATTTTCAGTTTAATATCACACTCGAGACCCGCCCTCGCTTCGCTTCGGGTAATCCTTTCTTAGCGGATGCCTACGTAAAATCTAACTGCAAGCCAAAATTCCAGCAAGATCCGTCCAGTGGTTTGGGCTGTGCGTTGATAGATCACTTTGTCAGTCAGTCACCTTTGAGTTATATATATTAAGGATTATTGCTATGTGTATGGGAATTATGGGAAACGGGTTCGTTGTTTACAGAATTGAATAAACAATTTTCTAAAGTATCTATTTTATTTATAAATGGCAAATGGTCGGAATCTGGTCGTGTTATTAGCCTTCTGTGAATGAGGACGCTCCGACGCTCGCAACGGAATCTTGTGTGTCGACGTAATTGGTAATCTGCAATCAAATATACTTTATAAAATGTTAAAATGAAAAACCTGAAAATGTCCGGGATATTTACCATGTTGTTTTGTTTTCATGAGCTTCCGTTATTTCGGCACTGTTGCAACAACAATATAGTAAATATCCCGGACGTTTTCAGTTTTGTAATATGTGTAACCATGACAGTTTAAAATGATATTATATTGATAAAATTAAACTATGCAAACTTTTCTTTTGGTAATTTTATGTCATAAAGTTCAAGCTATCATCTATCATATCTACTGAGTACTGGGTAGATGAAGTTAATAAAATGATGTCCGACCCATTACAGTCATGGCGTCCATGGCGATCAAGTATCTACTATAATAACTTATATAAAGAAGACAATTATGTGTAGAAAGGCAAGTCTGGAATATAATGTAGTATGTGTAGCACCTCTCCATATCGTGTCTAGTCTCCCGGTCCCACAATATATCAAATTGAATTCATGATGGGTCCAACCAAAGTGCTAAATGTGCAAGAAACCTCCAGTGTCATTACAAATTTCATATTTAATTTTAACGTTGTACGTACGTTTTCGGTTGCGTTGGCCAACTAAATGAAGTTTCTATCATCTGCGTCTTCGTTGATCGCAGCAGTCTTCTACATGTAGCTCTGTTGACAAAAATCATGCATCAAAATGGAATTGCCAATTTAAGTCGCCTAGCTCGTATTCCATCCTACAACTTCCAGGATTCCATCGACAGATAAAGTAAATTGTGTCAATTTGCCGTCAAACTTACATACATTATGACCGACCTATTGCGGAAATGGCATCAGTCAATTTCCTGACTTCGCCCTTCGGGCTGAGTTATTTCTTAAAAGAAAAACACACAAAGGCCCGAACTCGGTCTCGGTCTCAAATCCTCCTTTCATTGCTTACGCAACGCGTTTCAATTAGACCAACAGACAGTCAGATGGACGAAAGCAAACTGTAAGCACACCGTTAGTCGCTAACACTACCTTACTTATACCTTAAAGGGAGGGACCTCGCAGATTTAACCTTCAAAAGTGTCTGTACCATTCTCTTCAGCTCGCCTAACCCTACAACACTCCCGTATTCCCACATCTCGGCGTGCCACCATTTTTAGGGGTGAGAGCCATCCGCTCCCCCGCAAGTCCGGTGATGATGACAAGGCTACTCCAAGCCATCATCGTAAGTCAGATAGGAAAAAAAGGGCCACCAGTGCTTTACGCACGTAGATTGATTGATTGTTCAACCACTATTATCCCATCTCCTTGTCGATGGCGCAGTTGAGGAGGTGCCGGTTGCGCCACACGCTGGCGTAGAAGAAGGGCCCGTAGCACTTGTGGCTGAGCTGGTGCGTGAGGCGCCTTACGCACGTAGATTGATTGATTGTTCAACCACTATTACCCCATCTCCTTGTCGATGGCGCAGTTGAGGAGGTGCCGGTTGCACCAGACGCTGGCGTAGAGGAAGGGCCCGTAGCACTTGTGGCTGAGCTCACACACGTAGATTGATTGATTGTTCAACCACTATTACCCCATCTCCTTGTCGATGGCGTAGTTGATGAGGTGGTTGCGCCACACGCTGGTGTAGAGGAAGGGCCCGTAGCACTTGTGGCTGAGCTGGTGCTCGAGGCGCCGTACGCACGTAGATTGATTGTTCAACCACTATTACCCCATCTCCTTATCGATGGCGCAGTTGATGAGGTGCCGGTTGCGCCACACGCTGGCGTAGAGGAAGGGCCCGTAGCACTTGTGGCTGAGCTGGTGCGTGAGGCGCCTTACGCACGTAGATTGATTGAATGATTGATTGTTCAACCACTATTACCCCATCTCCTTGTCGATGGCGCAGTTGATGAGGTGCCGGTTGCGCCACACGCTGGCGTAGAGGAAGGGCCCGTAGCACTTGTGGCTGAGCTGGTGCGTGAGGCGCCTTACCCACGTAGATTGATTGATTGTTCAACCACTATTACCCCATCTCCTTGTCGATGGTGCAGTTGATGAGGTGCCGGTTGCACTTGTGGCTGAGCTGGTGCGTGAGGTGCCTTACGCACGTAGATTAATTGATTGTTCAACCACTATTACCCCATTTCCTTGTCGATGGCGCAGTTGATAAGGTGCCGGTTGCGCCACACGCTGGCGTAGAGGAAGGGCCCGTAGCACTTGTGGCTGAGCTGGTGCGTGAGGCATGCGGAGATCACGCCCGCCACCACCGCGCTCGCGCCCTGACCCACCACTAAGGGGCCGCCGTGGTCGTTCTAAAACAGTATATAATTTATATACAAAATCACACCTTTTTCCCAGAGGGGTAGGCAGAGATCACTTCCAGCGATCTACTTTTCACCTCTGTGGGAAACGTGACGTGACGGGTTGTGGACCACGGTCGCTGCCATTCTGCCTTGTGCATTGTTTTAACAAGGTCATTGCGTTCCCACGAGTAGCAAGGACATATGACGGGGCAAGGAAAAGAAAAAGGATACTATCGCCTCGGATGATATGGACTGAGTCGATAGTAGCTCGAAGAGCCGGGGTCAGTCATTCAATCAGTCAGTCAGTCAGTTTCTCCATTTATATGTTAAGATACCTCACAGAACCCGCCAGTAGTGCCATCGCTCCTCCGGCTCCCATTGACGTGGTCGGAGGTGTGCACCACCAGCTCGCTCGGGTCCACCACGTATCTGCGCGCGCGATCCTGACCTTCCTCCTCCTCGTCTGAGTAGACCAGCTCTTTGCAGTTCACTTCTTGTTCCTAGGAATAAAAGGATATGTGGTAATAACGTATCTTCTAAATATATAAAAGGAGAAACTGTCTGACTGACATATCAAAGCACAGCCTAAACGGCTTAACGTAGAGACTTGAAATTTGGAAGGAAAGTAGCTTAAATACCGTAAAAGTGCACCACGAAATAAATTTCCGTAATTCCCATGGGAACGGGAATTAGCGGGATAATCGTTTTGTATGAAAAATCTAAATGGCTTAAGTTAGACACTTGAAACTTGGCATGCAGGTACCTAAGTAAACGTAAAGCTTACTTGCGACGTGTTATTGCAAAATTCTTATGGGAACAGAAGATATTGGGAAACGAACTTTTTGAAGTCGCGGGCTCAGCTTGTGTACCATATTAATACTTTTTCTTTCTTCCACTTACACTGCAGATGACGCTCATGGCGCTAGCATCGAAGGAGTCCTTCGCGCACACGACGTCATTGTCGATGATGTGGTGGTAGCGCTTGTCCCAGCGGTTCTTGCAGTTCTTCTTCGAGATGAGGACCACATTGGTTTCTAGCAGGACCGGGGAGTTGACTGTGGATCGCGAGATCACCTAAAAGTACCAAAATGTAATGTGAACTTCTGACTAATTAATACGAATGACTTAACTGCCTCGTTGGTCTATTAGTAGCAAACGCTGCGCAAAGACCGAGAGGAAGAATTTTTCTGTAATAAAATTATTCAGCCCGGAGTTAGGTAGTTAGCGATTGAACGCCCGTGCCTCGGAAAGCACGTCAAGCCGGTCTTGCGCCCGATCTCTCATCGGTCATGTCGGATGGTAGTCTCACCGAATTATGAGAGTAAGGGAATGGAGAGTGCACTTGTGTTTGCGCTCACACTTGAGCATTATAATATGTCCTGCGCACTTGGCTGATCTCAATTGGGATCGGCCGCTATGGCTGAAATCTGTCAGACGTCTTAATACATACATCACCAAAACTGTCCGTGGACCCCCACCCGGCAATAGATGCGACAGTCCCGGGTTTCTCCAGGTCTTCACTGACGTTGTTGAACGCGATCTTCTTCGGGATGAAGTCGCACCCTCGGATGCGCCGCTTAAAGTTGAAATCGTCTTCCACTTTCACCACGGCGATGTCTTTTACCATCCAGCGGATGTTATCGAACTCATCCCCGTCGTACACGTACGCTGAGGGAAGGAAAGAAAGAAAGAAAGAAAAATATTTATTGACCAAAACATAGACACAAAAAGTTCCAATGTTACGTAAGTACACAAGACACAAAAATTCAACTCAAACAAAGATCACACATAGACAAGGACTTAAGAAGAGGTTCCGGCCTCAGGATGTGCCACATAAAAAAAAACAAGTTGCAGGCTGACTTCGGAGATCGATAGGCTGCTTAGGACATTATAGAAACAAGAATTTTCGGGCACTATTGTGTTATGGCCGTCCGATTCTGACTAGAAATGTGTTGCTTTTTATTTGATGCGTGCAGCCGAAAATCTTTATGACCTGTTTGGCAACAGGAGTTCTAGGTTCAAATCCCGTTTCCATAAAAGAAAAACATTTATTCGGGTCTAGTAAGATCTGGTATAGTAGACCTCATTAGCTAATTCAGATTTTAGGGGTGAGAGCCATCCGCTCCCCCGCAAATCCATAACGAGGCTTCTTCAAGCCATCATTGTATGTCAGTTATGAAAACAAAAAGCTAAATAAGAAGTGATAGTGGTTTAGAGTTTTTAATCTTTTGTATCAGGTATCTGCTAATATCTTATTTTTTGATTATCCCAAGTAGCATTATGTAGTCAGTACGTACTCACACTTGGGCACGCACTTCCAGATTGCCTTCTTAGCGCCATAGTTCACGCAGTCGTCCGTATTGTCTGTTGGCGGTATCCATCTAGAGATAGAGAGATAGACATTGGTCTTATAATGGCCTTACATATGTGACTAAAAGAGTGATGAGTATGAATGTCAATCGACATAATAGTAAAAGAAGGCCGAAGAATACATGAATACGTGAGAGATGATATGGGAGTGAAAGGAGTAGACACAGAGCTGACGAATGATAGGCCCGAGTGGAAGAAGTACACATGTTGCGCCGACCCCACTTAGCGTGGGACAAGGGCAGGAGAATGATGATGATGATGACATATGTAGGTAGTTAAGCACTCTTGTGGAAACGATGGTAATAATTTGGTAAAATAAGGCAATGTACTTGCAAATGTCGCATCCATTATTTGACCACACTTATACAATCTAATATTTAACTCTGAACGACAGGGTTAGACACATTAATATCATTGATTCTGAGCCGTAATGTAGATCTAGTGCAATCAATGAAGCAAAAAAATTTTTTTAAGCAATGTATATGTCAAATAAAAAATATTTCTAACTGGCTTGGCAAACTTACACTGTCGCGCATTTTTTTTATTTTGACTAGCTCGGTGGAACAATGGTTAGTGGCCCAGGTTTACTACCTACGTTTCCAAGAGTCGTGGGTTCGATTCCCACCCTGGAAAAATATTTTTGTGTGACGAACATCGGTATTTGTTTCGTCTCTAGGTGTGTTATTAAATATATTTAAGTATATTTGTGAATCCAATTGTTGATTCTCATATTTTGTACAGATTATTATCACAGGCCTATGTCCATGAAGCCTGTCTTTTAGCTGATATAAATGACATAAGTCTATCTTAGAAAACTGAAAGTGTCCGGGATATTTATCATGTTGTTTTGTTTAAATGAGCTCCTGATATTTCGGCACTGTTGCAAGCGCCATGATCACGGGTGAACTGTAGGACTGCGAGAATGACGGTTGGTCTAAGGGCAGACATATCGGTCTACCCTCTTTCTAAGTCTTTTATTACGCACGACACCACTACCCTCGTTCACAATATTGTTACTCCGAATTCGATCACGACACACTACACTCACGGTATCACTTCTTTCTTCCTCGAAAACGGACACATTTTTATTTTTACATAAACGTATTACTGGATGCCATACATTCGACAGTTGAAACCCATCTTCACGATTGAAGTGTTTGAATTACTTAATTTCAATAGCTTCTCTGACCAGTCGTGGCGTTCTGTAATGGCGTTCTGTCGAAAGTATCTTAGGGTTATGTAACTCAATCCTCCTCCTCCTCCTCCTCCTCCTCAATCAAATCAAAAAAGCGTCGATGGCCGAGTGGTTAAGGTCGTTGCTTGCCTTGCGAGAGGTCGCCGGTTCAAACCCCGCCAGGTACCAATGTGTTTTTCAGATTTGAAATTCATATGTACCATCATTCGACGCTTTAACGGTGAAGGAAAACATCGTGAGGAAACCTGCACTCCTAAGAAGAAATTCTTAGGTTGTGTAGTCGACCAACCCGCACTTGGCCAGCGTGGTAGACTAAGGCCTTATCACCCTAGTTTAGGGTAGGCTCGTGCCCCAGCAGTGGGGACGTATATGGGCTGATGATGTAACTCAATCCAGTGGTTCGTTCCCGATTCTAAAAGATGTTGAGCGATTGCCGATTTTTGTGCTTCGTTGAGTTCGTGAGTGTAGTGTGTCGTGATCAAATTCGGAGTGACAATATTGTGAACGAGGGTAGTAGTGTCGTGCGTAATAAAAGACTTAGAAAGAGGGTAGACCGATATGTCTGCCCTTAGACCTACCGTCATTCTAGCTGTCCTACAGTTCACCCGTGATCATGGCGCTTGCAACAGTGCCGAAATATCGGGAGCTCATGAAAACAAAACAACATAGTAAATATCCCGGACATTTTCAGTTTTCTGATGTGTGTAACCATGACAGTTTAAAATTATATATAAGTCTATCTTACCTATGCGTCCCCGATACGACGTAGAACTGCTTAGCGTCCTCGATGCAAGCGGCCGAAGTGAGGACGTATCGCTCGTGGATGATCACGCCTCCGCACAGCCAGTTGGCCTCCGAGGATTGAGGGTCGGGAGAGATCATGGCCGGGCGCAGGTAGACCTGCAGGAGGGTAATGTGTCGACTTTCAATGATAAAAGACGCATGTAAAGCGTCAAATAATCGTACATATAAATTTCATATGTAAAGCGTCTATGGCCGAGTGGTTAAGGTCGTTGCTCGCCATGCGAGAGGTCGCCAGTTCAGACCCCGCCAGGTACCAATGTGTTTTTTAAATTTGAAATTCATATGTACCATCATTTGTCGCTTTAACGGTGAAGGAAAACATTACGAGGAAACCTGCAAACCTACGAAGAAATTCTAAGGTTGTGTAGTCGACCAACCCGCACTTGGCCAGCGTGGTCGACCTAAGGGAGTCTGGAACTGGACTCCGAAATTCGTTTCTTCACCGAACTGCTAACCGACAGAACATTTCGTATATCGCCGCTTCGCCAACAGAACCTTTCGCCTGCGTACGATTCGTCGACAGCACCGCTCGTCATCAGACCTTTCGCCTTCGAACGATTCACTAAGCGATTCGTCGTCAATTAACTATTCCTCTTGAAAAATATTCAAATAAAATATATGCAGATTTTTTCAATTTAGCACTAGGGATACATAAAGTAATATTAACTTACTAACTTTACTGTACTTTTTCTTCATAAACAAGAACAACAACCGTACAATTTACTTCTTTATATTTGTATAAATTAGAAAAAATGTTCTTCTGCAAACCTAACAAAATAAGGAGCATACATACATATATAGATACAGCTCAATCCGAGAACCTCCTTTTTGAAATCTCAAAACATTTACATATATTGAACAAATTACTATTAAAATCATCGAAAAAAAAATTATATAAAATTTACTGCTTTCTAAATTTTAAAAATCTGCATACAACTTTATTTGAATATCTGCTATTTGCAGATATTCCACTTTATTTGAATATTTTTCAAGAGGAATAGTTAATTGACGACGAATCGCTTAGTGAATCGTTCGAAGGCGAAAGGTCTGATGACGAGCGGTGCTGTCGACGAATCGTACGCAGGCGAAAGGTTCTGTTGGCGAAGCGGCGATATACGAAATGTTCTGTCGGTTAGCAGTTCGGTGAAGAAACGAATGTCGGAGTCCAGTTCCAGACTCCGACTAGAGGCCTTATTGCCCTAGTTTAGGGTAGGCCCGTGCCCCAGCAGTGGGGACGTATATGGGCTGATGATGATGAAATTTCATCTTCGAAAACACAGTGGTACGTGACGGGCCTTGAACAGTGCTACTTTTCGCACTGCGACCGTCTTAGTCAAAATGATGATGGTGCTAAACCAAGTCCTAGTCTTTATTGGTCTACACGCGATATTAGGAGTAGCAAATACATACTGGTCGATGGTTCGACTGGGTTAGACCAATCATGGTTGCGAGCGAACTGCTAAACTAATTAAAATCACCTACCATGTAAGGCCTAGTTGCTCCTACATCGCGACCGCCCAGAATTCTTCTAGCAAATAGTGTTTCATTTATCTCCTGTTGAAATTTCCCTCCTAAAGGATCTGTAAGATAAATCAATCATTGATGACACTGTGACTGAGAAATACCTTTCAGAGTATTCCATTTATGGATGTTGGTAGATATTATTTTTCGAAATATTTGAAACTTACCCGCTTTAGCAAAATATAAAAATAAGTAAATCAATATCATCTTTCAATGATTTCCAATTCGTACATCTCACTGGTCGTCAATAAAATATCACATAAAATAGAAGGTAAGTTTACGATCAATCGCTTGGTTGAATATTCATTAACTTTTACTTACTACCTTATCCACAAAATAAGTAAGCAAAGTAGATCTATCTACTATCTATAGATAGATGTACGACTTTACGAAAGTTGTACAAAGATTATGATTTAAAATAGTAGTTCATAGTTTGTAATGAATTTACAATATAATTAATTATGTAGTTATCGAAGGCTTAACTCCCTGGCTTACTACATTACCTACCTACCTATCTAAAATTTGCCTTTTTATTCTAAGAAAATATACCTCTGATAAATTATAACCTTGCTTATAGCATGCTTAATAGAGTTCAAGTTTTTATTAAGCACTATTTTTATGAGCAAGTAGTTTAGTAAAGTTTCAAGAGATGGCGTTATTATACAATTACGCGTTCAGTTCGTCTACTCCCCACTAGATGGCTTTATCGGTTTACTGCCAGTACACATTTAATTTTAAGCAAAGCAAAAAAAGTTAAAAACTAAAACCCAACTACGACAAAAAACGACGCTGAAAAAGTATAAAACAAGACTTTTAGAACACTGAACTGAACAAAGTTGCTTATGTAGTTCCAAGTAAATGGACACAGTAGACTCTACCAAAATGCTTATGTTGAAAATTGACAATAATGTCATACAATACTATTTTGAAGTATGCAATATTTACTATGTAGAGATAGGTTTTCATGTTTGGAAAACCGCAGTCACACGTTGTCAAAGTGCTACGGTAGGTAGGTACTTGTGTATGGAACGTGTGACTACGCCTTTCCAAACATGAAAACTTATCTCTACATAGTGAATATTGCATACTTCAAAATAGTATTGTATGACATTATTGTCAATTTTCAACATAAGCATTTTGGTAGAGTCTACTGTGTCCATTTACTTGGAACTACATAAGCAACTTTGTTCAGTTCAGTGTTCTAAAAGTCTTGTTTTATACTTTTTCAGCGTCGTTTTTTGTCGTAGTTGGGTTTTAGTTTTTAACTTTTTATTATTTGTACTATTTTGGTGTTAAAGTGTATTTGTGGCGCATAATATTATCAAAAGTTAAATTGATGAACCAACATGTTAAAGAAGCTATGAACGAAAAGATGTGAACTATATGCAATCAGTCCATGAATATACGTAAAGTCACATGCAAATGCTAGTAATATATATATATTTAAAATGTACAAGTAAAGCGCTTTCCAATGATACCAAACACGGCGTATTTATCTTAACTTTATTTTTTTACTCTGTATGTTTTGTCCGCTAGTGGGCGCCACATTAGATTTTGTGAAACCCTATATAGCCTATAACCAGCGGACAATTAAGACGCTTCTAATGATATGTCATTTGTCGAATTCTGACAAGCAATTTAGAAGTTATGTGGAAACAGATGAACATACATACATACATACAAACATACATACATACATACATACATACATACATACATACATACATACATAGCCTGTCAAAATCATAACCCTCCTTTTGCTTTGCCGTAGTCGGGTAAAAATACACAACTTAACTTTCTCAATTTAAACGACAAATAACAGTTAGCCCTCAAATAATAGAAACGTTGGTTCTAGTTATATACCTCGTGTACTTTTGGAAACATTGACTTTGACTATGTCATTTATGTCTTTATGCACAAATAAACGCTTTTTAATTGTAATAATATTAATGAATATGATCTGGTAGCTAATTACTACTTCCATCACCAAAAACGTAATTTAAAGATGTAACTTTTTATTATTGTATAATAACTTTCAGCTCGGTGAAACAGTGGTTGGTGACCCAGAGTCACTATTTATGGTATGGTATGTATTTTACAAAAATCTTTACATATATACAACTAACTAAATTAATACATTCATAAAAATAAAAAATATGTCCCAGACCGCTGTCCATAGGCATCGTGCCCAAGAGGCTGGCCGAGTTTCCTCTTTGGATGGCGAGGCTTATCCGCTGACCCAGGAACAAGCCCGCCCTCCGGTCACCTGAGATCTCGATCAGCCGCTTGGCGAGGTCTTGGTAAACACGATAAGTATATTTAAGTATATTTAAATAAATAAATACTTAAATATCTGGGACATTTCCATTTCCATTTGTGATACACAAACATTGTTAATTCTGATATCTGTAACACAAGTGCTTAAGATACTTACCACGGGATCAGATCAATGTATGTGATGTTGTGATATATTTGTTATTTATAAGTACTTAGTACGCCAAAATCTTAGAAGTATCACTACATGTATAAAATAAAGTCGCTTTATTATTAAGTTAGTTTCGCTATGTATACTTAAATCTTAAAAGCTGCACAACGGATTTTGATGCAGTTATTCCTAATAGATACCCCTGTATCTTTTAAAAAAATGAATCCCTATTCAAGAGGAAGGTTTTTACGTGACGTTAAAATCCAGCCCGAAGCGAAGCGAGAGCTGGTCCCTAGTTTATTATAAGAGCACAGAAAAGGTTCAAAAATTTAAAAAAAAATTGAAATAAGTACGACAAAAAGGTGTCCACCTTTTAGTAGTAAAAAAACATACATCAATATTCTTAGTAAATAAACTTGGATGCTACGAGCTACGGTTGCTACGGATATCGGAGCGTCTAGAAATAATATGATTTGCATAGGATGGATGGCTATTTTTTCTCCTAACTTTCATTTATTTCAATTAAAATAGCGTCAATACGAGTACTAAGTACCTACAGTTAATTTTGTCCCCGCCAGAGATTTATTTATTTAAAACATACATACATAATCCTTACAGGCTAACCTAATACAATTATGTAGTTTTTGATGCTATATGAATAGCCAATCTTACGACCTCACTTGGTCACTCACAAAACAGATCGAGATAATGAGTTACTACGTGTATCTATTTTAGTATAATACTATTATGTATAAATATGTACCTACCTTGTTTGCAGATGTACCTCTGAGGGCCTACCATGAGTTGGCTATCGAAAACTTACGTACGTTAAAAACCTATCGAGTTGTTTTTTTCATATGGCCGATTTTAGTTCTTCGCGTAACCACCAGCGACGCTGTACTAGTTTTTCATAGACATATTCACGTAGGCGATATCGAGTGCGTAAGTTTTAAACTCATGGTAGCCACACTGTTCTTATTTGTAACTAGCGACCCGCCCTCGCTTCGCTTCGGTATACCTCTATCTCTATGTAAAATATTCCATTGAAATATAATATTTATTATCAGGTACTTATTTACCTACGAAACGAATTTAAAGCGAATTCGAAATTCCTTCAAGTTAAAATCAAAGTGGCAACCACGCGACTTTTTTCTAATACTTGCATTTTTAAATTCATGATATCTTCCGAAAGAAATGTCCGAATTGAATAATTCAAAAAGTTATTTAAAGGTACTGAATCCGTCTTGAATATAAAGAAATTTATTTTGATAAGGATTAATACCAAGGTACAAATAAAGAGCCTTTTCAAGCGGCGACATATAAATTAAATTTTTAGAATAAAAAACCGCTTACTGTGACATAACTATAATATTTAGACATATGCTGTCGCGACACTTTTTGTAGATAATGGAGAGTTCTGCAAAGTCGTAGTAAATGATTTTATTCTATCATCAATAGTTTTCGCAGCGTACGCGACGTAAGTAATTTTTCAGGACATTTTTTTACACCTTGGGTTACATTATTTGAGTTTTAGTAAGGATCCCTAATTTTTAAAACAATATAATATAGCCTATGTTACTTCTGAATAATGCAGCTTTCTAATGATGAAAAAATTATTGCAATCGGTCCAGTAGTTTTTGAGTTTATTCATTACAAACATACAAAAATACAAATCTTTCCTCTTTATAATATTAGTATAGACATACATCATCGTGTTGCTCATACAGCAAACTTGGAATAAGATCAAAACATATTGTAATGTTGTTTTGTAATATATTTTGGGAATGAAATAAAACTAATATTACCGCGTACCCGTAACAACGAGCGCTGTAAAGAGTCTCGAAAAATTGGGTCCCTAAACAATACATCTAGTAGTAATAGATGCGAGCTTAACCCGTAAAATTTAGTTTTATATGTGTGTAGTATTGTTTCCGCTACACAATACTTTATTTTAGGCGAGTGGTTAAGGTCGTTGCTTGCCATGCGTGAGGTCGCCAGTTCAAACCCCGACACGTACCACTGTGCTTTCAAATGTTGAATTCATATGTACGATTCTTCGCCGTTTTAACGATTGGCCAGGAAATTTGAAATGAAAATTTCATTTAATTTCATTTCATTTTATTTCATTTCAGGGTGGTTGACCAAGGCCTGATCGTCCTAGTTTAGGGTAGGCCCAGCAGTGGGGACGTATATGGGCTGATTATGTGATGATGAACTATATTTTCGGTTGTTGTAAATATATATTACTAAAAACCTTTGTAGTAACATTTATTTACAAAAAAATGCAGTTAAATAACTAACTACCTAGTAAATTTAACTGCATTGCGGAATACATGAAAATTATGTTTTATCATGGTTTCTTTGAACCTCAAAATATTTTTTTTTCTGTCTTAAAACATTATCATCTAGACACGCGGTAGCGTGTCCAGCCAAGGTTCAAGAAACAGAACTGGCGAGCCGCACCGTGTGTAATATTACACGAACCATTTGGAACCACTTTTGAACCCCTCATAAATCAAAAACTATTTCACATAAACGTATCAAATTTGGCTCATATATTGTGACTTGCGAGATAAATATGTGTTCTAAATTTCATAAGCTTATCTCAAACAGTTATTTAGATATTAATGTCCAAAAATCCTCATTTTTATCATTGACTGACTGACAGATCAAAATTCTAACCCAGTTCCAAATGACCTAGAGAGTTAAAATTTGGTATGCAGATAGGTAATTACATGAATACAAAGGAAAAAATAAAAAACTGGCAATTTTTTAATAATTAGGTTAGGTTCTATTATGAACGCTTAACATAAATACCTAATTAGTGCCTAATAACGCCTTTATACCGGGGAAGGCAGAGCACTAAGTATATATTTAGGTATACTTACTTATTTACAATTAAGAGTAGATACTTATAGTCGGTATTCATATTTATTACTTAGGGTAGGTACCTACATAAAGTCTAGTTTTAGTTTTGAATTTGTCCTTTTCAAAGGACCCACGGCGTTACGATGATATATACTTTTCTACAAAAAATAATGATATCCAATCAAAAACATAAATGTGAAATGAGAGCCAAGTTCAATATTGCCTTGGTTGTTGACTTCAGCGACAAAAGAAGTGAGATCTAAATGGGTGCCAAGTTCAATGGTCAACCCAGAAATTTATTTATAAGTAACACTATAACATACCTATCATATCTTCTTATAACATAAGATAATGTATGGTGATAGCCTATGAAGGTCTATCTTGGCTAGTTTTCATATATGAATTATAGCCGTCGCAAGTTCTAAGCCTACAAGTATTTGTCGGTTTTTATTTTATAATTCCGAAAATTTGGATTGTTGGTAGAAACTAGCAAGCGAACATAATATTACGTTGGTAGGTTTATAGAAACTAGCCAAGACAGACCTTCATAGGCTACCACCATACATTATCTTATGTTATAAGAAGATATGATAGGTATGTTATAGTGTTACTTATAAATAAATTTCTGGGTTGACCATTGAACTTGGCACCCATTTAGATCTCACTTCTTTTGTCGCTGAAGTCAACAACCAAGGCAATATTGAACTTGGCTCTCATTTCACATTTATGTTTTTGATTGGATATTTTTAACAGGCTCTAGGGACCGCAACGCACAACAGTATTCAAAGCTAGCTAATAATTTTGAACTTGATACCTTAACGAGTTCTCAAGCGAAAACGGTTTTACACAGAAACTGACAAAAATATATGATAACTAACTGTGCCAGCGACTTCGTCTGCGTTTTCCCAGTTTTTTTACACATTTTCCTTTGTTTTTTTTGCTCCTATTAAGTAGTCGCAGCGTGATGTTATAGCCTTTCTCGATAAATGGTCAATCCAACACAACAATAAGTTTACAATTCGACCTAGTAGTAAACCCCCTCCAGAACCTCCAGAACCCTCCAGAGATTAGAGCGTTCGAACAAACAAACTCTAGCTTTATTATATTAGTATAGAAAAGACAAAAGATGTATGATGCCCAGCAGCTACCTACTACGCCTTAAAGACGAAATTCAACTTGATCATATTGTAATTAATTTTCTTAGGTACCTAAAACACACTTAAGCTTAAACATGATTTAACATGATCTTACGAAATTTTCTTGTAATCTAGACGGAAGGGGTTGAAAGCCTCTCTGTCATGGTGTTTTCTTTCTCCACTAATATTATCGTAAAATTAATAGGTAGGTATTAACAGTAGAATAAAAACACTTTATTTTCACCTGCAATCGGCGTAATTAGCAATAATGCTATAAAATATATTCTTAAGTAAGTTTTTGTGTTTTTATAATAATAAACTGATCTATAATAATAAACTACATAAGTAAACATTAAACCTTTAAAGTTGTAGTACAGTAATAGTTGTGCTATAGACTGTTACCTATTGGTAGATAAAAAACAACTTTAGGTTCCAACTTGAATAGCTTTTAGTATTAAAAAAATACTTTGTAGATACCAAGTTTGGCCTGACATTAAAATAATTTTATTAATTTACTTTGTTCGTTCATGAATACACGGTCGCGAGCAAAAATGGTACAACCCAAATAAATAATATTTCTAGTCGTCATCGGCTGAGTCACACAATGAAACCTTGTCATAGGACCGGCCGCCTTTAATGTAAACCTTCCTCTTTATCTAACAAAACCATAATCTAACACCCTTTCCCACTCCGCCTGTCAAACTCAATACCATAAAGTAGCTATCTTCTACAATACATTATCCCTCACTTATCTATGGCCATAACATGAAACTGGGATCTATTTTATTATAAAGTGCATTGTCTACTATGGAGGAGCTCGGTCGACCGCCGAACGTAAATAATTTAACTGTCTTAAAAGATTCAAAAATAGTTTCCTAACATTGCCCCCCTTAATATGTACACCATTTGTCAGGCCATAACTGGATTTAAACGGCGCGTTACAACAGAAAAGGCCACGCCCTCAGACAAACCTATATTCATCCCGCTCTAGCCTATAAGGTCTTGCCTACGATGAGGCTATAGCGGTCTCTGTTCAACAAAAGATCGCTGGTATGTTTACCTTGTTACAATGCTGCTAAAAATGTGCCAACTGCTTTCTAACCTTTTACGAAATTGAACTTTAAGTTACTTTGCGTTACGGTCGGAAATATAATGCGGGTACTAATATGGGGGGACTCAATTGAAGCGAGACGTACACCGAAAGGGACGGACTGAATCGTTTCGTTTAAGTTAGTGACTCCAAACGAGTTTTTATGTTTGGAAATCGTATTAAGCTTTTGTTGGAAACTGTTCCACTCAACGGGCATAGTTGAGGCGTTTGTGCGGTCAAACTATCGCGTTCGATTCGAGCCGCGGCAGGGGCGGCTGATTGGCCCGTTCATTCGATATTGTGTGCACCGATTCGGCCGCGGGCAGTCGACCGTAGCGCGCGAAACGGAACATATTCGAATTGTTGATTTTGTTTTTATTAGTGTTCGAAAAATGTTCGGTGCAATTTGACAGCCAGTGATAAAATAAAGACATTAAGTGCCAGTGTTTAGAGAAAAATAACGTTAGCCAAGATGTCGTCCGTACACTCCGATGATGATCAGGAGGAGATCAACGTGGATTCTGACAGCAGATTATCAGGTCACTGCGACCGGAGTGTGGGGTCCGACGATCGGGACTCGGAGCACAGCTACCAGGACCGATACAGGGACTCGCCCAACGACCACATGACAGATCCTCAGCCCAGAGTGAACCTACCATTCAGCATATCGAGGCTTCTGGGGAAGCAGTTCGAAGAGATCGAGAAGCGGCGGCATTCAGGGGAAAGTGACGATAGGAGTGACCAGGACACTGAATCGGAGAGTGTTAAAGACGATGGGAAGGAGATGCCGTTGAATTTTTCTCATAATCCAGGGCTGTATCCAGGGTCGGGGTTGTTATTGAGGCCGGGGCTGGGGTTGGGAGCGGGGTACGGGTTTGGGGGCAGCCCGGGGGTCGTGCGGGTGCCGGCGCACCGCGCGCTGGGGGCGCTGGGGGCCTGGGGGGTCGCCTTGGACCCCATGCGGCAGGCCGCCGCGGCCGCCTTCGCGCACCAAGTTGTTAAGGACAGACTGAATGGTGAGTACGACGATTATAAACATTATTGTGACATTGGGTTAAGATATGATGTTATTTTTTATTGCTATTTCAGATAAATCCAAAATACCGAATATAAAAATTCTAACTCTGATCTATTAGGCTGATTAATCTTCCTAATATACTCTTTAATTCTCATTAGACTAAGTATCGGTGATTTATTAAAAATTTTAGGTATCGAAAGGCGCGATGAAAATAAGAAACTCGATCCTGTAATTGTTTAAAACTTATTTTATATAACTGGAGTGACGTCCTTATTAAACAATTAAAAGCTTACAGTTTTACATTTAAATACAAAAAAGTAAAATAAGCATAGCTAGTTTAATTACAATACCAAATAGTTGATATGCAATGCATATGAATTTGTAAAAACAGAAGTAGAAAGTTTCATAGAATTTTGCCTAGAAATATTAAATTTATTATATACATAGACTTATTGTTTAAGTATACTGTTTAAATGTATTTGACAGATTTCACGGCGTAATTAAAAAACACACCTATTTCACAATACTATCAACCAACGCAGGTTGGGTTGATTGAATTTAACTAAAAGTATTAATATGAACAAAAAAACAACACTGTTTTTCATTTAATGGATACAATTATTCTAATAAGATCCAATAATCACACAAGAACTTTACTCACACATTAGAAGTAAGTGACGCGTTGATATCTTAATAACGGCATTACTGCGTAGCAGATTAATAGGACTGTTTTATAATGTAGCTTGTTTTGTTTCATTAGTAGTTATTGTAGTTTTTAAGTATATATTTATTACAATTCCTTATTTGATATTACAGGCTAAATTTATTTACAGCATTGTTCGATACCTTAAAGAAAGCGGACAAAAACTATCTCTGTTTTTTTTTGTTTTTATACTTATTACCATTTCATAATATATCTTTAATATACAACCATACCTTATATTTATTTTGTTTTCTTATATATTTTAATTTGAGCAAATATTTCATAATGTACACTTAACCAGCGTTTAATAAATATTTGTAACCTTGGTCACCTTTATAGACAAAATTATGTATTATCTGCAACCACTTCTATCGAATTTAAAACAATTAATACATTAAAGTTATTATAATTATTCTTTACAGGAGTATAATTTTTATAAAACTATAGCGGTTAACGTGAAGCCATTCTATTCATACCGGTTGTGAAAATTTAATTTTATTCTGATCTTTTCTCTAATAATAACACAATACACTAAAAATATACGTTAAAAAAACCTCCAGTTTCGTACAGTAGTTTGGAAATACTTACGTTATTTCGGTATTGTATTTTGATTTAGGTGTATTTTATTTAATTGATAACAATTTCTCACGAGCTTTTTGGTAAAGATAATTGAAATATAATGTTATTTGCATTAAAAAATCCGTGAATAATTTACGCTTCACACTGTATTCAACACACACTTTGGTTATGTCTGAATCATTACTGCAACTAACATAAATTACTGTACATACTGTAAAAACCCACGTACAACAATGGGTTATCTGCAGACAAAACAACTTTCCACCGTAATCGCAATCAGTATCAACTTGACTAACAAACAAAAACACAAACAGATAAACATAAATACGAAGGGTGGTATTTAGGGTTGTCCTCACCAGATAAAGAAACCAACACTATTAAAATAGACAAGTATTGTCAAGGTATTTGTTTCCATCTAAATATATTTTGCACATGGCCGATTTTTTCATAATTGTATCAAAATAACAAAAATTAAAGCTCTAACTAAAACATGATCCGTTTTTCTGGCTACGGTTATTCATCGATTTCTTAAAAGAAATACTTACAAAAGATTTGCTAAAATAAGCGTCCCCACTATTTCCTACATGATAAAATAAATTAATGAGTGCAGTATGATGATATCTGCCATAATACCCAAATTATTTAATATTATGGTAACGAACCTATGTAGTAAATGGTACTGTATAAGGTTTATATTTATTAAAAATTAAAAAACATCTGTACAAAGCCAAGATTGAAAAGTTCGTAAAAAGGCTTAAATCCTTTTTTCTCGTCCCTATTGAGATCTACGTGTCTATTAGACGGTAACCCTGCGAGACGTCCCCGGCAATTAAGAACGATTGCACGCGATGACACACCCAAGGAACTATTCGGTTTTTAGGGTTCCACACACAAAGCCTCCATTATTTATTTAACAAAACCCAATAGTGTTTTAAACATAAATACTTTTACTAATATTAAAATCTATTTAAAATTTGTTGCCCTAAACTATACATCGTTTACTCGTACTAAATATATTTAAGTTGCTTCTTAACCTAGTTACAGATTTAGTATTTTAGTACCAATTTAATAAACGTACTCGCCAAAACGTACCTGGCTATAATATTGTATTACATTTTCAAGTTAGCTATATTTTATTGTGAGCTAACGACTGACGTTGACGATCTAACTTTTTACGTGATTTTCTTAAATATTATTTTTTAACCTTTTGCTTGACCATAAAAAGATATTTATTAATAACAAGCATAACAAAAAAATAATCACCTCCAAAAAATCGATCCAGCTATTCACATGGAAGGCGATTTTTATAATTTATCTACCGGAGTGTTTTTCCCCGATTGACCAAATATTGTACCCGTATACAGAACCCATCATGTGTGTTTCCAACCCACACTTGTCCGTTTTTTTGGCCAGGGCCGGCGCGAGGCGGCGCCCACTGGCTGTAATTTGTCGCCGCCGATTTGGGGGTCCGTTTTTTGTCGCGTATCTGTTGACAGAAAATTGTTCGGTATTATTGTTTCTGTCTCTTTTTTGCTGTTCCAACAGTTTATGTCAATTTCCGAAACGTATTACGCGCGAGTTTAAGTTGACGGCCGTCTTGGAGATTATTGAGTCGAGCTCTCTTTGGCAATTGGTTTAACTATCACACAATAATACGGTGAAGACTAAATGCTATTACATTTTGTGGATTGTTTCCTTCTTAGAAACAAATTGTTTTTATTTCAACTGCAAAATGTGTGAAGACTATGACGTTCCTGAATATTCAATACCTATTTTATATTAAGCTATTTTGCTATAAAATGTTTACATAACAAGTTTTATATGCCTAGTTAAGAATTGAAAACTTTGAAACAAATATGATTTGAAGTTGCTATAGTTTGATCCGGGTTTGGGTTTAGGCAGACGCCTAGACCCAAACCGGATTTATATGATAATTTCAATAACTTGTAATCCAAAACAATTTGTGCAAAAATACCGACTACAATTAAATCCTACGCAATCTGAATAAAGAAAAAAAATACGAGACAATCCCTTGCGTGACCCAACGCAAAAACGCAACAGAAAAAAAAACTTGTCATAATAATTGGCGGCAAACGCAAGGATTTTTTCACGTCACTACTTAACTATTTCCGATGCACGCAGCCCGGAGTTATTGTCTCAATTACAGAGTGTCCAGGCCGCTTCCTCTTTGCCGGTGGTCGCAAAAAAAAAACCATGGGATCTGAGGTGTTTCTCAAAGTGACGGAATCGGCCCTAATTTGTTAATATGATTTATTGTTATTTAATTGGTTTGGCAGAATGGCTTTTATGCCTTTGTCTATTGCCGACTGTGTTGATTTGTTTGTTTTTCTTTTGCAATGAAGAGTCTTGATATTTATAAAAGGTTATTTATGAGAAAAATCTTCTCACTTGATTTCTCTCCTCTGATCTTCTTTATTGAAACAGTATTTTTCTCATAAAGTTTAATGATGACTGAGGGTGAATTTCCCGACACCAAATCGTAAACGGCACGGCTGAAACTGCTAGTGCAGGATGGCACTTTTAACTTGTAATATTTTTTTTTAGATAAAAGGTGTTGTCTCCTATAGGTGACTATAAATATTTTTAAATTATGATTATCGCTAATTAGGTAAAAAAAATCTTAAACCCCCAATTGTATCATATCGGTGACGCGGCACAATTTGTTTTTCAGTATACTTTTAATCATATTTTAAAAACAGTTGATTTTTTAGGGATTTAACTTTTTTTATTTAAATCCTTAATAATGACAGTACCTTATAGCGGAAAGTTCAATACAAAATCTGTTATATTTAATGAATGGTAAGTACAAATTCACGTGTCCAAATGAGATATGTCATCGCGGTGAATTTTCGTTGTACGCGAATATCTAGGCATCGAAAAACACTAGCTTCTTGCCACTGCGCAGTAAATCTGCGCATCAGTGCCGCCTAAGCGCTTAACGTAAGAGGACGTGTGTTGCTGTTTGCAGTTCCCGCCAAAAACGTAAGTAAGTCGGTTTCGGTGACTGCGTACCGTTTTTTTTGTCATTCAAGTGAATGGGTATAAGTTGTGATCCAATCATTCGGTATGTCTATAAAATCTATGTACTATTACTAAATGTCGCTCAATTAAGTAGGTCGTATCAATTTATTTCTTTTATTTATATTTTCCTTGTTGTGCTTATTTTTATGGGCTGTATATAATATCGGTGACCTCATTCCGGTGAATTCGGTGACCTAAATTGACCACCGGAATGAGAAAAAATATCATTCCAGTGACTTTTTTTCATTTCGGTGAGAATTTGGTAATTTCGGTGATTATTATCTTCATTTCGGTGATTTCCTTTGTCATTCCGGTGTCAAATTACTTCATTTCGGTGAATAAAGACCTTAATTTATTTTGTTACATTGTAATTTCGAAAGGAATATATTTTTATTTTTATTGTTGATAATTACAATATATTTGTTGATTTATTCTTACATGTTCCCAAATGAATTTCAGATTAAATTATTAAAATCTATGTGTGGCTGTAATCAATACCTTTATTTTTCACTAGCTGTGCCCGCGACTTCGTTTGCGTGGGCGATTTTTCATACAAAAGGATTTTCCGGATTATTCCCGTTCCCGTGAGAATTTCGGGAATTCCTTTCTTAATGCACCTCTACGGTACCTAAACTACGTCCTTACCAAATTTCAAGTGCCTACGTTTAGCCGTTTAGACTGTGCATCGATATGTCAGTCAGTGATTCTTCTTTGAAGTGAGGTGAGCCATGGACAATGGTGAGAGACCACATAGGCACGCGATATCCTCCTGTCCAGGAAACCCCCACCTAAACATATTATCTTTGCATTGGCCAACCTGGCTACGGAGTCTGTCCAGGGACCTTTAGGTTAACCATGGCAAATCGTGTCCTGTTGGAAGGCTTTCTGAAGGTAGAACCAAGGGGACGGGTGGAGCAAACGTGTTAGACCAGAGGTTAAGACGAGCAGAAGGTGGATCTGTGTCAAGATTCGGTACTTTCTAAATCTAAATATAAAGCTATGCCGACTTTAACTTCTGTGGTTGTCCCTGCCATGTTATATTTAGTCTGAGAGTGTCTGAACCCTAAGGCTGAAGTGAGGTTTATTTCTATGTTTTCACAGGATTCATCATCATCTTTGCGTTTTCCCGGTTGCATCCTTGCGGAGCCCGGGGTCCGCTTTCCTACTCCTAACTCTCCACTTCGCACGGTCTTCGGCATCCTTTATGGAGAGTTTGTTAGCACGCATGTCATCCACTACGACGTCAAGCCAGGCCTTCTTGGGCCTTCCCCTTCTGCCGGGACCCGGCGGTAGCGACATGGCTAGACACTTGTTCCCTACGTAGTTTGCCGGTTTCCGTAAAACATGACCGTACCAACGTAGGCGGCACTCTTGCAGTTTATCAGCGATGTCTCGGACATGAAGGCTGCCGCGAATTCGGGAGTTCTTTACGCGATCTGCTCGCGTAACTCCCGACATCCAGCGCAGCATCTTCATCTCCGTGACCCGCAGTTCCTGCTTGTGCCGCTCAAGTAATGGCCATGCTTCACTGCCATATAAGAGAACAGGCCTAATGATGGATTTATAGACCTGTCCCTTCAGCTTAACCGGCATTTTAGGGTCGCAAGTGACGCCGCTCACCTCCCGCCATTTATCCCACGCAGCAGCAATGCGTGCCTTGACGTCGGAGTCGATGTCGCCGTTCGCGTGGAGTACAGATCCCAGATACTTGAACCGGTCCGTGCGCTCGACCGTGTCTTCGCCTATGCGGACGGACATGGGATCTGTAGTGTTGCAGGCCAAGTACTCTGTCTTCGCCACGTTGAGTTTCAGACCCCGTTCTCAAGCGATTCCTTCCATGTGTTAACACGTCTCACCAGCCGTCCCCTGTCCGAGTCCACCAGCGCGATATCATCAGCATACATAAGTAGCCATGGTGGCTGCTCATGGTGGTCTCTGATGCTGTCTGACAATACGTCTAATATCAGGCTGAAGAGGAACGGACTCAGGACGGAGCCTTGGTGTACTCCGACGGTAATACGGAAGGGCAATGTGTCGCCAACAGCGGTCCTAACTACAGAATCGGAATCACAGTACATGTCTCTAATGATATCAACATACGTTTCTGGCACTCCCTTGGACCTCAGGGCCCACCAAATCATCGCACGCGGAACACAGTCGAAGGCCTTCTCCATGTCCAGAAATAGGAAGTGGAGAGGCGTGTTCTTCGTCCTGTATTTCTCCATGATGATTCTTAGGGCAAAAACGGGGTCCATAGTCCCATGACCGGGGCGGAAACCATATTGACATCCAGAGACAGTGCACTCCTGACGGATTCGAGAGTCTACTATCCGCTCGAATAGTTTCATGGTGTGGGACATGACCTTTATACCGCGATAACTACCGCACTCTTGCACTGATCCCTTGCCCTTGAAGACCGGGGTGATAACACTCAGTCTCCATTGGCGAGGAATCCCGCCGGTGCTGAGTATGCGGTTATAAAGGTCAGTTAGGATGCCCACACCACGACCACCCATTGCCTTCCAGGCTTCGATGGGGACTCCATCGGCTCCGACAGCTTTCCGATTCTTCATGCGGCGAAGAGCATTCTCTACTTCTTCAGGCGTTACCGGTGGCACAAGTCCAAGATTCGGAGGGAGGTCCGGTGGCTGCACTTCTCTATGCTGTTTATTTAACAGCTCGTGGAAGTAAGAGCGCCATCTCTCCTTCACCGCGAGGTCCTCGCATAGTAGGTCACCGTGAGGGTCTTTAACACAGCGGCACTTGGATGTTTTCACAGGATTGTGTTTGTGATATGAGCGCCAGGTCATCGGCAACATGGTCGGTCTTTTGTGTAGATGTTGAAAAGTAGTGATTCCAACAAAACGGTCATCCCCAGGGTAGAGACCCTGGGGATTACCGTTTTTTTGGGATCGCCATCTGCTTATTTCTTCAGACAAATGGACCTGAAAGCTACGGTTGCGGAGCAGCTCACCAAGTATTTTTATAAATTTCTAGTCATTGACCATCGAGTAGTCTTTCCACAAGAGACGCTTCAGGTTCACTGTATCATAAGCTGCTGTCAGATCCACGCATACAGGGCTGTAATCATTCCCATTTCAAAACTATCCTCTTTGTGTTATTTATTTTGGTTCACAAAACAGAATAACATCAGTGTAGCTTCTGAATTACAAATACAAATCTTATGGACTAGACGTTTATGATAAAATGGCATGTGTTGGGTGAGGTTTAACGTCTGGTTACAACATGATTTTTTAGGTCTGAATCCTACCTGTTCTGGAATTAAGTGCTGATCTAATAGGTGATAGGCGGTTAAGCAAAAGTCGTTGAGGAAATTTGTATGTGTGACTGAGCAAGGATAATGGGCGGAAGGTTTTTAGGGTCATCTAGAACTTTTCCCGGTTTTGGAATGGCAATATCAAGATCCATAGACATGATAATTTCGCAGATTGTAGACAATCATTGAACTTCGGTTGTAACCAGCAAATAGTCATAGGATCCAGTTTTTAAGTTGTTCTGTGGAAATGTTATCAACACTCGATGCTTTACCAGATTTCAAGTATCTAACACTAAAAATGATATCGTCAAAAGGCTGGCTCAGTAAATTCTCTTTCGGAAGGCATTGTACAAGTTGAATTCTGGGAAGGCGAGTGTACGATTTCTTATTCAGCAACAGTTGATGAGCAATTTTGTTTGCAGTAACTTTACTTGGAACTTTGGAGGAGAGGGCTCACCGGTCCATTTACGGATTGTGGTCTAGGCCTTTTTACTATTGTGGGTCATGTCAATGCTGGTGGCTGTATTAATCCATTTGGTTCGCTGGTTTGCATGGATAGACAGCATTAAGATTTCACAAGCATCACATGTGTCTTGTGAAAATGGATCGGCATTATAGGCGGATTCATAATTTTTAAACGGCGCAGATGACTCTTGAGTCAAACCCGGGACGTTGGAAGTACGACAGCCTCTTGGGATATGTTGGCACGACGATTTCCAGATGATACCTACGAATCGTTCGTAGTTCGGTAATGAAGCTAGCTTTATAACGGCTTTGTCAATTGTTTAACGAATTATTGCACTACTGCATATTGCACTTAATCGGTCTATGTAAGGTTAGGGGTATTGATTGGCAGATGGACTTTATGCATTGAGAGCTGAATCTGGAACTGACAAAGATCAAGACTGGGTTGTATCCACGTTTCCATCGACCACTGTTAAACGATTAACGGAGATGCATTTTTATTGATAAGGCCGAAGTTTTAATTTTAGTAAGAAAAAATCTGTTACTGTGTGATGAATACACAGTAACAGATTTTTTGTATAGTATTCATAGGTTGTAGGCTGTATACTTGGTAACAGTTTACTTTTTTTCGGTGACTACATAAGTAATTTCATTTCGGTGTATTGCGTTTCTCATTTCGGTGATGAGAAGTTTCATTTCGGTGAACTCTTCTTTCATTTCGGTGACACCAAAATTTCAAAGTACTATATCTCTTAAGTATATGAATTTAATTTAATGTCGTGTTAAAATTAATTATAACGATAGCGAAAATAACAATTCTACATGGTTGTATTTTCAAAAAAGTAACAAATAAAAAAGTTCACCGAAATGTTAAAAAATATGGACTTGTTGAAATTGACCCCTGAATGATAACTAATAGTGATATTTTGTATTAATTTTTGGATATTCTTTTGTTCATTATTCCAATAATTTAGGTGTGGTTTACACAAAAATATCTGTAGGTACACTACATTTGCTATAACGGTAAAATAGTGTTAAAGTATTTTATATCATAATCCTAAATGAATAACGAATATATAACGTGTCTGGGCAGGTTTGATTGTAATCGCTACACTTTAAAACGACTCTTGCCCATACACAAATCATATTTTAGATAACAAAATACGCAAGGGAAATAAATGCAAGGTAATAAAAAAAATTATGGAACCCTTTAAGTAAATAGGCACGGATTATTTCTTATTCGTTCACGGTTGGGCAGCGCAAAAACCGCGTTGTCGCAACTATTGGGAAAGGTAAAATGCTCTTGTTTATCGTTAACGAAAACGGAACGGCTTAGATCAATAGACAAGGTAATCGCTCTGGTCTGTTTTTGTCTATGGCACGGTAATGGCGCGGTCACTTCCGCCTGGCGGCCATTATTCGACCGCAGATTTTACCCAACTTTGTGCTTCAATTGCTGTCCGCTGAAGCTTTTAACGCGGGTGAGTGGTTTTGAGAGTGGAATGGCTATTTCCGATGTTAGATGGCTCGTTCGTCTGTAGTAAAGGCAACTTGAAGACTAATGCGATTATCTGCATTGGTGTGGCGCACATTTAGACACTAGCTTACTCCCCGCGACCACTCGTTTTGTAGCATTCAATAAGTAGAACTCTCTTACAGCACAGCCGATAAAAGCAGCCTATGTAGTTTCTTGGCCCCTAGGCTATTTGTGTACCAAATTTAATTTAAATCGGTTCAGTAGTTCTAGCACGAAAGCGCGATTTGGGGGTTAGAGTCATCCGCTCCTTCGCCAGTCCGATGATTATGACAAGGCAACTCCAAGCCATCATCGTAGTCAGATATGTAAAAAAAGAAGCGAAAGACAGATAACCTGTGATGTTGTTTGTGATGTGATCGGACACATTATCACGCAAAAGAATAATAGAGAGTTCCAGTTATATTTCATTATGTACTTTTCCGTTGTATATTCTAATGATAATGATAACTGTTTTTATGTTTCTACGTTTTATTATATTTTTACCTGCCTCGTGCCAAAAATTCGTATTGAGCCTCAATATTGATTAACTCAATAAAAATGATTACTTGTCCATACACCATCCATTCATCCTCATTCACTCTGAGTCACAGTCATCAGACCTTGGCGGCGACCGCAATCGTCCCGAGGAATGAACGTCGGCGGATAATTAGTTAAATGAGCACGACGCGACTAAGACAGGTGTGTTGAAATCAAGTTTAAGGTTTCTCTGTGGTGTTCAAATACTCTTAAAAAAAAAACAAAGAGTTTCGAGTAGGTTCTAAATTCGAAACCGGCAATTTTTTTTTTATTTAGAACCTTTTCTATCCTACCTAATCGATTAAGTTGAAGTTAAAAATCAAATTTAAAAAAGTTTTAACATTAGCCATCAGTAGTTTTCATGCGATTGATGTGCGTTTTATAATTCACATTTTTTATCATAAAATAATGAAATCAGAATACAAGAATAGTATGCTGCAAAACTTGTAAATGAACACTTTTGACAGTTTATGACTTCAAGAATCTAAAGTCAAATGTCAAAAATACTCGAAAGCTCCTTGTACTTGGTTATTTATTACAAAAAACCAGTCGTTCAATTTCATTCAATTTGTACGGAATTTACATCACCTCGAGTTGTAAAAGATAAAATCTCTTCATTGCTCCATCTCGCCGGCCGCCATTACGTAATTAATAGTTACGCGTAATTGGCATTTTACTGTAGTTTGTTTACGTTATTAGTTATTCGCTGGCGGCGTTTGTGACTCAAATAATTGAGCGGTAATGAAACGAGTGTAGGTACATGCAACCTGTATGTAACGGCCTTTTCACGCGATTTTTTAAAGGAGTTAACATGAAAAACAGTTTATATTTCTCCAAAAATGTGCCTGTTTATGAGAATTTTGGTTATGTAATTGAATTCAGGATATCAGTAAAAATATTTATGCTTGCCCTTACAATTACATAATTTCTTCGGTTGCATTTTAATGATATGCGGGTTATGACCTACAGATTAATACCAATAATAATATTTTACTGCAACTCCGCCTACATGAAGTTGTTTATCGAGTAAAACATTTCTTACATTAAAGCACAGTCAGTTAAAAAGTAGCCTATTTCCTTTCTCAGACACTAGACTAGATATTCTAGAGTCTAGAGTACACAGATATGTACGAAAGTAGTAGTTTTGGCCTGATAGCTGATTCACAGGCAGAGTTACTTTCGTAACTATTCATATTATTCTTGCAAATATTATTACAAAAATTCTATGGAGTGAATAAATATTCGAGTAAAATTCCCATTGTTTAATAAGATGATTAAAGCGTTAAAATTAGTTAAGATGGAATCAGATCAATCTAACGTTGCTATTGGCGCCACAATCTAGTGTTCTTAAGTGGTGCAGTTCTTTCATCTATTATCTATAGGTATCTTTCTTTCTTATTTTGTTATCCTCTATATTTATTTACATAATCTAAACCGGCAAGGAACATTTTCACCACACACAAACATTAAAGTCTCTTGTTATGATTGCACAAGAAATTACTCTTCAATGGCAGCTGTTACGACCAATCCACATGAGAACGATTTAAAGCCATAAAGTTTCAATATGTTTATCTCTAAAAGACGCGGGCACGACGTCCCCACTCAAATATCACCATGCTTTAACCGCTTAAAGTGATATTACAGTGTAAGAGGGGTTTACAGTAAAGGCCACCAATTCTTAAAATATATTAGCTGTGTTACATTGTGTGCGTGGGAGTTTGGTATGACGTACTATATATTTGTAAGCTATGTACATAGATTTGTCCTTTACGTAAAAAAAGCAAAATACGACCCGTTCTATCCGGAAAAAGGAATTCAATCATAAAATAACGTTACATTATGTTTGTAAACGCTGTTGGATTCCTAAATAGGTAATATACGTATAAATAAATAATTATGGGAATTTAAATTGTAACAAATGAATCTTCGCCATTTTCTGTGATCTGGTCTGGTAATACTTTTTTATGGATAACTTGGCACAATAAACATTCAAACAATAAAAGCTGGATTAAAATCGGCAACTTCGATGCTAAAGAGATGTCTCACTCAATCCCGTTCGATTGTGCCTTCAAAATGAGATACGCGGGAGGGGACGCCGGGGTAATTCGCACACAGGCGGTTATGGACCCCGGCATATCATCGGATCGGGCGCGTCAAATTTTCATAACGCGCCAGGGGAAATAGGGGAACGTATCGGGTATCGATGATTTTGCGGGATCCCGGGAGGGGCGGGTATGTTGTTCCTGCTGGTTTAGCCATGTATGTAAGTACCTTCTACTCTCGTTCGCCTGAATCTGAAACAGCATACAATGGCAGTGAGAGATAAGGTAAGTATTTTGTGTAAAATGGGCCTATAGATTAGTTGGTACAGTCCAGGACTCTGATTTTTATACAATAATTTAGGTAACAAACTTGTAGTGTAATTTATTAAAAAATATTATCATTTAATAAAACATCTAAAATTTGAAAAATAAATACACTTTGTAGAAACTGTTAATACTAATGACAACATTAACAACCCATAGGATGATTGTCCGACTGTCACTTGGCTATGTGTTTTTTTTCTTTAAAATCGGCTGATTATATAGAAAAAAAAATGCATATATCGCATAAAATTAACACGAGTATATCAACTAACTAACTATCGTTCGAATCTTTAACTCAAAATACCTTAAGAACATACCTTTAAAAGACATTCACACCGCGCTGCCATAAAGGCCATCACTTAACTCCCGTTGCCGCAACAACGCTCCCAACTTGTCCACTGATGATTTAATTCTGTTTAGGGCCGGCATCAAACATTTAAATGAAATAATTACACACTTAATGACGTGTAATTCCATACTCATTAGCTTTTATGAACATTGATTGGTATATTATTCAATAAACATACCGGCCTTTGGGTGATGGCAGTTATTTATTTAAACTTTATTTAATAGCACTTATTATATTACTTAGAGAAATCGCACTTTGGTCGGCTCTTATAAATGATTAAGAGTAGTACTGTTAATCTATTGGCTAAAATTGGTACTTCACAATAAAAGGTAATTAAATTGGTGCCTCAAATTACCCGATTTTCTCTTCCATCCAATATGGGTATGAAGTTAATAAACAAATAAATGTACTTTTTTCAATAATTTTATTTTATTACGTCATGTATACCGAAGTTCTTCTCTTCTTTCACTGATAAGAAATGTGCAGTCTGTTGAAGTTTAACTATCTTTCTTAGCTTAAACCTGCAAAAAAGCTGCCGTTTGATATAGTGTATTTTAATGTAACATATTCAGCTGGTGTGTTCATGTGTTTTCTTGCATAAATAAAGTAGTATATTCTCGTAATAAGTAAATACTGGACCAAAGTCATCTCCTGAGCCGCGTAATTTCTCCGTTACGGCCACTCGATAAAACCTACTCATCAAGGAAATGCCCGTTTTACTCCGCGTAGCATTGCCGTATCCGGGGAAAAAACGCATAAAAACGGGCCTAAATACGCTGATACACTTTATCGGCAATCCATAATGTGAGAGGTTATAAAATAAGCCATATTTCAAAAGTGTAAATATACGGGCAGAGGGTTCGGACTGAGACAGCGGGTGTACATAAAATATTATATTGCAATTTACATCTTCGCCTTAGAGAGATTAGAGGATTCGCGGAAAACGCTAAGTGGTATTGGATGCTTGTTTAGGCCACTTGTGCTTTAGATACGTTTTATTGGCTGTACATAAATGCTTGGTAAATGCTTCCTGCTGTAGAAAATACATAAGTTCATGTTAAGTTAGTTATATAAGTTTTGCACACACCTTCACAGGGTCATGTTTTTGTACATAGCTTAAGAACATGTAAAAAACCCTTTTTTGTGAAGTATTCCCACAAATAATAGAGTACTAAGAATACCAACCTATATTGAACACGTAAAACCAAAAAATATTAACAAATCATAACACATAGCAAAAACATCATATCAATTAGTAATTATGTGTAATGTAATATTATGATGGCAATGACTTTGTATTCATCATAATTATAAGATTGCAAAATCCGTGTTCTCAACGCTATATTATTATTATGAGTATTTGTTTAAGGCAAATTACATATCGAGATGATTTTGTGTGATACTTGTGAGCATTTAACACTAAAATTAACTTTAACATGATTTATGCATACACTTTTAATACTAATTACTTATGCCCTACACTAAAACTAAGCTAAACAAACGATTCATAAAAAAATGTAACTTAAATCTTGCCTTAAGTTAAACAAACTCTACAATATTGTTATGATTTTGTGTGATATTTGCAATAATTTAATAGTAATCTTATAATTCTTACAATGTAACAGAACTACCATCGAAAAAACTCAGGCACACTTATTTACATATTGTCATGATTTTGTGAAGTTTTTAACAACATTATCAGAACATAATTACATTGTAACAAAACTACCATCGAAAAAACTCAACAAACGCATTGCAGAACTTTCAAAATCGCACACAATCAATAACGCAAGCAGAGACAGTCAACATTTTTCAATTACGCCGGACAGCGGGGCGGCACGGAAAAAATAAACGGACAAAATCTCATATATTTTGCAGGCAACAAGCGAATACCAATTCCCACTAGTTACACGGTGGTACGAACGGGAATCGCCCGTTCGCCGTTCTCATGGAAAATTCACAGGTTGAAAGCCGAATGCAATCGGGATACAAGTTTAGGATGCATTTTGGCGCAACACTCGTTGCCCACCCGCCTTTGTCCGGTTTATGATGTTGTGCTTTTAGTGCTCCTGTTGCTGCAGCCTATGCCTTCACCTTTGTCCATGTCCAATGAAGGCTTAAAAGTTTAACTGGAACGGCGTTCCGAACGGAGCGTGCTTTGGATTTTTAAAAGGCAACGTTTTGTTCGTTTACTAATGGTGGAATGGAGTATTTGTGTTCGCTTCTGCGGATATAGAATGAACAACACTATACACAACACAACATACAACATATATAATTAATAATAATATACGTTCCTATCAACTCATTCATGCACAATACTTATTTATATCTGAGTAAAGTTTAAGTCAGAAAATATTAAGATTAGAATAATAGCAATACAAAAGTACTTGGTTAATAAATAAATAATTTACGTATACAGTATTATAAGAGTACAAAAGATACTGCTAGTCATCATAATCATTATTATAAGTATTGCTTGGCTAGAAAATACATATTGATAGTACGAGTGAAATCATTCAATCAAAGTTATAGCTCAAATTATTTGCCCCAATTCAATGCAGTAGCACATTGTGTCATTTGCCTATGTCGCAATCGGTAACGCCATTGTACTACGGTACTACGGTTGATTACATTTGTGATCGTTACATAAATGTCCCATTGTTACACTCGTTTGGAAACAATGTAATCCGCTATGAAAGTGTCAAACTTTTCAAATGTTGTTTTTGCAACCTTTTGACTCTTGGTACTATGTAATTTTCATAGGTATAATAAATTGATATTAATTTTATATTTCTATTGACCACCTACACACTCTTAGTACAATGTTATATAATCGCTAACATTCAGCTGTGTTTCGAATGTAGGTATAATGTCTAAGAGCGTTTGTGAGTAATAATTCAACAGCTATTACAAAAACTAAAAACAAAACCGCGCAAGCATTGCACAACTTTTAAATAATTGTTCGTGAAACACAAATATTTAAAGAAACCAATTTAAGCTACACTGTAAGACTTAAAATTGTGTATATTACGACGGCTATTACATCCACAACCAAACGTATAACAAAAACTTTGTCAAACTTTTAAATTGTTTAACGAAAAGACATGAAAATCCGTAGGAACCGATTCAAAGTTGTCTTGTTAAGTCTGAACACGCGAGGAAATTCCGCTGTGGGCTAATTGTGACCGTGGGACGATCCGTGTCATTACCGACACGATCTGTCATTTTGCTCATTAAGTTTTGCCCCTTCACGTCACGTGACACAAAACTAATTGCGCATAATCTTGGGAAATTGATGTTGCGACGTATAACGTTGTAAATGGTGGCCGAGATGTGTTTAGACTTTTAGGAGACGTGTGAAGAACAGTTCTATATTAAAAGTCTCGCTTAAAGTAAATATAGTGTAAATTGAGTATTATGCCATAATAAAGACCTTATTTTACGAAGCTTTATTTAAACAATAATTTATTATATAGGGAGATCACTAGAGGAGAACACTAAAACTTTGGTTAATATGAAGCTGTCAATGATAAAGAAAATCATCATGCTCATCATAAAAATACCGAAATATTTAACAAACTATAAAAAAATGCAAAGGAGCCCCAATTAATACCCGCCACAGCAAATAAACAAAACAATTGACGCGTAAAAACGCGCGTCACCTAAATTTACGGCGCGCTATAAACGAATCGCGTAATCCTGAGACGAGGCTAAGGACAAGACGAATGCGCGACATCTAATTGGGCGCCGTCATCTGGGATTACGCGGCGGGTCTCTGTCGGGGGGAGATTTGTCTGCGAGTTGGGGCGGTTTATTATTAAAATTAGGGTTTTTTTATGATATTCAAGTGGCTCCTTCTATTGACGTAAATATGGGTAAAAATAAAACAAATAATAATGAACAAAACATGATAGTGTTTAAGAAAAGAACACAATAAACTCAAGAACCCCGATACAAAAACTACTACATACAGGTAACATAGTGCTATGGCACACATTACATAATATTATACACTGCGATATACACGCAGACACAAAAAATCTACAGAGATAACGAAGTGCGTGATACACAATATCTCCACATAATGCGGTCATATCAAGATAAAGGACTTAATTTTTTAAAAATTCGCCATATGACCTGTAAAACCTGTGAACAGTAATATTAATGAGAATAATGCAAGTAATTCACGTCGAACCATTTTATCAAAACTACTGAATGTAATTTTGATAAAATATTTTGACAACAACTGCTGTTCGTGTCTCGTCTTTAAGTTGAATTAATTAAACCAATACACGAATAAGTATATGCAATAACGTTCTGTAAGTATTATGTGATGTCTAATCACTCGGATAGTCACGAGAGATTACTCGCGATTACGCGACCTGAAACACACTAACATCAGCATCTGTGTTGCGTGACACTGATTGCACAAATATCACCTAGGATTACGGGCCGGGGTTTTATATCCTGCAAAGGCATATTATTTGACCAGTTTGCGCCTTGTTGGAAACAAATTTCAACTCGCTGAGTATAAAATTATATTTAAACTATTCTGCTTGTCTAAAAAAATCAAGAAGGTTTCAAGTGTGATACATTGTCTTTTAAACATTAAAAGGTTCCAAATGCTGATAATTTTTGATAGTTGAACATTTATGCATCAAAGGGTTATGATTTTAATAGTTAAGTAGACTTTATCATCTTACTCGTATCTGATCTGCAGATTGTAATATCACGCAAAATATATACGTATTCGTTTAAAAAAATTACGAAAATATATCACACAAAGTTTAAACCAATAAAACTTCATCTAATACAAACAATGCAGATTTACTTCAAGTGGTCAGGAGAAGGGTTAAAAGGGGGAACCAAAGGGCTCCCGGGTAATATCATAAAGGGATTCCCGCTTAGGCCTTTCAATGCGAATTTGTTTGTTAATTTTTCTTCCCGCCCATCTTTGACATAATTACTTTGAAGCTTAAAATTAGGGATGATGAACAGGAAAACGGTCTAATTAATTCTAACCCCTTGATAACAATAACGAGTTTGATTTTTGACCTGGAAGACCTTAAAATAATTTTTTTTTTTTTTTTTTTTTTTTTTTTTTTTTTTTCCTAACTGACTAACGATGATGGCTTGGAGGAGCCTTGTCATCATAAAAAATAAAGAAGTTATTTATTTTTATACAAGGCCTTTTGATACAACCTATAAAAACATTTTGGATACTGATCTACACAGGCACTCCGGCTATAGTTAATCTTCTGTAATTCTCATCCATAAAATATCAATTTACGATATTTTTCCGCCATGTTTACACCTGCGCCCTCGAATTAAATCATATTTTACATTTTCCACCCGCATTCGTAAAACGGCAGATCCATTTTTTAAAAACATTAACCCATAACTTGCTACAAATACGCCTTTACATAAACCGTATGTGAATCGTCCTCCGTTTAATATTGAACTTTATTCCTGGGAAATAGGGGCGAAAGCTTTTACCTTGAATTCAATGTAGGTAAGTGATACGATTTTGAGCTTAATAGTGATAAGGGTAAGGATGAGAATAGTTTGCGAGCGCTTGGAGTCTGAGGCTCATGAATCATAAGGGCGTAACTAGATTACCGCGGAATCTTGTTAAGGCACCCTTTTCCACTGTGATGGTATGTGACACAAGTGTTCGTAAAATATTCGTGTAACTAATCGCCTTTATTTGGTTACGAATGTGTGTTTAGTTTTGAGAAAGGGACGTTTCGCTGGGACGAACTTGCTCTTTGGGATAGGTAGAAATCTTTGAAGAGGGGCAGTCTCGATTAAATTCCGTTAAATCAATATGCAGTGTAGTGGATTTTCTTTTCTACCAACACAAAAATCCAAAAATATTTACTGAGTTTTGTCATTAAAAAAGGTTTTGAAGCTACATAAACTATGTATATGTGTGTCCTATTGTACAACAAACTACTTCAGTTTCCACCAATAACCCACAAATGGGTCAATCTTGAAAGCCAAAAAAAACACTGTCCGAGGGCAAAAACTACCCATAAAGTTTAAGTTTTAATGTAAGATTTTTTTTGCTGTTTCTTTAATGTGTAAATTAAATGGGGCACAACAAAAAAGGTGTTTATTTCAGCTTAAACCACCTGAAAAAAAATGTCGAAGCCTTAATATTTGATTCCCTTGGGCTGTCCCTTTGTCATTTTTTTAACAAACCGTTAACATTTTACCTATTTATAGTCATAATTTTAAGATTTTTTGTGATTTAATAGTTAAAGGGTGAGTTATTTATTGATTTAATAAATACACCAAGTCTGTGCCAATCACTGTTTTGTGATTACAAAATGGTTTGTGTTTGTCCGAGTGCAACGATTGATTCCCTTGGCGCGTCACTAAATGCCACCTGTCTTGCTTTTATAAAAGTCTACGGCGAAGGCGTGCACATCAGCAAGTAGCTCTAGTCGCGCTCTTAACATCATGAGGAGAGGTTTCCTGCTCGACGGTTCCAAGCCGGATTTATGAAGGTTTGAATTTGATTCCCCTGGTTTTGTTTCACTAGGTCATTGATTACCCTGACCACTTTAAAAAATACTTTTTGATGATTAGGAATTTCTTAACCTGGGTTAATAGTAGGGTATATAGGACTATTAATTGTTTTTATAATAATCATTGGCAAAAATCAATCCATTGAAACAAAATCGAAAGAAGATTAACTTTTCTTGACTCCCCTGGCATTGATTCCCCTGGGAAAATGCCAGGGAAATCAAAGCTTCCTTACATTATTATACTCTCATATTATGATTATACCCCAGAAGAGTCAGCCAGGTCATTCAACATCCGTTGTAGGTTCTGCAGCGTCTCTACTGATGTTGGTGCCTCGCCCTTTCCAGTACAGTGCCTTGAACAAATCCTCCATTGCATTTGTGAACGACTTCGGGGAGATGACGTCCCATTGTCTTACTCCTCGCTGCAATGGTATGGGTTTATTTGCTGATTCAATACTTGGACGGATATGGTCGCGGCTTGGTAGAGACATTTCATCACCAGGTTGTATTGCTAATCAACTTGGCATCGCTGCAGGGACTCAAGAACTGACCAGATTTCAACCGAGTCATAGGCTTTCTCATAGTCCACAAATGCTAAACATAGGGGCTGATTATACTCTTCGGTCTTCTGTTTATATGTCGCACTGTGTGGATGTAGTCTATGGTTGTGTATCCGCTCCGAAATCCAGCCTGTTCCGATGGTTGGAATTCGCCGAGTGTTTGCGCAAGATGGTGCGTGATTACTCTCCGAGACTGCCGGCTTTGAAGCAGCAATGTCCCCATTCGCTGTAGTCAGCTTCGTCAGTTGGCTTCCTTCGAGAGATTTTAAGAACACCTTTGACCCCCTATTTCTGTTCAATAGCTTTCTCGATTGAGAGAGTATTGTAGCACCGGAGGTCGCGTGGCATAATTTTATTGATCTCTCGGTTGAGTGCTCGAGCTTGCAATGTAGTAGCGGGTATGTCTTTACGTCGCTGCCTCATTAGCCTCAAAGTCTCCTCGGAAAGTTTAGACTTCCTGCCCCGGCCCCTCATGCCGCAAATCTCGATCTTTCCTACCTGAGGACATGCATCATATTTTGATTTGATTTTTTAAAATTCTGGTTAATGTCAGTTGAGGTTTCCACTGCAGCAATTCGGTTCGCCAGGTTTGACAAGAACGTTTTAGATCCCTTAATTTTCTAGAGTGGAGTAGGTCGAAGTTTAGACCTCATCAAGCGAACACGTTTGGCTTTGAAGTCGATATTCAGAGTGCCTCGAACAAGTCGGTGATCACTGTTGATTTCGGAGACATCTCTGAATATGTGCCGCCTAACCGCCCTGATGAAGTCGATCTCGTTCTTAGTTAAAGTATCGGGACTTTACCACGTCCACTTACTTTGAGGCTTCTTCTTAAAGAAAGAGTTCATCAAGAAGAATCCCTCACGTACTCACGTTAGAGGAAATTGACAAGTATTGTAGGGAATCTTGGTGGTAGAGTAGAGGGCCTTCGATATGTCATCGAACATTTTCTCCACTTCATCGTCAGAGGTCAGTGCGTTCACTTGCACCACTTTGAGGCTAAGACTCTTGGTGAGCTTAATCATGCTACCCTCGAAACACTAGAAATTTCCACTAAGTTGTCAAAGAGGGACTTATTGACGAGAAAACCGACGCCCACCTTGAGAATGTTAGTCTCGTTCGTGGAAGTACAGTAGGTGTCCTGATTCAAAGGTTATGGTGTCCTCTCTCGCTTTTCGGACAACCACAGAAAGTGCCACCTAATCTTCTCAAGCTCGACCTCAAGTTGCGCCAGATGCGAGTCGAGCCGTAGCGTGCGTCCGTTATACGTCGCCAGGGTCAGTGTATGTTGGTAGCCTCTCGTAGCCCGGGGATTCTTAGCACCCGCTGTCCAGTCGTAACCATGGTCGCCACCATGACCAGGAATAGCGGCGCTGCCGGGAAATAGGGGCCGTGGCCTTTTTAAGTAAAATTTGATAGTTTTTAGATAATTATGTTGATTTGTTATAGTAGATTGATAGTTTCTTAAAGATAGATATTGTTGTTTTGTTTTTTATAATACTTCTTTTAAAAACAATAATGACTCTAAAGAACCAAAATGAAACCAAAATACTGGTAAGTTTAATTAAAACAAACGATTATTCTATACAAAATGTTTTTATTTTGATTACCCTGGCATCTTGTATTGATTCCCCTGGCACCAAAATTTTAAAGTCATATATCTTTTTATCTAAACATGTGACAGTGATGCCTATTAGAGAAATATGTTCACAATGAGGTGTTATTTAGCCTTATGGTAGTAAAAGTTTAAACACTTATGTTTTAAAAAGTGCCAGGGGAATCAACCAAATACGTCCAATTTCAAGATTGACCCAAATCTATACCCAATTGAAGTATACATTCAATTTGCTTACGGATTTAGAAACTCCAAAGCCCTTTATAGCATTTGAAACTCACAAACGGAGCGTTCTTAAGTATAGCGAGTTACGTTCCCTTACAATTGTGGCAATTTGTGGTCACGTGAAACCGCCATTAGCGCGCCGGCCAATCGGAGCGCGCCGTTTAATGCGGTTCCATATTTGAAAAGAAAAATGAAAGACACTTCGTAATTTGAATTCGTATATAACGATTGTTCTATACGGGCGCAGTTTAATTGGTTTTTGTTTGAAATGGTTCTCTGTATACGAGTATATAGCATTTTTTGTATTCAAAGATAGACTATGTTCTACCTGCTGTATCGAATAGTGGGATTTAGCATTTATAATATTGGTAAAGATGGACGGATTTATGTCTACGACAGTACTTAAAACTTAACGAACAATCCCCATTTACTTCAGCAAAATTTGCATTACGAATTCTATTACAATAAAAGTGTCTGCTACGAATTGACTACGAAATGCTACGATATATAGTTTCCAGAAAACCTGCTACTGATAAGTTGAAATACGTTTTAAATACCTATTTATTACAGGTTTATTCACAAATAATAATTTTGTTGTTAGATGAGTGGTGTTTTGTAAGTAGATGCTCGTACACGTGACAATACGTCTATAATCGGCTACTTCCAACTCTGAAAGGCTGGTATTATTCATCATATAAAATCACATAGCCATGATAGTTGCATTAGATACCATTTCACGGTCGAGCAATTTGAAATGAATTTGTAATATATTCTAAATTACCGCAGCAAAATAAACTGGCATTTACGATTATTACGTCGATTATGAATCGAATCGACATCGATACAATAGTTAACGACATGATCTCATCCCACGGACCATTTAATGCAAATCGATCTATTACGATAAACACCGCCATTACAGCGAGCGGACCAATCGCAGCGCCGCGTTTAAACGAACGTAATTGAGTTTCGAATTTTAAAAAGCGTAATCGGCCGCCATCTTGGATGTAATTTTGAAAAGAGATACGTGTAACTGCTACTTACGTTTGTGCGTTTCCATTTTTAGGGGTCTGTGATGAAAAATGATTGTGGATTTTGTTGTTTTTGGGTTTGTGGTTAGCTTTAAATTGGAGACATCATCTGTTGACGTTCCTTTTAAAATAATATAAACTTATATTAAGTTAGTGTGTAATCGTTATTACGATCAATATCAGTCTCGTAGTATATGCCTTTCATTTGCTAAGTGAAGAAATGTTGTAGTACATAACAAAACGGTCAAAATAGCCTACTTTATTTTGGAACATTGAGAATATTAGCGTCAGAAATCATAAGACAAGTCTTTATTTGCCTTATGCGACACAATTAATATTATGTTTCTACCGTATCTACATGACTTCGAAAAAAAAAACCTTATTTTCGTTTTTTTTTAAATAATGTAAGCTTCTTGTAGTTATTGCGGTTCGGTCCAATATAGAGCTGTTGATAGCAGTTTCCTGGGCCACAGTGCGTAATTTCGCATTCATTACGACGGAAATTATTTGATTTGATTATTCCGTAATCATACATTACACTGCATGCGGTAATTTACCCTGAAAGAGGTTATTTAATGAGATTTTTATTTATTCATAGCTTTTAGTAATTTTCGAACACTGTTATTCATAGTCGTGATTTCAATTACTAAGATACGACGCAAATGTGCAGTAAGACTAATAGTTTTGTAATTACTGAGGTTATTTTTGAGATAAAATCGTGGAATGAATTTTGAATAACGCCATTTCGGAGCGCTATTAGTATAATTTAACTCGGCACCATTATAGGACTATTAAAACTGTGCTAGTTTCACGGAGGCACTGTTTGGTATGAAATATCATTGTTTTAAAACGGCTCCGAGCAATTGGACAATTTTGTACGTCTGAAGAGTATTTAGTATGAATAACAGAAACTCCTAATTATGATAAACAATATTATAAACAATAAATAGTATATGTGTTATACCTAAAACCAAATTTCATTAATTTGTCACTAAACCCAAACATTAATATTGAAATGAACTATAATGAACATGCATGTATTACAGAACAGCCAGTTTAAAGAATAAATAAGTTTTATGGTTTATTTGTTGTTCCATCATAAAAAAAATGTGACAATACAATTATTATTATTACAGTAGAACTCCAATTATCCGAATTAATGGGGACCGGGACCCATTCGGATATTCAGGTTTTTTTTTAAAAATTGCCATTGTGGAGAAAAAAAGTTAAGTTTTGATATTGCACAATTTTTTTATTGAATTAAATGAAAGAAACATGATATTTTCACATGTTTTAAATATTACAAAATCAGAGGGAAGGACAATAATGAGCGAACACGCAAACACTGGCTTCGCGGGGGAAGAATAATAGAGCACTTAGACTTTTTTTGGACAATTTTTTTTCTGTAAGTGATTCGGATAGTCGGAGTTCGGATAATTGGAGTTCTACTGTATTACCAATACAATATTTTACGGAAATTCCCCTCAACATTCTTTTTTTTTCTCTATTCATCTAAATAAGAACTCCCTACTTACCTAACAACTAACAAGTGAAACTTCGATTCCAGCATCGTTCCCCATCACGAGGCGGATCGGGCACCCGTACCAGAATCGGACCCCTCCGAAGCGCAAAAAGCCCAGGACCTCGTTCACACGACTCCAGATCGCCGAGCTGGAGAAGCGGTTCCACAAGCAGAAGTACCTGGCTTCGGCAGAACGCGCTTCGCTGGCCAAGACTCTGAAGATGACGGACGCACAGGTCAAGACGTGGTTCCAGAATAGGCGGACGAAGTGGAGGTATAGTATCTGAATACTTTATACTATGGTTGATTTAGCCGATATGTTCCTAGGTAGGCTACAGTTTGATCAAGCTAGGGAGATCAGGTCTTAGTCACGCTTGCCAAGTTCGGCCTTAATCATCAGCCCATAGTATGTCACCAAAAAGTGGATCGAGCCTATCCTAAGATTTCTGCTCAGCGTAATTAAGGCATGGAATGCCCTCCCAGCTTTTTTTTTTCCTAACTGATTAACGATGATGGCTTGGAGGAGCCTTGTCATCATCACCGGGCTTGCGGGGGAGCGGATGGCTCTCACCCCTTCATGTATCCTATGATCCCGGGCTCTTTAGGCGGGGCGTGAAACGACATTCCAGCAGGCCTTTAGGGTAAGCGCGACAGGCTCAATATGGTATATTGAGCCTGTCGCGACCTCATATGTGGATTTCACTGCCGCTTACCATCAGGAGTGAGGAGTTATCTTTAAGGAGGTTAGCTTTTTTTTAAAAAAAAAGTCAAAATGCAGTCAGGTCTTAGTCAACTTTTGGTTTACTTTTGGTTAGTCAACTACGCTGGCCAAGTGCGGGTTGGTCAACTTCTCATTATGATCTGCGCATATATACATCCCCACCTAGGGGCTTGAGCCTACCCTAAACTACCCATGTGCAGTTTGGTCGGCATCACATTACGTTAGAATTTCCACACATGTGTGTAGGTTTCCTTCAACTTTTCCAGTATGGAATAAACATAAATGTTATGAATTCTAAGGTTGATAAAATCATTGGTAGAAGGTGGCGTTGGAACTACTGACCTTTCGCAAAGAAAACCCATTGAAAACCGCCTTAACCGCTAATCCACCGACGGTCTTTTTAATTATAAAAATAAGTAAGTAAACATAGATAGAGATTTGGTTCAGTGATCATAGAACACTTTAACGGGCAAATACGTACTGGGTGGTATATATTATAAAATACTCATTCATCAAACTGCGAAGCTAAAGCGCTTGACTTCTGGATATCAGTATCAACATTGGAATAAACAATATATCAACTAATATAAAAATAAATACCCAGACACTGTCGTTAACAAAGCTAGTTATTGCTAAAACATTTTTCTATTTTACGATCGTAATTGAATGCATCTACTTTAAGTACATCACTATAGACACACATAACGCACTACTTAAGTTTTTATAATACAATGCTATTAAAAACTGACACTCACCAAGTTTCAAAGACAGCTCCTTCAATACTCCGGGTTAACTATGAGAGGTCTTTTAAGTCTGGATTTTAAAGTAAACTCGAGTTATCTTAACGACGACATGAAAGCTAAGAGTGACGCCTTCACATTTATAGGTAATTACAAGCATTTTGTCGGGTGATTTATTGGGAGAGATACTCTTAGACGATATCGCTTTATTAAGCTTCACTAGCTATTTGTAGTGGAAACTGTGTGATATCTATAGCTAATGAAAGTTACTTCAAGTTATGTAAACGTTATAAGTGGTTTCATCATATTAAACAACTAACACTCTAATCTTTATAGAATCAGCCATATTACAGGGGTGAGAGCCAGCCGCTCCCCCGCAAGTCTGGTGATGATGACGAGGCCACTCCAAGCCATCATCGTAGTCAGATAAAACCAAATAAATGTTCTGAGATTTCAAAGTTTGACCTAAACTGACCCAAATGTATCAAATATGTCTATCTAAATACGTATTAAATACATCAATATTCATAGCTATTTGCCACAGATGTTCTGTTTACGGCTATTCACGGATTAGCATAAAGATTAATTAATACAATTCAATCTGAAGACACGTGTTCCGAAAAGCTTTTAAACGAAATTTACCTACGTTAATTTAAAAGTGACCAATGACAAATGAGCTTGTCAAGCCGGCCATGATCTAAAGTAAAACAGTATTTTGATATATTTGACTACAATACAGAAAAGTAATCCGTTCTAGATCAAATGCATTAGATTAGAACCGCTATCCTGTCCTGTTTATTGACAAAATTATATTGAAGCTTTTTTAGTGTATTTATTGTAATGAAATGTGAAATAAAAATAGAGGTTCATACTTTAAAAAAAGTATCATGCAGTTATTATCAATTATTTAAAAAATAAAGTATTCAAATAACGCTTGTTGACACAAAAAGCTAAATGCTAAGAAAATATTAACATTTTACTGTAAAAATGTAATAGTATAAGATCCCGCTGCAGAATCACTACGTTCATACTGTGGTTAATGAAACTACATTTTTTCCATATTTACATGAATAGGAGAATATACTTTCAAGAAGCTGCCAATCGAAAAGTGCCCGCAAGTAATTTTATTTAATATAATGTTAATTAATTTTTGGAATAAAATTTCGTTCACCTATTTGCTTGATGAAATATCATCCATTTCAAAGCAGTGAACGTAAAAAGTAGGGGAAACTATGGTTGCCGCTGCCCTTTTGGCCGCAACCTCATCGCAGCCAGGTATGAACAGGTATAACTTTGTAATACTTTTTCGTTCATGACGTACATTGATAATTTTAATATGAAATGAAAGCTTATTTTTTTCTAAGTATGATATTATGAAGCTGCCTTTGGAAAAGTGACCGCAAATAGGAGTTGCCAGCTTTTAAAAATGCTAAAATAAAAAAAAAAAGTGAATGACAGTGAGCGCACAACGTTGCTTGCTAAACAAGGATGGCGAATTCCAGCTGTATTCGTGTTCAAAGCTATTGCGCAGGCGTCAACGGATAGGGTTCTCAACCAGAGATATGAACTGCAGTAGGAACTAGTCGTTTAATGATATTTATATCACAGTTACGTGTCCAACTTAACCTCCCATCGTGAAAATAAGTACCTGGTACTTAGACAGAATAAAAAAATACCAATGTCTTAGTGCATTTGTGAATACGATGGGAAGTTAAGTTGGACACGTAACTGTGATATAAATATGGATCATTAAACGACTAGTTCCTACTGCAGTTCATATCTCTGGTTGAGAACCCTATCCGTTGACGCCTGCGCAATAGCTTTGAACACGAATACAGCTGGAATTCGCCATCCTTGTTTAGCAAGCAACGTTGTGCGCTCACTGTCATTCACTTTTTTTTTTATTTTAGCATTTTTAAAAGCTGGCAACTCCTATTTGCGGTCACTTTTCCAAAGGCAGCCTCATAATATCATACTTAGAAAAAAATAAGCTTTCATTTCATATTAAAATTATCAATGTACGTCATGAACGAAAAAGTATTACAAAGTTATACCTGTTCATACCTGGCTGCGATGAGGTTGCGGCCAAAAGGGCAGCGGCAACCATAGTTTCCCCTACTTTTTACGTTCACTGCTTTGAAATGGATGATATTTCATCAAGCAAATAGGTGAACGAAATTTTATTCCAAAAATTAATTAACATTATATTAAATAAAATTACTTGCGGGCACTTTTCGATTGGCAGCTTCTTGAAAGTATATTCTCCTATTCATGTAAATATGGAAAAAATGTAGTTTCATTAACCACAGTATGAACGTAGTGATTTTGCAGCGGGATCTTATACTATAAGTTATGAAGTGAAATTATACGAAGACAAGTTGCTTGATTCACTATTTTCACTTAAACAGGGCCCTTGGAGTATCAATAAATGTGAAACCAGTCTATAAAAGATGATAACAAATAATTTGCCTATCTGAGATGTGTTTGTTTTTAATGGCCTTTTAACATTTCTTAAAAGGCATTTTATATTCAAAGCGATGTTTTATATTGATTCATTTATTATACGACATGATGTGATTCGGAGTTGTCTGATAAGACGCGACGGATTTTAAATAGCACTTAATAAGTCTGGGTTCATATTTTTTTTTCATTTGTAATATATTATGGATACTCTATTATCATGCGTACCTACTGGTATTATATCTGTTATCTGAATCACTTATAGGTTCATACGAACAATACCTAATAGCTTTAGCTCCTAACTTCACAATAAAAAAACTTTTTTACCATATACATTTTTAAAAGATCGGAGTCACCTATTTTGATAAGACAAAAAACAGCATATAAAATATACACTATAATATAAGTATAATACGAAATATGCTTATAAACTTAAAGGCACCAGTAGTTATCACAATTAGTACATTCCATCTAGATAATGATTTTAATGATTCCGTTAAATATTAATATCCATAACCTCGGAAACATTAAGCCGTTTACGATGCAATAGGTAGTAATCTCTGCTCCTTTTATTAATATAAACATTATTCAATTCAAAATTATGGTCAGATATTTGCAAAATGAAATCACTTTTATTCTGATAAGTATAAAAAATACGCATCTTACTTATCATCAAGTAACGTACTGAATCAACGGAGCAACATTTACGTTTACATTCCCGCTGCTCGCAAATAATTGTGACATTTCTATTATCTTAAGAGCTGGTGATGCGTGGGCAAAAGATCCTTTAAAACCTCGGTGCAAAAGAGAATGAATGAACGTGTGCAGTCTCGGTAATTCATGGGATGTGCATATCTCGCCTGCACAACCACACATATTAATCTGTTGCTCTTATTTCACCGAGATAGCTGCCAGCGATGAACCGTTGGTACCAGAGAACAAGAAACTATCTCATATAGTTATCGTACGGGATATCGCCAATCTCTTTACCGGGAGTTCTTTAGAATTCCCTGGGAATGCTCGGAAAACAGAAAATTGAGGATATTTAGTATCGTTTTCTTTTTAAGAAACATTGTTGTAATTAAAACGGAATTACTTTGTAAAATAGGGCTTTAATAAACAAAAACTTAACAGAGCTAAAACGGCGCGAACGGGGTAAAAGTGAGAAGTAAAAGGCGCGAACGTTTGACAGCTCAGTAGCATTAACAATTTGACAAGTGAAGGTGACACTTATATTTTTAATTTACTACAACATGCCCTCCAAATTAAAACCTTCCTTGTCTAACTTTAAACATTTGCTATATAATCCAAACACATAGAATAAGATACAATTTAACACAGCTTTAAACTTATACATACAAAACAACTAAAATATTACAATAGTAAGTATGCTAATACAATAATCAATTACAAATTAACATTAGACCCAGCTTGTCTCTAAGATACTGAAATCTAATTCGAGGGAGAGCTTTTGTAAATATATCAGCACACTGCTCAGTTGTACATAAGTACTTTACATCTATTTCCTTATCCTGATATTTTTCTTTGATAAATTTAAGCTTTACATCTATGTGCTTACATCTTTTGTGAAAGTCTACATTTTTAATTACAGATATAGCACTTTGGTTATCTACACATAAACAAATTGAGTCCTGATTAAAAGCATCAATATCAAGTAACAATCTCTTAATCCACAAAGCTTCTTTGGTTGCAGAACACGCCGCCATAAACTCTGCCTCAGTTGTAGAAAGAGCAATGCTTTGCTGGCGTTGGGTAGCCCAGGTGATAGCGGCACCATTTTTGATGAAAACATACCCAGTAGTCGATTTTCTTGAATCTTGATCAGCCGCATAGTCAGAGTCGCTGTAGGCATGTACTATATTGTTCTTCAATTTTGAGTAATATAGTCCATAATCTTTAGTTTCCTTTAAGTACTTCAGTATCTTTTTCACAACTGTCCAGTGAGTATTATCATAACAATCAAGATAGCGACTCACTAAGCTAACTCCATACATAATATCTGGTCGACTTACAATAGCCAGGTGCATAAGTGACCCAACTGCTTCTCTATATGGAATCTTCTGTTCAGGTACTACATTTTTCTTTTCCAAGCTACTATGAGGATCTATGGGAATACTACAACCATTAGCGTCATTCATGTTGAATTTTATAAGTAGCTTCTCAATATAATTCTTCTGATGAATGAATATGTGTCCTTCAGACCTTTCTATTTGTAATCCCACAAAATTCTTTGGCTCCATGGTCTTTATTTCAAAATTTTCTTTTAATTTATTTATTACCTTATTTATAATAGCCATATCTTTTGTTATTACTAATCCATCATCAACATACAATAACAAATATACTTTGGCCCCATCTATAAGAGCTGTGTAAACACATTGATCAGAGTGGCTATTCACAAAACCAAAACTATTCAATACAGTTTTGAATTTATTATTCCAACAGCGTGGAGCTTGTTTTAACCCATATAAAGACCTTCTCAATTTACAGACATATCCTGGTGGAGCTTCTACACCATCAGGTAGTTTCATGTATATGTCTTCAGTAATGTCTCCATAGAGGAAAGCCGTTTTGACATCAAACTGTACCATCTGTAAATCATTTTGACATACTTCTGAAAGTATGATTCGAACCGAATCATATCTTACTGTTGGAGAAAATGTTTCTGTGTAATCAATTGGATAACTTTGTGAACATCCTTTGGCACAGAGTCTAGACTTATAGATCAGACCAGATGGCTCGTCTTTTAAACGGAAGACCCACTTACAGCCAATTATCTTCACTCCTGGCGGTTTCTCCACCAACATCCATGTCTCATTCAGCTCGTGTGCGTTCAATTCTTCCATTATTGATTGTTTCCATTTGTCTCCATCCTTTGATGATACAGCTTCATGATATGTCTGTGGCACATCATGTTGTTCCGGAACTGCACCTTTACAAAGGTAAGTATTAGATTCCTGCCTTTTCTTAGATCTAGTTGTAATATTACTACGCTGTACTAATTCAATTTTTCTTTCAGGTACATAAAGCGCGTCATCATAATCATCAGACTGAGAAGACTCATTACCATCTGTGGTTACTGACATATCAGTAGACTGACAGTTGTTGTCGAGTGAACTTTCTTTTATTTCAGAACGGAGTTCAATCGGTTGAGTCTGACAATTTGTATTAATATTCTCAACTGTACTCATAGGAATCAAAACATTATTATCATGCAAAGAATTTTCCATAAATACTACATCTCTGCTTATTATTACTTTATTTGTTTTTGGATTTATCAACTTATAGCCTTTAGTAGTTTCACAATAACCAATGAAAGTCATTTTACTTGCCTTTTGATCTAGTTTCTGTAGTTTTGCTTGTGGTGTCTTAACCATGGCATCACATCCAAAAACTTTTAAGTGACTCACATCTGGCTTCTTCCCAGACCATATCTCCTCAGGTGTGGCATAAGAGAGTGCACGGGTTGGGCAGCGGTTAGTGATGTAAGCTGCTGTAGCCACGGCTTCTGCCCAGTACTTGTATAATCATCGGTGAATGTGACGAAGTACCTCGCTCCTCCAAGTGATTTAACCTCTAGTGGACCACAGACGTCTGAATGCACCAGCTCCAGAGGTTGCTTGGCTCGGGAACCTTGAGCTGGAAACGGCAGCCTGGACTGTTTTCCTTTTTGACAGGGTTCACAGATCATCTTGGTTTCATTTTTAGTTAGCTTCACTCCATCAGTACTTTCAGTCAACTTATTCAAATCTTTGAAATTCAAGTGAGCCATCCTTTGATGCCACAGTAACAAATCAGTCTCATTTGCTTTACAGTTGTATGCTGATATAGTGTCGGTATTCAGCCGGTACATATTATTGATGAGATTTGCGGTTGCTACTTCACTCTTCATTTTATTGAATATTTTACAGCAATGGTCGGTGAACTGAACAGAACATCCATTTTTTATCATTTGACTAACCGAGAGAAGGTTGGTTGCCAATTCTGGTACATACAAGACATTTTTAACTTGAATAGTATGCCTTGCACCATCTTTACCTATTATGTTTAGGTCACACTTGCCACAACCCTTAACCTGAAGCATTTTGTTATTAGCTATCTTTATATTTGTGATCGGAGGAGGTACAATATCATACAGCCAGTCTTGCCTCATTGACATGTGCATAGATGCTCCTGAATCTATGTACCAACCTTCATCATTCTTTGTTGTTGCGGAGAACACAGCTACATAACCAGAATCCTTGTTTTGTTCCTTCTCATTTCTCTTCTTCAACCTGCAATCTCTACTCACATGACCAAAGCGGTTGCAGTTGAAACATCTCGGGCCCTTCTTATGACTTTGCTGATTGTGCTTTGGCTTACTTTGCTTTGTGTAAAGTGCATTATCAAAACTAGGTGATGTTATTTCTTGAAGTAGCTTTGTTTTTATTAAGTCTGCACTTATTTTAACACCGGAGCTCTCTATACCCATAATCATTGGCTTATAGGTATCAGGCAAGCCAGCCAGCATCAGTGTGCCGAGCCATTCATCATCCACTTTGAAGTGAATATTTCTAAGCTTATGGGCAGATGTCATTATTTTGTTGACATACGCTTCTACACTATCGCTGTTCTCTAAAGTAGTGTTTATTAGGTCCTTTAAGAGTCCTACCTTTCTAGTCAATCCACTATCTTCAAATGCCTTGGTGAGATTTTGCCAGACTTGTTTTGCATTAATCGCATCTTGTATATGTACGTACAGAATTGGATCGATTAATAAGATGAGCTTCGACTTCGCCTTGACATCTTGCTTCACTGATTTAGGATCGGTGGCGTCTGGTTCGTTTTCCAAGCATTCATCTAAGTCTTCGTGCTGCAGGTATGCTTTGACGGCAAAACTCCAGTTTGACCAATTGTCTCGACCTGTGAGCTTGGGTATCGACATAAATGAGTTGCTGTTCATATTTATATTGATAGTAAGCTGAAAATACGGAAGAACTCGCGAACCGGTAACTTGCAAAATGCCGGGTTATGCCCGCGGTCTTGTTACTGACTATTTTTGATGCTTTTTACGATTGACTGAATATTTACGCGACAGATTATATCTGGGCCCATAACCTGTTGTAATTAAAACGGAATTACTTTGTAAAATAGGGCTTTAATAAACAAAAACTTAACAGAGCTAAAACGGCGCGAACGGGGTAAAAGTGAGAAGTAAAAGGCGCGAACGTTTGACAGCTCAGTAGCATTAACAATTTGACAAGTGAAGGTGACACTTATATTTTTAATTTACTACAACAAACATGGATAATTTTTTTTTTAATAAATAGTGTGCATGAAAGTATTACGTAATAGAAAACATTATCATACAGCCAAGAAGTGAACGAGCCAGAGTTAATTTCGATTTATTTCTGACGTTTTGCTTGCATTTGCATATTTCTTGTAGCGATAGTCAATTATTATAGAAAATAGCTTGATTAGAATCATTCTAAATTCAAATATTCCAAAATGGCGAGACGTCCATTACCTATTGTTTTTTTTTAATTATTTTTTTTCTGCGTCGCATTGACACAATCGCAATTCAATGAGAGGCTGTGTGTGTCCCGATTTGAACGGTTCCAAATTCGAACGGTCCGCGATCCCGACCCGCCCTTGGGCGATGTTTTTTTTAAACAAAAGCGGTGGCATGGCGCCGCGCGTATCGAGCACGCGTTATCGGCTGGTACACAAACACCGGTTGTCCATTAGACGGTAATCGGCCGGTGCCACCACCGCATTGTCTCGCGGTTTCGACCGTGCGTGTGTGCCTTGCTTTACGACTACCAAAACGAATAAAGCATCGTTATCAAAGTATTGGTTTGTTCGATTTGCGTAATATTTTTGCAGGTCCCGGCGTCAAGGTCAATGGCATTGTTTTTTGGTTGATTGTATGGAGCTAGACGGATATAGGTAATTTTACGAGCTTTGATATTCGGTAAAGTCCACGCGCATTATTATGGAGCTTTTAACCCTTTTCACTTAATGGTCAACCATTAGGACACTCATTGACAAATAAAGCAAAAATACTGCTTAATCCTTTAAGGTCGTTGATTGTAAAAAATTTGCAAAATAAATCAGCATGGTAAATTTTTTTCGCGGATTTTCTATAAATGGTTAGAACCTGTATAACGATATCAACACTTTAAAAAACTAGCCTCTCCTACAACAACAGTTTTATTTAGAACGAAGAGGCTATTAAAATACCCTATGAGAAAATCAGCAAACCTCAACCGTTCTCCATTTCACTCTAAGTCTCATGCCAGTCTTCTTCACGGAGCACCGCACCTACCGGATCCAAGTCACAAACACAGCTCTATTTAACGCCGGTCGATTTATCTGTCTCCCCGCATTACCATCGCTTATCTAGAGTCGTTGTTTGTTGATTATTAAACCTGGTTATCTGCTAACGAGGGGTGACGGCGGCGACGGCGCCACTATTTGTTTTACTCGATTCTCGGCCACCATTCGATTGGAAAAAAATCGAGACGGACATCTTATGACGCCACTGTGAATCAGTCATGATTTGAACAGTGATTGGAATAGAATAAGCGGAAAGCAATTGTATAACTATAGTATTATGTTGTCTGTGGCGTAATGTTGATTATTCGCTATTTAAAAAAGAATATATCGTAATTTGTCTCTTCGGAACTATACAGTTTAATAAAATCGAGAACTAAACGATTGCATTGAATATTCCGAAAAAATATGTTTATTTCATTCCAAGTAATCTAATTTTATGAAAGAACATAAAAATTCAAGATATATCTAACGAATAATAAAACGTATTAAAAATGAGGCGCCTTTTACACAATAATAACACCAAACAATTGAAACAATAATGCAAGCACTTACAGTGTGTTAAATAAAGTTCGATCTTAAAACCCTTGAATAGTTATTATACTGTGGTACCAAAGTTCTTGAAATTCCACAAAAAATCTCGAAAATAAAGCAGCTCATAAATGACACATCGCTTTAAAATACCAACAAGCTCTTTACATTGTCTAAATGCGAAGGAATTTTGGGTCACTTAAAAGAGCCTCGATAAAACTTATCGCGACGATTTATTTTTGTAACTAAATGTCTTATAATGTGGTAGGGATCCTTGCTTGAAGGCTTCGAGACGAATGTTGAGGAAAATATTGATTTACACGCTCGCAAGCACAAGTTTTATGACGCCTGGATTGAATTTAAACTATATTTCTAATTATGTTTTCTGAAGTAACATACTTTCTGCGACCCATTTTCAGCATTACTTTCATTACTTACAATAGAAAATTGGTTAAACTCAGTTAAAGCTAAAGATATCCTTAAGCTTTTGAAGCTTTTGAAATAAAACTTATTTTACGAATTAAGCTTGCGGGTATTGTTTTTTTAAACATATTATTTAGAGACCCGACGTTTCGGGATCTTTACAGCGCTCGGGCAAGACTGTCTTGCTTGCGTTTAATCTGTAAAATTTGTTTTTTTTTCAAATTTTTAGTGTTTGCGCAAATAAAAGACAAGACTATCCTTGGGCTTTACTAAGTTCTGCTATGTTCTCTATATTCGCTCTCACAAGCAGGAAAACCACGTTTCTAATGTGAAAGTTAAATGCGATATGGCTAAATCATGGAGCCGCATGTCATAGATGTGATGCGAAACGTTCGCGAAACATTAGCACCGATTGCTCTTAATGGCGAATCGAGAGATAATTCAAAATACGTTTACACTTTAATGATATCTTGTACCATGAATAGTTCATTACAAATATTATGTAAGAATTAAATTTTTATTTTAGATTATAACGAACATCCATGACCAAATTTAAATAAAGGATAAATTGCGAGAAATTTTGTAAAAACCTACACGAGCAAAAGAAAAGGTTTTTTAAGCTTTCTCTCGAGCCTTGACTCCCACAAAAATGTCGTTACCAAGTAGCTCAAATCGATTCAGCTGCGCAATTAAACAGAAATATACATAAATCTCAATCACAAAGGTGGTGAGACAACATTAATAAGTATCAAATGATAATTGTCGATGACAGATGACCGGACAGAGCCTTATCGGGATCCCACGGGATGTTACCCACGAAACAATCCTATCGGGCTACCGTGAGACGATTCTCTAAGGAAATTAAGATTTGACATGTCAACTTAAGTGTCTAATTAAGTTGACATCTCAAATCTTAACAATAATTACACTGTTGGTGTAACTATTTGACTTACAGAAGATTCGATATTAGGCTATGTTTATCCTTGAGTACAAGTAGAGATAGTATTCTTTGTTGAAAGGAAAATCAAAATATACATTTGATATTATTTTAAACACATTTAAAATTGTGTTAAAAATAATATCAAGTCTTAATACGATCTTAAAACCCTTGAATAGTTATTATACTGTGAGTTATCTTGAAAATAGTTTCAATAAGTCACTATAAAAACTACAATATTATGCCTTATTTACACGGGATACCTAAGTAACTCCAAACTCAATAGAACTCAGTGCTTACTCGTGACTTTTTATGAGCAGAAAATTTGGTATCACCTGTTTATATTTTTGGTATAACATTTTATACCTATGTGACTTTTGATGTTTGAAATTTGAAGCATTGTTAATCGCAATATAGGACCATCATGTTTTTTATGAGATTATTATGAAATGATACATCAATAATACAATAAGCATTTCTCCACTCCACATAACACATAATCACCGATACGTGTAGGTAACATTATCCAGATAAGTAATAGTCTCAAGTAGTCTGGACCCATACATTTGAAGAACAATGGACCATACATTTCATCCACACCTATTCACTTATCGCATCCTCATGCAAATCGATAAGAATGCGACATCGTAATAAATGATGTATCGATAACCGTCTCGATACTTACATAACTCGATATCCGATGGTAGTCAATAAACACGTTTTTATTTGTGTTCCTTTTCAAATGTCAAATTCGTTTTAATGCGTGATTTGTCATACTTAAGATAGAAAGTTGTAAGATTGTGTTGGATTTCTATACGTATTTTAATGAGGAATAAAAATTATACGTTAAATAATTTAAACTGTCATGGTCACACACATTAGAAAACTGAAAATGGGTGAACCCATGTTCATGGCGCTTGCATTATTAAAGCAAAACAACATGGTAAATATCCCGGATATTTTCAGTTTTCTAAAAATTATACGGATTTGAACAGAACTGAATGAAATTAAAGTAGAATTTGTTTATTATTTATTTCATAAGCTTATTCCTCGCCTTAAATATACGTTACTTAAAATGATGGCGACGTGAGTGTTTTTTTCCTTTTACATTTTCTCGCTTGACATTAAACATGTGAGCGAATTCTTTGAACAAACTCAACGTATTGAATTACAATATCTATTCCATTGTGCTAATATAACTGAAATAATATGTTCCTTCATAAATTAGAGTTTTCCTTTATACTTTACGACAGTCACGTTCCATTGCATTTAATTTATAATATCTGCTACAGGTCTACACGCGATGAAAATAGTAGCGAATACATATCTACTTACTGCCCGACGTTTTGATTGGGTTACACCAATCACGGTCTTTTTTTTCCTTACTGACTTACGATGATGGCTTGGAGTAGCCTCGACATCATCACCAGACTTGCGCGGGAGCGGATGGCTCTCACCCATAAGCCTATCATAGTCGCAAAAGTACTTTTCCTTTAATTTTTTCGCAATATACCTAGGTACATGGGCAGAATACAAACGATCATCGAGCCCCCAACATAGCTATTCGCGGACTATGCTCATTCACTTTCAGCCCACATTACTGATCAATTTGCCACCATTAAGCCCCAAACGATATACAATGGTGTAATATAGAGAACATATCAGTATGGTATCAGTGTAGAAACGTTATAATATTATTGTTATTATTTCGCTCATTTACTTATTGGATTTTAAATGTTGTGTAGATAAGAACTACATGTATAATACAGTCAGAACATAGTAATTAGTATCACATAAGACAAATCCAGCAGCAAAAAATAAAAATATGAATAAAATTATAAGCCCCAAAATGAAAGAATACATTTTTGAAGACGTTATTTTGATGCCAGTTAAGTAACTTTTACACTTATATATCATTTATAGGAATAAACTGTGAAATAAGTATACAAAGACAGGTAAATATCACTACATAGTATAAAGCAAAGTCGCTTCCTGCGTCTGTCTGTATGTATGTTTGCTCAAATCTTTAAAACAACGCAACGGACTTTGATGGCATTTTTTTTAATAGGTAGAGGGATTCAAGAAGTTTTTATCAGACGAATTGATAACCTTCTCCTTGTTCGAAATTGGTTTAAAAACGAGTATAACAGTGGATTCACATCATATTAATTTACTCATGGATCTTAGTTTAGAAACAAAGTTTCCCTGATTATTTTTATAGCGGATACTGAGGCGGAGTTCCAAATTTGTCAGCTTCCAACAAGTTTGTTTACAAATATGCCCGCCGGGGTTTCATATAAATAGTTAAATAAGGATTTTAATAAATGCATCCTATTTATAAATTGCTTAGATATAGAAAGAGCTTGAAATAGGTAGAATAGAAACAACGTTTTCGTATAAAACTGAAAATTATTCATAAATTACAACAATAAATTAGACGGAAATAAGCTATCGGCAGACATGTTGCGCCGACATGTTAAGCGTGGGACAAGGGCAGGACAGGACAATATGATGAGACTATTGCGGCATATTAAAACAATAAAAATATTTTCTACTTTCAAATCATCCAATTTTTACATGTTTTAAATTTGGAACCTTCCTAGCCAAGATAAGGCCGTGAGCAAGTTTAGCGACATTTCCCGGACATTCTGTAGATAACATACTGTTATTTATTCAATTGTGACAAAGGTTTCAGGACAAGTTAGTTATTATGCAGTGTACAAAGCACACTCCCACATTGGCATTGTATTTAGGGTTGCTATTTGTCGACGGGAAAAACGCAAAAACTCTAAAAGTGTTGTATACATTTTTTAGAGTATTTTGTCAATTACCTACCCAGGCTCTCCTCGGTCCCATGCCTCGTCAGCATATAAAATGTATTCCGATCCATTGATTTTTATATTGTAGTAATATAAGTTTTTAGTTGTAATATTTTATTTATCATCAAAAATGGCTTGAAATCCGTCTTCAGGCATTAATTCAAGTGTTTTTATTTAACCAGGACATTTGCTAATTAAGGTCTGGTTATAAAGTGATGATGACGATACAAGATGTTTTAAACACTGAAAAAATGCGATGCACTTTATTCCCAGTCAGTATCAAGCTTTCACCTAGTTATATTCAGATGAAATTAGAAAAATGAGGTAACGGTGGCACACGATTCAAGTATGTTGTTCGATTGTACGTTAATAATGAAATAAGCATTGATGATGTCGACTAGGCAGCCCTATCCTCGGGTTAGGATCACACACACACACACACGGGCCCAGGCAGGCGGCAACACGGGGTAGCAAGAGAGATAAATATTGTATGAAGAACACAACTCGGCAGTTTGACTCATCAAATATTAACCGCGGTGGAAAGACGGAAACCCCCAAATTTTTACATGCATTGTTCCAATGTCGGTTTTACTGCCTATTTTTGTGACGTTTACTGGTCTCCTTAAGTTTATTTTATGTGCCGGCTTAAGTGTTTTGTGACTCCGCTCGTATTGATAAGAATGTTTCTTGGGCGCATGTAAAAACTCCTACGCTAAATAATATTTATTGCGTCAGTGCTTGACGCCTTGGCGCGTATACTGTGTACGTTTTCGTGAAGAATATGGTGTCACTGCCCGAAAATAGCTGATGAAGGAAAGAAACGGAATAATGTCTTCGCAAAAGTAGGCAATGTTAATAAAGATTTTTCCTGTGTTAAAAAAGGTAGTGTCAAACGGTCGAATCATACACCAATATACATGTTCAAGCTTATGATGACTATAATGACATTGATACGAAAGAAATAATGTTAGATTCAGTTTTGTGAATCCTGCTAAAACGAAGGAAGTCTAATCTACTTCCATGGTTATTATCAGACCATACAGCTAAAATACTTTCTGAACGTGTTAACAAAATTCGACTTCCCAAGCACAAAAGCGTATCCGCTTCTAAATCGAGCCAATCGCGCTCGTAAACCAATTTCCCCGTACTATTTACACATTCTAAAGGTCGATATCGGATTCGCGGGAACACTCGATTTGGCCCGACAAATCGAATTGTGCTCGTTGCACGATCTAACACGTAATGTACCCACCAATAGGAACATAGCGGGGGAGCGTTTATTTATTTACACGCCTTGCTTCATTTTCTTCCTGTAATTCTTTTCCCTTGTATAAGTGAATATTAAAACTCCCCGAATTAGGGTCTCGCGCGTCGTTATCGGGAATCCAACCTTTTTCCGTGACTGAAAGGTGTATATTCGCTTGAACGAGATTCGCAATTTAATTTCGCGAGATTCATTGTCTGGGGAGTAAATAGGGTCTTTATTTTGTTTATTGTAAGGTGTATATTTGTTTGGTTTCTTTTGGGGTGTCAGACGTCTTAGTGTAATTGCAGCTTGTAGGCTGTCTCCTTCGTGATTAGGAAGCAAATCCGTTAGCTGATTGATACAGAGGGAGACATTGTCGATGGGATGTGTTTCGACTCGTTTATTTTTATTGGCTTTCCCGAAGCTGTGTTGGTGTTTAATTGATCAGAACTCTGAATTCATTATTATCAGGTAGTTTATATTTCGATTGCATGATAATGAATATGTGATTTTTATCTTCTGTAAGCATTATTTGTCCATTTCGCCATATATTATTTGTTATCTACTTATCATTATTTTCTGTTACTGTAGTGTAAATATTTCAATAGTAAGTTGTTTTAATAGACACATTGATTTCCCTGTTGATAATATAATGTCTGCCAATAGTTCATTTAGTAGTACTTTATAATAATTGTTTGTCATACATATTACAAAACCGTGGTGGATATTCAGATCAGTAAAACTTTTAGGCGTCCTTCTTTTTACAATCTCCATTATTTATTATCTTTCATTTCTGTGATATTAAAATTCGTCAAGAATTCGGTCGCTTCATTTATAATTCAAGGAGCTTTTTAAGAAGAAAATCTTGACGCTTTAAGACTCTGGGATTACTGTTTCTATTTTCGCAATATCACAAGTTAAGGTATTGTCATGTTGGTTTGAAGCTTTGCTGACAACTTCGCTTAAAATTAGAAGTGATGTTTCAAAAATCAGTTGTAAGTTTAAAGTAACTACATACTTACATTTTTTATTTACTTCAACAAAGGTAGGAGTAGGACCTCCCACCTGAAGTAGGAGTTTCTTAAGATTTATTGCACTATTGCATGCCTACCTTAAAAAGTCTATTTAGAAAATTTAGAAAATTCATTTGTCCAATTTGAATGTAGGAAAATACATTTACAAAAATTTCATACTTGATCAAGGCGGTTGATGAGAAATGAAAATTCATTAATCAGACAATCCCGTAATCGCGACAACTGAACTAATTACGCAATCCATACTTCTCAAGGTAATTTCCAGTTTAAAAAATCCAGAAGGGGCCAGTTTGGAGGCTGTTGGGGTAATTAATAAAGCACGTCTTAATTAGCCGACGCTAATGAGCGGGAATCAACCGCGGTGTGGGCGTCTCTGCCACCCCTTTAGGGAGGGGGGAGGGGGGTTAGAATATATGTATAGTAAGGTATAATATTAACTGAATAGATAAGCTATATGTGCAGATCTGTACAGTTACATTAATATTTTTTCTTAGTCATTAGAATTTTCCTGAAATGTAAAAAAGTGACTATATCTCAACTCTTCTCTGTGCCAGATACAGACTATTTATTATATTACAGTTTTAGCTACGCTTAAAATCGTATTGTATGGTGGTTTTGAATTTGAAACGTTAAGCAGATTTTAGGTCAGTAACTGATTTGTCAGTGTTATCAGCTCTCAAATAATATCTTATTGTTGTTTCAATAATCGGGCGTAATTAACAAGCGTCTGGCTTTAAATGTGTCATTACAGCACTAGTAACATATTTTGACTCTATCACCTGTTAAGAACTCCGACTCAACATCCCTACCTACTCTTCATTCTCATAGTAACAACACAGCTTCTCAACAAAACACTTGCTCAACCCAAAACAATGTATGACTGTTCTCATTAACCGCGCCAAATTAATAACACCTCTTCCGACCGTCTCGATGTCTGCGCAAACGGCTTATAAAATAATCAAGCTGAAATTACTAATTGCCACCCCACTACGTTTGGCTTATTTAAGGCAAGTTTAATTGTACCTCACTTTATCTAATTATAAAGACGGGCCTTAACTCCCGACGTTGCGAAAAGAGGGTTGCGGGCGGTCGATGTCGATGAAATTTTACACGAATTTTACTCGTCATTAACTGTGCCAGCGGCTTCGTCCGCGTTTTACACCGTTTTTGATACATTTTCTAATGTTTCTTTGCTCCTATTGGTTGCATCGGGACGTTATATAGCCTAAAGCCTTACTCAGTAAATGGGCTATACATACAACACATTTTTTTTTCAATTCGAACCAATAGTTCCTGAGATTAGCGTGTTCAAACAAACAAACAAACTCTTCAGCTTTTTAATATAGTTTACGGTTACGGATTTTTAAATATATTAAATTAACAGGTATTGAATACTGTGTACTTCTGAGAAAATAATTAGTATTATTGATTTGAAAACATAATAAGTATGTTATTACATACTGCTATGACGTAAAAGTGTACAATGCGTGTTTTTAACGATATTTTCCTTCATCGGGAGTTAGATAATTATGAATTGGCTTTTGGATCTAAAGTGATGTTTCTATACTACCACTAACAGATACCATTGGATTTAGTTTGGAGAATAGCAGCCTCCATACTGATTTACCTTTCAATTACTTCGCTATCGCCAAAACAGGCGCAATCCCAAGACCATCCCATCCCTCGCACATTACCGTTCTAATAAAGTTCTTGCTACGATAATAGACTTAGCGCTTTGTTCAATCATTCATTATCGTCGGTGCTCTCCGTCCAGAGCAATTAGAGCCCTCGCAACTCGTTATAACACCCCCCACCCTTTGAATATACCATTCATCGCCCGGGGGGAGGGGTCTGGACTAATTTGTCGGTTAAGCCACCGAGGCGTCATCTGGGGTGGCCATATATCAGTCTAAACTTTGAATTCAACGAACGAATTAACTTTATATTCGTGCCACAGTTGGTCTAATGAATTACATTGTCTAAGTTTCTTCGGAGATGCGAAGTTATATTTTGCTGTATGGGGTCTGTTGTATGGGGATTGCTTATCATATTGTTGGCTGGTAATTTAAATCATTTTATGATTTCCTTTCACAGTATATTGGTATTAACACTTATTCTTAAGTTAAAGGTTTAAACACAACTAATTTTGCAACACATTGCCATTAACTTCAATTAAAAAAAGCGCTCACTTATAGAATCTATATACATCGAATATGTATTTTGAAACGTTGACAATTCGAAAATCGTTGTTAATTACATATAATGTTAGCAATTAGCATAAAATCACTTCAGCGGGACAGTTTGATCAATCTAGATAAATCAAAGCCTAAAAAGAAATTACAGTTACTGGTATTACGTTCTGACAAATCGCTGGCCAGCTTTATACACAATTGGCCTGTTACAACCGTATTTCTGAGTGGATACCCCAATTGCGCTTTTGCAATCCGATATAAATCTCATGCTGTCACACTGGCAGTGTATTGAATCGATAGTTCCTGTGCCGGAACCGGTCGATTTGATTGCAATTTCTCTGCGAATACGTACAACCTACCATAAGTTAATAATTATATGAACAATTTTGTAAAAGAATACCATCAACTTATGTTAATAGATATATTTGTATCGAGATATCCGAAATAGTTTATAACGTGCGAAAGTAGCGAAATTATAACACCATGACTATAAACAGATTAATTGTCTTTATAACTTAGATTTGTTACAAAACAAATCTTTGCCCCTTACAATGTTGTTGAAATTCTTGAGGCTAGAATAGGTTAAAGTATTACAAGTGAATTACTTTACGTTCAGAACCTAAATTCCTACCAACACTCCTACATTGGTTAGATCAGGCGCAAACCTGGTTTCGCAACCCACGCCCGTACAAGGACCATACTAATGATCACTTACTCTTAAACAGAGCGATTAAAGAAGCAGTCGGGTCCAAAAATTTTCAATTACGATAAGACTCTTACAATAATTGAGACAGTTTAAGTAACTTGAATGCACCCGCGATAAACGGCCGGCTAAAAGGTTTATCTGTGAGACCTGTCAAGTTAACGAAAAGACCCTACTGCTATACGTTTAGAGGTCACTTTGTAAGTGAATGCAAATTAATGTTAAACAGGACACTCAGAAGTAAATCGGTATCTTAATTAGCGCGACACAGGCAGCTTGAGCTAAAGTAATGGTTGTATGATACTTGGAGCTTATTGCGGTTTTTCTCGATATACTTTTTATTCTAATGTTTAATTAGTAATCTTCCGACGATAATGCTTGCCAGACTAGGGCCACGGCTTTTATAACATTTAATTAAAATATTTACTTTATTATATTATATAAGTTTTAGATAGCAACTATTACGGAAGAAATATTACGCATGTTCTTTAAGATTCTTAATCCTTGTTTAAGTAGACACACAAATTAAGGTATCAAAGTTGGAACAATAAATATAAGGAGCATCATAAATCTAAAACATTAGATTTATTGTCGAATTAAATATCTTTAACATCACCCTGGCCATTATTTAAAAAACAGCTCAAAAATTGATAATTTTCTACTACAGTTACCGGACCTAGACAAAATAACGATTATTTTTCGTCGCAAAACTCTCCGATGTGTTCATTTTCATTAATGATAAGATCAAGGAGTTTCCCCACTTTCGTGCATTAATTTTAAAGTAAAGTGACGCTTAGCCCAAAGTGTGTTCACCCCTTTTAAGTAGAGGCCACTAAGAGTTAAGTTGTTCGGGTAATACCTACCACGGCCACAGAATTAACTCCAGCTTTTATGAAGCGACACTTTAACTTATTGGCGCGTTTAACATTCTTATCTGTTGAAAATTATGAATAATCGTTAGTGCATTTCCTTTCAGTGATCATTAGTTACATGTTTAATTGATTATTTTATTCATCCTGTTTAATTCAACTGTAAATTGTTCTCTGATTATATGTATTCATTCATACATTAAAACCAGTTTAAAAGGCAACATCTAATATTTTGTCATAAACCAACTGTGATAACATAAAAACAGATTATCTATCAGTAAATGTATATAGAGGACCATATTCCTAGCACATAGCCACATTCCCACCCCTTTTTCAAGAGTTACCCCATGCTGACGCGTCCATGATATAACGTAGATATACTATCAAATATATTGCCTTATTGTCGTCACTTCCAGTGAACGTTGCTCCATTATTTAGCGGTTCAAAATGATCCCAAAGCCACGACTGGTTGCCCAACTGGTCCAACTCTGGGTTGCGGTCGGGCTGCGGTAATCTTCGCCATTACGGGATCAAGGCGAAGCGAGTGGAGCTTCGTTGTTAGAATGAATTGGACAATGACAACAAAGGCAGCCTTTGATGATCATTGTAATTATATTCGTTATAAACAAAATTACGGTTATGAGAACAGCCATTTTGGTGTAGTAATTTAATTTAATAACACTACCAAATGGACATTAAAAATGTAATTTTACTTTTATTTCATGACCTTCTTGCAACTACAAACATGAGCTACCAAATGTGTTGTTATGTTGTTATACAGTGTTATGAAAATATTATTACGTCATCTATGTACACAATTAATTTCAATAGCCTCAGTCTCTGAACTTGTGGTAAGACGGATCCGATGTTGCATAAATTATATAGCTGGGAAGCGTAAGGCACTTCAGTAAGAGCGGGTCTGCTTGCGAGCTCGAGTTTATCGGCCCAGACGATGTGCTTGACTCTAAAGATCAACTTGATGGCATCCTGCAACTAAGTCTAAGTAAACGGCAAACTTACTCGGAAAACGCTAGAGATAATTTTAAAGGTTTACGTGTTCACCGTACATGTTTAAGTATGTTACAGAATTAGATACTAGGTTACATTACAATAAAACACTAATAGGTACTTTATATTTTCGATAAATAATATTAGTTTTGTGTATTATACCAATAAATAAACTAAATAATTTAGTAGAAGTCGACCGTATTAAACACGTTACAGTGATCATGGTCGTGAAAGACCTCATCATAAACTCTTTCATGGTTTTGTGTCTGTTCGTTCAATTTTATATATGTCGATATATATTAACTGCGATAGCTTCATGCTCCTGACAGGTATATTATATGTACGTACAAATCATTCGACTAATTGTCTGTCGCCATTTAACTCTTATTAGCTAATTGACGTAAATCAGATCGGACCCAAACTGGCGTGTTTCTGAACTCGTGTATATTTAACGCGCTTCAGTGGCTACACTTTAACTCGCGGTCGGTGACAAACGCTAATTGGTTTAATGTATCATATGAGGGTTCGTGTCGCCGTGTTTTGTTTTGAAAGGGTCCAAATTGCTGGCACGAAAACAGATATTTATGTAGGTTCATCTACCTTCTGTCCAAACGCCATCATTTGTTTCTTTTCTGGGTTTCTACAAATGGGCTTGTGAGTCCATCAAAGTGAAATATTATCAAATGAACTACTTGATTGAGTTTAAATGCATCAATCAACTACATTTTACCTCTATTTCTCTATTAATTTAAGTTTAAGGTCTCTAGAATCATCTTTAAACTTTAAACCAGGAGGACCTCAAACAGCACAATATCTACTGCTATTGTAAAGACTTGAATGATTAACTAAGCAACAGTACAACGACTCTACATCTATAAATGTACGCCCTCTCAGTGCTTTGTGTCCCAAATGAATTTTAACCCATTCGCATGCACAATACTGTGTTACTTCAGGACTATTCTCATGCACTATTCAAAACCATCAAATAAACAATGCTCATATCAAAATCCGATGTAACACTAATTTTACTATCGCAGACAATGGCCGTCTAATCATCACTATCCGATATTACAATCCGACCGTTCGAAACCTATTCTAGCTAAAATATTCACGGACCAGAGCGGACCGACTGCAATATTGACGGAACCATTAACACGGTACAGACTGATTACTTCTGATGGCTTACATGAGATCTGCCTTTAATACGCCATTGTTGTATGGGAAATAGTTTATACCGTTTTTTAATCGTTATATGTTGACAGAACTCTACCGTTGGTAATTATTGTTTTGATGTAATGGTCGAGAAGGCTTCAATCGTAATTTGGTCATAATGATTTTTAAACTAGAGAAAGCTATAATGATAAGTTGCTGCATCTTCTTATCTTAAGCGATTTTAGCTTATCTTACATACATGAGAACTTAAAATTCTTACCTTTGATCTCACGTTCTATAGTTTTAGTGTATAGGTCAACTTAGATATAGTCTCTAGTCATATAAGATACCAACATGAACTGTCATCGGAACCTAATATGTATTGTTAACGTCTATATGATAGTCATATCAAAATCAGGAAGTTTCTTCTATCGTGGTCAATGTAATTGGCGAATGCAATTAACCTTTTCAATGTGATTGTTACAGACGACAAACAGCTGAAGAGCGGGAAGCCGAGCGCCAAGCAGCGAACCGTCTAATGCTGTCTCTGCAAGCTGAAGCGCTGAGCAAAGGCTACATTCCAGAGCCGCCACCGGGAGCTACACAGTTGTCAGCGCTGCACTACCAGAGCCAAGCGAATGCTCCTGCACCACCGTCTAATACAGCGCTAAGCGCTTTACAGAACTTGCAGCCGTGGGCTGGGAATCAAACTGGGTTTATGAACGCGCCGCCGACAAATGCGCCCCCGACGCATCCGCCGCCCGTCGCCTCGCCGATTTGTTGAAACGATGACAACACATATAAAGTCATTTAACTTCTTTTTGGAGAACTAGTTGATACGTCTTCTACTCTGACATGTGTGCTCAAATAATGAGCGATTGATGGGAGTCTGAAAACGGCTTGCAACTGTCTTTTTAAATATTTATCGAATTTTATTTTGAAGAGAAGTAAGATTTTTTCAATCTGAGTATCTTACTTTAAATTATGGGATCTGATTACCCAAATATGATATCTAAATGAGATTACTTTCCATAATTACAAACTGTATATACCTACAGATAGCAACATGAAAGTGATAGATGGATACTCGTATTATTAGTACTTAATAATTTTAATTTTAATGAATATTATAAACAGAATGATTCCAGTTACAATAACAAGTTGAAACTATGTACAATTAATTTATTTTCTGTTACATTAAAATAATAAAATCAAAAGCAAAATATTCACTTTAACATAAAGAAGTTTGATAAAAATAGTAATCTGTTTTTTGTAAAATTAGTATAAGGTATTGTAAATAAAATACTTACTTAATAACTTAGGACCTATTTACACTAAGTTTTCTTAAAAAGTAAATGTGTACTTACATATTTATAGAATAAAACGATTGTTTTATTAATTTCTACGATATCAATCAATAACTATCAATTGTATATAAACTTTCAATCAGTATTATTATTATTAATAATTCGATATTTACATAACAACAATTTAATCTTTATAAAATAAGTCTGCTATGATTAAAATTGTAATTTTAGATATCTGTAAAAATTAACTAAGTGGAATCTTATTTAAACGTAGTTTGTCTAAAATGTTTTAACATCGATTGTTAATAATAATCTACTCATCGTAGATTTTATTTTATCCTTCATTGAATCAGTTATATATCGAATTCAAGTACATATTAATGTAATACGTACGGAAAGATTAAATCACTACTTACATGTATATAATGAAACATTTTATTAGAAATAATTACATTTAGCTGCAATAGCACAAATTATGCAAATAAATATGAAAGAGAATTATCCCATAATATAAAAATATTTGAATGTATTCGGTCGTTTTCTTGTCATCCAAGCCATTTGTGAACCAGCTGACATAACAATACATATTATGTAGTTAAAATAAATCAAAATGTTCAATCATAAATCGTTGCTACCGACAAATCAATCAGATTAGCCAATGTGGACTACAAAACAAAGGTCTCACATTTTGTCAACATGTTTTTGTTAAAAGCTAAATAAATCAAACTTTTTATTTTATTATCTGTTGTACTTTATATAAATAAGGAACATCGAATGCGTACACTGTGATCACGGTAATATTATATTATATTACCGATAATTACCGTGCTATGATCATCACGTATGGTTTGGTACTAACTGGATTACTAGGCTTAATCTAAAGTGTAAGATTTTAGACTTTCGCGTTCCATTACACTAAATATTTGTCTGTACACGCGTTATTAGGAGTAGCAAATTACATAGCTACTTACTGCCCGACGTTTCGACTGGGTTACACCAATCGTGGTCGCGAGCGAACATAAAAGTAATAGTAAGTAGCTATGTAATTTTCTACTCCTAATAACGCGTGTAGACCCATAAAGACAAATATTAATCTAAAGTGCTATGCCATAAGAAAGAATACTCATCTTTGTAGTCTGCGACGAAATCAATTTTTGACATCTGTCAGTTCAATCTTTTTCTCGCGCATTCGATGTACCGAAGTTTAAAATAAACCTGTAAATATAACTTAATGTTACAACTAAGTGCGTAGCTCAATTAATTGAAGTTATGATTTGTGCATGATTTCCAATCAATGTATAAAGAGTATATACGAAGAGGAGTTTTGATCGCTGGCCACTGTTAGTGGAAGTTTTAATAAAATATTATGAAAATATCACTATTTTGTTTCAATAGTTCACCTGTTTAACATCCAAAAAAAGTACCTAATGAATACATTGGAGCTAATTTTAAGATAGAACTTGTAGCTCTAGTAATACACAGAAGTGAGATTATACCGTTTTATAGAAGCATTGAATTTAAAAAAGATATGCTATAAGATCTTACATGATTATCAGAGCTCATTAAGTCAGATAATAATTTGTTTGATCTATCAGTAGAAGCCGTCTGGACCCATACAATGTATGTAGCCCAAAAAGATCATTGTTATAAAAAGTATGTGACATATGTGTGTCTCACCTTTAGTTTTAAATAGTTAGTTAAAAATGGCTTATTAACCTATTGCTAAACAAAATCCAATGCGAAGCTTAAGTTCAATTTACAAGACGTACCTATACTCCTACAATCCTATAATCTCTATGACAGAAGCATAAATATGGACCGCCAAGCTGACCATTTAGTCACCACCATCTATTATGGTAAAGCAATGGAGTGTAGAGTATTTTTCGTTATCGGCGCGTCATGTTATCGTATTTGTTAGCTTGTAGTATCCCCGTACTGACTGTCATTACAATTTACTTTAAAATTTGGTACATAAGTAAAGATTGGCGTTAGTTTAAAGGTGCTTCTTCGCTTTAGATAAAGATATCATTTACTTTAATTTGTCTCTTACAAAACAAAAGTTATAATGATAAATGTACACCACTTACGCATTAATGTTCATAAAGATTTTTTCAAACGTAGGTAATCGTTCAGATACCAAATTGCTTTTGTTTTTCTGAAGCTCAAACACAAAGTAGCTTAACAAAATATATACAGAAGTCACAAAGCCTTTCTACGACACGTAAACGAATACAAAAAACAAATTATCCGTAATACCCCAAAAAAATAAATAGTGAAACAATTGTCCCAAACCACTTTAAACCGAATCGATTTCGAGTTGTTTCCGCCTAAACGGTCCGTTTGAACTGTCGCCATTACGGGTTATAATACGGTCATAATACGGTTTTAATGCAGGACTTTTGGTATAATAACGAAACACTTAGATGGGACGTGACTCCTGTGCGATCATTAGGAACCTTTAGCACAAGGAAAAAATATTATAATCGAGATCTGTAATAAGAATCGTACGTCCGGCCTACGATTATTGGTTTCCTTTGAGTCAGCGTTTGGCTACGTTTAAATATCAAATTAGACCTAAAAAAGTTCAACCTGACCTTTTTTCACGATTTAAAACAAATAGGTATGGGATTGATTGGGGAAATTCAATAAAGAATTGGAATAATTGTGTAAAGTTGTTAAAATAATTAGCTTGAAAGATTATTGTTACTAACTCTACCAATACATATATGGACCCTGACCGAAATAAATTATTTTTATTTATTTAAAACTTCATACTTCTTCCATATTCATATTTTTATATAGAATTTGGTTAAACTTGCGTGACGTTTCAATCATTTAAAACTTTTTATGATGTTTAGTAGAAATGCCGGGCCGATATTCTATTTCGGGGCTCTTTGTCTCACTTATCAAAATATTCTGACGATATTTTTCAGTCTCAATGATATTTAATGATACCAAAACCCATTCGACGTCTTATTAAGGTGACACAAAATGATTTTTTTTTTTTTTATAATAGGCAAACAAGATGACCACACTCCGCCTGATGGTAAGCGGTAGTGAGATCCAAATATGAGGTCGACAGGCACAATAGATCATATTGCGCCTGTCGCACTCACCCTGAAGGCCTGCTTAAATGCCGTTTCACGCCCCGCCTGAAGAGCCCGGGATCATAGGAGGGAGGGAAAACATGAGCTGGAAGGGCATTCCATGCCTTAATGGCACGGGGCAGAAATGAAGAGCTGAACCTCTTAGTCCGAGCCACCAGCGACTGCATTGTATGTGGATGGCAGCGCTGTCCTGCACGTGTCGTTCGGGAGTGGAAAGGGGAGGGAGGGATTAGCTGAAATAGCTCTGATGACTACAAATCGAAGTAAAAGGCATGTTCTACACTACAACGCGCTACGTCTCGCTACAAAATGAGATTGTTTAGTTTTTTTTTCCTAACTGACATATTACGATGATGAAGGAGTAGCCTCGTCGTCATCACCGGACTTGCGGAAGAGCGGATGGCTCTCACCCCTAACAAAATGAGTGTCCACATTTTGAAGCTAAGTTTAGTCAAATAGTCATTTTGGTAACTGAAAAGTCTTTGGAAGTTTGCACTACAATTACCTCTCACTACTGTAATGGCTGATCTTCAGAAGACCACGGTATGTAACGTTCTCTGATAGTCCTCTATACTATTCTGATGTTTTCTGTTAATAAGTAGTGTATTGAGAGTCGCTAATAAGATAATAAGAGTAATATTGCAGGTTATTTACTAGTTATCTGCTCGTATCTTACTTTAAAATGTAAATCAAGTCGTAAGCTTCTAGTGTGCACCTGCCTTAACCCAAAATACAAAGCGGTTCACGACACGGGCAGATATATCGCGTGACTCCTGTCACAAATTAGCCCGTAATGAGTCGCAAGGGCGCCCTGCCCGGAATCGAACCCGCAGTTGACAAGAGCATTTTTGTGAGCAATTTAGATGTCACGTCACGCGACCGAGGAGTCGGGGATCAGCGGGTTAAGACGACAGCTCAGGTATTTATATTTTTGTGAGCGAAACGAAACTACGAATGTTTTTCTTAAATGTTTTATTTACATATCTTAGCTTTTTTTTTAATATCCTACATAACATAAACTTTGTATGATCTTCAATACTGTTTTTTGTATGAACATCAATGAATCATCCTGTAATTTATTATGTAATAATCAGATATTCCATGCCGTTGTAGCTTATTGAACTACAAAGTGTAAATTAAAATTAGTAGCCGCAAGACCTGCAAAAAAGTTTAAAAGTTAAGCGATCTTTTAGAAGTTCAAACTTACAACGAAACGCTTAATACCTGCAATCTATTTTGTAAATAACCGATATCAGAAAAAATAGACACTGACGAAAAAAATCATTAAAAAAAACAGTGCGTCTATGTCATATGTATGGTGATGTTACAATACCATGTCTGAAAAAATAGCCAAGAATATAAAAGGTTCTAATACTAGAAACATTAAAGACAGTCACAGTGTCCATACAAACGCTTACTTAGTAATATTTATTTGGCGACCGCATGAAAGCAATTAGCCGGCAAGTAAAACTGATTAGCAACGTATCAAATGTAATCCTGGGACGGCGGGCAATTTGAGCGGCCCCGAGGTGGGAAGGATTGGAGGAGGTTTGTCGCACGATGAGGTAAGGTTTTGGTTATGGCTGTTAAAGGTAATGTAGGAATCCAAAGCGTAGAAAGAGGGAAACATTTTGTACATCAACACTATCTACCAACCTATGATTTATCCAAGGTGAATGTTTTCATTCTGAAAAAAGAAACAATTACAGTAGTTTAAATAGCTTCTAAAAAAGCTTTCCTTGAAATTTTTAAATTGAAAAAAATCACTTCCACTCACTCAATATAAAATCCAAAATTTAAAATTTTCATTGGAGCACTAAAACCCAAGTAAAAGCAAGGCTTTTTTTGTCCATAGATATTACCAGAAAAAAGTAAAGTTAAATAAAAGTTTTCAAAAAGGAGCGAGCGAGGAAACGAGCAATGAGCTCGAGTAGCGATCACACCGACGACAATATAAAATTCTTATATAAATTCCAATATAATTAAAATTAAGTTACTGGCAAGCAATAACGACGAAAAATCCTCCACCTCCATAGCCTATAAAAGAAAAACAGCTGCCGCCATCTTGATTTTTCCTCGGAATTGCCGCGTCAAATCGCTTTCTGCAGCACATTCGCAACTCTCTAAGGCTAGTGAAGTGAAATTCAACGGGCTCATTAGCGAACCACAGGCGACGGCTCGACTGCAGGTATTTGGGTAATTGGGCCTGCATCGATTGCACCAACCTCGGGTATAAATGGGTATTTGCAGGTAAATTAAATCACAAATCATAGACCGGATGTTAGACAATTCTCCTAAAGTCTAAAACTTTAGAAATTAATTTTCATATGACTGTGCACTGTACCTACATAAACGTTGTGGATGATGTACACAAAATTATGGCTAAACGATTTCTTATCTAAAACCTCCTTAGAAAATGTCTGATATTAACAAAAAAAGAACTCGATATAAAGACTCGCCTTCACAAACCCGACACACTAAAATCACAAAATAATATAATACGAACATTTATAATTATCTGGCTAGGAATTTAATATGCTTTGGAAGGTGCTATTTGTATATCATGCACACAAGCACAGTGTGCTTCGTTGTTCTAAAAAAATTGTTTGGTACCGCTGTACGGTCGAATTGAGAAACCTCCTAATTTTTTAACCGACTTCAAAAAAAGGAGGTTCTCAATTCGTCTGTATGTATAATATTTTTTTTTTTTTTTTTTTTTATGTATGTTCACCGATATTTTCGTCAATTATAGACGGATTTCAAAAATTTTTTTTTGGTTGGATACAGTTCACTTCCGAGGTGGTCCCATTTTCACCAGTCCCGGATCTGATGATGGGATCCAGGAGAAATCGAGGGCAACCCTCAAATTTTATATGGACATGTACCGCGTTTTGCATATTATCTGAAGTTATATTGGCATTTGCTTCTGGAAATCATAATCTTATGATGCTGAGCTGATGATGGAAGGTCAACTCCTTAATACTTAGGAGTAAAAGGATAATTCTTTCAATACTGTATACATATTAAGACTACTAGTTATAATATCAGTAGCATTATAGGTGAGCTGAACTAATAGGGTGACCAGTCTAGGATCTGATGATGGGATCCAGGAGAAATCGAGGGCAACCCTCAAATTTTATAGGGACATGTACCGCGTTTTGCATATTATCTGAAGTTATATTGGCATTTGCTTCTGGAAATCATAATCTTATGATGCTGAGCTGATGATGGAAGGTCAACTTCTTAATACTTAGGAGTAAAAGGATAATTCTTTCAATACTGTATACATATTAAGACTACTAGTTATAATATCAGTAGCATTATAGGTGAGCTGAACTAATAGGGTGACCAGTCTAGGATCTGATGATGGGATCCAGGAGAAATCGAGGGCAACCCTCAAATTTTATAGGCACATGTACCGCGTTTTATACATTTTCTGAAGTGATATTGGCATTGCTTCTTTCAATCATAATTTTATGTTGCTGAGCTGATGATGGAAGGTCAACTCCTTAATTGTTTGGAGTAAAAGGATAATTCTTTCAATACTGTATACATATTAAGACTACTAGTTATAATATCAGTAGTATTACAGGTGAGCTGAACTAATAGGGTAACAAAAAATTTAACACTAAAAAGTATGAAAAAAAATTGTAAACAAAAAAAAAACCGCCTTCAAAAATCCGACTCACTAAAAATTACAAAATAATATAATACGAACATTTATAATCATCTGGGTATGAATTTTATATGTTGTTGAAGGCGGTGCCGTTTATATTTCAAACAGACAAGCACAGAGTGCTTCTTTTTCCTCAAAATTTTGATTGGCACCGCCTTCAAAAACATATAAAATTCATACCCAGATGATTATAAATGTTCGTATTATATTATTTTGTAATTTTTAGTGAGTCGGATTTTTGAAGGCGGTTTTTTTTTTGTTTACAATTTTTTTGAAGACGATTTAAAAATATAAGAAACTAGCTGACCCGACAGACTTCGTCCTGTCAAAAAAATGTGAAAAAGGGCTGTTTTTAGGGTTATCCTGGCAACTATTCGATTTTTTCTCGCCGTAAGAACCATCCTTGGACTTCAACGAACATTTTAAAAAAAGAATTGGCCAAATTGGTTCTGGCGTTGTTGAGTTATGCGCTTACCAACACATTTTGCGATTCATTTTTATATTATAGATACTCAAATAAATAAATCGATCTTGATCGTAACATCGTTTTCTATATGTGTCTATGTACAACAATATGTCTATAAACATCTCCTGTCTATTGAAAAAAAAACGCCCTTTCCCGTAATTGCATATCGATTGTACAAACACTCAGTGTGGACAGACACCGACAGCACAAACGCATCCAACTAAACCTTACAAAGGCTAACAATACACGTAACGAAACGCTTTAATATTTTATCACTCCACTTTTGAATTGTTAAAAAATCCACCCCCCTATTATTTTCAACGGTACCCGATAACGCTTTTATGTTCCCCCGTCGCGAAAAAAATGAAATAAACTGTAAATTTAAAGTTGAAATTGACTTTGACGGATGACACAAGCTCTGACCCCCGTCTTGGGCCGTCAAATATTCAGGAGCCGTCAACGCGCCGTGATAACGGTGCGCACTTGCGGCCTAACTCGTCGCGTATAAGTACGTACATCGAAGATATAGAGTATGTGGACCTTCATTGATAGAAATAAGGTTGTATCCAGCCAGATTGGAAGTTAGACTTGGCCCTTCATTCGGTTGAGTCGACACAGGAGATGACCGCTCATACCTTAGAACGTAGAGTCAATTAAGGTATTGAACGTAGAATCAGTTAAGGTTATTGGCGGTCAATCTGCTGAGTTGCTTTACAACTGGTCATGTTTATTACACCTTTATTTTCTTTATAAATTACGTTCAGGATTACCTTACTCCAGTTGAATGGTAAGCAGCCTTGAGGCCCAAATAAGAGTACAATAAATCGGTTCTGAAAGTTTTACAGCAGAATCAATGTACACAAATAACTCAAACTTTTTGATTCCAAAAAGCCTTTGCTATATTAGTAGTAACAAGTTCATATTTTGAAATATTTAGTTTTATCATCTTGTAATATGCGTATGTAGTATGCAGTATGATTAAGCAAAGTATAATCCTGAATGTACACTGTACATTCAATAACAAAACTGCAAGCACAATTAAATTAAATTCAAATTATAACAGCACGCGCCGCTTAATCCGAAAATGTTTCGCAGCTGACCCCCGGCTATCGCTCGTCACATCTTGCACTTGCTAATCGCTCATCTCTCTTTACACCAAATATCCGTGCGACTGTACCACCACCCACCAATTTAAAAAGACCCCTTCAGACACCAACTAAAGCTTACCAATCGTACCAAACCCGAAAGTACTAACAAGGGGTCAATTTAACCCGGTACCCATTCCCCCTTGTTTGGCGATAGTCTCTTGAGACAAACAGTAAATGTTTGGAAATCGTCACGCGAATTTAATACACTCCCACGCTTTTGATAGTTCTGATAAACTTGTAATGTTAGGAGCTGTGAGAACATAATATTATCCTCTTTCGTCTCGACTCTTTGAACGAACAGACGTGTTGTAGACTTTACAAACTTACATTAAATAAATTTTTAACTGTGTGGAGCTGCGCCCCCGAGACTTCGCCCCTGCATCTGCTGCCTCTGGTACCGAGCATCGTGTCTACGGAGCACCCTCACTTCGCAAATACAGTGGTGAGTGAAGTCAATACTTTTTGTATTTTCTGCCCGGACACGAACCAGGGACTCCTGCGCCGCGACCGGTAACAGTTGCAACCGAGCCAAGCAAGCGGTAAGCGCCCGCGCCGAAATTAGCCACCGCATTATTACGTAACGCACAGACAGGTACTGCGTAATTGTAACGCCTACTTAAATTACTTCGGCAAAATCACAGACCTGAGAATACTACTAACAGTAAGATAAAATGTCGCTACAACGGACCCCACCTTCTCATACGCTCGCATCGGAGGAAAATCTCACTAGTATGTCACAACAATACTCTTCTGAGCCATCTTTGTACCAAACAACTGACATCAGCGATGGTTTACCTTCAAAAAACGACAACATCACACAGCGAAACAAACGCCCAAGGCAAGAAACTTCCTCACCGAACCAGTTTTCAATTTATAAAGACGAGATAAAAGACCTAATAAGCTCTCTCTTTAGGGCTCAAAACCAGGAACTATCCACAATAACTAACAAATTGTTAGAAATAACTGAATCCAATTCAAAAATTGACGCTGCCGTGACACTATTGACTATACAAAATGAGGAGTACCGCGGGAAAATTGATTTCCTTGAAATTCAGACTCAAAAGCAGCGGGAATATATAAGTATCCTGGAAGACAAAGTGGAAGATCTCCAAAGAGCCTCCCGCAAGACCTGCTTAGAAATCAAAAATGTGCCTAAAATATCCCGAGAAACTAGAGACGATATGATGCAGATGGTTATGAGCCTTTCGACCTCAATCAACTTAAATCTAACTGAACGGGATATCAATGACATATATCGCTTAAAATCTAGAGGAGAAGGGGAGAAGAAATCAACCATTATAATGGAATTAAGGTCTACATCATTGAGAACGGATCTCCTGAAAAAGCCAAAGACTTTAATTTTAAAAACAAAGCCCGGTTGCAGGCTAAGCACCTTGGCTTCAAAATTAACGAGGATACCCCTATCTTTATAAGCGAACAACTCACCCCCAAGGCTGCTCGCTTGTTTTTTCTTGCTAGAGACCTTAAAAAGGCCCAAAAAATGAAATACTGTTGGACTTCTATGGGTAAAGTTCTGGTCCGGAAAGATGACACGTCAAAAATAATCCACATTCAACAAGAAACACAAGTGCAACAACTTATGAATGAAGCATGACTAGCTAGGTTTATGTACACTTTAATACCGTCTCTCTTGTTTTTGATATTTCTTGAATATATTAAACCAATTAGCATCCTTAAAACAACTATATATGCCTGCAAAACTGTAAAGATACATATATCACTGCTCTCACTCACACTCAAAAACACACAAATACTCTTAGTCTTCAAACCTACCCGCACACATTGTACCCAACTAAACACACCTAACGCTCGCAATAAAAAGCACAGATTATCTTCAATATACTAAGACATCCAGTTATCCAAACGATCAACTTACACATCCATTCTTCACAGACAACAAACACACAACATCACCTACTCAAACTCAGCCTAAACTCATTCCCAACATAATACTATCTAAATTCACACAGCTACACCTACCATACCCTGATCACCAACAAAAGGCACAACACTACCCTAGTTGCTACCACATGAGTTCTATTTTAATTTTGAATGGGTAGTCGAGATGCGCTGAAAGTAATTGATCAGATCGAACTCTCGGATTCTCTTAAGTGTGATATTCAGGAACTAAAAATAGACACCGCAGTTTCAAAACATAACTTAATCATAGCTACTCAGAACATAAGAAGCATTTATAAAAATTTCGACGACCTACAGATTAATATGGCACAATTAAAATATGACATAGATATTTTAATTCTTACGGAATGTTGGCTGAACCCTAACAAGAACATACCACAACTAGACAACTACACATCCTTCCAAACAAGACATCATACTAACCAAAGTGACGGGGTTGTCGCATATACAAAAAATAAACTATTAGCTAAATATAAACCACTAAACCTTAAAGATGCTACCGGACTTGAAATTCAAATTTTAAACTATACTATTTTTTGGTATCTACCGTTCCCCTTCAATCTTAAATGCCACAAACTTTATAACATCTATTAATAATTACCTCGAAAGTTTAGATCCTTGTAAAAACGTCTTAGTTCTAGGTGACATAAACATCAACTTAATTGCGTCCCCAAATGAAAAAGCCAAGAACGAACAAACAGACTAGACTACCTAAATATGATGACATTACACGGACTTCTAGCGTCTCATAACCTACCTACGAGGGGAGATAGCTGCCTTGACCACGTCTTCTCAAAAACTAGACAAGATAAATAACAATGCATTCACGGCGGTTCTTAATACCACTATAACGGACCACTGTCTTGTTCTTTTATTTATTGCAAGTAAACATCAACGAACGACACCGCGGAGATACAAAACCATAGTGGATTATGAAGGTGCTTACAAAAGTCTTCTGAATGCTGACGTCTCTTTCTTCAATGTTTTTAAAGATCCAGATACATACGCTTTTGCACTAATAGAAATGGTAAAGACGGCTATCTCATCAAACACTAAGAACGTAATACTCTCAAACAGCAAGAGAACTATAAAACCCTGGATAACCGCAGGTGCTTTAAAATGCGTAAGACTGAGAAACTATCTATACATAAAACTCAAATCGAATCCCCAGAATCAAATATTAATTATCACATACAAACGCTACCGTACCTTCTGCGGGAACCTTTTAAAAAAACTGAAACTTAAATATAAGAAAGACAAAATTAAGGCATCAATGCAAAACCCGCGAGCCCTCTGGTCAACCATTAACGAACTCACCCACTATAAGACCCCCAAGAGCCCAAATAGTGAACTGCTAAAGACACATACATGTCCTCAAACCTCAATCAATAATGTCAATAAATATTTTGTTAATGTTGGACAATCTCATGGCTGAGGACATCTCAAGTAATTTCACTCCGTCAGAATCAGACAGGTCCAACAACCATAGTGAACTGTCCTCCTTCGTTTTACTGGACACCTCTGACAAAGAAGTAGAGGATACTTTGATGTCCTTAGACTCTAGTAGTGCACCAGGCTGGGACGGAATACCTACCAGGTTTCTAAAACAGGCAAAGGAAATTGTAGTTCCTTTAATCAGTGGCCTCGCCAACCTCTGTTTTAGCACCGGAATCTTCCCATACCTACTAAAGCGTGCAGTTATTACCCCTGTGTATAAGAGTGGAGACCGAGACAACGCCAATAGCTACCGGCCAATTGCTGTGCTGACCTCCATTTCTAAAATCATTGAGAAGCTGCTCAACTCCAGAATAACAAACTACCTGAACAAGTACAATGCTTTATCTAGCTCACAATTCGGTTTTAGAAAGGGAATGTCGACGCAGCATGCCATCACGGAGCTTACTTCAATAATCACAAGGGCGGTTGATAAAGGTGATAAATGCTTAACGGCTTTTATTGACCTTAAAAAGCCTTTGACACCGTCTCGATACCCATACTTATCCATAGGCTAAATGATGCCGGTTTCCGGGGCAATTCTCTTCTCCCTCTTAAGCAGTTACCTTTTAAACAGAAAGCAAGGGGTAAAAATAGATGGGTACCTGAGTGACGAAGAGGGCATTACATTCGGTGTCCCTCAGGGGAGCGTTCTCCGGCCCAACGCTCTTTCTAATATACATAAATAACCTCTGCAAACTTCGTGGCGTTGGGGGGAGGATACTATCCTATGCAGACGACACTGCTATCACTTTTACCGACAAGACCTGGGATAAGGTTAGGTTGAGAGCTGAAATAGGACTAGCCAAAGTGGGTCACTGGCTTAACGAAAATCTCCTCACCCTTAACACGCAAAAACCAACTACGTATGCTTCGGACCATACATAAACTCACAGCCCCCACCAAATTTTGAAATAAGGATTCATTCCTGCCATACCCTCTTTGGTAACTCCTGTAATTGCCCAAAAATTGCAAAAGTATATAGCGTAAAATAACTCGGAATCCTTGTAGACCAAAGGTTAAGTTGGTACCCACATATAGAGCTAACCATAGGAAGGATAAGAAAGCTTATGTGGGTCTTCAAAACTCTGAGAAATGCTATGAGTAATGACCTCCTAAATAAAATATATGTGGCACTCGCCCAATCTGTCATAACATACTGTATCCCGACATGGGGTGGGACAGCTAAATCTCGTTTCATAGATCTTGAACGGGCGCAAAGATCCTTGCTAAAGGTTATGTACTCTAAACCCTTTAGATTCCCAACGGAAAAACTATATAAAATAACCAATTTACTCTCCGTTAGGAAACTTTATGTGTTGCATACTATATCAGGTCAGCACGAAAAGTTGTACTTCGAGCCGACTAAACTTCATAAGAGACGGCACGATATAATAGCTCCTACCTACCCAACACGCACAGACTTTGCTTGCCGTCAAAATTTAGCTCAAGCCCCTCGCGCCTATAATATAATAAATCGCAAACTAAATATATACCCAATGCAATTATATGAGTGTAAGAAGGCTGTGACTGAGTGGCTCTCCACTCTCAGTTACGCCGAGGTTGAAGACATTTTATTAAGGTCAACTTGAAGGTCTACCTATACCCCCCTTAATATAAAACAACAGACACACACACACATACACAAACACACACACACAAGCACACACACCCACACACACACACACACCCACACACTCACACACACACACACACTCACACACACACACACACACACACACACACACACACACACACACACACACACACACACACACACACACACACACACACACACACACACACACACACACACACACACACACACACACACACTCACACACCGACACACCCACACATACACACAGCAGCATATTACTCTTTTTTATTTTGTTACAAACTTTTATTTAATTTTATTCCCTTATCAAGTTACTTTAAAAATATTTTAATAAATGAAGTAGTAATGTATATCTGTAATAATCTAAATTGAAATGAAATTTATATGTTGTAAATCCAATTTGTTAAGTCTACTACGCAAGAGCGAGGCTTTCCCTCCACAAGTATCTTCTGATTACTTTCTGGGAAGCCCCGGCATTTTTATTGTAAATGATTTACAGAAATAAATACATTTTATTTTTATTATTTTTTTATTATTATTTAATATTTAATGCTTGGTGATCTGACAGATTGGGTAGTACGGATTTGAAGGAGTGAAATGATAATTATGATTTCTATCTCATCATGATTAAGTTTTGATTTATGTCTATATTTTTCTCCGTACTTTTGGGAATAGAATAGTAGGTTTTATTTAGGCCGGTTATTATTGATCGTTTTTACCTATCTATGGGTATTGATACATAGCTGTTGTTTCCTCATCGAGTTGGAGTCATTTAGTTTGACTTTGCAATGTTATCTTATTCTATATCTGTATGAAACACCATAAATAACAAGATAATACTATCTATCTTACTACTCTACTAAGCTATCATACATTTTGACTACTTAGTATGTGTTAATTTTAGGATTTTTGTCAAACACATTTGTAATACGCTAATACATATAAATAAATATCTGGGACATTTCCACACACGGTCATCTGACCCAAAACTAAGCAGTGCTTGTACTATGGGCGTCAGAGACTGATATACATACATATATATTTTTAAATACATACTTAAATACATAATCACACCCAGGCACGGAACAAACACCGATGTTCACACAAATATATGTCCCGAGTGGGAATCGAATCGAACCCACGACTCTTGGAACCGCCAGGTAGGGTCACTAACTACTGTTCCACCGAGCCAGTCAAATTGCAATAATCTAAGCTAATTTAAATGTTCTTTTCCTGTAATTGACATAACAAGCGTATTAATTATTTGAACCTAATGAAAGTCAATTAATGAGCGATTTTTAAAATCCAAATCTTTACAGAACGCCTAAATTATTAAAACGCAATCAAAATTACATCCCTATTAACTATGCTGACGGAGGATCAAAAAAAATTGGAATCGCGCAAATGAATTAACAATTCATGAGGCCGCGCAATAAACAAGAGAGCAATTCCATTTATCAAAACAACATTAGCCGAATCCGTAGCTCCGCTGCCAATTCCCCACTTTTTATTAACTCGTAAAATCCCCTGGCATGCAAAACAATAACGCACTTTTTGCAATTCCCCTGGCCAAATGCACCCCCATAAAGTTCGTACCCCACAAAGCTTTGGGGTTTGTATGACCCCGGGGAATTGTCAGTGTTAACTGGCCTCTCATATTTATCCGCCCCCACAACCTCAAAGACACTTAAAGTAGTAACAAATAAAACACAAAATCGGTAAGCAAACTGTCGAAGATTGCATCTTTTTGAATTCTCGCAGAATAATCGTTCTGACGTTATGCAAAATAGCGAAATACCAACCCTAAAAAGATCCACTAAAGTCCAATTCACCTTGAGATTGGTACTAGATTAAAGTACATTTCGGAATTGATCGCGAGGCGTGATTCCCATAATCTGTAATGGTTCGGTGCAATACCGAATTTTGCACTTGACTCGGGTGTATGGGTAACATCTTGTTTGATGGGTTATAATAGGGACCGTATGAGTAACAGGTCCCCAACGTGTCTATTGTATCCTCGTCCGATTCTCACGGTCGAGTTGAGTTATTAAAAGTCAATGTGACGTGAAATCTGTGATAGTAAAGCATGTCACGCCTATTTGCGTTTTGGCAAATTGAGCGTAAAATGCCATAACAACTTATGTCGTCACTGTGTCGAACCAATATGCTGTAAGAACGCAAATACAAATGAGATTTTAATAAATCTTTTCTAAGATGGAGTATGGATGCTTCACGCCTAAAACAATCAATGGGTTTGCTACATAGTAAATCTAGAAATTATAAAAAGAACATGAATCATATTTTTATTTGTTGTTTTAATGCGAGCTTTGAGCTGTAACGTAAATTCAAAATTTAAAAAAATCGCATTTATGTCCTTGCCTGAACGGGGTCTAGAATCACCGGTCTTTCGATATTGCGTCTGCTGCTCTAAGCTATCCAGATACAACACCTGGATAGCTCCGTTGGTTAGAGCACCCGACGCGAACACGAGTCATTTCATGTCATTTACTTTAACTTGTTTTAACTTTAACAATATGATGGAAACATGCGGTAAAATTACAGGAGGACCGTTCGTCTGTTTGTCTCACACTAAGAATTTATGTTTCATGGGCGACTACTTGGCTAATCATCATCATCATCATCATCATCATCATCAGCCCATCCCCGTCCACTGCTGGACATAGGCCTCTCCAAATGCACGCCACTTCCCTCTCTCGTCGGCCACTCGCATCCAGCTCCTACCAGCCGTCCTGCGCAGATCGTCACACCACCTGGCCTGCAGGCGTCCTACACTACGTTTGCCGAGACGCGGTATCCACTCCAGAACTCGTCGGTTCTACGGCTGATGTGGCCAGCCCACTCCCACTTCAGCTTGCTAATGCGATGAGCTATGTCGATGACTTTGGTTCTCTGAGGCCTCATTTCTGTGGTTCTCTCAATTCGATCCCGCATAGTCCAGTCATTTAAGCTTAAATTAGGTAAGAATCTCGGAATTCGAGATACCCAGCTGTAAGTCTGTAAATACTTAGATATTGACACCCTAAAAGTGGTCTCAAAACCTACATATGGTAGGGTGTACGCAACTATAAAATTTTCATGGTCAAATGTCACAAATATCAGTTTTATAAACTTTTGAGCAAAACGGGAAGTTTTATCATAAAAGTGTGTAGGAGAAAATTGCTTATCATCTAATTATCTATAAAAATTGTCTGTACGTTTTATTCCTAAGATTCACCATTTCAGAGATACAGCGATGCAAATAGTTGAAAAAGTTGTATTTTCAAAAGCTTTCAGACCCCCGTGCGATTGTGCTAGACAGTTAAAATTTTCACAACTGATGTATTTCAGTAGCCTCTATAACATCTAATACTAGAAAAAGCTTAAAACCAATGTTTAAGTGGGTTCTCATACAAAAACTATGGATTTTTTTTTCTCACACTTGGCCGGTTTTTAACGTGGTTACCCCAGTAAACCCATTCCAGACGACACCTTTTATACGTGAAGAACACGTTGTTTATATGGAAGCCTAGTTAAATAATTGTTTTATGTAATAAATATTATTTAATCTTTGGTGTAACGTAGCATGTAGTTCGTCACCTGATTACAGTTCTAAGTTCGTAACCTACGCTCATTAAACCGGTTTTCAAAACTTGACTTTGCCACTCATGGTGTTCTGCTCAATATGACAATAGGTATAATTGAGTTGTCTGCGGACGCGACACAGCGAAGGGTAACTCGATCACAACAGCCCTTTTGCTGTTCCCTTCTGTAAGGTTCGTAGGGTTGCCGATGGTTAAAATAACGCTTTAAACACGGATTTTTTGTGCAATTCAACGCGAATGTTTAAAATTTTATTTGCTTCTTTGGTATCAAATTAATGTAGGTACGATGTGATGAGGTTTCTAGGTACATTAAGCATTTGTTATATCTAATGTCAGAAATAACGTTGAGTTGTAAAATTGTACACATTTTGCTTTTAAATTACCGACCTGTTAACCGTTTTATTATATAACCGGTTAAAATTAGTAAGGGAGATTTTTTACGTGTTTGTCGATTTTTATAAAACTTGGTATGGAGATAGCTGGCACTCCGGAGAGACTGTGTGTGTATATGTGTGTGCGTGTGTGTGTGTGTCTGGGTTATTTGGTATGTTGTGTTATATTAAGGGAAGTCATTTTAATTTGTACAGTGTTTATATTTAATTAACTAACTACATAAGAATACTCTCTAAACTGATAAATTATAAAAATAGATTCCAAAATAAAGTGAATGACGAAGAGAGCCAACCCTATAGAAACTTTTTTCATTCGCAATCATTGAACGATCGGCGCGTGCTGTGCGAGCAAGTGTTCTGTCTGTCTGTCCGTGTTACGAGTTACGTAACATTTCGTTTTGTTGGGCCTTCTGTGCTGGTCTGGGGACAATGGACATGCCATGCCAGAATTTTCATTGCCAGTTTTATACTACTACAGCGACTTAACTTAAATTTGTATATGTAATGTCAAAATTTTCGTTACGATCTTCATTGTGGAGAGTTATATTTGTTTGTCAAAATATATTTAGTTCATTTTTGTCAGACACAATAAATACAATACTTATTAACAATATTTAATAGCTTTGAAGAAAAAAAACAAAAACTAAGAACCTCCTTTTTTGAAGCCAGTTAAAAATCTACTTGCCCTTATTTATTTATTAATTAAAAAGGTACACCAACAGTATTTATTTATTTCAATTCAATGAGTTAAATTAATTGTTAAATATGCAAAATCTATTTCTGACATTTCTACTCAGGTATAGATCAAATCAAATATTCTCTTAAGAAATGTTCAGTTAAAATTCTCTATGAATCTTCAATCATTCACTATGATAGCCAATCTACGTTCCGAGACCACAAGGCCGTAATAACAATACAATATAAATAAAATTAAACAAACCAATTAATCACTCTCATTGGATGCGCCATTCCAAATCCAACAATTACAATCAATCGGCCGTTTCTTATCAAGCAACTGGATCGATTATAATCCAATCACAAACAAATAAATTTCACCCCATAACTAGTGTACTGTGACCCCTGTCCCTTTTGAAAAGGTAAAGGTTTGTTCTGGAGTCAGGGGTCTCGGTAAAGTGGACACATTACTCAACCCTCAAAAGCCCGTTAAAACTCAATAGCCGGGCCCGATATGTTTAAGAGCTAGAGACTGAATATTTATATAGATGACACAGAAGGGTCGAAAGATTTGTTTGTTGTTTTTTTTTCATTGATTTGTTTGAGTTACGAGTATAATAAGTGTGTCACAGGTATTGCTGTGAACCTCCTTGAGGCACCAGTCATTCTCATAATGGAATGCACACTGGTGTTTAAAAGTAATTATTACAATCCTAATTTGTGAAGATAGAAAATAAACTATGAAGACATTTAGATTTTTTTTTCCTAACTGACTAACGATGATGGATTGGAGGAGTCTTGTCATCATCACCGGGCTTGCGGGGGAGCGGATGGCTCTCACCCCTAAAAGACATTTAGAGCATATATTATCGAATTAAAATCCTTTACACCTATAAACTGATTCAGTAAAAACGGTGAAGACATAGGCTGATGATGATTAATTGATAAATTTCTGTGTTCAACAACAACAGACCCATATGTGTTCCATATATGGGCCTGTTGTTTATATATATTTATACATATACCACAGTTGCTGATATCCGCAATCCGCAATACATGTTCTTATTCGACTTACTTTGGAATAAGACAATGTATGTAGGTGATGTGGTATATTTCTTTATTATTTTACTAGCGGCCGCCCGCGACTTTGTCCGCGTATTAATGGGTTTTAGTAGCAATGATATATTAAAATAGCCTACATGCCTTGTAAAATTTGTTATTTATTAGTGAAAGTTCCGTCAACGTTCTCCCATAGTACGTTCACCCCACCCCGGTCGAATTTTCAAAAAAAAAGTAACGCTGGTGTCTTTCCAGTGTGCCAGCTACCTCCATACCAAGTTTTAACAACTGACCAACAACTTTTTATAAAAATCGACAAACACGTAAAAAAATTCTCATACTAATTTTCACTTTTCATTTTTTTTGTCTCGAGTGGGAATCGAACCCACGACTCTTGGAACTGTAAGTTATGTACCTGGGTGACTAACCACTGTTCCGCCGAGCCAGTGAAATGTAACTGAACGGATAGGCAAAATATCAGATGTAACATCGCTTTGTCTCTTCTTTTTGGTGTCTATGCTCTGTCCCCTTGCAATAAGTTAATTGTCCGTCCGTCCGTCGTTACGATTCGGCGCCCTGCTACACTTATAATAGTTACTGTTACGGCCTGGACTCTCATAATCATATTTGGAGTTATTGCTCATATAACTCTGTTATGATTGCCTCGTTGGTATATGGTGATTTTACTGTGGGTTGGTGGTATCATCATCAGCCCATTTCTGTCCACTCCTGGACATAGGCCTCCCCAAATGCTCGCCACTTCTTTCTTTCTTTCTGTTGCGTAAAGACCAAAAGTCGCAATCGCTCTCTCTACAAGAGTTTGTTTGTTTGAGCGCGCTAATCTTGCTGTTGCGTGGTAGAATCTTATTATTAGTAATGTGACGATTTATAAGTGCATGTAAATTGCCTATATAAATAAAGACATTTTGATTTTGATTTTGATAATCTCAGGAACTACCTACTGGTTCGAATTAAAAAATATCTTTTTGTATTAGATATACCATTTATCGAGGAAAGCTTCAGGCTATAAGATATAAACGCGGACGAAGTCGCTGTCACAGCTGGTAATGTATAAATATTAAAATATGTCATTCGTATGTAAGGGACCTCCTTTTGATGATGGTATAGTTGAGCTCCCTTATAAATATCCAATTAACTTATTCAATCGCAAGCCAACTAATCGCAGCTCCATTTAAACACTAACCCCGCAGTACTGGACAAATTGACCCCGGGCCGAACCGACCCTTTTTAATTCGTCAAACTCGCGTCGCCCCCTGTGAGCACTAATCCTATTATTCTATAGTGTGTACGCCACTTTTTTGCTGTTTGTCTCCGGGTATATGATACCCGAGAGGATTTTTGATAACTTAATTATTTAATGGTATGCGTTAGAAGGGTTCTGAACCATCGATCGGGATTTTTGCTTTATTTTGTTGTATCAGACCATTTCGACGGTCCCTACGTATATAAGGACATGTAAAAAAAGTGTTTTTTTTTTTATTGCATTTTTCGCAATGATTTATCTTTACGCATACGCCCATATATAATTTTTTTTCTAAATATTAATACTTTTGCCAATTTAAGGAACGTATAAGAGAACAAGTGTGATAATTACAAAGAAGCAATGTCGTAGATGCGGATATCTATACATATCCTTTTGTACTCTGTTTTAAAATGCGCGCCAAATCTAGCGAGCGCGGTCATGTCAAACATAACGTTATTTACGGGAGATTCCCCAAAAAACGTGTCGATTCGTGTTCATGTGGTAAAAAGATACAAGTTCTGATAAATTTTTTTGGAATAAAATAAGAGAAGTAAAAATTGAAGGGGCTCACCCAGACATTGTTAAATTTAAATACAACTTCTCCGAAGAAAGCTATAGAACTCTAAACTGCGAACATAACATAAAAAATACTAGGGGAGTATAGAAGAAGGAAAATCTGATTCTAGAGAAATTATACAAAGAGGCAATTCCTATCACTGAAGTAAAATACAAAGACTTAAAACATTTATGTGATACAATGATTATTCCAAAAAAGTATCATATTTTCTATAAGAATCTTAATCATGGTAAAGAAGAGAAAGGTCAGGCAGGATGAAGAAGATTAGAAATTGATTACCTCTATGTGCTTTATTTATAAAAATTGTGTTCCTTTTAGAACAACACTACATACAATTAGTAGAATAAACCTGTGATTCTTTTTGTTACACATACTGAAATTACTTAATAATTGTTAATGATAAGAGAAACTGTGGTTCACGATGAGACAATAATTGTAAGAATAATAATCATCTTTATTATTATTATTATAGTCTGAATAAATACATACATACATACATAAAATCACGCCTTTTTCCCAGAGGGGTAGGCAGAGATCACTTCCTGCCATGTGCTACGGTCCTGGCACACCACTTTCGCTTCTTTCACATCTATCAATCTCTTCATGCATGCTTGTAGATTACGGGTACTTGACCCTTCTTCAAACTTTGGCCTATTTGGTCATGGAAGGTCTTTCTTGACCTTCGACATTTCCATTTATGCTTCTTCTATGTTTGCCTTTCGTTAATCGTCTCTCATTCATCCTCTCAACATGACCAAACCATCTTAGCATACCTTTCTCAACCTTAGTCACTACATCTTCTTTCACACCACAACGTTCTCTGATTATTTCATTTCTAATTCTATCACTCAGTTTCACTCCTAGCATACTTCTAAGTGCTCGCATCTCCACTGCGTTTATCCTACTGTCGTGCTTCTTCTGCCCTACCCAACTTCCCGCTTGTACATTAGTGTCGGGATCAACACTCCCCTTTGAACCGCCAGATGTGCCTTTTGGACCCTTTCTTACAGTTCACAAAGGTGTGCAGCGCTCCGTCTGAATAAAGCTGTGATTATTTTTTGTTTCACATACTGAAATTACTTAGTAATTATTAATGATAAGAGGAACTGTGATTTACGATGAGACTACAAATAAATATAAAAAAAGTTGCTTTTTTAGATGATTGTCACTTAAAATAAATAACTCTTTAATATAAAAACTTGTACTTTAAATAATTAATTAAGACTGACACTAAAATAAGATTTTATTTATAAACCAGTGTCTCAGTATTAATTTTTATTATGGACTTGTCTTTTTACGTTTGGCTCTATACTTGTGCCGTATTAAACACTAGCAACGTAAAAACAGACATGTGTCCATTAATGTATAGTTTATACTTAAGGATAGCTATCTAAAGATTTTTAAGGTATGGTTTTGAAAATAATGACAGTAATTTATATTTTCATTAAACATTGACTTGAAAAATAATTTAATTTATTGAGTTGGTATTACCCAAGTATATACAGATATCTTAGATTTGTCTTGTATTTTTTCATTTTGATAACAAAGTAAAAACGGTCAACTGTCAGTTTTATCAAGAAAATCGATAAAAATTAAATATGTACCAATACCGTTACAAACTTCCTCAAACTAATAAAACTTTGGAGTAAAAATATTATTAAAATTGTTCATACCAAAATTTGTAGAGAGATTTGAACCTTTATCACGCTCTCCTGTAAACCTATGTTTTTGACATGTCGCTTTATACGTAGGGACCGTCGATTTCACAAGCGAACTGATTGCATGAATAGTAGCGTAAGAGCTAGAGAGACACGTTGTAAACTGTGCATACAAAAAAAACACAGGCAGACTAAATCACTAAAAGTGTCTTTTCATTTGAAATTTTACAAATGAATATGTCTGTCCTAGGCTGGATTTAAACCTTGGTTTATAATCAAATACTCCATTGAGCAAATTTTAACAACTGTATTCGCAAAATGAATCCACAGGAGAAGTAATACATATGGGTATTCATTAGAAAATTCAATATGTCAGGGATATTTACCATGTTGTTTCCTAGTATAAAGCTTCCGATATTTCGGCACTGTAGCAAGCGCCATGATCAAGGATCAACTACGGTTCAATATTGCGAGCTCATAAATACTTGTAAAACAACATGGTAAATGTCCCGGTCTTATTCAGTTTTCTACTTTAAACCAAGCTTGATTAACCCTACTTTCTTCGGGAGTCGAAAAAAAAATACTATCCAAACCCAAAAAGCCTGTCCAGAGAATCATGACAACAAACAGTAAAATTAATAATCATCGCACCTGTTAATAATTCATCAGCTCCCATAAAACTCGGTTGATAGCCGGATACGTAATTAACTTTATTTAATAAATAATTAACGCAGTAACAGGCTCATTATGACCCGTCATAGCCGTCGACGTGTTAACATGTTCTGTTTAATTGAGCTTTGGGAAGTTTCAACATGTATGCGATAATTGTTGTTTTAAATGTCAGAAAAAAACATTGTTCCATCTGATTTTTAAACGACGAAAAGGGGGAGGTTCTTAATTTGCTCTAAGTATTTTAATGCTACATTAAGTTTGCTTCTGATAAAGCACGTTTATAAGTGAGAGCTTTTAGTTCTTATCAAGAAGTCTTTGTTCAAATTTGCATTATCCACTTCGCTCACTGTGCGGTTAGTAAGGGTAGCCCATACAATACGTATGACACGTCTTTGAAATAAAATACGTCTAAATAATTATACAAGCAATTTTTTCGTCTAACGAAACAATGACGAGTACACAACTAAGAGTAGGTAAACTTAGAGTATGCATGGAAGACGTTAAATTAAAGAAATATTATTGAGTATGTATAATAAAAGAAGAACCTACTTAATCGGTAAATCAGCCTCAAATATCTAAATGCCGTTGAGTTATTCGGCCGTAAATAGCATTGTACTGAAATGTTTATTGTATACTTACGTATATGCCTACATTATAGATTGATGGTAAGAAACATAAATTAAAACTATTATAATTAAAAGTGTAGTAAGTATACCTATTCATACCGTCGATTGCTGAAGGTTTCCATTGCTGCCAAAACGTTTGCTCATAACCAAGACTGCTATAACCCACAAACTCGAGACTATAATCGATATCTGCACGCGTAATCGAGTTACTCCGCGATCGGCCTACACTACCCGCTGATAAAATTCAATGCACGCGTCCAAATTACGAGATAATTGCGTTCGGATCATCTGACGTTGTTAGCGGGATGGGGTAGCGTGTAGCGCGACTACTCCTGGGGCGTCGCTACGAGGTTCGCTAGTGATCAAAATGGATAAACGTACATTTCATTTTTTTTAAATACCCTTCCGATGTCGCGTCGGCTGCTCTAACCAACTAAGCTATCCAGGTGATGAATCACCAATGCGAACTGTTCCATTACATTTTACCCGTTAGGCACGGATGGCGCCACCACCGATACTGATCAAACACTATCGGTCCGCTGGTTTAACGATCATTCTTCAGAATTCGTATTTTCTTTGTATTTCTGCCAATAATATTCTAACGAAAAAATCTTACTAATATTGGTCCAGATACTTAAGTTTTAAGTTCAGTTGGTACCTTTAACTACATAATTCCGAGGATAAACGGGTACGCATGCCTCATTCGCTACAGGTATAAAAGAAATATCAAGAACTTTGCAGAGGTTGAGATCTTGTTAAATAATTTGAAAAAAATGTTGTAACTACACATGTACATTGTAAATTTAAGTGTTTCATGTTTTTCTTATGCTGTCGTAAACGGTCAAACTACTCGTATGTATTTAATTTTCTCAAGTATATGAGATTTGAGTGCATCATCATTAATCATCATCATCATTTTTTTACGATTATATTGTGTACTTTATACAGGGCAACACTTTCGAAACGAACTAACTCAACACCAGTAGCGATCGTTTCCGCGCAACCTCGTTACATCGGCAAATTTAATTCACCTATTAATAGAACCACTATGGTTAATTACTTACCGCCAAGCGGCTGCAATCAAAGAGGGTTGCACCAATTACAAAGAGTACTCCTTAATTGGACATTATTTATTATGATGTCTTTATAATGCGTTTACGCCGACGGCCGTCGATGGAAAAAATGGCTGAGTTTCCCTGGGGCGCGATCTGTTAGACGATCTGTTTTAAGAAAAAAAAAGCTCTAAATTCGTTTTATTTTTTTTTTATTTAAGGATAAAGGTTGCCATTGCTTATTATTGTAAGCAGATATAATAGTATTGTAGCACAGATGAAACAATACTCAGTAGTTCATTTCAGGACACAGGTTTACTTAATTACGAAGTTGTAAACTTTTATTAAGAACGGGTAATTTGTTTGTAAATATATGTTATTTCATTGATTATTCAACTAATTTAATAATGAATTAGGTTTTAGATACCTACAATAAAGTAGCCTAAAACTAAATGATTGCTGTCACAAATTTTGCTAAAAACTGATACATACTATAAAATCATTGTTTGTTCTTCAAGTCCTGTGATGATGACTGAGATGAGATGAGGCTTCTCCAAGCCATCATCGTCAGTCAGTTAGGTAATTGTTTGTCGACATCCAATTCATTAATATCTGGCATTGGTATAGTAAGTATTGGTTACAATGACAATGATATAAAAATATTGCTTGTAAGTCTAACTCCACAAAACCATTTCAATTCTCCTTGCACCCAAAGGTTATTTTAGTAAATGTGAATGTTTATCATGTACCCCACATACGGTCACAAATAATGTTAATACGCATAACTGCCAGGACCGATAGAGGGTGAGAATAAACTTGCTTTGCCTTCTGCGGCATTGCCTCGGCAGGCACGTACTTTGTACCGTCGGCATCAGAAGTTACAACCCTCAGTGAGGTGAAGGGAAAATAGTTACCTCCAGATTTTGAAGCTTATGCAGTCGTGAATACCGGCGAGAATCAATTAAAAATTATCTAAGCTGTGCCCAAAGAGTTAACTTATTTGGCAGTCACAGTTGTTTTTGACAGTCATGATCTAATATTCAAACCATCATGAACTTAAGAACATCTTTAAAAAATCGGCTTTAGGGATATGATACTTATCCCTTATACCTAGTCTTGCATTAATTTAAAAGCAATTACATATATCATCGTCATCATCTTCAACTCAAATACATCCCCACTGCTGGGGCACGGACCTACCCTAAACTAGAGTGATAAGGCCTTTTTTTTTTTTTTTTTTTTTACGCGGAGAAATGCTTGATGCACCGTCACACCCGGGCAGGGGTTTGCCCGGGGTGGTGTGTGGGACTCCCAGCTTGCCGGAGACTGGTACTTCCGACAAGCGGCTCCTGAGAAGGTGACTCAGGGGACTACCCACTAAAACTCCGCGGTGTGACGCCTCTGCCATTGGTGGTGCCGTGGGGGCGGAAGGAATCCATGACATCCATAGCACCACCAGGCTCGCCCTTTTGGGGCTCTCCTCAGCCCCCTAGGGAGGGGGGCCGGCGGGAACACCTCACACCAGTAGTTCCCGCCCTTCAGACGGAGACCGAGTGCAATGTGAGCAAGGACGTCCCCACGCCCTCGCCCACCGGTCTCCGCTGGACATCTCCGGGCCGGGTTCAATGCTCCTTCCGCGGCGCAGAACGACGCTCGAACCCGGCCAACATCACGGCGGCCGTATTATCACCCCAGCCGCCAAGGGTATCTCCTCGTTTTAGGGGCCTCCATCGGAACGGGGGCCTCCAATTGGGGGGGGACAAGGTCGCGCGGGACGACGGCGCGACCTGCCTCTGGGGGGGGAGGGGGAGTTATCCCCTGCACAGGGGGTGGCCGACAGGCACGACCCCCCATGCTGTGCACCGCCGGCAAGCCCGCCGCCGCGCAGATTGCGCAGTGGGGCTCGGCGGTGCAGGTGGCGGCTAGATGGTCACTGCCGCCACACCTAAAACATCGTCCGCGGCGATCTTCCGCGGACGGACACGAGGGGGACGTGTGGCCGGTCCCCAGGCACTTGAAGCACCTGAGGGGGCCACGATCCAGAACGTGGAGCTCCACGGAGCTCCACCCAATAAGGGTCCGTCCCTGGGCCATTGTCTTGGCCACCTTAGCGGGGCAGCTCACTATTGCGGAGCTGCCACCGCCGCGGCCGGGACGGACTCTTCCCACCCGAACTTCCTCGGGGGCGCATCCAGCCTTGGTGGCCAGAGCGGCGGCGACCTCCTGGGCGGACACAGAGTCGTCCAGCCCGTTCAGCCGCAGCTGCGCCCGCATGATCGGACGCGACACCCTGGCCACACCGTCGGGGAGGGCGGCCACGATGTTTTTGGCCAGCTCCTCTGCCTTCCGGGCGCCGTCAGCTCCCGGCACCTCGAGTAACCGGGCACCAGTCGCCGACCGCCTCATTCGCAGGTCCTCAATCCCGAGGTCCGAGAGATTAAGTTTCTCCCGGACCTGGGAGAGGACCTTGGCGTAGGTGTGGCCACTCTCGACAGCTTCCGCCGTCAAGGTGACCACGACCGCCTCTGATTCCGGCGGTCCGCGTCCCTTCCTCTTTCCCCGCTTACCCCGTCTCGACGCCTTACTGGCGGAGGCCGACTTGGGGGGGACAGTCTGGTTGTCTGAGGGGGCAGATATCGGGGCGGGGGCTTTGGCCTTCCGCTTCTTTTTGGCCACCGTGACCCAGCTCTCGTGAGGAGCCGGGGCACTTTTCGAGGGGGCAGACTGCGGGGGGGGTTGCCGCTTCTGAGGAGGCGGGGGCTGCGCAGACGACGGTCCTGGCTTGGAAGCCGCGTCGCTGCGCGCTCTGTCCGCCGCTAAAGGCGGGCGGAGAGCCTCAGCCGGAGGGAGGCGCATCTCCAGGCCACTCAGGCGGGCATCCAGCATGTTCCCCACCATGATGGCGGTGGAACGCTGGTGCTCCGCCAGGAGTTCTTTAATTGTGTCCAGGGCATCGACCCCTTGCGGGGGAGCCACGCTGGAGGGAGGCGGGGAGGGAGGCGGGGAGGTCGCCACACTGGTGGTGGCCTTCTTGGAGGCGCTGCAGAGGGAACGACACGACGACGACGCTGTTGTTTCAACTTTTGCCCTGCATCGCGCAGCCTATCCATCTGCATCCTGGCTTCGACGTAGTCGGTGTAGTCCGACACGTTGATCTTCGTGAGCTGGTGCACACAGTGCCAGACATCACGAATCGCGAGCTTGCGCTCGCGAGCCAGGACTGCCGAGGTCTTCTGGGCCGCATGTGTAAACAGCCGGTTGAGGCGGATCAAAATCCTCTGGGCCAATAAGGTCGCGAGCAACTTAGTACAGGGTCCCGAAAGGTGGTTAGGCAGATAGTCCTCGACCTGTTCCAGCTGGGCCGTGGTGAGGTTTCCGTAGAACTCGTCTACACCAGGCAACTCTTTCGGGAGGGCTTTATACCTGGCCATTTCATCCAGGTTATCGTCCAGTCTTTTATCCCAGCGCACAAGCGGGGCCTGCCGTCGTCCACGTTTCAAAGGCGGTCTTGAATCATCGCCACTATCAAGGGGGGCATAGACAGGGGGACACTTGGGCTTTGGTCCCCACTCCAAGAAGAGGTCGGAGTCAGTGTCATCATCAAGCAGGGAAATATCAGAGGTCCGTGCGCTACAGCAAGGGTCGTCAGAGAAATCGATCGGGTTTGGGGGGTTTAATAAATGTTCAGAATCCATATACGTCCCACGAGAAGGGTCACACTCAAACGGTCCACCCAGGCAGCGGTGCCCTGTGCCTGGGTAACCCTAATACACCACGGGGGCGGGCGATCCCGTGGGTCGGGCCGTGCGCCGCCGACATACCCTGCCGACGACCCCCTTTCGGGGGGGACCGGTGTCACGAGCACCCACAACACCGGTCATTGGGGTTTTTTATAGAGCGGGTCTGCTCGCGGGGCCGGCCAATGAAGGCAAGCCCCCCCACCCCTCCGTCTCAGTGACGGAGGAACGGGTTGCCCGACGGTGGCAAATGCCCATCCTCTGCGCGCAACACTGCGACACAGAGGACCCGCCGCGCGGGTGCCGGAATTTCAGCCGCGGCCATTAGTCGGCCACGTTGCCCAGGGTACACCACGAGGAGGTATTCCGACCTAGTACCCCAGAGTGATAAGGCCTATGTCAACCACGATGTCCAAGTGCAGGTTGGTGGGCAAGACAACCTAAGAATTTCTTCGTAGGTGTGCAGGTTTCCTCATGTTTTCCTTCGAAGTTAAAGCGTAAAATAATTGTACTGTATATCAATTTCAAATTTGAAAAACACAGTGTTACGTGGCGGGGCTGGAACTGGAGACCTCTCGCATGGCAAGCAACGACCTTAACCACTCAGTCATCGACACTTTGCGATTACATAAAAGGAGGGAATAGTCATGACCGTATTTTACCATACTTTTCATATCCCGTGTCACTTTTGTTGACTTATTAATAAGTAACATTAACCCAAAAACGGCGTAGAGATGTTTTTTTTAAACCAAATTCTAAGAGTGCATCTACATCCTTTGCTGACCATACCGACCACGGAATCTCGGCACCGCATGAAACATTCAGTGCATCCGAATGTTACCAAATATTGGCGGATAACTGGGATCGGGACAAGATTGGGAAAACAGAGTTCAAGTAGCGATTTGTAACTACTTCGCTTATTTCTACAACTAGGTACAATATCATAATGATTGATTCTATTTGTTGACTTAATAATAGGTTGCCACGAAATGCAATCGATTTTTTTTTTTTGGTAATAAAATCAATTTTGTGTAGGTATGTTATTTTAAGTAAAGAAGGAACGCATTAGGTAAAATCTGCATTCAATTACCAATAAACTTATATTTTATTGTGTATTATTTGACCCTACATTTTGTGGAATATCAAATGAATTCAAATCAAAGCGAAATGAAGATTATTGTGACCCTGTTGTGGTGACTTGTTCAGAAAAGACATCAGTCCCTAGATTTCGCGAATATAACGATATCCTCACGCATACAAAGTTAAAAAAGTATGCAGCCTTAATCCGAAGTCCTCCATTTGGAAGTATGGATCTTACGCACACATCTAGATATTAGTAGACTATAGATTGGACAAGACTGCCGAAACCTCTGTAGGTTAACACAACAACACCTAAATCTTTCAGGGGCACCTTCGCAAACTCAATCAGTAAGTATCGGCAGCAATCCGATATGATGGCCACATGTTACTGCTGCGTCTAGGATCGGCGTTCGGCATCTATTGTCGTAGTACACGCGTTGTACTGCGGACGATATAATTTTTATGAGATCTCTGTTGTTATTTGAAGTTGGATGGAAGCAGTTTGGTAGTTAGATGATGGGATATGTAGTAGATTTCTTTCTTCATGAAAATATGATACAGTGGTGTTATCGTGACATTTTTTTTTTTTTTTTTTTTTTTTTTCCCTTATGATGTATTTCCTTATGGATAAATACGCCATCAAAATTACAATCTAGTCTTAAAAGACTAATAAGTAATTTATGTCTAACTTAAGCTGCTAAAATAAAGTAATGTCTAAGAATGTGTCCATTAGCACTTTTCTTATTGTCTCTATCAAGAGAAAGACAGTTTGTTCTTGTGATCATAATGAGTGACACAATTTCACATTTTGTCACTAATTTACACTAACTCAAAAGGTTTTGTCCTTTTGAGTCTCCTCACTGTGTCCGTGTTGTCGAGGAGCTGGATAGCCTGGACATTCACGTGATGATGAAGTCGATGTTCATGAGCTTCGGCGAATTTCTTAATAATGTCTTTGACAAAGTCTACTTTAAGGTCCCGGTGTAGGTCTTCATTTCTGACGTACCAGGGTGCATCAACGACACCTCTGAGTACTTTATTCTGGAAACGTTGAATGATCTGCATATTACTATATTTGGTACAGCCCCATAGCTGTATACCATAGGTCCACACAGGCATGAGGACTTGTTTATATAAAATAATTTTGTTCTCAACTGACAACGAGGAATGTCTCCCAAGCAGCCAATACATCTTTTTATACCGAAATTCTAATTCGTCCCGTTTTTCGTGACATGAGCCTTCCAGCGAAGCTTTGCGTCTAGTGTCATGCCAAGATATTTGGCTGTATTTTCGTAAGGTACAATATGATTATTAATGTAAACCGGTTGATAATTCGTTTTTTTATTCGTAAAATCTATGTGGACTGATTTTGATTCATTCAGTTTAATGCGCCATTTCTGTGTCCAATTAAAGACAGTAGTTATAGCGGATTGAACCTTTGTTACAGCTTCCTGGTGGGTAATTCCTATAGCCATAATAGCCGTGTCATCTGCAAAAGTCGCAATAGTGTTATCTTCCAGTTCTGGTATGTCACAAGTGTATAATAAGTACAGGACCGGGCCCAATACACTTCCCTGTGGCACTCCAGCCTTAATTGACATAAGGTCTGAGTAAGTATCTTCTTGTCTCACTCTGAACATTCTATCAGTTAGATAAGACTTTACTAAGTCTGAAAATTGGTTCGGAAGCAAGTTTCTAAGTTTTGTAATAAGGCCTTCATGCCACACTTTGTCAAAAGCCTGCGCGACATCCAAAAAGACTGTACTACAAACTTTCTTTTCTTCTAGGGCCTTTTCAATGATGTTGGTAATCCTATGTACTTGGTCTATAGTAGAATGTTTTTCTCGAAAACCGAATTGATAGTCGGGAATTAACTTTCTTTCTTCAATGATCAAGTTTAATCGCCTTAAAAATAGTTTTTCGAAAAGCTTGGACATGACCGGCAAAAGTGAAATTGGTCGGTAAGAAGTTGCTTCATGGGGTGGTTTTCCTGGTTTCAGAATCATAATGACTTCGGCAACTTTCCACATATCAGGAACGTGTTTTAATCTAAATGCTGCATTTATAAGTGTGGTCAGTTTAACGATGGCTTTACGTGGAAGGTTTTGAAGTACTTCCCCAGTAATAAGGTCATACCCAGGCGTTTTCTTTTTACTCAGTCGTTTGATCTCATTACAGACTTCTCTTGGAGTAACTAGTCTTATTTCTAGGTCATTATGAGATTTTGGACTTAAAGTGATACTGGTAGTTATTTCGTTGGGTTTAAATATTTGTTCCAAATGAAGAGCAAATCGTTTAGCTTTTTGCTTATTATTTACTGCCCACTGTCCATTAATGTCCTTTATTGGAGGGATCATTGTAGTAGGTTTCTTAAGATTTTTGTTGCTCTCCATAAGGAGTAATTTGTAGACTTATCGCTTGTTAAGTCACTGAGATAGGTAGTCATGCGCTCACTATTGTATTTCTTAATAGTTCTTTTAAGTTTTTGGGTGAGGTTGTTTAACAGAGTTTTATCTTCTGGGAATCTAGACTGTTGCCATCGTCGTCTCTGTTGCCTCTTTTCAGCGATCAGATTTCTTATTTCTCTCGGGTAGCAGTTGCCTTTAGGTCTTTGTTTTAATTCAGGTGTATTTTTCCATGCACTTTGCTGTATATCCCTTGTGAGTTTAAAAACATCCAGGTCTAATTGCTCAGGGGTTTTCAGTGAAACTTTAAGGTTAATGCAGGCGTCTAGATCTTTTTCAAAACCTTCCCAGTCAGTTTTGTTATTTACTAGAGTGGGGTTTTCTTTTCTTTGTACTATAGAGTCACTAAGAGTTAATATAATAGGCGAATGATCCGAGCTCATGTCAAAACCTTCCTCAATATGAAGAAACACTGATGAGAAGTTTTTATATATGAAAAAATCAATCAAATCTGGTATCTTCTGTGGGTCTGTTGGCCAATAAGTAAGTTTTCCTGTAGAAATCGTGTTACATTTCATTTCTTTAATAGCATTCATCAGTTCTCTGCCTTTTGTTGTTGTAAGTCTAGAACCCCATAATGTATTTTTGGCATTAAAGTCGCCTCCAAGCACAAACCTGTTGCCAAGTTTTTCGAATAACTCTGTATATTGTTCAGTTTTCAATGAGTATCTTGGTGGACAGTAGATAGAAGATATCGTAACAGGATAACTTTTTTGTTTTAATACAGACTGCTACAGCCTGAATACATTGTTCTTCGCACTTATGTAGCTCAAAATGGGAGATGCTATCTTTGATTATGACGGCGCTACCCCCTCTAGCTTTGTTATCAGGATGTAGTGCATGGTAAGTTTTATACCCACTAAACTGAATGTGAGATTCTCTTGTGAAGTGTGTTTCAGAGATAAGGCACACGTCAATTTTTTTCTGTATTTAGGACTACTTGCAGTTCATCTCGATGCTGTAAGAGTCCATTAGCGTTCCAAGCCATAATTTTAACGCTATTCATTTTGATTTGGCTTTTTGAGATGTAGCAGTTTTGTTGCTACGTTGTTCTAAATGTTTTAGTCTTTGATCAAACGATGTCAGGAGACTCAAGATTGTGTCTATTTTAGAATTTGTAGTCAACTTTGTATTCGTTTGTTCAGTTTCTTTAGCTGGCATTGCAACATCTTTTTTATGAGCAATTGACGATGACTGAGGCGGTTTAGTCATTTGTGCATAAGATATATTCTCTGACACACTTTTGTACGACACGGTCTTTTTGTTGGGAGCTGGGGCATTTTGTGGTGCAGTCTTTTTATTTCGGTTGTTTTTGATGTTTTGCAACTCTTTTGCTACTAAACATCCTCTGTAACCTGGCAGGATGTGGTTCCCCACAGTGGATGCATTTGAGGCTTATCCTCTGCCGATTTATTGCAGTCTCTACTAAGGTGTTTTCCAGTGCACTTTACACACCGGGGTTCCTTAGAGCAGTATCTCTGTGTGTGCCCATATGCTTGGCACCGTTTACACTGAGGAATCAGCTTTGATGATTTAAGAGGCTGTATTTCTATTTTACAGCCCAGGACACATTTAATTGCATATATCTTGTTAATGTCTTCGTCCTTTTGGAACGAGAGCATAAACATGTTGAGGGCTCCTTGGTCTTCCAACTGAGCTTGTTGACGGCATTTTCAATTTTGTAGCCCTGAGCTATTAAGTCATCAACTATCCTATCAGGCAAGCAAGACGAATGTAAGTTTTTGCCATGACTCTAATAGGCCTGTCCTGTTTATTTTCATAGGAGTACCAGAGGCAATTGTTTTGCAACAAGAGTTTGGTAATCGCCCTATACGAATCCCCATTACGGGCGTTTATTTTGACATTTTCCCCATTTATCATTTTAACCGCAAATGAGTTTTTGTCAATTTCCCCACCCAGTAAAAAATCATAGAACTTTTGGTAGTTCTTGACATTTTCAACTATGATCGGTGGTGGTTGCGGTGCCTTCTTGACATTAGGCTTATCTTTAGTTACCTGGTTGGTTTCACCAAGTTCTTGAGAGGGCGGGGACAGTGACAGGTTCAGTTTCCTTTTCTTCCTGCTTTTCTGGCGTACCCACTCTGTTTCTCGGGCGAGTTCCTCTTCGTCGGTGTCATATTGAACCGGTTTGGGAGGTTCCTCGTTGTTTTCCTTTATTGGAGCAACATTACTTTGCTCCTGAAGATGTTTCAAGTGGCTTTTAAGTTGCTCTATTTGATCTTTGAGATCACTGACCAACGTTTCCAGTTTCTGACGTTCGTTTCTTTCGTCAGTTAGATGTTTATATAACAAATGTTCTGTTTCAGTTTGTAACCTAATAGACTTTGCCGGCGAACCCATAATTGTAACAAGTATAACTTCGCCTTAACACTTGTTTACATAAGAAATCACTTTTCACAACGTAATGAAATTAACTGAGTCATCGCGACGGTGACCCGCAACGGCTCGCGCGCGACGAACTAGGTTGCTGCTTCAGCGCTTTACTCGAGTACGGACTAGAGCAAGTGCGTCTGCGACACAGCTGTTCTCATCGGAAATCGAACGATCACTGTATCGTGACATGATTCTTCTATTTTCAGATGGTAAACTCATGATGATGTTGTCATGATGATGATGACGAGTGTCGAACCTCTATGATAGATAGATGTTTACTGTAAATGTGTCTTTTATCTGTCACTGGCAAATCCACTCACAGAATTTTGTCAAAGTATAACCCATTATGGGCCAATCAAAAGGACCCAATTCATATGTTTGACGGATTTTCTCAAAATAAAACATTTAAGAACGATTTACTATGCGCATGGGTTTACACTTTTCTGTATTTTCTCTCTCCTTCTACAAACCATTTCATCCCTTCAAATCGGTCGTCAAGTATCAAAACCCCTCCACAGCTCTACACGCAAGAAACGCTCCAAATATACCGAACCGAAACGTGACGAGCATGCAAACGGTCAGCTCGGGCCCTGCGCCCTACATCCCCCTCCAACCCCACCACCGTCTTATTGTTATGTAATTTGTCGAGGACATTTACGAGCACACAGCGAACATTTTTTACAACCGCCGACATTGTATACGATGGACCGCTAATATCATTACGGAAGGTATCGGGGTGTGATTGTATTACTTCCGGTAGGAATGATGCTGTGATGACGTAAGAAGATTGTGTTTTGACCTCCTTTTGAAGTAAATAGTCATTTTAAACCCTCTTTTGTTCCAGTTTGACAGTATTGTCAAATCAATTTAAGTCAGATCTTATTCCCTTAGGTGAGAGCCATCTGCTCCCCCGCAAGTCAGGTGATGAAGACGAGGGTACTCCAAGCCATCAACGTACGTCAGTTAGAAAAAAAACTCAAACTGCCAACTCCAACTGCCAGTCACGCAACTGGAGAAGAAAAGAAAAGAAGGGGATAGACGAAAACAAAATTCCTTGACTACCTGGTTGTGTAGCTGGTTTTAAATGGTAGAAAATAGAACCGCGATACTCCAAAGTTCGTGCTTAACGCTAGGCGACTAGCACTAAAACAAACAATAAGATGATAATTGGAAGTTATTTTACAGTAAACATGAGTTGTATTGTGTAGTATTGTGTATCTGTCAGTCATATGGCCCTATTTTATCGTAGTACGCCCAGGGCATCCAATAGGTTAAAGACATTGCCTACTACAAACCAAACTTCACTTATAGAGACTGCAACACTAATCTCAATATCCCTCACAGTGCATTATGGCCGAGGAAGACAGCCGAAACGAAATACTTCCAATTAATTACACCTCGTATGAACGTTATCGGGCATCGTTGCAACTTAAAAGGTTTTAAAACATTCAATATGTGAGGCGAATGTACACAAATCACTCAATATTGCTGATTGGAGGCGCCATGTCTTCCCTTGAGACGGGGTTCTGTATATTTAAATTGGTCAACGGTTTTGTATGAGCACAGTAATGGTAAAAGGCTTCGTTAAGAGAAATTTAAAAAGTATGTTGTTTCTTAAGAAGCGTTAAGAAGGTTAACACAATCCATTAGTAATTTAGAAAACATTTTGTGTCACAATCCATGTCAACTGTTTTTTATTATTATTTTTGCACACCGTTTGCTTCAACAAGATATTAAGATATTGAAATATTGTGCGAGTATGTATCAATTCAATGTCTCCTTCTCAATTCATTATTAAGCCAATCGATAAATATTCTAAGTAGGTTTAAACTGACCAATCCAATTAGCGACTGTTAAAAAGATACTGTTGCTAATAAGACAAAGATGAAAGCTTTTAAAATAAAAAAAAATGTATATCGGACATAGACAATAATAGACATGTACAATGAAAATAATATGTATTTTGGTTATATGGGTGGGTATATAGCTATATACCCACCCGTACAATAAGGTACCTTTTGTAATACAATGCACGATACTATCTTCCATAATACCTGTGACACAGACTAGACCCCTTTTCTACGGAACCCTAAGAATCTGAACGAAAAAAACAAAGATAAAGAGTCGTCGAGGTAAACATTGGACACGTATGGGCTAAATATAAATGTCACTGCGCGATAACACGTGGAATGTTAAAAGCTATTTAATATTATGTTTTGTACAAACTTTATTATGGGAACTGGTTCGGACGGAAGAAAATATTGGACGGGGATTTGTTATGGGTCGTGTAATTTTTTTTTTTGAACTATGGTGATAATTCCATTTCTATAATAATACATAGTATTATCTTGGTCATTAAAATAGCATAGAAAATTGTTTCTTTATTATTTTGATTGATAAATGATTCCAAGAAGACTGGCCTGTAAATGAAGGATTTGTTCACAGTTATAACAAACTTTTATTTAACTAGTAAAGTAATATGTTGGAGTGACATCTCGCAACTAAATGTCGAAGCACATAGCTCTAGCCGATTAACCTAAAATTTTACAATTATTTTAAGTTACATAATGACATCTTATTAGAATTAGTTTGCTTAAATCTATTATCTAAGATATGACATGAATGATAGTATAGATTTAATTAATAGGGGTAAGCAAAGACAAAGGGAAGGCAAAGATCACTTCCTTCCATAAATCAATCTATTAATGCATGCTCGTCGATTACGGGTAGGTACTTCTGAGTAAACTTTCCTATGTTATATCACCAAATAATACCTACCACAGAGTAAGTAACACAGGCTGGTACTTTCCGTGTGCTATGCCTCGTCAGTGACAAGTGGAAGGCATTTAAACGAGTCGATAACAGCGCATTAAGACGCGCCCGCGCAGACCCGCCCGGCGGCCGCTAAACTAATGCTGCTAACTAACTACGCTGTACCATTCTATAATATGTGCTGTAGCGCTACCATGAGTTAGCTATCGAAACTTTTTTTTTATTTAATAACCCGTGTCATCCCACTGCTGGGCAAAGGTTCACAAAGGTCCAAACTTGTCCACAGCTCTCTATTCAAGGCTTGGGCTTGCCAACTCCATGATAGCTGGACCAAATCGTCGCACTATCTCTTTTTGGGCCTACCTCTTCGGTGAAAACCGTCTTCCGGTATCGAAACTTACGTACGTTAAAAACCTATCGAAATGTTTATTTCATTCTACCGATTTTAGTTCTTAGCGTTACCGCTAGGGGCGCTGTACATTTTTCCATAGACATTTTTTACATAGGCGTTATCGGGTCTGTCACTTTTAAACTCATGGTAGCGCTACTGTACTGTGTTCAAGTTAAGTTAATAATCATGTTCACTCTATAGAACAAATAGTTGCCGTGAAATAAACAGATTAAATAAAAAAAATAAACTTGAATATATACATACATAGTATCACGCCTTTCTCCCACAGGGGTAGATCACTTCCTGCCATTAAACTTTAATAAGCAGATATAATATGGTTTATTGTGTATGTCGACCTCATATGTGGATCTCACTACCGCTTACCATCAGATGGAGTGAGGTCATCTTGTTAGCTTATTTAAAAAAAAAGATTGATGTTCCCATTCCCATTGATGACCTCAATAAACTATTAAGTTTTTTGCCGGAGTATTCTCGTAGAACATCATATTATGCTATATTGACGATTTATAATTGTGAGTAAAATGACAATGTATTTTGTTTTTGTTATAGGACGCTCACTCACTTTTTAATCACTCATTTGCTAAAGCAATCTAGGCATAATAAGTATGTTTTGGTGGAGTTAACTTTAGATACAGATTTCTGGACATTTATTTAGAAACACACCCAGAGTTTCACATCCAGTCAATGTAAACATACGTATCATAACATTTAGTCCAGTCAAAATAGACATTTAACCTAGAAAAAATTCGCATAGAGCTGAAAATTGGCATGAATGTTGGGAACACTATTACAAATAATCTGTCAAAAGTCCCCATCGATCCCACGTCTGCAAAAAAAAATAATCAAGGTCAAATGTCACAAATATCAGTTTTATGCACTTTTGAGCGAAACGGTAAGTTTAATCATAAAAGTATGTATGACAAAAATACTTATCACGTAATTATCTATAAAAAATGTCTACACACTTTGTTCCTAAGATTCACCATTTCAGAGATATAGCGATGCACAAAGTTGAAAAAGTTGTATTTTCAAACGCTTCCAGGCCCCCATGCGATTGTGCTAGACAGTTAAAATTTTAACGAATGATGTATCTCAGTTGCCTCTATAACATCTAATACTAGAAACAACATGAAACCAACGTGTAAAGTGGGTTCTCATACAAAACCTATGTTTTTTTTTCTCACACTTGGGCGTTTTTTAACGTGGTTACCCTAGTGAACCTATTCCAGGTCATATATCGATCAAAAACGATATCAACAGATGAATGCATATTATGTAAAATATGAATTTTCTAATGATTAAAACCACGATATCTCGCGAATGGTGAGTCGGAAAAGAAAAAATGACTGGACCATTTTTGTTGAAAATTGTATGATCTACAACTTTTGTTTGACCTATTTTTACGATAATACTTACTGTTTTCGAGAAAAATGGAAAAATCCTTAATTTTATACTTTTGACCTTGAATAAAAATTTTTGCAGAAGTAGGATTGATGGGGATTTTTGATATTTCGTTTATTATGATGTATTTAACGTCTCTGGCAATTTTCAGCTCTATGCGAATTTTGTCTAAGTTAGCACTTATTTTTGTCTATTTTGACTGGACTAATTGCCTTTGACAGCCAAGTTCAGTCTTCCAATCCTAATCTCCGTTCAAACTCAATTTCGGAATCGCGAAAGCACACTGGCCGTCACAGCTAGCGCGATAAATCGCGCGTCCCGACGTGGAATAAAGTCGTCCCAGTATCGCCCCGTATCGCTTCGTATCGCGCCCACGACCATGGCTGCAGGCTTGTGGGCGTAAGGTATGAGGCGTACTGGGGTTAGTCAGCGCCACTTGGAATATCTATACTAATATTATAAAGCTGAAGAGTTTGTTTGTTTGTTTGTTTGTTTGAACGCGCTAATCTCAGGAACTACTGGTTCGATTTGAAAAAATCTTTTTGCGTCGTATAGACCATTTATCGAGGAAGGCTTTAGGCTATATAACATCACGCTGCGACCAATAGGAGCAAGATACAGTGGAAAATGTGTAAAAAACGGGGGAAACGCGAACGAAGTCGCTGGCACAGCTAGTAAAGTAAATAAAACGAATGAATATGGTATTATCTATTATTTGAGCGAACACTACACATTTGAAACAAAACTAATTTTACGGATTAAACTCTCGTGTATTGTTATTCTAAACATATTATTTAGACCCGACGTGTCGAGCTCTTTACAGCGCTCGTGGTCACGGGCAAGACATCTCTCTTCTCTCAGGGTCTCTAAATAATATGTGTAGAATACACGCGAGTTTAATCCGTAAAATTAGTTTTATTTCTAACTAGCTGTGCCAGCGACTTCGTTCGCATTTCCCCCGTTATTTACACATTTTCCATTGTATCTTTGCTCCTATTGGACGCAGCGTGATGTTATATAGCCTAAAACCTTCCTCGATAAATGGTCTATACAACGCAAAAAGATTTTTTCAAATCGAACCAGTAGTTCCTGAGATTAGCGCGTTCAAACAAACAAACAAACAAACAAACTCTTCAGCTTTATCATATTAGTATAGATTAGCTGACCCGACAGACTTCGTCCTGTCAAAAAAGTGTGAAAAAGAAAAGGGTTGTTTTAGGGTTTTCCCGGCAATTATTCGATTTTTTAAGAACCACCCTTGGACTTCAACGAACATTATTAAAAAATAATTGGTCAAATTGGTTCAGGCGTTGTTGAGTTATGCGCTTACCAACACATTTTGCGATTCATTTTTATATTATAGATAATGAAGGGTCTACACGCGATGTGAGGATAATAATCAAATAGACAGCTACTTAATAATTATAATCACCATCAGCCCATATACGTCCCCACTGCTGGGGCACGGGCCTTCTTTATTTCTTCGAAATTCACATGTACGACTATTAGACGCTTTAACGGTGAACGAAAACATCGTGAGGAAACACAACCTTAAAATTTCTACATAGGTGTGCAGGTTTCCTCACGATGTTTTCCTTCACCGTTAAAGCGTATGTATTAACAGAACAGTATCATAGTGAATGTATTACTGTAAATGTATTTTATATGTGTTTTGTTGATGTGCGTCGAATAATCGTACATATAAATTTCGAAGAAATTCTAAGGATGTGTAGTCGACCGGCTGGTGGTTACGCGAAGAACTAAAATCGGCCGTATGAAAAAAACAACTCGATAGGTTTTTAACGTAAGTAAGTTTTCGATAGCCAACTCATGGTAGGCCCTCTGAAGTACGAAAAAAAAACTCCTCTAGAAGCTCCCAGTGTCTCTCCACCCTATCCCTCCTCCGGATCAAGTTATCAACGCGTGAGTTAGGCGCGGGTTCAAGGCTTATCGCCCGACCGCCATTACGGCGAAGCGCGAACCACGAGCGGTGAGGAGAGTGCAGTGTAGTTAGAGGGTAGTGGGTTAACTTCCCGGCCAGGTAAATGCGAATGTTTGCACAATGTGTCTAGACCACTACAGCCAATCCTACTAATATTATGAACGTGAAATTTTGTATGTGTGGATGGATTTTTGTTACTCTTTCAAGCAAAAAAAAGAAAGCCAAAGACCCAGAATAATACATAGGCCACTTTTTATCCCGGAGTTCCCGCGGGAATAGGATTTCCACGCGGACGAAGTCGCGGGTGGAAAACTAGTGGGTAAATAAATAAATATTACACAACATCACATACATTGATCTAATCCCGTGGTAAGTAGCTTAAAAAGTCGTGTTACGGATATCAGAGTCAACAGTGGATACACAAATATACTTATATATATTAAATAACACACCCAGACACGGAACAAACTGATGTTCGTCAACTATTTTTCCCGGGTCAAGTGAGAATCCAAGTTTCATTTCACAAAAAATACTCGTGTCGTGCGACTTCCTGCGAAAAGATTGCAAACATACTAAAAACAAACGTACAAAAATACCGGGTGAAATCTTAACTTCGGTAGTCGGCAAACCTTACAGCCCAAAACTTAAATGATAATAAGATTGGTATCTAATTGAACGCTGATTTTTCAATTAAGTTGGTTATTTCATTAGAACCCATGCAAATAATACAGCATACACTAAAACAGCAATATTTTAATTAAACCGCAGCCTCGCAGGTAGGTAACTGATACCTAGTAAACCAAGTATTTATCAACCTGGATTACTACAAGCTTTCTTCATTACCTACAATTACTACAATACAATATCTAAATTGGGTTCATTCGCGTATCGAGTGGGAAACGCTGTTCACTTTGACACTAAATATCTTATTCCAATTAGATTTAGTCACTTCAGTACGTGACCTTAATTCAGGAGACAACGTGACACCTGAAGAGCGTATTCATGACTTAATACCTTAGAACCTGAATGTATACTCAAAGGACTTGTCAGAATACTCAACGAACATGGCAATTGACAGCCCCGTAATAGGAGACCGATTTAGCGCTTCATATTTGCAGAAACGAACAATAAAATCAGGTAATTACTTTAAAATTCATACATGTCTGCCTCTCGTCTGCCGTAAAAAGTAAAAAACTACTCGCAATAATTGAGCAAATTACAGTCAGAGCTGGCAACACAGACGATGGAAACTCAAAACGCTTTCCGGCAAAATCAAAAGTCATTAACGTCCAATAAGTTAAAAGTTAAGCGGGCCATAATAAATCATTTTTTATTTCATCTCGGCGCCAATTTTTCCAAGTCTTTTTTCATCAATTTAACACGAACGAACAAAAAGTGGCACTCAATTGTAAGGTTTACGCGACGGGTTTTTTTTTATTATAGGCAACCCGTTTTAATAATTTGGACCAATGGGAGGCGGCGGCCGGCGGGGCGCGCCGCCCTCCGCCGCTGTGATTGGCCGGCTCCGTCGTCCAGATTGCGCGATGGCGGGAAACGGATTTAAGTTTAGGGCATCTCATTCTTACAGAACTAAGGATGAGGATCGTTTTTGTCGATAATCGACTTTTAGATTATGCATTGTCTGTCCATAGACTAGTGCGTACTCAGTTAGGGTAAAAATCTCTAAGCAAAAAAATAGGGTATTATCTTTTTATTATTTAATGCATTTTACCTACTAAATTAAAATGCTCGGTTAATATGCATTTTAGTTATATCATTTAAACGTACCTACTTATACATTTATTTTGACTTTTGATAATATCATCATGTCAAAATTTAAATGAATGGGATGCGATCGTAAGTCTGTTTTTCCAAGTCTAACATAATGACTTCCACAATTTATAATTTATATATTACAATAATTATAATCGCACGCGAATGTTTAATGTATCAAATACCTACCTAGCTACTTTTTTGTACTGCTTCATAAAAAGTTTCTATAAATTTCTTACTTTTTTGTGCCATGAATCCTGATATAAAAATATACACGAAGGATCCATGTCAAAATATTGTTGTACAATGCAAAAAATGTTGTATCGATACTATTTTCTACTAACTGACAACAATTATGGGTTGGAGTAGCCTTGCCATCATACCGAACTTGGACGGGAGAGCGGAGAACAGATCGATGTCAAGTCTCTCCTCTAAGTTTTATCGATACCACAGTTTTATCGATACTCGGCACAGACACATCACTATCTGTAATTGAGTCGGTGGCGGCTCGCTAAACGCCCCGCGTCCGCGACTGTTCCGTTTACGGCCGCTGCCAATCGTAACTTTTCCGTTTTCGTTAACGTTTTCGACCGTAATCGATGACAAGACGTTAATGCGATTATAATTAGGACATTAAGAGTAATTATGGAAGATAACGTGGTTTATGGAGGAGCTTTTGTTGAAACTTCTTTCGTGAGGATAAAGGCGGTACAATTATAGAAAATTACCTACTGAAAAATTTTCTTTACGTCCCAAAATTTCTGCAATAAAAAGTACATTGTCAAGTTTATAAAAGTGTATTGTGTAAACAATCACTTAACTGATTATCTGTGCCTTATGTGAACATAAGGCACAGATGTCAGTTAAGTCATCATATCAGTTAATCATATCATCAAATATGCTTTAATCAAACCTCATTTAATCGGACTGTTAGTTGCGTAAAAAGTCCATCCACAGTTCGATTCCTCTCCGAGCGATTTAGTCAGCTAAAAATAATCTGAGTTATATAAGGCAATGTTTAACTCAAATAACTGCATATTTCGGTTATCTAGTTCAAATAAGTTCAACGGCCTCTATTCACGACTCAACCCTTAGTACTTACATTAACTATACATCATTTACTATGGAGGAAGTAAAAAAACACTTACCACGCGTCTCTAACTACCCACCTACTCACAACCTAATACATTATGGAGAACGCACAATAATAACACGTAGTTTGATTCGAAACCCATTTACTGGATGTCGAGTCCGTCATAAATGATCCGATATTACAACTTGTGGCTAACGCAGCCCTAATGACGCTAGTTACAAATGATAGATGAAGGAAAATTGCTTTCCAAACTTTCAACTCATTGTAGGACTTATTGTTTTAAAAATAAAGTGTAAATTTCTTACCATTGTACGCGTAACCGTTTGTTTGTTGTTGCACATGTTATACTTGAGTTTACTGTTTCGTTTAAAATGTCTTTGTGGCCAATAATGTAAGAAACACAGACCGGAAAATGAAAAAACGTCATGAAAAAAATTTACAATGTGAAAACTTGGGCCAAAAAGTATAATATCCGAACAAAATTATTTCACGCCATCTGGTGTTATATAAGAGAACTTTAAAATTTGCTTAGCGCCATCTATAGGACAATAGAAATATTTGTTAGTACCTTTGTGCAACTTAAATTTTCTATTCCTCACTAGGTGGCAGCACAGTGTTAAAAGTAAGTAAGCATTTAATTTTGACCTTTTTTACTAGGTGGCGCTTTGAAGCAAAAGCATGTGAGTTCATATTTTTTAAAAATTATACTAGATGGCGTTTTCAATTTATTTTTTCAAAATATATAATAAGTACTAATAATTTAAATTATTTGCCTTATTCATAGTGTAACTTTAATTTCTGTAGGTACGACGTATGTACCATTAAATCAATTATGATAATATTATTCTCTAATTCTTATTGTCCTATGGGGTGTTTTATTATTTGAGAACTTTTTTAAAGTCGCGCGTGTAGAATTTCGTATTTCGTTCCAATATTGTAAAAAGATCACGATGTTTCAACAAATGGGGCTCCCAAAATCCTTAAAATTGTTTTATTTTATTTTAAGTATTTTGTCGTTATATTAGTGAAATACCTATTTCAAGCGATAAAAATGGGACCCAGTAGCGCTACCATGAGTTTAAAAGTTACGCTCTCGATATCGCCTACGTAGAAATGTCTATGAAAAACTTGTACAGCGCCCCTGGTGGTTACGCTAAGAACTAAAATCGGTCGTATGAAAAAAACAACTCGATAACGTACGTAAGTTTTCGATAGCCAACTCATGGTACCGATACTGAAAACTAAAGGTGACTTCGTCGTCGTCTTCAGAATTTTTTTTCCTGATTTTCATATAGCGTAAGGTAGGTAATAGTAGTAACAACACTTTTTCATAGAATCGGATTTAATAATAATGACCCAATTTCACAATTTGTTGTCAACATTTTAATAGCATTTCTTATACCTACAATAAATAAAATAAATTGTTCAACATTAGGAATTATTCATACTAATCACAATTATTATTACTTTCATATAATACAAATATATAATATATGTTTAATTTAAATATGTAATGAAGAATAGCATGAAGAAATTGTCTAGAAAATAATTTACTCTTGTATATGTACCTACTAGTACCTACCCAGCATTTTGTGGAAGGTATTATGAGATCTGGTACAAGTACAAGTTTTATTGATAGCTAAGTAAGATTTTCTGCCAATGAATTATATTATACCACTAAATTACAGAAAATGTAGTAGGTACTAGGAACTAGGTTAGGTGATGTAACCTAAACAAGAAATGAGTTAATAATTTAATATATTTATGATCGGCAAAGAAAGTACCGCAAACATAAAAAAGGTCTGTTGATTCTGACCGTATGATGGTGAATGAAAAACTAAAGAAAATATGCAACTTAGGGGTATCTAACGCTAAAATGGTTTATTTATGTAATCCATAGAAACTAACATTACCTACAATGGTAACGCAATGCATTAATCCAGCCCATTATGCATTGCAACTCAAACACAATTACCTAACACAAAAGAAGTACAGTCAACAACAAAAGTAGCTTCACACTTTTTATTTTATTACGTACATAAATATCATTAAATACTCACTGTGCAACTACTTCTGTCGCCGATATTACTCAACCCAAATATATAGAGCGTGGTACAATCAGGTGCGAACAATATAATACAATTACGAAGTCGGTAATTATACTAAGTACGATTTACGCTTCAATGTTCCCTGGGGAACTAAGGAGTGATCTTTCAGGGCACATGTTCAGGAGCATTCACTGGAAGACTTCGAACAAGGGGTCTTGACCGCGATCCGCCTTATATCTTTTTGTCTGGTCCATATCTTCCTCGAAATAGTCGCACGGGGTGAATAGCTGGAAAGGTAAGCAAACTTTAGACTTAAAAGGTACATTTGGGAATATAATTTATGTTAATCTAAGCACACTATTATTTTCCAGGAAAGTTCTACACCGACACGTAAACATGAAATAAATTTACCTCCGTATGAAACTCAAGGTATATTATTATTCTAAACTTAATTAGAAATCCGACGAGAATTTTCGAGTGCTTAAAAGGGTCCTATGGTATGAATTGTATTTTTTGACCATCAGAAGCAACAATGGTGTACATATATTTATGTACACCACTGTTGCTTCTGATGGTTATTTATATATTAAAGCCTATTGGCTTTAATATATAAATAACAAATTCAGACACGGAATAAACATTAATGTTCATTACAAAAATGTGCCCGGACTAGGAATCGAACCAACGACTAAGACAAGGGCAATATTCAATGCGCTATCAAACAAGCCAAATATTGTTGCACTAAAAACAAAAGGTCAGTAACTCCTAACTTCAAATTCTGTCATGTCAGTCATCAATCATCATTATCATCAGGCCATATACGTCCACTCTGCTGGGGCACGGGCCTACCCTAAGCTAGGGCGATAAGGCCTTAGTCAGCCACGCTGGCCAAGTGCGGGTTGGTCGACTACACAACCTTAGAATTTCTTCGTAGGTGTGCAGGTTTCCTCACGACGTTTTCCTTCACTGTCAAAGTGTCGAAGAATCATACAATGAACTGGCAAACTCTCGCATGGCAAGCAACGACCTTAACCACTCGGCCATCGACTCTTTGTACGCTACGCTTGTCAGTCTGTCAATCTCTAATCCTTATCCTTACTATCCTTGCTAATATTATAAATGCGAAAGTAACTCTGTCTGTACCAGGTACCAATGTGTTTTTCAAATTTGAAATTCATATGTACCATCATTCGACGCTTTAACGGTGAAGGAAAACATCGTGAGGAAACCAGCACACCTGAGAGATTTTTCTATGGTGTGTGAAGCCATGTCAGAGGCCTACGGGCGGTTTAAAAACTCTGACACCAGGTTGTTTAATCAACCACACGATAAGAAGAAGAAGACTCACGCATTGGGTACTGAACAGATTGAAATGAAATTTGGTACAGATATAGTCCAGCAACTGGACATAGGCTACTTTTTAACCAACTGCGCTATTAAGAAGTAATATTTTACCCGTTAAACGTACCTACGCGGACGGAGTCGCGGGCGGAAGGCTAGTAAATAAGTATAAGTACAAAACTTCTTACCCGTTCGCTGAGTGGCTTACCCTCCAGCACATACTTGAGCTTGTTGACCTGGCACGGACTCAGGATCCGCTCCAGACTGCTTCCCACGTCCCGTGCCTTCTCCTGACGGCCGTCCCTCTTCCCGTTAGTCCAGCCGCGGGAGTACTGAAAGGTTTGCGCGGCTACGGACGACAGCATCACGGCCAGTAAGAGGAGGGTTACGTTCGGGACCATTGTGGATCTGGAAGAAGAGGTATAGATTTCTTATCTTATCTTATCGCGGGGACCGTATAACCGGCTCACTTCGACCCTCAGGGATCTTTTGTGTTACTCTACCTCTATACGCCTACTCCCTGAAGATCAAATGCATTAATGCAATAACGTCCTTGGGTCTGAGGTGCCTGTATTCTTCTGGTTTCGGATAAGCCGTCCCCAGATGTCTGAGCCTGTGTCTGGCCAGTGAGTGACATTCACATAAAACATATCTTATGTCATGTCTTCCACTTCGAGGTTATAGGTTTAATCAAGCACACAGCATCACTGCTTAATATAAAACAAACTAGCTTTCTCTGTCCCTATAACCATATGTATGCAAAAATCTAAACTACTAAGATTTTGATGAGTTTTTTTTAATAACTCAGGCTTAGGCGGCAAGTCAGAGGATGCCAGTCACAACTATCTGTCCGGTGGTTGGTGAACGGTATACGGGTAAGCGACCCCGGCTCCTCGAGCTACTATCGACTCAGTCCAAATCATCCGAGGCGATAGTATCCTTCCTCCCCTTTTCCTTCCCCCGTCATAATATCCTTGCTACTCGTGGGAACGCAATGACCTTGTTAAAACAATGCACAAGGCAGAATGGCGGCGACGTGGTCCACAACCCGTCACGTCACGTTTCCCACAGAGGTGAAAAGTGGATCGCTGGAAGTGATCTCTGCCTACCCCTCTGGGAAAAAGGCGTGATTTTATGTATGTATGTATGTTAGGCGGCACTACGGCTAAACCGCCGCGGATTTTAACCGCGTTATTTTATGAGTAAAAGAAACTAATGGAAGCGGCCGCACTGACGGTTTTTTCCGCGACTGATTTTAAAACCGCGTTTTGTTACAGAATTGTTGAACGCGTTTTGTTACAGAATTGTTGAAAGAAAAAATCGCGCCAAAATTTGTAGTGAAAATCGTGGCTAGTTTCGCGATTTTTGACCGTAGTGTGTGCGTCTCGGGTGGTTTTGCGGTTTCACGATTTACCGCTTGCGGGAAAAAACCGTAGTGCGGCCTAAGCCTTATGGTCGTTCGTTTACAAGGATGCGCAAAATTTTCGATGCTCAACTATCTAAGTCTCCAAGCGACTACCGACAGACACGGACACAGGTGCCTAGTTAAAAAAAAATATCTAGGACATTTCCACACACGGTCACCAACTAAGCAGAGCTTGAACTATGGGCGTCAGAGACTGATGTAAATACATAGATATCTAGACAGACACCCAGACACGGAACAAACACAGATGTTCGTCACACAAATATTGGGGGAATCGAACCCAGAACTCTTGGAAAGGCCAGGCCGAGTCGTTAAACACTGTTCCACCGAGCCATTCATCCAGTTTACATCCGTCTTTTTGTTTACGACCGTAGCTTCCGCATTCACGTCTCCATTCATCGAGGACTCAGATTGTCATTTCCGTCTGGATGCAAAAGGAAATGCATTCCCCTTTTTGTCGGGACAACCGATTTAGATTGCGTTCTAATTAGATGTTAGGTAAACAAGGCAAGAAGGCTTTAGACTTGAAAGCTGTATAAGCTTTACTTGTTGCAAGTATAATCCAGATAAGGTAACTAAGGTAGATACGTTATATAAGAAACATTTGTTACAATTTTTTTTTATGTCATTCCGTTAGTAATTGGTTCTTAAAAAATATAAACGTTTCGAAAATTCTGTTTAAACTAAAAGATCAAGGAATAAATTTATTTGACGTTTTCCTTATACCTTAATAATCCAGCAAATCCGTTAATGTTTCTAATATTAGTTGGTAATGCAACTGGATTCCAATTTAAAAATAGCTTGATTATGAAAACGTTCTTGAACAGTTCAAAGAAATATAAAATTAAATCGTTTTCCTAGGCATTTTTTCTTTTCGCAATCGGAGAGGTAATAGAATGCTAAACACCGATGGTAATAAAGAATTAAGGCATTTTCATACTTATTAACTAAGGGTGTTCCCTTATTTTTGTTATTTTTACAACATCACATACATCGACCGGATCCCGTGGTAAGTAGCTTATACACTTGTGTTTCGGACATCAGAAACGACAGTGGATACACAAATTTACTTAAATATATTTAATGACACACCCAGACGCGGAACAAACACCGATGTTTGTTATACAAAATTGTGCCCCGGGTGGGAATCGAACCCACGACTCCTGGAACCGCCAGCCAAGGTCACTAACCACTGTTCCACCGAGGAAATATAATTATTTAATTAGTACAACTTATCTTGTCCTATACCATTACTAAAAATACTGATCATAAATTACCTGTAAACTTATCTAGAAGTTACTCAACAAAACCTTTTTTAAAAATCGTTTTTTAATGCATTGCCAACCTGTTGGACAAATTACCCCACACACGATAATACTACGTATTTCTCGCACCCTATAATAGCTAGGTTGTTAGCAATGCATCCTATTTGATAGACCATAAACCGATTTAATCAACTCCGCATAATGTCAGAGTCAGGATATGAAAACCTTTATACCACGGTTCAGCAGGTATTACTATGCCTTTCAACTTTTCCAATCAGTAACTTTAAACTACTAGGAATATATACCTATATTCTCTTGTTAATTCTTCTAAGCATGTTCCCTTATCATGGTGATATTCATGGCGAAATATGGCGAATTTCCCTTATAATAAATAGCAATTTATTGTATAATATACGTATGTTATTTTTTGTACAGCAAATAAGGCGACACAGGAACAATTGTAACCCAAATAATAAAAAAAATAGTAACATTTAAAAGTTTAATTTAATAGTCAGGTAACTAAAAGAAAGGGAAATTTTCAGGGAAATAATTTGTTCATGTTTGGAATACAAAAATTAACGAAAGACATCAAGTAAAGTTTAGTTAAAAAAGTTAATTGTTACCATCTTAATAATTTGTACTAAACAAACGATTACTCTAATGTATTCTCTTTAGGATGAAAGTCAAAGGCTAAAATTTTTACCCGAAGCCACCCACTCAAAACCACGGCATAGATCTCCGCGCTTACAAAAGATCACAACTCTACTTATGCTGAAATATAAAGACAGGAAGGTCCGCTTACATAATAGTTTTGTGTATCCACCGTCCAGTTATGACCATCCCACATTAAAGTCTTAATAGTTATCATCAACTAAGTCAATTAAGCCCTCGCCATTATACAGTGGTCCACCCTTGCCCTTTAAGGGCGCAGATAATCGTCACTATTGTTCTAGTATTACAAGACTATGAGGGATAAAGTACTAAGTACAAATGTCATTGTGCCTATAAGAGGTGAAGTCATCGGTTATGGAAAGGCATTATTGGACGGGGGTTTCTCATTGATAGCTAATGTTATAGATGAAGTTAAAGGAATGCTTACAATGTATTGTGTTATTATGGGCGCTTGATGACTAAAATGATGACTGCCCATTTACAAGTCAGCGGTCCTTTCGGGTATCACTGATGAGAAATTGTTTGGTTTGGTAACTTAGCAGTAAGAGCCTTCCTTACAAGGACCCAGTCCAAGTCATCCCCTGACTAGCAAATAGACAGTCATCATTCATTCAAGCGTCGATGGCCGAGTGGTTAAGGTCATTGCTTTCCATGCGAGAGGACGCCAGTTCAAACGCCGCCAGGTACCAATGTGTTTTTCACATTTGAAATTCTTATGTACCATCATTCGACGCTTTAACGGTGAAGGAAAACATGGTGAGGAAACCAGCACACCTGAGAAATTTTTCAACGGTGTGTGACGCCATGTCAGAGGCCTACGGGCGGTTTAAAAACTCTGACACCAGGTTGTTCATTAACCATACGATAAGAAGAAGAAGTCATCATTTGAGTCATCAAGCGCCCGTTATAATACAATACCTTGTAATGACTCCTTTCGTGTATCAGTGATTAGAATTTTTTTGGATTGGTAATACTCGTAGCAGTGAAAGCCTTCCACTCCCCGCGAGGCTGAAGATTAGGAAAAGGCTACGTCAAAACATCATCGTATGTCTTAGGAAGAAATTCTAAGGTTGTGGAGTCGATCAACTTGTAACGTAATAACTGCTTCTTTAGTCTTTTTATATCAAGCGTTTAGGACCAAGAAATCCTGGCTTCAAGTCCCAATAGTCAGACTAAAGTGTGAGTTTTTCTGCTAAGAAATTACTCGGCCCGGAGCTAGATCCTTTTACAGGTGCTATGACCGTTAGTAGACAATTTTTCGCGAATTTTTCATGAATATAAACCAACTATGTAAATCTGTTTTCTGTTGGCAGTTTAAAGTCAACGTTAAGATAAAATTATTCTACAAAATTACTTCAAAACACACTTACCGGGTGAAAAGTGAAAAATTGGTATTGGATTGAAGCCATTTCCTTAGTGTATCGATTTTATGGAGCAGGAAATTCATAGCGGTTTTAACTTAACGCCTTATAGCAATAGTTTGAACTGCTTACTATTTCATCTTACCTATCCTTTAAACGAATACTTGAGTGGTTAAAAGTATAATGAAAAAGGCATTTGCGTGCTTTGTTTATGTATCCTTTTTTAAAGTAACGTCAGCAACGAAAAGATAGAGTAGAGATAGACCCAAGATCTTTCTACCTTTTTAAATTTAAGTGAGGTCTAAAAAGTGATATGGTATTCGAATAGTTTACGAATGTGTTATGATTAATTGACTAGGTGTGCTTAATTTTCTCTGATTCTGTCATTGATTTTAGATAATTCATCTGAATGATAAGGTTCCTAAAACGTGCTTGTTAGAGCTTTTGTAGGTAATATCAGCTCCTACTAAGTATACTATTTTCAACAGGATATCGATCTGCCACCAGTTATTAAACATTCAAAAATCATCAAACATGAATTTGAAATACGAGCTAATCATTAGGTAGGTGTGATTGAAGCCAGTAGAACTCTCAATCATCATCATCATCAGCTCATATAAGTCTACCGAAAACTAGAACGATCAAGCCTTAGTCAACCACGCTGGCCAAGTGCGGGTTTGTCGACTACACAACCTTAGAATTTCTTCATAGGTGTGCAAGTTTCCTCACGATGTTTTCCTTCACCGATAAAGCGTCAAATAATAAAACTCTCAATAAAGGGCACAAAAAACAGACGAAGCTCCTACTGACAGAGAACAAAGAATCTCGACCTCTAATTAGTTGCAACCCTACGCCCTTAAGGGATAAAGTTCTACTGCACTTTGATGGAGATTGGAGAGTAATTAGACAAACCCACGAAATACACAGATGGAACAACAGATATTCAAATTATTTCTGTTTGGTATTTACGTCGTTAAAGAACTTTGTTATATTATTCCCAGATTATCATAAGTATTTATAACTTGTGATATTTTTTGCTTTATTGATAGTCAATATTTTAAAAAGTACTTTTAAAAAAAAGAGTGAATTATTATTCACTCTTATCTTTGTTCCTAATGCAAAATGATCCTAAAGCATAAATATAAATTTGAACATCATCATTCATTTCCTACTCATTCCTACTGTTTATAAACGCGAACTCGAACCCACGATCTCTGGGCTATTGAGGCTACAGCACGTTTACCCAGGAGGGCACATTATTTATTACCTCTTGGATACAGAAACAACAAGACACTACTTAGCTTGATGTCAGTTCGTAATGTCAACGTTTTGTAAATGAATGACAGCTTAACAAAGCCTACATAAAAAAAGCTTTAATTTCCATTCGAGGTTCTGCTTTTTCTGCATTCTTGGGATGTGCAATCGCAAATATAATGCCTTAAGTCTAGAATAGGATAGAATAAAATGTTATTACACATCAAATGTTATATTTTAGGGAACTTAACTAAACTTTTGTGCTAAAAGGGCACCCACTCAGCAATGTGTTGTGTCTCCCATGGGGTAAGCACGACGCGAACACTACATATACAAACGAACTTACAAAATTGTCGTGTGAGGTAATTAATGAGCTTACTTAAAACTTGTTGATTGCAAATGATTGTCGTTAAGACAAGGTCGGGAAGTGAATTTATTTGTATGTTTTGCAAAAACTAAACATAACAATATTTTGCAGTTATTTTGGGCCTCTTCTCGTACATTCCTCTTCCTTTTCGTTGAAGAGGAAGGCCCAAGAAATGGTGGTGTGACGATCAGGTCCATGTATCAATGAACTGGCAAGTCCTAGCATTCGATAGAGATCAGCAGTGGACTTCTTAGGAAGAGACCTTTGCCCAGTAGTGAGAAAATACAGGTTAAAAAATAAGTAGATACTTTTTATGGAATTAAATCTAGATCCTTAAAATTAATTGATGTGTAAGTACTCTTTTGGGTACAGCCACATGAAAGAGGGATATTTATGTTCAAGTATCCTTTTTCAAAGTAACCACGTAGGCACTAGTGGGCACCTTGTTTATTCGATATCTTTTCTGATAAATCGATCGAATCGCTTGCCACTTTTGATCTTGAATTACTGAAAGTCAACGTTAGTTTGACTTTCTTAACGTTTTGCATGATTGTGTCAACTACTAAAAAATCATAAGTCCTACGAAACGTTTTTATAAAAAACGGCCAAAAAGATTCTTAATTTTTAAAAAAAACATAAAAAATAAAAATCACTTTAAATTATTGCTCCATAATTGTATCTAGTCAATAAGTGGTGAATTATAAGATCAAGTAAGTATTTATTATTTTTATTCAGAAGCTTAGGAGCTTACTTTACTCGACGACTATGGATTTACTTAACCGTTTGATATTTTTTTACCTTTTATATTAAAGACACGGGAGAAGCGTAATAGAAAATTTGTTTGCAATATCCGTTATCAGATCTAGCTCAAACTTACAAGAAAGCTTCAATACCTAACGTGGAACCTATTTTCCAGTCACCACATTCCATAAACAAACAAATGAATGTTTTGTGGCAAACAATGTTTTCGGTGAAAATTATTGTTTGTCGATGGTATCTCTACGGGTTTGGTATTAGATGCCAAGGCGGTTATTACACCTTTTTTTGAATTCTCTGATTTCAATTTAGAACCAGACTCTTTGAGACCCTATGATGCATGAATATTCGGGGGATCGTTTTTCTCCATCTCAACATTTGGAGTAAGTTTTTAGTGAATATTTGTAACTGAAAAATCCCTGTTTTATGTACACTTTAGTACCGATTTTTTATTTTAGTTCAATATAATAATTGCAATAAAGTTAGAAAAAATCACATACATACCCTGAATTCGACACCAAACTTGTGATTTTGATATTTATATTCTCTTTAGGTAAAGTATCTTTAGATACTACCAGAGTACTTCCAGTATGCACAGATAACTGAAACTGTATACACCGTGAAATTTTAGTGGTTGTTTTCCAGTAGCAGAACGATTTACCTTTAGTAGAACCTATCGAATCATGCTAGTAATTTCGTGAAAAAAAAAACATTTAAAAAAAAACCTAAAAAAAAAAAACATCTGGCTCCAAAGTCTGAGAAGCGAACCGAGAACCGTGCCGCACTGCCGCAGCAGTGGGGACTTATATGGGCTGATGATGATGATGATGATGATCTAGCCTTAATGCCTTAATTAAGACTTATATGCTAGATTCTAGCATATAAGTCTTTAAAAAGTAAATCGATCAGTTTTATTGGCTTGACTTTTTATATTGAGCTCCTCATAGAACATTGGACATCATTTAATGCAACATGCCATTCTTACCTTTAAATCATATCCATCTCGTTAATAATGGAATCATAATAAGTTATGACATTGATGTAATTTATGTGATGCATAATTGTTGTCTTTTTTTCTTACCTAAGTCTGTGTTATTCTAAAAACAGATTAAAAAAAACAAACACCTAATACTTGGAACACAAAAAAAATATTCTTTTGTTACCTTTTATCTATTTCCGCTTTCTAACCAGCCAAGCCAACACAATCCGACACTGGCAAGATTTAAACTGACAGCAATTTAAAAACGTAATGTTCCAAATTCAAATTCGCGAACGCCTGCTCACTCCCTAAGGAACAGGAGTTGACTACGTCTAGTGAGGTAAGTAAGACTCCTTTTATAGGGACACGGGCGCTATACAGTGGTAGCAAGGTTTTGATTTTGATCATTGAAATTATACACCCACGGGCTTTGAGGGATACAGATATTGTTTTAGTTTGTATTACAGTTCACAATTGGTTTATTTATAGTCAATTCGTATTACACACATTAAAATATTGGACACCGGGATTCGTAAGTGTATTGTACACAAAGACTTAAAAAATAAACTGGTCAAAATCATAGTCCTCCTTTTTGCTACGCCGTAGTCGGGTAATAAAATAACTTATGTGGTGAATTCTTGCCAGATCTATTAAATTTGACTAATCAATGTTTATAAGTACTTTAAATAAATAACTTATTTTCATTATCACCACATAGTATAAAGCAAAGTCGCTTCCCGCGTCTGTCTGTATGTTTGCTTAAATCTTTAAAACTACGCAACGGATTTTGATTTTATTTTAAAAGATAGAGGGATTCCAAAGGTTATTTCCTAACTGACTTACGATGATGCCTTGTCATCATCACAAATCTTATTTTTTCTAAATTTTTCTTGAAAATCTTTCGACTATAAATAAACACTAAACTTATCTCTATTATAGTTGCTGAAAATAATAACATGAAAACCCGTTGACCACAGGTCCAGATTAAAATCCCTTTCTCATAATCCTCGTATTATAGTTGAAGGTTAATCATATTCAGTAGCGAAATTAAATTAGATGCGTAAAATGACACCATTAGAGAGTATCTCTATTGGGCAGGCTGAGCGTCGATCATAGATTAAAAAGCTGGGAAACGCAATGGCATAGACTATAGAACGGATTATAAAACCTATTGCATGCTTCTTGAAAGTATTTTTTTTAATTTGCTTACTTTTATAAACCTAAGTTCTAATCCTATGGTATCTGTGGTTCGTAATAGGCACCAACTCAGGAGTTTTACGAGAGAAACTAGACTAGATAGTTGTCTCTCCCAAATGACTTGACTGTTTCTGTTTTCTTGTTACTATTACTGCTATTGAGTAAAATTATATTGGTATAATTCGAGACTTAAATAATTTTTCAACTAATTTCATACATAATATAGTTTCAGATTTACATGATTACCTTATTATTTTATTTATAGCAATGTTTTATTTAGAAAAGTACCTGATTTATATTTTTTTTATTTCTTCGGCTTCTCATTAGTTTACAATTAAGTAAAATTTTTAAGCTATGCAATACATAGCTTTTATCGCGGGCTTTGAGCGCGGCGACCGAACCAAGAAATTTCGTAACGAAAAAAACCTCACATACGTCTAACGTCGTTTCAGTTCGGTGGACTTCGGCACGGTGTTTGTGTGCGTGCGGTTAGACGTATTGTACTCGCACGAAACTCGCACGAATCGAGACGAGCTGCTCCGAAATCTGACGATGCTATGCAATAGCTGTACCGCGGCAGGCCCCGAGTGCCACACGTCTTTTTTTTAACCATTTAACCCTTAAATTCATAATGATGTAGATCTACATCGAACGATTAAATAGCCCATGGCTCAATATTCTGTGTGCGGAGTTGTATTTTTTTAACTTTTTAAACAAATTTGATATTTACACGTTTGATTTCTGAACGCAAAACCCAACTTTTGACAGTTAATTTTTTTAAAACTTAGGCGCCAAAATATAAACTACTAACAGTTGTTACGCTGTTTACCGCGGATATTACAAATTAACTTTTTTTTGGGAAAAGTGGTGAAAACTGTAACGAAAAATTGTTTCTGAAAAGGATAAAAGGTAAGAGTAACGTATTTATGTCATGGTTTTGATAATAATGGTATTTTTTACGAAATATGAGTTGTTTTGTTGGTGATGTATAAATACATCACTATGAAAAATCAGTACTATTGCAATTCAATATTTTGTTTCATGATACTTACAGTTTCTGAGAAGTATTCGTTATTATTTTTGTAAAAACTGCAAAAGTGCTGTGATACTAGTAAATATTTATATATTTTTTAGTTATGGAATCTTTTTTCTATAAATATATCTTACAATACATTTTTTTTTGTAAGGATGACGAAGCGATTACAAGAGAGGGACATCGAGGATTTATTGGCTGCATTGGAAGATGGTGATGTGTCTGAAGATGGGTTGGATGATGAGAATGACGATGAGGAAGGATTCTATAATGACGCCAGGGAAATCATGGAGGATTTGCTGGGGGAAGACTTTGCCAACGACGATGAAACTAGTGATGAACCTACTCCTGAAGTTGGACAAATTTCAGAAGAAAGCGATCCGCCTCTCATTGACGATGAACAGGATATTCAGTTTGACAAAAGAAAACTAATTTGGAAAATAGGTAACTTATCGTACAATAACAGCTCAATAGCCCATGAACCCAATCCCACAGATGAAAACATTTTAGATCTGGACACACCTTATAAATGTTTTAGTAATTATTTTACCCCGGATTTTTTACAAAAAATTGCTAACGAGACAAATCTTTATTCTTGCCAAAAAAACCCAGCTCATCCGATCAACATTACATGTAGCGACATAAAAAAATTTGTAGGTATTCTTTTATTTATGTCTGTTGCACATTTTCCGAGTGTGCGGTCGTATTGGAATGAAAAGTTCGGTTACGACCCTGTAAAAACGGTTATGCCTGTCAATAAATTTGAACAAATACGAAGTTTGCTGCATTTTAACGACAATACGAAGCATTTGCCGAAAGAACACCCGGATCATGACCGGTTACATAAAATCAGACCTGTGATAGAGCACCTAAATGAAACGTTTTCATCGATACCTATAGACCAACGTCTCTCTATAGATGAGCAAATGTGCTCTACAAAAATTGCACATTTCCTCAAACAGTATCTACCAAATAAACCACATAAATGGGGATACAAGCTCTTCGTTTTGTGCAGTCTTATGGGGTACGCATACCGTTTTGAAATTTATTCTGGGCAAGATAGCAAGAAAGATAAACCTGCAGGTGAACCGGACTTAGGAGTAACAAACAATGTGGTTTTACGCTTGGCGAGGGTGATTCCGAGGATGAGAAATCACATCGTATTTTTTGATAATTTCTACACGTCCTTGCCTCTCGTGTATTACCTGGCAAAACAGGGTATTCACTGCGTCGGCACTGTCCAGCAAAACAGACTTCCGAACTGTCGTCTACCAGACAAGAAGGAATTACTGAAGGCAACAGTCCCTAGAGGAACACACGAGGAAAGGACGGCGCACTTCGATGGTGTTGATTTTTCAGCAACTGTATGGAAGGACAATAAAGTAGTCACGCTATTGTCAAATTACATAGGCTCTCAACCAATGGGAAAAGTCGTGCGTTTCGATAAGAAACAGAAACGAAAGATAGAAGTGCCTTGTCCCAAAATTGTACAGGAGTACAATATGCATATGGGCGGAGTGGACCTTATGGATAGTTTCTTAGGGCGCTATCGCATCCGGGTTAAGAGTCGCAAATGGTACCTTCGGCTATTTTACCACCTTTTAGACTTAGCAGTTATAAATTCCTGGGTGTTGTTTAAAAAGAATGGCATTGCAAAGGGTATTCCCAAAAAACAACTACCAAATCTTGGTCAGTTTCGTAACGAATTGGCTGATGCTCTTTGCAATATGGGATCAACCAATGGCAGCAAAAGAGGACGGCCAAGTAATGCCTCTCTAGACGAAGAATTGCAGGCAAAGAAACAAAAAGGTCCTAGTCATCCAATTCCAAGTGTTGATGTAAGGAAAGATGGTATTGATCATTGGCCTGTCTTTTCTAATCGTCTTAGGTGCAAAATACCTAATTGCAAAGGTACTACACAATGGTCATGTTCTAAATGTAACGTGCCTCTTTGTCTGAATGCAAGAAATAACTGTTTTAGAGATTTTCACTTGTAATATAAGTTATATAAAGATATTATACCTCCTTTATTGTTTGATTGCCATATCACCTGATTGGAACCTATTTTGCATAGTGATGTAGAAATACATCAACAATATTTTTCGAAATAAAATAATATTTTTATTACTATGATTTTTTTCTATATTTTTCCCATAATATATGGAACTGTTCCCATCTATTTCAATTTATTGCGAAGTTATACAAAAAATCATGCATTTAAGGGTGGTTTCAATCAATTTAGTAATAGCGTATTACTAAAACTTAAGATAATAAAAGTTATAGAGAATGCACCTGTGTTTGCGCATTAAAAGCCTTGCGCAGTTGGCTAATCCTCTCCAATAATGTTAGTAACCGACGAAATTGGTGGGATAATGTTAAAGGGTCCGACCAAATACATTTTCTTACATCCCTTTAACATTGCCCTTTGAAGATGCGATTTTCGTAAAAGGTGACTTTGGCTAACGAATTATACATATCGATATACCAAGAAAAATATACTAGCTAAATCGAATTATTTAGCGACCCGTGTTTATATTCTTGAAAGTCAAAATAATACAAGTACTGTATACAATGGTTAGAAATACATAGCAGTATAGAGTTTAAGTTCACAAGTTCAAAGTCGCTCAACGTGCTTTGGAAAGAGCTATGCTCGGTGTTTCTCTGCGGAATCGAATCAGAAATGAGGTGATCCGGCAGAGGACCAAAGTCATCGACATAGCTCTTCGCATCAGTAAGCTGAAGTGGCAGTGGGCTAGCCACATCAGCCGTTGAACCGACAACCGCTGGGGTAGAAAAGTTCTAGAGAGGGGACCGCGTCTCGGCAAACGTAGTGTAGGACGCCCGCAGGCCAGGTGGAGTGACGATCTGCGCGGGACGGCTGGTAAGAGCTGGATACGAGTAGCCGAAGACAGACAGAAGTGGCTATGTCCAGGAGTGGACAGGGATGGGCTAATGATGATGATAGAGATAAAGAGAAAAAAAGGCAAGATATTAAATGTATACTTTGAGGGGCCCCGCTCATGAAGCCGCGTGCTCAGAAATAGCAACTACTTGGGTGATCCCAGGATAGCTATTGTAGAGCCCTATCAAAAGGGTTTGATGACCCCAGATGATAGTTACGCCAATGATAACAGTGTTTAATTTACCATATCAAGATCACGGTCGCCATATCAATCCCCGCCACGTTTACCTATCACATGTTTTCAAATTGGAAATTCATATGTACGATTACGGGACGCTTTAACAGTGAAGAAAAACATCGTTCAAAACTAAGAAGAAATTCTAAGGTTGTGTAGTCGACGAACCCGCTCTTGTACAGCGTGGTTGACTAAGGCTTACATCTTTAGTTTAGGGTAGGCCCGTGCCCCAGTGGTGGGGACATGTATGGATGGGCTGATGGTGATGATGATGATTATGGACGTGTTTATTGATTTGGTGTTGACGATATTGAACTAAAACTGTTTATTCCGTTAGACACATCCATGAGCTACAGATTCATATGCATCTAATATTATGATGTTATCTAATATTTATTATTTAGAAATATATTTTAATTATACTTTGCAGCGATTATCATCATAGAGCAATTTTCACTATGATAACGCGTTCGTAAAACTTTTTATTATTTTAAAATACATATATTTTAATTGAAGTACTTACCTAATCAACTTTCAAACGATTCATTATTTGGAAACAATACGAAACTTCCTACTCATACAAATCCTTATCCAATTAACCTTTGTACTTTAAAACAAAGTTTGACACAGACAAACCAGTACAATTTATACTCTAGTTGCTGTTGTTTAATTGAACCTTTAGAATTAAAATAAAATCTGGTATGCGTTAAAAAAACCATACTAGAAAGATTGATGACAAGAAACCGCTGACACCATTTAGATAGTATAAGGTAAGAAGGTAGCCCTCTGAGTGAACATCGTATAAAAAAACCGGCCAAGTGCGAGTCGGACTCTCGCACGAATGGTGATAAACGGAGGGAGGGAGGGACAGAGAAGCCTTAGTAAGTAATAGCACAGGTAATAGGGTCTCGTTTTTAACCTTTGGGTGCTGTACCCTAAAAAGATTTTTCTCGGACAAGTTCATTATAATACACTGTGAAATTTTAGTGGTTGTTTTCCCGCAGCAAAATGATTCTACCTTAGTAGCACAATAGATTTGTGCAGTTATTTTTTATTAAAATCAATAAATGCCGGTTTTACGAAAAGTATAACCGAAACTTTAAAGTACGTTCGAACCACTTTATTACTTACGGCGTAGAGCTTCTTTAGCTTTAAGCATCGATTTCATGCGGCAAGCAGTACCTGATTAAGTCACATCTTAAAAAACAACGATAGCTTCTCTCGTTTCCGAGTAGGAAAATTAAAATTTTGAAAATTTGAAAAAAAAAGTTTATTCTCGGAATAATTTGCATGATTCGATAGTATTACTATAGACAAATTGTTCTGCCACGGGAAAACAACCACTCAAATTTCACGGTGTATAATCTCAACCGACCGAGGCAAAAAGAGAGTAATGTTTTAGGTGAATAAGACTCAACTCAGACCGCGATATCGTCTGAAAGTACTAAACCAACTAAGTATAACTATACTATATGTCTGTCTTTATATCTGCGAGAGTAAGTTCTTTTAATTACCTTACGTTCGAAGTGCAATGGAGTATGCAATTTAAAGTGTAGGGCTTTAGAGGTACAGTCGGTACAAAAATATTATATCAGTTTTTTTTTAAATATTATTGTGAAGCAAAGATGCATTCAGAAAATAAATGTAGTTCTACATACCGCATAATGCTCCATTATGTTTCAACATGTTTAGAAATAAAAAAAGAAATAAACACAAACGCGATTCCTGCTACTAAAAATATATTGTAAGTATATTAAAATGTATGTGTGCAGTTTTAGTTCGTTGCCACTATTTAATCGTTATACTTTACATTATATCTTAGACGGTAATAAAATAAAAATAGAAACTTAGACCGGACTCTAGTTTCATCCGGCTTATATCTCGGTAAAGTTGAAGCTTGAAACTAATCAACAATGTGAAACAAAGAGCCCTCCTATACTTTCTTTGCCTTGGTCTTCCTTGTATCTTTTAAGGAGGCCATTAATGCCGGATTAGTATTTTAATTAAAATATTTTTAAATATTGCATACCAATAATTATTTTTATTACTATAATATTGTTACTATGTTACATGGGGATGGGGGATGGGGCCCTACCAAGATCTTTGGGCCCAAGCCAACCTCACGTGCAAGTGCGTACCCCTGCTGACCAACGAACGAGGCTCTGGCACCAGCTTTCCCTTCGGGGTTGGGTGGTCGGACGGCAGTCGCTCCCGTAAAAGCGAAACTCGCCACTTAATAATGGTAAGAAAAGCAAGGAAAAGAGCCAGAGATAGGGCGCCGCCGCAAAACGGCGCGCAGGAGTTTCGCCCGACTCCTGTGGCAAGTGGGCGAGGGCTACCGCGTTGGGGACGGACGCGGCTAAAGACGTTAGCCCCAACCCCACGGAAACTCCGCTTCGCGACGTGGAACGTGGGCACGCTCGCCGGTCGCGCGAGAGAGCTGGCCGACGTACTCACCAGGCGGAGGGTGGCAGTGGCGTTCCTGCAGGAGACTCGGTGGAAAGGCAGCAGATCCCGGGCCATTGGGAATGACTACAAGCTGATCTACACAGGAGCACCTAGTGGAGAGAACGGGGTTGCGGTAGTGCTGTCCGGGGAGTTGCAGGATGACGTGTTGGAGGTGAAACGCTACAGCGACCGCTTAATGGACGTAACGGTGCTTATCGAAGGGGTTACGGCCCACTTGATAAGCGCATACGCTCCACAGGCTGGTTGCAGCGACACCGAAAAGACTTCATTCTGGGATAGACTTGGAGAGGTGCTGCGTGGAATCCCACCATCTCAGGGAGTCGTTCTGGGGGGCGATCTGAACGGTCATGTGGGTGAGGAGCCTGAGGAGTTCGAGCGTGTACATGGTGGCTATGGGTTCGGCAGACGCAACACTGAAGGGGAGAACATCCTCCAGTTGTGTTCGGCTGCCGACCTGGCTATTGTGAACACGTTTTTCCAGAAGAGGCCTGAACATTTAATCACCTACAGGAGTGGGCGGCACGCTACCCAGATCGACTTCCTACTCACTAGGAGGCACCACATCGGCAAAGTAGTCAACTGCAAGGTCATACCCGGAGAGAGTCTCACTGCACAACACCGTCTACTTGTCATGGATCTCTGCGTGAAGCCCAAAGCCAAAAGCTTTGAGCGCTGTCGGCGTCAAATAAGGTGGTGGCGGCTTGACGAAGACAAATCCCAGGTGTTCGTCTCAGCTATCGGCGACAAGTGCGCTGAGGCTGAGAACGAACCAGTTCAGAACCACTGGGACAGGATTCAGGCAGCCATAACCGAAGCGGCGAAGTCAGTGCTTGACACGTCTAAGGGTGGACGCAAATTTGACAAGGAGACTTGGTGGTGGAACGACGCAGTCCAGAGGGAGACTAGGGTGAAGAAAGCCCTCTTTAAAAAGTGGCAAGCGTCCAACTCTCCTGAAGATCGCGACGCATACAGGTCCGCAAAACGTGCAACTAAGAAAGCTGTTGCCAGAGCCAGGCGAGCCCACCTACAACCGCTCTACGATAGGCTGGAATCGTCTGAGGGGCAGAAGCTTATCTATAGATTGGCACGTTCTAGGGTCAAAGCGGCACAGGATATCTCCAAGTGCCGCTGTGTTAAAGACCCTCACGGTAACCTACTATGCGAGGACCTCGCGGTGAAGGAGAGATGGCGCTCTTACTTCCACGAGCTGTTAAATAAACAGCATAGAGAAGTGCAGCCACCGGACCTCCCTCCGAATCTTGGACTTGTGCCACCGGTAACGCCTGAAGAAGTAGAGAATGCTCTTCGCCGCATGAAGAATCGGAAAGCTGTCGGAGCCGATGGAGTCCCCATCGAAGCCTGGAAGGCAATGGGTGGTCGTGGTGTGGGCATCCTAACTGACCTTTATAATCGCATACTCAGCACCGGCGGGATTCCTTGCCAATGGAGACTGAGTGTTATTACCCCGGTCTTCAAGGGCAAGGGATCAGTGCAAGAGTGCGGTAGTTATCGCGGTATAAAGGTCATGTCCCACACCATGAAACTATTCGAGCGGATAGTAGACTCTTGAATCCGTCAGGAGTGCACTGTCTCTGGATGTCAATATGGTTTCCGCCCCGGTCACGGGACTATGGACCCCGTTTTTAGGGTTCCGTAGCCAAAATGGCAAAAACGGAACCCTTATAGTTTCGTCATGTCCGTCTGTCCGTCTGTCCGTCTGTCCGTCTGTCCGTCTGTCACAGCCGATTTACTCGGAAACTATAAGTACTACAGTGATGAAATTTGATGGGAATATGTGTTGTATGAACCGCTACAAAAATATGACACTAAATAGTAAAAAAAAGAATTGGGGGTGGGGCCCCCCATACATGTAACTGAGGGATGAAATTTTTTTTTTCGATGTACATACCCGTGTGGGGTATCAATGGAAAGGTCTTTTAAAATGATATAAAGTTTTCTAAAAAACATTTTTCTTAAAGTGAACGGTTTTTGAGATATCAGCTCTCAAAGTCGTAAAAAGTATGTCCCCCCCCCTCTATTTTTATAACTACGGGGTATAAAATTCTAAAAAAAATAGAGGTGATGCATGCTAATTAACTCTTTCAACGATTTTTGGTTTGATCAAAGTATCTCTTATAGTTTTTGAGATAGGTTGATTTTTATTATATTTGCTGCTACGGAACCCTTTGTGCGCGAGCCCGACTCGCACTTGGCCGGTTTTGCCCTAAGAATCATCATGGAGAAATACAGGACGAAGAACACGCCTCTCCACTTCCTATTTCTGGACATGGAGAAGGCCTTCGACTGTGTTCCGCGTGCGATGATTTGGTGGGCCCTGAGGTCCAAGGGAGTGCCAGAAACGTATGTTGATATCATTAGAGACATGTACTGTGATTCCGATTCTGTAGTTAGGACCGCTGTTGGCGACACTTTGCCCTTCCGTATAACCGTCGGAGTACACCAAGGCTCCGTCCTGAGTCCGTTCCTCTTCAGCCTGATATTAGACGTATTGTCAGACAGCATCAGAGACCACCATGAGCAGCCACCATGGCTACTTATGTATGCTGATGATATCGCGCTGGTGGACTCGGACAGGGGACGGCTGGTGAGACGTGTTAACACATGGAAGGAATCGCTTGAGAACGGGGGTCTGAAACTCAACGTGGCGAAGACAGAGTACTTGGCCTGCAACACTACAGATCCCATGTCCGTCCGCATAGGCGAAAACACGGTCGAGCGCACGGACCGGTTCAAGTATCTGGGATCTGTACTCCACGCGAACGGCGACATCGACTCCGACGTCAAGGCACGCATTGCTGCTGCGTGGGATAAATGGCGGGAGGTGAGCGGCGTCACTTGCGACCCTAAAATGCCGGTTAAGCTGAAGGGACAGGTCTATAAATCCATCATTAGGCCTGTTCTCTTATATGGCAGTGAAGCATGGCCAGTACTTGAGCGGCACAAGCAGGAACTGCGGGCCACGGAGATGAAGATGCTGCGCTGGATGTCGGGAGTTACGCGAGCAGATCGCGTAAAGAACTCCCGTATTCGCGGCAGCCTTCATGTTCGAGACATCGCTGACAAATTGCAAGAGTGCCGCCTACGTTGGTACGGTCATGTTTTACGGAAACCGGCAAACTACGTAGGGAACAAGTGTCTAGCTATGTCGCTACCGCCAGGTCCCGGCAGAAGGGGAAGGCCCAAGAAGGCCTGGCTTGACGTCGTAGTGGATGACATGCGTGCCAACAAACTCTCCGTGAAGGATGCCGAAGACCGCGCGAAGTGGAGAGATAGAAGTAGGAAAGCGGACCCCGGGCTCCGCAAGGATGCAACCGGGATAACGCGGAGATGATGATGATGATGTTACTATGTTACATGATTAACGGTATTATAATGATACAATGCCCGTCATAGAACAAAAATACTTAAAAAAAAATGTTGTGATTATGTTTCCTGCGTCCTATAATCCCGGGAATTCCAGGCGGGGTGCCCAAGGATGCTCAATAGGTTTTTTTGCACCTGTCGACCTCATATGTGGACCTCACGGTTGCTTACCTGCGGGTGGAGTGAGGTCATCTGAACTTCGATAAAAAAGTGTTAGAACGAAAAGAATGGATATGAATGAAACGAAAATTCAATCAAATTTGTACTTGATTGTACTTCTTACACAACGTGAAAGTTACGTATATGAAATAAATCTAATTAACCTAGAGAAATACTTCAAATACTGCAGGAATAAGAAATTATATGTTTTACAGTATGAGTATTTACATTAAACGAATGCCGAAAGTCAGGGGATACCAGTCACAACTATCTGTCCGGTGGTTGGTGAACGGTATACGGGTAAGCGACCCCGGCTCCTCGAGCTACTATCGACTCAGTCCAAATCATCCGAGGCGATAGTATCCTTCCTCCCCTTTTCCTTCCCCCGTCTTATATCCTTGCTACTCGTGGGAACGCAATGACCTTGTTAAAACAATGCACAAGGCAGAATGGGCGGCGACGTGGTCCACAACCCGTCACGTCACGTTTCCCACAGAGGTGAAAAGTGGATCGCTAGAAGTGATCTCTGCCTACCCCTCTGGGAAGAAGGCGTGATTTTATGTATGTATGTATGTATGTAGGGAGCATTGCTGATTTTACTATTCGCTGTAGATTGTCTGTTTTAACGTTCAATAGTGATTAAGGTGTTTTTATACAAAGAAATCATTGGATTATTCGGTATTCATAGAATTATTAGGTGCTGGACTGCCTCGTTGGTGTATTCATAGGTCATGTTGAATTGTCGTCTCACCGAACTATGCGAGTAAGAGAACAGAGGGTGCACTTATGTTTGCGTACCCACTTGTGCACTATATTATGACCTGCGCACTTTGGCTGATCTCAATTGAGACCGACCGCCATGTTTGAAATCGGTCCGACGCGTTTAGGTGTAAGAGCCATCCGCGCAAGTCCGGTGATGATGACGAGGCTACTCTAAGTCATCATCGTATGTCAGTAAGGAAAAAATCAGGCGGACGCGTCTTGTTTTTAGAGGTATTGGTTAAGTACTATAAATGCGAATGTGCTGGCTCTGTATATTAGGATTTCACACCGTAACTACTTAAGCTATTTAAATTGAATTGGTAGGTACAGAAATAGTCTAACCCCTAAAAAGGATAAAGTAAGATAGTTTTAAGCTATAAGTAGCTTTAAACTAAAGCAACTTTCTAGATAGAAACTAAAATAACTGTCTGTCTGTCCGTCTGTAGCTTTCAGGTCAGACTACTGAACCAATTTAAATGAAATTTGTTACACAGATATTCTAGACTCAGAGAAAGGTCTTGAGATTGTTTAAACCGACTTCATTTTAAAAGAGTTATTTACAACTTCATACGTTTTTGGGCAAAAAGACAATGATATTCGTATATCGTCACAGTTAGAAAGTACTTTGAAACAAAGTTTCAGTTTCATGACCTTATCCAACCTCCCAGCCCTCATTATAGCCTCTAACGTGGGCCTCCTTGTCCTCTTACGACCATAAAGAGAGTTATGGCAGCCCACACACAGCAACGTTTCCACTGTACTTATTAATTAAGCAATTGACAGTGTTGTCTATAAATTATAGCCGAGGGAATGATTAGAAGCTAGCCCCATACTCCATAGATTGCTTATTACGAAGATATAAAACTGGGGTTGTAACTAGATAAGCTTGGCTTCGATTCTGGTTTAATTACAGCTAATCACAACTATTCTACGTATGTAATTAAGAGCTATCCGCTCCCCCGCAAGTCCAGGGATGATGACGAGGCTACTGAAAGCCAACATCGTAAGTCAGTTAGGAAAAAAAACAGCGATAACACTTTTTTTTGTATTGAGTAGGGTCAGAGAACGGCTGGAACCAAAGGTTGAGTTCCGATCACTTTTACTTCACATACCTATGTTATATACTTTCTAATATTATAAATGCGAAAGTACCTAACTCTGTCTGTCTGTCAAATTTCATTAAAATCGATTTAAATGAAATTTGGCACAAATATAGTCCAAAGCCTAGGAAAGGATATAGGCTACTTTTTAACCGACTGCGCTATAAGGAAGTAATGTTTTACCTTTAAGTCGCGGGCGGAAAGCTAGTCTATTATATAAATCTGCACCTAAAACAAAATAATGTTCTTCAACGATAAATATTTCTCCAGAACTGAGTCAGACGATTCTTGTAAGATACTTATCTATTTAATGTATTTTTTTAAAATTAGGTTTTTTCATATGATCTTATCAAGAAAGTGTCAATGTATCCAGTAATTTTCTATATCTTTGGTCAAGACGCTAACACTACATAAACATAATTATAACTGATTTACTTAATAACGATTTCTGTTTCACTGTTAATTATAGAGCCCTAGCTTACTCTGTGGACTGATTGAATTGGCTGACCTTGATCCTGGTGTTAAATTTACTTTAAATAATGCTCCAAACTATGAGTATAGAAGTTACCTACCAATTTTACTAGTAATATGTCTGATATAAGCTCTTTTAGCTACATCGATGAATTTACATCGTGTAATTTTAGTGGTGGTTTTCCCGAAGCAGCTTGCCACACGAATCGATGATTAAAGCACAAGAGGTAGGCCTCTTTTGCTAAGCCTAAAAAGTCTAAGTAATACAGCGGTTCGAGCTCTCTTTCGAGCTTCGTCTATTGCTTTCGTAAAACTTGTACTTATGGTAAAGCCGTTCTTTGAGGCCCGATTTGACAAATTTTATTTAATATTTTGCATTGATCCTTGTTAAGAGGAACACATTTGGCGAATCATAAAGAACAACTTTTAAAATAGGACGTTATCTCAAAATGTCAAATGCACCTAGTTTTTAATTATTTGTCTTTTATTACTTAAAATAATTGAATTATAAAAAGAAAACGTAAAATTTCCACACAACAACTTACATTTTCCTGATTATACATCTATTTAAATTTAAATTATTACCATAGCGCTAAATCTTTTATATTTATAGGCCTCAGAACTGGATATGTTTGTATGAAAAATGGTTGGTGGCCCGGTTTTTTTGCTGGCCAGTGAATAATTATATCATCCATATACAGACAGCGATCCGTTACATTTTTATTATATCTAGATAATGTATTCTATTTAAACACATTAAAGGTACTAAGAACCACTAAACACCCCGAGGGGGGTTGCAAGTAAAAATAGAGGGAGGAATATGCCTCCGTCAGTTTCTATTTTATTGAACTTTCGAACTTCAGACTGCCTAAGGCGACCGGAGTTTTATTCCAGTGCTTCAATCGAGTTAAAACCTTTTTAGTACCTATTTTTATTAGAACTTCATGCTAAGTAAATATCACACAGGTTCGAAACCTTTATCATGCTTGTTTTACAAAATCATTTTTTTGTAAATACTCTATTTTTTAAATATTTTAAGAGTTAAAGCTTGTAAGTTCAATCTTGCGTGACTCGTGGGGCACAGTCACTCGAATCGAATAACACAGTAGGTAAGATAATCGCCATAATTTAATTTCTGACTTAGCATTATTTTGTGAGTTAATATTTTACCTCCTTTGTTCAGTCTTTTGATTGGGTTATCGAATTTGCATCATAATTTTATGCCGTGTTTATTTTATTTAAGTAATCGTCGAATGTCTCACTTTGAAGTACCTAGTTCCGGGGGAAGGGGGGGGGGGGGGTTAATTCCGTAGTGAGTATGAAATTATAGTGTTTGCATTTTTTAAAATAGCATACCTAAAGATCCCACTGCTTGATAAATGGCTTCTCATTGATTTATTCTTTATCTTCAGACTCTTTCCAGATCTAAGCTTAAATGTTTTAGTAATAATCTGTGCGTTTTATTATACCCGAATGCATGAATTCAAATATTAGGCTGTTAAATACCAGACGTGAAAAGAAGAAGTAATCCTCCTCCTTATCGTATGGTTGATGAACAACCTGGTGTCAGAGTTTTTAAGCCGCCCGTAGGCCTCTGACATGGCTTAGAAGAAGTAATGATTTAGTATAAAACATATCATCTACCTACATAGTAATAGCTATGTGGGCGCAAGAAAAATAATAACTGTCTACAATTCTTTCGAAATTGATACTGTTCACGAAATTTCGGATGGCGTCTGATCTTCAAAAATGCCAGTATTATTGTATTACCTTTTATAAAAACTTTTGCCATTCGCGTTACACACAGACGCCCAGTTCAGAAAGTAAGTAAATAGAATGTAATGTAATAATTGTTTATTATTGTTTGCTTAGATATAATTATTGGACAGCTAAATGTAAAATATTTAATTTTTATTTAAATAGAAAAAATATATATTTTACAAGGTTTCGTGAAAAACGGTTACCTGTGCTTGCAAAGTGATGCAGTTGTGGGTATTGTCTTCATTTGCGTAAACATTACCTACACATGATTGACATAAAACAGATTTAAAAGAATACTAAGTAATCCAAACTACTACCTGTGCTACTACTAAAACATCTTTAACAGCAGAAATACCAAGGTAAAAAAAAATTGTTGAAAATAGATAGGACCAATTTTCAATGTTTCCCATTTGTTGAGGTCATGTGTCATTCAGTGTTGTTTAGTGAGTAGTAACAAGTTCTCTCGTTATCGGCAAGCATTTTGATAATATCAAGGACATTTTGCGTATGTTAAGTTTATGGTTTCATAGAAAAATCATCATATTTGCAACAATAGCATGTTAGTATGAGATAGTTAGAGATTGACATGGTTAAACGAGGTTCCCTTCTGGGCTTTATTAGGTATTTTTTATAGTAACGAAAATATTTTCCAATTTGTAATTTAACATACGTGTATAACTACCAACTCACTAACCTATTTTTACCCGACTACGGCAAAGCAAAAGGAGGGTTATGATTTTGACAGGCTATGTATGTATGTATGTATGTATGTATGTATGTTTGTATGTATGTATGTATGTTCATCTGTTTCCACATAACTTCTAAATTGCTTGTCAGAATTCGACAAATGACATATCATTAGAAGCGTCTTAATTGTCCGCTGGTTATAGGCTATATAGGGTTTCACAAAATCTAATGTGGCGCCCACTAGCGGACAAAACATACAGAGTAAAAAAATAAAGTTAAGATAAATACGCCGTGTTTGGTATCATTGGAAAGCGCTTTACTTGTACATTTTAAATATATATATATTACTAGCATTTGCATGTGACTTTACGTATATTCATGGACTGATTGCATATAGTTCACATCTTTTCGTTCATAGCTTCTTTACTACGTCCCCTTAAAATATAAAACATGTTGGTTCATCAATTTAACTTTTTGATAATATTATGCGCCACAAATACACTTTAACACCAAAATAGTACAAATAATAAAAAGTTAAAAACTAAAACCCAACTACGACAAAAAACGACGCTGAAAAGTATAAAACAAGACTTTTAGAACACTGAACTGAACAAAGTTGCTTATGTAGTTCCAAGTAAATGGACACAGTAGACTCTACCAAAATGCTTATGTTGAAAATTGACAATAATGTCATACAATACTATTTTGAAGTATGCAATATTTACTATGTAGAGATAAGTTTTCATGTTTGGAAAGGCGTAGTCACACGTTCCATACACAAGTACCTACCTACCGTAGCACTTTGACAACGTGTGACTGCGGTTTTCCAAACATGAAAACTTATCTCTACATAGTAAATATTGCATACTTCAAAATAGTATTGTATGACATTATTGTCAATTTTCAACATAAGCATTTTGGTAGAGTCTACTGTGTCCATTTACTTGGAACTACATAAGCAACTTTGTTCAGTTCAGTGTTCTAAAAGTCTTGTTTTATACTTTTTCAGCGTCGTTTTTTGTCGTAGTTGGGTTTTAGTTTTTAACTTTTTATTATACAAGTACGGTAAGTTTAAGGGTAAACTCCATGGAACGTCTCGTTGTCCAGGGACGAGTGGAAGGCAAGCGGTCGCGTGGTCGATCACCTACACGCTGGACAGACCTGATAAAAGCTGCGACACAAACTACCATAGTCCAATGTTCCCGTAACGCTGAAGACCGTGGCAAGTGGAGGCGCATTGCGAGAGCTGCATTATCCACATTAGATACGTCTCAACATACAACCACGACCACTCTGTTAAGAGTGAACGTTACTGCCTCGTTGGTCTATTGGTAGCAAGTGCTGCGTTAGGACCGAGAGGTCCCCGGTTCGAATCCGGGGTCGGGCAAAATTTGTGTTAGTTTTTCTGTACTGAAATTACTCAGCCCGGAGTTAGGAAGTTGGCGGTTGAACGCCCGTGCCTCGGAAAGCACGTTAAGCCGGTGGTCCTGCGCCCGATCTCTCATCGGTCATGTCGGATTGCCGTCACACCGAATTATGAGAGTAAGGGAATAGATAGTGCACTTGTGTTTGCGCGCACACTTGTGCACTATAATATGTCCTGCGCAATTGGCTGATCTTAATTGAGATCGGCCGCCATGGCTGAAATCGGTCGGACGCCTTTATTTATTTATTTTTATTTATTTTATTTAACCCCTTACCGCATACCAAGCCATATTTGGATGACAAAGTTTTTGATTTTTTTATAGGCTAACTATAAACTGTACCTTAAGAACCAAACTTACATCTGAACCAGAATTTCATAGTGAAACGGAACATAATTAATTTGCACATGACAAGTGTCATCTGTCAAATATATTGTAAGTTATGTTGAGCGCGTACGACGGTGTTGGTGTGCGTTAAAAAGTGTCATTTTGTTATTGAGAAATAAATACTAAAAAGGTGAGTACACTCATGAAAAAAAATATTACTACATTCTTTTAACTTTCTAAAATAAGGGTAAACATTTATTTTGGTGGTTTTTTGCTATCTTCATATGATTTGTTGCACTTTTTCTAACCTGCCATATTTGGCTTCGTATGCATTTCACACTAATTGATCGCCGCCATATTTGGCTTGGTATGCATTACAGAGTGCTATTTTTGCTTTTTCAGAAATGGATCCCGCCCGCTTTTATGGCTATTATAAGCATGTTAATACCATACCTGGTGGACATGACCATTGTAAACTCTTGGTTGTTGTGGCGCCGAATAAATACAGACTCATCCTATATGCCTCTATTTGATTTTAAGCTAGCGATTTCAGAACACATGCGAAAGACAGGAAAAGCTCTTATGGTCAAAAAACGTGGCTGTCCCTCCAGCATCTTGGGAACTCCGACATCAAGCCGGGGTGGTACTCCCCTCAATGTACCCGACTCGCCAGTACCTGCGAAAAAGCCACGAAAAACTCCTGCCAGACATCAGGATCTTCCGTTGGATTCTGTACGCTCTGATGGGATTAGCCATTACCCAATTTGGAAAAAAAACACCCGTTAACTATGTCAATATTGTTCCAAATTTCGTTCCTTCACATTATGTGAAAAATGTAATGTGTACTTATGTTACAACGACAAACGAAACTGTTATAAAGAATTTCATGTAGCATAAGCATATTTTTTCCCAACTGCATACGAAGCCATATATGACCGACCAACTATTGGTCAGACTGCATACGAAGCCATATATGGCGTCATTAAAAAACTTTTATTATATAAGCAAATAATTTTTTTTCTCTCTTTGATCTCATTATATAAGGTAAAATAAAGACATGTGGGCAAAAAAAAATTTTTTTTTTCATCTCCTTCATAATTCATGCAATAAGGGGTTAAGAATGAACGACTGAAGAGAGAGAAGTTTAAGGGTAGGTACCTAATGTATTATGTGTTGCTATTGGTAAGATCTAGTTCCATCTTTAAGTAACTAGTTATCTGCGTTGTGGTACGCAATGGTAGTTAGTGGTAAAAAGAAGTTACCTATCCAAAATTCTTCTATCAATTTATTGATTCAAGTTGGAACCTACCGATCAAAAATCTTTCAATCGATCCTCCCTTTTTTCAAATCAGTTAAAAATTATCTACAATTTTTACAGAAATGTTGGAATGGTCTTGACGAGATATTAATATTATTTTAATGATATCACATACATCGATCTGATCCCTTAGCAAGTAGCTTAAGCACTTGTGTTACGGATATCAGAAACGACACAATTAACTTAAATATACAAATAACAGGCTTACACACGAAACACCAACGTTCATCGCACAAATATTTGTCCCGAGTGTTAATCGAACCCACGACTCTTGGAACCGCCAGCCGTGGTCATTAACCACAGTTCCACCAAGCATGCTTAGATTTTATTGATTGTTTGTTTGATAGAAGGTGATGTGTGTGAGTAAAGAAAAAAATGTCTTTACTAAAGCCATTTTTTCAAGGGTGTAGTTTTAAAAAAGAACGGTCATTGTACAATTTGTACATGCTATAGAACGCTGTTCAGCAGCTTTTTTCTACAGTATATAACATTTTATTTACATGAAATGTAGCCGCGGATTGAGACTCAAGGTTTGATGTGAACTAAGGTGTTCTGTTGTATATCTGACGACTGTATGCAATAAGTTATTTAATTTAGAAGAAATAACTCTGAATTATGTAATAGAGGAAGATCCCAGAGCCGCCAGACATCACTTATTTTCTAATGGACAAAATATATACGATTGAGTAGTGGTGGGGTGTACTATCATCATATGACTAGTTGCTACCTTGACCAGACGGCCATTTTTCAGATATCAACCAATCAAGGTACATAGAAACACTGCTCACCTCACTTAAATTCTGATGGCTGATTTTAACATATATTTTACACAATATCATAAGTAAAATTAAGTAAAAGTAAATTTTTTTCATAGCTTTAAAGCGTCTGTAAGGTAAAACCGCCGACCGCATGTGTCTGGGAGTAATGAATCCTGATTTTTAATGATATTGTGTGAAATATATGTTAAAATCAGCCATCAGAATTTAAGTGAGGTGAGCAGTGTTTCTATGTACCTTGATTGGTTGATATCTGAAAAATGGCCGTCTGGTCAAGGTAGCAACTAGTCATATGATGATAGTACACCCCAACACTACTCAATCGTATATATTTTGTCCATTAGAAAATAAGTGATGTCTGGCAGCTCTGGGATCTTGGACCATAAACAAACACAACTACAAAAGTACGAATTGCTGCCATCTAGTGACAACATGTTACTTCAATAACTTAATACTCATGCACTACTGGGGGCACACATCTTCACATTTGCGTTTTTAAAACCATTATGACTATTTTGATTAAATAAAACTACAGCCTTTTACAAAATGCATTACTATTTTTTTAATTCTCCTTTATATCTAGTTTAATTTTTCAAAAATATACATTGTGTAAGATTGTAATAATGCGAGTTGCGTGTATCCGAACGTCTACATCATTCATTCAGAGGAATCTTGGGTAAAATTCCCTATCCAGCTGTTCTATAGCAACAAATCTACGTTTTCGTTTATTTTCCAAAAGTATCACACATTACAAGTTGAAAAAGTAATGTCATTTAACCGTGTAAGTACTATGAATTATGTAACAATATAAAAAAAATCGTTTATGTCGGATCTAAATCCATAGTGTTAGTAATAATAAATCATTTGGAGATTGGAGGAGCATTTGGAGAGGCCTATGTCCAGCAGTGGACAGGTATGGGCTGATGATGAGTGTTAGTAATAATAAATCTTAAAGAATATGTTGGTATAATATAAAATTAGGTTATTCTATTGTTTCATCATAAAATAAACCTGTCTAAAATTAAGCACCACTAATCCAGTTCATAAAAATAAATAAATTTAGTATACTTATAAATAAAATATTATACCTAATATTACATTTGACATGTTTTACCCGAAAGCACTCTTTGAGCATATTTTTCTTGTTCATTGATGTTTGAGTCATTCATTCCGTACGCATGCACCAACATTCACCTCACTCACTCATTCGTTCACAAAACGTGAATGCGAGTCGTGGAAACATGTCTGCCGTTTGTGTTATTTGACGTAAATATTGGCGAAATATTATTTCTCTCCGCATCTGCTTGGTGATTTTTGGTGCTATCTCAGTTTTATAATGTGTGTGGTCGTGCAGTGAATCGTTCATATGAGGCTGTTATACAAAACTGGTCCAATGGAGTCCCTGAGAAAGTGGTTCTACAAACCAAAGGTATGTCAAAACAATTTTCTTTACACAATTTCCATAACAAACCCGAAAGATTATTTTTATCATACTGAGTGGTACAAATTAGTTGTAATTATGGTCTAAATGTCTCTTTCTTTATTTCTATAATCTTAAGAGGTAATAATCGGCCTCCTTTGTCGTTGCTTACTGGTGTGTTGTGTGATTCAGTGTTTCTATTTGATTTTCCTACTACCTACCATTGTTCCAATTGTTAATGGACGCAATATGTAATACATTTCCTACTCAGGTCGTGAAGACGGCTATTCGCCACAAAATTATCCGATACTTCAACCTTGCGTCATTGTTTGTTGATATAGTATAGCAGTATTATTATTCTATGTAAATTAACCTTAATACATAGTGATTTGCATAAACCAGTCCTTCTAGTGAAGAAACACATGAACATGTTGTTTATTTTTTCTAATTGTGAAGCTAAATATATTCTCAATGACAAAATAAGTATAAATGGCGAAGTGGGTTGAACATTATTTGCATTTTCCAATGACATGTTACTTATCTGTATATGCTATGATTAAACAGATGTCTACTAAATTCACATTAGTAATAATGAGCTTGATAACATTATTCTAAATATAATTTAAACTGCAGTTTACTAATTTCCTTGAAATGTGAGTAAGTATGTTGTTGTGAGTGTTTGTTTTTGTTGAACTCGAAGCCCAGTGATAATATTTTCAGCCATACAAAGTAGAGTAAGGCATATTTTTTTAAAGAGCGTAAACTGGTTAATGCTTGACCACTCTAACCTCCATTTTTTTGAGAACATTAGGTATATAATCAAATTAATATTTATTTAAATTTATTCATAAAAATATGAAAAATAAGTGTACTCTCAGATTGAAGTCTAACCAGACAGAGCATTTGTTATTGCTTACTCTTGTGTTGATATTTCAACTGGGAACATACCTAATATAATGGCATGATAATCAAAATTGTTTAGTTCTAGATAATACTGTAAAGGAAAGTTATATTCATGGCTTGTTTATTAAATTTAACACTTACAAACTTCAACGCCAAGGGGCTTGAGCCTACCCTAAATTGAGATCTCAAGGCTCTGGTCCCAGCTTAATATCAAGTTGCGTATAAGGTCAAAACCCTGTGCTCACTGTGATCTCAAAATAAAAGTATAAATAACTTATGTTGGCAAAATTAGGGTATCTTCTGCACTTAAACTCAGGTAGGTAACCTTATTTATTGCTGGTTGGTAGACTTAAACCTGTTTAGTGTTATTTAATATCATACCGATCCAAATAATGTACTATTTACTTCGGAATTGTTAATAATTATACTTGCTTGTGTAGTTCAATTTATTTCACAAAATGGCAATCCTGTACATGAGTCTAAGTAGACTAGATTAGTCTAAATGTATGTTTATACTGGCTATTGTATCATGTTTATAGGTAAAGATGGGTATTTGCCACAAAATTATCCAAAACTTCAACTTCGCATCATTGTTTGTTGATATAGTACACTGACATTATTATTCTATGTAAATTAAATTAACTTTAATACATTTGCATACACCAGTCCTATTGAATCCAGGACATATGTTTTCAGTTTTTAATCTACAATAAAGTATGACCTATTGTCATAAAAATTAATGAGTGTCTGTTTAGTGTTCCATACCCCAAAAAAAAACAGTAAAAATGGGACCCTATTACTGAGACCTGGCTGTCAAGGTGAAGAGAGGGTAGATTGCTAGTACATAATAATGTTATAGTGTGCATAATTGGCATGCCAATCATAAATTTGTTACTTGCCTTAATTAGCTTCTTCATTCATTTAAATACCTATCATTTTTACAATGTTTACAAGTGCTCAACTGTAGGTAAACTAATTATTTGATTGTAAACTTAACATTAGATAGTTAGAGAACAATATTCTTATCAAGAACACTGATAACACTATCAGGTGATGCATATTTCATAATATCAGTCTGTTTATTTCCATTACTTCAATTTGCTTCATAATAATTGATCAAACTTATTAATTACTAAATAATTTTACATTGATAAAGGATGTAATAATAATGTTGACAGTGGCCTTATATGACGTCACCGTCGCCTCTCCTTGTCGCGATCAATTTCCGTCTCACTCGCACACTTTCACTTTTTTTCTCCGCTTTCCCAATAGGCGATGGATGGAACGCCGGCTCTGCCAAATGTTTGCGAATTCAATGATTAAGGCCAGGCCAGTGGGTGTTCGAATGTCGCCGTCATTGTCCCTGTTTTTTTTTTCTAAGGCATTGTTCATTATACTAGAATATTATTATAGAGACCATTACTCGCAACTTCCTGTGGTTTGAACACGCTGATGGTGTGTCGGGGCAACACGAATCGGTGATTACGTACCTACCTACCTAATTGTCATTCTTTGTGTACAGATAACTGGCTTATGCGTAGTCCTAGCGTGAGTCAATATCCGAGATCTGTACAGATGTTTGTGTGTTTGAAGAAGGCTTACTTTAGTTGTATACTCGTAACTAATTTTGATTCAATTTGGTATTAGGTATAACAAACATACTTGTATTGGGTATCCTCTAGTCAGAATAGTGCATGAAGCAACATATTCCTTGTTTGAACTAGGTATGTGTTGCTTTATTTATTCCTGGTAACTGGTTTTCATTCAAATTGGTACCTATGCATGGTCTATTATCGAAGAAACAAACCTATCTTCTATTCCTTTTAGGACTGAGTTTCCTCCTACCATGGTAAAGCAGAGTCTATGAACTAGCATTGTCTTTGGCTGTAACTTTAAAACCTATATTATTCTACCTACATTCGTCTGGGAAACTATTCGGGCCTTCTTTATCTATACTAATATTATAAAGCTGAAGAGTTTGTTTGTTTGTTTGAACGCGCTAATCTCAGGAACTACTGGTTCGATTTGAAAAAATCTTTTTGCGTTGTATAGACCATTTATCGAGGAAGGCTTTAGGCTATATAACATCACGCTGCGACCAAAAGGAGCAAAGATACAATGGAAAATGTGTAAAAAACGGGGGGAACGCGAACGAAGTCGCTGGCACAGCTAGTGTTACATAAATTCGTCAGCCCGTAAGAACTTTGTAAGTAAACTGTCCAAGTGTCGCGTAACGTTTCACAGTCGGAATGCATTAGTGAGTAAGTTAGTAGGTTCTCGAACGAAGGGCATCGGAGTACTTCATAGGTCACGGACAGTGCGACTGTCTCAGTCAGGAGCCTTGGACGTTGGCTAGGGACGAATATACATGTACAACTTATGTACCTTTGGCTAGGGACGAATGTACAACTTATGTACCTTCTATTTTTTTTTTTAATTTTTGAAGTAAGAGCCGACTCAAAAGGCGAATTTGATAGTTTAAGCGACACTTGAATTCAATATTTTTATGGGAGTTTTGGAGCCTATTTAATCGGAAAATCAGCACTTAACCCTTTATGGCAACTATATTGCCAACATGATTTAAACCTTATTGTGTTGAGTTAAGGTCCAAAACCAATGAAATATTCAACCATTCTGTGCCCGCTTCAGAGTTAAAACTCTCAGTCTAATCTAATTATCGTTTCAGTATTCGCCTTAAGTCTTTTATAGTATAACGAAGAGACTTAATTGGAGGCGTTAAAATTATACATTATGTGTGAATATGATTGAATATTACTGTATGAATGTCTTTATGTACCAACCGTACTTTCATCACAAATTATGCTTAAAATGTCGGTTGAAGATCCGAAACCAATGAAAAATTTCAACATACTGCCTTATAAACGTGGTCGTCAGTATTTTTCAGGGGAATCACCTAGTAGCCATCAATATGCTATTCATTAATCGACCTCCAGACCACTTTTGGTATGAAGCAACTGCACCTGTATTTAGTAATAACGGTATTTAATGGCGAATTAACGAGTGCTCTGGTGGGCAATGTCGCCGATAACATCTTACTCATTACTGGCACTCATTACGGTATTACTGTTAGTCGTCATGTTTTGTTTTGAAGTTATAAAACAAGTTAGTCATGAATGAATTAACTCATACCAGTGACAGCGCACGAGATCTTCCTAGAATATAACTTTGAAAGATGCGATAGTGTAGAGTTAATTTGTTTTCGTATAGCCTATGTTAATAGGTAGCTCTACATTAAGGCGTCCGACTGATTTCAGCCATGGCGGTCGATCTCATTTGAGTTTAGCCAAGTGCGCAGGACATATTATAGTGCACAAGTGTGCGCGCAAACACAAGTGCACTCTCTCTCTTCCCTTACTCTCATGATTCGGTGAGACGGCAATCCGACATGACCGATGAGAGATCGGGCGCAGGACCACCAGCTAAACGTGCTTTCCAAGGCCAACCGCCAACTTCCTAACTCCGGGCTCAGTAATTTCATTACAGAAAAACTCACACAAATTTTGCCCGACCCCGGAGCACTCTACATTATTAATTAGTTAACAATCCGTATTTTATTTCGACACGACATGCTCATATAATAAATTATCGAATATAAAGTAGAGTCTACTTAGTAGACCAGGTGATCTACTTGTCTAACTAACAATTTTAGTTTTACATTTTTAGACAGACTTGAGAAAACTTGTTGCCAGGTGGATTGTATTCGTTAAACACTTGAGTAAACCCTAATTTATTCTACCGAAAGTAACATACCTACCCGAGTGATTTCTCTTTAGAAATGTTGTCGATTCATTGACACTGTTTCCGTACCAGAGTTTTGTTTTCGTAAGGACAGATTGATAAGTATCTATCACCAGTAACCGTATCTCTAAATACTCAGTAATGCGGGCTATTGGTATTTAGGTTGAAATCAATAGGCTGCAATACGAACGAACGACATTATCGTATGTACTAAGCTTCAGTATACATATAAGGAATACTGTGTGAGTATGTGTGTGATGCTGTGTGACGCATCTCGGCAATTGTATCAATTATCTGCATCACAAACACCTTAGGGGTTATTTCCTGACTCATATGAAGATATACGGCTGGGTATTGTTTATGGACTACTTGCTGCTTCTGCATTGAAGCATATATAGCTTCCTTAATGGCATTACCTTACTAGCTAGTTTAATACAAATAAATTAGAACGTGCAAATAGTTTAAATCCAAGTAGGGCGTATACTAAAGTATTAAAAAGTATAAAGTATATTTATAAGACTTTAGTAGTAAGGAACAATCAGGCAATTGTGATTGTCAGACTTTCTGAAAAGAAACAAGAATCCTGCATAATATTTTAAGAGATTACGTGTATGTAAAACCTACCACGTAATTTGAATGTTGACAATGATCGATTTATAAAGGTCAATACCAGAATAGACTATTGTAATTAGTCAAGTCACAAAATTTCACCTAACCTCGATTAGAAAATGTAAGAAAGCAGAAAGTTTAGAAATTTTATGGCTATAAATAATAAAGAAAAGTATTCTACTACAAAAGGCTGGTTGAATGAAACGGAACATTAATATCCTGTGTTTAATCATGTTATTTCACGTAAGGCATAGATGAAGGATGTAATTACACTGAGTGTACGAAATCTCATCAAGTTAACGAGTTTTGAATTTGGGCGAGGCGATCGCAAACAAAACAACAAGCAATCTTCCATGAAACCAGAATAAATTGCCAATTGGGAAACGCTATTTAATAGGATTAAGTAATTTGCAGTACGCCGGTACCTGTGGCAGATTCAACGTTTTCCGTTGAGCTAGTTACATAAGCAATTACTACATTGACATAATGCGAATAAAAGCAACATTCCTGTTTACATACATCATGCCTGCAATTAAATCCTTACTATGTTTATACGAAGTTCTCTTATCGGCTTATTTGTCGCGCTTTCACGCTATAACTACTAAGACGATGAAATTTTGTCACAATTATTCTAGAGCCTAAGTCCCTTTATAATACGTATAGGCTACATTTAACACAGTCTTCGTTATAAGGAAGTAAGTTTTATCGACAAACATTACACGTGGATGGTGTCGCGGGCAAAAAGCTTGATATATGATAGCATGCCTACCATTTTTACTATTACCAATATGTAGTGCGGTTAGCGCATTGAACCACTTTTAACTTTTTTGAGCGACTAATAGTAACGCTTGGGTCGTTCTCGACTTCGCAATTACGAATTCACTGTAGCGCTTTACGACATTCTAGGCAGAGGAGATAGATGGTACGGTCAGCAAAGAAAGTGGTCTTACCAGTGTCGAATTTTTTTTAAGTAAATTAGCGATAAGGTTGAAGGTTGTCGTCCTAAAAAGAGTGTATTAGTAGCTGGTAGAATGTTTGTCATGGGAAAATAGACGTCGTTGCGTTGTTCTGGCGCAAATAATTTAAATTATAGGGTGATAGTAGACCACTTTCTTGGCAGACCGTACCTTGATGCAATACCGAGTTTATATTTTGAATGACAACGTAAACATAGATGTACATATGTATTATGCGTGACTATGTGATCTGATATAATATTCCCATGCGAAAAAGTAGATTACTTTGTGGCAATTTAATTAGGCTCTATGTAGGTTAATTTGGGCATATCGGGAACAAACTTAATTGGATGACTAGCCGTGTCTACCGCATAGTCCAAATCTGTGGTCTAGATCATAGGTTTATCGGATACCAATAATCTAGATTCTAGGCAGGTGAGTATCTAGGTTTAGGGAAAGAAATATACGCCTTGCCTATCCATGTTGTTGAATATTTGCTTAATAACGGTTACGTTAGCTAAATTATTAAATTCTTGCTATGATTTACAATCCTTAAAGAACGTTTTGTTTGTTATCGAGTATAATCTACGTCTAGCATTCTATTCGTAAAAGAGATGTATGGTACTTTTTCTTTTGGATTGAATGAAATCGTTTTATTTAAAGATAAATTATCTGTGATTGGGACCCAATTTTTTATTTTTGGTAGATGTCTACTATTTGTGGACTTAGTATTATTTGTGAAGGTATCTATAGATCCGCCATCAATTTTATATCACGTTGTGTTGTGAGAATTGAAAAATATAATATGCGATACCCGTATTCTTGTTTGTTTCGGTTTACTTAATTAGCCAGTCGGTTCGCGGACTTCCCATGCATATTAAACAGTTAACATTACAATGCCTCAGTACAAGCAATACTGGTGCTGCAACGTTACTGCCACAATTTTCTTTGTACCAAGTTCACATTGAGAAAATCCATATAGACATCGCTCTACGTTCATATCGTATTGCGTAATGAATACAAATGAACTTATTATCTTGTTGTGCCAAAACAAACTCTGTATCTTCAGTAATAAGACTGCGAAAATTTGCTATGTTTTACAGTAAAGCAATAAATAATCGTACTGAGATAATTGCAGTATGCATGCACGATGAGAAATCACAATCGTGGCATGTTCTTGACTAGTTTGAGCGTTCGAGATTAATAAGTGGCCGATTATGTTTTGTGAGTTCATCGGTTGTCCCAGCCAGCTGGTCGCATTCGTCTGATAAGATATGTATATAATGTACGAAAACAGCAAGTCTGTTTGTTAGTGGAAAGGTCAGACCATTAAAGTCATGTAAGCGGTAACAAAAATAGAATTAAAGTAGGCGATGGCGCTCGGCTCAGGTATATTATAAAGGAAAACATATAGTTAACCGTACACTGTGAAATTATTATATGGGTGATTATTTAAAATTTGGTTAACTTGGTGTTAGAGTCAATTTTCACATATTTAATATTAATTTATCCAATATTAAAAACTACTAAACGATGTTAGAAAGTCCATTTAATACGCTCACTCATTTTGAGATACATCATAAAATTATTTATTTCCAAAAATTGCTACTTCTTACTCCAAATATCAGGCCCTAGCCATGTAAGATCTCCCAAATTTGGTATTAATTTCAGTGTATTTATAATTCTGTAAGAATAATTTTATTAAACTCCATTTAAATTCATTTACTATTACATTACTAACTTTATCATTACAATTTAATTTTTTAAAACATTATGTTTTATCATATTATTTCAATTTAAAAAGTGTAGGCGATAAAAACGATCAGTCCCTAGCCATTTATGAAATTCAAAAATACGCGGTATCCAAGCATGAGGCTCATTCATAACTCACTCAATATGATAACATTGGAGTAAAGTCAGTTGCAAACTTTGCCCAAGCCGCAGCAGCTATTTTGGTATTAGTGTGATCGCCGACTTTGTTGTGCAACGACGTGCTGTGCCAGTCAACCTCTCAGGCCCTAGGTAAGTTGTTTTAAAGATAATTAATAACAAATTAATATCATTACTAACTGTAAATATGAGTTTGGCCTGCCTGCTTATTTTGGCCGCCTATTGGTTTTGTTGTTGATTTTAAATAATGGGTTTCATTCAATTTTGTTTCGATTCGTCAGTCCCTAGACCATCAGGCCCTAGTTGTAATACGGACTAGGGACTGATGCCACATCTAGGGACTGATGGTTAAGGGTGTTATGCATGGTTTTAATATAATATCGCAATGTATTTGTTGTAGAATATGACGCCCAGAAAGAAAACAACTTTGAATAAAGAAGAAATTGCAAAAAAAAGTCTGAAGCGACATCAAAGCGATCGGATAAAATGACCCTGTATTGCTTGCAGACTACAAAGAAAAGCATTTAAAGGAACTCTCTTAGTGCATCAAGTCTCGGGTCATATTTATAACCCCAATAAGCTTGTTTTGAAGTCACTAAGTTGCTTCTGTGTATATATAGTATTTATTGTAATCATTATAACTTGGGGACTTTAATGTATTAAACCAATACTCAGCGGCTTCAACTTTCAGATATTTACACGGATTCTGAAGAGAATTATGCCGTTAGCAAGTATGAGCCATATTGCGCAAGAAAAGTATAAGACGAGCTATACCAGTGGAGATTTGGTGACTATATAACCGGCGACATGGGTCCGGTAGACGTCGCTGCACTTCGGAAAGAGACGACCGGTTCGTTGTGTCGTACTCTTTGAGAAATCGCTCTTCAAACGCTATTCAGTAGCAACAGAAGCTCCAAGCAGTTCGCAGACGCACCGTGAGTGTCTCCACGAGCCATTTGTTGGGCTAGCTTTAAGCATCATCAACATGGCAATTAGGGAACCTGTTGATAACGAGCGTTGGAAGCACTGGAAGAATAAACCAGGTATGGTTCACTCCAAGAGCTTTATCGGCGACAATCCAAAAGAATGGAAGTCGACTAATCATGGGAGCACTAACAGGGCACTACGTCACCAATTCGTTACTGATGAAGATGAGATTGTCATCAAATAGCAATTGTAGAGCCTGCAAGGAAGAAATGGAAGACATGAAACATCTCCTTTGTGAATGTCACTCATTGGTCAGACACAGGCTCAGACTTCTCGGAACGGCTTATCCGAAACCAGAAGAATACATACACCTCAGACCCAAGGACATTACTGTTTTTATGCAGTTGATCTTCAGGGAGTAGGTGTATAAAGGTAGGGGTAGTAACACAAAAGATCCCTGAGGGTCGACGTTAACCGGTTAGACGGTCCCCACTATAAGATAAGTCTCCACGGTTAGTAGAAGACTGAATGAGAAGAACATAGCAGCCCGCAGAGCTGCTACAGGTCCAAAATTGACCGCACCGGCGAGCCCACTTGCAGTTTGCTCGCGACCACGTCGATTGGACCATTGAGCAATGGGGAGCTGTTCTCTTCTCAGACCAGACACGAGTGTGTCTTTTCTGCAACGACCGACGAAGAAGAGTATACCGGGGGCAGGATGAACGTTTCGCCCAAGCCTGCATCCAGGAGACGGTGGAATATAGAGGCGGATCCTGCATATTCTGGGGCGGTATGTCGCACTGCAGCCATCGTGAGCGACTTCATGCGGAGGTCCCAAATTTCTGTGATGCAATGGCCAGCGAGAAGTAATGATCTGAATCCGATAGAGCACCTCTGGGACCATCTTAAACGTAAGGTCCGATCTCGGGATCCGGCTCCTTCCACTCTACAGGAACTCCAAACCGCGATGATTGAAGAATGAGGTCTTATCCCTCGAGAAGAGCTCCTGAAGTTGGTGAGGTCTATGAGGGACCGTATGGAAGCTGTCATCAGGGCAAGGGGGGGTAACACTAGATTTTAAGTACATTTTAAGACACATTTTGTACATTTCTTTTTGTAAATTATCTATTGTTAATTAGGACGTAATTAACAATTTTATTATTTTTTAAATTTCAATGTTTTTTGTATAATTTTAATTAAAAATAACGATTAAACTTAATTGTTTTTTGATAATCCTTTTTGTTGTTGTAAGAGATAATTTTTTGTTACAGTTGATTTGCAATTAAAGTGTGATTTGATATAATAATAGTTTTTTACATCAGTCCCTATCACATCTAATCAGTCCCTAGAACCCTGATTTTACAAAATCATCAATTTCTCTTAAAATATCAGGTAAAGTGACTGGCCCTTTTAGATGCAGTAATGTAGATGTTATACACACAGCATAGTATATAAACTTTACCAATTTTTAACTAAAAACACTACTTTCAAAATCAGGTCAGAAGTTAACCAAATTTTGAATAACCACCCATATATTTGTGTAACTTTTCATAAAGTTATTTTACCCTCTGCTAAACTACCAACCGTATTTAAACCTAGGTCATCATCATCATCAGCCCCTATACGTACCCGCAGCTGGGGCACGGGCCTTCCCTAAACTGGGGCGATGAGGCATTTATGAAACCTAGGTAAGAAATTCATGTGTGGTATATAATTAAATTTCAAGTTTTGCCAATCGGCAATCTCGATATGTTAGCAGTAGTGGTTGTTATCATATATTTGGTGAAGTTGTACTAAATGTACGCACTTTCAATTTTGTGAGTCACGACAGAGCTTAATCGGCAGAGCTATAAACCGAGTCCAAGTATGTACATGTTATCGAATGGCATAGCATTTAATATGCTTGCATTGAAATAACAGTTTTTTATAAATTTGTTTAAATTCATCATCATCAGCATCATACATCCCAACATGCAAATAGTTTTGCGGGACGGTTTTAATATTAAGTTAAACATTGTTTGTTTTTAATAAATATGTACTTTAAATAATAAAATAACTGCTGGGGCAAGGACCTACCCTTAACTAAGGCGATCAAGCCTTGGTCAAGTTTGCATTATTTAATATATTTTAATCTCGTACGGTACACAGTCTAGGGGACTCCATAAAATGGATCAATCAATACTTAAAATACTTCGTAGAAAATTAGGTTGGCTCTGGTACACTATTAAGCTAACCGTCCACCGACCGGCATCGAATGCATCGAAATAGTACGATAAAATGATTGTAGTTTATTTGTTTGTATGGTATTAGAAGTGCCTATAAATAGGCTGACGATGCGTACGATTCGAATGGTGGATGCTTTGCCATAGGAGACTATAGAGGACGACAACATACAAGGCAGTAAACATAGTTACGAAGAAGTTCTACGAAGTTCTACGAAGAAATTCTAAGTTCGTGTAGTCGACCAACCCGCGCTTGGCCAGCGTGGTTGACTGGTCCATATCGCCCTAGTTTCGGGTAGGCCCGTGCACCAGCAGTGGAGATGTATGATGATGATGACAACTCTATGTGTCCCATACTGATTTGAGACTTCGGTACGCTATGTTTGTTCTTCTAAATCAATGAGGGCATCAGAGATGTTTGATAAAATATGAAACTGTTCAATGAATCAAGTTATTTTTAATGAGTACTTAATACCTAGTTACTAATCTAACTTAATCTTCGATCGAATCATCGGTCGTTGACCTCATTAAAGATATCGTCAGTTTTGGTAATCTACTTTAATGGTGCCGTTATGGTTCTCTGATTGTGAACCACTGACCTACTGATACTTTGACTAACCAGCGGTATTATGAAATTATGGTTACAACGGTAAAGGGGTTTTATGTAATTCCTTGTATTTCATATTCATTTCCGATTCCGAAGTAAGTTGCTTAAGCACTTGTGTTAAGAATATCAGAAACAGTAGTACTTATAGGTACAGTCGCCGTCAGATATATCGTAGCAGACAAGGTGACCAAATACATCTGAACAATTTAAAATGTCAATAACTTCGATACACTACAAGTGACCATAAATATCTGAACATTCAGTACTTCATTAAGATCTGAGCAGATGCTTGTCATTAACTTCTAAACATACAACTTGCCAATAATATCTGAACACTTATCACGTCAAGTGTCAATCTGAGCACTTGAGGAAACATTGCAGTTGGAACTTGGAAGTGCCTTTACTATAAATACTACATATTTAAATAGGAACTCCTTGATAATTTATGTAATAAAATTACTCTGACAGTTTTGAAATGTCTATTGTCATCACAGTCGAGTGTGAATCTGGGTGGGTGTGTACGTGTGTGCATGTGTGTGTGCTAGTTAAAATTAGTAGAACTCATTAAATTTAAGATTTGGCCGTATGATTTTTATTAATCAAAGCCGTTAAACCGTTATTTACTACTACTGTCATCACAGTAATCTGAAGTGTGTCAATGCAAATCCTGCAATAAATCGACGAATGAATTCAACAAAATATAAGGAACTTCTTGAAGATATTTTCCTTTCAACTGCTAAAGTATTTTATATATTCAGATGAACACATTACGTTCGTTCAAGATAATCAAGATAATACAGTGCATAACGCTCGTACTGTTCAAACAAACATTAATGAACAAAGAGAGCTTAGGTACTTTAATCAAAATACCGCTAAAAAGTCCAGACCTCAATCCTATCGAGAACTTGTGGGTTAAAATGGTGCAAGAGTGGAATGGGAATCAATGTCGATCAGAAGAAGCATTAAGAAGACATGCAAATAGTGTCTGGGAATCCTTCAGAGGACGCAACCTCTGTGAGAAGATTGTTGGTTCTATGTGGAGACGATTACAGAACATATTAAATGCAGAAGGAGGTTACACAAAATACTAAACCTATTTGATTTATGATGTTTTTAAAAAAATATATAGTAAAATTTTTAAATACTATAATAACTAAAATCTGTTTTCTTTTCAAATAGTGACTTCCGCCCTCTTGGCCCCCAAAAACCTAATTAACAACACCCATGTCGATTATTTCGAACGAAGTCGATTGGTCGACTGGCTCGATGGCGCATTTGGTAGTGACCCTATCCTATGCGCCAACAGACGTGGGTTCAATCCCCACCCAGGACAAACATTTATGTGATGAACATTTGTGTTTGTTCTGTGTCTGGGTGTAAATATTAAAGTATATATTTGTGATACCACTGATATTCTGATATCCGTAACACAAGTGCTTTAGCTACTTACCACGGAGTTAGAAACAAAGAAAAACATTTATTAGTCACATACATTTACATTGTTTTACAAAAACACATACAGTGATCTAATCAATAGGTTCTGCCTCAGCATGTGCCGCAGCGGCTGCTAGGACGCTACAGCGCTGATATTCTGGCAGAGTAAGATCATTGTATATGATGTTGTCAGATATTATTAAGTTATTTGTTAAAGAAATATCGTAATAACTAAATAATTTTTAAATATAAGGCTAACTGTTTAGTTTACTAAACACTTTTTTTCTTTTCACTTCAGAAAAAAAGTGTTTAGCAAAATAATTAATAATTTCTTGTCTTTGAATTAGCTAAGTATTTGCTAAAGATATAGATATTTTATTTTTAAACGGACCTAATATTTCTTTACAAATACATTATATAGTCTGCGGTGACCCTTATAGTTATTCCAATGCGAAAACCCAAAGATTTACAAAAATCATTCTTCTGAGACAAAAATCATTATAAATTATTACAGATGCTAAACTTTATTAAATTGATTTCTCAAACGATTGGCAATCTCGCATTGGTACTTCCAAGTCAGTGATTTGACAGAATGATTTAAAAAAACAATGAGTTTATCTGCATAGATACACTTGACGTGATGAGTGTTCAGATATTATTGGAAAGTTGTATGTTTAGAAGTTAATGACAAGCATCTGCTCAGATCTTAATGAAGTACTGAATGTTCAGATATTTATGGTCACTTGTAGTGTATCGAAGTTATTGACATTTTAAACTGTTCAGATGTATTTGGTCACCTTGTCTGCTACGATATATCTGATGGCGACTGTACACTTAGACACGGAACAAACACCGATCCTTCCACCTTTCACACGGCAGTCCAGTTTTTTGCAGGATCCTGAAAAATCTGGACTGCTGTGTAAAGAGGGCGTTAATGTGGCAAAATAATAATAAAAGACTTTGAATGATGTTGAATCTTCTCTCATTTTGTTAGTGTCACGAGTTTATTACTTGATTGTAACTTGTCTCGGGGTCTGTATGAACGGTTTATTCAATGTCTTCAATTTTAGGGTGGTTAGTCATCGCCGGATGCGATTCGTGGGACCCTTGTGGGGTTATCGTAATGCAAAGCTTCACGCCAATAATGTGTATTGTCTGTAACCTACTTAACAATGTATGGCGAATTTGAAAGTCTTTTTATAACAATTCTTTCTAGTGGGTGGAAGTTATCTGTAATCTTCCTTGCTACGAAAAAAAGAGGTAACATTATCAAACTCCTGTGCTTCGGTGATGTAGGATTTAGGGGTGAGAGCCATCCGCTCCCCCGCTGGTGATGATGACGAAGCCACTCCAAGCCTTCATCTTATGTCAGTTAGGAAAATTATGTAGGTGGATTTATTTTGTTTGAAAAAACTTAATTCCGTCTAGATTCGCTCAACTATGTATGCCAATAGATATTCAATGCTGGTTTCAAATGCAAATTAGTCGCCTCAGGGCAAGATACGCAAAAAGAAAACATTCGGGCAGGACCTTGAAACTTTGAGGTAAAATAAAACTAAACCATTCAACCATATTAATAAAGGGTTCTGAAAATATTGAGAACATTATCGTTGTTATCCGATGAGCTATTTGTTCCGTCTTTTCTTGACATGCTTCCGGTCTGGCGTGACCTTCAGACCTTAGACCGCGATCCCTTAGGGTTGATAGCGCATTTTTTAAACCTTTTTATGGCAAGTTTTGACCTTAAGGTTAATTATGTCTTCAATCAGAGTTTAATGAGCAGCTGATGTTTTTTTTTGAGGATTTCTATGCGCAATTAGAATAATAATATATATTTATAGAATGTTGTGTCTTTTTTAAATATAGATTAGTTCGACTACATGTCATTATATTAAGTAAGAAAGTAAAAGAAGTAAAAAATATTACTAGTCATTATATTGCCGTAATAATTAGCGTGATAAGTATTATTATAACTGAAAAATATGAAATTCCACGAATGAAGAAGCTTCAAACATTATTTCTAACAATATTTCATCTCACATTATTTCAATCAGCATAAAGTTGCCAAACTTGGCATAATGTTGGCAGCCCTGAATAGTCGCATGCCAACAATAATGATGGCCAATTATCCTTTTCGGTTTAGTTTTCCTCATTTTGAGTGACTCCGAGATTCTTTAACGAGTCTCATTCGGATAATGCCCGCAGGCACCTTTTGCATCTGTTAATTTTCCTTATAGTCTTTTGACATCATTATGGTGACATACAGACGATATCAAATACAAATATGCAGGTTTTAAAAAAATCAAGAACCTAACTTTAGGAACTTATTGGGGTTTAGTGTCGATTGCCGACAATGAAAAAAAAAACTGTGTCTTTTTGTACATACGTATTCGTATGTTATATTAAAAAGAACTACTCTTTCAGACATTCTATGCCAAATGAATATCGGTTTTATGAATTAATAATGTCAAAAAAAATGTTTATTATGTGAAATTGATGAAATTATTTTAATAAATCGCCAATTTCATATAATCCAACCAACGTCTTCGTGTGCTTTGTTATTTTATTCGCCTTTATCGCTACTGTATTCGCCCGTGCCAAGCATGTTAACGCATAATATGGTTATGTAACAAAACTAATAAATCTAATATGCCAGCTAGACAAATGGCTAGACGGCAAAGGTTTTGCGTGCCTCCACACCCTGGCTGGGCTAAAAATAGCCAGGGAATTTAGTAATGTTATACATACAGGTGATGATAAATGCGAGTTTAAATTGGAGTTTTGTTCTAGGTTAGCCTGTTAATTAGTCATTTTAGTTACGCATTTTATTCCTAATTATTACTTAAGTTTCGTATTTAAGTAAACGCTTTCTCTTCTACTGGACGAGCCGAGGAGCTAAAGGCTCAGATTTTTACCCAAATTTTTTTTTTTACTAATATGATACGCCTCAATTATTTAACCGATTTAAATGAAATTACACAGACAAGAGTCTGAGAAATGACATTGTATGCTTACGTTAGTATATTACCCGATGAATCTTTTACGCGATACAGAATTTCATGCTGTCACGTCTAGAAAGCTAGTCATTTACATAGTACCTAGAGTTATTTGAATATAACATTTTTAATGAATTCTTTGCAACCGCATTATCAAACAAATATTACTAAGCAAGGACTACTAACCCAGTCATACTATTAACAGAGCTGCGTGTTTGCAGTACCTATTAATATCCTTAAAAATCCTTCCCATGCTAGACCTTCAGATGTAAGATCTTATTGAGACCACTCTTATCTTGCATCATCTTCTTTTATACTAGGCCGGTATCGAACATTCTATGGATGACTGTACCATCACCCGATCTAGATTTCGTTGACCGCTATAACAATGTGCCCTGCGCACGCGATCGACAAAGCCGCCGTGGTCTGTCTTGACGCCTGAGTAATTGACTTGTTACACGATACGATCTCGCGATTTCATAGAGGAATAGTTTTGTATTTTAAATAAGTGATATTCTAATGATGGATGCTGTAAAAGAGCATGTTTGGTTGCGTTGCGTGCGTTAAAATTACACTGAGAGCCGCTCATCCGCAATTTAAGTCCGGTGATGATGACAAAGCTGCTCCAAGCCAACATCGTAGTCAGATAGAAAAAAAATCTTTATGATAGGCAATTGTCTAAGCTTTAAACTGATGGAATAGATAGATAGTTGACTAATTTAGTCAATAAACATAGAATGTGTCGAAGTTCAATGCACCTATTAGTTGACTGTAACACATCTTATTATTTCTCCTCTCTAGAAAACGCTCTGAAATCTTAAGTTACTTGCGTCAATAGGAAGTCAATATTTATAGAAAAGAAGGAAACAATGACTCTCCATTGTCTTATGTTTTCATATTGTTTCATTAACTTATACACGGCTATTAAATAGTACAAATAACGAGACGTAAGTTTAGATACACAGAGATGGTTTAACGGCTGATAACACGAATGTAGCAAGGTATGATTGAGGACTGGCGAAACGGGTATGACGACCAGACAGCATCTTGAGCTATTGGCACCTGCCGTTCGGCCTTTATGCCACCTGCGGAGAAAGAATGCATGGGGACGAGCGGAGCGGTCAAACGCGATAGCCTATTATGTCCCCACATCAGCTGTTAAGGTCTTTAGGCTTGTGCCACTTTGCTCCCTCAAGTCAGCCCACTGAAAGCAAAAGGCAATCTTGGATATCGTCAGATGGGACGGCTTGGTGGGACATAGTGGAATCACCCCGTAATGATTCAGTCATAGAACTAGATGTTATCCACTGTTGCCATGACGACGGAACGGGCATCAATCAAAACAGAAAGTTTAGGCTACGTGTACATTGTCGTCTTCGTACGTATTGGTCACAGCATAGCCACAAACGGATGTTGCTATTATTAAAAATTTTATAGTCATGCAAGTATATGAACTCCGATGCGTACGTTACCCAAGTTAGACCCAATTATATAAAATGTCAGACTTATTGAGATCCACCCATAAAATGGTAGGCGCGTTTCATTGCCTTAGTTGCATGTCACCTAAAAAAAATAAAAAGAACTGTAAAACAGCATATTAATATAGGCCTAAGAAAAGATGGTGTGACGATTTGGTCCAGCTATCAAGGAGCTGGCAAGTACTGGCCTTGGATAGAGAGAGGTGGACAGGTTTGGAGGAGACCTTTGCCCAGCAGTGGGATGATACAGGTTAATAAAAAAAAATAGCGTATTAATATATTGTCATTCGTAAGTATACTTTCACAATGAAGTTATACAAGTATCTCACTCGACTTCTTGTAATCACGCGAGGCACCTCGTGGACGGTGTGGTGCGATGAGTATTGGCTGTTACGATGACATGTCATATGCACATGACCACTGTGTGTAACGCGAATGGGTCAGAAAGCGGAAAGTTACTAGAAAACGACGTCTGTGATGTTGACAGGGTCTTGATGGCATGTGATTGTATGACATGGTAGAGGCCATCCTATAGTGTGCAATTTAGATATCTTTGCAGTACGGTTTTACACCTGAACCTTTATGGTGAGTTAAAGGTAAAGTTTGTATGTACGCAAACCAACTGTATACTCTAGATTAGCAGATATATCGTTTAAACTGTAATTTTTGTAAAGTTTAGGCACTTAAGAGTCTTATCTTAACACTACCATAATTGCTCCAATACTGTCAGTATCTAAGTGTGAGTTGTCGAAAGTACTTTGATAATAATTTCACCATTACTATGTTTGGATCTTTGATCCCGAGTTAAATTTTGGGTTTTTTACATTTTACTGTTATTAACCTGAGGCGGGTCGCTAGCGTAAAATACTCGTAAGAATTACTCAATAACTGCCTTATGATGTCTGATGTATGTACTGACACATAAACAGTCTTACACAAATAATATATAAAAGCTATGGTTAGCTTAATGGCACGAAATTAAAGTCTCGTTTCTTTCTTCCATACAATGATAGGTAAGTTGGTTTAAACGACACATTTACAACCGATTAATCTTAATTGAATACGGACGTGACCTATTCCCAGACATGTTTAATGTTAACTTTCTTCAATACGTCTTTAAGTGGTCGTAAAAGAATCAGGCTTAACAGGCAATGTACGTACAGCTGGAATTGTTTTTTATTAAACTTATAATAATAAAAAATGTCAGATCGCAACTGTTGAAACGCACGTTGTAACTGTTGAAAGCATACCCTGTCTTCTTTGTCTGAGGAGAAAAAACGTGAGCATAAGCTCTAAGACGGACGTCTGCAAAGGTCTCGACCATGACCCACATTCTTAAACCCCGTCAAATAGGTATAGATAGAATCTTGATCCGATCAGTGTCGATTGACGATCATTTAAATAACTAAACATTCCTTTATTACTTACCTGGAAATTTTGAATCAACACTCACATGTACCCACATAAATCCATCGGGTAATTAACTTGATTGCTATTACTGAAACCTTTCAAACACCAATAGCGTTAATTAACACTTAAAGTTACTGATTGGTCTATCTGACCCTAAGTTTAAATATTCTATCAAAGATTATATATTATCATTAGTTTAATATCGGAATTTTAACTGGGAAAATATTAATTTTATTTTTATAACCATTTCTTAACTTAAAAGAATAAAGTTTTAAAATTGAATAGTGTTGACATTGACGCAACGAAACTGTTAAGTAAGTAATTTAAAGTACAATGTAAATTCTTAAGGTATTTACTGGTAAACAGGAAGGATTATTTATTTAAAGTTGTTAATTATTTACTGAATACTACAAGTATAAGTATCAATAGGCCCAGCCTTGTAGATTTACGTTTCATGCAGTGTTAAAAAAGAACTGTGCGATTTCGTGTTCGCGATTCTGTTACTAGTCGACGCCGATGTCAGCATCTTGCGATTGTCAAATCGATTAGCATTCTCGTTTAAAAACCAAAACAATGATTAACTTTAACGATGTTGGGCTTTAAAGCTTCATCCGTACGGTTGGTATTCGATTGGACGGCTGTGACGAAAGTGAAACAGTCGATTAAATCCATCCAAGTGTGACGTTTGTCTCCTTGGTCACCGCTCACTTTGTAAGAGACTATACAAAGCTATATCCTGAGTTGACTTATGAAGGAAAGTTTAAAAAAAATATGTTAAAAACCTCTAACCAAGTTATTTTTTGCAGTGTGACCTTATTAGCAAACTATTTACATTTATTTGGGCAGGTTATACCGATTATCGGAGTATCGTGGATTCGTGTGTCCCTGTCACATTAACTGACTAAGTTTGAATATTTTGATTAATTAGAAAATAAATACTATTAAGGAGCATTTATCAGAATACAATAAAAATGTATCAACCCTACCATCTCTGAAGAAAGTTTTTGAAAATATTGATGTGGTACTAAGTTAACATAATACCTATGTATGTATACGTTAGTTTCCATTTTAGATAGGTACTACTTAATTACTTTCATTAATATCATAAAATTTGTAAGAAGCTTTCAGAAATACGTGAAAAATGCGTTTAAAATGCGTATAGCAAGAAAAAAATTTTTTTTAGAGGTTATATTGAAACCACATTTTAAAAGGTCCAAGTATTTCGTGGGCTGTTCACGTATTATGCCTCGTTCAAAGCGCTTACTTAACTTGCTTGGAATTTTCATAGTTAATTTACTTACTCTCCATACTTGTTTGCTGGAGGATTAATGTGCAAACTGCGATTTATTTACAAGTGCACATTTTGCATATCGCTTTAAATAAGATCTAGAAGTCTTGATACTGAATTTAATCGTCGATTTATAATTTTAAAACGTTAATGAATAGTTTTGATATAATCACTAGTTGCCATGCAATTACTTAAAAGAAAATCTGATCGGACCAGGGGGCGTATTACCTTTTAATTCCAGTCAGTTTAAAAATGGGCATCGACTGGCTTCGTGGTTCTGGTACACTTAGTTGTGCACTTTTTCAGTGGTTTCATACAGACTGATAGAACCCCTCCAAATTAAAAAGTGTAGTAATAACAGCTTTTATCATTCAGCTACCGGTGCCAATTTTTGAACTGACCGGAATTAAAAGATCGTAATACACCCCCAGTTCAGATAAGATTCGTTCCAAAATAATTTATCCACCGGACCTTGATGAGTTTCATACAAACAAAGGCAGTCCTTACAAATGTTTTCTTTTGTTTTAAACCGTGTTTTAAATTTCACCCCGCTAAATAAGTACGCATAATCATATTACATGACCTTTTCTGCCCTCTTTCACTGGGTAATTTAACATATCTAAGTTTTCTAATATTTCTCCATATAGATACAAGCTCTGATAAGCTGATTATTTGTGTTAAGTACATACTTAACTGAAATAAACTAAGGTACCTATTTATACGACTTCCACAGGTCATGAACTTGTGAAATCTGGTGGTCACACTATTCGTGACTAAATCTACTGATAAAGTGATAATTAAAATCTGTAAAGTGAAATAACAGATCTCTATTCATTCTGTAACTTAATTCGAACTTAAACTGTACAATTTACAGAATCTCATTAAAAGAAACAGTATTTCAGGCCGGGTTGACCGGAAAGGTCAAGAGTTCGTTTACATTATAGCAGCCAAGCGAGGGTTAAAATGTATTTGCCTGAGCGTTTCACGGTTAAAAGGTTAATGCTCTGTAAATAGAAATGTAACTAAATCATACTAGTATGCGTGATGCATAAAGAGACCATAACTTTTGTTTATGTTTTACCTTAAATCAGATTAAATTTTAATGTAAAATGTAACAATTCATCAAATATTTTCACGTTTCATATCAAAAAGCATAGTCGTTTAAAATAAAATTAACGATTTCTTATCTTAATCAATGATATGTATACAGGTTTTTAGTAAATGTAAATTAAAAATTAATGTACCTACAATTTCCATTTTATAATTACAGAAATGGTATATTTTTTATTACAGTCAGGGGATACCAGTCACAACTATCTGTCCGGTGGTTGGTGAACGGTATACGGGTAAGCGACCCCGGCTCCTCGAGCTACTATCGACTCAGTCCAAAGCATCCGAGGCGATAGTATCCTTCCTCCCCTTTTCCTTCCCCCGTCATATATCCTTGCTACTCGTGGGAACGCAATGACCTTGTTAAAACAATGCACAAGGCAGAATGGCGGCGACGTGGTCCACAACCCGTCACGTCACGTTTCCCACAGAGGTGAAAAGTGGATCGCTGGAAGTGATCTCTGCCTACCCCTCTGGGAAAAAGGCGTGATTGTATGTTTTTTTTTTTTGTTTTGTATATTTTTAAATACTAATCTGAATGTACTTTAAGTTTTGCCTACAAAACGTACTGTGGTGAATGACATTTTTCATCTGGGTAATAATGAGTTTTAAATTGCGTGAAGTGACAATGGACTATGGATTTTCTTCTAAAATTGACAATTTGGTGATTTGTTGTACATTATGTACCTACCTGTAGTGGACGTGTACAATAATTTGGGTATTTTTGTGTACAAATCAATATTTCTATTTAAAACTCGTTACCTGAATGGTTAAATTGGTTGAGCAAGTACGTTGTTGAGATGCGAAAACATCATTCAATCATTTTTTTATTATGCACCAAATACACTGCAAAAAAATACATGTATTTTACCCTTAAAAGGCGGTGGTGGAATTGCCATCGTATAATAAAATTATCTTTTTTTTGAATAATATTTATTTCTTTGTATTGGTACTACATAGTAGTAGGTGCTTTCGTCTTTCGATATCAGTTTACGTATAGTTCTTTGATAGCTGCGATTGATACCAACCCATCTTCTGGACATAATGACTACCCAGAATAAGGTTCAAAACCAAAAAAAAATCAATAAACTCTGTTCGTTAGAGTTGATGTTGTTGTAAATATTGGAATACTAGTTAGTGTAATTTGCTTGTTCCAGAGGGACGACCGGTCCTTGCTGGCCCAGTTCTTCTTCGCCGACGACGCCCTCAACATGATCGCGGCGGAGTTGGACTCGTTCGACGGACGCAAGGACCCCGAGCGGTGTTCCACACTCGTGAACCAGCTCAGGCATGCGCAGGTTGGTACAGTGGAAGACCGCCGCCGCCGGGGCCGCCGAGACCCGAGTGTTTAAGGGTTACCTAGGGTTGCCATTATGGAAAATTTGACATGCCTCCCTTATTCAAAACCATCTGTATTGGACTCAAAGTGGGAAACTTAGCCATAGCATAGATTTTTCGAATCTGAGCAAAGGCAAGCATGGCAAGACGCGTGAAAACCTAAACTATCTAACAAGCCTAAAAAGCCTCTAAACTAAGGATGACAACCATAACCTTTAATCCAGTCCGCAGGTATTTTTGCTCTGCAAAAGGTGGAGTAGAAAAGGTTTAAGCATCCTATTGCTTGGGTATGGCTGCCTAATTAGAATCCAAGTTTTCGACCTTTGGGGGCGCATGCGCGAGCCGCCATCTTGAATTAAATGTGCCAAAATTCGTTTTTTTCTAAATAACGTCTAAACAGTTAACTGTATGACTAAAGTGTCTATGAAAAGCATAAAGAAGACAAAATTACTTACATTTCCTTCATACATATTTATTCTGTAAGTCTTATAGGTAAAAACATAAAAGCAGTTGAAAAATAAAAAGTTACAAAAATCATCAATTTAATTAAAATTTTGGTTAAAAAATTTACTAATTATTTTTTAAACCTTTTTGATGGCCCAGGTAGGTGAATGTCGACATCTTCATTAATCTCGCTAGAATTTTCAGTTTCAATGTCTCTGTTTCTAAAAAAATGGGTTTCCAGCAATGAAATTTCGTCGTCATCGTTGTCCTCGTTATCTATCCTAATCTCTACCGCATTTCCGCAGGACTGACCACTACAGAACCCACATACAATAGTGCATTGTAATCCAGCTTTTCTGCAACTACATGCTCTACTCCATCCTTTTTTATAGTGGCAAGAAATTACTTTTAAAAGCGTTGGGGGTGCAGCTTTCTCAGTTGTTGTTATTGGACTGAGCCCATTGGTGTTATATCTCCAGCCCCAGTCTCCTGGGTTTTTTTTATGCCATACCATTTTTGAACTTGGAGATTTAAATATATTTTTCGTTTTTTTCCATCGCTTGTAAACTTTTACCTATAAGACTTACAGAATAAATATGTATGAAGGAAATGTAAGTAATTTTGTCTTCTTTATGCTTTTCATAGACACTTTAGTCATACAGTTAACTATTTAGACGTTATTTAGAAAAAAACGAATTTCGGCACCTTTAATTCAAGATGGCGGCTCACGCATGCGCCCCCTGAGGTCGAAAACTTGGATTTCTATTAAACTGCCATACGTAAGCAATATAACGTCAAAACATTTTCTACTCCACCTTTTGCAGACCAGAGGCTTTTATATGTCCCCACAGACTGTACTACTTCCCGCAAGCGAATATTTTCAATACAATGAATCTTTTAGAAGAGAGAACATTTTACGAAAAGTTTGGTGGTTAGCAAAGGAATGACAAAAGCCTTGCTTGATGACGTTTTGGTATATATTTTATTTAAATGTCACTCCTTTCTACTGCAGCCACAGAACTGGTTACGCCTAGTAACAATGTTGACGTAGATTTAGATCCTAGTTGAGATCTGAGTGCATAGTAGCTTAGTAGTAATAGCCGTCTACTATTATTTCTTATTTGTATTTGCTTCGTGGGTTGACTGGCTCGGTGGAACAGTGGTTAGTGACTCAGGTTCAAAACTTATGGTTGCAAGAGTCGTGGGTTCGATTCCCACTCGGGACAAATATTTGTGTGACGAACATCGGTGTTTGTACCGTGTCTGGGTGTATTATTAAATATTATTTAAGTTTATTTGTGTATCCACTGTTGATCCTGATTTCCGTAACACAAGTGCTTAAGCTACTTACCACGGTATCAGATCAATGTATGTGATGTTGTGTAATATTTAACTATTAGAAACAGTACTTATATCAATCAATATCCACAATTCAGCAAGCCTGCTAATTACAGCGGTTGCCGTGACTCCAGCAGCGTAAAATGAGAACCGCCAATTTCGATCACAGTTACTTATTTACCGGAATCCAATATAACAGAAGTCAACTAGGTGTTAGTGGTTTACCACGCGATAAAGTCGATCGAGAGTGCTCCAATCATTACTAATTAATTAGGTAGGCGACAACTAGTTGATTGGCATTTTCCGTGGTTGTTTAATTGGTTGTAAACAGAATATTCAAGACTGTTCCAAATATATTTGTTAATATCAATAAATTTATCATAACGGATGCACTCGAAGTGTATAAACGATAAATCCGTCAGTATCAATCGATACGGGCGATGTATTCGATTGCATTTAGTGCAACCTCCCATATTTCATAGTGTAATGTGTTTGTTTTAGTCCTATGTTTAATTTTATTCAGAGTCAAACTATTTCTATCATTTGGTTGGGTTCTTTCATTACTGTTACGTTGTTTATGTTTGCAGATTGCGTTTTATTCCACAAATATCTCTAACGTTCTTGTAGATGGAGAATTTCTGACTATTTCCAGCGATTTGCAGCTGCGTTGCTAGCTTAAAGAAACAACATAATATAAAGATAATCAAGTGGTAATTTTATACTAAACCGTAAATTTTCTTAACCAAAATTAGCAACTTAAACGATTATACTGTTAGGGGAGGGACGAAATGGAAATAGTGGTGAAGATTTTTTTTACTGCAATTTGAAAACTAAAACAATGATTTCAAAATCTGCTGTAAGTCCCAATTCAGTATAAAATCAGATTTCACCAAAACAGTACCTACTAATTCGTTAATGTAATTTTCGTGCCTATAACAGCGAAGTTTGCTCAAATACTTCAAGATATATCTAGTAGCATTATTTCGTTATTATCGCCTTTTGTTTTTTACGAAACTAGTATCTTCACAGCGAACGAACAATATAAAGCGTTGCCATGAAATGTTATGAATATTCTTACGATATCGGTGTGAACGCGACCTCGCCCTGTCAATTACCAAACAATGCGTTCTGAGGCCATATCCTGACATTTAAGTTCATATCGACGACCTATTTAATATATGGGTCAAATGAAAAGTTGATAAGCCGACTGCTTTCCTTTCCGACTGATTGATAATACTGGTAACTTTGATTTCGTTGGGGCAAAAGGATCCTTGAGTGGTGACCACGCGTTGAAAAACGCAGTGTCCCTACCAAATGGTCCGATGACCATGATGCAGGTGCCTTTGGACTGGAAACTATTGGAGAGGCCTATGGGCGGCAGTGGACAGCAATAAGCTGAAATGATGATGATGAACTTTCAATTAGAGAAGGATCAAAGTAGGTTTTATATAGTCCGATCTTGGTTATCACCAGGATAATAGAATAAGTGGTAGGTGCTAAGATCCTCTTTGGGTCAAACGAACCAACTTAGTAGTAGAGTAGATAGTAAGTAGTAACTTTCACTTAAGAATTTGCAAGTCAAGAAACCGCATTTTGATAGATATATGCCCTAGTTTAAGCGTGCCCTTCAAATTTATAAGTTAAAAGAACTTTTATTAGTTTCAGTTTAAATAAACCATTTGACCTTGTATGTTGAATCACGCACATTAAAAATAATACAAGCTGCTTGTAAAATAAAAAAAATATACTTATCTACCTACATGAGTTTATCATTTAACTGATCTTATCAGTTATCTTCTCATATTGTTATAATATACCCATCAGTTACGACGAGAATATGTCAATCAAGGTATCGCTACAATTCGTCTTCGTAATGTTGTTTTGCTTCTTTGAAGTATTAACTAAGTTATATTGAGTTTCTTTTGTGTTGTTGTTGTTAACAGAAATGGCAAAAATGGTAGCAATAAGATCCTCTATGGAAAATTATCACTTGTCTAAAAACAGTTAACAATTAACACCTGTTATAATATTATAACAAGTTACCGTAAACAAACCAAAAACTGTTATATAATATGTGCTTTGTTCAACCATATTTGTTTTTGTTCAAAGCGCATATATATTATTCAAAATAAGTATTAAATTCAAATAATTTAGGCATTTGACCTGCTACCTATTTTTTTTCTTGGGTTATAGACCTCAAAACTAAAGAAGAGATGGTAATAACTTTAACCATATTTAAAAAACTTAGTATAAACGTAGTCTTTGGTTTGTATTTTAACGTTATTATCGTTATATAGGTCTATGGCATCGAGTGTTTTTTGCATAAACTCGCTTTGTACTTACATTTGTGCGTGGCCAGTGGAAATTGTAATATTTACCAACAAACTTGAAGCAACATAATCATATGGGTCGGGTGACGTCACCGCGCGGCCTCCACGCTGCGCCTGAGTCATTGATAACGAAACAACGTGAAAACACTCTTATTGTAAATGAAATAAGTTGTATTATTGCTTTGAAATATCTCTTGGAGATTTCACGGTGTTCAAAGTGTACGATATAAGGGTAATAGAACAGGATATTCGTTTGCATAAAAACAGATTCGGTGAATTTTTCGGCAGTTACAGCAACATTAAACAAAAAAAAACGATATTAATAAGATCGTTTTTTTTTTGTTTAATGTTAAGCCCTATGTTATAATAACTAACTCTGATATTGGTGTATTTTGAATGTACATATATTTATTATTAAGTTTAAAATAGTATTTCTAGTGGCATTCGCCAGAACGTAGATATATCGCCTCAAAGGAGCAATTCCGACTCACACTTGTCTCTGTATGGTTTGGTTTAGGTACTATTATTTTTATATTTGAATCCGTCCGATTTCGGTAATGGCGACCGATCTCAATGGACATCAGCTATGTAGGATATGTCCTACATAGCTGCATATAGTGCACAAGTGTGTGGGCAATACAAGTGCACTTTCTGTTCCCTCGCTTTCATAGTTCAACGAGATGGCAATCCCATATGATCCATCAGAGAAATTATCATACCTTATGTATGTTGCAATAGAGTCGATATTGGACCGCAACAGGAGGTAGATAAACACAAATTGCAAAAGTGCATATCAGCTGCATTGCACGTGCTTTCAATCGAATCTTTATTATCACGAGACATTGATAAAGGTTTTTAATAACTAGATAAAAACGACAGAATAATACCTGTATGTTTACATACGAGTATTATACAAGACATCGAAAGATACGAGATCCGTAAAACGATAACTAGCGTACCTATATAGTTCTTAAGAAATTTATGGGAAAATAAGATTTCCTCCGAATGTTCGTGACTACTAGGGGTTTTTCATTGTGAATCTATATCAGATCGTATGATCTGATATTTATTGAAATTAATATCAATTATATCCTCTATAGGTACAGAAAATGTATAACTATAAACTTCTATAGAAGTTTATTGTCGGTATTTCCTCGATGGATACACTTAACATTTGTAAAGGGTATTTGAGATAATTCTTTTTTTTAATTAACTCAGGAGATTTAAAACACGCGATAACCTTAATGTATTCTCTGTTTTATTCTTATAATTTGTGCAATAATAGTAATCTATATATCTCTAACTCCATTATTAATTATTTCGCACTGCTTCAATATAATCACTTACAGAACCTTGTGTTTCACCATTTCATGCAACCATGATCCGAAGGTTTATGATAAAATATGTGTACTTGTACTTACTTATATTTAATTTCATTTTCCGGAACAAAACAGCCTTTTAACCGACCATGAAGTGTTGCGTCTTATCTTCACTATCAGCGGTGAATACAAACATTTAGTATTTTATTCATTAATGTAAAGTAAAAACTCTTTATCAAATTAACAGGTATTTGTCTTTATGGGTCTACACGCGTTATTAGGATTAGCAAATTACAAATGAGTGGCTGTACAAATGACATTAGTGCTGGTTCGGGGGTGGATCAAGATATTCACAACCGCAATGGCAGACGAAGACGGGAGGCGCCAGTTCGCTCGCGACCACGATTGGTGTAACCCAGTCGAAACGTCGGGCAGTAAGTAGCTATGTAATTTGCTACTCCTAATAACGCGTGTAGACCCATAAAGACAAATATTTAGTGTAATGGAACGCGAAAGTCTAAAATCTTAAATTAACAGGTGTTTAACATTACTGTGTTTATCCTGTGATAAGTACAGTTAAGTAAAGTAAGACAGGTCTCAGTAAGCGACAAGATTAGTACTCTACCTACTGTGTACTCAACCATTACAAAAAATTAAGGTAAAAAAATCTTTAAAAACAAGCTTTTATTTAAATGCGCTAAAAAGAAAAAAATAAACTTTTACACTATAACTTTACTGTCAACTTATAACATTTCAAATTCAACATATTTGACACAATTTATATGTTTTAAAAGCTTGTCGCGAGATTTAAGTACTCGTATTTACTTTCTTAGTTTAAAATTTTTAATAGGCAGGTATTTTAAAACTTGCTTTTAAAATTACGAGTAGGTACATAAATCTCGCGACAAGCTTTTAAAACATATAAATTGTGTCAAATATGTTGAATTTGAAATGTTATAAGTTGACAGTAAAAGTTTATTTTTTTCTTTTTAGCGCATTTAAATAAAAGCTTGTTTTTAAAGATTTTTTTACCTTAATTTATTTTATACTTTTTAGTTTTCACCTTGTAAGTTCCACCCTGGTTACCATCTAGCTCCAAAGTACTCATCTAGGCGAATCAAACGAGCCCAAACTCGATGGGGTTGTGTCGTTTAAGTACTGAGTTCCTTTGGCTGTCTTCCGGCTCCATCATCAGACCCTGGTTACCATCTAGCATCTAAGTACTCATCTAGTCGAATCAAACGAGCCCAAACTCGATGGGGTTGTGTCGTTTAAGTACTGAGTTCCTTTGGCTGTCTTCCGGCTCCATCATCAGACCCTGGTTACCATCTAGCATCTAAGTACTCATCTAGGCGAATCAAACGAGCCCAAACTCGATTTGGTTGTGTCGTTTAAGTACTGAGTTCCTTTGGCTGTCTTCCGGCTCCATCATCAGACCTTGGTTACTATCTAGCATCAAAGTACTCATCTAGTCGAATGAAATGAGCCCAAACTCGATGTGGTTATGTTATTTAATTACTGAGTTGCTATGGCTATCTTCCGACTTCATCATCAGATCAGCTCCATGTCATAATAATATTGCATTGTCATCGGATATACACGTGCATGCAAAATTTCAGCTCAATCGGTTGAGGGCAAGTGCCTTAAAATTGAGTTATAAAATTCCACCCGAACACACAAACATACATACATTGCAAGTTAAATAAAAGCTTGTAATATGTAGAGCAAGGCGTACTATAAACCTTAAATCTCAATTTTTCAAATTCATATAGCTTGTCTTTAAAAGTGTTAGTTAGTCTAGTGTTAGTAACTCAGATACTAAAATTTTTGTTGTACATTTCCTGTACAAAAAGTTACATTTTTCTGTGGTTCCAGATAAGGTAATCAAAGTCAAAGTATTCATTAGTATTTTTAGTATTTATGAATGTGCAACAATTGGTAACAATAGGTATATCCAGCTAGTCAGTACATAACTACAGTAACTGTGAAGGGATGATGTTGACTGGCTCGGTGGAACAGTGGTTCGTGACTCCTGGCTGGCGGTTCCAAGAGTCGTGGGTTCGTTTCCCACTCGGGACAAATATTTGTGTGATGAACATCGGTGTTTGTTCCGTGTCTGGGTGTGATTATGTATTTAAGTATGTATTTATAAATATATATGTATGTATATCAGTCACTGACGCCCACAGTACAAGCTCTGCTTAGTTTGGGGTCAGATGACCATGTGTGGAAATGTCCCAGATATTTATTATTTATTTATTTATGTTCGCGTATGCAAAACTCACTAGAAGGAAAAAAAAATAACGTAAGCGTGAGGTTCAGCTGCAGCATGATTGGTTATTTTTGAGGTGACATCGAAAGACATGTCAATATCCACCAATCACGTGGCACTTAGATCTCATATCTGCGTCTTGGATTGGCGGTGCCCTCATTCGTTCGATCTATACAATGAGCGGTTCAATAAAGCCCTGATTTCTAACACTAGATACCTAGTGCATGTAGGTTATTGGACGAACACATTTCCAGGGCACAGGTGTGCTCGCCACTCGTTGCACCACTTTCTTTGCTCGGCACTGCGTTTGCGCAGGGACTGTAGAAAGTTACATCTATTGTTACATCTATTGAAAGTTACGCCTAACCTACTATACTATATACTAAACTTACATACTATAGTATGCAGCTAAACCTCCAAGAATGTATTGAAGGTTTAGAGGGAAACACTAAAACTACTGAATACGATTAAGAAAGATCCAAATAAAAAATTGGTTCTAAAATCCTTAGGGATGAGAGCCATCCGCTCCCCCGCAAGTCGGGTGATGATGTCGGGACTACTCCAAGCCTGTCGTATGTCAGTAAGGAAAAAAGAAAGTTCTAAAATCCTTTACTGAAATACTAATTCAGTATTCGGCTGACATTCTATGTTACATGAAATGAGTCAGAATAAGGGTCAATTTGAGATAATCGTTCAAGTGAAATATCAAAAATATTTTCCAAGATACCATGGCCTTAGGTCCATGAAAGTAAATCCACAATTTAGGAAGACAATTTCGGTCCCACTATCTCTACATGCCATACATGTCTAATGTAGATTACTCGTTCGTACATAGATCTATAGAGCATGTTTGACAATATTGATCAATTACGTAATTAAGTACGGTTGAACGATTACGGAATATCTAATCAAGAAGAAAACGATAGTGGATAGAATAGATAGTCATTAACATATAAACGAAATGTTTTATCCAAACACGAGTGTTACCTATTCGTAAGTCTACTACAAGCCCATGATGAAAAATGACCTGTGAAATTCAGTAAATAACGTGAATTACGCTTAGAAGGCTATCACTATACTTTACCCATGAATGCCATACATTTTCAGCGCATATGTCATTCCTCGTTTACATCAGCCCATATATGTATGTCCCCACCGGGGGGCACGAGCCTACCCTAATCTAGGGCGATTAGAACTCGGTCAATTCCTCACTTGCAACTTATCAATATCAGCCCATATACGTTCCCACTGCTGGGGCTCGCCAGGGCCATATGGGCCTATCCTAAACTAGGGCGAGCAGGCCGCGAGTCAACACAACTTGTAACTTATAATTCTATTATACTCACCTGTACCGCTCAAAACAAAGAAGTTGAAGTCAGGGGATACCAGTCACTACTACCTGTCCGGTGGTTGGTGAACGGTATACGGGTAAGCGACCCCGGCACCTCGAGCTACTATCGACTCAGTCCAAATCATCCGAGGCGATAGTATCCTTCCTCCCTTTTCCTTCCCCCGTCATATATCCTTGCTACTCGTGGGAACGCAATGACCTTGTTAAAACAATGCACAAGGTAGAATGGCGGCGACGTGGTTCACAACCCGTCACGTCACGTTTCCCACAGAGGTGAAAAGTGGATCGCTGGAAGTGATCTCTGCCTACCCCTTTGGGAAACAGGCGTGATTTTATGTATGTTGTACCGCTCAAAAATGACGACCATGGCGCTCAGAGATGTTAAGCCCATTTAAGCGTTATTTACGTTGGTCCATTTTACAGGTTCATTTACATTATGGGTTTGTAGTCTATACTACCTAGTAGTACCTAAGGTGGTACTAGGATAGTATGCGACATAGTTGCCAGGAACATCTAAATTTCTATGACAGGTTATTTTTTTTCATTTGGCAGGTTAAATTGAATTCATAGGTTTGTAATCTATATCTACCTAAGTAGTTCCTGCCTATTTATAGGTGGTAGTAGGATAGGTAGTATGCGTCAAAGTTGCCAGGAACATCTTATCACGGGTTTATTGCGCTAGTGGGCGGGGCTAATGATATTGCATACGCCATTTGTGGTAATACTGTTACACGCGTATTATTTGATAACCTTCGACATTGTTTCCGAGTAAAACGTGGCTGAGCAAATTGGTAGGTAGTTTTCCAAAGATTTTGACCGAAAATGGGAAAAATTAATGGGATGGGAATAATCCCGTTGGTGCCTACGGCCAAACCGTCATCATCATCAACAGCCCATTTCTGTCCACTGCTGGACATAGGCCTCCCAAAATGCACGCCACTTCTCTCTCCTGGGCGACTCGCATCCAGCTTCAACCAGCCGTCCTGCGCAGATCGTCACACCACCTGCCAGCCAAACCGATGTTTTTTGTATCTCTAGGCGGGTAAAAGTAGCCTATGTTATTTTAATGTTTCAAAACAATGGCACTGTAATGATGACTCTTTAATTAAAGTCGGAAATAAATCTTTAAAGGTAGCTCTGTACTGAACTAAAAACTTGGGTTCTCTATTATGATATAATTATGTTTTGAATCTTATTATACGCGAGTTTGATCCATACAGTTAGTTTTATTTCAGAAGTCGTTTCACAAGTTCTTATGTGAAAGTTAACCTAAATCCATCCATAAAAACTTTCACATTTATAGCCTAAGTAGGTTAGTAGGATTCTGCAGAAATGCTCCCTATTCTCATATTATTATTTATTATAGGCCACTTAACCGGCCATATCGTAACAGCAATACAAACATTACCTGAAGAGCAATTATGTCCGTCCAACCGATACAAGCATGTATAACGCCTAAATAAGTACTTAGCCGTATATGATTACGACGGAGTATTAAAAAGTTATAAAAATTGGTATCTAACCGCTCGTGAAACATGATTTCTTGGAATTAATTATGATCTGGCCATCGGCTTTCTAATGTGTAGATGAATTTCTTTCCAACGAAAAATAAATGAGCAACATACTTTCCGAGTTTCTCGCGACAGATCTTTTTTTGGCTTGACCAAAAAGTACTGACCATTGACCATCCACCGTTTTTGAACCAATGATAGTTTAGGTGCTCAACACAACGAAAATAGGAAAATCTATAATGACATTTACATTTTAATTTCAACGAATGTCTGAAAGGCAAACATTTCAGCCAGTCCTAATGACCTTAAATCCTAAATCTCATTTGTGGCGCTTGAAAGCGGATTACAATACGGTATTTGGGTACTATGTTTGAAGCGTATTGAGTACTAATCCATTAACATTTATGTCTACCAAGTAGACTTTCGGCACTGGTAGGTATAAAATAAAATATTGTTAGTTTTTTTACCTCAGACAAGTTTTTTGCACTTTGTTTTCAAAGAGTTTTCCTCTTTTTCTGTTACTGTTAAATGCATAATTTAAAAAAAAGTACGATTCTTGACGAAGGACAAACACAAAAAGTCGAGGTATATAACCTAACATATCTTTCCCAAGAACAACTGCAAGCGTCTTCTATTTTCTGATTTACCTAAATCATCATTAAAATAGAGAATTTCCCACACAATCAGAAAACGGTAAAGCCCCGAGCGTATTTTGCAGTGTCGTACTTACCTGTCTACCAAAATATATGGACAATACATCGTATTATCGTTAAAATTGGTCATCTATTGTACATATCGTACACAATGAGTATCGGATCACGGACAGGCATGATTAATGGTTGGGCGTAACGCGACGTTTACCCTCAAAACCTGCTTTGGACATGGGATTTGATGAGAAGTGGGTATATACACGTGGTCCGTTGAAAAATTACACATCTTCCGCTCCCTAAACGTTTATATTCGTACATAGGGTGTTTCGTACATGGGGTAGGTTAAGTACCATACGATTTTGCATGTCAAATAGGTATTAATTTAGGTCAGGTCTCGAATAGGGATCGTTTTATAGATTGCCGTCGAAACGCAAATAATAATAATCCCATAAAAAATAATACTTGTCAAAAATTCGTTGTTCTACCGTAAAAAGTTGTGAGATTCATGACCAAGTCAGTTATAAATTTTTTAGTCCTTTTAAAAATATTTAACGTTTTAAATAAATAAATTGACTCAGATTTTGTAATGCATGCCTAGTGCACAAAATCCTACAATGTGCAGATAACTTTGGATCCATTTAGTTAGCAGCTGGTTTCAAGCGAACTATGCGTGTGGTCAATTTTACGTACCTATATTGAAAAGATAATTAAATATAGGTACCTCTTTTGACAGTTTAAGCGATACAGGAGTTCAAAATTTGTACGGGAGTTCTGTCATCTAATTACCGTTCCAGAAATCGGCAGTTAGTATCTAAAATGGCAGTTCCTATCAACTAACATATATAAAATCGAATAGGTCTTTTTATTTGTAACGCCGTCAGGGTCTCGTGAAATATGTATGAAATAAACCTTTTATTTTTATCCCTTAACACGACTTTGTATTGATTGCCCATGACCTTACATTTGTCACAAAGGTAATACATATGTGATCTACAAGGCTTCAAATATAAAGTCTTTCCTAAACTTTTGTAGTCAGAAGTTTAGGAAATACTTTATATATAGCCAATCATGCGTTAACCTACATTTATGTAAATTATAAACAATTATTTTCGTGTGATCCAGGAAGTGACTCACTAGTTATATCAATACGTACCTGGTACATTAGTAATACTATTTGTGACAACAAAGACAGGTTGTTTCATTGTTGAACAGCAATTTCGGAAATGACGAAAATTGTTTTCGGTTTTATACGAAAGTCAAGTGTCTGATGTCTTTTGGCGGGCTGTTCTAATGACATGTTATTTGAGACGATGTTAGACTAAAAATGTAAACAAAAAAAAGGCGTGTGGCAATCGGGGACTGCCGCGGTATAACTATTGCATAGCATCGTCCGATTTCGGAGCAGCTCGTCTCGATTCGTGCGAGTTTCGTAGAGTCGTACAATACGTCTAACCGCACGCACACAAACACCGTGCCGAAGTCTACCGAACTGAAACGACGTTAGACGATTGTGAGGTTTTTTCGTTACGGAATTTCTTGGTTCGGTCGCCGCGCTCAAAGCCCGCGATAAAAGCTATGCAATAACTTAAAAATAAATAAAGATTTCATAACATCACATACGTCGATCTGATCTCGTGGAAAGTAGCTTAAGCACTTGTATTAAGGATATCAGAAACAAATTCCATAATATTATGCAGGTATAATATAAAGATAAAATCTTAAACATCTCGGGCAAGTGGAAAAGTGTGTTTTTACCCTATAATGGTACGGATCCCTTAAAAACGAATACAAAACAAGTCCAATGCCTTGCCATTATATACCCGGTGGTGACTATTGTTCATGCTGTTAAGTGCACAATTTGTAATTTTGTAACCATATTTTTGACCATTACTTAGGTAGCATTAACTCGTGAAGTGCCAGGACAGATAGATATGTAGTAAAATAATTTGTCGTATTATAAGCACAATAAATATGTACCAAAGACTGCATCGCAATGTCATCGCGTTTCGCCACTATCGGGAACCAATAAAAATACAAGTGTCGTCATTTAATTGTTATCTATTCAATTAATGTTGACCTCAACACGTAAGTGTGATAGCGACAGCTGTGGGCGATGTGGTATCGACTATCAACACTTGTTAGATATTGTTAATTAATACGTTGTTTACAATTTACTCTCACGGTAGAGTTTGTGAAGTCTTTGTACGGACAATGTCTAGGGGTGAGAGCCAGCTTATACCCCGCAAGTCCGGTGATGATGATACGGTTACTCTGTTAGGAAACAAAAATATGGAATATTTAATAATAATATTTAGGCGCGTCAAGGTATATTATTTACAACCTTTCATTCTGTGGATACCGTCACCAAAAATAAGTTTTCTGTAGATAATAGAGGGGCGTTAGTCAACTAGAAGAGGCCCAAAAAATATGGTTAGAGCATACTCGAAATGTAAGGTTGTGTTATGGCAGATTTGTTATTTCTCTAAAAGTTTAATTTTGTTCCATTCCCAAACTTATCCTTAATTTCTATTCTTGGTTTTGATATAAACCACATGGCGAACAATGATTACGATCACAGATATTTATAAATAAAATCCTACATCACTTCTGTCTAGTCGTTTATTAATCGTCTGGCAGATTGATGACTTTGCAGTAGGTAGAATATTGTATTACTGTTGTTCTTAAAGATTATGCAGCGTAGCATTTGCATTTATCATTTGTACTGCACATGCTTATGTAACAAGAGACATTACAATAAAATGCTGTAAGCGTCTAAACTATGTTTGTTTGTATCGGTACTTCGTATGCGTCATTATTTATTTATTTATTCGAGGAAACCAGCATTTAGCACATAAAATTAACAAACACTTTATGTTGTTATCATTCGAAGTCGTTTCGTTGCCTATTTACCGCCAGGGTAATTAAATTATTCGTTGCATACATTAAGGATCCTTACTAATATTATAAATTCGAAAGTTACTCTGGCTGGTCTGACAGTCACACATTCACGCCAACTACAGAACCGATTTAAATGAAATTTGGTACACAGAAGGTCTAAACAGAGATGGGCTGATGATGATGATAATGAAGGTCCAGAGCCTGACATGAAAATGGTGATATAATGGCAATTTTCAGGCTTTACAAAATCGTTAATATAAAATATGCATCTTATTAACTATGGGAACAATGTTTCACGCGGACGGTGTAGCGCCCGCTACTACAGAGAGCATACATAACAATGCAAGATAATAAAAATGCGTATCTTTCCTCTCTTTCAGGACAGAGTGCTGAACATCACAAGCCAGATCATGGACCAGATATTGGGCGACGAGAGGGTCGCCCGGGGGTTTCGCGTCAAGTTTCCCGAAGACGTGCTACAGGACAACCTGGCTGGCCAGCTCTGGTTTGGTGCTGAGGTAAGGGACATTGCCTTAGTAGGCACCGAACCTTAGCAGCCACGTCGTACTTCGACGTGGCTGCTAAGATAGACTCCTACAGAACAGTTAACTCCTTGAACCAGACATTGACTGAGAGACATACCATTGTTTATTTTAGTTAAAGATAAGACAGGACAAGTCTATGCACAAGTGTGTGTGTACCTCTCGGTTTTTACTGAGTACGTCTACGAGATTAGAAGATTAACAGTATTGCCATTCCTATGAACCCTATCCGAGAGTACATATTGTACAGTACTAATCCTCATAATAATCGAATGGCCGGGACTTGTAGGTACAATGGCATCAATGCGTCACCCACTGGGTGACAACGAAGGCCAGGTCGTTAGCGCTAAAGGCACTCATTTGAGAAGCTGTTACAACTGGTATCGACTGGGGGAACCTCGAAATAACAACAATACCGTAACCTAGTGCCTTATCAGTAAAGCTACAATAGGGGGCCGGATGCCATGGACTAATAACTCAAAGAAACAATTTATTTTGAAGTAGTACACTTGTTGATGTTTGAAGTATTGGTTCATACACTTACATTTTAAGGGAGGGACAAAACATCTGCAGGTTTAAGTGACAAAGGAGTACTGGTAGTACGTTACTACCTTCTAATTCACGCGTTACACCTAACCCATTTATGATGTTGACTGTACCGGTAATTAAAGTTAGTCCTCTGTATGTTAAGTAAACTTAAGAAAAGGAATTGATGACACAATTTGGACATATTTGTTACAAACATTTGCTTTAATCAGGACCATCGGTAGTTACCCATAAAAGTTGTAGACAAAATTACTTTAAGACTTATCGATAGCCATTCCAAGGGCGAAATGCTAGGAAACTGAGCGACGCTATACTGACATTTAATAGGTATATTATACGTGCCTTAGCTAGCGTTCAAATGTAAAAGGAAACAGGATTTTACTGCATCTACATAAACGATAGTATGTACTACTACTCACTTATCTCATTTTCCTACTACCGCAATGGATAAACGTCTCACGGATGTTTATGAGCTAGGTATAACGATTTGAATTATGACAATGTTTTATGCATATTGCCTTCGTAACCAGAAATAGCTTGGAACATGGTGTCTAAATCTGCGGGCTTGTTCACATTTTTATCGCCAAGCAAATATTTATTGTAATGGGTAACTGCTCGAAACTTTACGATATCTTTTGGCCTCTACTATTTCGATTTTATCTTAGAGCGACAACTACAATGTTGACCAAATGAAACCATCTTCACTTCTTAGTTTTGGTTTAGCCTGGTAATCATAGTCGTTCATTGTTAAGTAGTGCTCGAACCATGCACCCTTTGCTATCAATGGTCAAAAAGTAAGTCCAGAAAGACTGAACAAGTGACCAACCTGGACCCTAAGTCATCATCATCATCATCAGCCCATATACGTCCCCACTGCTGGGGCACGGGCGTACCCTAAACTAGGGCGATAAGGCCTTAGTCGACCACGCTGGCCAAGTGCGGGTTGGTCGACTACACAACCTTAGAATTTCTTCTTAGGTGTGCAGGTTTCCTCACGATGTTTTGGACCCTAAGTAACAAATGCCAATCTCCCATTGCAGTGCCTAGCAGCCGGCTCTTCCATAATGAACAGAGAAGAGGAATCGGCTGCGATGCGTCCCCTCGCCAAAGCGCTGACTCGCAGCCTCGAGACCGTGCGGTCGCTGCTGCGCGAGCAGTGTCTGCGGCACCGGGGCCACGCGCTCTCCCAGCACGACGACATGCTGCACGAGAGCCTGAGGATATTCGACAGGTCAGAGGCAGCGGCTCCGACGGACACGGAGGAAGCGGCTGCATGCTGCCCTTCGTCAACCTTACAATTAAACCTCTTGGGTGGATGGAAGTGGAGTCGATACCCACGAGCCTGAGGATATTCGACAGGTCAGAGGCAGCGGCTCCGACGGACATAGAGGAAGCGGCTGCATGCGGCCCTTCGTCAACCGCACAATTAAACCTCTTGAGTAGATGGAAGTGGAGTCGATACCCACGAGCCTGAGGATATTCGACAGGTCAGAGGCAGCGGCTCCGACGGACACGGAGGAAGCGGCTGCATGCTGCGATTCGTCAACCTTCCAATCAAACCTCTTGGGTAGATCGAAGTGGAGTCGATCCCCACCTGAAACGGGCATTGTCCGATTAGCATTTGATTTTTCCATGTGTGATATTTATATATCAATATACTATAATATATTTACACATATGGGAAAAATCTTGTAAAATGTTGGTGGTAACTCCACTCTTTTTATTATGTATTTCGTTGGTAAGACAAATTACTTAAGCGAATTATCCGATATTCCACCGCATTTTTTCCTTATCCGCGGTCCATCATGCGTCAGAATTTCCATGTCGCAGACACCAGTGTTCTTTTCCATTCTTGAAATTTACGTTAGTTCTCAATGTACCACATTCAAAAGTACATAGACAAAAAGAGTCTTTAAAATATAACCTGTCATTTATTGTAAACCTCATTTTGGTCCTTTGCAGACTGTTCGCCGAGTTCGAGCTGTGCTACGTTAGCGCGATGGTGAACGTGAAAACGCCGCACGAGTTCGAAGCCCAACAGCTGATCTGCGTGCTATTCTCGGAGAGCCTCAGTAGAGCGCTCAAGCAGAACCTTTTGACGCAGGAGCAGGTGTGTAAACCTCATCGACAGCTGATTATTATTTTTTTTATAATAGGCTAACAAGATGAGCTCCTTCCACCTGATGGTAAGCGGTAATGAGATCCACATATGAGGTAGACATGCACAATATTGAACCTGTTGCACTCACCCAGAAGGACTGTTTAAATGCCGTTTCACGCCCCGCCTGAGGAGCCCGGGATCATAGGAGAGAGGAAAAGCATGAGCTGGAATAATATTTAAAAAACGGATAAAATTCTATTGCTCCACTGTTGACCGGATATTTGAACACCCGTCCTTCAAGGAATCGCGCCCAGACGAGCGAAACTATTACACCAACCAACAGCTTATTGAAGCCGTTTTTTTTTGCGGTGGCGCCATCATCCGTTAGTGATACAAACTAAAGACCGTAGAAATTTAATTGCAGAAATGTGAACTACAGAATTGATGACACACTGGCAGTTAATGTAAATTGAAATTTACAATCATTGACAGCTTGCTGCTGAAGACTGCTCGTATGGAGCAGAAACGTGGACACAGACGGTCCACAAGTTCAAAGTCGCTCAGCGCGCTATGGAAAGAGCTATGCTCGGCATTAGTCTGCGGTATTGAATCTGAAATGAGGTGATCCGGCAAAGAATCAAAGTCACCTACATTACCAAGCCGAAGTGGGAGTGGGTTGGCCATATCAGCCGTAGAATCGACAACCACTGGGGCAAACGAGTTCTGGAGTAGATACGATGTCTCGGCAAACGTACCGACCATATCCAACCCATGAATTGTACTTCGTACAATTCGTGGGTTGGATAGTCACCAGGGCAGTAGGCATATCGGAAATACTTGAACCAAATCAGTGTATGTAATGTAATTTTATGTTTCAGGTGGACTCGTACGACCCAGCGCTCATGTTTGCGGTCCCGCGGCTAGCAATAGTTAGCGGTCTGCTCATCTACTCCAGCGGACCACTTAGCATAGATAAATCACCAGGTAATTACTTTATCATCAGCCCATATACCTCACCACTGCTGGAGCACGGGCCTACCCTTAAATAGGACGATAAGGCCTAAACCTTTTATTAGGCTCTAGCAACAATATTGCCACCACAATTTGACCTTATTGTGTTGACTTAAGGTCCAAAACCGATTAAATATTCCAACATGCAGTGTCCATTAAGGGGTTAAGGAATTACTTAACTATTGTAATTACTTAAATGTCTTGAAATTCTTGTAGCGGGGACTGCGTGAACGTGAAACACTTCAACCCATTTTGAATATTTTGTGTTACCTCTGCTTCTCAATTATTACTCCCTAAAATCATTTGCATTGTTGATTTAATGTATTTGGTCAAAAGTGCACATATTTTTCTTCATCATCTCGCTGTTAGCTAAACTGCAATACCATTAAGAGGGTGCTCACGATGTAGGCCTATCCTAGTGTGGGACAGTGTGAGACAGACAGGACAGTTCGATCTCATACATTATCCCAATGCAGGAAAAAGGTCCATGTATCCTTCCTTTCCATGTGGCTGTTTTCCATATTCCTTACTAAATCCATATGGCTGTATTAATAAACTATTGTACTGTATTTCCCAGAGGAGATGTCGGACATGTTCCGTCCGTTCCGCACTTTGCTGCACAAGATCAGATCGCTGCTGTGGACTCTTGACCGGCGGGAGCTGATGGCTCTTGAGCGGCTGCTCTGCACCAACGAGGATATATCCATACTGTCCTCGTTCGATCTGACGACAGGTCTGTATACTAGTGTATTTGAAGAAGGGTCAAACTAAAAAAACCCGTAATCGACGAGCATGCACTTCATGCAATTGCATGCAAGAGATAGATGGATGTGAAAGAAGCGAAAGTGGTGTGCCAGGATCGTAGCACATGGCGTCTCTCATATCTCTGCCTACCTCTCTGGGAAAAAGGCGTGATTTTATGTATGTATGTATGTAGGGACAAGTGAATTGCTATATTCGAGGTATGCCTTATCTATATTTCGCCGCTCAGCATCAGGTAAAATTAGAGGAAAGACCAAGCCTATCACTACATAGTACAAATCAAAGGTTTGGATTTGATTGATCGATTTTTTTTCAATATTTTGTTTTCGTTTGATGTTTTCCAGGCAATGACGGCGAAGGTGACTCTTGCCCGTACCCGGACATCGGGGAGTACGTGTCAAGGTTCTACCAGGACCACGCGAACTGCCGCGACCTCTACACCACCCAGAGGTGAGGAATTAAATCAGGCGCCCCCAGCGGTAACGTTAAGAACTAAAATCGGTAGTATGAAAAAAGGCAATTTGATATGTTTTTAACCAATTCCACCGCGACAAAAAGAGTCACAATAGTACAGTACCTTGTTAAGGGGTTAAATATCGAGAGTGTATCCTTGTTAATTAAGTTATTTTAATTTTCAGTTCGAGCGAACCGACAATAACTGAGAGCGACTACCTACCAGACAATATTGAAGTGATGACGCCGATCATAGACGGTCTTCGGCGGCTGGCGAGTGAAGACGAGCGACCGACAGAGGCGGCTAGTGACCCGGACCGCGCCAGGAAGACGAGCCGCCAGGACACCGGCGACTTGTCCTCTCTAAGGTATGACGTCACCCGCAGCAGCTGTGACGTCATCAGTTCATCACACACTAGCGAGCGAGGACGAGCGACCGACAGAGGCGGCTAGTGACCCGGACCGCGCCAGGAAGACGAGTCGCCAGGACACCGGCGACTTGTCCTCTCTAAGGTATGACGTCACCCGCAGCAGCTGTGACGTCATCAGTTCATCACACACTAGCGAGTGCCGACGAGCGACCGACAGAGACGGCTAGTGACCCGGACCGCGCCAGGAAGACGAGTCGCCAAGACACCGGCGACTTGTCCTCTCTAAGGTATGACGTCACCCGCAGCATCTATGACGTAATCAGTTCATCACACACTAGCGAGCGAGGACGAGCGACAAACAGAGGCGGCTAGTGACCCGGACCGCGCCAGGAAGACGAGTCGCCAGGACACCGGCGACTTGTCCTCTCTAAGGTATGACGTCACCCGCAGCAGCTGTGACGTCATCAGTTCATCACACACTAGCGAGCGAGGACGAGCGACCGACAGAGACGGCTAGTGACCCGGACCGCGCCAGGAAGACGAGTCGCCAAGACACCGGCGATTTGTCCTCTCTAAGGTATGACGTCGTCAATAAGCGTCGATGGCCGAATGGTTAAGGTCGTCGTTTGCCATGCGAGAGGTCGCCAGTTCAAACTCCGCCACTGTGTTTTTCTCGGCTAATGATGATGATGGTGATGACGTCACCCGTAGCAGCAGTGCCGTCATCATACACGGACTTCGACAGTCATAATAACCCTTTAGGCTGCCTGCCCACGTTTGACTTTCATTAATTCAGTAATATTTCTCCTTCCAGAAACCTATCAACCAACGGTCTTATGATGTTCGACCCGCTAGTGATCAATGCCGCCGCGTCCACCTCAGCGGAGAGCAGACAGCTGCCCGACCACGACCTAGTGACGTCACTCAACGAGCAAGTCTCCGAGATAGCCGACAGACTATCCTCCATCATGAGCAGCGACACAGAGACGGAACACAGGGACAAACACTCCTTCTCCACCAACGACGTCCCAACACTAATAGCCGACGCGGAACCCTACTTCCCCGAACAAATAGGATGCCTCCCGTCCACCAGCCACGGGTACCTCATACCCAACGCGATCAGCCACGAACCCGGAGTCCTCTCCCTCTCCCACAACAACTCCGCCGTCTTCAACCAGGAGGACGAACAACAAAACACCAACTCCGACCTCCCACTCATCATACCAGACAACATTGACACCGACATTGTAAATACTAACATCGAAATCGCCAACGCTAATCTAAGCTCAATACTACTAACACACGACGAGTACAGGCACAACTTCATAGACGAGCAGGCGGACGACAATACCAGTTTCCATTCCGCCAAAATGACATTAGATAGGGAAGAGGACGAAAGGGTTAAGTTTATGTTAGGTTACGAGAGCGACCACGAGTCGCCGGTGGACTCCGGGGTTAGCACGGAGAACACGAGCTTAGATAGATCTCCCGATTCAGACCAGAGTAAGGACATAAAGGAGTCGTTCATGCAACAGAACAGGGTACTAGAGAGTCCGGACGAGAAAGAAACCAAAAACACACTAGAAAGTTCCTTTTCCGATGTAAATACGGACAGTGTAAATATTAATTATGTGGAAGAGAATGATACTCAGAAGAACGAGGCGGGCTCGTCGACGATAGTGATAAATAGGTTAAGTGAGGAGGGTCGTAGTGAGGTTGCTCCGTTGCAAGACTGGGGGGCGGGGGCGGTTGAGCAAGAGTTTAGGAGTATAGACGAGGTGATATCGGAGTTGAGGCGGCAAAGGGAGAGTGAGAATGTGAGTGAGGTGGCGCAGAGTACGTCCAGACAGAAGAAGAGGAAGTCGGCGGCTAAGAGCAAGAGGAAGAAGAGCGCGATGTGGTCGCCGGGCATGGTGATACTGGACAACCGGCCGACTCAGGCGCAGAACCCGTTGAGGCTCAATCTGGACCATTTTGTGGATGAAAGGTGAGCGCTGTTACTTATGTAGTAAAGTAGTAGTTTGTTTGTGGGCCCGCTAGTTTAAACAAATGCTGCTTGTTTTAAGTTGTTAAAGGTTTGTTTCATTATAAAGTAAAATTAGACTAGTCCTTATAATCAAGTAAGTAAAGTAAGTGCGGTTTCACAAATATAGTGAAACCGCACTTACTTTACTTACTGGAAATTTGGGGTAGTGCTGGCAAAACAAAATTGGCTACTCTTCAAATTTCTCAAAACAAAATTATAAAAACCTTATTTCAATATCACTACCTAACATCTACGTCAAAAATATACACAGAGACTAAAATAATGAATATTAACCAACTTTATATTTACAATACTTGCATATTAGTTAGAAAAATTTTAAAAAGCTCTTTCCATACTAGCATAACCCTAGACGCGCGCAAACATCACTCCACACGAATCACTCGCCGTGCTAGTTTTCTCGTACTACCCAAGGTACGAACAAATTATGGCAAAAAAATGATCACTTATGAGGGTGCGCGGTTATACAACAAATTACCAACTAGTGTAAGGAGTGTGAGCTCATTTAGTGCATTTAAAACGAAACTTGAACAATATGTGACGAACGCAATACGATTAGATTAGAAAAATAATGTGCTAAGTGGGCTCAGCTACGATCTACGTTTTGTGATAGTTTGACTAATTATGTATAGATAATGACAAAATGTTCGTACGATGTATAAATAGTGCTGTATCTTAAATATTTTCTCATGTAAGTGACTGTATTGTCTTTTTTGAGAATAAATGTCTTTAACCATTATCATAAATAAAAAAACTCGCATCTATACATAGTATAAAATGAAGTTGCGAAGGGCGCCCAAAATGTGTTTGTTACCTAGGATCTCAAAAACTACTATATCAATAGCTATGCGGTTTTCAATAATGGAAAGAAGACATTCCTGGGATTCTATAGGTGTATAATTTAGGTGTACCTACTTAAGAAATTATTAGAGTATGTAATCGTAACAGTTATCAGACGGACGGAAGAAAAACGAGCTTTTTGGAGGCTTGCATTTCGTGCGCTGCTGAAATAACTCAAAATACAGAATAACAATGTATGGGGGAATTATTCTTCTCAAAAAGTTCTATAAAAAAGTCTGCAATAGCATATGTCTATCCTTTAAGGTTTAGCCACAATAACGATTTTAGTGGTGTTCAAGTTTAATTTACGAAATATCTTTTTTTTCAATTACTCGATGTTCCTACCGACATAGACCAATAAACATAAAACAAAATGCATATCAAATTAAAGCTGATGAAATGAGGATTCCGAATATATACATATCATAATACTTTTATGTTAATATTAATACACAAGATGCATTTACAATGCCGAGGGCAGAGATGGCGGCGGCGGTTTTGTATTTTTGTATGTTTGTAATGAATAAACTCAAAAACTACTGGACCGATTGCAATAATTTTTTCTCCATTAGAAAGCTGCATTATTCAGAAGTAACAAAGGCTTAATTATATTTTTTTTTAAAAATTAGGGATCCTTACTAAAACTCCAATAATGTAACACAAGGTGTAAAAAAATGACCTGAAAAATTACTTACGTCGCGTGCGCTGCGAAAACTATTGATGATAGAATAAAATCATTTACTACGACTTTGCAGAACTTTCCATTATCTACAAAAAGTGTCGCGACAGCATATGTCTAAATATTATAGTTATGTCACAGTATAAGCGGTTTTTTATTCTAAAAATTTAATTTATATGCCGCCGCTTGAAAAGGCTCTTTATTTGTACCTTGGTATTAATCCTTATCAAAATAATCTAAATCTTTATATTCAAGACGGCTTCAGTACCTTTAAATAACTTTTTGTATTATTAAATTCGGACATTTATTTCGGAAGATATCACGAATTTAAAAATGCAAGTATTAGAAAAACCGGCCAAGTGCGAGTCGGGCTCGCGCACAAAGGGTTCCGTAGCAGCAAATATAATAAACTTATTATGTCAATTTATACACCTGGTGAATGGAGCCTAAACTCTCCCGATATTTTGACAATAACTTAACCAAAATTACAGTTAAATCAACCTATCTCAAAAACTATAAGAGATACTTTGATCAAACCAAAAATCGTTGAAAGAGTTAATTAGCATGCATCACCTCTATTTTTTTTAGAATTTTATACCCCGTAGTTATAAAAATAGAGGGGGGACATACTTTTACGACTTTGAGAGCTGATATCTCAAAAACCGTTCACTTTAAGAAAAATGTTTTTTAGAAAACTTTATATCATTTTAAAAGACCTTTTCATTGATACCCCACACGGGTATGTACATCGAAAAAAAAAATTTCATTCCTCAGTTACATGTATGGGGGGCCCCACCCCCAATTCTTTTTTTTACTATTTAGTGTCATATTTTTGTAGCGGTTCATACAACACATATTCCCATCAAATTTCATCACTGTAGTACTTATAGTTTCCGAGTAAATCGGCTGTGACAGACGGACAGACGGACAGACGGACAGACGGACAGACGGACATGACGAAACTATAAGGGTTCCGTTTTTGCCATTTTGGCTACGGAACCCTAAAAAGTGCGTGGTTGCCACTTTGATTTTAACTTGAAGGAATTTTGAATTCGCTTTAAATTCGTTTCGTAGGTAAATAAGTACCTGATAATAAATATTATATTTTAATATTTTATATAGAGATAGAGGTATACCGAAGCGAAGCGAGGGCGGGTCGCTAGTTATGGATAATTTATCAATGTGGTGTTGAGAAATATATTTACTTATATATGTATATATATTGCAGCGGTGCCTCATGTGGCGCGTCGGAGTGCGCGGACGACGAGCAGATAGCTCTCGCACTACAAGCGCAGGAGCTGCGAGCTCGCAACCAGGCCCGGGGCAAGTTCAAGTGAGTGCGAAATACACACACGCCTACGCACGTACATCCACAACACACATACATACATAAAATCACGCCGTTTTCCCAGAGAGGTAAGCAGAGATCACTTCCTGCCATGTGCTACGGTCCAGGCACACCACTTTCGCTTGTATTTACAGTGCCACAACATCTATACACATTACACTCACATCAACTATATAAGCCCAACCCGTACTTGGCCAGTGTGGTTGACTTAAGGCCTGATCGCCTTAGTTTAGGGTATGCCCGTGCCCCAGCAGTGGGGACGTATATGAGCTGATGATGATGAACTATATAAATCCACAACGCCCACATCTCCCATACAACCCACAACACTCACACACACACACACACACACACACACACACACACACACACACACAATGCCCATGCACATTTAGAACAATGCTCACTAGACCAAAACCCTTGAATAAGTACATGAATTTCACTTTGATGTATCGCATCCTATACTAACTACACTCTTGCCTAGTGATATCGCGCATTCCTTTGCATTATAAATATTCTGCAGTTGGACATCATTATTACTTGAAGAAGATGTAATAGACAGATATATTAAGGTACAAGGACATACGCATCGCGCGTGAGATAAAGAACAACTAAACTAAACTTTTTTTTGCAATAATATTAACTATCAGTATCGCTCAACGAGCAAAAATTACTCATTCTAACTCGGAAAATAAGAGTGCAATATGTCCGTCAATGTTATATAAACTTTAATCGTTGCTAATTTCCTTCCAGATCGAGCGAAGACCTAATCCACCGCCTCTTCGTATGCATAGCGGGTGTAGCGGACCAGCTCCAGACCAACTTCGCCGCCGACCTCCGGAACATCCTCAAGTCGGTGTTCCTCATGAACCAGAGCCCCGAGGGCGAGGAGGAGCCGCCGCCCGCGCCCGCGCCGGCGCCCTGCAAGACCCGGGCCATAGAGTACGAGCCGACAGAGGACCAGGTCATACAGAATGGTGAGGACCCATCGCCTATGTTCTTTCTTTTAGAAAATAAATAAAAATAAATAAATATTTCACAACATCACATACATTGATCTGATCCCGTGGTAAGTAGCTTAAGCACTTGTGTTACGGATATCAGAATCAACAGTGGATACACAAATATACTTAAATATATTTAATAATACACCCAGACACGGAACAAACACCGATGTTCGTCACACAAATATTTGTTCCGAGTGGGAATCGAACCCACGACTCTTGGAACCGCACGTAGTAAACCTGGGTCAATAACCACTGTTCCACCGAGCCAGTCAAAAAAAATCTTCTTTTAAAAAAATCAGGAAGACATCACTCTATCTGATGATAAGCGGCCTTGATGTCCACATATGACGTCGAGAGACTCATTCAGCCTATTGTCCTCACCTTGAAGCCTGCATTGTTGCCGTTTCACGCCCCGGCTGAAGAACCCGTAACTGAGGAACCCGTTCTACGAAACCTGTAGTTTCATAGACACCGTGCCGTGTGGTTGAGGACTTTTTTTCCGTTCTGGTTGTCCGTTTAAATGGTAGTTTTCTTAATTATCTTGCTGACTTGCCTTTTTTTTATAATAGGCTATAAAGATGATCTCACTCCACCTCATGGTTAGCGGTAGTGAGATCCACATATAAGTTCGAAAGACACAGTAGATCATAATGAGCCTGTCGCACTCACTCTGAAGGCCTTCTTAAACGCCCCGCCTGAAGAGCCCGGGATGATAGGAGGGAGGGCAAACAAGAGCTGGAAGGGCGTTCCATGCCAATGACACGTGGCAGAATGAGGAACTAAACCGCTTAGTCCGAGCTACTAGCGCACCAGGCTTAAGGATTTGCACAGATACGACTATTTTGTTCATTTTTTAAGTAATGCTTTCAATACGCACACATATAGTGGAGTCATTGAAGCATTTTAGGTCCGATTTTTTTTACTGTGAACCGATTGGCATGAAATTTTGGATTTAGGTCCATATTACCCTTAATATCAAAAGTGAAAATGATTTGGACCCCGCAACCACACTGGGGGTGGTTGCTGACCCTTCTCGGCGGTGGACGGTTTTTTTTTTAAATAACTTCAGATATCGATAGAATGTCTAATCTTAAGCAAAAATCATTTACAAAGTTTTTCGAAAAATCCAATAATTTTAAAGTAATTGGCCATTGAAAATTCGCAATTTTTGCATGTTTTTCATCGGTTTTTAGCATATATCTCCAAAAATATACGATCTATCGAAAATTTTTCTACAACAAAATTGAAGCAGGTAAAAAAATGAACAATTTGGATAGTTATAAAGTGTTCTAAGTGCAATATTAAGCTAGATATTAAAGATCAAAGTCGTTTTTCACTTTGTCTGAACTTTTATCGATGTGGTCAATGCCATCTAGCGGCGAGGAAATGCATTTTATGCATTCTAATAAAAAAGATTTTTGTAGCCCATAAAATAAGCTTTAAAACGAGTACTATTTAAAGTCTTTTGCACCTAAAATAAGTGAGCTGTATTGCAAATAAGCGGAGCATCTAAAGTTTTTTCTCCGAAATCAATGGGTTTCATACGTGCCATTTCCACCCAAATTGAGATTAATCGTATGCCGTCTAGAAATATCATTATAATAAAGAGTTTGATGGATTGTATCAGTTTGGATGCTTCAGGACACATATTGTTCAAAATAGTCTTGATAAAGAAAATAAGAAAAATTTTAATTTTGTAAAAATCCCACCTTTCTTTCATAATATCTCAAAAATTACGACAGATACGTATAAAAGTGTAGAATATAAAAAAATAGATATTTTTCTAACAAACAATTAATTTTTTTTGTTTTTTCTATCGAACAAAAATTGACGGAGATATGATTGTTTAAAGAGCGCGTGGCAGCGCAATCACAGCCTCTCTGAAGCCCTTTAACCCTTCCCCGTTTGTGTAAAGTGTTTTATACTACATATTGCAATACAGGATGTTGTAGCTCTCTTAATTACCTTTACAATGGTAATTTACAAATTGTGATAGCAAAAATATTTAAGGAGTTATAGTCCAAAAACGTATCATATATTTTTCTACTCAGTTTTCTTTTTCTACTGAACATTTTCGGGGTGTGAATCTTTTGGTGCAACGTGAAAGTACGCAGTATATATAGTATAATAGAGACCCAAAACTACTATTATGTGTATAAATATACATAACTAGCTGTGCTCGCGACTTTATTCGCGTGAAATATAGGTTTTTACATCCAAAAGTTTTTTCCCGATAACTCCCGTTCTCGTATGAATTTTGCAATATCGCGTTGCAAGTAAGCTTTACGTTCATTAGAGTACCTGCATGCAAAATTTCAATCATCTATCTTAGACGGTTTAAATTTTTTCATACAAAGATTTTTCAAGGTTCCAAGGAGTCGTTTTTAAGGTTTTAAGGGATAGTTACATGGGTTAAAAGGGGGTTGAAGTGTCATAATTATTATAGAGAATTTAAAATATTACTTACTCTATACTTACATCTTTTTATGTCATACCAAAGTATTTCGTTGTGATTTTCAATTTAAGGGTTGTTTGCAAGGGTTGTAAGATATTCAAATGGTTGAAAATTATTTTAATATGAGGTAATTGTGTTAGAAAACACTTTACAATTTTACCACTTATTATTAGACATGTTTTCTAGCGATAAAATGGCTCAATGTAATTTTTTCCATTAAGGGTTAGTTTTCACCCTTTAAAAATAATTGGCGGGGTTCAGATCATTTTCACTTTTGAAGTTAAGGGTAATATGAGACTAAATAAAAAAAATTCAAGCAAATCGGTACACAGTAAAAAAATTCGGAGGTTTGACCGTATTTTACGCTTCAATGACTGCACTAATAAGTAAACAAAAAAAGCGTCGATGGCCGAGTGGTTAAAGTGGTTGCTTGCTATGCGAGAGGTCGCCAGTTCAAACCCCGCCAGGTACCAATGTGTTTTTCAAATTTGAAGTTCATATGTTGGTACATCACCGTTAAAGCGTCGAATAATGGTTTATTCGACGCTTTAACGGTGAAGGAAAACATCGTGAGGAAACCAGCACACCTGAGAGATTTTTCAACGGTGTGTGAAGCCATGTCAGAGGCCTACGGGCGGCTTAAACTCTGACACCAGGTTGTTCATCATCCACACGATAAGAAGAAGAAGTAAACATTGTCATCATCTTGACTGGCTCGGTGGAACAGTGGTTAGTGACCCTGGCTGGCGGTTCCGAGAGTCGTGGGTTCGATTCCCACTCGGGACAAATATTTGTGTGATGAACATCGGTGTTTGTTCCGTGTCTGGGTGTGATTATGTATTTAAGTATGTATTTATAAATATATATGTATGTATATCAGTCTCTGACGCCCATAGTACAAGCTCTGCTTAGTTTGGGGTCAGATGACCGTGTGTGGAAATGTCCCAGATATATTGTATAACCGTACTGTATACGCCCGCAGGCAGCTCGTTCGACAGCGTGTACTCCGCAGAGGAGGTCTACGCGGACAGCGCGGCCGACCCCGCGCCGCTGCACGCCTCCGCCTCCACCGGGGACCTCACGCTGCGGTCGGTACCCCTACACTTTTAAATACGATGGTGACGGCTTCATGTCGGTGATCGGTTCATAGATTCCCATCTCATCCCATTACCTTCCATACTTACTCCTTACTAATATTATAAACATGAAAGTTTGTAAGTATGGTTGTATGGATGGATGTTTTGATGATTTGAAGAAGCTGGCACTCCGGAGAGACACCAGCGCTAATTTTCACGTCACGGGTCGTCGAAGTCACGGGCGGCCGCTAGTTGAATTATATTTTATTCCATAGAAGTATATCGAGCTGCAATATTCCTACAACTTAGCTTCAATCCCTCGTTGCTCTATTGGTAGCAAGCGCTGCGTATGGATCTAGAGGTCCCCGGTTCGAGTCCGGGGTCGGGCAAAATTTGTGTGAGTTTTTCTGCAAATGAATTATTCAGTCCGGAGTAAGGAATTGGCCGTTGCACGCCTGTGTTTCGGAAAGCACGTAAAGCCGGTGGTCCTGCGCCCGATCTCATCGGTCATGTCGGATTGCCGTCTTACCGAACTATGAGAGTAAGAGAAAAGAGAGTGCACTCGTGTTTGCGCGTACACTTATGCACATTTGTATGTCGATCACGATTGAGATCGACCGCCATGGCCGAAATCGGTCGGACACCATTCCTACAACATTGTCTGATTTCGGTGTTCCAGCCAAGACCGACGGAGCCTCTCCGAAGCGGAGGCTTCGCCCGCCAGCGACGCGCCGGCCCCGGAGCGAGCGCCCGAGTGGGTCCCGGACATCGCCGCGCCCGCGTGCATGCGCTGCGCCGCGCACTTCACCGCCTTCCGCCGCCGGCACCACTGTAGGAACTGCGGTGAGTGACGAGAAGAAAGTTCCGAGTGTAACCAACAGATGGCGCTGTTGGAGAATCTGTATTACTAACACCCGACACCACTGTAGGCGGAGACTACCCCCGCACTTCGCCGCCTTCCGCCGCCGGCACCACTGTAGGAACTGCGGTGAGTGCGAACAAGCATGTAGTGATGATACTGGAGAAGATAATTCCGAGAGTAGCCAACAGATGGCGCTGTTAGAGAATTAACACACTGCGGAACTGCGGTAAGTGGTAAAGTTCCACCAGAAATTTCCATCTGCAACCAATAGATCTACTGAAACTATCAGGAAGAGCTCACCAAGCATGAAGAAGGAGAAAAAACCAAAAGTCTTATATTGCATCTTAGTGATGAATTGGGTTATTATTATTTTCTCTTTAGAGCTTTCTCTCTCTTCCAATTCACACCAGGATTAGTTTATCATCAATCTCCATCTCTTCCAGTTCCTGGCCTTTGTGATTGACATTACAATGTTTTAATTACAGGCAAAGTGTTCTGCGCATCGTGTAGCTCCAACTCTATACCTCTACCTCGCTACGGGCAGTTGAAACCGGTTCGTGTCTGCGAAGAGTGCTTTCAGGACATCGCGACGGACTGCCGCCGCTCACATCGGTGAGCCGGCCGCCTATAGCCCCGCCCCAAGCGGCATAGGCCCCGCCCCCTAACAATATAAACCACGCCCCTGACATTTTAGGTCCCGCCCCGAAGTCTATAAGCCAATCCTGGCGATGTAAGCCACGCCCCCATAGTCTTAAGAAACTGTAATCGGGAAATAAGTGACGTAACGTGACTCAATCTTTATTTGACTGCAAGCCGGGAGAACTAATATGACTGTCGATAAATAAATAAATAGGTTTTGCGATCAATTTGATTTTGTCAGTGACTTGAGCAACGACTACAAACTCATCAGCAAAACTGATGACTATTTTAATTATAACTAATTAAAAATTATTGACTAATCGTTAGATGCATGATATAACGGTTGATAAATACTAATACGCTATAAGATTAATCATCACATTTTATACCGTGTCGAGGAATTTCAATCTGACAAAGGAAAGTTTATCTTATTCCATTACAATTTAGGGTATAGTTTTTCTTTTAGTGGATTGAAATCCGTCGACTTTTATATTGTTTTGGGGTCGATCTAAGGGGCGTGGCGTCTGTGATGCGGTTTTAACATTGCCACTTTATATATCTTGATCTTGTTGTATGTACCTTCCTTGTTATACTATATTGACTTATATGTCTGTTTTAGATAACACAAAGTATTATTTTTATATTGATTTTAAATATTATTTAGACTCCGAGCAAACTTAGAAGAGAGGACTTGACAGCCATGGTACACCAATTTGTTGACTTAGTTCCATCAACTTTGGGCTGATTTCAAATTGGTGTGATGTTGATGGGTTACTTGGATGCAATTAACATTCAGTTTAAAATTTAAACTGATAAAAATCTGTAGTGGGCTCTTAAAAAATTAACTTGGTATGTTGAATGACTGACCGTTTGTAGTGTATGCTATGTAAAGAATTTAAAAATAGGTATAATTTGCAGTTAACCTTGTATCATCTAAAACAGACATTAAATTTTTATCGCTCTCCACATATTTCCTCGTCCAAATGTTATCCAGATTAAATAGAATTTCGCGTGATATTTCAAATGTTATTCCATTATGTTTTTAAAATCGAAATCCTTTAGATTGTTGTTTCTAAGATGATGTATAATAAAAGAAGTATAATTTTTCCACATTGACTGATGTAACATTTATGATAAGTTTTATTTTCCTAGGTAGCTCTCTAACTTATGTTGTTGCTACTTGGAGCCAGATCGTATGAGTAAATATGTACTTGTTACTTAAAGCGGATTTGCTTAAGTGTCCTATAAAATTGACAATACATGACTGCATTTAATTAGCAAATAAAATTAGCATATTGTCCCAATTTTAAAAAATAAATCAAATTACATTTTGGGTACGATCAAATCACATTTTTGACTTTTCAGGTTATCTCTAAATTTAGTGTGATCTTGCATAAATATTAAATACCTTCTAGGGGCTTTGATGTAAATATTTACTCATGTGGTCATGATGTATCATGAATATTTTGTTTCTATTTCCAATGAGTTTGAATCATGCACACAATATGAACATTTATCAATCGTCAAGGGATTCAATATCTTTAGGCGTTCTCTTTGAATACAGATCCGTAACTGTTTCTTTTTCAAGTTCCTTGTTAAGTATCTCTGTCCCCTCTGCCTCCCTTATATTCGCTGTCTCTTGTGCCCATTCCAATTGATATATCTTAAAGGGTCTGTTCATAGTCTTGTCCCAATGGAGCTGTTTTTTTTTTGTCTCAAACGGATTTGCAATGAGAGCAAAATATTTGTGATAATATTATTATTGTAATAATAACAAAACATATTACTGACAGTGGATTAACTATGACACATTATGTATAACAATTGATGCCTTTGGGTCTAACTAAAATTAGTGAATTAATAGGACTTATACGGTGAAATGACAATATTGTGTTTCCGACTTTATTCCTACTGTCCAGTAATAGTTATAATTACTGTAGATATGTATTTGGTAAACCCAGACAGTGTTTTCTCCATAGTTTGAAATATAATCTATTAAGACTTTTTTATATTTGCTATAGTATAGCGGTGATCATTTTAGATTTTGATTAAATTGTATGGGATTATCATTACATCTTTATACTGGCTCCAAAATTCTATAAATTTCTCCAAATGGGATGATGTACTGAGCTTTAATGTGACATGGTGTCTACAATTGAAACAAAAATTACTACTGTTTCAATAGAACAAGGTTTATTTTTATGTTGTGTGTTAAACATAATCCTATTTGGAAAATTGAGGGTTACTTTGTGAACACGTGTTTTATTGCGATATTTTTAAGAAATTGTTAGTTTTTTTGATTAACCACTCATGCTGAGGTATCAGATGTTTTAAATTTTCAAGAGATTTAAAAAATATATAGTGTTGTTTTCGAAAATTAGTTAGTATTATGAATAGATCTCTATGGAACAGTAAGTAACGTCCTTTTGTTTGTCATGTTTCAAAGTAACCCTATATAATGTTTCTTGATATCACTAAGATATTTTTATTAGTGTCGTTAGACTTTTTATCTACAATTTGACAAAATATTATGAATATGCTTAGTGGTGCAAGCGACTCGCCCCAAAATCAATAAAAAATGCCTAGTTATGTAGGTACGTTCAAATTAAATAAAACTATTTTTAAGAATATATTATAACGATGTTTATATTTTTAACATACGAATAGACACATCTTTAACGTTGAAATACCATTTTAAATTAATAATAATAAAGTAATTATAATTTTTAAAAGATTCCATAATTTTTTATATCCAATGGTGTTAGCTATAGGCGTTTCGTTGTAAGGATTGTCTTATGAGAGTATATGTAAATTTTGTAAAGGTTTTTAGTGCGTTTGCATTCAGATATAGTATATGAATAGTGTTTTTGTATAATAAATATAGCAACCGGACGCAGTTGGTCAGCTCGAGAGTATTGTGTATTCAAGTGATAAATACCGTTACATAATTTAATCGTGTAAATAAATGTCAGATTTATTAGCTGATATCAGTTGTTTAAATTTATATTCCATCAAATCATTACATATCTATTTATTTATTTGTTACATGTGTTAATGAAGGATAAAGCCGTAAACTACAGGAAGTCATATTTCAGTCAGTCAAAAACATATTTTATATTAAAGCTCTCATCAATAGCCTTGAGTCCTAGACTTAAATGTCTCAAATCAAAATCCCTAGATGCTAGATCCAGGGCTATTATTTAACTTCTACAGCAACACTCTCATTTGCATTTCTCTCAAACTCTTAAAATCTGCAATTGAAATAAAAATAAAAGGTACATATTATATTAAATGCATCAACAAGGTTACAGATTGGGTGTATATGGGAGATGTAAAAATAAAATAAATAGCTTATAACCGTTTATTTATAAAAGATCACAAAGTATAAACATATACAAATATGTTTGCATTATTGTCTCTAAAATAAGTAATCAAATTTCCATCATCTCTTCATATGATATATTCATTACTATTTACAAAATCACTTGCTATCATAAACTTGTAGTCACAATTGACTAGAGACTAGGATTTTCAGTTATTTATATGCTTTCATAAAACACACCCATCTTTTTCACAATGATGCTCCGAAACAGAGATAGAAAGGCATATTTTTGGCCCAGTCTGGGATTTGAACCCGCAACCTAATGGTTGCATATTACCATCTAACATGATGAAGGAGATGGTGAAGTTGGAGCATTTGATGATGGTGACTGTGGATCCAATGTTTCAATAAAAATAGGTTTTGGTGTATCAGTCATACGGGACCCTGAAGCTCCAATCGATTCACAAGCATCATTGTTCAACAATAAAGTAGATTGTAACGTAAGTAATTCGAGTTTCCCATAAAACAATACTTCTGCTATCATCTTCTCCGCTATACATCTTTGGAGTCTTGTCATCTCTTTCAATTGGTAAGCGTAGGCTTGAGCTAAAGTGGCTGTAGGGTTGTTGACCCCTGTAGGTTGATGAGAAATATTGTGACTATGAGTAGCTGAGTATACACTTGCTTGTCTTCTTTTCATTTCGATCATACGCCGCTTAAACCTCCTTTTAGTCATTTCAAGTTGCTGAAAAAAAAAAAATAACAATTTGTGTCATAAATAAATATAACAAATTGATTTTGAATTTATTTTTAAAATTTTGAAAGTTAAGTGTTTAATCTTACATCCTGAGGGTTTTTGGTTGCAGTCACACTCCTTCTAGGGTTTTGTTTCTCCACCAAAAAAAGCATATGATCAAAGTACCATAAGGTCGGAGTGTACACAAGGTCACCGCTAGGATCTGCATCTCTGCTGTTTTGCACCTGTCACCAAAAATAAATTCACAATATAATAAAATATGATTAAAAGGTTTGCGATATCGGAGGGTCCGGTGGTTCAAGTCCCCGCTCAGGCGGGGTCATGAATGCGAATTTTTTCAAATTTAAAATTTACATTAAGCTTTAATAGCATTAAAAACAACAAGTAAAAATATAATTACCGAGTGCAACCATTCTTTATAACATTTCTGTAAAGAAATGTTTGCGGACCGATAGTGTTTGATCACTACCGGTGGTGGCGCCACCCGTGGCTAACGGGTAAAGTGATAGAAAAATTCGCATTGATGACTCAACACCTGTGTAGCTCAGTTGGAAGAGCATCCGCCGCGATATCGAAAGGTCCGGTGGTTCAAGTCCCCGCTCAGGCGTGGTCATGAATGCGAAGTTTTTCAATTTTTTTTTTCAAATTTTAAATGATTAAAGGCTTTATTAAAAGCCTAGCTTTTCCTATTTATAAAAGGTAGGTAGGTAAGGTACTCTGTGGCCTAGGTGTCCTGACGTTTTGATCAAGCAAGACTTTTGATTTATTAATTTTTTCACAAGATGGTAAGGGCAATAATTATTTAATGTAGAGTAAACAAGAGAAATAAAGTGACAAAGTGCAAATACACCTTCACCATAGCAAAATTATTTTTAAAAAATTATAAAATTTATGAGTCTCAAATAAGCCGCTAATAGCAACTCCAAAACAAACAAGAACAACAAAATAAATCCTAAGTTTATTTGACCGAAAGTAACTAAAGTTTTGGGATTTACGTCAATCCAAATTCAATAAAAAAGAACCCCACATAGTCATCCTTTCCACATCGTTCCCAAATGAACTATACTCTTTTTCACCTAAGATGATCCCTGTGACACTTCATTGTGTTCTGAATCACGCAGTTTACGTTTGACAAACGAAAATAATTTTATTGCACACTTTTTTCATTTTATTGCGGCGTCATTAGGAAAAATATTAAAATAAATATTTTTATACTTTTAAATGACAAACAATATCGTTTAATTTAATGTAATAGAACATTTAAAAAAAATACCTATGCAGTTCGTATACGTAGAATGGAATGTAGTAAGTTCCATTCTACGTATACGAACTGCATAGGTACTTTTATAAAATTTTCTATTACATTAAATTAAACTAAACGATACTGTTTCCCTTTTAAAAGTTTGAAATGATTTATTTAAATATTTTTCCTAATGACTCCGCATTAAAATGAAAAAAGTGTGCAATAAAATTATTTTCGTTTGTCAAACGTAAACTGCGTGATTCAGAACACAATGAAGTGTCACAGGGATCATCTTAGGTGAAAAGAGTATAATATAATTCATAATTATGAACTTAGAAAATCACCACTATCATCTTGGGTATGTATCCGAACGTGCTATGATGTCAAAATTTGACGTACGAGAGATCTAAACAATCCGGTTGGCCAATTCCTTGATTGGCACCCAATAGTGATACGTGATTGGTCGGCTAATCGCGATGGCGACGACTGCACAGATGTTTGCTGTCAACTGTTACAATCTAGTTGGTTGTGAATTTTGTCAAGGAAGGAAATCGGAAATCGCAATTTTTCATGTTGAAACAATTTTATTTGAATGTAGTTAGGTAGGTACTCACCTTTTTCCATTCCCTAAAAAAAGTAGTTCGCATATTTTCTATCTTTCTTTTAACAGTGTCTACACTCGCTTCTGGATCTATTTCCTTCCATTTGAGCATTAAAACGTATAACGCTTCTTGTCTTGTGTCTTTCCTGGAATATTGTTCGTTAGTCGTATCCCAAAGACAGGGAAAATCTCTGTACATTTCCAATATCTCGCCAAGAATCCTTCTCTCCATTTTTCCCGCCACACGCACACACTAACGAATCCCGCGGCGATCGCGTTGATACTGTCGGCTGCAAGTTGGCAATCGATTTCTGTACGGACCGCACAATCTCGCTAGTCGTCGACGCTGCGACACAATTTGGTGCGCAATTTAAGCCAATTGGCCGGCAACTAAATTGTATGGGTGCGAATAGGGTTGCCAATTTTCCGTGTATTTCAAGTGGCATTATTGAGCTTTAGAATGAGTTATTCTTTTTTTATTTGTTAAGGAATGAATTTAACGTTTTGAATATATTGTAACTTACAAATAAAAATTAGCACATCCAATCTTACAAATTGTAAGATTGGATGTGCTAATTTTTATTTTAAATTGTAGGTACGTATGTATTTGTAAAACTATAAAACTTATCAAAGCTTCATATGAGATATAAATTATGTATTTAAAACCAGAGATTTTATGGTAGGTACTCGAAGAAAAAATAAATAAAAAGGAAAGCTACATATACCTATTCGGTATTAATTGAACATTTCAGTATCTATGCAGCCCTTACGTCGGTGGTCAACCAAAGGCTATTGGCACAGATTAATGTTGGTTTATTTAATATTGCCCCACCGAGCAGCCCCACTGAAGGAGTAAGGTTTTGCTCTTTACCACCCGTGCAGCTAAACACTGGGTTTAAAAGACTGGGATCGAAAACACTTGTCAATTGAATCATGATATGATTTCTTTTTACTAATAACGAAATAACTTTATAACGGTATTATATTGTACCAGCGAGTGTGGCTATAGACAAATAGTTGCGTCGCCATTTGTAAACCATTTTTAGGGTTCCGTAGCCAAAATGGCAAAAACGGAACCCTTATAGTTTCGTCATGTCCGTCTGTCCGTCTGTCCGTCTGTCCGTCTGTCCGTCTGTCACAGCCGATTTACTCGGAAACTATAAGTACTACAGTGATGAAATTTGATGGGAATATGTGTTGTATGAACCGCTACAAAAATATGACACTAAATAGTAAAAAAAAGAATTGGGGGTGGGGCCCCCCATACATGTAACTGAGGGATGAAATTTTTTTTTTCGATGTACATACCCGTGTGGGGTATCAATGGAAAGGTCTTTTAAAATGATATAAAGTTTTCTAAAAAACATTTTTCTTAAAGTGAACGGTTTTTGAGATATCAGCTCTCAAAGTCGTAAAAAGTATGTCCCCCCCCCTCTATTTTTATAACTACGGGGTATAAAATTCTAAAAAAAATAGAGGTGATGCATGCTAATTAACTCTTTCAACGATTTTTGGTTTGATCAAAGTATCTCTTATAGTTTTTGAGATAGGTTGATTTTTATTATATTTGCTGCTACGGAACCCTTTGTGCGCGAGCCCGACTCGCACTTGGCCGGTTTTTCTTTTTCTTTTTCTGCACGGTAACTATTTCCTGCTTGGTATTACTGAGTGCTGACTTGCAGTGAGTCGACTTGTTGGGGCAAAGTGGAATAACCCAGCGGTAGATATCATGACGTGTGTCACATCTAGGTCCAAAAAAGATCATTTTAAATGAAAATTATTTTATTTATTCATTGTGCAAAACGTATTAATTTGTTTACATTTTTCTGTTCATGTATGTAGTAATGTAACGTAAAATTTTAAAAAAGAAAGAAAGAAAACCTTTATTTAGTGACATCAAAAATAGATTAGATTATGTAATCTAATGGAACGCGAAAGTCTAAAATGTTACGCTCCACATACTACATAACCTCTTAGATGTAGTCCATCCGCTCTCCCACAAGTCCGGTGATGATGACGAGACTACTCCAAACTATCTTCGTATGTATGTTAGGAAAAAAAAACCATAAGAATATTGCGTATAGCATAAAAACTACTACATAGGTGTTGGGTTACGAGTAGCAAAGTTCTTACTACCTGACAACTGGACTGCACCAATTATGGTCGCGAGTGAACTGTGTATAGTCTTTTTCAGCTAAGATAATCCCTGTGACACTTCATTGTATTCTGAATCACGCATTTTACGTTTGACAAACGAAAATAATTTTATTGCACACTTATTTCATTTTATTGCGGCTTCATTAGGAAAAAATAATAATTTTAAACTTTTAAAAGAGAAACAGTATTGTTTAGTTTCATTTAATGTAATAGAAAATTTTAAAAAAATACCTATGCAGTTCGTATACAAAGAATGGAACTTAGTCAGAGTTACTACGTTCCATTCTACGTGTACGAACTGCAAAGGTATTTTTTTTAAATGTTCTATTACATTAAATTAAACTAAACGATAGGTACGTTTGTCATTTAAAAGTATACAAATATTTATTTAAATATTTTTCCTAATGACGCCGCAATAAAATGAAAAAAGTGTGCAATAAAATTATTTTCGTTTGTCAAACGTAAAATGCGTGATTCAAAACACAATGAAGTGTCACAGGGATCATCTATGTAGTTACCTACTTGCTCCTAATAACGCGTATACATACATACACCCATAAGAAGTACTACATATTATTTACTAAAACTATTTATGTATGATTTGATAGTGTTCTGTTCATGAGACGTATGCTGCTATTTATATTTATTTTACATTTATCCAATTTCCACTTTTACAAAATATTAATCTGTTCCTCAGTGGCTGACGTGTTATTCTTTTATATTTTGATCCGTTCAGGAGCTAACATGTTTTACATTAACCTTTTCAGGGACTGATGAAGTGTTTTCTTTTACATTAATTGGTTCAGAGACGGATTGGATGTTCTCTCTTAAATTAATATTTTCATTGGTTGAAGAAAAGTTTTCTTTTACATTAATCTGTTCAGTGGCTGACCTAACATTCACTTTTACATTGATATATTCAAGGGTTGATGTGACATTCCCTTTTACATAAATCTTTTCAGGGGCTGACGAAATGTTTTCTTTTACATTAATCTGTTTAGCGGCCAAATTAACGTTCTTTTTCACATTTATCTGTTCTGATACTAAAGTAAGATTCTCTATCATAATGACCTGCTCAATGTCTGAAATGTTTCCTTTTACATTGATTTGTCCAGGGACTGACGGTATGTCCTCCTTGACATATATCTGTTCAGGGTCTGAAGTAATATTCTCTTTCATATTGATCTGTTCAATGTTTGAAATGTTTTCTTTTACATTGATTTGTCCAGAGACTGAAGGAATGTTTTCTTTTACATTATCCTGTTCAGGTACTGAAACAATATTCTCTTTCATATTGATCTGTTCTGGAGTGGAGTCTTTACTTTTTGTCTCAGCAGGCCACGTAATGTGTAGTTCTTTACTTCGTTCAAAGGTACCGTTGCAGTTCATCGATCTTCGAGTGCTGAAAAAAACAGTTTAGTTTCAGTTTTTGACCCTTTATATATTTGTTTGTCTCTTTTGTTGATTGTGTTATCTATCAAAAACCTCTATACATCTTTAGTAGCTTAATTTTTATAATAGGTATAAAATAAAATAATACTTAACATCACACGACATCTCATTCATTGGAATGATTATGAACTACTTAAATTATTATTTAAGTAGTAAAGGGTATTTATTCCCTTTCGGCCGTTTTGGCAACTAATTTTGGCAACCAGTGGTCAACGAGGATACTTTCTTCCTTCTTGGCAACTATATAGTAGCGAGAAAAGAATTTATTTTCTGGAAACGCAACGAGTTGCGAACCAGGAATTTTTCAAAACTTTGTTCGGTAGCAATATTGAAATGTTGCATTTACGAATTTTATTTTATAATATCGCTGCTTTGGAAGAATAGCGTATTATTGCCAAATACTACAAAATTGAGTTTTCAACACCATTCAACGTAAAATGATCTGTTTTATATACTCAGTAAAGATCGTATTTCTATAACAACAATTGCCCGCGTGGCGCCATCGAAAGACTGTTTCCTATTGGTCATTTCGGCCGCCATTTTTTTTATATATCGTTGTATCGCCAGTTACAACTTGTCTTTTGAAGTGAACACTCGGTAACCTTTCTGGAATTTGGTCATATTACAAAATAATACAGATTTTCAGTGCGAAATTATCGAGGACACTGTGTTATTTCGGGATGTGACACTATTATTTAAAATAATCTACAGGAACGTTTAGACACTTCTCATGAACAAAGTATCATTTGGAATAACAGCATTGTTCTGCAAAAAGTAAGTATAACTTGAATGTAATAAAATTAGATATTACTGTTTTTTATAACAGATAGGGAGGATAGTATTTGCACAATTAAAATAAGGACGTTTTTCTAGATAAAAATCATTCGTGACTGTGATTGTGTTTTTCGTATTAAGACTTTATCTGATAAACAATCTGTCGTATTGTAGTACTTGACACAGTATTTCAGATAAAAAGTTACTTGAAAACGCATTTATTTTTTAAATGTCAGACACCTACCTAACTAATTGTAATGAGCACAAATAACCTAATGTTCCAGTAGGTATCTTCTATTATTTTTAACTATTAACTTTTTATAGAAAGCTAAGCAAGTAGTTACTAGTTAGCTCCATACTAGGAAGCTACCCCAGCGGTTGTCGGTTCCACGGCTAATGTGGCCAGCTCACTGCCAATTCAGCTTGCTGATGCGATGAGCTATGTCGATCACTCGACCAGCCGTGCCATCAATGTCCACATTTTGGCTCAATACCTACGGGTAGGACGCACTGATGAAAGACTTTCGTCTTCAGGCTATGTGGGATTGACGATAACAAGACTCGGCGTAGTTTTTCAAATACTGCCACCCTGCAAACCCAACCCAGCTGAATTCTTCTATTCATCTCGTCCTCAAAGGCTATTTAACGCTGTTCTGTTCGAAGGGCAATCTCCGGAGGCGTGAAGTAAGAGAGTGGTCATCCAGTTCTTCAGAAAAGGTGACAAAACCTTTTTGAAGAACTATCGACCCATTTCCCTTTTAAGCCACATCTACAAGCTATTTTCTAGAGTAATCACGAACTGTCTTCAGCGAAGACTCGGCGAATACAACCACTGGAACAGCCTGGATATATCGGAGCGGATACGGCACCATAGACCGCATTCACACTGTGGAAGATTATACAGAGGACTGAGGAGTATAATCAGACCCTGTGCCAAGCATTTGTGGACTATGTAAAAGCCTTTGACTCGGTTGAAATCTGGTCAGCTCTGGAGTCCCTGCAGCAATACCAAGTAGATTGACGATACATTCAGGTAATGAGATGTCTCTACCAAGCCACGACCATGTCCGTCCAAGTACAGAATCAGCAAACAAAACCCATACCATTGTATTGAGGAGTAAGACAAGGAGATGTCAACTCCCCAAAGTTGTTCACAAATGCAATGGAGGATTTGTTCAAGACGCTGAACTGGAAAGGACGTAGCTTATTAACTTAAATAGTAAATTAATCTCTCACCTGCGATTTCCAAATGACATCGTCGTTCGGGCAGAGACGCTGCAGGATGTTTAACAGATGCTGAATGACCTGGCTGATTCTTCTGCATGCATCGGCATACTTGGACAAAACCAAGGTCATGTTCAGTGGCAGTGCGCTGGGCACATTATCCGTAGAACCGACAACCGCCGGGGTAAACGAGTTCTAGTGCGGAGAACGCGTCTCGGCAAACGTGTATGACGCCCTCAGGCCAGGTTGTCGCAGGACGGCTTGTAGGAGCTGGATGCGAGTAGCCGAAGAACGTCAGAAGAAGCTTGCATTTGGGGAGGCCTATGTCTAGCAGTGGATAGAAGTAGGCTGATGATGTTGATGATGATACAAAAACAAGAGTAAAAAGAAGAAACGAGGATTATTATGTTTACTACCTAGGAATACAATTCCAAATTCTTACTCTAATGAGTAACAATTAAAAAAACCTACAGATTCTCATAGACTGACGTCTATGATGATCTGTAGGTTTTTTAATCTGTAGGGTTTTTTCAATACGGCGTTATGGTTACTGGAAGAAAGATTATAATAATTATTTCTTTCAGTAACCACACACTTTCATCTAATTTTTGTATCATCAGCGTAACGTTTAACGGTAAACGTTTACGTCGTTATATCAATATTATTTTAGTTAGGTCTTCGCAGAAATCATAGGTAATTATAATATGACACATTTTTTTGCGTATTAATAATGCGTTATGTGATCTGTTTATTATAATCTCAAATCACTAGAAACTAAACTAACTTTTTAAAAAGGCTGTTAAAAATAGAGACTTGTATAAGGTGTCTTTTATCTGTAACTTTTATCAACTTAAAATTGGGAATCTCATAAATTCTAAGCTTTGTGTTTAGAATTTATGAGATTCTCCTTATTTTAAGTAAGAATCTAAGCTACAACAATTACTTAATACTTCATCATCCATCATATACGTCCCTACTACTGCTGGGGCACGGGCCTACCCTAAACGAGGGCGATAAGGCCTTAGTTTACCACACTGGTCAAGTGCTGGTTGGTCGACTACACAACCTTAGAATTTCTTCATAGGCGTGCAGGTTTCCTCACGATGTTTTCCTTCACAGTTAAAGTTACTTAATACTTAAGTGTTAGCTATTGTAAAAGATGTTAAACTTCTATTTTTCCTATTTTAGTATGTTCATTACTTGCTGTAAAACCAGTTAATACTTTACTTTTCCATAAAACATGTTTAACACAGCAAGCATTTTTATAAAACAATGACCGAATTGGTATCGTAACACTATTTATTTAAAAATAAATAAAGCTAAGATGTCACAACTCAAAATGTATCAGTATCACTGAGAAGAATATAATAAATATTTTGTATTATTTCGAAAAACACCTCTGTTATTAAAAATAACCTAATTTATTTCTAGTATTTTTTGTAATGCGGCAGTAATCTTCAAAATTTTGTCTATGTTATTTTGTTGTAAGTCTGAGACTTAGTAGTTGTTTTGAATTTTGAGTACCAAACAAGTATTTTTTTCTGAAAAACCTTTATTTAATATAATTTTCAATATATTTTTAATGTTTTGATTCAAGTCTCGCCAACATTTGCGCAATAAATAAAAAAATATGGCATTTGAAAATTTAAAAAAACTTTAAAGTGCTCTACTGAAAAATTCACTCATTTTGAGTTACCACCGTATTCTTCCAAAGCAGCGATATGAGTTGCCTCTAATTTTGTTATTTTATGATTATGACTTTTGAAATGGACTTTGAGATTATAGTTTCGATTTTACTATGTTATAAATTTGCATAATTCTTACTGTTATGATTCCTGTAAAATCTGCCTTTTCTACTCAATTGAATGAATGCCTTACCTGTGTGGATATAGGAGGCAGTGGATCAGCCTGCCAACGCATCTGGTGCTGGTATACAAGTATGGCACGCGACACTGTAGCTGGTGAGTGGTCATGTGAATGGTGCTGACACCCATCAGCGTCTCGTGGCCTCCTATGAACCCGACCAGAGGGCCACCGTGATCGTTCTGCGAAATCGAGGCTGTTTAGAGATGGCGCTGTCATCGCCGCCGCGGTGCCGCGGCCGCTGTACAGCGGCCATATTACAATTATACGCATAATATATTATAAAAGTTAATATATTTATACTTGCCTGGCAAAATCCTCCCACTTTAAATATATAATCGGAATCACGTAGGATTTTTTTGTCATTTTGTACAAAACACTCCTAAAAGAATGTTATATTTTTAATCACTTGGCACACAACAAAATAAACAATTGACATACACCACCACTAATAGTTCCAAGCTGATAATAACCTACTTTTTCGTAGATGAGTGAGAACACTCAAACTACAAAACTATAGATCAATAGAAATGTAAGTGGTGCCTTTATTATGGATAGGACGTAAGTCTTGTCAGGTGTGTCCGGCGTGTACTGAGATTCGGGTCATTTTTAATAACTGGGGGCGTATTACGACCTGTCTACGAATTCCTATCAGTTTAAGAATGGGCTTCAACTAACTTCGTGCTTCTGGTACACTTAGTTGTGCCCAGCAAATAAGTAAATGTGCCCGATATTTTAAATTTGTGTCTCTAAAGGGTTCTGAGTTATTTAAGATTAACTGATTCTGCTGCACGAACGTTCGCCCAGCAAAATAATTTAAATTTTTTTAGTCTAGCTGGATATAAAATAATTATGCAGAAAGATAGCTTACATATGACTATAAATGTGCCGTAAAAAGGAAATTTGTGCCGGTCTGTCGGTGAGACAACATTTAGCTATTATGCCTATTATAAATATTAATTTTGTTAAATAATTACTCACCTTATAGTCTAAGCTGGCGTTGCTTCTCCGAGCGTTTATGCATTCTTGTTTCAGCATCAAATCCTCATGATTAACGTGTCCATTTTCATCCATTCTACTTATGAAACCAGTACATATATACATTTGTTTCAAATGAGCTACGTACTTAAAATGGCGAGCTTCTAAATATTGTGTATAACACTCCTGGGGATCTAATTTAGGGTATACATTTTATTAGATTTGACAGGCTAACAGTTTGTCATTAACGCTTTTTTATAATTGGCTAACAAGATGACCTCACTCCACCTGATCGTTAGCGTAGTGAGATGCACGTGTTAGGACGACAGGCACAATAGAACATATTGAGTCTGTCGCCTGAATGCCTGCTTTAATGCCGTTTCACGCCCCACCTGAAGACCCCGGGTTCATAGGAGGGAGGGAAAACATGAGCTGGAAGGGTATATCATGCCTTAATGACATGGGGGCTTATCATCAAGTCCTGAGCATAAGCGTTAAAACCAATCTGTTAGTGTTACGTTAAATTGTTGTACTTCCCAATTTGTATTTTATTTATGTACTGGGAACATTTTACTTCATGATTTCCGCACCTTACAAATATATTTGCCACTAACGATGGCGTGATTATTTAAAGCCTATAACCATTTCTAGGTTATCATCTATCATCATACCAAATTTCATCAAAATCCGTTCAGCCGTTTAGACGTCAAAGAGCAAAAGTCCTAACAAAAACGATTAAAATCACTAACTTAATTTAGTTATCTGCCTACTGCCTACCCCCTAAGAACGATGGCGTGATTATTTAAAGCCTTTAACCATTTCTAGGTTATTATCTATCACCATACCAAATTTCATCAAAATCCGTTAAGCTGTTTAGACGTCAAAGAGCAAAAGTCCTAACAAAAACGACTAAAAATCACTTACTCAATTTAGTTATCTGCCTACTGCCTACCCCCTAAGAACGATGGCGTAATTATTTATAGCCTATAATCATTTCTAAGTTATCATCTATCACCATACCAAATTTCATCAAAATCCGTTCAGCCGTTTAGACGTCAAAGAGCAAAAGTCCTAACAAAAACGACAAAAAATCACTAACTCAATTTAGTTATCTGCCTACTGCCTACCCCCTAAGGACGATGGCGTGATTATTTATAGCCTATAACCATTTCTAGGTTATCATCTATCACCATACCAAATTTCATCAAAATCCGTTCAGCCGTTTAGGCGTGAAAGAGTAACAGACAGACAGACAGACAGACAGAGTTACTTTCGCATTTATAATATTAGTAAGGATTGTAACCTTGAAAAAGTTATCGTAATTACCCTGTATAAGTGCAGTGCTATAACGAAGATATTTCTCGTTCATGTCGTAGTCTATGACTCTCTGAAAGTAAATTAAATTATATAATAGAATTATTATATCTGGTGACATCAAAGTTAAATTATTAAGCTATTGCATAGCTTTTATCGCGGGCTTTGAGCGCGGCGACCGAACCAAGAAATTCCGTAACGAAAAAAACCTCACAATCGTCGTTTCATATCGGTAGACTTCGGTACGGTGTTTGTGTGCGTGCGACTATACGTATGCGTGTAGAGTCTCAGTTCGGCAGTCTTCGGCACGGCGTTGTGTGCGTGCGATTAGACGTATTGTAGGACTCTGCGAAACTCGCATGAATCAAGACGAGCTTCTCCGAAATCGGACGATGCTATGCAATAGCTTTACCGCGGCAGTTCCCGAGTGCCACACGTCTTTTGAATTTTTTTACGAGGTTTCTGGCCGCCGTCTCTTCCGTTTCTTTCATGCGTTAAATAACGAACTCGACCGGTTCGGTAGACCAGTGGCTAATGATCCTGGCTACAGTTCTAGGTGTATAATGCGTCCGACCGATTTCAGCCATGGTGGTCTATCTCAATTGAGATCAGCCAAGTGCGCAGGACGTATTATAGTGCACAAGTGTGCGCGCAAAGTGTACTCTCTATTCCCTTACTCCCATTATTTGGTGAGACGGCAATCCAACATGATCGATGAGAGATCGGGCGCAGGACCACCGGCTTAACGTGCTTTCCCAGACATGGGCGTTCATCCGCCAACTTCTTAACTCAGAGCTGAGCTGAGCAATTTCATAACAGAAAAACTCTTAACTCTTATTTTATTACATAATATAAAATTTTACGGTGTACCTGTGGATATACACTTAAACGTTACTTTACCGTCACACAGTCCTAGACTAGTACGGGAAGTAAAGGATTTTTGTTTTAGTACCTTCACTTTCGAATTGTTAAGCTGATGTTAAATCATCATCATCATCATCATCAGCCCATATACGTCCCCACTGCTGGAGCACGGGCCTACCCTATACTAGAGCGATAAGGCCTTAGTCGACCACGCTGGCCAAGTGCGGGTTGGTCGACTACACAACCTTAGAATTTCTTCTTAGGTGTGCAGGTTTCCTCACGATGTTTTCCTTCACCGTTAAAGCGTCGAATGATGGTACATATGAATTTCAAATTTGAAAAACACATTGGTACCTGGCGGGGTTTGAACTGGCGACCTCTCGCATGGCAAGCAACGACCTTAACCACTCGGCCATCGACGCTTTTTATGCCTATATTATTTTTATGATGTTAAATAACGGATGTAATTGTTAAGTTATTGAACTGTTAATAGTATTTGTACTAATTTTAAGCATGGATGCGCAATAAAAATATTCTTATTGATTGTGACTGGCTCGGTGGAACAGTGGTTAGTGACCCTGACTGGCGGTTTCAAGAGTCGTGGGTTCGATTCCCACTCGGGACAAATATTTATGTGATGAACATCGGTGTTTGTTCTTTTGTCTGCGTGTGATTATGTATTTAAGTATGTATTTAAAAATATCGATGTATGTATCAGTCTCTGACGCCCATATTATGATAGTACAAGCTCTGCTTAGTTTGGGGTCAGATGACCGTGTGTGGAAACGTCCCAGATATTTATTTATTTATTCTTATTCTTACTTACAGATCTGAAGTATTGCGTGCTACCCCATCCTAAGGTCATGACATCGGTCATAGCCCTGATATACCTTTGCTGCACATTGACCCTTATAGGTGCTGGTGGGTAAGTGCAGTATTTATAGTAGCTCATGTCGTAGAAATCGAACGCGGAATCAACCCGCGCCACCGCTACATCCTTATTACTCCAGTAATCGTCCCATACGTAGTTATGTTCTGGAATATATTCTGCAAACAAGCAACTTTTAGTAAAATAATTGCCTAAGAAATGTTGAAAGGAAACTAAACATGTTTTTTAAATATAGGTATTTAAAAAACATGTTTAGTTCATTCAGCATTCAGCGAGAAGTAGTTTTTTTACTTTTATTTGTTTAATTTTCATTTCATTTCATTTGTTTTGTCCGGTAGTCGCCATATTGTATTTTTACTAATGTCATGTCTTTCATGTAATCTATATACAGGGTGTCCCAAAAAGTAGTGTCAAGCGGAAGTCCTGAGATAGAACACCCCGTGGGGCATCCGAAACACCCCCATGTATGTTCCGCGATTTTTTATAGTTTTCGAGTTATGATTATTTTTCTTAAATTTTGAGAACAACTGACCTAACCGACTAAAAATATTGTAGAGAAAAAAGTATTCCACTTTTTAGAGTAATTCTTTTTGCAAATCAATTTTCATGAGTTTTTCTTTAATGCCTAAAATATTTGTCTCCATAACTTATATGAAAAATATCAAAATTATGGTACAAACTGAAAAGTTACGTTCTGTAAATAATGTCTTACAATTTCAACGTTAAATTTAAAATATTAGGAGGTAGTTGCATGGCTCCTAAATAACTTTAAAAACTGCGCTAGACTCTCACCTTTCATAATCATTAATAAAAAATGGTACTTAATGGGCTACTTTTGCTGAAATCGGACTTCAAAGACAGAGAGGTGGAAAAATCATAAAATTTGCTATTTGATGAACAAGAATTATTTAGACATTTTATTATTCCGAAAGTTAGTCAGTTTGTTAACAAACCTAAATTTAATACAGGAGCACTCAGATGGAAACATTTGGATGCTTTTTTTGTTTAATTTGAGTTTCATTGCGCTAACACTGTTTTCACATGCAATACCTTTGTTACGACGAACTTGACGAACTTTACTTTCTTTATGGACTTTAATAAACTATTACTTATAAATTTTTAACAATAAATAATCAAAAACGATAACTTTTTTTTTTAATAAAGTTCCCATTTTTAAACTTAATAAATTTTTTAAGTATCACAAATTCAACTTTCAAGTGGTCATTTCTTAGCATTTCTGGTATAATTTTGATTGTTAACAATCTTATTGACTTTAGAAATAATAAAATGTCCAAATAATACTTCGTACTCAAATGGAAAATTTTATGATTTTTCCACCTCTCTGTCTTTGAAGTCCGATTTCAGCAAAAGTAGCCTATTAAGTACCATTTTTTATTAATGATTATGAAAGGTGAGAGTCTAGCGCAGTTTTTAAAGTTATTTAGGAGCCATGCAACTACCTCCTAATATTTTAAATTTAACGTTGAAATTGTAAGACATTATTTACAGAACGTAACTTTTCAGTTTGTACCATAATTTTGATATTTTCCATATAAGTTATGGAGACAAATATTTTAGGCATTAAAGAAAAACTCATGAAAATTGATTTGCAAAAAGAATTACTCTAAAAAGTGGAATACTTTTTTCTCTACAATATTTTTAGTCGGTTAGGTCAGTTGTTCTCAAAATTTAAGAAAAATAATCATAACTCGAAAACTATAAAAAATCGCGGAACATACATGGGGGTGTTTCGGATGCCCCACGGGGTGTTCTATCTCAGGACTTCCGCTTGACACTACTTTTTGGGACACCCTGTATATAAAAGGAAGTCGTGTTAGTTACACCACTTATAACTCGAGATCGGCAGAACAGATTTGGCTGAAAATTGGTAGGGAGGTAGCTTAGAGCCAGGAGAAGGACATAGGATACTTTTTATCCCGTTTTACAGAGTTCCCGTGGGACTTGACATGAAACGTCAATCATTATGTTAAACATTATTCCATTTATGAAGTCTTTTTTGACATTTCGAAGAACGTAACTCTGCACGTTTCATTTAAATGCAATGTAATATCTTTTTTTGCGTTTGGTCGTAAATCGTCATTTGAAAAATTTACAATTGTACAAAAACACTCTACAATTAATTCACAAGCAAAATTAACTTATTGTTTTTGATCAAACTATTGTTTCTAAATCTGAACTTCAAAATATAATAATATTTTTTTGCGCGAATGCAGTTACGTACTATGTTTTACTTTTAAACATAGTGACGTGCCTTAAGTATTCCTCAATGGGGCTGCTTCATTGACGAGTTTTTTACACGAGAGTATAACTGTTATGGTCCTTTAAACTCAGTGTAAATTTTTAAAAACTTGACTATCATTATTCACGTCATTCTATATCTATATAATTATTATACTAAACATGCAATCGTGTATTTCTTTTTTGACAAAAATAAGATTGAAAGTTTTGCATGTCTTAAATTGTTCTTTCGACAATTTCTATTAACTTTAGTTTTTGAAAGTTAATTATAATAATAATAATATAATAATAATAAATCTTTATTTTGTATAAAGGTTACAATAACAAATTAGTATTCGTAGTCACCTTTTAAGCAAAATAATGCCTGTGTTAGGCGACTACGCTCTTGCATAGCTAAATTATTAAATATATATATATTTAAATTCTAATTCTTACTTTGTATGTATGTGCGTGCGTGAGCGTGTGTGTGTGTGTGTGTGTGTGTGTGTGTGTGTGTGTGTGTGTGTGTGTGTGTGTGTGTGTGTGTGTGTGTGTGTGTGTGTGTGTGTGTGTGTGTGTGTGTGTGTGTGTGTGTGTGTGTGTGTGTGTGTGTGTGTGTGTGTGTGTGTGTGTGTGTGTGTGTGTGTGTGTGTGTGTGTGTGTGTGTGTGTGTGTGTGTGTGTGTGTGTGTGTGTGTGTGTGTGTGTGTGTGTGTGTGTGTGTGTGTGTGTGTGTGTGTGTGTGTGTGTGTGTGTGTGTGTGTGTGTGTGTGTGTGTGTGTGTGTGTGTGTGTGTGTGTGTGTGTGTGTGTGTGTGTGTGTGTGTGTGTGTGTGTGTGTGTGTGTGTGTGTGTGTGTGTGTGTGTGTGTGTGTGTGTGTGTGTGTGTGTGTGTGTGTGTGTGTGTGTGTGTGTGTGTGTGTGTGTGTGTGTGTGTGTGTGTGTGTGTGTGTGTGTGTGTGTGTGTGTGTGTGTGTGTGTGTGTGTGTGTGTGTGTGTGTGTGTGTGTGTGTGTGTGTGTGTGTGTGTGTGTGTGTGTGTGTGTGTGTGTGTGTGTGTGTGTGTGTGTGTGTGTGTGTGTGTGTGTGTGTGTGTGTGTGTGTGTGTGTGTGTGTGTGTGTGTGTGTGTGTGTGTGTGTGTGTGTGTGTGTGTGTGCGTGTGTGTGTTAGTATGAGTGTGCTAGTAGTGCCTCTGTTTCGTCGTAATCAATGGTGATAAAAACTTAGTTACCAATTGTTTACATTCATATGATGATTTACTGTGAATTTCAAGTTTTTGTTAATTTTTTTGTATAAGGTATCTGACCGTTTTGTATACTGTCTGTCAGCAAAAGCGGTATTTGTTTTGACATTAGGGGTTATTTGTTTTCTTCTGTTTTGATGTAAGCATCTGTCATAAATTATGGTTTTGTGCTTTTTTAAAATACAGTTAAGAACGTAAAGTTTTCTTACCGATAAGACATTGCTCATGGTGTATGATGAACTGGTGAGGGATCTTCTTTTTTAAAATGCATTACTTTTAGCAACGCACGCTGTGCCCTCTCCACTTCTATCACCCGCGTTTTAGCCGCTCCTCCCCATACAGAGATGCAGTATGTTAGGACCGACTGTACTAGCGCAATATAGATGTCTCTGAGGATATTTCTTTGGGAGTGATGGCCAGACGGACCTCCCCCCGGCACCACATATCTTAACGTCTTGAACACCCATATTAATTTTCTTACTCTGCCGGCGACTAGATTGAGATGCGGGCACCAAGATAGTCGCTGGTCGACCACCACCCCCAAGTACTTAACATTATCGGTTCTGTCTATACTAGGGCAGTCACAATCAGTATCATCCATTAGGCACGAGTGAACCCTTAGTCGAAAATTGGGACTAGGTGGTTTAGGAATTCGATTAAAATTAGTTACAAATCGAGAATCGTTGCCGCTGAGTATCGATTTCTAAGGGGTACTTCCATGGTAGTGTTAAATGGGTAATATGCACACATTTTTTTTTATTATAGAAATCAATCTTTAATATCGAAGAAATATGAATGTAATTATATTTTTCAATTTACATTAACGACAAGCGAGATATAGCGGGTGGACAGAGAGATCCGATATGGCAGATGACGTCACAATTACACTACGGCCATACGCGATCCATAAAAAACTCCGTTTTGTAAGAAAGAGATAGAAAATTAATCAACCAATTTTTATTTTTATTTCACATTTTAGTATATTTTTAAGCCTTTTTTCATAAGTTGTTGAAAAATTCAAGATTGCAGATTTATGCATATTCCCTATTCACATCTGTCAAAAAAGACTTCATTATTGGAATAGAGTATAGTCCAATCCTGTCAAATACTGTAACAACTATTCATGTGTGCGTCCAGAAATATATTTTTGGAAAATGTCTCGAAACCATAGATACTGTTATATTTAGGTATTTGTTTTAGACATTAATTTGTGTAAGTTATTTGTTTGAGTTTTTTAATTCCGAAAATAATACCTCAGATTATTATAAGGGTCTTGAATCGACAACATGCATCTATATTATTCAATTATTGTCTATTTCAGAGATTTTCATTTAGCAATATAGTGACATCTAATTGTCATGTTCGTTTATTGACAAAATTCGATATCTATAGTGACTAAATAATAAAGAAGGTTCTTTGACAAACATTTTTCAATCATCACGTTTTTGGTTCATAAGAAAAGACGAGCTGATCGCACTACAATAAATACGGTTCATACCTGTATCAAACGGATAAGTAGATATTTAATCTCTACACACGAAATTTTTGCAAATATATTTTATGGGCGATTCAGCAAAAGAAGTTAATCAGCGTTTGCACAACAATTTGGTGAAGATCGATTGTCGAACAACTTCACACATTTTTCCATCGACTGACAGAATAGGGTAGTTTCCTAAGTCAAATTTTGCATGCGATTTCACAATTAATATAAGAATAATAACATTAGTCAAGTAGAAATTAAAATTTCTTAGGATTTGAGACAATAATAGACATTTAAAATTAGGTGGGAAAGTCCATTTCAAATGTGCGAATCTAAAAATGCTATGCTATCGTATAAAATACAAAATTAGTAGTAACTTTCACTATGAAAATATATTCGTATAAGCAATATTTGATATAGCTGCTGAACAAAGTTCTTACGATATTACACGTTGTAGTGACGTCATAGTGTGCTGCGACATTTGTATGAAGCGTTTTGAGCTCGCCTAAATAATGAGCTATTGAAACTGTAATATCTCGGGGAGTTTTCCAAATATCAAACCATTATTTTAATAGTATACCTTCTTCATCCAGCAGCCAGCAAAATAGGCCTATCTATTGTAATATTGGGTAGAAGAGTTATCAAAAATCGATATTAAGCTGTGGACTAAATTTGATTAACAAACACTTATTAGCAAACAGAAAACTTCTTAGTGTTTAAAACAAAACAAACTTTATCAAAAACTTTAATAAAATTATTGTTGGCGCGGTTAAATTACCACAGATCACTAAATAAGCTATGCGAATACAAATTTCTTTGTATATGCGTTCTGAAATTAAACTCATAGTTTTTGCCATTATCCTTATTTACCTTGAAAGTAGGCAAAAAACTGGTTTGAATAAATTTTGTTACGACAAATGAAGTCATTTGAAAGCAATTATTGTATTGCTGGTAATGAGTAAAAATATGAGATTAGTAAAGTTCTCAGTTATGGCGAGACCAGGGAAATACTTGGATTAAATTTTATATGGAGGATATTATGGATTCCAATTCAAATTGAATAGGTACTTACTCATACGGAATACCTAAGATGGGACGACTGTCAACTATAAAAAGCATATAAACGGTCGAATTGAGAGACCCCCTCCTTTTTTTGAAGTCGGTTAACAAAATAAAGTAGTGCATTAAAGCTACGTTAAGGCGGTACGAAGTTCGCCGGGTCAGCTAGTAACTTATGTAAATAAATGACACAAACGGAGACGGTGCAAACGCTGATTATCATGACACTTAATATCTGTGTCGAGTGGGAATCTAATTCACTACTCTTAGCTCGTAAGGGTGGCCCGTGCCATAAAGCCATACGCCCTTCCAGCGAATGTTTTAATTCCCTTTTATAATCACGGACTCTTCAAGCGGGGCGTGAAACGGCATCTGAACAGGCCTTCAGGGTGAGGTCAACAGGCTCAGTAGGTTCTATTGTGTCTGTCGACCTCATGTGTGGGCCTCACGACCGCTTACCATCAGGTGGAGTGAGGTCATCCTGAGAGTCGCTTTATAGAATAAAATAAGACAGGGGCATACCAGGTGGGCAAACAATTATTTTGCTGAATTCAGATTCTTACTTTTCGGATAGCACATAGAGATGACTTTCTTCCTTTTCTTCAAGGCACATTCGTCGAATTCCATTTCTAAGTTGCTGACGTATTTATTGTATCCACTTATGACGTAAACAAGTTTGACGTCATATATGCAGGTAGCAGATGTGAGGATGTAAATAGGATTGATTATGGCGCCCCCGCAAAGCCACGCCGAGTAATTTTTCCGTTCCGCTACTTGAGAACTCCTCAATAAGTAAACCTGTCAAGTAAAGATGTTTTTTGTCAATTTTCAGTACCAAAATTTTACTGAGGCGAAGCGAGACCATTCATATGACCAGGGGACCTATTATGACCATCCAGTAAGTAAAAATGGCTATCGGTAGCTACACGATAAAGAATGTTTATGACTACGCTTCTTTACAAAGTTTACTTAGATGATGATATAATTTACCCCTCGATGATACTCCTCGTATATCAGTCTGTCTGAATCCACAACCATAACGCACAACTAAGTCAGCACTGTATAGTCAGCCAAAAATGTGGTCTGCCACCCTACGGTTGAGATTCGTTTGAACGTCATGAAACAACAAGGTCAATTTTCCCTGGCAATAGGACTGTGTCAGTGCCTATTGTCAACCTTAGCGATCGTTACATCTCGCAGAAACTTTTGTCAAAAGTGGTAGACCACTATTTTGGCTGACTGTACCAGAAATACGAAGTAAGTCGATGCCTATTATCAAACTGACAGGAAGAGGTCGTAATATGGCCCCAGGTGCCGAAAAGAATAAGATGTCATGTGGGATTGACATAAGATTGACCACATGATTTATAGCGTCTAATGTCAATCCCATACATTTTATTATTTTTGAACTTCGTTATCGTTTTGTTATTGTTACTTTGTCTAAGCCCAGCAGCGACTATTTGTGCAGGATGGCTGGTAGAAGCTGTATGCGAGTAGCCGAGGAAAGGCGGGAGTGGCGTGCATTATCGGAGGCCTACGTCCAACAGTAAAAAATTAAACCTTTTTTTTTCTTATCAGATTTGATTCAATTTGATGAGAATTATTTGTTAGTTCGATCTTTAAATAACAAACATGTGTATTTTTTTGTGACTTACCATGTACCGCTTATGAGTTCTTACCACCTTCCCATTCGTTATTGAGTTCACGCCTGAAATAAATGTTAATACTTTGATTAGGTATCCAATAAGTAACTTTGCTAGAGTAATATAGAATAGAATAACCGTTTATTTGGCACAGATATCTTATAAATATGGTTACAATTAGCCCTAATACTTATCTTAAAAATAGTACCAAATAGGCTTAGCTCTTGTCGTGACACAGTGTACCACGACTCTAGTATACTGCGGATACACTTCTCAAAATTGACTAAATTAACTTTTAAATATTTAGATATATAATCTAAATATATATCTAAATATTTAAAAGGAGAGAAACGGACTACGCTGAGGGACGGGAGCGACTCCGTGTACCGGGTTGCTCCCACGCCTTCTTCGAAGGGGCCTTTTTGTTTTTTTTTTTTTTTTTCCTAACTGAATAACGATGATGGCTTGCGGGGGAGCGGATGGCTCTCACCCCTAAATCGAAGGGGCCTTGAGAGGAGCTTTGGGGCTATTCGCCGGTGGCGTCGTGGTAATTGGGCTATGCCAGGTCCCCCCCCCCCCCCCGAGCTGGTTCCAGGACTTAGGTGGATCACTAATTGAACATAATTTTTTAATGTATTTTGTCACCATACAGATATATTGTAACTAACTAACTACATACCCTCAATATTAAATTAATTTGATATAATATACTAGCGTAGAATGGTGGAAAACTTTCGGGAACGAACGAATTTGTGTTGTGCACCGCATGGGGAGTTAACCGAATGATACCGAAGTTGAATGTACCCGAATTCTTATTTTGAATTGTGACATCGAGCGACAGCAGAAAGATCTTTCTCTACGTTGCGCAGTATAGTCCAGTCAAATTAGGTTTAAACTGCGGAAAAATTACTAGTGAGCTGAATTTTGGTACACACCTTTATTACGGCATTGTAATGAAGGTGTGAAAAATCGACATTCATATCGCGCCGGCTTAAAAAGTTATAGGGGTCAAAAGGTCGCGAAAATCAGTTTTTCGCGAATATCTCGCGATCTATTGCTTGTAGGTTAATTGAGGTCATTAGAAAAATTATTTGTTATAAAATTATCTAAAAAAAATGTCCTTTGCATTTTTTTATAGAATTGAAAGTTTTCGGAGGAGAGCGCCGAGAAAGCACTCACATACGGTATTGTATACCAAGGCGTACGCCCTATGCTTTTCATTGATATTTGTAAGCGTGTTGTTAGTAAAATCTACTACATACAGACATATAGCATTAGTAATACTAGTACAGAAAGTTTTCCTTTTTGGAAAAGGAAAACTGAAAATCATGAAGATGTTTGAAAAAAGATCTGATTTAAACAATTTTGCAGAAATATTCCAACAAGAAAATTGCTCTCGAGATGCATTGTCAATGCTAGGACATTATTTCATATTTTCTACCGCTGCAATTTTTTGTACAATTACAAATCTTTTTTTAAACATCTTCATGATTTTCAGTTTTCCTTTTCCAAAAAGGAAAACTTTCTGTACTAGTATTACTAATGCTATATGTCTGTATGTAGTAGATTTTACTAACAACACGCTTACAAAAATCAATGAAAAGCATAGGGCGTACGCCTTGGTATACAATACCGTATGTGAGTGCTTTCTCGGCGCTCTCCTCCGAAAACTTTCAATTCTACAAAAAAATGCAAAGGACATTTTTTGTAGATAATTTTATAACAAATAATTTTTCTACTGACCTCAATTAACCTACAAGCAATAGATCGCGAGATATTCGCGAAAAACTGATTTTCGCGACCTTTTGACCCCTATAACTTTTTAAGCCGGCACGATATGAATGTCGATTTTTCACACCTTCATTACAATGCCGTAATAAAGGTGTGTACCAAAATTCAGCTCACTAGTAATTTTTCCGCAGATTGGTGTTTAAAAGAGCTAATTTGACTGGACTAGTATTAAATCGTGGCTAAGATCTTCGGTGGTTGAAGATCGCCTAACCAGACTGGCACTTCTCCACGTTCATGAAAACGTACCCATTGACGTAAATAACGTAATAACGCGTTTCGGGAGAAGACGTCAAAGAAAAATTGATTTTGCTACTTAAATATTATGTATATTGTCTGTTCGTATTTTGTTTGTTGAAAACCCTCGTCGTACCACCTCTTCACTTTTGCGGAGTTTTGCGTCATACCCCTCGACATACCTCTAGCTGTTATGACAAATCATCCACCACGGTTATGGAATATTAATAGGCTGCCTCACTCTGTGTGTGATAGTGCTTCCCTGGATGTCTTCAAGAGAATATGGCAATATGTACGTGTATATGTACAAGTTATTAGGTGTTAAGATTTCCAAGTGTACAATAAAGAATGAATATTTTTAAGTACAGTACCTACTTCCGTACATTAATAAAATGCCTACTTTTTACTTGTATCTATTGTTATCAAAATTAAAACGTAAGTTTTCGACTTGACCACGACTATGTGACCCCCCCCTGGTGCCAAAGCTGGATCCGCCCTTGGCCAGGAACCATGACGCGATGAGGTACATCGTGGTGTTTTAGTCAGTACACCCCCTGGGCATTGCACTGCGTCCAGGAGCAGCGACTGGCATTTAGCATCTTCTGGCCAGTCGCCGGGGAGTCCGACACACCACCGCAATGCATTCACCGCCCCAAAAAAAAGAATCGGGCTGACTGACTGATATATCAACGCACAGCCTAACCGGATACGTAGACGTTTTAAATTCGAAGGGGACGTAACTTACGTACCGTAGAGGTGCACTAAGAAAGGAACTCCCGAAATTCCCACGGGAACGGAGATTTTTCGGGAAAATCCTTTTGTATGAAAAATTGAAACAGCTCAAGTTAGACGCTTGAAGTTTGGCATGCTTAGTAAACTCAAAGCTTGCCTGATGCAACATCAGGATATTTAAAAAAATCCACAGGAACGGGAGTTAGCGGGAAAAGCTTTTGTTTGAAAAAATCTCAACCGCGTAAGATAGATTGAAATTTGGCATGCAGGTACCTTAATAAACGTAAAGCTTACTTGCAACGCGATATTGCGAAATTCCCACGGGAACGGGTGTTATCAGAAAAATACTCTTGTATATAAAATCATGTAGTCCACGCGAACGAAGTCGCAGGCACAGATAGTACTTAATAAGAATACATTATATGTAACCGTTAATGTTTAAATGTGGAGTATAATCTATGGAGTATAAACAAAATAGCTTTCTCTATCCCCATATGTATGCTTAAATATTTCAAAATACGCGACGGATTTTGATGCGGGTTTTTTTGATAGATAAAGGGATTCAAGACGGGTAACTTTGTTTGATACTATGTAGTTATGACAAATTTAAACGATTACTTTCACAAAATCAATTCAAGCTTACCAGTTAAAAAGTACAATGAGGTGAGGATTGCTATAAGTAGAATTCTTCGATACATTATTTATTTTATATAGTATTTTAAACAACTTAAATAAACGACGACCAACCGCACTTGGCCAGTGTTAACCGAGACCCTTAGTTTTGGGTAGGCTGGAGTCCAAAAAGTAAGAAATGAATAAATACAGTCAGTTAAATTGATAAAAATCGACGAAATTGACGAAAATGCCTAGATAATAATTTGCATTTTCTTGTTTTTCCGTATACAAATTGTCACGTTGGTTTTCCATTTACAAATGATTGATCCGATCCTTATGCTGGTTTTAAAATTAAAATTCCTATTCAAGAATGTTGTTTTATCAAACCACGTGACCAAATGAATAAAGTTGATATGCCATTGTATTTACGGTATGTCCTTAGACATACAAGTAGAATGCAAAACAAAGAATGAATTTGAAATCTATTCTATGTAGGTAAATGTATATAGTTGCAGAGCATTTTAATTTTTTTTATTAAAATTACCTTTTTAGACCTTCTTTCTATCTAATAAAAAAAGGAATACATAAGAAAACCGCCCTATATTATCGGCCTAGTTTAGGGTAGGCCCGTGTCCCAGCACTGGGGTGCTGGGCCACGGGCCCTTGGGCTGATAAGAAAACCTTAATCAAGCAAAGTAGTAGAATAAATGACTTGTCTATTTGTGTTATGAAATAATCTTTTCTTTCTTTCTCTAAAAAAGTTTGTAGTAAAATATTTTTTATTAAACATCATACAAAAATCAATGTAAAAGTAGGATACAATCATGAAGATCCGCCGCATAAGTGTGTGTTTGATAGGTCTAATTTCTCTTTCTTGACCTTAATAGTCCGGTGAGACGGCAATCTGATAAGTCAGATAGAGATCAGATGCAGGACCAACGACTTAACGTGTTTTTCATCGTCCGGTCCCGAATTTAGGGGTGAAAACCTTCCGCTCCCCCGACAGTCCAGTGAAGCTGCAGAAGTCACAAGAGGCTACAAGCTAAAAAAAACTTCCTGAAATCGGATTTTTACCATGGTATATTTTAGTCAGTCAGGGGATACCAGTCACAACTATCTGTCCGGTGGTTGGTGAACGGTATACGGGTAAGCGACCCCGGCTCCTCGAGCTACTATCAACTCAGTCCAAATCATCCGAGGCGATAGTATCCTTCCTCCTCTTTTCCTTCCCCCGTCATACATCCTTGCTACTCGTGGGAACGCAATGACCTTGTTAAAACAATGCACAAGGCAGAATGGCGGCGACGTGGTTCACAACCCGTCACGTCACGTTTCCCACAGAGGTGAAAAGTGGATCGCTGGAAGTGATCTCTGCCTACCCCTTTGGGAAAAAGGCGTGATTGTATGTATGTATGTATGTATGTGTTACCGGCCAAACCCGATTTCAGGACAAACTAGTTTAGCCTAGGCCAAACTAGTTTGTCCTAAGCCCGTCAGGATAAACCGGTATAGCCTAGTCCAAACTAGTTTGTCCTAAGCCCGTTAGGATAAACCAGTTTAGACTAGGCCAAACTAGTTGATCTTGATATAGATACGCATTATCTAGGATATACTGATATGGCCTTTTCCATACATTGTAATATGTCAAGAAAGTCAAAATAAATAGATTATCCAAATAAAATCCTTCGCAATAGGAAAAATAATAATTTTTATTATACTATAATCTTATTTCTTGTTTCTTATAAAGATAGGATAAACCGGTATGGCCTTCTGTTTACAAAAATTAAATTTAAAAATTGTGATAGCATGAAAATTAAAGGAGTTATAGTCAAAAATTATATTTTATTTTTCTCTACTCCGTAACTGAAAATTTCGGCATGTGATTATTTGGAGCAATGTAAGAGTACGCAGTATAATAAAGAGACCCAAAACTATTGTATTGTGTATAAATATACATAATTATCTGTGCCCGCGACTTCGTTCGCGTGGACTATGAGATCTTACATCCAAAAGTTTTTGCTCAATAACTCCCGTTCCCATGCGAATTTTGCAATATCGCGTTGCAAGTAAACTTAAAAAAAAATCAGGGTTTCAAGGGTTGAAAGGGGGTTAAAACTTGAAAATTATTATAGAAAATATAAAATATTACCTTCTCTATATTTACACACTAATGTATTTCTTTGTGTTTTTTCAATTTAGGGGTTGTTTGCAAGGGTTGTAAGATTTTCAAGGGTTGAAATTATTTTAACATGAGGTCATTGTGTTAGAAAACACTTCACGACTTCATCACTTACTATTAGACATGTTTTTTATCGATTAAAGTTTTTCGATTAAGGTTTTGTTTACACCCTTTAAAAATAATAGGCGCAGTTCAGATCATTTTCCCTTTTGAAGTCATGGGGTACATAATACTCATATGATTATTTCTTTTTATTATTATTTGTTAAAGTATGATTGTTTGTATTATCATTTATTATCCACTAGCGGCCGCCCGCGACTTTGTCCGCGTATTAATGGGTTTAAGTAGCAATGATGTATTAAAATAGCCAGCTACCTCCATACCACGTTTTATAAAAGTCTATAAATGTAAAAGTTTTCCCATACTAATTTTGATTGAATTTGGATTGAATTTAAAAAAGGTAGCCTATATGTTATTCCAGAGTGCCAGCCACCAGCATACCAAATTTCATGAAAATCGGTTCAGAAGTTTGAGCGTGAAAGAGTAACAAACATCCACACATACATCCATACATCCACACAGACATTAATGCTTACATAAAAAAAAAACATTTATTTCTTGCCAAATATAGTATGATTACACGAATTAAACTTAACCACGAATCATTATAAGAAGTAAGAAATAAGATTATAGTATAATAAAAATTATAATTTTTCCAATAACGAAGGATTTCATTTGGATAATCTATTTATTTTGACATATTATAATGTCTGGAAAAGGCCATACCAGTTTATCCTAGATAATGCGTATCTATATCAAGATCAACTAGTTTGGCCTAGTCTAAACTGGTTTATCCTAACGGGCTTAGGATAAACTAGTTTGGACTAGGCTATACCGGTTTATCCTAACGGGCTTAGGACAAACTAGTTTGGCCTAGGCTAAACTAGTTTATCCTGAAATCGGGTTTGGCCGGTAACATATGTATATTTTAGGCATTCCATTATATGTTCCACAACTACAGTGGCATTTGTGGGCAAATGAATTTACTAAAATAGTTAGGCTCTTAGTAGGAATCTTTTATAGTTATTGGAAAGTTTGCACTCAATTGCCTTAGGCAGCCAACCGCAAAATTTCAATGTGCAATTTCCAAGAATATCGTATGAAGCCCAAACATGTTTTGGTTAAAATATTGCTTTTTGATTTTTGTTTCGACTGACTTAATAGTTGAAGCGGAGAGAAGAATCAAAGGAGGTGACGTAGCTCAACAAGGGAAGGCGTATGTTGTAAGTTTAAAAGCACATACAAATCGGTTCATCTGTTTCAGAGCTGTCCTGCAACGGACAGACATAGACAAATATGTTATAATAACAACTATGTACTCTTGAAACTGTAGCCAAGGTCACTAAACACTGTTCTACCGAGCCAGTCAAATACCGATGTTCAACACACAAACATTTGCTCCGGGCAGGAATCGAACCCACGACTCATGGAACCGCAGCCAGGGACACTAACCACTGTCTTCTTCTTCTTATCGTATGGTTGATGAACAACCTGGTGTCAGAGTTTTTAAGCCGCCCGTAGGCCTCTGACATGGCGTCACACACCGTTGAAAAATTTCTCAAGTGTGCTGGTTTCCTCACGATGTTTTCCTTCAGCGTTAAAGCGTCGAATGATAGTACATATGAATTTCAAGGAAAACACATTGGTACCTGGCGACCTCTCGCATGGCAAGCAACGACCTGAACCACTCGGCCATCGACGCTTTTAATAACCACTGTTCCATCGAGCCAGTCATATACCGGTTTTCAACACGGGTTAGATTCCCACTCGTGGAAAATATTGTATTTTCCACCAGTGGGAATCGAACCCGTAGATCTTGGCGTAAGAGATAGGGGCACTACATCGAGCCATTTTCAGCTCTTGTTTTCCTTCCCTCCTATAATCCCGGGCCATTCAGGCGTGGCGTGAAACTGTATCTAATCAGGTCTTCAGAGTAAGAGCGACAGACTCAATAAGATCTATTGTACGTGACGACCTCATGTGGATCTCACTACCGCTCACCATCAGATGGAGTGAGATCATCCTAATCATCATCATTAGCCCATACGTCCCCACTGCTGGGGCACGGGCGTAGGGTAGCCTAAACTAGGGCGATAAAGCCTTAGTCAACCACGCTAGCCAAGTGCGGGTTGGTCGACTACACAACCTCAGAATTTCTTCGTAGGTATACAGGTTACCCTGACGATGTTTTCCTTTACCGTTAAAGCGTCGAATGATCGTAAACATGAATTTCAAATTTGAAAAACACCTAACAGATTACTAAAAGATCATCCTAATAGATCACTTTTATATAAAAATAATCTTTGACTTTACTTTCAGGTGTACATAGTGAAGGCACCCGTTTCGCCTATGAGATATATTGGCTGGCTCTGCGGAGGTGCTATAGTCTCCGAATGGCACATCATTACCTCTGCCGCTTGCGTGGAAGACGTCCAGCACATGTACGCTATAGCAGGGTACAAGACGTATGTACCCACTAAGCAGCTGGATGAAACAGCCTGCACCAAGAATCTCAAGAAGAAAATCGTGTTCACTTGCGTGCCAAAAAGTAAGATATGTCTTTTATTCAATTAACTAACCAAAAGCTTGATGGAACAGTGGTTGGTGACCCTGGCTGCGGTTTTAAGGGTCGTGCGTTCAATCAACACCCAGACAGTTATAAATATCGATGTATGTATGTCAATCAGTCTCTGACACCCATTGCACAAGCTCTGTTTAGTTTAGGGTCAAGCGGGCATGTGTGGAGATGTCACAAATATTTTTTCAATATTTTGAAATAGGGTGGGGATAATAAAAAAAACACGTCAACATATATCAAGGAGAATATCAATAGAGGCCTGTATCCAAAAGTTTCCATATCCCAGCAAAGATGTCACTTCTGCTGCAATATGGCAACGCTTCGGCATAAATGTATATGTAAAGTACCCACAACATTTTAATGTTTTAGCATACGAGCTAGACTACGCTAAGATAGAGAAGTGGGCGTACATAGACATAGCTGTGGTGAAGGTGGAGTCTCCATACAAGTTCAACAACCCCACCCTTTACTCGACATGCCATTATCCGCCGGCCAAGATACAGATCAATTATGAGACCAAGCACCAAGAGCCAGGTGTGGACGCCATGGTGCTGGGTTGGGGTCACGTGGATATCTGGAGGAAGGTGAGCCAATTTCCTGATAAAATTAAACCTTACCCCTTCGAGTCCATTATGATATTCCATTATTTTTCGGGAGGACTTAGATGTTAGCCTCAGACGGCTTTTACAGCTTCACCGGACTGGCGGAGCGGAAGGATCACACCCCTAGTACATTTAAGCAACGTTTGCCTGAGGACGTCCCCTAACGGGGCTCGAACCTTGGCTCTGGGCGTTGCTGGGACTGTCCCTGCGGCGTGCGGACGTATGTTTGGGGAGAGAAACGACCCGGCACGTGCCGGTATCGGGTAGTAAGGTGAGACGCGGAAACTGAAGGGCGGTTTCGCGACGATCTAGGTCCCCGCCGGCGGGAGCAGAAGATCGGACGGTTATTTGAAGTGTTCGTCTGTGTCGCGAGCTATTGGGCGAACATGATTGGGTCGTCGGGGTCTAGGGGAATATTCCTAGGCCTACGCTTCAAACGTAAAGTAAAAGTAGCCACCGAAAGCAAGTGTCGACCACCGGCCAGAAGTGGTTGTCGCGCCCTTCGGCCTCTTGTGGCCTTTTCTTGCATCTTGTGGCGGCATTTATGGGTGTGGCGCGTGGTTCGTGCGCCACATCTACAAACGCTTAGCAGAAAGGTCCTAATATTATTTTCAATTTCAGCCCGACGATACAAAAGACTACAATCAGCCAGCAATGAACTATGCTTCGACCCTGATACTCAACAAACGGGAATGCAAAGAGTTCTTCAAGGAGGTACCCTCCTTGGGGATGATCATAGACAAGTACATGATATGCACTTTGGAGGAAGGAAATATCGACGATAAAGGAAATCAGAAGAAACTTAGCAAACCGATAGCGGATGGCTGCACGCCAAAGTTAGAAAAATTGATGGGTGGAGACATCATTGTAAGTAGCAAAAGGTTTAACAGTTCGACCAGTATACTAATTTGAAACTTATTTTAAGTGTATAAAGTTTGAATTATGATATTTCAAATCTACAAATTATGCTGAAATTGCAATACCAAAGTCTTGATAATGTATATTTCTTTTTTTGTTTTATATTCATGTGCTAAATACATAATATTCTATTCTATATTCAAAATATTATGTAAATGTAAACTTTCTGTATGGACCAGGTTTTTAAAATCTATTTTTCTACGTATACAATATATAAGGACTAAGTATATGGTATATGGATAGTATATGGATTCTTATACTCAAGAAAATTGTATCTATTGTAGTGTGAAGAAGACGAAACAATTCTTCTTGATGATGACACAAGAAGATCGTTGGATGGCCGGAAGACATTTGCAAGAATTCTAGAACGACAGCAAAATCACACTCGAAGACAAGGTATATGTCAGGTATGGTCTTATTTAATTATTCTCTTATATACCTCGGTTTTGTTATCTGTGTCTACTTGCAGATTGCTACCATGTAATCTGCTGCTGAATTGACGATGAATAGAGCTCAAAAAATTCTGCATGTGCTCTGATTTAGAATGAAGGTGCCTATCCTGAGTGTAATCTGATGGAACACGTGTAGAGAAAGAAGTTCGACGGTTACGATAACATGGATCCTGGATGGTTTTGGGTTCAAGTCCCATTGATCCTGATATGATCAGGAATATTTTTCTTTGACTTCCAATAAAATAAATAAAAATAAATATCTTGGACATTTCCACACACGGTCATCTTACCTCAAACTGAGCAGAGCTTTTACTGTGGGCGTCGGAGACTGATATACATACATACATAGATAGTTATAAATACATACTTAAATACATATTCACTCACGCCCATATTTTGTCCCGAGTGGGAATCGAACCCACGACTCTTGGAACCGCTAGCCAATGTTTTATAAATACAACCACATCTACAAATGTAGCGTCTTCTAACGTCAATTCGTGTTCCAGAATGACCACGGGGGTCCTCTAGTCACCTGGGTGGGGGGTCACGAGATCCTAATCGGAGTGGCCTCGGTATTCCGGGTGACTGACGACTCCCGATGCACCGGCCCTTACCTCTTCACCAGCACCCAGTGCACTGGCGCTTTTATCAACTGCATCATCCACATGGACGACGCTAAGCCTGAGTTGGTATACTTCTATTTGGCACAATTTTGTTTGGTGTTATTCCATTTGGTTTGATTCTCTTATAAGATATCTACTAGATGCTCTGAACAATATATGCTACCCTAGTAGCAGCAGGTAGCAGGCCTAATGGTACCTTTTCATGGTTGCGGTGAAATAATCTCCTCAACTTCTGTTTATGGCATAACATTGATAGAAAAAAGTTTTAAGTCTGGTGCGCTCTTGATTGTACTTGTTGGTTCCCATGTTGCTTTTCACACTTCTATAGCTATGAATGAAAATAATGCTGATGGAAACATAATTTTTCAAAGATTGAATCTTATTTTATTTGTCTTGTTACGTAATGTTGTGTGTATTTTTAGCCGGAGAAGTGACATATGTGACAAACCTCCAGCTGAAAGAGGTTTTGACACTATACAGAGGACTATTTCATGGGAAAACCATCCAGACGGGTAATTTGATATAATTATTTTAAGGATTGTTATGATTTAAGTTGACGGCGGCCAATCTATCACCCAAGGTCCTTATGGGGAGATGTGGTTAGTTCTAGATAGATTTTAAGGGATGTTATGTATATTCAGCAGATACGTAAGATTTTAGACTTTCGCGTTCCATTACACTAAATATTTGTCTTTATGGGTCTACACGCGTTAATAGGAGTAGCAAATTACATAGCTACTTACTGCCCGACGTTTCGACTGGGTTACACCAATCGTGGTCGCGAGCGAACTGGCGCTGCCCGTCTTCGTCTGCCATTGCGGTTGTGAATATCTTCATCCACCCCCGAACCAGCACTAATGTCATTAGTACAGCTACCCACATTAGTCCGACACACAACACTCACTGCATCCGGGTTGATTTTAGACGTAACATTCCGCGGTATGCACTTATTAATCACTGGATTCCATGCCGACGATAATTTTGCCTTACATAAGAGGTATAACGGATAAGATTGGAACAGCTCTAAAACAATACTCCATTAAGACTGTATATACTCCGTTAAATAAAATGTCTAAAATGTTGCGGACACCGAAAGACGTAATTCCCTTCCAATCTCCGGGTGTATATAAAATCGATTGCAGTTGTGGTAGTTCTTATATTGGACAAACCAAACGGGCTATAGCCGTGAGGGTGAAAGAACATATTGCAGCTGTTAAAAATCGACAAACAAACAAGTCCGCGGTGGCTGAGCACCTATTAGACATGGGTACTAATCACTGGATGGAGCTACATGACCCGAAGGTCCTCTCCACAGATCGTCACTATCATACAAGAATGGTGCGAGAAGCTATTGAAATAAAGAAGCACAAGAATTTCAATAGGGAAGATGGATTTAAATTATCGTCGGCATGGAATCCAGTGATTAATAAGTGCATACCGCGGAATGTTACGTCTAAAATCAACCCGGATGCAGTGAGTGTTGTGTGTCGGACTAATGTGGGTAGCTGTACTAATGACATTAGTGCTGGTTCGGGGGTGGATGAAGATATTCACAACCGCAATGGCAGACGAAGACGGGCAGCGCCAGTTCGCTCGCGACCACGATTGGTGTAACCCAGTCGAAACGTCGGGCAGTAAGTAGCTATGTAATTTGCTACTCCTATTAACGCGTGTAGACCCATAAAGACAAATATTTATTCAGCAGATGTCTTAAAAGAGGAAGAGCTTTCTCCAAAAAAGATTTTATTATAAGTGGTCTGCGCTCAGATACTAAGGTTTCTATCTTAGTGACTCCGTATTTATCCTTATTGGCGTCCATTCATCTGCGAGCGCGATGTAGCTTTCCGTAATAATGCTGATATAAATATTGAGAGGTCTGAAAGCGCCATCTATCGGTTGCAGTTTGGAAATTGGAGCTAGAATTACTCCTATTCAGGTTCAGACGTTTAAAGTTCCGTGTTCGGTTGTAGATGAAATTATTACTGTATTGACGGAATACGGGATTTAAAAGGTTGATTAATGTTATGTTTCAGGCCAGCTGAAAATGAAAGGATAATGATGAGGCCTATAGTGCCTCTCAATAAATGGAACACGTGGGGAAGAAAATAACAACCGCCAGCTTTAGCTTATTGTTTGTCCAAATATTTTTTCGCATATAGTGCCTTGTGTATTGTATAGTTCACAATAAGGTTCAATCATAAACCCACCTATTTTGACGTGTTTTGCTATCAATGACATATTATATGAATACACAATCCGCGGTGTTCGGATAAGATTTTGCTATTTTGTAAACTAAGTGTTGTAAGAGTTTTCCTTTTTGTAACGTGAAATAAAAATGAAGTGGAGGTTTATAGAATTAGTTTTCATTGTGTAGTTAGTTGGCATAAGGCCATTTGCATTTTACATGCTTTTGTTACTTTGTCATTGCTATTGATCTGCTTAGATAGGACTTTGAGGGCAGTTTCGAGTGAAATTGAGATTGTGAATGGAATGAATGTGTGAATTGATTGAGATAATTAATAAAATATGTTTAATTAAATGAGGAAGTTTTATTTACGCCTTCAAACTTGGCCTTTGTTGCGTGTGTCCATTTTTAGGTGCATTCGGGTATGAGGATTCGGGATTCATGATATTTGGTTTCCGAATCCGTCAAATCATCGTTACAAACTTGCAACACTCCCTCAAAAATTCACAGTTGGTGTACAGTCAGCCAAGAAAGTGGTCTACCACTTTTGACAAAAGTTTCTGCGAGATGTAACGATCGCTAAGGATGACTTTTCACTGACACGATCTTATTGCCAGGGAAAATTGACCTTATTGTTTAATGACGTTCGAACGAATCTCAACCGTAGGGTGGTAGACCACATTTTTGGCTGACTGTACGCCGGTAGGCCGCACGTCAAAAAATTCATTGAATCGTAAAGCGGTATATCGAATGACGGATTCGTGAACATTAATAATGCAATTTTTTTTTCATATTTTGGTATCTATCTAGCATTATAAATCCAAAGTTTCCATTAAGATATATTAGGTAGTAAATAAAATACATATAAAAGCCCTAACATGTGATAATTTTAAATTACAGTTCATTTAAAATAAAAAAGTAAATAAAATCTAGCGTAGAGTAAGAGAAAATCTTATATGGGTGGGTAGGTACTTCCCACTTACTCAGTAGTTTGACATTTAGTAAGAAAGACAGCATTGATAAAGGAAAATGAAAAATATTTTGAATTCACAAAAAAAAGTCGAGAACCTTAAATGGCTTGAGTCTTACATTGACATTTTATAAACACGTGACTGAAGATAACGAGTTTGTAAAGGAATTTTAATTTAAAATTGAACAGTTAATTCAATTCAATAACCATGTTATTTTGAAATAAAGCTTTTATTTTGTTACATCGTTGATTTATTGACTAAATTCTTGATACATTTTACAATATGCTTTCATATAAATGTATTATTTTAACCATCGTCGCATCTTTCCTTATAATTGGTAAGTCTTAATAATATGTCGTTAAATATATTCTCGCATTTTGAAATCGTAAGGGTTCACCTGCAAACATTGGTACAGCAATTTGTTGATTTCATTGTTAACAATTTCATTTTCACAACTTTTCAAGGTGTTTTCCGTGAACTGGAATAAAATTTAGAAAAAAAATGTGTAAAAAACATTATTAATTTTACTGGCTCGGTAGAACCCTGGCTGGCGGTTTCAAGAGTCGTGGGTTCGATTCCCACTCGGAACAAATATTTATGTGATGAACATCTTGTTTCGTGTATGGGTATTTGTAAATATCATTGTATTTATATCAGTCTCCGTCACCCATAGCTTAGCTTGCTACAAATTTTGCTTACTTTGGGGTCAGATAACCGTGTGTGGAAATGTCCCAAATATTTATTACTTATTATTATTTATGAAATACTTACTTTATTTACGTTAATCTTTTCATTTTCATATTGAAGGTGTTCGCTCAATTGTGAATGGAAGGTCGGTAAAAGGCCATAAGCGTTTTATGGTAAGTTTTCTGAAATCATTGAATATGTTATGCGTAACTGGATATACCAACTTACGTAATTAATTAAAAAATAATAATTAAAAAAATACTTTCCACTACAGCACTGATATTATATGCCTTTATGCTTGTTATGTCATCACAGTTAATATCGACACATCACTCAAAACTAACATAGTCCAGTCATTTAAGCTTAAATTAGGTAAGAATCTCGGAATTCGAGATACCCAGCTGTAAGTCTGTAAATATTTAGATATTGACACCCTAAAAGTGGTCTCAAAACCTACATATGGTAGGGTGTACGCAACTATTAAATTTTCAATGTCAAATGTCACAAATATCAGTTTTATGAACTTTTGAGCGAAACGGCAAGTTTTATCATCAAAGTGTGTAGGAGAAAATTGCTTATCATCTAATTATCTATAAAAATTGTCTCTACGCTTAATTCCTAAGATTCACCATTTCAGAGATACAGCGATGCAAATAGTTGAAAAAGTTGTATTTTCAAAAGCTTCCAGACCCCCGTGCGATTGTGCTAGACAGTTAAAATTTTCACAACTGATGTATTTCAGTAGCCTCTATAACATCTAATACTAGAAAAAGCTTAAAACCTAAATGTTTAAGTGGGTTCTTATACAAAACTATGGTTTTTTTTTCTCACACTTGGCCGGTTTTTAACGTGGTTACCCCAGTAAACCTATTCCAGACGACACCTTTTATACGTGAAGAACACGTTGTTTATATGGAAGCCTAGTTAAATAATTGTTTTATGTTGTTTTTAGTTCTATACATAAACGTTTCAGTAAATTTAAACTGCTTATTATGGGTCAAAAAGTACGAAATAACCAATTATTAGAATTTCTGTTTGAAGTATAACTGAAAAAAAAATACATTTTAAAAATGTTAACTGTCCATCTAACTCGATTATGAACGTGAAGATCCATATTAACCAAATTTAATTTAATGAAACGCAGAAATCTTAAATCTTCTGAATACTGAAAACAACACAAAACAATTATTTAACTAGGCTTCCTTATAAACAACGTGTTCTTCATGTATAAAAGGTGTCGTCTGGAATAGGTTTACTGGGGTAACCACGTTAAAAACCGGCCAAGTGTGAGAAAAAAAAACCATAGTTTTTGTATGAGAACCCACTAAAACATTGGTTTTAAGCTTTTTCTAGTATTAGGTGTTATAGAGGCTACTAAAATACATCATTCGTGAAAATTTTAACTGTCTATCTGTCTATATCTCATCAACCTCTTCATGCACGCTCGTCGATTACGGGTACTTTTGATTTGACCATAGATTTTAAATTTCAGGTTTATCTGTTGAGATCTCCGAATCAACGTGAGGAAGCTAACTACTCGGCATGGCTGTGTGGGGGCGCCATCATTCACCCATATCACATTTTGACGTCAGCTGCGTGTCTTTTCGACGTAAATCGCGCTTACGTCATATCCGGATACTCGCAGTATGTTAACGCTGACCTGATGTTTCAAGATGAGTGCGTCAAGAGGAAGAGAAAGAGGGTAGTGCACATGTGTATGCCTAGAAGTAAGTCATAGTATTTATTTCGAAAGTAGTGTATTATTTAGAAAAAACGGGAAAAATTCAACTGCCTCTCCGCGGCTCGGGGATTCGAACACCCGTCCTTCTAGGAATCGCGTCCAGACGTGCATTACCGTCACACCAGACCAGCTGCTATGTACTGAAGCCGTAAAATTTTTCCAGCGTATTACCTAACTGTAAAGCCACAGGTGGCGCCATCTACTAATTACACACTAACATACTAGTTTAGAGGTGTTAATAGTAATATAAGTTTAAAAACTTAGTTGCCCTTTGATGAGAAACAACACAAATAAATAAATAACTATTTCAAAACATCACATAAATTTATCTGATCCCGTGGTTAGTGGCTTAAGCACTTGTGCTACGGATATCAGAAACGACACTACACGAATAAACTTAGTCTGAGCCACCAGCGCCTGCATTGTTGTCATATAAGTAGACAGCTTACCCAACTCGACACTAATCTTACCAAGCGTCGGTGGCCGAGTGGTTGCGGTCGTTGCTTGCAATGCTAGAGGTAGTCAGTTCAAACCCCGTCACGTACCACTGTGTTTTTCGAATTTAAAATTCATATGTACGATATAACGCTTTGACGGTGAAGGAAAACACCGTGAGGAAACCTGCACAACTGCGAAGAAATTCTTAGCTTGTGTAGTCGACCAACCCGCACTTGGCCAGCGTGGTTGACTGAAGCCTTATCGCCCTAGCTTAGGGTAGGTCCGTGCCCCAGCAGTGGGGTCGTATATGGGCTAATGATATAATAAGCCTTTATTGCTGAAAACTAAACACTAAGTAACATAACACAATCAAACTTAAAAACTAACACATCAGTTATCCTAATTAGATATCAGCGTGTCCTGTGACACATAGGCCTCCTCCAGCTTTTTCCACTCATCTCTGTCTCCAGCTTTTCTTGGCCACGTAGCCTCTCCTACTTTTCTTATGTCGTCCATCTATCTTTTTGCCTGCCTGCCTCTTCTTCTTTTGCCATCCCGTGGGTACCATTCTGTTATGATTTTGGTCCATTTTATTCTGCTATCTCTTGTCATATGTCCTGTCCATCTCCATTTCAACTGTCTTATTTTCTTTATTATAACATCCACCTTGGTGATGGTACGTATATTTTCTGATCTTATGTGATGTGATTTTTGTAACGCCTACCATACTTCTTTCCATAGCCCTCTGACATGTTCTCAGTCTTAAAAGATGTTTCTGGCTCAGTGCCCAAGTTTGGCATCCATATGTTAGGCATGGCAAGACGCATGAGTTGAACACTTTTTTCTTCACTACCATGGGAAAGTATTCGCTTTTGAATATCTCCTTAAGTGTCCAGTATCTTTTCCATGCAATAGCTACTCTTCGTTCGATCTCTATGTTTGTTTGGTCTCTGAATGCAACTAGTTGTCCTTGTTATGTATAGGTTCTCACATATTCAATATTTCTACCATCCACTATTATAGCAATTTCTTCCCTGTTTGTCATTTTTTTTAGATCTTTGTTTTAGATCCATTCATAGTGAGACCTACTGTTCTGCTTGCCTCTGATAACTGTTGCAGCATATGTTGGAGCATAGTAGCGTTGTCAGTAATTAGGATTAGATCATCTGCGAATCTCAAGTGATTCAGTTCTTTGCCATGGGCTAATGATAATGATTACCAAACCCTCTTTGCAGGATTCAGCACAAATAAAAACAAATTCTACGGCGTAGATGACCGTTGGAACTGGGGTGATATTGCCGTGGCAAGGGTTGAAAGTTCGTTCGATTACTATGACATGAGTTATTACAAGTACTGCACATACCCGCCCGCTCCGATCAAGGTCAATCTCGATCGTCGGAATATTGCCAACGACACACCTATTTTGACGTACGGTTGGGGCAGCAGGCATTACATTAGACCTGTGAGTACAATGATATTGTTAACATACATATGACAGTATTGACAGTGGCCAGTGACCCTTGCTGGCGGTTCCAAGAGTCGTGGGTTCGATTCCCACTCGGGACAAATATTTGTGTGATGATTCATCACACATTCATCACTGATGAACATAGGTGTTTGTTCCGTGTCTGGATGTGAATATATTTTAAGTATGTATTTATAAATATCTATGTATGTATATTGGTCCTTGACGCCCATAGTAAAAGCTCTGCTTAGTTTGGGGTCATGACCGTGTGTGAAAATGTCCCATATCATCATCATCATCATCAGCCCATTCCTGTCCACTGCTGGACATAGGCTTTTCCAAATGCACGCCACTCCCGTATATTATTATTATATTTTAAAAAAATAAATAAATGAAGTATATTTCACACTAGCAGTGCTAGCGACTTCTTCTGCATGTAGAGACTTTAGGCAGCCTTTTTAAATGTATACTTGCCCTTATAAAGGCCCAGTAAGCTGGCCCCCTGGTTCTTTAAAATTGGCATAACTTTTTAATAGTGAACCGATTTATATAAAACAAATACAACATTTTAAGTAATTTATACATAATATGGTTCGACTGTTTAAACACGGAGTGGTATGTGAAAATCACATAGAAAAACACCAACTGATCTAATGCAACTCTTACAAGTTCGAACCCACGCCAGAAATTGCCCTTTACTTGTATTATATTAATATACTATTTGTAACATACTTAAACCGACCTCGTTACTGCCTTGTTGGTCTATTGGCAGCGAGCGCTCCGTAAGAATCGAGAGGTCCCTGGTTCAAGTTTGGGGCTTTCTGTAAAGAAATTACTCACTGCGGAGTTAAGAAGTTGGCAGTTGCACGCCCGGAAAGCACGTTTAGCCGGTGGTCCTGCGCCCGATCTCTCATCGGTCATGTCGGATTGACGTCTCACCATACTATGAGACTAAGGCAACAGAGAGTGCACTTGTGATTGCTCACACACTTGTGCACTATAGTATGTGCTGCACACTTGATGGATCTCCGTTGAGATCGGCCGCCATGTACGAAATCGGTTGGACGGCTTATATTGTATTTTTATTTTTACGACCTTGATCGCTAGATCGTCAAATATAAAAGTTAAATGAAAAAACTTGGGTATTCAATAACCGAACCGAGTACAAAAAAGCACAAGCCTCAGAATACTTAGAACATCCTGCTTTTCAATTCGGATACAACATTTCCTTGAAACCAAATTAAATTCATTACGAACGAACGAACAGGTGGGAGACATTTTGTCGACCGGTTGCTGTTACCACCATACAGTTGCGTAAAACCCGCCAAGTGACTCTGACCTCTCTCGGTCAGGTCGCGTTCCGGGATCAGCACTGTACGAACCGGAGCCAGGGGGGACCATTGCTGCGGCAAGCGCCGGACCAGTGGTGTCTTAGCGGCGGTATTGTGCGGGCGGAGCGGGTCAGCCCGCCGGCCAGGGAGACCCGTAGAAACGGTGGTGCCGCTGGCCGCCCGCGGCATAGTACAGGGGCCCGACGGAGACTAACCACCTCCGAAGGCTGCCCCACCAGGTCGCGCATAATCCCGGAGCGGCTCGTCGTGCCGGGTGGTGCCCGGAGTGGGACCCGGCGTGTCCGCCTCCGGGGGTACGGGGCCCTTCCGTCCGGCGGACTGGCCAACTCCGACCCGCACAGCTCAATACCAATGCGAGACTCCGCGCCTTGTCTCGTTGTTGCCCGCAGCAATGGTTTCCTCTTTCACGTCCCCCTTTCCCTCTAATCTCGATGGCAGTACAACAAACGCAACATCGTTCTACAGCGGCACCCCAACTCCCCACCCCTCGCTGTTTGAGGTGGAGTTCACTAACATCCGTGGACTCCATGCAAACCTCAACGCCGTCCACCAACACCTCGAGACGGCGAGGCCTGCGATGTTGTTTCTGACGGAGACTCAGATTGGCTGCCCTGCCGATACGGCATACCTTCGCTATCCGGGCTATGAGCTGGAAGAGTCCTTCCAGCCCAAGGCGGGTGTGTGCCTTTTCGTCAGGGCGGCCGCCTGTTGTGTCCCTCTCCACTGCCTCGAAGACCCATCCCTCTCCATCCTTGGTGTGCACGTGGATTTAGGCTCTGTGAGCAGAGTCTACGTGTGCATATACCGGTCCCATAAAGGTGACACTGAGACAACTCGACTCTTCGACCATCTGAGTCAGGCGGCAGACATCGCTCAGGCGCGGTTCCCCAATAGCGAGCTGGTGTTTTTAGGGACTTTAATGCCCACCATGACACCTGGTTAGGCTCCCTAAAACAGACCATGCTGGCCGGACCGCCCACGCATTTGCTCTCACGCATGACCTGACGCAATTGGTACTCCAGCCCACCCGGATGCCTGATATTGTCGGTCAAGCGCCCTCCTTGTTGGACCTTCTGCTGACGAGCCACCCATCCGGGTACCTAGTGTCGGTTTGTGCCCCGCTGGGGCGTCCTCCGACCACTGCCTGGTGGGTGCAACAGTGCCATGCACCGCTCCCCCACAACCCGTGGAGGTGACGCGGAGACTGTGGCGCTACTCGTCGGCAGATTGGGATGGTATGCGTGAATACTTCGCATCCATCCCTTGGGGGCAGAGCTGCTTTGGAGGAAGTGATCCCACGGAGTGTGCAGCGGCTATTGCGGGTGAGATCAGTCTTGGAATGGAGTATTACATTCCATTTACTGATGTCACCTGCGGTCGCAAAGATGATCTCTGGTTCAGTCGTGAGTGCGCCGCAGCCGTTGAACTGAAACGGACGGCGTACCGCAACTGGGCCAGGGCTCATGCACTTGGGGATCCTAATATTGCCTCGATTAAAGCAGCCTACAACAAAGCCACCAAGGCCACCAAAAGGGCATACAACAGAGCAGATGCCCAGCGAGTTGCACGTGTTGGCCAGGACCTTATTAGGCATCCCACGGGTAGCCGCTCCTTTTGGCGCCTGGCTAAACATGTGCAATCCAACTTCTGTCTGCCTTCGCTGCCCCCGCTGAAATATCCTGACGGTTCGCTAGCTCATCAACCGCAGGAGAAGGCAGATCTGCTTGCCAATCTTTTTGCGGCCAATTCCTGCATCGATGACGGTGGAGCACAGCCGCCTAAAATTCCACATTGCGGTGCACATATGCCTGAGATCCGAATCAGGCAATGTGATGTACGTGCTGAGTTGCAGTCACTTGATGTAAGGAAAGCTAGTGGCCCGGACGGTATTCCAGCGTTAGTACTCCAAATTTGCGCAGCGGAGTTGTCTCCAGTACTCACACGCCTGTACCGCCTCTCTTATACCTCGGGCATCGTGCCCCGGGCTTGGAAGGAGGCGAATGTTCAACCTGTACCCAAAAAGGGGACAGGTCCGATCCTGCCAACTACCGGCCCATAGCTATAACCTCAGTACTGGGTAAGGTGTTTGAGCGGATAATTAACGCCCAGCTCATCCGCTACCTAGAGGATCACTCGCTGCTGCATGACCGTCAATACGGTTTTAGACCAAAACGGTCCACGGGTGATCTTCTAGCGTACGTTTCGCACCTCTGGGGGCAGGCTATGGAGAAGCATGGCGAATCTATGGCAGTTAGCCTTGATATCGCTAAAGCGTTTGACCGTGTATGGCATCGTTCGCTTCTCTCCAAGCTCCCGGCATACGGTCTGCCACCTCGCTTGTGCGAATGGGTTGCGGGATTTTTGGAGGGGCGCAGGATTCGTGTCCTTTGTGACGGACGCACTTCTTGTTTCCACCCAATAAATTCCGGTGTACCTCAAGGTTCCGTTTTGTCGCCGACATTGTTTCTGCTGCATATCAATGACATGTTGTCACTAGGCAACATTCATTGCTATGCGGATGACAGCACTGTCCACGCACGTTATTTCGGAAGACCTGGGGTAAAGCAGACCGAAACCGAGGAAAAGAGGAACCTTCTTGTCGCCGAGCTTGACGGGGTCTTGGACCGCATTTCCGAATGGGGCTCATGCAATCTTGTCGAGTTCAATGCCAAGAAGACACAGGTGTGTGTTTTTCTAGTAAAGTGTCTCCTTTCCTTTCCCATCCTACTCTTCAGAGCACCCCCTTACCAATACAGGATAGCCTTAGCATCCTTGGCATGGATGTTCGCCGCGACCTAAACCAGCGGGATTACATCGAGAGCGTCATTAGAACAGCCTCCCGCAAACTGGGGATCCTGAACAGAGTGCGGCGATTTTTCACACCGGTGCAACTCTGCCTTCTTTATAAGGCACAAGTTCGCCCATGTGTGGAATATTGCTGTCACCTCTGGGATGGCTCCGCAAAATACTTGCTCGACGCCCTCGATAGGTTGCAGCGACGTGCTATCCGTATTGTCGGTGATGTAGAGGTGTCCGAGATCTTAGAGCCTCTCCAGCTACGTAGAGACATTGCCGGTCTAAGTGTTCTCTACCGTCTCTATAATGGGGAATGCTCTGAAGAGCTATTCCAGCTAGTCCCTCCCTCCCCTTTCCACTCCCGAACGACACGTGCTGGACAGCGCTGCCATCCACATACAATGCAGGCGCTGGTGGCTCGGACAAAGAGGTTTAGCTCCTCATTTCTGCCCCGTGCCATTAAGGCATGGAATGCCCTTCCAGCTCATGTTTTCCCTCCCTCCTATGATCCCGGGCTCTTCAGGCGGGGCGTGAAACGGCATTTAAGCAGGCCTTCAGGGTGAGTGCGACAGGCTCAATACGATCTATTGTGCCTGTCGACCTCATATTTGGATCTCACTACCGCTTACCATCAGGTGGAGTGAGGTCATCTTGTTAGCCTTTTTATAAAAAAAAAAAAAAAAAAAAAAAAAAAAAAAAAATCATTAGATTTGATTCTGAAACATCTTCTTTCAGGACGGAGTAACTTTTGACATGAACGAAAATCAACTCCGTTACAGCAGTGCGAGGATAATGTCGGCAAAGAATTGCTACGAGAATTACATCCGTGAAAAGCAAAAAAGACTATTCCCGCACTGCACAAAATTCTTCGCCTGCGCTATGTACCCACTTACTATGGATGAGAACGGTGTGATAGAAAACTATAAAGGAGTTGTTGATACTATTAATAAACAAACTCTTAGAACGATGAATTTGAACTATCCTTACGTAAGTATTGTTTTTTATATTTCTGACGGTCATAGTGATCTCATTTCACTTCATGGGAGCTTGGAGGTCCACATATCCCGAGTTAGGTACACGCAAAACCGTCGATGGCCGAGTGGTTAAGGTCGTTGCTTGCCATGAGGAGAGGTCGCCAGTTCAAACCCCGCCACGTACATACCACAGTGGTTTTCGAATTTGAAATTCTTATGTGCGATTATTCGACGCTTTAACGGCAAAGGGAAACATCGCGAGGAAACCTGCACCTACGTAGAAGTTCCTAGGTTGTGTAGTCAACCAACCCCCACTTGGCCAGCGTGTTTGACAAAAGCGTTATCGCCCTAATTTAGGATAGGCCCGTGCCCCAGCAGTGGGGACGTATATGGGCTGATGATTATGACACGCAAAAGCAAGCAAGATGATAAACTTTAGTTAGACTTTGTGCCGCTCCTATTACGACGGCATAAGTGCTAATATCGATTTACAGGGTGTCCAAAAATTGTTGTTAAGCGTAAGTCTTGACATAGAACACCCCGTGTGGCATCCGAAACACCCCCTGATGTTTTTCTAAACTTTTGAGAATAATTGACCTAGCTGAATAAAAAAATTCAAAAAAAAAGTATTTGACTTTTTTGAGAAATTCTTTTTGTAATTCAATTTTCATGAGTTCTTGTTTAATGCTTAAAATATTTGTCTTCATAACTTAGATGGAAGTTTTCAAAATGATGATTTGTATTATTCTCAAAAGTTTAGCAAAAAATCATAACTCGAAAACTATTAAAAATCGCGGTACATAATAGGGGTGTTCCGGATGCCCCACGGGGTGTTCTATCTCAGGACTTCCGCTTGACACAATTTTTTGGAATAACTTGTATATGTCGTGGCCAAATCGATGAATTGATCATTTCATGAAATGGTTGGCCATTTCATGAAGTGTTTACGTTTCATGAAGTGGCCAATCAATGTTGACCAAATCATTAAACGATAAACGTTTAACGATTTGGCCAACCACGTTTGACCATATCGTAAAAAGCTATAAAATATTTAATGAAAACCAGGATCAATTTTGATACGTATTTGTTTATTTTTAGTCGTTACATACTTTCAAAATAAAAAGGTGCATTTAATGATTTTTTTTATTGTTATAAAAAATGTGCATTTAGTGAAATTTGCAAGTATTTTAGTATAAGCAGTATAAAAGTCACGTAAACAATAAAAATATTAAACAAGGTAACAGTCACCTGCTATCGCAAGACAAATGTATGAATAATAAGGTGCATTAAGGCGATTAAAACACGGCACCGCGCACAAAGTCACATAAACAACAAATCATAGGATCGTCGGCGCTTTTTCCTTGTCCTTGACAGTTTCCATAATATCATATTTCGATAACCAGTAGTATACCAGAGCCGCTCTAAGTTGGCCGATTTGCTACATGTCAGACTGACTGCACTAGTCTTTGAGTATAAAGCCACTGGAGATGCCTTACACGGGCGACCCCCTCCGGCAAAGTACATTGGTCAACTGTTCAAACACGTTTAATAAAACTACTTGTCGCTGCACCACCGCCATTTTGCATTGATCCCTGTCGCGTGACGTTACTCTTGAAAAATGGTTAGTTGTGCAGTATTCTCATGTAAAAGGCGATCGAGAGCTCAAATTCGCAACAAGAGCGCGTTTAGTATCATATCTAAGTGTTTTTATTAACTTTTAAACATGTATTTAAGAAGAATTGCCATTTAAATAAAAAGTCGTTGCGATACGTAAACGACAGAAAAAAATAAACAAGAATACAGTGGTACGGGGGCTAGTGATGTCACAAAGTCAAAAAAGCGACTCGACATTTGAATGAATCATTCACTCCCTGCAGTTAGTTGTATAATCCGTTTTTTACTTTAATTTTGAATAAAAATAAAAGGTCTAAACATATGTTATATTTAAATCTTGTAAGATGAATTAGAAAAATTACTTTTCTTTCCTCTGGTCATACGATATTGAAATTTAGTCTGAAAATGAAAAGAAATTCTGTGACTCCCTTAGAGATATTTTTAAAGACATAGATATTTTAACCGTATCCTCTCAGTACATTTTGGACTGTATCTTATATGTTTACAAGAACATACAATCATTTAATATCGGATCCTCACCATTTTAACACCAGTAATAAACATAAGTTTGCCGTTTCAAGGCTCAGGCTTCAAAAGACTGGAAAGTCGTTCTTGGGTTTAAGCACAAAATTGTTTAATAAGATCCCACAAAATGTTATTGAATTACAATAATCAGTACAAGATAGTTCAGTTCATTCCACCAAACTGATTTTATTTTATTCTTTGTGTCATCACTATTTTTTCGTATGTGTGTTGCGTAGTTACGTGAAAACTTTGTTTGTGTGCGTGTATTGTTTGAAGTGTTGAACATTTTTGTAGCGTGCGTTTATCGTTACAGCAAAATTTGTGTCTGTTGAGTTATTAATTTTTGGTGGTGTGCTGTAACGTGTTTACCTCGCCCCCCGCTAAAAGTATGGCGGTTTGTTAGAAAGCGTTGACGTTATGGCATCTCCAGTGGCTTTATACTCAAAGGCACTAGTGAGGACAACGGTAAAATTGCCGAAGTATATAAGTAACAGTTATTTCCACTTTATAACCAAGCAAGGTCTAATTATAACAAATTTTTATTAAAAACATTGAATTCACATCCAAAAGATTGAATTTAAGTTCCTTATTTATAAATATATTTATTTTTAAAATACAATACTTATTAAATCCTTCATCCTATTTTTAAAAATACCTGGTGAGTATTACCCACTACGTCACTATGAAAACGTGTCAAACGGCGTAACCTTGTAAAAGCGTAATACAGAGTGGAAATTTTTACGTTTTCTTTTATAATTCAATTATTTTAGGTAATAAAAGACAAATAACTAGATAATTATACCGGAGCCGTTCTTAGAAGACTGATTTGACACTTTTTATTTTATATTTTGCATTTATCCTTGTTAAGAGGAACATATTTACGCGAATCATAAATAACAACTTTTAAAAATAATGCGTTATTTCAAAATTTCAAATGCACATAATTATATAATTATTTGTCTTTTATTACCTAAAATAATTGAATTATAAAAAGAAAACGTAAAATTTCCACTCTGTATTACGCTTTACGCCGTTTGACACGTTTTCATAGTGACGTAGTGGGTAATACTCACCAGGTATTTTTTTAAAATAGGATGAAGGATTTAATAAGTATTGTATTTTAAAAATAAATATATTTATAAATAAGGAACTTAAATTCAATCTTTTGGATGTGAATTAATGTTTTTAATAAAAAATTGTTATAATTAGACCTTGCTTGGTTATAAAGTGGAAATAACTGTTACTTATATACTTCGGCAATTTTACCGTTGTCCCTCACTAGTGCAGTCAGTCTGACATGTAGCAAATCGGCCAACTTAGAGCGGCTTTGGTATAGTCCATTGATTTCTTTTTCGTGGTCACCCTACTCTCCTGTATTTGTTGTATAACCTGAAAAAGAAATTAAAATTATTAGCTATCAGTCTGATGACAATCAATATAATAACAGATAAATAAAAAAATATTTTTATAAAACACGTTATTTAGTTAGGTGCATAAAATTATAATATGAAGTAAGTAAAATATTACTCCAAACTCCACGGTTATTTCACATTTTGCTCGGAACCTTGCATGACTTGCATACTCTAATACGTTTCCATCGAATTATCTTTCATTTTAACTTTCTTCCGTGTTTAATAAAGAATTATTCGCATTTTTTCTGAGAGAAAATTCGTCTTTGTTTACAAGGGCCGCCATTTTTATACAAACTGCACAAAAACAACCAGTGTTGCCAAATAAGTGTATTAACTGCCTAAAATAGGCAAATTTCCGACAATTTTGTCCAAATTAAAATAAAATGTACCGACTTTAAAAATAACATGAATTTTATAAAAAAAAAATGTTTTGCTAAAAATATGCTATTCTAAAATAAAAGATAAAATAATATGCTAACAGGAAGAAAATTTAGCACATTGTGCAAATTTTGCATATTTGCACAAAGTGCTTAATTGGTATGGCAACTTTGGCACTCTACCGGTAAAGTCAACGAAACAATTCCACGATATGATCAATTGAGATTGATCGTTTCATGAAATGGAAGTGCATCTAGTTGGCCCAATCGTCAAACGATTTCTTATCATTGATCTGACCTGGCCACATCATGATATGGCCAATGGGCAGTGAAATATTTCATGAAATGCAACCATTTCATGAAATGGCCAATCATTTCATGAAATGGCCAAGTCTACGATGTGGCCACGACATATACACCGTGAAATTTTAGTGGTGGTTTTCCCGCAGTAAAATGATTCTATCTTAGTAGTACAATAGATTTGTGCAGTTCTTTTTTTATTAAAACCAATAAATGCCGGTTTTACGAAAGGTTTAACCGACACTCGAAAGCACGTTAGAACCGTTTTATGACTTATGGTGTAGAGCATTTTTAGCTTTAAGCATCGATTTTATTCGTCAAGCAGTACCTGATTACGTAACATCTTAAAAAACAACGATAGCTTCTCTCGTTTTCGAGTTGGAAAATATATATTTAGAAAATATATATATATTTAGAAATGCAAATTATTTGCTGAAAAAAAATTTTTTTTTCAGCAAATTATTTGCATGATTCGATAGTATTACCACAGATAACATAACTATAGTATTACTAAAGGCAAAGCGTTCTGCTACGGGAAAACAACCACTAAAATTTCACGGTATATAATATCTCAGCTCCGCTTTTACTTATGGCATAACTTACTCTAATTAAAAGGTACTAAAGGTAACGAAATAAGTAACAAAAAGATCGATAGCAGCAAAAAAAAAATTACGCCACCATTCCATACAAAGTAACCCTATTCCCTCCCAGAAACCTATAAATAATAAGTTACTTTTTAATCTAAAATATAAAAATGAATCGCAAAATGTGTTGGGAAGCGCATTACTCAACAACGCCTGAACCAATTTGTACAATTCATTTTTTTAAATGTTCGTTGAAGTCCAAGGATGGTTCTTACGGCGAGAAAAAATCGAATAATTGCCGGGAAAACCCTAAAAACAGCCCTTTTCATTTTCACATTTTTTTGACAGGACGAAGTCTGTCGGGTCAGCTAGTTTACCATAAAATAAATGTGACGTAAAATTTGTCGTGTTTAAAATGATTCACAAAATTTTAGGATTATGCTGATGAAAATCCAAATATACTACGCAACTACAGCAAAAATTGGGAAATAGCTGCAGTTGGTGGGTTTTGCCAGGTAATTATTCAAATCAAATCAAATCAAATCAAAATGTCTTTATTCATATAGGCAATTTGCATGCACTTATAAATCGTCACATTAGTAATAATAAGATTCTACCACCGGTTCGGAAAGCCGTATCTATCGAGAAGACTCCGGCAAGAAACTCGATAGTCGCTCTTTTTAAACATGTTATACATTGTAAATGAGCCAAGTCATACAGTCTGGGTGTGCCATAGTAAAAGGTACCATATACTTTATTTACTACTATTTAAAATAACTATAATTAAAATCAAAAGAAAGAGAGCCAAGATAACAATGTTCAAAATACCATAACAAATCCAACCTGCATGACAAAGCTTACATAGGGTAGGTAGAATTTTAATAATTACAGCCATTGCCTAATTATAAATTAAACTGAATATAATAATAAAAGAACAAAAAGTTCATCATGAATGTCAAAATTATTCATAAAAAAAAATTAATAACAATAGAATGTCAAGAATTTAACTTAAACTATTTGTCCATGCATATTTATCACTGAGATAATCTTCTACTTTATAGTAGCCTTTTTTAAGAAGACCATTCTTAATACATGATTTGAATTGTTGTATAGGTAGTTTAGTAACACAAGCAGGTAATTTATTGAACATTTTTACACCTAGTCCAACAAAGGAGCTATTAACTTTATTTAGTCTAAAAAGTGAAATAGCAAGTTTATGTTTATTTCTTGTATTGAATTGGTGACTATCAGATTTTTTAGGAATGTATTGTATATTTTTATACACATACATTAAGCAGTCAAGAATGTATTGGGAGGCCACTGTGAGAATACTATACTCCTTGAAACGTTCTCTGAGGGAATCGCGCCGTTTGAGGTTATATATGGCTCTTACTGCTCGTTTTTGCAATACAAATATACTATAGATATCAGCAGCTGATCCCCATAAAAGCAAACCATTGGACAAAACACTGTGAAAGTAACTGAAATAAACTAATCTTGCCGTTTCAACATCAGTCAATTGTCTAATTTTTCTAACAGCATATGCCGCGGAGCTAAGTCTTCCTGCCAGGGTACCTATATGGGGTCCCCATTGTAATTTAGAATCTAGAGTGATTCCAAGGAACACCGTTGAGTTTAGGACTTCAATGGGTTCGTTATTCATTTTGATATTAGTACTGACTTGCCTTACATTGGGCATAGTAAACTTGACACATTTATACTTATATGCTTTATACATTAATACTTATATGCAGGGTGTAACGTGGATAATCGTATGTCAATCGATGGGGGACTTCAATACCTATCGATACCACCCCCATGTATGTTCCGCGATTTTCAATGGTTCCAAAGTTATTGAGATTTTTGTGAAATTTAAGTAAAAAGCCGGAATCACTACATAGTATTAAACAAAGTCGCTTACCGGCGTCTGTATGTAGCTATGTATGCTTAAATCTTTTAAACTACGCAACGGATTTTAATGCGGTTTTCTTTAATAAATAGGTGTATTCAAGAGGAAGGTTTATATGTATAAAACATTCACAATGTAGTAGTGGAACACTGTTTAAGATTTCTAATGTGATTATCTTTTACTTGTGTGAACTTTTGTAAGCTGTAATTGTACAACTTTTTGTTGTATATTATATATATTATATACTAGCGACCCGCCCTCGCTTTGCTTCGGGTATATCTCTATCTCTACATATATAATATATTTCAACCCCGTAAGGAATTTTACATACAGAAGTTGTTTCCTAATAACTCCCGTTCCCATGGGAATTTTGTAATATCGCGTTGGAAGTAAGCTACGTTCATTAGTGTACTTGCATGCCAAATCTCAATCATCTATCTTACGCGGTTTAGATTTTTTCATACAAAAGTTTTTTCCCCTATTACTCCCGTCCCCGTGGGAATTTTACAATATCCTTATATATATTAAGGTACCTGCATGCCAAATTTCAAGCGTCTAACTTATGCGGTTAATATTTTTCATACAAAAGGATTTTCCCGTTAATTCCCATTCCCGTGGGAATTTCGGGAAATCCTTTCTTAACGTATGCCTACGTCATAACATCTACCTGCATGCTAAATTTCATCTCGATCCGTCAAGTGGCTGTGACGACTTCGTCCGCGTAGAGATGTTTAACGGGTAAACATTACTTCTTTATAGCGCAGTCGGTTAAAAAGTACCCTATAGCCTTTTCTAGGCTCTGGACTATATCTGTACCAAATTTCGTTTAATCGGTTCAGTACCCTAAGCGTAAAAGCGTAACAAACAGACAGACAGACAGACAGAGTTACTTTCGCATTTATAAAATTAGTAAGGATTTCACACTATTGATACAGTATTGACTGTAGTACATCATTTTGACCAATCTCGTAGGGTTTGGCCAGCATTTGCAATATAAGCGCAAAAAGTGAGTTGATTTACGACCACTACTACATTGTACACCCTCCTCTTAAATACACCTATTTATTTAAAAAAAAAACGCATCAAAATCCGTTGTGTACTTTTAAAGATTTAAGAATACATTGGGACAGACAGATGCGAGAAACAACTTTGCTTCACACTATGTAGTGATACAGGTGCAGCCCAAGTATATCATTTACACCGGCCAACCTTCAAAGTCTATTTAATGTCTAATAAATATATAAATAAATAAATAAATATCTGGGTCGTTTCCACACACTGTCACCTAACCCCAAACTAAGCAGAGCTTGTACTATGGGTGTCAGGGACTGATACACATACATAGATATTTTAAATACATAAGCACGGAACAAACACCGATGTTCATCTCACAAATATTTGTCCCGAGTGGGAATCGAACCCAGGACTCTTGGAACCGCCAGCCAGGGTCACTAACCACTGTTCCACCGAGCCTGTCAATAATCTATTTATTTATTGGTCTAATCTACAGAACGACCATGGGGGTCCCCTGGTCGGGTACGTGGGGGGTCACGAAGTGATCCTGGGGGTCAGCACGATGTATTTCGTGAATAAGAGATTGGAGTGCCGGGGTCCATACTTGTACACTACAGCAAGATGTTCCGGCAAAATGATACAGTGTGTTTTGTATCCGATGAGGTAAACTTTCATAAGTTAATAAAAATAAACGGATAAATAAATATTTCGAATTACGGAAATAAAAAGTCGTGCATTACCATACACCAAGTCAGCAAAAAAAAACAAAATTACAATTTGATTATAGGATGCGGCTTAGCATACTTGTATTGGAACGACAAAACAATAAAAATAAAAACGTAAATTTAAAATTTTGAGGTGCTAAAGCTTTCTCTAGCTATTCTAATATTTAGAAAAACGGAAAAAAATTAACTGCCTCGCCGTGGCCCGGGGATTCGAACACCCGTCTTTCCGGGAATCGCCCAGACATGCGTTACCATCACACCAGACCAGCAGCTATCAATTGAAGCCGTCGAATTTTTCCCGTATGTGACCTGTTAGCCACAGATAATTTGTCGGTTTTTCTAAATATAAGAATAAAAACGGTTACTTCACCGCTTAAAGAGTCCGATTTCATAAAACGTTTTTAAAATTGGTCACTATAGTCGGTCAAGTTACCGATTCTCGACTAATAATAATTGTTTCAGTATTCGATAATTCAGTATGAGAATCTGCCTTTGTAGTCAGTTAATACTTAGGTCAAAGTTCTGTTAATGTAAATGTCTTGTTTCACAGATTTCGCAGAACTTTAAATTGTGATGGAACAGCTGAACAGAGAAAGGTCTATGAAAAGAACATTACTTGGCCCGAAGATGAGCCGTGGTAAGATACTGTGTCATTAGGTACACAAAACAAGTGAGACATAAGAATCACAAAACAAAAAAGACAAATATTGGGTTGCAATTCTACAGGCATGTTGTACACATATAAGTGCCTGGTCACACCTAGCGATTTTTGGGCGATTTCGATCGCGGCGGAATCGCAGCTATGTCGCCGCGAGCTCGCAGCGTGCACGCCGCGATTAAATAATCGCCGCGAGATATTCGCATTACTATTTTTCTTTTCTATCGAGCTAGAGATGCATCATTTAATATATCCTTTTACTGGGCTATGCAATTAATATTTCTTAATTTTTCAGATCAAGGCAGAGTACTAATAATCTTTGTCTCTATGTGTTAGAAGAAATCAATATGTACGACGTACTAAAAATCCGAAAAATTGGGGGCAAAATTATGCAAGATTTAATAAATATTTTGAAAGGCTCAATTTTTTTTTGTACTCTCTTAACCTATGAATACTCCACGTTGAAAAGTTAGGTTATATAACTTATATAATATCGATCAGTAATTATTGTTTCCCAAATACATCATATAGTGATATTATTAGAAAAATTATTAAATTTAAGTTTAACACAGACACAACGATTATTATATTTATTGCGAATAGAGGAAATGTAAATAAAAAATAATTAATTAAATGTTTTGATTATTTAAGTAACTTAAAAGTAAATAAAATTATATTATTTACACTTCCTTACAGTAATAGCTTGCCACAATCAGAAAACTTAATTAGGTATAAATTGAACTTGACATTAAATACAATCACATTTAATAATAATAAATTTAATTTAATTGACTGCAATATTAGTACATTTAACCTTAGCAAAGGGCTATTGTTGACAAAAGATAACTTTTATCTTTCAAAATTTTATAAAAGACAGTTAGCTTTATCGCTATGTTTTTGTATTAGAATAAGTAATTCAGCCAAGAATTTGGCTACTCAGTCTGCTTCTATTGAGCAGGTTATTGACATTTGCGACAATTCCCTGGAAAATGTTTCAGGTAATTTAAATTATATCATAGGACAATAGAGGACAACTCTAGCAAATTAAATGTAAGGTCAAAAGGAAAGCATAATAACTTAACACTTATTCATCAAAATATTCAAGGCTTTCCTGGAAAAGAACTAGAACTTGAGTTATATTTAAATGAAATGAATATTAATGTTGTATGCCTTACTGAGCATTGGTTAAGACAGTATGAGTTACTGATTAGTATTGATAATTACAACGTTGTTAGTTCGTTCACAAGGAAAGATGTTATTAGAGGTGGATCACTTATATTATTAAATAAATCATTAACTTCAAAAAACCGTAAGGATGTGACATCACTCTCTATTGAGCGAACTATTGAGCTTTCTTGTGCAGAGCTCGAGCAGTACATCATTGTCTGTGTCTATAGGCCCCCATCTGGTAACTATGTACTATTTGAATCTACTATGGAGGAAGTTTTGAAAAAGGTATGTAAATGTAGCAAAAAAGTAGTTGTTTGTGGAGATTTCAATATTAATATTTTGGATAGTGACTCACAACTATCGACTAGATTTCTAAACTTATTTAACTCTTTTGGACTTAATAATTTATTTTTTGAACCAACTCGGGTAACTCCAACAACAGCTACTTGCTTGGATAATATTTTTTGTAATTGCAAAGTGTATAATAAATCTATTATTAATTTTATCAACTCTGACCATAGTGGTCAGATGGCTATATTTGAACACAATCATAATAATCCTTCACTGCATTTTACATACCGACCAGTCGCACAGAAAATTTTAAGAAAAACATTAATAATAAATTTTCCCATTTTCAATACAATCTGAATCAAAACATTGATGAATCTTATAAAAATCTGTTTGATTTAATATTAAATGAATTTAATGGGATTTTTACTAAAAAATCAATAAAAATCATAGATCCCAAGTACAAATTCAGTGACTGGGCAACTAAAGGCATTTACAAAAGTAGAAATAGATTATATGAATTGTATGACATTAAATCGCAATCAAATGATATTAATGTTATCAATTATGTTAGAAAATATTCAAAGTTATTTAAAAAAGTTTGTGCAATTGCCAAGTCAAATTACTTGAAAGAAAAAATTAGAAAATCAAATAATAAGATAAATGCCACTTGGAAAATTATAAACAAAGAGACTTGTAAAAATAAAACACAAGACCGCAAGATCTCTCTCATAGTTGATGATAAGCATATTGATTCTGATAAGGATGTTGCAAATGTTTTTGAAACCTATTTTTCTAATATACCTATAACTACTACAAGCAAACTGAACTCATGCCCACACCAAGCTCAATCCCTCCTTATAGGGACTGTAGAAAAATGTCTAGTATCTTTTAAATTTAACCAAGTCAACCAAAATATAATTTTACGAGCCTTTAAAGAGTTAAATTTCAAAAAGACTGAAGATTTATGGGGTATCTCTGTGGAACTATTAAAAACAATCATCATAACAATAGCTCCACATTTGGCTATCATATTTAACATGTGTATAGAGGTAGGTCATTTCCCAAATTTAATGAAGTTTAGTAAAATAATTCCTTTATTCAAGACAGGTAATAAAAATGACCCATCCAATTTTCGCCCTGTTTCAATACTTACTACCTGCACTTAGTAAAATTTTTGAAAAAATTATATTCTCTCAATTAATGTCCCATTTTAATGAAAATAAGCTTTTACATAATAAGCAATTTGGCTTTACTAAAGGAAGATCCACCACTGACGCAGGAGTGGCACTTGTCAAGCATATCTTTGACGCTTGGGAGAATAAGCAGGATGCAATAGGCATCTTTTGCGACCTGTCAAAAGCCTTTGATTGTGTAAATCATGAAATATTGTTATTAAAATTGCATCATTATGGTGTCTCAGATAAAGCGATTGATTTATTGAAATCATATCTCAAAGATAGGGTGCAAACAGTGAATGTCAATGGAGTTGATTCGTGTGGCGCTCCTATTCTCATGGGAGTGCCCCAGGGCTCAATTCTGGGACCTTTGCTGTTTCTTATATAAATGACCTTCCGTATTTCACTGCAGACCTATGTGAGACGGTACTGTTTGCTGATGACACATCATTGATTTTTAAGGTTGACAGAGGTAAAAATAATTACGACGAGGTAAATAGTACCCTTTCACAAGTTCTTCAATGGTTTAATAAAAATAATTTTATTGTTAAATGCGAAAAAAACTAAATGTATGAGATTTACAATGCCAAATGTAAGACAAGTTGATACTAACATTATTGTAAATAACGAACTTGTAGAATTGACCGAATCTACAAAATTTTTAGGAATCACTATAGATGCTAAGTTACACTGGGGACCTCATATCTCTGTTTTGGCGGGTAGACTTAGTTCTGCTGCGTATGCAGTTAGAAAAATCAGGAATTTAACTGACGTTGAAACGGCCAGGTTAGTTTATTTCAGCTATTTTCATAGTGTTATGTCATACGGTCTTCTGCTGTGGGGGTCTGCTTCTGATATACAGACTATTTTTGTATTACAGAAGAGGGCTATCCGATCCGATGGCTTAAGATCGCGTGACTCCCTTAGAGATATTTTTAAAGACATAGATATTTTAACCGTAGCTTCCTAGTACATTTTGGACTGTATCTTATATGTTTACAAGAACATGCAATCATTTAATAAGAAATCGGATACTCACCATTTTAACACAAGAAATAAACATAGGCTTGCCGTTTCAAGGCTCAGGCTTCAAAAGACTGGAAAGTCGTTCTTAGGTTTAAGCACAAAATTCTTTAATAAGATTCCACAAAATGTTATTGATTTACCTTTTTATAATTTCAAACTTTTTATGAAGTCGTGTCTTATGACAAAAGCATATTATAAAGTAGAAGACTACTTAAATGATAAAAATCCATGGACATGATGAGCTGCTCGCTTGGACATCAATGAATTATGTAACTTGTGAATTTTTATGTAATATGTGATTAATTTATTTACAACTTGACGTGCAAAAGTATTTCATGTAAATCTATTTGCAGAATAAATTATTTCATTTCATTTCATTTCATTCACACATTCTTAAAAAAATAATCAGAATAGGAAAGAAGACAGAGCCTGTCTACTCTAAAATCACTAAATAGTTTGAAACAAAGGCGCTTTCATTGGTTATATCCCAATGTTTGCAAAAGACTTAACTTTTAAACTATGCAACAAATTTTGATGCGGTTTTTTTAATAGAAATAGGGGTTCAAGGAGAAGGGTTTTATGTTAAATTCACCCGAAGCGAAGCGAGGGCGGGTCACTTGTAGGTATTTAATAAAACACATGTAAAAAAGGTAATAAACATTTATTTAAGCGACATTATACATGATTGATCTTCATGGAATGTAACATTGTTAAGATTATGACTATCTATTATATGGTGATCAGTCGCTTTAACGATGGTGATTTTAAATAGTGGTGACGTTGGATGTACGATACTATTCTATTGCATGAATGCAATAGAATAGTATCGTAATTGACCACATTATTAACATAAACAAGTACAAAACGAACTAAATATTACTTACGAAACACAAAACTCTACCAAAAACACACACACGTGCCAGTGAGAAGAAGAGGAAACAGAGGTTTATCACATACAGACAAAGACTAAAAGTGGTCAACGAGATACATGACCCCGGCATGTGCCACATCAGCCCGAGAGTCGCTGCAACCCTGGTAGTTAAGATGGTGATTTTGATGAAAATGGCCAAGATAAAGATAATAGTGTGGATAATGATTGTGTTTTAGTCGTTAATACATAAATACATAAAATCACGCCTTTTTCCCAGAGGGGTAGGCAGAGATCACTTCCTGCCATGTGCTACGGTCCTGGCACACCACTTTCGCTTCATCCACAATCATCAACCTCTTTATGCACGCTCGTCGATTACGGGTACTTTTGATTTGACCTTTCTTTAAGATTTGACCTATTAGTCGTTAATGATTACGTGTTTAACGAATGTGCTGGATATAATGACGGATTAGCTGATGACAGAGATGTAGTTTTCGACAACGATCGGTGATCTGATATTTTTGTTGCTAGAGATATAAACGGCTTAAATAATGATGATGAGTGGTGTGGTGATGTCATTGGTGATAAAGCTGATAGTAATTTAGTGCTTTTCAATTTAAATGATTTTGTTGGTTTTCTTCTTTTTGTGATATCTTTCCTCTTCTCTATCTTTGGGGTAAGAGTTTCCTTGGTAAGCTTCAATGCAGAATTTGATGCTGCTTTAGACGATTCTGTTTTATGTAATTTTGATAGTATTTTGTGTATATTATACTGTCTTGTAATATTGTCGCTCATAGTGATTTTGTAATTACTGTCAGGCATTGTTGATGAGAGCAGTGATGACGATTCCTTTAGTTGAGATTCAAAGTCGTTCGATTCAGGTGGATTTGTTCTAGAAGATCCACTGTAAAAAGGAGACAAATGTTTTAAATTTTGTCTACAAGATAAAAACCTATATAACATTTTGTAGTATCTACAAAGAGAAGACCTAACAGTGCGTCAGTTGAATTTTGACAGATCTTAATACAGAATGCATTAAATTAAACTATTATTTCATAAATTTCTACTTAGACGATACGGACAAAGCAGAAGTCCAAATTAATTTATGGAGTTAGTAAGGCGTCCGACCGATTTCAGCCATGGCGGCCGATTTCAATTGAGATCAGCCAAGTGCGCAGGACATATTATAGTTCACAAGTGTACGCGCAAACACAAGTGCACTCTCTATTCCCTTACTTTCATAATTCGGTGAGACGGCAATCCGACATGACCGATGAGGAGAGATCGGGCGCAGAACCACCGGCTTAACGTGCTTTCCGAGGCACGGGCGTTCAACCGCTAACTTCCTAACTCCGGGCTGAGAATTTTCATTACAGAAAAACTCACACAAATTTTGCCCGACCCCGGACCGGGGACCTCTCGGTCCTAACGCAGCACTTGCTACCAATAGACCAACGAGGCAGTTAAAAAAGTGGAGTTAGTACTCGACCGTTGAAATTATGTGAAATAAATAATAATTAATTAATACTTACTCATCCGGAGGATCCCATGGGACAATAGTCTCCTTCAACGCATATCCTGCCTTATGCATTTCATCACAAAATCGTCGCCTGGAAAAATAGTCGTTGCTTAAGATTAGGTACATTCAACACTCTTATTTTATTGTAATTTATAAGTTCAATATCATTATCATCATCATCATTATTATAAGTTGATCCACTGCCGTGGACGCAGGCTTCCCCAAATGCACGACATCTCAGCCAATCCTCGGCTACTCGTATCCAAATCCTACCACATTTAGAAGCGGCAGAACTAGGTTTAGCCATAAAGCAAAAGCAAGTTTAGCTATGAGTAAATGCTACGGGTCCCGTTCCTTAATGTGTAAGACTCCCAGGATGGTCCAGATATGAGGATTTTTTATCATGATTTAACTTTTATTTGTCCTAAAAATAACATGGGTACAATTTATAGAGATTCATTACTAAACAACAACCAAACAATTAAAAATAAATTATTGAATCCATAGTACTTATTGTGGTCACTAACCGACTTACATAAATTAAAACATTTTATTATACATAAAAGAATACACAGAATATAATTGATATATTTAATGAGATTACTTTGAACATAACAAAAAAAATACGGTACAAAAACAAATCAAAACCCATATTTTTTCCTTTTAGTCAAACCTATGCTAATTATGAGGAACCAGATATTTTTAATGAAGTAACGTAAAAAATACAGCCAATTTGAGATACATCTTTTTGGAAGTCAGCGGAATGTTATTATAATAAAATTAAAATATTATGTGGTCGACAAGCACAATATAGCTTATTGAGCCTGTCGCCCTCACCCTGAGCTCACTCTTGTCTTACGGTAGCAAAGAAGGCCCATTGACAGAATTTGCTACGGGCCGCTAGTTTAATCAAACTAGCGGCAAAAAAATTTCAAAATGGAATCAAAGTTTTGGTGTACTTACATTGGGTTGTGGTAATCAGGACTAAAGCGTGACAAAGCGCATGCGATGAATTGACTGTTACAACTCGTGCTGGTGTAGAGGTAGGGCGGGATGCACATGTACATCGAGTTGATGAGGGCGCTGGTGGCCACGCCGATGACCACCTCTTCAGAGCCTTCCCACGCCACCAGGGGGCTGCCGTGGTCGTTCTGAACAGCATAACTCAAAATGAAATTTGTAAATGGTGAAATATACGGACCCTTAAAAATTTAACACCTGTTTATACCATATTTATAAATATCTGGGACATTTCCACACATGGTCATCCGACCCCAAACTAAGCAAAGCTTGTATTATGGGCGTCAGAGACTGATATACATACATACACCGTGAAATTTTAGTGGTTGTTTTCCCGCAGCAAAATGATTCTGTCTTAGTAGTACAATAGATCGATGCAGTTTTTAGGGTTCCGTAGCCAAAATGGCAAAAACGGAACCCTTATAGTTTCGTCATGTCCGTCTGTCCGTCTGTCCGTCTGTCCGTCTGTCCGTCTGTCACAGCCGATTTACTCGGAAACTATAAGTACTACAGTGATGAAATTTGATGGGAATATGTGTTGTATGAACCGCTACAAAAATATGACACTAAATAGTAAAAAAAAGAATTGGGGGTGGGGCCCCCCATACATGTAACTGAGGGATGAAATTTTTTTTTTCGATGTACATACCCGTGTGGGGTATCAATGGAAAGGTCTTTTAAAATGATATAAAGTTTTCTAAAAAACATTTTTCTTAAAGTGAACGGTTTTTGAGATATCAGCTCTCAAAGTCGTAAAAAGTATGTCCCCCCCCCTCTATTTTTATAACTACGGGGTATAAAATTCTAAAAAAAATAGAGGTGATGCATGCTAATTAACTCTTTCAACGATTTTTTTTGTTAAAATCAATAAATGTCAGTTTTACAAAAGTGATAAACGAAACATTCGAATTCGAGAACGCCAACTAACGCCAGTAGTACTAGCCGCGCTTCGTCCTGCTAGAATTGTTATTATTATTTAAATAATAAGGCTGTCTGTCCGGAGCAAGCGATGCAGCGGAGCGTCAAAAAAATCTCCACTTCTCTTCAGTACAAATAAGTTATTTCAAAAAGGATACTATTGGAATGGGAAAATAATTACCGTTGAATAAGTAGCGATACTTATTTTAACGTTAAATGGTAACGATACTTATTACGGTACGGCACTTATAATCATCGTAAAATACTAACTTTTATTGTAAAAGTGCACATGCCGAACTAACATGTCTCAAAAATTCGTTTCCAATTTATTAACCGGTAATTTTTTTACAGGTAACGTGTAAACTGAAACTGTAATAACAGTAACGTAAATAATAGTACTAAAATAACGTCCGGTGGAGGACAGGCCTAATGATTCGACAGGTTATTGACCGTCCGATCAGCTGATTGATACCGATTACCGATTGCTGGTATCAATCAGCTGATTTTAACTTACTACCTATTTACTAACAAGTGATTTCCATATTTCCTTCATACTTTACCGGGCTTAGGACCATCGTAAATACTTTGCCTACTAAATTACGAACATAATGTTTTAATGGATAAACATCGGGTCATCAAAAAAAGAGTTAAGATTGTCTGAAAGTAATAATTTGTTGCTGAATTAGGTAATAAAGTATTTAAAAAATGAAAATCAACGTATTTACACTGATTTGAATTTCCTACCTAACCTTAGAAATTTCACTATTCACAAATTATGTACAAGTACTTACTCTTCCTGGTACCGGAGCAATTATCAAAATGTAAGCCACTGCGTTCCACACACAAACGCGCACGTTTTATCTGGTTAGATTATGATTTTGATAGTGCCTCTGTCACGTCTAACTACATTGAAAGCATCCACTATCCCAGTTTTCAACTCATCGCAAACTGCCCGTGATCGAGCAGCCGCTGGGTAGCGGTTACGATCGTCCGGTGCTGTGGCACCTGCGGGTTCACATCACCACATCTGCTAGACACATACTCCACATTCGAATAAACATAATGGCGATCCATTTTGACCTCACGGTATCGCGCCACGCATGCGTAGGCGGCGGGCGGCGAGCGGCGTGCGTGCGTGCGCAGTGGACGGCGCACGCAGCGGGACTGAGGAGTCCGTAGGTATCGGTAGTGCGCTCGCGCCCGGTGCGCGGCTCTATCAAAGAGTCGTCGCGGCGGCGGCGTCCTTTGTCGGGGCAGTCCGACAAAGGGCGCCGCCGCCGCGCCGCGCCGCCATTAGGGTAATAAATTACAATCTACGTAGGTATCTACCTACTATTACTACTACTATCATTTCTCACTGTTTCGAGTCAAATAATATTTTTTTTGAAAAGTTGAGATTTTTTTCTTACGTTTTCACGAAATAATTAGCATGGTTCGATAGTACTACGATGGGTAAATCGTTCTGCTTCGGGAAAACAACCACTAAAATTTCACGGTGTATATATTTTTAAATCCATACTTAAATACATAATCACACCCAGTCACGGAACAAACACCGATGTTCATCACACAAATATTTGTCCCGAGTGGGAATCGAACCCACGACCCTTGGAACCGCCGGCCAGGGTCACTAACCACTGTTCCACCGAGCCAGTCGACAAATAAACCTATTTCTATTCCTATTTCCAACAAATAAACCTATTTCTATTCCTATTTCTCACGACGATTTATTAAAGATGGCAATTCTATAGCACATGTTCTGGAAAAGCTCAACAAAACGTTCTATACAAAAAGTATGATTTTGGCAGTTTATCGGCTCATATTATAGAGCACAACGTTAATACAAGTAAACTCTCTCTGATAGAAAAGGAATTCTCATAGTTAAATGAGATAGCAATTTTAACAATAATCATCATTAGCTCAAATACGCCCCCACTGCTAAATTACTATAATAATCAAGCCTTCATCAACCACGCTGGCCAAGTGCGGGTTGGTCGACGCTACTACCTCAATATTTCTATGCAGGTATATAGGTTTCCTCACGATGATTTTTATTCACCGAAAAAGCATCGTTTAACATTTGAATTTCATATTTGAAAACATTTTGGTACGTGGCGGGGTTTGAACTGACTGAAAGCAACGGTCTTAACCACTCGTCATCATCATCATCATCAGCCCATATACGTCCTCACTTTTAGGGCACAAGCCTAAACTAGGGCGATCAGGCCTTAGTCTACCACCCTGGTCAAGTGCGGGCTGGTTGACTACACAACCTTAGAATTTCTTCGAAGGTGTCCAGGTTTCTTAAGATGTTTTCCTTCACCGTTAAAGCGTCGAGTAATCGTACGTACGAATTTTTGAATTTAAAAAACAAAGTGGTACGTGGCGGGATTTGAATTGGCCACCTCTCGCATGGCAAGCAACTCCTAAACCACTTAGCCATCGACACTGTTTCTCGGCCATCGACGCTTTTTAACTTCTCAATAATCCTTAATGTTCTCGTATTTAATGATTTGTTAGAACCTACCTGACAAATTCCAGGGCTTTTGTATCTCCGACCATTGACGATTAATGAATTTCTTGATATTTTATATTTCGTCTTATTCTTGGCATTAGCTTTAGAAATCGAACTGGCATTGTCATTTTGGATTTCTTTATAATGTTCCAATTTAACTGTACTATTAAACGTGAAAGGTTGGGTATCATTATAATTAGTATCTGCTCGACGTCTATCGTATATTATTCCACATTCTAGCTAAAAATATTACAAAAGATAGAATATATAGGTTTATTTAGTCATTGAGTTTTAATAAGATATGAAAGAACACATCAAAGTAAGGTGTCCGACCGATTTCAGCCATGGCGGCCGGTCTCAATGAATATGAGTAAATTGTCTGACATAATTATAATAGTAATTAAATATTAATAAATAAATATTACACAACATCACATACATTGATCAGACCAATGTATGTGATGTGTAATATTTATTGTGGTAAGTAGCTTAAGCACTTGTGTTACAGATATCAGAATCATCAGTGGATACACAAATAACCTTAAATATATTTAATACACACCCAGACACGGAACAAACACAGATGTTTGTCACACAAATATTTGTCCCAAGTGGTAATCGAACCCACGACTCTTGGAACAGTAGGTCACTACCTCCTGTTCCCAGGTTCACTAACGTGGGTCAATAACCACTGTTTTACCGAGCCAGATAAAGGTTCACTCTCTGTACATACCTACACTCTCATAGTTCGGTGAGATGGCAATCCGACTTCAGTAGCGCTACCATGAGTTTAAAAGTTACGGACTCGATATCACCTACGTAAATATGTCTATGAAAAACTTGTACAGCGCCCCTGGTGGGGCGAAAAAGAATGAGATGAAAAAAAAACAACTCGATAGGTTTTTAACGTACGTAAATTTTCGATAGCCAACTCATGGTACCGCTACTGATCAGCCCCGGATCTATCTCTCTCTTTTTTTGGAACTGAGCCAAAACCTTGATAGTGGCAGCCCCTAAGATCCCAGCCTAGCCAGTGGCTAGTGACCCAGGTTCATAACCTACGGTTCCAAGAGTCGTGGGTTCGATTCCCACTCGGGACAAATATTTGTGTGACGAACATCGGTGTTTGTTCCGTGTCTGGGTGTATTATTAAATATACTTAAGATTATTTGTGTATCCACTGTTGATTCTGATATCCGTAACACAAGTGCTTAAGCTACTTACCACGGGATCGGATCAATGTATGTGATGTTGTGCAATATTTATTTATTTATTTATTTAGCCTGGACTTGACCGATGAGGTTGACTCCAGGCAGAGTATTGTCATCTGTTACAATGGTTGGTAGGTCACCTTGGATCCTGGACCTAGGATCAGGTTGATGGCGAGAAGGATATTGAAGTTTATTTTAGTATCTCTTACTAACCGATGCTGAATGCCGTCTAAACAAGGGAGGGCAGGAATTTTCTCGCGACGCATATTTCATTTCTTTATTCTCTCCATCCCCGTTCAGTTGGCCGACACCATCACAACATATCAGGTACTTATCGATGACCATGTCCAAACCTGTGTACCTTTTCTTGCAAGCTCCTTTGTCTGTGATAACCGTCGAACCTTCGTACATGTATTCGGTATTGTAGTCCCCATCATCGCCGGGCTGGAAGGTGAAAAATTAAAAGATAGATACATACATTTATTTTACCCTATTATGCCTTACTGCAAGGCAAAGCTTGCCGCAATTTACTTGTATAGCTTTTTGTGGCATTTTCTGAGGCCCGTACCTCGTTGACCACTTTATAGTCCTTGTCTATGTGTTATTTCTTTGTTTGAGTTTTTGTGTCTTGTGTATTTATGTCTCATTGTATTTGTTATTTCTATGTCGTGGTCAATAAATGTTTTTCTTTCTTTCTTTATTTTTTTAATAATCGTCATTCAGGATGACCCGACGGTAAGTGATCATTAGGTCCACTTATGTGACACAACATACCCTATCGAATATATTGCCAATTCAGTTTACAATAGCTTGTCGTTTTGTCAAATATTATGCGCGGTCTGTAAAATATCGTACTTTCGTGAAATCATTGTACGAGGTCTGCTTAGTTTGTGTGAAAATGTAATAAATATAAAACAAAAGAATTAAAATTGAATTACCATTCTTAACCTAGCAGTGTGACCCCAGCCGAAGACAACGGCATCAAGTCCTTTCCTGATCATGTCCGAGGCCAAATTGACCCTGATCGGTTGAGGTGTATAATCGCAGTCTATTCGATAACTTTTGTCGTTGAAATCGTAAGGCGTTTCAACTATTGCAAACCCTATGTCACGTTGCATCCACACTGGTGGATTTTGGCGTTCCAATATGTATCCTGGAAGTTTAATAATAAAATTGCGATTTGTGGAAGCATTTCAGCAGGCTTGCGAATGTGGTTTCACGCCACAATCCATATACCACTTAATGTCTTGTCCCGCATGTTCAGCATCCTGCTCACTGAGTGACTTAATTGGTGCTTCAGATAACGCGATTCGTGTGGCCGAATTCTAGGACGAAAACGTTTCGTTTTGCCATCGATTCGAAAGTATCGGACATTAGAAAACTGAAAGTGTCCGGGATATTTACCATGTTGTTTTGTTTTAATGAGCTCCTGATATTTCAGCACTGTTGCAACTGTTGCAAGCGCCATGATCACGGGTGAACTGTAGGACTGCGAGAATGGCGGTAGGTCTAAGCGCAGACATATCGGTCTACCCTCTTTCTAAGTCTTTTATTGACGGACGGACACTTTCAGTTTTCTAATGTGTGTAACCATGACAGTTTAAAATTATATATCGGACATTAGAAACAAGAGCGGTGAACACGATTCTAACGTTCTAGTATTTAAGTAGCAAACCGGGTATGTTAGGTTTAAAGACATTTATTTCTCATAAGAACTACATAATATACATAGTACATATTAAGTCCACTTGAAATAAGAAAATTATGCAAAAAAAATAATAATAATTACATAATATAAACGGCGCAGCGTAGTGGCCAAAAGTTGCACAAAACTCAAATTAACCCTAATACAAACAACCCCCATTCAAATTAAGACACTTTCCTGACTCACTATAGTTTTTTTCAGCTAAGATGATCCCTGTGACACTTCATTGTGTTCTGAATCACGCATTTTACGTTTGACAAACGAAAATAATTTTATTGCACACTTATTTCATTTTATTGCGGCTTCATTAGAAAATATCATCTTAGGTGAAAAAGACTATAAGTTGTTAGTTAACTTTTAGTTAAATGTTAGTTAACTGCACTGCCCAAGTTCGGGTTGATCGACGCAACATAACTTAAGAATATTTTCGTTATTGTGCAGGTTTCCTCACTATGTTCCCTAACCATTTGATATGAATTACAAATTTGAAAACATTGGTACGTGGCAGGATTGTATTATGCCTTTGTGTCCCTAACTCTGTTTAGTTAGATTTTGGTTCTAGAGGCCTACTCACTGTTTGGCGTACAAGTCTTTACAACCCTCTTCTTTCTGGCTCTTGTGCATTCGTCAGAGTCCAGCATTTTACTTGGCAAATACTTCCTGTACCCTGCTATGGCGTACAAGTTACTGACATCTTCCAAGCAGGCTGCGGCAGTCAGTATATGTCGAGGAGAAACAATGGTACCTCCACAAAGCCACCCCACAAAAAGCTTGTTAGATTTTTCGGATCTCAACAAATACACCTGTAAAATAGTTCAAGTAGCCAATTACTAAAGTGTGATTAAGCACTACACAGTAAAGTAAAGCCAATTACTGAAGTGTGATTAAGCACTACACAGCATTTGCTAGTTTTTTTTTTGCAAATAGCTAAAGAATGAGAGTTCTTCACGCTGTTTCTCTACTTTGTTAATGATGATTTTGTAAAACGTTTATTTAAAAACATGATAATATTCTTATAACAAATTCGTATTCTTCTACCAAAGTTTAAGTAAAATAATCATAAAACGCACCACATATGGTTTTTCCGAAGCACTTCTCTTGCCAAGTACTATTCCTTGCCCCGAATGACAACCTATAATTATTAATTGGCTTCATTTGTGGCCGTATACCAAAAGAACAATTCGTCGTTTAGGTTCACCACGTATGAAAGTTTTTGGGGGTTTTGACATTTTGATGCCATTCGCTAGAGAATCGAAAGAAAAGTTGTCAATCAAAATAAGATAGATGCTTATAGGTCTATAAGCATCTTAAAACCCGGCCAATTGCGTGTCGGAATCACGCACGAAAGGGTTCCGTACCATTGATTTATGATATTAATTGCTTTTCTTTATTTTAGTTATTTGCTGCAATAAGCGGTTTACGATTTATGAGATATTAAAAAAAACTGCTTACTATCTCGTTCAAAACAATTTTCGTTGGTGGTTTTTTATAGTTATGTTCGTACATTATATGTCTTTTTTAGATTTTTCATTTTCTTATTTTAGAAATAAGAGGGGGAGAACAACTTTTCTTCACTTTGGAAGCGTCTGTCATGCAAACTATTCGGTTTAGAAAAACCTGTTTTAAAAATCTCGATATCATTTTTGTAGACCTATCCATAGATATGGGGAGCCCCCAGAATTTATTATATTTTTTTTATATTTGCATCAAAATCTCAATGCAGTTCACAAAATACATCTACCTACCAAGTTTCAACAGTATATCTCTTATAGTTCTGGAAAAAATGGCTGTGACGTACGTACGGACAGACAGACATGATGAATCTATAAGGGTACGTACGTTTTTTGCCATTTGACAACGGAACTCTAAGAATAAGATTTATCCTATAGATACAGTACGTAATTAAGTTAAGTTCCATATAATGAGCTGCAGTTTACGTTTCTCTTGAAAAGCTTTTAAAAATGACTTACATGGTGATAAAACTTAAACGACAAGTTAAATATTTGACTGCTCTTATGGTTCTAAATTAAAAAAAAGTTTTCTACAATACCTGGAGTTATGAAATCATTTGAAACGATTAGAGCCATGCCACACTAGCGGATTGCAAGCGTTTTCAAAGCGGAGCGGTCACGCAGCGAACACGCGGCGGGTGCGCGGCGAAAACGTTGCGGCTGCGCAGCGAACACGTTGCGGACGCGTCGCGGATTCGCAATGTTTCCGCCTTGAGTGAGTGGCGAACGATACACTCAGTAACAGAATGGACTCCGACGAGGAAATATTGCTGTTAGCTTTATTACTTCGTCGACGCAAGAAACTGAGCGGGGAATTCGGTATGGGAGTGTACAAAATGGCGGCCACTTTTTTTTCCGCGGCGAAGACGCTGCGCGCCCGCAACGTTTTCGCCGCGCACCCGCGGCGTACTTGTTGCGCGTCCGCAACATTATCGCCGCGCACCCGCGGCGTGTTCGCTGCGTGGCCGCTCCGCTTTAAAAACGCTTGTAATCCGCCAGTGTGGCATGGCTCTTAGAAGTAACAATTAAATTATCGTTGACCACTTACTAGTTAATAGATTTAATGTGGAAAAATGGAGCACAACCCATTTTTTTTAAAATAATTATACAAACCTACGTTTGTAACAAAAACACAATCTTTTATTACAGGATTGATTGTATACGGACCTATTTTTGAAAATCGTAACTGGTTTTGTACTTACACTGTAATATAATAAATAAGATAAAAACTGCAAGCTGCTGCATTATTCTCACACTCACTCAAAAATTTAAACTATTAAGTTAGCAGTATTTCAAAATGTTCGATTGAGCGTGGCAAAAATAATTAATAACAAACGCAATACTATAAAAGTAAGAATTCTCATCTTTGCTCGTAAATGTATATTGTTCAGGCGACTTTTTCTTAGATTTCTTATATTACCGGTTCACGTTGATAACTATAACGACTGGGGCGTATTATGGCCTTTTAATTCCAGTCAGACTAACTTCTTGTTGCTGGTAGACTAACAGCGTGTTAAAGTTAGCATTTTTTGGGCGATTTCGGTTCGCGGCGAAATCGCGGCGCTATCGCCTCGCAGTGAAATCGCTCAAAAATTGCTAGGTGTTAAAGGCACTTAATTGTGCGCTCATACAGATGAAATAATCCCTCCATCTTCTATGAAAATTTTAAAATTAAGAGTAGTTCTGTTAATAACTTTATCATATAACCGATGCTCATTTTTAAACTGACTGGAATTAAGAGGTCGTAATACGCCTCCGGTGTGTTAAAATTATCTACATGATCGGGTTTATATTTTTTTATATGATCAAATTTATTGGTCCACCAGCAGTTTTGTCCTCAAGATCGCAGAAGTAGATTTTAGTGACCGATTTAACTATTAAGTAGGTACTTCACTTTACCTGTTAAATCCATATTTTTTATCAAAAATAGTAAAATAACTTACTTCATCCCACATACTACATTTGTCAGTCATAATTATTATCATTATTGCATGGTACGTGAATGAAAAGACAGAAGAACTAGTTATACTCTTTTTACTAAAATAATTTAGATGATAGTTTCATTGGGCTTTGGCTTTTACAGCTAATGTTTCTTTTACCAATTAAATTTTTTGATAGCTACGGTGTCATCATTGATGATCCAGACATTGGATGTGATTTTGATTTTGTATTATGAGTTGCCTTTGTTGATAACGAAATATTAATTGTTGACAATGAATTAGTTATGGTCGACTGTATTAATGTTGACGATGACTGTACTCCAGATGGTGGTATAATCAATGAATATAGTGTTGTATTCAAAGATGAGTGTTTTGGAGATATTGTCACAGTTGACTTTCTATGGACTATGGATGAACTTTTAGTCCTTTGTGAAGATGAAGATGTAACATTTTCTTTTGATTTTACATGTTCGGCTCTTGTAGTGTTTGTAGTTAAAGTCGTATAGAGAGTTCTTCTTTTTTTCACCTTTTTAACTGCTTTAGATGGTTTGGATACGTTGACTTTTGAATTTTTAGTTTGACTTTTCCTGAAATAAATGAAATACATAATTAGTGTGTATTATTTATTTATTATGCACTTTCATGTTTTGGATTTTCAAAAAAGTTTTGTGAGAATATATGTGATTTTAATTATGAAATGATGAAAAAACAAATAAGGATATATACATGTTGATATGTCCATCATAAATATCTGATTATAGTCGAGTCATTTGGTATTTTTGCCTGGAAAGTTTTCCGGGACTTTTGTAATTTGGCAATTTTATAGATTTTGGTATGCTCTTGCCAAATTTCAACTTCGCCACCTCGTACGGCTGCCGCTCGCGCCGCCATTTTGAAAAAATGGCGCCCTAAAGCTGTTTTTTGATAATAACTCCTTTTTGGCGCATTATACAGGAAAACATATTGTAACAAAATAAAAGTAGAAAAAAATTCCTACAATCTATGTCTTAACCTTTTCTTTCCTTAAATCAATAGTTTCGGCGTAGGAGCGCCGTAAAGTGTGATTCAATACACGTTTCGGTAGAAAGACTCGTTTCGACATCACAGTAGATTTAATCCACATCTGACTCTCTATTTAAGTATTTAGGTCAGTTTCTTGACGGACCAGGTGTTGGGTCTTTATCGTCTTCAATACCGATAGGAATATCGAAGACGGAAGTTACTTCAGCATCATCGACGATGGGATCATCAGTTTCATCGTGGTCCTCTTCCTTCTCGATGTCATCGTTTATTTATTCGAGAATAGTGTCTGTTTCTTATTCTTCAATGTCGTCTTGTGACGAAAATGGCGAATTATCGCAAGAACCACCACAGTTCGTACATACAACGGAGCACTTTAGTCCTGCTTTTCTGCATCCGCAAGCATTTTTTTTTATAAGAGGCTAACAAGATGACCTCACTCCTGCTGGTAAGCGGTAGTGAGATTCAAATATGAGGTCGACAGGCACAATATTGACAATATTGGCAAATATTGAGCCTGTCGCACGCACGGATGTATAACGGTTTACGGTGCTCGTACGCAGAAACTATTGATTTTAGGAAAGAAAAGGTTAAGGCATAAATTGTAGGAAATTTACTCTACTTTTATTTTGTATAAATATGTTTTCCTGTATAATGCGCCAGAAAGGAGTTATTATCAAAAAACTGCATTTGGGTGCCATTTTTTCAAAATGGCGGCGCGAGCGGCAGCCGTACGAGGTGGCAAAGTTGAAATTTGGCAAGAGCATACCAAAATCTATAAAATTGCCAAATTTCAAAACTCCCGGAAAACTTTCCAGGTACCCTCTATTTCTTGGACCAAATGACTGTACTATTATCTATAATGATGCTATTTTCATTCTGATAATCACATCATGTCATCAGCCTATATACGTCCCCACTGCTAGTGAACGGGCCAATATAAACTAATGCAATCAGGCCTTAGTCAATTACACTAGCCAAGTGTAGATTTGTCATTCGACCAAAAAACTCAAGCTTTGCCGGGGGTGTGCAGGTTTCCACATGATGTTTTCCTTCACCGTCAAAACGTCGGATAAATTTTTGAAATACATTGTAGTCGTACTATGTTTCGGCCTTTGAACTGGCTTCCTGCATGGCAAGCAACGACCTTTACCACTCGGCCATCGATCAAAAACCCATTTTTTACCTACAGTTGGTACTTACCCGCCAGATTCATACCAAGTGACGATGGTCTCTCGTAGCTTATACCCGTCTTTCTTCTCCATTTCCGCACACAATCTCCGTCTATATGAATATGAAAGAAATAAGGTACCTACTAACGCATTACGAATAAAGTACATGTTCTAAATGAAGTAACTAATGTATGAACTATGTTTGACATATTATCGCAATGAAACAACTATGTAGTTTGGTCTAGGCTTCATATTTTTTTCCTAACTGACTTACGATGTTGGCTTGAAGTAGCCTCGTCATTATCACCGGACTTGCGGGGGGAGAGGATGGTTCTTCATATAAATGGTTTTATTCACAAAGTGATTTCTAGTCTTATACTATTCAGAAAACTCTTGCGCGATGTAAACTACGCAACCTCAAGAAATCTCAAGAATATAATTATTATATTCTCAAATAGATAAATAAAAAGTACACCTTTCGATGTATACAGGATAATTATACCTATTATAGATTATCGTCACAAAAATATTAGTCTTGGTTAGCTATTGAACCCTCAACTTCTCGCGCTAGAGACAATGTCACTAACAAAAGCCATGGAGCCAAGCAATATTATCATGAGAGTTATTCATACATTAAAGAACTCACGACTCATTTTCGGAACCTGTGCCATGAGAAAGGCCACAGCGTATGAACCGTTGCAAAGAAAAAGTGCTGGTGTACAAGAAGGGAGGGATACACAGGAAATTTTTGTCCAGGAGACTCGAAGAAGCCACGCCGATGACCACGTCTTCAGACCCGATCCAAGAGATTAGGGGGTTTCCGTGGTCGTTCTGTAAGAATTGAGAATATCATCGGAACACATTTCTAGTTATTCTAATCTGATTTTCATAATATATAAGTAAAAAATATTTGGGACAACTTTGCAGGTTTCCGCGCGATGTTTTCCATCACCGTTAGTGCGTATACACCGTGAAACTTTAGTGGTTGTTTTCCCGTAGAAGAACGACTTGCTTTTAGTAGTACTATCATCATCATCATCATCATCATCATCATCAGCCCATACTTGTCCACTGCTGGACATAGGCCTCTCCAAATGCACGCCACTTCTTTCTATCCTCGGCCACTCGCATCCAGCTCCTACCAGCCGTCCTGCGCAGATCGTCACACCACCTGGCCTGCGGGCGTCCTACACTACGTTTGCCGAGACGCGGTATCCACTCCAGAACTCGTCTACCCCAGCGGTTGTCGGTTCTACGGCTGATGTGGCCAGCCCACTGCCACTTCAGCTTGCTAATGCGATGAGCTATGTCGATGACTTTGGTTCTCTGACGGATCGCCTCATTTCTGATTCGATCCCGCAGGGAAACACCGAGCATAGCTCTTTCCATAGCCCGCTGAGCGACTTTTAACTTGTGGACCAGCCGTGCCGTCAGTGTCCACGTTTCGGCTCCGTATGTCATGACGGGTAGGACGCACTGATTAAAGACTTTCGTCTTAAGGCTTTGTGGGATTGACGATGAGAAGACTCGGCGAAGTTTCCCAAATGCTGCCCAACCCAGCTGAATTCTTCTATTCACCTCGTCCTCAAAGTTGTTTCGACCCAACTGCATAGTCTGCCCGAGGTACACATATTTTTGAACAACTTCGAGGACGGTGTCGTGAATTGAAATCAGGTTCCGGTAGTATACGTTCATTGAACATGACCTTGGTTTTGTCCAAGTTCATCCGTAGGCCGATGCGCGCAGAATTGTCAGCCAGGTCATTCAGCATCTGTTGTAGGTCCTGCAGCGTCTCTGCCAGAATGACGATGTCATCTGCAAATCGCAGGTGAGAGATGTATTCACCATTTAGAAAGAAAGAAAGAAAGAAAGAAAGAAAACATTTATTGATCACATACATTTACAAGGTTTAACAAATACACATACAGTAGATGTGATCAATAGGTTCTGCCTCAGCATGTGCTGCAGCGGCTGCTAGGCCGCTACAGCGCTGATATTCTGGCATTTACGTGAATGCCACGTCCTTTCCAGTTCAGCGTCTTGAACAAATCCTCCATTGCATTTGTAAACAACTTCGGGGAGATGACGTCACCTTGTCTCACTCCTCTATGCAATGGTATGGGCTTTGTTTGCTGATTTTGTACTTAGACGGACATAGTCGCGGCTTGGTAAAGACATTTCATCACCTGGATGTATCGCCAATCTACTTGGCATCGCTGCAGGGACTCCAGAACTGACCAGATTTCAACCGAGTCGAAGGCTTTCTCATAGTCCACAAATGCTAGGCACAGGGGCTGATTATACTCTTCAGTCTTCTGTATAATCTGCCGCACTGTGTGGATGTGGTCTATAGTGCCGTATCCGCTCCGAAATCCAGCCTGTTCCGGTGGTTGGAATTCGTCGAGTAGTACTATCGAATCATGATAATTATATCTTGAAAATATTTTTTTTTTCAAATTTTTAATTTAAAAAAAAATCCAACTTGGAAACGTGAGAAGCTATCGTTCTTTTAAGAGTTGTGACGTAATCAGGTACTGATTGCCGCATGAAAATGACGATTAAAGTTAAAGAAGCTCTACCCCATAAACCATTCGTTCTTTACATAATTGTTCGTCTCTGGCGGGGATCGGACCCACGACTCTTGGAACGGTAGCAGGATCATCAATCACCGTTCCACCGAGCCAGTCAATTTCATGCATGTTTATAATTTCCAATTTAAACGCGATATTATTGGGAAAAAGCCAAATATTGAACCAACTTGGCATATGCCAGGATTCATGTCTTCGTCCGATCTCCACCTTCTTCCATCTAAGACTGAACTCCTTGACATCTTGTACGGATGTCCTTTATGGTAGCCATTACTTGTGCTGGTAACTTTTCTTCTATTAAACCGTCTTCTGAAGTATTTTTTTTCATTCATTGTGTAGTTAGACGAGTTGTTTTGACTTCGTCTTGAAGAGAATCGATGCTCACATTCTACCTGAAAAATAAATGTATTAACAGCCTCGTCATTTAGAACTAATTGCTTGTTCGTAAAACCCAAACCGCAAGCTCTCAATTTCTTATAAGTTCAGCTGCCGCATGCCTAAAGGGGACCCTTATCGAGAAAAGGAAGAGAAACCAGACAGACTGGCACTGTAACGCTTTACGTAATGAAGTGGTGTACCCGCATAAGAAGCGGTAACTTAAAAAAAAAGGTTTAGGAGGAGATTTTTCCTAAATGACATAATGGCTTGGAGTAGCCTTGTCATCATGACAGGACTTGCGTAGGTGCGGATGGCTCCCCAATTTAGAAGGAGTGTGAATCGGCATTTCTATAGACTTTCAGGGTTCTATTGTGCCTGTCGACCTCATAAGTGAACCTCAATGCCACCTACCATCAGATGGAGTGGGGTCATCCTGGTGGCATATAAAAAATGAACTCACAGAACCGGCTCGTCGAAATTCATCAGGACAGGAAACCGACCTGGAACCCCTTCTGTACTCCAAACTGTTACCATTGCCGTCCAGCTGCCCAATGCCGTCACAGCAAATCATAAACGACGAAATGATTTCCTTCAATGATTTTGGGAAGTGTTTCATGCAATATTCTCTCTTTTTTACTTTCGTGGAAGCTTCGAATAGATATTCCGAATTGTAATCTCCATAGTCGCCTGGCTAAAAATATATTCAGACACAAAAAAAACACTGATGTTCAACATTCAACTAATTTGTTCCAAGTGGGAATCGAGCTCCTTCCAGCCGTTCTGGGTAGATTGTCACTCTCACTGGCCTGAGGGTGCACAACTACGATTTTGGGTTCCGTACCCAAAGGGGCAGGGTAAGGTAGATGACAGACGGACGGACAGACCGCGAAGTCTTAGTATTACTAAGTCATCAGGCTGTATCTTAAGAGCGCTGTTAGTTAGATAGTAGAAACATTCACAAATGAAGTATTTCAATTGCCGTTAAAAATCAAAGTAAAACAAATATTCAAAGGGTTGTTTACTCCCATACAACAAACGTGTTTTTTTTACGAAATTGGTACGGAACCCTTCATATGCCTCAGTCCGACTCGCACTTGGTAGATTTTATATATGTACTCACCAGTCTAATCCCATATGTATGACCCCATCCAAACACAACAGCATTAGTATTTTCCTGTTCACTATGTTCTCTATAGTTTATTTTTACAGCTCGCGGCATATAATCGCAGTCGAAATAGTAAGATGTGTCAGAGAAGTTGTATGGCTTTTCGACGATTGCCAATCCTATGTCTTGTTTCATCCAATGTGTAATTGATGACTCATTGAAGAAGTACTCTGAAGTAAGAATTATAAAATGGTGATGTCGGGTGACTTTAGCTCTAGCGGGCCAGTATTGCCCACAATGCCACAAAAGGTATTTTTATAAAATAGGAACACTTTATCTTTTATGGTAGACTAGCTTTCCGCCCGCGACTTCGTCCGCGTAGAGATGTTTAACTGGTAAAACATTACTTCTTTATAGCGCAGGTGGTTAAAGAGTAGCCTATGACCTTTCTCAGGCTCTGGATGATTTCCAATCCTATGTCTATACAATTTGTACCAAATTTCGTTTAAATCGGTTCAGTACTCTATGCGTGAAAGCGTAACAGACAGACAGAGTTACTTTCGCATTTATAATATTAGTAAGGATGTAATATTCCGATTTTTAGCAATCATTGAGAAAATTGGAAAAGATTGAACTGCCTCAACGCGGGCCGGGGACTTGAACACCCGGCCTTCTGGGAATCGCGCCCAGACGTGCACTACCATTACACCAGATCAGCAGCTATGTACTGAAGCCGTCGAATTTTTCCAGCTTATTACCTGTTAAAACACAGGTGGCGCCATCTACCATTATATAATTTTAAACTGTCATGGTTGATTGACATTGACAACCCATCTTCACGATTGAAGTTTTTTCAAAAACTTCAATCGTGAAGATGGGTTTCAACTGTCGAATGTATGGCATCCAGTAATACGTTTCTGTAAAAATAAAAATGTGTCCGTTTTCGAGGAAGAAAGAAGTGATACCGTGAGTGTAGTGTGTCGTGATCGAATTCGGAGTGACAATATTGTGAACGAGGGTAGTGGTGTCGTGCGTAATAAAAGACTTAGAAAGAGGGTAGACCGATTCCGATGTCTGCCCTTAGACCTACCGTCATTCTCGCAGTCCTACAGTTCACCCGTGATCATGGCGCTTGCAACAGTGCCGAAATATCGGGAGTTCATTAAAACAAAACAACATGGTACCTAAATATCCCGGACACTTTCAGCCATCTACCATTATCTATTTTTAGCAATCAATGGATTGTATAAGGTGGTTCAAGAGTTGGCAATTACAACCTTGAGGATCAAAGTGACCCGACTTTGCGGTGTATTGATTTAAACCATATACGTTCCCACGTAGGAGCTCGAGCCTAAACTTAACATAGGCAATTTCTTGCTTGCCATAATACCTTAAACGAATTAGAAATACCAACAGGCTATGGCCGTTAAAGTCTATTTTTTACATCACATACATCGACTTGACTCGTGGTAAGTAGCTTAGACACTTCTGTTGCGGATATAAGAATCGATAAATAAACATAAATATAAAACCAACCTAACACGAAAGAAACACTGATGTTCATCACACAAATATTAGTCCCGAGTAGAAATTGTACCCACGACTCTTTAACCCGTCAGCCATGGTCACTAACCTTTTCATTCCATTGAGCCAGTCAAAAAAGTTATCGCAAGAAAAATCCTACCGGATGGAGTACATGTCTTGACAACCTTCTGCTTCCGGTTCCTAGTACATTCGTCATTATCCAAGTCTACGCTGTGTACGTATTTCCGGTAGCCAGCTATGGCGTAAATGTTGTCCGCGTCTTCCAGGCAAGCGCCAGAAGTGAGGATGTGTTGAGGCGAGACGAGCGCGCCACCGCATAACCAACTGCTGTGTTCCTGTGCTTCAGCCTGGATTAAGTACACCTGGAAATGCAAGAGATACCATGATCAGCCCATTTACGTCCCTATTGCTGCACGGGCCTCCCCTAAATTAGGGCGATCAGACCTGATTCGACCGCGGGTTTTTCGACTACTCAACCTTAGAATTTCTTGATAGGCAATAGATATGCAATAAATTAATATCTAATGCATGTTCCTGATTTTGTGATTTTGTGAGTATCTAAAGCACTTTCCAGATATAGGAAACAACAATGTATTTTCCAAGTACACTTAAACTTCACTATGATTTCGTACATAGATATTTCATGAATGTTGGTCCCGGATGGGGATCGAACCTCTTGGAACCGTAGCCAGGGCCACAAATCACTGGTTCTGGTTTGAGTACTCTTTACAGGAATTCACACACAAATTTGCTACGACATATATAAATGGATGTATGAGAAACGTATGTTGATATCATTAGAGACATGTACTGTGATTCCGATTCTGTAGTTAGGACCGCTGTTGGCGACACTTTGCCCTTCCGTATAACCGTCGGAGTACACCAAGGCTCCGTCCTGAGTCCGTTTCTCTTCAGCCTGATATTAGACGTATTGTCAGACAGCATCAGAGACCAACATGAGCAGCCACCATGGCTACTTATGTATGCTGATGATATCGCGCTGGTGGACTCGGACAGGGGACGGCTGGTGAGACGTGTTAACACATGGAAGGAATCGCTTGAGAACGGGGGTCTGAAACTCAACGTGGCGAAGACAGAGTACTTGGCCTGCAACACTACAGATCCCATGTCCGTCCGCATAGGCGAAGACACGGTCGAGCGCACGGACCGGTTTAAGTATCTGGGATCTGTACTCCACGCGAACGGCGACATCGACTCCGACGTCAAGGCACGCATTGCTGCTGCGTGGGATAAATGGCGGGAGGTGAGCGGCGTCATTTGCGACCCTAAAATGCCGGTTAAGCTGAAGGGACAGGTCTATAAATCCATCATTAGGCCTGTTCTCTTATATGGCAGTGAAGCATGGCCAGTACTTGAGCGGCACAAGCAAGAACTGCGGGTCACGGAGATGAAGATGCTGCGCTGGATGTCGGGAGTTACGCGAGCAGATCGCGTAAAAAACTCCCGTATTCGCGGCAGCCTTCATGTCCGAGACATCGCTGACAAATTGCAAGAGTGCCGCCTACGTTGGTACGGTCATGTTTTACGAAAACCGGCAAACTACGTAGGGAACAAGTGTCTCGCAATGTCGCTACCGCCGGGTCCCGGCAGAAGGGGAAGGCCCAAGAAGGCCTGGCTTGACGTCGTAGTGGATGACATGCGTGCCAACAAACTCTCCGCGAAGGATGCTGAAGACCGTGCGAGGTGGAGAGTTAGGAGCAGGAAAGCGGACCCCGGGCTCCGCAAGGATGCAACCGGGAGAACGCTGAGATGATGATGATGATATATAAATGGATGTATCAACTGTAATACTTACTATGTATCCCTTCTCTACTCCTGTACGCGTGCCCTCCACTATTCTACGTTGAGAACGGACATCTTTAAAAATAAAGTTTATATTTATTTTTCAATCGTTTCTATACTACAAATAAATAAGATAATTTGTGCTTACAGGTTAGGTTTGTTAAAGGGTTAAATTCAATTAGGGCTTGATTGAATTCTTATGGTAAGTTATTATCTTTTTAATGGTCAAAAGTACATAATAGTCGTAAATGAAAAACCATAAATATTTTAGTGCCCGATATTCTCAAAGATATCACAAGTAGGTATGTAGGTATTATATTAACCTAAATTGATTCAGTGAAACGATTATCGTGCTATCTCATCCTTCAAGAAGAATTGCAATATAAAAGTCGTGATAAAAAGTTAAAAGAATATTTGACATTAGTTAACGTCACTTACGCTGCAAATCAAAAAAATAAACGAGTGTAATAAACATTGAAAAACTACACCACATGACTACATACTATTTACTTTTACAGAAAACAAATCAATCTTTACGTACTGTAACGTGTTCATTCGACCATAGAGAAAATGATTGAATAAACATTATGAATAACCAAAAAGATGGAAAGCTGTGCTGTGCAATGCTAGATTCATCAAATCATTCAAATGAATAACATTTGAATGATTCATGACTTAAAAAAAACCTTTTTGGTGTCCAATACAGGAATTACCTACATCTTATCTTATAAATAAAAATGAATTGCTGTTCGTTAGTCTGACTGCCCGGACCGATTTAGGTTTACCTAATTTTGTTTTTAAAATGTTCTTCGTAGTCCAGGGAAGGTTTCAATGAGAAAATATAGAAAAAGAATCAGTATTGCCGGTATGAAATTGGCCGGGACCACTATACAGAATAACGATTTCTTCCTATCTATTGATAATAATGCAAATTAAACATGATTTTTTATTAAGGTAGTCTAAGATTATGAATAAAACATTTATTTATCATTTATTGGGAGGGCCTTTGTTCTTATAAATTAATTTTTAATGAGACGTTTGAATTGGTTCTCTATTTCATCTCATAAATTTTTTATCCATAATTTTACATCTCATAATGTTTTATGTCCGAATCATCATTTGTCCGAATGATCATTATCCCTAACTACATTTATCATAATATCACTTGCCCTAAAATCGAAATCCCTAAATATTATTTACCCTAAAATCTTTTGCCATAAATATCACAATCTATAAAGTTTAAAAGACATAAAAGGCTTTTCCATAAACGTTATAAGTCCGAAAGTACTAAAGGTCCTAAAATGTTTTGCTATAAATATTACAATCCATAATATGTGAAATGCACAATGCTATTCTATAATTTGTTACAAATCCTAAATATTCATTTGGCAAACGAGACATTTAACAACAGTACCTACTATCTTACAAAAACTGACTTATTATGTGTGACGAACATCGGTATATATAAATATATTTATTTTTATTTGTGTATCCACTGTTACATAGAAATTAATCAGTAGTAAATATTTTCTGGCGCTTCGCCGGCCGCTGCCGCGGCACGCTCGCTTCGCTCGCTCGGCTCGCGCGTTTTATGGTCACCAGTTCTAACCTAACCTAACCAAAACTCTAACCTTACCTAACCAAATTTATCAAAATAATGATTTTCCAAATAATGTGTTTTAATTTGACCCGTACCATATCTATTATCAGATCGATTAATAAAGGAAACATTTGTCAAATAAAACATTTTATCAAACTTTTTAGACCAAAAGTAGTTTGGTATGATATACTCAGTTGTTAAAATATTCATTTTACAAAATAATTATTTGTAAAATGAAAATTTTACTGTTGATTATTTGGTCAAAAAGTAAGTCATTTATAAAATGATGATTTGACGAAACCATTTTTTGGCCAAACATTTTTTTAATAAAACAAAATTATAAATAATCATTCATAATTCGGACTAATAATATTATGATAAAGCTCCATTCGTAGTAACGAACATTATACTATGTAACACTTCGGGCATTTAACTTTATAGCAAGTAATTTTAGGAGATTTGATTATTATAGAACTCGATATTATGACACAAAATGATTAGAATTAAAGACAATTAGGGATTATGAAATTTCGTACATTCGAACATTATGGATTTTGATGATTATAGCAAACGTGTTAGGGATTTTGATTTTCGGACAAACGATTTTCGGATAAGAAACAGACTCCCGTTTGAATTATGTGAGACAAAGTAAGTGTCAAATAAAACAAGCAAACAAGAAGATAAATACGTAAATCTATGATAACAAGAAAGTGGGGGACAGAAAAATTTAAATAATGTGTAAGGTTCCCATAATGTAGTTATTCCTTTTAATATCATTCAATTTGCAATTCCAGCAGACCGATTCGACATCAAAAGATTTTGAACGCACTAAAGATGTGTGAAACGTTTAATGAGTAAGCTATTTACCACAATAATAGTAAGTTATGCAAAAACTGTTATTTATATTTATATCAAGAGGAAGTATTTTATTATATGGAATCAGTTGGCTCCGAAAATATAGAAGAATTATATATTTATTTTTATTTTATTTATTTATATATAAGTACTTGAAGTCCTAAAGCCTTCGTTAGCTCATATTTTGATGAAACACGATACTTACCTATTTATGAGTGGTTCAAAGAAACAACAAAGTTTAACGTAATATGCCATGAGTCAACTCATTTAAAATAGAGATTGTAACACCAGCGCTGTAAAATGAGTTACTTAACTCAATGAGTTACCGCAGCATAATGTCGCGCATCCTTAGAACGCACAGTTACTATAGACTTCGAATGAAGCATGTTAACATTAAAAATACAGTTGAGTTTTATTTTTAACTGCTTTATCGTGTGTAGAGCACAAAGAAGAATAGTTGACGGACATGAGAGTACTATTCCGAAGAAATATGCGGTACGTGTGTTATTGACTCTCGGCCTGATCGCCCTAGTTTTGATGAGGCCCTAGTCCCCGCAGTGGGGATTTATATTAATAAATAAATATCTGGGAAAATTAAAATGAGAAAAAATATTCCAAATACGGTCATCTGACCCCAAACTCAGCAGAGCGTGTACTTTAGGCATCAGAGACTGATATACATACATAAATATTTATAAATACATAATCTTAACCAGACACAAAACAAAAACTGATGTTCATCACACAAATATTTGTTCCGAGTGGGAATCAAACCCACGACTCTTGGAATCGCCAGTCAAGGTTACTAACCTCTGTTCTACCGAGCCAGTCATATGGGCTGATGATGATGACGAGGATGCGGAACGTTGTATGCCGCAGAGAAATTGGGTCACAGTGGAGCAATTGGATTTATTGGAAGCGTCGATGGCCGAGTGGTTAAGGTCGTTGCTTGCCATGCGAGAGGTGGCCATTTCAAACCCCGCCAGGTACCAGTGTGTTTTTCAAATTTGAAATTCATATGTACCATCATTCGACGCTTCAACGGTGAAGGAAAACATCGTGAGGAAACCAGCACACCTGAGATTTTTTTCAATGGTGTGTGAAGCCATGTCAGAGGCCTACGGGCGGTTTAAAAACACCAGGTTGATCAACCATACGATAAGAAGAAGAATTGGATTTATTCCGTTTTTAAAATATTGGATTTATTCCATTTTTAAAATATTCTTGAGGTGTATTCTTCTTATTTACTTTTTCAGGTGTACCTAGTCAAAACGCCCGAGTCTCAGGTGGTATACGACTACTGGCTTTGTGGTGGAGCAATCGTCTCAGAATGGTTTGTGGTGACGTCAGCTGCGTGTGTGGAAGATGTCATATATATGTATGTCATATCGGGGTACAACCATTACGTAAACGCTCATGAGCTCAATGGCAACCAGTGTACTACGGACCATAAGAAGAAGGTGGTTTTTACTTGTGTACCGAAATGTGAGTAAGAAGATGATTGATATGTAAGATTTTAGACTTTCGCGTTCCATTACACTAAATATTGGTCTTTATGGGTCTACACCCGATATTAGGAGTAGTATTATATAGAAACTTCGGGCAGTAAGTATGCTATGTAATTGTTACTCCTTATATCGCGTGTAGAGCCATAAAGACTAATATTTAAGATGTTTGATGTTGGAATATTTAGATAGTATTTTATAGTTTTCTAGTAACACGCCGTCGCTTCGCTTTAGGTATATTATACATAAACCTCTCTCTTAAATCCCTCTATCTTTAAAAAAAAACGCATACAATCCGTTATGTAGTTTTAAGATTTAAGCATACATAAGGACAAACAGACGCGGGAAGCGACTTGGCTCTATACGAGTATTATGTAGTGATTATGAAAATCTTTCCACAGCTTACACCCTGAACTATGCACGCGTAGAGGCATGGTCTTTCATCGACATAGCTGTTGTGAAGGTGGAGAGTAAGTTCGTATTCCAAGACGACCCCCTTCCAGGGTGCACCCATGGGTTGGCACCCTTGAAGATCAACTACGAGACCAGGTGGCAAGAGCCTGGTATAGATGCCATAGTGGTGGGGTGGGGTCATCTCAATAAGTGGAGAAGGGTAAGTGACCTTTAGGGAGACCTAAGCATCAATAGCAGTCTTTTGTTTTTTGTTTAGTCAAATGTTCTGCCAGAATATCATATACCAGGGTCGATCATTGCAAAATCGGCTCTGTGTCTGGTTAATATTAAGAGTAATTTAGAAATGTACGAGTAAAATAGTTCATAGAAGATAGTAAGTAAGGTAGAAGAGATAATAAAAAGTAATTCTCGTGAAACAAAAAGTAATTTAACCACTTTTTGCCAATAAAATTGGCGAAAATTGCTCATTACTCGGCCATTTATTGACCGATTTTGTTGAATCTTGTCTTATTCGAGAGCTTATAACGTGGCGCATTTTTTACAATCATTTTTGTGTATTTTTTACAATAAGTACATTTTATGTACAAATATTTCATACATCTCGCAAAAAAATCACATTCACCAATTATACTCACGCAAATGATGTGCATTTTTTCAGATCATGAGATCTTACATGTCTTTCAGTTGTATTTGCTTCGAAAAAACGTATATTCTTGTCCACGTCGAGTGTGACAAAACTACCTACTATTATTACCTTTAAAATGTGATAATTTGCCAGGCCCATACATACTCCATTATCTACTACATAATTTGTATCCTAAAGTAAGACTTATGTAAACTTAAGGATTCTATCTAAGGAGCAATCAACATCGTCGTATGTAGGTACATACCTACCTGCAGAAGACCTACGAGTTGCAGAAAGTTGCAATAAATTGTCATGGATAATTTTGGGGATACATTTAATTAGTCTCACTGTAATACGAAATTGCACAATCACAGAAACCGGTACGTTACAAGGTACAACAATATTATAGATTTTTTTATCATTGATATCAATATAAAGTTTCTGTCTGCACTATCTCCTTGGGCAAACATTTCCTTTACTTTTTCGGGTTTTTCGTTCGCTTTGGTCGATGTTTTTCATCATAAGTACGTACATTCTTTCGCTGTTGAAAATTGCATTTTGGAAATGTCCTTCACAATTTCCATCGGTGTCTCCCGATATCCCGAACGAGAACTATCGGTAGGTAGGTAGGTACGTGGACTTCATCAACGTCTAGCCTCGATGTTCAGCACTCGGTACCTGCAATACGTAATAAAGTTTAATATGTACTCCATCCAATATAGCGTTTTCGGGCGTGTCGGATACTCGATTGGGAAATTTTCTAGAAAACATTCACACGCATTTACCTATTGTTTAATTAAAATATTTTTTAATACAAGAGTTGTGTGTTTTGGTTTCTTCAATGTCAAATGTCAAGTTTGATGTATGACAGACAACGTCAGACAGAATTTATTTTAAATTATTTCACGTGCCGAGGTTCCAGATCAAGGAGTTCCTAGACAAAAAAAGTCTTACTTGATTGCAAAATGAGTATTAAATTTTTTTTTGTGATTCTTCAAAATGGTACCTACAATTTCTTTTTATTTTTTTTTGTTTTGACATCACTCTGACAGTCGCTATGGCGCGTGACGTCACCATTTGTAGAAAGCGGTCAAGTATTTCGTCGGGTCGGTTGACAGCCCCGGTGGTGGAGTGTGGAGTGAGAACGGCTCTCGCACACACACAAGGGGCCCGGGTTCGATTCCCGGCGGGGTCGATCATTGCAAAATCGGCTCTGTGTCTGGTTAATATTAAGAGTAATTTAGAAATGTACGAGTAAAATAGTTCATAGAAGATAGTAAGTAAGGTAGAAGAGATAATAAAAAGTAATTCTCGTGAAACAAAAAGTAATTTAACCACTTTTTGCCAATAAAATTGGCGAAAATTGCTCATTACTCGGCCATTTATTGACCGATTTTGTTGAATCTTGTCTTATTCGAGAGCTTATAACGTGGCGCATTTTTTACAATCATTTTTGTGTATTTTTTACAATAAGTACATTTTATGTACAAATATTTCATACATCTCGCAAAAAAATCACATTCACCAATTATACTCACGCAAATGATGTGCATTTTTTCAGATCATGAGATCTTACATGTCTTTCAGTTGTATTTGCTTCGAAAAAACGTATATTCTTGTCCACGTCGAGTGTGACAAAACTACCTACTATTATTACCTTTAAAATGTGATAATTTGCCAGGCCCATACATACTCCATTATCTACTACATAATTTGTATCCTAAAGTAAGACTTATGTAAACTTAAGGATTCTATCTAAGGAGCAATCAACATCGTCGTATGTAGGTGCATACCTACCTGCAGAAGACCTACGAGTTGCAGAAAGTTGCAATAAATTGTCATGGATAATTTTGGGGATACATTTAATTAGTCTCACTGTAATACGAAATTGCACAATCACAGAAACCGGTACGTTACAAGGTACAACAATATTATAGATTTTTTTATCATTGATATCAATATAAAGTTTCTGTCTGCACTATCTCCTTGGGCAAACATTTCCTTTACTTTTTCGGGTTTTTCGTTCGCTTTGGTCGATGTTTTTCATCATAAGTACGTACATTCTTTCGCTGTTGAAAATTGCATTTTGGAAATGTCCTTCACAATTTCCATCGGTGTCTCCCGATATCCCGAACGAGAACTATCGGTAGGTAGGTAGGTACGTGGACTTCATCAACGTCTAGCCTCGATGTTCAGCACTCGGTACCTGCAATACGTAATAAAGTTTAATATGTACTCCATCCAATATAGCGTTTTCGGGCGTGTCGGATACTCGATTGGGAAATTTTCTAGAAAACATTCACACGCATTTACCTATTGTTTAATTAAAATATTTTTTAATACAAGAGTTGTGTGTTTTGGTTTCTTCAATGTCAAATGTCAAGTTTGATGTATGACAGACAACGTCAGACAGAATTTATTTTAAATTATTTCACGTGCCGAGGTTCCAGATCAAGGAGTTCCTAGACAAAAAAGTCTTACTTGATTGCAAAATGAGTATTAAATTTTTTGTTGTGATGCTTCAAAATGGTACCTACAATTTCTTTTTATTTTTTTTTGTTTTGACATCACTCTGACAGTCGCTATGGCGCGTGACGTCACCATTTGTAGAAAGCGGTCAAGTATTTCGTCGGGTCGGTTGACAGCCCCGGTGGTGGAGTGTGGAGTGAGAACGGCTCTCGCACACACACAAGGGGCCCGGGTTCGATTCCCGGCGGGGTCGATCATTGCAAAATCGGCTCTGTGTCTGGTTAATATTAAGAGTAATTTAGAAATGTACGAGTAAAATAGTTCATAGAAGATAGTAAGTAAGGTAGAAGAGATAATAAAAAGTAATTCTCGTGAAACAAAAAGTAATTTAACCACTTTTTGCCAATAAAATTGGCGAAAATTGCTCATTACTCGGCCATTTATTGACCGATTTTGTTGAATCTTGTCTTATTCGAGAGCTTATAACGTGGCGCATTTTTTACAATCATTTTTGTGTATTTTTTACAATAAGTACATTTTATGTACAAATATTTCATACATCTCGCAAAAAAATCACATTCACCAATTATACTCACGCAAATGATGTGCATTTTTTCAGATCATGAGATCTTACATGTCTTTCAGTTGTATTTGCTTCGAAAAAACGTATATTCTTGTCCACGTCGAGTGTGACAAAACTACCTACTATTATTACCTTTAAAATGTGATAATTTGCCAGGCCCATACATACTCCATTATCTACTACATAATTTGTATCCTAAAGTAAGACTTATGTAAACTTAAGGATTCTATCTAAGGAGCAATCAACATCGTCGTATGTAGGTGCATACCTACCTGCAGAAGACCTACGAGTTGCAGAAAGTTGCAATAAATTGTCATGGATAATTTTGGGGATACATTTAATTAGTCTCACTGTAATACGAAATTGCACAATCACAGAAACCGGTACGTTACAAGGTACAACAATATTATAGATTTTTTTATCATTGATATCAATATAAAGTTTCTGTCTGCACTATCTCCTTGGGCAAACATTTCCTTTACTTTTTCGGGTTTTTCGTTCGCTTTGGTCGATGTTTTTCATCATAAGTACGTACATTCTTTCGCTGTTGAAAATTGCATTTTGGAAATGTCCTTCACAATTTCCATCGGTGTCTCCCGATATCCCGAACGAGAACTATCGGTAGGTAGGTAGGTACGTGGACTTCATCAACGTCTAGCCTCGATGTTCAGCACTCGGTACCTGCAATACGTAATAAAGTTTAATATGTACTCCATCCAATATAGCGTTTTCGGGCGTGTCGGATACTCGATTGGGAAATTTTCTAGAAAACATTCACACGCATTTACCTATTGTTTAATTAAAATATTTTTTAATACAAGAGTTGTGTGTTTTGGTTTCTTCAATGTCAAATGTCAAGTTTGATGTATGACAGACAACGTCAGACAGAATTTATTTTAAATTATTTCACGTGCCGAGGTTCCAGATCAAGGAGTTCCTAGACAAAAAAAGTCTTACTTGATTGCAAAATGAGTATTAAATCTTTTTTTGTGATTCTTCAAAATGGTACCTTCAATTTCTTTTTATTTGTTGTTTTGACATCACTCTGACAGTCGCTATGGCGCGTGACGTCACCATTTGTAGAAAGCGGTCAAGTATTTCGTCGGGTCGGTTGACAGCCCCGGTGGTGGAGTGTGGAGTGAGAACGGCTCTCGCACACACACAAGGGGCCCGGGTTCGATTCCCGGCGGGGTCGATCATTGCAAAATCGGCTCTGTGTCTGGTTAATATTAAGAGTAATTTAGAAATGTACGAGTAAAATAGTTCATAGAAGATAGTAAGTAAGGTAGAAGAGATAATAAAAAGTAATTCTCGTGAAACAAAAAGTAATTTAACCACTTTTTGCCAATAAAATTGGCGAAAATTGCTCATTACTCGGCCATTTATTGACCGATTTTGTTGAATCTTGTCTTATTCGAGAGCTTATAACGTGGCGCATTTTTTACAATCATTTTTGTGTATTTTTTACAATAAGTACATTTTATGTACAAATATTTCATACATCTCGCAAAAAAATCACATTCACCAATTATACTCACGCAAATGATGTGCATTTTTTCAGATCATGAGATCTTACATGTCTTTCAGTTGTATTTGCTTCGAAAAAACGTATATTCTTGTCCACGTCGAGTGTGACAAAACTACCTACTATTATTACCTTTAAAATGTGATAATTTGCCAGGCCCATACATACTCCATTATCTACTACATAATTTGTATCCTAAAGTAAGACTTATGTAAACTTAAGGATTCTATCTAAGGAGCAATCAACATCGTCGTATGTAGGTGCATACCTACCTGCAGAAGACCTACGAGTTGCAGAAAGTTGCAATAAATTGTCATGGATAATTTTGGGGATACATTTAATTAGTCTCACTGTAATACGAAATTGCACAATCACAGAAACCGGTACGTTACAAGGTACAACAATATTATAGATTTTTTATCATTGATATCAATATAAAGTTTCTGTCTGCACTATCTCCTTGGGCAAACATTTCCTTTACTTTTTCGGGTTTTTCGTTCGCTTTGGTCGATGTTTTTCATCATAAGTACGTACATTCTTTCGCTGTTGAAAATTGCATTTTGGAAATGTCCTTCACAATTTCCATCGGTGTCTCCCGATATCCCGAACGAGAACTATCGGTAGGTAGGTAGGTACGTGGACTTCATCAACGTCTAGCCTCGATGTTCAGCACTCGGTACCTGCAATACGTAATAAAGTTTAATATGTACTCCATCCAATATAGCGTTTTCGGGCGTGTCGGATACTCGATTGGGAAATTTTCTAGAAAACATTCACACGCATTTACCTATTGTTTAATTAAAATATTTTTTAATACAAGAGTTGTGTGTTTTGGTTTCTTCAATGTCAAATGTCAAGTTTGATGTATGACAGACAACGTCAGACAGAATTTATTTTAAATTATTTCACGTGCCGAGGTTCCAGATCAAGGAGTTCCTAGACAAAAAAAGTCTTACTTGATTGCAAAATGAGTATTAAATTTTTTTTTTGTGATTCTTCAAAATGGTACCTACAATTTCTTTTTATTTTTTTTTGTTTTGACATCACTCTGACAGTCGCTATGGCGCGTGACGTCACCATTTGTAGAAAGCGGTCAAGTATTTCGTCGGGTCGGTTGACAGCCCCGGTGGTGGAGTGTGGAGTGAGAACGGCTCTCGCACACACACAAGGGGCCCGGGTTCGATTCCCGGCGGGGTCGATCATTGCAAAATCGGCTCTGTGTCTGGTTAATATTAAGAGTAATTTAGAAATGTACGAGTAAAATAGTTCATAGAAGATAGTAAGTAAGGTAGAAGAGATAATAAAAAGTAATTCTCGTGAAACAAAAAGTAATTTAACCACTTTTTGCCAATAAAATTGGCGAAAATTGCTCATTACTCGGCCATTTATTGACCGATTTTGTTGAATCTTGTCTTATTCGAGAGCTTATAACGTGGCGCATTTTTTACAATCATTTTTGTGTATTTTTTACAATAAGTACATTTTATGTACAAATATTTCATACATCTCGCAAAAAAATCACATTCACCAATTATACTCACGCAAATGATGTGCATTTTTTCAGATCATGAGATCTTACATGTCTTTCAGTTGTATTTGCTTCGAAAAAACGTATATTCTTGTCCACGTCGAGTGTGACAAAACTACCTACTATTATTACCTTTAAAATGTGATAATTTGCCAGGCCCATACATACTCCATTATCTACTACATAATTTGTATCCTAAAGTAAGACTTATGTAAACTTAAGGATTCTATCTAAGGAGCAATCAACATCGTCGTATGTAGGTGCATACCTACCTGCAGAAGACCTACGAGTTGCAGAAAGTTGCAATAAATTGTCATGGATAATTTTGGGGATACATTTAATTAGTCTCACTGTAATACGAAATTGCACAATCACAGAAACCGGTACGTTACAAGGTACAACAATATTATAGCATTTTTTATCATTGATATCAATATAAAGTTTCTGTCTGCACTATCTCCTTGGGCAAACATTTCCTTTACTTTTTCGGGTTTTTCGTTCGCTTTGGTCGATGTTTTTCATCATAAGTACGTACATTCTTTCGCTGTTGAAAATTGCATTTTGGAAATGTCCTTCACAATTTCCATCGGTGTCTCCCGATATCCCGAACGAGAACTATCGGTAGGTAGGTAGGTACGTGGACTTCATCAACGTCTAGCCTCGATGTTCAGCACTCGGTACCTGCAATACGTAATAAAGTTTAATATGTACTCCATCCAATATAGCGTTTTCGGGCGTGTCGGATACTCGATTGGGAAATTTTCTAGAAAACATTCACACGCATTTACCTATTGTTTAATTAAAATATTTTTTAATACAAGAGTTGTGTGTTTTGGTTTCTTCAATGTCAAATGTCAAGTTTGATGTATGACAGACAACGTCAGACAGAATTTATTTTAAATTATTTCACGTGCCGAGGTTCCAGATCAAGGAGTTCCTAGACAAAAAAGTCTTACTTGATTGCAAAATGAGTATTAAATTTTTTTGTGATTCTTCAAAATGGAACCTACAATTTCTTTTTAATATTTTTTGTTTTGACATCACTCTGACAGTCGCTATGGCGCGTGACGTCACCATTTGTAGAAAGCGGTCAAGTATTTCGTCGGGTCGGTTGACAGCCCCGGTGGTGGAGTGTGGAGTGAGAACGGCTCTCGCACACACACAAGGGGCCCGGGTTCGATTCCCGGCGGGGTCGATCATTGCAAAATCGGCTCTGTGTCTGGTTAATATTAAGAGTAATTTAGAAATGTACGAGTAAAATAGTTCATAGAAGATAGTAAGTAAGGTAGAAGAGATAATAAAAAGTAATTCTCGTGAAACAAAAAGTAATTTAACCACTTTTTGCCAATAAAATTGGCGAAAATTGCTCATTACTCGGCCATTTATTGACCGATTTTGTTGAATCTTGTCTTATTCGAGAGCTTATAACGTGGCGCATTTTTTACAATCATTTTTGTGTATTTTTTACAATAAGTACATTTTATGTACAAATATTTCATACATCTCGCAAAAAAATCACATTCACCAATTATACTCACGCAAATGATGTGCATTTTTTCAGATCATGAGATCTTACATGTCTTTCAGTTGTATTTGCTTCGAAAAAACGTATATTCTTGTCCACGTCGAGTGTGACAAAACTACCTACTATTATTACCTTTAAAATGTGATAATTTGCCAGGCCCATACATACTCCATTATCTACTACATAATTTGTATCCTAAAGTAAGACTTATGTAAACTTAAGGATTCTATCTAAGGAGCAATCAACATCGTCGTATGTAGGTGCATACCTACCTGCAGAAGACCTACGAGTTGCAGAAAGTTGCAATAAATTGTCATGGATAATTTTGGGGATACATTTAATTAGTCTCACTGTAATACGAAATTGCACAATCACAGAAACCGGTACGTTACAAGGTACAACAATATTATAGATTTTTTTATCATTGATATCAATATAAAGTTTCTGTCTGCACTATCTCCTTGGGCAAACATTTCCTTTACTTTTTCGGGTTTTTCGTTCGCTTTGGTCGATGTTTTTCATCATAAGTACGTACATTCTTTCGCTGTTGAAAATTGCATTTTGGAAATGTCCTTCACAATTTCCATCGGTGTCTCCCGATATCCCGAACGAGAACTATCGGTAGGTAGGTAGGTACGTGGACTTCATCAACGTCTAGCCTCGATGTTCAGCACTCGGTACCTGCAATACGTAATAAAGTTTAATATGTACTCCATCCAATATAGCGTTTTCGGGCGTGTCGGATACTCGATTGGGAAATTTTCTAGAAAACATTCACACGCATTTACCTATTGTTTAATTAAAATATTTTTAATACAAGAGTTGTGTGTTTTGGTTTCTTCAATGTCAAATGTCAAGTTTGATGTATGACAGACAACGTCAGACAGAATTTATTTTAAATTATTTCACGTGCCGAGGTTCCAGATCAAGGAGTTCCTAGACAAAAAAAGTCTTACTTGATTGCAAAATGAGTATTAAATTTTTTTTGTGATTCTTCAAAATGGTACCTACAATTTCTTTTTATTTTTTTTTGTTTTGACATCACTCTGACAGTCGCTATGGCGCGTGACGTCACCATTTGTAGAAAGCGGTCAAGTATTTCGTCGGGTCGGTTGACAGCCCCGGTGGTGGAGTGTGGAGTGAGAACGGCTCTCGCACACACACAAGGGGCCCGGGTTCGATTCCCGGCGGGGTCGATCATTGCAAAATCGGCTCTGTGTCTGGTTAATATTAAGAGTAATTTAGAAATGTACGAGTAAAATAGTTCATAGAAGATAGTAAGTAAGGTAGAAGAGATAATAAAAAGTAATTCTCGTGAAACAAAAAGTAATTTAACCACTTTTTGCCAATAAAATTGGCGAAAATTGCTCATTACTCGGCCATTTATTGACCGATTTTGTTGAATCTTGTCTTATTCGAGAGCTTATAACGTGGCGCATTTTTTACAATCATTTTTGTGTATTTTTTACAATAAGTACATTTTATGTACAAATATTTCATACATCTCGCAAAAAAATCACATTCACCAATTATACTCACGCAAATGATGTGCATTTTTTCAGATCATGAGATCTTACATGTCTTTCAGTTGTATTTGCTTCGAAAAAACGTATATTCTTGTCCACGTCGAGTGTGACAAAACTACCTACTATTATTACCTTTAAAATGTGATAATTTGCCAGGCCCATACATACTCCATTATCTACTACATAATTTGTATCCTAAAGTAAGACTTATGTAAACTTAAGGATTCTATCTAAGGAGCAATCAACATCGTCGTATGTAGGTACATACCTACCTGCAGAAGACCTACGAGTTGCAGAAAGTTGCAATAAATTGTCATGGATAATTTTGGGGATACATTTAATTAGTCTCACTGTAATACGAAATTGCACAATCACAGAAACCGGTACGTTACAAGGTACAACAATATTATAGATTTTTTTATCATTGATATCAATATAAAGTTTCTGTCTGCACTATCTCCTTGGGCAAACATTTCCTTTACTTTTTCGGGTTTTTCGTTCGCTTTGGTCGATGTTTTTCATCATAAGTACGTACATTCTTTCGCTGTTGAAAATTGCATTTTGGAAATGTCCTTCACAATTTCCATCGGTGTCTCCCGATATCCCGAACGAGAACTATCGGTAGGTAGGTAGGTACGTGGACTTCATCAACGTCTAGCCTCGATGTTCAGCACTCGGTACCTGCAATACGTAATAAAGTTTAATATGTACTCCATCCAATATAGCGTTTTCGGGCGTGTCGGATACTCGATTGGGAAATTTTCTAGAAAACATTCACACGCATTTACCTATTGTTTAATTAAAATATTTTTTAATACAAGAGTTGTGTGTTTTGGTTTCTTCAATGTCAAATGTCAAGTTTGATGTATGACAGACAACGTCAGACAGAATTTATTTTAAATTATTTCACGTGCCGAGGTTCCAGATCAAGGAGTTCCTAGACAAAAAAAGTCTTACTTGATTGCAAAATGAGTATTAAATTTTTTTTTTTGTGATTCTTCAAAATGGTACCTACAATTTCTTTTTATTTTTTTTTGTTTTGACATCACTCTGACAGTCGCTATGGCGCGTGACGTCACCATTTGTAGAAAGCGGTCAAGTATTTCGTCGGGTCGGTTGACAGCCCCGGTGGTGGAGTGTGGAGTGAGAACGGCTCTCGCACACACAAGGGGCCCGGGTTCGATTCCCGGCGGGGTCGATCATTGCAAAATCGGCTCTGTGTCTGGTTAATATTAAGAGTAATTTAGAAATGTACGAGTAAAATAGTTCATAGAAGATAGTAAGTAAGGTAGAAGAGATAATAAAAAGTAATTCTCGTGAAACAAAAAGTAATTTAACCACTTTTTGCCAATAAAATTGGCGAAAATTGCTCATTACTCGGCCATTTATTGACCGATTTTGTTGAATCTTGTCTTATTCGAGAGCTTATAACGTGGCGCATTTTTTACAATCATTTTTGTGTATTTTTTACAATAAGTACATTTTATGTACAAATATTTCATACATCTCGCAAAAAATCACATTCACCAATTATACTCACGCAAATGATGTGCATTTTTTCAGATCATGAGATCTTACATGTCTTTCAGTTGTATTTGCTTCGAAAAAACGTATATTCTTGTCCACGTCGAGTGTGACAAAACTACCTACTATTATTACCTTTAAAATGTGATAATTTGCCAGGCCCATACATACTCCATTATCTACTACATAATTTGTATCCTAAAGTAAGACTTATGTAAACTTAAGGATTCTATCTAAGGAGCAATCAACATCGTCGTATGTAGGTACATACCTACCTGCAGAAGACCTACGAGTTGCAGAAAGTTGCAATAAATTGTCATGGATAATTTTGGGGATACATTTAATTAGTCTCACTGTAATACGAAATTGCACAATCACAGAAACCGGTACGTTACAAGGTACAACAATATTATAGATTTTTTTATCATTGATATCAATATAAAGTTTCTGTCTGCACTATCTCCTTGGGCAAACATTTCCTTTACTTTTTCGGGTTTTTCGTTCGCTTTGGTCGATGTTTTTCATCATAAGTACGTACATTCTTTCGCTGTTGAAAATTGCATTTTGGAAATGTCCTTCACAATTTCCATCGGTGTCTCCCGATATCCCGAACGAGAACTATCGGTAGGTAGGTAGGTACGTGGACTTCATCAACGTCTAGCCTCGATGTTCAGCACTCGGTACCTGCAATACGTAATAAAGTTTAATATGTACTCCATCCAATATAGCGTTTTCGGGCGTGTCGGATACTCGATTGGGAAATTTTCTAGAAAACATTCACACGCATTTACCTATTGTTTAATTAAAATATTTTTTAATACAAGAGTTGTGTGTTTTGGTTTCTTCAATGTCAAATGTCAAGTTTGATGTATGACAGACAACGTCAGACAGAATTTATTTTAAATTATTTCACGTGCCGAGGTTCCAGATCAAGGAGTTCCTAGACAAAAAACTCTTACTTGCTTGCAAAATGAGTATGAATTTTTTTTGTGATTCTTCAAAATGGTAGGTACCAACCTACCTACAATTTCTTTTTATTTTTTTTGTTTTGACATCACTCTGACAGTCGCTATGGCGCGTGACGTCACCATTTGTAGAAAGCGGTCAAGTATTTCGTCGGGTCGGTTGACAGCCCCGGTGGTGGAGTGTGGAGTGAGAACGGCTCTCGCACACACACAAGGGGCCCGGGTTCGATTCCCGGCGGGGTCGATCATTGCAAAATCGGCTCTGTGTCTGGTTAATATTAAGAGTAATTTAGAAATGTACGAGTAAAATAGTTCATAGAAGATAGTAAGTAAGGTAGAAGAGATAATAAAAAGTAATTCTCGTGAAACAAAAAGTAATTTAACCACTTTTTGCCAATAAAATTGGCGAAAATTGCTCATTACTCGGCCATTTATTGACCGATTTTGTTGAATCTTGTCTTATTCGAGAGCTTATAACGTGGCGCATTTTTTACAATCATTTTTGTGTATTTTTTACAATAAGTACATTTTATGTACAAATATTTCATACATCTCGCAAAAAAATCACATTCACCAATTATACTCACGCAAATGATGTGCATTTTTTCAGATCATGAGATCTTACATGTCTTTCAGTTGTATTTGCTTCGAAAAAACGTATATTCTTGTCCACGTCGAGTGTGACAAAACTACCTACTATTATTACCTTTAAAATGTGATAATTTGCCAGGCCCATACATACTCCATTATCTACTACATAATTTGTATCCTAAAGTAAGACTTATGTAAACTTAAGGATTCTATCTAAGGAGCAATCAACATCGTCGTATGTAGGTACATACCTACCTGCAGAAGACCTACGAGTTGCAGAAAGTTGCAATAAATTGTCATGGATAATTTTGGGGATACATTTAATTAGTCTCACTGTAATACGAAATTGCACAATCACAGAAACCGGTACGTTACAAGGTACAACAATATTATAGATTTTTTTATCATTGATATCAATATAAAGTTTCTGTCTGCACTATCTCCTTGGGCAAACATTTCCTTTACTTTTTCGGGTTTTTCGTTCGCTTTGGTCGATGTTTTTCATCATAAGTACGTACATTCTTTCGCTGTTGAAAATTGCATTTTGGAAATGTCCTTCACAATTTCCATCGGTGTCTCCCGATATCCCGAACGAGAACTATCGGTAGGTAGGTAGGTACGTGGACTTCATCAACGTCTAGCCTCGATGTTCAGCACTCGGTACCTGCAATACGTAATAAAGTTTAATATGTACTCCATCCAATATAGCGTTTTCGGGCGTGTCGGATACTCGATTGGGAAATTTTCTAGAAAACATTCACACGCATTTACCTATTGTTTAATTAAAATATTTTTTAATACAAGAGTTGTGTGTTTTGGTTTCTTCAATGTCAAATGTCAAGTTTGATGTATGACAGACAACGTCAGACAGAATTTATTTTAAATTATTTCACGTGCCGAGGTTCCAGATCAAGGAGTTCCTAGACAAAAAAAGTCTTACTTGATTGCAAAATGAGTATTAAATTTTTTTTTGTGATTCTTCAAAATGGTAGGTACCTACCTACAATTTCTTTTTATTTTTTTTGTTTTGACATCACTCTGACAGTCGCTATGGCGCGTGACGTCACCATTTGTAGAAAGCGGTCAAGTATTTCGTCGGGTCGGTTGACAGCCCCGGTGGTGGAGTGTGGAGTGAGAACGGCTCTCGCACACACACAAGGGGCCCGGGTTCGATTCCCGGCGGGGTCGATCATTGCAAAATCGGCTCTGTGTCTGGTTAATATTAAGAGTAATTTAGAAATGTACGAGTAAAATAGTTCATAGAAGATAGTAAGTAAGGTAGAAGAGATAATAAAAAGTAATTCTCGTGAAACAAAAAGTAATTTAACCACTTTTTGCCAATAAAATTGGCGAAAATTGCTCATTACTCGGCCATTTATTGACCGATTTTGTTGAATCTTGTCTTATTCGAGAGCTTATAACGTGGCGCATTTTTTACAATCATTTTTGTGTATTTTTTACAATAAGTACATTTTATGTACAAATATTTCATACATCTCGCAAAAAAATCACATTCACCAATTATACTCACGCAAATGATGTGCATTTTTTCAGATCATGAGATCTTACATGTCTTTCAGTTGTATTTGCTTCGAAAAAACGTATATTCTTGTCCACGTCGAGTGTGACAAAACTACCTACTATTATTACCTTTAAAATGTGATAATTTGCCAGGCCCATACATACTCCATTATCTACTACATAATTTGTATCCTAAAGTAAGACTTATGTAAACTTAAGGATTCTATCTAAGGAGCAATCAACATCGTCGTATGTAGGTACATACCTACCTGCAGAAGACCTACGAGTTGCAGAAAGTTGCAATAAATTGTCATGGATAATTTTGGGGATACATTTAATTAGTCTCACTGTAATACGAAATTGCACAATCACAGAAACCGGTACGTTACAAGGTACAACAATATTATAGATTTTTTTATCATTGATATCAATATAAAGTTTCTGTCTGCACTATCTCCTTGGGCAAACATTTCCTTTACTTTTTCGGGTTTTTCGTTCGCTTTGGTCGATGTTTTTCATCATAAGTACGTACATTCTTTCGCTGTTGAAAATTGCATTTTGGAAATGTCCTTCACAATTTCCATCGGTGTCTCCCGATATCCCGAACGAGAACTATCGGTAGGTAGGTAGGTACGTGGACTTCATCAACGTCTAGCCTCGATGTTCAGCACTCGGTACCTGCAATACGTAATAAAGTTTAATATGTACTCCATCCAATATAGCGTTTTCGGGCGTGTCGGATACTCGATTGGGAAATTTTCTAGAAAACATTCACACGCATTTACCTATTGTTTAATTAAAATATTTTTTAATACAAGAGTTGTGTGTTTTGGTTTCTTCAATGTCAAATGTCAAGTTTGATGTATGACAGACAACGTCAGACAGAATTTATTTTAAATTATTTCACGTGCCGAGGTTCCAGATCAAGGAGTTCCTAGACAAAAAAGTCTTACTTGATTGCAAAATGAGTATTAAAGTTTTTTTGTGATTCTTCAAAATGGTAGGTACCTACCTACCTACAATTTCTTTTTATTTTTTTTGTTTTGACATCACTCTGACAGTCGCTATGGCGCGTGACGTCACCATTTGTAGAAAGCGGTCAAGTATTTCGTCGGGTCGGTTGACAGCCCCGGTGGTGGAGTGTGGAGTGAGAACGGCTCTCGCACACACACAAGGGGCCCGGGTTCGATTCCCGGCGGGGTCGATCATTGCAAAATCGGCTCTGTGTCTGGTTAATATTAAGAGTAATTTAGAAATGTACGAGTAAAATAGTTCATAGAAGATAGTAAGTAAGGTAGAAGAGATAATAAAAAGTAATTCTCGTGAAACAAAAAGTAATTTAACCACTTTTTGCCAATAAAATTGGCGAAAATTGCTCATTACTCGGCCATTTATTGACCGATTTTGTTGAATCTTGTCTTATTCGAGAGCTTATAACGTGGCGCATTTTTTACAATCATTTTTGTGTATTTTTTACAATAAGTACATTTTATGTACAAATATTTCATACATCTAGACAAAAAACCACATTCACCAATTATACTCACGCAAATGATGTGCATTTTTTCAGATCATGAGATCTTACATGTCTTTCAGTTGTATTTGCTTCGAAAAAACGTATATTCTTGTCCACGTCGAGTGTGACAAAACTACCTACTATTATTACCTTTAAAATGTGATAATTTGCCAGGCCCATACATACTCCATTATCTACTACATAATTTGTATCCTAAAGTAAGACTTATGTAAACTTAAGGATTCTATCTAAGGAGCAATCAACATCGTCGTATGTAGGTACATACCTACCTGCAGAAGACCTACGAGTTGCAGAAAGTTGCAATAAATTGTCATGGATAATTTTGGGGATACATTTAATTAGTCTCACTGTAATACGAAATTGCACAATCACAGAAACCGGTACGTTACAAGGTACAACAATATTATAGATTTTTTTATCATTGATATCAATATAAAGTTTCTGTCTGCACTATCTCCTTGGGCAAACATTTCCTTTACTTTTTCGGGTTTTTCGTTCGCTTTGGTCGATGTTTTTCATCATAAGTACGTACATTCTTTCGCTGTTGAAAATTGCATTTTGGAAATGTCCTTCACAATTTCCATCGGTGTCTCCCGATATCCCGAACGAGAACTATCGGTAGGTAGGTAGGTACGTGGACTTCATCAACGTCTAGCCTCGATGTTCAGCACTCGGTACCTGCAATACGTAATAAAGTTTAATATGTACTCCATCCAATATAGCGTTTTCGGGCGTGTCGGATACTCGATTGGGAAATTTTCTAGAAAACATTCACACGCATTTACCTATTGTTTAATTAAAATATTTTTTAATACAAGAGTTGTGTGTTTTGGTTTCTTCAATGTCAAATGTCAAGTTTGATGTATGACAGACAACGTCAGACAGAATTTATTTTAAATTATTTCACGTGCCGAGGTTCCAGATCAAGGAGTTCCTAGACAAAAAAGTCTTACTTGATTGCAAAATGAGTATTAAATTTTTTTTGTGATTCTTCAAAATGGTAGGTACCTACCTACAATTTCTTTTTATTTTTTTTGTTTTGACATCACTCTGACAGTCGCTATGGCGCGTGACGTCACCATTTGTAGAAAGCGGTCAAGTATTTCGTCGGGTCGGTTGACAGCCCCGGTGGTGGAGTGTGGAGTGAGAACGGCTCTCGCACACACACAAGGGCGCCGGGTTCGATTCCCGGCGGGGTCGATCATTGCAAAATCGGCTCTGTGTCTGGTTAATATTAAGAGTAATTTAGAAATGTACGAGTAAAATAGTTCATAGAAGATAGTAAGTAAGGTAGAAGAGATAATAAAAAGTAATTCTCGTGAAACAAAAAGTAATTTAACCACTTTTTGCCAATAAAATTGGCGAAAATTGCTCATTACTCGGCCATTTATTGACCGATTTTGTTGAATCTTGTCTTATTCGAGAGCTTATAACGTGGCGCATTTTTTACAATCATTTTTGTGTATTTTTTACAATAAGTACATTTTATGTACAAATATTTCATACATCTCGCAAAAAATCACATTCACCAATTATACTCACGCAAATGATGTGCATTTTTCAGATCATGAGATCTTACATGTCTTTCAGTTGTATTTGCTTCGAAAAAACGTATATTCTTGTCCACGTCGAGTGTGACAAAACTACCTACTATTATTACCTTTAAAATGTGATAATTTGCCAGGCCCATACATACTCCATTATCTACTACATAATTTGTATCCTAAAGTAAGACTTATGTAAACTTAAGGATTCTATCTAAGGAGCAATCAACATCGTCGTATGTAGGTACATACCTACCTGCAGAAGACCTACGAGTTGCAGAAAGTTGCAATAAATTGTCATGGATAATTTTGGGGATACATTTAATTAGTCTCACTGTAATACGAAATTGCACAATCACAGAAACCGGTACGTTACAAGGTACAACAATATTATAGATTTTTTTCATCATTGATATCAATATAAAGTTTCTGTCTGCACTATCTCCTTGGGCAAACATTTCCTTTACTTTTTCGGGTTTTTCGTTCGCTTTGGTCGATGTTTTTCATCATAAGTACGTACATTCTTTCGCTGTTGAAAATTGCATTTTGGAAATGTCCTTCACAATTTCCATCGGTGTCTCCCGATATCCCGAACGAGAACTATCGGTAGGTAGGTAGGTACGTGGACTTCATCAACGTCTAGCCTCGATGTTCAGCACTCGGTACCTGCAATACGTAATAAAGTTTAATATGTACTCCATCCAATATAGCGTTTTCGGGCGTGTCGGATACTCGATTGGGAAATTTTCTAGAAAACATTCACACGCATTTACCTATTGTTTAATTAAAATATTTTTTAATACAAGAGTTGTGTGTTTTGGTTTCTTCAATGTCAAATGTCAAGTTTGATGTATGACAGACAACGTCAGACAGAATTTATTTTAAATTATTTCACGTGCCGAGGTTCCAGATCAAGGAGTTCCTAGAAAAAAAAAGTCTTACTTGATTGCAAAATGAGTATTAAATTTTTTTTGTGATTCTTCAAAATGGTACCTACAATTTCTTTTTATTTTTTTTGTTTTGACATCACTCTGACAGTCGCTATGGCGCGTGACGTCACCATTTGTAGAAAGCGGTCAAGTATTTCGTCGGGTCGGTTGACAGCCCCGGTGGTGGTAGTCCAGTCAAATTAGCTCTTTTAAACACCAATCTGCGGAAAAATTACTAGTGAGCTGAATTTTGGTACACACCTTTATTACAGCATTGTAATGAAGGTGTGAAAAATCGACATTCATATCGTGCCGGCTTAAAAAGTTATAGGGGTCAAAAGGTCGCGAAAATCAGTTTTTTGCGAATATCTCGCGATCTATTGCTTGTAGGTTAATTGAGGTCATTAAAAAAATTATATGTTATAAAATTATCTACAAAAAATGTCTTTTGCATTTTTTTGTAGAATTGAAAGTTTTCGGAGGAGAGCGCCGAGAAAGCACTCACATACGGTATTGTATGTATACCAAGGCGTACGCCCTATGCTTTTCATTGATATTTGTAAGCGTGTTGTTAGTAAAATCTACTACATACAGACATAATTATAGCATTAGTAATACTAGTTCAGAAAGTTTTCCTTTTTGGAAAAGGAAAACTGAAAATCATGAAGATGTTTAAAAAAAGATTTGTAATTGTACAAAAAATTGCAGCGGTAGAAAATATGTCCTAGCATTGACAATGCATCTCGAGAGCAATTTTCTTGTTGGAATATTTCTGCAAAATTGTTTAAATCAGATCTTTTTTCAAACATCTTCATGATTTTCAGTTTTCCTTTTCCAAAAAGGAAAACTTTCTGTACTAGTATTACTAATGCTATATGTCTGTATGTAGTTGATTTTACTAACAACACGCTTACAAATATCAATGAAAAGCATAGGGCGTACGCCTTGGTACATACAATACAATACCGTATGTGAGTGCTTTCTCGGCGCTCTCCTCCGAAAACTTTCAATTCTACAAAAAAATGCAAAAGACATTTTTTGTAGATAATTTTATAACAAATATTTTTTCTAATGACCTCAATTAACCTACAAGCAATAGATCGCGAGATATTCGCGAAAAACTGATTTTCGCGACCTTTTGACCCCTATAACTTTTTAAGCCGGCACGATATGAATGTCGATTTTTCACACCTTCATTACAATGCCTTAATAAAGGTGTGTACCAAAATTCAGCTCACTAGTAATTTTTCCGCAGATGAAACCTAATTTGACTGGACTATGGAGTGTGGAGTGAGAACGGCTCTCGCACACACACAAGGGGCCCGGGTTCGATTCCCGGCGGGGTCGATCATTGCAAAATCGGCTCTGTGTCTGGTTAATATTAAGAGTAATTTAGAAATGTACGAGTAAAATAGTTCATAGAAGATAGTAAGTAAGGTAGAAGAGATAATAAAAAGTAATTCTCGTGAAACAAAAAGTAATTTAACCACTTTTTGCCAATAAAATTGGCGAAAATTGCTCATTACTCGGCCATTTATTGACCGATTTTGTTGAATCTTGTCTTATTCGAGAGCTTATAACGTGGCGCATTTTTTACAATCATTTTTGTGTATTTTTTACAATAAGTACATTTTATGTACAAATATTTCATACATCTCGCAAAAAAATCACATTCACCAATTATACTCACGCAAATGATGTGCATTTTTTCAGATCATGAGATCTTACATGTCTTTCAGTTGTATTTGCTTCGAAAAGACGTATATTCTTGTCCACGTCGAGTGTGACAAAACTACCTACTATTATTACCTTTAAAATGTGATAATTTGCCAGGCCCATACATACTCCATTATCTACTACATAATTTGTATCCTAAAGTAAGACTTATGTAAACTTAAGGATTCTATCTAAGGAGCAATCAACATCGTCGTATGTACATACCTACCTGCAGAAGACCTACGAGTTGCAGAAAGTTGCAATAAATTGTCATGGATAATTTTGGGGATACATTTAATTAGTCTCACTGTAATACGAAATTGCACAATCACAGAAACCGGTACGTTACAAGGTACAACAATATTATAGATTTTTTTCATCATTGATATCAATATAAAGTTTATGTCTGCACTATCTCCTTGGGCAAACATTTCCTTTACTTTTTCGGGTTTTTCGTTCGCTTTGGTCGATGTTTTTCATCATAAGTACGTACATTCTTTCGTTGTTGAAAATTGCATTTTGGAAATGTCCTTCACAATTTCCATCGGTGTCTCCCGATATCCCGAACGAGAACTATCGGCAGGTAGGTACGTGGACTTCATCAACGTCTAGCCTCGATGTTCAGCACTCGGTACCTGCAATACGTAATAAAGTTTAATACTCCATCCAATATAGCGTTTTCGGGCGTGTCGGATACTCGATTGGGAAATTTTCTAGAAAACATTCACACGCATTTACCTATTGTTTAATTAAAATATTTTTTAATACAAGAGTTGTGTGTTTTGGTTTCTTCAATGTCAAATGTCAAGTTTGATGTATGACAGACGGTTACGTATCAAAATAACTAAAGTTGTTTCGACTACTGCCGATTCAACTATGCTCGACTCACCTAAAATCATTACGCCTAATGCACGACTCGCCTAAAGCTCAACTCACATAATTTCGTTTAAACTAAAATCGATTGGACTAAAGACCAATTAAACTAATGGTTGTTTAACCTAATGTTCTTTTGACATAATGTATGTTTCAAATATGTTTGAAATATCTACTACATAATTTGTATCCTAAAGTAAGACTTATGTAAACTTAAGGATTCTATCTAAGGAGCAATCAACATCGTCGTATGTACATACCTACCTGCAGAAGACCTACGAGTTGCAGAAAGTTGCAATAAATTGTCATGGATAATTTTGGGGATACATTTAGTTAGTCTCACTGTAATACGAAATTGCACAATCACAGAAACCGGTACGTTACAAGGTACAACAATATTATAGATTTTTTTCATCATTGATATCAATATAAAGTTTCTGTCTGCACTATCTCCTTGGGCAAACATTTCCTTTACTTTTTCGGGTTTTTCGTTCGCTTTGGTCGATGTTTTTCATCATAAGTACGTACATTCTTTCGTTGTTGAAAATTGCATTTTGGAAATGTCCTTCACAATTTCCATCGGTGTCTCCCGATATCCCGAACGAGAACTATCGGCAGGTAGGTACGTGGACTTCATCAACGTCTAGCCTCGATGTTCAGCACTCGGTACCTGCAATACGTAATAAAGTTTAATACTCCATCCAATATAGCGTTTTCGGGCGTGTCGGATACTCGATTGGGAAATTTTCTAGAAAACATTCACACGCATTTACCTATTGTTTAATTAAAATATTTTTTAATACAAGAGTTGTGTGTTTTGGTTTCTTCAATGTCAAATGTCAAGTTTGATGTATGACAGACAACGTCAGACAGAATTTATTTTAAATTATTTCACGTGCCGAGGTTCCTGATCAAGGAGTTCCTAGAAAAAAAAAGTCTTACTTGATTGCAAAATGAGTATGAGTTTTTTTGTGATTCTTCAAAATGGTAGGTACCTACCTACAATTTCTTTTTATTTTTTTTGTTTTGACATCACTCTGACAGTCGCTATGGCGCGTGACGTCACCATTTGTAGAAAGCGGTCAAGTATTTCGTCGGGTCGGTTGACAGCCCCGGTGGTGGAGTGTGGAGTGAGAACGGCTCTCGCACACACAAGGGGCCCGGGTTCGATTCCCGGCGGGGTCGATCATTGCAAAATCGGCTCTGTGTCTGGTTAATATTAAGAGTAATTTAGAAATGTACGAGTAAAAATAGTTCATAGAAGATAGTAAGTAAGGTAGAAGAGATAATAAAAAGTAATTCTCGTGAAACAAAAAGTAATTTAACCACTTTTTGCCAATAAAATTGGCGAAAATTGCTCATTACTCGGCCATTTATTGACCGATTTTGTTGAATCTTGTCTTATTCGAGAGCTTATAACGTGGCGCATTTTTTACAATCATTTTTGTGTATTTTTTACAATAAGTACATTTTATGTACAAATATTTCATACATCTCGCAAGCAAATCACATTCACCAATTATACTCACGCAAATGATGTGCATTTTTTCAGATCATGAGATCTTACATGTCTTTCAGTTGTATTTGCTTCGAAAAAACGTATATTCTTGTCCACGTCGAGTGTGACAAAACTACCTACTATTATTACCTTTAAAATGTGATAATTTGCCAGGCCCATACATACTCCATTATCTACTACATAATTTGTATCCTAAAGTAAGACTTATGTAAACTTAAGGATTCTATCTAAGGAGCAATCAACATCGTCGTATGTACATACCTACCTGCAGAAGACCTACGAGTTGCAGAAAGTTGCAATAAATTGTCATGGATAATTTTGGGGATACATTTAGTTAGTCTCACTGTAATACGAAATTGCACAATCACAGAAACCGGTACGTTACAAGGTACAACAATATTATAGATTTTTTTCATCATTGATATCAATATAAAGTTTCTGTCTGCACTATCTCCTTGGGCAAACATTTCCTTTACTTTTTCGGGTTTTTCGTTCGCTTTGGTCGATGTTTTTCATCATAAGTACGTACATTATTTCGTTGTTGAAAATTGCATTTTGGAAATGTCCTTCACAATTTCCATCGGTGTCTCCCGATATCCCGAACGAGAACTATCGGCAGGTAGGTACGTGGACTTCATCAACGTCTAGCCTCGATGTTCAGCACTCGGTACCTGCAATACGTAATAAAGTTTAATACTCCATCCAATATAGCGTTTTCGGGCGTGTCGGATACTCGATTGGGAAATTTTCTAGAAAACATTCACACGCATTTACCTATTGTTTAATTAAAATATTTTTTAATACAAGAGTTGTGTGTTTTGGTTTCTTCAATGTCAAATGTCAAGTTTGATGTATGACAGACAACGTCAGACAGAATTTATTTTAAATTATTTCACGTGCCGAGGTTCCTGATCAAGGAGTTCCTAGAAAAAAAAAGTCTTACTTGATTGCAAAATGAGTATGAGTTTTTTTTGTGATTCTTCAAAATGGTAGGTACCTATACCAAAGCCGCTCTAAGTTGGCCGATTTGCTACATGTCAGACTGACTGCACTAGTGAGGGACAACGGTAAAATTGCCGAAGTATATAAGTAACAGTTATTTCCACTTTATAACCAAGCAAGGTCTAATTATAACAAATTTTTATTAAAAACATTAATTCACATCCAAAAGATTGAATTTAAGTTCCTTATTTATAAATATATTTATTTTTAAAATACAATACTTATTAAATCCTTCATCCTATTTTTAAAAATACCTGGTGAGTATTACCCACTACGTCACTATGAAAACGTGTCAAACGGCGTAACCTTGTAAAAGCGTAATACAGAGTGGAAATTTTACGTTTTCTTTTTATAATTCAATTATTTTAGGTAATAAAAGACAAATAATTATATAATTATGTGCATTTGAAATTTTGAAATAACGTATTATTTTTAAAAGTTGTTCTTTATGATTCGCGTAAATATGTTCCTCTTAACAAGGATAAATGCAAAATATAAAATAAAAAGTGTCAAATCAGTCTTCTAAGAACGGCTCCGGTATAATTATCTAGTTATTTGTCTTTTTATTACCTAAAATAATTGAATTATAAAAGAAAACGTAAAATTTCCACTCTGTATTACGCTTTTACAAGGTTACGCCGTTTGACACGTTTTCATAGTGACGTAGTGGGTAATACTCACCAGGTATTTTTAAAAATAGGATGAAGGATTTAATAAGTATTGTATTTTAAAAATAAATATATTTATAAATAAGGAACTTAAATTCAATCTTTTGGATGTGAATTAATGTTTTTAATAAAAATTTGTTATAATTAGACCTTGCTTGGTTATAAAGTGGAAATAACTGTTACTTATATACTTCGGCAATTTTACCGTTGTCCCTCACTAGTGCCTTTGAGTATAAAGCCACTGGAGATGCCATAACGTCAACGCTTCTAACAAATTTTTTCGCCACTTTTAGCGGGGGCGAGGTAAACACGTACAGCACACCACCAAAAAATTAATAACTCAACAGACACAAATTTTGCTGTAACGATAAAACGCACACTACAAAAATGTTCAACACTTCAAACAATACACGCACACAAACAAAGTTTTCACGTAACTACGCAACACACATACGAAAAAAATAGTGATGACACAAAGAATAAAATAAAATCAGTTTGGTGAATGAACTGAACTATCTTGTACTGATTATTGTAATTCAATAACATTTTGTGGGATCTTATTAAACAATTTTGTGCTTAAACCCAAGAACGACTTTCCAGTCTTTTGAAGCCTGAGCCTTGAAACGGCAAACTTATGTTTATTACTGGTGTTAAAATGGTGAGGATCCGATATTAAATGATTGTATGTTCTTGTAAACATATAAGATACAGCCCAAAATGTACTGAGAGGATACGGTTAAAATATCTATGTCTTTAAAAATATCTCTAAGGGAGTCACAGAATTTCTTTTAATTTTCAGACTAAATTTCAATATCGTATGACCAGAGGAAAGAAAAAGTAATTTTTCTAATTCATCTTACAAGATTTAAATATAACATATGTTTAGACCTTTTATTTAATTCAAAATTAAAGTAAAAAACGGATTATACAACTAACTGCAGGGAGTGAATGATTCATTCAAATGTCGAGTCGCTTTTTTGACTTTGTGACATCACTAGCCCCCGTACCACTGTATTCTTGTTTATTTTTTTCTGTCGTTTACGTATCGCAACGACTTTTTATTTAAATGGCAATTCTTCTTAAATACACGTTTAAAAGTTAATAAAAACACTTAGATATGATACTAAACGCGCTCTTGTTGCGAATTTGAGCTCTCGATCGCCTTTTACATAAGAATACTGCACAACTAACCATTTTTAGTTGTGCAGTAGAGTAACGTCACGCGACAGGGATCAATGCAAAATGGCGGTGGTGCAGCGACAAGTAGTTTTATTAAACGTGTTTGAACAGTTGACCAATGTACTTTGCCGGAGGGGGTCGCCCGTGTAAGGCATCTCCAGTGGCTTTATACTCAAAGACTAGTGCAGTCAGTCTGACATGTAGCAAATCGGCCAACTTAGAGCGGCTCTGGTATACCTACCTACAATTTCTTTTTATTTTTTTTGTTTTGACATCACTCTGACAGTCGCTATGGCGCGTGACGTCACCATTTGTAGAAAGCGGTCAAGTATTTCGTCGGGTCGGTTGACAGCCCCGGTGGTGGAGTGTGGAGTGAGAACGGCTCTCGCACACACACAAGGGGCCCGGGTTCGATTCCCGGCGGGGTCGATCATTGCAAAATCGGCTCTGTGTCTGGTTAATATTAAGAGTAATTTAGAAATGTACGAGTAAAATAGTTCATAGAAGATAGTAAGTAAGGTAGAAGAGATAATAAAAAGTAATTCTCGTGAAACAAAAAGTAATTTAACCACTTTTTGCCAATAAAATTGGCGAAAATTGCTCATTACTCGGCCATTTATTGACCGATTTTGTTGAATCTTGTCTTATTCGAGAGCTTATAACGTGGCGCATTTTTTACAATCATTTTTGTGTATTTTTTACAATAAGTACATTTTATGTACAAATATTTCATACATCTCGCAAAAAAATCACATTCACCAATTATACTCACGCAAATGATGTGCATTTTTTCAGATCATGAGATCTTACATGTCTTTCAGTTGTATTTGCTTCGAAAAAACGTATATTCTTGTCCACGTCGAGTGTGACAAAACTACCTACTATTATTACCTTTAAAATGTGATAATTTGCCAGGCCCATACATACTCCATTATCTACTACATAATTTGTATCCTAAAGTAAGACTTATGTAAACTTAAGGATTCTATCTAAGGAGCAATCAACATCGTCGTATGTACATACCTACCTGCAGAAGACCTACGAGTTGCAGAAAGTTGCAATAAATTGTCATGGATAATTTTGGGGATACATTTAATTAGTCTCACTGTAATACGAAATTGCACAATCACAGAAACCGGTACGTTACAAGGTACAACAATATTATAGATTTTTTTCATCATTGATATCAATATAAAGTTTCTGTCTGCACTATCTCCTTGGGCAAACATTTCCTTTACTTTTTCGGGTTTTTCGTTCGCTTTGGTCGATGTTTTTCATCATAAGTACGTACATTCTTTCGCTGTTGAAAATTGCATTTTGGAAATGTCCTTCACAATTTCCATCGGTGTCTCCCGATATCCCGAACGAGAACTATCGGCAGGTAGGTACGTGGACTTCATCAACGTCTAGCCTCGATGTTCAGCACTCGGTACCTGCAATACGTAATAAAGTTTAATACTCCATCCAATATAGCGTTTTCGGGCGTGTCGGATACTCGATTGGGAAATTTTCTAGAAAACATTCACACGCATTTACCTATTGTTTAATTAAAATATTTTTTAATACAAGAGTTGTGTGTTTTGGTTTCTTCAATGTCAAATGTCAAGTTTGATGTATGACAGACAACGTCAGACAGAATTTATTTTAAATTATTTCACGTGCCGAGGTTCCTGATCAAGGAGTTCCTAGAAAAAAAAAGTCTTACTTGATTGCAAAATGAGTATGAGTTTTTTTTGTGATTCTTCAAAATGGTAGGTACCTACCTACCTACAATTTCTTTTTATTTTTTTTGTTTTGACATCACTCTGACAGTCGCTATGGCGCGTGACGTCACCATTTGTAGAAAGCGGTCAAGTATTTCGTCGGGTCGGTTGACAGCCCCGGTGGTGGAGTGTGGAGTGAGAACGGCTCTCGCACACACACAAGGGGCCCGGGTTCGATTCCCGGCGGGGTCGATCATTGCAAAATCGGCTCTGTGTCTGGTTAATATTAAGAGTAATTTAGAAATGTACGAGTAAAATAGTTCATAGAAGATAGTAAGTAAGGTAGAAGAGATAATAAAAAGTAATTCTCGTGAAACAAAAAGTAATTTAACCACTTTTTGCCAATAAAATTGGCGAAAATTGCTCATTACTCGGCCATTTATTGACCGATTTTGTTGAATCTTGTCTTATTCGAGAGCTTATAACGTGGCGCATTTTTTACAATCATTTTTGTGTATTTTTTACAATAAGTACATTTTATGTACCAATATTTCATACATCTCGCAAAAAAATCACATTCACCAATTATACTCACGCAAATGATGTGCATTTTTTCAGATCATGAGATCTTACATGTCTTTCAGTTGTATTTGCTTCGAAAAAACGTATATTCTTGTCCACGTCGAGTGTGACAAAACTACCTACTATTATTACCTTTAAAATGTGATAATTTGCCAGGCCCATACATACTCCATTATCTACTACATAATTTGTATCCTAAAGTAAGACTTATGTAAACTTAAGGATTCTATCTAAGGAGCAATCAACATCGTCGTATGTACATACCTACCTGCAGAAGACCTACGAGTTGCAGAAAGTTGCAATAAATTGTCATGGATAATTTTGGGGATACATTTAGTTAGTCTCACTGTAATACGAAATTGCACAATCACAGAAACCGGTACGTTACAAGGTACAACAATATTATAGATTTTTTTCATCATTGATATCAATATAAAGTTTCTGTCTGCACTATCTCCTTGGGCAAACATTTCCTTTACTTTTTCGGGTTTTTCGTTCGCTTTGGTCGATGTTTTTCATCATAAGTACGTACATTATTTCGTTGTTGAAAATTGCATTTTGGAAATGTCCTTCACAATTTCCATCGGTGTCTCCCGATATCCCGAACGAGAACTATCGGCAGGTAGGTACGTGGACTTCATCAACGTCTAGCCTCGATGTTCAGCACTCGGTACCTGCAATACGTAATAAAGTTTAATACTCCATCCAATATAGCGTTTTCGGGCGTGTCGGATACTCGATTGGGAAATTTTCTAGAAAACATTCACACGCATTTACCTATTGTTTAATTAAAATATTTTTTAATACAAGAGTTGTGTGTTTTGGTTTCTTCAATGTCAAATGTCAAGTTTGATGTATGACAGACAACGTCAGACAGAATTTATTTTAAATTATTTCACGTGCCGAGGTTCCTGATCAAGGAGTTCCTAGAAAAAAAAAGTCTTACTTGATTGCAAAATGAGTATGAGTTTTTTTTGTGATTCTTCAAAATGGTAGGTACCTACCTACAATTTCTTTTTATTTTTTTTGTTTTGACATCACTCTGACAGTCGCTATGGCGCGTGACGTCACCATTTGTAGAAAGCGGTCAAGTATTTCGTCGGGTCGGTTGACAGCCCCGGTGGTGGAGTGTGGAGTGAGAACGGCTCTCGCACACACACAAGGGGCCCGGGTTCGATTCCCGGCGGGGTCGATCATTGCAAAATCGGCTCTGTGTCTGGTTAATATTAAGAGTAATTTAGAAATGTACGAGTAAAATAGTTCATAGAAGATAGTAAGTAAGGTAGAAGAGATAATAAAAAGTAATTCTCGTGAAACAAAAAGTAATTTAACCACTTTTTGCCAATAAAATTGGCGAAAATTGCTCATTACTCGGCCATTTATTGACCGATTTTGTTGAATCTTGTCTTATTCGAGAGCTTATAACGTGGCGCATTTTTTACAATCATTTTTGTGTATTTTTTACAATAAGTACATTTTATGTACAAATATTTCATACATCTCGCAAAAAAATCACATTCACCAATTATACTCACGCAAATGATGTGCATTTTTTCAGATCATGAGATCTTTACATGTCTTTTCAGTTGTATTTGCTTCGAAAAAACGTATATTCTTGTCCACGTCGAGTGTGACAAAACTACCTACTATTATTACCTTTAAAATGTGATAATTTGCCAGGCCCATACATACTCCATTATCTACTACATAATTTGTATCCTAAAGTAAGACTTATGTAAACTTAAGGATTCTATCTAAGGAGCAATCAACATCGTCGTATGTACATACCTACCTGCAGAAGACCTACGAGTTGCAGAAAGTTGCAATAAATTGTCATGGATAATTTTGGGGATACATTTAATTAGTCTCACTGTAATACGAAATTGCACAATCACAGAAACCGGTACGTTACAAGGTACAACAATATTATAGATTTTTTTCATCATTGATATCAATATAAAGTTTCTGTCTGCACTATCTCCGTGGGCAAACATTTCCTTTACTTTTTCGGGTTTTTCGTTCGCTTTGGTCGATGTTTTTCATCATAAGTGCGTACATTCTTTCGCTGTTGAAAATTGCATTTTGGAAATGTCCTTCACAATTTCCATCGGTGTCTCCCGATATCCCGAACGAGAACTATCGGCAGGTAGGTACGTGGACTTCATCAACGTCTAGCCTCGATGTTCAGCACTCGGTACCTGCAATACGTAATAAAGTTTAATACTCCATCCAATATAGCGTTTTCGGGCGTGTCGGATACTCGATTGGGAAATTTTCTAGAAAACATTCACACGCATTTACCTATTGTTTAATTAAAATATTTTTTAATACAAGAGTTGTGTGTTTTGGTTTCTTCAATGTCAAATGTCAAGTTTGATGTATGACAGACAACGTCAGACAGAATTTATTTTAAATTATTTCACGTGCCGAGGTTCCTGATCAAGGAGTTCCTAGAAAAAAAAAGTCTTACTTGATTGCAAAATGAGTATGAGTTTTTTTTTGTGATTCTTCAAAATGGTAGGTACCTACCTACAATTTCTTTTTATTTTTTTTGTTTTGACATCACTCTGACAGTCGCTATGGCGCGTGACGTCACCATTTGTAGAAAGCGGTCAAGTATTTCGTCGGGTCGGTTGACAGCCCCGGTGGTGGAGTGTGGAGTGAGAACGGCTCTCGCACACACACAAGGGGCCCGGGTTCGATTCCCGGCGGGGTCGATCATTGCAAAATCGGCTCTGTGTCTGGTTAATATTAAGAGTAATTTAGAAATGTACGAGTAAAATAGTTCATAGAAGATAGTAAGTAAGGTAGAAGAGATAATAAAAAGTAATTCTCGTGAAACAAAAAGTAATTTAACCACTTTTTGCCAATAAAATTGGCGAAAATTGCTCATTACTCGGCCATTTATTGACCGATTTTGTTGAATCTTGTCTTATTCGAGAGCTTATAACGTGGCGCATTTTTTACAATCATTTTTGTGTATTTTTTTACAATAAGTACATTTTATGTACAAATATTTCATACATCTCGCAAAAAAATCACATTCACCAATTATACTCACGCAAATGATGTGCATTTTTTCAGATCATGAGATCTTACATGTCTTTCAGTTGTATTTGCTTCGAAAAGACGTATATTCTTTGTCCACGTCGAGTGTGACAAAAACTACCTACTATTATTACCTTTAAAATGTGATAATTTGCCAGGCCCATACATACCCATTATCTACTACATAATTTGTATCCTAAAGTAAGACTTATGTAAACTTAAGGATTCTATCTAAGGAGCAATCAACATCGTCGTATGTACATACCTACCTGCAGAAGACCTACGAGTTGCAGAAAGTTGCAATAAATTGTCATGGATAATTTTGGGGATACATTTAATTAGTCTCACTGTAATACGAAATTGCACAATCACAGAAACCGGTACGTTACAAGGTACAACAATATTATAGATTTTTTTCATCATTGATATCAATATAAAGTTTCTGTCTGCACTATCTCCTTGGGCAAACATTTCCTTTACTTTTTCGGGTTTTTCGTTCGCTTTGGTCGATGTTTTTCATCATAAGTACGTACATTATTTCGTTGTTGGAAAATTGCATTTTGAAATGTCCTTCACAATTTCCATCGGTGTCTCCCGATATCCCGAACGAGAACTATCGGCAGGTAGGTACGTGGACTTCATCAACGTCTAGCCTCGATGTTCAGCACTCGGTACCTGCAATACGTAATAAAGTTTAATACTCCATCCAATATAGCGTTTTCGGGCGTGTCGGATACTCGATTGGGAAATTTTCTAGAAAACATTCACACGCATTTACCTATTGTTTAATTAAAATATTTTTTAATACAAGAGTTGTGTGTTTTGGTTTCTTCAATGTCAAATGTCAAGTTTGATGTATGACAGACAACGTCAGACAGAATTTATTTTAAATTATTTCACGTGCCGAGGTTCCTGATCAAGGAGTTCCTAGAAAAAAAAAGTCTTACTTGATTGCAAAATGAGTATGAGTTTTTTTTGTGATTCTTCAAAATGGTAGGTACCTACCTACCTACAATTTCTTTTTATTTTTTTTGTTTTGACATCACTCTGACAGTCGCTATGGCGCGTGACGTCACCATTTGTAGAAAGCGGTCAAGTATTTCGTCGGGTCGGTTGACAGCCCCGGTGGTGGAGTGTGGAGTGAGAACGGCTCTCGCACACACACAAGGGGCCCGGGTTCGATTCCCGGCGGGGTCGATCATTGCAAAATCGGCTCTGTGTCTGGTTAATATTAAGAGTAATTTAGAAATGTACGAGTAAAATAGTTCATAGAAGATAGTAAGTAAGGTAGAAGAGATAATAAAAAGTAATTCTCGTGAAACAAAAAGTAATTTAACCACTTTTTGCCAATAAAATTGGCGAAAATTGCTCATTACTCGGCCATTTATTGACCGATTTTGTTGAATCTTGTCTTATTCGAGAGAGCTTATAACGTGGCGCATTTTTTTACAATCATTTTTGTGTATTTTTTACAATAAGTACATTTTATGTACATTAATATTTCATACATCTCGCAAAAAATCACATTCACCAATTATACTCACGCAAATGATGTGCATTTTTTCAGATCATGAGATCTTACATGTCTTTCAGTTGTATTTGCTTCGAAAAAACGTATATTCTTGTCCACGTCGAGTGTGACAAAACTACCTACTATTATTACCTTTAAAATGTGATAATTTGCCAGGCCCATACATACTCCATTATCTACTACATAATTTGTATCCTAAAGTAAGACTTATGTAAACTTAAGGATTCTATCTAAGGAGCAATCAACATCGTCGTATGTACATACCTACCTGCAGAAGACCTACGAGTTGCAGAAAGTTGCAATAAATTGTCATGGATAATTTTGGGGATACATTTAGTTAGTCTCACTGTAATACGAAATTGCACAATCACAGAAACCGGTACGTTACAAGGTACAACAATATTGTTACGACCACGAGAGACCGTGCAAGCGGAATTAGTCTTATAGTTGTATGGATAAGGTCTATATTCGCTTGCACGATATTACGTCACACTCTCTGGTCGGTCGTAGCGAGCTCTAGCGTGTTCTAGAAAAAGTAATAATAATAATAGAGTTTTCGCCGCCCGGACCGCTCGAGAACATTCTCAACACTACGCGAAGATACTAGTAATAATAATAATAGAGTTTTCGCCGCCCGGACCGCTCGAGAACATTCTCAACACTACGCGAAGATACTAGTACGTCCTTGCTGCGTATAAAAGCGGGATGTAAGACCCGTCGAGTCAGTTCCGATTTGGAAAAGCGAAGCGAATCAGTCTCCTGCGAACTAAGAGTGATCGAGTGCGTTACCTGCGAATAGTTTCAGTGCAATTCAGTGTATTAGTGTGATTCAGTGCTTTAGTGTAATTTAGTGTTCCGTGTTTAGTGTTGTAATTAAGTGTTTTTAATTGTGTTTTTAAGTGTTTAATTGTGTAATTGTTAGTCGATAAATAAATTAATTGTCTTTTGGTGACTTTTGGCGTATCTTGAATTAAACGTACCCCGTTCCCGCAACAATTGGTGTCAGAAGTGGGATTCAAGATGCCTCTTACACCACGAGAAGACAGTGAGGGTCGAGTAACAAGAAGTCAAACCGCGGCCCTGCAAGAGGGTGAAGGTGCTTCAACGGAGGGATCGATTCAAACACCGATTGGGCCTGTGGAGCTTGCAGATTTATTTAAAATGCTGCAGACACAAGCCCGTCGCCAGGAGGAGCAAGCCCGTGAGCAAGCCCGCCGCCAGGAGGAGCAAGCCCGCCGCCAGGAGGAGCAAGCCCGCCGCCAGGAGGAGTTAGCCCGACTTCAGGAAGCACAATTTGCTAAACTGAGGGAAGAACAAGCCCTTCGCCAGGAAAAGCAAGACCTTCGCCAGGAGGAGCAAGCCCGCCACCTGGAAGAGCTAAGCAAGAGTTTGTTGGGGGCTATTGAAAAGAAGCACGAAGTACTAGAAAAGCAGATTGATGCTCTCAAGGATGATGTGATGAAACATGAAGATCGATTCACCCAACATGAAGATCGAATCACCCAACACGAGGATCGATTGAGTCAGGTGGATGCTGAGGTGCGACAGCTGCATACCAAAATGGCAAGAGTGGGGACCCGGGGTGCTCCGGTAGTGTCGGATTCTCCGAAAATCGAAGTACCCCACTTCGATGGAACGACGTCTTGGGCAGCATTTTGGTACCAGTTCGAGACCGTGGCTAAAGGAAAGGGGTGGAACGAGGAAGAGTCCTTGATAGCTCTGACTCTGGCTCTTCGAGGAGATGCCCTGCTCACTTTGGAAAACCTGCCTTCGGATAATCGAACTTTAGGTGCTCTCCAAAGAGCACTAGAGGGCAGGTACAGCGACAAACACCTGGAACACGCGTATAGAGCACAACTCCGCGATCGACAGCAGAAGCCTGGTGAGAGTCTGCAACAATGGGCAACGGAAATCGAAAGGCTAGTCAGACGTGCGTACGTGTCATGCCCGACAATGGTAGAATCAATGATCCCGCAAGCTTTCTGTGATGGAATTAGAGACGCAGACGTCAGGCATACCGTGAAACTGAGCCATCATCAGACCTTACAGGAAGCTCTAGCCCATGCTTTGGAGGTGGAAGCCGTGCGTCAAGACGCTAGAACTCAACGACTTCAGGAGGTTGTGGTAAAGGAAAAACCTTCTTTGGGTCCGATGTGCTATGGCTGCGGCGAGAGGGGCCATATTCGGAGTAGTTGCCCAAAGCGAAGATGGCCACGTAGAACGGCAGTAGCGTCCTCTACACAGGTGGATGCAGAAGAGCTGTCGTTAGAAGGAGCCAGGGCCGTGGGACGGGCGCTGGCTGGTCAACATCGAGCCCCTACCGTCACTGTTTCACAGATGGGTAATGGGAACAACCTTACAGTGGTTGGACAGCTGAACAGCGTAACGTGTCATTTTACTATTGACACCGGTGCTTCAAGAACAATAGTGCGTCCGGAGCTATTGAAAAGGACTATTGTGTGGAATCAAAGACCATCCGTTCAGCTTCAAACAGCAACAGGCCAGCCAGTTACCGTCTTCGGTGAGACGACGGCGAAGATCACCATTGAGAACAGACCTTTGAATACGGCGTTCTCATAGCCGACATCACGGACGATTGCATCATCGGATTGGACTTTTTAAGAGACCAGAAGCGTGTGTGGTAGACGTCGCTAAAGGAGTACTTAGTTTCCCCGAACAAGAAGTATTCCTAGAGGGAGCGAGATCATGCGCAGTTTACTGCCTGAAAAACACGACCCTACCGCCGAGATCTGAAACTCTGGTCAAAGTTAGATTCCCTACACTGCGTCTCAAGGGCGAAGTGTCGTCATAGAAAACTGCGGCGACCATCCGAGTTGGATCACAGCAAGAACTCTGGCAATGACCGGAAAAGGAGCGCTAGTGCGAGTCATCAATCTTAGCGGAGATGAAGTGCAGCTACAAAGAAACTGTGTCATCGGACGGTGCGATGCAGGCCAATCCATCAGAAGGATGAAAAGGCCTGGGAACCGGAATCCTGTCAACGAGATGACGTCACACCGCTCCTAGCAAATTGTAAGGACAAGCTCTCTGAGCGGGAACTTCAGCAAGCTAAAAGGTTGTTGCTAGATTTCAACGACATATTTTCGAAGGGTGACCATGATTTGGGAAGCGACAGGTCTCGTTAAACACAGAATAGACACGGGAGACGCGCCACCAATAAAGCAGCGGCCTAGACGCCTTCCATTTGCCAAAGAGAAGGAGGTAGCAGACATGGTTGCCGAGATGCAGAAGAACCGCATCATAGAACCTTCAACGAGCCCGTGGTCTTCGCCAGTAGTCCTGGTTAAGAAGAAGGACGGCAGCACCAGGTTTTGTGTGGACTACCGGTTGTTGAATAATGCAACGAAGAAGGACAGCTACCCTCTGCCCCGTATAGACGACACACTGGACATGTTGAGCGGCATGAAGTGGTTCTCAACAGTGGACCTTAAGAGCGGTTACTGGCAAGTTGATATCCATCCAGAAGACAAAGAGAAGACGGCATTTACGACCGGAACTAGGAATGGATTGTGGCAGTTCAACGTCATGCCCTTTGGTCTTTGCAACGCTCCGGCGACATTCGAGCGGTTGATGGAAAGGGTACTGGTTGGACTTCTGGGTGATGCATGCCTGGTCTATCTGGATGACATCATTGTCATGGGTCGAAATTTCACAGAGCATGTCAGTAACCTGAGGAAGGTTTTCACCAGAATACGAGAAGCAAACTTGAGACTCAGCCCAAAGAAATGCACGTTTTTCAAGGAGGAAGTCGCCTACTTAGGCCACATTATTTCATCGAAAGGTGTA